>OY728151.1:445646779-450446779 GCA_963277665.1 Viscum album | reverse complement strand
CAATTAATGGTTAAAAACAATATTATAAGGAATATAAAATGTCTATACAACATAAATTAATTTTATTTTATGATTCAATTTAATTCATAATAATCAATTATTCATTTTATATGAACTTTATTTCATTTTTTATAATGTTATGTCCTTTTAAATATTTCATGTAATAAAAATTCAAAAACATCACACTCTGGTTTTTAATAATAACAATATTATTAACATTAATATAAAAATTGGCTATATTGGGTTATGAATAATATTTTGAAATATTAAGGATTTATATTTTTTAGGGTAATTTATTTTTAATTTTTTTTATAAAATATTACATTAAAATCTTACACATCATGGACACAATAATTATTTAATTAATGGGAAAATAAAATAAAATATATAAAAATCATTATAGGTAGTGTAATTTGAAATAATTAACATTACCCATGACATTAATAGATAAAAATGACATATTATAGATATTGTATTTTCATTTTATCTGAATATAGTAGTTTTTATGATGATATTCAATTCAAACAATCTGAATAGTTCGAAAATTTACATCATTAATATAAAATGAAAAATAGTATTATATTAAATGATTTAGCATTAATAAAAATATTATATTCGTTAAAATTATTGTTATATACTTAATAATATATATATATAATAGTCCATTTATGGGTCTATTTTCATTTTATAGTAACATTATTGACCCTTAAAGGTTAGCAAATTTTTATAGTATAATAATTCTCAAAAGGGTTAACGTGGGGATGGGGTTAAAACTAAACGATAAGGGTGAAAACATATCCAAAACTTATAAAAATTTTATGGGATGAAATTATTTATACTTACATACACCTTATAATATTATTATTTTTATTATGATCCATTCGGACTTAATAAATATTTAATATTAATTTAATATTTTAATAAATTTCAAAAGAGCCCCTCACCACAATTATAAAAGTGAACCGCTTACATTACTTATTTACTCCAATTTACTCTATATATATCAAACATAAACATCAATGTAATCTTATAAACATCCTTATAAATGTTCTTGAGGTTAATTCTCTTACAAAATAGGAACCCTAGTTCGCTTATGAAGATATATAAATCGAGTTCACTGAAGAAGTAATCATCTTTACCGACTATTTCAAATTTATTTCTTCTTCTAATTACTCTTCATGTGTTGTACCAATAATAAAATAATAAATATAGTATCATATATTTAATGAAATATTATTAATAATATAGTAAAACCATATTCCATCTCTTTTCTATCCCATGTAAAGTGAAAACATTGCTAATGCTTACGTATGACTTACCACCTCCGTATAACTGTGTAATTAATTTTTCATACCCACTTTAATAGGATAGTTATAAAGATGAAAATAATGATTATATATTTATATTATAAAATAATTATACCTATAAAATGATAATATAACATCAATATTTGTACCTTTTAATCTTTTGGGAAACTATAACATCGCCCGTGCATACGGGTGGACTACCACCTCTACAAAGCGATGTGATTTGTTATTCATTTCAGTTTAACATGTATTGTAATAACTATATATTTAAATAATATATATATATATGATATATATGATATAAAAATTAATTTTTAAGTTTTCAATATTATATAACTTTCTTTCTTTCCATCAACTGAAAAGTGAAAAAAACATTCACGTGAACATACTTCCTACTGTCTCCCTAAACAATATAATTAATTTTCTATAAATATCATTTATTAAATAATCTCTATATATAACTAATATATATTATATTTATATCATTATTAAAATTTTGTATATGATGAAACCCTGATTATTATATAAGTACCTAAATTATCAAACCAAATCCTACAAGAAAGATGAAATAGTTACCACCTAAAAAGTTATTTTAATAATGACTTGATAATAAACGCGAAATAAAATGTTATAAGTAAATATTATATGATATTATATATATGAATAAGTTTTTTTAATATAGTTAAAAAATAAACATTTATTATAAATTATATTTGAACATGTACAAATGAAATCAAACCTTAGGTAACTGTTTATCTAATAGTTTCATCATTACTTGGGATTTTTTTAGTCTCAACTTAAGAAATATAACATTAGTGTATTTAATATTATAAAATTATTGTTTAAATACATTTTCCCATGATTTAATTTTTATAATTTTTTTAATGAACCTTCCTATCATTTTCTGAATGACATACTTTTTTATTTTTGTTTCAAAAGTGTGAAAGGGAAGTTTTTTAACTAATATGACTTGTAAAAAATTTCCCAAAATCATGAAAACATAATAATTAGATGCTTATATAAAAATTTTATTTTAAAAGAAAATTTTTAATTTATTGCAATAATAGTTTATAGATTTTAAAAAAGATATTTTCAAAGTTGAAAGGGAATTTTCCTCATGAAAATTTTTTATGTACTTTCTAATATATTTTTATATTTTTCTACATCATTTTTAGGATATTATGTTGATGATTAAATATAATGATACCATAAACCTTATTTATTTGGATTATTTATGCTCATTTTAAATTGGGGGAATTATTGAAATTCCATATTATAGTTCTTCCAATATAGATAATAATTAATTGTTAAGTCTTTTTATTTCAGTCATATTTTTATTCATATAGGGAATGAATTAGAATAAGTAAGTGATAGGAAGTGCCCCCTATATCCTATTGATGCAATGGTAGGTCTCATCAGATAGACTAGATTTGTTTTTTCGACAAGGCCTTACATATTTATTCAGATGTCATGGCATAAATCCATGGAATTATTTTTATGTCTTTTATGATGCCTTTATGATATCTTTAATATATTTGGAAATATCCATTCCATCATTATGAATATATTTACTAATTTCTATATGGTTATTTGATTTACCATCCATGGATTAGTTTCCAAATCATGTGATTAATTATATGTTAATACTTGAACATCATTTATTATTTCAATATTATTCATGAATTTTTAGTTTCTCTTATAGATATACTCTTACTGAGAAACTGAGCTCACCCATTTCTTGTATTTCCTTTTCCGAGGATGCGAGGAAGTGTTAAATGATTGATATGAAAGAATACGATAAATTAAATAATTGTGTTCTCATATAAAATAATATTTTGTACTTTATGTTTTCAAATATATTGTACAATTCCAATATGTACCTAGTTGCCCAATTGAACTAAACTATTTGTCCATTTAGGATGTTATTTCATGTATCTTATGCCAAGATAGTAAATTGACCACAGCTTTTGGAAAATTGGAATAAAGAAATTTACCCTAGTATATCAATACATTTCCATTGTATTTTTCTTAGATTATCCCAGTACTTTTGATCTATGTAATGATTTATTGTTCCCATATTTATATCATTTATGAATTTAAAATTACAATAATGGATAGGTTTTTTCCTAATACTAATGGAATATAATCATTGGAAATGGCCAATTAATAAAATCAAAATACCATAATTTAACCCTTATTAGTGTGTGTACCTTGATCGGGGATAATAAATGGTATCACAAAAAACCTTCAAGGAAATAAAACTCTCTATTATGTATAAGATAAAAAACATTAAATTAGAAATACATTCTAATCACCAATTGAAAAAATCCCCTTTGGAATATTTGTATGCTTCACTATTTTAAATATTTAGGTGCAGATGTTTACACAACTAATATAGATGGATTCTTAGATCATTTGAATAGCAAAAATAATTCCCAGTCCTTAAACCTCACATAATCTTGTGTATTTATATAGAATTTACATTCTTTCATATTGAGTATCTTTTCAGGTTTAGAGTTTTATAGAATTAGACCATAACTATTATATTACCTCTCAAAAATTACAATGTAGATAATTCTACTCTATCAATTTTTTTACAATAACAAAACGACATAATTAAAACAAGAATTATTTTCTAGATAGAAATATTCTTGAATTCTTCCTTTCTGTAATCCTTCTTGATACCATGTGAATAATTTTTAAAAAAAACTAAGGATGAGCATAAAAATCTCCGTTAGGAATATAAAATAAGTAATAAAACAATTAGTCTAAGAATATTTAAAACCCGGAAAAAAATTTTCACATGAATAAAAAAAAATTCTCAAATGAAAACATTAAACTAATAGAAAGTAATTAAAACTCATTTACTTGACTTAGAGCATAATATACAAAAAACTGTTTGAATACCATTCAATTTGAATACCCATATGGCCGACTTCCAAATTGAAGATCTTTAATGGGGATCACCCTTCGTATTAGCTATATTGAGATCACCCGTGAGCTATAATGGAGAAAATCCCTTCATATATGCTATAACGGACAGACCAATGAGTTATAATGGGGCTAAACCGTTCGTATAAGCTGTGTAGGGGGTAACCCATGAGCTATAATGGGGCTTAGCCCTTCATATAAGCTATAATGGGCTCACCTGTGGGTTTTATTTGGGGATCAACCCTTCATATCAGATGTGTAGAGCTCACCATTGAACTATAATGGGGGTAAACCCTTCATATAAGCAGTATCGGGCTCACCTGTTATATATAATACTCACGTACCATTTCAAAATCATGTTCTTCACAAAACCCTTTTGAAAAAATCTTCTAATCCCATATAAAAAAAATTCCATATAATAATACCATATTTTAAGAACACATTTTCAATTCCAATATACTAAAATAAAGAAATAATTGATTTATTTAAAATACATTAAGACATATAGAGGAAGCCAAATATCAAATAACATTTACGGTGGCAGAGAAGTCATTATTGTTGTATACGTTAAAACAAATAACATTCCTTTTGAAGTTTTGTAAACAATGTAAAATGATTTGTATAAAAATTTTCCTTTTGAAAACTTTTAATGAAATTCTAGATTGAAATAAAATTTTCTTTATAATCTTTTTATATCCATATAAATAAATATGTAAATTAATATCATGAAGAAAACAATTTGATAATTAAATCTTTAAATGTTCAAGGTGTCCCATACCACATTGACCATTTAAATAAAAATCTCTATGAATTAATAAATAACATTATTATAGTTAAAATATGGATATAAAATTTTATAGTGGTTATATTTACATATTATAAAATAATAGAGTTATATATTATCAAGAAATGCCTCAATGAAAGAAGATTGGGACGAAGTCCCATACATTGCATCCAGTTTGTCTCATTCCTTATTTATATTCTTGAATAATAAACATAGGCCAGTTTATAATTTATTCCAAACCTTTTTCATGTATATTATTTATTACATATACTCATTTTATAATAATAACATAAATATTTATTTTCAAATTGGTCGTTTTGTCAATATTCGGTACTTGAGTAAAAAATGAACTTATTTTGATGTAAATTATCCATGTTGTCAAAATTAAATCATCACCATAATATTATTCATGGTTTAAGTATATTATATATCCCGGAAATATGTATTTAAAATAGTCCATATCATTTGGTGATAAGAAATGAAATGCACCGTTCATGGAGATGGTAAGCCGTGCGTATGCATGAACGCTTCATTCATTTATTTTTCGTATTTAAAGGAATGAAAACTAAATGATACATAGGTATATTAAAATTATAGTATAATATTATATTTTATTTAAATTAATTATGTTAATTAACTCCATACTTTATATGTTCCATGTGTATCAAGAACAATTCATATCACTTTGAGGGGCGGTAGTCCGCATTTCTGGAAATAAAATTATCGTATTTATGCAATTTGAAAAGAATAAAGGTGTGTTATAAATAAAAAATACATAATAATATAGAAAATATAAATATAATATATATCATATATAAATATAGTTCTATCATAATGGCCACCATGAGAGGTGATAGGGGAAAAATTAATAATCATCATTTCGTGAGGCAGTAGTTCTCCATCCACAGAAACAGTTTGTTCATATCCATTAGATAGAGGTGTGTGTAAGTGTAGTTCAGATTATTATCATAAAAAATACTAGTATATTAAGGATAATGGTGTTATTATGTGATCAAATAATAATAATAGAATAGGGATTGTTGAAGGAAAATGAAGGAAATGAATTTGATAGAAGTCATTACCTCTAAATCAGGTAACTTCTTTTGATTTGAGCCAAAAGGATTTCTTGAATGGCCTTCTGCCCAAGTTAAGGATTCTAGGAGTAATTTAGGGATATTGTGAGCTTATGTGATTATAATTTGGATGTTCTAGTGGTATTGAGAGTTATGAGTAAGTGGGTAGAGGTGGTGGCCTCTTATAAAAGGGAGGAGGGGCACTTTAGGAATGTATTGAAATATTAATTTATTATAAATTAAATTTCGATTACAAATGATCTAAAACTCATTTAATTATAATATAATATTTTTGGGGATCAAATAAACATCATACAATAATTTTTCTACATGTTCTGTATATTGATTTATCCTTATCTTTTTGGATAAACTCTTATTTTACCATTTTTAATCATACCATGATATCATGTTATTTACACATTGTTGGTTAATGTAATTTCCATATAATGTCCAATGACCCAAAAAAATCATTTATGACATATTTTGACTTATATTAACAATTTGGACGAATCATATATTTTTAGGAATTTAATATCATTTAATAAACTATTTTATATTTTATGTTTTGAATTATGCCAATTTTGGATACTATTCATACTTGACTTTTTTACAAATTCATAAAAACCTCATTATTTTGAACCAAAGGAATAAATCAAACATAATATTTCAATATCATCCATAAAATTCTTTTATGGCATAAAAATAATAAAATTACATTTATTTTAATATTTATAATATCATTTATTTGAATCCTTTAATAATGAATCAATCACTGCATCATCATTATGTCATAATTAAGATTATTTACTAAATGTCTAAAAATTATAAATAAAATATAATGATATATTAAATCATATTATCTTCTTTAATTACTATTTATATTCTAAGAGACAAACTATATAACCCCATATAATTTTTTTAATAAGAGATATGTGTTTTTGTTATATTTCTCTTTACTTTAAATTAATTCTGATAAAATTTCATTTTCACAACCAAGTGGCTCCAAGGGGTCCAAAATCGACCCAAGGATGACCATGGTCATAAATATCTCATAAAATATATTTTTACATGTGTTAGTGTAGTTTAATATTATTATAATATTATTTTTTAACCTTATTTACAAGATTTACCCTTTAACCTTGGTTAATAAAATAATTACTGAACTTACTATTCATAATGTCCCAAAAGAAAAGGTAAATATTAAAAAATATTGGACCTTATTATTCCATATATGGTACCATTTTTCCAAATTCAAAACATATATGTTTCAGTAATTAATTTTCATCTTCAAAACCAAAACGTGGGTTTTCAAGAAGTAATAACTATCAAAAGATTGACATATGTTTATGTCCAATTAAAATGTAAAATGAAATACAATGAAAATAATTATATTAAATGATAAAAACATAAAAAAATACACTTTAAAACAAATTAAAAGAATAATATAACTATATAAATAAATTAGATAAAAAAATATGTTTTGATTTAAAATGCAGTGTTTTTCACTATTCATTAAAAAATAAACATTATCAAAAAATAGTAAAATTACATTTAAATTACATTTTGATGTCTTTATTATAAATATGAAGTTTATTTTTTCAACTAGAACATATAATAGTGGAAAAAACTATATCAAAAAAGGGTTTTCCATCAAAAGGCGTTAAAGAAACATTTTTAGAATAATACCGCATTTATTTGAAAAAATGAATTTGTTCTTATATCCTATGTTTATAACATATAAGAGGAGTTTAAAAAAATATATATAATATATAACATATAATTTTTATTAAATAAAAATCCATAAATATTGATTTGATTTTATAAACACAATTATTCTCTTCTAAATCGGTATTCATAAAAACACATCCTTTATAATCAATTAGGTTTTATTTCATTTTCTAACAAATTTGGTAACCAATTGAATCAATTTTTAAACGTGTGTAAACCAAGTTTTAAAATTCAGTTTATACTATTCATTCCCTCTATTCTAACATCTAGGCGTTATCTACTATTTAAAATAATAATATTGTGTTATTTTTTAGTATAACTCAATGTTATATGTAGCATAAGATTTTAGAGAAACTTGTTATTGCGTGTTGAGTATTCTATAAGTAAAATTTTCCCATTTAACATAAAATTAATATCTTATTCATAAAAATTAATAGAAATGAAAAAGTATTATACTATTAATATTTGGGTTGTTACATCATTCCCCTATTTTGGATATTTAGTCCTTACAATTTTAAAATTGGGTTAGGAAACTTCATTAAAAATATCACATCAGAAAAACAATCAATAAAACTATCACTTTAAAAGAAAGAAACATTTGTACAAAGGTTACCTGAGAAAACACATACTAGGGTTCCATGTATAAAAAACATGGATATAGAAGAAAGACTAACTCTTATAGACAAAAATAGAGTTAAAGACAACTTGATCATGGAAATTTAACCACCAAAATACCATAAATTTGTGGTTAGGTAAATTTATGATGATAAAATAAAGTATATAACATTTTTTCTTCATGATATTTTTCATAGAGTTTGGAATTTTAATATTACTTAGACAAAGATCATAAGGAATTATACTTACTTGAAATGTAGTGTTTTATCCTTTATTCAAATTCACCGACATGTTATCTTTTTCTCCAAAATATTAGTATTCAAGATTAATCATGTTTCTATAGAGTCACATAATCAAAAAAATATGAACTACATATTTCCCTAGTCTTTAGTCATTAACCAAAACAAAAATGGTTAGTATGACATCAGATAATCCACAAAAACGATAATCCTTTATAAAATGAAATACTACTCTTAATCTCCAAGATTGAAAAAATAATACCCAAAGTTAAAAAAGAACATTCAATACCCAATTTTACTTAAAATTCTTCAATAAAATCCAAATTGGATTGAAACCCAAAACTTAGAAGAATTTGATCACATATTCTTCCCCGACAAATCTTCACATTTATCTCTAAATAACATCGACTTCTCTTAGAGTCTCTTACAAAAAAGTTATTATCCTAATCACATATTCTCTATGATAGGTGAATCACATCCGTAAATAATCCAAATATCCATTTGGAGACAATAAAAACAAATATTCTTCCAAAATAAAATTCAACCCTTACTCCTCAAATGAAAACTCATAGTATTCTATTTTCCTTCAGCATAAAGTTTTCCCAGAAGCCCAAATGTCTTCCAAGATAACATTAATCACTTAATCACCAAATAATTTTCCTATACTAAGGATATAAACATGATACAAAAAATGTTCCCCAAATAAATTTATTCTTGATCCAAAAAATCAGTTAACTAAAAACCATAAGGCATACTAACCAGTGATTTAATGTAGTTTAATGGTAGGAAATAAATCTCAGTTAAACATTTGTTGTGGGATCGATTCTCGTAGCTTTGCCCGATGTGATTGGTTGTCACATGGTTTGTGTGTTTTCCTTTTTCAAAAACTATACAATTATAATAACATTAACAAAATGAGATAAAAATCTCAAAAATAACCATAACAAATTTTATCGTTAAAGGTTATCTCATACCTCTTATTTTGCATCCCAACAATTAATAACCCATTATTTCCTCAATGGTGAATGTCTCTAAAAATAAAATTATTAAAATTAATATTTCAAATCATAAAGGTTTAAAAGGGGTTTCTAAGACATTTAACTTATGATCTAACTTAAATTTATAAACCCATGATGATGTCCCTAACTATTAATAAAACATCCTAATTTCTAATGTGGTCTAATTATTTCCTCTAACACAAACTATAAGTCCTCAGCCATAATCCTTACATAATATTGAGTTTTTATCAAAAATTTACATTATTTCACATTTAGGATCTTTTTAGGTTTGATTTTTAGTGAATTGGGCCATAACTATTACATTACATCTCAAAAATTATGAAGTAAACACTTATACTCTATCCAATTTTTTTACAATAATAAAACTCCTTAAATAAAACAAGAATTATTTTCTTGATAAAAATATTTATTAATTATTAATTTATCTTATCCTTCCTGATACCCTATGAAAAACATTTCAATAAACATTGGATGATCATAAAAAAGAACATTAAGGAATATAAAATAAGGAATAAACCCATTATTCCATGAATATTTAAAACCCATAAAAAAATTTCACATGAATAATACTCATATTATTTTCTAAAATAAAAACATTAAACTAATGAAAAGAAATTAAAACTCATTTAAGTGACTTAGAGGATAATATACATAAAACCTTTTGAATACAATTCAATTAGAATAACTAAATGGCCGACTTCTAAATTAAAGATCCTTTTTGGGGATCACCATTTGTATAAGCTACATTGGGCTCACCCGTGAGCTATAATGGGGCTCATCCCTTCATATAAACTATAACAGGATCACCTGTGAGTTATAATGGGGCTAAAACCTTCGTATAAGATATTTTAGTCTCACCCGTGAGATATAATGGGGCTCAACCCTTAATATATGCTATACCGGGCTCACCCATGAGTTATAATGGGGCTTAAACCTTCATATAAGTTGTGTTGGGCTCACTTGTGATATTTAATGGGGCTAAACCCTTCCTATAAGCTGTATCAGGCTCACCCATCTCATATAATGACCAAGTACCTTTTCAATAACACGTTCATCACAATAACCTTTTAAAAAACTCCTCTAATACCATAGGAAATACAATTCAATATAAAAATTACATTTTAATTTAAGAAACCATTTTCAATTCCAAGATACTCAAATAAAGGAATAATGGATTTATATAAAATACATTAAGGCTTATAGAGGAATCCAAATATCAAATAATCGTAATAGCTGTGGAGAAGTCATTGTTGATGTATATGTTAAAAGAAATGACATTCAATTTGTCGTTTTGTAAAGAAAGTAAAATGATTGGTATATAAATATTTCATTTCAAAACATTGAATAAAATTGTATATAAACAAAAAATGTTATCTATAATCCTTATATATCCATATAAATTAATATTTTAATTAATATCATGATGACAATGACTTTATAATAAAATCTCTAAACGTTCAACATGTCTCATACCCCTTTGAACATTTAAATCTTAATCTCCATGAATTAAAAAATAAAATTATTACAGATAACATATGGATATGAAATGTTGTAGTGGTTGTATATACATCTTATAAAAGAATAGAGGCGTATATTTTCAAGAAATGCCTCAACGAATGGAGATTAAGATGAGTTCCCTTACCAAGAGTTCGACTTGTCTCGTTTATTATTTATATTACTGAATAATAAAATTAGGTTAATTTCTACTTGAATCATATCATTTTTAAATTTTATTATTTATTACTTATCATCATGTTATAAAAATTACACTATTTTTTATGTTCATATCGGTCATTTTATCGATATTCGGTACTTGAGTCAAAAATGAACTTATTTTGATATAAATTGTCCATGCAGTCAAAAGTTAATCATAAATAGAATATTAATCATGATTTAAGTATCATATATATCCATTATATATGTATTTAGAATAGTCCAAAACATTTAGAGATAAGAAATGAAATATGCCGTTCATGGAGATAGTAAGTCGTACGTATGTAAGAATGCTACTTTCATTTAGATTTCATATTTAAAGAATAGAAACTAAATAAAAATGTTATATTATAATTACAATATAATAACACATTTAATGTATGATACATAATTTAATTAATTACATTCTTAATATTTTCTATGTATGGCATGAACAAGTCATATCACTTTGAAGGGGAGGTAGTCTGCACCTTCTCAAATGAAATTATAATATTTACACATTAAGGAAAGAATAAAGGTATGTTGTAAATAAAAAATACATTAGGATATAGACAATATAAATATGATATATATAATATATAACTGAAATTCCATCATAATAGACACCATGAGATGTGGCAGGTAAAATTGAATAATCATCATTTAGTGAGGTAGTAGTTCGCCGTCCAATAAAACAATATGTTCATATTCATTAGATGGAGGTGTGTATAAGTGTAGTTATAATAAATCTAATAACAAAATACTAGTATATTTATGAAAATGGTGTTGTTATATAATCATAGAATAAGAATATCATAGGGAGTGGAGAATGAAAATGAAGGAAAGGAACCAAAGAGAAGTTATTACCTTTAAATCTAGTAACTTCTTTTGATTTGAGCCAAAAGGATTTCTTGAATTTCCTTCTTCCCAAAGTAAGGATTCTTGGAGGATATTAGGGATGGTTGTAGATTATGTTTGGGGAATTGGGACAAGAAAATGGTCTTGAGAGGTGTGAGTAAGTTGATAGATATTGTGTTATTTTATAAGAGGGAGGAGGTGCACTTTAGGAATATCTTGAAATATTAAATTATTATTAAATAAGTTTCGATTAAAAATGGTCCAAAACACATTTAATAAAAATCTAATATTATTTTGGTTCTAATACCCATCATCGAATAATTTATAGACATGTTTTATATATTTGTTTTATCCTTATCTTTTTGGTTTAACCCTTATCTTACCCACTGTGGCCATCCATGGGTCGATTTTGGGACCCCATATAAAAATTGTTTTAGTAAAAGATACATGTTTATGTCATATTTCTCTTTACTTTTAAATTAGTTATTATAAAATCTAATTTTCACATTCAAGTGGCTCCATGGGGTCCCAAAATCGACCCATGGGTGACCACAATGGGTAATATCTCATAAAATAGTATTAGGACATGTGTTGGGGTAGTTTAATTTTATTATAATATTATTTTTTACCCTTATTTACCAGATTTACTCTTTAACAATGGTAAATAAAATAATTACTGAATTTACTATTCATAATGTCTAAAAATAAAAGGTACCTATTAACAAAATTTGAAACATATGATTTCAAATATGGAATCTATTTTTCCAAATTAAATACACAAAAATTTTAGTAATTAGTTTAAAATTAATTCTCGTTGTCAAAACTAAAAAGAGGGTTTTTAAGAAGTAATGGTTATCCAAATATTGACATGTGTTTATGTCCAATTAATAAGTTAAATTACTTCCAATGAATATAATTGGATTCAATGGTAAAAAAATAATCCAATTATAATTTAAAATAAATTAAAAGTACGGTCTATCTATATAAATAAATTACATAAAAAAGCAATTTTGAATTAAAATACAATGTTTTTTTATTCATTAAAAAATTTAACATTATCATAAAAATACAAAAAAATAATTGAAATTAAATTATGATGTCATGATTTTAAATAAGAGGTTTATTTTTTCAAACAGAATATATAAAAGTGACAAAAACTAGAACTGAAAAGGGTTTTACCTCAAAAGGTGATAAAACAGCATTTTTAGAAAAATACTTCTTTTATCTGAAAAATTGAATGTGTCATTATATATTATCTAGAAAACATATAAGAAAAATTTAAAATAATATATTGAATATTTATAATATATTTTCATGAAATAAAAATCCATAATGATTGATATTATTTTATAAACATAGTTATTCTATTTTAAATAGGTTTTCAAAAAAATACATCTTTTATATTCAAATGGTTTTTATTTCCATTTATAATAAATTTTTTAACCCATTGAATCATTATTTTAACATGTGTAATCCATATTTAAAAATTTAGTTGACAATATTCATTCTATCCATTCCAACAACTAGACATTCAATACCATTTAAAATAATAATAATAATACTGTATTATTTTTCGGTATAACTCAATGATGTAGGCGACATAAGATTTTGGAGAAACCAGTTGTCTCATTTTGATTATACTATCGGAAAAAGTGTCCCATTTAATGTAAAATTAATATCTTATTCATAAATATTAATATAAATGAAGTGGTATTATTATACAAATACCTGGTTCGTTAAATCATTCCCCTTTTTGGAAATTGTGTACTCACAATTTTAAAAATGGGCCCAAAAACATCATTGAAAATCCCACACTGGAAAAAGAGTCAATAAAAATACCACTTTAAAATAAATAAATAGAAAAACAAAGGTCACCCTAGATAACACAAACTTGGGTTCCATGTAGAAAAACATGGATATTGAAGAAAAACTAGCTCTCATAGACTAATAGAGAGTGATAAAGAACTTGATCATGGAATTTTGACCACCACAATACCTTAAATTTGTGGTTGGATAAAATTCTAATGAGAAAAGCAAGCGTATAACATTTTTAATTCAGAATACTTTTCATAGAGTTTAATAATTTTATTACTACTTAGACTAAGATCGTAAAAAAATACACTTACTTAAAATGTAGTGTTTCTCCTTTTTGTTAAAATTCCCCCACAATTCATTTTTTTCTACAAATGATGAGTATTCAAGATGAATCAAGTGTTTAGAGAATCACATAATCCAAAAAAGATAAACTATATATTTCCTTGGTCTTTAGACATTATCCAAAACCAAAATGGTTAGTGCGGGATCAGATAATCCTAAAAAAGGACAATACTTTATAAAAATAAATACTACTATTAATCTCCAAAATTCAACAAACAATACCGAAAGTTTAAAAAAGACCATTCAATACACAATTGTACTTAAAATTTTTCAATAAAATCCATTCTAAGATTGAAACCCAAAACTCTGAAAAATTTGATCACATAGTTGTCCCCGAAGTATATTAACATTATCTCCAAATAACATCGACATCTCTTAAAGTCTCTTACTGAAAAGTTATTAACCTAATCGCATATTCTCTATAATAGGTTAATCATTACCATAAATAATCAAAATAACCATTTTCCATAATAAAAACATATATTCTTCTAAAATAAAATTCCACCATTACCAGTCAAATGAAATCCTATAGTATTCTATTTTCCTTTGGAATATAGTATTCCCAAAAGAGAGAACATCTTGCAAAATAACATTTATCAATTATTCAAAAAATCATTTTCTTATACTAAGGATATTCGTTTTATAAAACATTAGTTCCCAAAGTCAACTTATTCGTGATCCATAATGTCATTTAACTAAAAAAATAAGTTGTATTAATCAGTGACTCATGTATTCTAGTGGTAGCCAATAAATCCTAGTAACACAGTGGTTGTGGGATCGATTACCATAACTTTGTCCAACGCGTCAAATTTCCACATGATCTATTTTTTTTTCTTTTCCAAAAACTTTATAATTCAAATAAAAATAATAAAATGATATAAAATCATCATAAATAACCATAATATATTTTAATCTCAAATGTTATTGCTTACCTCTTATTTTCCATCCCATAAATTAATAACCCATAATTTCCTTAAAGGTGAATGTCTCCAAAAATACCATTAGTCAGCTGAATATTTCAGATCATAAATACTCAAAAGGGGTTTCTAAGACATTGAAATAATGATATACCTTAAAATTATAATCCCATGATGATGTCCATAACCCTTAAGAAAGCATCATAATCTCCAATTTTTTCTAATACTTTCCTCTGATACCAACTATAATGCTCCGACCATAATCCTTACATAATATTCCGCTTTGATCAAGAATTTACATTCTTTCACATTGAGGATCTTTTCAGGTTTATATATTTAGAGAATTAGTCCATAACTATTACATTACATCTCAAAAATTACAAAGTATACACATCAACTCTATCCAAATTTGTTATGATAATAAAACTCCTTAAATAAAACAATAATTATTCTTGTTGATAAAAATATTTATGAATTATTCCTTTCTATTATCCTTCCTAATACCCTCTGTAAAACATTTTAAAAATCTTGGGATGAGCATAAAAATCTTAGTAAGGAATAATAAATAAGGAATTGAACCATATGTCCATATATATTTTAAAACCATGAAAACATTTTCACATGAATAACACTGATACTTTTTGATCAAATAAAAACATTAAACTAATAGAAAGAAATTAAAACTCATTTAAGTGACTTAGACCTTAATATACATAAAACCCTTTCAATACCATTGAATTCGAATAACCATATAGTCGACATTAAAATTGAAGATATTTAATGGGGATCAGCCACTGTATATGCTATATCAGGCTCACCCGTGATCTATAATGGGGATCATCTCTTCATAAAATCTATAAAAGGTTCAAATGTGAGTTATAATGGGGCTCAACCCTTCATATCAGATGTGTCGGACTCAACCTTGAGCTATAATGTGGCTCAACCCTTCATATAAGCTATTACGGGCTCATCTGTGAGTTATAATGGGGCTCAACCCTTCATATAAGATATTTCAGGCTCACCCATAAGCTATAATGGGGCTCAACCCTTTGTATATGTTGTACTGGTCTTACCCATTTCATATAATGTTCATGTATTATTTCAAAAACATGCTCATCACAAAACCCTTTTGAAAAAACTCAAATAATCCCATATGAAAAATATTTCCATATAAAAACCCATTTTTGTTTCAAAATCCATTTTCAATTACTATAAACTAAAATAAAGGAATAATGGATTTATTTAAATCCCATTAATTCTTATAGAGGATTCCAAAAATCAAATAATGGTTACAGCGGCTGAGAAGCTGTTATTGTTGTATACGTTAAAACAAATAACATTACTTCTGTCATTTTGTGAAGAATGTTATATGATTTGTATAAAAAGATTATTTTTGGAAGCATTGAATGAAATTATATATAGACATAAAATGTTCTGTATAACTCTTTTTATATCCAAATAATTAAATATGTAAATTAATATCATGAAGACAAAGATTTAATAATTAAATATTTAAAAATCCAAGGTGTCCCATACCACTTTAAACATTTTAATATTAATCTATATGAATTATTAAATAAAATTATTATAGATAAAATATGGATATGAAATGTCAAAGTGTTTGTATACTCATCTTATAAAAGAATAGAGGTTGATATTATCACGAAATGCCTCAATTAAAGGAGATTGAGACAAAATCCCTTACCATGAGCTAGACCAGTCTCATTTGTTCTTTATATTCCTGAATAATAAAACTTGGTTAATTTATACTTGATTCAGAACCATTTTCAAGTTTATTATTTATTACTTATCACCATGTTATAAAAATTACATAATTATTTAAGTTCATATCGGTCGTTTTTTCGATATTTTGTACTTGAGTTGAAAATGAACTTGTCTGATGTAAATTGTCCATGTAATCAGAAGTCCTTCATCACCAAAATATTATTCATGATTTACATGTCATCTATTTCTAGTAGAAATTTATTTAAAATAGCCCATAACATTTGGAGATAAGAAATGAAATTCATCGTTCATGGAGACGGTAAGCCGTACGTACGCATGCAGGTTGCTTTCATTTTTTTCATATTTAAATGAACGAAAACTAAATGATACATATGTATATTATAATTATATTATAATATCATATTTTATTTAAATTACATATGTTCATTAATGTCATCTTATTTATGTTCCATTTATTTCATGAACTAGTCATATCACTTTTATGGGGCGGTAGTACGCACTTCCTCAAATGAAATTATCATATTTACACATTATGGATAGAAAAAGGTATACTATAAATAAAAATAAAAAAAGTATAGAGACCATATAAATATAATATATATCATATATAAATACATTTCCATCATAATGTCCACCATGATAGGTGGTGGGGAAAATTGAACAATCATCATTTCGTGAGGCAGTAGTTTGTCGTCCATAGAAAAAGTATGCTCATATCCATTATATGGAGGTGTGTGTAAGTGTAGTATGAATAATTCTCTTAAAAATATCCTAGTATATTTATTATACTATTTTTGTTATGTAATAAAATAATAATAAGATCATAGGGAGTGGAGAAGGAAAATTAAGGAAAGGAACTTAAGGGAAGACTTTACCTCTAAATCATGTTACTTCATTTAATTTGAGTTGAAAGGAATTATTGAATTTCCTTCTACCCAAGGTAACATTTCTAGGAGGAATGGAGTTATGTTGGGAGCTTATTTGATTAGAATATGAATGGGATAAGGGGATTTACAGGGGTGAGTAAGTGGGTATAGTTGGTGGTCGTTTATAAGATCGAGGAGGGGCACTTTAGGAAATTCTTGAAATATTAATTTAAAATAAATTTAATTTAGATTAAAAATGGTCCAAAATTCATTTAATTCGTATAAAAGATTATTTTGGTTCTAATATCCATAATTAAATAATATTTAGACATGTTTTGAATATTTTTTATCCTTATCTTTTTGGTTTAACCCTCATTTACACTTTTTAATCTTACCCTGATATTAGGTTATTTACTCATTGTGAGTTAACGTAATCACCATATCATGTAAAACGACCCAAAAAATTCATTTATGACATATTTTTATTTATCTTAACCATTTGGGCAAATATTATATTTTTATGAATTTAATATCATTTAATAAACTATTTTATATTTTAATTTATGAATTCTGTCAATTTTAGACACTATTCATACATGAATTTTTTACAAATTCATAACAACCTAATTCCTTAAAAAAAGGAATCCACTCAATCATCCATAAAATTTGTGGATGGAATCAAAATAATCATATTAAATTTATTTTAATTTTTATATTATCATGTATTTAAATCCATTATTAATGAATCAAACATTGCATCGTCATTGTGACAAAATTAAATTTATTTATTTGATTTCTAAAAATTATAAATAAAATATCATAAAATATGAAATATTTTTATTTTTATATAGACTATTTATGGTCAAAGAGATAAATTATATAATCCCATATAAAAATTGTTTTAGTAAAAGATACATGTTTTTGTTATATTTCTCTTCACTTTAAATTAATTCTTATAAAATGTCTTTTTCACATCAAAGTGGCTCTAGGGGGTCCAAAAATAGACCTAAGGAAATCCAGGGTTGGAAATATCTCATACAATTGTATTAAAATATGTGTTACGGTATTATAATATTATTATAATATTATTTTTTACCCTTACTTACCATATTTACCCTTTAACCATGGTAAATAAAATAATTACTGAAGTTACAATTCATAATGACAAAAACTAAAAGGTACCTATTAGAAGAATTTGGACCTTCTGATCCCAAATATGAAATCCATTATTCCAAATTCAAAAAAAAGTTATAGTAATTAAACTAAAATTAATTCCCATTGTCAAAACCAAAAAGATGTATTTTTTTAAGTAATAACTATCAAAAGATTGACATGTGTTTATGTCCAATTAAAATGTGAAATTACATCCAATGACCATAATTGTATTAAATTGTAAAAAAATCCAAGTATAATTTAATATCAATTAAAAAGATAATCTAACTCTATAAATATATTAGATGACAAAGTAGTTTTGAATTTTAGGCAGTGCTTTTCACTATTCCTTAAAAAATGAACATTATTATTCAAATACCAAAACATCATCCAAAGTAAATTTTGATGTAAAAATTATTAATAATAAGTTTATATTTTAAAATATAACATATAAAAGATATAAAAATAGATTTAAAAATGGTTCTCCTTCAAAAGCCAGTAAAACTGCAGTTTTAGAAAAATAATTCTATTTTCTAAAAAATTGAATTTGTTCTTATATCATATCTAGAAAAAATATAAGATGAATTTAAAAAAATTTATTAAAAATATAACATTTATTTTTCCATAAATAAAAATAAAAAAATATTGATTTGATTTTATAAACTAAATTATTATCCTTTAAATAAGTTTTCATAAAAACACATTATTTATATTCAATTGGTTTTTATTTCAATTTAAAATAATATTTTGTAAGCAATTGAATCAATATTTAAACATGTGTAAACCATATTTCCAAATTAAGTTGATATTATTCATTCAATCCATTCTAATGTATTGGAGTCAACTACCATTTTAAATAAGAATAATATTATTGTATTATGTTTCACTATTACTCATTTTTGTGTGAAAACATACGATTTTCGAGAAACCCATTGTTTCATGTCAAGTATGCTATCCGAAGAAGTTTCCCCATTAACGTTAAATTTATATCTTATTCATAAATATAAATATAAATGAAAAAGGTATTGTTCTATTAATACCTGGGTCGTTGTAGTAAATACCTGTAAAAAAGTAATCATAATTAGTTAGATTCTAAGGACAAGGGAACTAATGTGTTAGGTGGAGAATTGTATAATAGAATATATATGAAGGTGATTTTGTGCAAATCATAACATTTCCTTTGGGAAAAGATTCATAAAATCTATAAAATAAAGTAAATTGAATAAGAACCTAAATATCATGTTCTATGAAACAAATATGAGGGTGTAAGGATTCTCCCAAATAAATCTTTATATTCATTCATTGATTAGTTAAATGATATTATGGAGTACTGTCAAGGTCTCAAATAAACCATTTATGATGTGAATATCATGAATTACATATTGAGAAGGTTTCCACCTCATTTTATTCTAAAATTATATATTCTTTAAGATAAGGATGTAAAGTATCTATAATTGGATGTTTTTCATATTATAATTTTTTCATTTGAGAAGAGGAATTATAAAAGTAGTGTTTGTGAATACGTGATGTGTATAGACAAGGAATGTAAGGTAGTTGAGAAAAATTAAATGGTTTATTATCAAGAAAAATAATAGATTGATAAAATCATGTGATTAATTTCCTCAAATCTAAATTGGTGAAAAATAAATTTCAAAGGGACACTTCCACTTGTATTGTTTTAATGTGTAATGTTTAATTGCATTTATATAAAGAGTCCACTAAAGCATCAAGATGATGATGAAGATTATTTTTCAATGAAAATCCCTCTAAATTATGTCAAATATAATAGTATTATATTAAAGTTTTTTTAATAAAAATTAAAAACATTATCAGGTAGATAATAATATAAAAGAGATAGAGGTACAAAAAAATTGGATCTAAAAAAACCTCAAAGTAGATGTTCTTATGAAAATTCATGATAATTCAGAAAACAAGTAATAAAATAAAGATGCTAAAGTATATGTATAATGTATGGTTGATCTATAAGAAATATTAGAGGATTCACCTAATGTGATCGATATTTAGAGATCAAAAATAGATTATTCCAATGAAGTTGTTTATAATTCTAAACTTGGAATATAAAAGAAAGAAGAAGAGAAGTCTGAGTTGAGGGTGAAAATTAAAAATTACCAATATGAAATACAGGAAATATTAGGAATATATATTGAGTTAAAGGTCATGAATTAAGAGATTAGAGGAATTATAAAATATTTTAGTAACAAGAGAACATATTTACTCAATCATATCAAATATTTTGAGGTGATATTCATCAATTTATAGTGAAAAATATATTATTATATATTAGTGAATCTGGGTATAGAATTGGGAAATATAATCAAAATAAATATTTTAAAAAGTAATAAAGAATCATGGATACAATGTTATATAATTATATGTTGGTATTAAAATGGAGAAGACATATCATAATAAAAAATATGGTATGGATCTTGATCACATACAAAATATTATATTAGTTCGTTCCACATTATAAACACCCCCACTAAAGTTAAAGATAAATTTTGGTGTAAGTCAGAAGTAGAATACTTATTGAATAAAATACAACATTATTTATATAAAGAGGATATAAAATATAAAACACTAATCATGTGTTACTATTATGAATATATGGAACACTCAAACAAATCCATATTCAAAAGGTATTGGCAGGAAAATGAGAAATGAACAAAGGTGAAAATATTTACACATTATAGCTATTTTTTTATGAATACTCTCTCTTGTGTGGTGAATATGCTCACAAAGAAATGTATTTCATATTGATGATTCATAGGATTGTTCCATTATAGAATATAAGATGTCTAAGACAATAATAAAATGTATAATAATTTAGAATAAAACAACGAAATCAATTTGAATAATTATGAGATGAAGTTGGAGAACAATATAATGAAGAAGATCATGGATACTAATATTCCAAAAGTGTTAATTCTGAGACATAGATCGAAAATAAAAGAGATTATAAGGTAGTGGTTTTCGAGATTACCTTGAAGAAAATGGATCAAGAAAGAGTGTGTATTCATGAAGTGAATGAAATTATCATATACTACAAAATAAAAACTATTTTAAATGAATCATATATGTAGATACTAGTTTCATAACATTCCAAAATGATAAAATATTAATGAACATTGACCTAGGAATGAACAAATGTTGTGGTAATGATATGAGACACTTGAATGTTAAGGTTTTTAAATGTCTTAGTAACAAATTTTTAACTGTAGGTTAATACTGTCACCCAATAAATATAGAGAATTTATCTATGAATAATTATTTCAATAATGTAATAGAAAATATACTCATAATGAAAGGGTAGTGAAAAAAGAGGAATCATTACCTTGTCAGCGAAGTAGAATATATTTGATTTTAAAAAAAATAATAAGAATACAGGTTATAGAATAAAATGTTTAGACACACAAGACAATAGTCCTTGGATTATCTGATAAATAATTATAAAGATCATAGTATACATATATTTTTACTTAATCTTACTCACATATTATATAATTTCCATAGAGGGAAGACTATTTGGATGATATACAAAATGGAATACCAAAGTTTAATGATGTTTTTAGAATTATGGCATATTGTTGTTCTTTGTATTTATATCACCAATAACCATTAATGGGATGAATATTATGTTTCATTAATTTTTAATTATAGTAGGATGGAATTATTGATAATCATCACTAGAAACTATGAAAAGTTAAATTAAATTATTAAGTACTATTAGAAAGTTAAAAGTATTATTGGATAAAAAATTCTAAAATTTTGGATCAATGGTGAAAGTTTGTTTACAATAATATAGGTAGATGATTTTATCAATAATACTGAGAAAATGAAACATGTATTAGAAGTTAGGGTTCCTTGATAAAATAGAGTTAGTGTGAGAAGAAACTAGGTCATAAAAAATATTTCCACAATGAATCTTATTTGGAATGATTTATAAGAAATGTTTTAGAAAAGAGTCCAATTTACAATGTATTTATTTCCAATATATATATTTTAGTCTTTCATAATAAAATCATCTATAGAATTTGTGGTATAAGAAGAAAAAATTATTAGAAACATTTATTTTTTTATTAGTGTACTTAACTTTTAATAAATAGAAACACATGAAGTTTTAGTCTCCTTGAAATGATGGTATTTTATTTTATACCCATCTAATAAAAGTTATTTATTTAAAAAATGTTTATTGTAAAATTTATTTATTTAAAAGACATTATTATAGTTTAAATTGAGCAGAATAATTAGTGAATGTTCATCATATTCTAGAAGAAATTGATGAAGAGTTGATTATCTCATGGGGAGTAAATGTTTCTGAATATAATTTTAAATAAGTCACTGATGATGACAAGGATTAATTTAGTGTGTAAACTATATATAAGTTCAACAGAATGTAAAAAAATTAATGATCAGAATATTATTGGTGACCAAAGAACAATAGTGAAAATCTGGAGAATGAAGTCCCTAAATAAAATGTCACAGTAATATCTAGAAGGCTCAAAATGTTTTTAAAAGGATTTTAAAGATTAAAATTTTATTCAATAAATGAATGAACAATGTGAACAAATTGAAAGGAATAAAACATGGGAGATTATTTTATGGTTCGTGCATAGGAATTTCATTACAATCAAATGGGTTTCCATAAAAATGAAATAAATATGTCATGCTGATTAAAAACAATCCATGACTTATATGTAATTTATACAACATTATATATGGTTTAAATAAATTTAAAACATTTTATACTATTTTTAGGTAATAAAAAGATTGATTATTCTTGTCTATAGTAATGTATAGGGGATTCAAGGTATTATAGATGGTTGAAAAATAATTATTTTTAAATATATTACTTAAATAACATGTTTACATCAAGAATCCATATGGATTTATTATTAATGGTGTTGAAAGTAATTTCTACCTACTAAAGAATGAATTGTATAGGATAAATCAAGGATTAATAACATGAAATTCCAAGACAAATCAATAATTAAAAAAATCTTAGTATCCTAAACGGTGGAGTTTATCTTTACTTCTATATTAAGAGGAATATTTTTTAAAGGATTATAATACACACAAAGCTGAATTAAATAATTTTTTGGTGATTGAATAGTGTATAGTGCAACCATATTATGATTTCATGAGGTGTGAATTTGAACAGCTGAAGATTTAAGAGTTGTCATTTTCCATATCCTTTAGGTTAGAAAAAGAAATTAGGGAGCATTTTTAATGAATCCAAGTATTTCAAAGTGCAATTAACAAAAATTAATGAATTATTACCTGGTAATTACACTATCAGTTTCATCCCAAATGATGTTGTTTTGTTATAACGATGAAAATAATTTCAATATCATAAATTATAGGCAGATCATTAGATTCCAATAGTAATTAATCATGTATAGTCATGCTTTTCTAATAACACTTGTCAAGTTTAAAGGTACTAGAATATCCCATGGAATGAAAACATCTAAAATTTTGGAAAATATTGTGGTATATCCAACACATAATGAATTTTTTCCACACTAGTGAAACAATATAACATGAGTTATTAGGATATATTGATGTGGATTTGGTAAGTTCAAAATATGATAAAAAATCAATATTAGGTGGTGTATTCTATCTTGATTTTTTTATTTCTTGACATAGTAGAAAATATGACTTCTTCCCACTAATTAATATATAATATTGATTTTTTGTGAGCACTACATCTTTCAAAGAACTATTGAGTATGAAGTAGAAACTTGATTATGTTGGAGTTGAAGTAATGTATTCTATTGGGATAAAATATCAAAATACATGAACTATAAATTTGATAAAAAATTTCATCCATTACTCAAGTAAAAATCACATTGAAATTTATTATCACTTTATAAATAATAAATTTTAATATGGGATAGTGAAATGAAAGTATGTTCCTAATGAAATTCAAGTTGTTGATATAATGAAAAATGTATTAGATGCCAATAAATTTATGAGGCATCAGTTGGATATTGGTATCCAATCATCATAGTACACGCAAATATTATGAATATGGAACCCCAATCCCAAAGGTATTGAATGGGTTTCCTTGAGTACTAAATAAACACTTTTATTTTCATTATTTATCCCATGAAGGATTTACCATCCGGTTTATTAATAAAAAAACATGATATTGTTCACAAATATGAGAGGTATTTCTCAAAACCACTAATTGGGTGAGAAATCATGATAATGGTGATATATATTCAATAATAAATTATTTGGGGAATTCATATAGTGGGACTGGATAATGTGTGGATATTATGGACATCATGTGGAGAATTAGAGTTGAATTAAGTGATTAGTTACTAATATTTTCATGTTACACTTGTTTCTGACATTTAGATTAACAGAAGTGTGAATATAGTATGTGTTGAGTGAAAAAATTATCACTATATAGAGTTTTTGATAATGAATTTTATTTGAAGAAGAAAAGTACATAATATTTTTTTTAACAAGTTAGTTAAGGAATTTCGATGCAATGAAAAAACCCAAAGGGGAATTTTGATAAAATACAAAACCATTAAAAGTATTTGTAATGTTTTTTGGTTGAGTTTTTTTACAATGAATGTTGAAAATATTCCATAAATGGTTAATCATGATACATTAATGAATTGAATGTTTCTGTAAGTCTTTGGAATTTTTTTATAATTGATGAAAATGTTTTCAATCAATGAATAAGGTGTTTGAGAAATCATTAATGTGAATCATTTGATAAATGAATAGATTTTTTACAATGGAAAGGTTTGTGTAATGCAATTTCCCAAATAGATGTTTTGTAAAAGTAATGGTTTTCATAAAGGAAAATTTTTTAAAAGAGGAAGGATTTCATGAATGAGAAGAATATCTTTAAGAAATTTGAAAAAAGAGAAAATTTATATTGGGAGAATATTTTTGCAAAGTAATACATTTGAGAACTAATACTAAATTAATTCCATAAATTAACTTGTTGGGGGATTTTTTTCAAAATATATGAATTGATTTCCATGGGACTCAAAAGAAAAATATTTTATAGACTAGTTTTTTGTGGGGTGAGAAAAATTATATTATGTTTAGAATGTTTTAAAAGATCAATATACTATAAATAGTCCCATAATAACTTCATTTATAATTATTCATTATAAATGTTCATAGAGTGAAATAATATCATCGATTATAGAGAAGGGTATTTCATGGAGAAATTTTATAGAAATAATAATTCTATGAATAAATATCACAAAATTAGTTTCGTGAAGAATTTATATGGTCACAATGAACTTATTCAGTAAAATTGAGTTTGTGAATAACATACTTATATGGAAGTTTGTGAAGGGACCTAAACTGAAGGATTTAAAAGGTCAACATTATTTGATTGAAATTTTACAAAAATGTGGATTTTCAATGACAAAATATAATACATTAAAAAATAATTCATTTTTCTAAAAAAAGTGATGCATATAACATTAGTGTTATTATGATCCTTTTTTAGATGACTCAAAACATCCATTGGGTTTTTAGAGGAATAATGTGTCTAATTTAGTTGAGAGAGTAGTGATCTCTCAATTAAAATTTATTTTACTTCTTTGGGACAATGATTCCGATTTAAAAAAAATTTGTAAGTAGTGAACTATGTGATTTTGGTACATCTGCACATATTGAATAGGTGCTCTATGGAGTATGTCAATATGGGTTAACCAAGTAAAAACAAATTTTGTATTTATTTATTTTCATTATATCTTTATAACTTTTTTAGGGATAAAAATGTTCCCAATAAAAGTGGAACAAGATCATTAGTGAGGGTTGTTTAAAGAAATAAACAAAGCAAAATTCACCCCCACATGGTATTTAAATTTCATATGGATAAAATATTTCAATAATTCTCTAAATATGGTCAGGAATTTATAGAAAACCTATTCACTAAACAAAATTTCACAAAACCCATTCCTTTCTTAAATATTATTTAAATTATTATTTAAAAATTTATATATTTTTGATTAAATTTTTTAATTTGATTGAAATACAAATGTTGGTCTTACTTAATGTAAAGTATGAGTTTAAAAACCTATATTAAAAATAAAACTACTATTAAATTGGTATCATAAATTTTCCACTTATCCCATATTAAATTTTTTTTAGGGGCTCTCATAGTATGTAATGGTTATGACCAAAAATATACTTCATCCATCACATAATGACATCTTAAATAATACATGTTATTATAAATGTAAGAGTTAAATCCATGTTTTGATTGAACTTAGGGAACCCTAAATTACGCTTTATTTCATGAAATGGATTTTACATGACTTAAATCCTGATTTTGATGTTAAAAATATATTTTTATAATATATTCCATGTTTAGCAAGTGATTATACACCAATTTGGATTCGGTAATATAATTTTGAAGGAATGCCCATGTTTAGGTTGTGATATTTTTAGCTTGAAATTATGTTTTATTATTTTGATAACCTATATAGACAACATGATAATGTGATAATATATATTGTTTATTGATTTGAGCATGCTTGTTATTTTGATAAAAAAAATAACATAAACATAACAGCTATGTTCTGATATCCAACATGTTATTACTTGGAATTATTAATCATATTAGAATACTGGTCTAGTAATATTATCTAAAATTGGTATTATTATAAATACCATAAAAGGGTAAAATACATTAGATGTTTTGATGACCCTTGACTGAGTACACCACTTTCACCTATCAATGTGTTGGATCATGACCTGGAAACAGTGTACATTATCTCTGTCACCTAGTATGAGTGTGTAACCTGACTACCACTTGGATTGATTTCATTGGGATGAGTAACATAGTTTACTGACCAATGTGGCTTAGATCAACGAACTACACTTGAATCCAGTATAATAGATATGCAATCTCTTAGTATAAAGTGTTATATTTTGTAACTGATACTATTATAAAAAGTTATTATTTTTTTTGTTCCAATTTTTTTTATTAATTAATAATAATCATACATATATATATATATTTAATTTAATATATTTATCTGATATGTGAACTTATGTTTATTCTAAATATATTGGATTCATGGTGGTTCAATTTTATGTTTTATATGTTCACACTATTCATGTGAAATTTTTTTTTCACACATATTCAACAATCCATTTTTTTGGCACATACAAGTGAAAGTATATTTTTGGACTTAATTATGTTGTGTATCCTCATAATTTTTATGTGTTTGGAAATTAATGGGGATGAAGTTAGTGACTGGGGATCTTTTTGAGATCATAGTAAAGCATATTAGGGATCTATTAGTATTCATTAATATTTTCTAATAGTGTGTTTGAAATGTATGAAAATTATTTCATTCATCTCGTATTTTTTTATTATTTATAGTTTCACTTATATAGCGGTAAATTTCTCCCTATATTTTCAATAATACCTACAATGGTAGATTTAATACCCTCTTGGATTTGGAACATCGCTTGGGAACCCGTATCAGCATGACTGGGTATTATTGAAATGATAACTTTATAATTTAAATTATGTGGTATCAGAGTATGTTAACGATGTCATTGATTACATAGAGATTTCATGGGGGTAAAAATTGAGATTAGAATATATTTAGGATTGTTGATACCTGAGAAACAAAATATAAAAATTCATCATAGATATATTTATAGAGAATTATTATATTTTTAAATCCATCTATGTAGTTAGGTAGGAACCACAGATCTTAATGTGGTATTGGTTGGAATACCATTTTTTTGAAAAACTCTTTATCCTATATAACTTTTTAGAACCACACTTATTAAAAAATATAAAATATTTTTGATTTATATGACACTAAATAAAAAAAAATTATATGAGGTAACTAATCTCTCACATATCATGTTTAAAAACCATTAATCTCTTGCATATGTTGCAAATCCAAAAAAAATAGATGTTTAAAAACACAAACAACCAACATAAAACACCAAAAAGATTTACATATTTTAGAACATAATCCTATTCCATAGTAGAAAGAACTATGTTATTTATTACTAATTTAAGTGAATGATTATAAGATTTTGATAAAAAACAAATGATTCCACCCTCATATTTATAGTTTTTTTCAAATTGTAGATATTTTTTCACCACTATTTTATCTTTGTAGCTAGTTAAAATCATCATAAAGTCTATATTAGGATCCCATCATTCGGTTAATTAGATCTTCTAATACACCATATTATGTCCCTGACATCCAAAAAAATGATATCTATTAAAATTTATTCATAAATATTCTTCTTAATGATTTATATTTATCATGTTGAAACCATTATTCAATTCATATAAAGGCATTTGAGGATTATTATTAAATGGTCCAAGGATTATTATACACTTAACATAATCTAGATATAGCAGTGAACATGCATTAACGCTAACATTGGCTTTCCCTTAAGGACATCCCTAGTTCCACTACCCATGCCTCTAGATGTTATACGAGTACAATCAAGGAAAACACACCTTTTAGAAGATAATTTTGACTTATTAGGAAAACATTTTTCATAGAAACCTAACAATCTATGACTTTAGAATTATTTCATCCACTTCACCACCAAGTCCTTTTGTTTACATAGGAATTCTATCACTTCATTCTTATTTCTTCTGATGAAATAGTTAGCGAGTCTTTATCCTTTTTTCCAGGACACCCATGATCCACTATATAATAACACAACATTAGAGAATCCAAAAAACTACCTTTATTAGAATTTCAACCAGTTTACTACTTCCATCCATATTAAATATATACAAAAACGTTTCATCGATGATATTCTAAATGAATGGATATGTTAGTTAAATGGTGTTTTTATTTGAACAAAATTATATATTATTTTAGAAATTAATTTCAGACTCACTTTCATAGTGTAACACATAATTTCACTTATTCCTTCCTCACACCAAGAAAAGTAACATACAACCATAGATTGAAACCAGGGAAGTGGGATAAAAACCCATAGATATATGTAATAGACACAATTATTTTATAGATGTTACAACCATTAAGGTATGGAATTCTCAACATCCCAAGTTTTAACTATGGATGTAGACCCTTTATACACAATAGGTTATAACCATTCCATTATATGTTCAAAACCAAAACTATTACAATTGAATTTTTATATATTTCCATCATTTAAACTATGAAATTAGATTACTTATATCAAAAACTTAAACCTAAAAATTATAAATGTACATCCATGGATATAGCTATGGAAACAAGCATCTATATCCCTAGTTTATTTTGTTGAAACTACTAAACCAAAATCAATATCTATATTCACTAGAAGTTAGTGTATCATTAATTTTTCACCAAAATACATACAAAAACCATGAACAAACTAAAAACTAGTACAAAGTAACACATATAAAATTATCGTTTTATATTAAATAAAAACAAACAAAAATATAGATATGTTGATACATAAACTATCAATAATTTTTCTCAAAAGTGCTGTCCAGATACTCTTAAATGGAATAATCATTGCCAATGATATCAAAATTATTACCATTAGCATCTACATGTGTGCCACCTACACCAATATCATCATTATACTATCCACTAGAATCATCATTAGTTGCTACCCAATAATTTTTATTTTCATTAATCTAGTGTATATATGAAAAATATCATTCAACTATTGTTTAAAACTCTAGAATAAGTGAAGAACATATAAAAGATACCAATTTTAATGATTTATAATTTTTTTATTAAAGAGACTATATTCAAAATTATTGGTTTTTTTGTCTTGATGGTGATATTTATCTCTTCTTGGGAAACTATAGCTACGATGTTTCAAGAATATTCAATACTCAAAGACAAATATCTAGATGGTTATATTTTCATTCAAGGATCACAATGAACCTTATAAAAATGATCATTTAATAGTATCTAAATTAATAATCATTTGGTTCAAAGATGTCGGGTTCATTCTTATAGCATCCCTCTATTTTATAACATAAAGTTTCATTGCATTTTACAAACAGTGGATCTTGAAAGTCTAATGTCTTGGAAATCAAGAACATAATAATGAAAAAAATAAAAAAAATCCATATAATACACTTGTAAGGCTTCATAATAGGTTCTTACTATGTACACATACTGCATCTCATAACTTGGAGACATACATCAATGGAAAGGGTGAGCAGAAGGCACAGTAAGGAAAACAAGTGAAATAGTTGACATGTGATCTTAAGAAATATTAATAAGAAAATGATATAAATCCTAAATGAATGTGCAATGGAATAATTGGAATAAAATAATAAAAATATCATGAATCATAACTTGATTATGTGGCTACAACATTTCATTTAGACATTCATGAACATATCACCAAGGTCCATCCCCAAGGTGTCATAAAAATTACCAAGGTTATTCACCAATGTATCGTGAAACTTGTCATCTCAAGAGATTAATTCTTTACCCAATGCTTTGGAGTGATATCTGGGTACACCCTTAATATATAGTTACTTTCATGTGAGACACATTGATCATAATCAAACATTTCACATGTAACCCATAGAGAAAAAAAGAAATGGCTTCTTTTCAAAATCGTAACGTTTTAAAAGTTCTTAAAAACAAGATCGTTATGTCATTTATAACCCATGGAAAGGGAGTGAGGGTTACATGTATGTCAATTCCAAAATAAAATATATTATTTTTCTATAACAATGAACACCTATTAAAATTAAATAGGTAAGGTTATATATATAAAATTAGAAAATTTATTGAGATAGAGAGAGAAATTTTGAGATGAAATTTCTACAACATAATGGATATATAACTAGTTTTTAGAAAATAATAAAAAAGTGGAGACAAGGGTTTCCCATTCATTAATGGATAATTGTGTAGTATATGGACATAATAAAAAGAAATAAGATCCTGGTGTGAATTTTTTAATGACACACGACATGAAAAGGAAAAATGAAAAGAAAGAGAAAGTGAGATTTCTTTTACAAAAATTCCACAGCCTAACGACATCACTTAAAAATTTGGAAAATCAATTAATGAGATTGGAAAGGGTATATCATTATTTGGAAATAAAATCGACAGTATTAAAGATATATACGAACAATCGCCCACATAATAAAATGGAACTACAAGACATAACATAAAGAAAGTCATGACTTAAAAGTGGACGGTGAAAGTTTCCCATACCGGTTTGGTAACTTTTGAAACGTAGAACCCATGAAAGAAGGATCATATAAATAATATCTATATACCCATAAATTAAATTATATTACACAATGAGTAAAATCATGGGTAGTACATACACCACTCAAAAGGAAATAGGGTTAAATATACCATGAATCTCACATGAATAAGAATTGAGATGAAAATATCTTACCACATTGTATTCAATCAAATCATATGGCCAAAAATTACTAACCAACAAATGATTCACAAAATAACATGAATATAAATAGATTCATGATAATATATATAAAATCTCAGTACACAATACACCACATGCAATAAATTTGTGGCGAACAATGGAAATCCCATAGAGTTCAATGTGAGATAAGAAACCCCTTACCTTGTTGCCCGACATGACACCCTCATATATTCCTTGTTCTTCCAAAATAATAAACATAAGTTAATTTATACTTGATTAAAAATATTTTTCAATTTTATTATTCCTTTTATATTACTTATTACCTTGCTAAAACAATTAGTTAATTATTTGAGCTGATATCGGACATTTTATCAATGTTCAGAACATGAGTCAAAAATGAACTTGCTATAATTATAAATTGTCCATGTGGTCAAAATTCCATTATATCCAGAATTATATTCATAATTTATATTTCATATATGTCATATATATACAGTATATATATTTTTTTATAATAGTACGTAACATCTGGAGATAAGAAATTAAATGCACCGTTCATGGAGATAGTAAGTCGTACGTACGCAAGAATGCTACTTTGATTTCTATTTCATATTTTAATGAAATAAAAACATAGTGATTGATATGTATATTATAATTTTAGTATAATATGTGTTTCATATATGTTACATATTTTAAAAAATTCTTTCCTTTATATGTACCACGTATGGCATGAACGAGTCATGTCACTTTGAGTGGGAGGTAGTCCGCACTTTCTCTATTGAAAATATCACGTTTACACATTATGGGAACCATAAAGGGATGAAATAAAAAGAAAAATACAGAATTATAAAGTAAACATAAATATAATATATATCATTTATAGATACAGTTCCATCATAATGGCCATCATGAGAGGTGGTAGGAGATAATTGAACAATCATCATTTTGTGAGGCAGTAGTTTGTCATCCACTGAAAATGTATGTTATTTACTCATTAGATTGAGGTGTGTGTTAGTATATCTAGAATACTTCTCATAACAATATCCTTGTATATTGAGAATATTGTTTGTTATAAAATAAAGGAATAAAAAGATTTTAGGGGGTTCGAGAAGTAAAATAAAAAAATAACTTAAGAGAAGACATTACCTTTAAATCGGATAACTCCTTTTGGTTTGAACCAAAAAGGTTTCTTAATGTGATTTATACCTAAGGTAATGCTTCTAAGATAAATAAAAGGATCTAGGGATCTTATTCAAGTAGATTTTGGACGTGCTAAGGGCTTTAGAAGTTTGAGAACTGGGTAAGAAGTGAGGGCTTTTTATAAGGGAGAGGAGGGTCTCTTTCGGAAGGTCTGAAATTATTATTTTATTATATAATGATTTTCGGCTTCTAAAGGTTCTAAAATCTTTAAAAACAAAGATAAGGTGACCCATGTTCGAAATAAAATCATCTAATAAGAATTTGAAAAGTTTTTGACATTGTTTCAATTTTTTTCTTCTTATTTATTTAATTCATCCATTAATGACGTAAACACTACATCATCATTTTGTCATAAATAATTTTATTTATTTGAAGATTAAAATTTATAATAAAATACCATGATTTAGGAAATATTTTTATTTTTACAATTAATATTTATATTAGAAAGGATAACTTATATAACCCCATATAATATTTTTTTAGAAAAATAATACATGTTTATGACATTTTTATTTTTACATTAAATAAAAAGTTATAGATTTCATTATCTCACCAAAGTGGCTCCATGGGGATAAAAATGGACCCATGGATTGTCTGGGTCAGAAATTACTCATTCAATAAGGTTAAGAAAAGTTTCAATGTAATATTTAATTATTATAACATTTCTTTACCATAAATTACCCTAATTACCTTTAATCGTGGTTAATAAAAGTCAAAAATTACTATTCACCAAAAATTATTTGCATCCCATTGAACCACATTTTACTTACTAATGACAACCATATATTTCATATTTTTGAAATTCAATTCAATGAAGCTTTAAAATTTCATTTATATGAAAAATTCAGTTCTTTAACTTCTACTTCGTGGTTTCACTAATCATCAAAAATTGAATGTTTTTAGAAAAATCCAAAAATTTACTATAAACTAAATTTGATATTCCGAATTCCAAAATGATTTCTATTTTATGAAATTCAAAACATAGAAGTTGCATTAATTTATTTTATAATTAATTTCCATCCTCAAAACAAAAAAGTGTGTCTTTAAGAAATAATAACCATCAAAAGATTGATACTAGTTAATTTCTAATTTAAAAGTGAAATTACTTCCAATGGCCATCATTGGGTTAAATGGTAAAAATATAATCTATTTACACTTTCAAACAAATTAATAAGATAATCTAAGAATATAAATAAATTTGATTAAAAGGTGGTTTTGAATTAAAATACCTCATTTTTTCATTATTCATTAAAAATGAGCATTATCAGAAAAATATATAAATATCATCCAAAGTAAATTTTGATGTCTGAATTATAAATATGAAATTTATTTTGTAAAATATAATATTTTAAAGTGACAAAAACATGATTTAAAAAGATTTTTTCATCAAAAGGCGATAAATTTCCCTTTAAAAGTAAATTATGATTTAAATTAGATTCCTTTACAATTTAAGCCTCTAACTTTTATTGGATGAATGTAAAAACAATTAAAAAACATTTATTATAATATTTAAGTTAGTTTTATTAATTCCAACCAATACAACAGCTAGGTGTTAACTACCATTTAAAATAATAATATTATATTATTAGTGTGCAACATAAAATTTCAAAAAAACATGTTTTTGCGTGTCAGGTACGCTATTGAATATAGAATCCCTGTTAAAATAAAATTAATATTTAATTCAAAAATATAAATAAATATGAAAATTTAATATTCATTATTTTCCTAAGATATTACATTATTCCCCCCTTTTGGAAATTGTGTCCTCCAAATTGTAAAATTTGTCTTGGAAACATCATTGAAAGTCCCAAATCGGAAAAAGAGTCAGTAACACTATCACGTTAAAAGAAAGAAATAGAAGAACAAATGTCCCCTAAGTTAACCCATGCTAGGATTCCATGTAGTAAAGCATTGATATGTAAGGGAAAAAAAATGGCCAAGTTCTGATGGAGAGTAATAGAAAACATGATTAGGAGAAAGTTAACCACCAGAAAATCATAAACTTATGATGTGTTAAATGGTTATTAATCACCCAGTAGGAAATGTAAACCAACAAAGTGTTTATTTTACATTCCTTTTAATAATTTTGTGGAATTCATTTACTACATTAAATAAAAACGTAAGGAAATATATGTACCTTCAAGTAGAGTTTCCTCCTTTAATAAGTTTTTACCAAAAACTAATATTTTCTCCAAACAATGAGCATTCAAAAAAACTTGGTCATATAAAAAGCACAAGAATCATCTTATAGAGAATCAGATAATCCACAAAAGAAGAACAATATATTACCCTTGTCTTTAGACATCAACTAAAACCAAAATGGTTAGTACGAGATCATATAATCCCTAAAATGGTTAATCCTTTATAAAAAAAATATTACTATTAATCTCCAAAATTCAACAAAAAGAACCCAAAGTTATAGAAATACCATTAAATACCCAATCATCTTTAAAATTATTCAAAATAATCTACTCTAAGATTGAAACCCAAAACTCAGAAGGATTTAATCCCATAGTCTTCCACAAAAAATATTAACATTTATGTTCAAATAATATAGACCGCTCTTAAAGTCTTATACTGAAAATTAATTAACCTAATCACATATTTACTATTAGAGGTTAATAATTTTCCATAAATAACCCAAATCACCATATGTCTATAATAAATACTTAATTTCTTACAAAATAAAAAAATTTAACCATTTCTCCCCAAATGAAATCCTGCAGTATTTTATTTTCCTTAGGCATATAGTATTCCAAAAGAAAAAACATCTTCTAAAATAAATTTTATCATTTAATCCTCAAATTTTTTTCTATACTAATGATATCCATTTTATAAAACATCAGTACCCAAAATCAATTATTCTTGATCGATAAAATCATTTAACTAAAAAGAATAAGTCATAAAAACCATGGACTTCACATAGGCCAGTGGTATGAGATAAAACCCAGTCACACTTTTGTTGTCGGTTTGATTCTCACTGCTTTGTCCGATGCGACGGGTTGTCACACGGTCTGCATGTTTTCCTTTTTATAAAACTCAAAAATAACTCTAACATGTTTTAACCTTAAAGGTTTTCTTATACCTTTCATTTTCATCCCAACACATTAAGATAGTTCTCCTCGTATCCAGACAGGGATGTATTTTCTTGGTAAACCACTTACTCCATACTCAAAAAATATCAGGAAGTTTCCCTACATTTAAACATTTTTATAGGGTTCTTACTAAAGTTTTCATAGCCTAATTTCCATAAATAACTAAACTATCCTTTGATTCCAACTATAGAATCCCTCTATTTTATAACATAACTTTTCATTACATTTTACAAACAGAGGATCTTTAATGTCTAGTGTCTTGGAAATCAGGAACATAATACATGATAACAACATAAAACATTATTATAATACACATTTAAGGATTCATCACAGGTTCATCCTATGTAAAACTATTGCATCACATAACCTGGAGACATACATCAAAGGAAAGGGTGAGACGAAGGCTCAGTAAGGAAAACAAGTGAAATAGTTGACATGTGATCTTGAGTAATATTAATAAGAACATGATATAAATCATAACGGCATGAGAAATTAAAGAATAGAAATATCATAATAAAACGAACATCAATCATAACATGAATATGTGGCTACCATATTTCATTTATACATTCATGAACATATCACCAACGTCCATCGCCAAGGTGTCCTAAAAATTACCATGGTTATTCACCAAGGTATAATGAAACTTATCATCTCTAGAGATTAATTATTTACCCAATGCGATGCAGATCTATCTAGCTTCACCCTTAATATATCTTTAATTTAATGTGATAAACCTAGATCAAAATCAAACATTTCATAAGTAACCCATAGAGAATAAAAGAAATGGGTTCATTTCAAAATCATGATGTTTTATTTTTTTTTTAAAAGAAGATCGTTATGTCATTTATAACCCATGGAAAGGGAGTGAGGGTTACATGTTTTTCAATTCCAGAATAAAATATATAATTTTTTTATAACTATGAACACCCATAGAAACGAAATAGGTATGCATATATATATAAAACTAGATAATTTCTTTAGAGAAAGAGAGAGAAATTTTTAGACGAAATTTCTGCAGCATAACAACTTTATAACTTGTTTTTAGAAAATAATAATAAACTAGGGACAAGGGTATCCCATGTATTAATGGATCATTTTTAGTAAATGGACATAATAAAAAGAAATAATATCATGGTGTGAATGTTTTAATGACACTCCACATGAAAAGTAAACTTGAAAAGAAAGAGAAAGCACGATTTCTTTTACGAAAATTCGGCAACCTGACATGACCACGTAAAAATTCAGAAAATCAGTTTATGAGAGAGGAAAGGGTCTCTAATCATTTGGAAATGAAATGGAATATAGTAAAGATATATAAGAACAATCCCCCTAATAATTAATTGGAACTATTAGGCATAACATAAAGGAATTCATGACTTAAAAGAGGAGTCTGAAAGTTTCCCTTACCGATTTGGTAACTTTCGAAACGTACACCCCATGAAAGAAGGATCACATAAATAATATTTAAATACCCATAAATTAAATTATATTACACAAATAGTACAATAATGAGCCGTACATACACAACACATTAGGAAATAGTGGCAAATATTCCATGAATCTCACAGGAATAAGAAGTGAGATGAGAATCCCTTACCACATTGTATTCAATTGGATCGTATGACCAAAAATTTATAACCACCAAATGATTCATAGAATAAAATTAATATAAATAGAATCATGATAATATATATCAAATATCAGTACACAATATATCATGTGTAATAAATTAGTGTCAAACAATGGAAATCCCATAGAATTAAAAGTGAGATAAGAAACCCCTTTCCTCGTTGTCCGACTTGACTCGCTCATATGTTCCATTTTATTCCTAAATAATGAACATAATTTACTATATACCTTCTTAAGAATATTTTTCATGTTTATTATTAATTTTATATTACTTATTACTTTTCTATTACAATTAGTTAATTAATTGTGTTCATATCGGACATTCGGTCAATGTTCGGAACTTGATTCAAAAATGAACTTATTATAATTAAAAATTGTCCATGTGGTCAAAAGTACATTATTTCCAGAATAATATTCATCAATTAGATTTCATATATATCATATATATAAACATTATATATATGTATTTATAATAGTACATAACATTTGGAGACAAGAAATGAAATGCACCGTTCATAGAGACGGTAAGTCGTACGTACGCATGAACGCTACTTTCATTTATATTTCATATTTTAATGCAATAAAAACATATTGATTCATAGGTATATTATAATTTCATTATAATATTTATGTCATATATGTTACATAAGTTCATAAATTCTATCCTTTATATGTTCCACGTATGGCATTAACGAGTCATATCACTTTGAGGGGGAGGTAGTCTGCACTTCCTCTAATGAAATTATTGTGTTTACCCATTATGGGAACCATAAAGGTATGATATAAAAAAGAAAATGAAAAATAATAAAGAAAAAATAAATATAATATATTTCATATATAGATATAGTTCCATCATAATGGCCACCATAAGAGGCGATAAGAGATAATTGAACAATCATCGTTTCGTGAGGCAGTTGTTCACCGTCCAATGAAAAAGTATGTTCTTTACCCATTGGATGGAGGTGTGTGTAATTGTACTTTGAATAATTCTGATGAATACATCATTTTATATTGATAATATTTTTGTTGTTATAAAAGAAAGGAATAAAAATAGTTTCGGGGGTTGGAGAAGTAAAATAAATCAAAAGAACTTAAGAGAAGACATTGCCTTTAAATCAGGTAACTCCCTTTGGTTTTCACCAAAAGGGTTTATTGAAGTTTTTTTTGCCTAAGGTAATGCTTCTAGGATGAATAGAAGGATCTTGGGAGCTTGTTAGAGTAGATTTTGGAGGAACCAATGTCCTGATGAGTGTGAGAAATGGGTAAGAAGTGACTGATTTTTTTAAGGGAGAGGAGGGGTTCTTTTGGATTATTTAAAAATATTAATTTATTATATAGTGATTTTCGGTTTCTAAAGGTCCAAAAATCCTTAAAGTAGTAGATAAGGTGTCCCATGTTTGAAATAAAATCATCCAATAGTAATTGGACATGTTTTGGATATAGTTTTAATTTTTGTCTACTTATTTATTTAAATCATCTATTATTGATATAAACACTGCATCATCATTGTGTCATAAATAATATTATTTATATGATGTCAGAAAATTATAAAAAAACTACCATGATATAAGAAATCATTTTAGATTTCAAATTAATATTTATAGTCAAAATGATAACTTATATAACGCCATGTAAAAATTGATTTAGTAAAATAATACAAGTTTTTTAGAGCGTTTTTCCTAGGGTTTCCTTGGTTTGAGTCCTCCTATATGCCTGGTTCACGATGGATCCCTCCCCTTGTTTTCCCACTTCAGTTCGGCGGGTCGCCGTTCCTGCTTCAGATCGGTGTTTGTGGTTCATTTTTCCCCTTCTTCTGTGCCGCTCCTCAAACCCATGGCGGCGCAGTTCTGTTTCTGTTTGCCTCTTGGGATTCTATGCTTGTTCTCAGATCCACCTCTTGTGTCTTGGAGGGAATCGACCTTCATTCCCTGTTCATTTTCACCTTCTGGTGTAGCTTTGTCCTACCATGGGGCCTTCCAATCCTTCCCGTCGCCGGCATGCTTCGTCGGTGTCAGATCTGTGAGTTGGAGGATGGTTCCAGTTCACTTACTTCTCAAGCTACACTATCTTTACGGATCTGAGACTCCTCTGTCTCGAGACCTTCACCGGATTCTGTGGAGTAATAACCCTAATTTGCATCCCTTTCATCTTTTGACCCATGCATTCTTTTCTTGAAGATTTCCTTTCCCCTTTTGACTTTCTTCATTGTCTTCATGAAGACAGGCAACGAGTTGGGGGTGTGTTATGTTTCCCTGTTGGTGCAAAGCTTCCGCCACATTGTGGCTTGATTCGTCTAGCACCTTCTGCAATGGTTCACCATGATTGAGTGCCCGTGAAGTGGCTGCCGTGGGGTGTCTGATCCATATGATTCCGGCACAAAGCATCAGCCACATTGCGGTGTTGCGTTGTTCTTGCCGAGGGGTGTTTCCCCACGATGACTCGGCGGGCGTAGTGAGATCACAAGGAGGCTGATTCGCAAAGCACCTACCTTAAAGGTCTGCGACGTTTATGTGTTTTCACTTTGTTTTGTTTGCGAAGCACCTGCCGCATTGGACTGTGGCGCTGTGTGAGTGTGTTTTCTCTGGTTCTAGATGTGAGTTCGCGAAGAGACCGATTTATGAAACACATAAAGCAAAGGTCTAAGGAGTTACGAGATCGTACAATGGTTGATTCGCAATGTTCATACCACAGAGACTTGAGGCATTGTGAAGCAACAAAGGCCTGCCGTGGGGTTTTTCTCCACGAACACCGGGGGGTGTGCAATGCGGGTTCTTGGGCGGGACCAATTTTGAGGCTGAGCTGATCGCAAAGGATATGGAGCCTGTCTCGGGTGGGTGAACTGCGTAAGGGGATGAGAAGAGGTATATGGTTTAGAGACCTTCTCGTTGGAATGGGTATTTTTTGATGTGAGGGTGGTTTGGGTTCTGCAAGGGCGCCAACCCTCAAGGAGGATAGTGCACTCATCCTTGGAATTGCGCCATTGATGCTGAATTAGTTAATCAATGTAAGAGGCTGTCCCTAATAGACAAAGAAAAAGTGGCATTCGAGGCAGAGAGAAATGAAGACCCACTCTTGAAAAAACGCATGTATCTGCTCATTATGGGAAAGTTTGTTGAAAACATTTCGGTAAACCAGGGGGCTCTCAAAAACACCCTTCAGAACATCTAGAAACATGATGCAGGAGTGGCTATTTGGGAATTGGGGATTAATCACATCATTTTCGAGTTCTTTATTGAGAGAGATATGGACAAAATATTTCATGGCAGACCATGGTCCTTCGATAATCAACTCCTCCTCATGGAAGAATTCAAAGGGGGAGACGATATCCAGCAAGTGAATATAACCCCCTCCCCCTTCTGGATACGAACTAAAGGAATCCCCTTCAATGCAAGAACGGAACATATAATGAGGGAAATTGGGGACAGTCTAGGCCACTTTCTAGAATGGGATTTCTCAGACCCAATACAATGGGCCCCCGAAGTTCAGATCAAGGTGGAAATTGAGGTGTCATAGCCCCTAATGAGGGGAATTATCTTGAAAATCGATGACGCCAACAACTAGAGATCATTCGAGTTTTATAAACTCCCAATCTTCAGCTTTTTTTGCAGTTGCCTTGGCCACCTAGAAATAACGTGCAACATAATGCATAAGAGTGGATCAGGTGACATCACCCTCCAATATGGCCCTTGGCTCCATGCCAAAATGAACAAATATGCATTCATCCCTAAGACGAAAAAACAAAAGGACCGTGACCATCTCACGTTGGAACATACAAGTCAGGTGGATCCCACACATGGAAAATCCATTATGCTTGGACCTATGGATTTCACTAATGCGGACTATCCCATTCTGAGAGAAGCTGGAGTACATCCTAACCCCCTAAATGACAAAACTCAATCATCCACAAGGTCGGTGACGAAGGAAAAAAACCAACAAGGAAATGCTCAATGAAAATGCCGATGAAATTAGAACCACCAGATCCAGATCTGGATCCACAATCGTCCGTAATAGACATAACACCAATGGAGGACCATGGAATGACTAGAACTCCAATGTTGGGCCCAAACACCCATCACACGTGGAAAATGGTGCAACGAGGAGGAAGTGATGGTCACGCGGAAGACCCTAACCCCGAGGTCAGGAAAAGAAAAAATGAAACAACCCAATCGGGGAGGAATCCCACCAAAATATGTAAAACAACCAGTGTAAAAAACAAGTCCAGTGGAACCAAAGGCGGTGGCGGGCGAGACCTAGCCCCACCTAGAGCAATGATTGTGTTATGCTGGAACTGTCATGGTCTTGGAAACCCACAAACAGTTTGCATGCTTCAGCGTAATTATGCTCAAAGTCGCCCCGATATGGTTTTTCTGTCCAAAACCATACTGGAAAACAAGGAAACCAATGGTATTGCTCTGAAGTGTGGCTTCCAAGGCTTCTTTCCGGTGCCCAGACAAGGCCATTCTGGGGGCCGCTGTCTCCTTTGGGAGGAAAACATTGACATTAAATTTTTTTCTTTCTCCATGAACCATGTGGCTGTTACTATTCAATCATACTTTCACCCACCCTGGACCTTTGTGGGATTCTATGGCTGGCCATACCATTTTGATAAGGTGAAGTCATGGGACCTTGTTTGCAAGATGCGAATGGATTTACTGATCCCTATTATATTTAGTAGGTGAATACAATAAGATCATGTTCCATAAGGAAAAGAGAGGCGGAATCATTCGTCACTCAGCCTCGAAGTCAAACTTCAAGGACACGGTCAATAGGGAGAACCTGGTCGATCTGGGGTACACATGTAATCCTTTTACATGGTTCTATGACAGTACGGAAGGAACCCCCATCGCTGAGCGTCTTGATAAATTTCTGGGTTCTACTGATTGGATTAATCTGTTCAACATGTTTCATATAGGCCACATAACCCTTAACTTTTTGGATCACTGCCCAGTTATCATTGATTGTTTGCAAGGAGAACAAAATAGACAACTCCGCAGACCCTTCAGATTTGAGAGCTTCTGGTCAAAATACTAGGAATTAAAAGAGGTGGTTCGATCACGTTGGATGAGTTCTCACGATGATGTTGGCCTCAATCTCTAACAGGTTTCATATGGTCTGAGATCCTAGATCTAAAAGAAATTCCATCAACCTGATAGGAATTGGGATGTCCTTGAATAGAAGTTTCACCATATACTCATGCTTCCCCCATCCAATGGAAACATCTCCAGGATTGGTTCCACTCAAAGGGAGTTGGACGGGGCCCTTCATGTTAAGGAAATCTTCTGGGTGATGCTGGTGCAGGACATCCATATTAAATAGGGCAACGCTAACACAAGGTATTTCCATATGAATGCATCAACTAGGCATCAGAAAAATTCTATCATGATCTTATCTCGACCTGATGGAAGAAAAGTCTCTGACACCAGCGGCATTCATGAAGCTTTGTTAGGCTATTTCCAGAACCTCTTATCCATAGTAAATCCTTTCATGTCTACTGCAGTAGAAGAATGCATCAGACCTGTGATCACCAATGAGATCAATTGGCAGCTTACAAAATATGTGATGAATGATGAGATACACCTGGATTGGAAACATATCCACCCCACTAAGGCCCTGAGACTGGATGGTTTCTATGCCCTATTTTTTAAACAATACTGGAACATAATCAGTCCCGACATCTTCAAAAATGATTAAAAAAATCTGGGTGGGGAATACAAGAATTTCAGCAATCAACGACACTGTCCTCGTCCTCATCCCAAAAATCAAGAAACCCCAGGTGATCCCTGATTTTAGACCTATGAGCCTCTGCAATGTCTCTTATAATATCTTCTCAAAAATCCTTTTCAATCGGCTACATCATTGTGTTCATGTTATTATCTTCGAAAACCATAACGCCTTCCTGTCCATGCGGCTAATTACTGATAATGAAATTGTGGCCCATGAAGTCTTTCACTCGATGAAAAGATGATCCACTACGAAAAGAGGAACCATGGCCTAGAAACTAGATATGACCAAAGCCTATGATAAAGTGGAATGTCAGTTCCTAAGAGCTGTGATGCTGAGAATGTTCATTTTCACTAAATGTATAGATATTGTCATGCACTGCATTTCGACCATCTCCTTTAGAATCAAGGTCAATGGGGAGCTCACAGGAGGATTCACCCCAACCCGAGGCCTACGCCAGGGAGATCCCCTCTCCCCTTTTCTCTTCATCTTGGTGGCTGATGTTTTCTCTAACCTTATTTCTAGGGTTGCATCTATCAAGTCTATTCATGGAGCAAAGTTCTTCCATGAGAGCCCACAAGTGTCACATCTATTCTTCGCCGATGAATTCCTCCTTTTCTCTAGAGAAACTATTAAGGAATGCCGAGTGATTATCCATGTGATCCAATAATATGAGTGGGTGTCTAGACAGTCTATCAATTACGGCAAATCGGAAATCTCCTTCAGTGCAGGGGTGCCTCCAGCCAAGAGAGATGAGATTTGTGCATCTGCAGGCATCCGTATAGTCGATGAGCATCAGAAGTATCTCAGTCTCTCTATGGTGATTGACCGGTCCAAAAAAGAAATATTTTCATCTCTGGTGGACAGGATTGAGAAAAACATTCAAGGATAGACCACAAAAAAATCTCTAAAGCTGGTAAAAGAACCCGCATTAAAGCTTCCATTCAATCTATCTCCATCAATTTTATGTCCATGTTTAAGCTCCCGAAGGCCATCGTCAACCAGATCCACTCACATACTACCAATTCTGGTGGGGGAATAATTATGGAAGGAATAGACCCCACTGGTTATCCTTGGAGAAAATCTGAAAACCCAAGTCGGAGGGAGGGATGGGATTTCAGAATCTTCTTTTTTTCAATGATGCACTGTTGGACAAGCAAGGATGTAACCTTATTAACCATCCATCATCTCTCTATGCACGGGTACTCTATGCCAAGTACTTTCTCCACACATACTTCCTTGGTTCCTCTCTTGGCCCCCATCATAGCTTCCTCTGGAGAAGTATTTGGTGGGCCCTTAATCTTCTGAAAAAAGGGCTGGGCTGGAGGATTGGAAATGGATCATCTTTCAACATCTGGACCGATCCCTAGCTTGTTGATAAGGATGGTATGTGGGCCACATCCCTCGCCCAACCAGGTCTTGAAGACACCACTATCAACTACCTCTTTTCAAACCAGGGTTTGGGGTGGTGTGTGGAAACGATCCAGGAATGGTTTAATGAAAGAGACTAAAGAATTATCCTGAGCATCCCATGGGTCCCTGATGCAGGCCCCGACCATCTTTTCCGGAACAATGATATTTCAGGCAATTACACGGTGAGATCCGAGTACAGACTGGATCTTGGAATCCACTCTCTCGAACGTGATGAGGGACCATGGAAAGCGCTTTGGAAGCTCAACGTCACCCCAAAAATTCTCCAATTCCGGTGGCAGGTATGGACGGTAACCCTCCCTACTATGAGCCTTTTCGTTTATCAACATATGGCTAGTGATGAGTCCTACCCTTTCTGCCCGAATATACCAGAAACTCCTTGGAACACCATCATTCACTGCCTCGGAGCTAAGGAAATATGGAATAAATGGGGACGACTTTGGATGCTTCACTGGACATTGCCTCTGACCTCCTCGATCTTCAGATGCATTGGTGTTCCTCTCTTTCATCATCTAATTTTAGTTCTATTTGCACCGTGTCCCAGATCATTTGGGTTCGGTGTAACGATTTGGTTTTCTACCACATTCATAAACCCCCTAATCTCTGGACTGAACGAGCCATTTCATGGATAAAGGGCTGGAAGGACCACAAAGTACACTTCACACCAGGTTTTACCCCCTCTTATCCCCTCATTAGACCCCCAATGGAAGGGAGTATTAAGCTTAACGTGGACGCTTCTCTCTCCAAGGATGGGCCTGTTGCACTCGACCTCCTGGCATGAAATCATCTGGGGCAGATCATTGCAGAAAAATATGAATCACATCATGCCCTCTGGGAACCTGCAGTTGGTGAAGCCTCCGCCATCCTTGCAGGTATGCCGCTCACTGTGGAACGTAGATGGGATGATATCATCATTGAGTCTGACTTCCTTACTATTATCAATGCTATTAACCACAATGATGCCATACTCCAGCCCTTTGGCTTCATCATCAAGAGAATCTGCTCAATTTGTCAAGGCTTCTCTTACTGCACATTCTACTTTACTAAAAGGGAAGGAAACAATATAGCCTATCAGCTGGCGGCCTCAGGACCCTTAAATTACAACTAGCTATGGCTGTAAAATTTCCCTTCATGGATCTTCTTATGTACGGTTGCTAATCTTCATCATTAATATTATCTTTCCTTCTTTTAAAAAAAATCTTACCCAAGTGGCTCCATGAGGTCTCAAAATTGACCCATGGATTGTCTTGGTCGGCCATTACTCATCCATTAAGGTTATGATAAGTATCAAGGTAATTTTTTATTATTATAACATTATTGTTTCATTAAATTACCCTAATTACCATTAATCATGTTTAAGAAAAGTAAAAAGTTACTATTCACCAAAAATTATTTTCATCCCATTAAACCACATTTTACTTACTAATGAAAACCATGTATGTCTGATTTTTGAAATTAAATTTACAGAAGTGGTAAAATTTCATTTAAATGAAAAATACTGTTTTTAACTACTACTTAGTGGTTTCAATATTCATAAAATATTGACGGTTTTTATAAACAATTCCAAAAATTCACTCTAAGTTAAATTTCATATTCGGAATTCAAAAGATGATGTCTATTTTACCAAATTTATAACATATTAGTTTCATTAATTAATTTTATAATTAATTCCTGTTGTCAAAACAAAAAGAATGTTTTTATGAAATAATAACCATCAAAAGATTGATACATGTTAATGTACTATTTCTATGTGAAATTACATTCAATGGAAAATATATTGTTAAATGGTGAAAATATAATCTATTTAAACTTTAAAACCAATTAAAAAGATAATCTAACCATATATATAAATTTGATTAAATGGTGGTTTTGAATTAAAATGCAATATTTTTTTTTACTATTCATTAAAAATGAACATTATCATAAAAATAACAAATTTTCATCCAAAGTAAATTTTGATGTCCCAATTATAAAGATGAAAATTATTCTATCAAATATAATATGTAAAAGTGATATTGGGACGAAAAGATAATTGGGGAAGATGATGGCTTCTGCTCAGCTTCCCGGCGGTGAGGGTTCGTCGGCGCTTTCTACAGGAGTCTCGGAGGCTGTTGTTGGGGGGGCTGGGGGTAGAGCTCTTCTAGGGGATTCTTTAAATGATGTGTTGTGTAAAGGTATCTCTGGAGGCAGTGTTTCGTCAGAGCTCTGGGCTTGTTTGGAAGTCCCACCAATTTTTTTGGGGCCTAAGGTTCCTAAGGTGGTTTTCGAGGTCCCTGTGGTGAGCTTGTCGTCAAGGGAGCTTCAGGAGGTGGTGGATTTCCATGAACTCACTCTGGTGGTGCGTTTTGGGCATTCCAAACCATCCCTTGGATTTTTCAAGAGCTTTGTCGATTCCTGGGGGCTGTCCCAGCCAGCGGCAGTTTCTGACCTGTCAAGGGTCGCCTTCTGTGTTCATCTTGCCTCTAGAGAAGACTTTTTCAAATCATGGGTGTGGGGAGCTTGTAGGTGTGCCCCTTAGAGTTTTTCTTTGTCTAGGTTTCCGTGAGACTTCCACCATGGGCGAGAATCTTCTTCTGAGGCGGTATGGTTATTGTTACCAGGTCTCCCTCTTCCTTTTCAGAACACGGTGATTCTGACAGAAGTCGGGAACTCTTTTGGGTCCTTTATTTGTGCGGATGATGACACCATGAGGCTAAAGGCGACGTCGGGCCCTCGGATCTGTGTTGAAATGGAAATGGAATTGAAGAGACCCTCCTTGGTGCTGCTTGAATCCGAGGATGGGTTTTGTTGGAAGAAGAAGTTGTTTTACCATCTGTTTCATCGTTTCTGTGTGCTATGTGGTCTACATGGCCATGAAGTGAAGAGTTGTCGGTGATGGAGGGAGGTGGCGGAGACCCCCGGTAGCGATCTGGTGGGGGAACCGGGTTAGTACCCAGTGGTGCCGGGTGGGGGAAGGGGTTTGGATTCGACCGTTCTTCCCCGAGAGGTTTCAAATTTGAATCTTCATAGTGGAGTTGGCTTGTTGGGAAAGTCTTCTGGGGAAATGTCTGACATCGCTGGAGCGCGGTCGGTTTTTTTCCTCTGGGAGTAGGGATCTCATCTCTTGGTCTCTGGTTCAGGTATCACAAAGGACGTCTCCTTCCAGCAGAGGGAAAGACGTGTCTCTAAGGGAGGTGGAGGTTCAGGCACCATTCCCATTGGGTAGTCCAATAAGAATGCTTTCTCCCTCCCCTTCTGACTTTGGTTTTTCGACACAACTGACACCAGGGACTATTCAGAATAGTCTGGTGAACAAGCTCTTTGTTTCTTCTGGTAAATGTGTGGAGACGATCAGCAGGAAAAGTGGTGTGGAGAAGGAAGTGAAGACCTCGCTCTGGTCTCTATAGAGAAGTGTGTTACTCTCTTTGTTCAAGGGAGAGCTGGATGCGGAGCCATCTCGTGTCCATACTGGCAGTCGACCTCAACTAGAGGAGTTGGATGTTCTGAGTGAGGAAGGGGTTTTAGCAGTGACTCGGGGTAATGGTTTGGATGGCGTGTCGGGGCCTATCACCCGCTCGAGGGCCAAGGAGAAGGGTGTGTTGGTGCACCCCAGTCTGGATGTTTCAGCGGTCCATAAATCTCGTAAGGTTGTTCAGTGATGTTCTCTGCCATTTTCTGGAATGCTTGTGGTCTGGGGGCCCAGGCTAAGAGATCCTTCATTTCTTTTGAGGGTAGGAAATCAAAAGCTTCTTTCTTGGTGATTTTGGAGCCGAAGCAGGATGCATGCAAGCTTCCAGGTATAGTGAAGAAGATGGGCTTATCGAACAGTTTTCATGGTGGGGCTGTTAATTATCAAATCTGGGTGGGATGGAAGAATAATCTTTCGGTTGAGGTGGTTAGTGTAACCTCACAGTGCATGGACATGAAGATTGAGGTGGGTGGTTTTTTCTTTATCTTTTCACTTGTGTATGTGAGTAACAAGGCGATGGAAAGGAGGGAGCTATGGACTCATTTGAAGTTGGTTCAAGCCGACACTTTACTGTGGATCGTGGGAGGTGACTTCAATACGGTTGTGGACGTTTCTGAGAAGAGGGGAGGAAGGGGTGATATTTTGGATGGAATGATGGAATTCAAGGAGTGCCTGCTATATGCAGGGCTTCTGAATTTAGGCTTTTGCGGGTCAAAGTATACATGGTGCAACAACCAGAAAGGTCAGAACAGGATATGGTGTCGTCTGGACAGGTGGCTTACCAACTTGCATGGGCTGGATATGTACTCAAAGACTTCAGTCACAAACCTTCCTCATATCTTATCGGATCATGCTCCACTATTTTTATAAATTAAACATGAAGCAGCGGTTGGCCAGGGTTTCCATTACTCGATTGAATGGCATAAAGGCATTGATTTCATGCAGATGGTGAGGGCGTCATGGTTGCTGGAGGAGAGGGAGGGGTCATGGGGAGGACTGGTAAACCATCTCAGAAGGATAAAACAGAGCATTAGACAGTGGCTTATGGAGCAACCAGATTGGCACAACGGGGTGACCAGCTTGCAAGATGAGGTTAACAGGTTAGAGGAAGAGCTTCAGGTGTCCTGGTACGAGGGCACTTTTGCTATCCTTTGGGATAAAAACGTGGTGATGGCTGAGAAACTGTTGGAGATGGAGAGATTTTATTTTCAACGGTCTCAAGTGCGATGGCTGATAGAGGGGGATCAAAACAACGCCTTCTTTCAGGCATGTATCAAAGAGAGGAGGAATATGAAGATTAATATTAAAGGGGAGGATGGAATTTTCACTTCAGATGTAATGGTGGCTGGTAAAGTTGCATTGAAGAATTTCGAGGGTATATGGGCAGGGGAGGTCTCATCTGGTTTCCGCAGAGAGTCTTTAGGGGACTCTTGCTTTTTGGAGGGTCTACTTATGATGATAACCCAATCCGAGAGTGAGTGCATGTCCATTATTCCACAAGAAATGGAGATTAGGGAGGCCCTGGGAAGTATGCTGAATGAGAGTGCACCTGGGCCTGATGGCTTCCCAGCGTCTTTCTTCAGTGCTGCATGGGTGTTCGTGGGGCCATGTGTGGTAGAGTCTATACGAGAGTTATCTAAGAGGGCCTCCTTATGTAGGGGGATTTCTTCCTCTAGGGTGGTGCTGGTGCCGAAGATCAAAGACACCACGCTGGTTAGTCACTTCAGACTGATTTGTTTGTGTAACGCTTCTTACAATATTCTGGCAATGGTCATTGGCAGGAGATTAGCCAACGTGATTCCTAATTTAGTTTCTGAAGAGCAGCATGGTTTTATTCAAGGGAGCGGAATACAGGGAGCGGTATGAATTGCTAGTGAGTTGGTTCATGATTTGAACAAATGGACTATTGGCTCCAATGTCATTTGGCAGGTGGATATGAATAAAGCCTACGACAATATGGAATGGGGCTTCATCTTACAGGTCATGAGGGGTTTTGGATTCCAGGAGCATTTTTGTGATCTTTGTTTCAGGTGATTTTCCTCCACTTGGATCTCAATATCCCTGCAAGGGAGATTCTTTGGTTTCTTTAAGTCTATGAGGGGAGTTCGACAGGGAGACCCGCTCTCCCCTATCGTATTTGTTCTTTCTCAGGACGCTTTATCCAGAAACCTGAAGAAAGGTTTGCCAGAGGGAAGGTTGAGGCCTTTTTACGATAGAAGGAATGCGAAGAGAGTCCCTCACCTGATGTTTTCTGATGACATTCTATTTTTTTTGAATGGAGGGAAGATATCCTTTATTTCTCTTAAGGGAATTATGTCGGAGTATGGAGAATTAAGTGGGAAGTCGATCAACCGGTCAAAAAGTCACCTGTTCATCTCCAACAAATGCTCGGGACGGAGGTGCAGACTCATTCAGGAGGCCCTGGGTTGCGGACAGAGGCAACTTCCTGTTAAATACCTTGGAGTTTTTTTATCGAGTGGGAGGGTTTTGAAGATTCACTTCAATGAGATTATAGATCATATCCTAGGGAGGATTTTTAACTGGAAGAACAAGATGCTCTCCTTTGGGGGTAGGACCATGCTTTTTAACAGTGTTCTTCTGTTGATTCCCATGCATGTATTTGCCATCATCAAGCCCCCGAAGGGCACGGTGGAGAAGATCGAGCATATTCTCACGTCGTTCCTATGGGATGTGAAGAGGGAGGGGATATGCCACTGGGAGTCTTGGAATAGGATGGATCGTCCAGTGGAAGAGGGTGGGGTTGGTCTTCGGGATATCCATGAATCTATTCGGGGACTGTAAGCAAGATTGGCTTGGGAGGTGATTACAGGTAAAACTCTTTGGGCAATGTTTTTCAGATCAAGATATGGTGTGCATGGTGATTTTTGCATGCGCGGTGCGACGGGCCTCACCAAGTGTATAGTCTCACATATGGAGGTGCTGCATGACTACACCATATGGGTGATTGGATGTGGGGAGATCAGTTTTTGGGAGGAAGCTTGGACGGAGGAGAGGCTCTGTTATGAGGGATGCCCTCTTCCTGACATATCTTTCAGGGAGGCATGTGGGAGGTATGAATTTATTTGTGGAAACCTTAACCCATCGCAACTTAATCTATTTAACAGTGTAGTCATGAGCGATGAACTAGACCGATGTTTCTTTACAGAAGTTGGGTCGGGGCGTTTTAATTTGAATGGTTTCAGGAGAATTGAGCAGAGAAGTGGTAATGGGGTGGCAGGGGAGATGCTCACGTGGTGTAAAGAAATCCCAACGAGACTGAATTTCCTAGTCTGGCGGATTCAAAACTGAGCGGTACCCACAGAGGAAAAAATTCAGAAGAGAGGGGTCTCCATGGCATCGCGTTGCTACTGTTGTGAGAGACCGAACATGGAATCAATGTTACATTTGTTTTCTCAGGGGAGATGGGCAGTGTTCCTTTGGTCCCAGTTTTCTCATTTCAGGTTTCCTTTTAGGGAGTATCTTTCGGTTCATGAGTATCTTATAAATTGGTTTCCGGGTTTTGGTAACAGAATAGAGGAGCGTTCGGCAGGCATCATCATCCTGATATCTGTATGCTGGACCCTTTGGAAAGCTCGTAACCAGGTACGGTTAGGAGGCAGGAGATCTTTGTTAGCTCTACCGGTCCGTATGAGGTTGATCATCGTAGAACTTGATGCTCTTTTAAATAATGGAGTGCATGCAGGTATACTGGGGAACCTTGTTAAGGGACGGTGCACTCAGACCTTGCAGAGAGGAAGGTGGGTAAGGTGGCAACCTCCGGCCAGCGGGTTGAAACTGAATGTAGATGGTTCATGTATGGGGGGGATCATAAGGGGCGGTGGTGTTCTTCGGGATTATTGGGGTTTGGTGCACATTGCGTTCAGTGCTTATTATGGTCCAGGCTCTTCTATGGGCGTGGAGCCCTACTCTCGGGTGTCACTCTTTGTAGGAGGAGAGGTCTTCGGGTGACAGAGGTCGAATCTAATTCAGAGGTTCTGGTCAGATCTCTTCAAGGGGCTTGTGACATTGCTTGGAACCGGGTATATATTTATAGAAGGTGCAAAGCGGAGTCCAACTTGGGTAGGATGGTCCATCATTGTGTACAAGAATCCAACTTTGGGGCTGATACGATGGCTCGTGGGGGCAGGCCAGAGGATACTTTGATAGTTTATCATAGCCTTAACTCTTTTCCACTCGAATGTGTCAATGTAATCCGAAAGGACGCCCTTGGCCTTCACTACATCCGTCCTCCGTGACGTGTATCTCTGGGTTTTAAGGTTTCTATAATAAAATAATAACTTTCAGTCAAAAGTGACAAAAACTAGATTTAAAAAGGGTTCTCCATCAAAAGGCAGTAAATCACCCTTTTAATGTAAGTTATTCTTAAAATTTGATTCATTAACATTTTAAGTCCTTGAATTTTATTTGATGAATGAAAAAACACTTAACAAACATACGTTATCATATTTAAGTTAGTTCTATTAATTATAGCCATTACAATGACTAAGTGTTTACCACAAATTATAATAATAATATTATATTATTAGTGTGCAACGTAAGATTTCAATGAAACCATTTTTTGCATGTCAGGTACACCATTGAATATAGAATACCCTATAAAATCAAATTAATATTTAATTCAAAAATATTAATAAATATGAAAGTTTGATTTTCTTTATTTTCCAAGGATGTTACAATTCCTCACAAGATATTGAAGAGAATCTTATAAAAGTGTGTAACCATTGTAGTAGATTATATGAAAATAATAATTTAAAACATGAAAATTACATAGAAAATATAAACAAACATTTAATTTAAAAACAATATTATAATTCTATACAATGTATTTCTCAATTCACAATTATTCTATATTATTTTTTCTATTTTTATAAAAAAATATTAATCAATATTAAATAACTTTTTCTACATTAAAATTCAGAAAAAATCAATGAAAAATAGATATATATTCCATGTAAAATGTTATAGTAATTGTGATATTTTGTGATCTAGAATTGAATTGTGACCAAAACTATAAATATATTTCATGGTGATCTGAATTTTTTTGTTCCTTGGATTTGATTATTATTGTTAAACTAAAATATAATAGCATCTTAACAATCCATATTGGGTAAAACACTACCATTAAAAATTTAGAATTCAACGAGATGAAGAGATAAATCAAATAAATTTTTTCCCATATTTTATAAAAAAACAGGCTCATAAGAAACATATTTAAATTCAATTTATAGACCCACTAATTAGTACTAATCTATTGTGAATTTGACCTATTAGATTTTAATCGACTATAAAATTTAAATCTGACCAATATAAAAAAGAATATGAAAAATCTATTTTTATACCATCATTAAAAAATTATTTATCTTATATAATAAATCAATTTTTTTAAAAAAATGAACAAGTAAACTCTATCTATGTAATAACCCAGGTATTTATAGAATAATACATTTTAGTTTCAATTAATAATTTTTAATGAGATATTAATTTTACAATAAAGGGTATTTTTTTAGATAGTGTACTTCACACATAACAAGGGGTTTCTGAAATCTTATGTTGCACACCACATAGAGATATACTAAAAAATAATAATATAATGTTATTATGGTAGTTAATGCCAAGTCGTTGTATTGGCGAGAATGAACAAAACTAACCATATTTTTATTAAACAAGGTTTTTAAATGTTTTTACATTTATCCAATAATATTTACAGGCTTAAAATTAGAATTTATTTGATTTTAAGCACGAAATACTTTAATATTCTTTAAAAGGTCAATTTACCGCTTTTTGATAGATAACCCTTTCTTAATATATATTTTTTCCCTTTAATATGTTCCATTTCACAAAATAAACTTATTCTTTATAAGCGGTTCATCAAAATTTACATTGAGTAAATTTTTTGGTATTTTTATGGTAAAGTTCATTTTTTAATGAATAGTGAAAAAATGCATTTTAATTCAAACCCGCCTTTTAATATAATTTAATTATATTATTTGACTATACTTTTAAATATTTTTAAAGAGTAGTTAGATTTTATTTTTATTATTTAATTCAATTTTGTTCATTGTAAGTAATTTCACATAGCAATTCGACATAAACACCTTCAAATCTTTGGGTAGTGTTTACTTCTTGAAAACACGCTTTTGGGTTTTGTCAACAGTAATTAATTTTAAATTAATTTTTGAAAATTATATGTTTTGAATTTGGAAAAATGGATTCCATATTTGGAATCATGGGGTCCAAATTGTGTTAATATGTAACTTTTATTTTTAAACATTATGAATAGTAACTACGTTAAATATTTTATTTGCCATAGTTAAAGGGTAAATATGGTAAATAAGGGTAAACAAATAATATTATATTAATATTAAATTTCCCTAAAACGTGTCCTAACACAATTTTATGATATATTTCTAACCATGGGAATACTTGCATCGATTTTGGGACCCCATGGAGTGACTTGTACGAGAAAATAGCATTTTATTAAAATTAATTTAAAGTAAAGGAAAATGTAACGTAAACATATATCTTTTAGTAAAATAATTTTTATATGGGGTTATATAAGTGATATTTTATACTGTAAATAGTCATTATAACGATAAAAACATTTACTATATCATGGTATTTTATTTATAAATTTTAGATGTCAAATAAATTAATTTATTTATGACACAATGGTGATGTAATAATTACCTTATTAATGCATGATTTAAATAATTGATATTATAAATATTTAAATAAATTTATTTGTATTATTATTATACCATCCAATAATTTTAGGGATGATTAAGACTTTCTAAGTTTTAATTAATGATGTTATTTCAGAATAATCAAGTTGTTTTGGATTTCAAAAATGTCATGATACGAATAGTATAAAAATTGACATAAATGAGTTTTTAAATCAATTAATATTTTATTAAATAATATAACAGTCCAAATAAAAATAATATTCGTCCAACTAACATATATGATGTAAAAATGTCATTAATGATTCTTTTTTTGGTCTCTTGGTATTTTACAGTAACTATGGTAACAATATATTATGAATATACATGAAGGTACGATAAAAGTTAAATAAGTTTACTATGGGTTAAAGCTAAAAGATAAGAATAAATTGGAAAACAAAACATGTCTAAAACCTATTGTATGAAATTATTTCGACCCATTCTTATATGATATTTGAAATAAATCACTCTTGTGTTATTATAATTCTAAAAACTATTAATAATAAAATAATATTTTCAAAATTTTCTAAAGTGTCCCTCCTCACTCTTATAAATGGACACCACCTCTAACCCTTATTAAAACCACTCAATCCACCTTGGTTCATCTAGACTCTTCCAAAATAATCTCTTTATATTCCTCCCTTCCTCCTAGAATCCTTCCTCTAGGCATAAGGTAATTCCAGAAATCTCTTTGTCTCAAATCAAAAGGAGTTACCTGATTTTAGGTAATGTCTTCTCTCAACATTTCTTCATTTATATTCGTTCTACATCCCCATAAACTCTCTTTATTAAATATTTTTATAAAAAACCAGTATATTAAATATAATAGGTTTTTTATGATATTTATTCTATATACACTTACACACACCTCTGTCTAATGGGTATAGAACATACTGTTTCTTTGGACGGCGAACTACTACCTCACGAAATGATGATGGTTCAATATTCTCCTACAAACTCCCATGGTAGAAATTTTTATGGAACTCTAATTATATATGATATATATGATATATATTTTATCTATATACTTATTTAATTTTCATTTATAATATACCTTTATTCTTTTCATGTTGTATAATTACGATAATTTCATTTAAGGAAGTGCAGACTACTGCCCCCTCCAAATGATATGGCTTGTTCATGATATACATGAAACATATAAAGGATGGAATTAATGAATTTATGTAACATATATAAAATATATGTTATGAAAAAATTATAATATACCTATGTATCATTTAGTTTTTATTCCTTTAAATATGAAAAGAAATGAATGTAGCATTCATGCGTACGTACAACTTGTCGTCTATATATATATGGAATTTTATATCCAAATACTATGTAATTTTATAAATACATATATACTAGATATATATGATATATATGATATATATGATATATATGATATACCAATCATGAATGTCATTTTTGACATAATTTAATTTTCACCACATGGACAATTTGCAATTATAAGAAGTTCATTTTTGACTTAAGTACCTAGCATCAACAAAATGAATGATATGAAGATAAAAAAATATATGATTTTTATAGAGAGGTAATTAGTGATATAAAAGGAATAATAAACTTGAAAAAGGTTTCTAAAAAAGATAAAAATAACTTAAGTTTATTATTCAGGAAGAACAAGGAACATACATGACAATTCAGACTCAATGTAAGGGATTCATGTCAATCTCATTTCCTTAAGGCATATTTTGATTTATAAATGACTTTATTTTATAAGGTGTGTAAACCTATTTTACATTTAATTTATTTAAAATAGAATCTTTTATCAACAAATTGTTTTACTAAAATACAAAAGGAATGTTTTTAACATATGCAGTGACAATGACCTCTATGTCGTTGTATTCATTATTTGGATTTCTCTATAACCTTTAATGTTTTTAAAAGGAAAATAAATACCTTATTCCATTTTTTGATGTTTCATATTGAAAATGGTTTTCAAAATGGATTTTTATTTAAATATCTTAAAATTATATCTTGTGATTGCGAAAGAAATGTTATTAGTGAAATTTTGATATATTCAATATTTTATGTGTTATAATTATATAATGGTACATGGACAGAAGATGGATGGTTACATAAAAAACCAATGATGGGTGGTTTCCTAATAAACCAAATGACGGGTGATTCTGTGATAAACCATTGCTAGGTGGTTATGTTATAACCTCCAATGCATTATGTATGGAAGTTGGTTGTATGGCTATCCCATTTAGTGTTATGTGTGGAAGTCAACTGTGTGGTTATTTAATTTTTGTATGTTTATGTCCCAAGTTACCTTATATGCTATATGTTTTTTTCTATGGTATATATGCTAATATTTTTGTTACAAAACGGGTAAGCAATGAGCTTATTTTTTAATAAAGTGTTTTTCTACTTATTTAAGGTTAATAGAATTAATTTATGATAAATTATTAATGGTTTACCTATTGTTTTGAAAAAATAACTATTTTTCTTCTTTATGTATCCCTTACTGTGATTTTAATTCTCATCTCCTGTTTTGAAATATTTTTCACAGGACTTAAATATGAATAGGGTTAAGGATGGGATCAAGGAAAAGTCATGTTGTCTAAAACATGGAACTGAACATGTTAATTTTTTCAAGTGTTATTGTTTTATGAAAAAATGGATAGAGATTAGAATTTTGTACTTATAATATTCAAGTTGTTATGTTTAAGTTTAACCTAATTCTCTAAATCTCTAAACCTGAAAAGATCCTCAATGTGAATTATTAATTTAATTCAAGATTATGTAATATTTATGGCTGGATCCTTATAGTTGGTATCCAAGGCCGGTATAGATACCTTTAGAGGTTAGGTTGTTATTTAAGAATAAGTGAAATAATTATAAGGGATAGCATATTAGAAAGAGTCATAAATATTTTAGATAAATTGAATGGGTTTAAGAAAACATGAATATGTATATATTAGTACTTACCCTCCTTATAAGATATTATATGATGATTTTACACATATACTCACTCTGACATTTTTGGTTTTAGTAAATATATGGATCTAGCAAGAACCAATATAACAATGGATGTGAAGAAAATTATGACCGTTTTCTAAATAAGAAACTGGTTGAAATAGGATCCCTAATGAGAAATCTTTTGTTCATTCTCAACTAACTATTTGGAGTCATGATTAACCACCTAAACCATGGTAATTCTTATAAGGCATCTTATATGCGAGAAATGAATCCCAATAGGATTTTAGATAATAACCATAAATGTAGGTATATTAAAAAAACATATCTATCATGGATGTGAACTACTAGAAAAATAGGTATTTGCAACGGGTCATTTGCGACGGGATCCCGTCGCAAATGGCCTTTTGCGATGGGGGCCCGTCGCAAATCGCACTTTGCGGAAAATGCCGTCGCAACAACAATTATTTGTGACGGGCTCGTCGCTAAAGATTTGATTTGCGATGGGGATCCTACCCATCGCAAATATTACACCGTATATTTGTGAAAACTTTTAAAATAGTAATTGCGACGGGGGCCGTCGCAATTACTATTTTTTAAAAAAATTAAACTATTATTAAATTATTTTAATAAATATAATAATAATACTATTTGCGACGGGCATAGTATCCCGTCGCAAATACTATAAAAAAAATAAAATAAATAAATTATTAATAAATTATTTTAATTAATATAATAATAATCCAATTATAATTCAAAAATAAAAAATAATACAATATTAATAAATGATTTAAATTAATATAATAATATAATTATAATTCACAAATAAAAATAATAAATTATTAATAAATTATTTTAATTAATATAATAATAATAAAATTATGATTCAAAAATAAAAAAATAGAATATTAATAAATGATTTAATTAATATAATAATATTAGAATTATAATTCATAAATAAAAAATTATTAATAAGTTATTTTAATTAATATAAAAATAATAGAATTATTTTACATTCAAATATTACAAAAAAATATAATTAAATTTTAATATTATAAAATTTTAATATATATATATAATTTAATATTATAAAATATAAATAATGTTATTATTCATATTAATATTTTTATTTCAAAATATAATATTATTAATATTTTATAATTAGACAGAAACTACGAATAGAAAAAAATTCATATTTTGATTTAACAAACTTTATAACATAAAAACAAACTCTAATCTGATACCAAAAAACATTATCTGTTTGAAAACCAAAACGCAATAGATGTCCCCCCACTTTGTCAAACGTGTCAAACATTCTCAATGCACATTTTCTACAAGGGCATTTTATTTTGCCTTCTGAAACAAATTATGGATTTGATGCCGCAAATGATAAAAAATTCTCCACACCCTCTACATATATTGGATTTAAACCAGAACCATTTGGATTTCTACGTTGATTTATCCATATGCGGTCACCTAATAATGAGTGTTGACGACCTCGTTGTTCCATATTTTAGTATAAAATATAAAAGCATTACTGGTTTTGAATAATTTGTTAGAAAAAACACTCAAGCAAGAATAATTATAGAGTTTACATCATACACGACTGACACAAACTTTTTATTGTGATAGACCTAAAAATTGACCCTTTAAGAATTGAATATGTTGAGAATAAAGCAAAACCTGTTACAGATATTGATAATTTTAATATTATATAATTTTTTATTATTTTCATAGTACTAATATTATTTTTACATAAATATTAATTATATAATAATAACATTATTACATTATTAGTATATTTTATTATTAATATTAAAATAATATAAGTTTCTATAGTATATACAATTATCATTTCATCTGTGTGTTTAATATTCTGTCTCCACATGTAATATTTGCATTCACTTTCACCTCTCCATTAGTGAGTAGGTTGATAATTTTGAAAAAGAATGAAAATATTACATGTGGAGACAGAAAACACACAGATCAAAGGAGAATTGTATATAATATAAAAAATTATAGTATTTTAATATTAATAATAAAATATACTAATAATGTAATAATGTTATTATTCCTAATTATTGGTAATTATTCCTGATTATTGGTAATTATTCCTAATTATTGGTAATTATTCCTAATTATTGGTAATTATTCCTAATTATTGATAATTTTTTCTAACTAATGGTAATTATCTTTAATTAATTGTAATTATTCCTAATTATTGGTAATTATTGGTAATTATTCCTAATTATTGGTAATTATTCATATAATTACCAGTAATTAGGAATAATTACCAATAATTATGAATAATAACATTATTAGTATATTTTAGTATTATTATTAAAATAATATAATTTTCTATATTATATACAATTCTCCTTTCATCTGTGTGTTTTCTGTCTCCACATACAAATATTACATGTGGAGACAAAAAACACACAGATGAAAGGAGAATTGTATATAATATAAAAAATTATATTATTTTAATATTAATAATAAAATATACTAATAATGTAATAATGTTATTATTCCTAATTATTGGTAATTATTCCTAATTATTGGTAATTCTTACTAATTATTGGTAATCATTACGAATCATTACTAATTATTGGTAATTATTCCTAATTATTGGTAATTATTCCTAATTATTGGAAATTATTCCTAATTATTAGTAATTTTTCCTAATTATTGGTAATTATTCCTAATTATTGGTAATTATTTCTAATTATTGGTAATTATTCCTAATTATTGGTAATTATTGGTAATTATTGGTAATTACTGGTAATTATTGGTAATTATTGGTAATATTTGGTAATTATTGGTAATTATTGGTAATTATTGGTAATTATTATTAATTATTTGTAATTATTACTAATTATTGGTAATTATTACTAATTATTAGTTATTATTGGTAATTATTGGTAATTATTGGTAATTATTTGTAATTATTGGTAATTATTGGTAATTATTGGTAATTATTATTAATTATTGGTAATTATTACTAATTATTGGTAATTATTACTAATTATTGGTAATTATTACTAATTATTGGTTATTATTACTAATTATTACTAATTATTACTAATTATTGGTAATTATTACTAATTATTGGTAATTATTTTTAATTATTACTAATTATTGGTAATTATTATTAATTATTACTAATTAGTGGTAATTATTGGTAATTATTACTAATTATTACCAATTATTACGAATTATTGGTAATTATTGGTAATTATTGGTAATTATTACTAATTATGGATAATTATTACTAATTATGGATAATTATCAGTAATTATTACTAATTATGGATAATTATTGGTAATTATTACTAATTATGGATAATTATTGATAATTATTTCTAACTAATGGTAATTATTGGTAATTATTGGTAATTATTGGTAATTGCTATTAATTATTGATAATTATTACTAATTATTGGTAATTATTACTAATTATTTGTAATTATTACTAATTATTGGTAATTATTACTAATTATTACTAATTATTGTTAATTATTATTAATTATTACTAATTATTGGTAATTATTATTAATTATTACAAATTATTGGTAATTATTATTAATTATTACTAATTAGTGGTAATTATTGGTAATTATTACTAATTATTACCAATTATTAATAATTATTGGTAATTATTGGTAATTATTACTAATTATTGATAATTATCGGTAATTATTACTAATTATGGATAATTATTGGTAATTATTTCTAACTAATGGTAATTATTGGTAATTATTTATAATTATTACTAATTATTGGTAATTATTACTAATTACTGGTAATTATTACTAATTATTACTAATTATTGGTAATTATTACTAATTATGGATAATTATTGGTAATTAGTAAATTATGACTAATTATTCGTAATTATCAGTAATTATTACTAATTATGGATAGTTATTGGTAATTAGTAAATTATTATTAATTATTGGCAATTCTTGGTAATTATTGGTAATTATTACTAATTATGTATAATTATTGGTAATTATTACTAATTATGGATAATTATTGGTAATTATTACTAATTATTGATAATTATTTGTAATTATTACTAATTATTGGTAATTATTACTAAATATTGCTAATTATTGGTAATTATTATTAATTATTCCTAATTATTAGTAATTATTGGTAATTATTACTAATTATTCCTAATTATTGGTAATTATTACTATTTAGTACTAAATATTGGTAATTATTGGTAATTATTACTAATTATTACTAATTATTTGTAATTATTACTAATTATTGCTAATTATTAGTAATTATTACAAATTATTACTAATTATTAGTAATTATTGGAAATTATTACTAATTATTGGTAATTATTACTAATTATTGGAAATTATTACGAATTATTAGTAATTATTACTAATTATTGGTAATTATTGGTAATTATTACTAATTATTGGTAATTATTTGTAATTATTACTAATTATTCCTAATTATTGGTATTTATTACTAATTATTAGCATTTATTCTTAATTATTGGAAACTATTACTAATTATTCCTAAGTACCATTAACTATGAACAATGAATACTAATAATTTAAATTTATTAAGTAACAAAACAATGTAAACATAATTAAATTATAACTAATTAAGAATAATTGAAACTAATAAAAAATTTAAAATAAATATTAAATTAAAATGAACATAAATACCTTTAAAATTGATCTGAGGTTGATCTCTGATCGTTGTTTAAAACTTCAATATCAACTCCGGAAAAAAAAATAAACTTAAGAAACGTTGAACTCTAAAAATAGAGTTTTGAGAGAAGGAGAAGATCGAGTTTGAGAATGAATGAAAAAAAATGGATGGGGGGGTATTTATAGGTTAGATCATTAGCAACGGGTCTATTTGCGACGGGATACCCATCGCAAATACCTTAGCCCTCATTTATTACGGTCAACGGTTAAAGAGTTATTTGCGACGGGTCCCATCGCAAATAATAACTTGCCGACATACTATTTGGGACGGGGGTATATTCTGTCGCAAATAGCTTTTACCGCAGCCGGTTATTTGCGACGGGCAGTAACCACCCGTCACAACTAACATTCCCGCGATTTCCTTTTGCGACGGGGGTATATTCCCGTCGCAAATAGCTTTTACCGCCGCCGGTTATTTGCAGCGGGCGGTAACCGCCCATGCAACTAACTTTCCCGTGATTTGGCGCGCAAAGCGCGCCAGTCTTTTTGCGACGGGGAAAGCTAACCCATCGCAAATAACTACTTATTTGCGACGGGTAAATTCCCCCGTCGCAAATAAGTTTCTAACGGGACTATTTGCGACGGGATTTATCCCCGTCGCAAATACCCATTTTTCCCGTAGTGGTGGAAGGAAACACCTAAGAAAATGATTCAATGGGATGGGAAGATTTTTCAGATGGGGTAATGAAGGTCCTAAAGTGATAACCATCCATGAAAAAAAAGAAGCAACTAGTAGACTCCAGGAATGGGAAAGAAGTTCTTTATGAAGGATCAATTGAATGTTTTAAATGTGGTGTGCTTGGTCATTATAAAAATAGATTTCTTGTGAAGATGTTTTGGGAATGGGATTAGAAGGATCATACAAATATATGTTTACCAATTCCTAATGCCATTCCAATTGAAGATGAGGAAACCGAAAATGACCTATGAAAGGTATGAATTATTTCTTAGCTCATGTTTTAACATTACGTACATCTTAAGACATTATGCATGATTTTTTTATAGAAAATAATTATAAAATAATTTGATGTAAAGACATGGATAAAGGATCAGGGAGAATGTTCGATGATTAAGATTTCTATATTTTATGAATAGAAGAGTTATGTTATATCTATGCATGATGATACGTTTAATTGTATTAATGATAGGATTACTTTGGAAGAGTTTTTATAGTATTTGTAACCCTAAAGATTGATATGTGAAAAAGTTATTCTAGGAAGAATTATTGGTCAGTCGTTTCACAGATTGTATGTTATCGGTTCCCCAAATTGATATTACCCACTCTTAAACATAGTACAGTGCAAGTGCTGGGTCGATCTATAGGGAACATTGGCAGTGCGTTGGTTCAGTAGAGTTTATAATTAATTTAGTGAAACATACAGAATTTATAGTGGATTGGTTGGTTTGGATTGAGTGAAACTATTTTGTTTACTTTAAGAAAATTATTAACAATTCAAAGGAAACAACAAGTTATTTAAAGGTGTTTTATCAGAACGAAAAAGTGTATTGTGGCTGTGGCGATTATGAAGTTTTTATGCAGATTGCTTAAATGGTTGTGTTGTTCATGATAATTCTTCATTCTGGATTTCTTTTTATCACAAGAATCCTTGGTCTGGTTTCTCTTGTTTGGAATTGAAGAAATTGACTCCTTGGTCCGGTAGTCAGTGTTTCTCAATTCTTAATGTGGTTCAGTCCATTTATGAATCGGTGAAACCTTTTCAATGGTCATGAAAGCTTTCACTATTACTCTTATTTTATATCGGTGAGAATTCTTCCCTTGGTCGGACTCAAAATTATCAGTAATATTTAGCAATGATTTAATAGGAGTAAGAAAAATTAAGAAGAACGAACACAACTATCTAGATTAATACAACATAATACAATCCTTCATCTCCCACAGCCCCAACATAAGGGGTTTAGTTACACATGGAAAGCATGATAGGAACAACACACCCGATACCAGATGAATTCATTGTGTAAGCTTCGAGGAGTGGTTTCGGTAGGTGGAATAGGGGAACTACGGCACCACAGTGGCTTGGGAATGGTAGCAGCAGAAATTATTCCCTCTTCAAATAGTTTTGAACTTTTTAATCCAAAGGCCAATGCCTCTATTTATAGAAAAATAAAGTACACAACGTGTATAGAAAGTACACACCGGGTACTTCTGTCAACGCACTTTGGGCTCCATTTTCTTGCTAGTAGGTGGCCTAACACACCGTCTTTGACACTTAGCACAACGCCGCCTAGGAGGTGAGTGTACATAGTGTATAACACTACCATACATGGCATGTAATTCCAAAATTTGGCCACCAACCCCTTTAAGAATAGCAGACATGGTGTGTAGAAATGGAACACGACGTGTCTCCTTCAACGTCCACATGGGCGTGTAGACTCTTCTCGGCAACATCTGCTTCTAGAATGTCTTACATGGCATTTAACGTCGCCCCACACGGCGTGTAGCATCTACCTGGTGACATGGGCATGTACTCCCTCTTTTGATCTGTGTCCCTGTCTGGATGTACACGACATGTATAAAATACACGCCTTGTTTTTTCAAAATTTTCACAGACTTCCCTTGATTTGTGTATTTTGGACAGAAAGCTTCTAAAAATAGACAAGTTCACCAAAACGAAAGTATTTTTCTTCTAAGAAGTAAGTATTTAGTGAAAAATTGTTTTTTATTTTCAATAATATATATGAAAATGTATACACAAATTGGGTGCATCAAACTCCCCCATACTTAGTCATTTGCTTTCCCTCAAGCAAAAATCTCAACATCTAATTAAAAGAGCCTATACTTTTAAATGGAAGGAATTCAATTAATAAAAAAGTATAAATGATAAAGTTACGATGTAAAATTCTAAAAGGCACAAATAAATTAAATTCATAAGATATTAAAATCATGCATCATATATATAATTCAATTAAATATTCTCATCCTCTTTCAACACATTTTTCAACATTTCAAAAATAAGTATGCCACTTGATGATCTACCTTACCAGTGAAAAATCACACCCCACACTCAAGATTTTTTTATTCAGAATTATGTTCAATCTAAGGTATATACTCTCTATCCATAGGTTTTTAGGATATCTTGTTATCTACTTCAGAAAAAATTGATTTACAAAAATCATGAGGGATTTATCAATAAGGCTCAGATATCTCTGTGGCTATGGGTTGGTAGGTTCAGATGTGAAAAATAAATTCTTAGGCTTGAAAAAGGAAGCCTAATTCCTCTAAACAACATTTCATGATATTCAAATTAAAGTTCAATGAAAATGTATCCTTCACAAGCTCAGTTTAATGTTATTTTAATCACCACCTTTTCCCTTTGTCAAGTAGTGTTCTGAAATCTAATGAGCACAAGGTTCCCTTCTCTTTGGTTTTTTTAAGAAGAACACATAGGAAACAATTATGAATACAACGAATAATTTTTTGGAACCCTTTCTGTCCCAAATAGTCAAGAGGCACTCCCCCACACTTTATTTCATGATTGTGCACAAAAATATTCCATGTATTGGCAACTCCCCCTTTAATTATTTAAAATGAATAATTATGCAAAGTTTAAAAAGAAATAGGGTAGGAAGGGAAATAGGCTTGTAACATGGATTCCTATAAAGGTTTTTTCGTGGCTTCTATGGGCTTAACGAAGATTAAATGTAGGTTAGGTCTCAAGATAAAGGGGTGAAAACAATCTAGTGCCTCAATAATTTTAATGTAATTCTAAAATTCTTCATGTTTTGAAAAGAAAACTTGAAAATTATGGTAGTGATTCATATCCTAAGAATCTCTCAAGAAAGTGGGTATTTAGAAAAGAAATACAAAGAAGGGTTTAGAATACCTCTCAGGAGTGAAAAAATAATAAATGGACAATCCGGTCATGACATGCATATAAATGATTACCATAAACAATGTAATTAATCTAGGATTAATAGTTGCAATTAAAACTATATCAACAATAATTTTAAAACAATTAAGAATCAGAATAAGCATGCAACCCTCAAAAAAATCTTGTTGATAACTTGAGCATTTATAAATATGATTAACCAAAAATTTCCACAATTTTTCAAAAATATAATCTAATAATGATGTCTCCTATATTAGTTCAAGGGAAAAGACTAAGATGAAATAGAGAGCGGCTCCCCCACACTGAAAATCGCATGTGGTCCACCAAGTTCCCAATAAATAACAATGTAAAGTGGGGAGACAAAAAGTGGAACAGACCAAAGGAATGTAAAAAAAGAGTAAGATCAAGAAAGAAAAGAAAAAAAATGAAAAAAAGCTCCCCTCGTGTCTAGGTGAAGGAAAATGGTATGTGAAGTAAAAGCGCAACCCAAAATGTTCTGGAGTACCTGTGATGGGGAAAAAGAAACACTACAAGCATGTATAATAAACATAGGTAGAAGAGATCACAAGTATATATACAATGAAAAGAATATGTCCCAAAACCAGTCATGGGGTCGTCTCAGAAGAGGCACAATCTAGGACAGGATCAGATGGAAGAGATGGCGCAGGAGGCGTGGAAGCTGAAGGCGCGGACTTGACAGCGGGATGGGAAGATGGAGAAGTAGGAGCCACCAGCATGAGATCCGGAAAAATAAGCTTAGTATCAGGCCCCAGACCGGCAGTAGTGGTGGTGGTAGGAGAAGCAGCAGAAGGTGGGACCACTGTAGATAGGAGAACAGAGTCCATTGCCTGCACAGTGAAGGGCGGTGGAGCAGTAGCAGAAGGGCCAAGAGTGGTGGCAGAGGTAGGTATCGGAGGCAACAGAAGACCAAGATGTTGAGAAACTTGTGCCAACAACTACTCCATGCGGTCCTGGCGGCTGTCAAGACAAATCAAATGCCTCACAATAGTGTCCTGGAGACCGAGGATACGAACCAACTGCTGCTATATCTGATCTTGTTAGCTGTTGAAATGACCCAAGACCTGCTCCACTAAGGCTAGGTGGAGGTAAAGGATGAGATCAACCAAGGGTGCGGAGGTAGGTCGGGCTGGTGGTGGGTCAGAATAAGGAAGTCCTAGAAGAAGAAGGGTCGGTAGGAGGGGGGTGGGTGAGGAAACTGGAGGGGGTGGGGAAGGAGGAGCAGGTGCATCAGCTAGGGCAGGAGGGTCAGTAGGTGGGTGGGGGTGAGCCTGGGCAAGAATTTAGGCACCCCTACTTTCGGACCATCCCCATGCGAATGATCATGAGAAAGTCCATCCACTGGGGGGAACCTAACATGTCATGAGGCAAAGAGGGCTCGAATACCCCTAGTTGGTGGGAAAGACAGGTTGTGTAAAACCCATCGTTCTGGTTTCCCTAATGGCTGGTAAACATGGAGTGGAAATAGGAGGCATCTAGATAGGGGAGGTCTGGGTAGTCATTCCAGATGATGAAGGTAAGGAGCTCCATGTCACGGCTAGTCAAAAACTCTATATCATCATGGAGGGAAAAAAGGATGTCGATGAAGCACCGATGGGTGAAGCGGATGGTGGGGTCAACGATAAGGGTTCTCTTCTGGGAAGTGGGGGAGTACCGGTGTTCAGGCCCAGCGATCTCCTGCCACATAGCGACGAGCTCAGAGTGCTCAGGCTTGGATAGGGTAGAAACAGGAGGTGGGGTGATGGGATGGGGGTTGAAGCCACACAATTAGCCAACCTCGATCCTGGTGAGGGAGAAATGTCGGCCGCTAAGCCGGAACCGTACCACGGGCACCGCATCACCAGGTGTCTCTTGGTACTCCACAACATCAAACTCAAACGAGGCCACGAACTCCAAAAATAAATCGCGAAAAATAGGAGTTCTAACACGGAAAATATATAGGAGTGGGGTGTAGTCGATAAGCTCATCCAAGTCCTCCCAAATACCGAGCTGTTGCAGAATGATGCTGTCGAGGTATCGGCCACTCAGCGGTATCGACCGACGAGAGAAGCATTGGACCAGGTCATATGCTAGATCGGTGATCGGGAATACCGTGCAGGGATAGGAAGAACCTGCAGGTCCAGACCCAGGTGTAGGTGCAGCAGCAGGGGTTGGCTCTGTGGGTGGATCTGCTGACGTAGAGGGTGCCTCAGTGGATGGGGGGCTCGAGGAGGGACCAGATGCTGATGAAGATGGATCAGGGAGAGTGGCAGTCGGTGTGGCAGAAATAGTGGTGCACTAAAGCTCAGTGATGGAAGGTGGAGGTGTAGTAGAAGTAGGCCTGGCCTCCGCTAAGGGAGTGAGTGGTGGCAGAATGGAAAATGGAGGGAGCTTGAAGACCGGAGCATCTGGGTCCGGCTGCGTAGGAGGTCAGGTGGCCCGCGTCCTATATAGGCAAGGTACACAGCGTGTATATAAGGACTACACGTCGTGTATCTCAAAATTATTATTATTATTTTTATTATTATTTTTAAACATGACATTAATATATAAATATAAATATATAATTATTATAGTAAACTATATAATAATTATTATTAATAATTAAAATAAAATAGATATATATATATATACAAATTATATTAAAAATAAAACTATACAAGACGTATATTGGTAAATACACGTTGTGTAATGTAAAATTGGAAAAAGATAAGTACAACCTTTGGTCCGGTGCTTGGGGAGAGGTTCAAACCGGTGATCAGTCATCCCAAATGGAATCCCTCAACAACTGGAGCGATGGTTGTACTACTAACCATATTTATTATTTATATATTGTTAATCTATACGGCCTATACACACAGGAATAAATAAATGCATGGCGTGTGTTTTTTATTTAGGAAAGGATCGGGATGAAGTAGGGAGATTAGCGCGATTCGATCCCAGGTCTTTTGAACCCGGTGCTGAGACATTGCCAATCCGCCAAATTCACCTGCATGTTATTTCTTATTTTGAAAAAATTTTTAATTTATATTGAAAATTTATGGAGCACACGGCGTATATCAAAATGCATGTCATGTGGTTTTATTAAAAGAACAAATGATGGAAATGGGACGGTTGTCTGGATTCGAACCTGAGTCTTTTGGAACCAGGTTACCATTCCTGCCATCCAGTCCATCCCTAACATGGGTTTTCTTATAAATAAACATATATATATATATATATGATAAATATCACACACTTCATGGAAATAAAAGGAGGAACCCTGTACAGAAGATAGGTCGGGAGGATTCGAACCAGGGACGACTCGAATAAACACTATTGACTTTACCATCGGCACCGACATCATCCATGGTTATTTATTTGTTATTCTATAGATTTATACTATTAAGATTATAAATTAAAAAGATAGGTACACGCCGTGCATATAAGTGGGACACGGCGTGTAACCTCTGGGTTGCCTTCCAGGAAGCGCCTTTGTTTTAGTTCATTGGCTCAACCTTCTTACCTTGACTTACCTGAGAAGTGTGGTGGATATCGCTCCCACTATATCTTCCATGGGATGGTAAATCTTTAGGCACTGGATGTTCACCTTGAATGGTTGACCATCCTCCTTAGCAATTTCCACCGCTCCGTGAGGGAATACTTGAATGACATGGAATGGTCCCGACCACCTTGACTTGAGTTTTCCTGGGAATAAGCGAAGATGAGAGTTGAAGAGGAGTACCTGAACATCAGGTTGAAATGTTTTTCAGGAAATCATCCGATTGTGGATGGATTTTGACCTCTCCTTGTAAATTTAGAATTCTCGTATGCTTCTCTTCTGATTTCATCGAGTTTCGATAACTAGAACTTATGTCTCTCTACGGAAACCTTCAAGTCAAAATTTAGGGCTTTGACGGCCCAATATGCTTTATGTTCTAGCTCCACTGGCAGATGGAAGGGCTTTCCATAGATGAGAAAAAATGGTGACATCCCCAGTGGTGTTTTAAAAGCTGTACGATAGGCCCACAAAGCATTGTCATGATTTTGGGACCAGTCCTTCTGTGAGGTATTCACTGTTTTATCCAAAAAAAATTGATCTCATTGTTAGAGAGCTCTACCTCTCCACTTGATTGGGGATGGTATGGTGTACCCATGTTATGCTTCACCCCATATTTTGACCGCACTCTTCTCATTAACGTGTTGTCAAAGTGAGTCCCTTTGTCGCTGATCAACACATGGGGAACACCGAACCTGCGGAAAATATGCTTTTTTTAGAAATATCACGACTACCTTAGCTCTGTCGTGGGCCGTTGCAGTGGCTTATACCCATTTTGAGATGTAATCAACGTAGACGAGGATGTAGGTATTCCCTAAAGAAGGGGGAAATAGTCCCATGAAGTCGATGACCCACACATAAAAAATCTCGACCTCTAGGATGGGGTGTTGAGGCATCTCGGCTCTTCGTCCTGTATTACCTATACGTTGGCATGGATCACAACGGGAAACGAAGGCGCATGAATCTTTATGCATGGTGGGCTAGAAAAACCCAGATTGCAGAATCATCACTATGGTACGATCTGGTCCATGATGTCCACCAATGGGTGAGGCATGACAAAATTCTAGGACCCCTTGGACCTCTATCTCTGGGATGCACCGTCGGACCACCCTGTCTCCGTAGGATCAGAATATGAGTGGGTCTTCCTAGAAGTATCGCTTAACATCAAAGATGATCCTTTTCCTCTACTGGAAGGAGAGGTCAGGATGGGTACCACCTATAACTAAATAGTTATCAATATCAGCAAACCAGTTCCTAGGGGACTCTGTAATAGAAAATAGATTCTCATCAAGAAAATCCTCCCTTATCTCTCGATCCTCTTCTTTCTCCATGTGTGGCAGCTCCAGATGGGATAGATGATCAGCCACCATGTTCTCACTCCCCTTCTTATGACAGATCTATAAATCAAATTCTTTTAATAGGAGGACCCATCGGATCAATCGGGGATTTGAAACCATCTTGTTTAATAGGTACTTAAGTGATGCATGGTCAGTATAAATAATAAATTTAGACAGCACAAGGTAAGAACAAAACATGTCGAAGGCGAATACCATTTCCAGCATCTCCTTCTCTGTAGTGGTGTAGTTCAGTTTGGCCTCATTTTGTGTCATGCTGGCATAGTATATGGGTCAGAATATTCATTCCAGCCGCTGATCCAGGACAGCTCCCACCGCATAGTCACTAGCATCGCACATCACTTCAAATTGTGCCTCCCAGTTTGGGGAAATCATCACCAGAGCTTCAACCAGGCGTTTATTTCGATGCTCTTACTCTGAGGTACATGCCTTAGTGAATTCAAAAATGGAATCCTTTGTCAAAAGATTGGTGAGGGGATGGGCTATCTTTGAGAAGTCATGGACAAACCGCCTGTAAAAACCTGCATGACCCAGGAAGCTATGGATGGCTCGAACAGAAGTGGGAATTAGAAGTCGTGAAATGACTTCTATTTTTGCTGGATCTACCTCTATCCCCTTTTCTGAAATTCTGTGGCCCAGAACTATGCCACATTGCACCATAAAATGACACTTTTCCCAGATCAAAACTAGGTTAGTGTTTTCACATCGCTCCAATACTAGCTCCAGGTGCCGCAAATAGGTGGTGAATGACTTCCTGTAGATGGAAAAATCATCCATGAAGACCTCCGGGATTTGTTCTTCCATGTTGTGAAAAATAGCTAGCATGCATCACTGGAAAGTGGCAGGAGAAATTCACATACCGAAAGACATCCTGTGGTAGGAAAATGTTCCATACGGGAAGGTGAAAGTGCTCTTCAGTTGATCTTATAAGGAAATAGATATCTGATTATAGCCAGAGTAGCTTTTGAGGAAGCAGTAATATTCATACCTGTTAGCCATTATAACATCTAATCCATGAAGGGCAAGTGGAAATGATCTTTCCTTGTGGCATCGTTCAGCTTCATGTAATCTACACAGACTCTTCGGCCCGTGACTGTGCGAGTAGGGACGAGCTCATTTTTATCATTTGATACCACATTAATTCCTCCCTTCTTAGGGACCACTTTTAGAGGACTTACCCATGGACTATATGATATAGGGTAAATGATGCCTGCGTCTAAGAGCTTGATTACATACTTCTTTACGACTTCCTTCATAAGAGGGTTTAGACGCCGCTGGGGTTGTCTAGATGGCTTTTCTCCTTCTTCGAGTAGCACCTTGTGGGTCCTAATGGTAGGGCTGATACCCTTCAAATCTGCAACTGTCCATCCAATTGCCTTCTTTCTCCAGTTCAAAACTTTAATAAGTGCATCCTCTTGTTCCTGTGATAGTGTCACACTAAGTATAATGGGAAAAGTATAATGATCACCCAAATACAGGTACTTTAAGGAAGGTGGGAGAGGTTTTGGCTCTATCTTAGGTGCCTTTAGTACTGAATGTACCAGTGGTTATACTTATACCCTCTCTAGGATTTCAGGAATGACAACTCATTGCCAGTAGTGGCCGCTCTGGCCTTCAATGAATTTCAGGTCCTCTGCTGCTTCATTAGTGGGTATGTCTGGAAAAATAATATCATATGAAATGGAAGAACATACCAGATCATTCTCTTATCGACTCAATTGATCATCCATGGTAGTCACTGAGTAGCAGCCCTCATGTTCGGGTATGGCTACTTATTTGATGGCCTTTAGAACATTGTAAGAGACTCTTTCATCCCCTACATGGAAAATCAACTCTCTCTAGTGTATGTCTATCAAGACTTTCCCCATGGCCAGGAAAGTTCTTCCCAATATAAGTGGGGCCTCGTGGTCATCCTCCATGTCATGAAGTCAGTAGGTAGGATCAATCTTCCCACCTTCACCAATATATCTTCCAGCATCCCCTTTGGATACTTAATGGATCGATCAACAAGTTGAAGGGATACTCGGGTCGGCTTCAAATCATGGTGCTCGAGATTCTGGAAAACTCTGAAAGGCATGAGGTTGACACTTACTCCCAAGTCACATAGAGCTTTTCCAAAGTCACAGGGTCCAATTGTGCAGGGAATAGTACAAATACCTGGATCTTGGAGGTTTGGAGGAATGGAATGTTGAATGACCACGGAGCACTCCTTGGTCAGTTCAATAATGCCCAAATCCTCTATATTCCTTTTATTCGAGAGGATTTCTTTCATGAATTTTGCATATGTGGGAATTTGAGTCAGGGCCTCTGTAAATGGGATGTTGATGTGTAGATTTATGAACACCTCTATGAATTTTCCAAACTTGTGATCCAGCTTCCTTTGCTTCATCCTCTCTAGAAAATGTAATACATGCATGAATGGTTTGACGACCTTATTACCTTTATTCTGTGAAGCCTCTAGTGATGGTGGTTTAGATGAAGATGGTTCTGAAACTAGACCTTCATTTTCAATAGGGAAAGGAGGTGCAATATACTATATTTCTGGTTCATTTTGTTGGAATTCTTTTCCAATCCGAAAGGTGATAGTGTTGGCCTCCTCCCTTGGGTTTTTCTCGGTGTTTCCCAAGAGTGTAAAGGGCTGCCTCCCTGATAGCTAGTTTGCTATCTGGCCAATTTGATTCTCAAGGCATCGAATGGAAGATTTCTGGTTCTGAAATTTCTTCTCAGCAGTTGATATTAATTTATTAATCAGTTCCTCTAAACTTGATGTGTTATCTTACTGAGATGGTTGGGCAGGTGGTGGAGGTGGTTGTTGCCATTGCTGCTGCGGGTGAGGGTTCTGGTACCCTTGATGCTGATAGGAACTCTTCTAGAACTGCTGTCTCGAAAACTGATTCTACTAATGAGGCTGATTGTAGTTGGGCGGTAACTCGGGCAGAGGGTTTTTCTATTGTTGGCCCTAGCCTTGGTTCTGATTTTCTCACCACGCCAGGTTTTGGTACTGTTAATATTGATTTGACCCTCGATTTTGAACAACAAAGATCACCTCAATTGTCGAAGTGTTTGATGGAATTCCTGGGCATTCTCCCAGATCGTGGTTGTTACCATAGTTGCCTCATGATTGATGGTTCGTCACATGAATGTGAGATAATAATTTGAGATTTAATGCATTGATTTTCTTGGACACTGCATCAAACTGAGCAATGAGTATGGTAGTAGCATCTATACTATGCATACCTTGTTTTTGAGTCCCCTGATCGTAGTGCCACTGGAACCTGTTGGCAGAAATATCTTCCAGTAGTTTAATAAATTCTTCGGGAGACTTTCTCATCAACATACCTCCAGCAGCAGCATCCACCACAAACTTGGTATTTTTTTGAGTCCTCCATAGAATTTCTGGACTTCCATCCAGAGTGGGAGTCCGTGGTGTGGGCATTTTCGTAGCATCTCCTTGAAACATTCCCAGGACTCATATAACAACTCGAAGTCATGCTGTTGGAAGTTGTGGATCTCGTTCCTTAGCGTCACCATCTTCGATGGTGGGAAATATTTGGACAGGAACGCCGAGGCTAGCACCTCCCAGGTGAGGATGGATCTTTACGGCAGACCTTTGATCCAATCTTTCACCTTGTCCCGTAGAGAAAAGGGAAATAGGAAAAGACGGATGGCGTCCTCGGACACGCCATTGTACCGAAATGTGTCACAGATCTCCAGAAAGTTGGAGAGATGGGAATTTAGGTCCTCAATGGGCAGGCTGCCAAATTCTATAGTGTTCTAGATCATCTGCATGATAACTTGCTTGATCTCGAAGTGTAGGGCCTGTATCAGAGGCCGAACGATACCTGTATCTGCTCTATGGATCGAAGGAATACCGTACTCTATAAGGGTACAACGTGGAGGTAACTACTGAGGGGGTGGAGCATGCATGTATTGCTGCTCCTGAGGGAACAAATAGGGCCGTTGGAAGATCTGCTACGACTGTTGTAGTTGGTCATACACCGGAGGATGTTTCTGTGACGGCCATTGGTAATCCCTTGGGGGGAATTCCATAGAGCCTCCAGGTATCTGCTCTAGTATACCAGCAGCGAGAGGCTGCTGGTCCAGGTACAGAATCTCAGCCACAGCATCCACGGCTAGTGCTCCTTCTTTCTTGTTCACCATGGTTCGTGGCTGCTGGTTTTGAGTTTCTTTTAGTGCACGCTAACGACGAAGCAGGGTCTGTTCGATATCCGGGTCATGCAAAAGTAGTTCCGATGACTCGGTGCTCCTAGAATGTGTAGGGCATCTATTCATGCACATTAAGCTTCTACACAATCACAACACAAATACCAGGCGTAACAATGGATAAATAAAATAGAAAAAGAAATGGGATTAGGAAAGAAATTTTTGGGAATTTTTAAATTTTATTTTCACTTAATCAATTATTAACACAACTTAAATTGTAGCACTGAAAAAAATGTTCCCCAGAAACGGTGCCAAAATTTGGTCAGTTTTTTCACCGAAAGTATGTTATTCGTGCCCCAAATTGATATTACCCACTCTTAATCGTAATATAGAGAAAGTGCGGGGTCGATCCACAGGGAACTTTGGCAGTGCATTGGTTCAGTTGAGTTTATAATTAATTTAGTGAAACATACAGAATTTAGAGTGGATTGGTTGGTTTGGATTGAGTGAAACTATTTTGTTTACATTAAGAATATGATTAACAATTAAAAGGAAAAAACAAGTGATTTAAAAATGTTTTAACAGAAAGAAAAAGTGTATTGGGGTTGTGGTGGTTATGGAGTTTTTATGCAAATTGATTAAATTGTTGTGTTGTTCATGATAATTCATCATTCTTGTTTTCCTTTTATCACAAGATTCCTTGGTCTGGTTTCTCTTGTTAGGAATTGATGAAATTGGCTCCTTGGTCTGATAGTCACTGTTTCTCAATTCTTAATGTGGTTCAGTCCATTTATGAATTAGTGACACCTTTTCAATGGTCGTGAAGGTTTTCACTGTTACTCTTCTTTTATATCGGTGAGAATTCTTCCCTTGGCCAGGCTTAGAATTCTCAGTAATATTTAGCAATGATTTAAGAGGAGTAAGAAGAATTAAGAAGAATTAACCCAACTATCTATATTAATACAACATAATACAATCCTTTATCACCCACATCCCCAACACAAGGGTTTTAGTTACACATGGAAAGCATGATAGGAACAAAACACTCGATACCTGATGAATTCATTGTGTATGTTTCGAGGAGTGGTGTTGGTAGGTGGAATAGTGGAACTACAGCACCACGATGGCTTGGGAACGGTAGCAGCAGAACTTCTCCCCTCCTTCGAATGGTTTTGAACCTTTTAATCTGAAGTCCAAGGGATCTATTTATAGAAAAATAATGTACACAACGTGTATAGAAAGTACACGACGTATACTTCCATCAACACGCTTTGGGCTCCATTTTCTCCACTGGTAGGTGGCCTAACACGTCGTCTTTGACTTTGAACATGGATCCACCTAGTAGTTGAGTGTACAAGTCATGTAGCGCCTCCATAAATGGAATGTAATGCCAAAATTTGGCAACCAAACCCTTCTAGAATAGCAGACACGGTGTGTAGAAATGGAACACGCCATGTCTCCTTCAATGGCCACATGGGAGTGTAGACTCTTCTTGGCAACAACCGCTTCTAGAATGTCGTAAACGGCGTGTCACGCCGCCCCACATGGCATGTAGTGTCTGCCTGGTGACATGGGCATGTTCTCCCTCCTTTGATCCGTGTCCCTATATGGATGTACACAGTGTGTATAAAAGTACACACAGTGTAGTTTCAAAATATTCACAGACTTCCCTTGATTTGTGTATTTTGGGCAGAAAGCTCCTGAAAATAGACAAGGTCAACAAAATCATAGTATTTGGCTTCTAAGAAGTAGGTATTTGGTGAAAACTTGTTTTTATTTTCAATAATATATATGAAAATATATATACAAATTGGGTGCATCAATTATCTTTCCTTTTGTAGATATTGTTATAGAGAACCATTTGTGTTTATATGATCCTTGAATTTGAGAAAATTATAGGTTATTACTTTTTGGGATGAAAATGAGAGGTATGAGATGTAATTTGTGGTTAAAATAAGTTAGGGTTACTTTTAAGGATTTTATCTCATTTTGTTAATGTTATTAGAATTATATGGTTTTTGAAAAAGGAAAACACGCCGACCATTTGATAACACCTCGCGTCAGATAAAGCTTTGAGAATCGAATCCACAACCAAAGTGCAGCTAGGATTTATCGCCTGCCACTGGACTACATAAAGTCCCTGGTTATTATGACTAATTATTTTTAGTTAAATTATTTTTTGGATGAAGAATAAGTAGATTTTGGGAAATTATGTTTTATCAAAGGGATATCCTTATAATAGGAAAATGACTTATTGATTAAGTGATAAATGTTATTTTCGAAGTTATTCTCTCTTTTGGGGAACATTATATGCCTATGGAAATATAATACTATGGGATTTCATTTGAGGAGTAATGGTAGAAATTTTATTTTAGAATAATCTATGTTTTTATTGTGGACATATGGTGATTTGGGTTATTTATTGAAATTATTAACCTATCATAGAGAATATGTGACTAGGTTAATTACACTTCAGTACGAGATTTTAAAATTAGTCGTTGTTATTTATAGATAAATGTTAAGATTTTCTATGGAAGACTATGTGACTATATTCTCTTGAGTTTTGGGCTTCAATATTAGTTTGGATTATATTATTGTCTTTATTGAACTTTGGGTATTGTTTTTTGAGTTTTCGAGATTAAGAGTAATATTTCTTTTTATAAAAGATTTCCCTTTGGGGGATTATCTGATCTCGTACAATCCATTTTCGTTTTGGATAATATCTAAAGACATGGGAAATATATAGTTAATATTTTTCGGATTATGTTATTCTTTAAAAGTTGATTCTGGCACTTTTTATGTGACCAAGTCATCTTGAATACTCATTGTTTGTAGAAAAGATGAGTTTGTGGTATAAATTTAGAAAAGGATGAAAGTCTACATGACAAGTAAGTATGTTTCCTTATGTTATAAGTCAAGCTTATAAATAAATTCCTCAACATTATGAAAAGGAATATAAAATAAAAATGTTGTTCGTCTACTTTTTCTACTGGGGAATTAAAGACCAGTTAACCCATCACATGTTTGTGATTTTCTAGTGGTTAACTTTCACCTAATCCTATTTTCTGTCACTCTCTATCAGAACATGATGCTCAGTTTCTCTTCCATGTAAATGTTTTCCTAAAAGGAATCCTAGAATGGGTTATATTGGGTGATTTTCGTACTTCTATTTATTTCTTTTAATGTGATAGTTTAATTGTCTCTATTTCTGATGTTGTACATTCATTGAAGTTTCCAAGCCAAATTATAAAATTGCGAGGACGTAATTTCTGAAAGGGGGGAAGGATGTAACGACCTAGGTACTAATAGAATAATAATTTTTAATTTATATTAATACTTATGAATAAGAAATTAATATTATGTTAAAGGGTATTATTTTTCGGATAGCGTACTCGACATGCAACAATTAGTTTCTCCGAAATCATACGTGGCACACAACTTTGAGAGATACTGGAAAATAATAACATAATATTATTATGGTAGAAAAATCCTTGTCGTTTTAGAGGTGGGAATGAACAGAACTAACCATATTATGATTAAACATGTTTTTTATATGTTTTTACATTTATCCAATAAAATTTAGAGTCTTAATATAATAATGAATCAATTTTAAGCATTAAAAACATTAATATTCTTGAAAAGTTCGATTTACCACCTTTCGATAGAGAAAACATTTAAAAATTAGTTTTTTTAACTTTTATATGTTCCATTTGAGAAAATAAACATCTTATTTAGAACTGGGACATAAAAATTTACTTTGGGTACATTTTTGGTATTTTTATGATAATGTTCATTTTTTAATGAATAGTGAAAAATACTGTATTTTAATTCAAAACTTATTTTTAATCTAATTTATTTATATGATTAGACTATTATTTTAATTAGTTTTAAAGTTTAATTATATTATATTTTTTTAATTTAATCCACTATTTGTCATTGTATGTAATTTCATTTTGAAATTGGATATAAACACATGTCAATCTTTTGGTAGTTTTTAACTTCTTAAAAACATGTTTTTGGGTTTTGATAACGAGAATTAATTTTAAATTAATTTCTAAAACTTATGTTTTTTGAATTTGAAAAAACATATTCCATATTTTGAATCAGTAGGTCCATATTGGGTAAATAGGTAACTTTTGTTATTTGAAATTATGAATTTTAACTTCAGCAAATATTTTATTTACTATGGTTAAGGGGTAAATATGGTAAATAAGGGTAAAAAATAAAATTATAATACTATTTAATTACCTTAACACGTTTCCTAACCATATTTAATGACAAATTTCTGAACATGGGAATCATTGAGAAATTTTTAGGACCCTATAGAGCCACTTTTACGTGAAAATGACATTTTATATAAATTAATTTAATGTTAAGAAAACTATAACATAAACATATATATTTTTGTAAAAAAAATTAATATAGAGTTATATAAGTGATATCTTCGACTATAAATATTAATTATAAAGATAAACATATTTCCTACATCATGGTATTTTATTTATAATTTTTAGACATCAAATAAAAAATCTTATTTATGAAACAATGGTGATGTAGTGATTACATTATTAATGAATCATTTAAATTAATGAGATTTTAAATATTAAAATAAATTTATTTTTAAACTTTTTAATCCATAAAATAATTTTATGTATAATTATGACTTTTTATATTTTAATTAATTATGTTATTTATAAATAATCAAGTTTCTATGGATTTTTAAAATGTCATGATATGAATAGTATAAAAACTGACATAAATGAGTTTTTAAATCAATTAATACTTTATTAAATGATATAATAGTTATAAAAATATAATATTTATCCAAGTTACATATATAATGTGAAAAATGTCATTAATGATCCATTTTTTGGTCTCTATTCAATTTATTGTAACTAGTTTAACCATATATTATTAATATAAAAGAAGACATGGTAAAAGTGAAATAAGTTTACTAAGTGTTAAAGCTAAAAGATAAGTATAATTTAGAAACTGAAACTTGTATAAAACCCATTATTTTAGAGGATATATACCCATAATCTTCTGATATTTGAAATATATCACTTTGGTGTTATTATAACTTGAAAATAAATAAATAAATAAAAATATTTTCAAACCTTCCTAAAGTGCTCTCTGCCTCTTATAAAAGGACACCACCTCAAACCCTTACTCTTTCTTGTCAAGACAACTTTCATCATCCAAACTCTGACAAAATAATCTCCCAACATTCTTCACATCCATCTATAATCCTTCCCTTATTTATAAGGCAATTAAAGAGAGCCATTTGGATAAAATCAATATGAGTTACCCGATTTGACGTAATGTCTTCTCTCAAAAAATTTCATTTATTTTAATTCTACAATACCATAAACTCTATTTATTAAATTAATTTATGAAATAAATAGTATTTTAAATATAATATTTTTTTTGTTTTGATATTTATTTTAACAACACTTTGACACACCTCCGTCTAATGGGTATAGAATATACTGTTTCTGTGGACGATGAACTACTACGTCACGAAACGATGATTGTCCAATCTTCTTCAACCACCTGTCATGGTGGAAATTATGATGGAGATATAAATAAATATGATATTTATGATATTTATTTTATAACTATTATTTTTTAAATATCTTTTAGATTACACCTTTATGCTTATCATGTTATATAAATACGATAATTTCATTTGAAGAAGTGTGGACTATTTCCCCTAAAAGTGAAATGACTCGTTCTTGATATACATGGAACATATAGTGTATTGAATTAATGAAAATATTTAACATATATAACATAGATATTATACTATCGTTATAATATACCTATGTATAATTTTGTTTTCAATCCTTTAAATATTAACAAAAATGAAAGTAGCGTTCATGCGTACGTAGGACTTACCATCTCCATGAATGGTACATTTCTTTTTTTATATACAAATTCAATGGAATATTATAAATACATATATACTGTATATATGTGATATATATGATATCTAAATCCTGAATATAATTCTGGAGATAATTTACTTTTCAGCACATGGAAAATTTGTAATTATAAAAAGTTTATTTTTGACTCAAGTATTGAGCATCTAAAAAACGACTAAAATGAACTTGAATAATTATATTATTGTTATAGTAAGGTAATAAGTGATATAAAAGGAATAAAAAACTTGAAAAATGTTTTAAAGCATGTATAAATTAACATATATTTATTATTCAGTAAGAACATGGAATATATGTGATGATTCAGAATAAAGGTAAGGGACATTATCACAATCTCCATTCTATGAGGCATATTTTGATTTATACATGACTTTATTTTATATAGTGTATAAAAAAAATTGAATTTCAATTTCCTTAAAATTTAATCTTTTATCTATGAATCATTTTACTATATTAAAAAAGGAATATTTTTAACGTATGCGGCGACAATGACCTCTCCACCACTGTAATAATTATTTGGATTCCTATATAATCCTTAATGTTTTTAAAAGGTAAAGAAATACCTTATTCTTTTTTTGGGAGTTTTCATATTTAAAATGGTTTTTGAAATGGATTTTGTATTTCAATATCTTGAAATGATTTCTTGTGACTACAAATGAAATTTTATTTCTGTAATGTTGATATTTGAAATATTTTATGAGCTATGATTATATAATGGTACATGGAAATTTTAATGGTGGTTATGTAACAGACAAATGATGGGTAGTTACGTGATAAACCAAATTATGGGTGGTTCCGTGATAAAACAAGGATGGGTGGCTGCATTATAACCACCAATGGATTGGGTATAGAAGTTGGTCGTACGACTATTCCATTTAGTTATATGTGTGGAAGATGGTCGTATGGTTATTCTATTTTAGTATGTTTATGTCCTAAGTTACCTTATATAATATATGTTTCTTTATTTGGGATATTTTTTAATATTTTGGTTACAAAAAGTGTAAGAAATGAGATTATTTTTAGTGAATTGTTTTGCTACTTCTTTAAGGTGAAAATTATTAGTTTTTGATAATGTATTCACGATTACATTTTGTTTTAAATGAAAAATAGTTTTCCTTCTTTATATATCTCTTACTGAGCTTTTTTTGGTCATAAAATGTTTGGAAATTTTTTTTTTCACAGGACATAAACATGAAAAGGGTCAACGATGGGATCAAAGAAAAGCCATGTTGTCTAAAACATGGAACTAAACGTGTCTATTTTTTAAGTGATTTTATTTTATGAAAAAAATGGATAGAGAGTAGAAGAGTCTACTTGTAATATTAAAGTTGTTATGTATATGTTATGACCTAATTCTCTAAATCTCTAATCTTGAAAAGACCCTCACAGTTAATTATCAAATTAATTCAAGATTGTGTAATGTTACAGGACAAGCCCTTACAATCTAGGAACATTTTAGATGTTTCAATTAAATTCAACACAATACTATTTGTTTTGTTTTTGTTTATTGACTATTTTATTTGGTTGATTTTAATAAAGGAGATTTTTTTTTGAGTTTCATATAATATAATATATTCTGTTTAGTTTTTTCAATAAAGTAGATATTATATTGTTTTCAATAAAGGATATGTTATATGTATGAGTACATAGTTTGGATTTTCACACAACATAATTATGTCTTGTTTATTTTTTTATTTTCTAAAATTGTGTTGATTAGTATATATTGTAATTTATTATTTAAAATTGTGGGATATATTCAATACACAATTTAATATTTTTTTGAACATGTTATTTCAATTATTTTTGATTTGTTACAACAAAATTCATATTTATTTTTCACAAAAATAATATATTTTTTACTATAAGTGTAACTATTTGGGAAAGTATAACACATGTATCATGTTGTGTGAAGAATTTTTCTATATTATGCTACGAATAATCCTATTTAGTTTGAGATGAGAATAAATTTTTTATATTAATATAAATGAAAATATCCCAGAAGAATAATTAGAACTAAATCACATGTAACTAGTAGCTAGAATGGATGTGCTTTTATTCCTCATCCCATTTGAAAAAAGGGTTCTCTTGATCTCTTATTTTCTAAAAATTATTGCAACATTTCCTCCCTCAATGTATCATCAATGAATAGTTAAAGACCCAGGATTGAATCTAGGTAGAGGCCAAATTTTCAATTATGTAGCAGTATTGTAGTGGTGGAGGAATTGTATCAGTGGTGAAACTGTAGTGGAGCAGGTACTATTAAAGGAACTATAGTGGTGGAAGTCTTGTAGAAGGTACTATCGAATCCAAGGTACTAATTTAATACTATTCACCAGAGGGCCTTTGGGAAAAATAGTTTTTGATCCTTGTACTTGGGCGTTCATGCCCTCAGACCTTCAAGATATGCAATTATTCCCCCTCTACCCAATCAAAGAGGTCATTGATTTAATAATAAAAATGAGGCTTCGACCCCAACCATTAAAATAATAAATAGTTAAAGAAATTTATTACCATTTATTTTCATATTTATCTCTCACCATTTATAATTATTATAGGATTTAAGAATTATGATAATTTTAATAATTATATACTTAAAATATAGAAATTCTCATTAATATCAACACTAAAATCTGTAACTCATAATAATATTAAAAATGATATCATTGAAATACTCTTGTTTTTTAATAAATTGAGTTGAGGTTTCCCTTTGAATATCTAGAATTACCAAAATTATGATTATCAATAATTCTCTATGAGTTTTTCCTCAATATTTTATTTCTTATTTCATTCAAATTTCCATGAAAAATAGTAATTTTATCTCATATGTTAATGATTAATTTGATGGGATAATATTTCGGTTTGAATCTTCTCATAATGGTGTAATAAAATTTTGCATAACTTAAAAAAATAGTTTTAATCACAACTTCATAAGAAAATTTGATTTATATTTAAATATTTCAGTAAAAACATACCATCATCTAAATAATGACTCATAATTCACAATGAAGATTATTTTAATCTTACATTAAAATCGTAGTTATCTTACATATAATTTAAAATCATGGGCCAATCTTTTATAAAATTAAATTTACTCTTATATGAGCCTCATGACCATTGAGTAACTTTAATTTATCTATGATATTTCTCCCACATAGACTTCAAAACATTCTATTTATGTTTGCGTGGTATTCGAAAGGTACTAACATAAGAATCCAACCATTCTATTTAATTTTATATAACATTTGTTACATTAAATTTATCTATACTAAATACAAATTTACTCATATGTATCTTCATTTTTATAGTATAAAAATTTTGCATAATCATTTTACTCAAAAGTATCAATGAATTTACGACAAATACTCATATAAATAATTAGATTTATCAATTTTAAAAATAATAATACAACTCTAAAACCACTATAATTATTATGTAAACATCAAAATTTCATTCTAAAAATCCTCATACATTTAAATTAGATTCAAAAAAACTTCATATAACTTTAGAAAAATTACATAAATATATAAAAACTTTTAAACATAGTTTTTAAGTTTCCCAAACCACTCCGTAAAAAGATACCACAATGATGTATGTGAGAGAGTGAAAGCCTGAGTCCCTCCTCCAGTAATCCTTGAGTTGGAAACTATCACTAGGGGTAGAATAAACATGCATATGGAAGGTATTATACTCTAATAGAAACAAGGAGAAGATAGTGATAATACGGGAACATAAAAAATAACTACATAGACACACACACAGACACACACAGATATATATGAAAAAACTCAAGTGAAAATATGCAATTTTATAAAATACTAAATAATTGAAAGGAAAACTAAATGTACCCAAAAATGGTAAAGTTGAGGTGACCACACATCCCAAAAATCTCCTACTAAACCCTGAGATATTAATATCCATCATGTTCACTATCTTTCTCAAACTGACCTGGAAAATAGTTTATATATATATAGGGTGAGAATAATAGTATACTGAGTAGGACCCTTTCAATAGATAAAGAAATAATTCTAAAGCATAATAAACAATAGTGAAACCAACTCATCACCTAAATAGAAATACTTATTTTCCTACCAAACCAAGGCTAACTCTCACCAAGTATCACAAAAAATATAGCATATAATATAATAATAAAACTTCAAGGGTACCCCGCTCTTACTTACCCACTGGGTTTTCACTCTTCCCCAACATCGCACATCCAAATCTATCTCTCTCCAAAAGTTAGACAACCCAAAGAAAATTGGGAAAGACAACACAACATGCACCTCATGTAGAACATAACCCCCAAATCCAATATCCACATATAATAACCAAGAGGTTTTCAAAATACATCACAACTTGTACGATGTATATAGAACATTATTCATTCTACCTCTACCCATTACATCCCATTCACTGAGTAAGTACCTAAAACCATCCCAACCTATACATGTCATACCTATAATAACCCTTTATATACTATATCTGGAAATAAATGTGTGTGAAATAACCACAATCCATTACTTAACTCGACACAAATATATGGTAAACTAACCACCTATCAACACATGTATCCACCAAAAGAAGAGAGTGTGTGAAAAGGGGGTAGTTATCCAACTATCCTCCAACTAGAATGTTGGGGAATCACCCTCCTGTGGTTCACTAGATTTCTGTTTCCCTATTAAACATGGGTTGGGTAGTGTATTAAATAACACAATATTCATGATATAATACAGCTCACAACAACACTATATGAATAATCTAGTCTTATACTCATTTGCATCTAACATCTCTCGGACTCCTGACTTCCACTACTAAGACTAGATATCCTATAAGCACATAAGAATATAAAAGATATTAATTAATTAATTCTTTATATTGTTATATTATTTCCATATTTTAATTAATTAATTATAAATTCATTAAACATTAACACTAAAAAAATTATAATACATTTCATTACATTACATCACATGAACCATTAGAGTAATGTTCATTCCCCCATGCACAATCCAAACCAAATCTATGGTTTATCAAGATTAACATATTTTAAGAAATTATATTTCATAATCATACAAACATGTGGGTTAAAAAAAAATTCATTAATTATTATCATTATAAAATAACTAGGTACTCTAGTAAAACCATCCTAAGCTACTAATAAGAGGAAACATGCAACTAATCTCCTCAAGATGCCCTAAGTAGTGGGGAATGGAATATAAATAAATAAAAAAATCAGCTATTAAAAATATTACCAAGTTAGAATTCCATCTCTTAGAATATTTTTAATGTGTAAGCCTAGCTTTAACCCATTCTATCTACTCTGGATCCATCTCAAACACCAATATGCATGTACTAATGCATATCTCCATCATATGAATCATATGCTACCACATCATCTAAGCCTCCCAGGATGCATCACATCAGCCATCCCTAGATTTGTGGTATTGAGGTCATGTCACAAGGATGATATCTAGAGCACATCACAATAGAAACAAGAAGAAATAAGAAATAAATAGTTAATTTGGGCCCTCAAAATTATTCATTAATCCTTCTCATGAAAACAAGAAACTCAAGACCAAGAAAAATAAATTATCTTTATCACACAACCAGATTTTATTTCATATGTAATTAACTAATTCATTAATTAAAAGGATTCAAAAATGGTTAACCTATAGTGTCAATATAAAATAAGAATTTTCTAAAAATATCAAGGCACATATATCACACTATCTTGAAAATCATGAGGATAACCTCTATCATGGTATAAAGAAACAACTTCAGAAAAAAGAGGTCACAACAAATTTTATTAATCTTGTTCAATAATTTTAAGGTTAATTTCACTACCATTTAATTTAATAGAAACTTCTTAATTTGTGATTTCAAATAAATTAATGAAGAGAAGAAATATATCCCTAAACTCAAAAGTCGTCAACATTCATAGAAAGAGAACATACCATGTTGTGGATGTCTGATCATCTCTCTTGTAAGAATTTGGATCAACACAGATCACCATGGTTCCAAATTGGACACTAAAGGGTCCATTCATATTGAAGGGATATCAAAATGTTGAAGGATGGAGCCACTAGCCATTAGAAAACGAGAGGAAGTGTTGGCTTTAAGGAACCCCTAGGCCACTTTACCATTTATTATTCTGCTACATAGAAATTTTTCATTGAGTGTAGGTGATTTATATTCCATGTAAATGTCATGATCATATTTCACTAAAATATGTCTTACCTTTTTATTATTTATACCTGAAAATTTACACGTCATGAACCGGCCCTACATAAGCCTTGAACAACACTTATAGGGTGTGTGAGCTTTAAACATAGTGTATTAAACATAATTCAATTATTTCATAGTCATACCACTAGATAGAACTTCCCAGCCTCCTTAGGGAACCTAGAGCTTCAGAAACACTCAAAGGGCCATTCAATATAGATCCAAGCCCATACATTAGATACCTCTTAAACAATTATGATCCTCGAGAATCCAAACTAAATATATAGTGGAAAAAAAGGTGTCATCCAAAAAACCACCCCATGAGATACCATTAAAATATCTCATCACGACAGGAGATCAACCATCTCATCATAGGAAGAAGTGAAAATCATCCAACAACAACAACGATCTCCTAAACACTCTCCTGGGGAAGATACCTCTTAAAATAGAGTAAATAAATAACACAAAACCAGATGAAACCATTTTAATGAACAAAAAAGGGTCAATATTTACAAGATAAAAACATTATAGGAGAAGAGATAAACATTAAACCACTTAAGGTAATGAGAATAAATCTACAAATCACCTTCCCATGTACTCTTATCTACACCCACATTCCTTAATAAGACAAAAACCAAGGGAATAATATTCTTGAAAAACAATGTCTCCTGGAATTCTGGGATCACTACAGGCCACTCCCTAAAACTCACATCATCATTAGTATCAACCTCACCCCAACTGATGACATGAGAGTTGTCATGTAAATAATGACAGACCTGAGACATGTGAATGAACATCACGTATCTAGATCATTTATTGGAGTAGTGTTACCGGGTGTTCCATATATCCAACAAGACCTAACACCTTGGAAGGCCCAAAAATTGGGGAGAAATAATAATCCCTTGACTAAACCTTCAATTCCCAGGATGAAAAGTCACATTTAGTAAAACATGATGTCCAATGTCAAACTATAGATATCTCCTCCTATGATCGATATAAGATTTTTTGATAAACAAGCACTGACATCATCCTCTTGAGCATTACTTGAACTATCTCTGTCATATTCTATACCAGATCCTCTGACCCCAATCCAGTACAATGGAGAACATAAATTTAGGAAGTACAAAGCGTCAAATGGTGTCATTCTAATGGTGGAGTGGAAACTGTTATAGTATGAAAGCTCAACGAAGGGATGATGACTCACCCATGAACCTCCATAATCTTATACACAAGATAGAAACATGTCTCCAACAGTCTAGAAGGTCCACCATGTCCAACCATCCATCTGTAGAAGAAAGAAGTGTTATGGAATAGATGAGAAAAAAATGTGTTGGAGACCTATGATCACCCTGTAGGTTAAACAAGTATCTCGATCAGAGTTGATCATCTTTGGGACCTTGTGGTGTCACACCACCTCCTCTAGATACTTCTTCAACAAAACCTCTACTGATATCAACTCATTGATTGTTATAAAGTGGGATTATTTCATAAATTGATCCACTATCACTAATATAGAATCATAACATCCTTGATGTCAAGGTAAATTAGTAATGAATTCCATCAATATTTCCTCTAAATTCAATTGGGGAAAATCTAATGGATATAGAAAAAACAACAGAAAGTGTGTTTAACCTTCACCTTAAGGTAGACCAAACATCCATAAACAAACTCTGCAACTTCACACTTCGACCTAGGCCGCAAAAAATTACCTCTCAAGGCATCATAAATCAGGTTCCTGATGTGATGTACCACCAATGGTGAATTATGGAACTCATAGATAACCATATCACACATTTTTGAATGAAAAAATAACTTCCCTGGAACAAAACCTTGTGTTATCCTTCCTCAAACCAACCATGATGGGAATCACTATAAAACACACGGTCTCTCCATACCTACACCTCATAATACCCCAACAAGAACTCCTAAACCTACTACAACAAATAGGAATACACCGTCATCTGGAAGGGAAAAAATCAACCCCATACTCTCCCAAATCAAGATGAATCATTGATAGTTCTTCCATCACTCCCTAGGAATCTCCAAATTCGAGCACATCATCACTACATGACCTTCTAATGAGCACATCAACTAATAAATTTCCCATTCCCAGCATTTAACAAATTTCAAAGTCATAATACATCAAGAATTACATCCACTAATACTGAGGAAAATTCTATCCATGATGCAAGAATATATACTTTACGTTTTTATGGTTTGTAAAAACCACAAAACAATATTCAATGAGGTAATGTCACCACAATTTCAAAGAAAACACCACTGATTCCAACTAATGATCTTCCGAGAAATAGTTATGATTATGTGCACATAACTGCTAAGACCCATAAGAAAAAATTGGTATCCACTCTATTAGAATGATGCCAAATCTAAGATTTGAATTTTCAGAAAAAACCTCAAATTGAACTATTTCTTTTGGAGAATAAAGAACTGAAGCACTGACCAAATTGTCCTTCGTGTTCTCAAAATCTACCTGACAATGGTCAGTACAGAAGAACAACTAATCTTTCTAGTTCAAGAATATCATAGGGGACACAACCTATAATAAATTGACTATGAACCTCCTATAATAGCTCAGTAGACCAAAGAAACTATGATCCTCTGCCACTATCTTGGGGGATTTCCAAGACATGACTATCTTTATAATTGATGGATCAAAAAACACTCCCTACAAGAATACCACATTCACCATGAAATGGAATTTTTGATCCTAGAACTCACACTTAAATAACATCTTGAATAGATACCAATGAAAATGAACTCCCAAAAAAATTGAATATTATCTATATTCTCCTCCTAAGATATTGAGTATACACATATGTCATCAAAGAAACCCACCATGAACTTATCTAGGAACTCTCTAAGAATTTCATTAACCAACCCCAGGCGCTATCAGAGAACACCTATATGAACTCTCTCTTCTCTATATTGATGATAATAATCTTGGGGATCTCATCTACCTTCCCTATGTCTTATCTACTAATCTTAGATAAGAATACCTTACAATTTCTACCTTAGATGAAACTATGGCACTGGAAGAACTTGAAATAGAAAAACCACGACATGTTAACTACTCAAAAAGGTTAATCACTATCAATACTGATGACCTAGGCCTCTATAAGAAAAAACACACTTATAATCTTTTAAAATAGGTTTAAGATCATCTACCCCTAAAGAAACAAGATGATGAGGGCTAGGACCTACACCTAGATGACTAAAAGATCTTATGTCAAGGAAATCTGGGACCCTAAACCATAGCTCGGATTATAGTTGAATCTTGATGAATCCTCTCTAATAAATATTCAGTTTTGGAAAACATCTTCTATATAACAACTAATCTTGCCAGAACCTCGAGATATTTCTTTACCATAAACTGGGTGACCTAGAGTTGGATCTATTTATGAAAATACTCCAAAAAATGCCTCACACTAACCTCCTAATTTGGAAATATGTCTAAAGCATATCACAAAATGTTCTTTAATTGGACCCCAAACCCTGGAAAACTGAACTCACCTTGGGAAGGGTAAAAAAAACATAGAAACTAGCCTTCTTCATAGTCAATGAATGAAACTCTTCAATAAAGTGGTCTCGTAACTTATCCCATGAGATAAATGACTCCTCACAATCTCCAAGGTAGAAGAACCACCACTAAATCACTCCTCCATGAAACATCATTATAGAAAATCAAACCCCTTGATCCTGTTTGGAAAATATCAAACTGAAAGTTATCTCAACCTTATCCAACCAAACTTCTCCAACTGTATTTCAAATGTACCCATCATAAATCTGCATTCTCTGGTACTAAAACATTTGATTTTATTCCTCTATGTGTTTACATCATCGAACTCCACTATGTGGAAATATTATAGCACATCCTGATGAAATTATTCAATGAAAACCAAGTGAGAACATAAACTCGGAACCATGCCAGCAAAAAGAACAAACAATTAGAGATCATTAAACTGGAATATATAACATTTTAAATAAATTATTTATTTATTGAAATTATATTTTTAGGTTTTAACCTATTCCAATTTCTATCAATTTTAAACACAGATTCAATGAATAATGATACATGATCATTTCCTATGTCTCTTCCATGAAACCAATATCACTTCTTCCGTATTATTAGTAATCATAAAGGTCCATGAATCAAGTCACAAGGGTCCTTAAATACTTGTGTCTCATTCAGTCTCATTTTTTGAAATCACTTACTAAACATAGCTGACATCATTTCCCTACTAACCCATGAAACCACACCAATTAATAACTCTAAACTCCATACTCTTACTAATTCATAAACCTATTATACAAATCTATTAAATAACCCTACCCATAAAGATACTATAATAAAGGGAAAGATATGGAGACTTCCCATGCCCCACATTCAGTTGGCCCCAGGTTGGTGACTAGCATCGAGGGTATAATAAACATGTATAAGGAAGGCATTACCCTATAAGAGAAACCTGATGAACAGAGAGATAAGAAATATAAAGAAAACAACACATGCTTAGACACACACACACACTCACAGATATATATATATAAAGAAAGCCAAAGTGGAAACATGAAATTTTATACAGTACTAAACAACTGAATGGAAAACCAAAAGTTCCAAAAATGGAGAAGCGTAGAATGACCATGAAGCCCAAACAACTCTAACTAAACCATGAGAAAGTAATATACATCCCTATCACCAAGCTAATCCAACTAATTAAAAAAATTATATATATGTTAACTAGGAATTCAACCTTCTCATGCAAACTAGAAACTCATGTCCCAAAAAAATACATTATCTTCATCACACAACTAGTTTTTATTCTATATTGAATTAAACTATTCATTTACTAATAGGTTCCAACTATGGGAAACCTAAGGCCTCGATCTAAAATAAGATATCAAAGGAAAAAACATAATATTAGTATTTATTTGGATTTCAACAAGATATGGATGTTTAATTCTTGAAAAACCATTCTTTTTAATTATCAAAAAGAATAAACATGCATCGTATTATTTATCAATTCCAATTGATCTTTCATATTACATCAATTTCATTATCAGAAAATTACATTAACCACCAAATTACAAACATGGCATTCATTTAATTATTCTTAATACAATTAATTATCAATTAATTCCATGTTTACGTTATATACAAATTTCAACAAGCTACTGCATGTATAAGAACATAATAAAAAATCAAGGTATGGAGATAAAAATATCTAGAAAATAATGAGGCAAATCTCTATCACTAAAAAAATAAACATAATTAGTAATAATATCTCACTACCAATTTATTAAATCTAGTTGAATAATTTTTAGTTTAGTTTGATTTCCCTTTAAAGGGATAAACCATGATCAATTTATGATTTCATATAAATGAAATAAGATAATCAATGAATCCCCTCCCTCAAAATCTATTAATGTTCATCAAATAAGAATGATCCATGTTGTAGATATTGGATCACTACTCCCATAAGAACATGGATCAAAAAAAATCATCACAGATCAAAGGTGAATTCCCAAGGTTCAATTTGTGTCAATGAGATCTTAAAACATTTAAGGGATGAGCATTTGGACACTAGAAAATGGGATGAATTGTACATTTTTAGAAAACTTAGATCCCCAAAACTTTTTTGTAACACCTTCACAATAGATTTAAATTTCATGTAAACCATTTACACATCATGTAAATATCATATTATGATTTTTTCTGAAAAAAAAACACTTTGAATTTCAATTATTTAACATTGAAAATTTACACTCCATGAACTGAAACCGCACAATGAATGAATTTCACATTCATAGAATGTATTCTTTACATGTCATGTATTCACTATACCTCCATAATTCCATTTAAAACACCATCTAAACCACATACAAGAATCCTCTGAGCACCTTGAGATTTGAAAATTCACAAACAGTCAGTCAACAAGGATCTAATACCTTCCATTGAGGTACTTTAATCATTAATTAATTTTATACTTTTTCAAATAATCTCAAAATATTTCAAAATATAATTATAGATAAAACTATTTGATTGATTATACATCCCTATGTGTATAGATGGGTTGAAAGTTTCTAGAGGGATCTTGAGTTTTTATAATAGTGAAAGATTTGAATATTGAGTTTTTTTAAGTATGGTTTTTTATGTTTTACCACCCATGAAATGGGAATCTATGATGTGGAATAGTATTTTGGAGGTCTTGGAGGCTTATAAAAGGTTTAAGGGGGATACTGAGGAATATATTCTACACTTATGGGAGGAAAGAACAAGGTTTATGGTTAATGATTGGTTTTTACTAACCATGCCACCCAACTATGAAAAAACAATAAATTGGATCATGGTTGTTAAAATAATGTGAATGAGGACAAGAAACCATGAGATTTATTCTAAAAATTATATAGGGGGCTAAATGGTTGGTGAATGGTATATGAAACCAGGAACCCAATTCATATAGGATTTATTTACATAGTAAGAGGGGATCACATGGTTATTTCTCTAGTTTGTCTAAAACCTATTCCATTTTAAAGGGGGGTGGGTGTTCTAGTTTTCACCTAAAATGGTTTAAAATTCTTCACTCTTATACCTTAGATAAGGGGTTTCCATCAAGGGTGTTTCCTATAATTTTTGGGTAGAGTTATGCCTCCAATAGACATTGTTGGTTCTCGCCAACTTTCATTATATTTTTAATTTATTCTTGATAGGGTTTTATTTCCAATTGAATCAAATATTGGTGAAATTAGCTAATTGATTTGGGCCTTGGGTTCTATCCAATAAGGATATTTCACGAGTTCAAATCCAGGAACATAAATTCATATAATCATGGATGATATGTTGAACAACCAAAATTATTATGGTTTTCCCTTATTTTAAATGAAACTTGTTATTGAATTAGGGATATAAATTGTGTATTTTTTTCCGAATGAATTGGGGAGAATGTTTCTTTTTTCTTAACATGTGTTTGGTCATGGTTCCAATGTGATGAGGCCTTATAGTGTGTTTTTGAAAAATATTTCATTTTGGAATTAATTTGATAAATAAATTATAAATATTAATTTTGGGTTCTTCATGTATTATTGGTGGGGTTTAGGGCCCCATATGGGTGATAGTGGATGGTTGTCCTTAGTTCTAGCTTATGTGACCTTGTGAAGTGATTTTCCATGCCAATGTTTAAAGTGGTGAAATCATTAATTAAGTCATACAGTCCCTAAAAATAACTTATAGTCTTATTCTATTTTTAGTGAATATTATTTGTGGTCTCACTAGTTTTTTGGGAGATGAAATCTAAAATTTATTAAAAGGTATTAAAAAATTATAGTTTTTGTAATATTATTTTGAAATGTAAGTTCAAAATCATTGATAATGGGATATTTTTTCACAAAATGTTATGAATAGAATGAAAACTACCCCTTGGGGTGGTGTGGATTTTAAAATGGTAATTTTTTGGTTTCTCCTGAAAGAAAATATGAAATTAAAAAAAATTTGGGTTTTAGTAAGTGTTAATGGTTTTCAAGGTGGGTTTCCTCTGAATTGACAAATTATTTGGTTTTATAAAATTTAAATAAGGAAAATATAGATGTAATGGTTTTGTTTTATTTATTAAAAATGGTCTTGATATCACATTTTGATATTTTGAATTTGTTTTTTCATTTTATTTGAAAGTGGTATTTTAGAATTGTTGTTTTGAAATGGTTTAGTTAGGGGCCTTATAAATTTTCTGAAATATATATTTTAAATGAAATGTATATTAGCTATTATTTATTTATGTTATATATTTTATTCATATATTTATGTTTTATAGTTTTATTATGGTTAACTTGGAGATAACACTACCATTATGGGATACTGGTTGTAGTTAACTTGGAGTGAACACTACCACCAAGGGAAGAATGAGATTTATGGTTAATAGAATGTGAATGTTTCGACCCTAGGACATTGGTACTTATGGTTATCCTAGGGTGAATACTACCCCCAGAGGCCATTGGTACTCTAGTTAATGGAATATTTTCCCCAAATGCCACTTATTTAGATAAGGGATGGATATATTTTCCATTTTAATGATATGATGGTTAGAAAAACCATCACAACATGCTCAAAGACACCCCAACAATAGAAAGAGTAGAATAAGTATTTTAAATGAAATGGTTATCACAAATAGTTTATTTTATTTATGAAATTCATCCATATATATATATATATGTTTCTTAGTTTTATTATGGTTAACCTTGGGTGAACACTGTTGTTTGGGGATGCTGGTGATGGTTAACCTGGAGTGAAAACTACCACTAGGTGATTTTAGAGATTTATGGTTTGCCCAAGGTGAATGTTTTCACCATGGGAGACTGGTAATTATGTTTAACCTAGGGTGAATACTACTCACAAGGTTCATTGTGTCTCTATGTGTAGGTATACTTTCCTTAAATACCACTTGTTTAGACCGGGGATGGATATAGTTTCCATGGTCAAGAGAATATGGTTAGAACAACTATCAAAACTAGCTCAAAGACACACTTACACTATAATTTTTTTTAAAGGTTGGGGTCGAAGCCTCAATTTATTATTTTGAAAGAAAATCCCTCTTTAGACTGGGTAGAGGGAGACCCATTACATAGCTCGAAGGCCCAAGGCCAAGTGGCCTGAATACAAGGCTTGAAAGCCCATTTTAATGGCCCAAAGGACCCCTTAGTGAACAGTACTGCTACAATACCCACGTTACTACAGTACCTTCTACAGTACCACCACCGCTACAGTATCTGCTACAGTCCCTCCGCCTCTACAGTTCTGCCACTGCTACAGTGTCACCACTACAACATTACCTGCTACAGTACTGCTACAGTACCTGGGAAATTCTCCCATACCCAGATTTTATCTTGGGTCTTTTGGATGCCAAGCAAGAGCCTATACCACTAGGGTACATGCTCGTTGGACACTAACACTATAAATAGTAGGTATATACCATTCCTAATGTGAGCCTATCCCCTGGGCTCATCAATTGTAATGTTTTCAGTTTTCATTGTTCTTATTTGGATGCTTGTATCAATTTTACCTTGAGAACATATGCATGAACTATTTCTCTAACTGGTCATATTTAGGGAAACCATTAGTGGTGGCCTACTGATATTTACTAACACACTATTCAGGAAAATATTGTAGGGGGTACTAGAGAAGCCATTACTTGTTGTCGGATTAAGTTGGGATGAGTCCTGGGGATTTTATGGTTAATAGGGAGTATTACATATGGAATTTTTGTTTGGGATGAGGTGAGGATTTATGTTTCAATGGAGCCTCCTACAATTTAATTTTCTGTTTTAGTTTTTAATAATTGTATCTGTATCTGGGTGATAGTCCCAAGGGAAGATCCACCTTTCATGCTTGTATGTCTGTATTTCATTTATTTTATTATATCATTCTCATTACTTTATTTATTTACTCCACAATTTAACGTGATATTTGTGTTTCATGTTTTATTTATTTTCTTTATGATTAATACACTAATACAAGGGTTATAGCCTCAACATGATACATATTTTTACCCCTACTAATGGTTGTCAACCTCAGGAATTTTTGAAGGTGTATCTAAGATAAAATTGAGATCATCAATCTTGGTACCTTTTATTGGTCAAGGGCCAATTTGTTGTTCAAGTGGTATCAAACCCCTCCTTTATTTTGTCTTATGGTTTGAGGACATTGTCTCTAGGATATATAGTAATTTGTTGGAGCCTATAACGAATACATGGATAGTGTGTTCTGAGCACAAATAATGGCAACATGTCTAGTTTACTATGGTTCAATTTTTATTGTTATAGGTTTACACTATTACTATTTTCTAATATTTCCACTATAAATTATTTAGAAGAAGAATATATTTTCAATTAAATGAAATATCTTATCACTATTCCTAAAAACATTAATCTTATAATAGAAATACCAAAAATTCAATCAAATTAAAATTTGAAATTCATCTTTTAAAGTAGAAGATTATTTTTTCAAATAAATTTATAAGTATAAAAAAAATTTAAAACTAGTGCACCATCAAAAGGTGGTGAAACAATATTTAGAATTGATTATTTTATTTATAAGGAATACTTTGGATTGGAAGCCATGGGTTAAGCCTAATTATAGATAGCCCTATGATGTATCTGTAGTCTCATGGGATGTATTATTTGGGAAAATTAGAGTAGCTTAAACTTTCTTCAAAATAGATCATGACAATATAATAGTTAAAGTTCCATATATAAGACATCTTATATTAATGCATATCTATTATTTAGAACTCATTTCAATTATTATCAAGAATATTTTCACAACAAAAAAATCAATGGATACATTTCATTTTCAGACCATTGACTAAATGGAATGTGTTTTAGTGATTTACCTTTCTATACTGTTTATTCCTAATCCATTTATTTGAATGACATGGGTTCTCAGTTATTTACCTTTCCTTATTGATTTATTCTGATTTAATCCTGATAGATTTTATTTTTCATAACCATTAATAAGAAATTGAGGCCACCTTTATTTTTTTCATTTACCTAGGTTATGAATAAGAGATCATTGAATGAGTTTTCAATGTTGTGGTTTATTATAATTTGTTTTATATCACATTTTATCTTATTTTATCAATGAAAATTGGGTTAGATTTATATATATAGTTTCCCAAATTGCTAAACTGATCAGTCCTTTAGGATTATAATCATGTATATATTCCAATGTCATAAATTAATGCACTATATCCAGACTTATCAGGTTAAAGTGTCATAGAATCTATCAAAGCATGTTTAGTAGAAACCTTGGGGACTAGATTTAAGAAATAATAAATTAGAGAAAACAACCCATTGGTTTAAAATGTATGAACACGTTTTTTAAGGAATGATTATTTTTTATTTTGTGGACATATGTTAAATGGTAAGTCTTTTCATTATGGTTTATATGATCTTTGAATTTATGGTAATTATGAGCTATATTATTGGGAATATAAAATGAAATGTATGAGATAAAATTTGTTGTTAAAACATTTATTTAATGATGAATATATTTAGATTATTTTTAGGATTATTATCCCATTTTTGGGAAAATATTACTTTTTTTAGGAAAAGGACAACTCATAGGTCTGGTGAAAACCGATCATGTCTGAAAAGGTTATAGGTTTTAAACCCAAAACCAAAGGGAGGCAAGGGTGGAACAACTACCTCTAGCCTTCATGATGTACTTGTTTGTATGATTTTTTATAATTAAACTATCTAATGAATAAAGGTTATTTTGATTTTAGAGACATTTTTTTTAAATATATTATAATGGAATTATAATACAATTTGGTGATTAAGTAATTAATATTATATCATAATTTGTTTCAATTTTAGTAATCCTATAATATTAATGTAAATATAATGTTATTAAGAATAAAGGTTGAATTGACTTTTTAATTCAAATATAATTTAGTTATGGACTTCTAGAGATTCTTGTTATTTATATAAATAGTTATCAATTTTTAGAGATTGTATAATTTAGGAAATCAAATTTTTGGTATGATACATTATGAATTATTGATGTTATTTGGAATCTTATATGATCAAATAATTTTTACTTTTATGTTTCAATCTTATTATAGAATATTTTTGAGGAAGTATAGTTATTTTCTGAATGATCTATTTTGAAATTTTGGTATTATTATATAATTTAGAGAATACTTTTTTTCATTATATAATAGCTTATTATTTTTGGGTAATTATCATATCATATTCTAAAAATTTATGTTTTGGTTAATATTGAAGTATAAGAGAATATAATGTTATAATTTTGTGGTTTTTGTGATCCATTAAATTTGATTATAATTCTTAAGGTATGTAAAAAATCCTCTTAAATTCTGATTATTTTGAAAATAATATGAGTTTTTTGAAAATAATTAAAGGATAAAACTCTAAGTTTCATGTAAGTTTGCTTCCTTTTCTTCTCACTCTAGGAAATAAATAAATTCCCTAACATTATGAAAAGGATTTTGAAACAAAGGCCTTATCCATTTACTTTTATCAATAGCCTCTTAAACCATAATATATTTTTTGGTTTTGTGATGGTTAAATTTCTCATGGTCATGTTTTCTATCACTCTCTATTAGTGTTTGAGAGTTAGTTTTCTCTTCCATGCCTATATTTTCCAACTTTTATCGCAACATGTGATATCTTTAGTGACATTTATACTTCCATTTCTTTATTTTATAGTGGAGGTTTCATTAATCCTTTTCTCAATTTGGGATTTTAAGAAAGATATATTGGATAGTCAAGCCCTTAGTTTTTGATCCCATGTTCAAATTGTGGTGATTAAATTTATTAAAGGAGGGGAGAATGTAACACCCAATGATTTTACAATAAGTCACATTTAAAATTTAAATTATTTGACAGCTTATGTTGTCCACAACACCAAGCATAAATGAACCATGATATACTATTAATAATATTATTTATAATAAAAATTTTCATGTAGACATTAAATTGGGGGTTATGAATAACATTTCCAATTTTATGAAAATATATGATTGAATTAATTGTTTAACAATTAATTATAAATAAATATAAAATCCAATTGAATATAAAAGAACTGTTTTTATAAAAAAAATATTATTATGAACCAAATGTGTTTTATCCAAATAAGTTAAATTAATTACTATTAGAGAATGGTCTTAAGGAAATTTATATAAAATATATTCATTATATTGATTAAAATTCATCAAAATTATTTTATAGGCATAAGATAAGATTAAATCCAATTTTACTATTTAAGATGTTATATATCTCTAAAGATAGTATTAAAACCTTTTAATGGGGAACTTGTTTTGAATATGGATTTTAAACATTTATAAATTCTATTAGAAAAATTAAAATTCCAATTTTAAATAGGAATATCAAGATTTACTTTGATTGAATTTTTTATTTTCTAAATAAGTTTAATATTGTGATGAATAGTGATAAAATATTACTTTTGAATTTAAAACAACTTATCCATCTAAATAATTTATATTTTCAATTGGTTTTAATGTATAATTTGAACTGTTTTTTATCTTTTAATCTAATTTATATCATCATAATCAATTACAAGTTAAATTTTTATATACAAATATTTCAATATTTTGATCTTTTTTCACTTTAAAACTCATATTCTTGTTACTTCAATGAGTTTAATTTTAAATTAACTAGTACATCACCCGTTCATATGCACGGCGCTGTAATTAAAATCTAATTTTCAAAAGTCTTTTAATAATTTGAGTATTTAATAATGAAAATTACATAAAATATGATAAACTTACAGCTTTAGTGATTGATAATAATAAAAATAAATTAAAAATAATAACATGTATTTGAACATATATATGAAAATGAAAGAAAAGGAAATAACATGATGTAAAAAGATATAAAAAAACATGATGTATCATTAAGAATTTGATGTGGTGTCTTTAAAAGGTATTGTAGTAGGGAGTTCATATTTTTAATATGTCATCACCATACGTAAAGGTTACTTTATGAATGGAGAGAACGATGGAATTGGAAGGGAAAAAAAGAAATGAGTTAAAGATGTAAATGAAGTGATGAATAGTGGCATTAGATCTATATTTGAGGGGCGGTGAAGGTAAAGGTGTAAGAGGAGGCAGAGGTGGAGGAAGAGTCGAAGGCCAATGCTGAGGAGGTGGAGGCCCATGAAGAGGATACACAAGGGGAGTGGAATTATCATTATAAAATTCAAATATTAGAGTTTAATGACCACTCATTAAATATCTATTTTTGTATATAAGATTACTCAAGATAGAAATAAGATTTCATAATGTAAAGAGAAGAATCTAAAAAAATAATGAAAAAAAGTTCTCTATCACTATTTAAAAGATTAATAACTTCTGAACTACTTATTATGAATCCACAAAATTCTATGGACTAAAACAGAACTGAACTAAACTACAACACTAACCCAAGGTATTACTACAAGGAATTACTACATTAAAGGCTCCATTCCACCAACATTCTTCAACTTGTTACCTTTTAGTTAGATGAATCCACTGTAATGCATTTATCAAATCCACATCAATGAATACTTCAATGATAAACTATTAAGTTTTTTCCCTCAAAAAAACCATCCAAAGAATCAATAAAAATGTAATAAAAAGCATTAAATGAGCACAGAAATGCAGCATCAGCATGATGGGCTGCAACACACTTCGTGCTGCTATTTGAACCACTGGCTCTTTGTATGAGCATTCATGACTAGCTCCTAGTTCAAGACCGTCATTGCAGGAGTGTTGTAATCTAAAAATGAAAGCAATGATATTAAGTAATGAAATGTGATTATTGACATGTTCAATGAAGATCAAAATTATGATTCATTGGATAATGTCTTGTTAATAGATGAACACTTTAATGGAAATATATATGTAGAAGAATGTTTGGTGCATTTTATAGGATTACTCTTCACCTGGAACGTTTCCATTATTTCATCCCATCGAAGGGAAGTTTATTCAAAGAGAATAAACAAATCAACATACAAAAATACATTTTAATGGAAACAAACTTGAAAACTCATAAATTGAGAAATTAGTTTTACTGAGAAAAAAAATAGTGTCAAATCCTAGAATGGTAAATCTATTCAACTGGAGAAAAATTTGAGAAATCATAAAGTGGGAAAACTAAACTATTGTAAACTAACATTAAATAAGAACATGGATTATCTGTTTCAATGTATATAATCTTCCCATCAAGAATATTGATTTTATGATTTTATAATTTCATTACATTTTATTAATAAACTACAGTATAAGTAGACATGACAGTGGAGAAATTTTTTATAACAAGACATTTGAAACTTACAGATTGCAGAAAATGTGTTTCCCAATAGGATAAGTACTACAAGACAAACCTTTAGTAATATTTTTCTATTTTTATCTTGAATTTATCCTTCCTGAAATTCATTTCTTGGAGGTTTTTTGGGTTGGATTATAAATCTTCCTTCATCCTGTATAAAAACATTGGTTCATGAAGTAGGTGGGAAAAGTGGGTCAAAATTGTTTATTAATAAATCAGATGTTAAATATCACTTTTAATAGTATTTCAACAAAATTTAATGAATCAAACCAAAAAACCAGAATGCTATCCCCAACATTATTGAATAACTTATCACTTTTCAATGACCTGACTCAAAATGAAACGATTCTGATGATCACTTATGTTTGAAGGAATATTGGAAGTGAAAACATGATGTGGTGAGGTGAAGATTGAGAAGAATACCTTGTCAGGGTAAAAACAATTCATGGAGAACATGAAGGTAAATCTTAGACATACATGGGGCCTGTCATCAATTCCATTTATAGCCTGCCACATTAATGTTATACATTCAGGGCCTAGAATGGAAGTTTAAATGAGTGCCAATGGCGTGAACATGAAATACATATGTACTGAAAATCATATATCTACCTTGGAAACAATAACATAGTACATACTCAAAGAGGGAACTAGAATAGTAATCATGAATAGAATTAGTATACCTATATTGAATAAAATATAGACCTATTTGAAAAAAATATGTATAAATTAGAACAGAATATGAATATGTTGAAAAAATATGAATCACTAAAAAAACCAACTCACCATTCCAACAGTACTAAAACACCTCCATCATGGTATACTCCAAATTTGTTTTGAATCCTAGATAGATTATAATTCATTCTACAACTGATCTCCTACACAAAACATCCAAAAACCCCATAATTTCATAAAAAATCCAAACCCACCCTTACACACATGCAGATTTCATACTATAAGTGAAGCCTTATGCATAACCAAGCGATATCTTCCATAATACAACATAAAATAGAGCATCAGTAAGGTCAATAATAAATATGTCCAGGATAAACAAAATACAGGCTTCAATAGAGAACTTGGGAAGACAAGGAATGAACTCATAGAGCTTTGTGGATCTCCTCTACACTTGACATAGTAAAGTCTCTATCTAATTCTATATTCACCACTTTCACATTGATGACATCAACCAATAAATCAAACCTCCTAGAATGGTGTCAATCCCCTTCTCAGTAAGATTAATCTTGAGCATAGGAGCTTTGGTGTATGCAGGTGAACGTACCTTCAAAAAATGAAAAAAAATCATTAAAGAAATAATTTACACTGGAAATAATATATATATGATATATTTATATTTTAATAGTCCATTTAAAGTCATAAAATATTTAAATCAAATATATAATTTCTGTTAAATTAAATAAACAGTATATGTGAAATCATGTATTATATACCAATGTTGCTTAAATGTAACTACATAACTAAATTTCAATGATTTTATCTATCTATCTTTATATGATATTATTTATTAACTATGTAATGTTACAGACCTTCAAGAAACACTTTCTAATCATGCACAGAAACAGATAAAAACTGAAGGTATATTGTAATCTCAATGCAAAGACTCATGGAGTAGTATCGCTTAGGTTGACCATGGGAATGTGTTTCCCATAGAAGTAATTCTTGATGCCATTACAAATCTTTGCAGCTTCAAGCACCAGAACATTATCTATTGTTAATCAGTCAAACTGCTGAATTCCTTTAACTTCAATAGTAGTAGGGGTAACATTGTCCTATCTAAACCATGAATGCATGCCAACATATGTTTTATTGTTAGGGATGGCATGGAAGACTACCTTTTCAGGCCTGATAGATGAGTGCACATCAGAAGAAACCAAAACTGAATAATGTAGAATGTTGTCAGTATATAGGACAAAATGGTAGTGAGAGTTGTATTTCATAAATATAGAAACTTAGGACAACCCAAATATTTGTTTTCATTTTAATTGGAGGAATATTCGTCATTAAAGAGGAGAGAAAGATAGTGGATACTTCTAGGAAGGAGACTTTCTTCAAAGTTTTTGTTTGTCAACTTATCCAATTTTGATTCCTTAAATACATTTTCATACTTCTCCTTCTCCACTAAAAACTCAAATATATTGGCATGGAAGGTTGGAAATACATGCATGCATGAAAACATACATATGTGTGTATTTAAGTATAGAGAGTACGGGGAGGGTAGCGGGGGATGAAAAAAATTCTTTTCAGATATGTATATTATACTTTCCCTTAATAAAGCAAGTAATAGTTCTCTTCAATCATTATATTGTTATTAAAAAAGTGACATCAATCCATTAAAATCCGTACAGAGATATGAAGGTGATGCTAATAGACCAAAAGACTATAATGGATCCACTTGGTTAAATAAAGTGAAACATGATGTTATCTTCAACCAATAATGAAAAGAAGACATTAGAAGGATATGATTCCTAATCTTGAATTAAAAAAGATAATCTGAGATCTATACCAGTTTTAAAAACATGGAAAACATGATTAAATCCATCACATTGAGAGATGAAAAGCTAAAACAAAAAATTAGTTTGGAAAAATGAATAAGCTTACAAATGATGTAGTGTACGATTTCCAAGTACCAACTTCAACTGAACCATCACTTTTCCATGAAAAAACATGTTCTTCGATGCGAACCCCTACGATAAAATCAATAGAATTCACATATAAAAAACTATATAAATGGAAAAACACTAGTAAGCTGACATCAGACATCAAATGAATAAAAAAATATAGTATGCATTTACACAAAAAAAAGTAGTGAAGCGAAGAAAGTTGTGACAGTGCAATCGGGTACCAACTTCAACAAAACTGACACTTTCCAATGAAAAAACCTATTCTTCAATGCGAAACCATCTCCTGAAATTAATAGAAGCAACATAAAGAAACCAGTATATGTTTTCATGTGAAACCATCTTCTGAATTCGAATAGCCTGAAGGTTGTGGAGATCAGAATGAGAGTATCACTGAAATAGGAATCCAAACAATTCTTAGAAGACCAGACTGAGATTATAATATGCAGGGGGGTGTCATTTTTATGTAAATTGAGCAGTTACAATCAGATATTATGGAACTAAATCAAACTTAAACAAAGCAGTGTATGTTTTCGAACGATTACCTGGAGGTTGAGCAGTTTAGTTCAAAGGGTTACGTGAGAAAATCTAGATTGTTGGAAATCCGAGTGTGCCTTCAAGAAGGATGGAGGTGTATATTGTAACCGGTGCAAGGAGGTACACGATGTGTGAGAATGAAGGTATTCAAGATATTCGGGAGGTAGATGACGGTCTCATGTAGAGACAACCAGAACCCTAGGTCATCAACAAACTTACCCCGACCCAAACCGGGAGAACCCTAAAATGGCGATACCACAGTAGAAATCGGGCTGTGGTGGTCGGCGAAGGACAACTTTTAGATCAGGATTTGGAGATTCAACATGGGGCGTTCGAGGGATAGAGAGGTCGACAAGGGTGAGGTTTCAGTCATGAGAGTTAGCGGGAGGCGGTTGAAAAATTTCGACTCGCGGGGGTTGCACGAGATGGAAATGGGAGACCATGTGGGGATGGGAGGCATGAAGCTCTAATTGAGTGGCACACATGTGTTTTTTGATGTGGAAGAACTGTATGTTGACACGTGTATGCTGGAAAGCTAGGATTAGTAGATATAGTATATTTTAGCCAATTTGGTGTTTTGAATTTTAAAATATGGATTCCATATTTGGAATTAGAAGGTCCATATTTACTAACTAGGTCCATTTTTTTGGAAAATATGAATAGTAATGTTAGTTTTTTTAATTATCATAATTAAGGTTAAATCATGTAATTAAGTGAAAAAATAATATTATTTGTATTATAAAATTATCCTAACACTTATCCTAATTTTATTGGATGAGTTGGGGTCTACCAAAATCTTCCTTTGGCCGATTTTATGGTCTCTTGGAGTGACATGGGTAAATTTAATCCTTTTTTGTATTTTATTCATAGGAAAGTCCAATATGTTATAATCATTTTTTTAATAAGTTTTATATTTTTTTATGTGGTTATTCAAAATATATCTTAATCTATAAATATTCATTAGAAATATAAATTGTTTATCTTCGTCATTATATTTTTTTAATTTTTAGGAAATAAATTATTATCTTAAAGGATTACACAACGATGACTGTTATTATTTAACTAGTGTAAATACAAAATCATTGATATTAAAAATATTAAAATAAATATAATATGAGGTAATTAATGTCTCCCATAAATTTTCTTGAAGACCTAAACATGATACCAATATATTAAGTAAAAAAATTACAATTTTTGGAATATATTAATGATATATATATATATATTAAATTTAATGTTTAAAATGCATACTATGTGTTTTATAGACATGATATAAGAATGAATCTAATATTACACATTAAAAAGATATATATTTTCTAAAGAATGTTATAATAGATATTAATTAAACACTTATTTTAAATATTGTTTTGACAATTATATGAATTTTATTTGAAAAAATAATATTCTTCTTATAAATCATAATATTACAATTTAGTTTGATTGAATATTTTGGTATTTTCCCCATAAGTTTAATGTTATGATGAATAGTGATAACATATTGCATTTTAATTGAAAACAAAATTTTTATATAAAAAAATTTATTGTGAAATTATATTTTTAGATGGTTTTATAATATAATTATATCTGGTTTCTATCAGTTAATAAAATGTAGGTAATTATAATAAATTTCACATTGAATTTGTATAAAAGAAGTTTCTATCTTTTGAACATTTTCTCTTTAAAAACATATCTTCTCATTTCGTCTAAGAGATTAATTTTAAATGAATACTATTCAATTATGTGTTTGGAATTTTGAAAACTAGAATCCATATTTGAAATCAAAAGTTAAAAAATTTATAAATATGTCCCTTTTATTTTTGATCAATTTTAATAGTTAAATTATTATTTTTTAATTTCCACAGTTAAGGATAAATCAGATAATTAATGATGAAAATAATATTATAAATATATGTAAATTACCTTAAAACTTGTCTTAGTTCTATTTAATGAGTGATTATTGTTAAAATTCATCATTGGGCTAATTTTATATCCTCTTGGTGCCACATGGATGACTTTAATACTTTTTTAATGTTTTTTATAAGGAAATAAAATATGTCAAACTTAGATTTTTAATAAATATTACATTTTTATATATGGTGATTTAGATGTTATAATTGACTAAAAGTATTTATTTTAAAAATAAAATTTTTATATTCATAATAATAATTTAATTATGTTTTTAAAAATTAAATAATTAAATTAAAGGCCTGCACAATTATGATACAATAATTATTTATTTAATGAACATATTAAATAAAATGTAATAAAAATATTAAAATAAATATTATTTGATATAATTAATGTAATAAAAGAATTTTATAAATGAACTATAAATATTAGGGTTGTATTAAAGGTTTTTTTGAGGTTATAATGAGTGTATATATATTTTTTAAAAAATTGAGTAATGAATAGTATTTAAATTGACATTAATGATATTTAAAAATAAATAATATTTTATTAAACGATATAAAATTCATAAAAATATAATTTTCTCCAAATGATTTAGATATGGTTCAAAATATAATAAATGAGTAAATTATTGTTCTTTAGTCCATTTATAGTAACTATATTAACCCTTAATGAGTAAAAAGTCTTGTTGTCACAGTATACGTTAAAGGGTTTAACTAATGGTTAAAGCTAAAATATAAGGGTAATAATGTTACCGGAACTTGTGTGAAAATTATTGGTTGAGATTATTTCATCCCAAACTCATCTTATATTTGAAATAATTAATTTTTGGGTATTTTTTAATTAAAAATTAATTTATATTAATTTGGTATTTTTAAAGTTTACAAAAGTGCCCCACACCTCAATTATAAAAGGAAACCTCCTCCCTCATTTCCTCACACTATATGAGCCTTATAATTTGACCAAACCCTAAATATTTCTCCTCTAAAATTATCTACCTTCATCCTAGAATCCTTAATTTTGGTATAAAGAAAACAAAATAAGTTTTTTATGGAGATCAAAAAGAGATACCCAACTATGAGGTAAAGATCATCAATGAAAGTTTTCGTTTTATTTATTAATTAAAAAACATAAATTTTTTTTATATAATATAATAATTATCATAAATATAAAAATATTTTTTTAGTATGTTTTCAACAGAAACTCACACTCACATCCATAAAATTAGATGTAAAATCATCATTCATGTGTCTGAAGGACTAGCACCTCGCGAACCAATGTCATCTGTTATTCCATTTACACATTTCATTTTTGGGAATAATAAAGAAATTTATATTTTTATATGATATATATGATATTTTTAATCTTCTTATGCAATTTTAATAATTATATAACACAAACCTTAATGAGTTTTACATTGTGTAAATATGACAACATCATTTGTGGAGGTGTGAACTATAACCTCCTCAAAATAGTGTGATTCGTTCAATATTTACATGGAATGTATTAAGAATGTTTTTAGTGAAATTTTATTGTATATATGAACTAATAATTATACTATAATTATAATAATTACTCTATTTCATGTAATAGGATAAGAAAATGGAAACAACATTTATGTGTTTGTACGACTTACCAACTCCATGAATAATGTATTTTATTTTCTATTTTTATCTTTTATAGATTATTGTAAATAAATATATATAGAATATATATGATTTCAATGTCAGGGTTATAATTATTTATATGATGAAATAATTATATAAGTAAGAGAATAAAAAATATAACCAATCAAACACATGCGAAAAACAAAGAGGTTATTACCCAAAACATAACTTAACATGATATTGTTAGTAAATATGTAATATAATGCCATAAGTAGATCATATATGATATTATAGAAATATATAATGTTCTAAAATAAATGTGTAGTAATCATATATTTATTAAATAGGAGATTTTAATGAGTATGACGAGAGTTAAAACAAAAGGTAAGAGGCTATGTCACAATCTGCTTTCATTGAAGCATATTTTGATGTTATACACTCACCATATTTGATGAGTTGTATATACATCCCCATTGAAATATTATGTGATGAATTTATTTTTATCATGTTATTTATTGTTTTTTTAAATATAATTCTTTCATAGTTCTTATAACTTTAATGTTAAAAGTGGTATGTGACCCCTTGAATATTTCAATATTTAATAATTAAGTTTTTTCTCCAAGTCAATATTATTGATATTATTTTATATACAGATTTATATACATATAACAGATCTATAAATGAAATATTATAACTATTTGTAATATCATTTTTACATTTTCAAATGTATTATTTTTATGTGTTTCATTGGGATTGTATTGAAAATTGGAAAAATGAATGTTCTTTTTTAAAATACATGGTGACATCAACTTTTCCACACCCATGACTATTATTTAATTTATAGATTCATTTTATAGATTACATATTTTCTTAAATGAAAAACCATATTCCTTTTTTTGGATTTTATTGTATTTAAAGTTTTTATTTTTAAAATAAAATGGTATTTTTAAATGAATGTATTTTTCATATAGGTTTTAGAAGAGTTTTTCCTTAATAGATTTTCTATGATTTTATTATAGTGTTTTCATATATATCCAGATAATTTATTTAATTTAATTTTTAATTGAAGTAGATATATTAGTATATCATCTAACAAATTTTATTAAATTTTTTATGAATAGTTTGATTTTGGATGTATTTTTTTGATATCATTCACCATATTACTTAGAATAGTATGCGATTATATATATTGATTCAAGAAATTTATTTATATTTCATATATATTTCTTTTCTATGTTTAACCCCATTTATATGAGAAATTAATTTGACATTGTATTTTATGAGTGGGGCCCTTTGTATCTCCTCAAGGAATTGATAAGTCTCATGAGGAAAAACAGATTAGGTTTTGGCTTAGGCCTTACACATTTATTTTTAGAAGTCTTGGATGAGGCCTAAATTGTAAGTTTCATATGTCCAGATTTATAAAATCCATCATTTTGAATTTAGATAATTATTAAATATTTTTATTCTATTCATTTAATATCCATGTTTATGTATCCTTGGTGATTTTAATGTTTAAATGGAATTTGTTTTAGTTATTTACCTTGCTATATTTTTATGCCTTATTTACTCCTTGCTTCCGATGTATGATTACCATTACTAAGAATTTGATCTCTCCAATTTCATATGTTTTTTACATATAATTACAATAAGTATGTTATGACTGATGTTCAAGGTTATACAAAGGTGAAATAATGGAATACTTAAGGAATAATGTCATGAGTTCCCCTCACATCTCCTATAAAAAGGAACCCATTAGTCTCTTTTATTCTCACCTAAAAACCAATTTTTATTGGAAAATAACTACAAAATTACCTTCCATGAATCCATACACAGATTCTAGGGGCCTTATTTTTTGTATAACACACTTCATAGTGGTGTTAAGTTGTTAATCCAAGGTGATTGTCCAAAGAGGATATATCATTTTTAATTAAGTCTTTCTATTTTATTTCTTCTTCTACTTCCTTAAAATATGTTTAAACCATGTTGAAATAATAAATTGAGTATTATTAATATAATGAGATTTTATTATGTTAATATCATCACATTAATCAATCTCCACTTCAATCAAATTGGAAAATAATTAATCATTTGTGTGAACAGTGAACTACCATATCATGAACCGATATATTTAATTCTCCATCACCATCTCTCAAGATTGGTTATAATTATGGATGTAATTTATCAATATGATATTTGTAACATAATTATCATTATTACTAAATAATACATCAATTACATTTTTACATTTACATATACATAAAATTGATAATTTCGTTCGTGTGTACGTGTGAACTATAACCTTTACAAAGTGATGGGATTCATTTTCCTCATCAAAGCACCTAGATGATTTATATAATATATTTTAAATATTAATATTATATTCATTATATTACTATAATTACTTAAATATAAAATAATAATTACCATCTTTCTATAGTGACATTGAAAAATGGAAATGTTACTCGTGTTTATGTACAACTTATCATCTCCATTATTTTAACATAGTTCATTTTTAATATACATATGCGATGGATGTATTTAAAAGTATAATATATATATATAAGTGATTATTATTTCATGAATATTATTCTAGATATATTTTTCAAATGACCACTTTGACTAAAAACATAATACCAAAGTCATTTTTGACTCAAGTATGTAATATTTTCAAAATGTTCGACAAGTACTTAAATAATTATGTAACTGTTATAACATGGTAAAAATTGATTTAAATTGAAATAATAATAATTAATAATTTTTTCCATCAAAAAAATAATTAAACTATGTTTATTATTTTGGAATATAAAGAATGTACAAGATGAGTCAGACTCAAGGTAATAGACTTTTAACCAAACAATCATTACATTAATTGTTTTAATGATTGATTTTTTAAATAAATATATATCCTTCAGAGGTATTTAAATTAATTTTTGTGAATGTAAACATATGTAAATTATTTTTTTAAAATTTTAATTTTCTAATTTACCACAAATGATATCAAAAAGTAATATTTTTATGGTTCTATATAAAGGAATTTATTATAAAAATATATTTTAAAGTTACTCTTTCAAATATTTTTACAAAATACTAAAGGAGTGGTTTTTAACATATAAATAATGGATTAAATTTCACTCATTAATTATTATTGAATTATTTATGGTTTACTTAATAATTTTTCATAATTAATTCTAAAGAAAGTGGTTTCTTTACTATCTCTATATTTTTTATATTTTAAAAGTGATTTTTAAATGAAAATGGTATTTTTATATGTTAATGTATTTTACACATTGATTGAAAAGTGTTGTCAATGATTTTATTAATTATTTTATCCTTATACATTATATATTAATGTCTTCCCCGTTATAGATTACATGTGATCTTGATATATCTTATATGAAGGGTTGATCCCCAATATAGCTCGTGAGAAATGGGTAAGCCCGACATAACTTATATGAAGGGTCAACCCCATTATAGATCTCTAATTCATTGGATAATACTGATATGGAATTAAAATGCATGTTTATTCCATTTATAAGGGTGAATTTATGAGGTGTATGGTAATGATATCACAAGGAATGTACATTATTTTTCTACACATATTAATGAGTTTTAAGAAAATGTTTTGATGGGTTTTCATGTTTTTCAATGGTTGAAAAATTTCCATTATTTTATGTATCATACTAAGAGGATAATAGTAAAAATAGTTTTGAAAACAATTTTAGAAAACATGGACATGTAATAAAATGTTCCCCAAGGGATACTTAAACATAAACAATCTCAAATAATAATGAGATTGTGAAATAACCCCAACCACATTATTGTTAGTAGAATTGTATTCCACATGAAATTAGGAATATTATAGGGATATGAAAATACAGTAATATTATAGAAAATACTCATAAAATAATTTCATTGGAAATATGTACACCACACAATAGAAATAATGGTTGTATAAAGCATGTGTCCCACATAAATAAAAGTGAGACAAAAATCCCTTACCTTATGTCTTGAATCCCATCATAATCACTCAAACATCCTATATAATAAATATTGGTTTATTATAAATCTATCAAAAAACTATATTAATTTATATAATAAAATATATGATTTTCTTATGACTTTATATTTCGCATTTATTAATAATTCCATGTTAATGTTTTGTTTCGTGTAATAACTACTTTGTTTTTCGCAAGTGTTTTGATTTGTTTTGTTTTTTGATCCTATTAATTATATATTCATTCATTATATCCATAATGGTAACCATAAAATAAATACCATATATATACATTATATATGTATTTATTATAATCAATAAAGTATAAAAATAGCAAATGGAATACACCGTTCCTATAGACAGTAAGGTTATATCCATTTTCATATCATATTGAAAGAATAAAAAAATATAATTCCAATAGAATTACTATGTCATATATATCATATAATTTCAATAAACCCATAATATATAGATTCCATTTAAGGTATGAATGCATCACATCAATTTTGGGAGGTGTTAGTCCAAGTGTCCAGAAATCCAATTTGAGTATTGACACCAAATAGAAAGCATTAAAGTATGTGTTATATAATAATTTTATAATAATAAATACATAATAAATATCATAAATATCATATAAAAATAGAAATCCCATCATTATAACCATCTATGAATAGTGGAAATGGAATATTGAATGACATCAGTTCAAGAGGAGGTAGTCTCCCATACACACAAATGATGATTGTGTATCCCATTTGATGGAAGTGTGTGCTAGTGTCTATAAAACCCTTAATATAAAACCCTATATATTTAGGGTATTGAGATTATTATATAAACCTAAAATAAAATTAATTTAAGGGTTTTATAGAAGAACTAAAACAAAAATGTATGTTGATGAAGTTTACCTCTTCTTTGTGTATCTCCGTTTGATTTTTATAAATGGACTTCATTGATATAATTTATTCCCAAATTAAGGATTATTAGATAAAGGGAGGTTTTGTTTTAGGAGAAATGGTCAGTGTTTGGTTGATATATAATTTTCAATGTGGTGTGAACAAATTAGGGAGTAGGTTCCCTTTTATAATTGAGGGGGGGGGGTGCACATTTGGAAACTCTCAAAAATATTTAATTAATATAACTTAATTTTCATTCTAAGATGTCTTAAAATTGTGTTATTTATAATATAAAATGAGTATTGGTTGAAATCCTCTCATAAATAATTTTATGACAACGTTAGGTCATACTCTTACACTTATATTCTGGCTTTAAATCTTATTTATACCCTTTAACTCTTACCATGATAGCATGCATTGTTAGAGGTTACGAGTTAATATATTAACTACAAAATGCCGGAATAAACCTAAATGAGCCATAGATGAATTTTTAAACCATATACAAATCATTTCAACAACTTTTATTTTTTTAAACTCTTTATCATTGAATAAAATATTTTTTTTTTAAAATATCACTAATGTCAATTTTGACTCTATTCATTAGTTTATTTTATAAAAAAAATCAATAAAAAATATAAATTGAAAAAAAAAATTAATAAATCCATAATATGTCTAGGTAATATATAAAAATATAGGATTACATTAATTATCTCAAACTACATTTATTTTTATATTTTTTTCATTTGTTATATATTTCTATAAATTAAACTATTACTGCATCATCATTTTATAAACTATTAATATAATTATTTATTTCCTAAAAATTTAAAATTAATTTCCATGAAAAATAAAAAATATTTTAGACTTTAAATTAATATTTATATTCTAATATATATTCTTAATAACCATATATAAAAAATGTAATACTTATTAAAAAAATGAGTATGCCATATTAGACTTTCCTAAGAATAAAATACTAAAAAATGATTAAATTCATCCAAGTGGGAACAAAAGTCCGTAAAACAGACCAAAAGGAAAATTTTGGTATAATATAACTCATAAAATAAATTAGGATAGTTTTAGTGTAATTTTATTATACTAATATTATTTTTACCCTTAATTACATGATTTACCCACAACCATGTTAGTTAAAAAATATTAACATTACAATTCATAATTTATAAAAATAAAAAGTTCGTATTTAAATTTTTTTAAAAATATTACTAAAAATAATGAATCTATTTTTCAAAATTCAAAATACATAATTGTCAAAAAATAATTTGAAATTAAATTAATAGTTAGAATAAGAAAACATGTGTTTAAAGTAAAAACATTTAGAATATTGAAATGTTTTTTTATCAAAATTGAATTTGGATTTGATTCAAATGACATAAATTAGAATAAATTTTTAAAAAATTAATATAATTGTTCTTTTAAAAAATTAATAATACAATTTTACAGAATAAATTTTTTTGAATGAAAAAGTTTGTTCAATTAAGATGTAATATTTTTTCACTATTTATCAAAACATGAAACTTATCAGAAATAAAAAAAATAAACCAAAGTAAATTTTTATATCAATATTTAAAATAAGAATTTAATTTAATAAATATAATTTATATAAGTGTCAAAAAAATATTTAAAACAATTTCACCATCAAAAGGCGGTAGAACTGCCTTTTTATAAAAATACATCTTTTATGCTTAAAATTGGATTTGTTCTTATATCTTGTCTAGAAAAAACTTAGGATAAATTTTATATATTATATTGAATATTATATATATGTAGTTAATTAATATAATCAAAAAAGTGTGATTTTATTTATTTTATTGGTATAAAACACACTTGTGTAAATATAAATAATTTTTTATAAAAATATTCTCTTAGCATTGTTTTTTATATTTATTTATAATTAATTTATAACCAGTGAATTAAATAATATATTTTAATTATTTTATAATAATATTTATAACCACCAATTTCAAAAATATTATACAATTTCATTTTAAATAATAATATTAACAGTATATCGTTGTTTATTTAATCTCAGTATTGCATGCAATGTTTGTTTTTCAATTTATTTAAAAATTAAATGTGCTATAAAATCTCGAGGGGTTACATTATCCCTTACTTAAATAAATTTCATCCTATCAATTTTTGATTTCGTGTTCAGTAACTAAGTTGTGACTATTTAAAATAACATTATTGAAATCTTAGATCAGAATAAGGGTCGATATAACTTCCACTTTAATGGAATGAAAGGGATGTATGAAGGATACATGTGATAACACATACTATGGTTACTTGTAAGAAAATATAGGCATGTAAGAGAAAAATGACAATATTGTTTTTATGGAGAGTGATAGAGAACATGGTCATGTGTAAGTTAACAATAACAAGACCATAAATTAGTAGTTGATTCAAAGTCTATCAATCTCTCTAAAAGAAAAGTGAATAGATAATGTTTTTATTACCAAATAATTTTCCTATGGTTAAGGAATTTTTTTAATTTCTATATGAAGAACATAAGAAAACATAATTACATTACAATTATAGTTTCATCCCTTAATCAATTTCCACTAAAAACTCATCTTTTTTACCAAATGATGAGTATTTAAAATGATATTTTCATGCGTAAATAATTAGTATCAACTTATAAAGATCACAATATCCATGAAATTATAATAATATATTCTTCCTATATTGATACATTAACCAAAACTATCTTTTTTAGGATTAGATAATATAATTCCCAAAAAATATTAAACCTTTATATGATAAAAAATACCTACAATATTAGAAATTCTATAGTAATACCAAAATTTCAACATTGATCACTTAGGAAATGACCATCCTTCATAAAACATATTCGAGACTAATATTTAAACAAAAAATATGAATTATTTGATCATATAGTCTTCAATATAACATAAATCACTCTTAATGAATTATACTAAAAATTTATTTTCCAAAATCCATAATTTTTATGATATGAAACCATTTCCATAAATAACCTGAATCACAATATGTACAAAATAAAATCATATTTTACTCCAAAATACAATTCAACCTTTGTTCTTAAAAATATTCCCGTTACTATAATCTTATAAGATTTTTTAAATAGTGAACTTCTTCCAAAATTGCATTAATCACTTAATTATCAAATCATTTTCGAATACCATGGTTATCTATTTGAATTTTTTTTAAAATAAAATCAAAAAAACCTTTATTCATTGGATTGTTTGTCTAAAAAGTTCATGATAACTACAGATTATTGCTTTCTAGTGTTAGGCATTTCACCGTTGTCTCCCTTCGATTACGGGTTCAAACCTCAAGGAATTTCCAGACGTGAAGGGTTGTTTTTTAGCCTGTGAGTTATCCTTTTTAGAAAACAATATTAATATTATCCAATAATGTGATAAAAACCTCCAAAATAACTGTATTATTTTCTACATTAATTATATGTTTTTTACATAAAGTTTATCTCATACTCTTCATCTTGTATTCCCAAAAATATAATAACCCATAATTACCTAAATGTCAATGATTAAATAATCCCTACAAGTTGACCTTACCTATTAACATATATCCCTGAAATTAAATGGAATTATTCCTTAAATAATTTTTTTTCACACAAAATAAACCAATGGGTTGTGATGCCTAATCTATTTTTACCTTAAATCTAGTCCCCAAAGTTCTCACTAAACATGCTCTGCTACTAACTATAAAGACCCTTCCCCAGGAGCCCAAATTCAATGGTTAATTTATTATATTGTAATATTTTACAAGGAATATAATCCCATAGGACTGTATAGTTTATTAGTTTTTTATAACTATATACATACATAAATCTTTTATTACAAATGAAATTATAAAATATGATACAATTTTTTATTTACAAAAACCATTAGTCACCAAGATTTACCCGATATATGAGTCATAATATATATCATTGAATCCTGGGAAAAATAAAACATAATAAAGGGATTAGACCAAATGATCATTATGGGTAAGTATACAGTGGAAGATATTATGAATAAATAAGAATAAACATTAATTAATGGTGAATAATTGAAACACGAGCAATTTAATCATAAATATAGGTATAAATAGAAAAGAATAAATAATAATCAAATAATGCCAAAAAAATAATCACATGACAATAGGACTTAACTATGGGTATTCTAAAAATCGAATATTCCCATGTAATATCAATAATTAATCGCATAATATTGGAATAAAAAATACTGGACATCATAAATATATCGTCAAGTATTCTATGAAGAAACCATAAAAAAATTTGTGCGGCCTCACCCAGTACCCAAACATGTTTTTCTCATGATAATTACCTATGTATCGAGGGGTTATATCAGGCCCTACCCATAACTTACTACGTCCAATAAATTCCTCATATGAAAAGGTCGAAACACAAAAAAATATAATCACTTGTTTTAAAAAACTAGCATACACAACATGAATACTTTAACCATAAAACATGAATGGTATAAATTTAGTACGCCCATAGTCAAACTGAATATAAAACATTCAATAAAATATGGTATATGTTATCATAAAATATCTAACTCAATGAATAATAATATCTAAAAAATGATGTTGTCATAGATGAAAATACTTGAACAAAATCATTAAATTTTTCTTAAGAGAAATACCTTTTTTTGAAATAAATATTTCAAATGCCACACAATTATAAAAGAAATACTTTTCAATGAAAATAAACTTGTAAATTTGTAATGTAATATTCAAAAAATATGTTTTCATGATGGTGGAATAATCCACTCATATTGCATAAAATAAAGAAATATTTCATTCTCTATTTTTGTCAAAAAATTCATAAAGTGCCTTATTTGGAAAATAACAAAAAGATTCATTAAAAAATATTTTATAAATATTTAAAATGGATACAAATAATTTAAAAATTTGTAGGATAATATTAAAAACATTTGTAATTTTTTTTAAAATCATGGACATAGAATAAAAATGTTCCCTAGTGGAGAAATAATCATAATCAATTCTGAATAATAATGAGATTATTAAATAACACATAACACTTTATAATCATTAGATTAATATGACCCATGAAAAAAAATTAAATGTGTACGAAAATACCAAAATATTCTAGATAATACTTATAAAATACATTAAGAGGAAGTCTATACACAACATAAAAGAAATAGGTTGGGTATAAAGCATGTGACCCCTAGAAATATATATGAGACCAAAATTGATAACCTTATGTCTTTACTCATAGCATACTAGATAAAAAATCCTATATAATAAAAATATGTTTATTATACATATATTATAGAATTATATTAATTTATATAATACCATATATTATTTACATATGACTTTATATTACCTGTCTATTATTAATTCCATGTTAAAGTAACGTTTCGGCTAATAATCACTTTGTTTTTCATATGTGATGTTTTTGTTATATTTTTTATCCTCTTCATTACATCATGATATAATAATATCTAGAATGATTAAAATTACATAAAAATTTAATATATCCAGTATATATTTATTTATAATTATATATAAAAGATAGAAATTGAAAATGAAATACATCATTCATTAAGATATTAGGTCGTACGTACGCATGAATGTTGATTCCATTTTTATCATATTAAAAGAAATATAGTAAATAATATAATTAAAGTATAAATATTATTCCAAATATATCATATAAATTCAATAAACCCATTCTTAATACATTCCTTGAAATGTGTAAGTGAATCACATCATTTTGAGTAGGCAGTAGTCTACACGTCCACAAATGAAGTTGTTGTATTTACACAAAATGGAAGGCATGATGGTATGTGTTATATAATAATTAAACATAGAAAAATACAAAATTGATATCATATATATCATATAAAATATAAATTACATCACTATTCCCATCCATGAATTTTTGAAATAAAGGAATGAATGGTGTATAAGTAATAAATAAAACAAAAGCATTAGTTGATGAATGTTACCTCATCTTTGGGTATTCTTTTTGATTTTCACAAAAGAACATTTATGATAGGATTTAATTATAAATTGATATTTCTAAAATGAATTTAGGGAAGTTAGTAATATAAATTGCTAGTTTTTTTTTCAAACTAGAAGGCTCATATTGGTGTGAAGATGTATGGGAGGAGGTTACCTTTTTTAATTGAGGTACATGGAACTTATAGAGAAACAAAAAATATTAAATTAATATAAATTAATTTTTAATTTCAAATGGATTAAAAGTGAGTTATTTCTAACATAAGATAATTATGGGTATTAATACTCTCTTAAAAAAATTGACACATTCATGTCATATTTTGGTGATTATCTTTTGGCTTTGACCAATAGTTAAACCATTAAACTATTACCGTGACAACTTGGTTTGTTTACACTTCAAAGGTTTATATAGTTGCTATAAAATACCAAATGAACCATAAACGAGTCATGGATAAAATTTTTAACCTTATAAAAATCATTTGGATGAATTTTAAATTTTTTAAATTTTTATATCATTTAATAAAATATTGTTCATTTTAAAATATCATTAATGTCAATTATGACGCTATTCGTTATTTAATTTTTCAAAAAATATCAATAGATAATATAATTTCAAAAAAAAATTAATACATCCATAATATGTCTATGTAATATATTAGGTTCTTTGGTGACATGAATTATCTAAAATTACATTTATTTAAATATTATTAATATCATTTATTTGATATTTCTATTAATTAAACAATTACTACATCATCATTATATATGTCTTTAAGGTAATTATTTACTTTTTTTAAAATAAATAAATATATTTAAATGATGAATATAAGAATTTTAAAATTAAAATGACCATTTAGAGTCAAATATATCTTCTTATTGATCACATATTAAAAATATAATACTTATTAAAAACATGAGTATGTCATATTAGAATTTTCATTGAATAAAAAATTAAGAAGGGTTAAATTCATTGAAGTGGATCCAAAATTCAATAAAATAAAACCAAAGAATATTTTAGTCAACATAAAATCATTTAATATAATTATGATAAGTTTAGGGGTAATTTTATAATACTTATAAAATTATCATTACCCTTAACTATCTAATTTACACTTAACAGTGCTAATTTTAAAAAAAAATACTTAAGTTAATATTCATCTTATACAGAAATTAAATAGACCTATTCACTAAATTGAGAACTTATGATTCAAATAACTGAATCAATTTTTCAAAATTGAAAACATAGAGTTGGTGGTGAAAAAAAAATTACCAAGACATGGAGACAGTAAGTCGTACATATGCAAGTGTGAATATTTTTTTTATATGATGAATAAAGTGTGGAATATGGTTGTACCATAGTCATAGTAACATATCAATATATATATAGATATATATGATAATATATTTATTAATTTAGTATGGAATAAACACATTAAGGGAAAGTAGAAGAATAAATCAACGTGGATGAGTTGGTAAAATAATTACCACTTCTTTAGTGGACTTCCTTTAGATTTCTTCTCAAGGGATTGGAAGTTGGTATTTTTGGAAATATAGGACCTCCATAATAGGGATAATAGGAGAAATGGGAAGGTTTTGTTTCAATATATAAGGATCAAAGTGTTGTTAGGAAGAGAGGGAGGATGTTTCCTTTTATAATTGAGGTGAGGGACACTTTTAAACCCTCCAAAATAATTAAATTAATATATACACATTTTAAATTAAAAATGGATCTAAAATGAGTTATTTATAATATAATATGAGTATGGGTTAATATGATCTCAACCAATAATTTTTAGGAATTTTATTCCATATTATTAGGCTTATCATTTGGATTTAACCTTTATTTAATATCTCTAGCTCTTATCATGACCACATGTGTTTTAACACCTAAGGGTTAATATAATTATAATAAAATGAAAAATAAACCATAAATGAATCTATTATTACATTATAAAATATATACTAATCAGTTGGATATTTTTTTGATTTTTATGAATAATATATCATTTAATGAAATATTATTAAGGTCAATTTTCACACTATTCATTTTTGGACTTTTTAATAAATATATATAAACCATATATCATCAATGAAACCTTTAATACATACCTAATATGTCTTGGTCGTCTATAAAATTTGATGATGACATTAATTATCAAAAATTATATTTATTTTAATATTATTAATATCATTTATTTGATATTTCTATTAATTCAACAATTACTACATCGTCATTGTGTAATAATTTAAGGTAATTATTTTTCCCTAATTTTTTTTGAAAAACTACAATGATGTAGGTGAAATTTTCATATTTTGAAATTATTATTTATCGTTAATGATATCTTCTAAAAAGTAGTCTTGATGGTATAAAAGTCATTGTCACACTGTATGTTTAGAATAGAATATTTATTCTCCCATTTGTGAAAATGTTCCATATAAAAGAAATTGAGATGAATTCCCTTACCTTGTTTATGATTCATAAAATATATTTTGTATCTTGGTATCACTCATTACCATGTTTTAATAATTACATAATTATTAAAGTTCACATTGGATGTTTTGATAATATTTGATACGTGGGTCCAAAATGAATTGGGTAGGATGTCAACAGTTAAAGTAGATTTAGCCCATCATTTATAGAATAGTATTCAAGAAATAATTATAAATTTAATACATCAATTATACTTGTAAATATATTTATTTAATATGGATATGAAAAATAAAATATGTTACAATCATGGAGATGGTAAGTCGTACGTACACACGTGTAACAGTTCCTTTTTTCAATGATCATTTTTGAAAAAAGGTAAGTATTATTTTATCTCTCTAGAATGATAATAATATATTTAATTTGATATTAATAAACTAAACACACTCACACACACACACACGTCATCCATGTTATGTGGCGATGAAAAATGAATCACATCACTTTGTGAAGGTGATAGTATACATGTACACACAAATGTGGTTATCATTTTTATGTGCATGTATGTGTACAAATGTTAATGATATATTATTATTTAATAATGATAATTTTTTAATTAATATAGTATCTAAATTATAATTACATTATTACAACCAGTCTTGAGAGATGGTGATGTGAAAAAATTATATGGGTTCGCGAGGTGGTAGTTCGCTGTAAATAAAAATGATTTATTATTTTCCCATTTTATGGAATTGTAGATGGATTTATCTTATGATATTAACATAATAAAATATAGATATATATTTTTGATACTGGTGTTATTATTACAGCATAACTGATGAATATTTGAAGGAATTTGAATTATAAATAAAGTAGAAATGGTTAATTAAAAAAGATATCTCTCATCAGATGATCTACTTTTATTAACACATTAACACTATTATGGTGAGTGTTATTCCTAAACTAAGAGCACTATAATACTGGGAGGGACTCTATTAAGGGATTTGAATAGATAATGTCTAAACCAAATAGTTTTTTAGAGTTAATATAAAATAATTATGATTTCCCTTTTATAGGAGTGGGGATTGGAACTCCTGGAATTCATCAAATTATTAAATTAATATAAATTCATTTTATATTAAAAAAAGGATCCAAACTGATTTATTTTAAAAAAAATATTATTTAAAGTAAAAATATAATCATAAAATTTACATTAATGAATTATTATTATTATTATTGAATCCTTATATTTTTGTTTTAACCCTTATTTAACCTTTTTAATTGTTATTGTGATATCTTGTAATTTACACATTGAGGGTTAATATAAATAATGTAACATGAATAAAACCAATAAATGAGTCACTTCATACATTAAAATACTTATCCCAATAAGTTCCATAATTTTATATATTTTTTTAATTTTTAATCATTTAATTAAATATTATTTATTTTAAAATCTTATTAACGTCAATTGTGTTATTATTCATTACTTGACCTTCTAAAAATATCACTTCAACATGATATCTTCAAAATACACTTTTAAATCATTAATAACATGACCAAGTCATCCATAAAATTCATGGATGAAATTAATTCTCTCAAAATATATTTATTTAATATTTTTAATATTATTTATTTGATATTTCTTTTAATAAAACAATTATTATATTATCATTGTGAATATATTCAATTAAATTATTTATAATAGAAAAAAATAAAAAAAATATCATGATGAATATAAACCTTTTATATTTTAAAATAATATTTAATGTTGAACATATACCTTATATAACCCTATATTAAAAATAGTTCCCTTGTTAAGAACAATAGTATGGAAAAATTGACTTTTCTTTGAATTAAATACTATAAATGGATTAAAGTATTACAAGTGGCTCCAACTGATCATAAAATATTCATAAGGATGATTTTAGTCGAAAATAACTCTCCCAAAAAAATTTGGATATTTTTTTGGTAGTGTTCTAAAATTTATAATATTATATTTATCTCCATTTTCCTGATTTACCCTTCACCGGGGTAATAACAAATATTAGTAATGTTACTATTCATAACGTCCAAAAATAAAATGAACCAATTTAATTAATTTAAACCTTATGATTCCAAATATTGAATCCATTTTGAAAAAATCAAAAGAAAATAATTGGATAAAATTAATTTAAAATTACCCCAATTGATGGATCGATAAAATGAGTTATTATTGTAAAAATGTTCTAAATATTAAAATGTTTTTATATAAATATTTAATATAAAATTGATTTAAATGATTTAAATTTAATTAAGATATAATTAATTCATATAATTATTTTTTTAAAACCATTGAAATATATAATTTATAGCTATAAGTTAATTTAATGAAAAACCTGTTTTCAATTAAAATGCAGTATTTTTGTATTATTCATAAAAACATGAATGTTATAATAAAAATTTCAGAAATTAAAAAAAATTATACTTTTATATCCCATCTTAAAATAATATTTTTTTGTCACATAGATGTTTTAAAATTTTCAGAAACTACTGTTAAAACAAGTGCGCCCTCAAAAGGCGACAAAATTGCTTTTAAAAAAAATATTAGTTTTTTGTTTAAAATTGGAATTGTTATTATAAAATGAATAGAAAATACATCATATCAATTTTAAACATTATATTTAATATATTATATTTATATATTTTATTAATACAATCTAATAAGAGTGGTTTGTTTATTTATTGGTATAAAATACACTTGGGAACATTTAAATATTTTTGAGAAAAAAAATCCATTTTATTTTAAAAAGAGATTTACATTAATTTATAATTAATTTTTTACCAAATAAAAAATTACATATACATATGTAAATATTATATTCATAATTGTTATAATATTCTCATTCCTTGTATTCAAAATGCTAGGTTATAACAAAAACGTAACAAATGTTTTGGTGTTCTTTTAAGATCATTGTGGTGTATCATGTATGCTATCAAACATATTATTATTTTCAAAACCTGGAATGTTACATTGCACCCAATTTTTAAAACTATTTCCTAAAAACTTTTAAGTTCTGATCAGTAAATTAGGTTTTACATTTCAAAATACCTTTATTTAAATTCCCCCATTAGAAGAAAGATAAATAATGAGTACACATTAAATGAAAGAAAGGGAAGAATGATGGTCACCTGATGTAACACATACCAGGTTACCATGTAAAAAAATATGGGCATATAAGGGAAATATAACTCTCAAAGAGTAATATAGAGTGATAGATAACATGTTTATGGAAAATTTAACCCTAAACAACCATAAATATTTGATTGGTCAAAAGACCATTGATAAAAAAATAAACAGATAAATTTTTTGTTTCAAGAACCATTTACAAGAGTTGAGGAATTATTTTTTTTATGGGAAGATGAGACCTTGCTGATAAAGAAAAATAATATTTTATTAAAAAATAAATGTAGACATAGAGAAGTCTAAAAATTGGATATTTACATTGAACCCTCTGAATAAGAGGCATGAGGTCATCAAGAACCTCATTAGAACATAAATAGACAATACCATTTGAACCTATATTTTCAATTCCATACACCACTTAATTGGACTCTATATAGATATTTTTGATGATATGATTCAAGTAAAAAAGATACTCCAATTATTTGATCCACATATAAGTAAGAATCTGAGATAAATAGGAAGAGAAGGTCTTGATAGCAAGGAAAAAAATGGTGGAGTGACACAAAAGCCAAATATTATTCCCATATATGATGATTGGATTACTCCACTATAGTGATGAAACCCACAATTTCTTCTTCAAGTAAAGATACAAAGACAAATGATCCCAGAAGGAAATAATGACAGCTCCCCTATAATCCATGAAGACATATCCATAACTAGGGGGTCCCATATTGCCTTATGAGGAACCATCAGAATTTATTTTTATCCAACATGAAAAAAGTATACTTATATAAAACCTAAATCATTCCATAAAGAGGGTGGAAATTACCTCTTAAATAAACCTGATTGAAGACCGATAAATCAGTAATTTGATTAGAAAAATAGTGTTTCTTCAGTGTGTTTGATTCTTATAAAATAGCTAGGATCATGGATAGGGAAGCTCCAACTGTGGAATGTAAGCAGTTATGGATCAAATTTTGGAAAAATAGATATAATGGATGAGTTCATCTTTGGAAACATGAAAAAGATCAATGAGAATAGGAGAGAGAAAAAGAACATTCTAACCTTTGAGGATGTCACAAATGGAGATAGCATGAGGCAAGAGCACTTCAAAAATGTCAAAAACAACATTGCATATAGATGAGGTGGTCGCACATAGGAATTTGTTTAATACACGGACTAAAAAAATAAGGATACGTACTTACATTAAAATTATTTTTCATCCATTAATCAATTTCCACCAAAAACTGATCATTTTCTCTAAATGATTATTATTTAAGATGAAATTTTCATACATGGAGAACTTGAATCAACTTCTATAGAACTATATAATGCATATAATATTGACAATACATTTATTATTTTTTATAAATTTTCCAAAAAAATGGCTAGTACAAGATAACATAAATCCCCCAAAATAATAATCCTTAATTGAAAAAACCCACTTTAATCTCCAAAATTCAAGAGTAATAGCCATAGTTTCAGCACAGACCATTAAAAAAATAAATTTCCTTAAAATTCAAAAAAAAATTAAACCAAATTAATATGAATCACAAAATCCATAAGTAATTAATCAAATAGTATTCCATTATAAATATTATCATTTATCTCTAAGTAACTCTAATTACTCTAAATGTATCATGCCAATTATTTAATTTCCCAAATCATATAATCTATATGATATGATAATTATATTCAATAAATAAATTTAATCAACATAATTCTAATATAAAATCATAGATTCTTTCAAAATAAAATTTATCCTTTACTTATCAAATAAAATATCACAGTATTCAATTTTCCTTGATCATATATGGTTTCAAAAATAGTTAATGGCTTCCAAAATAACATTAATCACTTTATCAACCAATCATTTTCCAATACCATGTTTATCTATTAAATTAAAGACATTTTAAAAAAATAATCTTTTTCTTTATACATTAAATTATTTGACAAAAAAATAGAAGTCATACAAACCTGGACTTCCCGTAGGCCCATGGTAGGTGATTCAACCTTATCTCCCTATGGTTGTGGGTTTGATTCCCATAACCTTGTTGGATGTGATGGGTTGTCACCCATCCAATATGTTTTACTTTTTCAGAAACTATACAATTCTTATAAAATTCCAAAAATATAATAAAATTCTAAAAAATAACCATAAAATATTTTAATCTCAAATTTTATCTCATACCTTTTATTTTGAATCTCAAAAAAGTAATAACCCGTAATTACCTCAAAAATTAATTTCTCTAAAAATACCATTAAGAAATTTAAATTTTCATAACTTAAAGCCTCAAAAGGTGTTTAAAAAACATTGAACTTATGAAAAAACTTATAATTCTAAACTAATGCTAATATCCCTAAATAATAATAAAAAATCATAATCTCAAATGTTGTCTAAACACTATTCTAATACCAGTTGCAAGGACACAACCTTAAAAATAACTTATTATAGTTATTTTAAAACTAAAAAACAATTTCTTTTCCTAAATATATTTTAGGTCCATAGATTTAGATAATTAGAAAAAAATATTATATAATAAACTCATACATTATAAGTGGATACTTATACTCAGTATCCATTTTTTCCACCAAGGGAAACACTTTCAAAATAAAACATATTTTAATTCAAAGAAATATATTCAAATTCTTTTTCATGAACTCATCCTAGTGGCTAATATTCCATAAACCCAGTAAAAAATAATTCAAAGCGTATAATGAGCACCAAATCTCAATATGGGTTATAATCAAAGAAAATTTTTAGTCCAGTGAAAACATGAAAATCCATTTAATTTTTTTTATAAAAAAACCATTAGGATGCCTAGAATAATCATATAGGTGTATTGGGAAATCATTAACATATAACTCACACATTCACCCATACATATGAGAAAACCATACTATCAAATTCCATCTTCAGAGTACCCAATGAATTGTAGAGCTATAATGGGGCTCACCCTTCATATAAGAAATATCACAATTAACCATTTTTATTAGAAATAATGAGGCTCAACCATGAGTGATAGTGAGGAAAAACCCTTAATATGTAACATCCAAGTACCAAATAAGGAATAAAACCCTTGAAAATTCATATAAACTCATCAGAAAAACACTTTCAATTACCAAAATTCCATTTTATTTTACAAATCCATTTTAAAAAATAAAATACCATTTAATTTGAAAAATAATTTTCAACACATAAATGCCCAAGAAATAAAAATAATTCGTCTCATTTAATAAAAAATAAAAAATTGAAAAGGAATCTAGAAATTAAATATTAGTTGTTGTGGAAGAAAAATTCATTGTGACAATGTACATTTAGAATATAATATTCTTTTAGACATTTTTCTAAATGTTTCATATGAAACATATAAAAACCATTCATTTATTACCCCATTGAATCAAATTTAAAATATAACTAAAATTCCTTTATAATCCTTTTATATCCATATAAATAAATAGGTATGATAATATCAATAATATTTACATGGATAAAAAGAGTTGATAATTATATCCTTAAACATTCAAAGTGTCTCATACAATATTCAATTTTTAAATCATAAGATCCATGAAATAATGACATTTAAAAAATTAAATTACTTGATAGGAAAATAGTTAATTATATTATAATTCAAAGGTATAGTAAATACCCCTCATAAAATAATTTGGGTGTATAACATAACAATATGCCTCAGTGAAAGGATATTGAGACAAAGTCCCTTATATTGAGTCTAATTCGTCACATATGTTCATTATCATCATAAATAATAAAATTAATTTAGTTATTTATTATCTAGAGAACCTTTTCTAATTTTATTATTTTTTTGTATCACCTGTTACCATATTATGACAATTACTTAATTATTTACATTCACATTGATCATTTTGATGATATTCAGTACATGAGTCCAAAATGAATTTGGTATGAAATCAATAGTCAAATTGGAATTAGTACATAATCTCTATAATGATATTCATGAAATAATAATTAGTTTTATACATCAATTATAATTTTAAATTCATCCATTAAATATGGATAGGAAAAATTAACTAGGCTATAATCATGGAGATAGCACGTCGTACGTACACATGAGTAACGTTTCAATTTTTCAATGATGAAAATAGAAATAAGGAAAGTATTATTTTATATCTATATAATTATCATAATATAATAAATTTCATATAAAAAAATTAAGTACACTAACACAAACACACACACACACACACATATATATATCACTCATGGGATGTGTTGATGAAATACAAATCACAACGCTTCATAGAGGTGATAGTAAACATGTACGCATGAACAACGTTATCATTTTTATGTGTATGGAAGGGTAAGAATTTAAATAATATATTATTATTTCATATTTATAATTATGTCATGAATATCAAATATAAACATTAATTACATCATTATAACTAGTCCTGAGAGATGTTGATGGAAAAAGAAATATATCGGTTCGTGATGTGGTAGTTTTCTATACTCACACAAGCTATGAATCATGCCAGAATTTGAAAATGGAAAATAAGGGAATAAAGTTATTTTGAGTCATTTATATGGAAATGTCATCCATCGTTCACTGGGTCTTATGATCAACTATTGGTTGTACAATAGATTGACACCATCAAGAAAAAATTTTCTATTATTAAATACTTATGACATGAAAAAGTTGTCTAAGCTATTTATAATTTTAAAATGAGAAAAAAAATATTGTGGAATTTTGTCAAGAATAATATGAAATGGGAATAAATTGACTCCTTTGAATTAAACAAGTTCAAGAACTTATGTTTAAATAAGTACTTTCCTTATATTCTTCATTAGAAAGTTTATAATGAATTTCATGAGTTAAAGAAAAAGTAGGATGAATCTATTGGAACCTATGAAGAAAATTTTACAGTACTTGTGACGTATTCTTATGGAATTATCATTCCAGTAGAAAGTGAAATTGATCGATTATTTAGTGTTATGAAACCATATATTTTAAAAAAATTATCCATAGGGGTCTTTGGAAGCTATGAATAAGTCATCTAGTGTGCACAAATATTTAAAATGAATGTTTCTATCCCTCATGGTTATGGTGATAAGAAAATAAATATAGATATTAATAGATACAAAAGTGGTTTTACACTTGGAGGTAAGAAAATGTTCCTATCACTTTTTAAAAAAAATTGTTTAAATGAAAACATATGGGAATTCCTAAAAGGATCAACTAGATGTTTCAAGTGTGGGAAGAATGGACATCAATCAAAAGAGTGTTGGAGTGATCTAAATGGGACATTAAATTAAATTAATGGAGATAAATCTAGAAAAATGAACCAAACACACATTAGTGCTATAAAAACATAAATTTTGGCCATTATAAAAATAAATTACCCAATATAAGGGTTAATATGGATGATAAGACACAACAACTTCAGAATGAAAAGGAAAAAATGGAAAACATATAATGCTATTATAGATGTAGTGAATCGTGATAATTATTTAATACAAATCTTATTATCATTTTTGGGAATTTCATATTTTTTTAATGAATAATCCTGATGAAAATATTATTTTTCATCCATTAGTAAAATATTTTGTGATTATCTACATGGATTCAAGAGTAATGAAACCAAATATTCTATTAGTACAAGGATTAACCCTAGTTCCAATGAAAATATTTTGACATAAGAAAGTTTATTATATAAGGAATGAACAATTATGTGTATTTTTAGGTTATTACCATGTTTCAAGAGAATATATGATGATGATGTTCACATGTTTAGTATTTGACAATTAGGAGATACATAAAGTAGTTTGGGGGATTGATGGTAATTTTATTTTAGATATTTAGTAACATTGTCTCAAAATTATTAGATTTTAATCATTTTTATAGTTCATAAGGGTAACCATTTATAAAATTATTTACATTTAAATTTGGATGAGGTTTTTTAGATTAATGCTTCGTAATATAAATATTTTTTTCAAAACAAGACCACTCACCTAGTTAAAGTATTTTGGATAATCCATCAGTTTGAAAAATCTATGTAGCAACATATTTATATTATGAGGTAGAATAATCCACATTTTTTTGTATTCAAATGAATAATTTTTAGGGATAATTTTATTTTTAAGGGTGTATAATGTGACAACCTCAGTTTTTATAAATATTTTTGGAGTAAATCAAATTTCCAGGATGTTTGGTTTTGTACCCTAAACTTAGTTAAACTTTCTCTACATGCAATACTGGCTTGGTTTTCTTTACAGGAAACACTAGGTTTCTAAAAAACAACATTTTATTATAATAATTATTTTAAAAATTAAATTATAAGCATGAAATTAGAATGGTGGGTGTTAACATGATTAATGAAATTATGAAATTATGGTTTACACATTTATATATTATAATTTTACAAATTAATTATAGATAAATGTAAACCACCTTTTAAAATAAAAGGAAATGTTTTTCGGAAAAAAATTCACATGTGTGTTTAAAATAAAAAATCCATTTTATTGGATTATATTAATGATATATATATTTATAATACTGAATATAATGTTTAACATGCATATTATGGTTTATCTAGACATAATGTAAGAACAAATCTTAATTTTCTTATTAAAGAAGTATTTCGCGAAAAGGTAGTTTGCTTCCTTTTAAGGGTACAATTATTTTAAATCTAGTTTTGATACTATTATAAATTATAATTTAAAAATATAAATTTATTATTTTAAATAAGGATATAAAAATTTAATTTGGTTGAGTTTTTGTTATTTTTCTGTTAAGCTTCCTGTTTTGATAAAAGGTAAAAAATACCGAATATTAATTTAAAATAACATTTTCAGTGAATAGTTTATAATTTTAAACTATATTTTTGATTGGTTTTAATGTATTAGATAAATTTGTTATCATTTAATCCAATTAAGATCATTTTAATCAATTTATAGTGAATTTGGATTTAAAATCATATCAATCTTTTGAATGTTTTCACTTTAAAGACTCATTGTTTCTTGCTGTCTACGGGATTAATTTTTCATTAATTTTTGAAAAATATGTGAATAGAATTTAGAAAAAATGTATTCCATATTCGGAATCCTAAGATCAAAATTTATTAATTTGGTTCTTTTTTATTTTCGGACATTATGAATCGTAATTATTAATATTTTTATTTCCATGATTATGGGTAAATCATGCAATTAAAGGTACAAATAATATTATAAGTATTCTAAAACTACCATAAAATATGATTTTTTTTAGAATAATTAATTTGAACCAAAATAATCCTTGGGATGATTTTATGAGCTCTCAATGATACTTCAATGAGATTAATCCATTTATTGTATTATATCCATTGAAAAGTCAAATTTTGCATACTTTTATTTTTAACAAGTGCAATATTTTTAATATGGGGATATATAGGGTATTTGTTTGAATATAAATAGTATTTTGATAGATAATTTTTTTATCCACCATGATATTTTTTTAATTTTAGATAATAAATAATTAAATTAATGGCTTTCATAATGAAGAAGCAGTAATTGTTTAAGTAAGGAAAATATCATATAAATGACTTTAAAAATATTAAAATAAATATAATTTTAGAAAATTAATGTCGCCCTTAAATTTTATGGATGTCTTTGATATTTCAGTGAGGATTTAAAATTTTTGGTTCTAAGATATCATTTTGTTATGATATTTTTAAAATGTCATGTAATGAATAATGTCAAATTTTTCATTAATTATATTTTATAATAAATGATATTTTGTTAAATGATATAAAATTCATAAAAATATAAAATTCATCCAAAATATTGGGATATATGTTAAAATTTATTTTTTGACTCATTTATTATAATTTTGTAATTTTATAGTAATTATAATAACCCTTAATGTGTAAATTACATGATATCACAGTAAGAATTAAAAATATTAAATAAGGGTTAAAGCTAAATGATAAGGATTAAAAAATAGTAAAACATATATAATATTTATTTTATGATTTTTTAGACCCATGATTATAATATATTTTGAAATAATTTATTTTGGATTAGTTTTTATTGTCAAATTAATTTATATAAATTTAGAATTTTGAATAATTCCAAGAGTGCCTCTCCCAACTCCAACAAAAGGGAACCCATTATTATATTTTACTCACAATAAAAATATTGGTTATACCTATATCTAAACAATTTCCTTCCAAAAATTCCTCCCAAAATTATAAATATATTATTTTATGGAAAGCACCACCCTTATTGGTCTTAAGGTGTCAAACAAAGGACATTGTCTAAAAAAAGGTATTGTTTTGAATTTATTGTCTCATTTTTGTTTCTTATTACAATTACATAAAATATTCTTCAACCATAAATAAATAGTATATCTAGTATTGTTAATATATGGAGATTTTATTATGTTACTATATTCACTTAAATACGTATCCACTTCCATTAAATGGGAAAATAATTATCGTTTGTGTGTACAGTGAACTATCAACTCGTGAACCTATATAATTCGCTTTCCATAAAAATCTTGGAAGATTGGTTATAATGACAGAATTAATATTTATATATGAAATTTATGACATATTTATCATTATTAAAAGTTAATATATTATTTACATTCTTACTTTTACATGCACACAAAAATGATAACATTATTTATACGTACGTGAGAACTATCACCTCTACGAAGTGACGTGATTCATTTTTCAATGCCATATCACATGGATAATATATATAAAATTATATTTTAATAAATAATATATATATATATATGATAATATTATTACTCTATAAAGTTAAAATTATATTAACCTTCTTTCCATAATTATCATTGAAAAATCGAAACGTTACTCATGCGTGCATATGACCAATTGTCTCCATGATTATAACATAGTTAGTTTTTCATAACCATAAATAATTGATTAATTTAAAATTATAATTGTTCTATATAAATGAAAATAATTCATTGAATATTATTCTAGATATGAAGGACTAATGGCTACTCTTGATTATAAACATAATACCAAAGACATTTTTTACTCAAGTTCCTATAATCATCAAAACATCCGATATGAACATAAATATTTAAGAAATTTTTAAAATATAGTAATAAGTTAAATAAACAAGAAAATAATACTAAATAAATTAAATAATTTACCTATTTTTATTATTCATGAATATAAATTTTCTGTATAGCGGGTCAGACTCAAGCTAAGGTACTTAATCTCAATCTTCTTTCATGGATGTATGTTTTGAGTTTATACACCAACATATATTTATTATGTGTATATATAGACCCTTTGACTTATCATTTCATTAATTTTTTTCACAACATTATGTTTTTAAATGATATTTTTTCCTGGGGTTTATATTTAAATGTTCGAATTATTAATAGACACCATGAATTCATAAAGATTTAATTATTAAATATTTTTCTACCTGTAAATATTCTTGATATTATAATACATATTTACTTATATGGATATAAAAAGTATTATAAAGGAAATTATATATATATATTTAATTTTATTCTACTTCTATATATTACATTTCACACAACACTAAAATTAATTGAACCACAATATACAATTAATATTATTATTAAAAATGAAAATTACCACCTAACTATTAAATTGGTGGTTATGAATTGGATTATTTTGAATCCATGAAATATTTTAAAGTTATTTTTTCATTTAATTACTTTTCTTGATTTGTTTTTGGGTGTTTCCTATGTTTTTTTGGAGGAAAATGTGTGTTTTTATGATTTGGTCCAAACCGTGAGCCCATTTCATGTTTTAAAAACAAATTATTTATTTTTATAAATCCTTATGTTTTTAACATTTTACACACATTACACTTCCCAATTGGCATATCCTGGTATATTAAAACCACCATATCCATTTTTACCTCATAAGAAGCTATAATCAGGATGGATTTGGGTTTTTATAAAGGCATTGGGCCTACCCTTAAGCCTTTTTTATAAAATAAATTATTTTTTAAAATTTTCAATATATCATTTATTGTTTACCTTTTTTAGTAATTCAGCCTCCTACTCATTGAAAAAATCCAAATTCACACCCACATTATATAGTTTTCCTCTTTAGATCTCATCTCCATCAAGGATTAGGGAAATAATTCCCAGTATTTCTCAAATTGACCAGATTAGAAGAGATAAAATATTTCTTTCATAAACCATTCAATTTTCACTATTTTCCTCCATGTCATTCCCAACCTGAACTAATAAAACTAATTAGACTCCCTACCAATTTTTCCTACTTCAATATTCTACTAATAGTGGATTTGGACTGATTTCTTCAAGATACCTTAAGTAAGTATGTTCCTTTTTTTCATCCTCCCATTTGATTAGGGTTTCATCCTTTTTCGTAGGGTTTCATCCATGTTTTCTTGAAGTTCATTATTTCTAGAGGCTAGGGTTAATACCTAGGGTTTAACATTATTACTTTTTGGTGAAATCTTGTGGATTAGGTCTTGATTTCACTCCCTTGTGGTGCAGCGGTGGTGCGGTTGAGGTTTTTCACAATGACTTGCTGTTTTTGGCAGAAATGGTAGGTGATTCCATGTGTATTCATTATTTGATGAGTTAGTTATTCTTGATTTAAAATTTTATCATTATTCTATTACATTTTTTGTGGTGTGAAAATTATATTCGTTATCATTTTATAAGTGGTTTCTTTTTTAGTGGAAAATTTTTGCAAAAAATGAATGTTTTTTAAATGTATTTCATATTGTATCAAGTTGGGTTGTTCTATGAATATTGAAATGGTTTTATTAAAAGGTTTTAGGGCATAAAATTATGGTTTTAAGTTATATTGGCATTAATTTGGACTCAAAAAAATATTTTTGGAATGATTTTATATGCAAGACTTGGTTACACTACTTGGATATGTTTTGTGAAGGTTTTAAATGGTTTATTGATTTATGTAAGTGGAGCAACTATGTTGTGAAATTATTTTGGTAGGTGTTTACTTTTGAAATGGTCTATTTTAATGTGAAAGAGATGTTTTGTGATAACTATTATATTTTAATGGTTTTATATAATTGTTTAAACGTTTTTTTGAAATTTTAAAAAGAGGTGAAACATGTTGTGGGAAGTTTTGGTGTGAGTATGATTTCTAAAATGAATTTGAATGAAAACGTGGATCATGTGACATGTGTATGGGCTGTTTGTTATTTGTGTGACTTGAAAGTGGTATTTAATTTGAATATTTTATTTCATGTATTGTGGAACTTCATTTTTAATAAGAGGAAAAACTCAGGTATCTAAGTGGGTGGACGTGTACTAGTATACTAGTGATCCTGTGGGGTTTGGCCCATGTTTCACGTAGAAATTTTGATGATAAAAATTCAAATTAAACTATGATGGTGATGATGTTGGAGGACCACTAGATTATTGGTATGATCTTTACTACAGGATCATGTGAACAAGAATAGATTTTTTATGGTTAGTTTCACTAAGATATGATGCACACATGACCCACAGTGAGCTAGTGCGTGAGGTTGTTTTCCATTGACAGTGCTCATTTGTTATCTTATACTTACCATCGGTATATGGTATGTTTGGATGAAAAAATTTGGTATCATTTGAATTCTATTTATAAGTGATGATTTCTTTTAATGTAGCCCACTCGAAGATTTTCTTAATTTAAGTTGCATCTTTTAGAAACGGTTACTAGAATTTCTTATTTACAAAACTTGCATGATTTTTATCATATAATGATTATCACATGGAATATTTTTTTGGTGTAATCCTACTAGGATTTGGATCACACCTTACATACAAATTTGGGTGTAAGTAGACTTGGTTATTTTTTCACAGGTTTGGGTAATGCTTTTAGTACCAATGGTTCGGGTTTCTAACTGTCCTTTGTGATACAGTGTTGTGGAGATGTTTAGAGGGTTGTTCCTCTTTTCATGAAGAGGTTCTTGGGATGTACTTTTTTTGTTTTTTTCCTTTGTAATATTATTTAATTTTTTTTAAATTGAGTAATTCAATTCTAAAATTTATTAAAATATGTTTTGGTTTAAAAAATCAAGATTTATTTATTTGATTCGTTTGTTGTTTTATATTTATAAAAATGAATAAAATGATCATAAATTTCATTTTATGATACCCGGGAACCTATTAAATCTCATGGGGATTGGAAATTATATTAGGTTCTAGCCACAGACTGGGTTGGGTACCGGTATTGAAGGTGACCAGATTCGGTTCGTGACTAAATGGTATTAGAGAGATCAGGTTCACTCTTTGGGTCAGGATATTTAGGGAAGAGTCCTGATAGTCTAGAGTTAGTATTTTCGGTACATGAAATTCCTATTATAGGTAGGGTGCCTAAAAATCCAACCTTAGGATGGTATTATGTCTCTAAGAGAAGCTGAGTTTCATCTGTGTTCTTTGGTTCTCTTAGTTTGACGATGATTAAGGGAAATTAAAAGAGAGTTGGGCTAATGGTCTCATTGAGATCATAAGGCCTGGAACACCATGTGAATCAAAGTATTTTGGCATAGAATAGTCTCCGTGAGGGTGAAGTGATTGGGGTATGGCCACCAAACATATGTCAAAGTCACCCACCGAAACTAGTTTCTTCTCACATTATTTTGTGTCCTTTAGTTTTAGAATCTTGGATTCTTTGTTTTAAAGAAAAAATAACATGGTTTTAAGAAGTGTAATGTTTTTGTGAAGTAATTTTCTAATAAATAGGGAATGGATTGATTAGTTAAATGGAAGAACTGAATTTTTAGAATTGTTTTGAAATGGTAAATGGTGTGTTTAAACACTTTTAAAGTATAAATTATGTCAAAGTGGAGTTTAAAAATATGTTTCAAATGGAGATTTTTGAATTATTGAAATTTTTTTGAATGGAATAAACTATTTTTTAATTTTTTATAGACTTTAGAAATGGATTTATGATTAGGTAAATACTAAAAATTTTAAAATATTTATTAATCATTGGAACTTTTTTTTAAATAAGAAGAGATGAGTTTTTAAGGAATGGGTGTTCATCGAATGATGTTTTTAATAAAATCGAAAGTTTTTTGAAAGGGGTTGATATGTTTTGAAATTTAAGTGAATACATTGAATGTGAGTTTTTATTTGAATGATTTTTCCTTTCTAAAAAGTTTTATATGTTGTAAATTGGGTTTGATTTTGTGGTTATCATGTTTGAGAAAAAGAGTTGTCGGTTGAATGTCTTGGTTCTGAAAGGAGGAATGAATTTTTGTTTTATCCATTGGTATTTACATTAGAAACCACATGCATGGGGTTATATGGGATGTGGGATGGTTAATTTAATGACAAGATGAGTATTGGGATAGATATGATGAGCGTACCTGGTGTGGCACGAAAACATGCATGTGTGAGGCCCATGGGGTACCATTGGTTGTTACGCTAACTGGCGAACCATTTTATTCAAAGAGATGATTTTAAAGGAATACTTTTTTTCTTGATAACTGGTTTGGGGTGGTCTGGGTTATGTGTATTTAAAAAAAAATTTGTTTTTGGATGTTTCGATCCCAAGAACCCCTCTTGTATGAACGGTGTTTTGGGTTTGTGTTTCTTTGATAAGTTGAGTTGAAGGGATGAATATTTATATCTTCTGAGAAAAGTCCAAGAAGCCTTTATAGTGTCTCCCTTCATGTATTTGGTTCTTGTTTGTGGAATGTTTTGACCAATTAACTGTCATGGTGGGGTCCTTGGGTTCAATCATTGGATAATTTATGCCCCCATTAAGAGTTATTGCACAACTTAATTACATCCTAGAAAGTTTTTTCATTGGAAGATCCTCTAGATGATAAATATAAGGAATATTTTTCTTGAGATTTGGAGATTGAGTCTACATCATTTCCATTCTAGGTTTTGTAAATCCTCTTGTAGCAGGAGTGTTCTCATTGAAGGATGAAAGAGGCCTTAGTTTCTAATGTTACCTGATTTGTGAAATGTAAAATTAGTCTAGGGTTTTTAGTGTGGATAGTTTCTAAGAGTGAATTTGGGTCCTTCGTAGTCTATTTAATGATGGGGTTTATATTAAACCATGAGCTTAGGAAATATGGTCATGAAAGGATGTTATGGCCAATTACTAGAATTGTGTGTGTTTTGGAACTTGGCATAAGGTTCCATTAAATGTATTTTTTCTATCAGTCTCAAGGGCCATGTTCATCAATTCCTTGTGATGTTGTGTTCTCATTTTACTGGAATGGTGAAGGTTGCACAATCATCTAAGAGTCTCTATTTTGTAGGATGTTTGTTTCCCTTTGGAAAAGGATGACATTCAATGTTTAGATGAAGTTGATTCCATACGTCATTTCCTCATTCCATTTTTCATCTAATGAAACCAGGGGTGATGTGCGTGCACATTCTAAGACCTTTTTTTAGAATAATGTTAGTTTTTGGTATGTGTTTTTTAAAGTGTGTTATGTCTTGGTAAACCCATCTGGGATTGCGGTGTAGTTGTTTGTTGATCCTGAAGAAGAATTTCTATTCAAAGGTTTAAAAAGCCTATCTGTGAGCTTAAATATGATTCAATCATATGACCTCTAACCATTGGTCTTGGAGTGAAAATGGTTCATAGTTAGGGGAAATTACATGGTCGTTCAGACCTTTGTTCAAAATACTATCCTCTATATGAAAGATAGGATTTGTTCAAACCTCTGGGGTTGTCATCTTGTTTCAGTTGTTCCCATTTAGTAGTAGAGGTGGGAGGACTTAGTTTCCATGTTATAGAATGAGTTCATGTTATTTCATTGGGTTTCCTTTGAATTTTTATAGAAAATGATGAAATTTGGTTTAGGCTGATTGAAGAGAAGAGTTTGAGCATGGTTAGTAGTAACCATGCACCAACTTAAGAAAACCATGTGATAAGAGACTGTAACAACCACATGGTCTCCACATGGCCTTATGCCTCAGACCATATAATAATGAGAATCTTCCCCTTTGGTAAAAATGATTTGCATAGTTAGCGTACAGTTTCCCAAAACATGTGGACTAATGGTGCAGTCGTCCCAACTCTTTAAATTTTTAGAGTCTTTTTGTGTCAGCCTGTGCTGGTCGGTTAAGATGGTTGGTACTTATGGTGGGGATACCCAATACGAGCCTCATGTAAGTTATTTTGGAAAATTATAATGAAATTATACCCCTTATTCCAAGAGTTAGTTTGGGCCTCCCCATTTTAGTGTCCCGATTCTATCTCAGAAAAAATTGAGTTTCCCCTTATGGTGGGGAGTCTGTTTGTGTCTTCCTATGTCGGTAACATGGTCGTGTCCCTAATTATGGTTTAAAAGTAGGTATTCTTGTTCATAGTAACTTAACCACCAACTTACCCACTGAGTAAATATTGGGAATGATGTGTGCCCAATAGTTTTGTTGAAGTAAGACTGTGGTGACCGTGTTTGTTTTTGTTGTTCATTCCAGGTAAGTTTCTTAAGTCTTGTTTGGATAGTGTTTGAGGTGTGTTGTTTAAAGATGTAGCTTGAATATGAAAGATCATTTCAATATGTGGGGTTTTATTTGATTGGTGAGAGTACTCATTCCTTGATTGATCAATTTGAGGTTGTTTTTCCATTTGGGGTGGGCAAAACATGGCAAAGGAGTCCATTTATTTCTTTCTGTTGGGTTTGGTTTTTGTTTTTGGCCATTTTGTGGCTTTCTGAGGGTAGAAAGATTTATGGTAGGTAAAATTGTCACATCCATAATGTCTTTTAATGTGTTTTTTATTAAATTACTATTCTTGATTTTTGTGTGGGTTCCCCATATAGTTTTAGAGTAAAGGGTCTATTTTCATGATTTGGACCAAACTATAAGAACATTTTATGTTTTAAAAAAAATTAACTCCTTCATTTTTCCATATTTCACACCAATTAAACTTTATAATTGTCCTCCCATGGTATATTAAAACCACCATATCCATTTGGACTTTATACGAATCAATAATCATGAATAATTTGGGTTTTTTATTAAGGTATTGAGTCTTCCCTTAAGCCCATTTTCTACATTAAAGTATTTTTTTAATTTTGAAATATATCATTCAAATTTTAGTTTTCATTAGTGATTCTACCTCCCACTCGAAGAGAAATATGTAAGGAACACCCTCATTATTGTGTATGTATTTTTGTGCTTATATCCACTAAGGATTAGGGAAATTGTTTTTAGTATTTCTCAAATCACTCAGATTTGATGAGGTAAAATGTTTCTTTCATAACTACTTAAATTGTAACTATTTTCCCCCATTTCAGTCCCCACTTGACCAAATAAGACTTATTAGATCCTCCCTATAAGTTTTGGATGCTTCAAGATTCAACTATTGGTATATTTTGGCCGATTTCTTCAAGATAACTTAAGTAAGTGAGTTTCTTTTTTTCATCCTCTTATTTTCTTTGGTTTTCTTCCTTTTTCTTAGGTTTTTATCCATGTTTTCTTGAATTTAATAATTTCCCATAGCTAGGGATCGTACCAAAGGTTTAACCTTGTGTATTTTTGGTGAATTCGTGTGGATTAGGGCCCTATTTCACTCCCTTGTGGTGTGGCGGTGGTGTGGTTGATGTTTCACAAAATGGTTTGGAGTTTTTGGCACAAATGGTACGTGATTCCATGTGTAAGAATTATTTGATGAGTTAGTTTTACATGATTATATTTTTAGCATTATAATATTCCATTGTGTGTATTGAGACAATTTATTTGGTCTCATTTGATAAGCTGTTGCTTTTTAAGTGGCATCTTTGTCCAAAAATGATTGTTTTTCATATGTATTTCATATTGAATCAAGTGGGGTTGTTATATGATTCATTAAATGATTTTATTAAAAGGTTTCAGGGATTAAAATTATGATTTTATGTTATATTATCATTCCTTTGGACTCAAAAGAGGGTTTTTAGAATCATTTTATGTGGAAGACTTGGTAAAACTTTTGGAATTATTTTCTGAAGGCTTTAAATGGATTCTAGATTTATGTAAGAGGCACAACAATGTTCTAAAAAACATTTCATAGGAGTTTAATTTTGAAATAGTATATTTTAATGTGAAAGGGATGTTATGTTTTTTGTAATTTATTGGAATGGTTTTATAAATTTTGTTATGGTTTTTGTTAATATGTGAAAGAGAGGTGAAACGCATTTTCGGCTGTTTTGGTGTGAGTATGATTTCAAAAAAACATTGAATGAAAAGGGGGATCATGTGACATGGGTATGTGATATTTGGTGTGTGTGTGACCTGCAAGAATTATTTTCATGTGAAAATTGTATTTCATGTCTTATGTAACTTGTTGAAGCACAAGAGGGAAAACACGAGTATCTAGATGGGTGGACGTGTACTAGTATGCTAGTGATCTCATGGGTTTGGCCCATATTTCATGTTTCATGTTTTACAATGACAACAATAACTAAACTATGATTATGATGATGTTGGCGGAAAACTAGGTTAAGGGAATGATCCCTATAAGTGGCTCGTGTGCATGAGATTGGAAATTTGTATAGTTACCTTCACTGAGATACGAGGTACCGGGGACCCCCAATGAGATAGTGCCTATGGTTTTTCCTCATTACTAGTGATCATTTGTTATCTTATACTTACCATCGACGTATGGTATTTTTGGATGAAAAAATACAGTAGATTTTTCATTTTATTTAAAAGTTTTGATTTATTTTAAAGTATCCCACTTAGAATCTGTTTTTTATTTAAAGTTGTAACTTTTAAAAATTGTTAATAGAATTTCTTGTTTACAATAATTGCTATATTTTTTATTATATAAATTTTCACATGGATTATTTTTGTGGGGGAATCCTATTGGGATTTGGATCACACCCTACATACACCTTTGGGTGTATGTAGACTTGGTTTTTTTCATAGGATTGGGTGATGATTTTAGTGCCAATGGTTTAGGTTTCCAGCTATCCTACACGATACAGTTTTGAAGAGATGAATTAAGGGTGGTGCCTCTAGCCATGATGTGGTTCTTTAGTTTTACTTTTTGACTTTTTATCCTTTGTTATAGTCTTTAAATATTGTTTTAAATTGTATAATTCAATTCTGAAATTTATTAAAAGGTGTTTTCGTAACAACCTAGGAATTTATAGAAAAATACTTTTTAATATATATTAATATTTATGAATAAGATATTAATTTTATGTCAACAAGTGATCCCTGTTCCATAGCATACTCAACACGCAACAATGGGTATCTTCGAAATCTTATGTTGCACAGAACTTCGAGTTATACCAACAAGTAATATAAAAATATTATTATTTTAAAATGGTGGTTGACACATAAGCATTTTTTTTCTGGGAATGAACATAAATAACTGAATTATGATTATACATGTGTGTAAAATGTATTTAAATTTATCCAAAAAAAATTAGAGGCTTAAAATAATAATGAAACCAATTATAAGCATGAAATATTCTAATATTCTTTCAAAGGTCGATTCACCACCTTTTAAAGGTGAACCATTTTTAAATATAGTTTTTCCCACTTATATATGTTCTATTTAACAAAATAAACTAATTCTATATAATATGTGCATAAAAATTTACTTTTGGTAAAATTTTGGTGTTTTTCTGATCAAGTTCATTTTTTAATGAATTGTGAAAAATACCACATTTTAAAACAAAATTGTCTTTTCATCTAATATATTTATATGATTATATTGTTCTTTTATATGGTTTTAAATTTTAGTTAGATTATATATTTGTCATTTAATCTAATTTTGGTTATTTGAAGTAATTTCACATTGAAATTTGATATAAACACATCTTAATATTTTAGAAGTTTTTTATTCTTAAAAACTAACTTTTTTGTTTTGACAATTGAGAATTAATTTTAAATTAATTTCTAAAACATATGTGTTTTGAATTTGGAAATATTTATTCCATATTTGGAACTAGGAGTTCCAACTTGTGTTAATCAGTACCTTTTAATTTTATAGGTTATGAATTATAACTTGAGTAAATATTTTATTTACTACGGTTAAAAGGTAAATATGGTAAATAAGGGTAAAACAATAATATTAAATTATCTTAACACATGTCTTAACCATACTGGATGATATATTTCAGACCATGGGAACTCGTGTGTCGATTTTAGGACCCTATATAGCCAATTGGGTGTGAAAATGACATTTAATTAATTTTAATTTGATGTTTGGGAAAATATAACCTAAACATGGATATTTTACTAAACCGATTTTTATATGTGGTTATTTAAGTGATAACCTCTAATATAAATATTTATTAGAAAGTTAAAAATATTTACTACATCAAGTTATTTTATTTATAATTCTATGGAATCAAATAAATTAATTTATTTCTAACAAAATGGTGGTGTAGTGATTACCTTATTAATGAAAGATTTAAATTAATGAAATTATAAATATCAAAATAAATTTATTTTTTTACTTTTTATGCCATCCATAAGTTTTAGGGATAATTTATTCTTGTTATATTTTAATTATTGAATTTTTTTTTAAAGAATAATGTTGTTAAGGTTTATAAAAAAGTCATGATATGAATATTATAAAAATTGAAATATATGAGTTTTTAAATCAATTAATATTTTATTAAACGATATAATAGTCTTAAAAATATATGATTCTGCCAAATAACATATATGATGTTAAAAATGTAATTAATGATCCATTTTTTGATCTTTTTTATTTTATAGTAACTATGGTAACCAAATATTAGTTTACTAAAGGTTAAAGCTAAAAGATAGGGTTAAGTTTATAAACATAACATATCAAAAATCCAATGGATGAGATTATTTATACACATAATCATCTCATATTCAAAATATATCACTTTTTTGTTATTTTAATTCTAAAATCAATTATTAATAAAATAATATTTTCAAACTTTTCAAAAGTTCCCATCCCCCCTATTATAAAAAAACACTACCTCTAACCCTTACTCACACCTCTCAAGCCCAGTTGGCTAGTACAAAATCTGGTCAAATAATCTCAAAACATCACTCTATTCTTATTATAAGCCTTACATTGGGAATAATGCAATTTAAGAATGTCTTTTAACTTAAATCAAAATGAGTTATCTGATTTGAGGTAATGTCTTCTCTCAAGATTCATTAATTTATTTTCCTTCTCCAACACCCTAAAATCTATTTATTAAATTATTTTATAACTAAGAAATTATCTTCAATATAGTAGGTTTTTTATGAGAAGTATTCTAACTAAACATACACACACCTCTGTCTAATGGGTATAGAAAATACTGTTTCTTTTGATGGAAAACTGTTGCCTCACGAAACGATGATTGTTCGATTTCCCCTACCACCTCTCAGGGAATCCATTATAATATAACTATAATTATATATGATATTTATTTTATCTATATTCCTCTTTAATTCTCATTGATAATATAACTTTATGATTTTCATGTTGTATGAATAAGATAATTTCATTTGGGGAAGCACAGACAACAACCCCCTCAAAGTGATATGACTCATCCATGCTATACATGGAATGTATAAAGGATGGAATATATGAACTTATGTAACATAAATAATATAGATATTATATTTTAATTATAATATACCTATGTATCATTTATTTTTCATTCCTTTAAATATGAAAAACAAATTAAAGTAATGCTCATGCGTACGTACGACTTACCATCTCCATGAACGGTGAATTTCATTTCTTATATCCAAATTGTATTAAATATTATAAATACATATATACTAGATATATATATATGATATTTATGGTATATAAATTATTAATATCACTCTAGAGATATTGTACTTTTGACCAAAAGGACATTTTTTATTTTTAACATATTCATTTTTGGCTCAAGTTCTGAACATTGAAAAAATGTCTGATATGAACTCAAAGAATTTACTAATAGTTATAACATGGTAATATGTGATATAAAAGGAATAATAAACTTTAAAAAGGTTCTGAATTATGATTGAATTAACTTATGTTTATTATTCAAGAGGAACATGTAACATACGAGACAAGTCGGACTCGAGGTAAGGGACTTTGTCATAATATTTTTTCATTGAGGCATGTTTTTATAATATACACATACTTCTATTACACGGTGTATAATAAAACTATTTGAATTTTACGTTCATTAAAAGGGAATATTTTATCTATTTAGTGTTTTACTAAATGATAAAAGGAATATTTTTAACATATATGGCGACGACAACCTTTCCGCAGCCACGAGCATTATTTTATATTTGCCTTTCTTAACAAGACGTGCTGTTTTTAAATGGAAAATGAATACCATATACCCATGTTACATATTTTGGTTTTGAAAATGGTTTTGAAAGTTAATTTTCTATGCACTCATCTGGAAATTATTTCTTGTGATTTTCAATGAAATTTTATGATTGAAATTTTGTTATTTGAAATATTTTATGTGTGATAATTATATAATGGTACTTAGACACTTGACAGGTGGTAACATGATAATCCAAATTTATGGGTGGTTCTGTGATAAACCAAGGATGGGTGGTTACAATATTACTGCCAATTAGTTGGATTTGGTTGTTTTCCATATACCTATTTCATTTGTAAGAATGATTTGTAGAAGTCGACAGTAGTGTTTTTCTATTTAAGTATGATTATGTCCCATGTTACATTTATATGCTATACATTGTTATAAATGGGATTTATGGTAATATTTTTGTTATAAAAAGGGTAAGAATTGAGTTTATATTTAGTGATGTGTTTTTTCAACTTCTTTAAGTTGAAAACTATTACTTTATGATTAATTATTCTTGTTTTACATATTGTTTTGAAAACTAATAGCTTTCTCTCTTTGGGTATCCCTTAATGTGATTTTTATGCTCATACCATGTTTTTAAAATGTTTTTCATAGGACGTATGGTGGAATAGGTTCAAGGATGGGATCAAGGAAAATTCATGTTGTTTAAAACATGGAACTAAATATGTTTCTTCTCATTTAAGTGTTTTTATTTTATGAAAAAATGGATACTGAGTAGAAGTGTCTTCATGTAATATTCAAGATAATTATTATATGTTATGACCTAATGATCTAAATCTCTAAACCCAATAATATCCTCAATGTGAATAATTAAATTAACAAAAATATTGTAATATTTAAGGATGGGGCCTTACATTTGGTATTAAAGGTTGGTTTAGATAACATTAGATGTTAGTGTGTTATTTAAGAATTAGTGAAATCACCATAATGGTTAGAATATTATAAAGTGTTATAGTTATTTTAGATAAATTGAATAGGTTTATGAAAACATGAATAAGTATATGTTAGTGTTTTTCCTCCTCATAAGATATTATATGATGATTTTACTGATATACTCATACTGACCTTTTTGGTTTTAGTAAATGGTTGGATCAAGCAAGAACCATAATAACAATGGATATGAATAAAATTGTGATGATTTTATGAATAAGAAATCGAATGAAATGGGAGCTATAATGAAAACTATTGTGGTTATTCTCAACCAACTATCTGGAGTCCTAATTAACCACCTGAACCTTTGTTATTTTTATATGTCATCGTATATGCGAGAAACGATCCCAATGGGAGTTCAGGTAAGATCCATAAAGGTATGTATATTGAAAAACCAGTGTGTCAAGGATATGAAAAGAAACACCATGGAAAAAGCTTCAAACAGATGTGAATATGATATAAATGTGATAATGATGGTCAAAAATCAAGAACATGTCATGGATAATGGAATCATCATGTTGACATCAGAAAAGGGAAAGAAGTTCTTTCTAAAGGATCAATTGAGTATTTTAAATTTTCTGTGCATGGTCATTATAAAAACATATGTACTCCGAAGATGGTTCAAGAATGGGATCAGTAGGTCTGTACAAATATATATTTACCAATTTCTAATGCCATTCCAATTCAGTATGAGGAAATTAAAAATGACCAATGAAAGGTATGGATTATTTCTTAGTTGATGTTTTGATATTATTGAATCATAACATATTATTTAAGATTTTGTTTGTAGGAAATTAGTATTACAGAATAACTTGAAAACGAATGGCTAATGGATCATGAAGAATGTAGAATGAGTAAAAAGTCTACATATAAGGGATTTAAGTGTTTTGGTATATTTTTGGATGATGAAATGTTTAAAAGTATTATGGATCTTTTGATGACGAGATTACTTTGGAAGAATAATTTTAGTATGTGCAATCCTGAAGTTTACTATGTGAAAATATTACTCAAGAATAAATTATCTTTTCATGTGGGGACATTATGGATAACCTTAGGGGTTTATATAATCTTTGGATTTTGAGGTGATAAATGGTTATTAAATTTTGGAATACAAAATGAAAGGTATTTGATAACTTTTGAGGATAAAATGGGTTAGGGCTATTTTGGAGGAAATTATCTTATTTTTTAGAATTTTATAAAAATGATATGGTTTTAGAAAAATGAAAACCCATAGGATGGGTGACAAACCATCACATCTGGCAATGTCATGGGAATCGAACCTGCAACCAAAGGGTGACAAGAGTGCATCACCTACCACTAGCCTATGTGAAATCCATTGTTAGTATGACTTATTCTTTTTAGTTAAATTATTTTATTGATCAAGAGTAAGTAGATTTTGGAGCTTATGTTTTATTAAATTTATTTACATATTATAAGAAAATGATTTGGAGATTAATTGATAAAGGTTATTTTGGATGATGTTTTCTCTTTTGGAACACTTTATGCCAATGAAAAAATAGAATAATTTGGTATTTCAATAGAGGAGTAATGGTGGAATTTTATTTTGGGAGAGTCTAAGTTTTTTGGTGGACATATATAGATTTGGGTTATTTATGTAAATGATTAATTTTAATTATGAAACTTTAAGAGTAGTCAAAGTTATTTAGAGATAAATGTTAATATTTATCATGGAAAACTATGTGATAAAATCATTTTGAATTTTTGGTTTGAAACATTGTATGGATTATTTTGAATAATTTTAAGGATAGTTGTGTATTGAATGGTATTGGTTGATATTTTGGAATTGTTTGTTCAATTTCAATGATTAAGGGTAATATTTCTTTTTTTGTAAATGATTATCATTTTGGGGATTGTTGGATATTTTACAAACATTTCCAGTTTTGGTTAATGTCTAAAGATAGGGGAAATATATGGTTCATATTTTTTGGATCATGTTATTCTCAATATGTTGATTCTAGAACTTCAATTGAGGCCATGTCATCTTGAATACTCATCCTTTGGAGGAAAGATGAGTTTTTGGTATAAACTTATTAAAGGATGAAACTCAACTTGAAAAGTAAGTATATTTCCTTATGTTCTTATTCAATCTAATAAATTAATTCTCCAACTTTATTAAAGGGAATTTAAATCAAAAAAAGTTTTCCATTTACTATTCATACTAGGGAATCAAAGAGCATTAAACCTATCAAAATTTTGTTGTTTTATGGTGGTTAACTTTCATCTAATAATGTTTTCTATCACACTCCATCAGAACCTAACAATTAGTTTCTCCTACATATCCATCTTTCCATAGAATCCTTGTATGTGTTATATTGGGTGACATTTATTCTTATCTTTTTTTTTCTTTTAGTTTGATAGTTTTATTGAAACTTTTTTCATGTATGGTAATTTCAATGATGTTTCTGAGACCAATATTAAATTTGTGAGGATGCAATTTTCAAAAGGGTGGAAGGATGTAATGACCCAGGTATTTATATAATAATACATTTTCATATCTATTAATATTTATGAATAATATATTAATTTTATGTCAATGATGACACCACGTTCGATAGCGTAATCAACACGCAACAACAGGTTTTTTTGAAATCTTATGTTGCACACAACTTTTATTTATACCGAAAAATAATATATTATTATTGTTATTTTAAAATTGAAGTTAACGTATAACTGTTGTATTAATAAGAATTAACATAAATGAAAAAATTATTATTACACATGTTTGTTAAATGTATTTACATATATATGATTATTTTTTTAGGCTTAAAATAATAATGAATCCAATTATAAGCATGAAATACTCTAAGAATCTTTAAAAGGTTGATTTACCACATTTTGATGAGGAACCCTTTTTAAATCTAGTTTATGTTCATTTTATATGTTCCATTTGAAAAAATAAATTTCTTCTTTAGAATAAGGACTTAAAAATTTTCTTGGGGTAATTATTTGGTTTTTTTCTAATAATGTTCATTTTTAATGAATAATGAAAAATACTTTATTTTAAGTCAAAATTATCTTTTCATCAAATTTATTTATATTATTAGATTGTATTTTTAAATGGTTTTAAAATGTATTTATATTATATTTTTATCATTTAATTCAATTTTGGCCATTTTAAATAATTTCACTTTGAAATTGGACATAAGCACATGTCAATATTTTGGAAGTTTTTACTTCATAAAAACACACATTTTTAGTTTTGACAATGAGAAATAATTTTAAATTAATTTCATCAAATTATATGTTTTGAATTTGGAAAAATGGATTCAATATTTGGAATCATGAGGTCCAAATTATTAAAATAGGTACCTTTTAGTTTTAGATATTATGAATAGTAACTTCTGTAAATATTTTATTTACCATGGTTAAAGGATAAATTTAGGAAATAAGGGTAAAAATAATATTATAATAATATTAAATTTCATTAACACATGTCTGAACAATATTTGATGTGATTTTTCCATCCATGGGAATCCTTTGGTCGATTTTAGGATCACATGGTGCCACTTGTGTGTGAAAATGACCTTTTAATCACATTTAATATAAAGTTAAGGAAAATATAACCTAAACATGTATCTTTTACTAATTTTTTTATATGGGGTTATGTAAGTGATCCATTAAACTATAAATATTAATTGGAAAGATAAAATGATTTACTACATCATGGTATTATATTTATATTTTTTATACATAAAATAAATAAATTTATTTATAACATAATGGGGATGTAGGGACTGCCTTATTAATGAAAGATTTAAATAAATGAGATTATAAATATTAAAATAAATTTAATTTTAAAATTTTTAGGCCATAAAAGAATTTTTGGTATGATTATGACTTCATAAATTTGAATTAATGAAGTTTATTTTGAATGAATAAAGTTGTTGAAGATTTTTAAAAAGTCATTATATGAATAGTATAAAAATGACATAAATTAGTTTTTAAAACAATTAATATTTTATTAAATGATATAATAGTCTTAAAAATATAATATTTGTACACATGACATATATGATGTTAAAAATGAAATCATTTATCCATTTTTTAGGTTTCCTTGAATTTTCAAATAACTATGGTAACCATATATTATGAATATAAAAGAACACATGGTAAAAGTTAAATTAGTTTACTAAGGGTTAAAACTAAAATATAAGGATAATTTTATGACCTACACTTGTCTAAAATCCATTGGATGAAATTAGTTAGATCCATACTCATCTAATAATTTAAATATATCACTTCGATGTTATTATAATTCAAAAATCAATTATTAATAAAATAATATTTTCAAACATTCCTAAAGTGCCCCTCCTCCCTCTTGTAAAAGGGCACCATATCTAACCATCACTCACACCACTCAAGACCCCATTTCTAATCCATCCCTTGCCTAAATAATCTCCCAAATTTCCAATACTCCTCCTAGAATCATTAAATTATGATGAAGGAGATTAAAGAAGGCCTTTTTGCTAAAATAAAAAGGAGTTACTGGATTTGAGCTAATGTCTTCTCTTAAGATTCTTTCATTTATTAACCTTCAGTTTCCCCATAAACTATATTTATTCAATTGTCTTATAAAAAAACCTATATAATAAATATAATAGGTTTTTTATATGTATTCTAACTAAACTTACACAAACCATCTTCTAATGGGTATAGAACATATTGTCTATGTGGACGGTGAACTGTTTCCTCACAAAATGATGATTGTTCAATTTTGCACTACCACATCTCATGGTGTCCATATTGGTGGAACTATAATTATATATGATATTTATTTTATCTCTATTATTCTGTAATTCACATTTATAATATACATTTATGCTTTTCATGTTGTAAAAACACGATAATTTCATTTGAGGAAGTGCAGACTACCGCCCCCTCAATGTGATATAACTCGTTCATGCTATATACGGAACAAATAATGGATGGAATAAATGAACTTATATAACATATATAACATATATATTATACTGTAATTAAAATATACCTATTTATGAGTTAGTTTTCATTCCCTTAAATATGAAAGAAATGAATGTACTGTTCATGCGTACATATGGCTTACCGTCTCGATGAATGGTGCATTTCATTTCTTATATCCAAATACTGTGGAATATTATAAATACATGCATACTAGATATATATGATATATAAATCTTGAATATCATTATATAGATAATTTACTTTTGGCCACATGGACAATATTTAATTACAATGATTTTATTTTTTACTTAAGTTCTGAACATCGACAAAATGTCTGATATTAACTCAAATAATTAAATAATTTTAATTTCAAGGTAATATGTGATATAAAAGGAATAATAAACTTTAAAAAGGTTATTAATTATTCATAAATTAACTTATGTTTGTTATTCATGAGGAACAGTTAATATACGAGACATGTCGGACTAGAGGTAAGGGACTTTGTCTTAATCTCCTTTCACCGAGGCATTTTTTTATAATATAAACCCCCATCTTTTACACAGTTTATAATAAACCCCTATGAATTTTACTTTCATTAAAAGGGAATATTTTTTCTATGTACTGTTTTACTAAATTATAAAAGAATTATTTTTAATGTATACGGAGACAATGACCTTTCCACTACCACAAGCATTATTTGATATTTTCCTTTCTTAACAAGCGGTGATGTTTTCAAATAGAAAATGAATACCATATAGCCTTTTTACATATTTTGGTATTGAAAATGTTTTTTAAATTTCATTTTCTATTAAATTAACATGAAATTATTTCTTTTGATTTCGATTGAAATTTTATGATTGAAATGTTGTTATTTGCAATATTTAATGTGTGATGATTATATAATGGTACACGGACCCTTGAGGGGTGGTTATGTGATAAACCAAATGATGGGAGGTTTTCTGATAAACCAAGGATGAGTGGTAATATTATAATCTCTAATTCATTGGGTTTGGATGTCGGAAATATACATATTCCATTTGTAATGATTTGTAGAATTCGACCGTATGGTTATTCTATTTGAGTATGATTTTGCCTCTTGTTACATTTATATTCTATGCATTGTTATCAAGGGGATTTATGGTAATATTTTTGTTAAAAAAGGGTAATAAATGAGCTTATATTCAGTGAATTGTTTTTTCTACTTCTTTAAGGTGAAATTATTACTTTATGATTAATTATTCTTGGTTTACATATTTATTTGGAAACTAACAGCTTTCCTTCATGGTGTATCCCTTACTGATCTTTTTATGGTCATTCCATTTTCTTGAAATGTTTTTCATAGGACATAAGGAGGAATAATGTCAAGAATGGGATTAAGGAAAATTCATGTTTTTAAAATATGGAAATAAACATGTTTCTTTTCTTTTAATAGTTTTTATTTTATGAAGAAATGGATACTGAGTAGAAGTGGCTACATGTAATATTCAAGATGGTTTGTATAATTATGAAAAAATTCTATAAAGCTCAAAACTTGATAAGATCCTCAATGTGAATTATTAACTTAACTTAATATTATGTATTGTTTAAGGATGGGTCCATATAGTTGGTATTGGAGGCCGATTTAGATAACATTAGATATTAGGGTGTTATTTAACAATAGGTGAAATAACCACAATGGTTAGAATATTAGAATGTGTTGTAGTTATTTTAGGAAAAATTGAATTAGTTTATGATAACATGAATAAGTATATCCTTGTATTTTCCCTCCTCAAAAGATATTATGTGATGATTTTACTGATATACTCACACTGACCTTTTTGGTTTTAGTAAATGGTTGGATATAACAAGAACCATAGTAATAGTGGTTGTGAAGAAAATTGTATCAGTATTCTGAATAAGAAACCGAATGAATTGGGATCTGCAATGAAAACTCCCGTGGTTATTCTAAAAAAACTATCTTGAGTCATGATTGACCACCTAAACCTTTTTGATTTTTATAAGTCATTATATATGCGACAAACAATCCAAATGGGAGTTTAGGTAATATCCATAAATGTTTGTATATTAAAAAAACAATGTGTCATGGATATGAAAATAAACACCTACGAAAATGATTCAAAGGGACGGGAATATTCAATAAATGTGTTAATGAAGGTCAAAAATCAAGAACAATCCATGGATAAAGGAATCATCAAGTTGACTTCAGGAAATAGAAATAAGTTATCTCTGAAGGATCAATTGTGTGTTTTAAATTTGTTGTGCATAGTCATTATTAAAAAATATATACTCCGAAAATGGTTCATGAATTGTATTTTTAGGTCCGTACAAATATATATTTACCAATTCATAATTCCATTACAATTGAGTATGAAGAAACATAAAATGACCAATGAAAGGTATGTATTATTTCTAAGCTGATGTTTTGACATTATCTAATCTTATGATATGATTATTGATTTTGTTTTTTGGAAAACAGTATTATAGAATAAGTTGGAAAAGAATCATTAGTAGATCATGGATAATTTTTAATGTGTAAGAAGACTACATATAAGGGATTCAAGTGTTTTGGTAGATTTTAGGATAATGAAATGCTTAAAATATTATGGATATTTTGATGATGAGATTACTTTTCAAGACTTATTCTAGTATGTGTAACCCTAAAGTTTTCTATGTGAAAATGTTACTTAAGAACGAATTAAATTTTCTTGTCTAGACATGATGGAAAACTTTATGGGTTCATATGATCTTTTAATTTTTATGTGATAAATGGTTATTAAATTTTGGGATGCAAAATGAAAGGTATTGGATAAATTTTGAGAATAAAATAGGTTGTGGTTATTTTTGAGGAAATTATCTTATTTTTGAGAATTTTATAATAATGATATGGTTTTATAAAAATTAAAACCTGTTGGATGGGTGACAACCTGTCATGTCTGGCATGGCTATGGGAATCGAACCCACCACTGAAGGGCGACAAGGGAACATCGCCTACCACTGGCCTACATGAAGTCCATGTTTTGTATGATTTATTCTTTTTAGTTAAATGACATTACAGATCAAGATTAAGTAGATTGTGGATATTATGTTTTTTTAAATTTATATCCTTACTATAGGAAAATGATTTGGTGATTGAGTGATAATGGTTATTTTGGATTATGCTTTTTCTTTTGGGACACAATATGCCAATAAAAAAATAGAATACTTTGGGATTTCAATTGAGGATTAATGGTGGAATTTAATATTGTGAGAATCTCTTTTTTAGACATATAGAGATTTGGGTCATCTATTGAAATTATTACTCTATCATAGGTAATATGTGATTAAGTTAATTACTTTTTATTATGAGACTTTAAGAGTAGTCGATGTTATTTGGAGATAAATATTAAGATTTATCATGGAAGACTATGTGTTGAAATCCTTATGAATTTTGGGTTTAAAACATTTTTTGGATTATTTTGACTAATTTTAAGTCCAATTTTTTATTGAATGGTCTTTGTTGAGCTTTGGGTATTGTTTGTTAAATTTTAAAGATTAAGGGTATTATTTCTTTTTTTATAAAAGATTATCCTTTTTGGGGATTATCAGATCTTGTACTAACATTTTTATTTTTGGTTAATGTCAAAAGGCAGGGGAAATATATTTTTCATATTTTGGGGATCATGTTATTATCTATAATTTGATTCTAGCAATTCTAGTGAGGCTAAGTCATCTTGAATACTCATCCTTTAGAGGAAATATGAGTTTTTAGTAGAATCTTATTAAATGATGAAACTGTACTTGAAAAGTAAGTATATTTTCTTATGTTCATAGTCAATCTCATAAATAAATTCTCAAACTTTATGAAAGGGGATTTCAAACAAAAAAAATATTTTCTATTTACTTTTATTTCTAGGGAATCTAAGAACATTTAAACTATCACAATTTTGTGATTTTCTAGTGGTTATCTTTCCCCAAATCATGTTTTATATCACTCTCCTTCAGTACATGACAATTACTTTCTCCTCTATATCCATGTTTTCATAGAATCCTAGTATGTGTTATATTGGGTGACATTTAATATTCACTTTTTTTCTTTTAGGGAGATAGTTCTATTGACTCTTTTTCTGATATAGTACTTTCAATGAAGTTTCTGAGACTAATTTTAAATTTGTGAGGAAGAAATTTCCAAAAGGTGGGAAGGATGCAATGATCAAGGTATTTATAGAATAATTATTTTTTATATCTATTAATATTTAGGAAAAAAATATTAATTTTATGTTAATTATGAAATTTTGTTCGATAGCGTACTCAACATGAAATAATAGGTTTCAGTGAAATCTTATATTGCACACAAATTTGAGTTATACCAAAAAATAATATATTATTATTAGTATTTTAAAATAGTAGTTAATGCATAACTATACTTTTACTAGGAATTAACATAAATAACAACATTATTACTACACATGTTTGTTAGATGTATTTTCATTTATACGATAAATTTGAGAGGCTTAAAATAAGAATGAATCCAATTATAACCATGAAATACTATAATATTCTTTAAAAGGAAGATTTACCACCTTTTGATGAAGAACCATTTTTAAAAATAGTTTTTTTCACTTTTATATGTTATGTTTGACAAAATAAATTTCATCTTTAGAAGTGGGACATAAAAATTAACTTTGGGTAATTTTTTGGTATTTTTCTAATAATGTTCATTTTTTAAAGAAAATGAAGAATACTTCATTTTATGTCAAATTTGTCTTTGAATATAATTTATTTCAATTATTATATTGTAATTTTAAATGTTTTTAAAGTGTAATTAGATTATAGTTTCATCATTCAATTCATTTTTGGTCATTTAAAATAATTTCACTTTGAAATTGGACATAAAACATGTCAATATTTTGGTAGTTTTTACTTCATAAAAACACACTTTTTTAGTTTTGACAATGAGAAATAATATTAAATTTATTTCATCAACCTATATATTTTGAATTTGGAAAAATAGATTCCATATTTGGAATCATGAGGTCCAAATTATTTAAATAGTTACCTTTTATTTTTTGAAAGTATGTATAGTAACTTCAGTAAATATTTTATTTTCCATGTTTAAATGGTAAATCTGGAAAATAAAGGTAAAAAATAATATTATAATAATATTTAATTTCCCTAACACATGTCATAACCCTATTGGATGAGATATTTAAGACCATGGGAATCCTTGCGTCGATTTTAGGATCCCATGGTGCTACTTGTGTGTGAAAATGACATTTTAATTACTTTAAATTTAAAATTAAGGAAAGTACAACCTAAACATGTATCTTTTATTAACAAAATTTTCATATGGGGTTATATAAGTGAACAATTCAACTATAAATATTAATTATAATGATAAGTTTATTCACTACATCATGGTATTTTATTGATAATTTTTAGACATTAAATAAATAAATTTATCTATAGCACAATGGTGATGTATTGATGACCTTATCAATGAAATATTTAAATAAATGAGATTATAAATATAAAAAATATTATTTTTAACAATTTTATGCCATATAATAATTTTTGGTATGATTATGACTTGTTATATATTAATTAATGAAGGTTTTTTGAAAGAATCAAGGGGTTGTGAATTTTTAAAGACATGATATTAATAGTATAAAAATTGATATAAATTAGTTTTTAAAATAATTAATATTTTATTAAATGATATAATAGTCTTAAAATATAATATTTGTAAAAATGACTTATATGATGTTAAAAATTTAATCAATGATCCATTTTTGGGTTTCTTGGAATTTTATAGAAACTATGGTAACTGTAACACCTGAGACTTTTATGAGAAATCTTTTGTTTTTATGTTATATAAATCATCAAAGGGATCTTTCACTACACAGAACACTAGCTTTGCTTTCTTTACATGCAATCACGATCTTCCTCGATAGCTTGCATCGTATGTAATACCGAGTTTCACTAAACAACGATATGCTATTAAAATATTATTAAAACTAGCCGTTATGAATAGTAATAACCACTTTTTGAAATTTTTAAAATTTTAATTTTCAAAATTGATTTCATTTTTGGATTCGGAATATCGAAATTAGCCTAGGGTGAAATTTTGGTATTTTTCTGAAAACATTCAATTTTTAATGAATAGTGAAAACACTGGGTTACTATTTAAAAACGGGCCTTTTATTTAAATAATTATTTATTTTATTTAAATTTATTTTAGATCAAAATTGATACATAATACCTATATAAGTTAAATGCAATTCATTGGAGTCGTTTTATAATAATTTTAGATATATAAAAATTTTATTGAACTTTTGACCATCTTTTACACACCTCCTAGGAGAATTTGCAAATTTACATAAAACATAATTTTACCGCTTCTGTGAATGTAATTTCAAAAATCCATGCGAAATGGTTGATTTCAGCAAGTAAAATGTGGTTCAATGAGATGAAAATAATTTTTGGTGAATAGTAACTTTTTACTTTTATTTACCACGGTTAAAAGTAAATAGGGTAATTAAGGGTAAAAATGATATTATTATTACCCTAACACATGTCCTAATTCTATTGGATAAGTGTTATTCAACCTAAAGCAACCTTAGGAATAAAATATGACCATTTAGACCTACATGGATTAGATTAGGACATTTAATATTAATTTATTTAAAGAAGGGTTAACATAGTTAAAATCAATGTTTAATAAGTAAATCATTTTTAATATAGGGTTATACATAAGATAAATTCAACTATAAATATTCATTAGAAAGATAAAATTATTTCATACATAATGGCAATTTATTTGTAATTTTTAGACTTTAAATAATTTAATTTATTTATGACACAATGATGAAACAGTAATTATATTATTAATGAAATATTGACATAATTGATGTTATAAATACCCAAATAAATATAATTTTAGAATTTTTATGAATTCGAATAATTTTATATGTTAATATGACATGTTAGTATTTATTCAAATAACTTTTTTCTAACTAATATTTCTGTTATTATTTTCACAAAAATTAATTACCAAATAGTGTCAAAATTGACATAAAATAGTTTTTAAAACAAATACTATATTATTAATAGTTATTTTATTCCTAAAAATCTATAGTTAGGCCAAATGACTTAGATAAGGTTATATATATTAATAATAAACAACTTGGGGTTCGTTTGGCTTGTTATAGTAAGTTTATTAACCTTATAGTGTAAGAAAACAAGAAGACACGGTAAAAGTTAAATTATCTAACTTAAAGTTAAATCTAAATGATAAGGTTAAAATAGATACCTAAACTTACTTAAATTATATTGGATGAGATTATTTCGACCCATACCCACCTTATATTCTAAATAAATCATTTTGGAGCTATTAAAAACCGAATATGACTTTATAATAAAATAATATTTTTAGTTTTTCCAAATGTGCCCCTCTCCTCCCTTATTAAAGGGCACCTCCTCCCTCTTTTCCTCACACCACTTTGAGCCTTAAATCTTGTCCAACACCTTCCAAATTCTCTTCTCCACTTCCCTAGAAACATCCTAGAGGTCCTGGTCTTCTTCAAATGCTAATTTTAGTCCCCTAAAAGGAGGTCTCAAAGAGGTGCTTCAAAGAAGAGGTAATGTTCGTTACCGATTCTTTCAAACTTTATTTCTTCTTCCACTTCTTATTCTTTAGTTATTTCATTATGATGTAATAACATAAGTATCACTCATATGCTGATATGTTATTATAATTATTAAACAACCCTATTTCACCATCTATCCATCCTACGGAAAACGGAATCACTGCGCGTGCGTACGTACGGAATACCGTCTCCACGCCGTGGTGTAATCTATTTTCCACCACCACCTTACTTGGATGGGTATAATGGTGCAAAAAAATTACTATATATGATTATTGTAAAGTAATATTTTTTATGAAATAGTATACATACACTCCAGTACAATTCCATGATCATGGGAACGATATCGTCGCTCGTGCGTACGTACGGAATACCGTCTCCATGATGTGATGCGACTCGTTCTACATGATGTTCATTTCATCATGATTATATAAATGAATTTAATGAATAAATATGATATATAGTACACTAATACCATTCTATAAATGAGGTATCTATAACCTAAAGATAGTAATAAGAATTTATTCTACAAAACACGCATACGAACATAAAGTAATAAACACTCGAATAACAAGTAGCAATTAAATATTAATAATAAGAAGTTAATAATATGAAAATATATGATATCATAAAAATAATTATGATTCTGGAATAAGTCAATGACATTATTTAAATCATTATACAGGAGGTTCTGACACTTACGAAGCAAATCGGACCTAAGGTAAGGGAAAATCTCACAATCTCATTTTTATCCGAGATTGTTTATACTTCAGAATTTACTGGGGAATATTTATCATCCACATCCATGTTTTCTCAATATGTAATATTATTTCCATCCACCTGCAATTATTTAAATCCAATTTTACCCTTCGGTGAGTTTTTAGTAAAAGATATGAAAGGAATCTTTTGTCATTTTTTGTACGAGGTACTTTTTGACTTTTCCGACCAAAGTACAGGAAGAATGTTTTTCTTAACTTATACGGCATGAATGGATTTTTAGAACATTATTTCCATGAATCTTCCTTTACAAGTTTTCAAGTTTATTTTCAATCAACTTATTTTAGTTCAAAATTATATGACATGTTAATAAAGGAAATTTTTTTTAAAGTAGAAAGGATATTTTCCTCAAGAATGGAGTTCAAGCATTTTATCAAAATTATTGTCCATCTAAGATAATATAGGGTTATGTTTGTATCCCAATTATTACATTGATTTGATTATGTTGTGATGGAATTATTTTTATGAATTCCTTTATCTTATATGAATTGTTTTATGATGTCATGATGTTTAAGAATCCCATTTTTATTACATGGGTTATACAATGATGTATGATTTATGATTTTTTGGAACACATAAGAATGGTATCATTATGAGATGGGTGGGACCTATATCTCCCTCCAATGCATTGGGTAAAGATTTATATCTCATGATATAGACATGACTAGAATGGAAGGTTAAACCGGTTCAGTGAAAGAGGACTAAAACGAGGAGTGAACTCGGTTCAGAAATGGACTTTGTCCGCTAAGATAGTCTTTGCAATGAGTCTTGACTAACAAAAAATGTTTCTCTATGATTATGTGTGTATGACACAAAGTTTCATGTTTTAAGTAATGATTATTGGGATTATATTTTACTGCTATGATTTATCCCATGTTATGAAATTATGATCTCTTTTGCAGGTTATGATTTCCAAAATGTTATGTTCTTATAAATATGATGTGATTGATATTTCTTTTGTTTACCCTTACTGAGCATTTGAGCTCACCCTTTTGTATGTTTTCTTTCCCCAGGTCAGGAAGAAGGTTATTAAGTAGGATATACCAAAAGGGACTCTAGATATGATGAAATAAATGGGAGATAGTGTAGATGCTTTATGTACTAGTTGTTTATGTTTCCCAGTTTCTAAAGACACTATACATATACAGTCCTTTCATGGTTTTGTTATATGTTGTAATAATTGTACTTAAATTTTGAATTAATAACCATGTATGTAAGGTATGGGTCGTTATATTTGGCATCAGAGGCAAAGGAGGTTGGAATGTATCTGATCCTTGGGAACTCTCACATGTGAGTGTTGGAAGAAACATGGCTCTCCGTCCAAGGGCTTCATGAGGAAATGTCTACCACTAGGGATGGTGGTGTGTCCCACCCAGGGGGTGTAGCCACCCATGGAGGTCCATGGTAGGTATCAATTATAGTCCACTGGATGTAATTCCAGACTGTTATAGTTGGTATCAGAGGAAAGTTATAGTCAACCATTGGAAACTAGGATGTGAAAGCCTTAGTCTAAACCCTAAGGATAAGTCTAAGCGTAGAACATGATCTTAGTATTTTAAAAATTTCCATGAACAACCTATGATAAGACCTTATGTGTGAAATTTTATTCTTGATTATGTGTTTTTCCTATTATAATTATTTTTGCTCACACTATTCTTCTTGGTTTTAGTCAATGGATGGAACCCGAAGGAACCGTGTTAATGTGAAATGCGACGGGCAATGCAATGATTGTCCCCCTGAGCAACCAAACGTTATGGGAGCTGGAATGAAAAATCTTGTAGCCATGCTCACACAACTTTCTCAAGCTATGAATCATGCATGACTTCTAGACGAGCAAAAAAAGGAGCAAAATTCTGTTGAATCCTTCATGAGGCAGCGTCCACCCTCATTCAGTGGGTCTTCTGATCCATTAGTGGTTGAACATTGGATCAGTACCACTGAAAAGATATTTTCAGTTCTTCAATGTTCTGAGCATGATGAAGTCATCTTAGCAGTGTATCGTTTGGAAGGTGATGCTGATCAATGGTGGAATCTTATTAAGAATACGAGGCAAAGGGATGGAATTGAGTCCATGGAATGGGATGAGTTCAAGAACTTATTTTTCAATAATCATTTCCCTCATATTCTTCGAAAAAAGATGGAGAAGGAGTTTCTTGAACTAAAGAAAAAGGATGATGAATCTGTTGGTACCTACGAAGATAATTTTACAAGACTTGCAAGTTACGCTTCTGGTATTATTATCCAACCTGAGAGTAAGATCGATCGATTATTTAGTGGCGTAAAACCAAGTCTTCAAAGGGTGTCAGCCATTAGAAACTTCAATAGCTACGAGGAAATCGTTCAATGTGCTCTCAAAGTTGAGATGGAGATCGGAGTAACCCATCAGTCATATGGGTTTGATAAGAAGAGGAAAATGGAATTCAAAGGAAAATCTAAAGAGAACACTGAAAAGAAGATGAGTTTTCCCTTATGATCAATGTGTGGAAAGAAACATGGAGGGAGTTGTCTTAAAGGGACATGTAAATGTTTCAAATGTGGAAAGTAAGGTCATCGGGCATTTGAATACCACAATGATGGGAATAAGATTCCTAGTGATGAGAACAAAGAAAAGGCTACACAGAGTGCACCTCCTACACTTCAATGATACAAGTGCAAGGAAATGGGGCATTATGCCAATCAATGCCCTAATCCAAGGGTTGTTGATGATGATCAACATCAACAAATTCTTAAAGCTAAATACAAAGGAAAGTCAAATGCAATTTCTAACAGCGATGTGAAGTTTGATAATGAAGTGGTGAAAGGTACACTTACCATCCACTCTAAAGGAGCAAATGTTTTATTTGATTCTAGATCCACCCACTCTTTTATTTCTGAATAATTATATAAGGGTATCGCCTTACTACCTCAATAATTAGATGTTGAGTTAGCTGTGACATCTCCTAATGTCACAACAGTCGCGTCAAAAGTTTATAATTCTTCTCTGATTGAAGTTTGTGGGAAAGTGCTTCCTGAAAATCTTGTGATCCTTCCTATAGTGGAATTTGATGTGATTCTTGGAATGGATTGGCTTTCTCTATATGGATATCATAGCAATATCCAAATAAGGGAAGTCACATTTCATATTCCAGATCAATCTGTGATCGTCTATCGATGCAAGGATGAACATAACCTTCCAGTGGAAATTTCTTCCATCTTATGAGTCTTGATTCCACTAAATGAAGGTTATTTATCTCAAATGGTTGGTGAGAAACTCACAATTAAGAATATTCCCATTGTATGGGAGTTTGATGATGTCTTTCTGGAGGAATTACTGGGTCTTCCACCAAATCGTGAAGTCGAGTTTTCAATAGAACTCGTACCGGGTGCTTTGCCAATTTCAAAGACACCTTATAGAATGGCCCCAATTGAGTTGCAGGAATTGAAGAAGCAACTCCAAGAGAATCTTTATAAAGGATTCATATTCCCTAGTACGTCACCAGGGGAGCACCTGTTCTTTTTGTTAAGCAGAAAGATGGATCAATGAGACTCTTTATTGATTATCGAGAACTTAACAAGATCACTATCAAGAACAAATATCCTCTCCTGCGCATTGATGACTTATTTGACCAACTATGCGGAGAAAAATACTTTTCCAAGATTGATCTTTGTTCAGGGTATCATCAATTAAGGTGAAAAAGGGAGGATATACCAAAGATGGCTTTCTGTACAAGGTATGGACACTATAAATTTATAGTGATGCCATTTGGTCTTACTAATGCCCCTGCTATCTTCATGGATCTGATGAATAGAGTCTTTAGAGACTATCTTGATCAGTTTGTGGTAGTCTTTATAGATGATATTCTTGTCTATTCAAAGAGAAAGGAAGAACATGAAGATCACTTGAGAATTGTATTGAAGACCCTGATAAAGGATAGGCTTTATGAAAAATTTACCAAGTGTGAATTTTGGCTTCAAAAAGTTGCATTTTGGGTCACATAATCTCAAATGAGGGGATATCTGTGGATCCATCAAAAACCAGGTTATTGAAAGATGGTTGAGACCAACACCAGTAACCAAGATCTGAAGTTTTCTTGGTTTGGTTGGATATTATCGACATTTTGTGAAATATTTTTCAAGGTTATATAACCCACTCACCAAGTTGACTTAGAATGGATTTATGTTTGTTTGGACGGAGGAATGTGAAGAGAATTTCAAGAAGTTGAAAAGAAGGTTATCCAGTGCACCTGTACTCACACTTCCTTGTAGTGGAGAAAAGTTTGTGATCTATTGTGATGCATCCAAGAAGGGGTTTGGCTGTGTTCTTTTGCAAAATGATATGGTGATAGCTTATGCCTCACGACAGTTGAAAATGCATGAACAAAATTACCCAACTCATGATTTGGAGTTAGCTGCGGTAATCTTTGCATTAAAGATTTGGAGGCATTATCTTTATGGAGAAAGGTGTGATATTTATACTGATCATAAATGTTCAAAGTATATTTTCACACAAAAGGAGCTGAATATGCACCAAAGAAGATGGTTGGTGCTGATTAAGGATTACGACTGCTCAATTCATTACCACCCTGGGGAAGCAAACAAGGTAGCAGATGCATTAAGTCGACAAGACCATGCTAGCTTATCCATGATAAGGATCACAAAAGATCCAATATTTATGGATTTACAAAGGATAGATCTTGGAATTATAATGAAAGGGGAAAAATTGTATATTTCTCAAATGAATATTCAACCATCTATACATGTGAAGATTAAAGAGGCACAGAAAGAAGATGTAGAGTTACAAAAGAAGGTGATAAATGTTCCTGAATTCAACCTTGATTGCAATGGGATAATTATGTTCATGAATCGGGTTTGTGTTCCTCCCATCCTAGAATTAAAGAAGGAGTTTCTGGATGAGGCTCATAGTTCTTCATTCTTTATTCATCCTGGAAGCATGAAGATGTATAGGGACCTAAAAGAGTACTTCTGGTGGGACGGCATGAAAAGATATGTTGCTGAATATGTCTCTCGATGCTTGGTTTGTCAGCAAGTTAAAGCTGAGATACAGAAGTCTAAGGGGATGTTACAACCATTACTCATACCAGAATGGAAATGGGAAAACATCACTATGGACTTTCTCACCGGACTTCCTAAAACATCCAAAGGCAATAATGATATCTGGGTCGTCGTTGATCGTATTACAAAGTCTACACCCTTCATCGCTATTAGAGAGGATTTTTCTCTGGATCAGCTTGCCAGGATATAAGTGAAGGAAGTGGTAAAATTTCATGGAGTACCACTTTCTATTATATCTTATCGGGATCTGAGGTTTACCTCAATGTTTTGGCAAAGTCTTCAGTATACTCTAGATACAGAGTTGAGTTTCAGCACTGCTTATCATCCTCAGACAGATGGTCAGTCTGAGAGAACAATTCAAACTCTAGAAGATATGTTGAGAGCTTGCTCTATGGATTTCAAAGGTGGTTAGGATCAACACCTACCTTTGGTGGAATTATCTTATAATAATAGCTTTCACTCCAGTATTCAGATGGCTCCTTATGATTCTCTCTATAGAAATAAATGCAGGACTCCAACTTCCTGGGATGAAGATGGGGAAAGAAAGATATTAGGACTTAATCTTGTTGATGAGATGGCAGAAAAGGTCAGATCTATTCAATAACACATAAGAGCAGCTCAGAGTCGGCAGAAACGTTATGCCGACAACCGAAGAAAATACCTAGAGTTTGAAGTGGGTGATAATGTGTTCTTACAAATATCTCCTTAGAAGAGAGTAATGAGATTCAGAAAGAAGGGAAAGTTGAGCCCTAGATATATTGGTCCTTTCGAAATACTAGATCGTGTTGGGAAGGTAGAGTACCAATTGGCGCTTCCACCAAATCTCTCTCAAGTTCATGATGTGTTCCATGTATCTCTCCTGAGAAAGTACATACCTGATCCTTCACATGTACTCAGCTCAGAAGTTGTACCGCTGGAGCAAGATCTTTCTTATGAAGAACAGCCGATAGAGATTATGGATCGTAGCGAAAAAGTCATACGGAACAAGACCACTCGCTTCGTGAAAGTTTTATGGAGGAACCACCAATTAGAAGAAGATACTTGGGAACTTGAGGATATTATGAGGGAGAGGTATCCTCATCTGTTTGTAATGAAGTGACAAATTTTGAGGGCGAAATTCATTTTAAGGGGGGTAGAATGTAACACCCGAGACTTTTATGAGAAATCTTTTGCTTTTATGTTATATAAATCATCAAAGGGATCTTTCACTACACACAACACTATCTTGGCTTACTTTACACGCAATCACGAGCTTCCTTGATAGGTTGCGTCGTACGCAATACCGAGTTTCACTAAACAACGATATGCTATTAAAATATTATTAAAACTAGCCCTTATAAATAGTAATAACTACTTTTTTAAATTTTGTAATTTTTTTTCAAAATGGACTTCCTTTTTGGATTCAGAATATTGAAATTAACCTAGGGTTAAATTTTGGTATTTTTCTGAAAACATTCAATTTTTAATGAATAGTGAAAACACTATGTTACTATTTAAAAACCGACTTTTTATTTAAATAATTATTTATTTAATGTAAATTTATTTTAGGTCAAAATTGATACATAATACCTATATAAGTTCAATACAATTTATTGGAGTCATTTTATAATAATTTTAGATATATAAAAATTTTATTGAACTTTTGACTGTCTTTTACCCACCTCCTAGGAGAATTTGCAAATTTACGTAAAACATAATTTTACCACTTTTGTGAATGTAATTTCAAAAATCGGAGAGACACGGTTGATGTCAGTAAGTAAAATGTGGTTCAATGAGATGAAAATAATTTTTGGTGAATAGTAACTTTTTACTTTTATTTTCCACGGTTAAAAGTAAATATGGTAATTAAGGGTAAAAATGATATTATTATTACCCTAACACATGTCCTAATTCTATTTGATATGTGAAATTCGACCAAAAACAACCTTAGGAATAAAATATGACCATTTAGGCCCACTTGGATTAGATTAGGACATTTAATATTAATTTATTTAATGAAGGGTTAAAATAGTTAAAATCCATGTTTAATAAGTAAATCATTTTCAATATAGGGTTATACATAAGATAAACTCGACTATAAACATTCATTAGAAAGATAAAAATATTTCCTACATAATGGTATTTTATTTGTAATTTTTAGACTTTAAATAATTTAATTGATTTATGACACAATGATGATGCAGTAATTATATTATTAATGAAATATTGACATAATTGATGTTATAAATACCCAAATAAATGTAATTTGAGACTTTTTATGAATTACAATAATTTTCTACGTTAATATGACATGTTAGTATTTATTTAATTAATTTTTTTTGAACAAAGCTTTCTGTTATGATTTTCACAAAAATAAATTACCAAACAGTGTCAAAATTGACATAAAATAGTTTTTTAAACAATACTATATTATTAATTGTTATTTTATTCCTAAAAATATAAGGTTCGGCCAAATGACTTAGATAAGGTTATATGTATTAATAATAAACAACTTGGGGTTCGTTTGGCTTGTTATAGTAAGTTTATTAACCTTATAGTGTAAGAAAACAAGAAGACACGGTAAAAGTTAAATTATCTAACTTAAAGTTAAATCTAAATTATAAGGTTAAAATAGATACCTAAACTTGTTTAAATTGTATTAGATGAGAGTATTTCTACCCATACCCACCTTATCTTCGAAATAAATCAATTTTGAGCTATTAAAAACCGAATATGACTTTACAATAAAATAATATTTTTTGTTTTTTCAAAGGTGCCCCTCTCCTTCCTTATAAAAGGCCACCTCCTCCCTCTCTTCCTCACACCACTTTGAGCTTTCAAGCTCGGCCAACCCCTGCCAAATTATTTTCTCCACTTCCCTACAAACATCCTAGAGGTCCTAGTCTTCTTAAAAGACCAATTTTAGTGTCCTAAAAGGAGGTCTCAAAGAGGCGCTTCAAAGAAGAGGTAATGTTCATTACCGACTCTTTCAACTGTATTTTTTCTTCGAATTCTTCTTCTTTAGTTGTTTCATTATGAAGTAATAACATCAGTATCACTAATATACTGATATGTTATATATAAGTATGAAACAACCCTATTTCACCATCTATCCATCCTACGGAAAATGAAATCAACGCGCGTGCGTACGTACGGAATACCGTCTCCACGTCGTGGTGTAATCTATTTTCCACCACCACCTTTATTGGATGGGTATAATGATTGAAATAAATAACTATATATGATTATTGTAAAGTTATATTGATTCTGAAATAGTATACATACACTCCAATACAATTCCATGATCATGGGAATGATATCATCGCTCGTGCGTACGTACGGAATACCGTCTCCACGATGTGATGCGACTCGTTCTACATGATCTTCATTGCATCAAGAATATATCAATGAATTTAATGAATAAATATGATATAAAGTACACTAATACTATTCTGGAAATGAGGTATCTATAACCTAAAGAGGAGAATAAGAATTTATTCAACAAAACACGCATACGAACATAAAGCAATAAACACCCGAATAACAAGTAGCAATGAAATATTACTAATAAGAAGCTAAGAATATGACCATATATGATATCATAAAAATAAGTATGATTCTGGAATAAGTCAATGACATTATTTAAATCATTATACAGGAGTTTCAGACACTTATGTAGCAAATCGGATCTAAGGTAAGGGAAAATCTCACAATCTCATTTTTATCTGAGATTGTTTACACTTTAGAATTTACTGGGGTATATTTATCATCCACACCCATGTTTCCTTAGTATGTAATATTATTTCCATCCGCCTACAATTATTTAAATCCAATTTTACCCTTCGGTGAGTTTTTAGTAAAATATATAAAAGTAATCTTTTGTCATTTTTCGTACGAGGTACTTTTTGACTTTTCCGTCCAAAGTACGTGAAGGATGTTTTTCTTAACTTATACGGAATGAATGGATTTTTAGAACATTATTTCCATGAAGCTTCCTTTACATGTTTTCAATTTTATTTTTAATTAACTTCTTTTAGTTTAAAATTATATGACATGTTAATAAAGGAAAATGTTTTTGAAGAAGAAAGGATAATTTCCTCAAGAATGGAGTTCAAGCATTTTATCAAAATTATTTTCCATCTAAGATAATATAGGGTTATGTTTCTATACCTATTATTACATTGATTTGATTATGTTGTGATGGAATTATTTTTATGAATTCCTTTATCTTATATGAATTGTTTTATGATGTCACGATGTTTAAGAATCCCATTTTTATTACATGGGTTATGCAATGATGTATGATTTATGATTTTCTGGAACACATAAGAATGGTATCATTATGAGATGGGTGGGACCTATATTTAAATCCAATGTATTGGGTAATGATTTATATCTCATGAGATAGACATGGTTGGAACGGCAGGTTAAACCGTTTCATTGAAACAGGACTGAAATGAGGAGTGAACTCGGTTCAAAAATGGACTTTGTTCGCTAAGATAGTCTTGGAAATGAGTCTTGAGTAATAAGAAATGATTCTCTATGATTATGTGTGTATTCCACAAAGTTTCATGTTTTAAGTTATGATTATTGGGATTACATTTCACTTCTATGATTTATCCCATGTTATGAAATTATGATCTCTTTGGATGGTTAAGATTTCCAAAATGTTATGTTCTTATGAATATGATGTGATTGATATTTATTTTGTTTACCCTTACTGATCATTTGAGCTCACCCTTTTGTATGTTTTCTTTCCCCAGTTTAGGAACAGGGTTATTAAGTAGGATATGCGAAAACGGACTCTATATATGATGAAATAAATGGGAGACAATGTAGATGCTTTTTGAACCAGTTGTTTATGTTTCCCAGTTTCTAAAGACACTATACCTATACGGTACTTTCATGGTTTTGTTATATGTTGTAATAAGTTTACTTCAATTTATAAGTAATAACCATGTATGTAAATTATGGGTCATTATAGTAACCATGTATTAGGAATATAAAAGAACACATTGTAAAAGATAAATTAGTTTACTAAGGGTTAAAACTAAGTTTTAAGGTTAATTTTATTACTGAAACTTGTCTAAAATACATTGTATGAATTTCTTTAGACCCATACTCATATGATATTCAAAATAAATCACTTTAGTGTTATTATAATTAGATAATCAATTATTAATAAAATATCATTTTCAAACATTCTTAAAGTGACCCTCGTCCCTCTTATAAATGGACACCATCACTAACCCTCACTCACACCGCTCAAGCCCCAATTTCTCATCCAACCTCTTCCAAAATAATCTCCCAAAATTACTATATTTCTTATATAATCCTTACATTACGAAGAAAAAAATTAAAGAGGGCCTTTTATCTTAAATTAAAAGGAGTTACCGGATTTTAGGTAATTTCTTCTCTTAAGATTCTTTCATTTATTATCCTTCACCTACCCCATAAAATATATTTATTAAATTATTTTATAATAAAACATCTATCTTAAATATACTATCTTATTTTATGAGATTTTTTTTAACTAAACTTACAAAATCCTTTGTCTAATGGGTATAGAATATACTATCTCTGTGGACAGCGAACTACTGCCTCACGAAATGATTATTGTTCGATTTTCCCCTTCCACCTCTCATGGTGTCCATGGAACTATAATTATATATGATATATATGATATTATTTTATCTTTATTCTTCTGTAATTTCAATTATAAAACACCTTTACGCTTTTTATATTGTATAAATACGATAATTTCATTTGAGGAAGTGCGGACTACGGCCCCCTCAAAGTGATATGACTCGTTCATGCTATACATGGAACATATAAAGGATGGAATAAATGAACATATTTAACATATGTAAAATATATATTATACTTTAATTATAATATGCCTATTTATCATTTAGTTTTCATTCCTTTAAATATGAAGAAAATGAATGTTGTGTTCATGCGTACGTATGGCTTACCATCTCCATGAATGGTGCATTTCATTTATTATATCCAAATTCTATGGAATATTATAAATAAAAATATGATAGATGTATATGATATCTAAATCATGAATATCATTGTTGATATATTGTACTTTTGGCAACATGGACAATTTTTAATTATAATAAGTTCATTTTTTACTCATGTTCCGAACATCAAAAAATGTCTAATATGAACTCAAATAATTAACTACTTGTTATAGCAAAGTAATATGAGATATAATAGGAAAATTAAACTTTAAAAACGTTCTGAAGAAGATATAAATTAACTTATTTTTATTATTCACGAAGAATAAGGAATATACAAGACAAGTCGGACTTAAGGTAAGGGACTTTGTCTTAATCTCTTTTCAATGAGGCATGTTTTGATAATATAATACTTCTTCTATTACACATTGTATAGTAAAACCCTATGAATTTTACATTCATTCAAAGGGAATATTTTTTCAATGTAATGTTTTACTAAAAAAAGGAATATTTTTAAAAAATGCGGTGACAACGACCTTTCCTCTACCGTGAGTATTATTTGATATTTAGAATCCTAATCAAGCTGTGATTTTTTTAAATGGAAAATGAATACCATATACCCTTATTACATATTTTTGTATTGAAAATGGTTTTGAAAGTGGATTTACCAATTCAATATCTTGAAATTATTTCTTTTTATTGGTAATGAAATTTTATGATTGAAATATTGATATTTGAAATTTTTTTGTGTGAAGATTATATAATGTTACAAGGAAATTTAACATGTTGTCACCTGATAAAACAAATGTTGGGTGGTTCAGTGATAAACCATGTATGGGTGGTTACATTATAACCTCCAATGAATTGGTTATGGAAGTTGGTCGTATGGTTATTCCATTGGTAAGAATGACTTATGGATGTCGACCGCATGGTTAATTCATTTAAGTATGATTATATCCAAAGTTACCTATATATGATATATTCTACTATATATGGGATCAATGGTAATACTTTGGTTACAAAAAGGGTAATAAAGGAGTTTATTTTTAGGGAAGTGTTTTTCTACTTATTAAGGTGAAAATTATTACTTTGTGATTAAGTATTCATGGTTTAATTTTTGTTCTGAAAACTAATGTCTTTACTTATTTCTATATCCCTTACTATGATTTTTATGCACATCCCTTGTTTTTGAAATTTTTTTCACAGGTCTTAAGATGGAATAGGGTCAGGGATGGGATCACAAAAATGCCATGATGTTAAAAACATGGAAGTAAACATGTTTCTTTTCTTTAAAGAGTTTTAATTTTATGATAAAATTAAAACTGAGTAGAAGTATCTACATGTAATATTAAAGATGTTTTGTATTAGTTATGTAATAATTCTCTAAATCTATAAACTTGAATAGATCCTCAATGTAAATTATTAACTTAATTCAATATTATATAATTTTTAAGGCTATGGCCTTACAGTTTTGATTTTAAAAATCTGGATTTTTGTATTAGATTTGTTTGTTGTTTTATGTTTATCAACTCAGGTAAATCATTCACAAATTTCATTTTATGATACCCGAGAACTTGTTCCAGCCCGTGGGGATCGGGAACGCCCTTCGTGTCTTTCCACAAACTAGGTTAGGTGCCGGTTTTGAAGGTGAGTAGATTCGATTCATGAACAATTAAATAACTTATAAAAATATATTATTGAATTCATTGGTTATGAATTAATTATAAACATATCTAAAAACCTATTTAATATAAAGGTATTGTTTTTAGAGAAAAACTATTATTATTCTCCAAAGGTGTTTTAACTGAATAAATTAAATTAACTACTATCAAATAATGGAATTAATGAAAATTATATATAATATATTAAATAAATTTTTTAACAATTATCCAAATTATTTTATAGGTGTATTAAAATAATAAACCCAATTTTACGCATTAATAGAATATATTTTTCATTAGATAATTTTACTGCCTTTTGATGTATAATTTTTTTAATCTATTTTTTGAAACTTTTATAAATTATGTTTGAAAAAATAATCTTTTAATTTGAAAAGGTAATATAAAATTTTAATTTTATTGAAATTTTTGTATTTTTTTGAATAGATTTATGATTTTATGAACAATGAAAATGTATTTTATTTTAATTGAAATCATATTCTTCTTATTAATAATTTATTATATTAAATTATATTTTTAGTCGATTTTAAAGTGTAATTAGAACATTTTTTTAACATTTAATATAATTTATGTCATTGTAATCTATTTCACATTAAATTTGGATATAAAAAAATTTCAATATTTAAAACAATTTAAATTTAAAAACATGTTTTATTTTTTTCTCAATGAGATTAATTTTAAATTAACTCTAGAAAATAATGTGTGTTAATTTTATTTTAAAATAGATTCCATATTTAGAATAATAATGGAGATATTTAGTATTTTGGTATATTTTATTTTTATACAATATGAATAAAAACTTTATTATGTTTTTAATTACCACAATTATAGGTAAATCGAGTAATTAAATGTATAAATAATTTTATAGGTAATATAAAATCACCCTGAAACTTTTCATAATATTAATGGACAATTTATTATCTAATAAAATCAGCCCTGTGTCTATTTTATGGCCTCTTAGTGCCAAATATATGACTTGAATCATTTTTAGGATTTAATTCTATGAAAAGTCTAATATTCCATACGCATGTTTTTAAAATGTATTAAATTTTTATATATTTTTTTAATAATATATCTTTATATATAAAAATTAATTTGAGATATAAACTTTTAATGTTCATCACAATAGTATATTTTTAATTTTTACAGCATAAATAATAACCTTAAATACTTACCCAATGATGATGTTGTAATTGTTTATTTAATGGAAATAACAAATAAATGATATTAAAAAATTTAAAATAAATATAATTTGAGATAGTTAATGTAAAAAAATAATTTTATATATGGACTAGACATATAAGAGATGTATTAAATATTTTATTTTTTGAAAGATATCATGTTCTTTTGATATTTTAGAAAAAATAAAGTAATGAATAGATTCAAAATTGGCATTAATTATATTTTAAAATAAATAATATTTTTTAAATGATATAAAATTAATAAAAATATAATACTAGTCCAAATTATTGAGATAAGGTTATTTATTTCATAAATTTTTCATTTATGGTTCATTAATCATTTGATAATAACTATATTAAACGTTAAAAAATTAAAACACATGTTTATCAAGGTAAGAGTTAAAGAGATTAAATTTGAGTTAAGGCCAAAAGATAAGGGTAATTATAAGGCCCCAGCCATAAACCTTACTTATTCTTGAGTTAATACAAGATTACACATTGAGGATCTTTTCAGGTTTAGAGTTTTAGAGAATTAGATCATAAAACTTGCATTACATTCCACACTTAAACAATGTGGTTACATAAAGATAGTATTCATTTTTTCCCATCAACAGAAACATATTTAAAATAAAACATGGATTCATTCTTGACACTTCCTTGACACTATCATCATATCATGTACCTTTCCCTTGACCTGTGAAAAAAAATTCAAAAAAAACTTGGGATGAGCATAAAAATCTCATTAAAGGATACACAAAGAAGGAAAAATGTTAGTTTTTCAGAAACAACAAGTAAACCGTGAGTACTTTACCAAAGAAATACTTTTCACCTTTATGAAGTAGTAAAAACTCTTCACTGAATAAAAGATCATTACTTACCCTTTTATAACCAAAATATTACCATAAAACCCATATAAAGAACACATAACATATAAATGTAACTTGGGACATAAACATACTTAAATGGAATAACCATACGGTCTACTTCCACACATACTTAATGGAATAGCCATACGGCCAACTTCCTTACCCAATTCATTGGAGGTTATAACGTAACCACCAGTCCTGGTATTCACGGCACCACCCGTCATATGGTTTATCACGTAACCACCCGTAAAATGTCCAAGTACCATCATTACACATAAAATATTGAAAATATAAACATTTCAATAACAACATTTCATTTGTAATCACAATAAGTAATTCCCACATATTGAATTAATCAATCCATTTTCAAAAACCATTTAAAAGAGATTTTTGAATCAAAGTGTCCCATACCACTTTGAAGCTTTTAATGGAATTATAATTTTAAAACATTGATGTCCATATAAATAAATACTGAAAACCATTTTTAAAACATGGACATTAAAGATAAATATTTAGAATAATAAATCTTTAAAACATTTAAAATGATATTTTTGTTAAATCGTTTTTAACAAAATGAGAGACTCTTGAATACAAATAATAGCAGAATAAAATTTAATCCGAACTTTATTATATCATGAGAATAAAGGAATTCATGATATAATATGTCAAAGGATAGTATACACACCATATAAGAGTTAATTGGTGCATAACAACAATGAAGTCTCAAAAGAAATGTAAAATGAGATGAAATCCATTATAAAGAAGGTATCATTAAATTAAGGATAAATCAATCTCATAATTATGTGTGAAAAATATAAATACACCCAATATAAGTGGATATTAAGTTTAAAACAATCAAAGGTTATTCACACATATTCAAAGGATGACATATTCAATAACTACATGTTGAACCCAAAGAAATCGAAATTGGGTTAAGAAGTTCCCTTTGTAAAATTTGACAGCCTAATGGCGTCACATAAAATTTTACAAAAAAAGGGGTGATGAGAGAGATAAATGGGATCTCATCACTTGGACATAAAATTTACATAAATAAGGATATAGAAGAACATATCCCAACATAACAGTATGTGAATTAAAAGACATAACAAAAGAAGTCTTTTAAGAAAAGAAGGGCGAAAGGTTCCCTTACCAACATGAGTATCTTTCGAAACATACACCCCATAAAAGAAGGACAATACAACATTGATGTAAATACTAATAAATTAAAGTATATTACACAATGTGTAAAAAAATGGGTATTACATACACCACTCAAAGGAAATTGTGGCAAATGTAGCATAAATCCCACGGGAATAAAAGTGAGATGAAAAATCCCTTACGAAAACTCAGCAGCCTAACGGCGCCACTTAAAACTTCCAAAAATGGATTGATGAGATCAAATAGGGTCCCTCATCATATTAGAATAAAATTTACAGCAAGAGTAATATATAATAACATCCACCATCATAAAAAATAGGAGTTAAAAGAAGTAACATAAAGGAGAGTACATAAAAAGAAAGAGAGAGGTTAGATCTCTTACGAAAATTCGACAGCCTAACGGCGCCACTCAAAACTTCCAAAATGGATTGATGAGAGAGAATAGGGTCTCTCATCATATGAAAATAAAAATTACAGTAAGAGTAATATAAAATATCATCCCAATAACAAAAAATATTATCTTCAAAAGGAATGACATAAAAGAGCGTACTTGAAAAGGAAGAGAGGAGTTGGATCCCTTACCTCGGGTCCGACTTGACTCGATCATTCTTTAACGTCCTGAATAATAAACTTGAGTTAATTTCTATTTGCTTAAGAACCTTTTTCAAGTTAATTTTTCCTTTTATATCACTTATTGCCATGTTATAAACATTATGTAATCATTTAAGTTAATAATGTTTGTTTTGTCGATATTTGGTTCTTAAGTCGAAAGTGGACTTCTTACAATTACATGTTGTTCGTGTGGTCAAAGGTTCTTTATATCCAGAACGAAATTCCTGATTTGGATATCATATATATCTATATATCTATAATATACATGTATTTATAATATCACATAATCATTTATAGGTAATAAATGAACTGCACCGTTCATGGAGACGGTAAGCCGTACGTACGCATGAACGCTACTTTCATTTCTTTGTCATATTAGTGGAATTAAAACTAAATTAGAGGTATTTATATTTTAATTCCAGAATTATATTCATCATTTAGATGTATCATTCGTCATATATATCCATTATATACATGTACTTATAATATTACATTACATTTGGGGATAAGAATTGAAATGCACAGTTCATGGAGACGGTAAGCCGTACGTACGCATGAACGCTACTTTCATTTCTATCTCATACTTTAATGGAAATAAATAATAATGATATATAGGTATATTATAATTCCAGTATAACATCATATATAATAACATTAAATCCATCCTTTATACATCCCACGTATGGCATTAACGAATCGCATCACTTTGAGGGGGCGGTAGTCCGCACTTCCTAAAATGAAGATATCGCGTATACCCATAATGAAACCCATAAAGGTAAGCCACAAATGGAAAATACAAAAGAAAAAACATAAACATATTATATATCATATATAAATATAGTGACATCTTAATGGACACCTTTGAAGGTTTTATATGAGTGTTGAACAATCATCGTTTCGTGAGGCAGAAATTCGCAATCCACGGAAACAGTATGTTCTTTAACCATTAGATGTAGGGGTGTGTAAGTGTAGCTCGAATACATTGTATAAAAACATCCTAGTATATTGAAGATACTGGAGTTGTTACAAAATAAATGAATAAAAAGAGTTTAGGGTGTTGGAGAGGCAAAATAAAACAAAAGGACTCAAGTGAATACATTACCTTAAAATCGGGTAACTCCCTTTGGTTTGAGCTCAAAGGCTTCCTTGGGAAGACTTATGCCCAAAGTGAGGGTTCAAGGAGTAAGAGAGGGAAGTGGAGAGACAAAATGGTTAGGTTTTGGCCGAGCCAAAGGCTTTTGGAGTGTGGGTAAGGAGGTAGAGGTGGGGGCCTTTTAAAAGAGGAGAGGAGGGGCACTCTTGGAAAGTAAAGAAAAGTCACTTTATTTTAAAATTATATTCGGATTTAAGAATTCCCACATGGATGTAATTGGTGGATAAGGTGATAAGGGTTCTAAATCCACTCATACAATAGGTTTTGGAAAAGTTTAGGTCTTATATATTACATTATCTTTCCATTTTATTTAAATCATTAAATAATGAGGTCATCGCTGCATCATCATGATGTCGTAAATAATTTAATTTATTTAACGTCTAAAAATTATAAAAAAAATACTATGATGTATGAAATCTTTTTAGATTTCTAATGAATATTTATAGTCAACAATCTTACTTGTATAACCCCATGTAAAAATGGTTTTAGTAAAACACCTTATGTGTGTGTCATTTTTACTTTAACACTAAATAAAAAGTTATTTATGTCATTTCCCAACCAAAGTGTCTCCATGGGGTCCCCAAGTTGACCCATGGCTTGTCTTGGTCGGCCATGACACATCCAATAAGGGTAGGACATGTGTCAAGGTATTTTCATTTTATTATAATATCATTTTTGCCTTAAATTGCACTAATTACCTCTAATCGCGATTAAGAACTTAAAAGTTACTATTCACAAAAAAAAATATTTTAATCTCATTGAACCACATTTTACTTCTTAATGACAACCATGTATGTCGGATTTTTGAAATTCAAAACACAGAAGTGGTAAAATTTCATTTAAACGAAAAATCAGTTTTTATAAGTACCACTTAGTGGTTTCACTATTCATCAAAAATTGAAGTTTTTCAGAAAAATCTCAAAAATTCACCCTAAGCTATATTTGATATTCCGAATTCAAAAATGATGTCTATTTTAAAAAATTAAAAACACATAAGTTGCATTAATTAATTTAATAATTAATTCCCGCTGTCAAAACAAATAGCGTGTTTTTATGAAACAATAAGTATGAAAAGATTGACACTAGTTTAAGTCCAATTTCAAAGTGAAATTAATTCCAACAACCACTATTGTATTAAATGGTAAAAGTATATTATAATTTCACTTTAAAACCAATTCAAAAGATAATCTAATCATATAAATAAATTAGATTAAAAAGAGGTTTTGAATTAAAATACAACATTTTTCACTATTCATTAAAAATTAATCTTTTTTGGAAAAATACCAAAAATTTACACAAAGTAAATTTTGATGTCCCGATTCTAAAAAAGAGTTTATTTTGTCAAATATAACACATTGTATTGTCAAAAAGTGGATTTAAAATATGTTCGCCATCAAAAGGTGTTTAATCGACCTTTTAAAGAATATTAGAATGTTTATGCTTAAAATTGGATTCATTCGCATTTTTAATTATCTAACATTTATTATAAAAAGTAAAAATATTTGACAAACATATATAATCATTTTGTAGTTAGTTCTATTCATTCCCACCACTACAACGGTTAGGCGTTAACTACCATTTAAAATAATATTATTTTATTATTAGAGTGTAACGTAAGATTCCCAAGAAACTCGTTGTTGCGTATTGGGTACGCCACCGAGCATAGAATCCCCTTTAAAGTAATATTAATATTTTATTCACAAATATGGATAAATATAAAGATGTCATATTCTTTATTTACCTGGGGTGTTACATCCTTCCCCCCTTTTGGGAATTGCGTCCTCGCAATTTTATAATTGAGCTTGGAAACATCCTTGAAAGTCCCACATCGAAACAAGAGTCGGTAAAACAATCACTTTATAATAAAAAAAGTTAAGTAAAAAGGTCACCCGAGTTAACCCATACTAGGATTCCAAGTATGAAAATATGGACATGGAGGAAAAAACAAAGGGTCATGTTCTGATGGAGAGTGATAGTAAACATGTCTAGGAGAAAGTTAACCATAAGAAAATCACAAACTTGTGATGGGTTAAACGGTATTCGATTCCCCAGTAGGAAAAGTTAATAGACAACATTTTTGTTTTAAGTTACTTTCTATTGAGGAATTTATTGATAAGGAAACATAATCACTTATCATGTTGCCTTTCAACGTTTACTAGATTCGTTAATCAAACTCATATTTTCTCCAAAAGATGAGTATTTAGGAAGACTTGTTCGCATTAAGAGTATTATAATCAACTTCTAGAGAATCACCTAATCTACAAAAGAGAACTATATACTTCCCATGTCTTTAGACTCTAACGAAAACCAAAACCCAAAAGGTTAGTACAAGATCAAATAATCCAAAAAAGGATAACCCTTTATAAAAATCTATTCTTAATCTCCAAAAAGTGTCCAACAAAACCCAGAGTTCAACGAGGACCATTCGATAAAAAATCTATCCATAAAATACTTCAAAATAAACCAAACTAATATTGAAACCCAAATATTTGAAGTATTTAGTCACATAGTCTTCCAAGTTAAATCGTAACATTTATCTCCAAACAACATCAGTTGCTCTTAATGTCTCATATTGAAAATTAATTAACCTAATCACATATCCTCCATGATAGGTTAATAAATTTTAATAGATAACCCAAAATCAACTTAATCTTAATTCATAAAATCATCTAACTAAAAAAAATCAGTCAAACTAACCAGGGACTTAACGTAGTCCAGTGGTAGGTGATAAATACCTGTCACACTTTGGTTGTGGGTTCAATTCCCGTAGCTTTGTCCAACGCGATGGGTTGTCACACAGTCTGCGTGTTTTCCTTTTTCCAAAACTATATAACTCTTAAAAAATTCCCCAAAATGAGATAAAATCTTCAAAAAAATCATAACATATTTTAACATCAAGTTTATCTCATGCCATTCATTTTCAATCATATCATAGAGTAACCCATAATTACCTCAAAAGTAAGGATCATATAAACTCTAATGGTTACCTTTATAATTATTACCTGAACTTCCACATCGATAGCATATTTCTGTCCCTTTGAAACATTTTCCTAGGTTTTTCTTTCCACATCTATGACACATAGGTTTTTGAACACACTTACCTTTATGATTATTACCTATAGTTCCATAGGGATTTGTTTCTCGCATATATGATGCCTTATAGAAATCACCAAGGTTTAGGTGGTCAATCATGACTCCAGATAGTTGGTTGAGGATAAACACAAGAGTTCTCATTGCAGCTTCCATATCATTCAGTTGCTCGCTCAGAAAGCTGTCACAGTTTCCTTCACAACCACCGTTACCTTGGTGCCTGCTAGATCCATCCATTCACTAAAAACAGAAATGTCAGTGTGAGTATATCAACAGAACCATCATGTACTAATGAGGAAGATATACTTACTCAGTCACTTTATCTAAAAACTATGACTCTTTCTGAAATACTAACCATTATGGTAATGTCACTTATGCTTAAAGAATACCCTAACCTCTAAAGTTATCTAAACCGACCATTGATACCAACTATAAGGCCCCAGCCTTAAACCTTACTTAATCATGAGTTAATAAAAGATTACACAATGAGGATCTTTTCAGGTTTAGAGTTTTAGAGAATTAGATCATAAAACTTGAATTACATTCCACACTTAAACAATGTGGTTACATAAATATAGTATTCATTTTTTTCCCATCAATGGAAACATATTTAAAATAAAACATGGATTATTTTTGACACTTCCTTGACACTATCATCATATCATGTACCTTTCCCTTGACCTGTGAAACACATTTCAAAAAAAAACTTGGGATGAGCATAAAAATCTCATTAAAGGATACACAAAGAAGAAAAACTATTAGTTTTTCAAAAACAACAAGTAAACCATGAGTACATTACCAAAGTAATACTTTTCACCTTTATGAAGTAGTAAAAACTCTTCACTGAATAAAAGATCATTACTTATCCTTTTGTAAACAAAATATTATCATAAAACCCATATAAAGAACACATAACATATAAAGGTAACTTGGGACATAAACATACTTAAATGGAATAACCATACGGTCGACTTCCACACATACTTAATGGAATAGTCATACGGCCGACTTCCATACCCAATGCATTGGAGGTTATAACATAACCACCCGTCCTGGTATTCACGGTACCACCCGTCATATGGTTTATCACGTAACCACCCGTAAAATGTCCAAGTACCATCATTACACATAAAATATTGAAAATATAAACATTTCAATGACAACATTTCATTTGTAATCACAATAAGTAATTCCCAGATATTGAATTAATCAATCCATTTTCAAAAACCATTTAAAAGAGATTTTTGAATCAAAGTGTCCCATACCACTTTGAAGCTTTTAATGGAATTATAATTTTAAAACATTAATGTCCATATAAATAAATACTTAAAACCATTTTTAAAACATGGACATTAAAGATAAAGATTTAGAATAATAAATCTTTAAAACATTTAAAATGATATTTTTCTTAAATCATTTTTAACAAAATGAGAGACTCTTGAATACAAATAATAGCGGAATAAAATTTAATCTGAACTTTATTATATCATGAGAATAAAGGGATTAATGATATAATATGTCAAAGGACAGTATACACACCACATAAGAGTGAATTGGTGCATAACAACAATGAAGTCTTAAAAGAAATGTAAAATGAGATGAAATCCAATATAAAGAAGATATCCTTAAATTAAGGATAAATCAATCTCATAATTATGTGTGAAAAATATAAATACACCCAATATAAGTGGATATTAAGTGTAAAACCATCAAAGGTTATTCACACATATTCAAAGGATGACATATTCAATAACTACATGTTGAACCCAAAGAAATCGAAATTGGGTTAAGAAGTTCCCTTGGTAAAATTCGACAGCCTAATGGCGTCACATAAAATTTTACAAAAAAAAGGTGATGAGAGAGATAAAGGGGATATCATCACTTGGACATAAAATTTACATAAATAAGGATATAGAAAAACATATCCCAACATAATTGTATGTGAATTAAAAGACATAACAAAATAAGTCTTTTAAGAAAAGGAGGGTGAAAGGTTCCCTTACCGACATGTGTATCTTTCGAAAAATACACCCCATGAAAGAAGGACAATACAACATTGATGTAAATACTCATAAATGAAAGTATATTACACAATGATTAAAATAATGGGTAGTACATACACCACTCAAATTAAATTGGGGAAAATGTAGCATAAATCCCACGGGAATAAAAGTGGGATTAAAAATCCCTTACGAAAACTCGGCAGCCTAACGGTGCCACTTAAAACTTCCTAAATTGGATTGATGAGATCAAATAGGGTCTCTCATCATATTAAAATAAAATTTACAGAAAGAGTAATATAAAAGAACATCCCCCGTCATAACAAAGATGATCTTAATATAAGTAACATAAAGGAGAGTACTTAAAAAGAAAGAGAGAGGTTAGATCTCTTGCGAAAATTCGGTAGCCTAACGGCGCCACTCAAAACTTCCAAAATGGATTGATGAGAGAAAATAAGGGTCTCTCATCATATAAAAATAAAAATTATAGTAAGATTAATATAAAATAACATCCCAATAACAAGAAATATGATCTTTAAAAGGAATGACATAAAAGAGCGTACTTGAAAAGAAATAGAGGAGTTGGATCCCTTACCTCGGGTCCGACTTGACTCGATCGTTCTTTAACGTCCTGAATAATAAACTTGAGTTAATTTCTATTTGCTTAAAAACCTTTTTAAAGTTAATTATTCATTTTATATCACTTATTTCCATGTTATAAACATTATGTAATCATTTAAGTTAATAATGTTTGTTTTGTCGATATTTGGTTCTTAAGTCGAAAGTGGACTTCTTACAATTACATGTTGTTCGTGTGGTCAAAGGTTATTTTTATCCAGAATGACATTACTGATTTGGATATCATATGTATCATATATATCTAGAATATACATGTATTTATAATATCACATAATCATTTAGAGGTAAGAAATGAAATGCACCGTTCATGGAGACGGTAAGATGTACGTACGCATGAACGCTACTTTCATTTCTTTGTCATATTAATGGAATTAAAACTAAATGAGAGATATGTATATTTTTATTCCAGAATTATATTCATCATTTAGATGTATCATTCATCGTATATATCTATTATATACATGTACTTATAATAGTACATTACATTTGGGGATAAGAAATGAAATGCACCGTTCATGGAGACGGTAAGCCGTACGTACGCATGAACGCTACTTTCATTTCTATCTCATACTTTAATGGAAATAAATAATAATGATATATAGGTATATTATAATTCCAGTATAACATCATATATAATAACATTAAATCCATCCTTTATACGTCCCACGTATGGCATTAATGAATCACATCACTTTGAGGGGGCGGTAGTCCGCACTTCCTAAAATGAAGATATCGTGTATACCCATAATGAAAGCCATAAAGGTAAGCCACAAATGGAAAATACATAAGCTTAAGTAAAACATAAACATATTATATATCATATATAAGTATAGTGACATCTTAATGGCCACCTTTGATGGTGTTATATGACTGTTGAACAATCATCATTTCGTGAGGTAGAAATTCACCATCAACGGAAACAGTATGTTCATTAACCATTAGATGTAGGTGTGTGTAAGTTTAGCTCGAATACTTATTATAACAACATCCTAGTATATTTAATATGATTTATTTGGTACAAAAGAAATGAATAAAAAGAGTTTAGGGGGTTAGAGATGCAAAATAAAACAAAAGGACTGAAGTGAAGACATTACCTTAAAATCGGGTAACTCCCTTTGGTTTGAGCTCAAAGGCTTCCTTGGGAAGACTTATGCCCAAAGTGAGGCTTCAAGGAGTAAGAGAGGGACTTGGAGAGACAAAATGGGAAGGGTTTGGCCGAGACAAAGGCTTTGGAAGTGTGGGTAAGGAGGTAGAGGTGGGGACCTTTTATAAGAGGAGTGGAGGGGCACTCTTGGAAAGTAAAGAAAAGTCACTTTATTTAAAAATGATATCCAGATTTAATAAGTCACAAATTGATATAATTCGTGGATAAGGTGATAAGGGTTATAAATCCACTCATCCAATAGGTTTTGGACATTCTTAGTTCTTAGATATTACATTATCTTTCCATTTTATTTAAATCGTTAAATAATGAGGTCATCACTGCATCATCATGATGTCATAAATAATTTAATTTATTTAACGTCTAAAAATTATAAGAAAACTACTATGATGTAGGAAACCGTTTTATATTTCTAATGAATATTTATAGTCAAATATCTGACTTGTATAACCCCATGTAAAAATTGTTTTAGTAAAACACCTCATGTGTGTGTCATTTTTACTTTAACATTAAATAAAAAGTTATTTATGTCATTTCCCAACCAAAGTGGCTCCATGGGGTCCCCAAGTTGACCCATGGATTTTCTTGGTCGGCCATGACACATCCAATAAGGGTAGGACATGTGTCAAGGTATTTTCATTTTATTATAATATCATTTTTTCCTTAAATTGCACTAATTACCACTAATCGCGAATAAGAACTTAAAAGTTACTGTTCACCAAAAAAAATATTTTAATCTCATTGAACCACATTTTACTTCTTAATGACAAGAATGTATGACGGATTTTTGAAATTCAAAACACAGAAGTGGTAAAGTTTCATTTAAACGAAAAAATCAGTTTTTATAAGTACCACTTAGTGGTTTCACTACTCATCAAAAATTGAAGTTTTTCAGAAAAATCCCAAAAATTCACCCTAAGTTATATTTGATATTCCGAATTAAAAATTGTTGTCTATTTTAAAAAATTAAAAACACATAAGTTTAATTAATTAATTTAATAATTAATTCCCGCTGTCAAAACAAATAGCGTGTTTTTATGAAATAATAAGTATCAAAAGATTGACACTAGTTTAAGTCCAATTTCAAAGTGAAATTAATTCCAACGACCACTATTGTATTAAATGGTAAAAATATATTCTAGTTTTACTTTGAAACCAATTCAAAATTTAATCTAACCATATAAATAAATTAGATTAAAAAGTGGTTTTGAATTAAAATACAACATTTTTCACTATTCATTAAAAATTAAACTTTTTTGGAAAGATACCAAAAATTTACACAAAGTAAATTTTGATGTCCCGATTCTGAAGAAGTGTTTTATTTTGTCAAATATAACACATAATATTGTCAAAAAGTGGATTTAAAAGATGTTCGCCATCAAAAGGCGTTTAATCGACCTTTTAAAGAATATTAGAATGTTTACGCTTAAAATTTGATTCATTCGCATTTTTAATTCTCTAACATTTATTATAAAAAGTAAAAATATTTTACAAACATATATAATCATTTTTTAGTTAGTTCTATTCATTCCTGCCATTACAACGGCTAGGCGTTAAGTACCATTTAAAATAATATTATTTTTTTATTAGAGTGCAACGTAAGATTCCCAAGAAACTCGTTGTTGCATACTGGGTACGCCATCAAGCATAGCATCCCCTTTAAAGTAATATTAATATTTTATTCACAAATATGTATAAATATAAAGATTTCATGTTCTTTATTTACCTGGGGTGTTATAGTAATAATATGACCTAACCTTGTACAAGATTTATTGGATGAGTATTATTCTACCTTTATCACCATAATAGATAATTGAAGTTGTTTAATGGACAAATTTCCAAAAAAATAACTTATATATTATTTAAATCAATTATAGTTACAAAATGTAACTCTCTTTATATTTAATACCATTTATGTATCCACATAGTGAAAATTTTAAGATATGAATGAAACTAAATGTCAATTTTAATCCCCATGAAAATTTTCCATTATATAAATTTATTTTCAATGTTTATATAATATATAATTTCCATAAATGCTTCTACAATGCTAATACAATATTTATTTAAATAAAAAAAATAGATAAATTTATTTTAAAAATATTACTTTTGATATATTTGGGATGAAGAAATATTTATAGTAAATATTATTATTCAATTGGATATATGTTTGGTGTTTGAAATAATTATATTCAAATTCCCACTTTTTATTTATGTATTTTATTTAAATTTAAATGAATAGTATCAATTTTGACAACAATGATATTTTATTGAATTAATATATTATGTAATTAGTTAAAAATAATAAAAATGATGAATAATCACAAATGGGACAATATATGGATTAAAATATATTCACATATTAATTTATCATCCATTTTAATATATTTGTCTCTAGAATAGCCTTATTATATTTTAATATTTTGAGGATTTCTGAAAATTTCCCTCACCTCAATAATAAAAGGGCGCCTCCATCTTTAATTCCTCACACAAATTTGAGCAATTTATCTCAAAAAACCCTAAAAATTTATCTTCTAAACATAATATTTTAAGTTATATATGTTATTTTCCTTAGATAATACCTTTCCAATATCACTTTAGATGATATTAAAGGATGTATACTGCAAAAAAGTTGTTATCATATATACCGACCCTTTCAAGTTTCTTCCTTCTTCCAATTACTATCCATATGTTGTTTATATGATAAAGGAATAAATAAAATATCATCTATATTATAAGATGTTATTGTGTTTATGGAAAAAACATATTCCTCTTTCTATATATCCTACAACAAATGAAAGTATCACGCGTTCATACACACATCTTACCATTCCCACAATTCGGTGTAATCTATTTTTCATCACTACTTTGGACAGATGGGTATAAATATGGAAATAATTGATATATATGATAATTATAAAATTAAATTTATGATTTAAAAATTAATATATCATCCACTTTCTTACCCTTTCACTACCAATGGAATGATATTGTCACTTGTGCATACACATGACCTACTGTCTCCACGACGTGATGTGATTCATTTTCCATGTTAACCATTCAAGAATGATTATAAAAATATATATAATTAATAAATATTATATCAATAAGATTAATATAATTATTTAAATGATTTAGCAATATTATATGAATAATAATCAGGACTTACAAGATGAAACATATATAGAAAAATCATGTAGTTAACACCCGAAACAAGGGTATCACTGAAATATTATTAACCAATGGGTGAAAATATTATATATAGGAAGAAAATATGATATAATTAATATAAATAAAGTTTTTATAAATTTTTAACATTATTTAAACCATTATAAAGGAGGTTAAATCAATTTTAATTAAGTTAAACCACACGGTAAGGGTTTTTCTCATATCACTTTTATTTCTGTAAGATATGTCTTATTCACCGCGTACTTGTTTTATGTGGTGTACTTTCCACTTGATATATCTTATCATTAATCTACAAATCTTCCTGGTAATAAAGGTTTCATTTGATAATTATTTAATTTTATGAGGCTTATAGTTATAATATTTAAAGGTGGTATGTGAATTGTTTTTTAAAAAATATTTTTTAAATTTGATTATTTAATATACAAAAAATGTTTTGAATTGATTGAGTTAAAAAGGTAAAATATGGGTTAAAACCAAAATATAAGGATTAAAAAATAAATAAAACTTGTATAATTCTCATTGGATGAATTTATTAATAGCCATAATCATTCTATATTTTATGTAAGTCAATTTTGATCCATTTGGAATATAATATTATTTTATATTAATTTAATAATTTGACAAATTCTAAGAGTCTCACCCATTTTCTATAAATAGTAATCCTTTTTTATATTTTCTTCACACCACAAAAACCTATTTTTTTCAAGAAAAAATCTTCCAAAATTCCCTACTATAATTCCTTCCCACATTATAGATCTCTTATTTTAGGAACAATACCACCCTTTGTGTTATTAAGGTGTCAAAAATTGGAGATCATCTGAAGAAGATGTATTGTTTTAGCCATGTATTTCTATTTTATTTCTTTATCCACATCCTTAGAAAATTATTCAAACATTATTAAATAATAACTATAGTATCCTCTATATACTGATATTTTATTATGTTAATATCATCACCGACCTCCCTCTCCATATCCATCAAATGGGAAAATAATTATTCATTCATGTGTGTAGAAGATTACCACCCCACGAACCGATATAAATCATTTTCCAACACCATCTATTGTGACTGGTTATAATGACAGAATGAATGTTTATAAATGATATTAATTTCAAAATTTACATTATTAAATAATAATATATCATTATAGTTTGTACCTTTCCATGGACATAAAAATGATAACGTCGTTCCTACGTATATATTGATGATCACCTCTAAAAAGCGATGTGATTCTTTTTTAATCACCACATCACATTGATTATAAATTTAAGCATATTTAAATTATTAATATTATATTAATTATATTATGACAATTATAGAAATATAAAATTATAATTAACCTCATACCATAATTATAATTTATATATTGAAAAGTTACTCATGAATAAGTATGCATTGCCATCTCCATAATTATAACATAGTTCATTTTTCATATCCATTTTTATGAATGGATTTAAAAGTATAATTGATATATAAAATTTATTATTATTTCCTGAATATTATTATAGATATTATGTTCTAATGACCACTTTGACTATTGTAATCATACCAAATTAATTTTAGAGTACCGATTATAATCAAAACATCCAACATGAACTTAAATAATTAAGTAATTATTACATCTTGATAATATGTCATATAAAATTAATAATAAAAATTAAAAATGGTATAAAGTAAGTAAATGATTAAGTTAGGTTTATTATTTTAGAATACAAATATTATATGTGATTAGTTAGACTCAAGGTAATAGACATTCATTAAAAACCATATTTTTAAGTAGTTTTTTCAACTCTTTTTATAACATTAAAATGGAACATCTTTTTAACTAATAAGGCATGAGTGATTTCACTATATTTAGTGATGATTTAATAATTTAGTGCTCTATTTATGTGATTTCATATATTTTTTTCAAACAATGTTATTTAATTATTATATGTGTGGTTTTTTATATTTTAAATGTGATATTTACATGAAAATGGAATTTTGATATCTGAATGTCTTTTTCACTTATGTTTAAAATATTATTCAAGAGTTTTATTCATTTTATATTACTTGTACATTGAGTATTATGCGTTTTCCCATTATAAATCAAGAAATGATTCGTTTTCCCCATTATAACTCAAGATATAATGGGTTGATTATATAAAAACCCACTTTTACACATTAACATTACATAACTTTTGGGGAAAACATTAAATATTATAAAGACAGTTGCCCAAAGAATGTACCAGCCTAGTGCGTTAAAAATATGAATGAATAAACACTGATACATAAGTGAGCAACATTATCCCCCACTAGGTTTTTCATAACTATAAATCTTCTTAGACACATGACACATAATATATATCTTCTAAATGTTGGGAGGTAAACAAAAAAGGGGTGATCTTAAATGCTTAGTAATGGGAAAAAAAGGTGATATCTAAGCATAATCCAGAGCCTAATGGAATGATAAACTAATCATGAATATAGAAGACCATTCATTGCATATAAAATATCATATACATGAATCATGGAATAAATTACGGCAGTTCATAAGACATGAATCGTAAGAAAATAGGGAATATGCACTCTAAAATCATAACATTGGAATAAAACAAGGAATTTTCTAAGACACATAAGAATATAATATGATTTACATAACATATAAGGAATCGTATCCAAAACCATATTATTAGTATTGGTCCACTACCCTTACCATATTGGTATACATGGTTTACCACCATGTTAATCTTAGTAGCATGAGTTTACTCCTCATACCATCATAGTAGTAATGGTTTACTCCTATGGCCATCTTAGTAGTGAATGTCTACACCCAACAAAATATTTTTCTATCTCATGAGATATCAATATTTACCGAATGCATTAGAGGGAAATATAGGTCCCAACCATATCATAGTGAAATAATACTTACATGTTCCAGAAAATCTTAAATGATCATATCAAAACCCATGAAATAAAATGGGTATCGTAAACATGTAATCACATCATAACATGTAGAAAATGATTATGGTTTAATAATAATTTTATTATAATCATAAACCATGAAAATAAGGGACTTTAAATATTATATAACCCATGAAAGGTAAATGTGTTCCATAATAATAATTCCAATCAAACATAAACCATTAAAGAAATAATATTAATGAAACCTTCAAATTATTTCATATAAGGTAATGAGCAACATAAACAGATGTCATCTTAGAAAGAAAAATAACTTCTAAAAATATTTTCAACACATTTCATGAGGAAAATATTTATTATTCTTTGAAGAAAAATTATTTCAAAAGTAAAACCTTTTGAAAAAAATTTCATTTAAATTTACTTTGATAACTTATAATGAAATATTGAAAACTTTTTTAGAACTTTTTTCCTTGAAAACTCATAAATTAATATTGAAAAAAGTTTTAAAATCATTTTCATTGGAAATTTATAAAAAGATATTGACAGAGTTTTAAAAACCATTTAATTAAATATAAACATTAAAAGAATTATTAAAAATTAATCATTAAACTTGAAAATAATTCTTCAAAGTATTTACAAGAGATAAATCAATACATGTCATATCATGTAAAAATAACATTCAATTTTCATTATAAAAAGAGTAGAAAAATTCGTAGTTTGGAAAGAGAAAATATTATTCATTTGAAAAAATTAGAAAAATAAAAAAGGGTAAAAATTTATTTTAATGATCATTGTAGAATAGTATAATATTCTTGGAAAAATGTTTTGTAAAACATGATTTTAATTGAACATAGATTTCCAAATGAAGAGAGGGTAAAATTGAGATTTCATAAAAATTCATTCTTAACTATCTTATGTACCATAGAGTGGAATAAATGGTACTGATATTTCAAAAAATATTAAATAACAATATGATAAGAAAATTAATTAATGTTATTGATATATTTATAATAATATTTCATCAATTAAATCATAAAGATAAATAATAATGAAAAGCAATGAGATTATCTCAATAAGCACTTATAAAATGGTAAATTGGGATTATAATCTCCCTATAAGAAAATTAAATTAATTTATTCTTAAAATATCATGAAAATAAGTAAATTCATGATATGATAGTAAAAATTTATGTATATTCACCTCAAAAGGGAATTTATGTGCATAAAGAAACAAGAGTTTCAAAGAAGGTAAATTGAGACAAAACTATTTCACCGATTTGGTAAATTTTGAAATATTAAACCCTTGAACCAAATGTCATTAAATGGATATGTCGATAAAAATATATTTCTGTATAAGACACATAGAATACAATCATGTTTAGTGCATACACAACATAAAAGGGAGAAGTGGATAACATAGCATGCACCTCATGAAAAGAAAAGGTGAGATGAAATCCTCTTACCTTGTGTCTTGAGTCTCATTGTAATCATTAAAACCACCTATATAATAAATATAAATTTATTATACATATTATAAAATTTTATATTATTATATTTAATACCATATTTGGTTTTATAATGACCTTATATTACCCACTTGTTAACTATCCTATGTTAAGGTTTCACTTCAGATACTATTCACTTTGTTATTCACATGTGTCTTAATTTGTTATATATTTGGTCCTTATAATTATATCCTGATTACAAAATCAAAACCATGATATAAATATAATTTATACTCAGTATATGTTTTTTACAATAATCTATATAATAAAAAATTATGAAATGGAACACTCGGTTAATATAGACGGTAAGCTGTACGAATGCATGAACATTGCTTCCATTTTTATTGTCATGTTGAAACAAAGAATGAAAATGAACTACGTGTATAAATTTATATAATATAATTAAATTATAATTATAATTTTATATATATCATATAATATCACAAAACCCATCCATAATACATTCCATGTAGTGTGTGACTGAATCACATCATTTTGAGGTGGGGGTAGTCCACTATTCCCCAAACAAAATTATCATATTAACACAAAACGGAATGTGAATTGATATTTTTTTTAAAGGAATAAAATATATTAAAAATATAATAGTTATATATAAAATAAATAAATATATTTTACATCATAATTTCCGTCATGATAGGTGGTAAAGGAACAATGAACAATTATAATTAGTGAGACGGTAGTTCATCATAAACATAAATAGTATGTTTGTTACCCGTTAGTTGGAGGTGTGTGTAAGTGTAAGTTGAAAAATTAGAATAAAAAAATCCAATTATATTGATTCAAATGGTGTTTTTATTCAATAATGAAATAAATATAGTGGAGGGGTCTATAAAGAAAATAAATGAAAGGATATTTAAAGAATACATTACTTGTTAATTGGGTATCTCTTTTTGGTTTATGCCAAAAGGATTCCTTGGTTATCAATCTTCTCAAGTGGAGTATTATATAAGGAATTGAGGGAGGTGAATTTTCAATATCTTGGAAAAACCCAATTATTTGGAGAGGTTTCAAGAAGAGGTAGAGGTGGTGGTTGTTTATAGGGGAGGAGGAGTGACACTCTTGTAAATATTTGAAAATAGAATTTCACCCACATTTTTCATGTTTCATGTGGATCCAATAATTCTCTAAATTCAATAAAAATTAGAATAGAATTAAAATATGTCTATATTATCTATTTTTTACATGTTTTTAGTTCATTTTTTCCCCTAGGATTAATTTTTAGTCCCTAATTAATTTTTATTTTTCTGTATTCGATATAATTCATTTTAACCACTTTTCCTAATTATTTTGGTCAAAAAGTATGTTGAAATTATTATAAATTATAAATTACCATGATTACAAATGTAGAATAATTTTTTTCAAATTCTAATCATAGAGGTTTCAGAGATTAATTTAAAATCAATCCCGGAGTCTTATCGACAATGAGATGTTTTAAAGTAAAAAATGATCAAAATATTGCTTAGTTTTTATATCCAATATAAATGTGAAATTGGTTCTAATTACCTAAATTATATTAAATTTTAAAATTATTATCTAATTAACATTTTAAACAAAATTATAATATAACTTATCCTTATAAATAAATATGATGAAAAAACAGTTTTGATTTAAAATCTAGTATTTTTCACTATTCATCCAAAAATTATGTTTCTCAGAAAAATACCAAAAAATTAACCCTAATATAATTTAGACAATATTAATTCATAAAATAAGTTTAATTTATCCAATTAAATTTCTAAAGGTCTTTAAATATAATTTTTTTTCACCAAAGGAACTGAAAAGTATATTATTTGAGAAAAAAATATTTTTTAAGCATAACAATATTTTACCAAAAATTAAATATTTTATTATCAATATATTTTATTTATATAAATAAATTATAAAAAATATTCTTAGTTTAATTATTATATTTATATTACTATGTTTAATGTCTAGGATATAATTATCTCATTTAAATAATCATAATAATAAAATGATGTTCTGTAGAAACATTAGTGTAGCGTGTAAAGTAAGACAAGTCAGTGTTCCATGTAATGTATGCCAAGTAGATGATTTTTATAATTTATTTCAATTAAATTTCCTATTTAAAAGAAATTTTTGAATTAGTTCATTACATGAAAAAAAAATTATTTTATTCGAAAAACGGTACATAAAAACTCGTGGTGTTATATTCTATACCCCTTAAAATAAATTTCACCATAGAAATTAAACACAAAGGTAAAAAACGATGATAATTTTGATTAATTATATTATCAAGTTTCCATGTAGCTTCCTCTAACTAGGTATTTCTCCAAGAAAACATTAACCAGGAGAATGGTCTTGTTTCGTAGAACTTTTTCCAATTGGTCCATACTTTCAACTGGTTGTTCCTCGTAAGAAAGATCATTTGCCACTGGTAAAACCATTGAGTTCAATAAATATGAAGGCTCATGTATATTCTAAATCATGAGAGATATATATAACACATCATTGAATTGAGAGATATTTGAATAAAGTTCTATACGACAGGCTACCATCTCAATATGAGCTGGAATCTCAAAGTGACTAATATACCTAGGGTTTAGTTTTCCATTATTCTTGAATATTATAATTTTCCTATAGGGTGATATTTGTAGAAAAATTATTTCACAAAATTAAAATACTATATCATTATTATGGTCATCAATAGTACTTTTCTTCTAACTTTTATATTCATTGATATGCTCTTAAATGGATCTAATATTCCAAACCATTTCATCAGCAATATCATGTCACAATAGACTTCTTTCTCCAGAATCATCCCAACACATTGGAGCTCTACATTTCATTCTTTAAAGGGATTTATAAAGTCCCATCAAAATTCATGAGTGACATATATTTTTATAAGAAAACTAAACTATAGAAAGGTGTTGATACTAACCATATTTGTAATCTAGAGGAAAATATATCAATATATCCTCTAGAGTTTGAATTGTTCGCTCATAATGACCATACTTACGAGGATGATAAGATGTGAGGAAACTAAATTATGTATCATGTGATTGGTTTAGAAATCTCCGGAACATTGAGGTAAACAATAAATCTGGATTTGATACAATATAATGTGGTACCCTAGGAAACCTTTCCACATCCTTAATATATATCCTAGCTAGATGATATAGAGAGAATTCATATTTGATAGTGATGAAGTGTGCTTACTTAGTAAATAGATTGACCACCACCCATATATCAATAAACCATTTAGATATTTCATGATTTTTTATGACAAAATCCATAGTGAGGTTCTCCAATTTTAATTCTAGTATTGGTAATGGATGCAACATACCCTTTTACTTTTTTCGTTTAGCCATAACTTATTAGAAAACCAATCACCAAGATACAAAATCTATGATTTATCCCTTTGTTCCATCCACCAAAAGTATTATCTCAAGTCCCCATATATCTTCATACTTTCTTTATGAATAGTGAATGAAGAGTTTTGAGCTTCCTCTAGGATATGCTTCTTAAAATATGGTATTGAAGGAACACATACACGGTTACTAAACCTTATCACACAATTGTGTTCATGTTTATAATTAGGATCATTTCTGACTTTCTTTTGAATCTCTTCATCTTCCTTTTTTCCTCCTTAATCATCACTTGGATAGAGGGTTGAACATTAATTTGAGAAAGATATGAATTTCAACCTTACTTTATGATTTATAGATCCATTCATTACATGTCTATAATTATTGGGTCTTTTGTGATCTTTGTCATGGATAATCTAGCATGATCCGTCTAAATCAAAAAATCTACCACCTTGTTCACTTTCCTAGGGTAGTAATTTATTGAGCAGTCATAATCCTTTATCAACACAAATAATCTTCTCTAGAGCATGTTCAATTACTTCTCTATGAATATATATTTTAGAACATTATTATAGGTATATATATCACACTTTTTCCATACAGATAATTCCTCCATATCTTTAATGTAAAAAATACTTCTACTAAATAAAAATCATGATTTGTTTAATTTTTCTCATGAATCTTCAACTGTCATAAGGTATATTATATAACCATGTTATTATACATTAGAAAAATTTCCAATCACTTCATGGATTCATCATTAATGATTAAAAAACCTTATCTTCTAAATAGTAATCTAAGAACTAGTGCACTGATTGTCCTTATCTTAGTTACTTGAAATTTTACTCAAATTCATTCTTCTCGAGGAACATGACACCATTAAGAGTTAACAGGGTTAGAATATTAGATAGTCATGAGATCATTTCCACAAACCATAAATAATATTCATCTAAAACAAGAAAGCTATGGATATGAGTAACCATGGTTGGTTTAGTACATCATTCAATAGTCTCCATCTTTGATGGATCTACTACTATAGAATCTCTTGAAATTATAGGACCCAAAAATGAAACCTCTTTCCACAAAAATTTTTACTTTTAAAATTTTTCATATAACTTATCCTTCATTTGGGACTTCAATATAATTCACAAGTGATATCCATGCTCTTCCATTACCTTTGAATATATATGAATATCATCTATAAGGACAACAAAAAAACCGGTCAAGGTAATCTCTAGAGACACTATTGATTAAATCCATGAAACCACTGGGAAATTAGTAAGACCAAAATAATCACTATATATTCATGTTTCCATACCTTGTATGGAATTTCATATTGGGTATATCCTCTTTCTTGACCCTCAATTGATGACATCCAGAATAAAGGTCATTCTTGGAAAAGTATTGAGCTCTGTAAAATTAATGTAACAAGTCATAAATACGGTGGAGAGGATACTTATTATTGATCATGATATTATTAAACACCTAATAATCAATGAAAATACACATTGATCAAACTTTTTTTTACAAAAATAATAGGTTCACCCTAAGGTGACACACTTTTCCAAATGAATACCTTATCAATTTTTTCTTGTAGTTTTTTCTTCAATTATTTCCACTCAATCAGAAACATTCAATAAGGTGTCTTTGAAATTTGTGTGGAACCAAGTATGAGTTCTAATAATAAATCAACATCATGTTTTTGTGGAAAGCAAGGAAACTATTTTGGAAATACATCCACAAAATCATGAGCAATATGCATATTATAGATGCCAATTTTTTCACCAACCGTTTCAGATAAACAACCATTTTTAATGAAAATCAATAACTATACACAAGATTTAATATCTATAGGAAGTTAATAACTATAATCACATTTATGAATGACCATAAGAGGGTTTTAAATATCCAAAGTAAGTTCCCTTCTTTGAAAATTGATGTCAGATTTATAAAGAGAAAGCCAATCCATGAATAATATGACATCAAATTCAATAAGAGGAAGAATAATGAGATTTATAGGAAATATATTCAAACAAACTTCAATCAAATAGGAATCATAGAATTGAGATGAAATTGTCATACCATTAGGGGTTATCACATCTAATTCCACATATAATTGAGTTTGTGGAATCTTGAAACCCTTAGAATTTTTTTAAATGAAAGAGTAGGAAGATCTTGATTCAAATTTGAAATTAGAAGTTCTAAAGTTGATGGTATGTATACCGTTTATCATGTTATTATCACACCCCTCTTTAGAAATAGATATTTCATGATATTTACCCTCGTACCTCCTCTTAAGAGGTTTCTAAAGTACATCATCATCACCATCCATTGTTATTGAGAAGTGGTTAGCATTATCCTCATCCTCCTCAAAATTGTAGCACTGAATTGTGGGAGGATTATTCTTGTGCTGGTTTTCCCCATTCATAATGATAGATAAATTATTCCCATCACATCAAAAAAAATTCCTGATGGGGTTCCATTCAATACATAAAACATTTATTAGACCCCTTAATAAAAGTTTCACCATTCTTCTTTCCACACTTAGTGCATAAGGGGAAGCATTTATTCTTCTCTTCAAGATTTTTTTATTTTCCATTAAAATCTATCATTCTATTATTGTCAAAACCAGGAAATTGATAAGTGATGCTAACCTCCATTTAAATCTTTATTGAACAATAAACAGTCTCTTTATAGCTACTAAAGTCTCTTTTGGGAAATAACCTTATGTGATTTTTCTTTAAGACACTCAAGAACCTCTCAACTTTACTTTCGGGTTGGATTATAATTCATGAAGTGTACCTTACAAGTCTCATGAAATTATCCTCACATGTACCAAAAGATTCATCATCCCTTTTCTTCACCTCAGGGAACACATTATCAGTATTGGTAGGAAGAATCAGAGGAAAATAATTATTGAAAAATAAGCTCTTCAAATCATCCCAATTTATGGATGTAATCTAATATTACTACCTCATATTCTATATTAGATTCCATCACTAGATTGCCTCACCTTCCAAATGATAGACATAAAGAATGAATTTCTAATTATCTAAATACCCGAGAACAAAGAATATATTTTTTGTAATAATGATCAATTTTTTAGCAACAAGTGGATCAGAGGACCGTCTGAATGATGGTGGATATTGCCTCATGAAATAATCAATAAATTTTTGTTATATCTTTTTCTCTTTTTTTGTCCACCATGATTAATTTATTGAGAATTCTTTGTGAGGATAGTAAAGAGGTTTTACATTCCAGATCCCATAGAATTATGTTTCTCGGGAGGATTATCATTGTATTATTGATTGTCATCACCATTAAAGTAGTTCCTTCAGGTTCTAGCCATTTAATAAAAGCAAAATAATAGAGTAATAAATCTTTATCAATGTGAGGAACAACATAATAATGAAAAGTCACTTATAGGATGTAAAAATCATGGAACATTCTGTAATCTATGACACATTAGGTTTATCCAAGGTTATTCATAGGAAATTTCTATTTAAATACTACATGATGGTTAATTAAGATCTTGTGAATTTTTAACACATATCCCCTAGGAATGTCAAACCATGGGGAAGCAAGGCCAATTTTAAGGTACAATATTTCCCTAAAATTTTATGGGAACATCTTGTCTATGTTGTTACACATTTGTATATTTGTTCCATATCCAAATTCACTTTTAGTATACAAAAAAGAATGTATTAACAGTAAACCACTCATTGTATCCTTTACCAAAATTCTATGAAATTTTTCTATAATTTTCTTTATCATTAAAATTATTCCTAGACATGTCCTTAGGGATATCAATAAGGTTTTCTCATTATAAATTAAAAAACATAACTAATAATTTTATCTGATACTAGTTATCGAGACCTTATCTTTTTTCACATTAAAATTAGATAACTTTGGTGGAATACATTGAAAATTATACAAAATATTTCTCAAATACCATACTGGTCTAGTTCTTTTGGAAACATGGATGCATAAAGACTAATACATAAGTGTTACATATTCTATCCCACTATATTATTATTGACAATAAATATTCATAGAAACATAAACCATAAGACATATTGTCATTACCTGAGGAAGAAAAAATAAAAATGGGTAAGATAAATTGACCGATAAGGTAAATAAAAGAGATATGTAAGCATAATCATTAGCATAATGGCATGAGAACATGATCATGAAAATATGATATCATACCATGAATATCAAAAATCATATACATGAATCATGGAATATTTAGTGGATGTTCATAAGACATGAATCATAAATTAATAGAGAATATAATCCATGAAATCATAACATAGGAATAAAACATGGAGTTGTGGTATACATTTAAGAATATAAAAATATTTCCATAGTATCCAACACATCGCTTCCAAAACCATTGTAGTAGTATGTTTTTACTCCCCATATCATCATGGTAGTCATGGTTTACTCCCATGTACATCTAAGTAGAACGGGTTCACTACTCATAAAATCTTGAAAGTCATAGTTCACTCCCATGGCCAACTTAGTAGTCAGGGTTTACTCTCAAGACCATATTATTCTATATCTTGAGATATAAATCTTTACCCAATGCATTAGAGGGAGATATAGGTACCACCCATATCATAGTGAAATAATACTTACATGTTCCCCAATATCAAAAAAATCATATCATAACCCATGAAATGAAATTGTTATCATAAATAAGTAATCACATCCAAACCTAAGAAAAAAAATAAAGGTTTCATAATCATTTCAGCATAATCATAACCTGTGAAAAAAGTGATTTTTTCAAAAAAAATATAAACCATAAAAGATAAATTCTTGAAATAAGAATCATTATATAAAAACATAAACCATTCAATAATATATATTAATTGAACCATTGGATTATTTCCTAGAAAGGCATGAGTTACAACAACAGATTTCATCTTAGAAGGAAACTAACATTGATGGGTATTTTGACAAAATTTCTTATGGAAAATATTCTTTCTTCTATGAAAAAAGTTCTTTAAAACATAAATTTTTTTGAAAATAATTTACTTTAAATGTACTTTGGGAACTTATAAAAAATAATTGAAAAAATCTTGAAAAATGTTTTCCAAGAAAATTTAGAAAATAATCTTGAAAATATTTTTAAAATCAATTTCCTTGGATACATCTAAAGGGAGATTGAAAATGTTTTGAAAACCATTTATTTGAAAATAAATTTTAAAAAAATTCCATAAAAATTAATCGTTAGACATGAAAAAAAGCATCAAATGATTATCAAAAGATAAATCTGTACATGTCGTATGAGGTAAAAAGATTCCATTTATATGATAAAAAGGAGGTAAAAATGAATTTTTCATGAATTAATAATAATATTATTTTGAAAAATTTGGAACAATAAAAAATAGTAAAAATTTCTTTTAATAATCGTTGAATAATAATATAATATTATTGAACGTCCATTTTAAAAAACACAAATTTGAAGGAACTCATATTTCTGGTTGAAGAGAGGGTAATGTCGCGATTTATTAAAAACACATTCATAAATATCTTATGTAATAACGAGTGGAAGAAATTGTACAAATTTTCATGTTGCAAGTGGATCCAATAATGATCCAATGTAAATAACATTATAAGTAAATATTTTAAGAGAGAATTCATCCCACATTTTCATGTTTCTAGTGGATCCAATAATGATCCAAAGTAAATAAAATGTATGATAGGATATAAATATGTCCAGATAATTTCTTGTGGACAAGTGGATAGGTCATTTGTCCCCATAGTATTAAGGTTTAGTATTTAATTAAGCCTAATTAAACCATAATCTCTGTATTTATTTTTAATAACTTACACTAATATTTTTTGTCAAAAACTAAGTTCAAATTATTATAAATAATTTATTATCATTATTTCAAATATGGAATCAATTTATCCAAATTCTATTCACATAAGTGGTGGAAAATAATTTAAAATTGATCCTGCAGTCAGGTCGACATTGTGGGTTATTAACGTAAAAAATGATCAATCTTTTTCTATGTTTGTATATCCTATTTCAATGCGATTTTTTTTTCTAATTAACCTAATTTGTATAATTTATAAAAACATAATATAATTAATATTTTAAACCGAATTGAAATAAAATTTATCCTTATAAATAAATTATATTAAAAAGTAGTTTTGAATTTGAATTTAGTATTTTTCATTATTCTTCAAAAAATGATGTTTCAATGAAAAATCCAAAAAATTCACCCTAATATAATTTAGAAACACTAATTTATAAAATTTAGTTTATTTTATAAAATAAAATTTATTAATTTGTCTAAAATTAATTACTTATTTTTTCATAGGATATGAAAAGTAGTTCATTTGGGAAAATTGTATTTTTTAAATATATAATGATTTTACCAAAAATAAATATTTTGGTATAATTATGTTTTATTTATATAAACCCATTATAAAAAATGTTATGAAGTTAGTTATTACTATTTATATTAATAATTTTAACAACTTGGTTATAATTATCTTGTTTAAAAAATTATAATAATGAAATGATGTTTCGTAGAGACTTGGTGTTTCATGTATTGTACGCCAAGTCGATGTTCCATGTAATGTACTCCAGGTAGATGTTCTGCATAATGTACTACATGTTAATTTTCCATGTGAAAGGGATTTTGGACTTAGTGAATTATAGGACATAAACCAAAATTCTATTTATTCGAAAAAAGGTCCATTGAAACATGGGGTGTTACATTTTCCCCCCTTAAAATGAATTTCTCCCTTTAAATTCACCACTTGGGTAAAAAATGAGGATCATTCTAGATCATCATATCCTTATGTCTCTATATAGATTCCTTTAACTTGTTATTTCCCTACCAAACATTGACCAGGTGAGCGGACTTGTTTCTTATAACATTCTTTGAACATTCAAGAATTTAAATTAGTTGTTCCTCGTAAAAAAGATCATACTATAGTGGTATATCCTCTATGTTCATCAAATATAATGGGTAATTTATATAATTCCTTATAGGAGATACATGAACACATCATGGACTTGAGATATTTTTTGTGGAAGTGACTAGTGTTAGGATACCATCCCGATATGGTCAAGAATCTCAAAGTGACCAATATACCTAGGGATTAGTATCACTTTCTTCCTGAATCTCATAAAATTATTCCAGAGTGATATTCATAGAAATTCCTTTTCTCCAACATTAAATTATAGATCACATCATTATTTTTATGCATAAATTTTCTTCCAACTTTTATTTGCATTGATATGCTACTAAATAGTTCTTACCTTCATGACCATTTCTTTAGTAACATCAGGTCCCAAAAGATTTTTTCTCCATCTTCATCCCAACACATTAGAGATATACATTTCCTTACATAAAGGGATTTATAATGTTCCATAAGAATTATTAATTGAAGGATATGATTATATGAAAAATCAACTAGAGGAAGGTATTGATCCCAACCACCATTGAAATCTAGTGAACAAGATATCAACATATCCTATAGAATTTGAATTATTCTATCAAACTTACCATCCTTCTATGGATGTTATGGAATATTGAAAATCAATTATGTATAAACTTATTTCTAATGATATAACCATAACATTGAGGTAAACCTCAGATCCTTATATGATATAATAGAATGTGGTACCCCATACAACTTTTCCACTTTATTAATAAATATCTTGGCAAGATGCTCCAGGGATATGTATTCTCTGATAGTGATGAAGTATGATGACATAATAAGGTGATTGAATACCACCAATATAACATTAAAACTTTTATAGGTTTTGCATATTCTAAAGAAATCCTTAGTGATGAACTCCCATTTCTATTCTGGTATGGGTAATGGATGAAAAATCCAATTTTACTTTTGTCATTCATCCTTAACTTATTGGTATACCAAGCACCGAGATACAAAATATGTGACATCCCTCTTTATTCCATCCCATCAAATGTAATGTTTCTTGTCCCAATACATCTTCATACTTTTAGGATGTATAAAGTATTAAGAAATATGATCTTTCTATAACATATCCTTCTTCAAATATGGTTTATAAGAAACACATACATGGTTTATAAACCTTACCATTCCATTCCAATCAAGGCTATACTTAGGAAGACTTCTGATTTTCTTTTTCATCTCTTTATCTTCCTTTTATTCCTCATTAATCTTCACATGAATAGTGGGTTGGACATTAATTTGAGAAAGATAAGAATTTACCCCTCCCTTTAGGATTTAAAAATACATTTTATACAAATCTAAAAATATTAGATATTTTTTTCATTTTCATAGATAAGAAAGAATGATCCTTATCACTTAAATAATATACCACCTTTTTCACTCTCCTATGGTGGTAATGTGTTGAGAATTTATAATCCTTTATAAACTCTAACCATATTCTCTTGTTCATGTTCAACTCCTTATATATATATATACTTATATATATATATATTAATCTTTTATGATTAGTATATATATCATAATTTTCTCCGTAAAGATAATTCCTCTGTATCTTTAATGAAAAAGTTACCACTATAAACTCCAAATCATTAGTTGGGTAATTTTTTCTCATGAATCTTCAACTATCATGAGACATATTCTATAACAATGTTATTCTGAAGAATAAAACATCCCAATCCATTCTTATATGCATCACTAAAGATTAAAAACCCTTCTCCACTATAGGGTAATGAATGCACATGTTCCCAAACTAACATTATATTCATTTCATTGAAATGTTCTTTATATTCATCTATTTATAGGAACTTGACACCCTTATGAGTTAACATGGATAGAGGACTAGATAGTCATGAGAAATGTTCCTCAAATTCTCGATAGTATCCTACTAAACCAAGAAATCTATGGATCTCATTTACCATGGTTGATTTATTCCAACATTCAATAGCCTATATATTTGATGGATATACTTATATACGATCTCTTGATATTATTAAACCCAAAAATAAATCCTTCTACAGCCAAAAATCACACTTTTTAAATTTTAAATATAACTTCTCCTTCTTTATGGTCTTCAGTACAATTCCCAGTTGATATTCATGCTCTTCCTTACTATTTGAATAAATAATAGTATCATCTTTAAAAATATCTCAACTGATTAGGTTAATCTATAAAGACTCTATTAATTAAATATATAAATATTGTAGTGGAATTAGTAAGACTAAAAGAAATCACTATATGTTCATAGTGTCTATATTGTATATGGAATGTCATGTTGGGTATATCCTATTTCTTGACCCTCAATTGATGGTATCTAAAAAGAAGCTCAATATTTGATAAGTATTGATCTTGGTACAATTGATCAAACAAGTCATCCATAAGGAGGAGAGGATACTTATTATTGATCATGATCTTGTTCAACTCCCAATAATTAAGGTAGATCCACATTGATCCGCCTTTCATTTTCACAAGAAGAAAAGGAGCTCCCTAATGTTACACACTTGGGAAAATGAATCCTTTATCATGTTTTTATTTTATTTTCTTCTTCAATTATGTTAACTCAGTCAGATATATTCAGTATGGAGTGTTTGAAATTGGTGTTGAACTATGTATGATTTCTATTGAAAACTCCACTTCCATTTTTGGTAGAATACTAAGAAACTCATTTCTAAATACATTCCCAAAATCCCAAAAATTTGGCATATCATAGATGCTGATTTTCTCCCAACCATTTTAGAAAATAAACAGTTTTAAAGGCGTATTAATACTCACAAACTAGATGTAATCTTTACAAGAAGTTCATACTTATCATCACATGGATATATGACCATAGTAGGGTCTGAAATACCAAAATTAGCTTCCCTTACTTGACCATTTATGTGGAATTTATGAAGATAAATCCAATACATTCCTAAAATGACCCCAAATTCAACCGAAGAATGAATGAAATGATTTTTAGGAATCATATTCCCAAAAACGTCAACTAGAGATGAATTATAGTCTTCAGATGCAATAATCGTAAAAAATTGGGGTTTACATTGAAAATTACACATCTAATTGTTTTGGTGGAATCTTAACAACCCAATATAATTATTTAGATATGAAAGATTGGGTATATCTAGAATCAAATATGAAATTATAAATTATAGAGTCTATGGTAAGTGTCATCACTTCATTATCACACCCCTCATCAGAAATAACAATTGAATGAGATTTCCAATTGTCCATCCTCTTAATAGGTTTCGGATGTCGATCATCATCACCATCCCTTGAATTTGGGCAATGGTTAGAATAATTACTCTTCTCCTTACACTTGTATTATTTAACCATTGGAGGTACATTTTGTGCTAGTGTGTCCCCATTTTTAATGTTAGATAACTTCCTACCATCACTTTATAAATCCAATTCGTGATGGATTAGCCTTCCACACATAAATCATTTATTATAACCCGTAATTAAATTTACTCCATACATATTTCCACACTTAAAGCATAAAGGAAAGCTCATATTCTTCTATTCCTGTTTTTTTGATTTTCCTTCAAACTCCATCTTCCAATTAATTTCAAACCCATGAGATTGATACATGACTCAAACCTCCATTTAACCCATGATTTCATAGTGAACAATCTCTTCATAGATACCAATTTCTATTATGGAATATTCCATTATGAGAATTTTCTTTAAGCAACTGAAGAACATATCAACTTTACCTTTGGGTTGGATGATAATTCATTAAGTGTGCCTCATAAGTCTAATGAAATTAGCCCCATAGGTACCAATAAAATTGTTATCATTTTTTGTTTCAAATCAATGAACACATTCTCAATCTTCATATGAAGAATCGGAGGAAAGTAATTATTTGAAAATAAGCTCTTAAAATTTTCCAAATCCATGGATTCTATTTCATCTTGTTGCCTCAAAATTTTTTATTAGAGTTCTCCATTGGTAAGATTTACCTTCAAATTGATTGACATCCTAACTGAATTTCTGAATATCTAAACAGTAAATAATGGAGAATATATTTTGAGTAGTTCTGATCAATTTTTTAACAAAAAGTGGATCAGAAAACCCTATGAAAGAAAATGGATGATGGCTCATGAAATAATCAATAGACTTTTGTTATTTCTTTTTCCCATTTGAAAGTCCCCCATGATTCATATCTGGAGAAATATACAGAAGCATATCAATGTGGGTTTTCATTACACCCCAATTCGCATTCAGTTTCTTAGGAGGACAATCATTTCATTGTCCATCACAATAACCATTAACTCGGGTCCTTAGGCTTCCATACATTTAATAATACCAGAAAGCATAGAGTAATAAATATTTATCATTGTGAGGAACAACATTATCATGAAAAGTCAACTATAGGATGTCTAAATCATGAAAATTTTTTAATCTATGGAAACTTATCTTTATCCTACATTACTTATATGAAACTTATATTAAAATATTTCATGATGGTTTTTGAAGAGTTTAGGAATTTACAAAGAATATTCCCTTATAGCTTCATACTTTGTGGATAAAAAGACTCATTGTCATGTACTAAATTACCCAGAGATTGGCTGGGAACATCTTGTCAGAGTTGTTACCTCTAGGAACTTATGTTCCAGTTCCACATCCAATTGTAGTGTCCTTATAAGATTGTATTTCTAGGACTCCACCCATTTTATCATTTAAAAAAATTACATTACATTTTTCTATAGGTTTCTTTATCCTAAAAAATATCCCTAAACATGTCCATAGGGTTATTAGAAAGGATTTATCACCCTAGATTCCAAAGGATAACTAAACCTTTGCTCTAATACCAACTATAGAGACCCCCAATTTTAATACATTAATATTACATAACATTTGTGTAATACTTAAAACATTATAAAAATAGTCTCCCAAAGGTTTTACTAGTATAGTGCCTTTAGAAACATGGGATCATAAACACTAATACATTAGTGTGCTATACTATCTCCCATTAGGTTCTTATTGACAAGAAATATTCTCAGAAACTTCAAACATAACACATAACTTCATAACCAGAAGAAAGAAACATAAAAAGGTTAGAGATAAAATTATTTGTAAGGGTAAAAAAGGGATACATGTAAGCATAATGATGAGAATAAGGTCATGAGAACATGATCATGAAAATATATTATCATACCCTGTATATCAAATATCCTATAACTGAATCATGGAATAAATATTGAATATTTTCAAGACCTGAATCATAAGGAAATAGAGAACATAATCCATGAAATCATAACATAGGAAAAAAATTGAATTACGGATGACACATAATCATATAATATGATTTCTACAGTAGACAAGGCATCCCTGCGAATACCATCTTAGTAGTATGGGTTCACTCCCGATACAATCATTGTAGTCATGGTTTACTCTAATGGACATATTAGCAGCATGAGTACACTCCTGAAACCATCTTGGTCATCATGGTTCATTCTCATGACCATCTTAGTAGTCAAGGATTACTCCCAAGACTATCTTATTCTATCTCATGAGATATAAATATTTACCCAATGAATTAGAGGGATATATTGGTCTCACCCATATAGTAGTGTAATCATACGTATATGTGCCAAACATAATAAACAATCATATCATAACCCTTTAAATGAAATGGGTATCATATATATGTAGTCACATATTATCACGTGTAAAAGGATAAAAGTTTTATAATCACTTCATTGTAAGCATAACGAATGTAAAGAAGCATTTTTCAAAAGAATATAACCCATGAAAGAGAAATAAGTATCACAATAATAATTCTATCAAAATATAAACCATTAAAGTTAGAATATTATTTGAAACATTGTATTATTTCTTATAAAGGGCATGCGTAACATCAATAGATGTCATCTTAGAAGAGAAATAATATGGAAGGATATTTTGAAAAAAATTCTTCGTGATAATATCCTTTCCTCTTTGAAAAATGTTCTTTAAAACATAATACATTTTGAAACCCATTTCCTCTGAAAGTACATTGAAAACATAGAAATAATTATTAATAAAATTTTGAATATTTTTTTCCTTTAAATCTTAATAAATAATATTAAAAAAAATTGGAAATCATTTTACTTGAAAATTTATAAAAGAAAATTGAAAAATATTGAAAACCTTTTCATTGATAATATATTTCAAAAAAATTACTCAAAATTAACCTATAAATATGAAAATAAATTTTCAAATGTTTTATTGTAAATGAATCTATATTTTTCATATGAGGTAAAAAGAACCTTACTTTTACAAGGTAAAAAGGATAGAAAAATACCACATTTGGAGAGAAATATGAAAATTTCATTAAGAAATTCAAAAAAGAGAAATGTGTAAAAATATATTGTAATTATAATATTAGAAAATTATAATATTATTTGAAACCATTTTTTGAAAAACATTATTTTAATGGAACATATATTTCCGACTTAAATGAGGGTAAATTCGAGCTTTTTTAAAAACACTTTCTTTACTATCTTATATACCAAAGAGTTTAAGAAATGGTACCAATATATTAATAAATAATTAATAACCATTTGATATGAGAAATTATTAATTTACTTGAGATATGTTTCATAATATTTAATCAAAGGAAGCATAAACATAAACTATTTTGAAAATCAATGAGATTATCTCATTAAACACTTATAATGTGGTAACTTGAAATTATACTCTCCCTGTAAGAAAAATAAATTTAATGAAACCTAAAATATCATTAAAGGAATTAAATTTATTATATTACATGTTAAATGTACATTTTTACACCTCGAAAGAGAATTTAGGGGCATAAAAAAACATGAGTCTCAATGTAGGCAAATTGAGACAAAACTATTTCACTGATTTGTTAACTCTTGAAACATAAAAATCATGAGTGAAATATCAAAAAATGGATATGTTAATATCCATAAATTTATGTATAATATACATATTATAAAATCAGGTTTACTACATAGACAACTCAAAAGTAATGATTAGCAATCATAATAAGTATCTCACGAAACAAAGTGAGATAAAATCCCCTTACCTTGTGTCATGACTCTCACCGTACTCATTCAAAATACCTGTATAATAAATATAATTTTATTAAAAATATTTTAAATAATAATATTCTTACATCTAATACTATATATGGTTACATTATGACCTTATATTACCCACTTGTTAACAATCAAGTGTTAAGGTTTCACTTCTGATAAAAAAAATTGGTCTTCGCATGTGTCTTAATTTGTTATAAATTTGGTACTTTTAATTATATCATGATTAAATAATATAAAAAATAATATAAATATAACTTAAATTCATTATATTTTTATTATGATAATTTATATAATATATAAATATGAAATTAAATACAATGTTCATGGAGACAGTAAGTCGTACGTACGCATAGACGTTGTTTCCATTTTTATTGTCCTATGAAAAGAAATAAATATAATTACTTGTATGTATATATGTATATGTATCATATATGTTCAATAAACCCATCCTTAATACATTCCATGAATTTTGTGAATGAATTACATCGCTTTGACGGAACGGTAGTGGACACTTCCTCAAACAAAATTATCGTATTTACATTAAATGGAATGTAAAAAAGATATGTGTTTTAAAATGAATACAGAAGATTAAGTACCTAAAATATATAATATATAACATACATAAACATAGTTTCCATAAAATGTTCCTCTATGAGAGTCAGTAATGGGAAAATGAACAATAATCATTTAGTGAGGGAGTAGTTCGTTGTACACATAAACAATATCTTTGTTACCCATTAGATGGAGGTGTGTATAAGTGCTCATGAACCCTTAGAATATAAAAATAATCACATATTTATGATATTTTTTTATACAATAGTTTAATATTGATATTGGATCTCTGGATAAGGAAAATAAATTAATGTATCTTGATATAAGACGTTGCCTCTTAATTTGGTAACTCATTTTGGATTTTTTGAAAAGGATTCCTTGGACAATTTTTTGTAGAAGGGGGGTATATTAAAATTAATGGAGGGATTTTTGGAAGTTTATTAGGAAGACATTGGATGAACCCAAGTTCTTTTAGAGGTGTGAAGAAGAAGGAGAGGTGGTGGCCTTTTAAAGGAAAAAAGGACTGACACTATTATAAATATTTGAAAAGAAAATTCTAACTACATTTTTCATGTTGAAAGTAGATCCAATAATGATCCAAATTATATAAATGGGATTATAGGGTATATAAACAGTCATAAAAGTTATTTTATACAAGTTTATAGGTCATTTGCGCCACAAATATTAAGGTTTCGTATCTAATTAGGCATTATTTGACCTTAATTGATGTGATTAATTTTAATCACTTTCAAAAATATTTAGAGTAAAATACCAATTTAATATTATTATAAATTATAAATTATTCTAATTACAAATAAAGAATCCATTTTTCCAAATTATAATAAAAAAGTTTGTGGAAATTAATTTAAAATTTATCTTGGAGTCTGGTGGACAATGTAGTGTTTTTAAGTAAAATGTTAAAAAAAATTATTATGTTTTTATATCTAATATCAATGGGAAATTGGTTATAATTACCTAAATTGGATTAATTTATAAAAATAAAATATAATTAAACTTTTAAAAAAATAATGTAATTTTTTTGCTTATAAATAAATTAGATGAAAAAGCTATTTCTAATTAAAATCTGGTATTTTTCACGATTCTTCCAAAAATGAGTTTATCAAAAAAATTCCAAAAATCTACCCTAATATAATTTCCAAGTTATAAATTCAAAAATTATTTTTATTTTACCAAATAAAATTTCTAAATATGTTGAAAATTAATTTATTTGTTTTTCAAAGAAGGACATGTAAAGGAGTTTATTTAAGATACTAGCATTTTTAAAACATATAATGATTTTACCAAAAATTATATCTTTAGTTATCAATATATTTTATTTATATAAACCCATTATAATTGTTTTTCAAATTTATTTATTACAATTCATATTACAATGCTTAATGGCTAGGTAATAATTATCTCATTTAAATAATTATAATAATAAAAATATTTTTTATAGAAACATTTTTGTTGCGTGTAACATATACCAAGTTTCAATTTTGTGTAACATATGTTAAATTTATGTTCAATATAATTCTTGAAAATTAAATGTTCCATTTTAATGGAATGTTAGAATTAGGGCATTGGAATACGTAAATGAAAATTTAATTTTTTTGAAAAAAGGTCCATAAAGACTCGGGATGTTACATCGATACCCATTATAGCTCAAGATAGGACTGGTGATCCCCATTATATCACTTCAATACATTTTCCTCTAGGGATTGAATAAACCATATGTTCATTCTATTTTTAAATGTTCTATAAAGGCTTTTTAAGGGTTTTATGTGATGATATCCCAAAGTATTTATATTAAATTTTCTATGATTTCTATTGAGTTTCTATGGGAATAATTTGTCTTCACAAGGTAATATAAATTATCTTTCTAAATTAATGATATTTACCTTCACGGAAAAATTATGCGTGTTCAAGGAATGTGTTTTTAAAGGTTTTTAAAGTTTTTAATATATAAATGGTTTCATTTATTTTTAAATTCATTAATAAATTTTTTTATGCTCATCCCATGTTTTAATTTTTTTTCTCAAGGTTTAATAAAGAGTGGGAAAAATATGACATCAAGGGGAAGAATATTAATATTTTTTATAAAGAGAAACAATTTTATAATTAAATACCTTTATTTATGGAAAAAATTAGATACGAAGTGTTTGTTTCCACATGAAATGTATGAGTTTAATTTTTAAGTGTTTATAAAAATTATCTAAAACTCAAAACCTAAAATATATTTTAGAATTAAAGAAAATGATTTCGAGTCAAAATTAACTAGAATATGTAATATTTAATCCCAGGTACATATATTTAGTATCAGATCAAGGTTTAGATAACTTTGGATATTATGATGTTTTTTAAGAGTAGGGGACATCCTAATGGGTTTATAATTTTATGGTTGATCATAAATTGAATGTCTACGAAACACCTTTTTTAGGATTTACATTATGTAATTTTAATGCGATTAACTATATTTTGGGGGACGTTTATTTTTTATATAATTATGGTTTATTAATTTTTTTGATGAAAAATGAATGTTATGTGATAAAATTTTTGGTGAAAACATTTTCTGGTAATTTTTTAGGAATTTATCATATTTTGGGAATTTTATAAAAATTATATAGTTTTAGAAAATAGACAACCCACAAGATGGGTGCAAACATGTTGTGGCTGAAAAGGCTGCGGGAATTGAACCCACAAAAGAAGAGAGATAAGGATGAATCATGTACCACTAGCTTTTGTGATTTCCTAGTTAGTACGAATTTTTTGTTAAATTATTTTATAGATGAATAATAAGTTGTTTTTGTGAACATATCTTTTATTGAATATATAACCATGATATTAGAAAATTATTTAGTGATTAAGTGATAAATTATATTTAGGAATACCATAAATTTTTTAGGAACCTAAATGATATAGTTAAATAGAATACTATGTGTTTTTATTTGATAGGAAATGGTTGACTATTATTTTATAATAATATACAATTTTATTGGGGACTTTAGGGTAAATCTGGTAATTAAGAGTGAAAAATAAAATTTTAAATATTATAATATTATTCTAACACTTAAAAAATGTTGTTTGATGAATTTAAATCTAACCTTAACAAATAAGGTTCAAAATTGAATAATTTAATTGACACTTTTCCATGAAAATGACATTAATATTATTAAAATCAAATAGTGATATAATTTCAAAATCTTACTTTTAATAAGAAAAATATTTAAAATATAGGGATAAATAAAATATATTCTAAACTATTAATATTATTATGAAATATAAAAGTTTTATATACATCATGTAAATTTATTTTTCATTTTTATGTCATAACAATTTAGAATAAATAATTACACATAGATGATGTTGTTATTATTCAATTAATGAAAAAAATCATATAAGTGATATTAATATTATTAAAATAAATATAATTTTCATTAAATAAGGTTATGACAAAAAAATTATAGGGTAATATGATATATTAGGGGTGTATTAAATTAATTCATTTGAATTTATCTCTATGTATTTATTTTTCATAAAGTTAATTTAATTAATAATGTCCACAATGACAATAATGATATTTTATGAAAATAAATTTTTTTAAAATTTGTTAAAAATGATAAAACTTATAAAAAATAAAAAAGGGAATAAATTATGGTCTAAAATATCGTTAACAGACCATTTATTGTTAAATTAACAACTTATAAGTAAGAATTTATACCTTATAAATTCAAAATGTTGTTACCCTAGTTAACATAAAAATTGATTAACTAAGGCTTAATATGAAATATAATGTTTAAAATTACAAATAAATTTGACTAAAACCTATTGGTTGATGGTATATGAACCCTATCCTAAATTATATTTGAATTAATTTTCATTTGGAGGGATTTGGAATGAGATTTATGTTTTTAGAAATTAGTATTTTGAGAAATTCTAAAAGTTCCCCTAACCTTCATTGTAAAAGTAAACCTCATCCCTTATCTAATTTCACCTATTTGTGTCTTATATATTGAAAAAATATTGAATACTATAATATCAACTTCACTATAAACGTTATAGATTTTATGTTCTTCCCAAAGGACCAACTCAATATTCCATTAGAGGAGATCAAAAGGGGTCATTTCGAAGAAGAGGTAATCGCTCTAATCAATCAATCTCTTATTATACTCTTTTATACCTAATATAAATACATTATATATATAATAAAATAATAACTAAATAATAATAAATATAATTACATATTATTATTATAACGAAAACAATATTATATATCACCTTTCCAATCAAACAAAATGTGAAAGTATCGCTTGTGCGTTGTTGGAACTTACTATCTCCACATTACGATAAAATTCATTTTTCATAACCATATTTTATGAATGAGTATTATGATATATTTAATTTTTATATATTATATTTGTGAAATAATTATAATTTTTCAATAATAATATCATATCTACCTTTTTACCACCAAATCTTTTTCTAAATGATAACATCACTCGTGTGTACGTATGGCTTACCTTCTCCAAGATGCGATATGATTCATTTTTCATATATATATTTCACATGGATGGTAATAATGATTAATGTTCTGAATATATATGATATATATGAAATAATTATTATTATATAATGATAAAATTACATATACTTTTCTTTCATTAATCTGAAAAAAATTGAAAACAACATTCATGTGTACATATGACCTACCATCCCAATTAATTATTTATTTTATTTTCTACCTAAATATTTTATATATAACAATAAATATATATATATATATAATGAATATATATAATATTTATATAATTTTTATATTATTTAATATTATTAAATTATGATATATGTTGGAGGACCAAGAATAACAAGTCAAAACATGTGTGAGAAACATAACTATTATTACCTGAACCCGAACATAATTTGGGATATTTTAATAATTGATAAATATAAATCCATAAGTGAATAATATATGGTATTATATATTTGAATATTTTCTTTGTTATATTTTTCAAAAACTTATATTTATTATACATGAGGTTTTAGCCTATACAAAGGAAGTTAAAACTTAAGGTAACAGATTTTTGTCAAACTTTTATTTTTGGGGGACACATTCCATATACCTTATTGGTTTATTTTTTGTTGTGTATATACTGGCCATGAATGTATTTTTTAGTATTATTATTAATATTATGGTATTTTAATATCCATATAATTTTCCTTCTTTGACGAGGTATACGATTCTACTAATTATAATGTTGTAATTTTTTATTTCTAAATCGCATCAATATTCAGAATTGTTTCATTTTAAATCGTTATTGGGGAATATTTATCTTCCAAATTAATGTTTTATAAAATGTTTTAAAAAATATTTTTTATAATTATTTTATTAATATTTATTGTTATTTTTACCTAATTATGAATTTTTGAAAAAATAGTTTGAAAAGAATTGTTTTTCCCTTTTTCTGAAAAAGGATCTTTGTGAATTTTTTGATGAAAATATACAAAATGAATTTATTTTCTAACTTGTATATAAAGAATATAATCTTAAACCACCATGAATTATTAATTCACTGAATATTAAATTATAATATTAAAAAGTTATTTTCAAATAAAAGTTTTTCTTCTAAAAATTCCCTTCATTTATGAAAACAATACATTTTCATATCTGAAAGGATATTTTCCACATTAATTATTTTCTTGTGGTATCTCAAAATTATATTTAATCTAAGATAATATTATTTTATATCAAATATTATATTATATGAATATTTTTCAAGGACAATATCCATATTCTTACATTTTTTATTTTTATTATAGAATGATATCTATAAAGTCTATTTCTTTTCTACTGTTATATTATGATTTAATGATGTTTATGACACCCATTTCATTACATGGGATCTAATATGATGAATGATTTGTGATATTATGGAATAAATATTTATTATTTTCATTTTTTGGTGGGTGATACCTTTATCTCCCTCTAATGTTTTGGATAAAGATTTAAATCTCATGAGATAATGATGGGAAAAAAGTCGAAGTGATTGATCCACAATGGGAATATGGGAATCCAAATCCACTATGGAATGATGGGGAAACTCAATCCCTTATCATCAAAGGACTATAATTGGGGATGGAGGTGTGTTCTGACTAGTAGGTGAAATCCCCATGAATTTCCCAAATATGTTTTGGAAATGCACCATGACTTATAAAGAATGATATTACATGCTTATGTGTCAACCAAAATTACATGTCCTATTCCTATGTTATGATTTCATGGATTATTCTCTTAATTCCATTATGATTAATGGATTTTGAAATTATAATATTTAATTCATTACACATGTATATTATCTATTCTATGTAGTGTATGAACATCAAATGTTATGATTATGTTCTTATGCCCTTATGCTTATGTTATGCTTACATATATCCCTTATTTACCCTTAATGAGCATCTTATCTTACCTTTTCTTATTTTATCTTTCCATTGTTAATAAATAATGGTTTTTATAAGGAGTACTAATGGAAAGAGATTTATGAAATACTTTTAAGATATTTTATCAAATTTGATGAATTTGTTCCATGTTTTCAAAGGAATAAGCTATTATAGTCCTTCAATATGTGTTTGTGTAATGGAATGAATATTCATCTAAAAATATATAATATCTAGGAATGAAAATCCTAGGTTCTTATAATTGGTATCATAGAAATGGTTTATTAAGCACATGGAAACTTGGATGAGAAAACCTTTGTAATATCACTATGGATAAATCTATTTCACAATGCTATTTTATTCATAATGATCATGAATAACCTCAGATTAAACCTATAGTTTACTTGATTTAATTTTTATAAGTAATTTCCCACGATTCTGTGGTTATAACAATATGATATTTGTTTCTAAAACTATGATTTCTAGTTTTATTCAATGGATAGAACTCAAAGGAACCATATTAATGATGAATGACATAGTCAATGAAATAATTTTTGTCTCAAGAAACCAAATGCTATGAAAGAATAAATGAAATATATTGGTACTATGATCACAAAACATTTTCAAGATATGAATATTGTATTACATTCAAATGGGCAAAGGAGGTAGCAACATTCTATTTAGTTCTTTGTGAGGAATTTTCCACCATCTTTTACTGGGTCTTCCGATCCAATTTTGATTGGGAAATGGATTAGTAGCACTAAAAATATATTTTTGATTATTTAATTCTTTAAAACACGAGAAAGAAATTTTTGATGTCTATTATTTTGAAGTTTAATCATATTCATGGTGGAATCTTATCCAAAATACAAGGTAATGGGACAAAAATGACCCCATGGAATGTGGAAATTTCAAAAATATATGTTTCAATAAGTACTTTCTTTGTATTATTCATATGAAAATGGAAAAGGAATTACACGAGTTATAAAAAATATATGATGAATCTATTTAAAACAATTAAGAAAAATTTACAAATAATATGTGTTACACTTCTAGTATTATTATCCAACCAGAATGTAATACTGACCACTTCTCAAGTGGATTAAAACCAAGTCTCTAAAGGGAATCATACATAATAGAATTTAGTTTATTTGAAGAAATTTTTCAATGTGATCTTTATGTGGAAATATAAATTAAAGGTACACATCATTCCCATTGTGATGATAAGAAAATAAAGATCAATTCTAATAAAAACTAAAATAAATAACATGGTGGAATGAAATTATAACAATATACTTGATAGAAATATGGGAAGAAACATCACAGTAAGTGTTTGAATGGAACTAGGTGGCTATTTAAACGTGAAAAGGAAGTAACTAAAGCTCATGAATGTTGAAACACAATGAATAGTTCACATAATGAAATAGTTTAAAAGAGTATTCAAACTAATTCACCACCCATACTTTAGTGATTTAAGTGTAAATAAAAAGGGAGTTATGATAACCAGTGCATGAATTGGAGGGTTAATGATGACGATCGATGTCAAAACCCACTTATATTAAATGAAAAAGGAAAATCTCATGGGATCACTATTGGAGAGGTAGTGTATTCCAACAATGTGATGGAATGATTCAGTGATTATGTAATGGAATTACATAATAATGATATAGAAGTAGTTTTATAGTATTATGGAATAATGAAACATCTATGTATTGGTCCACTATAGTTTTTCATTATGGATTTAAACATATATGTTTAATTGTACAAGTAATAATGAAAAGTGATTGAGGGGGGTGGTATGGTGATATTTTTGAAAATAACCCGATTAATGGAAGGAAAAACCTTTATATTTGCATGATGTTGGGATAATAAAATATAGATAAGTGTTATAAAGATGAAATAAATGTGATAATATTGATTACATTAGGAATTATATGTTTACATGATGTTTTATAAGATCATGGATTGAGTTTATAGAATTTTTGGATTTGTAGTATGCAAAAATAGTAAACTTTTGAAAGCATACATGTGTTTACTAAGGTTTTATGGTAATTCATGTTGTTACCATGTTTTAAGAGAATACTTGAAAAGTGTATTCAATTGTTTGGAATGTCACAAACAATAGATATGTTATCATATATGAGGATCAATGTTAATAATATTTTGATAAATTTAGTGACATTCTTTATAATGTTTTAAACTATTATCTTACGAAAGGTCTACTAGGATAAACATTTATAAAAATGATTATATTAATCTTTTAATGAGGTTTTAGAGAATAAAGTATTGTCTTTAGGTGTGAGGACATATGCATATTGGATATATTTTTCTAACAATTTATTTGTTATAAATATATATTTAATGACTTATAATTCTCTTTATGTATCACTAGATCTTCTAACACTTCATAAATGAAAAATTATCCTTCATTTAATAATACAAGAAATGTTGTGTAAAATTATCAAGGAACAAAAAAGTGTGATATTATTCTAAAATCAAGTAAATATGTATTCTCATGAATATTATTTAACATTAGGAAAGGGGTATTTAAAAAAATTTGTCCAATTATTAACATTTTTGATGATATCAATGACCATTTTCACGCCTCTTTAGGTAAAGGATTTGTGATCATTAACTTACCCCTAACCATATTTTATATAAATATCTATAAAAAATTGTTAGCTATATTTCCCTTCTATGTACATGATTTATCTTTCCACATATGTTCTTATATGTGGAATCCTAGTGATGGGTTACTTTGAGAAACCATTATGTTTCTAACTTTCCCTTTTGAAAGAGAGTTTTAGTATTCATTTTTAGGACATGGATTTCATTGAAAGGAACATAAAAATATTAATCCTTTGATAACTAAGATAAATTTCAAAGGATAAATTCATTTTAAGGTAATTCTGGGTAGAATGTTACACCGACTGTTTTTGAGAAATATTTTATTGGAATTAATTTTAACATTTTGATATTTTCCATTTCACACAATAGTGAATATGTCTATTTTTATACAAAAGAACTATGTCTAGATTGCATTATATGCATTAAAATGTTAATCTTAAAATATATGAAATACTTATATTATCTTTCAGTACATGAAACAATATATTTATCATTTATTACACAAAATTCCATGTCCTTTCGATAGCATGTGTCACATGCAAGACAGATTTTTACTGAACTAAAAAATACTATAATATTTATAATTAAAATAATATTATAGTTACCGCCTAGATTTTGGAATCAAAATTAAAAAAATATCAACTAAATTGTTTAAATATTGTCTAAAAATGTTTATAAAATTAATACTTTTGTTATCAATTAGCTTTAAATTAGGTTAAGAAGTATTTGAAATTTATTTTCTAGTAAAAATTATTTTCACCATAAAAACACTATTTTATATCTAAAGATAAGAAAATAACACCATTAAGGAATATTTTTTATAAAATTTATATATTAATGATTCTATAAATTTTTTTTACACTCATAATATAGATTTGATAGGCATAAGAAAATAATAAATCTATTTTTATGAACAAAAGATATATTTTTCAAAAGGATAATTTTATTTCCTTTTAAAGGAGTACCTAATTTAAAAATAATTTTGACAATTTCATAATTATTATATGAAAAAATATAATTATTATTTTAAATAGGTGCATAAAAATTTACATTGGTTGAATTTTTTTATTATTATGATAAGTTTCATGTTTTGTTTAACAACGAAAAATACTGAATTTTAATTTATTTTTTTCATCTAAAATATTTATATTGTTAAATAATATTTTGTATTGGTTTTAAAGTATATTTAGATAAATTTTATATAATTTTATCCAATTTAGGTAATCGGAATCACTTTAAAATTTAATTTGGATATAAAAACATTTTAATATTTTGGGTGTTTTCACATTAAAAACTTATTTTATCGTTACATCAACGGAATTTGTTTTAAATTAATTTTACTTAGCTATGTGTTTTAAATTTTGAAAAATTTCTTCTATATTTTGAATCATAAGTAAAAAATTTATTACCTAGGTCCCTTTTTTCGGGCCTATATGATTTGTACCTTTAGTAATTTTTATTATCACAGTTAAGGGTACATCTGATAATTTGGAGTAAAAGTAATATTATAAATTTTATAAAAATACCATTAAACATTCAAAAATTTTTTTTAATGAATTTAATTTGACCATAAATAATAATTTTAGGAAATTTAAAATTTTAATGGAAACTTTTCCCTGAAAATGACATGAATATTATTAAAATTAAAGAGAGTATCAAAATATGACAATATTACTTTTAATAAGTATTTTATTTTTAATATGGGTATAAATTGATGAAATTATCAATTATGAATATTATTATGAAATATAAAAATTTTAACTACATAATATATTTTTTAAAATTTTATTGAAGAAATAATTAACAAAAATAATTAGAGAATGATGAAGTAGTAATTAATAATTTTTGAGAAACTCAAATAAGTTATATAAGAAATACAAAAATAATAATAATTTAAATTAATTAAAGTTATTAAATAATTTAATATGTTAATATGACATATTATCTATGTATTAAATGAATTGGTTTGAAGTTATATTTCTTTATTGTTTTTTAAATTCCATGTAATGTGTAGTTTCAAAATTAAGACTAATGATATTTTATGAAAATAATATTATATGAAATTAGTTAAAAATCATATAAATACTAAAAATGGATTAATAAGATTCCATATGGTATAAAATATCATAAATGGACCATTTATGGTTAAAGTTTCACCTTATATATAAAAATATTCAACCTTTTAAATTGAAAATATTGTTACTTTTGATAAAATTATAGGTTAACTAAGGGTTAATAATATAATATAAGGTTTAAAATTGTAAAAAAACATTTATGAAGTATATTTTTTGATGTTATATCAACCATATCTAACATTATATTCTAATTAATTTCTATTTGGATGTATTTGTATTGAGATTAAATTTTCTATAAATTAAAATTTTGAGAAATTTTAAAAGTTCCCCCAACCTTCATTATAAATGGTCTCCTCCTACCTAATCTCATTTCACCTCATTAATTAATATAGATTAAAAAAACTCTGAAAATTTATCATTTAAAATTCCCTAAACACATTATAGAGGTTATAGTATTCCCAAAGGACCAACTCTAGAGTCCATTATATGCTATATAATGGATTTCTTTTGAAGAACAGGTAATCACTCTAACTGATCACTCTCTTTCGATACTCTTCAATACCTACAAAAAATATATAATATACATTATAATATAATAACTTTAGTATCCTAAATATTCTTAAATTTTATTATGAGTATGAACACACCATTATATATCACCTTTTTTAATCAAACATGATGTGAAAGTATCGCTCGTGCATACATTCGACTTACCGTATCAACGTAGCGATATAACTCATTTCACATAACCCTATATTATGAAAGGGACTTATAATGGGGTTAATGTTTATATATGATATTTAGGAAATAATTATAATTCTTTAATGGTAATATCATATCTACATTTTACCACCTATTCTTTTAGAAAATTATAACGTTCCTCGTGCGTACATATGACTTACCATCTTCATGATGCAATGTAACACATTTTTCAAATATATAGTACATGGGTGGTAATATGGATAAATTTTATGATTATATATGATATATATATAATTATTATTATTATTTAATGATAATATATTTTATATTTTATTTCATTTAATCCCCCAAAAAATGGAAACAACATTCATTCGTATATACGACCTACTATCTACAGGAATGATATATTTCATTTTATACCTATATATTTTATAAATAACAATAAATAAATATATAATAAATAAATATTATATTTATATCTTTTTTATCAGTCTATATATGATGAAGTTATTTTCTATTCATGAGGACCAACAATAACAAGTCATAACATATATGAGAAACAAAGTGGTTATTACCCGAAACATAACTTAAAATTAGAATTTTTAATAAGTGGGTAATATAATGTCATAATTAAATAATATATGGTATTATGTATATGAATATGGTTATTTAAAAGATTTATAATAATATTCTATTTATTATACAAAAGTTTTTTCACAAGTACGATGAGATTGAAGATATAAGCTAAGGGGTTTTGTCTTACTTCTATTTTTATGGAATATATTCCTTTTACACTACTCATTTATTTTGTGTGGTGTATATAATTCAAAATAATTATTTTATTTGTATTATTCTGAAAATTTATGTGTATTTTTCTGTCAATTTTTTGATCTCTTTTTCATGGGGTTTACGGTTCAAAAGTTACCAAATCGGTAAGTGAATTTTCTCTCAATCTACCTTTTTATGGCACATGTTATATTATAAATCTATATTATTTTAGAATGTGTATATATTTCCCTTTGATATGATGGATCACTAATATACTTATTTTTATGATATTATATGTTTCATATAATTTTATTCCCTATTAGGTTAGAAATATTTGTTTCATTAAAATAGTGTTTTTAAAAAAAATAGAGGTGATTTAAATGATATTTTATGAATGTTCAAGGAAAATGGTTTAAAATTGTTTTTAAAATTATTTTATAATGTTTTTTATATGTTTTCAATGATATTTTCAAATACTACTATTTTTTAAATACTTTATGATTTAAAAAAATCTTCTTTTAAAAATGGAAAAGATATTTTTCTCAATAGTTCTTCCAAATGATCTTTCAAAAAACCATTTTCCATGTAAGATATTATTATTTGATGTTTCTTATAATTTACTGGGGTTATGATTTAAGGATAATAAACTTATTATTTCTAGGATTTTTTTTATAATTAATGATTTATATACTTATTGCACACATATGTATACTTTTCATAATATGATGGGTGGGACCTGTGTCTCCCTCCAATGCTTTGAGTAAAGAATTATATATCCTTAGATAATGATGAAAACACGTAAATGGTCTTGGTAAACTATGGTAAATGGGGAAACCAGATTCACTATGGGAAGATGATAAAAATAGATCTACTATGGGAATATGGGGATACCTGACCCCTTCCCAAGAAATGTCTGTGACTAGGGATGGTGGTGTGTCCCACCGAATATGAAAAGTACCTATAAAGTGTCATGTTATATATTTTTCAATTCTCTTTAACTTATAGTGAATGATATTACATAATTATATATCTTCCAAAAATTTCATATCTTATTCTTATGTGATGTTTTCATGGATTATTCTTTTGTTTCCTCTTGATTCATGTATTATGAACAACCATTATTTATAGAATGACTCATGATTATGATATTTGATATACATGGTGAGTTTTTTAATTATTAATATCATGTTATCAAACCCTTATCTATATAATTATGCTTACTTATCTCCCTTGATTAACCTTACTCAGCATATGTGATTATCCTTTTTTTGGGTTTTCTGTTTCATAGGTTATACGGAAAGGTTTTACGTAGGGGTGCTATAGGGGAAGATATTTATGAGAAACATTAAGGATATTTCACTAGACTATAAATTGATGTTCCATGTTTCCAAATGCAATAAACTAATATGAATTTTTGGATTTTGTTGGTTAATGTATAAAATTTTCCACACAAATGATGAAATATCCATTTATGAAAATAATTGGTCATTATAGTTGGTATCAGATAAAAGGTTTAGTCAATCTTTTGAAACTAGAATGAGATAAATTTAGTGAGATACATTAAAATATTTTAAAGTATATGTATAGGGATTTATCTACGGATAAGTCTATGTATATATCATTATCCTGTAGTTTTCATAATTACCATGAATAACCTAGGATTAAACCTAAGGTGACATAGATTTAAATATTATATGTAATTTTCCTAGATTATGTTGTTATAATACTATTATTATTGTTGGTCACACCATGATTTCTTGTTTTAGTCAATGGATAGAACCCACAGGAACCATATTTATGATGAATGTGTTGGGAAATGCAATTATTGTCCTCCTAATCGACTGAATGTTATGGGTTAAGGAATGAAAAATCTTATTTCTATACTCACAGAACTTTCTGATGCTATGAATCATGTAGTAACTCAAAATGAGAAATTAGGAAAACATAATTATGTTGATTCAATGATGAGGTAATTTTTACCTTCTTTCAGAGGGTTTTATTATCCATTAGTGGAAAAGAAATTTATTTATATCATTGAAAATATATTTTCGATTATCTAATGTTCAAAACATGATAAATTCATTTCAGTTGTCAATCATTTTGAAGGTGAGTTATAAAAAGGTGGAATATTATCAGGAATACAAGGAAATGGGAGGAAATTTAATACATTTTATGGGACATGTTCAAGAAAATATTTTGGAAAAAGAAATTTCTTTGTATTATTAGAACAAAAATAGAAAATGAATTCCTTTAGTTAAATCAAAAGTACAATGAATCTGTTGGAAACTATAAAAAAATATTACTAGACTTGTGAGGAATACTTATAGAATTATCATCCAACCAGAACTTAAGGTTGATCGATTTTGAGGGATTAAAACAATGTTTTTTAACGGTGCTATCTATAAGGTAATTTTGTAGTTTGAAAAAAAAAATTAATGTGTCATCAAGGTGGAAATGGATGTTTGAATTACATATAAATCTAATTGTTTTGACATGAAAAGGGAGATTCTATTTAAAAGAAAACATAGAATCCATAGAAAAAAGAAGTTGAGTTTTCCTTTATGTTCAAAGGGTGGGAAGAATCATGGTGGAGATTTTCTTAAGGGGAACAATAAATGTTTCAAGTGTGTAATGGTAGTTTATATGAAAAATGAACAATGAAGTAATTATAAGAATTTAGTTAATGAAGCAAATAGGTAAAATGATACACAGAATGAACCCCCACACTTAATTGCTTTAAGTGTAATGAAAATAGAAAATATGATATTCAGTTCCCTAATACAATGGTTAACAATAATGATCGTCATCAACAACCTCTTAAATCCAAAGAAAAAGGGAAATATCCTACGATCACTATTGGTGATATGAATTATGACAACTAGGTTGTGGTATGATTGAGTATTTATGTAATGGAATTCCTGAAAAATGTTATAGAATTAATTTTATGGTATTATAGAATAATGAAACATCTATGTATTGGACCAATGTTTTTCTGCACAAGTATTTAAGAACCAATGTTGAATAGTACTTGGCACTAGGAAAATTGATTAATGTGGTAAGGTGATATATTTGGAAAACAGGTGATTAAGGGAATTATAGTTCTTTAAATGTGCATGATGTTGGGATAATGAAATTTAGAGATATTTTATTGTGATAAAATAAATGGGATAGTATTGGCGACCTTGGAAATGATAATATGACAAGGTGGTTTATGATATCATTGATTGAGTTTATAGAAGTTTTTGATTTATTGTATGGGTAATGATTTAAATTTTTAAATCATGTGTGTTTTGACTGAGGTTTATGGTAATTTAGGTTGTTATCATGTTTTAAGAGAATATCAAGACTCGTCCCCTGGGGACCGTGTCTTGACTACCCCAAGACCACCTTCCATAGCCCAAGGGCTGGCTACTAGCACCAAAAGGCATATCCCAAAAAGGGAAGGCCTTTCATTTAAACCTTTAAACACACACATATCCCATAATGTGAAAAGTAAAAATGGAATTGGGATACCAACAAAAATTATGTAACACGAGGAAACAACCACATAAGTAAAGGTGAAATTAAATGGAAAAAGGGGCCATAATACATTCCAAACAGGAAGTACAAGCTCTAGTGGTCATCCTCTAAGGATCCAACCTCAAGGGTAGGTACAACTCATTGTCAGATGTCGTTGAAGCATACTATGTCTGTAGATCCACATCTAAGCACCATATACCCCTAGATCTCCATGATCCCAATCAAATATGTCTATTGTCTACACAAGACACAACAGGTTCGGGTGGAGCCCATGTAGGTGTGAGCATAATAATAATCATTAGGGACCCCAAGACCAACTTGGGTCTCACATAAATCCACAAAGGAAGTCAAAAAATAATGTACAAATATTATAGTCACTAGAGTCTACTCGACATAGGAATAACATAAAGTTTTTATAGCAAAACCAAAGGTTTCAAACACTAAACATCAATTAATACAAAGGGACTCACTTCCAACAAGTCCTCTGGGATAGCTAGGCGACCTAAACCTATTTAGTTGGTGAGTCACAAAGTCTCTTTGATAGCTAAGCCACTGATACTCAATAGTAGTTGATTCATAAAGGCTCGTTGGGTAGCCAAGTCCCAAATTCTCTCTAATTTCAGAGTCACTGATTCTCATTTGTTAGTTGAGCCATAAAGTCGCGATGATAGATAAGTCACAGAGTCTTGCTGGGTAGCTTAGTCATTAAGTCTTGTTGATAGCTGATTCATGGAGTCTTACAGTGTAGTTGAGTCACACTGTCTTGCGGGGTAGCTAAGTCATGAAGTCTCACTAGGTAGCTCAGTCACAATACCCCATTAGGTCAACATATTTTAAATCATACATAGAGGAATTTATATAGACCACCCTATCATGTGGGTCCAAATTCCATAGATGACGCGTCAATCGAATTCATGGTTTGGGAGATATGTCCTTTTTTGTAAACCTGGGCCGGTTTTGTTCGGGCTGGGTCTAACTGGTTCAGACCATCCGGACCAACCTAGCATAGGGTCCCGCATGACCTAATTCTATCCATTTGGCCCATTTCCCTGGCCCATTGGGCCTTACTAAACCTAGTTGAGGTTGGTCGTGGGTTCAGTCTGCTTGGTCACTCAATGACTTGAAATTTATCTAGCTTGGGTCGTACAGGAAGGCTGGCCTCTTTTCCAATCCTGGGATATCATGCAGCGCAGCTTTATCCCATCCTCTCAGTCCTCTTAGGAGGACTGGCATGAGTGTTTAGACGGGCCACTCTGGTGGCCCAGTCCGCTGGCTTAGCTTAGCCTCATGGGCCGATTGGTTTGGTCCTACCCAATGGGTTGGGCTATTCAGCCTTGACCGGCTCAACCCGTCCGGTTGGGGTGTGAACAGTCAGTCCTCCAACTTCCCCCTTGTTTGTACATGGCCAGTGAGGAGTGGTTTGGTCCATCCATGAAGAACGCAGAAGAGGATGGGCTCATGCCTTGTTCATGTCGGCACGTGCCCTCTACATTAGAGTTTCAAAATAGAGGAGGTCTGGGGATGATGGTATATCACAATAATTTAACCCCACTATAGAAACCTTAGAAACAGACTCCCTCTTGTAATAACAAAAGATCTGTGGGTCAACATATTTGTTAGTTGACCACCGTTCGTTTCTTTAGAAAATAACGTGGAAACGAATACAATCAATAATCCCCAACCTGGTTTGAGGATCCGTTGCTGACGAGGGATAAAGCTTCAAGAAATTTTCGATCCTCACATTGTTAGTATTCGTCGTTGTTCATTGTCTCTTGAATCCGTCCCACCGACATTTTTCAATAGAATTTGTCTTCAGAGAGAGAGGGAGAGAGAGGTTCTACATTCATCAAAGAGAAATTCAAACAGTTGATTTCCCTAATTGGTTATTAAATAAAAACACATCGTAGCATTTCTATTATACTGTTTCATTTATGAAACAACATATCTATTACTCTTGCACAAAAACATTCCATCAGGATTTTCCTTTAACATGGATCATCGCCGCACCATAGTGTCATCATCCTCTTCTCAACGGAGAGATAAGAAGTAAAATAACTTTTAATGTTATTTTTTTTTATTTTCGAAATGTCCAAAAAATAAATTTTCCATCAGACCCTTTCCGTTTGAGGTTATGTCATTTATAGAGGAATCCTAGTGTTCTGAGTTTAACGGTTCCCTCGTATTATCGATCCATGGACTATTTCAAAAGTTACAAAAACTTGCACACTTATTTAATTTTGTAAAATTAAATAAAGATCAAAATTTTGTTCTCCGCCCACCGGGCCATGGAATCACATGTCATCAAAGCATTTGGTCTCAAAAAAATTCCATATATTTTTAAAAAAAATTATACATATATTTTGGGAAATTAAATTCTCCCCACATTTGGGCTCTTTGTCCCTGAAATCCAAAACAAGGGCTAATCAAACAAATGGGGGTACTGATCATGTATCTTAACCTCCTGCTCTCATCTACTATCCCAGAGATTCATGTGCTTCCACCGAACATGCACCAAAGGAATCAATCATCCATGAAGGAACCGCTCATATTGATCCTCTCTCTACCAGGAACTCTACAAACATGGCCCCTTTGTCAATGTCCAGCTCGTGCGATGGATCATGCACGTACCACCTCAGCTACGACATGTGAAAAACACTATGCACTTAGTGTATCTATGGGGGAAGAGCTAGGCATTATGCCTTCTTTCTAACTCTTCTAAGAATCTTCAATGGTCTGATGAAACATGGAGATAACTTAATGCCCCAGCCAAATCTACACAATCCCGCCAGGGTGAGATCTGAAGGAAAACATGGTCCCCCTCCCCAAACTATAAGAGTCACCACCTACTGTTAGCATATTATTTCTACCTCTATACAATCCTCATCCAATCCTGGATGATTTGTACCTTCTCAGTGATAGATCATAACATCTATGGACCCATGAGTGCTAACTCCCCAGGGACTGTCCAGCGTAGGGGTGATCTTCATGACTTCCTATACAAGGCCTCAAACGGTGTCATGCTGATGGTGGAGTGATTTCTGTTGTTGTATGAAAACTACACTAGCGATAATTGGTCCTCCCAATTGCAACCAAAATCAAGGACATGAGAAGGATTCATTTCTTATAAGGTATGTATGGGCCGCTCCATCTGACCATCCATCTGGGGGTGAAAAGTCATTTTCAAAGCGCAGCAGAGTCATGAATGCCTCATGCAATCCCTTCCACAACTAGGACGTAAAGTGTGAATCACGATCACAGATGATCATTTAAGGAACCCCATGAATCCACATTATATCCTAGACATAGAGGCATCCTAAGACCTGTACTAATCCCTGCTCCCGAATGGGTATGAAGTGAACCAACATCGTGAGCCGGTCAACGATCACCTAGAAAGAATTAAGGCCCCTAGACGTTCGTGGTAACCCCATCGTGAAGTTAATGGAGATAGCATCCTATATCCATTTTGATACCTCAAGTGGTCGTTTCAAGCCTACTGGGACAAGATGGTCAGCCTTCACTTCCTGACAAGTGATGCATCATGAAACAAACTCTACCACTGATTTCTTATCAATGGCCACCAGTACTGATGTCGGAGGTCCTGGTAATATTCGAAACACCAGGATGTACCAAAAAAGGGGATGAATGGAATTACCTCAACACATCCTCCTATAACATCATTTTCACCATGGTGAGTCCCATGAAAAGTATAACGTGCTCCCCAACTATCTAAAATCCATCAGGAGCCTGTCATGTGGATATTTGTGCCCGGTGGGCCTCACAATAATAATCCACAAGTTTTTCCTCTCCAACATGCTGTAAGAGTGGAGGAGTGAAAGTCATTAGCTAAAGGTACGGTACGCAATAATCATCAAAAAAGGAAATCTTCATAGTGGGGAGATGCTCAGTCAGCCCACTCAGCAGTTGTAAACCAAACCTCTTACTGAACGCATCAGACACCACATTCTCTTACCCAAGAGAATAGACTATCTCAAAGTCATTGTCTTGAAAAAAAATATAGCCATCACCGTTGTCTCATGTTCAAGTCCTTCTTTGAGAATATATACTTGAGACTCTTATGGTTTGAGTAGACGGTGAACCGTTCACCCATCTTGTAGTGCTGCCACATCTTTAACGCAAAGAGCAGTGATACTAACTCCAGGTCATGGGTCATGTAGTTATTCTCATGTTTCCTCAACTGTCGTGAAATGTAGGTGATCACCGGTCACTCCTACATCAGGACATAACCATGTCTGGCCCCTTATGCGTCCCAAATGACTACATGTCCAACACCCTCTTCTGGTAGTCTCGAGATGAGGGCACTCATCAGTCTTCACCTCATCTCATAGAAACTCTTCTGTCTTTTCTCTATCCATATGAAGGGATAACCCTTATTTGTCAAAGCTGACATGGGTATTTCTACTCTGGAAAAGTCATGTATGAACCTTTGGTAGTATTCAGGAAACCACAAGAAACTCCTCACCTCAGTCACACTCCAGTGTGTCTCCCAAGAAAGTAGTGCCTCTATCTTCACTGAATCCACTAAAACTCTAGCCTCTGAGATGACATGTCCCAGAAATTAGACCTCCCAAATCCAGAACTGACACTTTATGATCATTTCATAATGCTGGTGCTATTAGAATATATCCACGTCTATGTGTAGGTGTGTAGTGTGATCCTTCTCCGAATCCAACTACATCAAGATTTCATCAATGAAAACCACCACAAAACGATAGAGTTAAGGCTGGAAGATCCTATTCATGAGTCCCATGAACACTACTGGGGAATTTTTCGTGCCAAAGGGAATCACCAAGAACTAATAGTGCCCATACTGACATCTGAATGCTATCTTTGGTGTGTCATCATCCCATACTTTTGCTGATGATACCCACACCTGAGGTCTATCTTAGAGAACCATCTTTCTCCCTTTAGCAGGTCAGTGAGGTCATCTATCCTCTGAAATGGATACTTTTTCTTCAATATCACCTAGTTCAGGTTCCGGAAGTCCACACATAGCCTCAAGCTCTCATCTGCCTTCTTGGAAAACAAAACTGGTGCTGCCCATGGTAAAACATTAGACCTTATGAAACCCTTTTCATGCATGTTCTCTGGCTATTCCATCAACTCACGAATCTCTGTGGGAGCCATTCGATATCGGTGCAGTACCCAAGTAAAAATATATGTAGAGGTCTAACTACTTGTGTGGAATTAGTCCCACATCATCATCAGGAAGAACATCTTTATAGTTTTCCACCACTATCAGAAATCTCGAACTCCTCTCATCTACTACACTAAGGGTGAGGCTATCCAACTATTGAGTGATCGGCTACACCCTCCTCTGAGAAAGTAAATCATGTGCTATAGAAGTTCCCTTATCATTGGTGAAGGTAAACCTGGTCCCATCCTCATGGACACACTCTACTTTGTGCATAAAATAGTCAATTTGAGCATGGACTATCGGTAACGAGTCCATACACAAGATGACACCATAACGCCTTGACTCTGCTACTAGGATACCCTAGCTGAAGCTCTCACCTCCTAGAGTAAGATCAAACTCTCGGAACCAATTTTTAATCATCTAATCCCATCATGTATGAGTCTCTAATCATAAGGATTTATCCAACAACTCCACCAGTATCATTGATCATCGAACAAGGTCTTTGTAAAAGAACGAGTGACTCTCGCTAATGTCAATATGAACTAAAGATAAATTGGAGTAGAAAAATATCATACAACTAATAATCTCTAGAGAACCATGGTCATTTTCCTACATCACCTGAAGGTAGCCCCGCCCCTATCCACCTACTCCTGGAGCTCGTGTTGGGCTGCCTGCAGATAGTGCTGGTAGCTCCTCTTACCTCTTCCCACTATCTTTCACTCTTTCTACACGCCTACCATGTTATCATTTCTATGGAACACCCTTTTTTAATATCTATCTCTACCTTGGTGTTCCCTCAAACACCTTCTAATTGTATGTATAGAGGGTCTGATAGTTTGGAGCTATGTACCCATGCCCACCACATGTGAAGTGAAACTTGTTCCTCTGCTTGTGTCCACTACCCATGGGGCCTTGCACTATCTATCCATTATCACGAGGTCATCCCCTAGATGGTCTAGTACTCTTTGACCCCTGTTTCAGCTATTGGTTTCCCACTTCTAAGGACTCTACTACCTTCCGTCTGGTAGTAGCTGTCATAGTCGGTGCAGGTTCTGCCATGATGTTATCCACTAGAAGGGCTCGCCCCAGCTCCCCAGCCTGTGTAGGGAAGATGAGAGAGATTTTAAATGCTATGATCTCTTGTCTAAGCCCCTTATCAAAGGTTAAAGAAATAAATAAAGGGTCTATCAAAATATCATAAGAGTACCAGGAGAAGTTTGTGAATCTTGATGTGTACTCAGCTACAGTTAGGTTTCCCTTCCATAAGTGGAGGTTCTTTTACATGCATAATGAGAACAAGGTCATGGGAAATAACACTGCCCTGAAAGCCACCCAAAGTTTACCTAGGTGAGGGTCACCTCCTCATGCCTCTATAGTGTCAAGCTCTTCTATCTCCCTACTACGCCCTATAGAGGGCTAGTCGCTAGATCCACCATCTGGTCTGAAGGTTTCCTCACGAGGTGGAAAACTCACATCACCGCCTCTATCCAATACTTAGCTGCCCAAGGATCTATCTTGCCTCGAAACATCTGAGGCCTTTTCCTTAGGAACTCATACAACATGCTCATGCAGTGTGCACCCTCTGCTGGTAAGGCTGGTAGAAACTACTACTCCAAGGGTGGTGGTGCCTCTAGTACACCACCTGGGGGTTCTATCTCAGGAACTTGTCCATGCACTGATGCCTTGTCACTCAATGGACCATTGTCATGATCTTGTACCAGGATCAGGGCTGGCTGTCTACATGGAGGCATCCAGAGAGAAATCAAGATGAACTATAGTCAGTTAATTATACATGGTGAGATGACTTTGAGACAAATAGATTCAGGAATAACACTATAGAAACACAAGCAACCTAGTGTTTTCATCCACCAAGTCAGAAATAATAATTCAAGGTCATGGTGTATAGATATGTTGGCTGCCACATGAACACTAGAATCCCTAAATATGAATGACAAAATCGAAACAATTAACACTATTTCTCAAATAAACCAATAGACTCTTGGCATTTGAGGTAGAACCGACCACCTCTGATACAACTCTATCATAACCTGTCCCCCAAGGCATGTGCTATAACTACCCCAAGACCACCTTCTATAAGACAAGAAGTGGACACTAGCACCAAAAGTCATATCCCAAAAATGGAAGGCTTTTCCTTTAAGACTTTACACACACACAACCCATACTATGGAAAGTAATACAATAACTGGGATACCAACAACAACTATGTCACACAAGGAAACAAGCACACAAGTAATTGTGAAACTGAAAAGAAAAAGAGGCCAAAATACATACCCGAATCAAAAAGAAAGTATAGTAAAAGGAATTACAAGCTATGGAGGTCATCTGCCTAGGATCCTACTAGAAGGATAGGTACAACTCACTTTCAGATGTCGCTGAAATATACTGCATCTGTAGATCCACCTCTGAGCACCTCTTTTCCCAATCTCTCCAAGATTCTAGTATAATGTATTCGTCATCTTTGCAAGACAAAACATGGGTGGGAATATCCCATGCAGGGGTGAGCATAACAATATTGAGTAGTGATACTGAGACCAACTCAAGTCTCTTATAAATCCAAAAAGGAAGTAACAAAATAATTTAAAATGATTAGAGTCTCTAAAGTCATCTCGATAAAGGTATAACATAATGTGTTGATAGAAAAACCAATATTTGCAACCACTAAAAATTAATTAATGTAAAGGAAGTCACCCCTGATGAGTAATCTAGACTATCTATGTCACCTAGACCTATTCAATAGCCATGTTGTGAAGTCTCACTGATAGATTAGCCACAAAATCTCACTAGTAGCTAAGTCACGGAGTCTTGCTGGGTAGCAGAGTCATGAAGTATCACTGATAGCTGAGTCACAAAGTCTTGTTGGGTAGATAAGTCATGAAGTATCACTGATAGTGGAGTCATATAGTCTCTCTAAGTAGATAAGTCTTGAACTCTCACTGATAGCTGAGTTAGGGAGTCTCGAAGGGTAGATGGGTCATGAAGTCTCACTAGGTAATTGAGTCACAAAGTCTCACTGGGTAGCTGAGTCACGATGTCTTGCGGGGTCAAAATTCTTGAAGTCTTACTTAGAGGATTTCATAAGTACCACCCCTTCATGTGGGTCCCAATTCCATTGATGACGCATCAATCAGATGCACGGTTTGGGAGATACATCCCATTTTGTAAATAGGGGCTGGTTGAATCTGAGCCCAGTCCGACTGGTTCAGACCGTCCTGACCAACCCAACCCCAGGTCCCATATGACCCGCTCTTATCTATTTGGCCCATTGGCTTGGCCCATTGGGTGTTCCTGGAACATGCTAAGGTTGGAATTGGGTCAGTTCTGCTTGGTCACTCAGTGAACTAAAAATTATCCATCCCTAACCACACTGGCAGGCCTCTCTGTTTTCCAAGCCCTGGACACCGTGCGACCCGACTTTATCCCATTTTCCCAGTCCACTAAACAGAACCAAATCGAATATTATGTCGAGCTATTCAAGAGACCTAGTCCACTAGTCTAGATTGGCCCAAACAAGCTCGACTAGTCCAGTTGGGGCATGCGTGATAGATCCTCCAGCCGCCCCCATGTCCACACACAGCCTACTCCTCCTACGCGGTGCCAGGATAACACAATGGCTGATGGGCTGCGACCTCCTCAAATGCATTATGAGCTGGTTGCATCACCTCTACTAGCGCATATGGAGAGGTCTAGCCACTTCATCCGCACACGGCACCGGTTGGTGCCACCTCCCGCCTATGGCCACTACAACCGGTCACCAGCGTTATGCCAATGGCACCTTTTGTGGGCCACCGGGTGTACTATGGTGGTCTGATTTCAATTCCTCTTGCAACCTCAGGCCTCTCATATCACTTCCATCACTACCAAAACCTCAAGCTTTCCTTACCACCATTTTGAGGAAGGGCCATTAAGAATGCATAGGTGGAGGGATCGGGCCTTGTTTGTGTCAATGCGCCCCATCTATGTTAGAGTTTCAAAATTGTGGGAGGTCTGGGGATGGCATTATATCACAATAATTCTATCCCACTATAGAAACCCAAGAAAATGACACCTTTCTATATCTAAGAATTATCCATGGTTCATCCTATTCAGGGTTTGAAATGCATTCATCGCTTAATAAATAACGCGGAAAAGAATACAATAAATCAAACCCTACCTAGTTTGAGTATTCATTGCTGATGAGGGATAAATCCTAGATCCATCATAGATCCTTTCTATTAGCGTTTGTCTCTATTTTTCATCTCTCGAATTCATCGTAGCAATGTTTTTCGATAGTGTTAATCATTAGATAGAGATGTAGAGAGGGGTTCCATGTTAAATATAGAGAAATTCCCCCAATTGATTTCCCAAATGTTTAATTAAAAGAAAACTTGTTACAATGTTTTTGTTACACTGTGATATCATGTTGTTACACAGTTTCATTTATGAGATATCATAGTTGTTACTCTTTCACAAAACATGCAATTATGTGTTTTCTTTAATGTGCCTCATTGCCACACTGCAGTACCGTAATCATCTGCTCAATGATGAGTAAAGAAATAAACTAACTTTTTATGTTATTTTATTATTTTTCGAAAAGTCGTAAAAATGACTTTTCCATTCGACCCTTTCCGGTCCATGTTAAGTAATTTCTGGGTGAATCTCAGTGTTTCGAGTTTAACGGTGACCTAGAATTTTCTATCCGAGCACCAGTTCAAATGTTAGAAAATACCCACTTTCACTTTTACATAAGTGAACTTAAATAATGTTAGAAATTCCATTCCTAGCACATCGAGCCTCAGAATCAACTGTCTTCAAAGCGTGTGGTCTCAAAATAATTCCATATGATTAAAAAAAATATACAAATATTCTGTATAATTACAGAAAAAACATGATAATGGTCTTTAAATTATTATCATTTTAAAATTAATATCTACATAATCGTTTTGAGGAATAAATGCTATGTTTTTACCTTATTTTTAAATACTTGGATTTTATTCATTTGGAAGGTTTATAAGGGTAACTATTTATGAAATTGTTTACATTGAAATCAGGATGAGGTTTTAGAGATTAATGTTTTGATTTATGAATATTGGATAACATTTTCTAACCATTTTGTTTCAATGATAACTTGAGATATGTGAAATGAAAAATCATTTAATTATGGATCTTTTAATCCACTAGTTCATTAGGAATTTCAATTTCAACCTCATTTCTTGGAGTATGAGATGACCTATAAATTGATTAAGGCACAACCAACGGATGAGATCATTCTTAAAAAATGGAATGAAATCCATTAAGTATATCTAATTGTCAAAATTATTCCACTTTAGGAAAAGTATCTTGAAACAAAAAATTTATCCTAGTACCATCATTTTCAATGAATCAAATTGTAACTTAGATCATAAAAAATTTAAAATTATGCGATGATAAACTTTATAAAGACCATGTTTTCTTTCACATCCAATCCAAACGTAGTAGTTGTAATTCTATTACATGACCATGATGTCAATTTCCTATAATCATAGTTATGTGGTAATATTTGCCTTTTACTTTTCCTCTATTTGAGAGGAAGTTTTATTGACCCTTTTTATGATATGGTTTTCCCATTAAGAAATTCTCAAACATCCACCTTTGATTTTTGAAGTGGAATTGGAAAATTGAAGGATGTGATTTGATCATTAAAATTATTGTTGATATTATAACTATATAATATTAATTTAAACTTCCATCAAATCAATCTCATTTTCATGACATGTTTTATGTATCTCTTATGAGGAAGTACATACCTGATTATTCAAATGTACTAAAATCAGATGTTGTACAGTTTTATCAAGATCCTTCTTATGAAAAGAAACTATTATAAATTTTAAATCATAGAGATAATGTTATACAAAAATAGAAAACTCATAATTTTAATGTTTTGTGGAGAAAACATCTAGTTTGAAGAGTCTATGTGGTAACTTGAGGATATGATTAGGCAGATGTATCCTCATTTGTTTGTATTAAAATAATGAATTTAAAAGAAGAAATTCATATTAAGGGGGGTAGTAAGAAACACCATGAGTTTTTATCAACCTTTTTTATAATAAATAAAATATCTTTGACGTCTTGTGTTATACTCTACACTAAGTCAACCTTGGCTACCTGAAACAATGAATTATCATTCTTTATATACAATATCGAGTTTCAACGAAACATCACTTTATTATAATATATATTCAAGTAAGATAATTATAAACTATGAATTATAATGACATGTATGAAAAGGATTAACTAAATTATGAAATTATGTTTTACACATAATTACTTTAAAAATTAATTATAAATTAATGTAAAACCATTTTTAAAATAAAAAGAATTTTTTTTCTTAAAATTATGAAAATGTGCGCAAGTGGGTATTATAAAAATAAAATAAATGTTGTTGAAATATATTAATAATATATATATATATATATAATATTCAATTTAATTTTTAGAATTCATTTTATGTGTTTTATTAACATAATATACGAACATATCCAATTTTACGTAAAAAATAAGTATTTTTCAAGAAAACCAATTTTGTCTTCATTTGATAGAGAACTTGTTTTAAATATAATATTTAAAACTTTTATAAATTATATTTGGAAAAAAAATTATTATTATTTTAAATAAGATTATCAAATTTTAATTTGGTTGTATTTTTGGCATTTTTTAATAAGTATCGTGTTTAGATGAATAGTGAAAAATAATGAATTTTAATTGAAAAGTGATTTTTCATTGAAATAATTTGTTATGTTAAATTATATATCTGTATAGTTTTAAAGCTTAATTTGATAAAAGTTTTATCATTTAATCCAATTTAGTTCATTATAATCGATTTCACGTTGAATTTGGATATAAAAGCATTTCAATCTTTTGGATATTTTCATGTTAAAAACCAATAATCACGTTCCATGAAAGGGATTAGTTTTATATTAATTTTAGAAAATTATGGTTTTTGAATTTTTAGAAATGGATTACTTATTCGGAGTAATAAGTTCCAAATTTATTAAATATGACCCTTTTATTTTTGTCTAATATGAATAGTAATTTAAAAAAACTTGTTTCCATGGTAAAAAACAATTTGGTGATTTATGTTAAAAATAATGTTTTATAGACTTTAAAACGACCCTAAAACATGGTAAAAATATATATTTTATGATGTGAATTTGACCCATAATACATAATAAATTTAATGGACACTTTTCCATGAAATTGACTGGGATATTATTATAATCAAATGCAGTGACAAAATGTCACACTCTTATTTTTAATAATTATAATAAATATAATATTGGGTAAAATAAAATATATTACCAACTACAAAAATTTTACCTAAATATAAAATTTTATAACATATCATATTCATTTATTTTTAATTTTTAGTAGAGAAATAATTATCATAAATAATTATCAAATGATGATGCAATAATTATTCAATTAATGAAACATGCAATTAAATCATATTATGAATATTAAAAAAATAATTTAATTAATAAAGGTGAAAAAAAAATTATATGTTAACATGACATGTTATGGGTGTATTAACTGAATTTTTTCTAAGTTATATTATTATATTGGTTTTACTAAAGTCAAAGTAATGAATAGCATCAAAATAGACACTTATGATATTTTACACAAATAATATTTTATTAAATTATTTATAAATCATAAAAATAATTAGTAAGGAAAAAATTGATTCAATATTGTCTAAAATATCCTAAATTTTCAATTTACGGTTCATTTGAAACTTTATATGTAAAAACTTAATTCTCTTAATATTGAAAATCTTGATACCATAGATAAAATTAAAATGTCATATCAAAGGGTTCATCAAAATGATAAGGTTTAGAATAACGATAAAACATTGATAAAATATATTTTTTGATGATATTACGTTATTACAATATCTTATATTCTATTAAATTGACATTTGAAGGTATTTTTATTGATATTTAATTTATTATAAATTAATATCCTGAGAAATTCTTAAAGTGCCCCTCCCTTCTATTATAAAAGGTAACCTATTTTTCTCAGTTATTCACACATTAGAACCATTTTTTCATCCAAACGTATTAAAAATCTCTTAAAAATTCCACAAATGAATCCTATAATCTTTACTTTTGGAAGAATTTCAAAAAACGAAGTACTTTTGCACAAATCAAAAGGACATATGCAGAGAAGAGGTAATGTTCATCAACCAACACTTTTGTTTTTTAATTATTAATCCCCTTTAATTATATTTTATTACATTTACATAATAACATCAGTATCATAAATATAGTTATTTTTTTTATATTAATGTTTTCATCTACACTTACACTCACATATATCAAATGGGATAAACAATCATCATTCATGAACATGGTGAACTACCACCTCACGAACTAATGGCCCACATTCTTCAATTTCCACCTTTCAAGGTTGAAAACAATGAAGAAATTTATTTTTTATATATATTATATATATATATATATATCAAATTTATTATTTATTTATGTATCTGAAATTAATACATAAAACATAACTTCATACTTTCTATTTTTTTGGAAATACGATAACTTTGTTTGTGGACGGGTGGACAACCACCTCCTCAAAGCGATGAAATTTATTTACAATTTACATAGAATATATTAAAGACGTGTTTAGTGAAATTATATGATATATATGAAGTAATAATTCAAATGGAATTATAATATATATATATAAACATATTTTTCATTCAATATTTTTCATATATGACACGAAACAAAACAGCGTTCATGAGTATGTATGACCTAACATCTCCAAAAATGGTGTATTTCATTTTTTATTTCTATATTTTTTAGATGACCGTAAATAAATATATTATGAATATATATGATATTAATATCATGTTTATCATTATATATGTAATGAAATAACGGTACATCGTTGAGGACTAATAATAACATGTCAAAACATGTATGAGAAACAAAACGATTATTACCCGAAACCTAACTAAAACATGGAATTATTAATAAGCACGTAATATAAATTCATTAGTATATGTATAATAAAAGGTATTATATACATGAATATTTTTATTTAATATGTTTATAATAAACTTATATTTATTATGCATGAGGTCTTCATGTTTATGATGAGAGTCAAGATATATGGTAAGAGTTTTTTTCAAACATTTATTTCAATAGGACACATGCCATATACGCTAATAATTTTTTGTGTGTGGTGTTTATACATCGCAATAATTTTCTATATGATTTTTATTTGGAAAATTTATTGGTATTTTCACATCTATATCATGATCTCTCTTTCATGGGGATTACGATTTAAAAGCTACCAAATTTGTAAGGTAATTTTGTATCAATTTTCTTTATTTGGAGACACATTTTATATTACGCACCAATATTATTTTATAAGGTTTATATAAATCCATTTTATATGTTTTTATCAGAATAAACCCATTTTCATGATATTATAACTTTAATTAAATTTTATTGTCTCTTCAATTGGAAATATATATTTCTTCAAAACAGTGTTTTCTAAAAATATTTAGTGGTGTTTTAAATGATCTTTTTTGAATTTTAAAGGAAAATGATATTGAATGTTTTAAAAATTATTTTAAAATATTCCTTTATAGGTTTTAAAATTATATTTTAAAAAAAAAATTGGTCATCTAAATATTTTATTATTTAAAATGTGTTTTATTTAAAAAATGGAAAGGATATTTTCCTCAATAATTATCTAAAATGATCTGTCGAAAAGAAATTTTCCATATAAGATAAAATTATGTAATGTTACTTATTCATTACTAGGGTTATTATTAAAGGATATGACCATTATCCATTGTCTGTTTTATTTATGTTTATGATGAATTATTTATCTTCTTATGGAACACGTATGTATAGTTTTCATTATTTGATGGGTGGGATCTATATCTCCCTCCAAAGGAATTAATAATGATTTTTATATCATGATATAATGATGGAAATAAGATAAAGAGATTTATCCACTATGGAATATGGGGAAACCAGATCTATAAGAGAGGAGAGAGGCACACTTGGAATTATTCAAAATATTAAATTAATATAAATTAATTTTCAATCCTTTATTGATCCAAAGTGAGTTATTTCGAATACATAAAGAGTATGGGGTGAAATAAATTCATAAAATAAAAATTATACATGTTTTTAATGTTATTTAATCCTTATCCTTTTGTTTTAATCCATATTTTACATTTTTAACTCTTATAGTGATATCATGTAAATAACACTATGAGGTTTAATATAATTTCTATGAAATAAAAAAAAATATAAATAAATGAGTCATTAATGATCTTTTGAGACTTATACCAATAATTTGGTGGAATTTTATATTTTTATGAATTTTATTTCATTTAATAAAATATCCTTTATTTTAAAATATCATTAATTCCAAATTTGACACAATTCATTAAATAAATTTTTAAAAATATCATAAAAACATGATATCTTATGATAAAATATTTTAAACCATCAATAAAATTCAAAATTTAATCCATAGAGTTATTTTATGAAATTAATTATATGAAATTATATTTATTTTAACATTATTAATATCATTTATTTGATATTTTCATTAATTAAACACTTATTGAATCAACATTGTGAAAGCCTTTAATTTAATTATTTCTGACATAAATTTAAAAAATAAATTACCATGATGAAGATAACCATATTATACTAAAAAATAATATATATATATATATATATACATATATTCAAACATATCATTTATATGTACACATATTCAAAATATTTTACTTGTTAAAAATAAAATGATGAAAAAATTATCTTTTCAATTAATTAAATACTATAAATGGATTAAAGTCATCCAAGTGGAACCAAGATCTCATAAACAAATAATGTTTATATTGGTCTAAAATAACTCATAAAATAATTTCAGGATAAGTTTTAGTGTAATTTTCTAAACTTTGTAATATTATTTTTACACTTAAATACTGGATTTAACCTTAAATGTGGTAATAAAAAATATTACTAAAAAAATATTCATAATGTCCTAAAATAAAAGAGATCTATTTTTAAATGTTTGGACCTTATAATTATAAATATGGAAGAAATTTTTTAAAATCTAACAAATAAAAATTATATAAATTAACTAAAAGTTAATCCTATTGACCTAACAGAAAAACAAGTTTTTAAATTAAAACCCTTCAAATTTTTAAAATGTTTGTATACCCAAATTCGGTTTTACATTGATTCCACTGACCCAAATTAGATTAATTAATAAAAAATTAATCTAATCATACTTTAAAAAAATTAAAAAAATAATTTAAAAATATAAATGAATTTGAAGAAAAAAGTTGTCTCCAAATAAAATTCAGAAATTTTTTACTATTCACTAAAACATGAAAATTATCTGAAAATTAATGAAAATTAAATAAAAGTACATTTTTATATTCAAACATAAAATAAAGAATTTAAATTTTAAAAATTTAATTTGTAAATTTATTACAAGAAATATTTAAAATAAGAATTCTATCAAACATAAAAAAACATCATTTTTTGAAATATACTTTTTCTACGTAAAATATGATTTGTTCTTATATAATGTCTAAAAAACACATAAACTAAATTTTAAAAATTTCATTGTATATTACATATATATATATATATTTCATTAACATAATCCAATATTTTTATTTATTTAATTATTAGAATTAACATTCTTGTGCCCATTTAAATAATATTTTATTCAAAAAAACATTTTTTTTTGTTTTTAAAATGGGTCTACATTAATTTTTAATATTTTTTTCAAATAAATATATATAAATCTGTAAACCATATTTTCATAATTCAGTTAACATATTTCATACCCGTTATTTTAATTTATAGGGTACAATAGTAATATTTAACTAATAATATTTATTTATTCGTTTATTCATGAGGTGGAATATCATATATGTTATTGAAGATCATATTTATTTTTTAAAAAATAAAGATTTTACATTCACCCTCTTTTCAAACTTTAATCCTTTCAGTTTTTAATTCAAGCTCAGTAATTTATTTTTGACTTTTCAACGTATCTTTTTTTAAATCCCACATCCAAAAAAGTATTAATAAATGTTTCACATTAAAATAATGAATGGGAAGTGCGAAGGTCACCTAAGATAACACATATCAGTGTTCCATGTTGTAAAACACATACATTGAAGGTAAAAATAATAGTCATGTTTTAATTGAGTATAATAGAGAACATGTTCGTGAAAATGTTATCAATCACCAAACCATAAATCTTTCTTGGTTTAAAAGGTTACTGATTTCATAGTATGAAAAGTAAACAAATAATTTTTTTGTTTTAAGATCCTTTGAATAGAGTTGAGGAGTTATTTTACTACCTGAACTAAGAACATAAGGAAATGTACTCACTTTACAAGTATAGTTTCATCCTTTATTCAAGTTTAACACAATTTCATTTTTTTCTCAAAATTATGAATATTCAAGAAGAATTTTTTTTTCTATAAGAACTAGAATCAACATATGGAGATTAACATAATCCAAAAAAGATTAAATATCTATATTTAATGTCTTTAATAATTATCCAAATCCAAAATGGTTAATAAAAGATTAGATAATTTCAAAAATAATAATAAACCTTTATATGTTTAATATGAGTCTCCAAATTTCAAAAGTAATGCCCAAAGTTCAACATAGATCATTCAATAAATAACTATCATCAAAATTCATAAAAAATAATAAAAAGTAATATTTAAACCAAAAATTCCAAAGGATTTGATAACATAGTCTTATAAGATAATTTTAATAAATTATCACTAAAAAAATTCAATTACTCTTGTTGTCTCATACAAAATGTAATTTTCTATAGTAACATATTCTATATGATAGTTTAATATTTTCCATAAATAACTTGAATCACCATAAGTTAACAATTAACTAATAGATTACTAAAATATATATTTAATCATCTACTACTCAATTGAAATGCCATATTATTATATTTTCCTTAATCTTATAGTATTCCCACAATATCAAACATCTTCTGAAACAATATTAGTCACTTAATCACCAAATTATTTCCTTATCCCCATGTTATATATTTGATAAAACATATCATCCCAAAATCAACATATTATTATTCTATAAACTTATTTAATGAAAAAAAAATTCATACTAACCGGCACTTCATGTAGTCCAATGGTAGGAAATAAACCCTTATTGTCGTTATGTTATGGGTTCGATTCATGAGGCCTTACTGGATGCAATTGGTTGTCACCCATCCTATGGGTTTTGCTTTTCCAAAAAACTATATAATTCTTATTACATTTATAAAATATGATTACATAATAAAAAATTACCATAAAATGTGTTATCCTCAAACGAAATCTAATACCATTATTTTTTTACAAAAAAAATGTAAAAACCCATAATAAACTCAAAGAATTAACCTGAAAATTATGAACCCATTATTATATCCACTAATCATAAGAAAACATCATAAAATCAAGAGTTGTCTATACCCTATTCTAATACCAAATGTAAGTACTCGACTGTAAACATTACATATTCTAATAGTTTTAAAACTATAAATAACATTATTTTCAAAATTATCATTTAGATTCTGAGTTTTAGAGAATTATACTAAACTCTTACATTGTAAATCCATACATTACATTTGGACACATATACTCAGTATCAATTTTTTTCACCAAGGTAATCCCTTTTAAAATAAATAATGCTTTCATTTAATGAAACAACTTCATAATAATATTTATAAAATCATCTTTATCCCTAATCTTCCTTAAACCCTATGAAAAAATTTAAAATCTTGAGATAAGCACAAAATATTAGCAAGGAATATAAAATGAGGAATGAAATTGTTAGTTCAGTAAAAACCTGAAAACCTATGAATTTGTTTTCTTGAAAACATAATATTTTACCCATAAATAGAAATATAAATCCTTTAAAAAGATAAATAATTCTACCTTTTGAAAAAAAAAATATTTCCACAAAAACTCATTATAATGTATAGGAAATTCATGTAGGTCCCTTAGGACATCATCACATAGAACCCTTATAGAAACTGTAAAAATGTAATAATTATATGTTCGACTTGTATCTATAGAGTACCCATTGAATAGGAGTAATATCTGGTCATACCCATTGATTAATCTATAATGGGATCACTGGGTACTATTTTGGCATACCCATCATTTATAATTTCTATGAACCACAACATATAATAAAACATTTCACCATTTAAAAAATCTTTTAAACTCAATGAAAATAACATTCAGATACTATTATCATTCAAAAGATAATTTTCATCATAAAATATACATTTACTTTAAAAACCATTTTCAATACCAAAATACACGAAATATATAGATCTATTTTCATTTAATGAAAAATTATGTGTTTCAATGGAAGACAAAAATAAAATAATGGTCATAGAGGTGGAAAAGTCATTTTTTCATGTTTGTTAAGAAAAAAATTACTTTTTTCATTTGTCAAAACATTCTATATAAAACAAAAAAATATTAATTTATAAAAAAAATTTAAAGAAATTACGAATCTAAATAATTTTTTATATATAAAATAATATTAAGAATATTGAATTGGAGAAAATTATTTAAAATTAAATCTTAAACAATTTAAAAAGATATTTTTAAATAATAGTGACCCATATCACTTTTAAATATATGAATCATTAGAATAATTAAGGAATAACATTTAATAAGACATTAAATATCATGAAAATATGGAATATTTGTGATAGAACATGTCAATGGGGCGGTATATACACATTAAAAAAGAATAAAGTGAATAACATCAAGATATGTATCAATGAAAAGAGATTGAGGTGAATTCCCTTACCTTGCGTTTAATTATTTGTGTATGTCCTTTACATTCCAAAATCATAAACTTATATTATTTATTTACATAATTTAGAACCATTTTAATTTTATTTTTTTTATATCACCCATTTCTTTTTTATAACAATTAATTAATTTTTTTTTCTCATGTTGGATATTTTGATGATATTCAGTATATGATTCCAAAATGAATTTGGTATAATTTCAATAGTCAAATTAGTCATTAGTCCATCTCCAGAATAATATTCACGACATTATTATCATTTTTTTGCATCAATTATACATTTAAATCAAACCATTAATTCTGGTTATGAAAAATGAACTATGTTATAATCATTGAGATGTTAGTTTGTATGTACGCATGAGTAACGTTTCCATTTTTCAATTATCATTATGGAATAAAGTTAAGTATTATTTTATCAATAGATAATTATACTAATACAATTAATATAGAATTATAAATTGAAATATACTTTTATATATCTTCCATGTGATATGGTGAGAAAAATGAATCACATTGCTTCATGTAAGTGATTGTTCACACGTATACATAAACATCATTATCATTTTTATGTTCATAAAAATGAAATAATTCAAATGATATATTATTATATAATAATTATAAATATATCATTAATGTCATATATAAATATTAATTTCATCATTATAACCTGTCTTGAGAGATGGTGACAAAAAACAAATTATATCGGTTTGCGATGTGGTAGTCCGTTGTAATAACAAACGGTTAATTATTTTCCCATTTGATGGATATTGAGTTTTATTTGGGTGATGATAATAAAATAATAAAATATTAATATATTTAGGATAATAGAGTTATTATATCATCATGGGTAGAGAATATTTGATTTATGAGGAAGAAGAAACAAAACAAAAACACTCAATTATAAACAATACCCTTACATTGGATAATATATATTGATTAATATCTTAAAACATCTAAGCTGAGTGTTATGTCTAAAATAAGAACTCTAGAATGTGGGTAGGGATTGTAGAATTGAATTTGGGTAGATATAGGTAAAATCAAATAGTTTTTTAGGTTTTAATGAAAATTGAATAATGGGTTCCATTTTATAAGAGATGAGAGAAGAAATCTTGGAATTTTTTAAAATATTAAATTAATATAAATTATATTTCTATTACAAATTTATCTAAAGTGAGTTATTTTAAAAATATTATTATTATGGATCTATGGAAATTGTCATGATAAAAATTATACATGTCTTTACTGTTATTTAGTCCTTATATTTTTTATAACATTTATTTTACCTTTTACCTCTCAAAGTGATATCATGTAATTTACATTTTAAGGTTCAATAGAATTACTATAAAATAAAAAAACAAAAATAAATGAGTCATTTATGAAATTTATAGACATATCGAAACAATTTGGATGAACTATATGTTTTTTGAATATTATATCATTTAATAAAATATAATTTAGTTTAAAAAATCATTAATGCCAATTTGGAGACAATTTATTACATGAATTTTTAAAAATATCATAAAAACATGAAATATTTGAAAGAATATTTTAGATCACCACTGAAATGACTAGGTAATATATAAAAATCATGGGATACATTATTTTTATGAAATTAAATTTATTTTAATATTTTTAATATCATTTATTTTATATTTCTATTAATTAAAAATTATCACATCATCATTGTGAAGACCTTTAAATTACTTTTTTCTTCCAAAAAAATTATAAATAAATTATCATGATTAAAATTACAATTTTATATTTAAAAAAAATTATTATCAATATATTTAATATATAAACACATATAAAAAATATTTTTCTTGTTAAAAATAAGATTATGAAAAAGTTAACTTTTCTTTAAATTAAATACTATAAATTGATTGTAGTCATATAAGTGGATCCAAGAGATCATAAGATATTCCAAAGGATTATTTTGTTCTATTATAACTTATATAATAAACGTTTAACAAGTATTAGGGTAATATTATAATATTTATAATATTTTTTACCATTAATTGTGTGTTTTACCTTCAATTGTGGTAGTTAATTTTTATTACTAAAGTTACTATTTTTTATGTCTAAAAATAAAAGTGAAATGTTTAATAAAATTTATTCCTTATAAAAAAATATGTAATTTATTATTCAAAACTAAAAACATTTAAATTTAAAAAATTAATAAAATGTCAATCCCATTGGTGGAATGAGAAAACTAATTTTTGATATAAAAATCATCAAAACAATGAAATGTTTTTATCTCCAAAATTATTGTGAAATTTATTTCAATGACCTAAATTTGATAAAATGATAAAATATTCATATTATTAAACTTTAAACCATTCAAATATATAATGTAACCATATTAATAAATTTTATGGAAAAAATGTCTTAGTTAAAAATCATAATTTTTTGTTATCCATAAAAATATGAAATTTGTAAGAAAAATACTATAAATTAATCCAAAGTAGATTTTCATATTAAACATTATAATAATGTGTTTATTTTTTCAAATATAATTTATAGATGTTTTAAAAACCACATTTATAAAATGGGTTCCATCAAAATGTGATAAAACATTCTTTTTATAAAATTACTTATTTTTACGTAAAATTGGATTTGTTCTTATATAATTTATATAAAACACATAAGTTGAATTGTAAAAATTATATTAAATATATAATTTTTATATTTCATTAATATAATCTAACAAGGGTGATTTTTTTATTTATTGGTATAAGAAATCTTGTGAACATTTAAATATTTTTTAAGAAAAGAATTTCCATTTATTTTAATAGTAAAGACCTAACATTAAAAATTAAATATCATAGTTTTTTTAAGACTATAAATAAAATTATTTCCAAAATATCTATTAGTTTTAGTTATTTATTTAATGAGGAAAAAATATTATAGAGTAAACTGATACATTATAAGTGGGAACTTATAATAATTATTTATTGTTTCCCAAAATAAAAAACATTAAAATAAAACATGATTTCATATGATGATATATCTTCAAAATTTTCCCTTGATCTCATCCATGTCCTAAATATTACATAAACCTTTTAATTTTTTTTTAAAACTTTGGATGAGGAGAAAATGCTGATAAGGGACATAAATAATGAAAATCATTAGTCCAATGAAAACATGAAAACACATGAAAATCCATTCCTTAAAATCTCATTTGCATGCATTGAAAAATAATTCATGTGTCTTGGGTCATCATTAACATATCAATATTATATAAACACTTACAAATGGAATAACCATATTTTCAACTTCCATCTTCGGTGTACCCAATGCATTGAAGAAATCTAATGGGGTTCGTGTGTCATATCTTGAGAAGTAAAGGGGATTAACCCGCAATATATCAAGTTATAGTGGGGATCAACCAGTAATATATAGAGATTTAATGGACACAAACCATAATAAACTATTTTTTAACAACCTATCATGAACAAAACCGTTAAAAAAATTAAACACATGCCAAAAATCCTTTCTAATATCAAAATACCATTTTTCTTATAAAAATCACATTAAAAATATAAAAAAAATGAAAACATAGAAATTATAACATTTATAAAGAAAAGAACAATAATAACCTATAAAAACATTAATTTAATATAGTTTCAGGAAATCGGGAGAAACATCTTATGTCGTATAAGTTAAAAAAATGTCTTTTTTGACATTTTTAAAAAGTGTTAAAAAGGAACTTTAAAAGAGGGTATTTAAAAGAAATTCCTTTACAAATATTCCTATATGAAGAAATATGAGATAATTTCAAAATTAACTACATTATGACATAAATTTTTATATAAATAAATTCATAATTTTTTTTGAAAACATGGACATAAAATAGAAATATTTATAAAAGTAAATATTTAAAACATTTAAATTGAGGTTTTTAGTTAAAAAGTATCTTGCATTGAGTCCATCTCAACACTTAAGTTAGTTATCTTACTAAATTAAAAACATAGGATAATTATTTAATTGATTTATAAAATTTTTAATGTTTATTATTCCTTTTATATCACTTATTAAAATGTTATAAAAATTACTTATTTATTTATGTTCACGTCGTACGTTTTGACGATATTCGATTCTGGAGTCCCAAATGACATTGATATAATGTCTATTATCAAAGGGGTCATTTGAAAATCATCTCCAAATTTATTTATTTATATATTACTAATTTTTATACATAAATAGTACTTTTATATCCATAAATTACATATATATAGGATAAATTAAATATGTCACAATCATGGTGACAGTAGGTCATACATCTGTATGAGTAACACTTTCATTTTTCAATGAATTTTTATGAAAATAAGGTAAGTATTATTTTATCATTAATGATTTATAATAAAGATTTTAATATAATATTAATAATTTAAAAGTACTTATATATATCATCTATATGATTCGGTGATGAAAATGGATCATATCGATTTGTGGTGGTGATAGTTCCCATATATGCAAAACAACATTATTATATTTATATGTTTGGAGGGGGAAAATTGAAAATGTTATATTAACTTTTAATAATTATATATATTTCATTAATATAATATATACACATTATCCCCACCATTATAACAAGTTTTGATAGATGGTGATGGAAAAAATAATTATATCAGTTTGTGAGGTGATGGTTCATTGTACACATGAATGATTATTTATTTTCAAACAAGATGAAATTAGAGATGGATTTTTGTGATGATATTAAAATAATAACATATGATTATATTTATCATATTTTATTTATCATTTTATCAAGGTTGGTGAAGATTTTAAAGAAGTGATAGATGAAATAAAATAAAAAATATTGATTAAAAAATGACACCACTACCACGAACAATCTCATTTTATTAACAACTTAACAACTCTAAGGTGAGTGTTATGCATAAAATTTGAGCTCTATAATGAGGGAAGGGATTATATAAAGGAATCTGGGTAGATATTTTCTAAACCAAAAAAACTTTTTCATGTATTAAGAAAATATAAGAATGTGTTCTCTTTTATAGGAGAGGGGATGGGCACGCTTGGAATTCTTGTAAATATTAAATTAACATAAATTAATTACATATTATAAATTTATTAAAAATAACTTATTTAGAATATATTATTATTATGGTTCAAAAAATATTCATTGAATTAAAATTAAAAAGGTTTTCATTATTATTTTTAATCATTATCTTTTTTTAACCCTTATTTAACCCTTTTTAACTTTTACTGTGATATCAGTTAATTTAAAATTTGGGGGCTAATATAAAAAATATAAAACAAAAAATTAATAAAAATGATTTTTATGAAAATTTAAAAAATATCCTAATTAGTTAGATAAATGTGAGATTTTTATTATTTTTATAAAATTTAATATTTTTTTAAAATATCGTTAATGTCATTTTTGACACAATTCATTACTTGACATTTTTAAAATACCATAACTACATGATAGATTCATGATAAGACTTTTAAATCATCATTACCATGTTAAATTAATCTATAATATTTTTTATGATAATAACTCTCAAATTATATTTATTTTAGTATTTTTAATATCTTTTAATTGATATTTCAATTAATTAATTAATTATTACCTCATCATTAGGTAAAAATTAGTCAAATTATTTCTTCCCTATTTTTTATCATGAAAAAGGGAAACATTATTTTAATTCAAAATACTATTTTTAGTCGAACATGGCCCTTATATAACCCCATATTAAAAATATTTCACATATTAAAAACAAAAGTATGAGAAAATTGACTCTTCATTGAATAAAATACTATAATTGGAATAAATTCTTCTAAATGGAACCAATAGAACATAAAATTAGACCAAGAATGATTTTTTAAAACAATCAATCATCCAATAAAATTCGGATGAGTGTTTTTGTAATTTTCTAATTTTTATAATATTATTTTTACCTTTAATTACACTTTTTCCCTTAACTGTTGTAATAAAAATTACATATGTTACTATTCATATTATCAAAAAATAATTCATAGTAAACACATACATTAAAAGTGGAAAATTATACTCAGTATCATTTTTTCCACTAAGAGAATCCATTTAAAAATAAAACATGGTTTCTATTCATGATCAATCTCTACTATATTTCCTTTGATCTCATCATTTTCTCTATTCAACCTTAAATCATGTAAAAAACATTTAAAAACATGTGAGGAGAATAAAATCATATCAAGGAATATAAAATTAAAAGGATTAATTATTTCATTGAAAACCTAGAAAAACATATAAATATTAGCTTTATCTTCAATGTTCTTTGAGAATATTATTTAAAAAACATTCACATGAAAAAACACATTTTGTTCAAAAAACATTAAAACCCATAGAAAGACATTAAAACCCTCTTTAGGTGACTTAGAGAATCATATACATAAAACCCTTTCAAAACCATTTAAAATCCCTATTAAAACCCTTTTGTAGGAATAATAATATGGTCTGTTTCAAATTAATCTATTATGGGATTACCTAGTGACATTTGGGCCACCCCATATTATGTTTTAATAGGCTTACTCAGTGCTATCTGGGCCACTCCATGTAAATATGTAACAGGCTTACCCAATGCTATTTGGGACACCCCATGTTATGTTGTAATGTGTTTCCCTGATACTCTCTGAGTCACCCCATATTAAGAAACAATGGCATTTCCTAGTGCTATCTAGGCCACACCATGTATGATATATATCAGGATTACCCTTTTCTTATAATTAATGAGTACCATATCATTAATAAACAACTTTAATAATAAATCCCATTGAAAAACTATTTTAATCCCATATGAAAATACATTCACATAAAAATACCCTTTTCATAAGAAAAAGTTTTCAATATAAAAATACAAAAAATAAGGGAATATAGTTTTTCATTTAAGAAAATTTATAATATTTCGCAGGAATCTAAAATTAAATAATAGCCACAGTGATGGTAATGACATTTCCGTTGTGTATGTTAAGATAGAACATTCCATTTGGCATTTGTCAAAACATTCTGTATAAAATATGTAAAAATATTCCTTTTGAAAACCCTTAAATGATATTAAAAAAATAAACATATCATTTCTAATCCATTTATATTCATATAAATAAATATTTAAAATAATATCAGGATTATTGACATGGATAAAATGAGTTGAAAATTAAATTGTTAAACATTCAAGTTGTCTCATACCAAATTGAACATTTAAATCATAATTCCTATGAAAGAATAAAATTTAATAAAAAATTAAATAATATGATAATAAAAAAGTTATTTATATTATATTTCAAAGTGGTATGTATATAAAAATCATAAAATAAGGTGGGTATATAAAATCAAAATATGCCTCTGTAAAGGGAGAATGAGATGAAGTCGATTGCCTTGAGTCTGACTCGTCACATAAAATATTTATATTTCAGAATAAGAAAATTCAGATAATTTTTTACTTTATTGAAGAATTTTTTATTGGTTTTAAATAATTTTATATAACTTATTACCACATTATAACAATTTCAAAATTATATAATTTGATGAGATATGTTATGATGATTTTCTGTGCATGAGTCCAAAATTACTTCTGTATGATATCTGTAGTAGAATTAGTCCTTAGTACGTCATATAAAGAATAATAATAATGAAATAATAAAAAAATTATATTAATTATAATTTTATATCCATCTATTACATATGGATATGAAAAAATGAACTACGTTACAATCCTTGGGAGGGTAGAATGTACATACGCATGAGTAACATTTCCAATTTTCAATGATCATTAAAGAGATAAGGTTATTATTATTTTATCTGTTCCAAATGATCATAATATCATAAATATAATATTAATAATTTAAATATACTAATATATATATATCATCCATGTGATGTAGTGATGAAAATGGAATCACATCACTTCATGGAGGTGATAGTTCACACGTACGCACAGATGACCTTATTATTTTTATGTTCATGGAAATTTAATGATGTAAACGATGTATTTTTTATTAGTAATCATAAATATGTGATGTATATCTTATATTAAAATTAATTCCATCATTATAACAAGTCTTGATAGACATTTATAAAAAAAATTATATTGGTTCTTGAGGTTGTAGTTCGCCGTACACACGGATAAAAAATTTAGTTCTTATTTAAGGAAATTGGAGATAGATTTAAGAGATGATATTAACCTAAAAACATATTTGTATATTTTTGAAAGAAGATTTATTATTAAATCATGGTTTATGAATATATTAAATAAGTTGATGAATAAATAAAATGGGTACACTAAGTTAAACACAATAGATAATCTTTGGATGATCTCCTTTTATTGGACCTCAACACATATAATTGGAGTGTGATACATAAAATAAGTCCTCTATGTTGTGAGGATAGATTATAGGAATCTATTTTTCAGGATATTTTCTGAAAAAAATGGTTATAAAGTGTGGAGAAAATAGAATAATGGGTGCACTTTTATAATATAGGGGAGGACTCTCGAAATTATAAATAATATTAAATTACTATAAATTAATTTTAATTTTGAAATGGATCAGAACTTATTTATTCCAAATATATGATTATTATGGGTCCAAATAAATTCATAAAATGAAAATTATATATGTTTTAATCATTTATTAATACATTTATTTTTATTTTAACACTTATTTAACCCTTTTAACTTTTACCTTGATATCATGTAATTTAAACATTGAGGGTCAATATAATTACAATAAAATTATAAGAGTCATTTATAAATTTTTGAGAAATATACCAATATGATTTCCTAATTTTTAATTTATATGAATTTAATATTATTTAATGAAATATATATATATATATATTCAATATCATTAATGTTAATGCTGACACTATTCATTACATGAATTTTTAAAAATTTCTTAAAAACATGATACATTTGAAAAAAAAATATTTTAAATCATCACTAGTATTTCAAAGCCATACATAAAATTAGTATACATCATTAAATCTCTCATAATATATTTATTTTAAAGTTTTTATTATAATTTATTTAATATATTGTTTAATTAGAAAATAATTGCATCATAATTGTGTAAGCCTATAATTTAAATATTTTTTCCTATTCTTTTAAAATTTATCCTCATAAATATAAATATTTTAGCCTTAATAATACTATTTATAGATGAACATATAATTTATATAACCTGACATTAAAAATAATTCTATTGAAAAAAATAAAAGTGTGGAGAAATTGAGTTTTATTTGAATATAATATTATAAATGTCATAATCTCATCCAAGTGGCATAAAAATGTTATAATTTAGGCCTAATAATTTTTTTGGTAGACACAGGCTCGTAAAAAAAATTCTACAAGTGTTTTGGATAAATTTTTAATAATTATAATATTATTTTTAACCATAATTACCTGATTTACCTTTAACCGTGTTACTAAATGAAATCATTAAAGTTAATATAAAAATTTTATAAAAATAAAAGGAACATATTAAAAAAATACCATATGATTCAAAATATGAAATCCTTTTTAAAAAATTTAAAATACAAAAAATTCTAAAATTAATTAAAATTTATATCGTTGATTGATTGGGAAAATGGGTTTTAAATGTAAAAACATTCAAAATATTTAAATATTTTTAAATCCAAATTCAATGGGAAATTGGTTCAAAATTTCTAAATTTTATTAAATGATAGAATATAAATCTAAATATACTTTTAAACAAATTAACAATATAATTTAACACAATAAATTATTTAGATGAAAGAGTTATTTTTAAATAAAAAATAGACTTTTTCTATTAATAAAAACATGAATCTTATTAGAAGAATACCAAAAATTCAACTAAATTTATTTTTAATATTAAACATTAAAAAAAGAATTTTATTTTGTAAAATATTATTCACAAAATATTTAAATACTAGATTTAAAACAAGTGCGCCATCAAAAGAACCAAAACTACTTTTTATAAAATACCTCTTTTATGAGTAGAATTGGATTTTTCCTTATATAATATATAGAAAAAAATATTATTAATTTTAAACATTTTATTTAATATTATATATGTATATATATTTCATTAATAAAATCCAAAAATAGTGATTTTTTATTAATTAGTTTGAAACAATCTTGTGCATATTTAAATAGCAACTTAGAAAATCATTTTATTTTATGTTAAGAAAAGTTTTATTCTCATTTATAATTAATTGGACACTAAAAAATTAATTAATTATATATATATAAACAATATTTTAATAATTCAATTAATAGAATTTATACATTTTATTTTAAAGGCTAGGTTATAATGGTAACATTTAAGTAATAATATTTGGTTGTATATTTAGGCTTGATGTGTCATAACATGTATGCTATCGAAAAAAGTGTTTCCTTTTAATAACATGGGATTTTACATTATCCCACCCTTTAAAAAATTGAAAACTCAAAATTTTAACTCAATCATGGTAACCAGAGTTCAACTTTTAATATTATATTCAATGAAATCCCACATCATAAAAAAGAGATTAATAAAAATTTCACTTTAAAAGAAAGAAAAGAACGTATGAATAAAACATGAGATGAAGAATTCTAGGTTTCCATGTAGGAAGACATGGGCATGAAAGAGAAAGATAATTCAAAAATATGAATAGAGAGTAATAGAGAACCTCATAATGGGAAATTTAACCATCACAGAATAATAAATATAATGGGTGAAAAGGATATTGATAAAAATTAACTGATAACATTTTTATTACAAGAAACTTTCAATAGAGTTATGTAATTAGTTTACTACATGTATTAGAAACATAAGGAAACATACTTACATTAAAATTAGAGTGTCATCTTTTAGTCTATTTCTACAATAAACTCATCTTCTTCTCCAAATGATTAGTATTTAAGATTAAATTTTCATGCCTGAATCACTAGAATCAACTTATATAAAAGAACTTAATCCATAAAAAGTTTAATAAATATTTATTCTATCTCAATACATTTACCAAAATAAAAATAGTTAGTAAAATATAAAATAAATCACCAAAAACAATAAACGTTGTATGACAAAAAACTAATTTAATCTCCAAAATTCAACAGTAATGCACAATGTTTAACATAGATAATTCAAAAAATCATTGTCCGTAAAATTAAACAAAATAATCAAAACTAATATTAAAACCCATAATTTTTAAGGATTTGATCATATATACTTAAAAGATAAATTTTAGTATTTATCTATAAATAACATCAATAACTATTAATGTATCATACAAAAAATGTAAATTCCAAAATAACATAATCTCCATGATATGGTAACCATTTCAATAAATTACATGAATAAAAATCATTACACACTAAAATCATAGATCCTTCCAAAATATAATAAAACCATTACTTCAAAAATAAAATATCGTAGTATTTTGTTTACCTTTATCATATAAGTTACCCAAAATAGTAAATGTCTTCCAAAATAACATTAAAAACTTCATCTGCAAATCATTTTCAAATCCCAAGGCTAACTACTCTATAAAAAATATGTTACCAAAATAATATTATTCTTAATAAATCCAATAATTTAACTAAAATTAAAAAGTCAATGTAATGAGGACTTTATGTAGGCCATTTGTAGGCGGTGAACAATTATCGGGCTTACATTGTTGGTTTTATTTCAGTGACCTTTTTGTATATGATGGGTTGTCGACCACCCTATGAGTTACCTTTTTTTGAAAACTATATAATTATTATAAAATTTAAACTTATGATAAAATCCTCCCAAAATAACCATAATATTTTTTAACTGCAAATTTTATATCATGCCTTTTATTTTTCATCCCCAAATGTAATAACCCATAGTTAAGTGATTGATGTTATTTCATAAGACAATCACTATTTTGGGAACACAATATGGTAAAGGTAAATAAAATACTATGGTATTTTATTTTATAAGTAATGTTTGAATTATATTTTTGAATAATCTATGGTTTTATTGAGGAATTATCATGATTTAGTTTTTTTATGGAAATAATTACGATATCTTAGAGACTATGTGATTTTTAAAAGTATATTATTTATGAGACATTATGATTAATTAATGTTATTTGGAGATAAATGTTGAATGTTATCTAAGAATACTATGTCATAAAACCCATCTAAATTATGGGTTTCAATCTCAGTTTAGATTATTTTAAGGATTTTTTAGAATTTTTCTTATTTAATAGTCTATGTTGAACTTTGGGTATTAATATTGACCATTGGAGATTAAAATTAGTTATTATTCATATAATGGTACATTATTTTGGGAAAATAGTTTAATATTATCCCAAACCTATTATTTTTTGTTAATGTTTAAATACATGAGAAATAGAAAGATCATCTTTTATAGATTATGTGATTCTTTATATATTGATTCTAGTGCTTGAGGCATGAACAATTCATCATAAATACTCATTATTTAGAGAAAAAGATAAGTTTGTGCTGGAAATTTATTAATGGATGAAACTATACATCTCATTTATGTATATTTTATTATGTTCTTATAACGGTTTATATAATAATTCCTAAAATATAAGAAAATAACATTGAAATAAAAATTTTATCCTTTTAATTTTTTTATTAAGAAATAAATTAACATTTAACCCATTGGAGATTTATGGTTTTGTGATAGTTAACATTCCCCCAACTGTGTTCCCTATAAATAAATTTTATTCTTCTGGATTTATATTTCTATTCCATGTCTATGTTTTCCTACTTGGAAATATATTATTTGTTATCTCAGGGGCCCTTCGCACTTCCCTTTCTTTATTTTAAAGTGGAAGTTTTATTGATCCTTTTTACAATATGGGATTTCAATCTTGGTATCTTGAAAATTAAAATCATAGTTACTAATCTGGAAGTTAAATTTTTTAGTATGAAATTTACAAAACTTTTCAGACTTTATCATCTTCTGTTTTTAAAATGAAATAATATGTTCGATAGTGTACATGATATGAAATATTGAGTTTAAATAAACGACTAAAGATTACAGTGTTACCATTATAATCTTGTAGATAGAGTGAAGGGAATGAACATAATTAACTAAATTATGAATATCTATTTCTCACATGTATATATAATTAATTATTTGGTGAATAATTAATTATAAATGAATGTAAAACCCTTTTTAAAATAAAAGAATTTTTTAATAGACTCATTAAATGTGAATAAGTATGTTTTATTCCAGAATATTAAAATATAAATATTTTTGTACAATATTAAGGAAATATATATAATATATTCAATTTAATTTTAAAAATTCATATTATGTGTTTTATAGAGATGATATATGAAGAAAAATAATTTTAAACAAAAATGAAGTCTTTTTAAATAAGGCAGTTTTGACACCTTTTGATGGCACACCTATATTAAATTTATTTTTTGAAAATTTTATATATTTTATATGAAAAAAAAATCTTATTTCAAATCATAATATAAAAATTTACTTTGGTTTATTTTTTTGTATTTTTCGATAAGTTTTATATTTTGATTAATAGTGAAAAATACTGAAATTTAATTTAAAATCGATTTTTTCTAAATAATTTATAGTGTTAAGTTATATTTTTTTATTAGATTAAAAGTATCATTAGATCATTATTTTAACATTTAATCTAATTAAGGTCATTTTAATCAACTAAAAATTCATATTGTATATAAATACATTACAAACTTTTGATCTTTTTTATTTATAATACCCATTATCTCGATCCGTTTTCTAGATTAATTTTAAATTAATTTTAGCATATTATTTTTTATTTAAATTTAAAAAATTGATTCCATATTTGGAATCATAAGTTAAAAATTTATTAAAGTTTTAATTTTTATTTTTAGACAACATGAAAAATAATTTTATTGTTTTTTTATTTCCACAATTATGGGTAAATCGTGTAATTAAGTGTAAAAATAATATTTTAAATATTAACAAATTACCATAATATTTGTAGTAATTTTATTATATATGTGATTTTAGATGAAAAAAAATCCTTATGATGATTTTATGAGCTCTTTGATCCACTTGTATGGACTTAATCCTTTTATATTATTTAATACAATTAAAATTCAATTTTTCCAAACTTTTATTTTCAACAGATAAAATATTATTAATATAGGGATATATAAGAGATATGATCAATAAAAAAATATTATTTTTAAATCTAAGATATTAATATTCATCATGATAATTTGTTTTAAAATTTTGGGAATAAAAAAATTAAATTAATTGCTTTCATAATGACGATGATGTAATTATTTAATTAATGGAAATATCATATAAGTGACATTATAGATATTCAAATAAATATAACATTATATATTTAATTTCATAAAATTTTATTCATTAAAACATCAACATTTTAGTGACAATTTAAGTTTATTTTTTATAATATATAATTTCATTAGATATTTGTAAAAATTCTTGTAATGAATACTGTCAAAATTGACATTAATGATAATTTAGAGTAGATAATGTTTTATAAAATGATCAAATTCAAAAAACTATTAAATCTGGAATAATTATTGTTATAATTATCAAAATTTCATAAATTACACATTTATTTGTTGTTTTACATTTTATAGTAATTACATTAACCCTCATAATGTAGGATACATGATATCAGGATATGAATTAAAAAGGATAAATAAGGGTTAAAGTTAAAAGATGAGGATTAAAAAATAGTCAAATATTATATAATCTTTATCTTATAAGGATATTTAGACCCAAAATAATTTCATATTTTTAATAAATTAGTTTGGATCAATTTGGAATATAAAATTAATTTATATTAATTTAATAATCGGAGAATTTCATGAGTACCCCTCCCCTTTCTATAAAATGGAACCCATTATTCGATTTTAGTCACAACTAAAAACCTATTTGGTTCAGACAATATATATCAAAAAATCGTTATATAATCCCTAAAAACATTATAGAACACCTACTTTAGTCATAACACCACACTTAGTGGTCTTAATGTGTCAGAAAAAGGAGATCGTCTGAAGAAGGTATATCTTTTTAATCAGGTATTTCTATTTTATTTATTCTTCCACTTCATTCAAATATTCTAAAACCATGATTAAGTAAAAAAAATATCCCAAATATAATGATATTTTATTATGTTAATATCATCACCTAAATCTATCTCCACTTTAATGAAATGGGAAATAATTATTCGTCTGTGTGTACAACAATTTACCAACTTGTGAACCGATATAATTCATTTTACACCACTATATCCCACGAGTAGTTATAATGATGGAATTAATATATATATATTATTTAAATGAAATATTTATCATTATTAAATAATAATATTTCATTTAATCTGTTGAATTTATTTCAACATAAAAATGACAACGTCGTTCGTGCGTACATGTGACCAATGACATCCATGAAGCGTTGTGATTCATTTTTCATCAACACATCACATGGATGATATATAAAATTATATTTAAATTATTATTATGATATTAATGGTGTTATTTTGTTTATATAATTATGAAATTATCTCAACTTACTTCCATAATTATCACTGATAAATGGAAACGTTACTCATGCACCTGATGACTTACTATCTCCATGATTAGAACATAATTCATTTCTCATATACGTATTCAGAGGATGGATTGAAAAGTATAATACATGTAAAAAAGTGGTATTAATATCATGAAAATTATTCTGGAGAATATTAACTAGTGAACACTTTTTCTATTGATAAAATACCATAGTCCTTTTAGACTCTTTTACTGAATATCATCAAAACATCCGACGTGAACATAAATAATTAATTTATTGATATAAAATGGTAATAAGTGATAGAAAAGGTATAATAAAATTGAAAAACATTCTAAAGAAACTAAATAATAAACATAAGTTCATTATTCATTAATACAAAGAACATAGATGATGAATCTAACTCATGGTAAGATACAATCTTTTAAAACCCCTCTTTAAATGTTCTCTTCTTAACTCTTTTTACAAAATTCAAAGGGAACAATTTTTAACTTATATGACATGATTGCTTTCAACCTTTTTTTATGTATTTTTAAATTAATGTTTTCATAATAATTTTTCATAGTTTTTTTAAAATTAAATAATTTCATTATTATGAGTGTGTTTTTTTATAATTTTAAGTTGATTTTTAAAATAAAATGTTATATCGATATTTACAAGTGTTTTTCTCTTGTGTTTAATTTTTAAAGTTTTTTATTAATGATATGTTCCTTGTAGATTTTTTATTATGGTTTTTATAATTATATATCATGATATGATGGATTAAGGTTCATTATAGCTCAAGATATGATGGTTTAATCACCATTATAGCTTATGATATTACGGGTGAGCCCCAATATAGCACTCCAATGCATTGAGTACTCTAGAGATAGAATTAGACCATATAGTTATTCCATTTTAAGGGTTAACATAATATTTATATAGTATTGATTTCCCAAGTAACCTTCATTATTTATTTATTCATGCTAATGAGTTTTTAAGAAAAAGATTATTAATGGGTTTTCATGTTTTGATTGGACTAAGGATTTCTTTAATTATGTCCCTTAAATATCTTTTTGTTCTCATACCAAGTAATAATTGTTTTTCATGGGTTATAACGATCGGTAAGGGAAAGAATGAAGTAAAGTTAAGGGTTATAAATATTTTTCACGTAAAACAATCAATATTTTATTTTAAATGGTTTTATATAGGAAAAATGGATAATTTTTTGTAGTATCCACTTCCTATGAATGAGTAATGTTATGTATGAATAATGATTTAATTCTCTAAAACTCTAAACAACAAATATCTTAGATTTTAATTTATAGTTCAAAAAAACCATAATATATAATGTTTATGTACAACTCAAAGGATATAGCCTTAAAAATTACATATGATAGTGAATTTTGACTAGAATTAACATTCGTTCATTCAAAAATATCTTTTAGGTTTTGAGTTTTATATAATTAGGATAAAAAATTCCAAATTTAAACCATATATTAGAAGTGGATACTTATACTCACTATCTAATTTTTCTACCAAACAAAGGTGTTTGAAATAAAACACGGTTTCCCTTTATGAAGAATCTGTACAATTATCCCTTTAATCTCATCCTTATCCATACTCTTTCTTAAACCATGTGAAAAAAATTTTAAAACTTGGTATGCACAAAAATATCTCAATAAGGGACATAAAAAATGGTAAATCATTTTTCCAGTGAAAACATGAAAACCCATTAAAATAATTTTCCTAAAAACACATTATAATGTATAGAAAAATCATGTGGTTGCCTTGGGAATTCATTACCATATCAATCTAACATTTACTATCACAAATGGAATAACCATATGGTCGACATTCAAATCCAGAGTGTACATAGCATTAGAGAGCAGTAATGGGTCTTAACCTTCGTATAAGCTATATCTAGCACACCTATGAGCAATAATGAGGCTCAAAGATTGTATATAATGTAAAAAGGACAAAACATGAATAACCCACTTGAAGAGTCTTCTAAATACATGTGAAAACATCGTTTAGATATCAAAATACAATTTTATTGTAAAAATAACTTTTAAAATATAAAAGCCTTACACATAATAATGAAAAAATTTTATTAATAAAGAAATATGAAAACTTATAAAGAAAAAATGAAATTAATAAAGTGTCATGAATGTGGGTGAAACTGCTCATTATTTGTAAGATAAAAAATCATTTTGACTTTTGTAAAAAAAGTTTAAAAACTAATTTAAAAGAGCATTATTATAAGTAATTCCTTTACATAAAACCTTAAAATATTCCTTTTTTAAAACATTTTAGAGAAATTATAAAATAAATATTTAAAAAAAAATCATGTCTTTATAAATACAAACAAAGATAAAATTTTAAAAAAAAATTAATGGAAGATAATGATTTATAATATATATATATTTAAACAATCTAAAATAAGGGTTATTTAAAAAGTCATTTACCTTGAGTTTGAATCCTCCTGTAAAATTATTATATTTCTTTGTAATAAACATAAGTTAATTATTTTCATTATTTATAAATTTATTAATGTTTATTATTCATTTTATATCACTTATTTTCAAGTTACAAAAAATAATTAGTTATTCTTGTTCATGCCATACATTTAAATGATATTCGATACATGAGTCCAAAATGAATTTGATATGATGTTAATAGTTTATGTGGTCAGAAGTAAATAATCTAAAGAATAGTATTCATGACATTATTATCATTTTTATACATCAATTATAATTATAAATCAAACTATTTATCCTGGTTATGAAAAATGAACAATGTAATAATCATGAATATGGTTAACCATACACATGCAAGAGTGACATTTTCATTTTTCAATGATGATTGTGGATAAAATTTAATAACTATATTATATTTACAAAATGATAATAAATTTATTAATAATAAATTAATAATTCCAATATATTTATACATATCATCCAAATTATGTTGTGATGAAAAATGAATCACATCACTCTACAGAGGTGATAGTTCACACACACACACACGAATGACGCAATATTTTTTATGTGCATGGAAAGGTAATAAATAAAATGATATATAGTTTTTCATAATAATAAATATTTTATTAATAACATATAGACACATTAATTCCATCATTCTAAAATTTTTTATATAATTTTATTGAAAATGGATTATATTGGTTCGGGAGGCGGTAGTTTTTTATACACACGAATGAGAGTTATTTTTCCATTTTATGGAAGTGAAGATAAATTTATGTGATGATATTATAATAATAACGTATTAGTATATTTAGGATGTTGTATTTATTATGTAATCATGGGTGAAATTGATTTTAAGGATTTAAAATAATAATCAAAATAGAAACACTTAATAAAATACAATACCTCTTGTTCAGACAAGCACTTTTTCTTGACAACTTTTGACCACTAACGATGGCTTTTCGCTAAAATTAAGATCTATATATTGTGGGGAGGGATTCTAGGAATGTATGTGAGAATATATTTTTTAATTTAAATAAGTTTTTAGGAGTAAATAAAAGATTAGAATGAGTAACATTTTATAGAAGAGGGGAGAGGCACTTATAGAATTCTTAAATGTATTAAATTAATATAAAATAATTTGATATTAAAAATTGAAAAAAATGAGTCTTTTAGAATATAATATTTTTATCGGTTCATATAAATTCATTCAATAAAAATTAGACAGGTTCAATTATTTTTAATCCTTATCATTTTTTATTTTACCCTAATGTTCCCCTTTTTACTCTTAGCATGATATCACATAACATACAATTTGAGGGTTATTATAAATACAATAATATTAAAAAATACAAATAAATGAGTCCTCTATGATATTTTGAGACTTATACCAATCCATTGGATGTTGTTTATATTTTTATGAATTTTATATCATTTAATAAAATGTTATCTGTTTTAAAATATCATTAATATCAATTTTGGCAGTATTCATGATTTGAATTTTTAAAAATATCATAGACACATGATATCTTCAAACAATATTTTCTAAATCATCACTAAAATTTAAAATTCATCCAAATAATTCGTTTATGTAATTAATTATCTTGAATTATATTTTTTTTAATATTTTTATAATTATTTATTTGATATTTAATTTAATTAAACAATAAATGCATCATCACTGTGTAAAAATTTAATATAATTATTTATTCCCTGAAAATTAAAACAAATAACACTATGAAGATAATTTTTTGAATAGAATATTTATATTTGAACATATCTCTATATAAAATTCATATTAAAAATATTTCACTTGTTAAAAACTAATTTATGATAAGGTTGACTTTTATTTCAATAAAATAATATATATGGATTAATGTCATATAAGTGGAACCAATATCTCAAAAAAATAATCCAAGAATTATTTTGGTCTATATTTACTTATTAAAAAATGAGTACATGTTTAAGTATAATTTTCAGTTATTTATAATATTAATTTTAACCTTAGCTACCCGATTTTCCCATAAATGTGTTAATAATTTTTTTATATTACTATTTAAATTTTAACAAAATAAAAGGGGCTTATTAACATAATATGGAAATTATGATTCCAAATTTGGAATCCATTTTTTAAAATTTAAAATACATTATTTTCATAAATTAATTTAAAATTATTCCAATTGACTGAATAAGAAAATGATTTTTTAAGGTGAAAACATTCAAAAGATTGTAATGTTTTTAAATTCAAATTAAATGTGAAATTTATTCTAATGATAGAAGTTGGATTAAAATATAAAATAATTATCAAATTATACTTTAATAACAATTTAAAACAAAATTTAGCATTTAAAAGCAATTCTCTACGATGTCCAAATCCTTGGACTCAACAGGGAGTCCGAATCAGAACAGATATACTCTTGATAATATCCACGGGAAACCTTAATTTCATGTCCTTCCCTAGAAGGAGGGTAAATAACACTATCAACCATTCATATAGGTTTATTCAGCACTCTAGGAGGTTGCAAAGAAAAAAAGACTGTTGTTACTTACGTAGTCCTCCCATTACTAGATCCTCAAGTAAAGGCAAGCTACCTTCAAAGGTTTCCAACATTATAGATAAAAAATCCTCAAGAATTTATAAAGTCCTAGAAATTAGGTGGAAGAAAACAATATTAAGGAGTTAGAATCACAAGTAGGGGAAACATCTATCATCATTCAGGAAAATAAAAACAAATGTGGGTGCTAAAGATGATATACAACATAGTGGAAAAGTATTAAGAGAGTGTGGTGAGTGGGAAGCCATCATTATTTTCCAAAAATAATTCGTAGATAAGGATCTTGGGTCAGTACTATGCAAGTGAAACCTGACAGGTTGGTCGGGAGGCACATTGAGGCAAACTTTTCTAAGGAGCAGGGTGACATGATTCAAAAACAACTTGGATTATTGGCACGTGGATTAAAAGATAAGAAGATCATTGAGGAATAGATCATTAAATCATGGGACAAGTTGGCATAAAATATTTAAAATCTCTCAAATATGGTTCATATGAGAAGGCTATCTCTCTACAGTGGAGTCTCCATAGAAGAAATATCTCTAAAATGATTAATTTGAAAATCATAGATCAACCTATTACATATTATGTTGGTTGGCTGTTTTAATGTGTACTATACCAGTTTCCCACATTTTCTTTAAAAGTTATTTTTCTTAATAAAAACATATATTGTGTGTCAAAAAATGAATCTTTTTAGAAAAATACCAGAAATTCATACGATGTAAATTTTAATACTCTGCATTCTAATAATAAGTATATTTTTGAAAAAAGTTTTTATTAAATTTTCAAAATATATATTTAAAGATTCAATGGTTACATTATTATATTGACATATTTTAAAAGGGATCACATCCCATAGGACTGAAAATATTGGTAGTTTTTGAAAACTAGACACATACTTGAAACTTAAATTATAAATGGATTTATAAAATATCACATATTTATTATTTTCATTACACTATTAGTCTCTTATATTTACCTTACATATTAGTTATAATATATATCTAGGTATTAGGGAAAAAATAAAACATAGTAAATGGGTGAGAATAGATACTCAGTAAGGGTAATAGTACATTAGAAGATATCAAGAATACATAATCATAAACATTATGTCAAAGTGAATAACTGAAACACAAGACATTTAAAAATAAGTTTGATCAAAAAATGGAATGAATAAATGATAATTAAATAATTCCACAAAAATAATCAAATAGGAATGAAAATTAACTATGGATATTATTATAATTGAATAATCACATGGGATATTAATAACTAATCTCATAACCTTGGAATGAAAAATTCAGAAAATCATAAACATACCATCAAGGATTCGACCAAGACAACATACAAAAAGTAGGTAAGGCCTCAAACAATACCCAAACTAAATTGTTTCCTGAGACCTACCGATGCATAGATGAGCTATAGAAGGACCCAACCTTCACTTACTAAGTACAATACATTTATTTTATGAAAATGGTGAAATATAAACAACATAAGAACTAGTATTGAATAACAGGAGAAAAATGTGAATACATTAATGATAAACCATGAATAGTATACAAATAGCACATCCATAGTCAAAGTGATCATAAAAATTTCAATAAAATATGTCATATATGCTATCATAAAAGATAAAAATCAATCAATAATAAGCTCCAACAACATATGTTGACGTAAATGATAATAATATAATAAATCATCAAAAATATATTGAGAGACATACTATTTTTTGAAATCATTTATTTAATCACAACACTATTATAAAAGAAAAAATATTATTTGAATATGTCCACGTAAAATTTTAAAGGAGGCTTCATAATATTATAATGTCATGATGGTAGAAAAATATATACAACCCTTATAAGTTAAAATACATTCTTTCTATTTTTTTCTAGATATTCATAATGTACCTCATTTGGAAAATGACAAAAATATTTCTTACAAACCATTTTATAAAAATTTGAACATGGGTTAAAAGACTATTTTTTAGAATAATATAAAAAACATTTTTCAATTTTTTTAGGAAGTATGGACATAGAATACAAGTGTTCATAAGTGGAGTCTTAAACTTATTCAATTTTGAATAATAATGAGATTGTGAAATTTCCCTTACCAATTTATAATCAAGAGAATCATATTCCCCGTGAAATAAATAAAATTATATAGATATAAATATACCAAAACATTCTATATAATACTCATACAATACTTTCATGGGATGTATATATGCCACTGATAAGAAATCAGTCGTATATAAAGTATGTGTCCCGTAGATATAAAAGTTATCCCAAAATCTATTACCGTATGTATTGAATTTCATGGTACTCGCTCAAACATCATGTATAAAAAAATGTGATTATCTTAAATTTATCATATAACCGTATTAATTTATATAATACCATATTATATTTATATATGAATTTATATTACTTATTTATTAATAATTTCATTTTAATGTAATATTTTGAGTAATAAACGATTTGTTTTTCACAATTGTTTTGATTTGTTATATTTTTTATCTAATTAATTATTTAACAATTTAATCATAAATAGATTGATAAACATGAAAAAAAATTATAAATTCATTATATATGTATTTATAATCAACTATAAAATATGTAAATATAAAATGAAATACACATTTCATGGATACGGTAGGTCGTAGATATAACTGAATGATATTTCCATTTTCATATCGTATTAAAAGAAATAAATTAAATAATATACTTATAGTATAAATATTATTCCATATATACCATATATTTTCACAAAACCCATACTAAATACATTTCATTAATGTTGGAACTAATCAAATCATTTTGAGGAGGTGGTAGTCCACAATTTCCCAAACGAATTTATCATATTCACCAAAAAATGGAAATCATGAAGGTATCTATTATAAAATAATTTAACAAGCATAAATATATAATAAATATCATATAAAAACAATATTTATAACACTACACCCATCAATAAAAGGTAGAAACGAAAGAATGAAGGACATCATTTCGCGAGGCGATAGTCTACAGTACACACAAATGATGATCGCATATCCCATTTGATGTGGTGTGTGTGAGTGTAGACAAAAACCTTTATAAAAACATAATATAGTATTTATTATAATGAAGTTATTGTATAAACATGAATTAAATATAATTTAATGTGTTTAAGAATGAAATAAAACAAAAACATTCGTGGCTAAACATTAACTCTTTGGGTATCTCCTTTTGATTATCACAAAAGGACTTATTTGACTGGTTTTATTCCCAATGATTGGATTCTAAGAAACATATAGGTAAGTTGGGAGGAAAAATGGTTATGGTTTTTTCTAGATATAAGGCTCAATGTGGTGTGAATAAGTGAGTGAGGAGGTGTCATTTTATGTTTGAGGTGAGGGGCACTTTGGGAATATCCAAAAATAATAAATTTATATAAATTAGGTTTCAATTTAAAATGGATTAAAAGTGATTTATTTAAAATATAATATTACTATGGGATTATATAATCTCATACAATAATTTTCATATATGTTTAGGTCATATTATTACCCATATATTTTGACATTAACCTTTATTTAAACCCTTTAATTGTTACCATGACAACATGGTTTTTTACCATGATAACTTTGATTTTTTAATAATTAAGGATAGTTCTTTGTATTTGGAATCATATAAGGGTTTAAAAAATATTTTAGATTAGAATGTTTTTTAGAGTCAGGGATATCATAATGAGTTTATAATTTTATGATTTATCATAAGGTAAATGTATTAGAAAATTATTTTTGATGCTTTATGTAATGGATTTTTAAGGTGACTAATGAAAATGTTGGAGATATTTATTTTTGACGTAATTATAGGATTTTAATTTATGGGATGGAAAATGATAGGTATGAGACAAAATTTGAGGTCAAAGCATGTTATTGTTATTTTTATTATTTTTTCATATTTTTTGAATGTTATAAGAGTTATATAGTTTTAGAAAAAGGACAACCCACAAGATGGGTGATAACCCGTCACTTCTGTTAAGTCTATAGGAATCGAACCCATAACTAAAGGGATATAAGGGTGCATCGCCTACCTATTCCATATATGAAGTCTAGATTAGATTGATTTTTTTAGTTAAATGATTTTTGGGATAAAGAATAATTTTATTTTTTGATGTGGCCAGAGGCCTCTATTTGTAGTCTTGAATGATTTTTCTCTGGTCTTGAACTATTGTAAGGTGAATAAATGGTTGTTGTCTTAAGTCATTGATGTCATGTGGGTTCCCCCTTTGCACTTAAAACGGGGTTTATGACAATAATAATAAAAAATCAGTCAATAAATAAATATTATTATGTTACCATTATATCATAACATCTAAAATTAGGGAAATGAATGGGATTAAATGAATTATAATTATATGGTTTACACATGTATATATAATTAATTATTTGGTAAAAAAATATTTATAAACTTAAGTAAAATACCTTTTAAAATAAAAAAATGTTATTCTGAAAAAACTATTTAAATGTGGACAAATGTATTTTATACCAATAAAAAACAAATCACTATTTTTTGATTATATTAATGATATATATATAATTTGTTAAATATAATGTTTAAAATTAATCTTATGTGTCTTATCTACATTATATATGAACAAATATAATTTTATGTATAAATGAATTATTTTTCTAAAAAGGACGTTTTTCCGCCATTTAATGCATCACTTTTTTTAATTATTGTTTTGACACTTTTATAAATTAAATATAATAAAATAAACATAATTTTTTAAATCATAAATATAAAAATTTACTTTGGTTGAATTTTTGTATTTTTTTTATACGTTTCATGTTTTTATGAATAGTTAAAAAATACTACATTTTAATTGAAAACAATTTTTTCATCATATTTATTTATATTGTTAAATTTTATTTTTGAATGGTTTTAAAGTATAATTAGATAATTTTTCTTTTTATTTAATCCTATTTTGGAAATTTGAATAAATTTGACATTGAATTTTGATAAAATAACATTTCAATCTTTTGAGGGTTTTTACTTTTAAAACTCATTTTCTCACTCTATGAATATGATTAACTTTATATATTTTTTTCTAATTATGTGTTTTTAATTATAAAAAAATGGTTTAGGTATTTGAAATCATAAGGTTAAAATTTTATAAATAGGAAACTTTTATTTTTAGAAAAAATATGAATAGTAACTTTGTAAATTTTGTTACTATTGTTTAGGGTAAATCAAGTAATTGAGGGTAAAAATTAATGTTATAAATAATAAAGAAATGATGATAAAACTTATACTAATTTTATCTGATGAGTAACGTTTGACCTAAACCTTCTTTGGAAAAAAATTTAGGAGCTCTTGGAGCCATGGGATAACTTTAAGCTATTTATAGTATTTAATTTAATGAAAATTTAATTTTTTCATAGTTTTTTATTTTACAGGTTAAATATTTTTAATATGAGGCTATATAAGTGAGTTGTTTAAATATAAATTTTATTTTTAAATATAAAATGTTTATATTTATCAAGATAATTTATTTTTATTTTTTTAGTGAAGATATAATTAAATTAAAGGCTTATACAATGATTGTGGAGTAAATGTTTAATTAATGGAAATATCATCACATAAATCCAACTCCACTCTCATCGAATTGAGAAATAATTAATCGTATTTTGGTACAACAAACTACCACTCCGCAAACTGATATAATTAATTTTCCATCACCATATCTCATGAATGGTTATAATGATGGAATTAATATATATATATGATATTAATTACATATTTATAATTATTAAATATCAATATTTCATTTAGGTTCTTACCTTTACATGCACATTAAAATGTTAATTTCATTTATGTGTACATGTGAACTATAACCTCCACGAATTGTTGAGATTAATTTTTCATCACCACATCACATGGAAGATATATATAAGTGTATTTATATAATTAATATGATATTATCAATATTAGGTTCTTTATGGAAGGATAAAATTATATTAACCTTCTTTCCATACAGATCATTGAAAAAAGGAATCATTACTTAAGAATCATTCAACTTTTCATCTCCCTGACTCTAACGTAGTTCATTTTTCATATATATATATATATAATAGAGAAATTTATAAGTATAATTGAATTATAAAAGTGATTATAATTTAATGAGTTTTACTCTGAAGATGATCCACTGATGACCACTTTGACTACTGACAACTTACCAAATTCATTTTGAACTCATGTACTGAATATCATCAACACATCCTATGTGAACATAATTAATTAAGTAATTTTTTTAACATGGAGAAAAGTAATATAAATGAAATAATAAACTACAAAAATGTTCTAATGAAATTATAAAATTAAATTAATTTTATTATTCAAGAATATAAATAACATAAATGAAAAATCAAACTCCAGGTAAGGGACTTTATCTCAATCTCCTTTCATAAAGGAATATTTTGATGTTACACCACACATTCTTTTATGTTGTGTATATAAAGAGCCATTTGACATATCATGTCATTAAATAATTTATTATATTTTAATTTAATGTTATTTAAATGTCATTATTACTTGGGTATTATGATTTAAATGTTCAATGTGTTATGAGACTCCTTGAATTTTTAAATATTTAATTATGAAATCCTTTTCTCCATGTCAATATTCTTGATATTTTTTTACATTTTTATTTATATGGATATAAAACTATTATAAATGAAATTTAATTTATATTATTAGTTTAATTCAATGGTTTTAAAAAGAATTTTTTTTACATGTTTTGTAAGGAATGTTTTAATAAATAACAAAAGAAATGTTATATTCTTAATGTACAAGGTGGAAATTATTTTTTTGATGCCAGGACTATTATATAATGGATAGATTACTTGGAAATACAAAATATTATGTTAAAAGAAAAACATTATTGCCTTATTTTTGTGATTTTTGGTTTTGGACACTATTTTTTTAAAATAAAATGGCATTTTTAAACGAAAGGGTTTTTCATATACGATTAAATGTGTTTTTCAATGTTTTTTAGATGGAATTAGTTTATTAATAATATGGAAAATAATAATTATATGAAATGGTTGAGATAAACAATTCTTATACATGGGGTGTCATAGATAGCATCAGCTAAGCCTGTTACGACATAACATTGGGTTGCCCAGATAGTTTCGGGGAAGCCCAATACCACTTAAAATGGGGTGACCCAGATAGCGATGGGTAAGCCAATTAAATCTTAGCATGGGGTGGACCATATGGAACCAGGTAATCCCATAGTAGAATAATTGGAATTCAGAATTATTTTTATACTATTTGAAAGGGTTATAAATATATGATGATCTAAGTCACCTAAAAGAGTTTTAATTTATTTTTATGAGGTCTAATGATTTTATTTAAAATATATTTATATTTTTTCATGTTAATATGTTTTATTTCATATTCTAAAATATCTTTGAAGATAATGGTAAACTTTATATGAGTTTTCATGTTTTCGTTGAATTGATGGTTCCCATTATTTTTACATCCCTTTCTGTAATTGTTTACGCATATTATTCTTTGAAATTTTTTTCATTGTACTTAAGTGGGAATATAGAAAAGAATGAGATCAATGGAAAATTGTTGAGATTAATCATGAATAGAAATCATGTTTTATTTTAATAGGATTTAACTTAGTAAAAAATGGATACATAGTATAAATGTACACTAGAAATGTATGATTTTACTATGTAAGACTTTTTTTAATAATCCAAAACTACAGACCTAAATGATATTTAGGAAAAAAATATGATTTATAGTTTTAAAAAAATTAGAATATATAATGTTTATTGTCAAAAAGAAAATTATATAATGAGAATAATTTCTTCACAATCAAGATATATATTTAGTTTCATTCATAAAATTAATGTGTTACTATAGGGATACAAAAATGATATTAAAAACTAATAGAGTGACATTTTGTTACTATATTTGATTTAAATTATATATATGTTATTTCTATAGAAAAGTATCCATGAAAAAAATTAAAATTCAATATTAATGTGATAAGGTTCTAATTTTCTCTATACAAAAACTTTTAGGCAAGTTTAGGTCAAATTCATACCCCCTATCTTTTGGTTTTAATACTTATTTAAACCCTTTAATTCTTACTATGATAACATGTGTGTTTACTCTTTTAAGGTTAATATTGTTAATAGAAAATTTCCAAAAAACCACAAATGAGTCATGGATGACATTTTTAACTTTATCCCAATATTTTTATCGAATTTCAGATTTTATTAATTTTATTTAATTTAATAAAATATTTTTTAAAATATAATTAGTGTCAATTTTTTCACTATTCATTACATGTCTTTTTAGAAATATCATAAACAAATATAAGCTGAAAAAATTTAATACATCCTTACTATATTTATTTAATCTATAAAATTCATGGATGAAATTAGTTACATAAATTAAATTTATTTTAATAATTTTAATAACTTTTATTTGAAATTTCTATCAAATAAACAATTATTGAAACATCATTTTGCATGCTGTTAATTTAATTATTTATTCTCTAAAAATTAAAAATAAATTTTCCTACTGAAGAAAATAATTGTAGATTTCAAATGACTATTTATAGTCAAATATATATTCTAAATAACTATATATAAAAAATATATCACTTATTAAAAATATGAGTATTTCATATATGACCTTCCTTGGAATAAAATACTAAAAAATTATTATTGTAGTATAAGTAACTGCATGTGGCCATAAAAAAAGACCAAGTATGATTATGATTTATAATAAATAAAAACATAATATTTGGATAAATTTTATGGTAATTTTATATTACTTATAATATTATTTTTATCCTTGATTTCCCAATTTATCCTTAAATATGGTAATTTAAAAAAAATACTAAGTTACTATTCATAATATCCCAAAATAAAAGGGTCCTTTATAATAAATTTATATCATTAGATTATAAATATGGAATCTATTTTCCAAAATTCAAAACACTTAATTTTCTAAAATTAATTTAAAATTAATCTCATTGATGGAATGAGATAACAAATTTTTAAACTAAAAAAGTTGAAAAGAATGAAATAAATTTATAGCAAAATTAAATGAGAAATTTATTCCAATTACCTTTATTGTATTAAATGATATATAATTTATCTAGTTATACTTCAAAATCAATCAATAATATAATTTATCATTATTAGTTACTTTGAGGAATAATATATTTTCAATTAAAATATAGTATTTTTCAATATTCAACAAAACATTAAACTTATGAGGAAAATAAAAAACAATAAAACAAAGTAAATTTTTATATAAAAAATTAATAGAAGAATTTTATTTTTTAAAATATAATTTAAAAATGTTTCAAAAACTATATTTAAAACACGTGCCCCATCAAAAGGTGGTAAAACTGCCTTTAAAAAAACATAGCTTTTTTTATATAAAACTGGATTTATTTATATATCATGACAAGAAAACACATAAGATGATTTTATAAAAATTATATTGTTCATATAATATATACATTATAGAATATGGTTAGTATTATTCAATCCCTCTTATTTAATGAATATATTATAATAATATTTCATTTTTCAGTAAAGCTAGATGTTGTGTGAAAAATAAAATTTTGAAATTGTTAACCTTAAAGAGGGGCATACCAAGAAAAATTTGGGTGTTACATTATCACCCTCATTAATAAATTTAATCCTAACAATTTTAAATTGAACTTCAAAATTAAATGTTTTTTACTTTAATAATTTGATACCGGAAACCCACATCAGAAATAAGGTCAATAAAACATCTTCTTAATAATAGGGAAAGGTAAATGAGAACGTTACAAAAAAAATTATGCTTTTGAATTGGAAAAAATTAGTGGGAACTGAAAATATGGACATGGAATATAAATATATCAATATAATTCTTAATGGAGAGTGATAATAAACATGGTTACTATAATGTTAACTATGATAAAATCTTGAATTTGAGATAGATTAAAAGACTATTGTTTTCACATAAAAAAGTAAATGGATAAAATATTTGTTGTAAAAACTTTTTACCTAGAGTTTAGGAACTATTTAACTATTCAGATAAGAACTTGAGATAATAATCATACTTGATTACTTTCCAAGTCATAAGAAAAATCTTATCATTTGGTTGTTCTTTGATCTAACTCTACTTTATCTCTTACACTAGTAAAAGGAAATTCAAGTTGAATTTTTCATACCTGATGCAATTTAATGAATCATAAGATCTATAAGTATTTTCTTTATCCTTTACATAAACCAAAATGTTTATCATAGGTTATTCAGTATGACAAATAATACTTCAATTTTGAATAATAATATACAAAGTTAATATTAATCAATTCAATAAGTAGTTACCTTAAGGCTCATCCAAAAAACATCTGTCAAAATCCTATGTCAAATTTTTTAAGGAATTTAACTATGTTCCAGAATAAGCATAAAATAATATTATCAAAACAATATAATGTAGCTCCAATTGTCACATAAAAAATATAATAATACCTCTATATCCATAAATATTTAATGAAAGCATGATGCTTCCCAAAATAAAATTTTTGGTTATTGAATATATTTATTAAATCTAGACAACTAATAATCCCAAAAAAGAAGGCATAAACCATCCAACCAATAACCACCTTCATAGACACAAATACTATCATATAAATATCTATTTATAATTATTATATCAATATCAATGATGTATTATGGTTTATCATCCATAAATCATGTATTTTCCAAATGATTAACTTTACCGAGAATCGCTTCTATTAGTTTCTGGTACTACTCATCACATGCTTCCAAATACTTAAAGAATAAGTTTTATAATACTATACTTATATATCCAGATCATCATTGATAAAAAAATTATTCATTTTAATAACATAATCACTTTAATCATTCTACATCATTCTTAAACCATTAATTATGCCTCATCATATTATTACTTAACACAACCTTCCTTTCATTTTTATTTTGTTGAATGTTTACGAGAATAAGTATAAAAATCACATGTATAACATTAATGATTATAATAATTTAATAAAACCCAAAACACAATATGGTAAATACTAATCCTAGTGATATATTCATGAATAATCATTTATAGGATCTCTAAATCATGAAATATTCTTATCAATATATGATTCCATAGGTTTAACCAACACGATCCAGGGTATTTCAAAATCTATAGGATGATATCATATTTTTTTACATATCCTCAAAGTCTATAATTGGGTTATGTTTTCTAATATATGATTTCTGAAATCCAGTTTTCTAAGTTTCTACTTAACATACTCTATACCAAATATAATGTATCAGAACTCGATAACACTGAGTTAGTGCCTTACTTTAATAAATTTTCTTATGATATAAGAAATCACATCCCAATGGACTGAATAATTTAGAATTCATGGTAAACTTGAAACAAACATTAAATCCACATTACATTTTAAGACTTAAAATACATAAGTAATTTCATCGAGTATTCCATTATTTAAAATTTTTAAACCCTTATTATGAGTCATAATAAACATCGTGGAACCTGGTAAAGGAAAAACATAAGAAATGGGTGAGCGCAAATTATTAGTAAGGGGAAAGTATGACAGAATCTATGTTGAATCAATAAAAATTATTAACATAGAAAGGTAAATAATTGAATACACATATCATGTAATAAATAAACTGATAATAAAAATGCATCCATATATTTTTTTAATTGTAAAATTAATCTATATTTTAATAATTGAAATAAAGGAAATGATTAATGTTAGATGTCTAAACTATTAATATATATCATCAATAAAGTTACAATCAAGATCAATCTATTTACTAGATTATGTTTGTGGGTAGTACCCCATCTGATTCTTCTTAGAAACAATCATGAACAGCTTTTTCACAAACTAATTTCATCTCAAGAGTATACAGATTCATCAATAGGATTTCATTATTTGGTCTCCAACTCGTGCCTTTCATGTCCAAATAATTCCACATATATTGAATAATCCATTCAAAAATATATTTTTAAATTAATGTGTCCCATGCCAGTTTGAAATATTTAAATCATATACCCTATAAAAATAAATAATTATCAAATAAAAAGTTAAATACAAAAAAGATAAATTTATTCATGATATGATATATCAAAGTTGTAGTACACCACACAAAATAAATAAGTAGTGAATAAGGCATATCTCATAGAAATAAAAGTGAGATGAAAAAACCCTAACCTCACACTTCATTTTTGTTGTAAATTATTTAATGAATGATATTATTTTATAACAGAACCATATTCATATTTTTTATCATATATTATCCAATTATATCACCTTATCACCAGTTTTTTAATTATGTTTTTTTATAAACGTTGTTTCGGTTGTTAATTGCTTCATTTTTCTTTGCACATTTTGACATGTAAGTATCAGTTCGTTTTCATATGATATATATATAACATATCCATATTTATATTAATTTTATAAATTTCATATTTAATTATTAAATATGTTTTTATCGACAATTTTGAATGTTGGACATGGAAAACAAACTGCATCGCGTACTGTAGATGGTAGGTTGTATGAACACAAGTGGGATGATATCATCCCTTTATTGGTGAATGGGTAAGGAAGTGGATGTTATATTATTTTTTCCAGAATCAATATCAAGTATTAATTATCATATATATATATATATATTATTTACATCATTATACCCATCCATGTAAAGTGGTGATGAAAAATTGATTACCCCACAACACCGAGATGGTAAGTCATACATACACACTTGTGGTGATTTCGTTTATCATAGGATTGTTAAATGGTGAAATATGGTGGTCTCATAACCATAATAACATCTTATAATATTTATAATACTATGGTCAATACTTTATAATGGAAACAACACATGGATATTAAATATAAAGAGAAATAAACATGAATGAGTTAGTAAAAACCAGTAGCTCTTCTTCAACAGACTTGAATCTCTTATTATGTGATATATGGAAGGTATTTTAGATGGAATCAAAATTACATTAAACAAATAGATATTTTTTATGAATAATTGGAATGTTTTTTCGAGATATATGACTCAAAATGGTGTGATTAAGGGAGGGAGGAGGTTCCCATTTATAATTGAGGTGAGGGGCACCTTTATAAATCCTTAGAATATTAAAATATAATAAGTCTATTTTAGAGACAAATACATAAAAATGGGAAATCAACGAATAGGGGAAATCATTTTCAACCATATATTAACATCTTTATAATTAATTAATATTTTTATTATTTTAAATAATTTCATAAAATAATAATTCAATAAAACATCATTATTGTCAAATTTGATACTTTTTATTTAAATTTTATTTAAATACATCAAGAAAAATTGTAAAATGGAATATAATTACTTCAAATATCTATAAAATATCTTATAGATCTATAAAATTGATTATACATATCAACTAATCCAACATATATCAAAATTTATACTTTTAAAATAAATTATTGTATTTTTCTATTAGTGTAATAACATTTGAATTAGAATTAGATAAGCATTTTTTGGTAAATATATAATTTATAAAAATTATAAATAAAATTATATAATTAAAATAATTTCATTATGAAAAAATAGACATTTAAGATCATTTATTTGTTGAATTTTTCACTATCTCGAAATAAAAATGATATTAAATACAAAGAGAGTAACATTTTGTAACAGTCATTGATTTAAATGATATATAAATCATTTTCATGGAAAAGTGTCCACTAAACAACTCCAATTCTATACTAATGTTGTAAGGGTCTATTATTATTTAACCAATTTTTTATACCAGTTTAGGTCACATTCTATGCCTTATCTTTTGGTTTTAATGCTTATTTAAACTGTTTTAACTCTTACCATGATAACATATGTTTTTACTCATTAAATTTTCATATAGTTATTATAACATTATTAAATAACACTAAATGAGTCATGGATGATATTTTAAAATTTATACCAATAATTTTTAAGAATTTTATATCATTTAATAAATTATTACTAATCTTAAAATATCATTAATATCAATTTTGACAGTATTTATTAATTAAATTTTCAAAAATATCATAAAACCAAGATAACTTCAAACCAAAACAATTAATACATACCTTATATTTGTAGGTCCTATAGTAAAATCTTTTATGTAATTAATTATATAAAATTAAATTAAATTTTTTATTTTTAATAACAATTATTTGATATCTCTATTAATTAAAAAATTAATGCATCATCATTATATAAGACATTAATTTAATTATTTATTACATAAAAATTTAAAATAAATAATCATGATGAATATAAACATTTTTTCTTTCAAATGACTATTTATAGGTGAAGATATCTTCTGAAGAACCATATATAAAAAATATAACACATACGAATTGTGATGACCCCGACTCCAGTTGCCTGAAGATGGTGCCTTAAATAATAAAAATGACATAATATATATTCTATATAAATAATTTAACATGAAATAACCATCCCTTTACCCATTAAATTAATTATACCATCACTTGTGTGTATGTATGACCAACTATTTTCACAATAAGATATAATTCATTATCCATGATAAACAATAAAGAATCATTATAAAACTATATATTAGGAGTATATATAACATCTATGAGATAAACATCACCATAGAGATGAAATAAATATATCTTATGAATAATAAAAAATACTTAACTAAAAAAAATCATATGAAAATGAATTAGATAAAACTCAAAATAAGGGTGATAATAAGATATTATTAAAAACTGATATAAGATGATTGTATATGATATCATAAATATGAATATGGTTATGGTATAAATTAACAATATGCTTCAAACCATTATACACAAGGATAGAGAACATCTAACTAAACAAAATTACAAGGTAATGTACTTTTCTCTCACCTTTCTTTTTGTGTGATACATGACTTATACACTACTTATTTATTTTGTGTGGTGTATATACTGCCCCTAAAAGTCTGGTATAACTATCATTCTGAAGATTATGTTATTTCAATATCTAACTTATTTTTTTCTATTTAATAGGGAATATGATTATATTGATTATAAAGTGGTCAGGGTTAGATCAACATCTCATTATTATTCGGGATTGTTTAATTTTAAGTCTCTATTGTGGAACATTTTTTTCTACTAAATGAAAAAAAAATTATTTCAAAGAAAAATAAGCAGATACACATCATGGGGTGTCTGTAGAATTAGAGACCATCGGAATCCCCGATAACCACATCTACTCTACCCAGGGGAAGAAACCCGAGAGTATAGAGAATTGAAATAGGGGATTCCTAGGTAGCCTTGGAGGCCAAGAAGTCAGCTACATGGTTACCTTTGTGCCACGTATGTAGAATATCTGTATTAGTGGAGTGGAAATACTTGGATTTATAGATCGGGTACATGATGGTCCTTGTAGGGGACACTGTTCTGATGAGGGAACACCATAAAATTTTAGAGTCAGTTTCCACAAAGGGAAGACTAATATTCATGGTGCTGTAGAGCTTGAGACCAGTGAGGATGGCCATTGACTCCGCTGTCAAAGTGACTACCACACTATAAGAAGCATAGAATGTGAGACTTACCAAAAAAGACATGTCACGCACTAGTCCACCCCCACACATACTTCCTTAACTGTAGGCCCCTCCAATATTGATCTTAAGGCCTTGGTGAGGAGGGTACCAAATCACCCAATGCCCCACCAAGTGGGAACTGTGGGAGAGGGGAAGCCTACTGCAGCCAAAACACCTGAATGAGGGGGAATCCTTTGGGTGCCTGAGAAGCCTAACCAGATCCAAAACAAAGCATTTTACCTGAATGGTAACAACCTACCTCAAAGGATGGGGGTCAGAGTGCCTGGCCTAATTGTTCACTTGTCATAGGGTCCAACAACCCGCAATAAGAAGTGACAGATGAGCCTCTACTTCCCACTTGTTACCCGCACCAGCAAACCATTGAACAATGAATTCATCAATACAGGTAAACCCACCTTCACTGACCCTAAACTCCCCCATCTCACTCCATAGGGTACGCACCCACTCACATTGAAAGAACAAATGGGGCGAGGACTCCTCTTTGGGGGAAATACAACAGGCGCACCAAGAGGCCAGCTTGAACCCCTTGCCCTTGATATCGACCTATGAAGGGATTGAATGATTACATATTATCCTAATGAAAAAGTTGTAATTTGGAGGGATATTTTTTTCTCTAGAGGTGTCCCTCCCAAGGGTCAGAGTCTAGATACCATAGAGTTGATGGTTTATACGACTTGGCTGAGAATTAGCCAGAGGGAGAGCCTATAAAGATACACTGGTCAGGGGATGCGTCCAACATGATAATGTTAAAAAAAGACTCATGGTGGTGTTGAGAATATAATTGATGATGCGGGATTCATTCAGGCTTCTATGAAGGTTATGGTTGGAGTGGGGAAGCCTGGGAATCCTAGAACCCCATCCCACCAGTTGCACTCCCAGAAGGATATGCCACCGTACCGCAGAATCCACTTAGAACAGTTTTGAATCTATGGGATGTGCTCATGTAGATATCACCATAAGGGGGAGGGATCCATTCCAGTATCTCTAAAACCAAATATGTACTTCATTATGATGAAATTACCCCATTGGTACTAGACCTCAATCACTTCCTAGGATAGTTTTCTGTGAAGGATGAAAATAACCCTCCCCACATCTCGCACATTGATTCCTCCTTGCTCAAAAGGTCTAGAATGCCTACCCCAGGAAGCCCAATGGAATCTTCCATCACCTTTAGAATCCCATTGGAAGGAGTCTAATATGCCTTCTAACCATCTAATAATTTACTTGGGAACCATAAGGATAGAGAGAATGTGCATGCGGATGTAAGAGAGCACATTGTTGATCATGGTAATTCTACCGCTAAAAGATAGGAACCTATTATAAGAGTTATTGATGCGGGTCACAATCTTAATGATTATGGTATCAATGTTTCCAATTCTGAACCATCTAGGGGCTATCAAGCCACCCATGTAAGTCATAGGAATTCTCTTGCATTTTAATCCCAAGGTGGACTCAACCACAATCCTATGCCAATGCGGGCAGGAGTTGGAGAGGTATACCTCACTTTTATCATGAGTGATGACTTTAATGATCCATTTGGATTACTCTTGCATGATAGAATTAAACCCACTTATGGAATAATTACATCCATTGATAATTAATAATATATTATCAGCAAAAAATAGGTGGGAAATCCCAGAGAAGCAAGACCCACCGTGATAGGGATGAATAAGGCCACGATGCATCATCGAAGAAAATTATCTATTGAGCGAGTCTTGCATCAGAATGAAGAGTCTTAGGTATATGGGGTCCCCTTTAATCAACCCTCTAACTGATTTTAGGAACCCATAGTTCTTCCTCGTGAAATCAATGTTAAACCACGATGAGCTATAACAGCAAAAAAGAAGATCAATACTCTATTCTGAGAACCCCATGAATCTCTTAACATGGATGATAAAACTTCAATATAGGTTTTCATAATCCTTGTCCATGTCAACTGTAATGAAAAAATTAGACCCCATCACATTCCAATTAACATATCTAACCATCTCTTGTGCAATACCCATAGCCCCTTGCATGGACCTGCATAGAATGAACGCATGTTTCTTGTGAGATACCCAGTTGTGAATTTGAAGGCCGATCCTCCTGTAGATGATATTAACCAGCACTTTATATGAAAAGTTGTGCATACTAATCGGCCAGAAGTGGGAGATAGAAGAGGGTTCCTTAACCATGGGGATATGAATAAGAGTAGTAGCACCTGTTACCTGAGTAAGAGCACCCCCGCCGAAGAAATCCTAGATTGCGGTAATGAGATCCACTTTAATAATAGTCCATGAGATTCAAATGGAAAAGCCTTAAAATCTGTTGGGGCCTAGAATTTTATCTGGGTTTAGGGAAGTGAAATCATCTCACACCTCATTGTCTTATAGCCATTCCCACAGTTAAGCATTGACGTGGGAAGGAATCATATTGGGGATAGACTTGAAGAGTTCTGACTGGCCACCGGGGTTGCCCTGTTGCATTAATGGGTTGGAGTTTAAAGTATGGACTCAAAGTGGGATTCCACCTTACGATAGATCAAATTAAGATTACTGGTGAAGGATCCATCCACAATTCGGATATTAGGGACCTGGCCCCACTACATTTCTTTAAGCATTCATGAAAATATGGAGAATTATAATCCCCTTCTTTGAGCCAGATAGCCATGGAGCTCTTTCTCAAGATCTTTTCCTGCTTTAGAAGCATCTCATTTAGAAGTTATTTTTTTCACCCCAGGGAGATGAAGACATCCTCATTTCAGGACTCCTCCAAACTGGAATCTGCAGCTTTGTTGTTGCTCATAAGCTCGTCTAGGTGTAGTTGTTCTGAGGTAAGGGAACCTTCCCAAAAAACAAGGTCATGACGCAGGTGTCATATCATGTTGTGGAGTGAAACACAGAGTCCCACCCTGGAAAGGGGGAATCCAAGACCATCGCACCACATCCAAGGCGTTTGGATGTTGATTCCAACTCTTAGAGAAGAAAAAAATCTTTTCTATTAGGGTACCTGACCTGAGGTAAACAAGAATTAGGGAATGGTCCGAAAGGGAACGTACCATTTGAATGCCCTCTGAATTCTGAAAGTGGGAGATTTCATTGAGGTTCCCTAAAAAGAGGTACAGTCTTACCTAGATGCACTAGTTACCTCTTTTATAGATTCACCAGTTAAACATATCACCTGAAAAACCCATATCCCAGAGTCCCTCTTGGCCCGCAAAGTTGGATAAGGATAAACTATTTCTAGGAGACAAAGACATGGCACCCTTCCTCTCTGACAGATCCATGACCATGATGAAATCACCTTACACTAACCATGGCTCCCTCCCAAGGTTAGAGGACCTGAGATCTGTCCAAAGCTGCTCGTGAAGCCTAGCATCGCACATAGCATAAAAAAAGGAAAATAAATAGTGCGGGTAGCCTTCATAAACCCTAACAGATAAAAGTTTATCCAAGGACATTTTCTTCATTACATTGATTATGACATTATAAAATTCCTAGATGTGGTTATTAATAGGCTCTCCATGCAGAAAATGTATCATCCCCATTCTTTTGGAGAACTCCCCTAGCCTACCCACACATTGCATGGGATCAAGAATCCCAACAAGGGAATCATTGTGCGTGGACGCTACAGAAGAAATGAATTCTGTTTAACCCATGGCGTCGAGGCCCCAGGAGTTCAAAATAATCACCAAAAACATTAAAAGTGGGGGGAGGGGGTTGGTACTTACCCTAGGAGAGACGTTCCATTGAGTTGGATTCCTTGAAGAGGCGGAAAACCATGATTGGGATCTGGTTCAAATCATGTTTATAGCCAGGTTGTAGATAGCAGAATATTGAGTGCCCGCATTGGTGGTATGTGGTAGAGAACAACACCCCTTTGGGTCCATAGAAGAGAAACAAGGGATCTCTTATAGGTTTTAAAGAGCACTGAAGCCTTTAGACACCTTGAATGGAAAAATAATAGGGTTCGAGAGACTTAGGGGAAGAGGCTGGGGGAGAGTAGTCACAGACGATTTCGTTCCCCATGGAGGACCTGCAGGGTCGGGGTGGGGGTAGAAAAAAAGGGGGGAGGTGTATGGAGGAGGTGCACAAAAGGAATGATGGGTTTTCAAGAGGATAGGGGAGGGGGAGGTAGGATGGGGGTGGCACCAGAGGGAGGGGGATGAGGACCCTCCATGGGGAAGACGGAGGGAGAGGGGGTATAGAAATAGTGGGGGGAAGAGAGGGTCGATCAGCGGGCTACTCGGAGGAGAGACCCCTGACAGAAAATGAAGCCGGTGGTGGAGAGGTTGTCATCAAAGATGGGGGTCCGCTGGTCGGACACCTCTTTCTTGAAGACATTTTGGGAGAAGAGCACTTCCTACACTCTAACACCGTGTGTCCTAGTAAGTTACATCCAAATCAAAACTGAGGCATTGAAGGCTATAATATAGGTTTCATCCAATCCTCAGAACCTTCTACCTAGAGAAGCATTTGGTCTATAAGAGGAGAGTGAAAGTTGATTGCTAAACAGATATGGGTTGTTGCTAAGTCAAAGAGCTTGAGGTTTCAGTCCTCCGTGTAGATAAACTCGTCGAGGTAGTCGCCGATCTTCTCCAAGAGAGTCAGGTTCATGAAAGGAAGAGGGAGGTTGTTACGGTGAACCCAAACCACGTCAATAGATGACTCCTTTAATTGACTATTTTTTTTGGACCACTGAGAGAGGTGAATGCACCAACAGCCAATCGAGTGAGGACTACACGTCCATGCTTTCACAAAATCATCCTGGGAATCCAGCACCACAAAGAATGACTTCTGATTGAGCACTGAGATCTTAGATGGATAAACAGACCCCACTAACGCGTAACATGCTAGAAGATGGTCAAGGGCAGCGTGTCCACACAAAACTGGCCACAATCGTCCAACGAAGTAAAATCTAGGCTTCCGTAGAGCCATTAGATGAGAAGGAAAGCATCGGGGTTGCGTTTCTGGACCCAGACACTGGAGGGTCCATGTGACCCACTAGAGATGAATCAGCTTGTCGGCCACGGGGTTCCTTGAGGAGGATCACCTTCCACGACTCCTTTAACTCCACATGGGATGCATCAGAAACAAGGTTATTTAAGACTTTCTGGACCAAAATACGTAAGGCATGTTTTTTATATGGTAAGAGCATTTTTTACACCATCATGACACCTTAATGTCTTGAAGAATACTTTATATATTTTCAATATTCTTTTATTGGAAGATGTTTTATTTGGAAATTATAAAGACATTAAAATAAATCATTTGTATGTAAAAAAATGGGTATTTCTCCCAATTAATTTTTAATGATTTTAAGAACATTTTCATTGAGGTCATCATCCTTTTTTGGATCTTATTACTTATTGAGTTTGATATATTTTTATACCATATACCAAATTATAATGAAGGCTTTAGGATTAGTTTGACTTTGGACGTGCTATTTTTATACCATTCATGATTTATGTTCAAATTATTCACATTTTTTATGCTTGTTACTCAATACAAGATTCTATGTTGTTTACATTTCACCCTTTTAATATGAAAAAAATCATCGAACTTAGTAAGTGATAGGAGAGGATCGCTATATCCCCTCGATGGATCAGTAAGTATCATGAGACATCTTGATGGGCATTATCCAAGGACTTTCCCAATTATCTATACTGTCTTTTCTAAATCCTTGATTATATTATTATGATGTTCGGTGTTATGAATTCCTACATTATAATATTAGTTATTGATATTCCATTTGATAATTTTATTAATAGGATATCCATCTGATTATTTAAATGGAATTATTTGAATGTATTTTATTTTTTCCATATTATGCTCAATATTTTTATTAAATGACATGTTTTTCAGTTAATCAACTTTCCATAATTGTTTATGATTATTTATGATATATTCTATTAGATGATTACCCTTATTGAGTATTTGATCTCACCCCTATCATATGTAAAATTTTCCAAAAAAATCAATTAAGTATATTATGACTGATATGAAGGGTTACTCAAAGGTGGAATAATGGAGTTATTAATGAATATTTTTGTTTATTTTTTAATTTAAAATGCAACATGAATTATATATATGTATCTAGTCTTACAAGACTACTTAACTATTCATTACTTTGGGATAAAATTACTTGTACAAGGTTCCAATGTAATAATGTATCCACCAAATATAGGCTACTGGGGTCAGGGTCCTTATAGTTGGTATCATAGAAAGTTTAGTATAAATCTTGGGAAGTAGATTTAGAAAATCTCAGACTATAAAAAATATCCAATTAACTGACTTTCAAGATAAGTTTATGGACATGATATCATTCTATAGATTAGTTAATACCACAAAAACCCTTGTATAAACCTATGGAATTGTTGATTTAGAAATATATGTATTGATTTGGACATCATATAAAATATTCTTCATGACTATATCACTATGTCCAGTGTTGCATAAGTTTTCCTTTGGGGTTTGGTTATTGATCTAAATTAGCAAGATTATACAAGTAATGGCTATAAAACTATTGATTAAGATACTAAAAAATTCAAATTAAAGGAATGAGGTAATAAAAATCATTTTATAAACCATAGTAAATGGTTTAAGAAATAATTAAAATGATTAAAGTTCTTGTGTTTTGGTATTTTGGAATTATTTCATCAATGGTTCTCGAATTATAAGAATCATGAGATATATAAGGATTGTACTGTAGTTATTATTATTTAAGGATTTGGTAGTATGGGCATTTTCTTTAAGGTTCTTATAGTTATCCAATATTTGGTATTTGAAAATAATTGATGTATTACTTTGTTTTTCAAATCTGATGTTATGATGTATTTTTTAAATTTAAAAACCTTTTTAGATTTTGAATTTGGACCGATGTATTTGGGATGAGACTTAAGGTTAGAATGGATTAAGATGAAAATTTGATACTATTTTTTGAAGTTAAAGTACGATTTATTTGATACTATGTGGTAACGCTTTCAGTTTTAGTAAACATTTAATGTTTGAATGATATACCTAAGGACCTTATTAATCTTAAAAATTCTTCTATGCATAAAAATTTCTCTTCATTATCCATCTCTTTGTGTACAAAATTAAGTGAAAAAATACTGTAGCACAAAAATGATGACATTATTCTTATGAAATGGAAATTAATCAAGTATGATTTGTTTCTCAAGTGATTATCTAAATATAAAATCGATCTATCAGATCTAGAAAAAATTATTTTGGGAAAAACATTCTCAATTTAATTTTATTTCTTAGAATTCAATGGTCTTTTAATTGATTAAAAATTTAAGGTTTTGTGATGGTTCACTTTAAAATGACCACATTCCCTATCACTATCTATAGGAACATGATAGCTATATTTCTCTTCCACATACTGGTTTTTACTTTCAACTAATTTTATTCTATTCAAAATTCTACATTGGGGTTGACCTACTCATTTACCTTTGCCTCTTTTTAGGATGATTTTTAGTAATCCAATTTTCAGATGTGGTTTCCCACAATGGAATTTTAATGTACCAAACCTATTTTTTGAAGTAAAATCTCAAATTGCAAGGGTGAAAATAATTAAAGAAAGAAATTATATAACACCTAAAGATATATGGTATGTATCTTTTTAAATTTAATCTCTTTAATTGCATACGTTGCACACAACACCATGATTAAATGAACCATGATATACTATAAATATCATTATTTAAAATGAAATTATCTCCTAGACATTAAATTTATGTTTATGAATAAAATTATATATCTTATGAAAATATATTATTGAGTCAATTGGTTACTAATTACTTATAAATAAATATAAAAACCAATTTAAAATGACGAATGTTTTTATAAAAACTATTTAAATGCGTAGAAGTGTATTTTATGTCATTAAAATTAACTAATCCCAATAATTAGACTATACTAATGATATATATTTATAATATTAAATATAATTTTTAACACTAATCCCATATTTTTTACAGACATGATATAAGAAAAATCTAATTTTACACATAAAAGAGGTATTTCTATACAAGGTAGTTTTACCATCATTTTTTGACACACCTGTTTTAAATATAATTTTGGTAGCTTTTATAAATTATATTTGAAAAAATAAACATATTATTTATAATAGTAATATAATAATTTACTTTGTTTTAATTTTTGAGGTTTTTTAGATATGTTTCATGTTTTGGTGAATACTAACAAAATATTACATTTTAGTTGAAAAAAATCATTTAAATAATTTATTGATAAATTTTATTTATAATTGGTTTTAAAGAATAAATAGATTCATTTTTATAACTTAATAAAATTTAGGTCACTTAAATAACATCCATATTTAATTTTGATATTAATAAAATCTAATATTTTTAACATTTTTACTTTAAAAACATGTTTTCTCATTCCGAGAGGGAGATTAATTTTAAATTAATCCTATAAAATTAATGGTTTTAAGTTTTAAAAAATTAATACCATATTTTTAAGTATAATGTTTAAATTTATTAAATATGTTTCTTTTATTTTTGGACAATATTAATTTTAGGTTTAGTATTTTTTTTAAATTTTCACATTTAAGGGTAAATCAGGTAATTAAGGGAAAAATTAATATTATATGGATTATAATTCTTCTATAAAACATGTAATGTTTTTATTATATGAGTTAGTGTCGACTAAAAGTAACATTTTTATGATTTTATGGACTTCTGGAGCCACTTTGATGACTTTAATCCTTTTATAGTATTTTATTCTAAGGAAAATCAAATATATCATACTCATGTTTTTAATAAGTGTTACACTATTAATATATGTTTATTAACAAGATAAATTCTACTATAAATATTAATTTTAAATTTAAAATTTCTTTTCAATCATAATAACATATTTTTATATTTTAGTGAAGAAATAATTAAATTTAAGGACTTCACAATGATGATGTTATAATTATTTAATTAGTGGCATATCAAATAAATGTTATTACAAATATTAATCTAAATAAAATTGTGAATAGTTAATGTCATCCACAAATTTACTATATGATCTTGAAATAATGGGAATTTATTAAAGGTTTTTTCAATGTTATCATGTTATTAAGATATTTTTAAAAAGTTACGTAATGAATAGTGTAAAAATTGACACTAATGATATTTTAAAGTAAATATTTTTTTATTAAATGATATAAAATTCATTAAAATATATATTTTGTAAAAGCATTGGGATAAAGATAAAAATAAATTCCATAACTCATTCAATTTTTTTGAATTTTATTTTAAATATATAAATATTCAAAGAGTAAAACCACATGTTGTCACTATAGGAGTTATAGGGTTATATAAGTATTTAAACCAAAAGATAAGGATAATTATGATACCAATTATTGTATAAAAATTATTTTTTATAGGATTTATACTCATCCTAATATAATATTCTAAATAACTCACTTTTTATCCATTTTAAATTGAAAATTATTGAAAATTAATTTAATGTTTTGAGTGTTTCCAAAACTGGCCCCAACCTCAATTATTAAAGGGTGCCACCTCCTTCACTTATTTATACCACATTGATCATTATATCTATCCCAAATCGTGACCATTTCTCCTCAAAACATCATTATACAAGTTATGGAGGTTATGGTCATCTAAAAGTAACAAATCTAGATCTCTTAAAAAGATATCTAAACAAAGTACATCGAAGAAGAGGTAATTATTTTCCCAATTCATTTAAGTTAATTTCTTCTAATACTTTATATTAATGGGTTATTTTGATAACAAAGGAGACAATTAAGTATAATATATATTATTATAATATATTATTATAATTATGTTACAACCACATTCAAAATTTTATCTATCCTATGAAAAACGAAAGCACCACATGTGTGTATGTGCGACTTACTGTCTCCACATCATGGAGAAATTATTTTTCATCACTAAATTTCTATTATGGGTATAAATATGGATATAATTAACATAAATAATAAATATGACTTGAAATTAATTCATTATAAATAATATACCAATAAATATCTTATGCTTTTAGCATTAAGGTAATGATATCCTCACTTGTATGTTCTTACAAACAACTATCTCCACAACACAATGTGATTCATTTTCCAGGATAACCATTTAATAATGATTATTAAAATGTATATAATTATTAAATATAAAATCTAGGAGCTTAATATATTCCCATATATTTAATAAAACATATACTATTTCTAATAAACAAGACTTTTATGACAAAACAGTCAAAGGAAAATAAAGCAGTTAACACATGAAAAAGGGTAATAAAAAATTAGAAAAAAGATTTAATAAGATCATATATGATATAATTAAAATGGATATGGTTATAGTATAGATAAATGACATTATTTAAACCATTATACATGATTTTAAATCACGTTCAACTAAAGTAAAGTAAAACTAAGGTATTTTTGTCTCACTTTTATTTCTATGGGACACATGAATTATACATTACTTATTTATTTTGTGTGTTTTATATAATGACTATGAAATTATTTTATGACTATTATTCTAAATATTATGGAATTTATATATATATATATATAATTTTCTTTCATTCATGGGGTATATGATTCTACTAATTATAATGTGTTAAGGGTTATTTAACAATCTCATTATTATTTGAGGTTGTTTTTGTTTATGCCTCGAATGGGTAACATTTTTCTTCCAAGTCCATGTTTTCTAAAAAAATAATTTTTTTCATTTTTTTCCTACAAATGTTTAAAATATTTTTACCCATGTTTTAATTTTTATAAAATAATTTTAAATAAATATGTTTATATTTCTTTAAATGAGGAACATTATGACTTTTTTGACAAAAATATAAAAGGTTTGTTTTTTATAGAGAATGAGTACCATTTTAATCCATCATGAAACCATAATGTCTTGAATACTACCCTACAAGTATAGAAGATTATTTTCAATGAAAAGGATTTCATGTAAACTTTCATGACATTTAAAAAAATTGTTCCAATTTATAGAAATTATGTTTTTCTCTCAAGAAGTTTTGAATTATTTTTATTAGATAATTTAAATCCATGTAAATATCCTCTATTAGATGTTATTATTTATTGAGTTTGATCGCTTATGATAGAATTTATCATATTTTATTAAAGTATTTATGGCCAGTTAGACCAATGGCACCACAACTGGTTGGGAACTCATCATGGCTTTCTCGGATGACTTAGTATGGATATAACCTTCATGCATGAAATTTCCCATATGAGGTTCATTTATGATATAATGAAAAAGGATAAGATGATCATATATGAAAACATAGTTCTAAAATATATGGCAGATAAATGTATTTTCATGGGATCCTCTTTAGGTGTCTTCTCAACCAAATACTTTAATAAACTGCATACAATGAATCACACACAAGAAGAATGGGGTGATGTATTTTTATGTATAGAGATCCCAAAGTTGTATAATTTTTTGGTTTGGAGATTCCGGAACACATGGGGTCCCATATAGTACAACATGAAATTTCTATGAGGGATCCTGGTTCCTAAGTGTCACTATTGCTGGGTGGTGTTTATTGGAAACATTGATCATATCTTTTTTTGGAAGTGAGAAGATGAGTTGGTTGTAACATGAGTTAAATAGTTCTATTGAGGGGTCTACCAAGGAGAAATACAAATTAGACTTCATCAATTTATGGTTCTTTGTGGCTAGGTTCTGATGACTAGAGAAAGTGGCACAAACTCTTATTTTTGTGGGAGAATGTTGGGGCATCTTTAAAGAACATAATAAAATCCAACACATGGAAATCCAGGTACTACAAAATTAGACATAATAAAGACATAGAATGTCTTATCCATTTTAATCCACCTATTTAATTATTGATAGGATTCCCCTTCCATTAAACCTATTACTATTAGAATCATAGCCTACAGAAATTACCTCATCGAAAAGATAGGGGGATTGATCTGTTTGGTACCTCATCAGGAAGATCTCAATATAAATATCGATGGTTTGTGCACTGAAAGTTTTATGAGGTTATATGGTGTGGTATAGGACCTAAGGGGTCCAATTATCTTGGATTATTATACTTCTATTGATAGAGATGGCCCCCTTTTAGGCAAAGGCCCAAGAAATGCTTATCGGGATTCTGATGTGCAATTAGAGAAATATCCTCCAAGCAGTTGTGGAAACAAAATATCTTATCATTTATAATATGATGTGTGGCCCATGACCTACTCCATGGTCTATTTAATAAACTATTAGGAGGTTCAAGGGCCTAGTGAACAAAATCATGAATGTTATTCATACCTACCATGAAGGAAATATTGTTGCCTATTTTATAATTCTAAGGTGAGTCAAGCTGTGAATATGTTTTACTTCATAGATTATGGGTCCTTCCCTTAAGAAGGAATCCAGTTAATCTAAGTGAAACCCCCTTAACCTCACCAATTTAGGCTACCATGAAGTCTCAGTCTTCTCTATAGTTTTTTTTGGCATTCTGGTTTCTTTTTTATTAGCCTCTGAGTATTATGTTATACCCCCTTTTTTAGAAATTTAGTAAAATACATTTGGTAGTTTCTATATTGATTATGTTTCACCGTTTTCATATGAGTAATGAATTGTACTTTCTTATTGATGGTTAGGGCACTCTATAACCCCTCAATGAATCGGTAGGTCTCATGAGACAAACTATTTTGGGAATTGGATGAGGCTTTACCTATTTATATATGGTGTCTTGGTCAAAGACTTAATGATATATTTATCGTGAGACCTAAAAGAGTAAATAATTATCTAATTAAACATTCAATTCCATGAAGATAAAGATATTAATTATCTAATATATTAAAGGTAAATTACATTTCATTAAATAAAGAAGTGGTGAATAATCCATATCTCAATGTAATAAAAGTGAGATGAGAAAAATCATTACCACGTTACAATCATTTATTTTTAAGATTCACATTTATAAAAGAAAATATTTTCATTAAAAATATCCACATAAAATTATAACATCATCTTCAAAAAATAAGGGAATCTTGATGTTGGGAAATTCCATTCCATGTCATTTAAGTTGAAAAAATCATCTTACTTTTGTATGAAAAGTCATAAAGTACCTTATTTGGGAAAATGGCAGGAAGATTATTTTTAAAGTACTATGTAAAAAAGTAATAAAAAGGTAATAATGGAAGTAAAAAAATCAGTGTATAATAATAAAAACGTTTTTTTATTTTTTTTAAAAAAACACTAACATGGAAGGGAAATATTCCCCTATAGATACTTAAACAAAAACAATCTTGAACAATGGTAAGACTATGAAATATCCTGTTACCTTTCATTTATTTGTGTTTAATTATCCATTAACCTCATTTATAATGGTATTAATAATGTTATTGACTTATACAAGTACAACACTCATATTCATAACATCATATATTAACATATAATATATCATTAACCATTTGAAAATAAAGTTCTTATTATTTTCAATATTTTTTGTGTTAATTTGATATTTTTCAAGTATTTTTTGACTTGTTAGTTATTGTTAAAATTAATTATATCATGATTTAATAATCACAATAATTAAATCCATATTTTAAATATCATATACATTTTTTGTATATGTATGCAGAATAATTTATAAAATTTGGAGATATAAATGAAATGCCCCATTCATGGAGATGGTAAGTCATACAAACCATAAATGCTACTTCCATTTCTTTGATGTATGAGAAGAATGAAAATTAAATTATGTATATTATAATTAAAATATCATATTTATTACATATATGTCACATATTTTTGCTAAAATCGTCGTTAATACTTTCCATGTATAGTGTAAACGAATCTCACTGCTTTGAGGAGGTGGAAGTCTACACATCCACACACGATGTTATTGTATTCCCACAGTATATAAATAATGAATTAATGAGTTATATTTGATTTAAACAAGCATAATGAAATTATAAATATCATATATATAATATATAAATAATAAATCCATCATTATTCTAACCATTAAAAGTGGTAAATGGAAGAACGAACAATATTAGTTTGTGAGGATGTTGTATGTCGTACAGGTGAATGATTATTGTGTATCCCATTTTATGGATGTGGGTGAAAGTGTATGTCGAATAATTAACATAGAAAATATTAGTGTATTGAATAATATTTGGTTATTATATAATAATAGAATTATTCTTTCTAATTTTCTAAATGATATTCAATATATTCTATAAATTTTTCCCCCTTTAGTACTCCAACATAAAAACATTATTTTTAATTTTGGGAAAGGAAACATAAGAAAGGGTAAGCATTGATTCTTAGTAAGCATAAACATGGATGGTATGTAAACATTTATTGAGTGTAATGTTTTGAAAATATGATCATAAAAATGACAAGAAAACATTTCATATCAAATATCACAATCTCATCCTGAGGACCATGACCTCTTGCACGGGATCTTGCTCAAATCGAATTGACCAAAGAGATGATGATTGAATCTTGGCCTAATGTTGATTCTCAATAAATGTGTTCAACCCAGAGTGGGAAAGATTATTCTCACTTTGTTAGTTTGAACCTGAAACTTTCTCATATTTGGGAGTTCTCTCATGTAAAGCGCTGTATTTCGCAGAGGCCCCTGCAGGTACATCATCTATTTTTCCACTTCATATTAATCCACCTATAATAAAACTATCTAGAGATGAAGCCATCACAGTTGTAGCTGACTCTGAGGTGATCAAGCAGAGACTTGAGGTCTGTATAATCTCAGTGCTCGAACGTATTTCTTATGAAAAAAGGACGAATCCCTGGTCTTTTTATAATCTTAAATAGTATATTTCACTTTGCTGGAATTTTTACAAATATAGACTGATTCCACTAAGATAAGGTCACTTTCATATAATACTGTGGATTCTGGATGAATTTAAGGCAATATGGATCCTCAGAACCCTTAACTTGAAGCATGGGATCTTCCACCTCTCAGAATGGGATTCCAACATTAATCCCTTCACACAGATTCAATCCATTGCTCAGGTATGGGAAAGAATCCATGGAATTCAATGGATGTATTGGCATCCTAAAATTCTCAATGATCTTGCCTCTGGTTTTGGAACACATTTGAAAATAGATCAGAATACATTTAATGGAGATCTTGGTCATTATGTCAGGGTCCTCATTGAAATTGATATGGATACCTCACCTCCTGATCATGTCGCACTGGATGCCAATGATCACCTTATTGAAGCTAGTTTTGAATTTGAAAATTTTACTAAATATTGTGAGCACTGTAGAATGGTTGGGAATATTATTGAAAAATGTTGTATTGTACAAAAAATTTTACAGCCGACATCAAGGAATGGATCATGGCAGGAGGATCCTATAAAAAGGTTTGCTTCCATTATGAAGTATATTAAAAAAAAGTGATAAAAGGTCTTCAAAACCGGTTTCTTGCAATAAAATTGTAGGATCAAGCAAGAATTGGGTGGATCTTTCTAATGAATAAGAACACCATTTTCTCCAAAATGAAGTTGTTTTCTATGATAAACTATAGGTTATACCATTGTAAGAGTAAGTTATGGAGAAAAATCCTCAAACACTAGAAGAGGAGATCTTTAATCTTGTGTTTGGTATGAAACAAGAGGAACTTGATTTAGATCTGATTAGTTAGGATATTAATGAGGCACTAGACATGGATTCTACTGATATAGTTGTAACTATTCTCCCTTCTAGTCAGTTACTAATGACCATTCTTCCTCCCATCCCAACTCAACTTATGAATGAGACCACTTTCTCAAAGGAAGAGGTTTTAATTAAATCTAGAGGTCAAGGAATTAGTTCAGAGGCAGTGTTTAAAATTAAAAATGGAGATGAAAATAGGGATTGAACTGAATCCACGCACGCAAGAATTCTTCCAACTTCGGTTTCCAAGAGGGAGGACCAAAGAAGGTTGGGACAGAATAAGACACCTTTGACACGGGAAAAAGGGGGCCTCAACCCCAAACATAAGTCAAAATGAGGATATTATTCTAGAATTGTCAGGGATTCACCAACCCTGACACTCTTTGTTCCCTTAGGCTTCTTATAAGAAATATAATCCTGACATTCTTGGGGTGTATGATCCTAAGACCACGAAACATAACAATGGTTCCTTTCTTCAAGGAAAGGGATATTTAATGCTTAGTTCTCTATAGGATTCTTGTCATGAAAGATTATAGATTTTTTCTCATAGCAATGTGGTTAACCCTCTTCTCATCTCTGAGTATGTACATGCCCTCACATGTAGGTTTACTCACTACGGAATAAGCGTTCTATGCTCGATAGTTTATGCCTCCAACAATTATATTACTAGAAGAGCTTTATGGAGTCATATTAGAAATCTGTCTTGTTCCATTTTGGAACCCTAGATTATCATGGAAGACTTCAATTCCATTCTACATGTAGATGAAATGCTTGGGTATGTAACAGGTACCAATTCCATCATGCACTTCAAAGTTTTTATTGAAGAATCTAATCTGACCAAAATCAGTTTTTTGGGAGCTAAGTACACTTGGAATAGAAAACATTGGAATGGCATGAGGGCTAGCATAATATATTGTTCTTTTGTTAACATACATATGCTTGAGGACTGGAAAATAATTTCATGTGTTACTCTTGCACGGTATAATTCATATCATCATCCAATTCTGGTCAATTTCAATGACTACGGAGAAAAACTATTGCTTCCCTTTATGTTTAAAAATTCTTGGACAACCCTCTCAGAATGTTCCCAGATTGTTAATTATACTTGGGCCATGAAGGACTATAATCACAATCCACTTGCTTGTGTTCTCAAGCTTCGGGTTCTTAAGAAGAGAATGAAGCATTGGATCAAGAACAAGTTCAGCCTTCTTGACCAAGAAGTTGATTCTTTGGAAGTAACACTTCATGAGATTCAACAATCAATTACTCACAACAATTTCCCACGAAATGATGACCGAGAGAAGAGGGTATCCTCTGAACCCCAGGAACTCGTTATGCTCAAGGAAAACATTTAGAATGATTTGTTCAAAGTTAAGTGGCTTATTGATGGTGATAGGAAAACCAAAGTTTTTAATGCACTTCAAAGAGATAAAAAATTCAATAGGCCTCGATCTCTTCTAAAGGATGGAGACTCTATTATTAATGATAGACAGAGTCTCTCAAACCATATTATTTCCTTCTATATGAATCTTTTGAACAGCCCAACAAGAAATAAAGAATTGATCGATGGAATTATCCCAAATCTGGTCACTGATATGGATAACACTCTTCTCACATTGACTCCTGTAGATATAGATATTAGAGAAGTAGTTTTTTTTCTAAAAAAAGAATGATTTCCAGGGCCGGACGGTTTCGCTAATCATTTCATCCAATTCTATTAGAAGGTCATACAAAATGATGTCTACAAAATGGTTAAGCATTTCATCACAGATGGATCTCACACATAAATTCTTAATGATCAGTTCATTACCTTAATCCCTAAGATGGATAATTCAAGTGATATTTGTCAGTTTCGGACTATTTCTCTTATCAACACTATCCACAAGATCATCACCAAACTCCTGTCCAATCACCTAGCTCATATTTCTAAAAGAATTGTTTCATGGAACCAGTTTGGTTATATAAAATGACAAAAAATTCAAGATTTCTTTATAACTACCTCTAAATGTATAAATCTCATTCATAAGAACACACGAGGTGGAATCATTTCTCTAAATATAGATATTAAGAAGGTATTTAACACCATTGACAAGGGTTTCATTAAATGCATCCTGTATGAGTCTAGATTCCACAACAGATTTATTCATTGCGTTAATGCTCTAATCCACTCTGATCATATTTTTATTTTTATTAATGGATCTTGAGAAGGCTACTTTAAATTCTCTAGAGGAGTGAGACCGGGTGACCCTTTGTCTGCTATTATTTTTTCAATTGCTGAGGATTATCTCTATCGACTTATCCTTGACAAAGTTAACAAAGGTGATATCAAATCAATTCGTGCTTCTTGAGGTATCACTGCCCCCTCTCATCTTATTTTTGCTAACTACAACATTATGTTTACTCAGAGAGATAATAGGAACCTTAAAAATATAAAGAGATGTCTTCTTCACATTGAAAAATCTTCTGGCCAAGATGTTAATTAGAGAAAGTCATTCATTTTCTTTTGGAAAAACATCTTGGCCTCAAGGAAGCAATGCATGGTGCATGAGATGGGAATAAGGGAAGGGTCCATTCCTATTACTTACCTTGGGGTACCGATATTCCTTAGAAAACCTAGGACCTCTTATTTTGCTGATGGTGTAAGGAAAATTAGAAGAACTCTATCTACCTGTAAGGGAAAGGCACTCTCAATGGTAGGGAGAATCTGACTGGTTAAACATGTGATTATCTCAAAGCGGGTTTACTCCTTCATGGTGTACTCCTGACCGGCTTCCAGCCTTAAAAGTATCAACTTGCTCATGAGGAACTTCATGTGGAGGGGGATTATACTTTAAAGGAAGATTATAACAGCTCTAGAGAAGTTTGGCAGCTTGCCACATACCATGGGAGGCCTGGGGATTAAAAACATTGAACTCTTCAACCAATATATTCAAGATCATTTCCTTTAGAGTCTTATCAGTGATAAATCTATGTCCCTAAATTTCCTCAGAAAAAACTTCTTAAAAGGCTGATTATAGGTATACTGAATTATATACAATACCTTGTTGGTCCAGGTTTTAAAAAGACTTTCCAGAAGATTATGATGCAGTCTCACTGGTTGGTCAGTGTGCACTCCTCCCTCCAATTTTGGAGGGATAACAGGACTAGTACACCCCTTATTGATTGTGTGGAGTTGAAGGATTCCTCTATAAACTAAAAGGCCACTATTAAAACCCATCATGAGTAGTATTATCAGCTTCCACCTCAGATTGCACACGAGGTCTCCTCCTATGATTTTCTGGACACAGATGACATCCTTCTTTGGGAACTGAGTTCAAATGGAATTATATCTTCCAAATGCTTCTAAAAAACTCTTCTACAAGGTAGAGGTACTAGAGTAGTGAATTACAACAAAAAATGGTTGCTTCCATCTCGATTTACACTATTTTGGAACCTCCACCTCAACAAAATTCCAGTGGACAATAATCTACAGTGAGTTGGTATCTCCCTCTACACTAGATACGATCTTTGTCATGTGCACCAGGATGATATAAATCATTTTTTCGTGTCTTGTAAGACAGTATCCTCTCTCTGGAACACTATCTCTAATTGGTTTGAGATTCAACCTCTTTATGTGAACAACATCGCAGACCTCCTGCTGTGACTTCCAACGATCCAATTATCGAAGCAAGTTCGAATTCTCTTCCTTGTCACATGTGCTGAAGTTATTCATGTCATTTGGAAGTGAAAAAACAGATATCTTCACACAAATTTTGGTGTCAATTACAAGTTGTTGATCTCTGATATTTTGTTTGTCTCTCAACAAGCAAATAGTTTACATAATGAAAATTGTGAAAACTGATTAAGGGATTTCACTGTACAGAAAAAACTGCATGTGCAAGGTAATTATCCTTGGCCTCCTAGAACCATGGAAGTCTTCTGGTTAACTCCTTTTGTAGGATGGATTAAATTCAACTCTGATAAAGCCTCCATAGGTAGTCTAGGACCAGTTGGATATTGATTTGTCTTTAGAAATCATGATGGAGACTTCCTTGGTGGAGTTCATGGTACGTATGGATTGGCCACGACTCTTGAAAAAAAAATTCCCTCATTAAAGTAGTTTATTTTTCTCATACAAACAATTAGAGGAAAATATGGTTTGAAAGTTACTCTACCACAATTGTGCAGGTGGTTAGAATGGGTCAAATTCACCTTGCTTGGAAACTAACATAAAAATGGATTAAGTGCCTTGACATACTTGCTTCAATGCATTATATCATTACACATGTCTACCATGAATCCATACAACATTCTGATTTCCTTACCAATATGGGAGCCTCTTTCAGCTATCATTCCATCACTCCTAGGGAGATGATCTCTATCTTTTATAGAGATAAATGTAAACTTCCTTCCTTCAGACTTTTGTAACCCATGATTGCATTATTTAGTTTTATGAAGCCTTGCTTCTTACTTTTTTTTAAAAAAAGATCACAGTCATGAATCATTGAATTAAATATTGGATGTTCATAAGACATGATTTATAAGGTAATCAAGAGAATAATCATTGAAATCATACCATTTAGAATAATACATGAATTTGTGGAAGACACGTAATAATATCAAATAATTTCCATAGTAGTAAAGGAATCACATACAAGAACATTTTAGATTTATGGGGTCACTCCAAATACCATAATAGTATTCATGGTTCACTTCTATGACTTTCTTAGTTGTCAAGGATCACTCCCAAGACCATCTTAGCAGAAAAAATACTCTAATGAACCAAGTTCTCTCCTCATTCCAACCATGTCTATCTTATGAGATATAAATATTTACCCAATGCATTGGAAGGGGATATAGGTCCCACAAAAAAACTTAATGAAATCTATAAATATGTGTTTCAAATGACCATAAATCATTCACCATCTCAGAACCCATCTAATGAAATGTTTTTCTTAAATACTTCATCATATCATAAGTTAAGGAAAAGAAATTTGTTTCATAAATATTATTCCATAAAAACATACACCATTAATATAAATAAATAATAATGGAATCCTTAGGTCATAACCCGAATAAATCATAATTAACAACAAATAATGTCATCCTAGATGTAAAATAATTTTGTATGACCTTGTTAGATAATTTCTTGATGAAAATATCCTTTCTTATTTGAAAAATGAATTTTAATAAAACAAATTAGAAAAAAATCACATAAGTAACCATTAAAAATTATAAAGGCCACTTGAAAATCATTTGAAACATCTTTAAAATTTTTAAAATATAATTTATAACACTTTTAAAACATTTTCAAAAAACATTTTTTTGAAGGAACACACATTTCTGACTAAAGAGAAAATAAATTTTTATTAAACATGTAATATCCTAAAAAGAATGAAGTTAATGAAAAAATATGTCAATGAGATGTATAAATACCTAGTAAAAGAATATAGGTGCATAATATAACATGTGTCACAAAGAACAAAAATTGAGACAAAATTACATTACCAATTTTGTAACTTTTAAACGGTAAACCCCATGAAAGAGATATCATCAAATTGATTTGAAAATACCCATAAATTTTCATAATAAGAATCATAAAAGGATTTAATGGGAAGCATATAAACAACACAAGTGAAACAGGTAGTGTATAAGGCATGTTTCTAATAGAAAAAAGAGTGAGATGAAATTCATTACCTTCTGAAATGACTCTCTTTGTAGTTGTTCAAAACTGATGTAAAATAAATATAATTTTATTATAAATATTCCAAATAACTATATTCATATATATAATATGATATTATATTTTATTATGAAATTGTATTACCCATTTATGAATATTTCCATCTCAAGGTTGTGTTTTAGGTAATATCTAGGCTGTATAGGTTTTGATTTGTTATTCTTGACAGTCTTATATAGATCATGATTTAATTATTTAAATAATGTAAGGAGTGGTATAAATATAATATGTATTCAGTATATAAATATTTATAATTATATATAAAAAATTTAAATAAAAAATTTAATATCATGAAAAATATTATGTCCATCATATTTTCCACCATGATAGGTGGTAAAGGAAAATTGAGCAATCAACATTTTACGAGGAGGTAATCTGTCGTACAAATGAACGGTATGTTAGCTAAAAATTAGATGGACTTATGTGTAATTGTATATTTAAAGATTAATATAAAAAATATTAGTATATTTAGGATACATGGGTTATTATAAAACATTAATTAAAAATAATTGAAAGGGTTTCGTAACGTCCTGGACCCGGATGCCACTTAGTAGGTTCCCCCTGATCAGTGGGCCGCATGGACTCGAGAGCATCTACCCAAACTCCATAGGCTGCCAAATAGAAATGAGGTCCTAGGGTGAGTCCATGGGGAGAATATTCCCTAATAATCAAGGTGTAGTGTAGTGGTTAAATATGAACTGAGGTTAATAGTGGAATAAATACAGGTAAGTAAAGGAATTAGAAAAAATGAATAAATGAAAACGGATGAAAACAACTGAAATAGTTGGATTAACATAAATGCATACAAATGATGATGATATTCCATGTATATATATAATTAGAAAACATGTATACAATATAGAATCCATAACATGTTCTACAAAAGTATAAAGGAAGTCTGAAGACTATCCCAAGAATCCCAAGCTCCAACTCAGTCGTCTACTATCAAGCTCCATCCTAAAATAAAATAAATCCAGTGTTCAAAATAGTATGATTAACATTTTCAACACATGAATTCATATAATCTACTCCAATTACCAAATGGCACCTATAGAGGGTGTGAGATAAATCTCACTAGGCCACTTCCGACGATGTCTATAACATCCATCATGTGTAATAGAAATGTAGCATTGTGAAAATATATATATATAAAGAAAATAAGTTCAATATAACTAAATACACATGTACCTACTTCTTCCCTTGGCTAGGTTCTAAACATGACTAGTATATTAATTTATTATTTATTACCAACTTATAAATGATTGAAATGTTAACAGTAGTGAAGGTTCCAAGTTAAGATAGGGAAACCTGTAATGAAATTTAATAATGAAGTACCATGGTAATCACTAAGGAAACATATACCTCAATGGTCACCAACTCAATAATAAATGTATCCTAGATATGGGTAAGAGTGTAATCCAAGGATCATATTCCCATGAATTCCATAATAAGATACTAACTGAATATAGGGTGATCATCCAAAGTAAAACAATGCTAAGCAGAGATAGGGCCTTATGGGCTGTAAACATGGATCATACATCTCAATGCTAGATCCATGGAGTGTATCTAAGGAATAATTTTATAATATTGAATTTATCCTTTGGTTTTAGACTAGTCATCCAAAAAAGAGAAAATAATTATGATCTAGGTGGGTCTCAACCTATGAAATCATTATCCATAAATCAGAATGGGGTTCATGAGTGCTCCTAGTATTCCCTGATAAGAATCCCAGGTGAGCTCGAGTCATGCAATTCCAATTTAATTATGAATTCATATAATATTTCAGATTGTTCAAAACATTCCTTTAATTAGTGTGATATGGTCAAGTAACATTCTACCTTTTAATCAAGTCATAATTAATCCATAAGTCCATTCGGTTCAAGCCATGCCTTTCATTAGTGTGACATGACCTTGAAGCATTCAAAATTTATTATTTTTATTTAAATCATATTAAATAATTATGGTTCATTTTGATACCTTCTATTAATGTGGTAAGGAGTTCTATAGACATGGAACCTATAATCATTCACAATTAATCTAGCCAAGTCATATACTTTGTATATTGGTTAATTTCCATTTAACATTTAACTATTAATTGAAGCACTTACCTTAGGTGAGTCACATGGTGAGCATACATGGTACATTCTATAATGAATGTCATAATATAAATCATTCCATTTAATATAGAAAAGTATACCCTTAGAAGGGTCAATCCAACCCGAACGATGGCTCAAACATGTCAAATACTAAAAAACCAATTATGTCATAACATCGTACAAGGGATAGATGGAGATAGGGGTATAACCAACAAAATTTAATCACATATATGGAATGAGTATAACCATATAGTTATAATTATTATAAGCATGTCATATAAAAATTATTAACTACACCCAATGAAGCCGATGGGCCCCACAAAAAATATTAAAAATCAAAAAATATGAGTGATGCGTTTTATACCACACACCGTAGGTTTATATGAATCTCCTCCCCTCATATTGACACTTGATTTTTCCTTGTATTGGACTAGATCTAAGAAAAAGTGAAAAACATTCCCACCTCGATGACTACGTTGAGAGAAATAGAGAAGAGGAAAGGAATAAGTGGACTTGAGTACTTACCAAAGCACATCCAACATGATGAATAGAATATCAAAAAGATCTCTAAAAAAGGAGATCTCTTGATTCATACATTTCTTCTTCAAAATGATCCTGAATTAGAGGAAATTACGTTAATTCAGGTGGTTCTCAAATTAGGAAAGAAGGAGGAATCAAATTATATCATTAAGGGAAAACGATAATTTTACCCTAAAAATATCTTGTGCACGGTTTATCCACACAGATTGATAAATTGTGGGCAATCAATGCATGTGTAACTAGGGTGGAATAGAACCTATATCGTTAGTCTACATGACTATGTAGAAACCATATGATTTGGTTCTGTTTGGAAATTTCCATCAGCACGGTCAGCCAAATGAGCGCCAATCATGCGCTAACCGTGAGACATGGCTAGTTGGCCCAAAAAAGAAGGTTTTCAGGCTCCGAACATTCCCCAGACAAACTTGAGACATTTTATAACTCATTAGGCATCCATATTATGTCTAAAATAAGGAATGAGACAAAAAAATTTAAGGATCCATACATAAGTGAAAAGCTTGTTTGTTAAAGTCTTCTCCCCTTAAAAGCACTCATCCTCGAGTTCACCTTCAATGGGTGGTGAAACACTATATGTGAAAAACTATTCCCACATATCATGTATGTTATCCTCGCACTCCCTTGTTTAATATTGAATGTGGCCATGCTTCCATTACACCCATACCAAAGGATCATACCGACTTTGGAGAACCTTTGTGCTCCAATCAACGATGCATATTGGGTACTCCTCAAAGGTAGCATCAACATCTAACAAAAATTCCTTGGGACCAAATGTATGAGATGGGTCAGAATGATAATAGTGAAGTTGAAAAACGTGGAAGTTGTTGTGCATGGAATGGTACCTCTATGTTAGTAGCAACTGATAGGATACTATCCCGAATATCTCTAGATTCTCAAATGTCCATGCATAATGAGATGACAACATCCATGGATTTTGTAACAATCTTTGCCATGTTTTGGGTAATACTTGAAGGAAAACATGATCCCCAACCTTGAACTCTAGAGGTAATAGATTATGATCGGCATAAGATGTTTTTCTAGACTGGGTAGTAGTCATACGATTTCTAATCAGATGAACCTACTCTGAAGTTTCTTGAATGATATGAGGACCTTGTTGTGATACATCACCAACCTCTAGCCAGCACAGAGGTGAATAGAATAATATAACTTATATGGCCTCAATATGAGCCATCTAAATAGTCCCTTGAAAGTTGTTATTATAGGTGAACTCAATGAGAGGGATATTCTTATTCCATGAAACTTCAAAATCAAGAACCCATGCTTGAAGAATATCCCCTAGAATCTGTATCATCTGTTGTAATTGTCCATCGGTCTGAGGGTGAATAGTTTTTCATAGAATCACCAATATTCCTATAGCCTTCTGAAATTCCTACCAAAACTATAATGTGAAATGAGCATCCATATCTGAAATGATACTACGAGGGACCCCATGGATTCATATGATTTCATGGACCGAGAGTATTCCAATATCATCAATCGAGAAAGTATCCTAAATAGGAATAAAGTGGGATGATTTTGTTAGTTGGTCAATGACTTCTCAAATATCATCGCTACCCCTCTGAAAGCTTGGTAAGACAACAAAAATATATATAAGAAGGTTTTCCAATTTCTATTCTACGACTGGAAGTGTCTATAGCCAGACTAATGGTATCTAGTGTTGTGTCGTCACTTGTTGATAGGAGGAACACCAAGTGATAAATCCAACTATCTGATATTTCATTCTGGGGAAAGAATACTGGAATCAAAAGTCTTGATACAACATGGAGATTTCTAGATGAATTTTCCAATGATAAGTGTTGGAATATTTCATCTAATCCTCTCTCATATCAGTATGAACCTAGATATTTCCCCATAGAAATTGGAAATATTCTATGTCCATAGACCAATATAAAGGAGGATTATCTTTTAATATATTGTCATGGAGAACCAAAACACGAGGATCAGAAAACTATCTACCCTTCACCTTTTCAAGGATAGAAGATGTAACTGTCAAGGTTGAGAGGTAATACTGCTCATGGCAGTCATGGAACTCCAGATGCAACTCATAAAATAGGTCCATTAACTTATATTCATCAGTGGCTTCTCATATGGCCTGTGTTTGTGTCTTACAACATAGCGTATCTACAACTAAATTTCCCATCCCAAGCATATAGGAAATCTCAGAATCAATTGATTGTAGATATTTGAACCATTTATACAGTATGAGGATAAATTCAAATTGAGTAAAGATATATTTTCTTATTTTGTGGTCTGTGTACACAACAAAGTGTTCACCAAATAGATAATGTCTCCACCAATGTAATGTATAGAAAAGTGCTTCTAGATCAATGTCAGGCATCAGTTAATTTCTCATATAAGGCCTTAACTACCGAGATCCATACAAAATGACTCTATCTTCTAGAATCATCACAACTCCTATGATGATTCTAGATGCATTACAGAAGATTGTATATCTGATGCCGAGATAAGGAAGTTTCAAAATAGTTGCGAAGAGAAGACTCCCTTTTAGATCTTGAAAGGCTTTCTCACATGCTTCTGAAAATAGGAAATTAAAACCCTTATTTGTAAGACAAGTTAAAGGAGAATCAAGGGGTGAAAATTCCTGTATAAAATTCCTACAATATCCATCAATCCCCATGACACTATATATAAAAAAAATCTTGAGATTCTCATAGGAAATTATATTACTAACCTTTTATAATTTAAAAAATACTCTCAATTCTGATATTATATGTCCCAATAAGAGAAATTTGTTGAACCAGAAGTGGAACTTAGTAATCTTGGTGTAATGTTGATTCTCTATTAGAGTACACAAAACCATCTCAAGATGTTGTTCATTATCACTACAAGTGTGAGAATACACCAATATTTCATCCATAAATACCACAAAAAAGGAATCCAAATCAGGGGTGAAAAACTAATTCATCAGATCCATGAAAATGGTGGGTTTGTTCATAATACCAAATGACATAACAAGTTACTCATACAAACCATACCTACTATGGAATGATGTATGCAGTATGTCTCATGGTTTGACTCATACCTAATGATATCCCGATCTTAGGTCAATCTTAATGAAGACCCTATCTCCCCAGAGCAAGTCAAAGTTATCATTTATTTGAGGTAGTAGATATAGGTTATTAACCATAAGCTAGTTAAACATGATGCAATCCATGCATAGATGTGAGAATCCATCCACATTTTTAGAAAATATCATGGGGAGACCCGGAAAGGATGTAATGTGTTGTATAAAACATTTTCCCTCTAAATCATACAACTTCTTCTTGATCTATTGATGCTCTGTATGTTCCATACTATACAAAGAAATGGACACTAGTGTTACTCCTCAAGAAAATTTGATTGTAAACTCTACCTCTCTTTCAGTAGTTAAACGAGAAAAATCATCCATAAATACATCCCTGAAATGATCTAGTAGTAGAGGGAAATATAATTTTCATAAACCCTAATACTAAATGAAGATATTTGAAATTTGGGGGGTTACTCCACCTAGCCAATGATGTTCTAGTCCAGCTCTACCATCCGGGATGTCTCACTCGCCTTTATGTAGATAACTACTTCCCTCTAGTGATGTAAACAATGCCCAACAGTGGTATTAGTACACAAAATAATGATAGTGAACTATCCAGTCCATCCTCAGAATGACATCGAAGCATGTCATCTTTAGAACGAAGAGGATTCATAAGAAAGGTTAATTGCCTTCCTCAAGGGGATAGTCCCTACACAGATGTATACCCTCTGTTCATACCGCTAATAGAGAATATAGGTTAATCACACCATAGTGAGATTTTATCTCCAGTCTAAGACTATATATGATAGATAAAGAGATAAAAGAGATCGAATCACCAATATCAAATAATGGAGATAATATTATAGATGCCACAGGAATAGTAACTCACTCAATAGAGGGTCCTACAACCTGATCCATGGGTATCAACTGTAGTGCATGAAACTAACCCATTAAATAGATTAGGGCTATTCCAACTCCATGCCCGATGTGGCATAAAAGAACTCACTCATGAAGGAGGAGCAGGTGCTGATTCTTTTCCACTCGAGGTTAGTGGAAAGGTCATGTAGAAATGCTACTGATTCCCCCATACTGCTATAATCCCGACACTCTAGTGGGTCCATATCACACCGAGTTTTCAAATACCCCCATCATCCAAACTAATAACACACTTTAAAGATATTAAAACGGGTACTCTGGATGTCATTTCCCTGATGAGAAACCTCGACAAAAAATTTCATTCCACCAAAAGGACTACTGGCTTGACGCGGCCCTGGTCCTCTATGCATGATATTGTTTCTTTACTTGAGGTTATGCTCAGTTTAAATATAATGATTCACTATTAAAGTAAAATAAGGTAGTCTAAAGACATTCACCAGTGTACAGATAGCATATTGGATCCCATCCTCGAAGCAGATTACATGCGAAAGCACATCACTAGATAGAAGCGATGCAAAACATTCCAACTCCATGGAACACACTGAATACTATATAGCTGACATAAAACATAATTCAAGACGCATTAACTCTTTATCAATGTCATCTCTTAGTGTTTGAGAAAAGAACTTATCATATAAGGAAGTATAGATATCAAAACATAACATGCCTTGATGACGAACGACTTGGGTAATCACATCCCACCAATTTTTGGCTGAGTCTAGAAGCTTGAATTTGGAAATATTAACCCTAAGCTCTGATGGTATATGTAGATGCTCAAATATTTATAGAGTAACCTCTAGCCATGATATTGTTGCCTATAGACTTCCATCCCCTAAAAAGGTAGGAGGATGCTACTGCTAGAAATCACAAGTCAGACTAGTCATCATAGATTCAAGTCGTGGAGCATCACCCATGGATTTCATAGAACATACAAAACTATCTCGAACATGGGGATCAGTTCCTAGATCAGGTATAGAAGGTAGTGCATCAAGTGGCACTATGGGAGGTAAGACTAGCATATCATGGCCCACCATGTCTAGATCATGGTCATCGCCACCCTACGGGTGTACTATATGAGGATGTCCTGGAACAATTGGTCTAAATTGGAAAGCACACACCTCAAAACAAGATTAAGCATAAAGATAACATCACTAACAGAATATGAATGTAAAAAAACTCACGAACCAATGTATATTAACCAAACTACCGGCTTAGACAACAATGTATCGGTATGTTCTCATTTATAAGTTTCATTCCATTTTCCATTTAATTACAAGTTTCACTCATTTACCTTTCATAAACGTGGAAAGGTGGGATAAGGACATGCATCCAATTTATTTTAGATGTCATGATTCACTTTTAATGGATAGTCTCTTCTGGTGAATCAGTGACCATACATCTATCATTATAAATAACAACCATTTATTTATAGCATAATTTATCGACTAGGGAAATTACTCATCCCAACCCATGAGGGACCATACATCTCATGGATTGAGACATGAAATCACCCATTCGCAACCAAAACTAATACATGTTCAAGCTAACAATCAGAATGTCACTCAACAATCGCATGCATATCATGTAATGAAAAACAATGAAATGAATATATATGGCTTGGTGATATGCATGACATACAAATTATAGGCACCTATAATGATACATGTAACAATGATCAATTCTATCACGTCATCTAGCCAAGGATGAAATAAAATCCCAAAAAAGGTAATAATCAACAAAACCATACAACATGTGTGTCACCCAAAGGTGATGTAATATCAATTGTAATAGGAAAAATAAGAACAACAATAATAATTTAGGAAACTTAGTTTTTTCCCCGAACATGGGTTCGCAACGCCCAAGCACAGATTATGACCAAGTCCTAATCATTCATAATCTCCAATATTATATCCAAATAGTAAATCAAGATAAGAAAATCTCCTCGGATACTAATTTGTGATGTACTAGACCCAAATTCCACCTACTATGTTCACCAACCTATGTGGGCCCAATGGCCTCAAGCGCATCTCTCCAAACATTAGAGGCTACTGACTAGCAGTCAGGTTATAGGGTATGTCTGTGGGGAGACTATGCACTCATTAGAAAATTGTAGTTCAATGGTTAAATATGAACTATGGTAAATAACAGAAGCAGTATAATTATGTAGCGGAAGCAGACAAAAGGGATAAATGAACCAGGATAACAACTACTGAAACAACTCAATTAACATAAATGCATTCAACTGATGTTGATATGTCATGTATCTTGAAATCTATAATGCATAGATACTAGACAGTAGGAATAACCTGATCTATAAAACTGTAAAGGAAATCAAAAGACTATCCCAAGCATCTTGAGCTCCGTCTCGATCATCTGATATCAATATCTATCCTAAAAAACAAGAAATCAAGTGTTTAAAGTCGTATGCTTCCCTTTCTAATCACCTGTATTCAGGTAATATACTATAGGTAACAAGAATAACCTGGAGAGGGTGTTATAGAAATATCAGTGGGCTATCATAAATGGTTTCTATAACATTCGGCCATTGTAATGGAAATGTAGAAGTTTGAAAGCATAAATATATGAAGTAAAATAGTACAATGTAACTAAATACCCAAGTACCTAGTTCAACCCTCAATTAGTGTCTAAACATGACTAGTCCATTATTTATTATTTTTTACATGATTATAAATGAGTCATGTGTTGAAAATAGTGAAGGTTCCAAGTTATGACATGGAAACCTGTAATGATCTTTAATAATGATGTTCTAAGGTAATGAAAAATGCAACGTAAACCTCAAGGGTCACCAAATCCGTAATAAATTTAGCCTGGCTATGGGTAAAAGTGTAATACAAGGAGAATATTCCAAGGAATTCCATTATAAATATCATATTGAATCCATGGTTATCATCTAAGGTAAAATGAGGCTTAGTAGAGACAAGTCCCTATGGTCTGTAACCATAGAACCTACTTGTTAGTGCTAGATCCATGGAGTGTATCAAAGGAATACTATAATAATATTAAAGGGATATTATAGTGTCATACTAGGAATCCAATGAATAGAGAGAGAGCATGATCTAGGTGGGTCTCAACCCAAGCAAGCCGCATCCTAGAATTGAAACAGGGTTCCTGAGTGCTCATTGCATTCCCAGATAAGAATCCAAGGAAATACCAAGTTAGGCCATACCCGTTTAATTATGAAGTTGTGTAATATTTCATTTGGTTCAATTCTTGCCTTTTGTTTGTGTTATAAGGTTAAGTATCATGCAACCTTTTAATCCAGTCATAATTTATTAAGATGTCCAATTTGTTCAGTCCTTTCCTTTCATTATTAAGATAAGGCCAAGTAGCGTACAACCTTTATTAATTCCATTAATAGAATATTCCATAATTGTGGTTCATTCATCTACCTTCCATTAATGTGGTAATCAGTTCTATGGGAAATAAACCTATTAATCATTCATAATTATCATGTCAAGTCATATACATAGTATACTTGTCAATTTCTATTCCACATTTAATTATCAAATAAAGAAATTACCTTAACCGGGTCATGTTGCAAGAATACATGGTACTTTCCATTATTAAATCAAAATATAAATAAATAAATTGAATATGGAAAATGTTACATATAAAATGGTAAAGCAAAGTCAAACCTAAATAGTGGCTCAAATGTGTCAAATACTAAAAACCCAATTATGGAATAACATCATACATGTGACGGATGGAGTTATGGGAATGTCCACCAAAAACTAATAACATATATAGAAAGATCATAACTATTTGGTTCTAATTAATATTTGAATGGAATATAACATCTATTAACGTCACCCGATGAAATCGAAGGGGCCTACACAACAATTCCAAAATCAACGATCTTGAGGGATGAGTTATAGACCAATCACAATAGGGTTGTATGAATCACCTCCTATGGTATTGGTCCTTGATTTGGCTCAGATCGGAGTAGATCTAAGAAAATGATAGAAGACCCATACCCAGATTACTTGGTCGAGAGAAAGAGTGAAGAGGAAAGGCTTAAACAGACTATAGTATTTACCATTGTACATCCAACGTGATGAACGAAAGCTCAAACTGATCCCGGATGAAGGATATATCATGATTCCAACCTTAGGTCTTCAAAAAGATCAAAAATGAGAATAAATTAGGTTAATACCACTAGTTATAGAATTAGGGAAGGATGAAACTAATTAGATCATTAAGAAAAAAAAGGACAGTGTACCTTGAAAATAGCATGTTCAAGGTTTTTCTGCACGGTTTGACAAACCATGCACAAAACATACACGAGTACCTAGGAAGAAAGGGAACCTCCATGGTTAGGCTATATGCCAATGTGAACGTTGTGAAATTTGGTTCGATCTGGAAGTTTCCATCTGCACTGTTAGCCACACTATGCGCCAACCATGAACTAACTATGTTACATGGCCATTTTCCTCAAAAAGACAGGTTCAGGGCTCTGAACATGACCTAGACACCCCTGAGATCTTTTATAACTCCTTAGGAATATATATTAGCTCAAGAATAAATTATTAGACTAAAAATTAATTGATCAATACTAGAGTGAAAATTGGGTTATTACAGGTTTATGGAAAAATAAAACAAAAAACAATCATTAATGAACATTACCTCTTCTTTGGGTATCACTTTTATATTTTATCAAAATAAAATTTTCTTCTAGATTTATTCCTAATGTAAGGCTTCTAGGATGAATAGAGGGATTTTTGGAGGATATTTCAGTAGGTTTTTGGCAAACCAAAATGCTTTTGAAGTGTAATGAAAAGATAAGAAGAGGTTCCCATTTTTAATAGAGGGGATCGACACTTTTTAAATTTCTATAGGCTAATTGACAATTAATTAAAAATTCATAAAAATACATCAAAAGGATATTTATTCAAATATAAGATATTATAAGTTTATAATATCTTGAACCAATATATTTTAGATATTTTGTGGTGTCATTTTAAACCTTACCATTTTGATTAACTCATAGTAAACCTATTTTAATTTAATCAATTGTAAGAATGATTCAAATATTAAGAGGATGTAATTTATAAATAAAATGTCTCAATTAAAAAATAAATGGAAATTTTAATATATTATAGACCATACCTCATCTTCTTGTACTTATTTAAAATTTTAATGATTTTTAAATAATTTAATAAAATATTATTTTCATAAAATATCATAAGTGTCAGATTTTATACTATTCATTACATTGTATTTAAAAAAAAGTAAAAAATGATAACTCAAAAAAATAAATTTTATACAACCCCAATATATAATAGAACTAATAAAATTTATGAAGAATCTTAATTATTTCAAAATATTTTTTTTAATATTTATAATATCCTTCAATTTATTTTTTCATTAATTGAATAATTACTGCATCATTATTATGTAATTATTTATTAAATCATTTCTCCACTGAAATTTAAAAATTAACTTACATGGTGCAAATAAACCTTAAATATTTTAGGAGAATAAAAATATTCACCCATATATTTTATTTAAACATATATTAATAGTATTAAACATAATAAAATTAAGAGTATGGCATTTTGTCACTCTTATTGATTTTAAAAATATGCATGTAATTTTCAATGGAATATTTTCATTAAATAATTAAAATTAAAAAAAATTATTAGGCTATAATTAACAGCATAAAATAACATTTGGGCAAGTGTTAGCATAGTTTTCTAAAATTTATAATATTTTTTTACCCTTAAATATGGATTTACCCTTAATTGTTGTAATAAAAATTAAAAAAGTTACTATTCATATTATATAAAAAACAGACTAATTTAATAATTTTAGACTTTAATATTCAAAATATGGAATCTATTTTTCAAAATTAAAAATATATAAGTTGTAAAAATTGATTTAAAGTTAGCCCCATGGATGGGATGAGAGGACGAGTTCTAAAAGTAAAAATTCAAAATGGTAGAATTTTTTTTGTATCCAATTTCAATTTAAAATTGGTTCCAATTACCTAAATTAGATTTATTTATGTATAATATTATTAATTATACATTAAAAAAGTTCATAAAATAATTTAATTATATAAATAGGTTATAAAAAATGTATTTTCAAATACAATTCATTAATTTTCATAGTTCATCAATACATGATACTTCATATAAAAAAACAAAACTTCCCCAAAACTAAATTTTTAAATAATTATTTCAAAAATGAAGTTCTTGTTAATATAAAATTATAAAATATCAAAAATTATATTTAAAATTGTTTTAAAATTAAAAGGTGGGAAAAAATATTTTTAGAAAAATAATGTCTATAAACATAAAAGTTGGTTTTATTTTTTTTATTATCTATAAAAAACAAAGGATGAATTTTATCCAAAATATTTAATAATTTATATATATATTTAAATATTTCAATAATATAAAAAAATTATTTACTTTATTGTTATAAAACAAACTTTTTTACTTTTAAATAGTTCTTCAGAAAAATATTTCCATTAAATTTCAAAAGGGTTTTACATGAATAATCCATACTTCCATAATTTATTCAATCAAATTCATAACCAACTCTTAACGAATAGATTATAATTTTCTTGTACAACTAATTACAAGAAATTTTTTTTCCATAGAAACTTTGTGTTGTGTGAAATTTAAGGGTAGTCGGTGTTGCGTGTAGCACAAGATTATACTGGTGCGGTGTGTAATGAAAACATAACTTGCTGTTATGTGAAATGCATTAAATCATTGAATGTTAATTTATTTGAAAAAAAATATTTCTAAAAACATAGTGTGTTGCATTATACCCCTAATAAAATGAAATTTTCCCACAAAACTTTTCCTTCTGATTCAGACAAATGAGGATACTTGTACCTCATAATATCCTTATGTTTCCACATAGCTTCTTCAAATATGTGGTTTTATCAACAAAACATTTTCCAAGTGAGTTGTCTTGTTTTTTATAAAATTTTCTCTACTATATTTATTGTCCACCAATTTGTCTTCATATGTAGGATCTTTCTCCAATGGTATGACCATTGAGTTTATTTCATGTGAATCATTAGGTATATACTTACTCAAAAGAGATACATGGAACATATCATGAAAATGGGAGAGATTCGGTGAAATTTCCAAAGGATAGTCTACCATGAAAATTTGATCACGAATTTAAAAAGGAAACTTATCCTTGTAATTTGAAATTGCACTTCAAAAATGAAAGATGGATATTTGATATTTTTTTGGGAAACACACTTTATAAAAAGGTCCAATAAGAATAAATTTTAAATATATGAAGAATAAAAAGTTAATATCACTATATAACTAGGATTTATATTATGAGAACATTAGAAGAAAGTGAAAAAATTGACATATAAGATAATTCCAACAATAATGTTCTGATGGAGAGTGATAGAGAAAATGGTCATTATAAAGTTAACCATCATAGAATGATAATTCTGTGATGGTAAATAGGTCTGTTTGATTCATCAAAAAATATGGTACTAAGATAATTTTTTTGAAGATAATTTTATTTACGTTTTATAATTTTTCACAAGAATATATACTCACTTTATTTCATTCCATTTTTTATGCCCAATCTAATCCATTAGATGTGCCTTGATTAGTTTCTATATTGTCTATTAATCTAATACATATGGTTGAAATTGTAATTCATGAAGAACTAGAGGATCATAAGCTCTATAATCTAATTATAATTCATTCCTTCCATCTCTATTTATCGACACAACAAAATGGATAACACATGCTATCCACTATTCATAAATATTTATATTATGAAATAATAATCTCTAAAAACACCTCCAAATTTCTATGTAAAAAAATTTTTAAATAGAAAATTTATTAACATTCAAAAAGATTAAAATGAAAGAATTTAAAAATATGGTCACTAAACATATAATTTATCCCTAAAAAACATGATGTACCTTTAAATTGTCACATACCAAATGTGTGAATACCATTATCATATATTCTATTGAAACATGTCAATTACCATAATTACATATTTAAAATATTCATTATTTCATACTTTAATGATTATTGGAAATGTTACTTATGTCTAAAAATATCATAAACTCAATGCTTGATAATATAATCCACTTTTTCAAAAAATGTTTAATTAGTTCTAAGGTAATCATTACTGTCCAATTTTCTTACTCATATCCAACATATGATTAAAAAACCGTCATCTTTTAAACATTAGAACCATATTGGAGATATTTTGAAAGAGTTTTTTTGAATATATCTTTTTATTCTGATATTTTTTAATAAGTAAAATAGTGAATAGTGTTGAAATTGACTTTAATGTTATTTTAAAAGAAATAACATTTAATTAAATGATATAAAATACATAAAAATCTAAAATTTGGACTAATGATTGGGATAAGGCTGAATGTTTCATCAATGATCCATTAATGGTTTGTTTGAAATTTTATTGTAAGTATATTAACCGATAAGGAGTAAGAACACATGTTGTAACTGTAAGAGATAAAGGGATTAAATATTGGTTAAAACTATAGGACAAGGGTAAGAACGAGACCTAAATTCTCTAAAAATTATTTGATGAATATTATTCAACCCTTATCACATAATATTGAATTATATTTGTTTAATGAACACTTTTCCATTAAAATAACTTATATGTTTTTTAAATCAATCATAGATTCAAAATTTCACTCTCTTTATATTTAATATCATTTATCCATCCACAAAGAGGAAAAATTAAGATGTGAACAGACCTAAATTCCTATTTTGAAATTAATGAATTATTTTCTTTATATACTTTTTATTGAATTTTTAAAAATTATATTATTACCTTAAAATATTCTTTAATGCTAAAAAATATTTATTTAATGAAAATAAAAATAAAATAATTGATTTAAAAAAGTTAATTTTGAATTATTTTGGATTAATTAATGTGTATAAGGAATTTTATTAATCTATAAGATATATTAGAGATGTGTGAAAGCATTATATTCGAATATTAACTTTGTCTTCATGTATTTTATGTCAAATTATATAAATACTATCAAATTCGACAATATTGATAGTTTTTTTAATTCATAATTTATTAAATTATTTAAAAAACAAAAAAATGATAAATAATCAGAAATGGGGTAATAAATGATCAAAAATTGTTTCCTCTATTCATTTATAGCATATTTTTAAGTCTTTGGCCATAAAAAGCCTTATTATATTTTAATATTTTGAATATTTTTGAAAGTGACCCAGAACTCAATTATAAAAGGGAACCTCATACATTACATCCTCACATTAATTTAATCCATATAGCTCAACAAAGACATGAAGATTTCTTTTTATTATTATCTATCAAAACTAAACAGAAAAAATTCTTTCTTAACACTAATTCAAGGAATGATTTTATAGCCCTTTACTCCACTATTTAGATAGTGATATATAAAGATATATATATATATATTATCAATTTTCCATATAAAGAAAAAATCTAAATAGGCCTTAATTATTCCTCAAAATGTTTTGTTTGGGTTTCAAAATTACTAGGAAAGCATTTATAATGTACCAAACTATATATTTTTTATATCATTTATCATTTATAGGTTCAGTTTCCATATATTTTTATATGTAGGGGATAGTTATAGGTTGGAGTTAATGAAGAAAAAAATACAAAATACGTTGTAGATACAGATTGCAAAACATATAGCATTCTTCAAGAAGTATCAATTCATAAATATACACAAAATGATTTAGAAGAGACCAAAAATGTTGATAAATGGTATATATAAAATGTTGTTAAATTAATTCATGTATTTGAATAATTAAAATATTGATAATTATTGACATGTGAATCAAGAAAATTTCAAATCATCAACTAATAGGGATAATAAACATTAATGAAAGAAGAAAATGAAAGAAATCAACAAAATCAGGGGATTGTTAAGCTAATTTCAAGAAGATTCAAAAAAATGCATACTTGAAGATCTGTAAAACATGAATCATTTGGATGAATTTAATGAAGATATATCCCGATCTTATACATTTAATTTTTGAAACACCATTAGGGTCAAACCTCACTAAAATCTCACATTTGACTCTCATCGAGGCCTGATCCAGACTCAATCTAAAGCCCTTTGTACCTCCTTGATCGGAAACGTCTTTCTAAAATGATCACCGTTTTTGTTTTAACCTATCAGATTCGAGCATCCAAGACTTCATCACTCCCCATATTCCCTCTTATGTAGTTGAGGCCCTATATCTCTTCTTATTTTTCTGAAACCCTCAGACTCTCTTATCCAATTTTATCTCTATCAATTTTTTTGTTTATTTTTTTTCATCTACATATTTTGAAATTCTAAAAATGTTTTAATAATTTTAATATATTTTCATAATTATAGTATAATTCATAGTTTTAAATATTTAATATATTGATTCTCACATCTTTCATCTTGAGGAATTGGAGTTCTATGAGGACGCATATTTTGAGGAGAACCCTATTCATATTGTTGATCCTAGAACGAATGTTCATCATCGATGATCTGCTCCATTAGTATGGGTGTTATAGCAGTATGGTCAAGTGAGGGATGAGACTTGGGAGATCAAGGCTGAAAAATGATCAAAGTGTCTTGTGATTTTCTTAGATATTTCTTCACCACCCTTAGAAGGGATATGCAGGGAGGAATTGCTTTAATGGGGAGGGTGTACGAACCAAAATCTTCTTTTGAGGAAGGATCCTTCATTTTTAGTTTTAACTTATGAAAATGCGGGAGAAGAGGTTTGGGGTAGGTTGTTGGCCTGTTACGCAAAGTGATTGGGAACTACACATTGTGCATGGACGTCTACAATCCATGTAATCTTAGTACAAGTCCATGTAAAGGTTAGTCTAGAAAACTATAGAAACATAGCATGTTGTCTAATGTAAATTCCATATACTTTTTTATATTATTAAATTATAAATTAGCATATTTGTTTCCTTAGATGGACCAAAGGCTCTCCTAGGGTCACAAACACCAGCTCTAAGAGCTGTTTTCCTTCACGATTGAACATCCTAACCATGATTCCTTCAACTTCAGTTGTGTTTGAACCTGATATACGAGCTCTCGATTCCCCATGATACATTATAATTTTTTTCTTCCCTTTATTTAGTTTTTAAATGTTTATCATTTATCATATTTTTGTTGATTTACTCTATTCTAGGATGAATCAAATCTAGATGCTAGATGAGGAGAGTCATACTACGATGAGGTAGGGGGTCTTCTGTCTTTCTCTCAATGTCATGTTTTTTGTATATGTCAGAGTATCACACACCCATTTTTTGGTGTAATCTAAATTGAATATTAGCTTATGTTATTACCTAATGTTTATTTGTTTATTTATTAAATGATTATTTAGGTATGTTTGAGATTATTAGTCAAGATTGTGGGTGACCCCATGGGTGGTTTTCCCCTTCGATGATCAACGTTTATCCATTTGTTCTAGGATGCCTATGAGAGTGACATTGTATTTATTTTATGTTTTATTTGTAATGAAATTGGTTGATTGAATGATTTTCCCATGTGATTTATATTATAGTTATCCATGTTATAGTGTATGTTACATGTGATGTTTTAAATACTGAAATTCTTATACATCGGGTGTGGCCCTGATACATGATGAAATGATTATACATCATGTTTTAACCCTGGAACATGATGAAATTATAATACGCTGATTTTCAAACTAGATTGAATGCTGAAATTCTTATAAATTTGGTTTGATCCAATTTAGTGTTATGTTATATCATGGTCATACGATTTTGGTTAAATGTGTTAGGAGATATACTTGGTTTCCACATTAGGATGTCAAGACCAAACTTAGTTGAAAATTTAATAATGAAATTAAATGACTATTGATGCTTCTACTAAGCCAAAGCACAGTCATGGATTTGGTCATCACCTATACATGATTGCATTATCTTATGAGACATATGTTGTTCTTACATTTGAGTACCTATTATTTACTAATTTCCCTATTATAAACTACCTTATATATATATATATATTCACTAACAATTGAGAACAAATATTTTATGTAAGCCTATTGAGATTTAGTCTCACAACCTATTTAGGTCTTACTTTAGGCCCAAAAAGATTATATGATTGTAGGTGTGGATCTGAGAAATCACCCTTCTAATTGTATTTGATTTTATATTTAGGGTGAGAATATCATGGGACATATCTGAGGATTGTGATGCTTCATAGATTCATTTTCTTGTTAAGATATTTTGAGAAATACATTGTATATTACCATAGTGTACTTATATGTGTGATTTCATAGAACATGTGACATGATGCAACATCTTTTTTATTGAATGATTCTTGGTTATTTACCTTATCAGTCTTCCGTCATTTATTTCTGTTTTACACTGTTTCCTGTTTTGACTATTATATATTAATTTTCTGATGTGTTATACTCTACCAATGAGGGAATAGATTCCCCAAAATCAAACCCTAGGAACTCTCTTCTAATCGGAAGCCATTGGCATTTGGGGAAATATTCTTGAGGCCATTTACCAACCAAGTATGGGGCACTAGTTATGTGACACTCAGATCTGGGGAATTATATTTTATAAACATATTTTCAAAATAATCACAAAAAATTATAGATAAATAATAAGGATGGAATCATTTGATAATATCCCCAATATATATTATGTAACATCAAATAATCCATTCTTAGAAGGGAAATTATTCTGAAAAATTTCTTGGAACATTTTTTAGGACAATAACCTTTGAGAATTGAAATAAATTATTTAACAAAGAAAAAAAATATAAAATATTAATGAATCTATTTTCCCTAACAATAAAATTGGAATATTTTCAATTAATATTTAAATCATTGACGTCAATTAATATAATAAAATATTCTTCATGTCATCCACATTTATGAAATGATTCTATTCACATTTTAAGTCAAAAATCATAAGATCATTGTTCAAAAAACTAAAAAAAAGTTTTATTTTAAACTATTTTATAAAAATTAAAACATGGGTATAAATATATTTTAAAAAATTATTAAATTTCTAAATATTTATTTAAAATATTTTTATAAAACATGAATATAAAAAATATTTTTGACCAAATATAGGGAAAAAATTATTTTTCATTAAAAAATGATCAATTCCATTGAGTACACAAAGAGAAGAAAACAAAAGAGAAAATTATATTCACCCAAAATTACAACTGAAGTAAAAAAATAAAATATTTTCTAAATAAATATATCAAAAAATAATTAATTGGTTTCATAATAATGAACAATCTTGATAAACAATGAGATTTTAAAATAATCATTTACCACGTTATTAATGTTTGAATTAATATCCTTGTGAGATAAAAAAATTAGTTATACATTTATATCCAATAAGTTTCATGAAAATAATCTTAAAATATTTCATGGTATTTATATATGCACCAAAAAATAAATAAGTGGTGACTATGACATGTGACCCATGGAAATAAAAGCAGGATGAAAATCCCTTACATCAAGTCTCAACTTCCTTTATATAAACATGAACCTCCTATATAATAAATATATATTTATTATTCAAATATGAAAAAAACCATTTTAAAATATATTATGAAATATATTATTTACTTAATATATTTTATTAATCATTTATTAAAAATTCTATGTTTAAATCACAATTTGGGTAATAATTGATTTGTTTTTCAAGTATATTTTGGTTTGGTAGTTTTTCTTGTTGTATTCAGATTTTGATTAAATAATATCCTGAATTTTAATTATTATATAAATATCATATATATTCATTATTTATATATTTATATATAAAAATAAAATTAAGCCATTTCCAATTTATTACACTATTCAGGGAGAGGGTAGACCATATATACGTATGAACACTATTATTATTTTATCAATGGGTGGAAAAAATGAAATGTAAAAATAAATTAACCTCTCTAGTGAAATTTTTAAACCATATATGTCATAAATATTTATTAAATCTATCCTCAGAACTATCCATAACAATATTAAATAGAAACCATATCACATCACGTACTAGAAGTGTTATTCCACGCATACAAATGAGTTATGTTATCATTTTACAAAGGATTGAAAGTAAATATTATAGATGTAATATTAAAATTATATACGTATAATTAGGTCCTAAATAACATATATAATCCTTTAGTCCCTCTTTATATCTATTCATGATTGAAGGTTATAGAGAATTAAATACATCAGTTCACGTGGTGGTAGTCCTCCACAAACATGATAATTTGTTTCATTTCTCATTATATGAAAGATGAGGTAGATATAGGTTAAACCACTAATATAACAAAATATCACTAAACAGTATATTATTATTTTAATATATCAGAATATTTGAATAAATTTTAAGGGAATTAGAGGGTGAATTAATGTGATAACCCATGGTTAAGATTTTCACATCTTCTTTAGAGACCCTCTTTATGTTTATAACTAAATCATTCATTGGAAGGTTTAATAATCAGAATAAGGCCTCTAGTATGTGGTAAGAGTTGTATGGAATGGTTTTGGTCATTGATTTTTTAAAACAAAAGCATTATAGATTATGGATAGAAGAGGTTAGAATATGACATATTAATGGGAAAATGATCACACATGGAATATACCTAGAAATTTCCCAAAAGAACCCAAAATGGTAAATTTATTTCAAAAAAATAATTCAAAATGACCATATATTTGTATTTTTTATAGGATAAGGTATCAATATGTCTAGTAAATTAGATTTATACAAGTTTTATCTGAATATATACCAACACCATTTAGTTTAACCTTATAGTAAACCCATTTAATCCTTAACTACAACAATTAATTTTTGTTGATTTTACTTTTCATCATGTCCAAAAATTAAATTGGAATTATTTCCTATTATGAATTATTTGGATTAAAAATTTTGAATCAATTTTAAAAAAATTAATTCACATGGGTGGAATAATTTAATTTAAAATTAAACCCACACACATGATGAAACAATGGTTTTCTAATGATTTTTTTTTCATAATTACAGGTTGTTTAATGTAAATATTGGAGATAAAAATTATTAAAATGAAAAAAATGGACTAATAAAAATAATATTGTACGAATTTTATATTTAAATATATATTTCCAAAAAAATATAAATTTGTATATGATTTAAATGAAAAGGAATTTTTCAAAAAAAATTATTTCTTTTCACCACTCTATGAAAAATTAATAATTTCATAAAGATTCCCAAAATTAACCCTCGAGATAATTTTCACATGTTGATTCAAAAAATAAAATTTATTTTTTAAAATAATTTTTTTAAAGGTGAAAGAATTAATATTAATTTTTTGTCCATGTAAATCTATTGAAAACATTGTTTTGAGAATGAAGTACTTTCGAACCATATAAATTCATTAATTAAAATTATAAAACTATTTATCAATATGTTCTATTTACATTAATACATTATATTTATTATTAAAAAAATTATTTCTATTAATTACTTAAAATTTATTAAATAGGTGATAATGATAATATTTTAATAAAAATAATAATAATAGTATATTTTGGTTTTTTAAAACATACAATTTTGTGTAATGTATTCTATCAAAGAAACTAAATATATTTTAAATAAATATTTTTTTAAATATTATGGGTGTAATGTAAGAGGATACTTTTATAACTGATAGGCATGAAACTTTTTGAAATAATCATAGCATAATATTAAAGGAATATAACTTTCATTGGAAAGTGGATCCAAAGGTGGAAAAAAAGGGAGTGGAGATAAATATTTTTCAAAAAACCTCTCATACTCACAAATATGGGAAAATGATAATGTTATTTTAGTAATTTTTCGAGTAAATTAACTTTTCAATATAATTTAATTTTACAACAAAACCACATATTTTTAATCCCATTAACTTATATATTTGACTAAAAAAGAAATTATCCTTACTATTTATATTCCACTTGATGAATTTAAATTTGAATTTTATTTTGTCATTATAAAATACAATATGATAAAAAATTAATTATAAAATAATAAATTTATGTCAATGAAATTTTCTTTAAAAAAATCTATATTAGGATTCATAATTAGATGAATATGTTTCTAATTTAAAAATTATATTTTCAAATTCAAAATATTACTTATTAAATACATCAATAGTTAGAAAAAATATTTATTAATTTTTTATGTAATGATTATATTAATAAATGTAATAAAAGTCATTGTACTTATAAAAAAAGTTATTCTTAACATTAACATAAAATGATTATTTTCACTAAAATAAAAAATTTCTTCATAATATAATATTTTCATGATAATTCTAAGATTGAAGTTAATTTTTATGAATTAATATTCTAAAAATAAGAATTTATATTTTAAATCTAAGAATAAAATATAATGAATAAATTTTTTTATTACAAAATAAATTTATAAATATTAAACATTCTAATTCATTATTCCTATAAATTAATAATTAAATTTGGGTTAATCTATAATTAATATCAATAATTTAATTTGATAATAATATATTTAATTTCCTAAAAAAATCCTGCCATAAGAAAAGAGAGTTTTTTTTAAAAAAAATCTTGCAAAAAAAGACCATATTAGTTATTTAACTGCGCTAATAAAATTTTATCGATGCATCTGTAAAATTGACCATTTTTTCATTCTATATAGATTTAGTAATGTGTTTTCATCTTTTTACAGCCTCTAATTTAATGGCTACCTTATAAATATTATATTTACAAATTATATATTTATCTTAATAGAAGTATTGTGGTTCATTTTGGTTTACTTCTGTGCATGAAATGAGTTATTTAATATATATTTCAATGATTAAAAAATATTAAAATTATGGGATGTTACACAATATCAAAATTACATTTAACTATTGGTTGAGTAAAGTAGTTTAATTTTTTGAAAAAATAATAGTTTCTCTATAAATAGAAATATACAAATAATTATTATGTTTATGTAACCAAATTTATGGATCACTATATAAGGGTATGTAATGTTTTATTTAAAAATAAATTATTTTAACTTCAAATTATAGGATTCAAACTAGATGTAGGTAAAATAATACATTTTTTCCACTTTATAATATATGATTCAGGGTTACTGTGAAATTCTATCACCCATTGTTAATTTTTTTTAGAATGATATATAAAACATTAGAAGCATATAAATTATGTAGAATAATATAATATACATAATGAATCATAAAAATATTACTCAATAAATATTAATTAATTAAAATGTCAGAAAATTATACAAATTATTATTTACTTCTAACATAGTTCATGTTCCATATATACAATGAAAAATTGTTTCCTTAACTGTTATGAATTGTATGAGATACATAAATGACTCATTTAAAATAAAAATTCTATTTTTAATAATTTTATTATTAAAATACTAAAATTTTAATATCGTATAATATTATAATTATTTAAATGATTATTGTGTTCTTGTGTAGTCTAACATGGTGGCTTCTAGATGGGGTGATGATGAAAATGAGAATATATAATATTTTGAATAGTTATATAGGGCAAAAAATTATAAATAAAAAATTAACTTACTTTTCTATGGGATTTTAAATTTTATATGTATGCCAATTATCAAAAAAAAACTTATGCAATATCGCCATAGTGATTAAATTATAAGGGATATATCCAAAATTGAAGACATAAAGTTTATATTGTAATGTTATTTAAATAAAAATGGCATGTCACGGTTTTGAGGTATAAGTATGATATATAATAGGTGATTCTAATTTTGAAATGTTTACTCTAAAATTTTATAGATATTTTGAAACACAAATTACATGATTAACTATGAAAATATATATAAATTGAATTTATTATTTAAATTATATTTACAAAATAAGAAAAATTATAAAACAAATATTTTGAAATATTTAGATTAGAAATGAATGAAAAATTCTTTTAATAACCCATTATGATTCAATTAACCTATAAAAATACATTTTTTAACCATTATTAAATGAATATTTACAAAACAGTCAATAAATGATGTCTTCAAAAGGGTTATTTTTTTACCATCTCTAAAAGAAAAACTAAAGTTTGGTTTTCACTCCATATTTTATAAAATTTATTTCTTTTATAATCTTTTTAAATGTTTTATTTCCATTTTCTTCAATAATAAATCTTAAAAAATTCACTACAATGAATATCATCGTGGAAAGATTTGAAATTTCAATGAATTTAGAGTTCCACTCAAGAATATCCTTAACACAATTTCGTTTTATTAAGTCATTATTGTATTTATATTTCTATATTATTCTAATATTGATTATTTTATAACATTTTTCTAATTTATAATGTATCTCCTCAAGTTTAATATCTAATGGGTATTTTTTTTATTTTAGTTTCTTCTCTTTATTATACCTAATTTTATTTTCCTACAAATTATAATCATTATATTATGATTTTGTTTTATAAGAATTAAATATTATTTTATAATATATTTTTTGACTAATTATAACATAAAATGTTTTTATCTTTGTAAGTGTACCTTTCTCACATTCTTAAACTATATTTTGTGGATTCTTTTTATAAAAATTTAAATATTATGTAATTATAGTTTTACCATATTATTTTTTATACCATATTCTAAATCTTATTGACAATAAATATGTATCATTTTTTATTATAGTTAGGCTAGGCTTGTTTTTTACATCGTTTATAATTTTATTATGTATGCTTTGTTCAACAGGTTGTTATTGGACTCATTCACCTTAATCCCCAAATAGTTTCCTTTAAATTGCATTGGATCAAAACCTTAGTCAGATACAATTGTTATAGTAGTGGATAAGGGTTGTTATGGTTAGAATGTTCAATAATGTTATCCTTATTTCTTTAGAATCTTTGTATATATGCCTCTAGTTTTGGGTTTTGTGATATCATATTATATCTAGACTTTCCCAATATCATTTAACTCTTCATAGTATCATTCCAACAAATTCATCTTGTTAGACACTATAATTTATGAATATATCGATTTTTAATATGGTTTGGGATTAAGGTAGTGTGGTGTTGAAAAGTTATGTTTTTAGTTTTTCTTTTATGGGTGTCTTTTATTTTAATTTTAGTTAGGTAGTGCATGGTTCTAGTAAAATTAGAGAAGTTCCACTATTATGGTATAGATTCATTACTTTTAAGGATTTCATTATGTTATTAAACAATTTTTCTAGGGATGGTGGTTCAATTTTCATTCGATATATTGATAGTGATGTCTTTAAGAAGAAATTTAATGGTGTGTTTTTTAGGTCTTCTACTAATATTATAGTAATTATAGTTTGGTTTTCATAATAGTTACCTAATTTTTATTTTTATTTTTGAATTTGTAACATGTGAAGGTGATTCTCAAAGTTAATAGAGTTATCATAGAGTTGAAGCTATTTTATACTGTATCCAGTGGGTATGCATCCCACACCAATGATTGACATATTCATAGGGACTAGAGACTCTAATCTAGAAGCACATGTTGTACATCTTGAGGCAATTGGGTGTAATTATGTGCTTGAAATAAACCCTTTCATTACATTCCTAACCATTTCTAACAAGTTTTCTATTTTTTCATTTTTAATTTTTTTCTATATGATGGTTTTGTTTTAGTGTCTTCATGGATTATATATTTTTCAATTTTTTAGTTGTATGAATTCAAAATATTTTCCTTAAAATTTAATAATAAAATCAAATGGTGCATAGATAGATAAATGAAAGACTCCTTGTGATTTATCCCTGATGTATTTCTTGAATAATATAGATTAATAGGGGTGTTTCTATGAAATATCACCCCAACACATTGGGTAATAATTTAATCTCTGAGTAAAATATATAATAATAAAATGAATAAGTTATTTCATTATAGGTGGAAATAAGTGATTATGGGTAATATGGATATCATTTTCTTAGAATACTCAGTTATTATTTCGTCATTATTATTATTTCATATATTTTTTATTAATAATCAAATTTTAATTCCATTGAATTGAGTAAGAGTTATATTTATATTGATTTCATGATTAAATGTATGGTAATGAACCTATAAAAAGTTTGTGTATATTTCTATATCAAATAATTACCATCATGAGTTTTCATTTATTTAATGAACCAATTAGTTTATTTTCTTGGACTAAATCTTATTGAGAATTATTTCATGATTCTATGTTTAATAATTATTTTTATAGTGTTAATGGTTGACTATGATAAATATTGAAGACTATTCATTTTACCATAGAATTATGAAAGTAAAAAGTTTATAGAACATGTTTTATAGAATAAATGGATGTTTATTATATTTTTTAGATAGTCTATATTATATATTATTATATGATATGTACTTATAGATATATATACCTATAGTGCATGGAAATGTGAGTGTTTTGATATCTGTGTAATAATATTTAATTACGAATTTTAAATTTATAACTATTACAGGAACTCACAATTGTACATGTGCCACATTCATAGAAGTACACACAAGTATACATGTACCCACCGATGTATCATTTACTCCATCTTGTAATATAGGCATCGATCAAATTAATTTTGTTTGGTTATTGGGACATGTAGAATATATATCCTTTTACCCATATCATTATATGATTTTAAACATAATTGACCATAAAATTAAAATCAAAATATAGTAATGTCTTGTGTATTTAGAAGATTATGTATAAAATTATACGTCAGGAAGCCAAAATAAAAAATATTTTATTTAATCTCCATTCCATTGAGTACAAACATCTTCATAGGATAACCAGGGGAATAACTGAACAAAAAGGATGAGCTAAAATTCCTAGTAAGGAAAAAAGATTTGAAAAAAAACCTATCACATGGGTTTGGATGCATAAAAAAGATGGAATAAAAGGAATGTACAATGAATAAAAATTTGTAAGAATAAAATTTATAATATGGGAAGAGATAATCATTGCATAATATGAATGTGGAAACTGCATATAACATGACATAAATTGGATTCAAGGATAACATCCCAGAAAATATAAAATGGTGGCCAAGTCCCATAAAATAATTATGTTCACTCCCTATCCCAAAATGACAAATAATGAGACTAAAAATTTCCCAATGAATTAGATAACTATTTGGGAACACTCATTATAACATGTTCATGAACATGTGTTCCACATGATGTATAAATATAAGGGTCACCCATGGAATGAACTGGGTATCATAATCATGTCACAAGGAATAAATAATGGGCATATTATAAATGTTTCAAATAAATAATGCAATAAGACATAAATGGAATATTAATAAGGAAAAATAGAAATGTATCATAGTAATTTATGTCCAATTTTAGTGGAATCTTATAAAATGAATGTTTTTGTAACATTAGAAATAAAACATCCTAATGTAGTTTTTAGAAAATATTAAAGATAATTTAAAGATAAAAAGGAATATTTGTTTTCATAAAACCATAAAAACCAAAAAAATATTTTCAGTTTAAAATTAGTTATTTTAGAAAAATATTGGTTTCTTAAAATTGAGTATGCATGGATCATGAATGTAGTTAAGAAATCGAGATATTCCCTTGAATCAGACTTTCTTATCGAGACAAATTGAAAAGAGAAATATGATAAAATACATATTACCCTATCAATAAAGGAATATATGATATTGATACAAGATATTATAACATATAAATATAATTTACAATAATTATATTAAAATAAATAATCATTACATCGGCATAAAAGGAAAGAAAGAGTAACTCAAAGAAAAAATAGAGGTTTATGTAGAATCCCTTAACTTTTTCCGAAAACGGTTCTCTACTTGGTTTAAATATAATGGATAATAAAATTAAACACTTTTATTAATTAATTAAGAACCATTTAAACATTTAATTGATTTATTATAGTTTTATTAAGTTCATTCATGTACTTTTTTGAGTTAAAGTGATCAATTTCAACATTCTGGAGTGCTCTTTTTCTTAGTTTTCATGTTTAGTTCGCTTGTATAAGAGTATGGAAGTTCATTTAAAATGGAATTAGAAGACCATAATTTGTGTTAGATGTAATTAATGAAGATCTTAAATGATAAATTCTTATATATGTAATTTGGTTATTTTTGGTGATGATGAATCATTAGATAAGAAGTTAATGAGAATCGTTTGGATTATTTCCAGTGATTTTCACTCACAATGAACCTGTTTTGTTTCATTATTTAACATAATATGTATATAATGATTATAAAACATTACATATCCTATAAAACATATATTATAACTTTTTACAATAAATATTTTTTAATGACCAGCCTTGATGGAGTTAATGGAAAATGAATCATTTTCATCCATGGAAGAGATAAATTAACACCTCATGAATAACGTTTTCATTTTTAGAATAAATTGATGTGAAGAGGGGTAGAATGATGTATTATTTCATTAGACTAAAAATATTATAGTATATTTGAGGTACAAGTGCTATCATTCCATTTTTATGAGGGTAGGTGAGGAGAGAATATGAAAAGAACCTGAAAATAAATTAAGAGAAATGGAATGATGAATTTACCTCTTGAATTTATGTTTTTGAAAACTACATTAGTGAAAAGGATTGGCCTTTTTATTAGAAAAATAGATAATATAAATTGGGGATGGTTTTGTGAATATTTTTGGAAAATTAGTACAAGGCAATAATCTTCGAAGGTGTGATATATATAAGAGGTGAGGGGTGGTATTTATAGTGGATGAGAGGAGTGTTTTCTAATTATTCTAATCATCAGTTTATTATTTTGGATCAAGATAGGAAATATTGTTGATTATTGTGATTAAATGTAGTAACTAGTTCACTTGACTTCTAAATAATGGTTCTTACCTTATACTTACATAAAAAATGACTCCAACATTTTTTTATTTAGTATTTGTCATAAATTATTGTATTTTACGATTAAAAAAAATTCATTTATTTTATTAAAATATCAAAAATACACCCAAAAAAATTTATGATGTAAAGATATCAAAAATTAACTCTGTCTTTTGAAACTAATTTTATAAATATGTAAAATTTCATTTTTTATTAAAATATAATATTATTTGAACAATATAGAGATAAAAATTATAACTAATTTTATAACACATTTAAAAATTAAATAAGGATTTGAAGCATTTTAATAATATTATAATGTAAAAAAAATTATTAATTTTTGAATAATTTTTATTAAAAATGAATTTTTTTTTTAAATCACTCTATTATTAACAAAATTTAAATTAAATATTTATAACTTCTAATATACTGACACTTAAAATAGTAATTTTTACAACATTTATTTACTTATATTATGATTATATCATTATTTAATTTATAAGATGCCTAAATTTTATTTATAAATTCATATGTAAGGTTACTATTTTATTGGATTATTTACTATTCAAAAGGGTCACAATATTATTCCAAAGGTCATGTTATTATTACACTTGTAATGCATCCTTAGATTTTATAAATACCTTTTATTTCCATCATTATTCCTTTATATTGTCTGTATTATGTACATAATATGATTTTATGTTATTATAATATATGAAATAACTATGAAAATTGAATTTCCATTGTTTTTTTTCTTATATACATTATTCTCCCTTAATAAATTTCTATATTGAAATTTCATTTTACAAACTAAACAGGTTAGGGAACTTATCCTTCATTGCATCCTCTAATTCCTATGTTTCTTCTTAGTACTTATCATTCCTCTATAGTAGTTTAATTTTTTTAGTAGTAATTTTGTGTATAACTTTTTCACTATGGTCCACGATCTTCACTGGATTTTCCACATTGTAGAGATCATTCTCTAACTGTACCACCTCAAAATTCAGTACATGTGAGGGCTTCAGTATGTACATCCATGAGAGGGATACATGTAATACATCATGTACTTGACTCAATTTAGGTGGAAGTTGATATTGATATTCAATATCTCTAATATGATCAACAATCTTTAAGGCGTTTTTATTCATAGGACTCAGCGTTCCTTTCTACAAAAATCTCATGATCTTATTCCATGGATAAATGGGAAAGAATGCCATGTCTACAACCATAAAATCAAGGATCCATCAATAATTGTTTGCATAACTCTTCTGTCAAATTTAAGATTAATTGATATAATGCTAAATAGTTTCAAATTTGCTACTATTTGATCATCCATTTCATGTCTTAGAATTTTAAGTTCACCGACCTCATCCCAATATGTCAGTTTTTTTCATTTTTTTACATATAGGGATTCATATGGAGCCACTTGGATTCCTGAGAGGAAACTATTTATGTAATATAATTAAAATAGATTAAAATTTTTGGTACAATCCACATTTTAAGTCCACAGAACATGCTCTATACATGTATTCCAATTTTTTAATAGTCCACTCATATTGGACATCATTTTATAATGATAATATATACTGATGTTCATCTTATTTCTTAGAGAATGTTGGATAATTTTCCAAAACATTGATGTGAATCTTGGATCTCAATCAGATGAAATAGAAAGTGGTACTCCAATAAGCCTTAACACTTCTTTGATTTATATCTATGAAAGATGATCCAGGGAGATTTCCTCTCGAAGTGAAATAATGTGTGTTATCTTTGTCTGAAAATTCACAAAAACCCGTATTGAATTGTTTCCTTTGGATGTACATATAAATACAAAGACAATGTCCATGATATTTTCCACCATCTTCTATGTTTGTGTGGGTACTAGTTTCATTATCCCCTTATAAATTTTCATTTTAGCCTTCACATGCTGATATACCAGTCACATTAATGTATATTTAGTGATTTCCTTCATCATATTGTCACACCAATAGTTCTCTTGGGGATCTCTTTACATAATTTTACTCCCTTGGTGAATATAGAAGGTTTAGATATGTGCATCATATAGATGATCCTTCATTATATTAAGGTTTTATGGTATACATAATCCTGACCCAAATCCCATAACTCCTACCTAGTCCGTTTGGACACTTAGAATTTCCCTTTTCTCCTGGAATCCACATTATTCTATGTTTTCTCATAATTTATTGAACTTCCATTATTTTAACTATATGGGATGGTTAAGAAATCATTTGAGAAAGTATTGAATATTTTCCTTGCTTAATGATTCCCAATTCCTTCATTTTCAGGTCTAATAAGATTTGATCATTCTCAATTTTCATCATTGATAAAGATGAAAGATCCATTCTACATAGAGAAACTACTACATTATTTTCCTAACTAGGATGTCAGTGGGTTGAGCAGTCATACTCCTTCATGGGTTCTAACCATATTCTCTATAACATATTAATCTCCTTAAATTTGAATAAATATTTGAGACTCTTCGGATCATTATATATCTCATAATTCTCCTCATAGAGATAATGTCTCTATATTTTCAAAGAAAAGATCATAGATGCCAACTTCAGATCACAAATGGGATATTTTTTTCATGCATTTTCAACTAACTTGATGAGTAGGCTATCACTTTATCATCTATCCTTAGATCATATCATAACCTCTTCTTTAAAGCATCATTGTACACCATAAAGAGTTCCACACTTTTTTGTATTGTGAGTATTGCTGGAGTGATAAACATTTTCCTCAACTCTACACATTCACTGGTATAGGAAAACTTCACTCCATTATAGTCATCATGGTTATTAGGATTGAAAATGATGGTATGTTCTAAAAAACCATTATAAATACAAAGATAGACCATGGAGACTATGGATCTCCATTACAGATTTTGTCCCGAGGCACTCTTCAATTTCCTTTTTCTTAGATGGGTCCACAGGTATTCTATTTCTCATGATAACATAACCCAAGAATAATACTTACACCATCCCTAAGTCACATTTAATGTGTTTTTTGTAATGTTTAGTAATTCACAATTCTTTATTATTATATTTAAATGCTCTTCATGTTCCTCCTTACACATGGAGTATATTACAATAACATCAATAAAGATTACCAAAAACTTGTTGAGGTAATATCTAAATACCCTATTAATTAATTCCATGAATATTTCTCTATTATTAGTGAGTCTTAAAGGCATCACTATTAACTCGTAGTGTACATACCACATTCTAAAGTAAGTATTGAGAATATCTTTCTTCCTCACATTTAATTAGTGATATCCAGATAGAAGGTCGACCTTAGATAAATAATTATCCCCGCGTAGCTAATCAAACAAGTTTTCTATCCATGGTAGGGGATACATAATCATTGTCGTGATTTTATTAAGATGAAAATAATCAATGTATAAGGACATAGATCCATCCTTATTTTTGAAATATAGGACCGGTGCACTCCATGGTGAACCACTCGGTCATATAAAATGCTTTATTCTCTTGTAACTATTTCTTCAGTTTTTTCCGCTCAACAGTGCCCAATCTATAAGGTTTCTATGATACTAGTTGATATCCTGAAGTAATATAAATATAGAACTCGACCACTCAATCTTGATGAAGTCCAATAAACTATTCAGGGAACACATCAGTGTTGTCCCTCATAATGGTAATGTCTCCAAGAATGAGTATTTCTTTTGTCTCAATCATTTGAGCTAGATATGATTGGTCCATAGTCAAAAATATCCACATGAGAGATGACGATTTTGAAGAAGACTCATTATCCTACTTATTTTTTTATATAATTGGTGGATTCTTCAGTATGTGAATAGTGATACCCCTTTAGGGATAGTTTATATTGTCTTTATATAGAGTTAGATAATCTATGCCCAATAAAAGAATCATTATCAGTCGAAGGTAGTATGAAAATATTTGATGTGAGGTTTAGTCCAAAAACATTAACCAGGGAGATGTTTTATACTTTTAGTGCAATAATTTCCCATTATTTCTTTCTCATAGGTAACTCAACATCTTTATTTTGAGGTGGTGTTTGAACAGTTATACTAAAATTTAAATATATGAATGAATGAATAGAAATATAATAAGATAGTATGTTTTGTATTATTTACTGGATAACTTGTATACCTATAATCACATCATTTTTTGGATCCACCTCAATATCATGGATATCATATTCCCTTCCCTTCTAACTTAGATGTTGTTCTTGTTGATTTCCTCCAACAACCCATATATTAGGTAAATAGTTTTCATAATTACCATCTTCCTTTCAGTTGTAACACTATGTTATAGGATGAGTTTTGATATGCACCTTCCATTCGTATTCCACATTAGTGGAATTTTTCAGATCCCTTCAGTTGTTATTTTCCATATTCCCTAATCTTCTATATTTTAAAATTTTAGTGGTTCCTTATAAGAAGTTTCCATGTTTCTTCTTTCCATGGTATTAATAGGTGGGATGTCTAGTATTCATTCCATCATGATATTTATCTATTGATACACCCATATTAAAATCCATTTTCCACTTTTTTTCCTCAGGCCCATGAGACCACATAGATTCATCCATCTCTATTTTATCCATATGGGAATAACAAACAATATCCATATATTTTTAAAAGTATTGAATCACCAATGAATTTTGTAGACTCAATTTTAGTCCACTAAAGAAGAGATCTACATTTCTTTTTCTCTTCATCAAACATCAAGAGGTACATCTTGCAATATTTGGGAATTTTTCTTAATATTTCTAGATATAATCATCTTACTTTTGTTTTTGTATGAGAAACTCCCTTTATATTTTAAAATTTTGGGTTCAGGGAAAATATTTATTGAAAAATATTTTATGAAATATTCCAATTTAATGGTATGAATTTCCTCTATGGGCTTTTTTTCATGATCTTTGTCTACCACTGATCATATTCCCCATTAAAATGATAAACTAGAAACACAACTATATCTTTTCTAAGCATTGGAAAGTAGAGACTATATTCCCAACGGACTTAATCTATTGATTTTTTTGGGATGGGATAAGAAGATCCACTATACATTAGAGTCCTTTTTTGCAAAAAAGATATAGTCAAAACTATATCTATTTTAGTAAAATGAGTTCATTCCACATCATACGTGTAATTATTCATCACCTGTTCCAGCTAATCAAGTACTATCATGATGTTTTGAGCACCTGTTCATATATTATTTGGAATATCATTAGAAAAATCATTAAATTTCATATCACATTTATTTTTGGCTTGAGTTCTTCGATTTAAATCCATTAACTAAAAAATGTACATTTTTAGGGCTTGAATACTTATCTTAAAAGAATATAAAAGGAAATATTAAAAATAAAATGATATCATTATAAAGAAAAATAAATTCTAACTTTTTATTCCCATGGTTTTAGTCAAGGTAATCCTAGATCTATTTGTAAACATATACTATTAATGGGATTTCCCTTAATAATGGTTTGTAATGAGCATATGAATTTACCAAAGCATGTCCACTTGGAGTGTCCAAACATGAGTGCAGTAACACCCATTTTCATGTACAAGGATACCCCAAGTCATCCTTAGAACACTTTAGCAGATTTGTTACTCATACATACATCTATGGAAATTTTCTAACACATAGGCTTATCTAGACATATTTCTCGACATTTTTTTTAGACTTAATAGAAAAAATAAATAAATATTTCCTCTCATACTATCTATACATACCCTATCCTTTTATATAAATCATTACATGATTTTAAACAAAATAAACCATAAAATTACATGCCAATATATTAAGGAAATAATGATAAGAATAAAACATAGCACGTGGGTTTGAAGGAATAACATGATGGTATAAAAGGAATAAAAAATGAATAAACATTAGGAATAATAATATATCTAACATGGTAACATATAATCATGGAATAATTGTAATGTGGAAACAACATATAATAAGAAATAAATATTAGTTAAGGATAACTTCCAAGACTATATAACATGGTGTAAAAGTCTTATAAAGGAATCAGGTTCAATACCTATCCCAATATGATGTCCCATGAGACTAAACATTTCCCATTTCATTGAAGTTCTCTCTGGGTTCACCCATAATTTCATTTTCCTTAATATGTGTCGAACATGAATAATAATCTTAAGATTTACCCATAGAATGAAATGGGAATCATAATCATGTCATAGAGAATAAAAAATGATCATATAATGATAGTTTCAATGAAGGAATAGAATAAAAGCATGATTGGGCATTAATTAGAAAATATAGTCTTGGATAATGATAATTTATCACCAACTAAAGTGTAAAAATGTAAAAAGAGTGTTCAATAATCATTATAAATGAAACATTTTTCTACTGTTTAGGTTAAATATTAATGATAATTTAAATAATAAAATGAATATTTTTTTCATAAATCAAAAAATAAACAAGATATTTTTTCATGATAAAATTATTGGTTTTATAATTATTATGGTGGCATAAAATTTATTATAGAGTTCACATTGAAGAAGGTATGAAATCGGGAAGTTCCCTAGAATGAAGCTTGCTTATCGGGAAGAATTGAAAAGGGAACCGTTGGAAAAAAAATGTATTACCCATCAAGAGGGATAATATGATATGGATACATAAAATAAGAACATAAAAACATATTTTGGAATAATTATATAAGAATAAATAAAAACTACATTATGGTAATGAGTGAGAAAGAGAGACACAAAAGAAAAATATGGGTTTTGGTAGAATGCCTTACATTAGGTCTGAAACGGTTCTTCATTTGATTTTAATATCATAGATAATAAAATTAAATCCCTAAATTAATTTATTAAGAACCATATTTACATGTAATTTATTATTATAATTTTCTTAATTTCATTTATTTCCTTTTTTAAAGTGATATATTGTTCAATTTCTTCATTTGGGAATGCTCATTTTCTTTGTTTTCATGTTCAGTTATCTTGTTTAAGAGTATGGATGTTCATGGAAAATTGAAATTGAAATAAAAAATTGAATTTATAAGAAATTAATCAGTAGAATTGTAGATATAGTTTTATATAATTCATTTTGTTATTTTAGATGGGTTGAATAATTAGATAATATGTTAGTTATAACTATTTAGATTTTTTGTATGGTTTTCACTCATAATAAACTTTTTTTTGGTATATTATTTAAGATCAAGTGTATATAATTATTCTAGAACAATAAATATGATAAAATACATATTTTTTAATTTCTTTTGGCCATAAAAATTGTTTTATTACTATCATTGAAGGAGTTATTGGGAAATGAAAATTGGTCGTCCTTTATGGTTATAAATTGACACCTCAAGAATGACATTTTAATTTTACAATAAAACGGAGGTTAGAGGGGTTGAATGAAGGATTATTACATTATAATAATAAAATTATTGTAAATTTTTGGTACTTTAGTTATCATACAATTTTCATTGGGGAGTTGAGGATAAAACAAGAAAATAATGTGAAAATAAATTAAAAGAAAAAGGAAAGAGGAATTTACCTCTTGAATTTATACTCCTTGAAAACCTCCTTATATAAATGTTTTTTGTCTTTTGATGATACCATAAGCTTCAGAATGTGGGTCAGTGGCTTAGGAAAAGTTTTGGGCAAAATTTGGACAAGTATCACTGTTTGGAAGGTGTGAGGTGAAGAGGTGGTATTTATAGTGGCGGAGAGGGGTGTTTTCTCATTATTTTATACTTTAGATTATTATTTTGGGTGAAGACAAGTATCAATGTTGATTAATATGACTAAATAAAGTAAATATTTCATTTTATTTATAAATAATGGTTTATACCTCATCTTTATATCAACAATGACTCAAAAATTCATGTATTTAGCATTTATCATAAATTATTGTATTTTTCTATTCACTAAGAATTCTTATATTTTTGAAAAAATCAGACAAAAATATCCCAACCATTTTAGAATGTTTTGATTTAAAAAAATCTCCATTTTATGAAAATAATTTTCTATATATGATAAATTTACATTTAAATTAAAATCATCAATTATTCAAAAAAATATAAATTTTAAAAATTATATCTGATTTTATAACAGTTTGAAAAATTAAATAAGGACTTGTAAAATTATTTTAAAATACTAAGACAAAAATAAGTAATTTATTATTATATTTTATGGGAAAAAATTATTTTAGATAATTATATTTATTATAAAATTATAATTAAATATTTATAACATAAACAAAACTATTTCTTAAAAATTATTTTTAAAACAATTATTTACTTATTCAATGATTATTTTTTACATACATTTATAGTGTGAAATAATTTAATTTATACTTTCATAGGAGTGGTTACAATTCTATTGGAAGATATAATTTTCATAAGGTCACATTACTATTCCAATTGTTAGGTTATTATTCTATCAGTAATGGTTCCATAACTTCTAGAAATACCTCTTATTTCATTCATTCTTCATTTATAATGTGTGTATTGTGTTATTAATGTGATTTTATGTGATTTTAATAAATTAAATAATTATTATAAGGGAATTTACATTGAAATTTTTTTTGGGTTTTTATAGGATATATTTTTAAATACATCGTAAAAAACCCAAACATGTTTCTAATTTTTGTATTTATTATTTGAGTATTAACCAAGAACTATATTATTGTTATTTTATTTTAGACCAATTTTGTGCTTGTACTGCATATATTTTCATGTGATTCATGTACTCATATATATATATATATATATATATATATATTGAACCATATTGTGGGGACTATTGATGATGTCCTTGGGATTCGTGTGTATATACCACACTTGTCTAACTTAGTGGACAAGTAAAAACCATATATATCTTTCACTATAGTTTATGATCTCTAAGTGACGGTAAGAGCTAGCTTACCTCATTCAAGACTAGAAGGTAGTGTTGAGGTGGTACAAGGGTTTTATGTAAAAATTTTCCCTTCTTGGTATCTAATTAATTATGGCCTAATCATGATCTACCTATTTATGTAGTATATATCATTGATGTATGACTATATCAAAATGAAAATAAAGTATGTTATTGTGGATTTTTTATTTATATACCATGTATCCCTTTTAATAATTCCTTATTATAAAAATATGTTATGGTCTATTTTATGATTTTAAACTATTTACAATATATTGTATACCATGATACAAAGGGTATAGTCTCCGCACTTACGATATTATCAATCACTCAGTGCTAGTTTAAAGTATCTCAGGTATAGGTAGGTTCACCTGAGGTATTTAATGCCTTGGAATGGGATTTGTAAACAATTCATAGGTTGATACATTATAAATTAGTATCAATAAATTTATTTATTAGGTGTAAAATAAAAGACAGTATTTTAGTTGGGATATGGAATTAACAATAGGACTATTATTTCCAACACATATATAGATAAAGTTAAAATTACGTGAAAATGGATTGTGATTCTAGGTTTTATGGGTTAATATTTTATGATTTCATGAAATATTATATCATTGGTTATGGGTTATTATTTTAGTATATTATAAGATTATTTAGTGATGAGAAGTGATATGTCGAATGTTATATACTAAGTATGTGGGTTCTTATAACATGTGTGTGGTTGTATGAGAAATGGTAAATATATTTTCTACAATGTTTAGTTAATGAATTTGGTAAATTGTAGCGTTTTTTAGAAAAATTATAGGTTTTTAATTATTTAAAATCACAAAAATATATTAACATTATTTCCAAAATAATTTATTTGTTACATGTGATTTAAATATATCTGAATTTTATGAAAAAGATCTTGAAATTTTTTTTCAAAGTGGATTTTATTAAATAAAAAAAATATTGTCATTAATGATAATTCTAGAAATAAATTATTAATTCCTCCTTTAATACTCTTTTATATTACTTATAGTTAATTGAAACAATCTTATGTTATAGTTATATAATTTAATTTCTTATTGAGAGTAATCATGGGTTATGCAGATGTATTAATGTGTAGGTTTATCTAAAAAATGATAAATTTCACTAGATTTTTGAATCATGTGAGAAGGGAGTGATTCAATTTTTATTATAAGTTCTTTTCTCGTAAATGGTATAAATATAGAACTAGTGGGTAAGTTCATAAATGACAATTTCCCAATATTTAATTGGGTTATAATAATTGATATTTCTTATGGTTGATAGTCCATGTATAAGAGATTGTTTTTAAGATGCATAACCCTATGATTAAGAATATCAATCAATGATATATGTGATTGGAATCATTATAGAAAGTGTTGAATGGATAATTATGTGACACACATTTAAAAGATTATAATAGCCTTTAAGGTTTTATATATTTAAATGATCATCTTTTTAACATGAGTGGTTTTGAAGTAAATTAATTATATCTTTGTCCTATGTAATGGATTCGATTATTTAGAAGATGATAGTGTCAAAATTATATAACAATGAGAATATTTTTAATAAATAATTAAACATAGAATTTAAATTCACTAAATGTAATAAAATAATGGTAACTGGTAAATGATCATATTAAAAAATTTATTGGAAACTAATTTTAAAGTGGATTATACTCCTTCAATTAGTTATTCTGGAAACAAACAACATAATATTGATGTATGTTATAATTATTTTAATTATAGATATTAGTCATTCAATGAAATATGAAATGTTTTACTTTAAAAAATCATTCTACCCCATATAAACCATTTATTGAAATGAATATATGAATCATATATCATTGAAGGAGATTAGTGATATAGTTTGAATATATGTAGTGATATATATTTTTTAAATTTTAATTTGTGCTAACATATATGTACATTTCACTATAAGTGGGTATATATTCAAATTATAATGTTTTGGTGAGTATCATAGTGCTCAGATGATGTTTAGACATGTGGATGTTGTAATTTCATCAAATTATCTCACAATATAGATACTATAATGGAGTGGGATTTGACATTAGGCATGCCTCCCTATATTCAAAATGATTATGAATATTAATTAGGGTTTGTAGTTATATAGTGGATAGTTTATACCCTCATATTAGACTGAAGAAACTGGTGTAAATGAGATTCCTAAGTATGTGACATCCATTAAGAGGGGGGTGAATTAGTGGTTCCTTCATAAAATTAAAAATATATTTAAATTAAACTCTTTGAATTACTAAGGTCTAATTCAACACAACAGAAAACAAATTCTCACTCGTGTTCAATATATTTGACACAAGATCATATCACATAGTTTTTTTATAATGTTTGACCACAACGAGAGAACCTACTAGTTTTGATTTTTGGTTTTCATACTGAGCCATGTATTTTAATAATTTGAATTTATTATCAATTAAATTTCTTTATGTATGGATTATCATTTGTAAAAATTTTCAATTAACACTTTTTTATTTAGATAATATTATTATATGTGCTCCCACTAATGCTATAATATTGAATTTTCTTCAAACCATATGAAGAAAAAACATATACACATCAACATAAATAATTGGAACTCAAACATGAATAACTTGTATCATTTAGTTATTCAGTTTTTTTGACATAAATGAGATTATATCTTCCTATAACAAATATATCTTCCCATTTATTTTTATTGTCTAGTTGATAATTTTCATCACTCATAAAATCAGTAAAATAAATTACATCTAATTGAATGATTTCCTCCACATTTATTTGTATGTTTACTATGAATAATCTATGTATGACATTATTAACTTATAAATTACCTATCATTTAAAATATTTATTCAATATCCTTTAATAGATTTTAAATATATCATATTTTTTATTTTATAATAATGATGAAAAATTAAGAGTCTATAATATATATCTGTTTCAAAAAACATGGTTTGAATAACAAAATTACCTTCTTCTAGCTTGGTATCATGAATTTCTTGCTGAAAAGTAGAAAAATAAATTTTAGTTTTTATAAAATTTAATTTAATTTATTAATATATTATATTAGAAGAAATTAAATTGTATATCAGTCTTTATCATATATTTCTTACATCAACTCATCAAATGTTTGAACAAACACCTTTAGATCATTGAAAACTCACTAGTATTACTAATATAATTATTTTCATCACCATTTATTACACTAAACTTTATAAAAACTTGGTCTAACAACAACCTCAAATAACTTCCCATAAACCCCTTCCTTTAATCTCTCTAGGAATCTTATATTCTAGAACACAATCATTTCTTTGTTAGCTAATTTGACCTCTAATAAACTCAAAGGTTTCTTCTCCTATATTTTATCTAATTATGAAACCTTTAACATTATCCTTCTTAAATATTTCATCAATGAAATTTATATTTATACATGTATTCTTAAACCATGAATGATATTAATTAATCATGATTTTGATACATTAGGAATTATAAAAGCACTATATAACATAAATTCTATAAAATCATCTAAATATATTCCATCTCTCCATACTTTTACAATCTTCTAGTAATGTAAATGACTTTTTTAAGAAGGATATTTCATTGTCAATGGATCATCTCAACTTAATTTTTTCATTCTTATGAAATGAATAATCCCTTTAGATTAATTAATATGGAAACAAATTCAATGTTTTCACTTACAAAACAAATACATTTTTTCATCAAATATTTTAAAAAAATCCCTTTCTGAAATGTTGAAAAAAACACATAACCTTAACCAATATGTGCGATCATCAATCAACCAATTTATATTTTTTAACCTCTTAATAGATCTTCATCATGCTCATATTTTCACAAAACCATCATTATTCTGTAATAAAAATATATTATCCCCGCATTTCAATATAATGTAATATTTATTAGAAAATTTTATACCTTATTGATAAGAAAAGTGTTTTCACAATATTCAATATACTCCCCCTCAATTATAAATACTTCATTTTTCTCCCAATTTTCCCAAATAATAAATCATCAAGATTCACATACATTTTGGGTGTTTTTCACCCCCCTTTAAAAATAGAATCCATATAATTTCATATAACCCCCTCAATATTATGAAAAGAGAGAGTGGAAGAAAAAAAATTTATTTTCATCCTATATGTCTAAAATGTATAAAAGTAAGTCCATTAGTGAATATATATTTAGTTTCTTATTTCACGGAAAAAACCATTTTTTTAATAATGTGATATCAGATATCTATGTGTATTGATATAGAGTAATTTAAGATGTTTTTTTTAAGATTAATTGTAAAGATATTTGAATAATAAACACTCAATGTAGTCTAAATATTCAATATTAAATCCTATAAAAAATTGTCACATCATTTGAGTGTGAGAATGTGTCACAAAACTATATTCAGACTCAACATTATGTAGTTCTATTGAATTTTGTTTTTTACTATAACATGAAAGACAATTTTATATTAAGAATAAAATTCTTCAAGATATATATTTTAAATCATTGGAATCATCGTCCAAATCTACATACGTATACCAATGTATGTCCATCCTTCTACTTCTTTTATATAAAAGGATATAATATGAAATTCCTTTAATATATTTCATGATACATTTGTTTTTATATAAATGTAATTCTTTTGGATAATTATTATATCCTTCACATATTGTCTTGAAATAAAAATGTATTGTTGAGATGGCATGAGATAGAGTAGTCGTCCAACAAACCTATGAAAGTATCACTGATTTACACATATCCATATAGAATCGAAAATCATATTGACTCATATGTAAATATGTCCCTTTACGTCTATTAAATCTACCATGATAAATTTTCTCAATAATTACTTTGAATATTTCAAATATAATTTAAAATAAAACAAACCTTGTGAACAAACAAGAATCTAAGGAAAAAATACATCTCATTAATCAATAACATTTCAATGTTCAAATTAACATGTTATAATAAATTTTTATGAACATACACCATATGTTGATAAAAAAATTATTATCAATATATAAAACCAAAATTAATGTTCTAGAACCACATTCAGTCACAAAAAAATTTAAGTTAATTTTTTCCACTATAAAAAGTTAACAATTTCTAATTTTAATCTAGTTTTTCATATGATGATAAACAAGAATGATTTAACCTATATGAATATTTTTTAATATTATATATCAGATTTAAATATGCATAATGTATAAAAATACATAGCTGTTACATTTTTACTTTTTCTTATACTTTACCATTCAAGAAAGAGAACATTTCTTCTATATAATAATTGTTTTAACTTCTCATGAGATTTTACAAAAAAATAGTCTGATAGTATATAGTCTAAAAATAAGAGATAAATTTTCTTCAAAATCAACACCATCATCCTGTGAAAAAACCTTCCAAACTAACATAGAATTGATTCTAAAATCATCTCTTTTTTATAGTACTTGTTTCAGAACACTCAATTAGTTCCAATAACATAAATGAATTTTTTTCATCAAATAAGTACCAATGTATTTTTCTGCTCAATTTGATCTAAATCATCATTTATAAGTTTTATGAATTATATGGGTCTAAAAATTTATTCTACATACTAACGTTCTACTCTTGAATAGAATGAAATTCTATTATCCATTCACAATTTTCATAAAGATTATACAATAGGTAATGATATTTTAATGATTTCCTATAGATAATCATGTCTATGAATTTTATATAATTTTTTTTATTTATTTATGTTGAATATCCTTCTTGTATATTCAAATTTATGTTCATTTTTTCCTTCTAAGTCATCACTTCTTCAAGACAATTATATGGTATCTTCCTCTAAAACTCTTGAAAACCCATATTCGTCTTCATTTATTTTCAACTGATTCTTAATAAAATCCTTACTTAATATTTCTACTATATTATAAGAAACATTTCTCTATAAATTTGAATTTATAATATTGGTTTTATAAAATAGAAAAATTCATTCCCCAATATTTTCATCATATTTTCCTATTTAAGACATTTATTTTAATTAGAAAATTTATCATTAATTTTTTAATCAGTAAACAATTGGTTTCCATTTGTTCCACATTCCATTAGACGATTACTCATATTCTAATCTCAATAGGAACATATTTTAAAAATGTACTTCTATTCATATAGGTACCCATACGAAAATATTATAATGTTTGTATTATCAAATAACAATCCATCTCATTTCAAATAAGATTCTCCTTTTCATTTTAGAATCTGCATTTTGTTGTGGGTTGTATGTAGTACTATATTGATACAAACTTGATTTATTTATATGATATAACTTAAAATAGTTTCATGTAATATATTTTCCATTATAATTTATTATATTCTTGGAATATATATTATATTATTTTTTAAATTATCATAACACTAGTCATCAGGGTGAAATAATCAATAAAAGTAATAAAGTAAAAGTAACCCTTTGTATATTTATGCCTCAAACGCACATCTAAATTTTAACTTATGATTTTAATTTTACATCATGACTGAATTTATATCTTATTTTCACCTACATTTACCATCATTCCTTTCTTAAAAATTCCACAAACTATATATCTCTATATATTTGTAAAGGGTAAATCATTGAGTACTTCTTCCTTTGAAATAATACATTATTTCTTTTGAAAAAACCTACTATGTGTTTTGGTCCATAATTTACTAGCATCATTTGAAGTCAAAAAACATAAGTCATATGACTCAAAAAAAATTCTTAAAAAACATTCAATTCTCTCCACATACATTAGAAGTCATTCACTATTCAAACACCATAGGATTCACATATTATTATGGAAGTGAAAATCATTTAAATAATCAGATAATTTGTTTACACTTAGATGATTATGATTAATTCCATAAACAAATAAGACTTTTTTGTATTGTAATATTACACTATCAATAGATATTACATTGATCCTTTATTCATTAATGTACAATATTTTTCTTAGGTAACAAATCCCCCATTTTTTTCTTTGAAATTTTTAAAGAACATAAAATCATCTTCAATATGCGTGGAGAATATGATATCAAGAATCATTGATTTCCCATTCTAGCTATATTTAAAATAAACATCTATGAGAAATGGGGTTTCATCATTCTTCAATTTTCCATATTCTTGGTTATTACCAAAACATGTGATTTTACATGGTAAAGTAGTCATACATTTTTCAGTATAGTGAAGAGGTTGGTCAAATATTATATGGGTTTATATATAATAATCTTATTAATTATATCATGATAAGTCTTTATATTTTGTCTAAAATATTTTTAGAACATCCTTTATCTTCCTATAATAGATTTTATTTTCATTTATATATACTCCAATTAAATTTATTACCTGTATATGAGAGACACCTATTATTCCAAAATATATAGGATTTGGGTCATATGAAATCACAACACAAAAAATATTAATTAAATATATTTCTTCTATAATATTAATTTATCTCTAAAATTATTTTTGAAATCACTTTGATGTATTATGTTCAAATTTTATTTTTCGAAAGTGTAGTTATCTTTTTTTTAGCACTCATTTATTTATTTTTATAAGTGGGAGGATTTACCGAACCATTATTCATCTACACCTATTCATTTGTCAATTAATTACACATATTACCAGTCTGAACAATTTTATAGTCTATATTCTAGGGATGTAATTTCACTAAAAAATTTAAGTTGAAATTATTAGTTTATCGGGATTCGTTAATGTTAACATTAATTTCTGTATACATGTTGTCATTAATTTTTCAGAACAAATTTTAAACCATTAGACAAAATCATTGTTTCTGACACAAAAAAAATTATTTGTTATATATTTTCATTTTTATCTTTCAAAATAAATCATTTTCAGAAACTATAAAATCTAGGATCTGAATTTTTTCAATATATTCCTCTTCCTTTTAATAGAGGTTTTATTTTACATTAACATTAATTTCATTATTCTTTTCCAGCTAGAAATTTTTTTTTCTAGATTGTCATTTTAATTCAGCAATACTTCTATTTCTTATCTTAGAATGTGATGTATAAATTTCTCATCACCCCATTATTCATTTTCCCATTATATCTCTATAATTTTAATATAATCAATATTTTTTATTAACTTATCCATGATTTCATCATCAAATGATTGTTCGTTTGATAAATATTCTTCATCTTCATTTAGTAAGGTATTTTTATTATTCTATAAATACTTATGTTTATATTATCATAATTGTTTATATTATTTTTAATTTTTATTCCACTTCTTTCTTATGTATTTTCACCACACATAACATATGAAAATATAATTTCCCCATTTTAGAGATGTTCACATCAAATTGCCCAATTTTTCAATAGTCAATTATTTTGTAGAAATTTATCCTTTTATTTTCATTTTTAAATTTTTTAAATTTCAGAAATTAAGATATCTTATTCTCAAATTCTCACTATACAAACCATCTTAAAATTCTATTTCATCAAAATATAAATATTTTATTTGATTAAGATTTTATATTTCCTTGTATTTGAAATAAATTTCATCAATCACCTTCTTTTTATATTATAGTTATTTCTAAATATTATAAACTAAAAGAATAATTTTAATATTATTAATGTACGTACCATATCAAACCCCTATGAGAAAAATTTTTAGATTGAATATTTTCAAGAAATTCCTCATAATTTATTTCACAACGTTTGATTAAGTGAATATGTCAGTAATATATCAAATGTTATTAATGATTCGGTTGGATATTTGAAAATAATTATAAATAATTTACATAGGGTATATATTCAAGAGTAGCCTTCAATTATTATCTTCAATATCTCTCCATGGTTAATTATCGTTTTCATGTCTGATCTCATTTGTGTAAAGCTTATCTAATATGTTCATAATTATTACATATAGAGTTTTAACACCAACTTCCAACTTCCTTTTATCTATAAAGGATAAACAAAAATATATTTCTTTTCGTAGAAATCATATAGAAATAGTATCTAACTATTCATATATAATATATATAAGATAAGGTATCATAATATTTTCCCATTCATGAAATTATTTTCCAACTAAAGATAGAATTATATGTCTTTTTTCTTGAATTAAATTGTACATTATCACAAATATTAATTTTATCTAGAAAATCCTCTAATATGACTTGAGATTCATGTAGATGGTAGAACCACTGATAAGGGGGTTGAATTAGTGGTTCCTTTTTTCAAATTATTTTATCTTTGATTTGTCCTTATGATTTAATAAGGTATTGATCTTAAATAGTAAAAACACATTCTAACAAATATAAAAAAAATACATGATATAAAAATATAGAATAATTATATAAAGGTTCTAACTCTGTGTGAGAACCTACTTTTTATTGTTATTATTTTTATTCCTTAACACATATTTTTCCAAAATAATTTTATTAGCAACTATAATTTTTTATGAAGGTATCAAACATTTCCCAAAAGTTCAACCCACACTTATGTCTTCGGGAAAAATTATTATTATGGTTCCCACCAATGTCATAATATGGACATACGTCCAATACTTTTGAATTGAAAAACTATTTCTATGTGAAATAATAAATCACTTAAAAGTAAATGCTCATGACCAATATAATCCAATAACTTAATTTCTAGAAACATCAAAATAGAGATCTATTTTATTGACATGATATATCTTCCATTGAATTTTATCAACCATTTTGATTATCTTCTTCAATCAAAAACTCAGAAACATCAATCACATCTCAATAAATGTGGTCTTTCCCCTCTAGAGTTGGATTTACTCTAGTTAATATCTGTAGTGTGTGATTCACTTTGAAATTACCTCTCATTTAAATTATTCAATAAATATACTTTAAATTTTTTTTATATATTTGGTCTTACTTCTTCAAAACACCCACAAAACTGAGTGTCACCTATATTTAACACTTCCTCGAGTCATGGCATGAATCATGAACAATATTTCTTTGAATATTAAATCGAGAATGTCTAGATCAACACTGTCACAATAAGACATAATTTATATAAAAAATAAATTCTTCTTCTAATCAATTTCTTATATTTTAACTTATATAAATTACATTATTCATTATCTGGTTCTATATTTGCCTCATAAAAACTTTTAACTACCATTTCCATTTCTTATTAGAAAAACCTCTATTATTAATTATATGATTCTTTTGATCACTATTATTTTCTATATATTTTTTCCAAATAGGTGATAACGTAAACCTAAAATAACTTTCTGCCAATTTTTTCCATCAATCTCCCATGGAACCTTAGCTTCTAGATCTCTTACTATATATCATAAACTAATATTATATCTAATGAAACCACATATTGAGTCTTCATTTTTTATATACTTTCAAATATTTCACCAAGAAAATTACTTTATCATTCTTTAATCAATACTATATTCAATCATGTCTTCTTATATAATAAATTATATAAAATAATCATGATATTGTTACTTTGAGGATTAGTATACCATCTTATAACCGAACATACAATACAAACTCAGGTAAAAAACCATCTCTCTAAACTTTCATAATCTTACAGTAAACACTAATTCTTCATAATAAAAAAAAATTCTAATCCCTTAATTAGATCATCATATATTGTTATTTATAGTGAAACTATTAATCCCTTAAAATTTACTACCCCCAATAATATAAGTTTCTTTCTCACCTAAAACTGTGATAATATTATTTCATAAATAATTAATTAAACATTCTTTAATAAACTTTTCATAGTAAACACATCACCTTAACCCATCTTTGGGATATTTTTAAAATAACGAAGACACATTTTTTATTACAACCAAATCCAAAATAGTATAATATGTAGGACTCAAGCTATAAAAAAATGAAATCTATTCAATTGGCCTTACGTCACACCAATCTCCCACTAATCCATTTACATATATTAAATAAATATAAAGAATATTAATATAGAATATTATTTACTACTATCCCTGATTATCATAATCTCCCAATTTCAATATTCTAAACAAGATCTATAACTAGATCTTACAATAATTCCACTTCCCTACAGAATGTAATGAAAAGAAATTTCTCAATTTGTTTTCTATAATAAATATTATATCAATATATTGTTTTATACTAAACATGACAAAATGAAATAATGGAATGATAAAATAAAATTTATCATTTACAATATAGTAATTAATTTAGTAGTTATAAATAGAAGTAACCATATTATGAAATATACTATAGAAATAAATTTTGTTGAGTTGTGGACGTCTCCCTTATGAAGATCATTTATGTGATATTGGGAAGGATTTCACTTTGTAAGTTATTTTTTTAAACTAGATCAATACAAACTAAATCAATTACAGTAACATTATAATTATATTCAAGATATATTCAAGTTCATGGAAAGTTCCCTAAGATTCACGATTATTGAATCACCAACCTAGACTACTACCAAAGTAAACATTATTATTGGGTCTTATATTGAGATATTTAGTTTCTATATGAAAATAAATTATAAGCATGTAAACATATAATTATTTTTTTAATTAATTATTTATTTAATGTATTTTACATATTTTTTATTTCTCCTTTTAATGAAAAAAAATGTTAAATTATCTATAAATTGTTTTTCATTATATTTAATATTTAAAAGATAATTTTTTAGATTATTTAATATTAATTTCATTGAATTAAATTCATTTTAATGTTAATCATACAAATATTGAATTAGGGTGGATATTTTTTATTTTTGTAAAATTTTTGACTTTTAGGTGAATAGATAAAAATTCATTGTTTACTTAAATAAAATCATTTATGATTATATGAATAATTATGTATAACTCAAAAAAAATATAAAAAAAATTAATCAAAAAATTTCACTTTAATTAGTATAATTATATATTTAAAATACTATTTTAAATTAAAAAACATGTTTAATATAAGGGATATTTTCCAATTAAAAAATTGATTTGGTCTTTTGTTTTAATTAATTTTTTTATTTTTAAAATTCTGTATGGGGTTGATTTTAAATCTCAAAAAAAATTATATGTTTTATATTAAACCAATTAATATAATGATAACAAAACACATTGACATTTTTATTCAGCGTATACATTTTGATCTAAAAAATATTTTATTCTAAAATTGGGTTTATATGCATTATATGTGCTAATGTGGTATATAATATTAGTACATAAAGAAATTTAATCTGTCAAAATGAATTTAATATTTTAATCATTAGTTTCAAATTATTTCATATGTTTCATAATATTTTTACTCATTAAACGTATATTACATTGGTAATCATTATTTAGCATGAAAAAATAAAAACAGGTTAGGGTGAAAATTATACATGTAATGGACTTAAAAACATGTGTGAAAATGAATGGTCATGGTATTATTATTATTTTCACAACCCCCAATTAGTTATTTTCCCATTTTTTAGTCTTATTGACTTGTGAAACATGTTATCTATTTCTATTAAGTTTAAATATTTAACAAAATTACATCTCACCACTTATAAAAAGGTTCACTCAGTAATCCTTAAATATGACTCAGAAATATTATTTTATACATAGAATATAACCTTATTACATCACATTTAATCCTCTTTCAAACTCATAATCTTATGATCACATGATATTAGCCTACTCCTTCAGATTATAAGGAGACTTCCAATATAAAGGCTAAGCCCTCAATATGAGTACATTTTTTCCTTAACTACTTTTCATTTATTTTATAAAATTTCAATCATAATTTTACTACTAATATATAATGAAATAGTTATTTTTATATAGATAATTTTATTCTTAGATGCTAATAAATTGTATTGATATTTCTACATTTCCATTAAGGAAAAAATGACATTCGTGTGTGTGTGTGCAGACTACTGCCTCTAATGAGCGTCATGTTTCATTTTACATGACCACCTTACATGGAAAACCAAAATATTGAATATAATAAATAATTATGACATAAAAAAATAATTTATAATACAAAATTAAAAAATTATATTATAAAATTTTTATATTCTATAGAAGATTAAATCACCAACCATGAATATGTGTGGACTAAACCATCTCTGGAATGATTTTCTTTATTTTTTTATTTTTAGAAACACCATTCAAGGATATTCATGAGAATGAAGTTAATGGAAAAATAATTTTTTTATGAAATTATTAAGGTTATTTTAATACATATTTAACATCTAATAAAAATATAAGAAGTAAACAATTATGGATAATTAAACTATTTGAAAGAGAGTTCCATGTGAAAAACATTGAATTTTTTATACAATGTAATAAACTAAAATATGTTTTATTAATATTATAATTCTTTGAAATTTTGATATATCACACTAATTAACAATAAATAAGGTCATTACTATTCTTTCATAAATTTAATAATAATAATCACTTCATAATTAAACATTAATTATGGTATGTTCTTGTTTGGGTCTTTTTAACCACCTACTTATATGATAATATAAATTTATATCATGGATGAAAATGATAATTTTATGTTGGGTAATATATAATATAAATATTTAAATAATGACTATAGTTTACTTATGGAATATGAAAAGTAATATTAAACTCAATAGTTAAGATACCAATGTCGGTTTGTACAAAATCATTGAAACTTGTTCATTGATCATTTAATATTTAAGGATCATAACCATAAATTCCATATAATTGTATTATGTAATTATATATAATTATACACCACCAATTATTTTACCTTTTTATCTATAAACAAATAAATTTTGGAGAATAATTAAGAATAACACCGTTATTACAAAATAAGTTCCAAACAATCAGTATTACTCACCCGATCTAAAAAATAGATAATAAATAACTAATATAAATGTAGAGAATAATTATAAATTATTTTTACAAAAGTTTGTAGATATATAACTGATAACTATATTAGTGATTAATTTTTTTTATTTTTTTATACAAGACGTTTGAGTGCATTTCGACTAAGACTGAATTAAGGAAATGGTTTTTTCTAGCTCAATTTTTTTGTATTTAGTTACAAACAATATTATTGAATGTCTATAGATCCATGTTATATTTATTATAACTAATTAATACATATTAATGTATTTAATAATTTTTTTGGGTTCACTAATATGTCCTTATAACCTCATTATTAAATGATTATTGCGTCAATGATTATGTTACTTTTAAGGGATATTTTTTAAAGAAAATCAATTCCTTGAGACGTGATTATGTTACATGCCATGTTCTATAATATATTAATCAATTACTAACGCAATTATTTTTTAAATAAATATTATTACATTATTGATTATATTAAATTTTTCATTTGAAATTATATCCTTTATGAAGTTTTGTTTGAAATTTTTTGAAGGTCATAAGTGTTATTTGTATCCATTTTCAAATCAATGAAGTATGTTCTATATTCCACACCATAATTTCATTTATATGATTTTTTCAATGAATGATTTAATTAATGTAAAATATATACAATTCATTTCACCATCAAGTTATTTCATGATATTTTTTGTATATGTTTATACTTCTTATCTTACCATTATCATTGGTGTATTTGTATATCGCATATACTTCATTAAGATATGACTCATATTCAAACAATTTTTCATTTTTATAGATTATATATTCATAAATTCTTACATTCCAAATCTTCTCATATGATATTATTTTTGGTGACTAAACTCAAAAAATCAATCACTTCCTTTGTCTTTCCAAATCATCTGATATTACATGCAATAATTTCCATCTAATTCCATTTATACCTGATCACACTATATTTACTTCATTTGATTTAATGGTTTTCATCCATATTCCAAACATCAATCTATTTTGGAAATTATTAACAATAAAATATACAAAATTCTTTATAAAATGTTTTTTAGGGAATATTTTATAATAAGTGTTCATTTGAATGTTCTACATTTAACAATTTCTAGCCATTGTTTTGAAAATCCCAAAACAATTTCTGAAATATATTTTTTTCATAAAACAATATATTTATCCTAGTATTTATACTATTATTTTTTAGAAATAATATATGTTTTTTTAAATTTATAAAAAGTTTTAAATTAGAATATATTTTCAAATAAAGTGATAATTTATAAAATATTGACCTTCAAAATTCAAAAATATCTATTATCATATGACTAATAATATTGAATGCCCTTTATAATCAGATATAAATTTATAAGTAGATATAGATGACCATTTTAGATAAAATGAATTATTTTATATTTCATATGACTACGTTATTATATTGTTTAACATATAATTATTAAGTAAGTCTCATTGGAAAAATATTCTCTTTTTAACTATACATAACGTTATAGGACATAGGTAGATATACTCTTGGGATGAATCCTATTTAAAAATATCAAATGATGAATTTTTTATACTTTATGAATATATTTTTATCTTATCAGATAAACTATGTTTACTATAGAATAGAAAACATGACCACAGTGAGATGATTATACAAAAATGGCCACCAGATGAAGTGTTTATAGAACCTATTGAGTAGTGTTCGTGGAGTTTTCACAAGGCCACTGCCACCAAATCTGAGAATCATGGAAAATTTCCATTACTTTTTTAATAAATAGTGTGAATTTGACTAGGAGGTATCTAATTCATTTTTTATTCAATCATGTTGGATATTATTTGTTTCTTTTTGTAACATCATACTACGAGTACGCTCAATATAATATTTATAAGGTTTTAAGTTATAAGGCATGAATGTAAACATTTTTAATGAAATAAAAAAATTATGATTTTATTCACTATTTAAGGTCTGGATTGATCTAGGGATTCTATGTATATGTAGACTACTAAGTCAGATCATTTTGATTGAGGGCTCCCAATACAAGGAAGAAAGATCTATTCTAATATTTATGATCATGATATTTCTTCATGATCAATGATAAAATACACCATCCTAGGTAAAAAAAATAATACATTTTAATTTTAATTAATATTTTGTAAATTAAATATTAATTTTACTTTAAAGGGGTTGTTTTTTTTGATGTCGTACCTGATAGGAAACAACAGGTTTTTTTGAAATCTTACGTTGCATAATAATAATATAGTATTATTAATTTAAATGGTAGTTAACGCCTAACTGTTGTATTGGCGGGAATGAATAGTACTAACTACTATATGATTATACATGTTTGTTAAATTGTTTTGTAGTTATCCAATAAAATTTAGAGGCTTAAAATGTGAATGAATCTAATTTTAAGCATAATTTACTTTAAAGGTTGAATTACCGCCTTTTGATGGAAAACCCTCTTTAAATCTAGTTTCTGTCACTTTAATATATTCTATTTGAAAAAATAATATTCTTCTTTATAATCAGGGCAACCAAATTTACTTTGGATGAAATTTTGTTCTTTTTCCGATAAAGTTAATTTTTTTAATAAATAGTAAAAAATACTATATTTTAATTCAAAACTTCCCTTTAATATAATTTATTTATGTGGTTATATTAACTTTTTAATTGGTTTTAATGTGTAATTATATTAATTTTTTACCATTTAATACAATTTTGGTCATTAGAAGTAATTTCACTTTGAAATTGGACAAAAACAAGTGCCAATCTTTTGATAGTAATTATTTCTTAAAAACACTTGTTGTTTCACATCGGGAATTAATTTTAAATTAATTTCTGTCACTTTTGTGTTTTGAATTTGGGAAAATGGATTTCATATTTCGAATTATGTGTTCAATATTGTTTAAATAGGTAAATTTTATTTTAATATATTAGGAGTATTTATTTTTATAAATATTTTATTTACAATGGTAAAAAGGTAAATCTAATAATTAAGGGTAAAAAATAATATTATAATAATATTAAATTACCCTAACATGTGTTTTAATCCTATTGGTTGATATTTATTCGACAATGGGCATCCTTGGGTCGATTTTGGGACCCCATGGGGCCAAATGGGAGTGATAATGACACTTTATTTTAATTAACAAAAACTAAAGGCAAAAATGACATAAACAAATATCTTTTAGTAAAATAATTTTTACATAGGGTTATATAAGTTTTGATTTAGACTATAAATATTATTTGGAAGGTTAAAAAAATTTCCTACATCATCATATTTTTTTATAATTTTTAGACATCAAATAAATTAAATTATTTATGACATAATAACGATGCATTTTTTTCCACATTAATTAATGATTTAAATAAATAAGATTATAAAGATTACAATAAAATCAAAACCCTATCCAATTTTTGCTAGATGATTTTATTTTGACCATGAGTAATCTTATCCTCAACGTTAAATAGTTTTGGACATTTAGAAACTGAAAATCATTATATAATAAAATAATGTGTTCACACTTTCCTAAAGAGCCCCTCCTCCCCCTTAAAAAATCCCTCTACTCTATCCCATTAATAACACCTCTCAAGCCCCTTTGATTGTTCAAACTCTGCCCAATTAATCTCTCTACATCCCTCTCTTCCTCCAAGAATCCTTCCCTTATGCATAAAGCAACTCAAGTAAACCTTTTGGATCAAACCAAAAGGAGATACCTGATTTAATGGTAATGTCTTCCCCTAAGTTCTTTTGTATTATTTTCCTTATCCAACCCCCTAAACTCTTTTTATTAATTTATTTTATAACAAAACTAGTATCTTCAATATAATAGTTTTTTTCATGATAATTAATATAGTAAACATACACACACCTCTGTCTAAAGGGTAATGAACTTATTGTTTCTTTGGACAGCAAACTAACGACTCACGAAACGATGATTGTTAAATTGTCTCCTACAACCACTTATGGTGGCCATTATTATGGAACTATATATATATGATATATATTATGTTTATTTTTTCTTTATGCATCTGTATCTTCCATTTATATCATACCTTTATGGTTTCCATTATGGGTAAATGTGATAATTTCATTTGAGGAAGTGCGGACTACCACCCCCTCAAAGTGATATGACTCATTCAAGCCATACGTGGAACGTATAAAGGATGGAGTTACTGAGATTATATATATATATATGATATTATATTGTAATTATAATATACATATGTATCATTATGTTTTCATTCCATAAAATAAGAAATATAAATGAATGTAGCATTCGTACATACGTACGGCTTACCGTCTCCATGAACGGTGCATTTCATTTATTACCACCAAATGTTATGTACTATTATAAATTCATGTATATATAGGATATATATGATATATATGATATCTAAATCATGAATATCATTCTAGATATAATGTAATTTTGACCACATGAAGAATTCATAATTATAAGAAGTCCATTTTGGACTCAAGTACCAAATATAGACAAAATGACCATTATTAACTTAAATGATTACATAATGTTTATTAAATGGTAATAAGTGATTTAAAAGGAATTATAAACATGAAAAATGTTCTTAAGCAAGTAAAAATTAACATTAGTTTATTATTCAGGAGATTAAATAACGAACAAGTCAAGTCGGACATGAGGTAAGGGACTTCATCTCAATCTCCTTTCATTGTGGCATATTTTGTTTTAATACATGAATTTCTATTATGCATTGTATATAATCCTTTGAATTTTCATTTCATTCAAATGTAATATTTTTATATGAATCATTTTAATAAACAACAAAAAAGGAATGTTTCTTTTTAACGTAAGTAGTGGCAACGACCTTTCCACCACCATGAGTATTATTTGATCCTTGGATTCCTTAAAACCATTGGGCCTAAAGGCCTAAGTGAAAATTTTTATTAAGAAATGAAAAAGAATGACCAACCAATCAATGCATCTGGGACAAAGAATGCATATGGGGGCCTGAAGTAATGAAGGCCCAAAGATAGATCTCCAATGCATTGGGTAACATAATGAAGGTAAATGTGAATGTTTCTCTTAATATATTTATAGAATGTACTGTGATGGGTATTCTAAAGGTAACACCCTATGTAGCTGTGAAAGATTCAATGTACGTATGTTATGGATGCCACAAGTTACATTTTTGATTTGTATATACTATGTAAATCTTATTATTTCATGAGGAATGTTAAAGAGATTATGTTATGTATGAATAGATGAACTAATTTTTTCTTTCTCGGTTTTATAACCCGTGCTGATATTTTTATGCTCATTACATGTTTTGAAATGTTTTTCACAGGACTTAAAGTTGAATTGGGTTAAGGATGGGATGAAGGAAAATTCATGGTGTCAAAAACAAGGGACTAGATATGACTCTTTTTCAATAGTTTTTATTTTATAATAAAAATTGAATCTGATTAGAAGTGTTTACCTTGTAATTTGTGAGATGTAATGAAATAGTCATGGACTAATTCTCTAAAACTCTAAACCTAAAAATATCCTCAATGTGAATAACTAATTTTAATTCAGGATTATGTAATGTTTAAGGATGGGTCCTTATAGTTGGTATCAGAGGTCGGTTTAGATAAAATTAAGAGTTAGGGTATTGTTAAAATAATATCCATAAATTAATTTATGTTAATATTGAAATTTAAGAATTTACAGATTACCATGTTTCTTCACCTAATATATCTCTATGTTCAGAATTGTTTTCCACAGAGGAAAATGGGCAGCTATATTGGAACGATATCAGGAAGAATACAACCTTCCAAATCAAGAACCTGAGATGGTCAAAATCAAAACATAATGGTTTGTTGCAGTGATAGCACATTTGGATCAGGCTATAAATGGTGGTGGTATCCATGCCTGAGATTAGTCAGAAAAACTACAAATGAACATGTCAGTAGTGGAGCATTTCATTATGAAACACCCCCATCTTTTAGAGGATCATCTAACCTTGTACTATTAGATGGATGGATTAAAGCACTAGAGATGATTTTTGATGTCATGGGGTTTTCAGATCATCCAAAGGTTAGTCTCACTATTTACTGTTTTGAAGGTGAAGCTGATCAGTAGTGGTCGATGGGGAAAAATATCAATGATGGTGAGGATATTGATGATCTTGATTGGGATGAATTCAAAGGTATGTTTCTTTAGAAATATTTTCCTATGGTGGTTCATCGTAGGATGGAAAAACAATTCTTGGAATTGAGACAGGAGGATGTCTCAGTGGCTGCTTATGTAGAAAAATTCACTCGGTTGGAAAGGTTTGCTCCAAATTTCATACGAGATCTTGATAGTAAAATCAACTATTTTTACTCAAAATTAAATACAAAGTATCAAAGGGATTTAACTTTTCTTGAGTTCAAAAGTTATAAAAACGTTTTTAATATGAAAATTAGGTGGAAATAGAGTTTTTCAATGATAATGTGTTCTTTGAAAAATAATAGAATAAGAGGTCATTGTGATAGAAGAAATGGAATAACTCTTTAAAAAGTATGATGGTAAGAAACTTATGCTTACAGTTTGTAAAAATTGTTGTGAAAAGCATGCTGGGAAGGTCTTTTGAATTTTGGTAAGTGCTACCAATGTGGTAAAATGGGACATAAAGCACTTAATTGCACTAAAAAAGATCTGGTTAATGGTAAGACAAAGTCTGATTTACAGTTAGTAAAACGTTTTATGTGAAATGAAATAGATCATTATGAAAATGAGTTTCCAACGAAGAACTAAACTAAGGGAAGTCAGTTATACTACAATCAGAAAGGGGTGGTGAAATTCTTTTCAACTACATCAACAGATGATGGTCCTTCAAATGAAGTAGTATTAGGTACACTGTTTGTTTTTTCAGATTATGTCAATGTGTTGTTTGATTTGGGGTTTACACATTCGTTCATTTCTGAGAAGTTTTCTAGTAAATTTTGAAATCCAGGTCATGATATGAATCCAGAACTTATGGTAAAAACACCTGGAAGAAATGTTGAGAAAAAAATAATGTATAATAACCTTTATGTCCTTTTATACGAAAATAATCTACCTACAAACCTTTTTGTTTTGCCTCTAATAGAGTTTGATGTTATTTTGGGTATGGATAGGATTTCTGTTTATCATCCTAAGATTGAATGTAGTGCTAAAGAGGTTTCTTTTCAGAATGATTTTTAGTTTGTTTACAAAAATGAACCCTTACTTTTGATAACATATCTGGAAGCTGGTAAACTAGTAAAAGATGGAAATGAATGTTACCATTCCCATATTGTTGAAAACAAAGGAACTATTTATATTAATGATGTACCAGTTGTAAATGAGTACCTTGTTGTTTTCCCAAATATGTTTCTTGGTATTATATTGGATCGAGAAGTTGAATTTACTGTTGACTTAGTTCCTTATGCTATGCCAATTTCAAAACCCCCTTATCGAATTGCTCAAATTGAACTTTTAGAGATAGAGAAGAAATTGCAGGAGTTATTAGATAAAGGTTTCATTTGACCTAGCACATCACCAAGGGGTGCTCTTATCTTGTTTATTAAAAAGAAATACCTTTCAATGAGACTTTTCATTTATTATAGAGCATTGAATTACATCACTATTATGAACAAGTATCATTTGCCTAATATCGATGATTTATTTTATCAACTCCAGGGATCTCAGTTTCTTTTGATGATTGACTTCAGGTCGGGGTGCCATCAATTAAAAGTAAAGGAAGCAAACATTTCGAAGACCTCATTTCATACTAGATATGGCCATTATGAATTTTCAGTTGTCCCTTTTGGGTTAACCAATGCACTTCTTGTATTCATGGATCTTATGAATAGAATTTTCTATGAGTTCTTGGATAATTTTGTGGTTGTGTTCATTGATGATACTTTGGTTTACTCTAAAAGTAAAGTGGATCATGAAAGTCATTTATGGGTTGTCTCGCAAACTTTAAAAGATAAAAAACTATTTGGGAAATTCAAAAAGTGTGAGTTTTTGTTACAATAAATTTCTTTATTTTGTCACATTGTTTCAAAAAATAGAATAAATGTTGATCTTGATAAAGAAATAGTTGTTGAAGAATTTCTAAGACCCACATATATAACCCAGATTCATATTTTTCTAGGTTTTTCAGGTTATCATTGGAGGTTTGTTGAGAATTTTTCATGGTTAAATAGTCTAATGACTAAGTTAACTTGAAAAGGTGTAAAGTTTGTTTGGAAAAAGAATGTGATGGTTGTTTTCGAGAATTGAAAAGAAGATTAGTAAATGCTTCAATTTTGGCACTACCTTCTTGAAATGGTGAGTTTGTTATCTATTATGATGCTTTGTTGAAAATACTTGGCTATGACCTTATTCAGATTGATCAGGTAATTTCATATGCATCATTTCAATTTAAACCTCATGAGTTAAATTACCCTACATGTGATTTGGAATTAGCTGGTATTTTTTTTTCATTAAAAATTTAGAGGCATAATTTGTATGGAGTAAAATGTGAAATATATACTAACCAAAAATGTTTGAAGTATATATTTACTCAAAAATAATTAAACATGAGACAGTTGAGATGGTTGGAATTAATCAGGTATTATAATTTCACAATCCTTTACCATCTGGGAAAAGAAAATAATGTGGATGATGCTTTAAGTCAAAAATTAATGCTTCATTAACCACGCTATGTTTGGAACGAGATCATTTGGTTTTTTATTTGATAAACATTGGCATAGAAGTTGTTTCTGTTGGAAATTCTTCTGTTTTCTTTCAGGTCTCCGTGAAATCATATCTATCAGACAGAATAACGCAAGTGTAGAAGGAAGACAGTGAGTTGCAGAAAAATGTTGGGTTGGTTTAGAATTGTAAGTTTCCAGAATTTAATGTTGATAATGATTGTGTTTTGAGATTTGGAAACAGATTATGTGTGCCTTGTGATTCACAGTTGAAGAATGAGTTGTTATGTGAAACTCATAGTTCCCTGTTTTATGTTCATCATGGTAGTACAAATATGTACATAGATCTTCGGGGGTATTACTGGTGGGATAGAATGAAAAATAGATATTGCAGATTTTACTATTATGTGTTTGACTTGTCAGCGGGTTAAAGTAGAGTGGCGGTTACCAAAAGGGATGCTTCAGTCTTTTCCGGTGCGAGAGTGGAAATGGGAAAATATAAACATGGACATCGTTGTGTGGTTATTGAAGACATCACGAGGTAATAATTAAATCTGGGTTATTGTTGATTGATTGACTAAATCTACTCATTTCCTTCCTATTTGAGATACTTTGTCTCAATATCAACTTCTCAATTGTACGTTAAAGAGATAGTCAGGTTCCATGGTGCTCCCCTCTCCTTTGTATTTGGTCGTGATCCCAGGTTTACTTCTAACTTTTGGAAATTCCTTCAGAAGTAATTTGCTACAGAATTAAATTTTAGTACAACTTTTCATCCGAAATCAGCTAGGAAGTTAGAACAAACAATTTAGACCTTAGAGGATATGCTACATGCTTTTTCACAAGATTACGAGGGAAGTTGGGACCAACATTTTTCTTTGGTTGAATTTTCTTATAATAACAGTTTTCAATACAATATATAGATGGCTCCATTTGAGGCATTATATGGGAAGCGGTGTGGAACTTCAGCTTTTTTGGATGAAGTAGGTGAAAAGAAGATGATGGGACAAGAATTGGTAGAAGATATGATAGAAAAGGTTGAGTTGATTATAAACCACAAGAGAATAGCATAGAGTGGGAAGAAAAGTTATGCAGATAATCAGATGATGGATCTTTCTTTTGAGGTAGGTGATCAAGTATTTCTCAAATTTTCTCCATGAAAAATTGTGATGTCTTTTGGTAAGAATGGAAAGTTGAGTCTAATGTTCATTGGACCTTATGAAATCCTAGAAAAAGTTTGATCAGTTGCATACAGAGTGTAATTACCTCCATGTTTGTCCCAGGTACACAATGTTTTTCATGGTTCAATTTTGAGAAAGTATATGCCAGATCCATCTCATGTTTTAAGTCTAGAGGTAGTTCAGTTGGAAGAGAATTTCTCTTATAATGAACAACCAGTCCAGATTCATGACTGTAGAGACAAAGTGTTGCAGAATAAGGTAATTCATCAGGTAATTGTTTTGTGGAAAAACCATATGGTTGAAGAGGCAATGTGGGAATCTGAAAATTCTTTGAGTGATAAATACCCCCATTTATTTGATAAGTGAATAAAATTACGAGGACATAATTTCCCAAAGGGGGGAAGGATGTAACACCCCATGTAAATAAAGAAATAGTACATTTTCATTTTAATTTATATTTTTTGAATTAAATATTAATTTTACATTAAATGGTTTCTATGTTCGATGGCGTACCCGATACGCAACAATGGGTTTTTTGAAATCTTACATTGCATAATAATAATATTATATTATTATTTTAAATGGTAGTTAACACCTAGCCATTGTATTGGAAGTAATGAACATAACTAACTAAAATATGATTATTCATGTTTGTAAAATGTTTTTACATTTATCCAATAATATTTTGAGGCTTAAAATGTGAATAAATATAATTTTAAGCATAATTTACTATAAAAGGTTAATTTACCGCCTTTTGATGGAGAACCCTCTTTAAATCTAGTTTTTTTCACTTTTATATATTATATTAAAAAATTAATATTATTTTTTATAATTGGGACATCTAAATTTATATTAGATCAAATATTGGTATTTTTTTGATAAAGATCATTTTTTAATGAATAGTGAAAAATACTGTATTTTAATTCAAAACTGCCTTTTAGTCTAATTTATTTATATGGTTAGATTTTCTTTTAAATTGGTTTAAAGTATAATTATTTTATGTCTTTACCTTTTAATCCAATGTTGGTCGTTGGACATAATTTCACTTTGAAATTGGACATAAACCTGTGTCAATCTTTTGATAGTTATTATTTCTTAAAAAACACGCTTTTTTCTCTCACAGCAAGAATTAATTTTAAATTAATTTCTGTGACTTCTGTGTTTTTCATATAGAAAAATGCATTTCATATTTGGAATCAGGAGTTCAAAATTGTGTAAATAGGTAAATTTTCTTTTTAGACATTGTGAATATTTACTTCAGTAAATATTTATTTACCATGGTTAAAAGGTATATCTGGTAATTAAGGGTAAAACAATAATATTATAATAATATTAAATTACCTTAACAAGTGCCCTAATCCATTTGGTTGATATATATTATATCATGTGCATCCTTGGGTCGATTTTGGGACCCCATGGGGCCACATGGGAGTGATAATGACACTTTAATTTAATTAACTTAATGTAAAGGAAAAAATGTCATAAACAAATATATTTTAGTAAATTAATTTTTACATAGGGTTATATAAGTTATATTTTCGACTATAAATATTATTTGGATGTTTAAAATCAATTCCTACATCATGGTATTTTCTATAATTTTTAGACATCAAATAAATTAAATTATTTATCACACAATAATGATATAGTGTTTACATCATTAATGAATGATTAAAATAATATCCAAAAGCTATCCAATTATTATTGGATGATTTTATTTAGATTATTATTCATCTTATCTTTGACTTTAATAAGTATTGGATAATTAGAAGCAGAAAATCATTATATAATAAAATAATATTTTCACACTTTCCTAAAGAGCCCCTCCTCCCCCTTATAAAAATCCCTCATCTCTAACCCATTACTCACAAAACTAAAGCCCCTTGACTCATCCAACCTCTACCAAATTAAGCTCCCCACATCCTTCTCTTCCTCTTAGAATCCTTCCTTTAAGCAGTAGGCAACTCAAGTAAACCTTTTGGATCAAACCAAAAGGAGATACCTGATTTAAAGGTAATGTCTTCTCCCAAGTTCTTTTGTATTGTTTTCCTTCTCCAACCCCCTAAAATATTTTTATTCCTTTATTTTATATCAATAATAGTATAATCAATATACAAGTTTGTTTTTATGAGAAGTAATCGATCTAAACTTACACACACCTCCGTATAATGGGTAATGAACATACTGTTTTTGTGGACGACGAACTAATGCCTCCCGAAAAAAATGATTGTTCTGTAATCTCCTACCACCTCTTATGGTGGCCATTATGATGGAACTGTTTCTATATTTTATAAATATTATTTTTATTTTTTCATTATGCTTTTGTATTTTCCATTTATAGTATACCTGTTTGGTTTCCATTATGGGTAACACGATAATTTCATTTGAGGGAGTGCGGACTACGACCAACTCAAAGTGATATGACATGTTCAGGACATACATAGAATGTATAAAGGATGGATTTACTGAGATTATATATATGATATTGTATTAGAATTATAATATTCTTATGTATCATTATGTTCTCATTCCATAAAATAAAAAATAGAAATGAAATTAGCGTTCATTCGTACGTATGGCTTACCATCTCCATGAACGGTGCATTTCATTTCTTACCACCAAATGTTATGTGCTATTATAAATACATGTATATACTAGACATATATGATATATATGATATCTATATAATGAATATCATTCTGAATATAATGATCTTTTGACCAGATGAAGAACTTGTAATTATAATAAGTCTATTTTAGACTCAAGAACAAAATATCGACAAAAGGACCATTATTAACTTAAATGATTAAATAATGTTTATGACATTGTAATAAGTGACTTAAAAGGAATTATAAACTTGAAAAATGTTCTTAAGAAAGAATAAATTATCTTTAATTTATTATTCAGGAGATTAAAGAACGAACGAGTCATGTTGGGTACGAGGTAAGGGACTTGATCTCAATCTCCATTCATTGAGGTATATTTTTTTAATACACGACTTTCTTTTATATGTTGTATAAACACCTTTAAATTTTAATTTCATTAAAATGGAATATTTTTCTACAAAGCATTTTACTAAATGACAAAAAAAGGAATGTTTCTTTTTAACGTATGTGGTGACAATGACCTGTCCGCCGCTGAGTGTACTATTTGACCTTTGGCTTCCATAACATGTTGAAATGCTTTTAAAAGGAAAATAAATACCATATACTATTTTTATATATTTTATTATTGAAAATGGATTTGAGATAAAATTGATTATTTAAATATCTTGAAATGATATATTGTGATTTTAATGTGGTAATGTTATCTTTCCATTATGCATGTTTTATATGTTACGGTTCTTGGGAATTGTTTAGGAGTAATGGTGGTTCTGTGACAAACCTAGGGTGGGTGATCCTGACATAGCTCTCCAATGCATTTGGTAATGTGACAGAGGTAAACGTGAATTTTCATCTTAATATATTTATGGAATATATTGTGATAGGTATTCCCAATATAACTCCCTATGTAGCTATGAAAGCTATAACATAAGTATGCTATGGATTCCACAAGTTACCTTTATTATTTATGTTTACTATGTAAATATTATGATTTCATGAAGTATGTTAAAGAGCTTATGTTATGTATGTATTTATGAACATATGTTTTTTTTCATTGTTTTATAACACTTTCTAAGCTTTTTATTTTCATCCCATGTTTTGAAATGTTTTCCAAGGGACATAAAGATGAATAGGGTCAAAGATGGGATCAAGGAAAAGTTATGATGTATAAAACATGGGACTAGACATGAATCTTTTTCAACAATTTTTATTTTATGAAAAAAATGGAAACTGAGTAGAACTGTCTACCTCGTAATTTTTGAGATGTAATGTAATAGTTATGTCTTAATTATCTAAAACTCTAAACCTGAAAAGACCCTCAATGTGAATTATTCATTTAATTCAAGATTATATAATGATTAAGGTCAGGTCTTTATATAAAACATTAGGGTTTTGTTAAACTGTGGATACCATAAGTCATGTTTTTCTACTTCTTTATACTGATGGTTAATTTGTTGTTATTCCTCTATAATTTGTTATATATTTTATGTTAGAAAATTTTAAATTTTATTTTGATATTGTATACAATTTTATATTCAACTGTGAATTGTTTTAAGGAAATTTTCACATTGTAATAAAATGTTATTATATTTGGATTTTTATGAATTATATATGACCAAGTTTATGTGATGAAAAATTTAGAAATATTGTTCAAATATTATATCTGATAAACCCAACTTTTGGTAAATGGTTTGGTTTGTTTTAATTTTAGAAACAATAATTCATCCCCATCTTGTAGCCATTATATTATTCTGTAATCATAGATTTGGTATTAGACATTATTTTAGACTAATTTAAAATGAATTATTTTATTTTATGAACAAATATTTTACTGTTTTACAATTTTTAATAGACTCATATTTATAAATTTGTATGAACAATTTTTACACTAATGTGTACTTGTAGAAATGGAATATTTTTTTACGAAGATATTTGGTTTGAAAGATAGAACTATTGAAAATGATAATCTTATCAAACCACTTATATTTGATGGAGATAATTATATATATTGGATTGACCATATAAAATTTTTTTAATCAAAGTTAGAGTATATAATTTTATTATGTTAGCTAGAAGTTATCAGATTCCTGGAAAAGAAGTTTCTTCATTTAATAATTATGTTATGTTAGAATATATGATAAATTATAGTAATAAATTATTTTATATGTTCAATGGAATGGATATAGAGTTGCCTATCTTCTTGAAAAGCTAAAATAATATTTTGGAACAAATTTAAATTTACTTAATTTAGAACATCTAATGTTATAGATGTTGAGATGGTATATGAGTATGATATACTCCATAATACCAAATGTAGGATCAAATATGTAAAGATGAGATGCTCAAATACAAGAGGGGGTGAATTTTATACTTTAAAAATCCCTAAGTAAATTTTGAATAACCAAAATTCACAACACCTCCATTTTTCTAATAACGTGCTTGATTCCGGAAAAGTGATTCTAGAAATGAAAGTTAACAAAAGTTTACAAAAACTAAGATTCTACCTTAAAGTGTATAGAATCTAACTAAATCAGAGTACACGTATAAGGAAGTATAAGATAGTTATACTATCCTCAACAACACAAACACATCGGAAAACTTGTAACAAAGAAAGTAACTAGTAGTAAGTCTTTTAACCCAAAGAGAAGGGTATCCAACAACCCTGGATAAAGGTCCCATGATTTATACTTTCAAGAAAGTCTATCTTACCCACACCAAGGTAAGTCCTCGATATGAATATCAGAGTATGTCTTGTTATCCCCGCAAGCCTTCAACTATTAGGTCGTCGACACCTCTGTCTTCCCCAACAAGGAATCCCTCAACTTCATGGTAGTCGTCACCTCTGTCTTCTTTTCCCGAGAAGCCCTGAATTGTACCCTACAACAATCGGAGTCGCACGAAGAAATGTTGAACAAGTAGTTCAGTACGCACAAAGCAATTAAAGTCTCTCTTTAGAAATCACTTCAACAAAATGTGGTCTCTAGAGTCATAGAACCATCATAATCTCTTTCAAATGGGCTCATATTTATAAGCACGGCTTCAACGGTCAGCTCCCTCCTCCAACAGTCATATTTTTCCCTGAATTTTTGAGGGACATATACATATGTCACTCAAAAAACGGTTAGTGAGTAACTGAAAGCACGACATTGTTTTATAACTAAACAAGTGTAAGCATAACCAAAATCTGATATTTGGAATGTAAGTAAATGAAAGTTCAGAGTCTAACTAAAAAATGAATTTGGAGTCAATAGACAAGGATATTCAGATTCTGTTTTGTAGAAATTCAGAACCTAAATTCTATAGAATTATGAAGTTTGGATTTCAAAGAAATTCAAAATCTGGATTCACAAGTATTCGGAACCTGTACTTACAATGTTTGGAGTCAGAGTTCATGAGAATTCAGAGTTATAACTCATAAGAGTTCAGAGTCTAAATTTAGAGAACTTAGAGTCAGAACTCAGAGAAGTTCATATCCATAATTCGTAATCAGAATTCAGAGTAAGAACTCGGAGAAGTTTGTATCCAGAATTCATATTCAGAATTTGGAGTTAGAACTCGGTGAAGTTCGTAACTAGAATTCTTATTCAGAATTCGGAGTCAGAGCTCAGAAGAGTTCTTAAGCGGAATTTTGAGAATTCGGATCCTAAAACAGAATGCTTCATATCTAGGTAAATATAGGATTCCGAGGTTTTGGTTTTAAACTGAATTTTTACAATTAGAAAAATTATGATATGAACAATAAACATGGAGAGGATAAATTTCCTTGGGAAAGGAAATTTTTCCTTATAAAAGTAAAACACAGGGTAAAATGATATTTTCCTTAAGATAAGGTGTTTTTGATTTTAAAAACAAAAAGAAATGGTAAAGTCATAAGGAAACCTTATTGTCTTAACAATATCCTCCATGCATGAAGGAATGAGAAAGTCATAAGTAAAACCTTATTGACTCAAAAATCTCCCCCTTTTTGGAAAGCCCAAACATCCTTGCGAAAAAGAATATAAGGACTTAGAAAATATTTTACTAAACATTGCAAATAAAACTTATCTCCCTTTGTTCATGGACTATAGTGAATACGACTAACTCCACCTTAGGCTTTGGAACACTAAGGATCGTATTCTAGATTTCTGGAATGATAATTTTCATTTGAATGTGGAAATATTCGTAATTAAAAACTCACACTTTGATAAAATCCCCCTTACATAGGGATATTTATTCTATACTTATAAATCTTTTTTCCTTCTCCCCTTTAGAAATATATTTCCTTCTCCCCCTTTCTGATTTTCAAAAAGAGTTTTAGGGAATGGAAAAAAAATATGGTACCTGAAATATTTATACAAACAACCAAACAAAAACGAGCAACCAAAAATTCATTAGGATCTAAAGAATTTGTACAAGGAAAGAAATTACAAAAAAAGATTGGATTGGGTCTATTTTTCTTCTTTTTCCATGGGTATTAACTTTTTCCCGATGTTTTTCATCTTCTTGAACTCCTTATGATATTCCTTAGATTTCATTTCTATATCTTTTATTCTAACTTCCTAAGACTTAAGAACTTATGCTTGAGCCTTCAGCAACTCATCTTGATTCACAAGCTTCTCTTCAAACTCAATCCAGAGATCTCTTTCCCTGTTCTAGCTTTAATATATATAGATCAAATTCTCATTCATGTCTTTCACCTCTTTAATCTGAGTATTTTGTTCTAGAGTCAGCTTTTCCTTAAAGTTGTTTTTAATATCCTTGATTTTGGTGTCTTCGGTATCAAAATTATTCTTGAAATATTCATGAAATTGATCAAGCTCACTCATTTCTTGTACTGACCCCTTTGGCTAGCTAGTTACCTTCTTACATTACTTTCTGTGAGCTTCATAGCCTATGAGGAATGTTTTGAAATCTGATTCCATCTTCACACACTTTTCCATCACCATGGACACTGAATATGATTTCTGATTAAGAGAATATTGAATAATCTGACATCTATATTCTATTCTTGAAAAAGTCAAAATGGAGTCGGCAAGCTTCTTCAAGGATTGTTCAAAAAAATCATGACCTAGAGAAGATGGCTCAGAATCTGAGACTCTTCTTGGTGATGCTTATTTTTCAAGCTCAACAAGCTTCCTCTTTGATGTTCCTTTAACTTCATTCTTCTTCACTATTGATTTTCTATGAGTATCAATAAACACTTGTTTACACTTATCAATTCTCGGTACGACATCCTCATTAGGGGATTCATGCTCGCTATTAGACAGCTGCACAAATCTATCTTCATCTACCTCTTCTTTCGGATTTCTAGCCTCAGCATCCTTAGGATGAATGAATTCACAATTTAGACTTTCTTCATCGGAAAATTTATCAACTTATTATTCACCATTCTCTTCACTCTTCTCTTCATCCTTCTCTTCATCCTTATCCGGAGTCACAAGCTTCGAGGACTCGGCTTCAGAAGTTCGGAGTGACAATTTTTCAGATGGGGTTCCCTTGTCATGATAATCTTGAACTTTCTTTATAAGATCATTTGTGTCACCACTCCCTAATTCTTCTTCTTCTTCCACCTCTTCCACTTCTTCCACTTCTTCAATAAGTTTTTCTTTAGCTTTTCCGAGAGTGAAAAAAATATTCCATGGAGTCTCAGGAAAAGGTTCTGTAATGAAAGATTGAAGCACTAGAATATTCTTGGATGCAACTTTAGTAGCCTTTAAGAGAGATTGAACAATCTCTACCTAAAACATTTTCTTCTTAAGTTTCTTCACTTTTTATTGTTCTCAAGCTCTTCAGTAGTTGATTCGTTCAAGGCCTTAGCCTCAGTAGGATCCAAACCGAACTGTGGCTCCCCTGCTTTTCTATTCTTCTTATCCTCCCTCCATTTTTCTATAACCTCATCTGAATAGGATTTCTGATTCTTGGGTTTAGGAGGTGCGGATTGGACTTCCTTAGACTTGGGGGTTTTGTCTTCTACTTCCACTTACTTCAAATTTATTTTCTTTCCGGCCTTCTTTGATGGTTCATCTTTTTTCAGCATTTTTCAGAATGATTTCTGCCTCTTCCAGTGGAAGATCATAAAACTATCCTGACTCCTTATAAAATCCCATATTCATTATTTTCAAAGTGTCATTACATACAATCATAACTTTACAATTACTTGGTTTGGAACTTCAAGGGATCATGAATGATTCAAGATATCTAACAATCATCTTGGAAAGTAATGAAGGATACATAATAATCTGAGCTATTAAATTCCCATTTTTGATATTCTCTATTGTAATGAGAATGTGCCTCATCAAATTGATTTTCCTTACATTTACCATGAAATCTATGATATATATGTCACTCTTCTTTAAGGTGTCCTTATTGTTGGAGTTGGTGTCCTAGAACCAACAACATTGTACATTATTTATTAATAAAAGCCTTATCACATATTGATTGTTCTTCTGCGTGACAATGAATGTGATAATGTCCTAAGGATAGCTATTGCATTAAAGTATCGTAGGCGATACCTGCTATGATGAGAACCCAGAATTTCCATAACACTGTTCTTGAATATATGTTCTATGGCCAGATGATATTATTTGAGGGGCACAAATAATACATGTCATTAGGGGTGAGGAAACATAAAACATTGAGGCACCTTCTCATGGTGTGCGCCCTTGGTAATATCCAGGAGGATATTATGAGAACGAGGCCCTCCAGTAGGAAATCCACATTTCAAAGTGCCATTGGATGTTACTATTTTCAGACGTGTGTGTTGGTCGTTAGTCATTAATATTATTATTAATGTGTATTACAACTTGCGCACTTAGATGTATTGACAAAAACTGTGACGACACACTATTCGCAGCGAAGTAGGATACATTGGGTGCGTCACAAGTAATAATACATTAATGGATAATGAGAGAAAGGATTTGTACCTTCTGTTCCAGAATAGAAGTAGATATCTTAGGCCCTTTGATGAAATTGATATAGCCTAAATAAATCCATGGCCATGGTAAGGTATGGGCAAGTTCAATTCCGGGAAGTCAAAGAAAGAATAATCGAGCACATGGGTTGATGGCACTTGGCACACGTGTGGATCACCGATAGAGGAATCCTACACTTGGATTCTACAACACAACGATGGATCACTGAATCATGACCTGAAACATCAAAAAATAAAGAATTCAACCAAGGCAATTCTTGTGAATTAATTAAATTAATTATAACCAACATATAATGACCCTATCTCTATGGTTCCGATATTCCCTCTTTTGTTTTTCATTATTCTTTCTATTCTAAAGATCCATCATTTTATATCGTGACGGATCTCGGATTGAATGTTGTTTAACACTAAAATTAAATTTGGGAAAACCCACCAACATGCTACCGTTGCTCCCTGAACCTACACTTATCACCTTTTCTAAGTACGAAAAAACCTTGAACCCATAGCTACAGGATCCGATTGTTGATAGATAAGTGAGCAATATTTGTGGTCTTGACATCTGATAGTCCAAGACATTCTAAAGCATTTACCTTAAAAAACTTCATTTAACATCTGGTAGTTTGTGAGAGCAAAACTCAAGTTCTCATTTATTTGATAACTCCACCAAGCTAGCAGCCTTGGTGTATGAGAGTTTATATGTTTTTCCATAACTCTTGAAGGAGAATTTTTCTCTGCCATCTTCCTTACAGAAAGAAACTGACTCATAATATTCTATAAGAAAATCCAGATAAACCAAGTCTTGATTTCCTAGCTTTGATATGCACACGCTCTCCCATCCATTAAGCTTGATATTCTTAGAAATAATAGAATCATATTTGAAAAAGTTTGAATGGACCAAACTTTCCTTGTATAGTTTCCAACTTGAGATTGGCATCACGGTAGACATATCATAAGAATATTCTTCTTTAGATATTCAGATTGGAGGAACTCTGAGAGATTCAGAATGGGCTTAAGAAAGGGGGAGAAACTTTATCATGCGAGAGCTTGAAAACCATTGTGGGGAAACCCTTCGGGGGTCCTTTATATAGGCGATGGAAGTGGCCATTTATCTTCTAAATCCAATCTAACAGTTGATAAACCTTCAGATCAGATCTAACGGTTGATATGAAAGTCACAAGGAAAAATTGGGTAGGATCTGATCTTTTGAGGTTTCTTAAGAAAAACTAGAATCCGTGAATTTAAAATACAAAAGAAAATACATGTAATGAAATAATGACTACGAAAATTTAAGAAGGAAATCATACCTTCCGGATTGATGGGAAGATTATTCGTAATAGGTGATATTCTTCTCGAATAACTTTATATTAAAACAAATTTGACTACGAAAAACTTATTACGAAAAATCTATGGTCGAAAAATTTTATTGCAAAAATTTTGTGTACCAAAATTCCACTACGAAAAGTTTGAGTACGAAAATTTTCATTACGAAAATTTCGATTACGAAAAAATATTATTATGAAAATTTCAGGTTCGAAATTCTTTATTAGTAAAAATTTGAAAAACTAATTATGAAGATGTAAATTTTGAAAAAATTACTACAAAAATTTTCATTACAAAAATTTGAAAAACTAACAACGAATATTTTCATTACGAAAATGTTGAAAAAACAAACTATGAATATTTTCATTATGAAAATTTTTAAAAACTATATAACAAAAAATATGAAAAACTTCAATAACAGATGTACTCCCACTATGAAAAAGAGTTTATTACTATAAGGGGATTGGTTCGACAGGAAGTTAATCAAGGAGTATTACCTTATGGTTATCATTCCTAACTTCTATTTAATGTATTCAAATCTATCGAGGGTAAAGATTTTGTAAAAATATTAGTAAGTTGATCTTTCATTCTGATAAATTGAAGAATTATATCTCCTTCTTGTGTGTGATCCCTAAAAAATTGATGCCTAATATCTTTATGTTTTTCATGAGAGTGATGTGTGGGGTTTTTAGAAATGGAAATGGAACTTGTATTATCACAGAAAATTTGTGTTTTGGTAAAACTCATACAATAGTCTGTGAGTGTGTGTGGCATCCACAACACTTGAGCACAACAACTTCCTGCTGCTACATTTTTAGCTTCAGTAGTGGAAAGTGGTACTAAGTGTTGCTTCTTGCAAGACCAAGAAACTAATGAATATCCTAAGAAATGACAAGTTTTGGATGTACTCTTTCTATCTATTCTATATCCACTAAATCCAGCATCTGAAAAACTTTTTAAAACAAAATCATTTCTAGAATTATAAAAGTGTCCTAAATCTATGGTTCCCTCTAAGTAGTGAAAAATTCTTTTTACTACCTTTATGTGATATTACATAGGATTGGATTGATATCTTTCACATAAGCATACTGAAAACATTATGTATGGTCAACTAGTTGTCAAGTAAAGTAAACTTCCTATCATACCTCTAAAAGTTATTTGATCTACTGGTTTCCCAGCTTCATCAGGATCATGTGTGTTTGAGGTACTGATGGGAGTACATAAACATTTAGTTGTGTCATATCTATAATTTTTAAGAATATATTTAATATAATTGTGTTGAGATATATATACTCCTTCTGGTTTTTCAGAAATTTGAAAACCAAGGAAAATGTTAACTCACCCATCATACTAATTTCAATCTCAGATTTCATTAGATCCATAAAATAATCAGTTAAATATTACTAAGTTGAACCAAATATAATGTCATCAACATAAATTTGAACATTTGAAACATTTTTATTGTCTTTATTTATAAAAAGGGTTGGATCTGCATTTCCCTTAACATAGTTATTTTGAAGAAAAAATCATGTAATTCTATCATACCAAGCTTAAGTGGTTTGTTTAAGTCCATACAGAGCTTTCATAAGTCTAAAAACATGATCAGGATGTTTTGTATCTTCAAAGCCAAGAGGTTGTTCAATAAAAACTTCCTATTGAACATAACCATTAAAGAAATCACGTTTCACATCCATTTTAAAAAGTTTGAAATTAAAAAATGCTGCAAAGGCATGTAAAATATGAATAGATTCACGTATAGCTACTGGAGTATAGGTTTAATCATAGTCTATTCCTTCTTGTTGATTATAGACTTTAGCAACTAATCTAGCTTTATTTATAACAATTATTACATTTTCATCACACTTATTTCTGAAGACCCATTTTACTCCAATAACATAAGTTTCCTTAGGTCTTTAAACCAAGGTCCAGAATTTATTTCTTTCGAATTCATTTAGTTCATCTTGCATGGATTTAATCCAATCATCATCTCCTAAAGCATCATCAGTGCTTTTTGGTTCTAATTGAGAAAGGAATGCTAGATGTTCTACTTCATTTCTTAAGGAACTTCGAGTCCTTACCGGTTGATTGACATCACAAATGATACTATCACTGGGATGATTCTTGAGAAATGACTGATTTGGGTTTTATAAAACATGTTCATGAACATAAGATCAGAAATATTCTAGGTTAAATGTTTTAGTAGCATCATCTTGAACATTTACCTTATCCAAAAGATATTCTATCAAAGGTTGATAATCAATTTTTGAAAACAAATCCCAGGATGAAGGTTGGGGTTGTTTAAAAACAAAAGGATTAGTTTCATCAAATTTGACATGTACTGTCTCTTCAACTGTACAAGTGTTTTTATTAAAAACATTATATGCCTTAGAAGTTGTGGAGTAGCCTAAGAAAATCCCTTCATCAGATTTTGGTTCAAATTGTTATAGATTATCTTTAGTATTTAGAATGAATACCTTGAAACCAAAAACCTTAAAGTAGGAAATTCTATGTTTTCTACCATTCCATAACTCATAAGGAGTGTTATTATGAAAAGGTCTAATCAAAACAATATTTATAGTATAATAAAAAGTTGTTATAGCTTCATCCCAAAAATGTTTGGCTACAGAATACTCACTCAACATGGTTCTAGTTATCTCTTGAAGAATTATATTTCTTCTTTCAACAACAGCATTATATTGAGGTGTTCTGGGTGCTGAGAAGTTGTGAGTAATACCTTTTCTACTACAAAGAGATTCAAAATCATAATTTTGAAATTCTCCTCCATGATCACTATAAATAGTTTTCAATGGAAGTCTATTATCATTTTTAACTTGGGCTATAAAACTTTTAAAGTAATAGAAGGATTCAGACTTCTTTTCTAGAAAATAAACCCACATAAATCTAGTGTAATCATCAACCAAGAAAAATACATAGTACTTTCCACCAATGCTAAAAGTTTGTGTTGGACCAAAAAGATCTATATGCACTAGTTGTAATGCATCAGTAGTTGAGACTTAACCACCGGATTTAAAACATGATTTATGTTGCTTTCCATATTAACAGGGGTTACAAACTTTTGAAGAATCAAATCTAAGCTCCAGTATATCCTTAACTAATATTTTCTTATAAAGTTTTCAAAAATTCCTAATGTTACACTGACCTAACCTTCAATGCCATAACGAAGAGTTATCTTCCATTGCACTAAGTCAAGGTAAGTATTGGCTCCTAAGGACTTCTAAGTTTAGTGTTTAAACATTCTCTTGTTTATGGGTAGAAATAATAAACTCTTCCTTGGAATTGTGTACTAGTTATTTGTCATTCCTAAAATTCACAAGGTAGCCTTCGTCACATAATTGTCTTTTACTAATGAGGTTGTGCTTAAGACCCTTAACAAATAAAACATTTGAAATAAAAGTTTTTTCAAGATGAACAATGTTACCTATACCAATAATTTCTCCCTAAGCATTATCTCTGAAATTTACTTTTCCTCCTTTCATCTTGATAATCTTTTCAAAATAGTTTTTGTTACAAGTCATATACCGAGAACATCCGCTATCCATGTACCATGTATTATTGTTGGTACTTTCCCAATTTTATTGAAAAAAAAAGATTTAGAATTTCAAAATCCAAACGTTCTTCGATCCAGAATTTTCAGAAAGCAAAATTTTTGGCACCCACATCTTCTTAGAAAAATAGGCTTTATGAAATACTATATATTGGGTTTTATTTAGAGAATAATACTTTACCCAATGCCCACCACACTAACACTTAGTACAAAATGGATCACTTTGAGGAAAAAAGTAATTGTTTCTAAAAATTGGTTTTGAACCAGTATAACCAAAACCAGAACTATTTCTTTGAGGTCAGATTTGAGAATACATTTTATTTAAATTTTCTTTACCTAAGGTAAAGTTTGACAAACACTTACTCAAGGAAAATATTTCTGATTTGAGTTTGATAACCAAGTTCTTGTCTTCATAAAATTTTGTTTTTAAACTAGAGCTATGCTCAAAAACATTTTTCTTAGAAATTGAATTTTCTAGATCTTTGGAAAGATTATTCTTGTCAGAACATACTTCCTCAATATTTTTTGAAATACATTCAAAATAAGATTTTTTCTTATCAAGGCCTTTAGAAAGATCTGATATTTCCTTAGTAAGAATATTATTCATAGAATTTTCCTTATCATGTTTTTTCATGAGTTTTGATTTCTCAATCTCATGAAGTTTGGAAAACCTAGAAACTTATTCATATAAAGGTAATGTATTATCTTAATCAGAAGAAGATTCATTATCTCAAGATTTATAATATTTACTATCATTAGAATTCAAAGAAACATTGGTCATTAATTCAGCATTATTTACCTTATCCATTATGAAATGATTTTCAATATGTAGTTTGGCTATTAGATCAAGATTATTCTGTCCAGAAGATTCATAATATGAAGATTCATCTGAATATTTTCCACCACTGGCACTCTAGGTGTCATTAGCTTTCTGATCATTCTTAGCTTTAGTGTTGTAATACATATTCTTGTTTCTCTCTGAATGATTTTCCTTTATTTCTTTTCTCTTGATCATAGGACAATCAGGTCTTATATATCCATCTCTCTTGCATTTGTAACATGTGACTTATGAATCTTTCTTATCTTTCCTTTCCTTTTTCTTATATCTGGATTGAAAGTTCCTCTATCCAGCTATATTGTTCATCCTTTGAGAAATATTTGCTAATTCATTCTCTGAGGATTCACTTCTACAATATTCGGATTGGATAACAACTTTCATAAATTTGGATCTAGTAACTCTCTTAGGAGTCTTGGATTTCATATGATTAGAATTTGTAGTAAAATCAACACTACCATTTCCATTCTTCTTCTTTATCTTATCAGCATCTCTCTTTATTCTAGTCTCATGTTGAAGAAGAGTCCAAATAGCTCATCTATGGAAATCTGAGTAACCTTTCTGTTCTCATCAATAGCAGTACTTTTGGATTCCCATTAATTCGGCATGATGTCTATGATCTTATCAATATGAGATTCATCATGTAATCCTTTCTCACCCATTGATTGTAAACTATTCACAATAGTCATGAATATTTGTTTCACCTTACATATGGGTTCTCCTTAAAAAAAGCAGAAGGCGTGATATTCGGCTCTGAGAAAGGATCTTCTAGTTTCAATGACTTTGGAAGTTCCAAAGTGATTAACTTCAAGTTTCTTCCATATAGAATTTTCTTTTTCACAAGATGAAATTTGGCTATATATGTTTCTGGTCATGGAACAAAGCAAAGTATTTTGTACCTTATAATTCAGTTGATATTCATGCTTTTCTTGATTGGTAAAGGTACTAACTTCTTTGTTATGGATTTTAAATCCTCTAGTAAGCCTAACAAAATTATCAACTGCAGTATTGATAATGAAAGTCTTTATTTGATCTCTCCAATGTTCATAATCCTTTCTATCAAAGATAGGTGGTCTGTTTGGATTAAGATTCTCTATGTAACCAACATTGATTCTTGTCATCATTAAGAAAAGTATTTCCACAAAAACTTGTTAATAGAAAAAGTTTGTAAACAAGGAATATAATCCAAATCAAGAAAAATAAAAAAATAAAACTGTCTTTAATAAAAAATGAATCTGAACTATATGAGTCTAAAAAACAGATTCCGAAAAAGTATGAATTCTGAAGTTCAATTCCGAGAATTCTCTTCTGAACCTATTCTTGAGATTAATTCAGATTGTACCAATTCCTTTGATACCAATTGTTTAGATGGTATGTGAGTATTATATACTCTATAATACCAAATGTAGGATCAAATATTTAAATATGAAATGCTCAAATACAATATGGAGGTGAATTGTATACTTTAAAAATCCCTAAGGAAATTTTGAATAACAAAAATTCACAACACATTTAAGTTCTAATATCTTTCTTGATTCTAGAAAAGTTATTCTGGAAATAAAACCTAACATAATTTTACAACAAATAAGATTATACCTTAAAGAAACTAGAATCTAACTAAATCAGAGTACAAGTATATGGGAGTATAAGATAGTTATACTTTCTTCAATAGTACAAACACAGTGGAAAACTTGTAACAAAGAAAGTAACAAGTATTAAGTCTTTTAACCCAAAGATAAGGGTATCCAACAAACTTTTATAAAGGTCCCTTGATTTATACTTTCAAGAAAGCATGTCTTACCCACACCAGGGTAATTCCTTGATACAAAGATCGGAGTCTGTCTTGTTATCCTCGCAAGCCCTCAACAATCAGGTAGTCGACACCTCTTTCTTCCCCAGCAAGGAATCCCTCAACATTAATCTAGTCGGCACCTCTGTCTTCCTATCCCCGGAATCCCTCGATTGTACACAACATCAATCAGAGTCGCACGAAGAAAAGCTAAACAAGTAGTTCAGTATGCATAAAGTTATGAAAGTATCTCTCCAGAAATCCCTTCAATAGCATGTGGTCTCTAGAGTCACAGAACCGTCATGAGATCTTTCAAATGAGCTCATATTTATAGGCACAACTTCAAAGGTCGGCTCCCTCCTCTAATGGTCATGTTTTTCCTTAAATTTTAGAGGGGCCAATACATATTTCACTCAAACAATGGTTAGTGAGTAACTAAAAGAATGACATAATTTTATAACTAAACAAGTGTAACCATAACCAAAATATAATATTTGGAATGTAAGTAAATGAAAGTTTGGAGTCAATCCAAAAAAGGAATTCGGAGTCGATAGACAAAGATATTCGATTTCTGTTTCGTATAAATTCAGAACCTGAATTCTATATAATTATGAAGTCTGAATTTCAAGGAAATTCGGAATCTGGATTCACAAGTATTTAGAACCTGAACTTACAAAGTTCAGAGTTGGAGTTCATTAGAATTCAGAGTCAGAACTCATAAGAGTTTGGACTCTTAATTCAGAGAACTCGGAGTCAGAGCTCAGAGAAGTTTGTATCCAGAATTCATAATCAGAATTCGGATTTAGAACTTAGAGAAGTTCGTATCCAGAATTTGTATTCAGAATTTAGAGTTAGAACTCGGTGAAGATTTTAACCAGAATTCTGTTTCAGAATTTGATGTTAGAACTTAGAAGAGTTCATAACTAGAATTCTGAGAATTCGAATCTTAAAACAGAATGCTTCATATCTTGGTAAATATAGGATTCAATGGTTTTTGTTTCAAACCAAATTTTACAGTTAGAAAAATTATGATATGAACAGTAAACATGGTAAGGATAAATTTTCTTGGGAAAGGAAATTTTTCCTTTTAAAAGTAAATCATAGGGTAAAAGAGATTTTCCTTAATATAAGGTGTTTGTTATTTTCAGAAAAAAGGAATGGTAAAGTCATAAAAAAACCTTATTGTCTTAAAAATCTCCCCCAAGCATGAAGGAATGGAAAATTCATAAGGAAAACCATATTGACTCAATAATAGAAACTATAAGATGAATTCTTAGAGCTAACTATCGATTATTTAAATTTTTATTAGGTTCATCTATTGAAATGATCCATTAGAGATCTATGGAAATTTTGAATAGCTTACACCCTATGACTAATAAATATATTATTGATAACATTTTTATTGAAATAATCATTGATATTATTCTCGGGGAGTAGTAATCTAATATAATATTTCTTTATGGTACATATAATATTACTAAGTTGATCTTATATGATTTAATTTTTAATATTATGTAATAAGAGGGTATACTAAAGAGATATACATAAAAAAAATGGGAGAGTTTGTTTTTCTTCTACATCAGTTATTACTATGAAATTGATATATTCATAGAATGTTTCTATTTATTCAGTGAAAAATAAAATTCAAGTTTAAATAAAGACCATTTCATCTAAATATTGTGATAATGAATAAGCTAATCTTTCCCCAAGAATGAATATAATTTTTGAGTTTAAATATTTCAAAAATACATATAAGAAAAATTCTAGAGGAAAATTGAATGTAAGTAATCTAATAAAATGATATATTATGTTTAAAAACTTTATATTTTAAAATAAAACACTATTTTCGATTACATAAAAATCACACCACATTGATCTTAAATGAATAAAAAAATATTATTATTTAAATGTGACCATTATAACCTAACCATTAAATTAGTGTCTATAAATAAGATTAAAAAATTATCAAATCAATATGATGTTATTACAAAGAATATAAGTATTGAAAATGTTTAAGAAATAATCACATAACTTTTTATTAATTTCATTTTATTCATAAAAACATTATTTATTAAAAAAATATTTTTATTATTATGTAAAAATTTTAATTTACATCCAAAAATGTGAGATAATTTTTTTTTAAAAATATAACTTCATTTATGATATACTTATATAAAAATTAGCTTATACTAAAAAATTGATAATTTTATGAAAGTTGGATATTTTATTGTGTAGAGAACATATCCTTATTTATTGAAAATTATATTATCAATTATTTACATATTCATATCTAATTTTTTACTAGTTTTAAAATTTAATTAGTTACCTTTAATTTGAAATAATTAAATTATGGTTTTGGAAGTGAATTTTACACTCTAATATAGCTCGATGACAATTTATAATTTTAAAATAGAATTCTGAAGAAAGTATTTTTATCCATGTTTTTCTAATTTAATTTTTAATTAATTTATAAAATATATGGGTTTTTAATTTTGAAAAAAAAATAGATTCCATATTTTGAATCAGTGGGTCTAAATTTAGTAAATGGGTCCCTTTTATTGTTTTTAAATATGGATTATAAACATAGTAGTTGTAATACAATGATAAATAGTAAATAGGTACATTTAGTTAAAACTAAAATGATAAAGACCATAAAATGACCCAAATTTTGTAATAGTGGGTTCCCTAAACCCAACATGAAAAATAAATTTGATTATCATATCATGTATACAGATTGATATGCATGATGTTTTCTTACCAATATAGTGTAGTTTTTTCTACATCCACTATTTAATGGAAATTTAAATATGTTTATTTTTTTATTAAAAACATATTGCAGATACCAGTATCTAATGTGAATCCTGAGATTATATAACATTAATATTTAATAAATTTTCTATGATATAAATACATATTACTGACTAGAAACAATAGATGATATGATATCAGGTGTTGGGGGCTCATAAGAATTGATACATATTCTCATTATGCTCACACATAGTGATCTCTAACAGTGAAATTATGAGGATATACTCAGCAATAAGAGTATCACATTTTTTTGGAATCATTTTTTTTCTAATCTATGTGCATGTGTGTTGGTCTGCTGACTTAAGATCAAGACCATTGTGTTTCATTTGATCTAGTTCTTTGTTGTAAGTAAAAACCGTGATATTGAAATCATGGAGACGTACCTTGATTTGGTTGCGTCATTAGTGATATGAAATTGGTTTTATGGTTGAAAAATTATTTTTCACTTCTAAGTTGAGAAAGTAATATATCTTGGTACTTGTTGATTTGGATGGTAGTACCTTCAAAATTCTTTGTCTAGGGTTTTTGAGGGTAAATACAATCAGTTAGATAAAAAATAATAAATCATGAAAAGGCAAATGACACAAGTGTGAGTCCTGGTTTATGAGATATCTAAAGAAGAATATATTATAGTACATAGTAATTTTCGGTAGGTTAGTTGGAATTTTTTTTGAAATATCTTATCTATTTATATGCCTTGATAGGTTTCTGGACTCTTCTATTGGTATGTGAATATTATTCACTTTAATCTAGATAAAGGCCTAGAGGGTCAAACCTAATAGAATATTGAATAATTCTCCCTATTTAGTTGAATATGTATGTTAGACATAGTGGGCCACGCCATGGGGTATGAGATTTGTAAAATTTATCGATCACCAATAAATAAATAAATTCATTATTATTCCAGTGAAGAATAATGGTTTTGAATTAATTTATAGTATTTAAAAATTTGGTAAATACATGAAATAATATTAGTTGAATGATTATTATTTTCATATTCTAGTTTCATTTAATATTATGAAGGGATGAAAAGTCGAGTTAAATTACACAATTTTATCACACAATACATTTAATATATATATTATAGGTATGTGGTAAAATATAAATAATATTTTTTACATTTTTAAGTTCTTCATTAATTAATTTATTGAATTTCAATGGATGATATATTTTGGGGTGTGGGGAACCCATTCGGGTATTTTGAATCCCTTTATAAAAGAAGGAGAGAGGCACATTATCATTGTGATGTTCATTTCAACGAAGTGACAACCTCTCTCTTTTCTTGTTTTATAAAGTGATAATTCATCTCTTGGAGGTTGATCCAGGAACACCTTCAGTGGATCATAGTCAATATATTATGGTGATCAATGTGATGCTAAATTACCCATGGAAACACAATATTGGAACCTGGATTACGAAGAATGTCAAGTGCGCAGATTCTTGGAGAGTGTGTCGATTATATAAAGGTGTTATACTTTAGATCCTTTGATCAATGATTGTATGTGATGAGATGAAGTCATGGACACTTCAGTTTCTATTAAGTTATTAATTTGTATAATTTTATATGATCTGAATAATTTACATGGGAATCTAGAACTGTACCATGGCTATTATCATTAGAGATAACAACTCTCATCATCATGATAATGAAAATTTAAAATCACCATCCCACCAGATTCCTTTGTGACCAAGGTACCTTCAATTTTTATCAAAGCAAGCTGATAAATATATGGAGCCTAGAAAAATTAAGTTGCATTAAATTTTGGAAGATTATCTTATTCTGGTCCTAATGGTTCTAACCGTGAGTCTTTTTGTGGTCAGATAAATATTCTTTGTCATCCAAAAAAATATGTTATGGTTTTTTTCATGTTTTCACGGGTATTAAAATTGAAATTAATTATTTTGGTTTTCAAATAAACTACTGTGTTCTAGTTGATAATTGCTAGAATAGAATGTTCTGACCGATGATCATTTCCCCCTAGAAATTTCATTTCAAAATAAAATTATAATATTTTTTAGAGGATATTATAATAGATTTATGATTTTGGAAAACAAAGTGGGTCATTATTTCACTAACCAAAAAATTAGAGAAAAAACAAGAGTTCCATTTTATCAAGAAATAAATTATAAAGAGGGCATTCAAATTTTGAATTTTAAAAAGACAACAAAAAAAAGAAAAATATCTTCTTTATAAGATTTATCCTCTATGGGGTCCCCATTGTCTCTTTTCTCACTCCTCTTAGTAAGCACCATGTATCCTCTCACCTAGGCCACAATGCATTGTCCCTCCATATCGTCTAACCTGACAACTCTATTCGAGCTTCTCTCTTTTAGGGACCTACCTATTGGCCACACCATCCTAGGTTAATCCACCACATCCATCAGCGCATCAAACTCCTCCCCTCCAATTGGTCGGCTCTCTTCCCCTTTCTGTACTCTACCCGGATTTATTTGGATATAGCCACATGAGATGGTTCATAACCACCCCTGATCTAGTACAATATATGATTGTACCACCTCCTATGGTGCATAAGACCACCATCCCACACACTGCCATCCCTCCAAATATCGTTGGGTAGTTTTGGATTCTTCCCTTATGCCCCTCCCCTTCGCTTCGGTCAGAATGTGCATGACCATTGTCCAGATGTTTCACCCATTCCATGCACTCCTAGATCTGGAAATGGTATCCATTAACAAATAACCTCAATGCTAGATCCATCATCATCACGAGTTGGTAATCTAGCTATTGTGGTGTTGGACACATAGGATTTCTTTTGGAGAAAAACGATACATGAGGCTAGCATGGAAGCACTTCCACCAAACAACTGACACCTTAGGTGCCTCTATGACAATATGGTCCACTATATGGGCAAAGTCATGTCGAGTTCCACCCTAGGATTTCCCACACCCAACTATCGCACCCTAAGTTACCTTATAAAGGTTATATTGGCTGAATTCTATCCTCAAATAAGTCTAGGAGATCATTACTAATCATGTATGGATAATAGAGTACCTTTCTAGCCTAGAATGTCATAGAATGGGATTTTCATGGCCTATAATGGGCCTATAAGGTTCTACCAGACATGAAAAATCCTTGCGCTGAGTTTTGTGGGACATGTTTAATTAAATTAAATTAATTGATAATTTTAACTTATGATTTAAAATAAATAAATTAATATATTAATTTGTGATTAAAATAATATTTTTAATACTCGAGGATAAAATTAATTTAGATTTGAAATTAAATTAAATTAATTGTTGGTATTAAAATAAAAATGATTAATAGACATAATTTGAATTAAATAATTTTCTAATTTTAATTCCTTTATTATATTTAAAAGAACTCATACAGAAATTCTTTCAATTTAATTTTTCTCATGCCTAATATTACCCTTTATTGATCTTGAGTAATTGAACTAACTTGGTCATGTTCTATTTATTTAATTAATTATTTTTTTAAAATACATGTTATGTTTTTAATTAATTATATATCGATCTGTGCATAATGTTTATTTTATTCTAATATATATAAGTGCATGCACACCCATTTTAACTGATGTATATTTCCCCCCTATAACCCCTCACATGCAAATGAGTATTTTTATAAATTGGAAAACTAAAGTGTATGATGAGGACCCAACCAAGATGAGGTCGTATGCCTTGATTATGATAATGCATGATATAGAACCTGCCATGGAATGGTGATATCCAAGAAAGAAGTGCACATACATGATGTGGGTGAGCTATATCATGAGTTAAGAGATGACTCAGGTATAATTTCCCAAGGGTGTGGTTGGACCATTTAATTTAAATGGATCATCCAATATTAGATGCTCAAGACCATCCTAGTAGTGGATTTCCTTTATGAATTTACGTAATATTTAATGATTTTTATAATAGAGGGAAAATACATAAAATAAAAAATAATAAAATTCACAATGAATTGGTGATTATTTTTTAAATTAATTTTTAGTTGTGAGAATGAAAACATAGATGAAAATGATTAATAGAAATGAATTTCATTAGTTTACAGAAAAATAACAGAAACCCTTAATGAAATAATAGGTCCTAACTGCCTTCCATCAATCAAATTTAGACAAAACTGGCTGTGTGGGATGCTCATCATAAAAATTTTAAGTTTTTTCTTCTTACTATTGATTTATTATGATAGTGGTGGGTTGAAATAACTAATGTGGTACTAAATAGTTTCCAAATACATTTTAATATCATTTTAGATTCAATCTTTGAGTAAATTGATCTATGATTCTAGAAGTTGGTACTTCACTCAATAGATCAAAGAACTAATAGATAATGTTGTTGGCTAGTCAAACACCTACCTGGAACCTTCTGTGTAGTGGTTTAGTCAATGAATGTAGACTATTGGGTAAGTTTTAGGGATCAATTAAACCTAAATAATAAAGAATTATAATATTCTAATTCAATTATAGAGGATTCTTAGAATTAAATAAATTAAAGGGATACATTTAATAATGAAATTAATTAATAAATAATTTCTGAATTGGTAATCAAGATAAATGTACAATATTATGATGATTATTTTTTAAATTTAAAGTAATAACACACAAAAATCAACTATAATAATATTGGACAACGTAAATGTTTAAACAAGAATGAATTTCCAAGTACAGTATATGTGCTTACTCATATTACTATGATATAAAAAATTCAAGGTACTGGTGTCTCCAAACCGATTATTAGCAACCTTAAGAAGAGATGGTGTATGAAATCTTATAAGATACACATGTATGAAAAACATTATGGTTATTTTAGAATGTTTTCATGGATGTTTTATGTTATTTGCGGTTACAACCATAGGAAAAAGATGATAAAACATGTAGTCTCATCTCTGGGAAGATTATGTGGAGAATGAAAAGCCAGATTTGAATGTGATGATTACAATAAATATTTATAAATTGGAATTAATATCATGATAATTGAAATAATCTCACTCTCATTAACACCTTATTACTCTATGTACATTTTAGGATACAAATTCAAAAGTATGGAGTAAACGCTTCATTACCTTTTAGGTATGTTTCACCAAGAAATAAGAAATAAGAATATAGATTTATATTACGTTATTATGGTGAAAATGTTTAATGGAATGGAGAAAAGGACAATGGAAATTGTAACTCCAAATGATTATTTTCATCATCCTCTAATGAAATTAGGTTGGTTATAAAACATGAGGTTTTTTGGATGAGACATCATGAAATTTATTTATGGAATTTTAAATGAAAAGAATTTAATTAAAAAAGCTTGTACCTACTTATAATTCTAGGAATATTTATCAATTAATGTTTATAATAATAATATTGGGTATAGAATACTTTATTTAAATCATATATTTGTATTTGAATAATGAAACAAAGTATAGATATGTTTTAATATAATAGGTGTATTCTCCAAGTGGCTGAGAAAAGGTTATTCCTATGTTAGTGGTGAGAATCCCATAAATTCTAATTATTAAATTAATTATTTATGTTAATATATTATTTACTATAAACAAAACATTTATATAATGTGTCCATTGGAAACCGAGGGACATTATTCTAGGTTCCGGAATGAGTGTTGTTTGTGGTATCTTCTTCTCAATCAATAGTTCCATGATACTTAAATCATAGGAAAGAAGTGATGAATATAAAATGTATGATTTATATTCCCAGTTATGGAAAGATGAATATTTATCAATAAAAAATAAAATTGGATATTAATTATATTCTCAGCATTGTATTTTGACTCAGTATAGCTAATTTCATTTGGTATTATTGACTTATTTAGTTTTGAAAAAGAATCAATTTGATAAAAATCCATGATAAAAATCTTCAGAATCAGTTCATATAGAGAGAATGAACTATTCTATGGGTAATATAGATGCATATAAACTTCATAAGATTCCATTAATTAGATAAGGAATATAAAATTAAGTATGATATTTTTATGTTTATTAGTTATAAGATGTTTTGGTTAGTCTTGTCGAAGAATATCTTGACAAATCATTATCGATCAATATAATGTACCATGAAGTAATTCATAAACACACATTTCCTTATCCATATAAAGACATTTTTAGAAATAAGAAGGATCGATAACATTTCTTAAATGTTAACATTGATAAAAAAATTAGTGTGGATTAATTCCAAGACACACATTTTATACATCAGATTTATGATGTAAGTAGTCTCAATGTTGCAACCTGAAAAACAATCCATTATATTTCAAGACATGCTTTGAAAATAACTATGATATACCATAACAATATGAAAACTATAATAACTAATGTATATCATATGAGTCAATGTATGATGAAAATACATTATGTCATAAAAAATATGTTTATATGAAAATAGTTTTTTAAGGATATAAACAAATTTGCATCAATATAAACACATTGTGCATCTAAGTAACTCTACTAATGGTTTCCTATAATATTACATAATTTTATAAGATTGAAAAGTGGTAGTCAAATGATATACAACATTTATATATAATGGTGCACATCGGTACTATATATGTTTTGAGTAACATTGACTTGGGTTTAGTCAATACTAAAAATACACAAATAGTTTCCACATCAATTAGTTCCATAAGTGCTTGTGGAGCAAGAATTTTCCAGCAACATATATTGCATAGGAAGGTTGGATCCATAGTGATGTTTTTATATTCACTATGTCTAGTGATACATTATTGAGTGAGATTAATGATTTCTAAAATAATGAAGTATACGAAACCCAGCTAATATTGAAAAGGTCAATTGAAATTCGATAACGAATTCTATGTATCAATGTAAAATGTGGATTATAATTTTGAATACTACAGTGGGTATTCGAATGAGATGATACATTGTTAGTAAAAGCATAGAACCAATAAGGATATTTTTGTTGTACTAAAATAGTAAGACTATATCTATTAGTGATTTAATTGTCATATATAACTTTTAAAATAATTTTTTTGGTCATCAGATTTCAAGACCAACTATCTCGGAAGGTATCTATATAATGAAACTAGAAAGGGATGATGAAACTATTTGATTACAATAATGGGTGCATGTTACGGAAATCTAGTTCAGGATTAATGTAAGAAAAAATATCTTTGAGAATTAATTTGGATTGAATATTTGTCATGTGTTTACTAGATTTTAGTGGGAGTGCCATTGTTTTTTGAGATTAATATATTTGGCGACATAAGGAAACTATGTATTGGTATGACATAAATTTATGACATGGATAAAAGTAATTCTCCTATAATTGACTTAAAGAAAAAACCTTTGATCTATAGAAAAGGATCTACTAAGATAGATATAACATTTTCACAGACCTAGTCAATTGTACATATGGTGACATGGTATTGAAAAAAACATGTAACAATTGATGGGAAATTTTTTTACTGGTGACAGTTTGAATAAATCACTCCAAATAGGCATGTGAAGGCTTTGGGTGATATTATGTGGGGAGTTAAGTTCTATATGCTTCAACGTTGGATCAATTATAGAATCCAGGATATGTATAAGACATGATATTGCTAACATATACATAATATTAGGAAAATATAAATTATATGTAGGAAAATTAAAAGTAAAGATTTTAGTACTATATGATTTCACTAGTGAAATTAAAAATAAAATGTACCTGGTAAGTGGAGAAGAAAGGATACTAGTTTTAAGATGGGACGTAAACTTTTATTCCTTATATTAATGTGATCTAATGTCACAGTTAGGATAAGGTGATTAGTGAGACGTGTTCATACAATCTAGTTGTAGCCATACCTACATAAACTGAGTATGTTGTAGCTTCTGATGTAGTTAAAAGAAATTATTATATGAAATAATTTAATTCAGATCCTCGAATAACACCTATAAAGTAATGTTTTATTATTATGATAATTATGTTTTAAGTAATAGATTAGATATCAGGTTATTCTACTGTGAAAACAAGATATACTCAAGGATTACATCTCTTTATAAGTTATACTCTAGTAAATCAGGACTTTCATAGTAGAATATCCACATAGTGGCAATATTACAGACCCAAAATCTATAGACATTAATCAGTAGAAATAGGATCATTATCATGTGAGATTTACAAGGTCACTTAGCAATTTGGCTATTGTACAAGTGGGTATGTTGTAATAGTGGGTTCCCTTGACCCCACATGAATAAATTTTATATTACCATATCATGTATATAGTTAGATATACATGATTTTTAATTACCAATATAGTGTCGATATTTATACGTATTCTATTTAACTGAAATTTCCATAGATTAATTATTGAATCAAAAGGTTATATCATATCCCATTCTATAATGAGAACCTTGAGATACTATGTCATTAGTTTTAAAAAAAAGTCCATATTTTCTATATACATATTAATATTGGGAAAAAAATATTTTTGACTATCACTTGTTGGGGGCTCATAAGCACTGAGACATATTCTCATTAAGTTCACTATTTATGATATATAGTAGTGAGATCATTAAAATAGACCCACCAATTATAACACCACATGTTTTGTGTGCCATTGGTTGTTTCTATCTACATACATATGTATTGGTCTCCTAACTTGAGATAATTACCAATATGTTCCATCTAATCACATACATTGTTTTAAGAGAAAAAACTATGATATTGAAATCGTGGAGAGGTAGCTCATGTTGGGTGTGTCAGTGGTGGTATGACATTGATTGAATTTTCATTAAACGATTCTCACTTAAGGGTTTAGGAAGTAATATATCTCTATCCTTTTTTATTTAGAAGGTAGATCCTTTATAAGTCCTCTCCCAAGGTATTCTAGTGTAAATCCATCCATTTAGATAAAAAATAATATTTCTATAAAAGAGAGATGACATGAGTATATTTCCAATTTAGGATATATATAATCACAAAGAGATTATAGTACTCAATATGTTTCCATAGGTTGGTTTTTATTTTTTGAATTTACATATTTATTTAGTGTATTTTATTAGATTCTTGACACTACTATTGGTATTTGAATATTATTCAATTCTATCAAGATAAGGGCGTTGATCATCACACACAATAGTGTTTTCAATAATTCTACCTATTTATTTGAATATGTATAATGGACATGGTGATCCCAAAAACGGGGTATGATTGTTGTCCAAGTTATCGATCACTGTTAAATAAATAAATAAATTATTATTCGGGTGAATAATAATTGTTTTGAATTTTTTTATTGTATATAAATGTTATGTATATAAGAGAAATAATATTAATCGAATAAATAATATTATAATATTATTGGTTTGTTTAATATTGTGTAGGAATGATGTGTTTAGTTCAACAACTCAATTTTATCACATAATATATTTAATATATATATTATAGGTATGTGATAAAATATAAATATTATTTGTGACATACATTTGTTATTCATAAATTTATTTATTTCTTTTTAGAGGGTGATATATTACTAGGGTTCAAGGAACCCATCCAAGTATTTTGACTCCCACTATAATTGAAAGTGAAAGGCTCATTATCATTGTGTTATTCATTTAAATGGTGTTAGAGGCTCTCTCTCCAATTTCTTTATAGATTGATAAGGCCTTTCTTCAATCACTGGTCAATGAATTCCTTAAAAGGATCAAAGGAAACATAACATAGTGATTGACATGACACCTATAGACTCATCAAAACTCGGCACTAGCACCCAAATTACAATGAATGGTGATCGCATGGGTTTCTCGATGTTATTTGGATGATATAGAGGAGTTAAACATTGTATACTTCAAGAAATGATCACCAGAAATGGGATGTATTCATGAACGCTTTAGTTTCAAATAAGTTTTGCAATATTTTTATTTTATTTGATCTGATTAATTTATGTAGGATCCATAAATTGTATTAGGGCTTGAATAGTTGGTGATGAAAAGTATCACCATCCTGACATGGAAAATATTAAAATACCAGGCCCACCGGCTTCTATTGTGACTATGGTTACTTCACCAAACACTTAACTAAATATTAATTAAAGATTATATCTCGACCATAATCATAAAGGGGTATAAATTAGAAACCTTTTTCGGCCACATGGATTAAATTTATGATCTTTATTTTAATTAATTTAAGGAAATGTCAATCACATCACAGACTACTTTTTAATACATGAAATTTTTTTAATATGGTGTTATAAAGAGTATATTTTTGAATATAAATAGTATTTTTAAATATTAATTATTTATCTTCAGGATGTTGATTTTTTTTAATTATTATGGAATGAATAATTAAATTAAATTATTATATGATGTTGATGTTGCAGTTATTTAATTCATTTAATAATCAAATAAATGATATTAAAAATATTAAAATTAACATAACATGAAATATTTAAGGGTGTACAAAAATTATATAGATGGAAATACATTTTTAGGATACAATAAAATAGTAGGTTCTGATTTTACTTATTTTATTGATGTTTTTAAAGTCAAAGTAATTAATTGTATCAAAATAAACAATAATTATATTTTAGGGGATTAGTTTTTTTAAAAATTATTTAAAAATCGTTTATATATTAATTAAGAACAAAATGGATAATAAATGGTTGAAAATTTCATCCCATGGGAGATTATAGTCTATTTTGAGTAATTTTGATCCAGAATAGTCTTATTATATTTTAATATTTTGAGAAATTTAAAAATTGCCTCAGACCCCAATTATAAAAGGGCACCCCTTCCATCACTTATTTACACTGATTTAAGCCATCATTCTCCAAAAAATTTACCGATTCGTCTTATCCAAAAACTTTCCTATGTTATAATGGTTATAGTACTTATGAAAGACCAAATTTGATCCTTTAAGAAGAGTTCAAAAGTATGTTTTCTTAAGAGTAGGTTGATGCACAATCAACTGAAGGAAAGTTCAAGTTAAGAGGTTTTCATCTCACTTTTCCTTTTCCTATAAATATGAAATATTCACAACGTATTTGTTTTTTGTGGTGTATATACCAACTATTTGAACAATTATAAAAGGAAACACAATATCTTCATGTTATTTAATGTTTCAATTAATGTTATTTCTTTCATGGGGCTTACAATTCAATGTTTACTAAAGTGATAAGGAATTATTTCAAAATCAAATCATTAATTGGGATTTTTTATGTTTAAGTACACAACAGAAAATATTTTTATTCCATGAACATATTTTCTAAATGTGTTTTCAAAATTTTTTTTAATACTTTCATAAAAATAGTCAAATTCATTTTTAACCCTGATTTAATTTTATCAAAAGTGTTTTAAAGGAATATTTTTTACTTTTAATAATTGAGGTAAATTACAGATTTTTCGAAAATAAAATAAAAGGAATGTTTTTTAATATATAAAAAATTTGTGTATTTTCACATATTCATGAAAAATTAATGCATTATAGCTTCCATAAAATTTTTACATGGTTATTTTTAAAAAAAATGTTTTATATTATATTTTTGGATTTTATTTTTCAAATTGAAATTAAATGTGAAAATTATACATCATAAAATTTGTTTCAAATGATATTTTGATGGTAATTTGGTTTATAAATGAAAACAACCATTTAGATTACTTATTCACCAATGGTTATATGATTTAATAATACCATCCTTTTAATAAGTCACATATATGTGATCATTAGATATTTCATCTCAATTAAATACCCATATTCTTGTATCATGGATATGATTATTTCCTAAGATGTATGCCATTTTTTAAAATAGTGTCACATATTGAAAGTACTTTAGAGACTTGATATTTTTTATGAATTCATATTCTTTATTCCATATGGATATGTTTTCAAAACATATATTCATTAATGAATTAAATCAATCATTATATATGTAAGAAATGTCATGGATTTACTATGATAATAGTGGATTAGAATTATATAACCTGATGATGCATTGGTAGGTCAAATGATGAAAATCATTTGGAAAAATTAAATGGGTTTTTTACTTTTAATGATCAAAATTTCCTTAAATGGTACTGATCATATAGATACCCTAATTTCTATGTTCATAGAGTTAAATATTAATTATTTACCTCACATATAATTTTTTTATTATTATCGATGATGTTTTCAATAAAATATTATCCATGGATTCCGATTATACATAACATATTGATTAAAAGGTATTATGTTTCCAATTATTTACATTTATATAATTATTATTCCATATCCTCTCAAGAAAGAAATGTTATATGTTAAATGTAATGTCTATTAAGATAATTACCTTTCCATGTTTATTATTCATTATTCATAATTTCTTCCATTATACACATACATTTTTTGATAATTGGATATTATACTTTTATTATGTTTACTTTATCCACGATTCTAGGAATTTTATGATGATTGATATGATATGATATTATAATGTCTGTAATGGTGTACTCAAATAAAATACAATATTTTATTTTATTTTTTAAATTGTGCCGAAGAATTTATGTATGGATCTAGTTTACCAAAACTATTAAACTTTTAGTTTCTTCAAGATATTATTCTTCAGATCTAGTTTCAATGTAAAAATGTAAACATGACTATGGGATATTAGGGTTCGGGTTGTTATAGCTGGTATCAAATAAAGTATTATAGAATGCTTTGGAAAAAGAATTAGGAAAAAATATATTAGAAAACATAATCTTATCACTGGATTTGAGTAGATGTATATGTCACAGATAATATTATAGACATTAGTAGGGTAAATAATATATGTTTTGTAATTTGGTTATTGTTTCTCATAATCTTCTTTTTTAGTTAATTTCTAAAAATAGGAGGAATAATTCTACTATCAAATGTGTTAGATAATGATGTGACAATTTGAACCAAATTTGATATTGGTTATGGTGAATGTTTTTATGATTATTATTAATCAATTATCTTGATATATGATTTATCCACTAGAATCATAACCAACTCTTAGATTCAATAATGAAGATATGGATGGAGTTCACTAATATCGTGAATAGTGGGTACCATAATATAATTAAGTCTTGTTTCCGTCATGTTATAAATATGTAAATATACACCCAAGAGAGTGTCCGAGAGGAATAAGAAAATGTTTTATGTGTGGAAATAAATGAAAAAATAATGTAATTGTTGAGGAAAAATGAAATGTTTGGTAAAGTAAATGGATATGAATAATTGTCTCCCTAAAGTATTATGGACAGATGAATTTTTTAAATGTGGATGGTATAGGATTTATGAAAATTGATGTCCCATGAGGAAATATTTTGAAGAGATTTAGTAAGGTAACATTACTAATGGATATATTTCTCATATGAAGAGGCATCAAATTACATATGAAAGTAATAAGGTATTAAATAAATATAGCATGAATTATATTTAATGGTTTGAGAATGAAGTGGAATGATTAATGTTCTTGTGTTTGGATTTAATAGTTATATTATTTGTATAAATTGTAGATGAAATTCTGGAATAAATAAATATAAACTATATAACGATTCTACTACAGTACAATTTCATTATGGATTTGATAGCATATGATGAATAGTACTGAGGACCAAGAAAACTAATTGAGTGGAAAATTTATTTATTTTTTGGAAAATACATGATTTCGGGAAGATAACCCTTAATATTTTCTTGATGTTTAAATAATAATAATAAAGAGATGATTATGGATTAGTATTATTGATCATGAAATTAGTTATTGATTTGATAGATTATATTATCATTTATGGCTTTAACCAAATGTTTCAATTTAAAGAGTATGTTCGATAACTAAGGAATTATTTTTCTAAATCATGCATTTATTCCTTAAGGTTTTAATGTAATATATGAAAACAAATATGTGTTATGTGAAATTAATAGGTATATTATTTTGTTTGGGGAATCTAATATTAATATGATATGGTAAATTTAGTTTCCTTTCTTCTAAATTTTTTGACATTTAATTTTAAAAAAATTTGGATGAGCCTTAATGTTAACTATTTACAGAAATGATTATGTAGGACTTTGGGTGTTATTTGATTACTTGTGTTAACAATTTTGGTATTAGAAAATATCTACATATTGGAAGAATGAATTTTCATTATATTATTGATCAAATTATTTGTTAAATGTTAATTTTAATGATTCAGGTATAAATATTACTATTAGATATTTATTTCATGGAATAAAAGATGAAGTAGGAGTTGATCGAATAATAAACATATTTTATGATTATTATTACTACATGAAATGGAAAATATTTATTTATTTTCCTGAATTATTTATCTAGATAGTAAAATAATCATTCGAATTTATAAAAAAATGCCCGATATAACACAAATTTTTTCATTTTTACTTTTCATACCAATAAATCATTGATCTTTTGACTCTTCATATATTTATGGTTTTTGGAAGTTCAGATTATCCTAATAGTGTTATCTATCACTCTCTATTATTATATGGGAATTAATTTTCTCTACGATCTCCATTTTTTACTTCCCACATAAGTTTTACTACCTGAAAACCCAGTATGTGTTAATCAAATTTACTTTTTTACATCCCTTTTCTAACATATCAAGTAGTAGTTTTATTAATCAATTTTATTATATGGGATTTCAAAAAAGGTATTTTGAAATGTCATACCCTAGTTATAAAACAAAATTTCCAATTTTTAGGATCAAACTTTATAATGGTGGGAGAATGTAACATCCAAATATTTGAAAATGAAGAATTATTTTTGACAGTGAACAAGATACACCATATCAAGCTTAAACGAATAAATAAATATTATTACTTAAATGTGATTATTATAACCACTACCATTAATTTTAAGGTATAAATAGGATTAATTAATTTTTGAAATAAATAAAAATATATTACTCAATTTAAATCTCTATAATATTTTTATAAAATAATCATATATGTTTTACTGAATTAATTTTTATTCTTCAAAATCGTTTTTTCTTCAAAAATGATTTTTGGTACTTTTTATGTAAAAATAATATAATTATTTTTTGGATATTTTAAAAACATTATTTTCTTAAAATAAATTATTATTTTTAGTCATTATAACAATATTATCCTATGGCGAATTTTGTTTAATTTTTTGGAAAGTTTGATTTTTCAATGAATAAAAAAACAAAATTTAATTGAAAATGTTATTTTAAAATTACCTAAAAATATAAGTTATCATTTATATTATTGTTAAAATTTAGTATATAATTTTTTATAATAAATAAATTATGGGTTTTAAATGGATTTTATACTTTAATTTAACCTAGAAATTTTATATTTTAATAGGGCATTTTAGAGAAAAAAATGTTTTTCTTCGCATTTTGTCGGTTTAACATTAAATTAAATTCAAAAACATCTATGTGTTGAATTTTGAAAAATAAATTAAATATTTTTAATAAATGGGTAATTATTTTTAAATATGAGACTTTTTATATTTTTTCAATCTAAATTGTAAACATAGTAATTTTTTACCCCGGTAAAGGATAAAGAGGGTAATTTAGGATAAAAAAAAGTAAAAGTAACATAAAATGGCCTAGAAACTTACCTAAATATTATTGGATGAGTATATATATACCCTTATTACACAATGGATTAATTTATGGAATTTTTGGTCCACTGTTATGAGATTATGACCTTTATATTTTTTTATTTAAAAAATGTGAAATGTGTCGCACTCTTGTTTTTAATAATGGTAATATTTTTTATATAGTCTTATAGATCGAATATTTTATATTATAATTTTAATTTTAATATATAGATTATTTATATTCATCATTTTAATTTATTTATAGTTATTAGTTAATACATAATCAATATAAATTTTTACACAATGTTGATGCGGTAATTAATTAATTAATGAAAAAAATGATATTAAAAAATATAATACATAACATAATTTGAGATATTTAAGGTGATAAAATAATTTTATATAATACAATGAAATTTCTAGGATATTATAAATTAGTTGTATTGAATTTTAATTTTTTGTTGATATTTTAAAACTCAATGAAATTAATTGTATAAAAATTAACAATAATGATATTTAATGGGATTAATATTTTATTAAAATTTTTAAAAATAATAAAAATATCCAATGAGTAGACATGGGATAATATATGGTAAATAATTTCATACTCTATTCATTTATTGGAAATTTTCATGAATTTAAATATAGAATAGACATATTATATTATAGTATTTTGAGAAATTTCAAAAGTGTTCCTCACAATAATAATAGAAGGAAATCCCTTCCTTCATTTCTTTATACCACTTTGAGGCATCTAGATTTACCAAACCTAGTCCATTTCTCTTACTAAAATCCATATCTTGAATGTACATGGTTTTTTCATTCCAAATAAAAAAACCTAGACCCCTTAAGAATATTTCTAAAGGATTTATGTGGAATAAGAGGAGGTTAAAGTATGTTCAACTAAAGGGAAGAACGAGCTAAGGGTTTGTCATTTCACTTTTACATATATGAGACATTTAAAATAATCACCACTTATTTATTTTTTGTTATGTATATACTGCATCATTGATGTATTACCATGAAACAATTTGTATTAATGGTATTTTAAGTTTCATTTTTATTTAATCCATTAATGGGTATTATAATTCAAAAGTTACCAAAGTGGTCAGAGATTATTTCACCATTTCACCATTAATCGTAATTTTTTGTGTCCTTTCTCGGGAATATTTATCGTCTAAGTCCATATTTTCCAAAAAAAATCCAAAAGGTTTTTAATATTTTCTGAAAAAAGTTTAAAATCATTTGTAACCATTTTTGAATTTTAACAAAATTGTTTGAAAGGAATCCTTTTTTCTATTTTATAAAAAAGGTACCCTATAGATTTTCTGAAAAAATATATATTGAAATAGTGGTCTTTACCTTGTATGGAATGATTGGATTTCCCCTCATCTATGAATCCTTAATGATTTTTAAACTTCCTTTATATTCTTACATGGGTTTTTTTATAAAAATTAATCCCTTTTTTTTAGTTTCTATATCTGTGGTAAATTCAGTGTTAAAAAATCTATTTTTTAAAAATATTTATAATGATATTTTCATGGTTCTTTTATTCATCACTGAAAACAACACTTTATTTTACTTATTAACTACTAGGTTTATTTTTTATGATACCATACTTTTAAGAATTCATTTACATGTAATAATTGGATATTGTATTTCTCATAAATATTTGTATTCTTGTATCAGGGATATTATAATAAAATACCATTTTCACATACAATGTTTCATTTTGAATGTATTTTATTTACTACGGAATTATTATTAAAAAAATAATTTTTACTCAAAGAGGATATGTGTTGATAAGCCATATAAATTCATGAATTAAATCTATTACTCCATATATGTGTAATGATTTGGACATATAGTGATTAGTGGGGTCTTGAATAATACATCACCTTGATAGATCGGTATGTCTCAAGAGATAAATTATTTGGGAAATGTAAATTTGTTTAACCCATTATTATTACAATTTCTTATGAATGGTATTGAGAATATAGATACCATGATGTAAGTTATCATGGAATATAATATTAAAAATTTCCCACATTAATAATTCAATTATTATTATCCATGATTTTTTCACTATAATATTATCTATGGATTCTTAATTTTCCCTATATACTGATTAAATGGAATTTGTTTCCAATTATTTACATTTCCATAATGATTATTCCACAACGTCTCATGATATACTAGTGATTGATTAAATGATATTTGCTTTCGGTTATTTACCCTTCCATATTGAATATACATTATTCATAATTTATTATTTTTTACTCATACCGTTTTTGAGCATTAGATCTCATCACATTTTTATATTTCCATTCTCCATGATTCTATGATATGTATTATGATTGATATTTATAGACACACTAATTGGAATAATTGTGTACTCAATGAAAATACAATCTATTATTTTATGTTTTAAATTATTATGTGAAATTTATGTATGTATCTTGTTTACAAAGACATAAATATATGAACAAAATTCCATAAAATAATTCACTTGTCTATCTTGAGATGATAAGGAATAATAATTTTGGAAATGTAAATGTTTTGAAACAGATTCCATTTAACATGAATCCATCGATAATATCATAGTGAAAATATCATTGATAATTATAACTGAATTCTTGATGAAGGAAATTCTTTACTATTGGATTTCATGCTATGAAGCACATGACACCTCTAACATCAAGGCCTTTCAGAGTATTTTTTAGAACTATAAGTAGGAATACATTTAATTTTTCCAATGTATCTATCTCATGATACATACCAATGAAATGGAGGAAATAAATTCTAGGCCCCACCCATCACTATTGTTCTAAATAATTCAACATATATCGAATAATATTTTTAATTCATGAAATATATTCATTGTAATAAAGTATCTGTATTGATTTAATAATAGATATTTGTTAATATTTTCCCAAATTTAAAAATAGATATTCAATTTAGAACATTTTAATTAGAAATTAAATAATATTTATGCTATAAACATATCTATTATATAAGGATAATGATATTTTTGAAAAATTTAAGATCCAATGATCACAAGAAAGTTTTTTTTTAAAATAATGTATAATTAAATCATAAAACCGGCTTTGATTAAGTAAAATTAATAGTTTAAGTCATTTATGAATAAAAGTAAAATTCAAATATCATGAATACATTATTTATTAAAATATAGTTTTCACTATGAAATTCACTTTTAAAAAATTACTACACCAATACTAAAGAAAAAAATATTCCTTGGAAATCATATTGTAAACTTGTAAATGAATGAAAAAAAGTCATAAAAACGTGAAGGAAGAAAAAATCCACGAATTATGTATATGTAAAAAACAATCCTTCCATATTTTTGTTAGAAAAGTCACAAAGTACTTCATTTTTATAATGACCAAAATTTTATTTTCAAACAATTTTTAAAAAATCAATCTTTTGTAAAAATTGATTATAAAAAAATTTAAAGAATAAAAAAATTCCATTTCTAAAAACACCTTTAGAAAACATGGACAAGAAATAAACATATTACTTAATTGTGAATTCAACACAAATAATCTTAAATAATAGAGAGATTATGAAATAATCCCTTAACACTTGGGTTTATTTAAATTAATATTCACCATAAAATAAATAACATAAAAATTATACATTAGCAGCCATGAAGATAAATAAATTCAATATATAAAAAATTAATGGGGATGCATGAACACCACACAAAAGAAATAAGTGGTTAATATGAAATATGTCTCTGATAAGTAAAATTGAAACTAGAAACCCTTACCATATGAATCCTTTGAGTTAAACATTCTTTAACCAACTATAAAATGGTTTTAATCATGTAAAATGTCTAGTTGGAAAACCATAATAGATCCTGAACAAAATCATGAGTCCCAAATGGATCTTGATATACCATGATCCAACCCAACAACCCATGCATAAACTTGACACCAAGTCCCTATCTTGGACTTGTAACATAAATAAGTGTCTTCTATTTTAGTACACATATTTCATAGTGGCTTGAGCAAGGTGTATGTACAACTCAAACGGCCACAACCAATGGCGTCTAAACAAATAACCAGTTTGTATAAGTATATATGCAGGAAATAAAGTATAGAAAATAAATATTTGAACAAAAGTAAAATGATTCACATTTAATTTATAACCATTTAACTAATATTTATAAAGAAGCAAGTTTTATATTTAAAAATTTCTAATTCTGTATTTTATTCATCAAGTTCTAAGAAGTCAACCATCCAAGTAAAATAAACTATTGTTGGTCACACTGAGATCATAATCCATGGTATAAGTGTTTATCAACATAAAATAGCAAGGGAATTTACTAGTCATAATTTATCACCATTTCCCAAATCATTAGTCCAACAATCACACAATGTCCATTAATGTGGGAAGCATGGAGCCTTTTTCTGACATCCAAACGAATATTGTGTTCATATGTTGCGAATATTAGAGCCTCGGTAGAAAATCCCAACCATAAATTAAATAACATTATGTTGGAGACTTAAACAAGGTAGTCTCACCCAATAAAATCACACATACCTTTACTATTCAGTACAAGTAGTGTCATCCAATGTAATAGTTATGATCCTAGAACATATGTTACACTCTCTATCTCATTAATTCTATGGGTGGGTTTTAGAGTCTCAGTCCAACCTTACCCATGGGAGGAGCCTTAGTCCAATACCAAACAGACCACCAATCCATGTTCACATTCTTCATTTATTATAACACATTTACTATTTAAATGCCTTAGCTCATTTCAGTAAATATTTAATTTACAAAAAAAACACATTAAATACTCATGTCATTAGACCAAATGCCACTTATCCCATATTAATAACTAGAAAACAATTAACATCAAATTCATTTCCCAATCCATCACAACACATGAATAAAAATACAAATTTGAAATTATATTGAAGCCAACGCATTAGACATAGGCCTTCTTATAGGTAAATTAAAAAATTCCCCAATGATTTAATTTCCATTTCCAATTATTTAAAATAATCATCAAGTAATTCTAATAATATAGAGACCACACACACATTTTAAATCCTCAATTTAAATACAATTGAAAAAACCTTTTAAAATCACATTCAGTTCAACACATACTTTTGTAATGTTATCCACTTTCAAAGAATCCTTTTCCCCTAATTTAATATCCATAACCCAATTAAAATCCAAAATGTATTATTGAAACCATTTCAAATACCCTAGATTCACTTCAAAAAATCAAAATATTAGCAATTCATTTTACTATTTAATGAATCCCACAAGCCTGATTACAATTTACTACCCATTTTCTTTAATATTTCCATCATTTAAATGTTCACTAAATTATCTCATCATCTTAAAGGGTTCGAAATACACTACTGGTAGCCCCAGTTTTTTTCTCACATCATCAATGAACCTAATGGGGTCCGTTAAGTGTCTCGTAACCCAGTATGAGAGCCAAATAACATTCCATATCCAAGGATATTAAAACAAAACAAGTATCACATTATCACAACAATATAGACTTTTAAAACATCAACACAGTGTGAAAATATTTTAGATGGCCTGCCAAATTTCTTTTTATAAACTCCTTATTAACCTCCACCCTTGATTCTAAAAACAAAAAAAATTTAAGACCCTATATAGAATCCTCTGTAAAAAAAATGATTGTTATAGGGGTTCATATGAATTATAATGATTCTAAAATCCCAAATTCAGAAAAGAGGGTAGAAGAGGGTTCCACATGCCACTATATTTGATTCAGACCCAAATTCTATCCAAACATCCAATAATAAAAGGATAATAATCCATTGGAAGTCTATATAGGGTTTTTATGTCACCCAATATACTGGAGAAGTAATAGGGAAGAAATAAGGGTTAGATCACTAAAAGCCTTTGAGGGAAGAACTGTAACACACCGACCAGAGTTACCCAGAGTCAGTGCATTATTAAATTACATTAAAATGATAAAAGGAATCATTTCCCGAAAGAATAATCTGTTTAGTATCCTTGGAAGTACTAGATACACTCATAAGTTTTACATTACATAATTAAATATAAACATCAGTAACATTTCGTCCCATTTTTAAATACACTTATATCTTTATCCTATCTGTGATAGTCAACCATAAAATACTTCTTCACATCCTGGGAAAAATAAAACATAAAAATGGGTGAGATCAGATGCTCAGTAAGGATAACAATATAGCAGAAACTTTCATAAATAAGAATAGACATTTAAGGAAATGTATAAATATAAAAAAAGCCTTTTAAACATGAACTTAATTATAATATAGAAAATATAAAATCAAATAATTCCATTTATTTATTCACATAACTACATATTCAAGGCCTTGTACCAAGACTAAAAACAAGATTTCGTCAAGGCCTTGTGCCAGGACACTATTTTGTCTCATGAGACCTACTGATGCATCGAGGAGCTATAGCGGTCCCCACCAGTCACTTACTAAGTCTAATGCATTCCACATATGAAAAGTTTTAAACATAGCATAAACATTTGTATTAAAACTATCATACTAAATGTCAATACTTATCCATAAACCATGAATGGTATAAAAATAACACATACACAGTCAAACATATATCAAAACCATCAATACAGTATGAATGATTTTTATCATAATAAATTAACCTCGATCAATAATAATACCCCATAAAGTATGTTGACATAGTTGAAAATTATCAGTAAAAATATTTGAGGGAAATATCCATTTTTCATGAAAACATTTTAAAGTATCACTATTTATCAATAATTTGTTTAAAATATATTTTTGAATAAAATTTTCCCATACCAATTTGAATCTTTTAAAATTAATTTCAATTTTAAAACATTAATACCCATATAAATAAAACCTTAAAACCATTTTTAAAACATGGGCATTAATGAGAATGATTTAGAAGAATAAATTTTAAAACATTTAAAATGATATTTTATTTTGAGTTCCTAACAAAATGACAGACACTTGAATATAAATAATTGATGTAGTAAAAACATTATAATATCATGAGAATAAAAATATTCATGATATACTATGTAAAAATACATTATATACACCAAATAAAAGTGAATTGGTGCATAAAAATAAAGGAGTCTCAATGGAATGTAAGTTGAGATGAATTTCTTTATAAAGACCATATACTTGGGTTAAGGATAAATCAATGACATAATTATGTGTGAAAAATATAAATACACACAATATTAATGGATATTTAGTGTAAATAAATCATATTACTTTCACACATATACTTGTAAAATCAACACCAGTGACTTGGATGTTTAACTCAATGAATAGAATTTGAGTTAAAATTTCTCTTATCAAGTTTATATCGATGACTTGAGAATATATCAATGGAGTGATTAAGTGTACCAAAATTATATCCACAAAAGGGGAGGTTAAATTACTATAAATGTAAATAAAAAGTTATTTCACACATAATCTTGGAGTAATGTAATCAATGAAGTATGCGTAAAGCCCAATTAGTGGAAATTAAAATTTGAAATTTCCTTACTGATTTGGTAACATATGAAACATACACCCCATGAATGAAGTATCATTTAATGAAGATTAAAATACCCATAAATTAAATAATATTACACAAATAATACAATTATGGGTAGTACGTACACCATACAAAAGGAAATAGTGGCAATATAGCATGAATCTCATGGGACTAAGAAGTGAGATGAAAACCTCTTACCACTTTGTAATCAATCGAGTCGTGTGCCAAAAATTTAATAACCACATAATGAATCAAATAATACCATGAATATAAAAATAATCATGATTATATATATCTAATGGAAGTACACAATACACCACATGCAATAAATAAGTGGCGAACAATCAAAATCTCACAGAATTAAAAGTGAGATAAGAAACCCCTTACCTCATGTCCGATTTTACTCGTTTGTTCTTTAATATTATGAATAATAAACTAAAGTTAATTTATACTTGATTAAGAACCTTTTTCAAGTTTATTATTCCTTATATATAACTTATTACTATGTTATATACATTATATAATAATTTAAGTTAATAATCGTCATTTTGTCAATATTTGGTACTTTAGTCCTAAATGAACTTGTTATAATTACAAATTGCCCATGTGGTCAAAAGTATATTTTCTCCAGTATCATATTAATTATCTAAATATCACATATATAATATATATCTAATATATATATATATATATATATATATATATATAATTAGTTCATGATATTTGAGGATAATAAATGAAATGCACCATTCATGGAAACGGTAAGTCGTACGTACGCATGAACACTACTTTCATTTCAATTTCATATTTAATAAAATAAAAACTTAATGATACATAGGTATATTATAATTAAATTATAATATCATATGATATATGCATTACATATATTAATTAAATCCATTATTTATACATTCCATGTATGTTATAAACGAATCAAATCACCTTGAGTGGGCTGTAGTCTGTACTTCCTTAAATGAAATTTTCATGGTCACACATGTTGGAAAGCCTAAAGATGTGTTTGTAAATGAAAATTAAATAAGAATAGATAAAACATACAAATATTAAAAATAATATATAAATATAGTTCCATCATAAAGGCCATCATTAGAGGAGGTAGGAGATAATTGATCAATCATCGTTTCATGGGGCAGTAGTTCGTCGTCCACAAAAACTATATGTTCTTGCCCTATTAGATGGAGGTGTGTGTAATTTTATCTTGAATACTTCTCATAAAAAAAACCTAGTATATTGGGGATACTGGTTTTGTTATAAAATAAATTAATAAAATGAGTTTATGGGGTTGGATAAGTAAAATAAATGAAGATAACTTTAGGGAAGATGTTACCTTAATATTAGGTAACTCTCTTTGGTTTGAACCAAAAGGATTTCTTGAAGTGCCTTATGCATAAGGTAAGGCATATAGGGGGGAGGGAGGGATCTTGAGATCTTATTTTAGTAGATTTTGGACCATCCAAGGGGCTTGAGAGGTGTGAGTAATGGGTTAGAGGTGAGGGCTTTCATAAGGGGGAAGAGGGGCTCTTTAAGAAAGTGTGAAAAAATTATCTTATTATATAATTATTTTTGGTTTCTAAAGATCCAAAACTAATTATAATCGACGATAAGATGACTAATTGTCGATATAAAATCATCCAATAATAATTGGACAGGTTTCAGATATTTGTTTTAATCTTTATAATCATATTTATTTAAATCGTTCATTAATGAGGTAAACACTACATCATTATTGGGTCATAAATAATTATATTTATATGATGTCTAAAAATTATAAAAAAATTTCCATGATATAGGAAATATATTTATATTTATAATTAATATTTATAGTCTAAGATATAACTTATATAACCCCATGTAAAAATTTTATTTACTAAAAGATATATGTTTATGTCATTATTGTATTTACTTGAAATTAATTAATATAAAGTGTTATTATCACTCTTAAGTTGCTCCATGGGGTCCCAAAATCGACCCAATTATTCCCATGGTCGGCCATGAATAATCCAATATGTTTAAGAAAAGTGTTAAGGTAATTTCGTATTATTAATATATTCTTTTTATCTTGAATTACCCTATTTACCTTTAATCGCGGTAAATAAAAGTCAAAAGTTATTGTTCACCAAAAATTATTTTCATCTTATTGAACCACATTTTACTTAATAATAAAAACCATTTATGTAGGATTTTCAAAATTTAATTCATAGAAGTAGTAAAATTTCATTTAAATGAAAAATTCATATTTTTAACAACTACTTAGTGGTTTCACTATTCCTTAAAAATTGAAGTTTATCAGAAAAACACCAAAAATTCAGCCTAAGATATATTTGATATTAGGATTTCAAAAATGAGGTCTATTTTACCAAATTCAAAACATACAATTTGGATTAATTTATTTAAAATTAATCTCTTTGTCCATACAAAAAGCGTGTTTTTATGAAATATTAACTATCAAAAGATTGACACTTGTTTATGTTCAATTTTAAAGTAAAATTACTTACAATGAAAAAAAATTGATTAAATGGTAAAAATATAATCTAATTAAAATTCAAAAACAATTGATAAGATAATATAACCATATAAATAAATTATATTAAAAGGCTGTTTTGAATTAAAATACATTATTTCTCGTTATTCATAAAAAAATTAATATTATTAGAAAAATACCAAAATTTCATCCAAAGTAAATTTTTATGTTTTGATTCATAAGAAGAATTTTATTTTGTCAAATTGAATATGTAAAAGTGTCAAATATAATATTTAAAAAGGGGTCGCCATTAAAAGGTGCTAAAATTGCATTTTTTTGGAAAAATACTTTTTTTTTTAATTTAAATTTTTTCTTATAATATATCTAAGAAACACATATTATATAAGTTAAAATTAAATAGAGTATATAAAACTCAAAATATATTTAATACTATTCATAACCATTTTTTAAGGGCTATTTTGGTAAGTCCTGGTGCGCTCGAACTCAGTGTTGCGTATTGTTCAAGTTATTTAGTTATTCTGAAGAGATAACATACCAAGTAATCTTGGGTTGTTATGTTCTCCCCCCCATCAATAAATATGTCCTCAAAATTTTAAATTATTCTTCAAAAATTAAATGTTAAAAATAGAAAAAATACCTTTGTGAAAAACCCACATTAGAAATTAGGTTAATAAAATTTAGTCTTAATAAGAGGTAAAGGGAATGAAAAGGTCACCACCAAACTATGATCTCGTTTAGGAGAACATTGGTGGAAATTAAAGACACATAATTTGAGGAAAAATGTAAATATTTATATGGAGTAATTGAGGTTATCAATCACAAACAACTATAAAATTGAGGGTCATAAAGCCATCAATCTATGATGATTTAAAATATAATTGGTTCAACAAAACATAAATCATTAGGATAACATATTTTTGGTTTTAAGTTCCCTTCCATAATCTTTAAAAATTAATTTATTCATAGAATAATGGAAAAAATATACTTAACAACTTGAGTTTCATCCTTTATCTTATTCTTTCAACAAACTCATCTTTCACTCAAAACAATGAGTATTCAAGATGACTTGGTCACACCTGAAGCGCTATAATCAACTTATAGAGAACCATATAATCCTGAAAGGATGAACTATATATTCCACTTTTCTTTATAGATTAAACTAAACTAAACTGGTTAGTAAAGGATCAGATGATCCCCATAAAGGATAATCCTTTAGATAAAAAAAATATTAATCTTAATTTAAAAAATTTAACCAACAATACCCAAAGTTCAATAAATACCATTCGATGAAAAATTTTCTATAAAATTGTTGAATATAATCCAAACTAATATTGAAACCCAAAACTCAGAAGAAGTTCCTTATATAGTCTTCCACGTGAAATTGTATCTCCAAATAACATAGACTTCTCTTAAAGTCACATAATTAAAAGTAATTAAACTAATCGCATATTCTCTATGATAGGTCAACCATTTCTATAACTATCCCAAATCACTATAAATAAACCATAAAAACATAGATAAAAACCCACAATTACTCCTCAAATTAAATCTTATAGTATTCTTTTTTCCTTAGGCATAGAGTTTTACCAAAAGAGATAACATCTTCCAAAATAACATTTATCACTTAATCACCAAATCATTTATTTATACTAAGGATAAAACACAAGTTCCCAAAATCAATATATTATTGATCCATAAAATCATTTATCTAAAAAGAGTTAGTCATACCAACCAGGGACTTCACGTAGTCCAGTGGTAGGCAATAAATCCCAGTCGTACTTGGGTTGCAGGTTTTATTTCTATAGCTTTTTCCGACGCGATGAGTTGTCACACTGTCTGTGTGTTGTCCTTTTTCAAAAACTATATATTTTTATAATATTCAAAAAAATGAGATAAATTCCTAAAAAATAATCCTAACATATTTTAACCATAAATGTTATCTCATTCCTATCATTTTCATCCTAAAATTTAATAACCTGTAATTACCTCCAATTTGAGGATCATATAAAACCAAATGGTTATTTAGAACTATATCGAAAAAAATAGAGATAATTCTTCCTAAAATAGTATTTTCACAGAACAAACTACATGGTTTCACATACAAGAGAATATTCTTCCAAATTAATACAATACTTTTAAACATTTCTCCATCCATTTATTTACAAATAGGTTCTTCCTTTAATTAGAGCTTATCGTATAGAATAGCGAATTCACACCGGTAATGCCAAGGTCTCTTACATTTATGGAAAATTATTGTAATTAGATTCTTAGGATCATTTTTATTTTCTTCCATAGTACGCGTCATTTTTCTTCGGCAATTCTTTACTTTATGTCCTTCTTTCCCACACATAAATCATTTCATTGTTCTATTGAGACACTTTCCTAGGTGTCTCCTTCCACATTTCCTGCATGATGGAAATTGAGATTTCATTTCTCTATGGTCTCCATTGCTGGAGCTCTTATCATTCACTGCCATTCTCTTCTTCGTTGAATCTGGGAGTTGGTTAATATATATTTCTTTGATCATATTTTTAGAAAACTAATTTGGCGTGAACACGATATCTTTTACTCCTATCAACATTCCATTCTGTTGCTCATTTCCACCATCGTTCCCACCTTGTACATCATGTTCAATGTTACTATGACTTCCTCGGAATCCAGCCATTGACCAACACAAGAAAGCATAGTGTGAGTCATAAAATAATTTAGAGAATATCATAACACCTTATTTTCAATCTAAAATAACTTAAGATTAACCAAGGTTATTTCTTCTCATCTTATATTAATATCCTTCAAATCAGTTTGTAAAGAAAATGTGAATTATCCTAAGAATATCCCCCAGGAGTGTCGTAACCAAGAGTGCAACAAGGCTCATTGTCATGCACTAGTTCCCGTTCGAGTCTATCTCAAAGAATTGTTTTCGGGTTTTACCCCTAGGTACATTTTTTCCAGAGATTCCTCTAACTGGTCGTATCCAGACAGGGATGTATTTCATGGAAATCACAAAATCTCTATAGTACCAAAATTCTAGGAAGTTCTTCTATACTAATCCCCAAAATCTATCTTAGGGTAATGTTTTCAAATAAGAGTTTTTCTAAATATAGCTTCCAAGGTTTGTACAAAACTTCCTCTCATACCAACAGTAACACCCTGAACCCAGTTACCCAAAGTCTGTGTATCATTACAAAACATTGGCATGATACAAGGAATCATGTACCGAAAGACCGATCAGTTTAGTAGTCTTGGAAGTACTAGATACACTCAGAAGTTTTACATTACATCATGAAATTAGAACATCAACAACATTTTGTCCCTTTTTTAAACACACTTATATCTTTATCCAGTCCCCGCATGTCAAACATAAAATACTTCTTCACATATTGGGAAAAATAAAACATAGAAATGTGTGAGATCAGATGCTCAGTAAGGATAACAATATAGCAGAAACATTCATAAATAATAATAAATATTTAAGGAAATTTATAAGACTAAAACAAAATCCTTTTAAACATGAACATCAACATAATATGGAAAAGATAAAATAAAATTATTCTATTTACTTATTCACATGGATATTCTACTAGTCAAACAATCATATGCAATATCAATAGACACTTTCATAATTATGGAATGCATAATGCCATACTCCATAACAAGGCCTTGTGCCAAGACACTAGTTTGTCTCATGAGACATACCGATGAATTGAGGAACTATATCGAGCTCCACTTGTCACTTAATAATTCCAATGCATTCCTCATTTTTAATGTTTTAAACATAACATAAACATTTATATTAAAACTAGCATATGAAATGTCAATAATTTATTTATAAACCTTGAATGGTATAAAAATAACATATCCATAGTCAAATATATCTCAAAACCTTCAATACAGTATGAAATATTTGTATTATAATAAATCAAACTCGATCAAAATTAATATCCCATAAAGGATGTTGAATTATTTGAAAATGATCAGTAAAAGTCTTTGAGAGAAATATCCCTTTTTCATGGAAAAATTTAAAAGTCTCACAATTTATCAAGAAGTTGTTTAAAATAGATTTTGTAATCAAAGTGTCCTATAACACTTTAAACCCTTTAAACAAAATTTCAATTTTGAAAAATTAATCTCCATATAAATAAAACCTTAAAACCATTTTTCAAACATGGACATTAATGAGAATGATTTAGAAGAATAAAGTTTTATAACATTTAAAATGATATTTTTGTTAGAGTTCCTAACCAAATGAGAGCGGCTTGAATACAAATAATTGAAGTAATAAAAGATTTATAATATCATTAGAATAAATGGATTCATGATATAATATGTCAAAATTATAGTATATACCCCAAATAAAAGTGAATTGGCACACAACAACAAAGAAGTCTCAATGAAATCTAAGTTGAGATGAATTCCTTTATAAAGACTGTTTCCTTAGGTTAAGGATAAATCTATGACATAATTATCTGTGAAAAATATAAATACACTAAATATTATTGGATATTCGATGCAAATAAATTAGAGTACATTCACCCATATTATTGTAAAAACAACACCAATGACTTGGATGTTCAACTCAATGAATAGAAATTGAGTTAAAATTTCTCTTATCAAGTTTATATCGATGACATGAGAATTTTTCAATGGACTAGTTAGGTGTATCAAAAGTATATCCACAAAAGGGGAGTCTAAATTACTATATAAGTAAATAAATAGTGATTTCACACATAATCATGGAGTAATGTAATCAATGAAGTATGTGTAAATCTCAATGAGTGGAAATTTGAATTTGAAATTTCCTTACTGATTTGGTAACATACAAAACATACACCCCATGAAAGAAGTATCATCCAATGAAGATGTAAATACTCATAAATTAAATTATATTACACAAATAATACAATCATGGGAAGTACATACACCACACAAAAGGAAATAATGTCCATTTAGCATGAATCTCATGGGAATAAGAAGTGAGATGATAACCCCTTACCACATTGTAATCAATCAAGTCGTATGACCAAAAGTTTATGACTACCAAATGAATCACAAAATACCATGAATATAACTATAATCATGATAATATATATAAAATTTTAGTACACAATACACCACATGCAATAAATATGTGGCGAACAATGGAAATCTCAAGGAATTAAAAGTGAGATAATAAACCCCTTACCTCGTGTCGGATTTGATTCATTCGTTCTTTAATCTCTTGAATAATAAACTAAAGTTAATTTATACTTGCTTAAGAACATTTTAATGTTTATTATTCCTTTTATGTCACTTTTTACCATGTTATAAACATTATGTAATCATTTAAGTTAATAATGGTCATTTTGTCGATATTTGGTACTTGAGTCAAAAATGAACTTGTTATAATTACAAATTGTCCATGTGGTCAAAAGTCTATTATCTCCAGTATCATATTAATTATTTAAATATCATATACATAATATATATCCAGTATATATATATATATATTTATAATTATTTCATTATATTTGGAGATAATAAATGAAATGCACCGTTCATGGAGATGATAAGTCATACATACACATGAACACTACTTTCATTTATATTTCATATTTAATGAAATAAAAACATAATGATACATATGTATATTATAATTCCAGTATAATATCATATGATATATGTGTTACATAATTTAATTAACTTCATCCTTTATATGTTCCATGTATGTCATGAATTAATCATATCACATTAAGGGGGTGGTAGTCTGCATTTCGTCAAATGAAATTATCATGTTCACAGATATTGGAAAGCATAAAGGTGTGTTTGTAAATGAAAATTACAGAAGAATAGAGAAAACATAAACATAATATATATAATATACAAATACAGTTCCATCATATGGGCCACCATAAGTGGCGGGAGGAGATAATTGAACAATCATCGTTTTGTGAGGCAGTAGTTTGTCGTCCACCAAAACCGTATGTTCTTGTTCCATTAGATGGAGTTGTGTGTAATTGTTGCTCGAATACTTCACATAAAAATAACCTAGTATATCGAGGATACTATTTTTGTTATAAAATAATGTAATAAATAGTGTTTAGGGGGTTGGAGAAGTAAAATAAAAGTAGAGAACTTTAGAGAAGATGTTACCTTAAAATTGGGTAACTCCTTTTGGATTGAACCAAAAGGATTTATTGAAGTGCCTTATGCATAAGGTAATACTTCTAGGTGGAATGGATGGATCTTGGGAGCTTATTTTGGATGTGGTTGTTTGAGTCAAGGGTCTTGAGAGGTGTGAGTAATGGGTTAGAGGTGAGGTCTTTTTATAAGGGGGGGAGGGGCTTTTTTGGAAAGTGTGAAAAGATTATTTTATTATATAATGATTTTAGGTTTCTAAAGGTTAGAAACAAATTTTAGTCGATGATAAGATGACTCATGGTTGAAATAAAATCATCAAATAAGAATTGGACTGGTTTTAGATATTTTTTAATCTTTATTATCTTATTTATTAAAATAATTCATTAATGAGGTAAACACTACATAATTATTGTATCAAAAATAATTTTATTTATATGATGTCTAAAAATTATAAGAAAACCAACATGATGTAGTAAATATTTTTATATTTCTGATGAATATTTATAGTCAAAGAGAAAACTTATATTACCCCAGGTAAAAAAAAATTTACTAAAAGATACATGTTTAAGTCATTTTTGTCTTTACATAAAATTAATTAATATAAAATGTCATTATCACTCTTAAGTGGTTCCATGGGGTCCCAACATCGACCCTAATATGACCATGGTCGGCCATGACTCATCCAATAAGTTTGGACAAGTTTTAAGGTGATTTGTATTATTAAAATATTTTTGTACATTGAATTACCCTATTTATCTTTAACCACGGTAAATAAAAGTCAAAAGTTACTATTCACCAAAAAAAATTCATCTTATTGAACCACATTTTATATACTAATAAAAAACATTTATGTCATATTTTTTAAATTCAATTCACAGAAGCGTTAAAATTTCATTTAAATGAAAAAGTCGGACTTTTAACTTCTACTTAGTGGTTTCATTATTCATAAAAAATTGACGATTTTCAGAAAAATACCAGAAATTCAGCCTAAGATATATTTGATATTTTGATTTCAAAAGAGAGTTTTATTTTACCAAATTAAAAACATAGATGTTGGATTAATTGATTTAAAATTAATTCTCGTTGCCAAAATAAAAAGCGTTTTTTTAAGAAATATAAACTATAAAAAGATTGACAATTGTTTATGTTCAATTTTGAAGTGAAATTACTTCCAACGACCAAAATTGGATTAAATGGTAAAAAGATAATCTAATTACACTTAAAAAACAATTTAAAAGATAATCTAACCATATAAGTAAATTATATTAAAAGGTAGTTTTGAATTAAAATACAGTATTTCTCACTATTCATAAAAAAATGAATATTATTAGAAAAAAACCAAAATTTCATACAAAGTAAATTTTGATGTCCTGGTTATAAAGAAGAATTTTATTTTTTCAAATTGAATATGTAAAGTGTCAAATATTTGACTTAAAAAGGGTTTGTCATTAAAAGGTGGTAAAATTGCATTTTTTTTTAAATACATTTTTTTCCTGAAAAATTTAATTTGTTCCTATAATATGTCTAAGAAACACATAATTAATAAGTTAAAATTATATAGAGTATATAAAATTAAAAATCCATTTAATACTATTCATAACCATTTTTTGAATGGCTAGTTTGGTAAGTCGTGGTGTGCTCGAACTCAGTGTTGCGTAGATTACAAGTTATTGAATTACTTTGGAGAGATAACGTACCAAGAAATCTTTGGGTGTTAAAAGGACTAGAATTTATCACTTTATAATGGTATTTTGTTTTGGATTCTTGGTTATCCAAACCATGTTTCAACTGTGAAAATCCCATTGTCTAAGAGGGGCTAAGCTATATTGTTTCCGAGAAGTAACCACATAGTTTGGAACATCGCTCATTAACCATGATCCAGCCTCTGTCTGAAAGGAGGTATGGATGCACTGTTTCCCTAAAATTACACATAGTGTCTACTAACTATGTAAACACATGTGATGTGCAAAATTTAGAATCTTTTACCTTCCATTCAAGTATCGTACCCCCAATACACCACCAAAACTCCTCATACAACCGTGAATCCCTTAAGTATCTAAAACAAATGGAGTTTAACCAAGATTTTAACATTGGCGTACCTATATTAATGGTTGAGATCTTATAACCTCCCCAACCATATAACAACATTTCCTAGAGCTGCAATTCCAAAGAACCACAACACCCCCAAGGCCAATGGTTGGTCCATTGTCCCACCTGTCCAATTCCATTGTCCCCCCTGTCCAATTCCATTGTCCAAGCATCTATATGGACTGACCAAATTCGTAAAAACAATTGGACTAAGGAAACTGTCCTAAATGAAAAACATTTCCCCCCACTGTTATCTAAAATATGAAGCTGAATTCCCCAAAAGGTTTCATCCACCTCAACTCATCATTATCAAAAAAAATAAGAGATAGTTCTACGTTATGTTACTAAACCACCTCCCAAAAGGATACCAAAACTTCATTATACTTACCCAAGAAATATAATTAGATAACTTCAATCCAATCCTCTCCAAGAATCATGAGAAAAATCATTTGAAACCTTCTAACCCAGTTTCCAAAATTCAAATAGTGACCCAATATCAGTGTCATCATAGTAGCATATTGATTGAAACAACATTTATCAACCAACATTGATCTGCAACTCACGTTCCAATGACCTCACCCAATATCCAAACATTAAAAGCACAATCCAAGCACAAAATTCATATTGAGTTACTCAAATAGTAAAAATACAAGCGAATTACCATCACTAAAAATGATACATTAAGAATAATCCTACCTAAGACCAACCAATTTGAAACACTAGACACGTAATTAACTGATTACTCATATACTATGGTGTTCCCCACTAAACACTTCAGTTCACCAAAATTATTTCAAATGTTTACCACTTCATCATCGAAATGGAGACTGAAAATACCTCAAACCAACCATTGTAACATTCCATATGAGTTTCCCAACTCTCCATGAAAAAACATATGTTGAAACTACATCCATCATTTGAATTCATCATTTCCATTGAAAATACCAAGATTTGTCACACATCCGCTATCCATATCTTAAGTAATGACTACTTGGTTCATCCTCAAAACCCATTCCCATTATGGGGACAAACTTATCATCCCTTCATTAATAGAAGGTGGAACACATCCCATGACATCCAATCCATTTCTACACAACTGAGTTGAGCCAATTCAGCTAACTCACTCTATTGGAACCTAACTTCCACAGTTAGAAAGTCACCCCTCTGCTAAGAAATAGTGACTTATCACTTAAGGAATACCTCCATCACCTGTGATCACCTTACAAATTCCACTACCAACATTGGGTGAAATTTTATCTACTTATGATTCACAATTTCATAAACCTTTTTCATCTCTACAATTCCCACCAACACATCTCTCATTTGAATAATCAAATCACCTTTAAAACCAGCTTGATCCTGAATATATCACATGGTTAGATCTGCCACCACATCCAAGCCCCACATGGCCTTCCTTATATATGCCAAACTTGTCCATTAAAAAATTCTCCTTGGAACCACAATTCCACAACATCTGATCCCAAATTCTTACCACACATACATGACTAACATAACACTCCCCACATTAGGAGTTTTGTTCACACTACTTTCCTTAGTAATTGAACCACCACAGATCACAAATCTATCACAAGATGAACCTCAATACTTGAACATGTACATATACATTCTTGAAAAATAACAAAGTAATTGCTAACCACTACTCATTATAGGATACCGAGAACATCACTAATGGAATTAATCAACATATGGTCCATTTTGAGGACCTCTCCCACATTTGGTCAATACTGAAATTTACACCATTAGTATCCCCACACGTCGATTGATGCATTTATCCTCAAAGTGGCACCATTTTCATCCAGATCACATATAGTTAGCTAGACTAAAATATTGAGATATCCCAGAACACCTAAGATGACGTCAATATATTGGAAATGATCATCACTTATTAAAAGTATTATAGGATGTCATTGAATAATTCAACCACACTCATGTTTGATTTCCTACTTAACCCACCACCAATTTTTGATACATTAACTATATTGTCATGAACCGATGCTTACCATGGCACTACTTCAACCACACCTATTTAGTTCTTCCATATTGACCCTGGTGGGTCAAAACAGAAACACAACGATCCATCGTACGATCCAGAATTGGGATATCCCTCTCATAAACATCAAATCCCACTATGACCACATAGAATATTAACAGGCTCTTATCCTGATCCACCCGTTCACCAATCCAAGATGCCAACATTCCATTTGAGGTACATTCCCACATCTAGACCTTATCAAATTTCCCAGGGTCTCACACCATCATGTGACCACGTACATAGCATGATGTTCTGTCACATGAGAGAAATAACACAAGATGTAGGGACAACACCTATCAACACCACCGACCATTCCTCTTGGTCCTTTATTCTCAGTTTACACAAGATATTATCTACATTCTCACCTAGAAACCAACCATTGTTACATCAATATTAACTACATGGCCATTTTCACAACAAGTATGGCCTCCACAACAAAATAATTCATCTTTTATTTCATCACCCTTTATTTTTCCATCCCTAATAAACATTTAATTGCATACTACACACCATCAACACCATAGGGTTAGGTTTTTAAAAAAAACATGCCTTTAATAATCATCTTTAAAACCAAATTAAATAATCTAAGTGCTTCCCTGGTATGAGACCAATGAATTACTATGCACTCATACTGAAACTCGATGGCACCAATTGTTCACTAATTTCACTTCTGAATAACTCAATAGTGTTTAAATTACAAATCACCTACCACATTGAGATAACCTCTCATAATGCTACCCTTGCTTTCCCATGATTGTGCACTCTCATTAATATCACAATCCCATGTATATAAGCATGAAACCTTTTATCACATAGCCCTATAGGGAAACCCCACACTATGGAATACTATTTTTGTTCCACTATCAAAGTCCAAAACATATACTTGTTCCAAGAACACTCAAAGAAAATAGAAACACTTGTCGACCTCTCTCATAGGTCAACTAAGAAGACAAATGATACTAACTCCTTAAACTAGGGTCATATCTAGCAGAGGTCATTCACACTCTACTCAATCCACATATGTTGAATTCCAACCAAAATTCTACAAACAGGTGGAACTCCAATCTCCATTCCAAAAAACATCATGTTTAAGGTACCCTAGAAACCATTTACTCTAAGATTCATGCCATGGATTCCCACTCAATTACATCGGCACCATGTTCCAAACACCCACTCCAAGGTCCAAAACACAACTCATAGGGTCTTATCCCACAAATCACACCACACCCCATGTAACAAACTTAAGGTCCAACATAAAAACCATAAAAATTGACCTGCATAGTTAGAATACTCACACTACTATAAATCATCTCAAAACTCAATGTCCATAACCATACTGAGGGTATAATAATTACATCTCTCTTCCATATATCAATACCCAACAATTCCTCACAAACCATAACAAGGGCCAAAACTAGGGAACCCTCACTACACAACCCATCAATAAATATGGTCAAAACACAACACTAGGGTACTCGTTTCCATTATCCCCACATGTATCATCATTTTTTACATTTTCACTTATTAGTTATATAGTACAATTAAAAACAAATGTTTCAAATTAAAAAATGATTCTATTTAAAAGCACAAGATTTCACACATTCGAAAACCATTTTATTAAAACGAAAATAAAAAATTATAAGATTAATTCAAATTAATATTATAATTGATTTTCATTGATGTTGATTACATGGAAATACCATTAAGATTAAATCATAGGCATAAAGTAGACTGCTAAAATGTGTGGTTCAAAGGGCATCCAATCATAACAATTATTTATATGACCGATCAATCCTATCTATTTAGCATGATGTATGAACTCACACACGCTCTCATTCCATAATAATCCATTAGAAAAAAAATTCATAAATTAAGAACATCACTTCCAAGTTCACCAATCAATGTGGAATTATGAATCAACCTTAAAAGATCAAACAATAAAATCATTCCCGCTCCTAAAAACATGGGTTTCCCCCTATATGTGGGGATAAAAGAGCCCATGAATGAGGTAATTACCTATTTCCAAAATAATCATAGTCTCCCATATTCCATGACCCATATAGTAGGACAAAATACAAGCCTATGACACCAATTTGTAATATTCATGACCTGTTACTATATCGAGTGCCCTGAGCCACGTCACCACATGACTTCTTCCATACCTCTCCATATTGATAAGTTTTCCAACTAGTAGTGTGTGTATAGAGGAATAAATTAGGGATACTATATACAATTATCACAATAATAACACATTATAGATATTATCAAAAGGTAAAATATCCAATATCAACAATAATTGTAAAACATACAAAAAATGTCAATAAATAACCAAAAATAACATACTATAAAAATATGATGAATACACTACATTTCAAGAATTAATAAATAAAATAAAATGTCTAGTACCCAGACGTTAAAAGATCCTAAACATATTCTCAAGTCCAATCTTAGTCCTGATATCCCATGCTCCAACCCAACAACTCATGAATATTCTAGATCCCATATCACAATCCTTATCCTATAAACAAGTACCTTATGCTTGGGTACCCAAGTGCCATGGTGGCCTAAGAAGGGTGTGATTAAAACTCTATAGTACACCACCAACAATGTCTAAATAAATAAAAAGTCTATAAAATAGTGTATGTTTAGAAGAAATATAAATAAATAAACATGTCAATAAAAGGAACAACTTAAATATTTAACAATTACCCATTTGAAAAACTCTTATCAAGAATATAGTTTAATATTTAACAATTACAAATTAACCATTTAATCAATAATGTTATCAGTGTTTAACAAACCAACTAAACTAAACTAGTTAAGTTTTCATAGAGAACTTATGTAATGTAATAAGGGTTCATCCACATAAAATCACACGGTCTTTTATTAATCGGAATTTTTCAACATACCCTATAGCCTTAGTATGGTAAAAATGTAATGTGCATGTTTTTGTAAAGTATATATCCTTGGTATGACATACCAAAACACACCATTTCCATATGTTGGGAATCTTATAGACTTATTCTAACAGCCAAACTATCAATTACATATCACGAGCCAATTTAGGGTACCATCAAACACGACACCTCACCCGGTCTAGTACATTGACCGAAGGGTGTTCTCGATCCTGATGGGATGGAAAATAGTTCATGGGTATCAATTATAAGCTTTTGGAATCATTCCATCTATTTAGATAATAATAAAAAACTAAAAAAGTAATAATCTAAATAATATTGAACCTAATCCAAAAATGAAAAAACAATTGCAAATTCAGAGATTATCACACTAAAGAATAATCCAAAAAGTTAGAATAAAGAAGGAACAAAGAAATATCTAAAAACCCCATGCAACCAGATGAACATCACCCTAATGTTGATTCCAACACCTTCTACAAGAAATGGGACACTTGAAACCAGAGGCACCATTGCCATGACACATTTTTATATAGCTAGTTCATATATAATAGATTCTACATACACTCAATGGTGTATGTGGGGTGTGATCCAAATCCCAGTAGTATTCCAACCAAAATAAAATTTTCCATTCTATAACATTATAAGAGGAATTAACAAGAACATTTATATAGAATCTTTTGAAACATTTTTAGTAAATCTTTTTCATAATAAGTATTCTAAAGGAATCACTTTCAGAGAAAATGATTATTTTTCAAAAAAATTGCATAAAAGTGAAATTTACACAAGGTCTACCATATACCGATGGATGTAACCACATCAAATACGCATCATGTCATTATAGATCACTGTGTGTAAATCCTTAAGGGTAACTAGTACAAGTGTATCTCAAGAAACCTCTTACCAAAGTAAAAATTTTATAAAAAACACAACCCATAGTGTCGTCATGCATGAGCCACTAGATGGAAACTCATCCCTCGGTATAGTGGTCTCTAATCATAATCATAGTTTTGATTGTGTGTAATCATAAATCTTGCTAATTTAATATATTCCTCTCCACTTCTATGTCAACTAGCATCAATTCACTATAACGATATGATAATTCATTGTTCCAATCACTGGACTACTAGTTACAGTTTTCTCACCTAGGAACCTGATATTCCCTTTATTCTCATTTCTACATTCACATGCCATGTATATCAATTCATTCAAAACAAAAGAAAAAATCCAAGGATGGAAAGGAAATCACCACTTATACATAACCAAAATAATTCCCAATTTATAAACACACACTAAAACCATTTAGAAATATATTTTACACCACTTAAGAAATTTATGTAACTCATTTTAATATATAACATGATATATGTATATGAAATCCACCCATTTCTACTGGAAATCTCCTTTTGGAATCCACATATCAACACAAATAATTTTTAAAACATGTTTCCCATCATTTACACAATTCAAAATTGATATTAAGGGTGCACAAAAAGGAATCCAATGTGAACTAATTCAAATTTATTTTCATAATATCATTAATAATTTTAAATCCCTTCAAAATCTGATTTCTAACCTTCCAAATGAGGCATAAAACCCTTTTTATGAAACATCACAATGAATCATACACAAAACATAACCACTTTCCATTACAAATCCACCTTCATCATATATGCATGCCAAAACATTTTCAAAATATATTTCACACCACACAATTAAACTATAGAACACTTTCGTGTTGAAAAAATCTAGCATGTCTAAATCATATAATAATGTAAAATCATGGAACCCCCCAACTCAATCATGGAAACTTACTGAAATCATTGTGAAACCACATTTACACCACTACAAGACCCTAGAAATGATTTATTGAACAAAAAACATCATAGTCTCACTCAAAAACATAGTATTGGAATGAAATTAGTTCATTATACACATTTGAAAAGAAGAACCCCTAGAGGGAAGAAGAGAATCCATAAAAAGTGGTAGAAACCAAGGGAGAAAATAGTTAATTGATGATTACGAGATGAATCCACACAAAAATCACAAAAATAATGGTGTCCAATGGATCCATGCGGGAGAGTGGGAGGCGCTTATGGATGGTGAGGTCGAATGGTATGGGAATGATATGATTTGGGGAAAATTACTAAGAGTAAACAAAGGTAATTTAAAAATTATTATTGTTAAATACTTGTTATATATTGTGTCCTTATGGTTTTCTAAACTGTGTGGCAAACATGTGTCAGGAATTCCCAAGAGGGGGATACCACATAGGTATCCCACATAGTTTATAAACTATGTGCTAACCATTCATTATACTTTATACTAAAATTTCACTTAGTGACACAATTGCTTGAGAAAGAGAATATTGTTTCCCTAATAGTGCAAAAACCATGCACCACTTACTGTTAATCCCAAAATCTATATTTCTCATCAAAACGGAAGGGGAAACCCCATCGATAAGCACTAGAATCATAATATAAAATGTACATACATCAAAATTCAAACCTATCACACCCAAAAATTGAGATAAAACCAGACATCAAAAAATGAACTGTATGAAAGGATGAAAAAAATCTAGGTGTCCCAATTCTCCTCACCAAGAAAACATTCCGCCCTCAAAAATTCATTCCATGGATTAATCCAGGAATAAAACTGATTCTCCCCTTCAACTCAAGAAAATACCTAACAAGTATCAAACTGAGGTGGAAGAAAGGGTACCATGAAAAAAAACATATATTCAGATGTTTTAACTTTGGATTCCATAATTGAATACCCATTATATGCTTTTTACCTCCAAAAAGACACAACACCTCCATTTGATCGATCAAAATAAATGAAATTCTCATAATGCATAATCGGACCTATTAATCCAATAAAACTTCAGGAATTACCAAATGAAACTCATACCTCTTATCTAAAACAAAAAAATAAACCCAAACCACTTATTTATTAATACATTTAAAAACATGCTTCAACAAAACCATTGAAGAATTTTCCAACTTAAACGTTTAGTAAAGGGAGGAACATGAAATTTGATATCTCCAAAATATACTACCCATTACCAAGATAGAACCTGAAACAAAATCAGATCGTCAATATAGGGAGGCTATAATGGGACCCCGACCAAAAAATACAATAGATTTTTTTAAACCTAAAGAAATATCAACGAGACCATAATTGGTCTCCCCACCAATTATCCAACAACTTTAACCAACCAGAACAAGACAACATGGTAAACCCAACATGGTCAGACTTAGGAACATCCCACATATACCAACAAGCATAGGCTAAAAACCCCTCCATTAGGGTTTTAATGAAATAAACTCCAAACTAAGAAGAAATCCCAACACAATTTTACATCCCCATGGGACATGACCATCGCCAAATGAGTAAATAACAAACCAAAATTGATTCATAAAGATCAACCACAAAAGAAAAAAATATTCACTTCTAAAAATATAAACTAATAGAATCACATGAAAATGAGACAATAATGTCACCTTAAAACCAATGAATATCTCTCAAACCACAAGGGTTTCCACAATGAAAAGAGGAATCAACTCCCTTTCCTAAATGGGGAATATTTCACAATGAATAAACTAGCACTTGGTACATAATTTAGTTCCATTTTTAAAATACAGGAAAATCCATACTAATGTCCCTAACACTTAAAACTACATGTGTGATTTACTCTAAGACCAATAGATAGAGTCATTATGTTTAAATGATATCCTTCCTCATAGACAGGTTCTGATGATTCCTAACCAGAAATTTATCTCATGAATTCACGAGTGACAACATAGCATTCCAGGCAGACCCTAAAGAACCCTACACCCCACAAGACTCACTTTCCATAAACCTTACACTTCACTGAGAAGAGGATGCAAGAGATACATACACATAACCCACTTTCATCCTAATGATAAACAATGGAATAAAGATGACCATGGAACACACATTCGATGAAAACCAAAACATTTCATAATTTCCAAAAAAGAAACATGCTTCCATTAAATTCGGATTTCTCAAAAGATTTTATGGAATCCACTTTTTTCATTTTGATAAAAATACGACACCACAAAACATGACCATGCATGAATATTACAACTAAAGATAAACTCCATGGAAAGGTGAGTTAAAAAAAGTCACAGAAAACACAATACTCCTCCAAACGAGTAGGGAATTTCTTTGTTGAGGGGGACATACCATCGTGGTGCTTCTAAGAAACTCATAAGAAGAACTGTTGCAAGTGATATGTGTGTCCACATAGATGAAATTTCTCCTGATAATTTATACACAACAACTTATTATGATCGGACATTCCATAATGAAGGAACCACATAATCCTTAATCTTAATGAAACAGATGAAATATCCAAAAGAATTTCTTATACTGTACTCAACACCAAAAAATTCAGACCAGACCTTCAAGCATAAATATGGAAAGATTTAAATTAAATAAGTCATATATCTCAAGAAAACTAATGTTTCTTTCAAATTTCTATATCCACGGTTCCTCTTCGAGGAGATCCTCTTGACCAAAAAGGATAGGTGGATTTTACTTTCAAAACACACTAATGAAATCCTTGGGTTAATAAATTGTAGGGTTTTCTAATGTTGTAAAACCAATGGCTACACCATGAATATAATACAAACATTTTGGGCATAAACTAGTCCACAATAAACCCATGAACCCATTAAAATTAATCCCTTATCCAAAAATGACCACGAGAAAACACCGAACACACTAAATAGGACCAACTCAAAGGCTTTCCAATAAAATTTCCAAAATAACCCACTATCCATTTCCCAAAAAAAAATTGAAATGAACTCCATTATGAAACAGACTTCAAACATGAAGAGTTCTCAAACTTAAAACAACTCAAACACAACACTCATAAATCACAAGGATACACACCACATTATTATTGGTTATCAAAACATCATACCATGTTGTAAACTTACTATTGAAAATAAAACAATATTGGTGGGTTGTACACTCACCAACGGTATTCCATGGAGCCTCACACATGCATATTTTCAGTAAAAACAAGAAACCCATTACATTATGTAAATATTGGTACTCTTCCTCCCTTTACTTCAACCATCCACATTTCCACACATATCCATGCATGTGGTCACTCGTGGAAATACCAAAGGTCAAAACCCAATATTTCAACTTTTAAAGACTAATCATTCAACCCACAAATTCAAGTTCTAATATTAATTCCCATTTAAAATACATGGAACATTTCCAAATCTCAATCACCACCAAGTTAAATATCATATTCAAATATCACACATCACATCATTTTTTATTTTCAAAAAAATCACATGGATTCCGTTGAAAATACTAATTCGTCTCATTAAAAACATTTATCTACAGATAAAATAGTGTATTTCATCAATAATCTTTTGATAAAAAACTTATCTATTATTATTTAAACCATATTTCCAAATTCATCTTGAAAATATATTACACCATCCAAAACAACATTTCGATAAGCCCCATGTTTTGATTAGAAAAACATAATTTTCAATAAACTCATTCCCACCTTACCCAAAAATATTTTTTAAAAAATCAACTCTCCAAAATATCCCTCCAAAATGATTTTAAAAATACTTTTTTATAGATTCCATAAACTAAACCAATAAAATTTTAAATAAAGTTTTCACAATTCAAAAACAATTGTTTTGAATATAATTTTTAGTATCAAGGAAGACCCAAAACAACCCACAATAGAAAACAAGTGTCTATGTTTGACTCGGACATATGGTTGGCAGTCACATGCCTATAGCACCACCATCATGATGTGTCTTCTAGGACCATTTCCACGATAGCATAATGATTTATAGGCCCTATGATCTCATGGAGGCCATTATCCCAACCCACACTTTATTTCCAAAATATCAAATAGAACACAAGATCTAAAGAAACTAATAGAAATATGACTTCCCATGGATACTCAAGGTTCATCCCAAAGAGTGTTGTCTAGACACACCCCCATTCCTATACCCCATGATTTGAAAGACCTAGTATATCTACCTTAATATCTCTAATGACACATGGATCTCTATAAGCTAGTTTTTCTAAATAACCAACCTAGATTTGATACCATTTTTCAATGAACCAAGCGGAGGTATCATCCAACCCAACACCCGACTCAGTCATGGAATAGCCAGAAGGGATATTACAATCCCCATGGGCTGGAAAATAGTTCTTGATATCAATTATAATCATTCAGAAATATTATAACCATTTATTTATTAATAAATGTTTAAAAAAAGTAAAAATCACAATTATAGATAACCAAAGCCAAATGAGGCATAAAAATTTCTGATTAAAAGATTACAACATTAAATAAAACTCCAAAAAGGTAAAAAATGAGGGAATAATAGAACTATCCCAATACCCACGAACACAATGGGAAAATCACCATTAACTAACCACTAGCACTAAATAGTTGAAAAGGGACTCTATGTAACACCCCGAGCTTCCACGATACGATTCTCATTCAATAATACAATAGCTTGCATTGTACGCAACTTCGAGTTCTAAAACATCGCGACAAATCAAAGTAGCCTCTATGAATAGTAATAACCACTTTTTAAAATTATATAAATTTTATATTTCAAAATGGACTTCATTTTTGTATTCCTAATATTGAAATTAGCCTATGTTGGATTTTTTGTAATTTTCTGAGAACTTCAAAATTTTTATGGATAGTGAAAAATACTTAAAACAACTTTTTTAATCAAAATAATTCATAGTGATAAATTATACTATTGAGGGGTTTTAGAGTATAATTAGAATATATTTTTACCATTTTATCCAATGGTGGTCATTAGAATTAATTTAACATTGAAATTGGACATAAACAATTGCCAATCTTTTGATATAAATTGTTTCTTAAAAACATGCTATTTGTTGTGACAGCGGGAATTAATTATAAAATTAATTAATGCAACTAATATGTTTGGAATTTTGTAAAATAGATATCATTTTTGAATTCGTAATATCAATTATAGCTTAGGGTGAAATTTTGGCCTTATTCTGAAAAACTTCAATTTTTGATGAATAGTGAAACCACTAAGTGGTAGTTAAATAACTGATTTTTCGTTTAAATGAAATATTACCACTTCTGTGATTTGATTTTCAAAAATCCGACATACATGGTTGTCATTAAGAAGTAAAATGTGGTTCAATGAGATCAAAATAATTTTTTGGTGAATAGTAACTTTTAAGTTCTTAATCGCGATTAGAGGTAATTAGTGTAGTTTAAGGTAAAAACAATGTTTTATTAATATGATATGAGCTTGACACTTGTCCTACTCCTATTGGATGAGTCATGGCCGACCAAGACAACCCATGGGTCAACTTGGGGACCCCATGGAGCCACTTTAGTTGGAAAATGACATTAATATATATTTATTTAATGTTGAAATTAAATTGACACAAACATGAGTTGTTTTACTAAAACAGTTTTTAAGTGGGGTTACACAAGTCCAAATTTTGACTATAAATATTCATTGGAAAGCTAAAAAGATTTCCTACATCATAGTAGTTTTTTTATAATTTTTAGACATTAAATAAATTAAATTATTTATGACATCATGATGATGTAGTGATGACCTCATTATTTAACGATTTAAATAAAATGGGAAGATAATGCAAAATACAAGGCTTACACTTGTCCAAATCCAATTGGATGAGGATATTTCGAACCCTTATCACCTTAGCCTCGAGTTATATAAGTGTGGGACCTTTAGAATCCGAAAAGAATTGTGAAATAATGTAACATTTCAATCTTTCCAAAAGTTCCCCTCCTCTCCACTTATAAAAGGCCCCCACCTCTCCCACCTCATTTACACTTTCAAGCCATTTGGCTCGGCCAAACTCTGCCCAAATACTCTCCCAACTTCCCCCTCTTACTCTTAGAATCCTCACTTTGGGCAGAACTCTTCCCAAGGAAGCCTTTGGCTCAAATCAAAAAGAGTTACCCGATTTTGAGGTAATGTATTTTCTAATGTTGTTTTGTTTTATTTTTCTTCTCCAACCCCCTAAACTCTTTTTATTCATTTATTTTGTGACAACACCAGTATCATCAATATACTAGGATGTTTTTATAAGAAGTATTCGAGCTACACTTACACACACCTACATATAATGGTTAAAGAACATACGGTTTCTGTGGATGGCGAATTTCTGCCTCACGAAACGATGATTGTTCAACACTCATATAACACCTTAAAAGGTGGCCATTAAGATGTCACTATATTTATATATGATATATAATGCGTTTATGTTTTACTTATGCTTCTTTATTTTTCATTTGTGTCTTACCTTTATGGCTTCCATTATGGGTATACGCGATATCTTCATTTTAGGAAGTGCGGACTACCGCCCCCTCAAAGTGATTTGAATCGTTAATGCCATATGTGGGATGTATAAAGGATGGAGTAAATGGTATTATACACTATATTATACTGGAATTATATTATACATTTATATCATTATGATTTAGTTCCATTAAATATGAAATTCAAATGAAAGTAGCGTTCATGCGTACGTACGGCTTACCGTCTCCATGAACGGTGCATTTCATTTCTTACCTCTAAATGTTACGTAATATTATAAATGAATGTATATACTGGATATATAAGATATATATGACATCTAAATCATGAATATAATTCTGGATATAATGGATATTTCACCACATAAACAACTTGTAATTATAAGAAGCTTATTGTTGACTCAAGTACCAAAGATCGACAAAACGACCGTTATTAACTTAAATAATTACATAATGTTCATATCATTGTAATAAGTGATATAATAAGGATAATGAAGTTGAAAATGGTTCTTAATAAGGTATATATTAACTCTAGTTTATTATTCAGGAGGTTAAAGAACAGTTGAGTCAAGTCGGACACAAGGTAAGGGAATTTCTTAACCCAACTTCCATTCTTTGGGTTAATCTCCTACTTTCAAATTATGTCATGATATTATTATGTCTAATTTTGTATTCTTTATGTGTACCTATAGTGAATACACATAATATATCTATTTTATTTTAAAAATTATCTTTTTAAGGACTCCGTCTCAATCCCCTTTCATTGAGTCATATTTGGTTTTATAAACAACTTTCTTTTATACGGTGTATAAACCCCTTTGACTTTTACGGTTATTCAAAAGGAATATTTTTATACAAAGAGTTTTGCTAAACGACAAAAGGGAATGTTTTTCTTTCCGTACTTATGCGGCGACAACGACTTCTCCGCCGCCGTGACCATTATTTGAGTTTCGGCTTCCTCTATAAGCCATCTTTTTTTTAATGAAAAATAAATACAAAGTTTTAACTTTCTTTTATTTTGGTATGGAAAATGGTTTTGAAAGCGTTTTTATTATAACAATGTGTTGTATTGATATCTTGTGATTGAAATGTGGAAATGTTATGTTTCCTTTATGCATGTTTTATGTGATATGATTATGTTATGGTTTATGATATGTTTAAACCTATTCATATGAGGAATGTATTGGACTTAATAAGTGACGGGTGGAGCCTGCAATAGCTCCTCGATGCATCGGTAGGTCTTATGAGACAACTAGACGTGGAATTGGCCGAGGCCCTTTCCCAATTTGATTTATGGTTTTGGCCGAGGCCTTAATCATTTTAGACGTCTTGGCCGAGGCCTTGACAAAATGTTTCAGAATGTCCGGCATTATATATTCCCTCATTATGAAAGTGGTTATTGATTTTTCATGTGATTATTCGTCTAGTAGAATATCCATGTGAAGAAGTAAATGGCATTATCTCATTTTACTTTTGCCATATTATGTTGAAGTTCATGTTTAAAAGGCTTTTGTTTTAGTTATACATTGCCTTAAATGTTAATGTTTATTTATGAAAGCTTCCGCATTATTGTAATCCTTACTGAGCATCTGAGCTCACCCCTTTCAATGTTTTAATATTTTCCAGGATGTGAAGAAGTATTTTATGAATGAACTGCAGGGATAGTCAGAAGAGGATATCAGTGTGGACTATGGAGACTTTGTTATTGTAGTTTTTCACTTTATGATGTAATGTAACGTTTACGAATGTATCTAGTGTTTCCAAGGCTACTAAACTAATCGGTCTTTCGAGACTTGATCTTTTGTGATCATGCCAATGTTACGAAGTAATGCACCGGCTCTGGGTAGCTGGGGTCAGGGCGTTACAGTTGGTATCAGAGGCAGTTTAGTACTAACCTTGGAAGCTAGATTTAGATAAACTCTGATTAGAGCACATAGCCCAAAGATAGACTTTGAGGATTAGTATAGAAGAACTTCCTAGAATTTTGGTATTATAGAGATGTTATGACTTTTCCGAGCAATACATCCCTGTCTGGATACGAGCAGGTAGAGGGGGCTCTGGCACAGATGTACCTAGGGGTAAAACCCGAAAACACCGCTTTGAGCTAGACTCGAACGGGAACTGGTGCACGACAACGGGCCTTGCTGCACTCTTGGTTACGACACTCCCGGGGGATATGCTTAGGATAATTCTCATTTTATTTACAAACCACTATGAAGGGTTATGAGTATATACTTTCTCAAAGAAAACATTTCTTTTTATGATTATGGATTATATCCATAAATAGTTCAATTTATGTTATGTGTTTTATAAGTATGGAATTATGTATTTTGATTCATAAACTAATCTAGTTTATGCCATTGTTTAGAAATGGCTCCTAGTGGAAGGAATGTAAACCGTATCAATGCACGAACTCCGTGTAGGGATTGCCCTCCTGATCAAGATAATTATTGTGGATCTGGAGATACAACTGGTGCTGATCAACTTATTACCATACTGGGACAACTCACTCAGCTTATGAATAATAACCTTACTCGTATGGAGCACCCTGATCCGCAACGTGGAGGATCAATGTTAGACCGCTTCATGAGGCAACAACCACCAACCTTTAATGGGAGTACAAATCCTATAGTATCTGAGCAATGGATAAATTCCTTAGAGAAAATATTCCATGCCTTGGGGAGTAGTGAAAGGGAGAAGGTTGTCATGGCAGTTTACCGCCTCACTGGAGATGCCGATCAGTGGTGGTCGCTGATTCAAAACACAAAGGAAGATGATGACGTATCGAATATGGAATGGAGGGAGTTCAAAGATCTTTTCTTAGAAAAATACTTTCCTCGTGACCATCGAGCAGATATGGAAAGGCAATTTCTGAGTTTGAGGCAGAAGGAGGATGAGAATGTCGCAAAGTATGAGGCTAACTTTACAAGGTTAGCGAGGCATGCTGCCGATTATATACGTAACCCAAGGAGTAAGATTGATCGTTTCTTTGATGGGTTAAAACCATTTCTCCGTCGAGCTTTGGTATCACAATCCTTTTCATCATACGAAGATATTGTCTCGTGTGCTATCAAGACAGAAAAGGAATTCTCTAAGTCTTATGACAACAAAGTAAAGCAAGAGAAGAAGAGAACGGTGGAACAAGAGACAGATAAAGGGAAAAAGGGAAAGAAGGATTTTCCATTATGTTGTAATTGTGGGAAGAATCACCCTGGTACTTGCCTAAAAGGAATGGGAGTTTGTTATAAATGTGGAGAAAAGGGTCACCAGGCTCGTGATTGCAAGGGAAAGAAAGAGGCTGTCAAAGTTGAATGCTACAATTGTAGAGAAATGGGTCATTATGCAAATGAATGTCCTAAGCGTCAGGGAAACTTACCTCAGAAAAGGCCAAGGGATCAAGGACAATCTTATGCTGTTACTACAGTTGAAGCAGAATAACTAATGTATTGGTGCTTTTGGACTCAAGGATTATATTCTGGTTATAAGAATAATGTAATATATATATATGGATTGTACTGCAGTACTTTTTGATTTCAGTAAGGTTTTAATATGATTAAGGTAATCATATTTTTAGTATGTGACAATAAGAGAAACTTTTCTTTGTTTTGGGAATCTGATAAATTGATTTTGGAATTTAGAGACCTTTTAGAGAAAGTCTGGACGGAGGTATTTTGGATAACTATTAAGGTTGGAATGGATTAAGTTGAACTTTGGATAGTATTGTTTAAGGCTAAAAAATTTATGAATATTATTTTTGGAATATTATGATACTATAGGACAACCTGCAGGGTGGGGCATAACCCGTCGCGTCGGACAAAGCTGGAGGAATCGAACCCACAATCATAGTGCGACATGCCTTTATTTCCTACCACTAGCCTACAGGAATTCCCTGGTTATTACAATATAATTTTACTAATCTAAATGGTATGTGTTAACATTTGGAACCTTATACAATTAGGATAATAATAATATTTTTGAGTTCTATTATCTTTTTGAGTGAAAGATGAGTTGAAGGTTGAAACACTAATTGTCAAGCATAAATATATATATACCTATCTCTTATTCAATGAATAAATTAATTCTTAAACTTTAGTAAAGGGATATTAAAACAAAAAATGTGTTATCCTAATACCTTATGTCTTGTTGAACTGATGATATTTTAAATCAACATAGATTGAAGGCTTTGAGGCCCTCAATTTGACAGTTGATTGTGATTGATGACCTCAATCACTCCCTACAAATATTTACGTTTTTCCTCCAATTATATGTCTTTAATTGCCACCAATGTTCTCCTTATCGAGATCATAATTTGGTGGTGACTTTCTTATTTCCATTTTCCCTCTTATTAAGGCTAAATTTTATTAACCTTATTTCCGATGTGGGTTTTCCACAAAGGTATTTTCTATTTTCAACCTCTTATTTTTAAAGAAAAATATCAAATTGCGAGGACGCAATTTATTGAAGGAGGGGAGAATGTAACACCCCGAGCTTCCACGATACGCTTCTCATTCAATAATACAATAGCTTGCATTGTACGCAACTTCGAGTTCTAAAACATCGCGACAAATCAAAGTAGCCGTTATGAATAGTAATAACCACTTTTTAAAATTATATAAATTTTATATTTCAAAATGGACTTCATTTTTGTATTCCTAATATTGAAATTAGCCTATGTTGAATTTTTTGTAATTTTCTGAGAACTTCAAAATTTTTATGAATAGTGAAAAATACTTAAAACAACTTTTTTAATCAAAATAATTCATAGTGATAAATTATACTATTGAGGGGTTTTAGAGTATAATTAGAATATATTTTTACCACTTTATCCAATGGTGGTCATTAGAATTAATTTAACATTGAAATTGGACATAAACAATTGCCAATCTTTTGATATAAATTGTTTCTTAAAAACACGCTATTTGTTGTGACAGCGGGAATTAATTATAAAATTAATTAATGCAACTAATATGTTTGGAATTTTTTAAAATAGACATCATTTTTGAATTCGTAATATCAATTATAGCTTAGGGTGAAATTTTGGCCTTATTCTGAAAAACTTCAATTTTTGATGAATAGTGAAACCACTAAGTGGTAGTTAAATAACTGATTTTTCGTTTAAATGAAATATTACCACTTCTGTGATTTGATTTTCAAAAATCCGACATACATGGTTGTCATTAAGAAGTAAAATGTGGTTCAATGAGATCAAAATAATTTTTTGGTGAATAGTAACTTTTAAGTTCTTAATCGCGATTAGAGGTAATTAGTGTAGTTTAAGGTAAAAACAATGTTTTATTAATATGATATGAGCTTGACACTTGTCCTACTCCTATTGGATGAGTCATGGCCGACCAAGACAACCCATGGGTCAACTTGGGGACCCCATGGAGCCACTTTAGTTGGAAAATGACATTAATATATATTTATTTAATGTTGAAATTAAATTGACACAAACATGAGTTGTTTTACTAAAACAGTTTTTAAGTGGGGTTACACAAGTCCAAATTTTGACTATAAATATTCATTGGAAATCTAAAAAGATTTCCTACATCATAGTAGTTTTTTTATAATTTTTAGACATTAAATAAATTAAATTATTTATGACATCATGATGATGTAGTGATGACCTCATTATTTAACGATTTAAATAAAATGGGAAGATAATGCAAAATCCAAGTCTTACACTTGTCCAAATCCAATTGGATGAGGAGCTTTCAAACCCTTATCACCTTAGCCTCGAGTTATATAAGTTTGGGACCTTTAGAATCCGAAAAGCATTGTGAAATAATGTAACATTTCAATCTTTCCAAAAGTGCCCCTCCTCTCCACTTATAAAAGGCCCCCACCTCTCCCACCTCATTTACACTTTCAAGCCATTTGGCTCGGCCAAACTCTGCCCAAATACTCTCCCAACTTCCCCCTCTTACTCCTAGAATCCTCACTTTGGGCAGAACTCTTCCCAAGGAAGCCTTTGGCTCAAATCAAAAAGAGTTACCCGATTTTGAGGTAATGTATTTTCTAATGTTGTTTTGTTTTATTTTTCTTCTCCAACCCCCTAAACTCTTTTTATTCATTTATTTTGTGACAACACCAGTATCATCAATATACTAGGATGTTGTTATAAGAAGGATTCGAGCTACACTTACACACACATACATCTAATGGTTAAAGAACATACGGTTTCTGTGGATGGCGAATTTCTGCCTCACGAAACGATGATTGTTCAACACTCATATAACACCTTCAAAGGTGGACATTAAGATGTCACTATATTTATATATGATATATAATGTGTTTATGTTTTACTTATGCTTCTTTATTTTTCATTTGTGTCTTACCTTTATGGCTTCCATTATGGGTATACGCGATATCTTCATTTTAGGAAGTGCGGACTACCGCCCCCTCAAAGTGATTTGAATCGTTAATGCCATATGTGGGATGTATAAAGGATGGAGTAAATGGTATTATACACTATATTATACTGGAATTATATTATACATTTATATCATTATGATTTAGTTCCATTAAATATGAAATTCAAATGAAAGTAGCGTTCATGCGTACGTACGGCTTACCGTCTCCATGAACGGTGCATTTCATTTCTTACCTCTAAATGTTACGTAATATTATAAATGAATGTATATACTGGATATATAAGATATATATGACATCTAAATCATGAATATAATTCTGGATATAATGGATATTTCACCACATAAACAACTTGTAATTATAAGAAGCTTATTGTTGACTCAAGTACCAAAGATCGACAAAACGACCGTTATTAACTTAAATAATTACGTAATGTTCATATCATTGTAATAAGTGATATAATAAGGATAATGAAGTTAAAAATGGTTCTTAATAAGGTATATATTAACTCTAGTTTATTATTCAGGAGGTTAAAGAACGGTTGAGTCAAGTCGGACACAAGGTAAGGGAATTTCTTAACCCAACTTCCATTCTTTGGGTTAATCTCCTACTTTCAAATTATGTCATGATATTATTATGTCTAATTTTGTATTCTTTATGTGTACCTATAGTGAATACACATAATATATCTATTTTATTTTAAAAATGATCTTTTTAAGGACTCCGTCTCAATCCCCTTTCATTGAGTCATATTTGGTTTTATACACAACTTTCTTTTATACGGTGTATAAACCCCTTTGACTTTTACGGTTATTCAAAAGGAATCTTTTTATACAAAGAGTTTTGCTAAACGACAAAAGGGAATGTTTTTCTTTCCGTACTTATGCGGCGACAACGACTTCTCCGCCGCCGTGACCATTATTTGAGTTTCGGCTTCCTCGATAAGCCATCTTTTTTTAATGAAAAATAAATACAAAGTTTTAACTTTCTTTTATTTTGGTATTGAAAATGGTTTTGAAAGCGTTTTTATTATAACAATGTGTTGTATTGATATATTGTGATTGAAATGTGGAAATGTTATGTTTCCTTTATGCATGTTTTATGTGATATGATTATGTAATGGTTTATGATATGTTTAAACCTATTCATATGAGGAATGTATTGGACTTAATAAGTGACGGGTGGAGCCCGCAATAGCTCCTCGATGCATCGGTAGGTCTCATGAGACAACTAGACGTGGAATTGGCCGAGGCCCTTTCCCAATTTGATTTATGGTTTTGGCCGAGGCCTTAATCATTTTAGACATCTTGGCCGAGGCCTTGACAAAATGTTTCAGAATGTCCGACATTATATATTCCCTCATTATGAAAGTGGTTATTGATTTTTCATGTGATTATTCGTCTAGTAGAATATCCATGTGAAGAAGTAAATGGCATTATCTCATTTTACTTTTGCCATATTATGTTGAAGTTCATGTTTAAAAGGCTTTTGTTTTAGTTATACATTGCCTTAAATGTTAATGTTTATTTATGAAAGCTTCCGCATTATTGTAATCCTTACTGAGCATCTGAGCTCACCCCTTTCAATGTTTTAATATTTTCCAGGATGTGAAGAAGTATTTTATGAATGAACTGCAGGGATAGTCAGAAGAGGATATCAGTGTGGACTATGGAGACTTTGTTATTGTAGTTTTTCACTTTATGATGTAATGTAACGTTTACGAATGTATCTAGTGTTTCCAAGGCTACTAAACTAATCGGTCTTTCGAGACTTGATCTTTTGTGATCATGCCAATGTTACGAAGTAATGCACCGGCTCTGGGTAGCTGGGGTCGGGGCGTTACACTCTAAAAACTAGAACCACCATTGCCATAACACATTATTCTTTTACCTAGGATATATATATAATGTCTACATACACCCAATGTCACATCCATATCATCATTTTAATAAAATTTTTAATCTTTTATACTTTTCATGACATCTCCCCGAGTTTTCACCTAGCCCCCCTTGAATTTGGACGAATTTTTACTATATTTGGGTGTCCAGAACATGTGGCACAGTTTGGCCGCAGGGTTTACTAAATCGTGCGGACAAACCATGCAGAGGTTCCCAAGTCATAATTTTTTTGTAATTCCTATTTTTAACTTCTTAAATTAATCCTATCTCACCCACTTCTTCCTCCATTCAACCCAAGTATCCAAGGAAGGATTCCAAGCTCCATCAACCACTCTTGTATGTCATTTTTGAATGGGATTTTGGTGGTGAAACATTCTTATTTCTCAAGTAAGTGATTACTCAATTGTTTTTCTTCCTTCTCCATAGGGTTTATTCCCTCCTCCTTGATGTTCCAAATGGCCAGTGACTAGGGTTTTGTACCTGTGGTCTTATTATAGGTTCCTTGGTCCAATATTGTGTATTTAGGTTCATTTTCACTCCCTTCTAGTGTGGTGGTGGTGCGGTTGATGATTTGCAAAATGATTTTATGGTTTTGACATAAAAAGTAGGTTATTAAATGTGTAGAAATTATTGGATGAATTTATCTTTACTTTTTAAGCTATTTAACATGTTTTCTATCATTTTTGTGTGGTCAAAAAGTCATTTTTTGTATTGTTGATTGAGCATTCAATTTTAATGATTCATTTTCAAAAAAAAATTAGGTGTTTTTCATTTTGTATATATTGTATCATTTGTGATTATTTTATGATCCATTAAAAAGTTTCACTAAATGGTTTTTGGGCTTCCAAATACGGTTGGGTATGACATTGGTGTAAATTTTTCCTTGACAGAGGGTCTTTAAATGAATATCTTGTGCAAACCCTTGTTTTAGTACTTGAAATTGTTTTTTAAAAATTATGAATGGTTTATTGAGTTGCACAAAGGGTGAAAAGAAATGTTGGGTTATATTTGGTGTGTGTATTTTAAAAAAAATGGTGATTTTATGTATAAATGGTATTATTTAACCTATGGAACTAATTTAAGCACAAAGTGGGAATCTTGGGTATCTATGTGGGCAGACTAGTACTGGTATGCTACTGATCCAGAGTGGTATCACCCCGGTTTTACATATAATGCATGAATATGACAACACTAACTATAATTTTATGATGTTGGGGACCACAATGACATTGGGGTTTCCCCGCATAGTGTCTCATGTAGGAGAAAGATGTTGATTATGGATTAATTTCCACCAAGATACGATGTACCTTGGTCCCCAAAACAAGGTAGTGCCTCGGGATGTTCTTGTCACTAGTTATATTAGATATTATGTACTTACCATTGGAATATGGTGTGTTTTGTGGGAGAAACTGGTATAATATGTTTTCTAAAGGGTTCATTATTTAATGCATCTTTCTTGCAATCTATTTTCATTTAATGTTTCATCTCTTTGAAATGGTTACTATAATTCTTGTTTATAAAACATGAAAGATTTCATTTCCATGAAATGTTTATCACAAGGAATTTTTTTGTGTGACATCTTGTAGGGATTAGTCTCACACCTTACGTACACACTTAGGTGATAGTGAACTTGGTTATGTTTCACATAGGTAAGGGAAAATTCCTTAGTGATCATGTTATCAGTTATTAGACTCTATACATGATGAAGTGTTGTGGAGAAATCATGGTTGTGATGGACACTTTACATGTGGTGGTTATAGAGTTTTTATTGTATTATACTTTTGAGTTGTGTCCCACTTGGGATTTATCTAAAACCATTTATTTCATTTCTGAATTTTATTAATGTCTTTTTTGGACTAAATTTTCAGATATAGTTTATTTATTGTTTCTGGTTGTTTAATATTTATAATCAGGGTTAAATAATTCAAAAACCATTATTCACAATACCTACGAAATTATTATAGCTAATATGGATAAGGAATTCCCTTATGGCATAGCCACATACCGGGTCAGGTGCTGGTTTTGATGGTGACCAGATCTTGTTTGTGAGAAAATGTAATCTTAGATGGTTAAGATCTTCAAGTTATGTTATTATTTGGGATTAGTATAATTAAACACGATCTAGGACTATCAACACTCAGAGTTTTGGATATGTGTACGGTTCCTGGACTTCACTTCTCATGATAGACCTCGAGTTACCATGGGATGTTAGGATAGTTTGTTTGTCTTTCCATCTAGGTGGGATGTGTGGGATGCAAACTACACATGGACATTGGGTGGGAGTAAACTAGTTGTTAATTTCATTATTGGGATTATTTTTATTCTTTTATATTTAATATTGTTCCTGGAATTTTTCAGAACTATTATAGAAATGTTTTATTTTTTGAATGTTGAATTTTGTAGAAACATGCCTCTATAAAGACCTCCCTTGCACCCATGGGGGGAATATGGAGAGTGTTATCCCTCACCGTTTTATCAAATGTTAGAATAATCTATGGTCTGAGCTAATCAAGCTATGGGGTAGGAAGCGGGTCCTGCTCCTACTCCATCCAAATAATATGATATTTTTCCCAAAAAGGATAAATCCTAGGGGTTCCTAAAGAATAAACCACATCCATTCGGAGGTTGAACAGAACCTCAATTGTCAGAGGAATGGATCGAGAAGATAGAGTGTATTTTCGAGTTCATGGGAATTCCTGAAGAGGTCAAGGTGAAATGTGATTCATTTCAGTTACAGGGTCTCAATCGCCGGTGGTTGGAATCAATGCTTTAAACTGGGAAGAATGGTCTGATGAGTTGGAAGGATTTCATGATAATATTCAATGAGAAATATTTCCATGAGGTCTTAGCCTATGATAGATCCTATGAGTTCATGGATCTTCCCCTGGGAGATCATTTAGTGATGGTGTATTCTAACCATTTTTATTAGCTAGTGACGTACAATACTATGATTGTTTCTAATGATTCCATGAATGCTCGGATGTTTGAGAAGGGGATGTAACCATAAATTTACTCTCATTTATTCTCGTTCAAGATGGGATCATATGCTGAGGTGGTGGATCATGCTTGTATAGTCGTGGTTGATCAGAAAGGATTGTTTGGTTTTTCTAGAGTTATGTCTACTATGGGTAATGGCAGCTCATTTGAGAAGAAATAGAAGCGATAGGAATAGGGAAGAAGGGAGGTGGAAGTTCAGGATATCCTCCCAGATAGTTCTCATATATGGATTCTGATGTGATTTTTATTATTTGAATCCAGTGTGGGAGGATGTGGAACACACAAAGTTCATGTACATATCTTACAAATACTTTTCATTAGTGTGTATAAATGGGATACTTGGAGCATCTTTTCAAGGTGGCACAACCACTCTATAGTAGGGTAGGATCTATGGCTTCCAAGAGAGTTCATTTTCAATTGGATCCATCAAGGACAGGGTGATCTTATTTTGGTGCTCATCGAAAAAGGGTCGGATCATCTTCTAGTAATATCCAGTTTAGGGCAGAGCCACAGGAGAGTTTTCATTCTTAGAAAGAGGCTAGGAATCTTCATGTGGTGGATCAAGCACCAGTAGGGTCAGATGTAGGGCCATCAATAGTTCAAGGTAATTTTTTGATTGCATCTTCTATAGCTTCCATTATTTTTTATGCAACTGATCTATTTTTATTATCTCTACCCATATTGTGAACCTAATGAATTTTCCAATCAATTTTTTGTCCTTTGTGATGGAGTAGGTGACGTTGTTGGGTATGAAGAAAGAGTAAGTTCTTAGGTGCTCGTTGTGTGCGCTTATCGTGTTTGGGGTTTTGATGGACCGGGACCTTTTGATCATGAATATAGAAATTTTTGAAGTAATCCTTGGTATGAATTTTTCATTGAGATTTCAATATCACATCAATTGCTAGAGGGAGCATGGGAGTTTCACGACACCTGAAATGGGATCATCGGTCGGGTCGTGCGGGGCCTCCACTCCAATTGCTGGGAAATATTATCCTCTAGTTATCACCTCTCAAACTATAGTAAAATGTTTGTTATCTAGAGGGTGGATTTAATCATGTAGTAGACGTGTTCCTATAAGTTATTTCCATATGATTTTTCAGGATTTCCCCCAGAGTGGGATGTGGATTTCTCAATTGATTTGGTGCCTGGAACACAACTAAAATATTTTCCCTGGTATCATATGTCCCCACTGAGTTGAGCTAATTAAATATACAGCTGGTTTATTTTGAATCTAAAGGATTTATTTTCCTGAGAGTCTCTCATTTGTCCTCTCTTGTTCTTTTTGAGAATAAGTCTGATGTGTTGCTCTAGTTTTTCATTGACTAACTGAAGATAAATAACGTAAAAATCAAAAACAAGTATCCTTTCCCTCGAATAGATGACTTTTTTAATCAGATGAAGGGGGGAAATGGTTTTACAAGATAGAATTGTGTTTGAGTTACCACCAATTTTGGTTGAGTGAGTAGGATATCTTGAATACACACTTCCTACGCACATACAACCACTTTGAGTACTTGGTCATGCCCTTCAGAATAACCATCACTACATATTTCCTTATGGAACTCGTGAATAGGGTGTTCCACAAATATCTACACTCTTTCATTATGGTATTCATGGATGGCATCCTAGTTTATTCTAGATGCAAGGAAGAGAATGAGTATCACATGTGGATCTATTGGGAACTATATAGGATCATTCCCTCTAGGAAAAGTTGTCCAAGGGAAAATTATGGATCAAGGAACTAATGTGTCTGGTCCATATGATCTTGTAACATGGGGAATCGGTGGACCCTGATAAGACTAGTGTAATTATGTCATTAGAGAAGCTGAAAAAACTATTTGAGTTCATGAGTTTCCTCAGCCTGATAGGTTAGTACAGGTGTTTTGGTTGGGATTTCTCTCAGCTTGCTTCACCCATGACCTTGATAACCTATAAAGGGGTGATGTTTTTATGGGTCCCAGAATGTCCAACATTCTTCATTGATTTGAATTGGTGATTGAATATTTACCCAGTGTTGATATTTTCAGAATATGGTAAGGGATATGTGTTGTAATTTGATTCTTTAGGTATCATTCTCAGGTGCCTACTTATGCAGGGTGATCACGTAGTGCCGTATAGATCTCACCAACTCCAAACACATGAAAATAATTACCTGACCCGTGAATTAGAGTGGGTAGAGGTGATTCATGTTTTGAAGACTTGGTGTCACTACCTCTTTATGGAGTAGTTTTTGGTCAACTCTGATCATAAAATCATAGCATACATTTTCTTGAAGAAGAAGATTAACCTGAGGTAACATTGTTAAATCAAATATTTGTAGCAGATAAACTTCGATATCATATGCACACCATGAAATAGTAATGTGGTGGATGATTCCTTGAGAAGAAGAGTACTAGTGTAGGCTTTGACGAAAGTCTAGGGAAGAGTTGAATCTGCTGGGGATCTTTTATTAGATGCATGTGGAGACCAAGGAGCCCAGCGGACATGCATTCATGGAAAGCATTTAGTTGACTCCTGCTCTTTTAGAGTTGATTAGGTAGGAGAAGCCTTACATTGAGTTCATTCTGAATTTATTTTAGTTTCCTCATCAAGGGGGGATGACTTCAGATTGGTCTTCATCTCCCAAGGTAATTTTGTGCTTCATGGTATGTTTTGTGGTACCGTTATCTCTAAGGATGGTGGTGATGTTGGATAGCCAGCAGTCATAGTGGGTCATTCATCCTAACACTACCAAAATGTATTATGATATTCATCAGATGTTATGGTGGTCATGTATGAGGTGAGATATCAAAGATCTTTTATTATGGTGTTATACTTGTCAACATATGAAAGTAGAGCCTCAGAGGCCCTCTAGATTGCTTCAGTCGTTACCCATTTCTTCCTGGAAGTGGGATGAGGTCACCATGGAATTTATTACTGGATTACCTCATACACATTAGGGTAATAACTATATTTGGGTGGTGATTAATCATCTGATCAGATCTTCCCACTTCATTTTAATTAGAGATATAGTTAAAGTTGATGAGTGGGCCGATTGTATATTAAATAGGTGTTAAGGCTTCATGGTGTTCCATCCACAGTTGTGTCATATTGAGCCCCCATCATCAACTCTCAGTTATAGGAAGGCCTTCAGAAGACTTTGGTATTTCAGAATAAGATGAGCATGACATACCATCCTCATACGGATGGTCATACATAGAAAGAAAATCCGATTTTAGATGACATGCTCCTGGCATGTGTCTTGGACTTCAGTGGTTTATGGGATATTCATTCAGGATTGGTCGGGTTTTCTTATAATAACAGTTACCAATACTTGATATGATTGTAACCATTTGAGGTGCTCTATGGTTGACCATATCGGTCTGTTATATGTTAGGATAAGGTAGGTTAGACCTTACTATTGGGGCCAAGCATTATGCAAGATACATCTGGGAAGGTCAAGTTGATCAGGAAGAAGTTATTGAAAGCTTAGAGTTACCAAAAATATTATGCTAACCAGATTCATTGAGATCTATAGTTTTGTGTGGGTGATCGGTTATTCTTTAAAGTGTCCAGTCATCGGTCACTGTCCTTTAGGAAAGCAGGGGAAGCTAATACTGACGTATGTAAGACCTTTTGAGATCACCGAGTGCATTCACATGGTGGAATATAGATTAGTTGTTCCCTCTAATTTGACAACTATTCATGGAGTATTCCATGTCTCTCAATTTGAGAAGTACAATCAGGATCTCCAACACATGTTGAATTGGGATGAGTTGGTTATAGACCCCGATTTATCAGTGTGGGAGTTGCCAATGTGAATAGTGGATTCCCAAGAGAAGGTTTTTCTAGGGAAGTCTATTTCATTGGCACAGTTCCTTATTAATCATGGTAATGATGCTCATGAGACTTGGGAGTAGAATTCAAGGGTTTCTAAGAGGATCTCATTCTAGTTTTCTAATCAAGCTTCGGGGAAAAAATTTGGGGTAGAATTTTTTCATGGGGGGAGAATTTTCATATCCATATCATTCATTTAAGTTAATTTTCCCTCTTCTATTATTGGAATAATACCCCCCATAATTTTCCAATATTCCCCCTTGAATTTGGAAAAAAAATTAGGGTTTTTTGGAGGCCAGAATAAGCCGCACGTTTCGCACGCATAGTTTACTAAAATGTGCAGTCAAACCATGCACAGGTGTCCGTGTAATAAAAAATGTTTTTTAGTTCCTATTTTGACCTTATAGAATTAAACCAATATTTCCAATTTCATCACACATTATACCCTAGAAGTTATGGAAGGATTCTATGTTCCCTCATCCTCTATTGGAAGTCATTTTTTATGTGGATTTTAGTGGTGAAACTTCATGATTTCTCAATTAAGTGATTCCTCCTTTGTTTTTCTTCCGTTTTCGTAGGATTTCATCCATACTCATTGTTGTTCTAAATATACAAAAACTATATATTCGTACCTAGGGTTTTATTTTTGGTTTCATGGTCCAATATTGTGGATTTAGGTTCATTTTCACTCCCTTTTTGTGCGGAGGTGCTGTAGTGGATGTTTCAAAAAAGGATTTGGGGTTTTTGACATATAAGGTAAGTGATTCCATGTGTAGACATTCATGGATGAATTTATCTTTCCTTTTTAGAATATTTATCATGTTTCATGAGAGAGTAATTTTTTGGTAGCGTTGATTGAGTGTTCAATTTTAATGATTCTTGTTGGCTTGAAATTGGGTGTTTTCATGTGTTTTCTATAAAATATTATTTAGGGTTATTTTATGATACATAAAATGGTTTTATTAAATGTTTTTGTGATAACAAATATGGTTTGGTATGATAATAGTGTACATTTTTCTTTGAAAGAGGACCATTAAAAATATTTTTGTGTGCAAAACCATGATTTACAACTCAAGGTTGTTTAATGAAAATTTTGAATGGTTTATTGAGTTACAAAAAAGGTGAAAGGAATTTTTTGTCCTGTTTGGTGCTACTATGTTACAAAAATGTGTTTTTTATGTTAAAATGACATTCTTTAACTAGTGTAACTTGTTTGAGCACAAGGAATGAAACCCAAGTTTCTAGGTGGGCGGACTAAGACTAATATGCTAGTGATCTGGAGTGGTATCATCCCTGTTTCACATAGAAAGTTTGACGATGACTAAACTAACTAAATTTTGATGATATTAGGGACCTCTATGACATTGGGGGATTCCCATCCTAGTGGATATTGCATGAAAATTATATTTAAAATGGATGATTTTCAACTGAGATTTGGTATACTTAGGGCCCCACAACTTACTAGTCCCAGGAGTGTTCTTGTGACTAGTTCTCTTGGATATTATGTACTTACCATTGGCATAAAGTGTCTTTTGTTGTATAAACTAGTAGCACGATTGTTTTATTTAAAAGGGTTCATTCTTTAAAGTATCCTTCTTGAAAAATATTTTAATTTAAATTTTTATCTCTTTGAAATTGTTACTAGAATTCTTGTTTATTAAAATTCGATGCACTAAATGTCTTGAAAAGTTTATCACATGGAATGTTTTTTGGTGACATCATATTAGGATTAGGATCACACCGTACTTATAACATTTAGTGTAAGTAGATTTGGTTATGTCTGACCCTGGTAATGTAAAGGTCCTTAGGGATGGTGAATCAGGTTGTTAGCTTTCATCCTTGATGTGATGTTGTGGAGAAGTCTTGGGGATTATGGCCCCATATCATGTGGTGGTTCTAGAGATGTATTTTCTGTGACTTTTTAGTTTTTTACCTCTTGGTATTTTTTCAATACAATGTATTTATGATTTGTATTTTATTAATGTCTTGTTTGTACTAAATTTTCAGATTCAGTTTATTTAATTTTTTGGTTGTTTAATGCTTCTAAACTCAGGTAAATCATTCCCAAAATAATATTCATGATACTCATGAACTTATTCCCTCTTTTGGGGATAAGGAACTACCTTATGGCCTTTCCATAGAAAAGGTCAGGTGCCGGTTTTGATAGATATTAGATCTGGTTCATGACACTGATATTTGTATGTAGAGTGTAATCCCAATTCCAGTATGAATGCACCCAAAATAAAATATTACATGATACTATATTAGAATAAAAATTAACTTGAACATTTATATAAAATAATTTGAATCATTTTATGGAAAAAAATCCAGAATCACTATTCTCGGGGAAGCACCTTCAATGAAAACCAATTTTTTCATCAAACTTCCCTATAAAATTAAATATTCTCATGTACCATCATATACTGACATATGGAACCATGTCATATAAGCATAATGTCACAATAATGAACCATGGGTAAATACCTATGTGTAACTATGAATTTTAGAACTATAGAAAATTATCCCTTAGAAAAATGTGGTATATCAAGCACAACCCACAATATCCTCATGCATGATCCACTAGAGGGGAAATCATCCCAAGGTCTTATGGTCTATAATCATTATCATTGGTTAGTTAGTTTTGTAATCTTCAATACTACTAATTGAACCTTAGCCTTTCCACTTCTAAGAAAACATGTTCCAATTCACTAGAAGAATGTGTGCTTTCATTTTATGAATCAAAATTTTATTAGTACTAGATTTCCCAACTAGTTACCCGATATTTCCATTATGCTCAATTTTACATTCACATGTCACATATTTCAATACATATAAACATATGCTAAACATCCAAGCACATAAGAAAATCACCACTTCCACATAACCAAAACCATTCCTAATTTCTAAAAGAACAAAAAAAATTGTAAATACATTTTTCACCACATAAAAAATTTATCGACCCAATTTGAAAACCATAAAAGAAGACAGTATTTGAAATCCAACCATTTCTAAGGGAAATCCCCCTTTTTAAATCCATACATGAACCCAAATCATTTTTAAAAAATGGTTCCCATCATTTAAACAATTAAAAATTCATATAAACGGTAAAAAATAAGCAATAAAATGTGAATTAATTAACATTTTATTTAGAAAACTCATTTTCACCATTAAATTCATTAGAAATCCCATTTCACACCTTCCACACGAGGCATAAAACCCATTTTAGGAAACACCAAATTGATGAAATACCAATATATAACCATTTTCCTTTTAAAAATCCAATTTTATCATATATTAATGATAAAAAACTTCCAAAATATATTTTTCACCACACAATTAACCCATAAAAAACTTTCATGAAAACAAGTTATCCAGCCAAAAATAACAAATAATGTTGAAGTATAGAAACACCTACCTCGATATTGGAAACATCTGAATATGGGTGTGAAGTCACCAATGCACCACAATAAGAACCTAAAAAGATACAATTGAACAAGAAAAAAGATTATCTCACTCAAAAATAGAATATCAGTCTGAATGTAATTCATTATACATGTTGATAAAGAAGAACCCAAAGAGGGTGGAAGAGAAAGCCTAAAAAGAGGGAGAAACCAAGGGAGAAACAATTAGATGATAATTCCTTAAAAAATACACAAAAAAACCTCAATGGAAGGGAGCCTAAGGGAGAGAACCTATATATAGATATGCTCTTAGGGATGGAGAGGTATAATGGGGAGAGCAAGGGAAAATTTTGTGCTAAATCCTGAGAGGATACAATGGTAATTTTACAATTTTTAATGAAGTCAACATGTAATATGGTTTTCCAAACCATGTGGGAACCATGATCCTATAAAATTACATGTTGGGTAGGCAACATGGTTATTCTACATTTTATATAAACTATATGAAAATCGTGGGTTAGAAACTATCCAAAAATGTCATGTGGCAACACAGTTTTCTAAGAGAAGGTGAACGGTTTCCTTAACCATTCTTCAACCACTCTCCACCTATTTCTAATCCAAAAATATTTATTTTTTATCAAAAAACATGGGAGAAAACCATGTATATTCACTAGATAGAGGATATACAATGTAAATACATAATAATTCAAACCTTTCACTCCCAAAACTCAAGAAAAAAACTGAGATCCAAAAATGATCCAGAGAAAAGGAAGAAAACAAAAATCACGGTGTGGAATTATATAAAATAAACTTAGAGACTCAGAATATTTAGTATCATCTAATTACATCACACTTACGTTGGAGCCTTTGTTTAGGTAGTCTCATTTAATGGGACTCTTAATATCTAAGAGCATTAGTCTGACTCCCTAACCAATGAATTCTAGGGGTTGGGTTTATAGTCTCATCCAAACCTGACCCATGAGAGGAGCCTCATTCTAATACCCCACATCCCACCAATATATACTCACATGATTATTTAACCAAAACTAATTTACAATTTTCAAGGCTTAGCTCATTTGAACAGATATTCCATTTATTAACCGAAACACATTAAATACACATTCCATTATTACAAATTAACCCTAATGTCGTAGTAACAAAAATAAAATAATTAACATAAAAATAAATTCACTATAGAATAAAACAAATGAATTAAAATACTCATTTAAATTCGTCTTGATTTCAACCCTTTAATTATAGGTTTTCTTCCTTGAAAACTAAACTATTCTCTAATGATTTCATTTCAATTTCTACCCATTTAAAAATATCATCAAGGAATTATCTCAGGAAGGTGACCACACCCCTGTTTCAAATCCTCATTTTAAATACCATAGTAAAACACATTTCAAATCACAACTATTTCAACACCTCATTTTGAAATAGTACCCACTTTTACTAAATAATTTCCCCTCATTTAAAAAACATGACCAGATTAAAATCCAAAATGTATGATTTAAACCATTTCAATGACCCCTTAGGAATTTCCTAAAATTAAACATATAATATATTCAACATACAGTTAAACTAATCCCAAATTTTTTATTATTATTTAAAAACCATTTTATCTCATATTTCCCTCATTTCAACATTCACCAATTTATTTCCCCATTTTCAAGGGATCGACATACTCCATGGGTAGCCTAATGTTTGGTCTCACATAATCAATGAACCCAATGGGGTCTATAAAGTATCTCACACCTCAATATATGTCCCAAATCAAATACCAAAGCCGAGGAAGTTTGTAAGAAACAATCATAACATTGCCACAACCATATACACTTATAAAACATTTAGATTATGTGAAAAATATTTTATACCACCTACCTCATGTCTATTGATGAACTCTTACTTGACCTTCATAATTGAATAAAACTCCAACAACTATTTAATCCCCAACATATAATCTTCTATAAAAATGAGGTTTTTATGGATTTTGAAGAATTATATTGATTATACATGTCCTAAGGATTAAAATGGAATATAGTGGAGGGTTATACTCACCCAGATATTATATTCACATCCAAACACTCTCCAAACAACCATGAATCAAATGAGAATCATCACTTGGAAGTATATAAGGGTTTGGTTAATCACCCAAGACACTGGATGAGGAATAGTGAGGAAATTTGGGTTATAATCTTTAAATAATGAGTGGGAGAAACCTATTTTTTCACTTTTTAGGGGACATAAGGTTTGGCCACACGAATATCCAAACTATGTACCAACCTAGAGCATCCCTCAATCCTAGAGGGGCTAGGATGCATGACCTCTGGGAAGCATTTACATGGTTTGTAAAACCATATGTTGAATGTGTTCCATCATTTTTTTTAAAATAATTTTGGCCACATGGTTTCCATATCCATGCACACAGTTTCAACTAATTGTGCATCAACTATGTGATACACACTATTTGGCCACTTTTCCTTCTCCTTTTTTGTGAAGATCCCCTTTAAAACCCCTAAAACATCTCATACACCATAATATTATTTAATTTTACAAACAATTAGTAAAACTAAAATTTATACAAGTAAGTATCTCTAAAAAAATGTTGGGAACTTACATAGAGTCATCCATAAAGTTACAGATATAAAAATCAATTACACCATTAATGGATTTGGTAGATCATGCATACACATGGATGTTGTTTTAATTATTCAATGGATGGAATGAAGAAAGTAAAAATATATTTATGTTCTCTAGAATAATCATTATTAATTATATATCACACACCCTCCGTCGTTTCATATTTATAACCATACATGTAAATTGGATATGCAAAATGAATTACACCACTACATGGAGACAGTAGCCAGTATGTATTCCAGAATAGTGTTTTTTCATAGGATCAAAACAAGATATAATATGGTTTTACCATAATAATAATAACATATTATTATATTTATGATGATAAAGATTTTAATTTAGAAAGAAAAAAACACATTAATAGGAAGTAGAAGAAGAAATAAACTTTTAGTACTTAGTAAATATGATTACTTCTTCTTCGATAGAGTTTCGTTAGATCTCTTCTTAAGGGATCTATGGTTGGTATTTTTTAAAGACCATAATAAGTAAAACATGTCCAATTATATTGATAAATATAATGGGATGTTCATGTTTAATCTATAAGATTCAAACTGATTTGAATAAGTGGGAGAGGTGGTGTTCTTTTATAATTTAGGTGAGGAGAACTTTTAGAATTTGTTAAAAAGATTAAAATATAATAATATTATAATAAATTTTCCCATAAAAGAACATTATATGAAATTATAGACCAAATATTATCCTATTTTTTATTATTTAAAATTTTTTATATCTAAATATTTTAATAAAATATCAATCCCATAAATTATCAGTATTTTGAATTTTGATACTATTCCTTACAGTGAATTTAAAAACCTCACGAAAATGGTAAAATTCTAAAAAAAAATTATTATATCATAAAAATGCAATGTTAATATACATAATTCTCATATAACTATAAATATATCAAATTATTTTACTATTAATATTTATAATATCATATATTTTTTAACATTTAATTAAATTAATATTTTATTATCATTTCAGAAGCATATATGGTAATTATATAAAATTTTAAAATTATAAGAAAATTTTTATCCGGAAAATAATTCTATTAAGAGTAAAATAATAATTTTTATTCATTAACATTTTATTATAATTCACATATATATATCATGACAACACTATTAATATGTTTTTGTAATTTTTTGGCCTTGAATAAGCATTGTCCAAGAATTTGGATGAACCACTTGTTATATAATAATAAAATTATATTGTAACCATAAAAATAATAAATAAAAAATAATATTTAATGTAAAATTATGCTAAATAACTATGTATTCATAATTATTAAATTTAGGATACCAAATTTTACTCTTCCAGTCCTACGTAGGCTCAGCGTCAACACTAAATATGATTTTCATATTTATTTTGAAATAATTTAAATTATATATGTTATAAATTATTTAATAATGATATTTATATTATTTTTTAAATCATGTTTGTTTCATAATTTTAATGAATTTTTGTATTATATCTATGTCTTGGTAGTATTATTAAAGAAACTATAATTAAAAAATAGGTATTTTATTACTATTCTCAAAAATATATATTTTTATAGAAACATTTAAAAAAACTCATACATGGATAAATATGTATATATTAATCAAAAAAATTAATTTCATTAAAATAAATTAATATAATTTATATAAACTAATTTTAAAATAATCCCACAAAACACGATGAAAACCAATTAGTAGAAAAAAATCCAATAAATGCTTATTTATGTTCAAAAACATTTTATACAAAATGAAATTAAATAATTTATTCTGATGAACCTAATTTAATTATTAATAATATAGTAAACAAAAATTTAAACCATCATAATATAAAATAGATCATTGCAAATGTTTGGGAAAAATACAAATTTCAATAAAAATTTCTATTTTAAATTATTCACTAGAAAACCACACATTTCAAAAATATCCAACAAATTACCCATTAGATGATTTTGTTTAATGGTTTAAAAATGATTATATTTTTATAAAATAAAATTTCTATCTGTTCAAATAAATTATTATAGTGTTCACTCTTAATAAGAAATAAAACCATTTTGTAATGAAAATGTATTTACAAAGCAGAAAAACAACATTACTAAAAATTGAGTATATATTTCATAAGACTTAGTCAATAAATTTTTATTGTGTAGGTGCTTTATATATATATAACAGAATTTAGTTAATATTATTCATACCCGTCAATTTATTGGATATGTTATAATGATCTTATATAAATAATAATATTTTAGTTTTCATTTAGGTTCGGTGTTACGAGCAACATATCCTATCAAACAGAGTGTTTTTTTAAATCTATGGGTGTTATATTCTACCATAAATAAAGAAATTGTTTCTTATAAATTTTAACTTGTGACTGTTAATCAAGGTTTTGAAATTGATATTAATTTTGAGTAAATCCAACATCGTAAAATGTGATAATAAAACTTCATCTTAAAAAGAGGAAACCCAAAAATAAAAGGTAACCAAAAACTATATTTTAATGCGGGAAAATTAATTTTATGTGGAAATAAAGATATGTTAGAAAAAATACCAAATGATTATTAGATAGTGATACATAAAATGGTCTTGATAATGTTAGTAATGAAATAACCATAAATCAATGATACCTTAAAAGGACATTGATTTGTTAGTAAAAAAGTAACTAGATAACATTTTTATTTTATGGTCCATTACCTAATGTTGTGGAATTATTTTCATACCCAGATAAATTATTTGAGAAAATAAACATAATTTATTTCTTTCCATATAATAATTATATTCTCACCCTTTACCTATACTTCTATTTATTTCCATGTAATCTATTTCTCTATGAAATGGGTTTTTTAGAATAATTTTTCATGCCTACAGCACTTTTAATGAATTATAAGATACCTAATCCATTTATTAAACCTGTAAATATTTAGTAAAACAAAAAATGTTAGTACATGTTACCCAATATGATAAATAAGAAAATTCACATGTTCAACAAAATAAATTCCATAAGTAGTTAACCATTTGTCTAATCCAAAATATGTATTTCCAAATTCAAATTACAAAAATTTATAAGGGTGTTCATAAAATTTAAAAAATTGAATTATTATTATATTCCCAAAAAAACATAATTTAGATCTTAATTCCACTTAACAAATATATAAATTCTTTGGCCACATTAAATCCATAATGAAAAAATAAATTATTCCCAAAATAAAATATCTAGTTCTTGAATATATTTTATAAATCCAAACTTGTAGTAAACATAGAAAAGAAAACATAAATCATTCAAATAATTAACCAAATTTATGGTCACCTGTACATTCCCATAATGATATATTTATCATTATTATCTCAATTTGAAGCACATGTTTTAAAAAATATCAAATCTCCACTAAATAATTTTTCCTTTTCATTAGTAACATTCTTTATACTCCCTCAAATACATAAATATATAATACTATAGTAATGAAAATTATTCATTTAAGGATTATTAAAACAAGAATATCATTAATAATAAAATATCACATTTCAATTTTTAAAAACATATATAAAATCACGGTAATAATTCCACATAGACTGTAGTAATATAATATGCTTAACATTAATCCATTTTCTTCTGAACTATATTACCTGGACACTTGGGGATTTTTTATAGTAGTTCCACATAAACATATAGTTGAAATAGTAAACATTGTATTTTTATTAATTCCCTTTAATTCTCATTCCAGATGTCTGTTCTCTCTACATATGTACAAAACTCACATGCCCTTTAAGAAAGTTCTAGGGAGTTTCATTCACCAATTATCATGATGGAAATCCCTTCTGTCCCTTCTTCCCATGATCAATTTTTCATTGTCTTCTTCTTCTTCTCCTAATTCCCCTAGAATATATAATACATAAATAATTATTCCATTATATTTTTATCAAATGATAGTTTGTCATCATTTGATGAGAGTTTTTGTGGGACTAGTTACCTTTGAATTATTTTTTTAAGACCATCGAAGAAATAATTATTTATACACATTGGATTACCCGAATTGATACGGTTCCCAGTCTATATAAATGGTAAAATTTATAAAAAAATGGAATACAATATATTTTATCATAACATTATAAATCATACTATACAATCTCAAAATTAGTGATTCAATTAATATACATTGAAAATTTTGATATAACTAATCTCTAAATAATATGCATGGTTTCTTTTGCAACATTTCCAAATTCTATCAGAGGGGTTGATTATCTAATTTATCTTTATAGATTATTATAAATATCTATATATTTAATATATTAGAAATTTAGAATATATATAAAAAAATTTAGATGATGGAATAATGTCCTATTCATAATAACTATAATATATATGATGAAATATGAATTAGAAAATGAAATAGTTAACAACCGAAACAATGGTAATAAGGAAATATTATTAAAAAATAAGCAATAATATGAAATTAAAGGATCATATATTCTATTTTAAAAATAAATATGGTTATGTTATAAATTAATAACGTGTTTAAAACAATTATATTAGTGGTTAAAAAATTTTCAACTAAAGGGTAGTGTGAGGTAAGGGTTTCCCGTATCGCTTTTTCTTCTATTTGACATATGCCATATTCACCACTTATTTTCTTTGTATGGTGTATATACTTACCCATTAATTTTCTTATATCATTATTATCTTTATTCTCATGGTATTAATTGTTTAATTTAAAATTATTTCTTTCATGGTTCTTACGAATCAATGCAAACCCAAGTGGAAATGGACTATTTCACAATATTATCATTATTTGGGATTGTTCATGATTAAGTACCCGCTAAGTAATAATTATCTTCAATGTACATGTTTTATATGTGTGTTTTTAAAAATTATTTAAATATTATCCTATAATTTTTAAATTTATTTTTAGTTCCAACTTAATAATTTATCCACTGAATCTTGGATATTTTAATTGGTGTTCTTACTGTATGAGTGAAAAAACACGGTTACATAAGACAATATTATCCAAAAATAAAATGAAAAAATAGGGCAAATAAAATTTCTAGAAGAAATTATACTATGTTTTATTTATATAATATTAGAAAAATTATGAATTCCATAGACACATGCAGTTTAAGTGGATGTGACATATCTTTATATAGTTCCTCAGAAAGTGAATGTAATTACCAAAAGAATATTTGTTTTCTATATGAAATTTGAATGAATAATAATTTATTCATAGGAAATGTATCTTCTAAAACCTTAACCAATATTATTTTTAATAAATACTATCATCATTAATAAATTTTAAATAATTTTATATACTTATATGAATAATTCACTTTAGAAGTGGAAAAATATTCACATAGTTTGGAAGAACATTATTGTTTTGTTAAACATTTAAAATAATTGTAATATTTCTAAAAAACATGAAAATGATGAGGTAAAATGTTTTCAAGAAAATTAAAAATTTTATTCAATCACTAAATAAATTTTTAATCATTCAAAATAATTATATATATATATATATATATATATATATTATTTAGAAAAAAAATTAAAAGAGTTAAAAAAATTATTTCTTTTACTACATCTATTGAGGATAAATATATTGTATTGAGACTAAATTCATATTTTTCATTTGGAAAAATGTAACAATTAAAATTTACTATTGATAATGAAATTTTATTAAAATGTGTATATAATTAAAGCCTCATAGGAATGTTTCTATAATTGGTTTTACTAATAATAAAAAAATCAAGATGTCCATTTTATCAAAAAGTGACCCATTTTACAATAAATGTAAATGTTGTGGACATTATAAATATATATTTTTTTTGAATAATTTGTAATATTTAGCCTTTAATATATCATATGTTTCATAATAATTGATAGCATCAAAACACAATATGTTTTGAAAATTGTGTATTTAGAAAAGTTTATTTTATATAAACTCTGTACACAAGAAGGATTGTGTTCCAAAATAATATTATTATTAATTTTAGGAAACTATTAAGTGTACCAAGAGCTGAATAAAATGATGCATGGAAAGTGGATATTCTAGAAATATAAAATAGAATAAGGACTTATTCAAGAATAATATTAAAATGGAAGGTGACCAAATCACTTATGTTGATAATTATTAAAGAGAAATTATTTTAATATGTTCTTTTTTTCTTCTTCAAAAAGATTCCATTTCAAATGATTTAATTTTTATAAGATTTAATAAATTTCCTATAATCATAATTAAATTATGTAATGAATTTTATATTATGAATTCTAGGAATTACAACTATACTGTTCATTATTCAGAAGATAAATTTATTCATTCTTCCAATAGGAATGATAATGTCTATGAAATGAATTTTAAAGACAAAAGAAGCTGAGATGTTCCATGAATTAATGAAATAAAGGATTAGTAATTGGTGTGGGATATAAGGATATGAAACTCTATGTCCCATTTGGATCTATAATTCCATTATTTATTTCAAATCTAATTTTGGTTCTTATTTTTCAGTTGGTATTTGTGTGTTCCGAGATTAGATTTTGTGACTCATGTGTTTTTGATCTAAGTCATTAGACTGGTATGTCTTTCATGGTATTTGGAATTTTTTTTAATGGTTGTTATAAGGATTTGGTGTATTGGAATTGAATTTGGGACTCTCCTAGTGGAACCTTTTGTGTGGGTATGTTTATTGGGGTGGTTTCTTCATGATTTGGGCCATACTGTGAGTCCATTTCAAGATTTAAAAACAAAAAAAAAATTCTTTATAAATACATCATTTTTCAATATTTATCACACATTACACTTCCATGTTAGCCTCCCATGACCTTTTCAAACCACCATATCCATATTTACCCCTTAGGAACTCATAATCATGGTGGATTTAAGTGATTTATTCAGGCATTGGGCCAACCTGTGAGCCCATTTTTTTCATATTTAATAAAATAATTTATTTCTGTTATATATTATTCATTTTTTATCATTTATATTTAATTACACATATCATTTGATCCCACATACCGTATACCCCCCCCCCCCATAATCCATTTTCTCTATTTGAAGCTCATCTACATCGTGGATTAGGGAGAATTTCATCATGGCTTCTCAAATCATCCATATTTTAAAATAGAATATGTTTTTTCATAAATAATTCATTTTTTACTCTTTTTCCCCCATTTCAGTCCCCACTCTCCATCCTCAACCTTATTATAACCTCCCTAACAATTTAGGTTTCTTGGATCTTCAAATAATGGTGTAGTTGGGGTGATTTCATCAAATTTTCTCAAGTAATTTAATTCTTCCCTTGTTCTTCAATTTTTTAGGGTTTATCCCCTCTTTCCTGAAGTTCCAAATGTCTAGAAACATGGGTTTTATACCTAGGGTTTGATTTTGGGTTTCTTGGTACAATATTGTGTATTTAGGTTCGTTTTCATTCCATTATGGCGCAGTGTTGGTGCAGTTTATGTTTTGCACCATGATTTGGGGGTTTTGAAAAAGAAGGTAGGTGATTACATGTTTATGCATTCAGTGATGAGTTATATTTCTTGATTTAATTATTTATCATGTTCCTCATATGTTTTTTGTGTTGATAAATCTTTTTTTGATGGATTTTATTGAGCATTTAGTTTTAAAGATGCATTTTCCCTTGAAATGTTGTGTTTTCTTGTTTAACTCTTGTGGTATCATTTGGGATCATTTTATAACATTTGAAAATGGATTATTAAATTGGGATTGTATATTAAAATATTTTTTCGTAGGATTCTGGTGTGATTTTTTCCTTAAAAGAGGGTTTTTGATTGGGTTTTATGTGGAAAACAATGTTATACTTCATGGAAGGGTTTTATGAAAATTTTGAATGGTTTGTTGAGTTATACAAATTGTACAGAGGATGTTTTTGTACTATTTTGGTGGGAGTATGCTATTAAAATGGGTTTAGAAAATATAAAATGATTATTTTTTATTTCAAAAACTTTGGGACCATTTTATGAATTGCGTAAATGTTTTATTAAATTGTAAGAAGGGTGTGATACAGATTTATGGGATGTTTTGTGTGAGTCTGATGTTGAAATGAATATGAATGTGAATGGAGTGTTATATGAGATTCATGTGGACTATTTGGTGTGTGTGTGTTTTTTAAATTTAATTTTTAGGTGAAAATGTTAATTTATGAGATGTGGAACTTGATTGAGGACAAAGAGGGAAACTTGGGTATCTAGGTGGGTAGATGTGTACTAGTATTCTTGTGATCCAGAGTGGTTTCGTCCCAATTTCACGTATAAATCATGACAATGAAAACACTAACTAAACTATTATGATGATATTTGGTACCACTAGGTTATTATTATGTTCCCTAATAGTGGCTCATGCATAAGAACATATATTTATTGTGGTTACATTTCCCTGAGATACGAGGTACATACGGCCCACAACTAGCTAGTGCCTAGGGGTGTTCTTGTGACTAGTGCTCATTGAGTTCATGATACTCACTATCATTATTTGTTGTATTTGGATGTAAAATTAAGTAAATGGTTAATTTTATATAAAAGTTTTCTTTTCTTAAAATAGACCCCTTGAAATCTATTTTCATTTAACCTTGCATTCTTTAGAAAATTGTTACTACCTTTTCTTGTTAATGAAAACATGCATGATTTTTATCTTATAATGTTTATAACATGGTATCGTTTTGGTGGAATCCTAAGGGGGTTATATCACACCATTCATAGACCATTGGGTGTAAGTATACTTGGTAATTCATGTCACAATTGTCGACAAAACATTTAGTGCTGGTGGTTTAGGTTGTTAACATCCATTCTTGGTGCAGTGTTATGGAGAAGGCTTTGAGATGATGGACCCTTTCCATATGGTGAACCATGAGTTCTTTTTTCTACTAATTTTGAGTTTTCTACCCCTTGTTCTTTGTTTAAACCATTTATTTTAGTAATATATTTCATTAAATGCTTATTTCGATTAAATTTTCATATTCAATTTATTTATTGTTTTTGGTTGTTTAATGCATTTAAATTCTGGTAAATCATTCACAAAAACATTTTTTTATGAAACTCGGACATGTTTCCTAGCCCATGGGGATCAATAATTTTCCTCAGTCCTTGAAAGGGACTATTTCAGGCATCAGTTTTGATGGTGACCAGATATGGTTAGTGAAAAAATGGTATCATAGGAGGTTCTCTCTTTTTGGGTCATGTTATTTGGGGATAGAGTTTGGGTAGAGCAGGGCTAAGATTGTGAGGAAATGACATTATGATAATGAGTACTGTTCTTTTCGAGCACACATAATGATAGGATTCATTTCACAAATGGAATTTGGGTTTTTTTAGTTCTTTTATTTTCATGGTTCATCAATGATTACAGAAATGAAAAGAGAGTTCAGTTAATGGTATCAGTGAGCTCGTAGGGCCTGGAAAGCCCTGTAAAGCCAATGGAATTTCTACAGAATAGTCTTTGTGATGGTGATGTGATTAGAATATGGAAACCAACCATATTTCCAAGACACCTTCCATTACTAATTTCCCCACTCGTTGTCTTGGGTATTTTTATTTTGGAATTTTAGAAACAAAGTTTTAATGCCAAAAAAATGATAACATGATGTTAAGAAGTGTTATTTTTTTGAAATTATTTTCTAGTAAATTGGAAATGGTTTGATTTCTAAAAGGGATTAAATGAAATTTCAGAATTGTTTTTAATGATTAAATGGTGTTTTTACACCTCTTTTTAATGTGTAAATTATGTTAAGGAGGTTTTTTATAATATGTTTCAAATAGTGTTTTCTGAGCAGTTGACAAATGTTTTTAATTGAATGAAGTGTTATGGAATTTATGTGTGGAGTTTGAAGATGAATTTTGATATGGTAATTGGTGGACTTTGGAAAAGTTTCATGAATTTCTAGGAACTTATATTAAATGGAGATAAATAAGTTTCAAAATGAATGTGTTTTGAAAAAATGAAGTATGTTATAAACCCAAAAGTGTTTTGAAATGGGATGAGTTTTTTTTTTCAAGTAATGTGTATAACTAGAAACATTGTTTTAGATAATGCATGGGTTTTCTTCTAGAAAGTATTTTAAAATTTGAATTGGGGTTTTCTATTGTGGTTATTTTTTTAAGAAAAAGGAAGTATCGGTTGAATGTATTGGTTTTTAAAAGTATAAGGAATGTTTTTTTTAACCTTTGGTATTTCTGCAAGTGACCATTTGCATGGATATACATGAGACGATGGATGGTTAAGGGAAAACATGTATGAGTTCTGATATGGATATGAGGAGGCATCCCGATGTGGTACAAAAACATTCATGTATGAGGCCCATGGGGTACAATTGGTGGAGGTGCAAACCACCAGCAGGTTTATTTTCAAGGGGATGATTTAGAGAAAATTTATGTCTTGATAATCGATTTGGGTGCAGTGTCTTATATTTTTTTCAAAATGTTGTAGTGGGGTGTATTAAGTTCAAGAATCCAAATTGTTTGAATGATTTATTGGGTTTTTTATTTTGTAGGTAAGTTCTGTTGAAGTTTTGACTAGTTCCCTTTGTGAGAATTGTATCAGGAAGCCCATGCAGTTTTTGTCCTCATGTGTTCAGACCTATTTTTTTGTAAGTTTTTACCAAAGGAATATCTTGGTTGGGTCTTATGATTTTCTTATTTTCTAAGGTACACCCTCATAAAGAGTTAACATACGTTTGATGTGAATCTATGGGCAATTCATCGTTGGCAGACCCTCTAGTTGATCAATGTAAGGACTCTCTTCCTGTGTGTCACGGTTGATTCTACCCCTATTCTTTTTCAGTTAAGTAGATCGTTGTTATTCAAGATAGTGGTTTTGGAAGGATTAAATATAGCACGATTCTCTATGTTTCCAGAGTGTCTTAAATCATCAAAGGTAAAGGTTGACACCGTTGTGTCTACAAGTTTTATAGGAAGTGGTGAAGGGGAATTCTAGCAAGGAAGGTGAAAAAAATAAAGGGCTGTCAGTGTAGAGTGATGTTTTGAGGGGAATTTGAGTCTTTCTTCATTCTCGTCAAGGAATGGATTTATGTTGGGAAACCGTTGTAAAAAATCAGATCGTTCGAGGCTATTAGGATTGCTTGTATTAATATCGTGCTACTTGGAACCCTGTTCAAGGTTTCACTCATGGTAATGACCCTGTCACTTACAAGGTTCATGTCCAGTGGTGTTTTGTTGTGTTGTGTTTTCATTTGAGGTAAATGGTGGATGTTGTGGAACCTTTTAGGGCTTCTGCTTAAGTGATTTCATTCTTGTATTATGAGAAATTTCAATTCCTTGTTCTTAGTGAAGATGTATTCCTTGTGTATTCCTTCTCCTGTTTATTTTTCGGAGTGATATTGGTGATGTATTTGAATCACCCAATTTATTTTTTGGGTAAATGTGTGTTGTTTGATATTGTGATTTTTGTGGGTGTTTTTATCATTAGATCCTAACTAAAACACAAAATATTATTTAAACATCAGGGTTCTAGCCATAGGCCTTTATGTGAAGTATTTCACATAATCTAGAATTCACTAGGGGTGTAAGGGATCATGGTTTCACATCTATCTTCTGTGTGGGATGTGGAGAAAATTTTTGGTTTTGATGTGGTTGTTTCATTACAAGTGGTCCTATGTGGTGTGAAGGTAAGGGGGGACCCTATCCCTCAGGTTTGTAATCTATAGTAGTAGAGAATTATGTCCTTTGTTTGGAGAGGTTGTTTCCTCAATCCTTGTTCTTGAACCCTTGTGGGTGAAACTATTAGGATAGTTTTTCATGTATGAATAACATGGTAGGGTATTTTTGATCTTGTACTTGGTCAGCCTCAGTCAAGAATGGTAATTCCCATGGATTGTATTTTTTGTTTTAGAGTTTCATTAACTGACCCCCCCCTGTAGTGGTGATTGGATCTTATGGGGTCTTCTTCCTGTCAGCCATTACTAGTTGGTAATGGTGGTTGGTTCTTATAATGGGGAGACCCAAAATGTGTCTCATATAAGTTCTTTTTTTAATAAGTATAATGTTAGTCTATCCCTTATAGTGGGGAGTCTATTTGATCACCCCATGTGGGTATCTTGGTTCTGTCTCAAGAAATTAAGTTGTCTCTTATGATGGGGATTCCATTCTTGTCTCCCCATATCTATAATTTTGTTGTGTTCCAAGTGTTTGTATTGATGTAGGTAGTATCGTTCAGTGATATCTATCCACTATTTTATTCTTTGGGTAAACCTGGTATTGGATAATTAAAAATGGTATTTGGTTTGAATATATTTGATCATTTCATGTATGTGGGGAAAATTTTTGGGTGGTGAGAGTATCCCTTCCTTTGATTGATAAACAGGAGGTGGTTTAGTCTTTTGTGGGTAGGGGAACTTGGAAAGGGAGTATATCTTTGACTAGAAGTTTTTTTTGCATCTATAATTGATGTGGCTTTCCAGGGGTGGAAAGCATTATGGGGGGAGAATTTTCACACCCAAATTATCAATTCCATGATTTTTTTCAAATAAAATTTTAATTCTCCATTCACTATGGGTTTTTGGGTGTTCCAGGATTAGATTTGGTGTCTCGGGTGTGTTTGATCTAATTCATTAGTGTTGGATGTATTAGATTGTATTTTTCCATGTTTTTTTAAATAGAAGTTATAAGGATGAGGTTTCTTGGAATTGAATTTGTGAAAATTCTAGTGGCACATTTCGTGGGGTATGTTTATTGGGGTTATTTCTTCATGATTTTGGTCATACCGTTAGCCCATTTATAGATTTTAATAAAATGTTTCTTTTATAAATCCCTCAATTTTCCACATTTTTCACCCATTTTACTTTCCACTTGGCCTCCCCCGACCTATTAAACCCACCATATCCATTTAGACACCATATGAACTCATAATCAAGGCAGATTGGGGAGTTTTATTTAGGCATTGGGCCTACCCGTGAGCCCATTTCCATATTCTATGAAATAATTTATTTCATTTATATTTCATTCATTTTTTAACATTTTCAGTCATTCCATATCTCACTCGATCACAGAAGACCCTAGAAACACCCCTACATTACATTTTCCTTCTTTGGAGCTCATCTACATCATGGATTATGTTGAATTTCTGCAAGGCTTGTCAAATAGTCTAGATTTTCAAAGGGAATACGTTTCTTTCATAAATCATTAAAAAAAATTACACGTTTTCCCCATTTCAGTCATACTCGACATCCTCATCCTTTTTTAAACCTCTCTTCCAATTTTGAATGCTTTAAGATTCAACTATTGGTGTATTTGGGGTGATTTATTCGAGGATTCTCATGTGAATTACTCTCTTGTTCATTCAATTTCCTTATGGTTTATCCCCTCCTACATGAAGTTCCCAATGTCCAGAAACAATGATTTTTTACCCAGGGTTTGATTTTGGGTTTCCTGGTACAATATTGTGGATTTAGGTTCATTTTTACTTCCATGTGTTACGACGGTGTTGCAGTAGAAGTTTCACACATAGATTTGGGTTTTTTGACACAAAAGGCATGTGATTCAATGTGTAAGTATTCATTGATTAGTTATATTTCTTGATTTAGTTATTTAGAATGTTCCTTATATGTTTTTGTTATATGAAATCTTTTTTTGATGGAATTGGTTGAGAGTTTAATTTTAAAGTTAGATTTTTTCTTGAAATTGTGTGTTTTTCTTATGTAACACTTGTGGTTTCATTTGGGGACGATTTAAAACATGTGAAAATGGTTTATTAAATGTGTATTGGGCTTCCAAATTTGTTTTTTTAGGTTTTTGGTGTGATTTTGTCTTGAAAGATTGTTTTTGGATGGGTTTTATGTGTACTGCACTGTTACACATCTTGGAAGTATTTTGTGAAAATCGTAAATGGATATTTGAGTTATAAAATGTTTGAAAAGGATGTTTAAGGAAGGATTTGGTGGGATTATTATATTAAAAGGGGGGTTTTTAATGATAAATTAATATTGGTGATGTCAAAAAATTTGAGAACACTTTATGCATTGTGGAAATGTTTTATTAAATTGTAAGAATGGTGTGAAACATGTTTATAGGTTGTTTTTTTGGAGTATGATGTTAAAATGAATATGAATTCAAAGGGAGTGTTATGTGACATTCTTGTGAAATTTTTGGTGTGTGTGTATTTTTTAAATGAATTTTTCATATGAAAATTGAATTTAATTGGATGTGAAAGTTGATTGAGCACAAAGAGGGAAGCCCGAGTATCTAGGTGGGCAGACATGTACTAGTATTCTAGTGATCCGGAGTGGTTTAGTCCATGCTTCAAGTAGAATTTTTGATGATGACAACACTAACTAAACAATTATGATAATTTTTGGGACTACTATGTTATGGTTATTTTCCTAACTAGTTGATCATGCATGAGAATATATATTTTTATGGTTACTTTTCTTATATATATGAGGTACTTAGGGCCCACAACTTTCAAGGTCCTAGGGGTGTTCCCATGACCAGTGCTCATTGACTATTTGAAAGCCAACATTGGTTTATAGTGTGTTTGGATCGAAAACATAGTATCTTTTGAATTTTATTTATAACTGTTCATTACATAAAATATTCCCCTTGAAAACTATTTTCATTTAAAGTTCCATCCTTTAGATATTTTTTGCTACCATTTCTTTTATATTAAAACATTAATGTTTTTATATTATAACTTTTATCACAAGGAATATTTTCAGTGGAATCATATTGGGGTTAGTCTCATAGCCTATTTACACCCTTGTGTGTAAGTAGACGTTGTAATCTTAGTCGTAGGTATAGACAAAACATTTAGTGATGGTGGTTTGGGTTGTTATCTTCTATTCTTGGTGAGATGTTGTGAATGAGGCTTGGGGGTGATGGAACCTTGCTATGTAGTGGCCCTTGAGTTCTCTTTTATGCTACTTTTGAGTTGTTTCCTTCTTTGGACTTGCCTAAAACTAGGTATTTTAGGTATGAAATTTATTAATGGCTTGTTTGGATTATATTTTATTATTTATTTTATTTATTATTTTTGGTTGTTTAATGCTTATAAATTTAGTTAAATCATTCCCAAACACTTTCTTATGATTCATGTCCACTTGAACAAGCCTGTGGGGAACAGGAACTCCCGTCGGGCCACTCCATCGACCAAGTTGGGCATCAGTTTTGATGGAGACCATATCAGGTTGAAGACATAGTAATGTCATAACATTATCCAATCTCACTAAGAATGGACTAGTTAGAAACCTACCATAGATTCAATTTAATTCTTATAAACATTTTTTATCTTTATCAATTTGTAATGAAATAGAAGTCACATTTTAAATCTATTTGAGAAGTTTTAAATTCTCATTCTCTATAGTTAGTAGCCATATATTTATTTGGTCATACAAAAACCATATGTATTAGTGGAAATACAGCATATATATATTAATTGATGAATAAACTATATATAAAAGGTTATATTTTCTACAAAAAAAATAGACAAAATACTTTTCCTATTCTAAAACATATATACGCTATGTTAAAAATGAGAAAAATATACCTTTGGAAATTATTCACAATTGTCATGGTTGAGGATTTGTTAACTATTATTTTGAAACTTATTGTAATAAAAATGGTATAATTCATAACTTCTTAGCACCTAGACCTCTACAATAAAATGGATTAGTTTAATGAAGAAATTTAATTATTTATGATATTACTAGAACTATAACGAGTTAATACTCAATGGATAACCATTTTTGGATTGGAGTATTAGTACTTCCTAGTATACTATAAATTGGTTTTTATAAGACATTTTATTAATAAAAATCTATATGAGTTGTGGATTATAGGAAAGAAAAACCATTCTTCAATTTTTTGGATGAAAAGTATTCATTCAAAATACTAATGATAATAAACATAAATTTTTTCCAAAATATGATGAAGGAATATTTTTAGGCATTTATACCACTATTATGAAACATATAGTTTTTTATAAAATCATATATACTATTGAGTAAATAGTACATGTTAAGTTTAATGAAACAAAACCTTTTGATTTTAAACAACCTTAAACTTCATATTGAGATTTTATTTTTCTAATATATTTTGGAACAATGTACGAACGTTATTATTATGAGAAAATAGCATAAGAAAATATTTATAAAGTTTGACATCAAGAATAAATTGAACCTGTTGTTTAAGAACAAATTTTTAAAAACATAAGTAATAAGTTTATCCAAACGAATATCCCTAGTGATAATATCATCAGTAATGTAGATTAACCTTTTATGACTATATGTTCCTTAAGAAATGAAATTGAAAATTGTTTATTTTATCACAATTTGAATGTATGAATCTTGAGGAGGAATTAAGTGATGAATATTTGACAAAATATACGAATGATGAAATCAACTAATTTGGAAAAAATCATGATTAAAATATAGTTTAAAACCAAAATAATTATCCTATCTTTACTATAAAAGGATTTTATAGAAATAAATGTGATGAAAATAGAGTCATAGTTTTAAATAAATATAGAATTGTTAAAAAGGTTATAATTAATAAAAATTTATAAAAAATGATGAAAATTATGATCTAGCATCTATAATTGATGTTATCTGAATAATTATAGTATATATAGTAGTTTAAAATTTTACCTTTTTTCAAATTCTTAATAAGTTTACTTTTCATTATAGATATGTAAATGAGGTCATTTATGTATAAAAATCCATAATTCTTGAATCATAAAATTTTCAAATCTTTTTAGACTTATTAAAGAATTTGTAGACTTAAACAAGCCCACTAAACTAGGAATAATTTATTAGCTATTTTTTTCAAAATTACTACGATGGGTGAGATATGGATACATCACTGTTTATTCAAAAGTATGTCAGGAAAACATCATTTTTATAACTTATTTTGATGAATTTATATTTGGATCAACTCAAAAAAATCCATTATAGATTCCCTTATGAATAATAAGAAATATGAGTTTGATATGAGCATGATGGGTGAAGTTAAATATCTTCTTAGTTTTTAAATTTTACAAAATCCATAAGGATATTTTATATGAAAATATAAATATATAAATATTATTCTTAGAAAGTTTTGATTTTATAATACAAAATTATTAATAATCCTATTAGAAAAATAAATAATTTTTATCTTGATGAATATATGAAACCAAGTGATCAAATGTTATTTCGAGGAATGATGAAGGTAGCTAGAAGTTTTTGTGCTCTTGTACCATGGATGAAACACACACTCATAGACTTTTTATTATTTTAGTAAAACTCCAATTTTGTATGATAACATGAGTTCCTTAGCTCTAAGTTAAATACCAACACATAAATCAAATAGATATTAATATATATAAGGTAGCATTTACTATTGAACCACACATAAAAAGTAGAAATTTTTTCGAACTACATCAGAATTAAAGGACAACTTACCTATATATTAAAAAACCCTATACATTTATTGATTTGAATATATTAAATAAATTGTAGGAATATTCAATTAAAAACGATCACTCATGTCTACTTATCATTTTTAAATTACATTATAGTAATGAAATATGTCAAAAGGGGGAGTTAATATTTTATCAGTTTTCATCAGATAATTTTTTTAAAAAACCATTAAGAGTTTAGAAAATGTCTTTTATTACATTAGGGAAACATAACATTTGCTTAATCAAAATTATATCTTATTATGTTAATTAGATCATTGGAATTAAATAGTTTATCCCTAAAATACTATAAATAAGAATTTTGGTCACTAATCCCTATATGATTCTGACCCTTTGATCTGAACTATCGACACTATATCTTCTCTCCTTTTTATTATTTATTAATTCATCCATTCTGTATTCTTATTCAAATTAAGTATAAATTATTATTTTAAATATATTTTAAAACAAATTTGTTAAGGATATATTGATAAAAAAGACATGGTTATATAGATATAATTTATTTAGGCAGTATATGATAATATTTCATGGATAAAAAGATGTCTTCATGGAAAAATTACATTTTGATATTCATTAACCATCCTTAGTAATGAGTTTTATTCTTTTTTAAGTATTAGTGAGGAACAAGGGTTGATGGTTATAACATTTAATTTATTAAATGAATAAAATAAATTTAAAGTTGAACTAGCTACTAATTTAGTTTATGTACCTCTAAAAGGAGAATAAAATTTGGTTAACCATATGTTTTATGATAATTTGGATAGTTTTGAAATTGAAGACGTAAGACCATATCCTGTTGCATTTTATGAAAATCTAAAGAAGGGTTTTCAAATACTATCAAATTCAAGAGTCAATTCCATATGGATAGAACATTATATAATCCCAATGAAGGGGGATAAATATACTTTGATGTTCCATGATATCTATATATAACATTACTTCTAAAAAATTCTTATGTTTAATTTGGCGAAGTTTTTGATTTTATCTATGGAATCTATAATATGAGAAACCACCAAGTTAAAGAATATTTTTTTTTCATGAATCATAAATATAGTGTTGGTGAATCCTATAAAAGATAAAAACATCAACAATGAAATGATAACAATAATGGATAATTTTCATTCATATGAGAAGATACCATAAATTTGATGAAGTTAGTGTATGATATGAAGCTAAAAATGATTTTAGATAGATCATACATGGTTTCTCCCAAAGATTATGTTAAATAGTTGAAATAAATAGTTCAAGAGAAATGGAAAGGTAGTTATTCTCCTCCTCATTTGAATATAATGGAAATACTATATAGAATAAATCATTCATAGAGTTAATGAAAACATCAAAAGCATTGAAAACTAGGTGATCCAATTTTCTTTCTTGAAAATAAAAGATCCTTATCCTTGAAATAGAATGTCTACAATAATAAAATGGAAGGTAAAAATAAAAAAAATCATAATAAAATAGTAAAAGAGGGTGAATTTGTGAAAATAATTATGAAATATGTATAGTGATAATATGGAGATTTGTGAGTTTCTAATTAGGAAATAACTCTTTCAATTTCTCTATTATTTGTTATTCAAATGATACCTCCTTTTTATGATCACTAGATAGTTCTTCAGTTATGTTTCCCTCCAACAATTGTTCATCATTCCATTCCACTGTAAATAGATCATGTATTAATATCTATAGTTTCAGTGTTTATTGAGAAAATGAAATAGATACATGTTATTGAAAAAAATTATCATACTCATCATACTGTAGAAGAAAATTAAGTTAAAATTTTAAATAATTATATAAATTTAGAATCCAAATATAGTAATAATATTTCTAAAGGTTTAAAAAATAAGTAGAATGTGAAGAAGATGAATTTCCCTATCAATCCTCATATTTTTATTCTTATTTTTAGAAAGATATTGATTTAGATGAATTTAAAAAAATCATAAGAAGAAGATGATCAACAGTCCCATTAAAAACCTTAATACAAAGATATGTATGGAAAAAAATATTGAAGTTATAATATTTTCCAATGTAGTGATATAAAAATATAAAGAAAACATTAGGACTCTAAAACTAATATTCTTGTTGTTTTATGAAAATAAAATGACTCAGCTACATGTAATTAAATTTTATTGTTGGAGGCGAGGATGAGTAATTTCAATGAAGTAATAATGAAAATAATTTCTTCACTGAATTATTTTTTTGAAAGCGAATCGCATTGTAAATTTATCAAAGGGAAGATGGATAACTTATAAAATTAAAGTGATTTAAAACAACAGGCTAAGAAATTTCCTCAAAATGAAGTAGAATTCATGAAATTTGGATATTGTTCAACTATTGAGAGATGAAGGTTAATGAAAATCATAATATGGATCAATCAAATGAAATGTGATATAAATATCATGATGAGAATATTGAAGGATTTAAGATATCCACTTTTACATTATGAATTTATTAAAATATATATATTTTGATGTTTCTAAAAATGAATAGTTGGTAGATAATATGACGAATCATTATTTCTGTGAAGAAGATAAATTAATAGAATAAATAAATATAAATATATTTCCCTCAAATAAGTTTTGGAATTTATGTGGTATAATTGAAATCAATATTTTTTTGAAGTTTAATTTTTGATATTGAAATTGGAAAAAGGACGATTCAATTGATATAACATAAGATTTATAAGATAAATTCCTCCTTAACAGAGTTATAGAAAATCCTAGTTGAGTTTAGGAAAATTAATTTTATCATAAATAAGTTACAAAATAAAGGATAATTTTTCTTTCCTTGAACTCTTGAGGATTTTTATTTATTAAACTTATTTCGAATGAAAATTTTGTTTAATGTTTCATCATATCATATTGATATATTGTTTTCAATTTTTTTAAAATGTTCTTTCTATATTTCCAAGATAAATTTTCATTAATATTAACTTGATTTTTATAAATATTTTATCAAAAAAAAATTGTACACTTTATTCCATCAGTTCCTTTTAAAAATCACAAAGGGGGAGAAATCATCAATATAACATATATAATAATGTTTAGAAAACTCAATGGTATAACATGTCTTTTTTACATATATTATTAAAAATGAAACATATATAAATATATGGGAAAAATAAATAATGAAAAGGTATTATTTTTTGAGTAATAGTGAATGATTAAATTTTATAAATTCATTCGTATTAAAAGGGTATGTATGATTTCAAGGTCATTTTTAACTTTAGTTTTCAATTTATGGGTTGTGTTTTGTGCTCTTCAATAATGAAGATATTTTTCAGTCAAATGTTCTACATTAAATATATTTTAAATAATCTTTTTAAAATCCCAATATAGTTTCTTAAATTCATTTTTTAACAGAATTAATATTTTTCGGATGGGGTTATAAAATTATCTATAAAAAATATTTATTTTTTATAGAATATAGAATAATTTATTAATTGGAAAACACATGTAAATCGTGTGATAATTTATAATTGGATGATCATTATAATTGAATAAATATCTATAATTGGAAGATTAATATCATTTTATGATATTTATAATTGTAAATAACCTTATAATTAGATATTAACATATATTTTATATCATATAAATGATTCAATAATTCATCTATCAATATGTTTATAATGTTCAGCATACCAAGAATAACTAAGTATCATTGGAAAAAGATTCACATTTTCAATTTGAATTATATTTGTCAGATAGTTATATAAAAACACTCTGGATAACTCATTTAAAAACCTATCATGGGATAATTTTTTTCTAACAGATGATTAATATTTTATATTATCATATAAACAATGTTTACATTATTAGAATAAGAACATGAGAGCATTATGATGATGCTACCAAGAAAAACATATAATGAAGTCTCCATAAAACACGATGATATATCAATATAGAGTTCACCCAAATCTATTTCAACATACTTTTAGAATCATGTATTATGAAAATTGGTTCTTTTCATATAAATAGAGCAATATTAGGGGAAGAAGGATCAGAAAAATTTTCAACTCAATCTCTCTAGAGATTATTTCTAGTTATTTGAAACATGTTTGTACTATTACACTCATTTTTTCTGTTTTTAGTGTTTTTAGTTTTAAGTCATGTATGTTATAATTTTTAATTCCTTAAACCAATTTATGTGACTATAATACCCCTTTTTGATCAAGTTTGATTGATTTATTTTAGGGATAGGAAGTCTACTGAGTGATATCATTATTATCAAGGGATTCCAAGTCTATGAAGATATAGATATTCTGATCTTTGTGACCGAGGGGTTTATTCAGGAAGAAATACATTACTATTTATTTAAACCATAGATAATTTTTATTAGGTTTTTTAATTCCATAAAAATGAAGGTTAAATTGTTTTTTTTTCTTTATAATGTTTCTGTATGTTTTTCTTTAAATATTTATAAATTTTATTTTTCATGTTTACAAACAAATATTGTCCATTTTGAATTTATCTAAGGAATTTGTAACTTTGTAACATAATTTTATTATAACTATATTTATAGAAATGTTTTTAGAAAAAATTAAATTTTATTACAACTTTAGAATGATCAGACATATGATTATGATAGAGGACTCCTATTGCTAAAATTACATTAATAATATAACTTAGGTCGAAGATATTAATATTTTATGATATGTATAATAGTAATTATGAAATAATTATAATTTTTATACATATATAATAAATTTTAAACACATCATGACATATAGTTATGAAAAAATGAATTATGTTATGATCATGGAAATGGCAGGTTGTATGTACACATGAGAAACACGTCAATTTTTCAGAGGTCATGATATAAATATGGAAAGTGTTATTTGATATATGAAGGATTATAATTATATCATAAATGTTATAATATTATTTTTAAATACCCTTACACATACCATTTATGTGATGTGGTAAGAAAAACATGCCACTTCTCCTTATGAGGAGATAGTCCACCATACACATAAAAGATGTAATAATTTATTCAATATGTGGTAAGGTAAGAAATTATATGATATATTAATTTTATATATTCATTAATATATCATGATTATCATATATTAACATCAAATTAATCCTTATTACGATCAATGTAAAGAATATATGAAATAGGAATCACATCACACTGTGAGTTGGTATTCCACCATACACATGGGCAACGTTATCATATTCTATAAAGAATGGAAAGTAAGAAGATATATGTGATATTATAATTAAAGAATAATTATTTAAAGAAAATTATAATATATAATAATTATATACATTATTTTTATCTTTCTGTGAGAATCAGTGATGGAAAATGAATTATATCATTTCACTCGGCGGTAGTCCACCAAACACACATTCAATAATTTCATTTCCTATTTTAGAGATGGGAAATTGATTTAGGCCATGAAATTAACATAATAACTTTTTATTATATTGAAAATATATATGTAATTATATCATCATGTTTTAATAATGATTTAAGGGGGTGGAAGAAGAAATAAAATAAAACTATCTATTCAGGATGTTACTAATTCTTCAAAAATAAAATTAGGTTTGAACCTAAAACCTTTCTAGGTTAGTTTTATGATTTAGAAATTGTTTTTATAATTATGGGAGGTAAATTTATAAGTGATATTTTTATTTATTTAGTAGAAGAAAAGGTATTTTGTGGTGTGGAATTTGAGGAGATGGGGTGTCCTTTTATAAGTGGTGGAGAGGACACAATTTTAATTTTTGAAAAGAAGGAATTACACAAAAACACTTCTCATTCCACAAGGATAAAAAATGAACCATTCTAAATTATTATAAGATAAATGGTCTATATATGACCATAAAATAGATATTAGAAAATTTTGGTTCATTTATTACACTTATCTATTTTATTTATCTCATAGTAAACATGTGTTTACCTTAACTACATAAAATAAATTTTACTATTTTCAGTATTCATTATGGTCAGAAATTTTGTTGACCATATTACATAATAAAAATTACTCGAATTTGAAAAAATGGAATCCATTTTTACAAATTCCAGTCACATTTGGGGATGAATTTAATTCAAAATTAAACCTGTTGATGTGTCAAAAATCGGTTTCCAGAACAAAAATATTCAATAGAATATTATGTTTTTATATAAAAATAAAATATGAGATTTATTACCATGACCTAATTTTTATTTTTAAAAATATAATTTTACTAATTTTACTTTAATCCTAGTTTAAATACAATATAAAATTTTAATTAATTTAATAAAAATGACAGTTCTAAAAATGATTGTTTTCAACGAGTCATCAAAAACAATATTTTCAAAAAAATCTAAAAAAAATCCACCCAAATATAATAATGAAATTTATTTTTAAAAAAGATTTTTTTTCAAATAAAATTTATAAATGTGTTCAAAATTAATTTTAAGTTATATTTGAAAAGTGCAACTAAAATACAATTTAGAAAAATAAATTTTTTTGGGAAAACATTTTTTTCATTTATAATAGTTATTATTTAATTTATAATCAATAGATTACCATTGAATTTAGTATAAACATCCATAAAAATATAATTTTTACAATTTATTAATCTATTTTCATACACACCAACATAACATATATTTTAATAACGGTCATTATTAAATAATATTATTTTATTAGTGTAGTAAATTTTATTTAAAATGGGTTTTGTGTCAAAGTAAAGCTAACAATGAGATTGAATTTATTTTTAAATTATATATCACAAAGGCTTAGGGTGTTATATTCTCTTCCACGCATGGTGTTGTGTGTCATATACATCATAAAACATGGTTTTCCTCTTAAAATATCATGTTGTTTTATTATACACCCTTAAATAAATTGATCCCTCATAATTTAATCATGATATCTCTAGTCATGGGTTGGAAATTTTAAAATACCTTTTATAAAAACCCAAATAATAAAAAGGTTTAATGAAAAATATTCTTTAAAATATGTATAGGAAATTATTATTTTCATTTGGAATATCACAAAACTAAGTATCCAGGTTGGAGAACATTGGAGGGATGTAAAAATATAGGCATAAATGAAAATAATAAATAATTATAGAGAGAAATAAAAATCATTGAACATAATGAAGAGAATGATCAATAGAAAGGAAAGGACATAAAAACATAAAATATTTGATGGGTTAAATGACTATTGATTCATAAGATATGAAGGTAATATGATTTTTATTCAAAACCTCTTTCGTATAGTCGAGTAATTATTTTACTATTATGATAGAGACCAACAAAATATATATACTTACCTGATACCTTTTTATTTCATTGACACAATTCCATCCTCTGATTGTGCTTCAATCACATTCCAATTTTCTTATTATTGTAAGGAATAAGTATCCAATAGGAATTTGTTTTATTCATGAATCACATAAATTAACTTTTAGTGGATCAAAAAATATATAATGGGTAAGAACTTACACCTAAAATCTTTTTTAAAACCCAAATAGTTATCACAAGGATTAATAATACCAAAGAATGAATGTGAATATATTAATTACCAAAATTCAACAATGAAACTAAATTTATATCATAGATAATTCCATAAACAAATAACCGTATATCTCTAATAATCTCAATGTTCTCACTATTAATGATGGTTATAACGTCCAAGGTTACATCACACCCCTTCATCATACATCTCAAAAGACATGATAGAATTATTTCCAAATAATCCATTACACTAAAACTAGAGGTTATATATATATATTTATATATATATATATTAACCTAACAAAAGTTTCCCCAAAATATAATTAATCACCTCAAAATACATTAAATTAAAAATAATTAGATCCTCTAATATTTTTCAAAAAATAAATATAATATTTATTGACCAAATAATTTAAGTAAAAAATAATGTTTTATTAAGCCATACACATAGGATATTTGTAGGCACTGAAACCTTATCTCCTTTATGTTGTGGGTTCAAACCTCATGGACTTTCTGTATGTGATGGGTTGACACCCATCTTTTAGTTTGTTTTTGTTCCTAAATCTTCATTAATATTATTCCTAAAAAATTCCCAAAAAAATGAGGAACATCCTGGAAGTAACATTAATTATCAATTAATTTTTTTTACCAATATGGTTTTCTATATAACTTATTATTTTCAAGAAAATAAAGAATTTACATTAAATAACCTTTATAGGTTATTATTTATTTTTAAAATATTCTTGAAATCCTTAACTAAAAACTATTGAATAACAATTCTTACAAGTTTTATGATACTTATAACAAAAATACCATTATTAAAAATAATTGTTTATAATAATACAAGGATCCCTATACATAAATCTCTTTCATCATAGATTTCTATAAAATAATTCATTCCTTGGTCTTAGTAATAACCCTTAAAATAAGACATCGAATCAGATAATGCTCAAAATCACCACAAATAAACCAACAAATTTTCTGGAAGTTTTTTCCCCTAGGAACATTACATAAAAATAGAAAATATAAACCCCTGCATTTGTTATATTATTGTAAATTATTCTTCCCATATTCGTGACATGTATAATATTTAATATTTTTATATTTTTCATTTTTAGCACTTGAAATTCCATGAGATTCTATTTATACCTTCTTGGATTTGTTTTTTAATTTTAATAGGTTTCAGTTGTTAATTTCAATTTGATACATATCATTTAGTATTATCCAAATATATATAACTAACATTACCATTAGGTTAAGCTTCTAAATAAAAAAATTATTACATTTTTTATCACATTGGTTGTTAGTATTCTTTCTTTATTTCCAACTATTAAAAAAAGACTAAAAGAAACAATTTAAGAATGCATTAACATACCAAAGGGAATCTTATAACCTATAAGTAGTAAATTATAAATTATAAGTATCTCTTGAATTATTGGTATTTATTATTCAATGTACATTATCCATTCTAATGATTCCTATTAGGTTTTAAAACATAACAATTATGTCAAGTCCATCATAATAGTTCTTAAATAGTTTGTGAATTTTCAATGCATATACCTAAGGAGGTTTGAAACTGGTGCATAGTAAGGACCATTATAATGTACTAGATAATAATTATGTCAATACCACTTTTAATATTTATGATTTTTTACACCTAGGTATATCTTTTCCAGAAAAAAAATCAACTTTTAAAATTTATATTGTGATGTAATTACTCAAAAACAAATCTCTCAATAGTATACTGAGATTTTAAGCTATATTAATATTTTTAGTCTTATCATTAGACTTATCAAATAAAATATTCTCATCCTATTTTCCAAAGGATACCTAAAAATTTTCATTGATTTAAAATATTCTGATTGAATACTTTTATAAATATTATTTCATGATTTATTAACCTTGACATAAATTAATTACAACTCAAATATTGTGAAGACTATTGTATTTGGAAGACTTGGTTCATAATATATCATAGTGATTCAAAAATAAATTTGTATGTTTTCTCCCTAATGAGCTCATAAATCTATTTTACCTGTAAAAATCACATAGGATAAACTCTGGAATACATAAAAGAAATGGGTGAGATAAAAATCCTAGAAAGGGAATAATCATGATAAGGAAGAATAAAATGTGTGTCAAAGACAAAACATGATGAAATAAAATAAATGGAATATGTGTAATTACATGGGAGGATAACTTAGAGATATCGGTATCATATGAACATATAATTTTAGGAAATGTGAAATTAGTATAAAACATATAATTCAATCAATGGTATTTTAGAAGACACATAAAATTTTTGTAAAAAGTCTCATAATGGATTATGTACACTCACTATTCCCACACATGATGTCTCATGAGACTAAAACATTTTCCAATGAAATAAAGTGATATAAAATTCATGTCCTGCCCTTCAAATTCATTTCATATACATGAATATGTTTTCCTTATAATGAAATTAATCATAATGCATCACATAAGAAGTAAACATTAAAATGAAATGGGTTCAATAATATTCCCCTATATCATATTCACATATATTTTATTATAAAGAATTATTATAAATGATCCAAAGGAAATTATTAATCTATAAAATGATGGATATATAATGTTATATACATAAGAGACATATATAAATATTTTATATTCATTCCATATCATTATGGTTTTTTTCATTGGTGTATGGAGATACTTTTAAAATGTTAAAAACCATTCTGTCTAAAAATAAATAAGACACTTTGGAAATAACTTATAAAAAATAATAATTTAAAAAAATTAGGAGAAATATTTATTAAATATATCCTTGTAAATTATAATGTAATATTCATGGAATATAATTTTCATGTCTATGGAAAATAATATTCAGGTTGTACACATTAAAACAATGATTCTTATCAAATATTTTTTTAAAGGTACAGAGGTACCTTGTTCAGAAAATGACAATAATGATTTGTTTAATACACCTTTAAAAAATATAAACAAGTGTCAAAAAAATTAAAAAATTATAGATTTATATTAAAAAAATTATAAAATAATTAATTAGAAGATATTCATTTAAGGGAATATTGTTTCGATTGAAGAGAAGAATAAATTTAATTTCCCATAGAAATAATTTCTTAATATTTTTTAAGTACCAGAGAGATTAAAATGGTTATATTTTTTTAAAATATCAAAAATAATCAGTGGAGAAGAAAATTTAATGTATTTATTAGGTAATTATAAAATAATTTCCAATAATGTAAATTTGAGAATAACCAATCACAATAAAGATGAGAATTAAAAGTAACCCCCTATCATTTTTGGTATATTTAGAATCATAAATCCCCTAGATAAAGTAAATGAATTTTAACTTAAAATATAATAATATTTTAAGAATCAATGATATAATAATTAGATTGGATGTATGTACATTATTTAAAATAAAATATTTTATTTAAAAAATATGCATAAAAAAGTATTGAGTTTTGTGTTGAAACCTTTACATCATGCCCAAATCATCATGCACGTTCCTTATCATCTGAAATAACAAAAATATGTTATTTGTTTAATTTATTAATAAAATTTTAAAAAAAATATTTATTATACATTATTTGTAACCATTTCATATTCTATTACTTAACCAATTAATTTCACATCCTTTGTTTTAACAATAAATTAATCATATATTGAAAATAAATTTAGAACAATTAATAATTTGAAATATATTATTACATATTAATTTTTATAATGGTGTAATGGAATAAATATTATTTTCATACATGAATTATACTTTTAAAACCAACCATTAAATATGTTATGAAAAATTAAATATGTTAAAATCTTGGAGACAGTAGGTTGCACATATGCACAAGTATCATTACCATTTTTATGATCATGATGGAAAGAAGGTCAATGATATTTTAAATATATAAGACTATTATTATAGAATAAATATATTATTTATTCCTTAAATATTCTAATATATACCATCTATGTGATGTAGTAATGAAAAATGTATCACATAACTTTGCGTGGAGATATTCCACTATATTGATGAACAACATTATCATTTATTCAACGAATGGTATGGTAATAAAGTATATGATATATTTATTTTCAATAAAGATTAATTTTTTATGAAATTTATATATAATCATAAAATTAATACATATTAACATTCTTGTTAATTATATGTTAAAAATTAATTACATCTCTTCATGCGGAGGTAGTCCACCATTCTTCCTTCCAAATTAAATTTTTATTAAAGCAAAGCCATTTTAAGGGAAAATGGTAAACCATTGTTCTACAAAAGGAAAGAACTAGATACTGAAGGAACTAACAAAATGATTAAAAACAAGGCTAAGATTACTTGACTCAGCTACTCGATAAAGCTCCCAGTGCAGCGTGGTAACCTGGGTTTCTGGATCCTCTCTGATTAGCTCTTCAAGGTGGGTGATCATCCTTTCCATTGTCTGAATAAACTCTTCTGTGTTGACTTTACTCTGATTGAAACCCCTAGCCATTATGTGGTCTTGTTTATCAGTCCACTCTTCTTGCTCCTCGTTAGCCTCAACTTGCAATCGACGTTCATCATTTCTTTTAATCTCTTCGTCGGAGACATTGGGCTGATGACTTATTTCTAGCATTTCTTCCTTGGAGTGAAGGATAAGTTTTAAGCACTCCCCAACTTCCTCTTCCATGTCTCTTGAATTTCTGCTCGATTCTTCACCTTCCCCCTTCTGTGCATATTTACCTTCCTTTTTCCCGTCGTTCTTGGCCGACCGAGTCTCCATTGGTTTTGGCAATATGAGTAATCCTTGCGTCCCTTTGATTTTTTCCCTGACCCACAATGCATTTCCCCGAGTCACGCATGCCTTTTTTCCCCTTCTTCTGACTAGGACTATGGGGTCCTTTCCCTTTGATTCGATCCATGCTATCCAATTAGGGATGTCTAAAACTATCATCATTTGGTGACTCCTCCTCTTAAGATAAAGTAGTATCATGGACCTCAAGACCATCAAAGCGGTTCCCCGCCTCTATTACCGCTACATCAGTATGATCCATCTGCATACTCAAAGACACCTTACATATTTTCTTCCCTGAACCAAAAATCATTCCCCCCACCCCGGCCTTCCTCATATTTCTAGAATTGGGTCCAATGGCATTTGGATATAAGGAACCCAAGACGTTCCCATCTATCATCCTATCATGTCCACTTTGAGAACCTGTTGCAGCTAGTAGGAAAGATTTTCCCCGCATCAAATACTCTCCTGTAGCCTATTCATAACCTCTTCCCATGAACTGAGGCTGCTTGTTCCAAACCTCCCAACCCTGACCATGAGATCCACCGGGCATTTGAACCTCATTAACAGCCAAACTCATAGCTAAGGGATCAACCTTAGCTTCCTCATGTACTCCCAAGTCCTGCTTTAAAGGAGAAAAAACCTCCAAAATCTGTGGCTCAGCCTTTTTTGGCTTCACCCCCATCACTGCCACTGGAGGACCCATGGAAAGATTCCACTACTGATCCTTCTCACTGACCTCCATGCTTAGGTTGGCAGGAGCCAACACCTCTTGAGAAACATTGATCAACTCCACTTGATCAACTAGGCCATCACTAACCTGCACCATTTGGTTCATAGCAGGGATAACCTGCACCAGGCTCCCCTCAACTCCACTGGGCACATCAACCTTCTGGGAGGCAGTAGGAACTCTCACTTCCCCAATACCCTTATTGTCCACTATAGGAGAAATACAAGCAAAACCAGGTATTGAATTATTGGGACCATCCTTCACAGCGACCTGCAAAGATTGATCCTCTCCCAACGCCCGCCGGTATCTACCAGAATCATGACCAAGATGCTTGAAAAACAAACATAAAGGAACCCACGATTAATATTTTAATGTAGTTGAAGAATAAATAAAATAAAATGTTCGGTTAAGAACATTTCCTCTTCTTTGGAAAACATCATTAGTTCTATACAAAAAACCATTCTAGGTTGGATTTATAATCGATAAAATGATTCCAGGATGATAGGAAGGATGTAAAAAAGGTATTTGGGTATTTTATGGAGTATATAATAAGTTTAATATGTTTATAAAAGAGAATAGAGGGGTGGCCATTTATAAGTGGGGGAGAGGACACAATTGGATTTTTTGAAAAAAATTAATTTCTCCAACATTTTTCTTATTTAAAAATTAACAAAAATGAAAATTTCCTTAAAATAATTTAATAAAATGTCTAAAAATTACTACATAAACTTAATTAGAGACTTTTTGGGTAATTTTTAGCACATATATTTTTATTTTAACCCTCGGTAAACCAATTTTAATGTTAACCACAGTAAATAATTATTATTGTTTTCAATATTAAGTATGATAAACATTAAACATACATTTTTAGACAATATAAATTATTTCAATTAAAAATTAATGAAACATATTTTACTAATTCAAATCATATAATTTGTGTAATTTAATTTAAAATTAAACCCAAAGACGTGTCGATAAAATGGTTTTCTAAATGAAATAACTTCCAAAGATTAAATATAATTTATATCAAATTTAAATACGAAATTGATTCCAATAACAAAATTTTGAATAATAAATATTAAATTTTACTAATGTTACATTTAAATATATTTAAAATACAATTTATTTTTTACAATATATTATATTTAAAGGTTGTTTTCATTAGAAATATATTTTACTATTCATCAAAAAAATTATGAAAATTTTCCCAAAATCATGAAAAATATAATTTTAACATTTATATTTCAAAGAGATTTTTTTAAATATTTATAGTAGTGTTAAATATTAATTTTTGAATTATGTGCACAAATAATTACTAAACCTCCTTTTATAAAAATAATATTTTTCTAAAAACATTTCTTTTTCTTTGGAAGGGTAATTATTATTTTTATAATAAATTAATAACCATTTTATTTTATTTATACATGTGTAAATCATATATTTTTATAAATTTATTTATTTTTATTCCTGGTCAATAACTTAACATCTAGGTTAGTAATTTTCATGTTTAAATAATAACATTTTAATAGTGTATTTTGTTTCATACAAACCTACTATTGCGGGAATTTCATGTTATCGATGAGATTTAATTTATTAAATAATGAATTTATCAGAAATTCATTGGGTGTTATATGATCTTCTAATAATATAGTTTTATCTCATATATTCAATCGATCATGATGTTCCTCTTTAAAAATCTTAGGGGTTTTAAATGTATTGTATTTCCTTATATAGATCCAACATAAAATTCTAAAAGAAGGAAATCTACCTCTAAATCAAAAATAACCCTCTTATTATAAAATGTGTAAAGATTTGGATAAACCATATTTTGTATAATCATATAAATTATGTAATTGTTTTACTTTTGATCAAGCATGTCTTTCTTATATTATGAAGACTATGGAAAAGATAATGCTTTAATATATGCATGTTTTGAGAGATTATAATAATGTATTTCCTAAATAGTTTTTAGCTATTTCTCATAGTAAGGAGGATTTATTTTAAATCAATATTACGATTGGTTATTTTATGATATCTTTTAATTCCTATAGAATTTCCATTTTTGAACTTATGGAGGTGAAAAAAACTATATGTAAATTTGAATAAAGGGTTATATGCCCAAGCGCTTCACTATGGGGGTGTATCTGACCTATTCATTAAGAAAAAGTACTAGTCAAGGTTCCTCTATATTTATTATGACAAACCAAAAAAAATAATGATAATGAATAAGTATCCCCTTCAATATATATATTACCTTTTCAGTTAACTGTGTGGGAATAATTATTTCCTGAAGGTGTACCTTTGATTAAGATTCCACTAGTTATGGTTTAAAAAAGAAGGATATTCCCAAAAAATCTATTTTGAACATGGAATGTACCCTTTGATTTCATAGTGATGCCTTTCAGACTCAATAATTCTCTATAAATAGATATGAGCTTAATTAATGTACACATCAGTTATTATCTTATAAAAATTGTTGTAGTCTTTATTGATGATTTTTTGATTCATTACATAACTTTGGTGGATTAGGAATAGAATTTTAATATTATGCTAAAGGAATTAAAAAAGTAAAATATAAATGTAATTTATAATAAATGTTACTTATAGATGAAAGAAGTATCATTTTTGGGGAAAATTATCATTCACAAATGGATATCTATGGACCCATTATTTGAAAAAAAGTGATTAATGAGTGTCACAGACTAGAATCTATAACAAGGATCTGCAATTTCTTAGGATTAGAAGGTTTTTACTAATTATTTGTGGAAAATTTACCATGACTGTAAAAAATGGTAACCAATATAACTCATAAGGTAATAATGTTTTTCTAGACTTGTGAATGTGAATAGAACTATAATTAATTGAAAAAGAGGAAAATCATGGCACCATTACTCACTCTAACATCATGTGATGAAATTTTTGTGGTGTAAATCAATGATTCAAAGATTGGTTTAGGCTATATACTAATTAAGATTTATAAATGGATACTATATGCCTCAAGGTAGCTGAAATGTGATGATAAGAATAGTGGCTTGTGTGATTTAGAGTTAGTTGTAGTAATTATTTCATTGATTGTCTGGATACATTATCTGTATGAGGAGATGTGTGAAATAAATATTGATCATATTAAAAATATATATATATTATCATAGAATTATCTTATCATCTACTAGTGAATATGTTTAGAGAACATCAAGGATTATAACTAATAAATCTATTACAATCATTGGAAAGGACGAAAGTGACTCATAATCTATGTAGTGATGATGATGTTGTTTTTTCAATGATGAAAATTGAAAAGGATCCAATATTATTAAACATGAAAAGGATGGATATGAGAATAATAAAAGGATATGTATCATACCTTTCATAAATAACATCTCAACCCTCCATTCCCATGAGGATAAATGGGGCCCATAAGTATAATAAGGTGTTATAGAATAAGGTATCGATTATTCTGGGTATTTTCCTTACAGAATATTGTGTTATAAGGTTCCAAACATGGATACGTTTTCCATAAAAACTGGATCTGAAGAGGTAAATTCTAGATGATGCACGTAGATCATCATAAACTATTCATCTTTTAAGTGAAAATATGTATATAAATTTGAATAAAATCTTCTGGTGGGTTAAAATGAAGAGTGTGATTTATGAATTTGTATCCTGATTCGTGGTATTCCAACAAGTCAAGGATAAAATAAAGAATCATAAGGGTATGATGAAACTAATTCATATACCAATATATAAATTAGAAAACATAACCATGAATTTCATCATAAGACTCCCCAATACATCCCATGTTAGAAAACATTATTTGAGTGGGATTCAATCACCGTACTAAGTCAGCACATTTCATTAAAATCAAGGAATATTTCTCTCTTATATAACTCACTATTATATTCATAAGAGATGTGCTATTTTTTATCTAGATCTATCATTAATGTTATAAAATGGAAACATTAATCTTGTGTATGCATTTTTAAATGTCTCTATGATTGTAATGTAGTTCATTATTCAGAACCATGTTTGACGGTTTGTTTTAAAAGTATAATTTATGTATAAAAATGATTACTATTTCATTATTATCATTATATAAATGATTAAATAAAAATAATCCCGTTTACCATAGTTATTTTACCAAAGTTATTTTGGACATATGATTCATTTAATTTTAAATCATATGACGTTAAATAAATTGGTTATGTAATTCAATATGAAATGGAAAAAATAAAATAAGTGTAATAATAAGCTTAATATAGGGTTTATATCATTAAATAATTAACAAAAGTTTATTATTTAAAAAAATAATTATCAAACATGGCTGTCACGACCCGACCCTACCCGGGCTCGAGCCGCAACTACACCAAGCCCACCTCCATAGGCCAGGGGCTAGCAACCAGCGCCGAAGGCACAACAACCCAGGGAGGCCTTTGCCTAAGTACCTATACACACACATGAAGCACACTCAATGCAACAGTGCAGAGTGAAAGAAAAGACAAGTAAATAAAAGGGAAACTGCTATATATAAACCACAAGATGTGTATCGACCTCGAAACAGTACAAAGTACAAGCTGAAAAGAAAAGGGGAAAAACACGCGCCCAGCCAAAAAGTGCCACAACCCGGCAACAGGTAAACAAAAAGAAACAGCCGACGGGTCCCCCACCTGGAACCCGGCCACGACCACCGCATGCGGTCCAAGCTCCCAAGCTCCTACGCTCTACTGAAGTCACACTCCACCTATCCGTCGTCTGCAAGGGCACACCAAGTGCGAGCAAAGCCCAAGCAGGGGTGAGTATAAAAATACTTAGTAGGATACCCCGAAGGCTCGAGAGAGTAAAAAAGGAGGTACCGAAGGGTGAGCAGTAGAGCGAACAGGGAAAAAGTAAGGGAGTACAATCGAAAGTGCAGTAGAATACTAGTAGAGAGTCCAGATAAACCCCAACAAAATAAAGAAGGTAGACTCGTCCAGACACAAGGAGCTGGAAACGGTGAGGAGGTGAACTTCTCATCGAGTCTTCGCTACCTATAACAGGAGAGTAGACTCATCCCACCACGAGAAGCTAGACATGGATAGCACGTGGTATACCCCGCGCGTCTTCGCCTCTCCTAGAGGGAGAGTAACCAAACCCAAGAAGTGGGTACTATAACAAGGTATATACATATAGATATGCTCTTTCAGGAAGCCCGAACAAGACCGTAAGGGGATCTCCATCCCGTAGCTCAGCCCAAGAAAATGAGTAGCCAACAGTCCTAGGAGTAAACTCCATCGAAGCCCAGCATCCCGTACATCTGCCCCAAACCGCAAGTCAAGGGGCTCAAACCACCACACCTCGACACTATCTGCTTTGGGCGGCACTGACTCGCCCGCACGGTTTTAGGTCGCGTCACAAGGACGCGTCTCGGTGGGGGAAAGCGCTCCTCGTACTTGAGAGTTCTGGGGAAACGTCAAACCACAAATCATCACTGCCCCGCAGTCGAGAGGTCTTCTCAAAGTCAAAAGCCGTCACAACACTGACCCGCATAACCAAGGGTCCCACTCTGGTAATCACAGAGGAAAGCCACAGGCTATCCTAGTAGAAAGGACTGAGCCTAGAATGCCAACGGATGACCCACTGCCCAACCCTGCTGGAGGGTAATTCATAATATGATATCGGGTGACCCACTGCCCAGCCCTGCTAGAGGGTAAACCATAATACATCATCAGGCGACCCACTGCCCAGCCCCGCTGGAGAGTAGACCTTAATACATCATTAGGCGACCCACTGCCCAGCCTCGCTGGAGGGTAGACCTGGAATAAGTCGACAGGAGACCCACTGCCCAGCCTTGCTGGAGGGTAGACCTAGAACTAGACGACGGGTGACCCACTGCCCAGCCCTGCTGGAGGGTAGACCCTAAGAGGTCGTTGGGTGACCCACTGCCCAGTGTATGCTGGAGGGAAGACCCTAAGTGCGTCGGGTGACCCAATGCCCAGTCTCTGCTGAAGGGTAGACCCTAAGAGTGTCGGGTGACCCACTGCCCAGTCTCTGTTGGAGGGTAGACCCTAGAAGCCGATGAGTAACCCACTGCCCAGCCACGCAAGAGGGTAAAACTCAGAACTGCTCTGGCCATATCCACTGGAGGGTACAACACTGGCCAACCGAACATGGAGTGGGTATCGCGCAACCACCCAACTCCAGAACAACTCACCCAAAAGTGGTTCAGTGCCTGCTCCATCACTGGGTGTCACTAGCACCGCTACCGGCTGATCCAACGAGAACGAAACCAGGGTGAGACAACTCAACCCTGCTGGTCAAATAAACGAGCACAGAGCCCGGGGAAAAACTTCACCCTGCTGGTCGATCCAACGAGCACTAAGGGACCCTCTACGTAGCGAGAGGTCAAAGTACGCAAAGCAGAACAAGACACGCACATGGGGCCCACAAGACGTGTGGCCCCAAGTCAACCCCAAACAAGCGCATGAATGTCTCAGGTACAAACCACACGTACATCCAAGCGCTCTCATATACTCCCAGAGTATACCACGTCTCCAGCCCAGGGGCTATCGTGCACACAGCACCCAACGTCAATGCGAAGGCACGACGCAACATCTCGAACTTGCTGCCACAACGACCGGGGTACAGCCAACCACATCTCCTTAAACACCAACCTCACTCTCCTAGGAGTGCATGCGATCACACGTCAAGGGTCCGCTACAAACACAGTAGGAGGACCGCCACAGAGGCACCTTTCATGCTCCACATTTAATAAGATCACGCAAGAGGTTCTGCACAACCAAACGGATCACACTGTTGTAATCCTCGTGGAAAAACATGCGAGATAGACTACTCAGTTTCCCGAAATGGACACCCCGTAAAAAGGGTACTATTCACCATAGCAAGCCCGGGTGGGACCCACACCACGATCCCGAAAAAATTTGGGTGAACTGCACCATCGCAATGCACTCAGAAAAGCACGTCAAATTGACTGCTTACTTGCGTGGAACGGGTATCCAGAGAAAAAGATGCATTCCGGCTTACCGCGCACGAGCGGTACCATGCGGGACCTGCACCCCGGCCCCGAAGCACTACCAACGGATTACACCGTTGCGATCCTCTCGAAAAAGAACACAAGATGGACTATTCACTTGTCCAAAACAGTCGCCCGGTGATAAATATGGAAAACCACCATCGACACCCAAACGACCCTCATGGGCCCTGCACCATCGTGCCGAATTAGGGCGGGCGGATTTCACCACTGCAATCCCCTCAGAAAAACATCCAGAATCGACTACTCGCACGCACTGAACGGACGCCCGGTGAGAAAGGCGTGAAACGCTGCACGCAGCTCGAAAGACAAGCCGTGGGGACCACGCCTCAAATCCAGTCTCAATGCCCGAAACCACCCTAGAAGCCTTCGCCCCTGCGCCAGGGTCCCAACGCAACTGACGGCACTCAAAGCGGATGTCGGATGCGTCCGTGCCGCTCAAAACAAGATTCCCGAAATAATGTCAACCCCCTCGACGTACATGTCGCGCCACCGACGCCCCTCATTTCAAGAATTTAAAATTCCCGAAATCATCTCAAAGTGTTCCCCTCAACAAGAGGTCCGCGCTGCCACTGACGGCATGCAAAACAGACGCCCGTAGCGAAACCTACGGGTGACGAAACTTCCAAAGGGGGAAACCCCCCCTGGGCCGGACCGGCCCGGTCGGGCCGTTTCACTCCACCGCGGCCAGCTGGCCACGGCTTGCCGCCACCGACCAGCCTTTGTGACCGGTCCATTTCCCACAGCCACCCGCGTTACGCGGGTCGCGGTCTCGACGCACGGTGTCGCGCACCCCGCGGCCCCCTCCCACTTTGCGCTACGCCGGCGCCGCCCAAGACCCCCCCTCACCGCCGTCCGTAGCCGCCTTCACCACGCTGCCCTGCTACCAAGACACGCCCTCATCCTGGAGCCGCTTCGCCGCCGTCCAGCTCACCGCGCCACTGCCTGGTATGGCCGGCCGCCGCGCCTACCCGCCGGAACACCCCAGAACTCCTCCAAAAACCCGCAATCTTCAGCGAATGATTGCGGGTTCCTCCGAACTCCAAAACCGAATCCGAAAGATGCGTCGGATATCTCATAAAAACTAATATGTTCTCATGGGATTTTATTTGACAATTGAACAACAATCGATGCATATAATTGAGGTTGAAATAAGTTTTGGGAATTAAAATGCAACCAAAACCTCCTACCTCGTTGGGCTTCGCCCAGAGCTTCGCGTTGATCCGCCAGCATCACTGCAGCTCGTCGGAGTCACCTCTCCAGACCGTCTTGCCGGAGATGCAGGAGGAGAGGGGAGGGGTTTCGCCAGGGGTTTCAAGGGAGAAGGGGAGGGGTGTTTGTTTATTTAAGGGGAAATTAATTAAATTTTAATTAATTAAAAACCCCCAAATTTAACCCGCGTCTGAAACAATTGGTGAGGTCGAAATTTAACCTCCCCATGGGTAAAAACCACCTCCCGAGCACAACGGTGGTCTCGTAATTTGATTCCGACCTTCCGTTTTAAGGTTATAAAGCTGAACGCCCAAAGCCGCCAAATTACGAAAACACTCCTTGGGCCATTTTTCACAAACGACCCGCACCCGCGAATATTATACCCCTCCTAAGTAAAATGGCATGCTAAGAACTCAACGGTGCCCTCAGTTTTCCAATCCGATCCACCATTTAAGAGATACTCAAGTTTCACCGTTAAATGAATAAATTAATTATTTAATTTATCCATTCCACGTTCCGAAAGCGAGCGAGGGGTCCAAACATCCCGCGCCGACAATTTTTATGTCATTCCTAGGGTAAAAACCCCATTCCGGATCCAACCGTACACTCGGATCTATGATCTGGATCCCTGTTCAGGAGTTATCCCATTTATTTGGCGTTTCCAGTGCGAACGCACTTAAAATTTAATTCTGGCCACTCTGGGGCTCGGAATCGCACGCCGTCTGAAGGAGCTGCTCTAGAATATCATCAAGAATATTCCGAAGTCTTTCACATCAAAAAACGAGTTCTTAAATAATTCCCTCCTTCAAGATTTTCATCCCCAAAAAGCAAAACTAGGGAGCAACACAGGGTACTAAGCCCACACCCGGCTCTTCCGTACCCAGAAGAACTCTCACACAGCTCTGCGCCACCGCACACAGACCAAAGGATTGATCTGTTCTCACGAGGTCAGCCCTTGCCGATGTTGTGCTCCCACTCTAGACTTTGGGTTTAGGGCAAGGAGGTATAGAACCTCACCATCCCTCTGCACGGTCTCAAACAATCTGAAGGACCTCGGGGGTAGCTCACCTCACCGACTAAACCCTTACATCGCATGTCGTGACTGGAATCACTGCTCGCACCTAGAACAAGGCCCGGTGATTCCCTCCTTCAGAATATCATTATGGTGAAACACCTAAGGATATCTATTCACACAAGATTCCACAATCGAGGCTTTCTTACACGTTCGGTGAGCGATGGAGTCGACACCATCGACTAAAGGAAAATGTCCCACACCTTTTACCATACCAACACAGGGTTACACCTCACACCCTGCGTCACCCTGGTAACACCTCAAACAAGCAGGAGGGAGGAAAGAATTTCACAGGCAGATTCTAACAATTCTAATGCAAAAAGTAGAAGAGTCGCAAGGGGTACCTCTCGTCATCCCATGCTCTGCAGGATCGTAGACATCCAAAGCTCGCGGTTGTCCACGGTCCCAACTGTCAGCTCTTGGAGCCTATCGTGGACCGCCTAGTGGTGATGAGAATACCTCGTAAGATCTTCCCCCACTACCAGATCCTCCTGCTCCTATGCTAGCACCACCTCTCCGGTCGCTACTCCGATTACGGCGCTGCCTCTGCCGTGGTGGTGTGCCTGCTGCCTGCCCGAAGCTCTCAGTAACTCAGGTAGGGAAGTCTCGTGCCACGTGATCTTTCCCGTCACAAGCATAACATTGTCGCTCCCTGAGCTATCCTGGTGCCCTCTAGCACCACTGTGGTGTACGACCATAGCCCAGAACCCACTCAAAGAAGGTCACCCTCGGCTAAGGCCCCGCACTTTTCCTCCATAGAGGTATACGACCACTTCTCCAAAACCGGCAGTGGAAAGGCCACCTGCGTCAAAGTTCTGCTTGTCGACGCCCGCTAGCTGCGGTAGACATCTCGGTTCCAACGTCCCTGCTGCCACCACCAACTCCAGAATGTGACAGGAAGCTCTCTGTCACCAGCACCTGCTCTGTCACCCCCGACATATGTGGAAATTCCCAAGGGTACTATGACAGCACGAATTTCTCGGTGGAGACCCTACTCAAACTACCGTACTCAGATGTTGTCATCCCGGACCAAGTTCGGGTAAAAGCGTGCATGGTCTGCAAAACAATCCGCGTACTCGGCCACCGTCATCCCTCCCTGCTGAAACTGCAGGAGCTCCTGAATCCGAAAGGAGCGCAAGAAGGAGGGGAAAAACTCCTCATGGAACAAAAACTGAAAGTCTCCCCATGAAAGCGACGACTCGTCAAGAAACTGAGTCACCAGACTCCACCAATGCCAAGTTTCTCCACAAAAAAGGGGTTGCTACCAAATCCACTCTCTGATCTGTCGGTGTCTACACAAGCCGGAAAAGGCAAACCACTGTCTCGAGCCAAGCCTCTACTGCCTGAGGGTCTGGCTCACCACTGAACCTTAGCGGTCTCTGCCACTGGAACTCATGGAGCGCGCTCAACCTGCGCTCAAGCTCAGCCTACTCTGCTGAAACTATATGCTGCTCAATAGTTGGGGGTGCTGCTACCGGCCCACCCGGAGAAAGGGCCCGCGTGATGGGTCCTAGACTGTGGCCTCGTAGCTCACAGGGTCGTCGTCACGCACTAAAGCTGGAATCTTGGTTGGCTGTCTTTGTGGAGACATATTGAATATTATCAAGGAGTTTCGCGGTCAGATGAGCATAATGTATATATAACAAACAACAACGACGGGGAGCTGGCTCAAAAAGGATAGTCAATACTCAGTCCTATGTGATGCACAAACAAATTTCCCTGCAACAAGTGTCTCAGCATGCCAATTCGACAAGCGGGTTATTAGGGTCCTGGTGAATGGATACATCGGCCGCCGCACCATCACTGGACTCTTTTTCCTGAAAGCCGCTCTCGAGACACGTTGACACTGTTTCCCTAAATCCCAACCAATTCCTTTTTAGGGATGTCCGCACAACACCCCAAGGAACGAACCACCTCTGATACCACTTTGCCATGACCCGACCCTACCTGGGCTCGAGCCGCAAATACCCCAAGCCCGCCTCCATAGGCCAGGGGCTGGAGACCAATGCCGAAGGCACAACAACCCGGGGAGGCCTTTTGCCTAAGTACATGTACACACACACGAAGCACACTCAATGCAATAGTGCAGAGTAAAAGAAAAGACAAGTAAAGAAAAGGGAAACTGCTATATATAAACCACAAGATGTGCATCGATCTCTAAACAGTACAAAGTACAAGCTGAAAAGAAAAGGGGAAAACACGCGCCCAACCAAAAAGTGCCACAACCCGGCAACAGGTAAACAAAAAGAAACTGCTGACGGGTCCCCTACCTGGAACCCGGCCACGACCACCGCACGCGGTCCAAGCTCCCAAGCTCCTACGCTCCACTGAAGTCACGCTCCACCTGTCTGTTGTCTGCAAGGGCACACCAAGTGCGGGAAAAGCCCAAGCATGGGTGAGTATAAAAATACTCAATAGGATACCCTGAAGGTCGAGGGAGAAACAAAGGAGGTACCGAAGGGTGAGCAGTAGAGAGAATAGGGAAAAAGTAAGGGAGTAAAATCGAAAGTGCAGTAGAATACTAGTAGAGAGTCCGGCTCAACCCCAAAGAAATAAAGAAGGTAGACTCGTCCAAACACAAGGAGCTAGAAATGGTGAGGAGGTGAACTTCTCGTCGAGTCTTCACTACCTATAACAGGAGAGTAGACTCGTCCCACCACGAGAAGCTAGACACGGAAATCACGTGGCATACCCCGTGCATCTTCACCTCTCCTAGAGGGAGAGTAACCAAACCCAATAAGTGGGTACTATAACAATGTATATACATATACATATGCTCTTTCAAGAAGCCCGAACAAGACCGTAAGGGGATCTCTATCCCGTAGCTCAGCCCAAGAAAACTAGTAGCCAACAGTCCCAGGAGTAAACTCCATCAAAGCCCAGTATCCCGCACATCTTCCCCGAACCGCAAGTCAAGGGGCTCAAACCACCACACCTCGAAACTATCGTCTTTGGGCGGCACTAACTCACCCACACGGTTTTAGTCGCGTCACAAGGATGCATCTCGGTGGGGTAAAGCACTCCTCGTACTTGAGAGTTCTGGGGGAACGTCAAACCACAAATTGTTACTGCCCCACAGTCAAGAGGTCTTCTCAAAGTCAAAGTCGTCACAACACTGACCCGCATAACCAAGGGTCCCACTCTGGTAATCATGGAGGAAAGCCACAGGCTAGCCTAGTAGAAAGGACTGAGCCTGGCATGCCAACGGATGACCCACTGCCCAACCCTGTTGAAGGGTAATTCATAATATGATATCGGGTGACCCACTGCCCAGCTCTGCTGGAGGGTAAACCATAATACATCATCAGGCGACCCACTGCCCAGCCCCACTGGAGGGTAGACCTTAATACATTATCAGGCGACCCACTGCCCAGCTCTGCTGGAGGGTAGACTTGGAATAAGTCGACAGGTGACCCACTGCCCATCCTTGCTGGAGGGTAGACCTGGAACTAGACGACGGGCGACCCACTGCCAAGCCCCTACTGGAGGGTAGACCCTAAGAGGTCGTCGGGTGACCCACTGCCCAGTCTCTGCTGGAGGGTAGACCCTAAGTGTGTCGGGTGACCCACTTCCCAGTCTCTGTTGGAGGGTAGACCCTAATAGTGTCAGGTGACCCACTACCCAGTCTCTACTGGAGGGTAGACCCTAGAAGCCGATGAGTAACCCACTGCCCAGCCCCGTTGGAGGGTAAAACTAAGAACTTCTCTGGCCATATCCACTGGAGGGTACATCACTGGCCAACCGAACATGGAGTGGGTATCGCACAACCACCCAACTCCAGAACAACTCACCCAAAAGTGGTTCAGCACCTGCTCCATCACTGGGTGTCACTAGCACCGCTACTGCCCGATCCATCGAGAACGAAACTAGGGCGAGACCACTCAACCCTGCTGGTCAAATAAACGAGCACAGAGCCAGGGGAAAAACTCCACCCTGCTGGTCGAGCCAACGAGCACTGAGGGACCCTCTAGGAAGCGAGAGGTCAAAGTACGCAAAGTAGAACACGGAATGAACATGGGGCCCACACGACGTGTGGCCCCAAGTCAACCTCAACCAAGCACACGAACGTCTCAGGTACAAACCACACATACCTCCAAGCGCTCTCATATACTCCCAGAGTATACCACGTCTCCAACCCAGGGGCTATCGTGCACACAGGACCCAACGTCAACGCGAAGGCACGACGCAACATCTCCAACTTACCGCCACAACGATCGGGGTACAGCCAACCACATCTCTTTAAACACCAACCTCACTCTCCCAGGATTGCACGTGATCACACGTCTAGGGTCCGCTACAAACATGGTATGAGGACCGCCATTGGGGCACCTTTCATGCTCCACATTTAATAAGATCATGCAAGAGGCTCCGCACAACCAAACGGATCACACTGTTGTAATCCTCGTGGAAAAACACGCAAGATAGACTATTAACTCGCCCGAAACGGACACCCTGTAAAAAGGGTACTATTCACCGTAGCCAGCCCGGGTGGGACCCACACCATGATCCCGAAAAAGGCCGGGCGAACTGCGCCATCACAATGCTCTCGAAAAAGCACGTCAAATTGACTGCTTACTTGTGTGGAATGGGTATCTGGAGAAAAAGATGCATTCCGGCTTACCGCGCACAAGCGGTACCATGCGGGACCCGCACCCCGGTCCCGAAGTGCTTCCAATGGATCGTACCATTGCGATCCTCTCAAAAAAGCACACAAGATGGACTATTCACTTGTCCAAAACGGTCGCCCGGTGATAAAGATGGAAAACCACCGTCGACGCCCAAACGACCGTCGTGGGCCCCGCACCATCATGCCGAATTAGGGCGGGCGGATGGCACCACTCCAATACCCTCAGAAAAATAACCAGAATCGACTACTCGCACGCCCCGAACGGATGCCCGGTGAGAAATGCGTGAAACGCTGCACACAGCTCGAAAGACGGGTCGTGGGGCCCACGCCTCAAATCTATTCTCAACACCCGAAACCACCCTGGAAACCTTTTCCCCGGTGCCAGGGTCCCAACGCAACTGACGGTACTCAAAGCGGACGTCGAATGCGTCTGCGCCGCTCAAAACAAGATTCCCGGAATGACGTCAACCCTTCGACGTACGTGTCACGCCACTGAGGCCCCTCTTTTCTGGAATTAAAAATTCCCAAAATCATCTCAAAGTGTTCCCCTCAATGCGAGGTCCGTGCTGCCGCTGACGGCACGCAAAACAGACGCCTGTAGCGAAAGCTACGGGCGACGGAACTTCCAAAGGGGGAAAGCCCCCCCCCCCCGGGCCGGACCGGCCCGCGGCCCGGACGCGGGTCCGGTTCGCACTGCCGCATCCAGCTGGCCGAGGCCTGCCACCACCGACCGGCCATTATGGTCGGTCATTTTTCTGCAGCAACCCACGTTGCACGGGTCGCGGTCGCGGCGCACGGGGTCGCGCACCCTGCGGCCCCCTCCCTCTTTGCGCTCCGTCGGCGCCGCCCGAGACCCCACCTCACCGCCGCCCACAGCTGCCTCCGCCACGCTGCCTCGCAGCCGAGACACGCCCTCAGCCTGGAGCCACTATGCCACCGTCCAGCTCGCCGCGCCGCCGCCTGGTATGGCCGGTCGCCGCGCCTACCCGCCGAAACACCCCAGAACTCCTCAAAAAACCCGCAATCTTCGGCAAAAGATTGCGGGTTCTTCTGAACTCCAAAACCGAGTTCGAAAGATGCGTCAGATAGATCATAAAAACTACTACGCGCTCCTGGGATTTGATTCGACAATCAAACAACAATCGATGCATATAATTGAGGTTGAAATAAGGTTTGGGAATTAAAACGCAACCAAAACCTCCTACCTCGCTCGGCTTCGCCCGGAGCATCGCGTCGATCCGCCGGCATCACCGCACCCCATCGGAGTCACCTCTCCGGACCATCTCGATGTAGATGGAGGAGGAGAGGGGAGGGGTTTCACCAGGGGGTTCACGGGAGAAGGGGAGGGGTGGTTGTTTATTTAAGGGGAAATTAATTAAATTTTAATTAATTAAAAACCCCCAAATTTAACTCGCATCTGAAACAATTGGAGAGGTCGAAATTTAACCTCCCCTTGGGTAAACACGATCTCCCGAGCACAACGGTGGTCTTAGAATTTGATTTCGAGCTTCCGTTTTAAAGTTATAAAGCTGAACGCCTAAAGCCGCCAAATTATGAAAACGCCCTTGGGGCCATTTTTCACAAACGGCCCGCGCCCGCGAAACTTATACCCCTCATAAGATAAATGGAATGCTTCTAATTCAACGGTGCCCTCGGTTTTCCAATCCGAGCCACCGTTTAAGAGATAATTGAGTTTCACCACTAAACGAATAAATTAATTATTTAATTTATCTATTCCACGTTCTGAAAGCAAGCGGGGGGTCCAAACGTCACGCGCCGACAAGTTTTATTTCATTCCTAGGGTAAACATCCCATTCCGGACCCATCTATACACTCGGACCTCTGATCTGGATCCCCGTTCATGAGTTATCCCATTTATTTGGCATTTCCAGTACGAACGTACTGAAAATTTAATTCTGGCCACTCCGGGGCTCAGAATCGCACGCCGTCTGAAGGCACTGCTCTAGAATATCATCAAGAATATTCCAAACTCTTTCACAGAAAAAACCAGGTTCTTACAATGGTGATTCAGGTGTGAGGTAAGGGATTCAAATTTAAACACTATTCATTAAGAGGAATGTTCTTGTATGCAGCTGTTTTTTAATAAATGGTGTATATACCACCCCTTTTCATATTATACAATGATTTCTTAATAATTAATTATATTTTAACAAACAATTAACTTACAAAAAATATATAAATTATGATTCAAATCTGAAAAGGTTTTATGGATGGGGTTTTGAATCTAATATTAATTAGGATTTATTATTCCTATATTTAATTTGGTGTATATTTTTCGTTCATTGACTAAAAACACTTCAATTTTATTATCCTCTAGTTATTCTTGAAAATTACCTGAAATATTACAATTTTCATCTCATTGTTAATTAAAAATATTGATAACATGTTTTGAAGGAAAATAAAACTTATTCCTTTCTTCATTTGAATCTGCATTCTCTTCTATGACCATTTTCTCATTAAACACACTTTCTAATAAATTGTATTTAATATCCATTTATTTTCTTAATTTTATTTTTTACAATTGTTGAATTTTTTTAAATTTAAATAATATTCTTTCCATTTCATTGAAAATGTACTTCTTTAATTTTTATCAAAAATGTGAATAGAATATTTTTTTAACATGTAAAAAATGAAGAGTATTTTCTACCATCATGACCATAATTTTCCTAGAAGATTTTGAAATAATTTTACTTGGATGTTTTAAAATAAATTGTTACTCATAGTATTTTTGGAACTATCATTTTTTAAAAGTTATTTTCCAAATTTAAAGGTTTTTTTTCTTCAACATTTTTTTGGAATATTTTTATAAGTATTTATATTCATCAGTATTAGCAACCATTAATGTTATGGAATGATTTTAAAAAAAATTTACATGTAAATTACATATTTATATTTCTCACTCTTATTTCCTTTGATGGGGTAATATATGAATTTTTCTCATTTATAAAATTCCTTCATTATGAAATTTCCTTGATTATGATACGATGCATGGTTATGTAGCTCATTTTCTTTCCATGGAAAATTTCATATATTAATTTCTTATGATTTATATCCTTACATAGAAAACAGATTCAGTTACATGAAATGAATATGTTGGTTTCTATGGGATGTATATATATATATATCCCTCCAATGAATTGATAATGTTTTAGTCTGATGATTCATCACGTATAGGATTATTTAGTGAACCTAATCCATTCTTTTACTTTTTCCAACATGGGATTTTTTAAGGAATTTATCTTTGACATTCATTTATGTCGTATTTTATGTTTCCACAACATTTCCAACAATTCCATGTTCATATGATATCATGGTGGTTATATTATAATCCCATGTGGTTACTCATTTTCCTTATCTTTTTTGTCATCATGTTATATCTTTGACTCATGTTGGGCAACAATCCCTCAATGAAACATTGTAGTTATTTTGGGTTGATTGTGTTTATTGAAAAATATGGATTATAAGGTATTTCATGGAAATTGAGAGATATTATTGATAATGTATATTGTTAATGGTCCTATATAAATGAATGGATACCCAGGGAGATATATAGAAAATTGTGTAGATAAGGTGATGTAATTTTGTAGTGTTTGTCAAATGTTTGGGGTCCAAAATTTGGTGGATGGTTAGCATCATGAAATGTTTATTTCCTTGACGACTATATGAATATATTGAAAAAGAATGAATTTTTTAAGATCAGTTTCTGTGAAGTCCTAAAATAATTTGACGCTAATCTCCATGACTATTACATGCATCGTGAATGGGAAATTACCATGGTCCATTGTGAGACTAGGAGCATCACAGGCGAAATGAGGGAGCATCATAAAATGGTCATTGCATGGTTGTAAGCTTCTCAAATCAGTGGAAATCCCTATAAATCAACATATACTCCCTTCATAAATGTAGAGATGCTTAATGAAGACCTTAAGGCTCTGGATTTTGGAAGGTTGTTCATGAAGGTGGTTTTTGTAAAAAAATATCGCATATAAAGAGGGTTTGTGATATCTATAGAATCAAAAAAAATATTATCATTGTGAAAGTAATTAAGTACACATAGGCTATTATATATTTTATGAATGCTCGGAGCTTCGTGATGGATAAGAGAGATTCATAAAAATAAGGTTATATACCAAGGTTATTTGAGATTTATGAAATAGGTGATCTTCACAATGGCATTGAACATTGTGAAAGTGTTCGGAATGAGATTTCCCATTAAATATATGCTATAATGGAATTCATAAATTGGATTATATTGGGAATTAAATAGAGCATATATCTACAACTGAGGATTTATTCATTAGTGATAATGAAGGGGACTACAAGTCGATAAACTTTGGGTGAATCTCCTCAAAGATAAGGGAGAAAATTAAGTGGAAGAAAGTGATCATTTCCACTTGCATAGAGCCATAGAAATAGACACATGGATTGATCCTTGGAAAAGGATCGAGTTTGACCTAAATATTGTAAAGGTAGAGATCTAGGGCATATAAGTGACAAATCCTAAACCTAGTAATTTGGTTGTGATCCATAGTGTATTTGGTACATCGGCACATTATCATTGTATTATCCTTGTATATAACTCAGTGAGGGTGAACCAAGTAAAATTAATATGTCTCATGCATGATTTAATTTATTGTTGAAACATTTCTATGGTATATGAAGAGGATAATGTTTTGTTTAATGATAAAATAAGATAAGAAGGGACATTATTTATAATATATCATAAACTGATTCACCTCCACTCAGAGTAGTAAACCACATTTGGATAAAAATAAACATGTTACAATTCCTTATCATTTTTATTCCCTTGCTGTGATTCTTGGTCACCACATTATATTTTTTATTTACCATGTTATCCCATGAAATTTTAGGAGATCAAAAGGATTTATGAGCTAAATATGGATAATGAAATAAATATTCTTTATTTTAGTTTGACATTGATTTATTATAATCACAGTCTTATAATGGCACTAGGCCTCACCATCTTTTTTGTAATTAATGGATTTATTTATTAAAAAATCATGTATTAATTTGAGTAAAATGCTTGAGTAACTATAATTCATGCCCATAATTTCATCAAATTACACTAAAGGAAGTATCAATTTTTTTTTGGAATTTAACATGATAATATGTAAAAGGAATGATTTATATTAATGATAATTTATAGTTTTCCCTTTTACAATCTTCGTTGATAACTCAAAATTAACTTTATGTGGTGGTTAATGAAATGGTGTACTAAAATTGAATCATTTGAATGAATTTTTATAAACAGAATAAAAAATTATGTTCGCAGTTCATGAATAAAAAACTATTATACTTGTCACTAAATCATTGTCAAGATTCACCACCATAGTTTTTCTGTAATAAGATCTCCCTTTCTCTATTGGGCTTGGAGGTTGTTATCATCGGTTCTAATCTAAAACCCCTAGAACTTTTCATTAGTTCTGAAAATATAATTGTACTTTTTATTTATAACATTGGATTATATAATAGGGTTTGTAAGAACATTATTTTATTCCATCACATTGGTGGGTTTCTCCCATTGATAATCACTATCTTAGTGCCGTTCTATAACTAACCTATAGAACTCCTTGGTCCACTTTTGAAAATTTATAGGATTCTTCTTCCCATAATTTTGACAAATGTTGTGTTCAACATTATTTCCACCATTATACATCTTTAATGTACCATTATAGTTAAACTATATTTTCTTTTCTGTATACCTATTAGAGTGTTGATATTAAATTATCCACTTTTCGACATTGAGGGATCAGGAAACAATTTTTTCATAGCATTAAAAGCCTAAAGTTACCAAATATTTTGGTATACATTGATTTTTAAAACCAAAGAAGTAGTCAACATTTCATTCAAGTTATATGAAAATGATAGTAGAATATTGTTAAAGTCTTTTTGATGTTTTCTTTATACTCCCCAATAGATTCATCAACATTTTTGTTTTGGATACAGAAATCCCTCTTCATTTTAATTTGGCGATTTTGTGTAATATATTTGTTGAAAAAAATCTTATAGAATTAATTTCAATACAACTATTGGATATCCTTCTCAAGAATTGTATTTTTTATCAATGTCAACCATTGATCGGCTTCTACATCCATATGATAAACAACCAGCTAAAAAAAGTCTTTATTAGACTATTGAAGGCTGTAAAAGATATTTTTAATGGATTTTTTCCATTGTTCCTCATTTAAAGGATAATAAGATCCTATGAATTTTGGATTCCATTTTCACATAAATGATTCTATTTCAACTTGTTCCTTCTTTAGTGGATTTGAGAGTTTGTCTTGATTAAATTTTCAGTTCAAAAATTGAGTTAGATGAGAAATTATATTCATGAAGAACTTGAATCGTTATTCCATTAAATTCTCACTATGTTTTGATAATCCTACTTTCCATAATTTTAATTAAACCTTTCATATGATACCAATAATAGAGACCCAAGAGTTTCATAAATATTTTAAAATTATTTACATTCATAAATATTCAACTTGTACAATCACATGGATCATGAGACCTAGTGTATTTAGATGAATATGTTCATATTACATAAGATGAAACTAAAACATGTAATCCTCAATTTATTCTCTATATTGAGCTCTAAAAGTCCATTTGAATATATAAAAATATATGTGATAGCCTGTGGAATACATTAATGAATGGGGTGAAATAAAAATCATTGCAACAAAATAAAAATGGTAAGGAGACATAACATGTGAGTCAAAAGTATGACATTATATCATAAAATAGAAGGTATATGAGTATTAAAATGGTTGATTAACTTAAATTGAATGTTATCATAAGTTCATGGAATCATAGGAATGTGGAAATTTAATAAAACATGAAATAATCATATGTTAATTTAAACTTTCAAGACAACATCACAGAGTGGAAATATTGTATAAGGGAATAGGTTCACCCCTAATCTCATACATGACTTCCCATGAGACTAAACCATTACCTAATTAATTAGAGGGATTTATAATTATGAGACCACCCATAAAATTCCTTTAATGTAGATTATTATTAATTATAAATAAGGATATAATACATAAGGAATAAATGTAACAAATACCCATGGAATAAAATGGGTTGCATAATATTCTCTCATAACATAATTAAAATAGATTCCTTTAAGAATAAATTTGGGAGATAGTCATAAGGTATGTATTACCCTATAAAAGGAAGGTAGAGAAATATATTTATACATTTTATTGACATATTTATAGAAATTATAATCATTCTATACCTTTAACAATAGATTAATTGAGATAGAGAGACAATAGTCTTAACCAGCTCAAATGTGTGGGTTAGAAAGACCCCTTACCTTGAGGATGATTCGTTACACATGTCAATTATAATTCTGAATAATGTACATTAGTTAATTATTTAATTTTTATATAATATATTAATATTAATTATTAATTGTATTATATGTGACACCATTCCATTCTCAATTACTTTACTATTTAATTTCATATAAGACATATTTAATGATAAATAACTAATATATCGAAAACTACTTTGGTAAGTTGACTAACTGCAAATATAATATTATTTAATCACATATATAATGGTATACATGAAATAAATATCATTTTAATAAATACAATATACTTGTAAACCAAACATGAAATATAGCATTGAAAAATAAACTAAATTAGGATCATAAAGATGGTAGAATGTATATACACATGAGTAAAATTTATATTTTTAAGGGATCATGATGGAAAGAATGTATATGCTATTTTATCTATACATGATAATAATTATATCATAAGTGTCATGTTATTTTGAAATATTCTTAAACATATCATCCATGTGATTCCATAATAAAAATGAATCTCATCGTTTCATGAGGCAGTAGTCCACAATACACACGAACGTTGTTATCATTTATTCAATAGATGGTAAGGTAATAAATTATATGATATAATTATTTGATAAAATGATTAATATTTCATGAATATCATATATAAATATCAAATTAATCCTTATTCCCTTCTATAGAAATCTTAAGTAGAAAATCACATCACTTCACAAGGTGTAGTTCGATGTATGCACTAGAGACAGTGTCATATTTCATGTATAATGGAAAGAAAGAAGGTTAATGTGATATTATAATTCCATATCTATAATTATGTCATAAATAAAATATATATATATATATATATTAATGACATCATTATATCTAGTTGCTAGAAGTAGTGATGGATAATGAATAACATGGGTCTGTGACGTGGTAGTGCTCATTACACACAATCGTTGGTTTAGTTTCTAATTTAAGGGAGAAAGTGATGGTTATAGGTCCTGCACTCAAAAAACATCTAAGTATATGGATTATACTAAGGTTATTATATTATCATGGATTGATAATATTTTAATGAGTATTAAGAAGAAATAAAATAAATTTTGGGTTAAGGATGTCACCCCTTCTTTAGAAAACTTCATTATGTTTTCACTAAGATCATTCATAGGTTTATTTATGATCAGACCAAGGATATTAATATTAGAGAATGGGCATAACAATTTTATTTGGGAAATAATTGGTTGAAAAAATGGGTTTTGGATGTGAAAATAGAAGAGGATATGTATATATTTATATATATATAGAAGATAAAACAAATATAATTTTTGAAAAGAAATAATTACAACCATGTATTTCACATGGAACAAGGCTCCAAAATGGCCCATTTGAAGCATTAAAAGTGATAATGTTGAAATATGACAACATTGATGAAATTTATTATTTTCATTAATAATTATGGTAAAAAATTTATATTGAAATTATTAGATAATTTAAATTATATTAATTCCAAATATTGAATCAAATTTTCCATATTCAACACATATTAGTTCGGGATTTCAGTTTAAAATCAAACCCACAATCATGTTGAAAAATTTGTTTTCAGGAGTTTCATTTTTAAAAAAACTTATATTATGATCTCATATTAAATATATAAAGATTAATCATAATTATATGATTTTTATTAAAAAAAATTGATATATAATCAATAGATATATTTATAATCATTCATCATTTGGGGTTTTAAAATTTTTTAAAATGGAGAAACATTAGGCGCATGAAAATTGTTTTTATATAAATGTGTTTTAATGAATAAAAAAATTATAATAAAATCATGTATGAAGTTTAATTAATTTTTATTAATTTGACCAAACCTATTAAAATAATTATCATATGAAAATATTTATGGGGCTTTTAAATTAATTTATTTTTAAAAAATGAATGATAATTTTATTAAAATCAGTATTGTTTCCTATTCACTAAAATGGTAATATCTTCCAAAAATTCAAGATTTTACACTAAGTTAAAATTGACATGTTAATATCAAAAATGACATTTATTTAATAAAATTACATTTCTAAATGCTCCAAAATTTAGTAATAAAATTTTACATAAAAAATTAATAAATATCACTTCAGATTTAAATGTTTTATTAAAAATTGTTTACTTAGATCCATGTGTTTATAAAAAAAATTATATTGGTTAGTACATTAAATAAATAAATTAATAATATTCTATTCTACCTATTTATTGGTTAGTTTATAATGGTATTATTTAAATAATCATAATTCTGTTGGGTTTAGTGTCATGTGATGCTTACGTTTTCAAACATATTTTTCCATTTTAAAAACCTGGGGTGCTATAATAACATCTCAGAATTTTTGTAACATAGAGATTATATAATTTTTTTAGAAATTACATATCATTATGTATTCTAAAAATTTATATAGTATCTGGAATATATTTACCTACGGAGAATAATATTATAAAGTGTGGATTTGGTATTATCATTATCATCACTTAGTTCACAAAAATAGGAATAATTGAACACCAATTTTGACACTCACAAGGATATGCATTTGTTTATCATATTTATTTTTTAAAAAATAAATATGGATTTGAATATGATGTTATGTAATTGTTTTAGATAAAATGATAGAAAAATGACCACAAATAAGAAAGGTTTAAAAAGAGAGAGTCATAAGTCAGAAAAAAAATCATATGTTGAAAATGAATGTGTCATAGGAGGAAAATATTCGAATTGATTTTTTATATTTAAAATTTTTTTATTATCATAACCATTTTGGTTTTTATATTTTGTTGAAATGGGATATTTAGTATAAGTCTTTTATAAGTATGTATCTAGAAACCCTTATGTATTGTAACTGAATGAGGGATGATATTTTAATGGTTTTCTATATTATTTAATGGATATTATGATTGAAAAGGTGTGTTTCCTAGTATTACCTAATATAGGGATGTTGATATATTAATTAAAGTTAAATATTTATATTATTATAAATTTTTAGGATAGATTTATATTTATTGATGATATTATGGTATAATCAAAATTTCAAGAGGATTATATGAAACCATCGAGGATTTTTCTTCTAATATTCTTCCTCAATAGTTTGGATACTTATATTAAATGATATAAATAAGGTAAAAAATTTATTTTATGATAAGTATATATTTTCAGATTATATATTCAAATAAACATGATTTGGGGATTGATAAATCATTAGTTTCTTGTATTCATGATGTTTATATAATAAATGTTTAATTGATTTTAAAAAATTATGATAGAAAGTACTAGTATCCCTGGGATTGAAAATGGTTCACTATATTATTGGTGGATGTAATCGTATTTTCTAGATTATGGAATATATTTTCTATGGTGTGATCATATAACCTAGATAATAATACTAATTTAGGGTTATAGTTTGTGTAATTTTTTTTAAAAAATATGACGTTTCACTCTAGATTAAGGTTTTAGATATTTAGTTGGTTTTGGGAAAGGTATATTTTGGAGAGAATGTAATATTAGGGTTTATATATAACTATGTATATGATTGTATAAAAGAATAATGATTTTTGAGTAAAGATATATAGATTAATATAGAATACATGAGGTAGGTAGATTTCATATTAGATATTATATCACTAATGTAAAACATGTAAATAATAACCTCACCTAGTTTCATCAGTGAGTAATAGTGATAAGTGTTAAGGCACAATTTATTTAATGGGAGAGAATATATCAACCCAAAATTTCATAAGGTTTTTTCCTTAAATAAGTATTATGTTAATAGTTTTCTCTATATGAAATAAAAAATTAAAATAAAACAAGGATATGTGAAAATAAAATTGGATAATTATAACATATACATTAAATAAGCTATCATAAAAGGAAGTGACCATATTATGAGATTCAGAGTGGAAACAAATGGCATTATATAGCTGATGTCTCTATTATAAAGCTCATTTATCCAAGATTGAGAATGGACTATCTTATCTCGGTTATTCTCTAGTACAATCCCAAGACTAACACAAATAATTAAGGTATGGGATAAACTGTATGTGATAGAAATCCAAGCTCATATAAATTTTGACAACATCTAAGATAGTAGAGTCACCCCTTGATTGCCAATAAAGCTTACCTTATGTTTTGTTATTACATGGGGAAAAATAGGGGATATGTGAATAGAAATTTGTATTTTATAAATATGTAATTATTAATCTATTATTATATTTATCATATTTATTTTAAATATTTTCATTATTACTTTTAATTAAAAATAAATATAAATTTTCTATAAAAAAAATTATTTATTATTCATATTTAAATGATAAATCTATAAATTTTATAATTTTAAAATTATATAATAATATTAACACTAAAATTAATCATTTCAATATAATAAAAGGGTGATTTTTTTGTATTTTTCTGAAATAATTTATTTTTAAGTGAATAGTAACGAATATACTTTTTATAAAAATTATAACGTTTTGTATATATAAAGATGTAAAACAAAAAAACATATAAAAAAATTTTAATTATAAAATATTTATTTTATTATTAAAATAAAAAATAAATTATACTATTATTAATTTAAAAAATCTATGTTAATGTTATGTAGTATTTTCCAATCAAATACAGTATTTTGGTTTTTAGTTTCAATTAAATATTATTTCTGTTAAAATTAGTTTCGGATTTATTTTTTGGAAAAGATTTTTTTATTATAAATAAATTTATATCTTCAAAATAAAATACAAATATAATTTTTCTAATGAACATAAATTTTTAGCTTAAAAATATACTTCTCAAAAAATGGTTTTAAATGCATTACATGCACAAATGTTAAAATTTTATTTTCTTACACATAAATTTTATCTGATAATTTTTTTTCATATTTTAATTAATAAATCGAAGTTATGTGATAATGGTTACTATATTTTTGGCATTAAATATAAACTACATATGTAAAAATTAAATAACATAGTAAAACTAAAGAAGGTAAAAGAAGAAATTCAAATAGTAAATGACTTAAAAACATGTTTACAATATGTCTAAAAATTTATTAATGAGAAATTATAGAGCATATATCATCTTAAACTCTATTATTTTCCATTTTGATGCTTCATCAGTAATGAAACATGGTCCCTCTATATATTTCGTTGAAATATTTAATCAAATGTCATTCTCACAAATTATAAATGGATCCTCTCACCACCACTTCAATTCCACTACAAGAATTGAGATTATTATTAAATATATATCATTATCTTGTCACTTTTAATAATATTTCACCGTTTTTAGGATTATAGAGACAATATATTAACCTATCACCTCCCTTTATAAGGTGTCTTCCAAGGGAAATCCCAAGTCCTCAACATGAGTAAATTTTTCCCAAATTTATTTTATTTTTTTTATTACATTGAAAATAATAATTATATTATTCTTATTTAATTAAATTTGTATTTTTGGTGTATATAATACTATTATTATAAGGGAATAAATATTTACCACCTTTTCACTTTTTCCATAAGGAAAACAATAACCATATTCATGTGTGTGTGTGGACAGCTGCATCTATAAAGCGTCATGTTTTGTTTTCCTTAACCACCTTGCATGTATTATAATAAAATTTATTTTAATAAATAAACTTGATATTTATAACATAATTTATATTCACTTTTGATAAATTTATATTATACATTTCCCTCATCTTCATTAAAATTAAATCAGCATCCATACGTACGTACATACTACTTCCCTTATGGAACGATTGATTTTCAATTTATTTATTTTGATCACCACCATTAATGAATTAAAATTAGAATGGTTTTAATGAATGAATATGATTTTAATTAATTTATTATTATTCATTTATAAAAAATTGGTAAACATATTATCAATATGAATAATAAAAGTTTGTTGAAAGTTCAACTGTCCAAAAGAGAATTCTAACCTAAAAATTTATTTCTTAATATTTTTAATAAAATCATATATTTTATATTATTCTTATAATTATTTATTATTATGATATATAGTACCATTAAAACTGAATAATATCATAATTCTTATGTTATATTTATATTATAACTAAATCAATTCATAATCATTCATAAATTATGGTATGTTCTTTTTTGGGCAGGTTTGACCACATTATTGAACAAGGATATTAATTTATATCTTGGTATATGATCATATTTTAATTTACTGTAATATATGATACAAATATGTAAATATTATTTTATGTTAGTTATGTAATGTTAATAATAATATTAAATTCATTAGTTAAGATACCAATGTTTGTTTGTAAAAAATCATCAAAACATGGACATCATCAATTCCATATTTAAGTATCATAACCAAAACCCACAAAGAATGAAATTAAAAAACTGTAATTAATTATAAATCGTAAATTATATAACCTTTTATGATCTAATAATGATGTAATTTTGGATAATAATGATGAACAACACTATTATTATGAAACTAGTTGAAAATGATCACGATTACTTCAACCTTATATCAAAAATAAATTATAAATAACTAATATATATATATATATATATGATTATTATAAATTATATTTATAAAAATTTATATATTTGAAAGATATTAACAAATGTTTGAAAATGATAGTAATTTTATCTATAATGGATGTCAGACACATTTTGACTAAGTATGAATCAAGGAAAGGGTTTGTGAAAACCCTATATTCTTTATTTGAGTTAAAAATATCTTATTAAAAATATATTATTAGAAGATTGATTTATTATACAAAATTAATAAATTATATTTTATTTCCTAATTATTTCATTAGGTTATAAAATTCATCATTATATTCTCATTATTAAATGATTCTTACCTCTGTGGTTATGTTAGTTGTATGGGTTTTTATCTCAAATTTCAATTCAATGGGGCAAGATCGTGATATATAACATGCTTTCTATTGTTTTTTATACTTAATACACCTTGGATATTGTGAATCGTGATTTTATAATTATTCATTATATTAAATATTTCATTTAAAATTATATCCTTCAACTGGTTTGTAATTAGATTTGTCTAAATTCACAAGTGTTATTTGTCAATATTTTTAATTTAATCATATATGTTTGATATTTGACACCTTAATTTCACTATTTTTATATCTAATTCCTTATTAAATTCAATTAAAATTAATATATTTAGTAGAATTATATTTTATTTCAATTTTATTCATCTCATGATCATTTTATTCTTATGTTTCCACAACCATATGGGTTTTTATTCATCATTTTTACATCATTGAGAAATGATTCATATTCAAAAAAAATTCATTTTTATGGTGTATATATTGGTCATGGATTTTATATTATCTAGATCTGTTATATATCATATTTAACTATTACATATTTTTATATATGTTTTAAAATGTTTTTAGTTTTTTTCGAGGTGTTTAGGATGTTGGAATCAGAATGGGAAAGTCTCGTTGTTTAAAAAGGGGGTTCTGGATTTTCCAAGTGAAGAATGGCCTAAAATACATCATATAACCTGACATTTATCATCTAGGTAAAACCTATGGGCCACAAGATGAATCACAACACCTAGTATATGGTGTAGTCCTGGTCATCAAATTTCAATGGTCGGCTTGTCTACCACCGCCATTGAGGCCTCACAACAATATGGTTGATCTCATGGTTACACAAAAAACACAAAGTCCTTTGGCCAAGATGTATCCCCCTACCATGTTATGATATATTGTAATGTGTTAACAATACTACCATGGGTTTGGTGAACCTTCACTATACTTTAGTGTTTCTTTGTACAGTTTTTAAAATAGCCAATTTGTCCTCCAAATTTTGAGGAAATCCTTTTTATTACTTTTGAAAACATTGAAAATAATTATGAGAGTGTCTTTAATACATTTTTTAGTATTATTTTATATTAATAACATTCATTCATTATGCTTCTAGGTTTTCCTTTCTATATGATTGTTGAGGAGGGAACATTGAATATCCATATAGGTTCCATATTTTGTAGTAGCTTATCCAATTCCTTTTGCCTTAGTTACTAGTCCTCCATGATGGGAAATATGTAAAACGGTGATAGAGTTAGTATCATCTCACCCTTTTGACCTAGACTATTATTGGTAGTGGATCTTATAATATATGTGTAATCTTTCCCATCCTTTTATCTTTGAATTCCCTTCAAATTTAACCGTATTTATTGAATTTCTATTTTAGTGGGGCTGAATCTAAGTTCCAAAGCAGTGAAATGGAAGTCAGTAAGTACCCTTTTTCATCAGAAAATCATTTAACCTAAGTTAGGTGATCATTTTAACGACCCAAAATTTTAATAATAAAAATTCATCTTGATCTAATTAAATGTATTATTATGTAAAATTGTTATTTGAAGCATATGAACTTCCTTGGTTTTATGTTTTTGGATTTAAAAATACCATTAAGAATTGTTACTATTGCTAATATAGTCATTGAACAATGATCACATGATTATAATAAATATAGGTCTTTAACAAATACAATTTACTCAGAAGAGGACGTGATGGCCTCATCCAATAGAAATACTTTAGGTGTAGAAGATAAATTCACATAGCCATTAACTACTAACAAAAAAACCCACAACTTCCACAACAGAGAGGAACACTCCATTCAGCCCTCAATGCATTGTTCATTGCTTCAAATACAAATAACGATGGCACTTAAAAACCAGTTCCCTAAGCCATGGGTTTTCAGAGGCAACCAACAACCTCCTAGGTAGCAAGGGGTATCATTTTCCATCACTACCACTGAAGTGAACCTTGAAAATGAATTAGTGACAGGTACTCTAGTTATTCATTCAAGAATACAGATATACTTTTTTATTCTTCTTATACTCATTCTTTTATATCCCAAAGTTTTATTAGAAAAATCCCAACACCACCAAAAATCATGGAAGTACATATGTCAGTGAGAACGAAATATGGGGAAATCATTGCATCCCCTAAATATAAATCCTCCCCTATCATGTTTGTGGATTTAATTTCCCTATGAACCTCTTCATACTTCCTCTGGTGGAATTTGATGCAATTCTTGGCATGGATTGGTTTTCCTTACACTACTGAAAAAAGACATATACCCACGGTTCAAAACCATCGGTAAAGCCCTCAAAACCATGGGTATAGCCTATTCCAATGGTTTTGGGAACTATGGAAAAATGAGGTGTCGAGATATGTCCCAAGCCTATACCCACAGTTTGTAAAACTGTGGGTAAAGATTTATTAATACCATGTCAAAGCCACATTTTTTCCCTCAACCTATCAAAGCCTTATACCCATGGTTTTAGAATCGTGGGTATAAAATATACAAAAAATAAAACCGCAAGAATAGAACCCATGACTTTCATTTCAGATTTGAGATGCCTCACCACTCACACTACGCCGCTTATATGTATATATATCTATATTTTACTAAAAATATTAATTCATGCCTATATTATAAAAAAGAACCTACAGGTTTCGATCCCGTGACCACGTATTTATAGTTTTAATGATAAACCAACCCCACAAACTTGATTATATAATTATATATCAACATTTATTGTAATATTATAATATCTCTCTTGGTATTAGAAAAAAAGTGGTCAGCGGGATTCAATTCGGCGACTATCAAAAATGTCAAATGGTGGCTCACCAACTCATCTATGAAACTTTTGTTATTATTTAATTGTATCTATCTATATATATTAATCTGAATAGTGGGTATAGGGAGAAATCTGTGGGTATAGGTATTCCCACCAATTTTTTTGTGTCCTGTAGAATTTTTTTCCCTGCCATAACGTGGGAAAGCTATACCCATGGTTTTATAAAACTGTGGGTATAGGTCTTGAAACAAATTCCTATACCCACAGTTTTTCCAAAACCATCGGTATATGCCTTGAAAAAAAATTCCTATGCCTATGGTTTTGACTTAAAATATGGGGCAGATAGTTTATACCCACAGTTTTCCAAATCCATGGGAATAGGTCCTCATAAGAAACCTATACCCATAGTTTTTTCCAAAACCTTTGGTATAGGTGAGCTATACCCACGGTTTTGGAAAATTGTGGGTATAAATTCCCATACTACCCCTATACCCATGGTTTTCAAAAACCATGGGTATAAGGCTATTTTCCAGTAGTGTTATATAGAGCCAACATAAATTTATGTGAGAGAGAAATCACTCTCTATATGGAGAATCGACCCCCCGATTCTATTCAAGTGCAAGGAGGAAGATGAATCTTCTTTACCACTATCATATCAAGAGTGGATATTACTACCCTTTGAGCACGTGTATGTGGATCAGATGATTGAGTCTAACGAAGAAATTATCCTTGATGACATGCCTACTATGATGGAATTCGCTAAAATATTTCTCAAGGAATTGCATGGTCTTCCTCCTAAAAGTGATGTTTAATTATCAATTGATCATATAATTAGGACATTACCAGTATCCAAGAATCTATATTGAATATCTATTGTGGAGATTGAGGAGATGAAGAAACAACTACAGGAGAATTTGGACAGATATTTTATATGACCAAGTGATTCACCATGGGGTGCACCGGTCCTTTTTGTCAAGAAGAACGATGGGTCAATGCGATTTTGCATTGATTATCGTGAGCTCAAAAAAATCATGAAAAACAACAAGTATCCTCTCCCACTAATTTATGTCTTATTCAATCAACTATTTCTAGAAAAATAATCTCCCAGGTGTATTTTTAGTTGGGATATTACCAATTAAGGGTGAAGAAGGATGATATCCCCCAGACTTTTTTTCATTTAAGATATAGGCATTATGAATTCATAGTAATGCATTTTGGACTCACTAAGGCTCCAGAAATCCTTATGGACTTGATGAATATAGTCTTTAGAGATTACGTCAACAAATTTCTGGTAGTCTTTATATATGATATTCTAATATACTCCAAAACCAAGGAGGATAATGAGGAGCATCTAAGCACTATAATAGAAACCTTATGAAAGGAGAAGATCAATGTCACAACCCGCCACCAGGGCCTATTCCATGACTACCCCAAGCTCGCCTTCCATAGGCAAGGGGCAGGCAACTAGCACTGGAAAGGCATATCCCTATAAGAAGAAGGCATTTCCTATATACCTATAAAAACACACAAACCATGTGTACAACAAGAAGCAACCACAATGTAAACAGCTATAGTAAAAAGTATATTGAAAGTAAAGGTGATGAAATACATGCCCAAATAAAAAGTACAAGTACAACTGAAAAAGGAAAATAGCTCCTGGGACATCCACTGAGGATCCTACCTGAAGGGTAGGTACAGTTCATGATTACTAGTCACTACGGAACGTCACGTCAAATGGTCTCCCTCTAAGGACCGTCCAGTCCTAGCTCCATCAGCATCGATCAATGATATATGTCTTCTATGCAATACACAATAAGGTGTAGTCATAGCCTATGTAGGGGTGAGTGTAACAATACTGAGTAGGGACATCGAGATCCCCGAAGGTCTCCAAGAGTTCCACAAAAGAAAAACCCATTAAGCATTACCTCAATCAAATAGCATGAAGTTGTTATCAACTCTACATACATATATTCACATACATATACATATGTTATCAAAAGATAATCATCTCATTCATGAGGAAACATAAGGCTCCAATAATTAAGTCATTTTCACAACTATTCCATGTTGGAAGAATACCACCACGGTAACACCATGAAGGTAACACCACGAAGGTGATATTACTAAAAAGGTAACACCATGAAGGTAACACCATGAAGGTGGGAGTACCTCAAATGTAACACCACGAAGGTAACCCCATGAAGGTTAGAGTACCATAATGGCAACACCATGATGGTAACACCACAAAGATAAAAGTACCACAAAGGTAAAGAATCTACTCACACTAGGTATATAACTTAAGTACATAAGTACAGATGATTAGTAGTATCGCTGGATCATATTATTCTGTCGAGAAGCTCTACTGCTGACCCACACAAGATCGGTATGCACTAACTCACACAGGATCGCTGAGCACTGACCCACACAGGATCTGACCCACACAGGATTGGTATGAGCTGACCCACACAAGATCGATGAGTGCTGACCCACATAGGATCGATAGGTATGGACCCACACAGGATCACTAGTCATTTTTCAAGTCACAGCCAGCCACAAGATTCCCACACTAAGCACAATTGATTCTCTGAGGATCATCTCCTCATGCTATCGGTCAGATATCAACAACCACAAATTTCCATGAATATATATCCCAAAGAACTGCCTTGTCATAAAAATTGCAACGCTACAGATGGTGAGCCAACCGGATTCCCGATCTGTAAGTTATAAGCATTTTTTTACTGAGGGCCCTGTTGGATTTGGGTACGATCCAACCAGGCCAAAATTCAAATTTCTTTGAAAGTCACGTGTTTTATCTCAAAAGTATTTCCCTGTCACTAGGGTCCTTATGCCACAGACAACAAGTCAATTGGATGCTCGGTGTGTCAGTTACATACCATTTCGTGAAATCGGGGTTGATCACAACTCGGTCAGGCCCACCAGAATATGACAAAGGGACCGCTTCCCAAAAGGGGTCCCAACGCCACTGGCAGTATGTCGAACAGACACTCGGTTATTCAGTTACTGGCTTCTATTTATTCAGGAACGGGTTGTGTCTGGGCCTGGTCCAACTAGGTTAGGTCAGCCTGATTCAATGGGTCCCGGGGTAAACAAGACCTCGTTTGGGTCCGGCCCATCAGGGTCAACCCGGTTTACGGGGTACGACACATCAGGGTCAGCCCGTGCTGGCTCGGTTTTCCCATAGATGGACCGTTTTGACCCACTGGCCCCATACTTGTGGGGTCGTTTTCCAGCTGGTGGAGCACTGCCCTAGTGCAATTAACTATTCGATCAGGTGTCACCAACATGGCACAGTGCGGGTTGTGCCGCACCTTCCGATCGAGGCCTGCTGGTCATAGCTGCTTCTGTAGGCGGCACCTGTGGGCCACGCACTTCTCCCATGTGGCCGGCTCGGTCCTTCCGCTGTGGCGCTCTGTCACATGCTGCCTTCCACCACCCATGAACTATTTTCGAGGGCCTCCTCCCACCACCATCGGCTGGCGCATACATGTTGCACTGGCTGTTTCTTTTGTGGGTCACCGGATGTGCTCTGGTGTCCATTCTTGGTGTCATCTGCACCAATGGATCTATCGCGCTGCCGTCATCATAGCATGACTCACCATACCAAATTTCCATCAAGATGGAAATTGTTACCCAAGGTTCACATCAAGAACTTAGTGGCGAAGGGTTCGGGACTTATTTGTTTAGCCTGCGCCCTCCTCGTTAAGGTGATAACATGCGGGATTGGATTTAATTAATCAAAGACAACTTCAAAATAGACCACATGCCTCAAGATCATTGAAGAACATCCATCTTTGAGGAAAAGTATGTGTTCATTATTTGGTGGTGCTAGTAACCGCCTGCTATAACCAGTTCCTTCCTCCAAGTGGCTGGCATCGCAGTATTTTTTCAGAGCTTCATCGCTTGGTGAAGTCGTGAAAACACTCCTCCCCAAGCTCCAGGAAAAAAGTAGACGGGGAGGGTCGATAATGCATGTGGAATTAATGGGGTTCAATTAATTAAGGAACCTTTTTAATTATAAAGATTCCATTACAAAGAATTGAGGAGACATTCCATTTAATGTCTTGACACGTCATTGGTCCTACCACTACCTCTTGTCCGTTGGAGGAAAACAAAAAAAGGAAATAAAATAGTTTTGTTATTTTATTATTCTTTTTATGTCCAAATTCTAACTTTTTATCCCAACCTTCTATAGTTCATGTGAATCCTCCCTTAAGATAATCTCAACATTTCATATTCAATAGTGCCCTTGGATTTTTAATCCGATCATTGATTCAAAAGTAAGAAAATTTTGCTCGCGCATTTACTCAACGTATCTTAAAAAACTTCAATAAATTATTAACATTCACCATCAACATGTTCCAGTCAAATTTAGGCTCTACCTAAGGGGAAAACGCCACAACTAACTCAATGGTACTCTCAGATTTTCAATCTAAGTTACCTTTTAGAAGTTATGGATTTAAACAATAAAATAATTGTTACATTATTATTTTGGCCAAAAACTAACTTCCATAGTTGGCCCACACCGGCCAATGTTAGTATCTTTCTAAAGAATGAATACCATCACGAGCTCAGTGGTGGTATCATATTTTTAATATGAGTCACCGTTCGTGAGTTATATGTATCTGAAAAATAAAATAACTTTATTTAATTATTTTATTTATAGTTATTCCATTTTCGGGTTTTCTCACAAGAGGTATGCACTGAATAAACATAAATCTCTCCAAGGGTAAACCCGCTATCCTGAACGCAACTGTTCACTCAGATTTCTAATCCGAGTACCTGTTTATGTGTTATTCAACTTTTTCAGGAAAACTTCTCACGGGAGATAATTAATGTTTAACAAAATTTCGAAGGATCATTCCAGGCACTCTAGGACTCAAAATCATGTGATATAAGAATTTGTGATCTCGAAATAATCCCAAATAATTTTAAAAAATATTATATTGAATTTCCATGTATTTACATTCTCCCCACCTTTGGGCCTTTCATCCATGAAATCCAAAAAAAAGGAAAAACAAACAATGAGGGTACTTACCACGAATCTGAAACTTCTGCTCCAATGTGCTCTCGTGAAGGTTCTCATGCCGCACAAAACTCACAATAGAGGGATCATCCAAGAAAAATGGACTCACTCATGTCGATCCCTTATCTCCACAGGAAACTCTATAAAAGTCACCCCATTGCCGATGCCAATCTTGCCCCAGTTGATAACGTGTGATGGATCATGCACATACCTCCTCAATTATGACTCATAGAAAGCATTTCCCACCTTGTGCATCTATGGGGGAAGAGCTAGATTGTACACCAACTTTCCTACTCTACTAAGGATCTGAAAAGGTCTGATGAACCTTAGAGATAGTTTTCCTCCCCAACCAAATCACCACAATCCTCATCGTGGTGAGACCCATAGGAAGACATGGCCTCCCTAAGTGAACTACAAGGGTATCTATCCCATGTTGGTATAAGATTTATGCCTACCTGGCACAGTTTTTACATGTTAACAAGTGAGGCATTTTGACACAAACTCTTCCCCTGCCTTCTTCTTCCCTGGCCACCTGTACTGACACCAGAGGTCCTGGTACGTCTTCAATGCTCTTGGATGTACCTCTAAAGGGGGTGTATAGAACTCCCTCAACGTCTCCTCTCATAGCAACACTGGTAAAATTGGTGCATCCTATAAATTGAACGTCGTGATCCCCAGCTTCCTAAAATCCTTTATGAGACTGCCCTAAGGATATCTGTGCATGTCGGGCCTTGCAGTAGATTTCCCCAAGTTGTGCCTCCCTAACTCACTGAATAATTGGGGGAGATATAACTGAGACTCTTGTGAGAAGTGTAAACTGCTAACTATTCACCCATCAAGTAGTGATGCTACATATTAAGTGAAAAACACATAGCTGCTAACTCCAGGTCATGAGTAGCATAGTTCTGTTCATGTTGTCTCAACTGCCACGAGCCTTAGGCAATCACTTCTCACTCTTACATCAAGAAACAACCTAGCCTGGTCCCTAATGTATCTTAGTAGACTACATACCGAATGACCTCTTCTGGTAGCCTCAAGATGGGGCACTTGTGAGTCCCTGTCTCAGTTCTTGAAAGCTCGAATGACACTTCTATGTCCAAAGGAAAGGCTCCTACTTCTTCTTCATAGATGAAAAGGGTGTCGCTATCCCGGAGAAGTCAGGTAAAAATCTCAAGTAGTACTCAACCAAAGCAGAAGTCACTCTCCCTTCTGGGAGGAAGTCCTTGAAGTATCTTTTGTAACGATGTCCCAACACTCTGCCACTATATTTGGGAACTCAAAACTCAATACTCTTGCTGCCACGAGGGTAAGGATTATCGACTCATGAGTGATCAGTATAACCCTATTATACCTAAGTTTATCCTATGATTCCTGGGTTTCCTTTTTCACCAACCAAGGAAAACCCCATTCAAATGTTGTAGATATACTACATCCTTTTTTCCTAATACACTAAATCTAAGTATGAACTATGGATGACCAGCCCAAACCCAAACTAACGTGGAAATTCCTCGATGCTGCCACTAAGAGGTTCCAACCAAACATACCTCAATCATTCCTAGATCTATTAGGTCACACCCCTTTACCTCATGCAGCTACTTGCTTCCCTTGTCCCCCAGCTCCCTGAGCCTGGTGGTGACCACATTAGGGTGGTGGTTGTAACATATCGAAATGTATACCACATCATGATTCTCTATTAGCTCCACTTCCACGTCTTCTACCCTACAGATTCTTCTGTCCTTATCACTTCCTCTTCCTAAAACATTTTACATTCCCAGGTCTCTGAAATTGGCATCAGTTTCCAACTTTCCCACTGCTAACATTCACTGGCTATATCCGCCCAGCGAAGGAACATTCAACTAAAAAGATTTTATCTAGCATGCTAACATAAGTAAATAATGATTAGAGGAAACGTTCTGGCTCAGATGTCCCTAAAAACACCTCTCTAGGAGGTTTGAGACCTGAATCACTAACCGTATTGTATTCATCGAGTACCTGGGATGGTCAGTACATCTCGATGTATACTCAGATACCGACATGTTGTCCTACCGAAGTTGTAGAAGCTCTAGGGAACACTAACCCATTATATTTTCATGGAAAGATACCCCCTACTATGAGGAAGGTTCTCAATCTTGTCCACTAAAAATTCACCTCATCATAAGATCAGTGTAATCTAAACCCTGTCATCATCCTGCTAAGCCATGTAGAAGGATCTGTACCAGGACCACTAGCTATTCGAATGGTGCCCTGGCTAGATAGAAACTCGGTCACCACCTCAAGCCATTCCTTAGCCACCTGTGAGTCGGGTTCACCTTGGAACCAGAGGGGTATTTGATGCTAAAACACGTGTATGTCCCCAAGCCTACATGTGTCCTCTACCAATACCGCTGGATCTAATTGTTTACCAATGTGCAGTGACATAGCTGGAACACTAGCATAAGGCACCATCTCAGGCAACGATCCATATACCAAAGCCTCATCACTATGTGGAACATCCTCATGATCTATTACTAATAAATTCTAGAATATAGGTTCACCATCAGATCTACTGGTGTCCCAAATAGGCGGAAAACTCTAGCCATAGCCTCCAGTCAGTTCTTAGCTTCCTGGCTACCTATCTTGTCTCGAATCCTTAGAGGCCTCGGCCGTTGGAACTTGTGAAACATGCTCAGTTGGCATGCAGGTTCCACAGGTTGCATCTTCTGACCAACAGGTGGTGCTGCTACTGGTGCACTACCTGAAGGTGCTAATAAAGTTATAGTGCCCCGCACTGAAGCCTCATCACTTGGTGGGTTGTTGTCATATACTCTCTCGACAGTCCTAGCTAGCTGTCTACGTGGCCGCATTTTGATAAGGATGAGGTGCACCACTATCATTAAGTTATACATGGTGAGCTGACTCAAAGAGATCATAATAATGAAAAAAATCAAAAACACAAGCAATCGGTGTTTTTATGCACTGAGTCGGAAATCAGAATTTAGGGTCCTGGTGTATGGATACATCAGCCACCGCACAAACACTGGATTCCTCAAACTAAAAACCACACTCATAACACATAAAATTATATCCATATAGAAAATATCAGTGTCCTAGTACTTTTGTATACTCAACTCCTCTGATACCACTTTGTCAAAACCAATCACCTGGTGCCCATGTCGTGACTACACCAAACCCACCTTCCATAGGCCAGGGGCTGGCGACTAGCATCAGAAAGGAATATCCCTATAATGGGAAGACATTGTATTTAAACCTATACAAACACACAAACCCAGTGTACTAAAAGAGGCAACCACGAAGTAAACTACTGTTGTAAAAAGTGTACTGAATGTAAAGGGGCCGAAATACAAGCCCACTAGAAAGTACATGTACAACTGAAAACGTAAAATACCTCCTAGGACATCCATCGAGGATCTTATAGGATGGGTATGTACATCTCAGAATCAGTAGTCACTATAGCACATCACGTCAAGTTGTCCACCTATGAGCACCATCCAGTCTTGGCTCCCTCAGCCCCGATCAATGTTGACTATCATCTATAGAAGACATAGTAACGTGTGGATGTAGCCCGTGTAGGGGTGAGTATAACAATACTCAGTAGGGACCTTGAGACCCCCGGAGGTCTCCCAGAGTTACCCAAAGTAAAACCCACAAAAAATACCTCAATCACAAAGCATGAGGTAGTCATTAACTCTACATAAGTATATGACCATACATATACCTATGTTATCAAAATATACTCGTCTCATTCATAAGGAAACTTAAGGGTCCAACTTTTTAACCATTTTCTCAAATGTTTCATAAAGGAAGAATACCACCATGGTCACACCATGAAGGTAACACCATGATGGTGAGAGTACAACAAAGGTAACACCTCAAAGGTGACACAATAAAGGTGATATAACCACATAGGTAACACCATGTAGGTCAAAGTTCCACAATGGTATCATCAGGAAGGTAACACCACGAAAGTAAAAGGACCACAAAGTTAAAGACTCAGCTTACACCAGGTATATAACTTACACACAGAAGTAAAAAATGATTAGTTGTATTGATAGGTCATCTTATTATGTCGAGAAGCTCTGCTGCTGACCCACACAGGATTAGTATGCGCTAACCCACACATGATCAATACTCACTGACCCACATAGGATCTGACCCACATAGGATGGGTATGCGCTGACCCACATAAGTTCATTGAGCACTGACATATATAGGATCTATAGGTTCTAACCCACACAAGATTGCTAATCATTCTTAATGTCAGAGCAATCCAAGAGGTTCCCACATTAAGTATGCTTGATTCCAGGAGGATCCTCTCCTAAAGCAATCATTCATACCTCAACCACCACGAACTTCCACCAAGAAGTATCATAAAGGACCACCTCGTCATAAGGGTTCAAACTCAATAGACGGTGTGTCAATAGTACACCCGATCTATATGTTATTGGTATTTTAGTGATGAGGGCCTGGTTGGATTCAGGTATGATCCAACCCGGTCAAACTCTAAAATTTTATGATAGTCATGTGGAATATCTCAAAAGAAACACCTTGTCACTAGGGTCATTATTCCATAGACGTCGCATCAATTAGACACCCAGTCTGTTAGTTGCATCCCTTTCCATGAAACGGGGGGTGACCACACCTCGGTTGGGCCTTCCAGAATATGCCAAAGGGACCGCTACCCAAAAGGGGTCCCAACACCACTGCAAACATGTCGAATTGACAATCAGTTCGTCAGTTACATGAGTTTCATTATTTAGGGACCAGATGGGTCAGGGCTCTGTCTGACTCGGTCAAGCCAGCCCGACATAATAGGTCTCGTGGTCTACTTTACCCCGCTCAGGTCCAGTCTGCTAAGGGTTGGCCGAGTTTACTGCATCTGGCCCATTGGGGTCGGCCCTGTTTGGTTCGCAGGCCTGGGCCGTTATTGGCCCAGCCCATTGAGTGGGGCTCGACCCACCCATGTTGGCCCACTGGGCTGCAGGTTTGGCCCATCCCGCTGGTGGATATGGTACGCTAGGTGGGTCTGGCATTCTCGTCCGGCCCGCATTGGCTCGGTTGACCCAGAGACGGACCTTTTCGTCCCGCTAGCCCGGTGCTTGGGGGGGATGTTCACCAGCCAGTGGGGTGTTTCCCCATCGCTATTAAATGGTTGGCCATTTGGAAGACCGGGTGTTGCCAATGTGGCGCGCCGTGGGTCGTGCAGCACCTTCCAGCCACCGCCTACTGGCTAGGGATGCTTCTGCCGGCAGCGCCTGCGGGTGCCACACTTGTCCCGATCAGCCAGGTCAGGCTGGCAGCCCTTGGTTGTCGTGACACGCCATTGTGTGTCGTCTTCCCCCACCCACAGCCTATTTCCATGGGTCTCCTCTAGCCACCATCGGCAGCTTCCCATATATCGCACCTGTGGTTTCTTCTGTGGATCATCGGACGTGCTCTGGTGTCCATTCTTGGGGTCGCCTGCACCAATGTCTCTTCCGTGCTGCCGTTATCATAACGTGACCCACTATTTTGCATTTCCATCAAGTTGAAAATTGTTCCCTGAGGTTCACATCATGTACAAAGCGGTGGAGGGTCTGGGCCTTGTTCATTTGCCCCCCCCCCCCCCCACGTTAAGGTGATAACATGCGGGGGAGGATTTAATTCATCAAAAAAAACTTCAAAATAAACCCCATACCTCAAGATCATTGGAGAATGTCTGTGTTTTAGGAAGAGTCGGTGTTTGTCATTCGGTGGAGCTCATCACCAACCACAGGAACCGGTTCCATCCTCTAAGTGGTTGAGATCAAGGTACTTTTCCAAATCTTTTTTTCTTGGTGAAGTTGTGCCAATACTCTTCCCTGAGCTCCATATAAATAGGAGAGGGGGAGGGTGATAAACACATGTGGAATTAATGGGGTTCTATTAATTATGGAACCTTCCTAATTCTTATGGTGTTATTATAAAGAATTGAGGAGTCAAGCCATTTAATGGCTTCACATGTTGTTGGTCCCTCCACAGCTGCTTGTCTACTTGAGGAAAAGAAATAAAGGAAATAAAATAATTTTTTAATTTTATTATTCTTTTAAATGTCTGAAATCTAACTTTTTCACTCAAACTTATGTATTCAAAGTGAATCTTCCCATAAGTGAATATCTACATTACAAATTTAATGGTGCCCTCATATTTGTAATCTGGCCATAGGTTCAAAAGTTAGAAAAAGATTCTTGCGCATTTATTGAACGTACCTTAAAAAAGTCAAATGAATTATTAACATTCACCATCGACCCACACTAGTTGAGGTTAGGCTCTGCCTAAGGGGAACATGCCCCAATGAACTCAATAGTCCTGTCATATTTTCAATCTGAGTTACTATTTAGATGTTATGGATTTTAATAATAAAATAATTGTAACTTAATTATTTTATTTACGGCCAAAAAATAACTTCCATAGTTGGCCCACACTGGACAATGTTAGTATCTACCTAAATAAATAATTCCCTCACTAGCTCATCAGTGGTCTCAGATTTTTAATCTGAGTCATAATTCGTGAGTTATAAGCATTTTAAAAATAAAATAACTTTATTTAATTATTTTATTTACAGTAATTCCTTTTTCAGGTTTTCTCATCAGAGACTTGCACCTTCTAAACATTAAGTCATGCATAGGGTAAACCCACTATAAATAACTCAACGGTGTGCTCAGATTTCTGATTCGGGCACCTGTTTAAGAGTTGTTCCACTTTTTTAGGAAAACTACTCACCCATGCTAATTAAAGTTTAACAAAATTTCAACAGATCATTCCGGGCACTCTGGGCCTCAGAATCATGTGTCGTCAAGTTTCGTGACCTTGAAATAATACAAAATAATTTAAAAAAATATTATATGGAATTTCCAGGTCTTTAAATTATCCCCACCTTAGGTCATTTCGTCCTCAAAAGCCAAAACAAAGGGAAATCAAACAAATGAGGGCACTGTGCACGAATATGAGCCTTCTGATCCCATGTGCTCTCTTGGAGGTTCACATGCTGTAGAGAACTTGCACTAGAGGGATCATACATCCACAAAGGAATTGTTCTTGTCGATCCTCTATCTCCACCATAATCTCTGTAAATATTTCCCCATCGTCGATGCCCAACTATACCCAGTCGATAACGTGTGATGGATCATGCACGTACCTCCTCGGCTGTGACTCATAGAAAACATTTTTCACATAGTGCATCTATGGGTGAATAGATAGATGGTATGCCACCTCTCCTACTATGATGAGGATCTAGAAAGGTATAATGAACCTCATAGATAGCTTGCCTCCCCATCTGAATCTCCACAATCCTCATTGGGGTGAGATCCATAAGAAGACATGGCCTCCCTCATCGAACTACAAGGGTCACCGTCCCCTATCATCCTAATAAATATCCCTAATCTATGTTGTCTTCACTTGTAATCATGTGACACATCGTGATAAAAAATCTGCCATAGCCTTTTCATCCTTAGCCACATGTACTGACATTGGAGGTCCTGGTACATATTCTCCACTCTAGGATGTACCAATGAAGGGGATGTATAGAAATCCCTCAAAACCTCCTCTCATAGAATCACTGGTACCATGGTTTATCCACTAAAGAGAAGGACATGCCCCCACCTTCATAAAATCATTTAGATGACTTTTTAGAGGATATCTGAGCATGTCGAGCCTCGTAGACAATGTCCCCATGTTGTGCCTCATGAACTCGCTGAAGAATTGGGGGAGTGACTGTCATATAATAGAAGTAAGCTATTCTATATTTACCCATGAAGGGTATCTACATCACGACTAGGTGCTCTGACACCACACTCAAAAATTGCAGAACAAACCTCCTGCTGATTTCATATTCTACCACATTCCCCATCCCTGGAGTATAGACCATCTCAAAGTCACAGTCCTAGAGGAACTCTATCCATCGTTGATGTCTCAGGATCAGTTCAATACGGAGAAATATATAACTGAGACTCTTGTGAATAGAGTAAATAGTAAACCATTCACCCATCAAGTAGTGACGCTACAACTTCAGTTCAAAGACAACTATTTCTAACTTCAGGTCATGAATAGCATTGTTTTTCTCATGGTGTCTCAAGTGTTGTTAGACATAAGAGATCACTTCCCACTCCTACATCAGAAAACAACCTAGTCAGGTCCTTACTGTGTCACAGTAGACTACATACCCAACACCCTCTTCTTGTAGCCTCAAGATGGGGCACTTGTCAGACACTGTCTTAGCTCCTGAAAGCTCTTCTGACCCTTCTACATCCATAGGAAAGGATCCACCTTCTTCATCTATGTTGACAAGGGTGTCACTACCCTGTAAAAGTCATGTAAAAATCTCTAGTAGTACTCATCCAAAGAAGTTTTCCCTCTCCCTTCAGGGAGGTAGTCCTAGAAACATATTTTTTAAAGATATCCCCACACTCTTCCACTACTGTTGGGAACTAAAAACTAAAAACTCCTACTACCATGAGGGTAAGGTTGGCTGACTCAAGAGTGATTGGATGCACCCACTTATTCATGAGTGTATCTTGAGCTACCGAAGTATCTTTTTTTGTAGGCCAAGGAAAACCGCATTCCAACATTGTAGATATACTACATCCTTTTTTAATAATATAGTAAATGAGTGTATGCACTGTAGATTATCAGTCCATACCCAAACTGATGATATAAGGCCTCGACGTTGCCACTGAGAGGTTCCAACTGAAACTCTCACCTCAAGGGTCAGATCACACCATCGACATAAGTGTGATTATCAAGTCTCCTCCCACATGTATCTCCAAATATAAGGGTCAATTCATTTGTTTGACTGGAAACTCTTGGTCTTGAACAAGATTCTTGGAAATAATAAATGATTGGTATCTATGTCTATTAATACGGTATCTAGTAGTGGACACTGACCGTACCTCAAATTATTCCTAGAGCCCTTGGGTCACACCCCTTAACATCATATAGCTACTCCCTTCCACTGTCCTCTAGCTCCCTGAGCCTGGTGGGGAACACATTGGGGTGATGGTTATAACTTGTCAAAATGTTTACCGCCTCAAGCTGCTCTCCTAGATCCACTTCCACATTTTCTACCCAACAGATTCATATGTCCCTATCATTTGATCTTCTTGAAACATTTTACACGCACATGTCTTTGAGACTGGCGTCAGTTTCCTTCATTCCCACTACTAACATTCACTAGTTGTATCCACTCAGTCAAAGAACAATCGACCACAAAGGTTCTCCCTAGCACCCTAGCATAAGTAGGAATGCTTAGAGGAATAGAACGAGATCTGATTTCCCTAAAAACACCTCTCTTAGAGGTCTGAGCCCTAAAAAACTGACTATACTATATTCATCAAGTACCTGGGATGGACGGTACATCTCAATTAATACTCATCTACTGACATGTTGTCTTGCCGAAGTTGTAGAATCTCTAGGGAACCCTAACCCATTTGCATTTTATGGCAGGAGACCCCCTAATATGATAAAGGGACTCAAGCTTGTCCACTAAAAATTCACCTCATTGCAATATCTAGGTAATCTAAACCCTGTCATCATCCTGTTGAGCCATGTAGAAGGCTCTCTACTAGGACCACCATCTGTTCGAATGGTGCCCTGGCTAGATGGAAACTCATTCACCTCCTCAAGCCAGTCCTGAGTCTCATGTGAGTCAGGCTCGCCTCAGAACCTAAGGGGTATCTGATGATGAAACACGTGTATGGAACCAAGCCTACATGTGTCCTCTACCAATACCTCTAGTTCTAACATCTGATCAATGGACAGTGATATATATGGAACACTACCCAAAGGTACCATCTCAGGTAACGATCCATGTACCGAAGCCTCATTACTATGAATACCATCCTCATGGTCACTCACTGATAAATATTAGCATATAGGATCACCATATGATCTGCTGGTGTCCCAACTAGGCAGAAAACTCTAGCCACAGACTCCAACCAGTCCTCAGATCCCTGGGTATCTGTTTCTCCACGAAACCATAGAGGCCACTACTGCTGGATCTCATGCAATGTGCTCAGTCGGCGTTCACGATCCACTGGTAGCATCTGCTGCCCAACAAGTGGTGGAGCTAATGGTTCACCACTCGAAGGTTCTAACACAATAAGAGGGCCCTGTACTGAATCCTCATCACACGGTGGGACGTTATCGTGTACTCTCTCGGGAATCCTAGTTGGTTGTCTACGTGGAGGCATCCTGATAAGGAATAGGTGAACCGCAATCATTAAGTTATTCCTAGGGATCTAACTCAAATAGATCATAAGAATGATTTTTTTTCAAAAACAGACACAATTAGTGTTTTCGTGCACTGAGTCAGAAATCAGAATTCAGGGTCTTGGTGTATGGATATGTCGACCTCCGCACCAAAACTAGATTCCCCAAACTGAAAACCACACTTGTAACACTTAACACTATTTCTATATAGAAAATATCAGTTTCCTAGTTCTTAAGTAGAACCGACTCCTCTGATACCAATTTGTCACAACCCGTCCACCGGGGCCCGTGTTGTGACTACCCCAAGCCCTCTTTCCATAGGCCAGGGGCTGGAGACTAGCACTGGAAAGGTGTATCCCTATAATGAAAAGTAATTTCCATTAAACCTATACAAACACACAAACCATGTGTACCACAAGAAGAAACCAAGGAGTAAATTGTTGTAGTAAAAATGTTTACTGAATGTAAAGGTACCGAAATTCAAGCCCAACTGGAATGTACAAGTACAACTGAAAAAGGAAAATAGAACCTGGAATGTCCACTAAGGATCCTACATTATGGGTAGGTTCAGATCATGGTTAGTAGTCACTGTGTCATGTCACGTTAAATGATTCACCTCTGAGCACCATCCAATCCTAGCTCCCTCAGCATCGATCAACGTTGTTCATCATTTGCACAAGACCAAGCAAGATGTGGTCGTAGCCTGTTCAGGGGTGAGTATAAAAATACTCATTAGGGACCTCGAGACCCCTAAAGGTCTCCTAGAGTTCCCCAATGGAAAAACCACAATGAAATACCTCAATAAAAAAGCATGAATTAGTCATAAAATCTATATAAGTATATGCCCATACATATACCTAAGTTATCAAATGATGCTCCTCCCATTCATGACCAAACATAATGCTCTAACTTTTAACCCATTTTCAAAATTGGTCCATGATGGAATAATACCACCAATGTAACACCAGGAAGGTAACACCATGAAGGTGAGAGTACCAAAAAGGTAACACCATGTATGTAACACCACGAAGATGAGAGTACCACAAAAGCAACACCACGAAGGTAACACCATGAAGGTCAGAGTACCAAAATGGTAACACCACGAAGGTAACACCATGAAGGTAAAAGTACCACAAAGTTATATAATCAGCTCACACGAGGTATATAACTTAAGTACAAAATTAAATATGATTATTCGTATCGATGTATCATCTTATTCTGTCAAGAAGCTCTACTGGTGACCCACATAGGATCGATATGCAGTGACCCGCATAGGATCATTGAGTGATGACCCCCATAGGATCTGACCCACACAAGACTGGTATGTGCTGACCCACATAGGATTGTTGAGCACTAACCCACATAGGATCAATAGGTACTGACCCACACAGGATCGCTAATCATTCCAAATGTCACATCTAGCCACAAGATTTCCACACTAAACTCACTTGATTCCAGAAGGATCATCTCCTCAAGTTATTGGTCATAACTAGACCTCCATTAATATCCACAAAGATGTATACCAGAGGACCATCTCATCATAAGGGTTCCAATTCAACAGAAGGCGCGTCAACTAGACGCACTGTCTGTATGTTATTGGTATTTTATTGATAATTGCCTGGTTGGATTCGGGTACGATCCAACCCAGAAAAACTCCAACATTCTCCAAAAGTCATGTGGAGTATCATTAAAGGATCTCCATGTCACTAGGGTCCTTATACCACACATGGTGCATCATTCAGTGGACCGATCTGTTAGTTACATCATTTTTCGTGAAACTTGGGGTGATCATACCTCGTTCGGGCCTGCCTAAATATGTCAAAGGGACTGCTTCCAAAAAGTTGTCCCAAATCCACTGAAGACATGTCAAAAGAACATCTGGTTCGTCAGTTACAGACATTTTTTATTCAGGAACTAGTTGGTTCTGGCACTAGTCCGATACGATCATGTTGGCCCGATGTAACGAGTCCCGGGGTCTACCTGACCCCGCTCGAGTCCGGCCCACTAAGGGTCGGGCTAGTTTACTAGGTTCGGCCCATCGGGGTCTTCCTGGTTTGGTTTTCAGGCTCGGGCCATTGTTGGGCTGGACTGTTGGGTGGGGCTCGGCCCACTTGTGTTATCCCACTGGGTGGTGGGTTCGGCCTGACACGCTGGGCGGGTCTGACCCGCTCGGTCGGCCCATGACATCTCGGTCCGCCCATAGACGGACCATTTCACCCCATTTGCACTATTCTTGTATATCCCTTTTCAGCCGGTGGGGCGCTACCCCAATGCAATTAACCGGTCAGCCATTTGGCTGAATGGGTATCACCAATGCGGCGCGGCACGAGCTGTATCATGCCTTCCTGTCACGACCGCTTCTGTCGGCGGTGCCTGCGGGTGCCACACTTGTCCTGTGCGGCCTGCTCGTGCCGGACCCCCATGGTTGTTTTGGCATGTCTTCGCATGCCACCTTCCTCCACCCATAGCCTGTTTCCTCAGGTCTCCTCTGGCTACCGCCGACTGCCGCCGACATGGCACGCTGGCGGTTTCTTCCATGGGTCAGCGAACGTGCTCTGGTGTCTGTTCTTGGTGTTGTCTACGCCAACGGATCTTCTGAGCTTCCATCGTAATAGCCTGACCAGCCATTTCACATTGCCATCAAGATGGAAATTTTTCCTTGAGGTTCACATCAAGAACAAAGCGTTAGAGGGTCTGGGTCTTGTTCATTTGGCTCACACCTTATGGCTTAAGAAGATAACAAGCAGGAGAGGATTTAACTAATCAAAGAAAATTTAAAAATAAACCCCATACCTCATGATTGTTGGATAACATCCATGTTTGAGAAAGATTCAATGTTCCTCATTCAGTTGACCTCATCACAGCCTGATGGAACTAGTTCCATCCACAAAGTGGTTGGCATCACAGTACTTTGTCATAGGTTCTTCATTTGGTAAATTCATTCCAATACTCCTCCCCAAGTACCCAATGAATAGGAGAGGGGGAGGATGAGTAACGCACATGGAATTAATGGGGTTCAATTAATTAAGGAACCTTACTACTTCCAACACTAATGTTACAATTAATTTAAGAATCAATCCATTTCATAGCATGACACGTTGTTGGTCCTGCCACTGCCGATTGTTAGTTGGAGGAAAATAAATAATGGAAATAAAATAAATTTTTTATTTTATTATACATTTAAATGTACAAAATATAAATTTTTTTCCCGACCTTCTATGGTCGAAGTGAATCATCTCTTAAGAAAATCTCGATGTTGTAGATTCAATGGTGCTCCCAATTTTTTAATTCGAGCACCAGTTCAAAAGTTAGAAAACGCAGCTTGTGCGTTTTCTGAGTGTACCTTAAAAAAGTTCAATAAATTATTTACATTCACCCTCGACCAGCATTGGTCAAAGTTAGGATTCTCCTAAGGGGAAAGTTCTCTAATGAACTCCATAGTTCTCTCATATTTTTAATCTGAGTTACCATTTAGAAGTCATGGTTTTTAACATTAAAATAGTTGTTACTTATTTATTTTATTATGTCCAAAAACTTACTTCCATAGTTGCCCCGTGTCGGGCAATGTTAATATCAACCTAAAGAAATAATAACCTCACGATCTCAGTGGTGGTTTTAGATTTTTAATCCATGTCACCGTTCGTGAGTTATAAGTATTTGAAAACAAATAACTTTATTTAATTATTTAATTTACAGTTATTCGATTTTTGGGTTTTCTCATGGGATGCCAGCACTAACTAAACTTAAGTCATGCCTAGGGTTAACCAACTATCCGGAACGCAATGGTGCACACATATTTTGGATCCAGGTGACCTTTTAAGTGTTATTCTAATTTTTCAGAATAACTGCTCACGTGCGCTAATTAAATCATAGCAAAATTTAGACGAATAATTATAGGCACTCTCGGCCTCAGAATTGTGTGCCATTAGATCTCATGACCTCAAAATAATCCTAAATAATTTAAAAAATATTATATGGAATTTTAGGGTCTTTACATTCTATGAAAAGTATAACGAGTGTGAGTTCTGGTTGTGTGAGATCTCATTCTGGGGTGATATTGTCACAAGCATTAGGATATCTATGGATTTCTCCATGATAGGTGAAATTGAGGGATGGGTGAGGCCAAAATTAGTGATGGATATATGTAGATTCCTGGGTTTATCTGTATATTTTCACTGAATTGTGAGTAATTTATCATGATTTTGAAACCCTCTTACCTGGCTAACATGGAAGGGAGTGTAGTTTTCTTGGAGTGATGACTGTGAAGACAGCTTCAAGGAGTTGAAAAAGAGGCTTATCACTGTGCCCATGATAACACTATACACAAGTAGAGAACTATTTATGGTATTTAGTGATTCTTATAAGAAGGGATCAAGTTTTTTGTTGATACAAAATGATAAAGTCATTGCCTATGATTCATGGCAATTGAAATTTCATGAGCAAAACTATCCAACACATGATATTGAGTTAGATGTAGTAAACTTCCAGTTAAAAATTTGGCGGTATAACCTATTTGGGGAGAAGTGTGAAATATATAAATATCACAAATCCTCATATATATATTCACATAGAAATATTTGAACATGGGCAATGATGATGGTTAGATCTGGTCAAGGACTATGAATGCTCAATGCATTACCCCCTGGGAAATCGGACAAGGTGGTAGATGCTCTATGTAGAACGGACCCAATGATTCTACCATTGATGCGAATTGAAAAGGATCCAATATTCTTAGATTTGATGTATATAGACATGGGAATTAAAAAAAAGGGAACATCATCAATCCTTTCACAAATTATTGCTCAATTGTCTCTTTTGGAAAGGATAAAGAATGATAAAAATGATGATGTAGGAATTCAGAAGAAAGTGGAAACTATTAGAAAAGGTAAATCCTCAAAGTTCAATGTTAATGAAGAAGGAATTGGGAGATTAGGTAAAAGTATATGTGTTCCATCATGTTTGGAGTTGAAGAAAGAACTTTGGGATGATGCACATTGTTCAAATTTCTCCATTCACCTAAGATACATAAAGATGTATCAAGATCTCCGGGAGAATTATTGGTGGGATAACATGAACAAGGATACCATTGAGTATAAAAAAAATTACCTCGTATGTAAGAAAGTTATGGATGAGAGGAAAAAATATAAGGTGATGATGCAACCATTACCCATAGTAACATGGAAATGGGAGAACATCACAATGGACATTGTCATCAGAATTCCAAGGAAATTCAAAAGAAACAATGCTATATGGGTTGTTTTGGATCGTCTTAGAAATACATCACACATCATTGTAATTTTCGAGAATTTTTCATTGGATCAACTAGACAGGATATATATCAAAGAAGTGTTAAGGAAACATTGAGTACCTCTATCTATTTTATCTAATCGAGATTCATGATTCACATTTGTGTTCTGGAAGAGTCTTTAACATGATCTGAATACTGATCTGTACTTTTTTATGGCATATCATCCTCAAACTAATGTCTAATTTGATTGGACTATTTGAACACATGATGACATGTTAAGAGCATGCTCAATGTAATTCAAAGGATTATGGGATCAACATCTTCTTATAGTTGAGTTCTCTTACAATAACAATTTCCACTCAAGCATCCAAATGGCTCCTTATGAAGCCTTTTATGGGAAGAGGTGTAAAACACTGAAATGTTAGAATGAAGTTGGGGAGTGAAAAATCTTTAGTCCAGATATGGTCGATGAAATGGGGGAGAAGGTTAAGACTATCTATCATCACATTACAGTTTCTCAGAGTTGACAATAGAGCTATGTAGATAATCATCGATGATACCTAGAGTTTGTTGTTGGAGACATGGTATTCTACTACATATCACCGGGGTAGAGAGTTATGCGATTTTGTAAGAAGGGAATGCTTAGTCCAAGGTACATCGGCCCATTTGAGACCCTTGATCGCATTGGAGAAGTTCCCTATCGACTAGCACTCCCACCGAACATATCTCAAGTACATGAAGTATTCCATATATCACTCTGGAAGAAGTTTATAACTGACACATCGCATGTACTCAATCTAGTGGTAGTACCATTGGAGAATTACCTCTCCTAGGTAGAAAAGTCAGTGAAGATATTAGATTTTAGGGAAAAAGTTCTATGAAATAATAAAATTCCCCTCATTGAGGTGTTGTGGTGAAACCACATGTTTGAAGAGGCAATGTGGGAATTAGAGGAAGTGATAAAGCAGAGTTTCTCTCATCTATTTTAGTGTGGGAAAAGGAAATTTCGAGGATGATATTTCTTAAGGGGAGAAGATTTTAATGGCCTAAACTTCTATTAATGAAAATTCTTCTTGATCTAATTAAATATCTTATTATGTAAAATGGTTATCTAATGAATATGAACTTATTTGGGTTTATGTTTTTGGATTTCAAAATAAATTTAAGATTTGTTACCGTTGCTAATATATATGTTGAACAATGATCAAATTATTAGTAAGGGTAATTTCTTGTCCAAAAATGACCAAAGCATAAAATTTTATTAAAAGATGTATTACAAAATTCTAAAGTACAGAATCATATTAAACTCTTTTTCATGAAAGGGAATAAGAGTATCTAAGAGGTATTCACACTAGGTAATGACTCGATTAACTCCTAAGTTGGCCAAGTCATCAGCAACCATATTTCCTTCTTGAGAAACAAGTGTGATGATGTAGTCCAGGTTAGTGAGCAAACAGTTTCATTCCATCCAACGGGTAGTTATTAGTGATGCTAAATGAGTTGCACCATTCCAAATTGCTTGAACGATGGTAGTCGAGTAACTTTAAATCCAAATTTTGTTCCAACCATAAACCATGGAAAATTTAATAGCATGAAACAAGCCCATCATCTCAACTTCAAGGGAAGAGGCAGTGCCATAATGACCCATGAAGCAGCCTAGAATCTGTTCTAGGTGGTTCCTAAAGACAGTGCCACACCCTGAAGGACCTATATTTCCCTTGGAGACACCATCTATGTTTATCTTGATCCATCCAAGAAGAGGAGATCTCCAGAACACCTCCAAAGTATGGTGTGGTTGACAAAAGTTTCCATTGATCTGTAGATATTTTAGAATTCCAAAATCGTGCACAGTATTTTGGAAATGACATTTTTGAATAAAATCAGCTTCCTGTATGGAAATAATGATCTGGGTACGACCTGCATTAATATTGTGCAAGTAGTTTTTATGAATAATTTCATTCTGGTCATAACAGATCACACGGTGATGTTCAGAAACTACCAAAAGGAAAAGGCTTTTGATTTAATGAGAGCCATATAACTATGTAAATTTCATAAGTTGATTTTTGATAGTGTCAAGTGTCAACCGTCTACAATAAAAGGTGGAAAAAATATAGTACTAAAGAGCAGAGGAAGTAGCACAATAAAGGAAGAGGTGGTTAGCATCTTCTATGTGTTGATTACAAATTTTACATTTAGAGCAGAGTTGAATTCCAAACGATTGAAGGAAGATATATGTGGGAAATTTGTTTCGATCTAGGTGCTAGATGAGACTGAATCTTGAGGTTTTTATCGAAGGTTTCTTGAATTGTTTAATCTAGTTGTAATCGTTCTCATTGTTACTTCACATATGAGTGTAGTAATTTTTAGAGGTAAGCATTCCATTGTGAGCCAACTCCCAAATTGAAAAATCATTGTTGTAAGCGAAAGGGTAGTCATCAATGAGATTCAAAATAGTATCTGGGAGATGATCTAGTTGAGAGTTTAAAACATCTTTGATAGAGCTGTTGGTGTTTTCGGGAATTTGGTCAGGTGAATTCATAGAGATTAAAGGTGTGCTAGTCCAGTTATCTAGCTAGAACTTCATGGAAGAATCTCTGGAGACCATCCATCTAGAGTTATTCATAATGTTGGAAAATGATTTTTTGATGTAAATCCATATAGATGATTTAATAAGGCTCAAATATCCAGTCTTATGTTTACCAAGAAATCTATTTTTGAAAATAGTGATTCAGAATAATTGCAAAAAATATTCCAAGTATTCCAATCTTGAAGTGCTTCATTAAAGTATTTTATGTTTCTTATACCAATTCCACCATTATCAGAAGGCTTGAAACAAGTGGATCAAGGGACTGTCACTAGTTCTCTTTAAAGAGTACTGCCGGTCCAGATGAAATTTTTTATAGTTGTATTCATTTGTTTATAAGACCAATGGGCCCTTTGTAAACCATAAAAGAGTAGACCATCCTAGAGATAATAGTAGATTTAACAAGGTAAGTCCTACCATCCATAGAGATAGATCTACCTTTCCATGAATAAATCTAGTTAAAAATGTGATTAACAATAGTGACAAAGTGCAAAGCTTTGGGTCTACCCTAAAAAATGGGGACACCAAGGTATGTGAAGGGGAGAGAGACTCCTTTCAAACCCAAGTCACTAATAATATTACATTTTCTATTGGGGGAAAATTATTCCAAAAAAAGATATAATATTTGTTCCAATTTATGGTTTGACCAGAAACCCATTCATAGTGGGAGAGAGTAGTTTTGAGGTTAAGAATTTTTCTTTTGTCTCCTTGAAGGAAAAGGGTGATTTCATCAGCATAAAAAAGATGAGTAAGAGCATTAATATTTTTGGATACATGGATAGGTATCAATTTATTTTGAACCACTAGATGATTGATCAGTCAACTGAGGTAGTCATCCACTATTGAGAAGAGAATGGTAGAGAGAGGGTCTCCTTGTATGGCGCCTTTGGTGAATTTAAAGTATCATTTGGGAGATCCATTGATCAAAATGGAGATAGTGGCAGAGTTGAAGAGGGTTTTGATCATAGATATGAAGTGTGCACAAAAACAAATAAATTGGAGGACTTTGAAGATAAAACTCTAATCCATGGTGTCAAAATCTTTCCTGATGTCAAGTTTAATATCTATATTTCCTCCTCTATTTGTTTTATTCATGTTTTTGATACATTCAGAGGAAAGACAGATATGGACTTGAATGGATCTACTTTTTATAAAGCCAAATTGGTTCTATGAAGCAATTTTTCAATAATAGTTGAAATCATATTATAAATGATTTTGGTAATGATTTTTTAGAGAGTGTTGATAAGAGCAATGGGTCTGAAAAGATGAATTTTAGAGGCATTATTAACTTTAGGGATCGAGGTAAGAAACTGAGCATTGATCGCATGAGGAAGCACAAAATTTGTGAAAATGATTTTAAAAATATTACCAACATCATACTGAACAACATCCCAATAATGTTGAAAGAAACCCTTATTAATTCCATCAGGACCTAGGGTAATATTAGGATTAGGACTAAAGACAATATCTTTGATTTCATGCTTCAGCGGCATGTTAAGAAGGAAAGTATTGTTAGCATTAGTGGTCTCTAGAGGAATGACCTCAAGAAGGAGGTCTTTGTTGTTATATGGGCCATTAAATATGGTTTAATAATAGGAGACTATATGTTGAGCTATTTCCTCATCCTTTTCAAAAATATTATCCCCATCCTTTATAAAGGATAGAGGTATGCATGCCTTCCTTGTTCTTTGGAGGGAATTATAGAATTTTGTATTTCTGTCCCCATCATTTAACCATTTATCTTTATAATCTTGCATTCTCATGTTGTCTTTAAAAGTGAGCAAGTAATTGAGATTGATCACAATTTTTATTACTTGCGTGGGATCAGTGTGGAGGTCCGAGTTGGGGTTTTTGTTTTGGAGATCATTGAGTTCTTTCTCAAGAAGAGTAATGTCATTGTTAACTTGTATGGATTTAGAGTTACACGGATATTTGAGAGTCTGTTTGAGGTGTTTTTGTTTGAGGTTACATATAAAGGCATCCTTTCTATGATTCATGGAGGACCAAATTTTTTTGATGACATGATTGCATTCTTTATCAGAGAACCACACATTATTGACGCAGAAGGGTAATCTAGGTTTCATGTATTTGGAGGAAATGTTTACCAGGATGGGATGATGATCAGAGTTCAGTCTGTGAAGTCTGATGAAAGATATAGTGTCCCATTTATCTAAATTTAGGACATTCGTAAAGGCTCTATCCAATTTGGAATCAAACACTTTATTGTAATGTCTTCTATACTAGGTGTATTTTTCACTAGTGAGATTAATTTCAATAAGATTGTTATCCCCGATTGATGTTTTAAATTCTCTCGTGGAGATAGAGGCATGAGATGGGCCGATTATTTCACTAGAGTTAATAATAGCATTAAAATCCCCCATAATAACCCAGGGTGTATTGGTTTTGGTTCCAAAATGAGAGAGGTCATTCAAAAGAGTTCTTCTTTCTTGGTATTTATTGTTAGCATAAGCAAAGGATAAGAAAGTGTGAGTACCATCTATAGAAAAGGTACATGTTATAATCTGATCTAAGATACTAAAAATGTTAAAATCCTATAAATATGAATGTGCAATAATCCATAGAGAATTATCATTTAGATTATTATTGATAGAACCATAAAACATGTAATTATGTTGACACAAGTGAGAATATTTACGGGAGAAATAGATTTTTGGTTCCAAAATAGCAAAAAGTGTTGGGTGATGTGTGTTAACCACTATTTTATGAACATTAAGGGTGTTAGAGTTGGAGATATACTAACAATTCCAGAAAATGATCTTCATTTAAACCAGGGTTTGGACTTAGAAGTCCCTTTTTTCTTTTTTCTAGATCCTTTATTTTGAGTAGATCTTCTATCTTATTGAGTATGAGTGGTATTTTCTTGTCTTGTATGGGAATTATTTGGGCCTTTATTCAAGTGTGTAATCATATCTAAATATATGGTATCATTTGAAACTGGTGGCAGGTCATTAGGACTTTGAGATACCAGATTTTCAGGCCTAGTAACACATTATACATTTATTATAGTAGGTGGGTTGGAGTTTTTTGGAACCTTTGTATCCACTATGGATATAGGATTGATAATGTTATGTGATTGTTCATGTTTCATGGGGTATTTATGTTCCTTAATATTTAATATTTCTAGGATAACAGGTAGGCTATCATGTGATACTGGTTCTAATGGAAATCTTTCTAAATCAATAGAATCAGTACATAGAAATTGTGTCTCGAGTTGAGCTTCCATGTTGAGAGAGACAATGTTAGTGGAGGGAGTTGTAAAAACATGTGTTTTGGTTACATTTCCCTTTTTGATAGTGGTGTCATTTGGATTAACAATCATGTCACTATTTTCATTGTTTTTTGAAACTCTAGGGGTTGATTCTGGGTTATTTATATTGCATAAGTGCAATATAACAGATTCATCAGTAGGAGCATTAGTGCAGGAGTATATGAACTCTTAGAGATAAGAAAAAAATTACTATCATTATTAACATAGAGTAGGTTTTCATATATCATTAAAAAAACTTCAGTAGGATCAGTTGAAAGAGAGGGCATACCTGAGACAGGAGGATCCAAAGTAGTCTTCTATTGGACAGATTGCAAGTGATTGTGTTTCTGGGGGCCTTTAAAAACCTACATATGTTTGTGAACTAGAAGCGAAGATGTATTATTATGTAGGACAGGTTCCATAATCTTTTCCATGTCCACTCCAGTTTCTACAGTGGGTATAGACTGCTTATTGGGATTGTATGAGATGTTATCCTCTTCCTTTTCTTTGGGGAAGGGACCATAGTTATGAGTGGGAGTGCATGTGTTGCAGGCTTTTTCCTACTCAGTGGATAGATTAATAGTATCTAGAACCAGATTTTTAATTTTAGTTAAGAGGATTTAATCATTAATCGATTTGTCTTCTTTTTTAAAATCATCTTCCCAAGCCGAGCTTCAACACGTTTAGCTTGAATGGTATCGCCTATGGGAGATGTGAAAGTTAATAGAGATTGCCACCAGAGAGATGTTATTTGAGGCACCCCAAGAGTCTATCACCATCACACACCTTACCCTTAGGTCATATGTGGGTTTTATAAGGTTTTATGTAATAATACCCTAATACTATTATTATGTGGATTATTTTTTTATAGAGAATATACATTCATTTTTTTATTGTTACGTTGTAAATAGTATTATAGAAAAAAATAGAATTTTTAGTAAATATTTAATTATTATATATATTTTGATGAACTAATGGATATTTTAATTAAATAATATTTTAATAAAATATTATTATTTGTATATTAATTTATATTGAATATAAATTATTATATAATTTTAATGAATAAAATTGTAATTTTTATTATAGTTTGAAAGTTGTTATGGTGAAAACCCATGAATTTTCGATAAATGATGATTTTTATATTAAAATTAAAAATTCATATATTTAGAAAATTATTTATATAAAATGAATATTATTTTTGGATTGAAGATGCAAAAATTATCTAATGGTGAATTTTCATAATTTTCCTAAACAGATAATTTTTTTGGTAAAAAATTAAATACCGTTAAATATATAATGTGTTTCATGACATCATAATTTCATAATAGTGATGTAATAAAATACTATAAATGGGATATTCGACCAATATATGTTGAATATTTAAAATAATTTGATTTAATTTCTTTTATTTATTTTACAAATCCTTAGTGGACCCTCTAAGACTTATAAAACATTTTAACATTTTAAAAAGATTTCCATGAGAGCGTGACTCACCTGCACATAAGAAAGCCAAGTATTTTAATAATTTCGGCTATCAGCATTATAAAATAATGTTTTCCATTCGCCAATGAAAAAAAACATGGGTAAAAACCTTGGTTTGGACTGTGGTTTTTATTAGTTTATTGTGTAGTCTCCAAAACCTAAATAAAAAAGAATTCCCTCTCTCTTCCTATATAATCCCACCCATGATCCCACTTACTCTTCCTTAAAAACCTTGCGATATTGACCAAACTATTCCCTCCTTTATCTAGAATACCCCCAATTTTCCCCAATCTCCCAAGAAGCCTCTCTCAAGCCCCTCCCAAGCCTTTGGGATAACACTTCCATGTAAAGGATTTCTTCCTTTCTCATTTTTTCGAAATTTTTTTATATTGTTATACCCTTTTATTTTCAATTAAAAATTTTGGGCTTTGATTTCACATATCCTATATAATTCCCTCATTATGTTTTAATTAAGATATACCTCTTTCTCTATCATTAATTTCTCCCATTCACGCCCATTACCAAGCCAAAATTCAATTAGGAATTTCTCTCTCCTCATTTACATTCCAGAAATTCTTTTGTATTATGAATCTAAATTCCATTACATATTTTGGGACATATGTCTATATGATTCCCTTATTTTACATTTCATTTAAATATTATTAGACACCCTTTTATCTCTCATCAACTATTTTTATGAATTCTTATGTCACGCCGTTATGCTGCTGAAATTGCACCATGATTTTCCAATCCAAAATCATTTTCTAGTGAATACCATACCAATTTATCTAACAAGGGTATTCACCTTTATGAAAATTTACTTATTTATTATAGAGTTTCATGTATTAATTACACATTCCTTTATCATGGAATAAATGATGATGTTTAGTTAATCCATGTTATATGATCCATGTGGCACACTTATGCTGGAAATGAAATGATTAAGAAGGGTGTGCCCTAATAGCACTCCAATGTAGTGGGTAAAGAATAGTATCAGGATTTTCCAAGTGAAATGGGGGTTTAAACATGCTATTTCAAGTGAAATTATGGTTTACTCATGATCCATTTGCAATGAGACTTGGCTCATGCTAATATTATGTTAAATGTTAACGCCACTTTTCTATGATATGATTATCATACTATATCGTGCCTTTATGTTAATGTTTCTCTTATGATCCATTGATATGCCTATTGACTAAAATCTAATGAATTTTTTCTGTTATTCCTTGTTTACTCCTTTCCTGGGCTTTATAGAACACCATTTTTATACATGTCCTCAGGTTATCCCATGCAATGCTTAGTACAAAGGAATGTGTTTGGTCATGTAAAAGAAGTTTTCAATAAAGATGTGTATTTCATGTTTTAAGATTTTATGTAATGTTTCTAATACCCGAAGACACTAGACCTCCCGATATTATATTATGTATCGAATTATGGTTTTATGTAATAAATCATGTTTATGTGTGTAATGAATAGAAGGTTTGTTATAATCATTATAATTATTTAATATTAAAATGTGATCATGTACTGACAATTTGGTGTGTGTGTGTGTGTGTGTGTTTGTGTAATGAGAACCATTCTTCATTTTTTATCAAATATTTAGTGTATGTGTGTATCCTCATGATATATATGATTTATGTTATCTCACATGTTTAGGGTTACAATTAATTATTGGAAAGATGCGATGTTGGATCTTTCCTTCTATATATTTATGGCATTTCCATTATTTTATAATTGAGTATACAAGTTGATAGATATGAACTCTTCCACCAAGATAGATGTGTAAGACATTGTTTGTTATGTATCTATACTATCCCTTATAGTAGGATGTGCCTTACATGTTTCTGAACTATCTTATATAGTTGGGCTGTGTAAGATATTAATGGTTTATTCTTTATACTATTTATTTGATGAAGGTAGTGCCAATCTCTATGGATCCGACGTATATGATGTATTTATTTGATACAATTTTTTCTCATCTATATATTTTTTAATTCCTTAAATACAGTAGTATATCCTATATAGTTTTGTATGTGTACTAATTTCTGGTGTCTTACTAGGTTTCTGTAGTCAAACCATATACACCAATATTTGTTCATATGTATATTTCATTGCTAGGGATTTCTGAAAGAGAAAGGCCCATATAAGAAGAATTTGAGTAGTACTAGTTAGGGGATGTGGGAATTGAAAGATAAAAATTGGGATTTTAAATCTAATGTTTTTTATTCTTGGTTAATTTTATCTTTTACATTTATCTATTTCTTGTGTGAATTTATTTTCCTTTCTTTTGGTTGTATTATTGAACTGCAATATTGTTATTGAATGGGGTGATACATTATGTGTAATTTTATTTTTTAATGTTTATTTATTCAATGCGTATTTCTTTTTAATATTAAATAACCCATGATATGCTCATATGAATACCTAGTATCTTGGGAATAAACTCTCCATGATGCCCCTTTTGGCCCTCAAAACCTTTTGAAAACCTCTATCATACATGGATGTGTGAATTAGGTCTTTTTTCATTTTGACATAGACATGATGATTCTTGTTGGGGTGTTAATTTTTTTTTCAAGACCGCAGGTTTACTAACTAGTTTTATTTAATTCATTTATTTAAGAAAGGGTTGATATGAGATAGGATATTCAGGACATGGGTTGGAAAATTGGGTCAAAATTTTTCTAGAACTACAATGCAAACCTCCTAATTTCTACTGAAATTAGATTTAATGTTCTAGTTGTTCATTATAACCATTGAATCATTTCACCTTGGGTGATGCACATGATGTATGTATACTAATTTATGAGATTTGGTGTACAATAATGCATCATTTATATGAACATAGGATCCCATTCCATATTCCTACTTCATACATTAAATAGATACTATAAATAAATAAAATTCCTATTAAAATTGTGATATTTTCATTTGGAGTATTTGTTATTAAATTTGTTTAAATTTTCTTGAGTATTTTATGATTGAGTGTCTATATATGGATGTGATTAATGTGAAGGTACTAATGTCTTGACATAGGCTATGGGTTGTGCTTAGAGAGTTTATGACTTTTTTTTTGGGTAGCTCATAGGTTTACCTTTGCTTTAAACCCTTATGTTAATTTGTGATCTGTTATTAGTATTTTTTATCTAATAGATTCCACAAGTTTTGGTTTGTAATATAATGAAATTTCATATTATATCTATTAGTTTGTATAGCTAACTAGAATACTTCCTTAGGAAAGGAAGTCACAATTTCATAACTTGTTGTATTGGGGGTGAAGCTAATCATGATACTATTTTTTCTCCCATAGATCATGCTATAAATACGTTTTAGTGGGGACTCAATCATAATATTTCTCTTTAGGGAGGATGATCCTACATGGGCAGGCTAATGATGGTCAAATACACTCATGACTTCCAAATCCAGAATGCCCTAACCTTTTAGGATAATGGAGGCCCCCAGGATACAGAAGAATAGATACAATGAAATGAGAGGATATTTGATTAGGTGGAGAACCTAGAGGACCAAAAGGATAATATTATGACATGAAATCTTTAGGGGTCTATTGGATTATGATGGGATGTTATGCTTTAGGTTTTTATATGTGAAGGGATGGTGTGACTGATCTTGAAACAACTCTTTTTTGAGGTGTTATTCAATAATGTTATGATGTTGGACATACCTCATGAGTTTATACAACATCAATAGGGGATGAAGTTAGTATCATCCTATTACATGAGATTCATTGAGTTGAATCATTTTTTACCAACTTCTAAATTGGACTGAGGCACATTAGAAAAGGAAATTTGAAACCATCAATCATCTAAAACTAAGACACCATGTGAAGAGATTTGATCTGAAAACCAGTGTTGTGGTATATTATACGGATCTAATGATAGATAGGGGAATCAAGGAAGACAGATTTGTAGGTATCCTTCCATACTCAAGTGGATCAATGCCAGTATTATAATTCACAATCCATGTTTATTATTTAATAAATGATAAAATGATGTCAGGGGATGGATGCCTGAGAATTTTTTGATATCTAGTGACTTATGAGACTTTAGGCTGTAATTGATTGAATGTTGTTCAGGTTTATGTGTATAATAATGATCAGATTGATAGTGGATATGGAATTTAATATCTAAGCATATGGTTGGGATCACTTCTACACTATTTTGTTCATTGTTTGATACATGTGAATCCTTTATGTTTAAATATTATCTTGTGGTTAGTGGAATATGCTTAATTTTTATGTACTGTTATGGGTTTTTATCTATCAATAAACCCCTAGAAAATAAAATGGGTCGTATTAATATCTATATAGAACATCAATTTTTGATTCGAGTCTTGATGTTTGTGTGGATATTAATGATTATAAAGATGTCATGTTTCTATGTGATCATTGGAATCAACTATTTGACTGCTAAGATGAAAAATACGATTGTTATCAAAGATGAGTGACATTTACATCACCTAAAGGGGGTAGGTTTGTGTTAACTGGTGAATGGGATGGTGAAGATGGTAGAGTGAGACTAGAAATTCATTAGGGAGATGTGTTTTCTATATAAGTGGATGTAGTGATCATTATACTTTAACAGATAGTGAATTCCTCTTATTTTCCTCCTATGGTAGACCTATATCAAGATATATTTCCCTAATACTTTTCAAGATTACCTCTGTATAGGATATTTAATATTGAAATCATTCTCATCCTTATTTATAAAAATATATCCATTCGATAATATCAATTGTCACTAGTTGATTTGAAATATCATAAGGTATATATTGATTTTATTTAAGCTAAAGGATTCATTTGACTTAGCACTTCCTCTGGGATTGATATGGTGTTGTTCACTATAAAAACATATGGTAGTCTTCTAGTTTTTTGGAGTATCATAATTTGAGCTAGATCACCATATAAAAAAATTATTTTTCCCAAGTATTGATGACTTAGTTGATCAATTAAGGGGATCCCACTAGTTTTCAATGATTGATATGCATTCGAGCTACCATCACCTTATGATCACAAATTAATTCATACCAAAGAAAATATTTAGGAAATATTATGGGTCATATGAGTATCTCGCTATTACTTATGGACTAGAAAATTATCCAACAAAGTCTATCAAACTCATGTATAATATCTTTCACCCCTTCAAGGACTCCTTCATTGCATTCATTGATGATGTGTTGATATATTCTAGTACATTAGAATCATATGACGAACACCTTGAGATCATATTGAGTATTCTTTGAGCATATCCACTTTATGCCTTGTTATAGAAGATTAATTTTGGATCAATGTGGTGTGTCTTTTTGGGAATGTTGGTTCTTTGGTTGTAATATATATTGATATACTGAAGGTATAGCTGTTATATTTTGAAAAAACCTATGAACAAGGTTCAGGTATGAAGATTTATTTGGTTGGTTTGGTACTAAAATTTGTTCATCGCAGAATTTGTTCACCCTATTTTTCCTACCAACACACATACTGTTAAGTAATCCATGTTTTATTTGACAAAACAATATATATATTATTTCTTAAAGTTGGGGATAATATTGGATTAATCTATGATTCAAATTCATCATGATCCAAGAGTTTTTTATAGTGTTTTGTGTTGTATCTCTACTTTTATTTAAATAATATTTGAAATAGAATGATAAATAAGTTTCTTATGTGTATCTTAAACTATAAACCTATAAAAACAACAACCATATTAATTAATTAAAGATGAAAATATTGGTTCATGAAATGAAATATTGGTGACACTACCTCTTCAATGAGTGATTTTTCATATAAACAAACTACACGAGTCTAAAAAATTGGGTATAATACTTGTAGATGTTAATTTTTTTATAAGGATTATTCTCTTGAAAAAAGGAATGTTGTTTCAGACACTCTTAGTAGGATGATATTGGATGTTGGAGAGAGAATATCAGAATTAGTTTAGAAGATAATGGATTTTATATAGATTGGATGGTGTGAGGAATTGAGGATTTATGGGAAGTGACTTATTCAACATTAGTGACCACGTCTTCTTTGGTTTAATAACATAATGATACTAAGGAGTTTGATGTAGATTCTGTCATGATTTTTGAGAAGTTGGAATCAAATGACTCCATTTTAGGATGGAACTTTTACCAATGTGGTGTGATCTGGGTTCATCGAAGAGTAATGATTATTTCTTCCACAAGGGTATAGTTTATAAAAAATATCATACTTTACTATAGGTAGTTCACCCATGAAAAAAAAACACTAATCATGATATCAGAAAATAATTATAGTGGATTGGTATGAAAAGTGACATTATAGGTTGCGTCTCATGTTTTCAAACCTGTCAGATGGTCTAGGTCAACCATCAGAGACCCATAGAGTCAATCTATCCAATTTTATTGTCTATATTGAAGTGGGAGGAGGAGACCATGTAATTCATGAACATTTCAATAAGTACATTGAAATGATGATATATCTTGTGTGTTATAGATGATTAGTTGACCAAGGTTGATCACTTATTTCTCATTTGAGATAAGGACTAAGAGGATGATTCAGGAAATACCTATGTTTGGAAAACTATGCTTCTAAATGGAGTTACTTACAACATGGTATCTGATAGAGATACTTGGTTCATATTGTGGATATAGAAGTTATTTTTTATGGTAAATAGAGCTCATTTAAAGATGAGTACACCATATCAACCTCTAAGTGATTAGAAGTTAGAGAGAATTATATAGACCTTAGAGTATATAATTTGAGCAGGTTTTATTGACTTCAAATGATGTTTTACAAATCACATGGTTCTGATATAGTTTTCCTTTTTTTACTCTGTTTGGTTTAGATGGATCCATTTGGTGATATTTACTGATATCCATGTCCATTACTTATATTCTATAATGGGGTGAGTAAATATTTATTTCTTGGGCCTTGAATTATGTTGGAGACATCTGATTGTGTGTAGTTGATTCAAAGTGACTAGATATGGCTTAGAGTAGATAATGATCACATGTTAACTCAACGAGAATTGCTTGTGATTTTATTGTTAGTGACTTTGTTTTATTTTAGTTTTTCCCTTGTTTAAATACTAGGTATTTGAGGAATCGTGTGATGTTTTCACTACAATATGATGGGCCCTCAAAGACAATAAAATGCATTAGTATAATGTACTATCAATTGGATTTTACTACATAGTATCAAGGTATGTATAATGTGTTCCATGTGTTTCAAAATAAAAGGAATGAGTTTGATACAGTACATATGATCAAATGAGAAGTTGTTGAGTTAGAATTGGATACATATTTTATAGATCAATCCACTCAGATTGTTTATTGAAGAAAAAACATTTTATGAGTCATGATTTTACCTTTTGTTCATGTTCAAAGGATGAAAAATAATCATTAGTAAGAGACATGGTAGTGGGAGGTATACATTTTCATATAGTATCCCAAGACATTTGAGCAAAGCTCTAGATGAACATCTTGTGGAAAATAATTCCTTATTGGAAGCGATTTGTGACAAAATATATTCACGTTATGTCACTTTTTTCCATGTTCATATCCTTTATATATGTTTTAATGTTTTTTTAGACGGGTTAGAGGTGTTTTGGAGGATAGAATCATAATGGGATAGGCTAGTGGGTTAAAAATTAGGGGTTTGATTTTCCAAGTAAAAGTGGGCTGGACCACATTGTGGCACAAGAAATTTCACACCCAGGTAAAACCTATGATTAATATGATGAACCACCACACCTAGTCCAAGGAATGGTCCCATGTATGGAAATAATATGGTCACCATGTCCATCATTCCCTTCGAGGCCTCCCTACACAATTGTGGATGACATGTCCAGACCAAAATGGAGAAGGTCATGTGAAAAAGGTATGTCCTTTAGCCATGTTAGGATATGTGGTAAGGTGCGATCGAGCCCACCATAGGTGTGGAAATCCTCCACTATGCGATCATATCACATGGTTTTGTTTTCCAAATGGTCGATTTAGAAACCCGATGTTAATGAAATCATATCACTTATTTATAGAAACATATAAAATATTTATGTGGGGGTCATTAATATGGGTTTTACTCAGTTTTATTCTCTATTATTCCCTCACATCTGTTGTAGTGCTAGGGTTTACATTTTATCTAACTATGGAGGAGAGAACTCGGATGAACCCTATGCCTTACTAATTATATAATTAAAGATTTTATTCCTATGAAATTTTTTCCCTCTATTATGGGAAATATATGATCGGGTGATTGAGTAGGAATATGTGATCCATTTGGAGCCAAAAGTGTGTCGATGGAGGATCTTCTCTTGTATTTGTGATATTTTACCACCATTTTTCTATGTATTATCAGAAAAATTTACCCTAGTTTTCAAAATTTTGGTATTTTAATTATGGATATAGGTTTCATAGTGGTTTAATTAGACTCTGATTGAGACACCTGTCATCAAAATTTCAATTCACCTAAGGTAGGTGGTCATTATCATTACTGTATAATTTTATGGGTTCCTAGAATGATTTTTTGGTTTGTGTGTGTGTTTTACTATGATAAATGTTAGTTAGCCTTGATCAAATTTTGTTAGAATGTGTATCCCCATTAGAAAGATATGCTTATTGGTTTCTCACATGTGTCATTTTTATGGTTACAACTCTTGCAAGGCCTGATGTGATGTTCGATCTATCAGCCCATATTTTTTTTCATGATTTATCATCTATAGCTGAGTATGAAGGTTTCTCAATATGGAATACCCCTCTAAAAAGTCATGTGTGAGACATTTGTTGGTATATAAAAGGACTATGACTTCCCACTGGATGTTTCAAATATTTTTTTTGGACAATCCCATGGGGGGATGTGTCAGACATGGTTTGTTCATTTCCATTTGGTATGGAGCCAATGTATATAGAGAATATCTATAAGGACCTGATATATCTCTTATGATTATGTGATATACATTATTATTATCTATGTTTTTTATCATGGTATGAACTAGTATATCTTATGTATGAATTATTAAGAGCCTTTTGGTGGTGTCCTAATAGGTTTTCTACTCAACCCCTAATTGGGTATCTTAGTGGATATGTAGATTTTCTAACCAAGGATACGATGAATCCTAAAGGTCATATAGTGTGTGTTTTATTGGAGATATATGGATGATGTAGGTGTTTCTAGATGGAATTTTGGTTTGGATGTCTCCTATTTTTTCTACATGGTATCTTTTTAAACATATATTGATCAATTTCTTATTGGAATTCCATTTCTTAGTTTTGGTTTGTATGAATTAATTTCCATAATGTTGTTGTGATGGTTGATGATTTATTTTTATAAAACTACTATGATATTTATCTATTCCTTATTTAATGGTTTTATTGTTATCTCTTCAATTATATACTCTAATGATTACCTCATACAAAGGGTATAGTCTCCCCTTGATGTCCTTTTTCCCCCTCTCTGCTATTTAACAACCTCCTACATATGCTGATCTAAATATGAATTTATGCAGTATGGATTTAGCGTAGTGATTTATGTTATTGTGTTATAGAGGATTATATTTAAAATAATATATTACTATTTTTTTCAGGAATTAAACTCATAGAAATCCATTATTGGTTTTTTCATTTGAAACCAGACTTTATTAATTGTGTGATGTTTCTTTCAATGACATTCCTTTATGAAAAATATATAGTTCCTTCTTTTTACTGAATTTTTTCACCTTTATTACAAGATTCTATAGATTGGGAAAATTATTTAATTAATCATATGCCCATTTCCTTATACAATTTTATTTTTAGGGAAGCATATATATTAAAACATTCCATTTATTGATTTGGAGAATATTTAAAATATATATACATGTATTTATAATATGGATTTTTATTGACTATTAATGAATATTTTTTTTATTATATATAAAATCCATTAAATATATGATGAATTCATTGAACATAATAAATGACTATTGGGGCCCACAATATCCTCTCAATACATTAATAGGTCTCGTGAGACAAATTGGCTTTGGTATTTTGGTGAATGAAATCCATGAAAAATAAAATATTAATTAAATAAAGGGCCATGAAAAAAAATCACATTACCTAAGATAATTATCTATTTTCTATTTTTATCAAATAATATAATCAACATTATGCAATTTATCACTATGAAACCAATTATTTTTATACAGGTATTTATTTATTGATTTGTTATCCATGGATTTTTTGTTTTCACTATTTCATTTGATTAATGAATTATTATAATTATCTATTCCATCCATATTATTTATTATCACCTTATGTCTAATTATGATCCCTAATTCTTTTCACAAATTATTATCATAACTGAGCATTTCAGATAACCCCTTCTTATTATCCATTTCCCTCAGTTATGAAGAAATGCATTGAACATGATATGTCTAATAAAATAGCATATGTGGAGAATTTTTTGGGATATGTTGAATAAATATTATCAATTTAATATTTTATTCATAGTTGAAAAGGATGGCCATTTATGAGATAAACATGAGCATTGTATGTTATTTTTTTCATAAATATTGAAACCTCTAAACCTAAATTGTTAACTGAATGTATTTGACTCAATATTTTATAATAATTGATGGTTAAAATTTGGTAACATTGGTCCTATTAAAAGAAATTAAATAAAAATGTGTTACTTCACATCATATTATAGGATTTTAGGTCTTAGGTGTCACACTGAACATGAGATCCGAAGGTTTTCAGAGGTACCAATGTTTCATAGCCACCTCATAAAGGTGTGAGTAAAACACAGTATGCGACGACCAATGAAATTTATAATATTACAATTTTATATATTGTATGAGAAACATGATATTCTCAGAGTAATCAACTAAATATTTGAAACAAAATAGACAAATCAGCATAGATCCTCCAGTTCTACAATGACACCTGAGATCGACTATACCTTCATTGGTTACTATTAGATATCTCTAAGAAAGTAAAACAATCATTATTAGTCCCAAGTTGTGTTTTGGTTATATTTTTTTATAATATATCAATACGTTGATTATATTGATGAAAGATAAAATTTTGTAAAGTTAATGTAAATTTTGATTGAAGAAGGGAGTCTGTGTGAAGTTTATATCGGATATAAAATGATAAGAATGATAATCTAATCCAGACTATAAGACTCATACCATAAGAATGAGTCATTGAATAAAACAAGTTATATTGGGTTGTTGATAAAATGTATAAAGGGACTTTAAATCCTATTTATTATACAATGAATGTGGTTACCATAATAAGGAAGTGTTTCAGATTATGAATAGCTCTGATGAATAACTTATGATGATTTTCTATTTGTTATTTCACAAATGTCATATGTTTCATAAGAAACATTTGATTCAATCCTTATGAATTTAAGGGGGATGGAAAGAATAATGATGCTGGACCAACTTGGAGGTTACAATACCTCTCAATGATAGTCAGATGATGCTGAAGCTGGTCTTAAATGTATTCAAAATCATGAGAAAATCATAATACAAGATGGAGTTTTTTAAGAGACTATAATCCCATATAAATATTCTAGCTACAACTCCAAGGTGTGAGGAACAAAAAAAATTAAAGGATGAAGATCATAGGTATCAGAAAAATCGGTGTTACTATATGATAAGGAATTTAATATTGATCTTGCTGAAGAAAAAAATTAACTGTCGACACCAGTCCATCAAATGAGGCAAGTCACTGATCTGTCATATTGGATTCAGAAACCAATTCACATTTTTTGAATCCTTTGTTTATTATATGAAGAGTGTTATCATAAGAAAAATAGTTTTGGAATTTTGAATTTTATTTCAATTGGGTCAAGAAAAAAAGAATTCATACTTTATTATCTTAAAATTGGGTTAAGTGAAAATGAAAAAAAAGCATTGATTTCTTCTCAAGAATTAGTGATGAATCAAGTGACTAGTGCTGATAACATTCATCAAAAGGAATCCATGAATGACCCATCAGGTGCATACTGACAGTAATAAAATCATCTGATAAGAGATCATTGATATGGTGAATTGAAGAGAAGGAGAGATACATTGATGATATTTCAAAATGATTTTCAATGTCTTAAATTTAAAAGTTGTTATGAATAATATGCATGAGAAGACATTTATTGTTAGAATTTTCTCTTATTAATGTTCCACATTTAGTCTTTTATAATTTTTCATCATAATTTAGAATCAAAATGATTAATCATATTTAAGAATGAGGATAAATAATGTTTTTTGATGTTGAAGAAGTCTGAAGATTTTAGAAGATATGAGAAGCTCCCAGAATTATTAATAAGAGATGAATAAGTTAAATTTGAAGGCTTAAATTAATGAGAAATTTTGAATTATGAATTTCATTAAGTGGGAAGTGAATTTTTTCCCACAATTACCATTCTGGGGTTCTTATAAAAGGAGATCACCTGACATTCGTATGAAGTGAGAAATATGTACACTTAACATGCATTGAGAGATCTAACATTTGTTTTGTATGGTATTGGGTTTCCAACCAAACAATTTTTTAGGTTGATGAAAAGGATGTTCCATTGGAGAAAGATCAATTGGATTGAGTTTCAATCCAATTATTGGAGAATGTTCCAATGGATAATGTTCCATAAAAAAATCTATCGGAGTGAGCCTATTAGATCTACATCTACTAGAGTAAGGTTCATCATACCAAGTTCAATCAGACCAAGGAAGATAGTTATTCCAATTGATTTCCCACTCAATTAAATGACGAGTTGTAGATGGAGAATTAGATGGTGGATAATTAGATAGAGACTATTATCACAAGGTTATTGGGATAAGGATTATCAGAAGGATCTTGTTGAGGAATATTTTCTAATATATTTTCTTGTGATTGTTTGAAGACCAAAAAGTACCTTACATGATTATTGAAGTTCCTAATGATTTTATGTTTCTAATTTTTTATGCATACAACTTTTGGAGGAAGTGAAGAATTTATGAATTGGATCATAAAATTAGAATTAAAGGGAATTATGCAATAGTAAATACCTACTATTTAAAAAATGATTAATTATTTGGTTGGGGTGTATAAATAGAAGTGAGAATGTTGATAATGAAAAGGATAATTGGGGTGTACAAAAAATTATAGTAAGAAAGTTTCTAATAGGATTTTATAATTTCTCACTTATTCTGCCTTTGTATTCGCAAATGAATATAGTGAAATAATACATCATGGTGGGACTATAAAACATAGAAATGAGTCGGACATTGTATCGAACCTTGTAGATATCATATCCTACCTTATCTTTTTATTTGATACATATAAAAGGAGGTATGAGAAGTTTTATTTGAGTTGATCATAACATTAATAGGTTTTATATTTTAGGTGAGTTTACATATGAAATTAAGAAAAATTATCATAGAAGAAAAAAGGATCAACTAGTTCACCCACACCCCACCCCTATTAGTGGTATTAATCCTACTATGGAACATCAATCGGTATCAGAGACAAGGTTCCCATAGAAAGATCTATCTCTGAAATTAGAGAATTTTAATTCTATGAACTTTAACTAGATTCCATTTTTCAATGATAATATCAATCATAACCTTAATGATAGAATGCTTCCATATCTTATGTCTCTTGGGTATGATGTTTTGGAAGCTGCTATAGATGTATTCCCACCTCATATTTATAAAGACTCTCTTACTGTTGCAGATAATAGAAAAATTGAGATCGATGGAAGTGCTAATAATTATTACTCTCATGTATAACTGAAAGTGAGATCTTTGAGTAAAGGGAGTTACAAGTACAAAAGGTATCTGGGATTATTTGAAAACCCATTATAAAAGAAATACAAAAGTGAATAAAGAATATTTACAACTTTGGAGGCTAAGGTATGTTGATACGAATATGGATATGTTTGAATCTGTTGGTGTCTTCTTTAGATGGGTAAATGATATTGTTTGAACCATATGATTCCTTAGTGAGAAAATGGAAGACTCAACCATTGTAGAAAATATATTGAGAATTATTCATAATAGGTTTGATAGTAAAGATTCATCTTTAGAAGATTTAGATCCTGATACACTATCTGTAGATGATCTTCAGAGTACACTTGTCACTTATGAAATGAGGGGAGACAAGGATATGAAAATTAAATAAAAGTTTGATCAATAAATTTAATTCAAATATATGATAATATGGGAAACAAAGACAAGAAGTTAAATTAGAATCAATTTATTCAAATGTAGAGGAGGAAGAAGGAGATTTCAACATAATAGTTTTACTTCTTTATAAGAAATTAAATAAGGGAAAACTGAAAATAAAACCCGTCAAATGCTATAATTGTGAGGGAAGGGAAATGGTGTCTTTATGAAATGTCTTGCATGAATGGACTGGACTTTGCGCCGCAAATGCCGCTCGCTTTTCAAAAATTGTTGATTTTTTTGGGATCCCCCGACTGGTCAGTCCTATCTCTCTCAGCTCATGATCCCTTCGATCCTGGCCCTTCCTCCTCAGATCTGTCCTCCTCCAGCCCTAAGTGTGTGGATTATCTAGCGGCTCCTATGAGGAAGCCCTAAGGCTTCGGTGCTCTTGCAACATACTCTCATCACATGGTTTTAGGATAACCCCCCCTGCGACTTTCATGAGATTCGTGGGATCCTGAGGGCTTCCTCAACCGGTAATGATCTCTGTTCCCCATAAACATTTTTTCTTTGTTGTTCTTTCTTCACATGAGGACTTCATGAAGGCCTGGTGTAGGGCACCTCGATCCTAGGTGGTGGAGTTTTAGCCTGTCCAGGTGATCTATGCATGCTCGCCATGGGAAAGAGAGCCCCTCTACTGGGGTCGAGATTAGTCTACTAGGGCTACCTCTACCGTTCCAGAATGAAGGCCTCCTCAAGGACGTTGGTGATTCTCTCAGCGGTTTTATGAGTTTGGACTCCCGAACTTATTGGTGCGAGGAGGTTTCTGTGGATAGATTTGCGTTGAGTCGGATCAATCTCTACCAATTCCAGAAAAACATGACCTTAGGGTGTTGGGATCCTTTAGCTGGGTTCATGTTATATCCTCCCCAGTGTTTCCGAGTTTCTTTTCTCACGGCCTTCTTCAAATTCATCCAGTACAGGTGGGATGTCATCAACATCCGGGTGGTCTCATGCATATTCCAAAGGATGTTCAGATCAGAGAGGATGGTTTTGGCCTGATTCATGGTTATCCTACTGGCATGCACATGGGGGTTGTTCGGGGTTTGAATGTACTCCAACAGGATGGTCATGTGGTTCCGGCCATCGAGCAGTTTGTAGGCCTGGGGTTCAAGGATGGTTTTCAGTCCTAAATGGACATAGTGCCTTCTGTGCCGAGGTTCCTGCCTTTGGTTCAGGCTGGCGATCGAAATTCCCATTTTTTCATTCCCCTTTCCGTCTATGTTCCCCCCTACATGGCTCTGCCTCGTGATGGGTGGGGAAGGGAGGAGCGGCCCCTAGAGCTGGTGCCTTAAGGCTATTCTTTTTAGGTTTCCTCGTTTAAAATGAATCCCTAGTTATCTCGACCCTCTTGGTGGCCCTTCAACAGAATGAAGATGGCTAGTCCAGGGAGTATCATTCTCTTTCAGGACCAAGTAGGAAACAATGTTTTCGGTCCAGAAGCTCTGGTTCTCCTCAATCAGTGACCATGTGTACCAGTTCAGGTGTGTGCACATGATCCCAGACTAGGAAAAAAATGGGGAGAATGATCTTCCATTTTAATTAGACAACAATCTCTATGGCCAATCCAATATCCCTCTTTTCCCAATGATACCCTTGATCATATGGAACATTCACGGTATCAAAGCTCATGTCAAAATTGACTTCTTGGCATCGATGTTTCTCAAACAGAAGATTTCCATGGTGGCAATCCAAGAACATAAACAGCAGTCAAACAAGATTTGCGACTTCTCCAGGAAAATCAAACTCAAGGGTCATATGCATGGGGAACCAGCCAACAAGCACTTACGGATTTTTTTGGGAAAAATAGGATCTAGGAGGATCTGACTCAGGCGGGGGACCAACTCATCACTGTTAATGTGACACATGATCTTCAATCATTTTTTGTTACTTTCATTTATGGGAGCTGTGAGTCACGCCCCGCAAACTGGAGAGGAGACCCGGTGGTGAGGTTCTCTAGAATCCTCTAGAGTTCTTTACATCTCCACCAAGTTCCGGAATATTCCAGACTTCTCCGGAGTGTTGTGGAACACCCCTTGGGCCTTGAAGGGTCCGGAACATTCTAGGCCTCCATGGAAGGTTGTGGATCTCAACGGGTTCTAGAATGCTCTATGTATATTCTAGTAGAGTAGGCTAGAATACTGTAGAATCATGTGGATGTGTACATATTCTAGAATGTTGTAGACTTTGCCACCAAGCCCTATATAAAGGGAGTGACTCCTCATTTGTAAAGACACACAGAAGTTGAGACCATTTGAGAGCTGCTTTGCACTTGTGTCTTGTGAGCTTGTCAAGCACTTCCCTTACGATCCTTACTTCCGTTGTGAGTGTCGAAAGGCTGAACTCGTCTAGGCTTTGTGAAAGGAAAGCTAGCCGGGTGCCGCACGAGAGCTTGGGAGAAAGCCAAGTCCCGTGACAGTTGGTATCAGAGGTGTTCAAGGCAAGTGTTCGCGATGACAGACTCAAATGTGGAGGATCCTGTTATGTCCGAGAAGGAGACCATGCCGACCGTTCCTAAGAAGAAGGCCGGGAAGTCTCGTGAGACCGTGGCGACTCTTGAGGAGCGTCTCCTAAGGGCGGAGGAGTGCCTTGCTGATGTGAAAGAAAGGCTCGAGTATGTCGAGGGAGACGATGAGGAAGGGGCACTAGGCGTTGTGGGCCTACGTGATGCGCTATTCACTCTCCAAGACCGAGTGGCATCAGTTGAGAGGTACGCCAAGGAGAATGCTGCCGAGAAAGATGCCTTCATGGACTGGACAAAGGGGATCTTAGCACAACATGGAGATGCGATGACCAGGTACGACCAAACTCTTGATCAACTTAAGAGGGAGTGGTCAAATTATCGTGGCGAGTTGGCTAATGGGGTGCTTGTGCGGGACACACCAAAGATTGATGTGCCTCGTCCAAAACACTTCAATGGAAAGAGAGATGCCAAGGAGGTAGACAACTTCTTCTGGCAAGTGGAGCAGTACTTTGAGGCAATTGGCTTGATGGAAGACTTGAGCCGTGTGAAGACCGCCGTTCTTTACTTTGGTGACGATGCATCTCTATGGTGGAGGATGAAGCACCAAGAGCTCAAGGATGGTGGGAAGGCACTTCCATCATGGGAAGAGTTCAAGCAATGGGTCTATGCTCAGTTCTACCCCGAGGAAGCTGATTGGGAAGCAAGGGACAAGATGCAAACTTTGAAGCATACGAGAACAATCCATGAGTATGTTCGGGAGTATGTCTCGCTAAAGCTCCAGGTACGTGGCAAGCCTGATTATGATCATATGTATGATTTCATCAAAGGTCTTCAGCCATGGGCACAACAAGAGGTGCGAGGTCGACGGCCTAAGACCTTCACCGAAGCCGTGTCCATTGCCGAGTCCTTGGTGGAATACAAGAAGAAGGTTGAACCCCCTAAGCTCAAGAAGGAGTTCAAGGGTAAAGGTGGGGGAGACCAAGAGAGGAGGTGGAACCGAGATGCCCATGATAAGGGGAAGTCCAAGGAGCACACCAAGGACTTCTCAAGGGAATTCAAGCCCCGAGGATGTTACTTTTGTGACGGGCCTCACACATGGAAGGAGTGTCCCAAGCGGAAGGCACTCAACTCCATGTTTGAAGAGAAGGAGGAAGTTCCCAAGGAGCGTCAAATGAGGACTCCAAGGCTCTTCAATGCGTTGGAGGTAAAGAACTCACCTAAGGCACCACCTAAGGATGGGTTGATGTATGCAAAGGTGGAGTTGAATGGGAAGTCCACCTATGCGATGCTCGACACGGGAGCCACACACAACTTTGTGGCCGAAGATGAGGCGAGAAGACTTGGGCTAGTTGTGGCCAAGACAACTAGTCGCATGAAAGCCGTGAATGCCACACCTCAACCGGCGAGTGGCATTGTCCGTGGAGTGACCCTTTGCATTGGCGAATGGAGGGGTGCTATTGATCTCACGGTGGTTCCAATGAATGACTTCAAGCTAGTGTTGGGGATGGAGTTCTTCAAGAAAACCAAGGCCATACCAACACCTCACTTGGAGCAAATGGTGATCATGGAGGAGCGAAGCCCGTGCATGGTGACGACGAAGGTATGTGGCAATCATGACTTGTCTTTACTTTCCGCCATGCAAGTGAAGAAGGGTTTCAAGAAGGGAGAGGAGACCTACTTGGTTTCCTTGAAAGATGATGGGTCGGTGGACGACAACCATGAGTTGCCGAAGGAGGTGAAGGGCGTGCTATGGGAGTTTAGCGACGTCATGCCACCGAAGTTGCCCAAGAAGTTACCACCCAAGAGAGAGGTGGATCATGAAATTGAGTTGGTGCCAGGATCAAAGCCACCATCCATGACACCCTATCGCATGGCTCCACCCGAGTTGGAGGAGTTGAAGAGGCAGTTGAAGGAGATGTTGGATGCGGGACAAATCCAACCATCCAAGTCGCCATATGGATTGCTCGTTCTATTCCAAAAGAAGCATGATGGCTCCTTGAGGATGTGTGTGGACTATCGGGCATTGAACAAAGTCACGGTGAAGAACAAGTACCCTATCCCATTGATAGCGGATCTCTTTGATCAGTTGGGCAAGGCACGAGTGTTCACCAAGCTGGACTTGAGATCGGGGTATTATCAAGTCCGCATTTCCATGGAAGATGTTCCGAAGACCGCATGCGTGGCAAGGTACAGATCCAATGAGTTCCTTGTTATGCCATTTGGTTTGACTAACGCCCCAGTGACATTTTTCACCTTGATGAACAAAGTCTTCCACCAATACATGGATAAGTTTGTGGTAGTCTACTTGGACGACATTGTCATCTATAGTGAGACAATGGCGGATCATGTGGAACACTTGCAAACCGTGTTCAAGGTATTGAGGGAAAATGAGTTATATGTGAAGAAGGAGAAGTGTTCCTTTGCGAGGGATGAAGTTCTCTTCTTGGGGCACAAGATCAAAGGAGGCAAGCTCATGATGGATCATGAGAAGATCCGGGCTATCGATGAATGGAAGAGGCCAACCAAGGTTCCCGAGTTGAGATCTTTCCTTGGGTTAGTGAATTATTATCGGCGATTCATCTGTGACTATTCAAAGAAGGCGGCTCCACTCACCGACTTGCTAAAGAAGAACAAGCCGTGGGAGTGGGATGAGAAATGCGAGGAGGCATTTGAAGGCTTGAAGAAGACGGTCATGGAGGAACCGGTCTTGAGCCTGGCAGATCCGACGAAGACATATGAGGTACACATCGATGCCTCAGACTTTGCTATTGGGGGTGTGCTCATGCAGGAAAGACATCCCATAGCTTTTGAGAGCCGGAAGCTGAATGACACTGAGAGGAGGTACACGGTGCAAGAGAAGGAGATGACAGCCGTGGTACATTGTCTTCGGGCATGGAGACATTATCTCTTGGGGTCTAAGTTTGTGGTGAAGACCGACAATGTTGCCACAAGCTATTTCCAAACCCAGAAGAAGTTGACTCCGAAGCAGGCAAGATGGCAGGAATTCTTGGCCGAGTTTGATTATTCTTTGGAGTACAAGCCTGGGACAACCAATGTGGTGGCCGATGCACTTAGCAGGAAGATGGTGTTCAACCACTTGTCATGTGTGGATGACGGGATCTTGGGTAGGATCAAGGAAGGCATGTCGCATGATCCTATAGCCAAGAACGTCTTGGCTCTCGCGGCGGAGGGCAAGACAAGGAGATTTTGGGAGGAGGATGACACTCTTCTTACCACAGGGAGGAGGATATATGTCCCAAAGTGGGGGAACCTGCGGAGGGATCTCATCAAGGAGTGTCATGACTCGAGATGGGCAGGACATCCAGGGCAGCACCGCACCAAGGCCTTGCTAGAGGGAGCATATTATTGGCCGAGGATGGAGGATGATGTGGAGTCTTATGTGAAGACTTGTCTTGTGTGCCAACAAGACAAGGTGGACAATCAGTTGCTTGGAGGATTGTTGCAGCCATTTCCCATTGCAGAGAGGCCATGGGAGACAGTCACCATGGACTTCATCGCTGCATTGCCAAAGTCCGAAGGGTATGGGAGCATCATCGTGGTGGTGGACAAGTTCTCAAAGTATGCCACTTTTATCCCCGCTCCAGCAGATGTGACGGCAGAGCTCACCGCAAGGCTATTCTTCAAGCATGTGGTGAAGTATTGGGGGATACCACGACACATCATCAGCGATCGGGATCCACGCTTCACGGGTAAGTTGTGGATTGAGCTCTTCGGCTTGTTGGGATCGAAGCTCCACTACTCTACAAGCTTTCACCCCCAAACAGATGGGCAAACGGAGAGGGTGAATGCCTTATTGGAGCTCTACTTGAGGCACTTTGTGAGTGCCAACCAGCGAGATTGGGCCAAGTTGCTTGATGTGGCTCAATTCTCCTACAACTTGCAAAGGAGTGAGTCGACGGGGAAGAGTCCTTTTGAGGTGGTGACCGGACAACAACCCCTTACTCCTCACACATCGGTACTTGGGGAGAAGTACCAAGGAAGCAGCCCAACAGCCTACACTATGGCCAAGGATTGGCATGAGCAGGCCGACATGACAAGAACCCACTTGCACAAAGCTGCCAAGAGGATGAAGAAGTGGGCCGACAAAGGGCGAAGGGATGTGAGCTTCCAGCCTGGGGACAAGGTGATGGTGAAACTCTTGCCTCAGCAACACAAAGCATTCAGGAGGGTGCACAAGGGCCTGATTCGGCGATATGAGGGACCATATGAGGTCGTGCACTAAGTTGGGGAGGTATCATACCGCTTGGAGTTGCCTCCCAAACTGAAGATCCATCCAGTCTTCCATGTGAGTATGCTCAAGCCATATCATGAAGACGTGGAGGACCCGAGTAGAGGGGTGTCTACAAGGGCACCTACATCGGTTGTCGAGTCATATGATAAGCAGGTGGATCTCATACTCGATGATCGGATAGTTCGACGACGTGGAGTGCCACGAAGCAAGGAGTACTTGATCAAGTGGAAGGGCTTACCAGAGTGCGAGGCAACCTGGGAACCTGCAGACAACTTGTGGCAGTTCGCACAGGCAATCGAGGAGTATCATCATGGACGCGCCGAGGACGTCGCCAGAATAGGTGGGGGAGGATGTCACGCCCCGCAAACTGGAGAGGAGACCCGATGGTGAGGTTCTATAGAATCTTCTAGATTTTTTTACATCTCCACCAAGTTCCGGAATATTCCAGACTTCTCCGGAGTGTTGCGGAACACCCCTTGGGCCTTGAAGGGTCCAGAACATTCTAGGCCTCCATGGAAGGTTGTGGATCTCAACGGGTTCTAGAATGCTCCATGTATATTCTAGTAGAGTAGGCTAGAATACTCTAGAATCATGTGGATGTGTACATATTCTAGAATGTTGTAGACTTTGCCACCAAGCCCTATATAAAGGGAGTGACTCCTCATTTGTAAAGACACACAGAAGTTGAGAGCATTTGAGAGCTTCTTTGCACTTGTGTCTTGTGAGCTTGTCAAGCACTTCCCTTACGATCCTTACTTCCGTTGTGAGTGTCGAAAGACTGAACTCGTCTAGGCTTTGTGAAAGGAAAGCTAACCGGGTGCCGCACGAGAGCTTGGGAGAAAGCCAAGTCCCATGACATGTGGCTCCAATGGTGACCCTCTGGAATGAACTCTCTGATTTTGACCTGGGATCCTCTCTATGGATTGCGGGGGTGGGGGTGGGGGGTGGGGGTATTTCAATATTGTGGCATATCTGGAAAAGAGGAAGGGTATATGACCTTTTAACAGGAGGGCTAGTCTTCAGTTTTCTCATTTCATAGAGGGTCAGGGCTTTATGTATCTTGGCTACTCAATCGACAGTTTTATGTGTTGTAACAACCAGCAGGGGAATAGTAGGTCGTGGAGTCGTTTCGATGGATGTCTTGCTAACAAGCATGCAGTTTTCGCGTTTTCCGTGACCCGGGTGTTGCAACTCCCGTGCGGAATAACGGACCAGTCCCAACTCATGATTTCATTATCCTCATGAAATGAGCATCATGTGAGGTTTCATTTCTACAAGAACTAGGATAATTCTTATGGATACTAGGATCTGGTGGAGGACTCATGGAGAAATCCTTCTTAGGGGAACATGTGGTTAGCATTTCATAAAAAAATAAGACCTCTTAAACCAAGGCATGGGTGAAGGACACATCTGTTTCAGATAATGACATGGAGGTGATCGTGTATGATTTTGATCGACTTGAGAGGTGTCTTGAAGATGAATGGTTTAAGAAAACATTTGAGGACCTATCCAATAGGAATGAAATTTTGGCGTACATGCTTTTGAGACATGAACGCAAGGACAGGGAAAATGCAAGGTTCAACTACTCAGAGAAGGGGATCGTAACACTAGTTTTTTCATGCATGTTTAATGGAAAGGTGCCGATAGGTGAATCCGAACACAGTTCTAGAGGATGGTTCCTATATTGATGATAGAGAGGTTATATGGGAGAAGGCTTCCTTCCACTTTTGGGACCTTCTCACGGGCCCCATCTCGTGCTTTTCAAATGGGTACTCGGGAGGCGCCACAGAGCTCTTTGGAGTTATTCAGTCCAACTTCTCTGGAGGCTTTCAAAAATCATATTGGTAGAAGGTGAAATACGATCTTACCGTGACAATCAAAGACTTTTTTGGGGAGGTTCACTGCCTCATGTTGCATGTTCTACCTATGTTGTTCTTATCCCCAAGATAAAATCCCCTTCTTAGATTTAACAATATCGTCTAATTATAATGTGTAACATCCCCAATAAAATCCTGGCATGTATCATCACTGGTCGGATATCCATGCAGCTTTCCAAATGGATTTCTAGGGAGCAGTACATGTTTGCGAGGGGGCGACCCATCTAGGGGCGATCACCTTGGCTCAAGAAATGGTAGGAGATATTAATGTCAAATCCCAGGGATCCAACTTAGAAATAAAGCTCTATTTGATAAAATCATACAACCATGTAGAATTCATCTTCATCAACAAATTTCTAGCAAGTATGTGCCTCTCGCATCACAATACTGATTTTCTCTTTTGCTGCTTCAACTCTGCTTGGATGGAGATCTCGTTCATGGGGAAATATTTCAGCTTCATAAAATCAATGTGAGGCTTTTTCCAATGGGATATTATCTCCCCTAGGATCTTCATCATCGCTCAGGATGAGCTAAGTCGTGTGATACAACACAACATTAACAGGGGTGAGATCCTCTCCTATCACAGAAGGATGCATTTTTCAGGAGTGTCACACCTCATTTTGCAGATGACTCCTTCATATTCATCAATGCATCCAGTAGGTCTGTTCAGGGTTTGAACAAAGTCTTGTATGAGTATAGATATTTGAGAGGGAAGTTTATTAACAAGCCGAAGAGTAGCTTCTATACTTCAATTAGGTGCTCTGTGAGACGGGTTTTGGATGTGATCCTCTCGTTGGGCATGCATAAAGACGTTCTTCCCATGATGTACCTAGGAGCCCCACTGTCTTTGAAGAGATTATGTATGAGGGACTTTGATTCTATTGTCTACATAATCCCAGAGAGGTTGTTAAATTGGAAGAATAAGTACATATCATTTGGGGGGACAAATGCACTAGTGAATATTTTATTACTGGCCACTCCCATCCATGTTTTGTCTTCCATCATGTTTCCCAGTCTCATACCTAATCTTGATAGAATTATTGCTGGTTTTATTTGGGACCCGAGGTCTGAGTATGACATCCTGCCTTTTTATTACATAACTTTTCATTACATTTTAAATACATAGGATCTTTAAAGTTTAGTGTCTTGGAAATCAAGAACATAATACATGAAAACCACATAAAAATACTTCTAATACACTTGTAAGGCTTCATCATAGGTTCTTCCTAAGAACAATTATGACATCTCATAATCTGGAGACATACATCAAAGGAAATGGTGAGCAGAAGGCCCAGTAAGGAAAACATGAGAATCAATTTACTTGTGAAATCAATAAGAACTTGATAAAAACCTAAAGACATGAGAAATGAAAGTAGAGGAATTTCATAATGAAAAGAACCTAAACTAACATGACATGTGGCTACAAAATTTAATTTATACATTCATGAAAATATCACCAGGGTTTATCCCCAAGGTGTAATAAAAATTTCCATGGTTATTTACCAAGATATCGTGAAACATGTCATCTCTAGAGATTAAATTCTTTACCCAATGCATTTGAGCGCTATCAGGGAGCACCCTTAATATGTCTTTACATTCATGTGAGACACATAGATCATAATAAAATATTGATAAATAACCCATATAGAACAAAATAAATGGGTTTTATTTCCAAATTGTGATGTTTTAAAAGTTATAAAAAAATATCCTTATGTCATTTATAACCTATGGATAGGGAGTGAGGGTTATATCTATGTCTATTATAGAATCAAAAATATCATTTTTTCTTTGTATTTATGAACACCCATAGAAAATAAATAAGTCAGTGTATTCACATAAATAAAACCAGAAAATTTCTTTAGAGAAAGGGAGAGGGATTTTGAGATGAACATTCAGCAACATAATGGCTACATAACATCCTTTTAGAAAACATTAAAAAGACAGGGTAAAAGGTCACCCACTCATAAATAACTCATAATATAGTATAAAGGTATAATAAAATGGAGATAAGTATATGATATGGATATTTGAATTTCATACCACGTGAAAAGGAAACTAGAAAGGAAAGAGAAGATGCGATTTCTTTTACAAAAAATTCGGCAGCCTAACGGCTTCACATGAAAATTTAGAAACTCAATTGATGAGAGAAGAATGTTTCTCTCATCATTTGGACATGAAATGATCAGTAGTAATGATATATAATTACAAGACCCCACATAATAAAATGGAAATATAATACATAACAAAAAGGAAGTCATGACCTAAAAGAGGAGGATGAAAGGTTCCCTTACCTTGAGAAATAATTTCAAAAGCCTGAAGGTTGGGACCTTGGGAGGCTTGAGGGAACCTTGGGAGGACTCCATGGGAGGTCGAAAGATCAGATATTCGTTTATGAGGATTATGAAATCAAAATAATTAAGGAAAGACTTGGTATTTATAGGAAAAGTGAGGGGATAAATTATTAATTTCCAAGGAACACCTCATCAGTGGTATTTGTCATTCCATGGGTATGCCCAGGGTATTTTTCCTTGATATTAGCCACTTGGGACACCTCATAAAAAATATTATTAATCAATAGTCGACCTGATTATTTATATTATTATTACATCATCAATGATGTTATTAAACACCCGAAACTCAAAACTATATTTTTACTATTCACTAAAAAATCAATTGTTTTAGAAAAATCCAAAAAATTCACTTTAACCTAATATCAATGCGTTGAATTCAAAAATGAAATCCATTTTATGGAAATAATTTTCTAAATATTTTTAATCTAATTTTTAAATAAAATCATTATTTATTCCAAATATACATCTTTAAAACTATAACTCATTTTATAACACCTAAATAAAGTAATCAAGGTCCCATAAAATTATCATACAACCATAAGACAATAGAGTAACAATTTATGATTAAATTTTATTAAAATAAATTTCCATTTGAAATTATTAAATTAATTATAAAATTGTTAATAAAATATTTTTGGCATACAAAAATACCAAAACTTAAACTATGATCATTTTTTTACTTTTTAGATGTCTAAAATGTATTTATACATTCATGGGCAACGTTTCTATTTTTTGGTCGATTTACTATTCATTACTATTCATTACTATTTATACGGGTATGTTACTATTCATAATTTAATATTCACTAAAAATTAACTTGATCTTATTAGACTCTAAATTTCTTACTCAACACAACTGTAAAAGACCATTTATTGAATATCAAAACACATTATTAATTATATAAAGAATACGATAATTATTTTAGAATACCCCCTTCTTCCAAAATTCATCAAAAATATGGAACTTCAATAAATTCAACCTATATTTATCCAGAAATTTTAAATTCACAAATTTTACCATAATAAGAAATAAAAATTTTATTGATACAAAAAGATTACAGAAAGTAAATAAGGCTTCGTTACATAGCCCCTTATAACACCTGCATAAGACCTAAGTGTAAGGTGTGCTATGGTGATAGAATCTTAGGGTGTCTCAGACAACATTCCTTGAGTGGTGATTTCTATCAGCTTGAACTTCTCCCTTAGGAGATTCTGTTCAAGCTTCACATGTTGATGTTCGACTTGGGCATGGTCCAGAGAAAATCCTAGTGATGCTACCTCCTTCCCAAGCTACGAAGGATGGAGTTTATATGTCCTGAGTCTACTGGATGATGCCATCAAATCTTCTTTCTATATTAATTAACCAAGATCATTTGAATTTATCAAAATAATTATAATGTTAAGAATTCAGTTTCCAACTATCATATTTACCAATGGCCATATAACAGTTGAACCCTAACAGTCTCATTTAATTATACTCACTTCATTAATTAAAGGATATAGTTTTGTTGAGTATAAAATAAAATAACATACAAATTTAAGAAATAAATATTATTAAAAAGTTTGAGTCGTTACATTCTTCCCCCCTTAAGAAATTTCTTCCCCAGAATTTTATCTCGTACCCTAAGAAGAGAAAACATGTGAGTACTTCTACCTCATAGACTCCTCTAGTTCCCATGTGGCTTCCCCACATTTGTGGTTCCTCCACAACAACTTAACAAGGTGAGTAGTCTTGTTGAGTAGAACCTTGTCTCTATGATCCTTGATCTCCACCGACTACTCCTCGCAAGAGAGGTAATGTTACAATTGTACCACCTCTGGATTTAGTACATGTGAAGGGTCAGGTACATACATAATCAAAAGGGATACGTGGAAGACATCATGAACTTGTGCTAGATTTGGAGGAAGTGCAAGTTGATAGTCCACTACTCCTATGCCATCAATGATTTCATAGGGGCCAAAGTACCTAGGGATGAGCTTCCATTTCTTCCCAACCCTCATGACTCTCTTCTAAGGAGAAATTCGAAGAAGGACATTATCGCCAACATCAAAATCCATGTCCCTTCGACGGTTTCCAGCATAACTCTTCTGCCGACTCTGAGTAGCCTTAATGTGTTGCTGTATGGTATGGACTTTTTCCGTCATCTCTTGCACAATATTAGGCTCATGAAGATTTCCCTCACCAGTTTCATATCAACAAGTAGGAGTTCTACACCGCTTCCCATATAGAGCATCATATGGTGCCATTTGAATGCTTGAGTGGAAGCTATTGTTGTAAGAGAACTCAACTAAAGGGAGATGTTGATCCCATCCACCTTTAAATTCTATTGAACATTTTCTCATCATATCCTCGAGTGTTTGAATAGTTTGTTCAGATTGGCCATCAGTTTGGGGGTGATAGACCGTACTAAAATTCAATTTAGTGCTCAAAGCATGTTGAAGTCTTCTCCAGAATTTTGATTTGAACCTTGGATCACAATCTGATACAATAGAAAGTTGAACTCCATACTGCCTTACCACTTCCTTCATGTAAATCCTGGAAAGTTGATTAAGATAGAAATCTTCACAAATGGATATTAAATGGGCAGTCTTGGTGAGATGGTCCACAATAACCCATATCACATTGCTTCCTTTGGAAGTTCTCAGGAGACAATTGACAAAGTCCATAGTGATATTGTCCCACTTCCATGCTGGTATGGGTAGTGGTTGCAATACCCCTTAGGAAGTTGTCGCTCCGCCTTCACTTACTGACATACCAGGAACCTTGAAGTGTAGTCAACATTCTCCCTTTTTATATTATCCCACCAATAATGATCACGAAGGTCCCTAATAATTTTTGTGATTCCAGGATGTATAGAGAAAGTAGAGCTATGAGCTTCATCCATCATATGCTTTTTTATTTCTAGATTACATGGAACACATAGTCTTGTATGAAATTTCAGTACACCTTCATGATATATATTGAACTCAAGAAACTTCCCATCCTTAACAAACTCAAACTTCATCAGTAAAAAAGGATCTTCTTTAGGATCTTTCTTGATCTTCTCTAGTAATGATGTTTGAGAAACCATTTGGGATAGGGTTGATGATTTCACTTCCCTTATAGTTCCCATGTCCAGTTTAACTAGGTTATTGATCAAAGGATCTCTTTGAATCATCATCATGGAAAGAACAATTGTGTATTTCCTGCATAATGCATCAACGACATTGTTTTCGCTTCCAAGATGATAATAAATTGAACCATCATAGTCTCTGAGAAGTTCCAACATTCTTCTTTGTCTCATCTTCAATTACTTTTGTGTGAAAATATACTTCAAACATTGATGGTATGTGTATATATCACATTCCTCCCTATAAAGATAGTGCCTCCATATCTTCAAAGAAAAAACAACCGCAGCCAGCTCCAGATCATGCGTAGGATAGTTCGGCTCATGAGACTTCAACTGTCGAGATGCATAAGCAATGACATTGTCATTTTTCATTAGGATGCACCCAATCCCTATCAAATATGAATCACTAAAAATAATGAATCCTTCTCCACTTGAGGGAAGAGTTAACACGGGTGCAGTAACTAATCTATTCTTCAGCTCTTGGAAACTTTCCTCACACTCCTTTGTCCAGATGAACAAGACCCCCTTTCGAGTTAACTTCGTTAATGGATTAGAAAATCATGAAAATATTTTCACAAACCTCCTATAATATCCCTTTAATCCAAGGAAACTATGAATCTTAGTTATTGTTGTAGGCTGAGGTCACTCCTCAACAAATTTTGTCTTTGTTGGGTAAACTCTGATTCCTTCACTGGTAATGATGTGCCCCAAAAAAGAAACTTGTTATAACCATAATTCACATTTTCTGGACATCCCAAACATCCTATACTTCCATAGAGTTTAAAAAATAACCCTTAGAAGATCCTCATCCTCCTCGAGACTTTTGGAATATATCAGAATATCAGCAATAAAAAGTACCACAAAGTTATTAAGGTAGTCCTTAAAGAATATATTTATCAAATCCATAAAAATATTAGGTACTTTAGTCAGTCCAAAAGGCATAAAAACAAACTCATAATTCTTATATCTTTATCGGAAGGCAGTTTTTTGGAATATCCTCTTTCTTCACCTCCAATTGATGATAACCATATCTAAGATCAATCTTATAGAAGAATTGTGCCCCCACGAAGTTGCTCAAATAAATCATCAATTATTGGAAGAGGGTATTTGTTCTTTACTGTAATCCGATTCAGTTCTCTATAATCAATTCATAGCCGCATAGATCCATCATTCTTCTTCATAAAGAGAATAGGTGCTCCCCAAGGAGACACACTCGGTCTGATAAACCCCTTCTCCAAAATATCTTGGAGTTGTTTCTTTAATTCCTCCAGCTCCAAATTTTCCATCCTATATGGGTTCTTTGTTATTGGATGAGATTTAGGTACGATTTCAATAGAGAACACTACCTCTCTTTCTAGTGGTGGTCCATGAAATTCCTCATGAAATATGTCAACATATTCTTAGACGATGGAGACATTTTCTATAGTCAAACTCTCATTCCCTTTTCTTCTTCACCGATCAACTCTATAGAGAAGGATATACGAGGTTATTATAGACTAAGATCAGGTTGAGATATCTCTCCTTGGAAGATAACTGTTGGTTCTTCATTCACGACTACTGATATTTCCTTGCTTCTGTATTTGATCTTAGCATTATACTTTCAGAGCCAGTCTATCCCTAGTATAATGTCGAATTCCTGAATGGGAATTAAAACTATATTTGCGATAAGATTGTGCTCACTAAAGTAAATACTAGATTTTCTAAATACTGATGATGCTCGGGCAATCCCATCGGGGGTCTTGAATGATAACTTTACTTTAAGAAAATCGGGGGTTGATTCTAAATTCTTTGAAAACTTGGAGGAAATAAAATAATGTGTAGAACCAGTATCAAACAAAGTACTTGATAGCTTTGAGGGAATATCAAGAGTACATGCTACCACATCATTTGATGCTTCAACATCAGCTATCATGATAGAAAAAGCATGACCTTCCTCCCTTGTCCTTTGCTGAGGCTGATGGTGGTTCCACTCTACTACACTCGAATTTGGATAGTGATTGGCAAAGTGACCATGTTTTCCACACTTAAAATAGTGTACATCAAGTAGGCCCTGCACCATATTCCCCTTGTCGTTAGTGTTTGGAAGTTTAGGTTTCACCACACTTCAACAATTCCTCACAATATGGCCTTCTCTTCCACACTTTTAGCATTTCCTACTCCTGAGCAAGCAGTTCCCCAAATGCTTCTACTAACATTTATTACACGTGGGACGTTGCACTTGCTTGCCTCCTCTTCCCTGATCAATGGTCTTCCCTAAGCTGGGATCCATCAATCTCTCCTTGTTGTTAGATTTATGAGAGCACTGTGTCTCACCATACTCCAGGTTGAATTTCATCGCACTTCAAACGATCTACTCATAGCTATCATAGTCTCAGTTGGCTAGATTCTTCCGCAGATGAGGTCTCAGTCCACTGATGAATCTATCATCCATACCATTTGGATCCATGACAAAGCATGAGGTGTAACATGAAAGCCTTGTGAAGTTCATCTCGTAGCTTCTCACAGATTCATTCTCTATCTACTTCAACTCGAAAAACTCCTTCTCCATTCTTGTTCCCATCGATCGAGGGAAATACTTGTGGAATAATATCCCTCTGAACTCTTCCCACTCCACAGCTTCAACTTTCACTCTTGGCCTCGTGTTTTTAATCAGTTCCCAACACTGATCAACTTCTCCCTCTAAGTGATAGATAGCCTGGGTAACCTTCTCTTATTTAGAACATCGGAGCATAGAAAAGATCTTCTCGATAGAGCTGATCCACTATTCAGCAAACATGGGTCGGTAGATCCACTGAAGGTTGGTGGTCGTTTACGTATAAAGGATTCAACATAAATTTGTTCCCTTCACGGTGAGATCAGTCACTCAGCTTGATTCAAGTTATTTCCCCTAACTTGAGTCAGTTGGTTCATCATTCACATGAAAGTTTCCATTCCAGCTTCCATCGGAGGGGTAGTCAGCGCATGGTCCATTGTAGTCACCATTTGTATGCTTCCTCATATTTCCCGCCATTTTCTAAAATAATAAAACCTTATTGAGAACTTATTTAATTTATGAATCTTTTAACTATAAATGATTTTATTTTTTAAAACCTTTTTAAACAATTACATTTCTATATAAATCCTTTATAATGATTCATAAAAAGCCTATGATTAACCAAAAATATCCCCTGGGAGTTTCATAACCAAGAGTGTAGAAAAACCCATTGTCATGTACCAGGATACTGCAGGTCAAGCCTGAAACTCATGTTTAGAGTTCTCACTCCTAGGTACCTCTGTTCCAGAGCTGCCTCTACCTGCTTGTATCCAGACAAGGATGTATTTTCTTGATAAACCACTTATTCAATACTCACCAAAATACCATGAAGTATTCCTATATTTAATCGTTTCTATAGGATTATTACTGATGTTTTAATAGTCCAATTACTATAAATAACTAAACTATCCTTTGATACCAACTATGGAATCTTCCGTTTTTATTACATTACTGTTCAATACATTTTACATACAATGGATTTTTAAAGTCTAGTATCTTGGAAATCAGGATAAAATACATGAAAACAACATAAATAATCATTCTAATACACTTGTAAGGCTTCATAATAGGTTCATCCTAAGTAAAATTACTACATCTCATAACCTAGAGACATACATCAAAGGAAATGGTGAGCAGAAGGCCCAGCAAATAAAACTGAGGGAATCAGTTTGATTGTGAAATCAACAAGAACATGATAAAAACAAAAAGACATGAGAAATGAAAGTAGAGGCGTTTCATAATGAAAGGAACCTGAAACATAACATGAATATGTGGCTACAACATTTAATTTATACATTCATGAACATATCATGAGGTTTTATCCAACAGTGTCATAAAAATACCAAGGTTATTCACCACGCTATTGTGAAACTTGTCATCTCTAGAGATTATATTGATTACTCAATGCATTGGAGCGCTATCTGGGAGAAAACTTAATATGTATTTACATTCATGTGATACGCATAGATCATAATCAAACATTTCATAAATAACCCATAGAGAACAAAATAAGTGGGTTTCATTTCCAAATTGTGACATTTTAAAAGTTCTAAAAAAAATATCATTATGTAATTTATAACCTAAGGAAAGGGAGTGAGGGTTATATGTATGTCAAATCTAGAATAAAATATATCATTTTTTTGTATTTATGAACACTCATAGAAAAGAAATAGGTCTGGGTATTCATATAAAGTAAACAAGAGAATTTCGTGAGAGAAAGAGAGTGGAATTTTGAGATGAAAATTCCGCAGCATAACAGCTACATATCATCCATTTAGACAACATTAAAGAGAGGTGGTAAAAGGGTAACCCACTCATAAAAAAAACATAATACAATATAAAGGAAAAATAACATGGAGATAAGAACATGGTATGGATATTTGAACGTCATGCCACATGAAAAAGAAACATGAATGGAAAGAGAAGATGCAATTTTTTTTCAAAAAATTCGGCAGCTTAACGACGTCACTTAAAAAATAAAAAACATAATTGATGAGAGCGAAAAGGGTCACTAATAATTTGTAAATGAAATGGATAGTAGTAAAGATATATAATAACAAGCCCCCACATAATAAAATAGAACTATAATACATAACATAAAGGAAGTAATGACTTCAAAGAAGAGGGTGAGAGGTTCCCATACCTTGAAGAGTAACTTCGAAAGCTTGAAGGTTGGGATCTTTGGAGGCATGAGGGAATATTGGGAGGACTCCTTGGGAGGTAGAAAGAGAAGATATTAGTTTAGGAGGATTTTTGGGAAAAAAAATAGTGAATGGCTTGGTATTTATAGGAAAAGTGAGGGAATAAATTATTAATTTCCAAGGGACACCTCATCGGTGGTATTTGCAAAACCATGGGCTTTCCCATGGTATTTGGCCATGGTATTAGACACTTGGGACACCACAAAGCATATCATACTATTAAGAAGTAGACCAGATTATTTGTATCTTGATTACATCATCAATGATATCATTAAACACCAGAAACTGAAAACTATATTTTTACTATTCACTGAAAAATCAACTATTTCAGAAAATTCCCAAAAATTCACTCCAACCTAATATCGATGCTTTGAATTCAAAAATGAACTCCATTCTATGAAAATAATTTTCAAAATAATTTTTATTTAATTTATAAATAAAATCATTATTTATTCCAAAAATACAACTTTAAAACTATAACTGATTTTTTAACACCTTAAGAAAGTATTCAAGGTCCCATAAAATTATCGTATAACCATAAGAAAATAAGGTAAAAATTTATGATTAGATTTTATGAAAATAAATATCCATTTTAAATTATTAAATTACTTATAAAATTGTATATAAAATATTTAGGACATACAAATATACCCAAACTTAACCTATTATCGTGTTTTTTTACTTTTAAGATGTCTAAAATTTATTTATGCATTCATGGGTGAAGTTTCTATTTTTTGGTCGATTTACTATTCATTACTATTCATTACTATTCATACGGTTATGTTACTATTCATAATTTACTATTCACTAAAAATTAAGTTGATCTTATTAGACACTAAATTTACTACTAAACACAATTGTAGAAGTCCATTTTTTGAAAATAAAATCACATTATTAATTATTTACGGAATACAAAAATATTTTAAAATACCCCATTTTTCCAAAATTTATCAATAATTTGGAACTTCTATAAATTCAACCTATATTTATCCAGACATTTGAAATTCACAAATTTTACCAATTAATATGTAAAAATTTTATTTATACAAAAGGATTACAGAATGTTACTAAGGCTTCGTTACATAGCCCCTTATAACACCTACATAGGACCTATGTGTAAGGTGTGCAATGGTGATAGAATCTTGGGGTGGCTTAGATAACATTGCACGAGTGGTGAATTCTATCATCTTGAACTTCTCCCTTAGGTGATTCCATTCAAGCTTCACATGTTGATGTTCGGCTTGGGCATGGTACAGAGAAAAGCCCAGTGATGCTACCTCCTTCCCAAGCTCCGACAGATGGGCTTCAAATGGCCCAAGTCTATTGGATAATGCCATCGACTCTTCTTTCTGTATTAATCAACCAAGATCATATGAATTTATCAATAATAATTTTAACATTAAGAATTTAGTTTCCAATAGTCATATTGACCATATAACATTCGAAACCCAATAGTCTCATTAAATTATACTCACTTCATTAATTAAATGATATAGTTCTGTTGAGTATAAAATAAAATTACACAAAATTTAGGATATAAATATTATTAAAAAGTATGGGATGATACACTACGGGTATAAGGCACTGGCCCTCATGGCACAAGATGACATGACCAATTAGCGAAGGAGGCATCAACGTGCGCAGCCTCAATGGCACTCTTTGCTGCATATATGAAAAACTCTTGTGAGAGGTGCTGGAGAAATGGACCTTATGGGGGAGGACCATGCAAAGATATTCCGCTGGGGGTAGGGATGCAATGTATGGTCACGTATCTCCTCTCTGAAGTGTCTTTGGGCCACTTATTTCCTCCCTATATCTGAAAACCCGATAGATCGTAGGGTATGGAGAAGTTTCCTTCTAGCATGACAACTGGTATGGGGAGCCCATCAGATTTCTGGGATGCCCCGCCACAGACATAACCTTCCATGAGGCCAGTATTCATCCGTATTTTATCAATGCTATGCTGGACTGGGATCAGCTGGAAGTGTTCCCTCTCATTGAGCTAACGACAGGTTCGGATTGATGTGTGTTCGCTCCATCTTCCTCTGGCTCATTCGAGTCCAAAGATTACCATCGGGTCATGTTCAGGTTGGACTCTAGGGATGAATGGAAAAAGCTAGTATGTGACAAGATTATTACCACAATTTATAACTTCCTCACCTAGGGAATTACTCATAATGATATACCCTCTAATGAGAACATTAAGTGATGCAGTGTGAATATAGTGTCTAGGTGTGTCTGTTGTAGAAGGCATGCAAAAGAGATCTCGAGTCACCTATTATTTGAGTGCGAGTTGGAGAAGGAGGTGGGCTGTTGGGGTTTATGATAGGCCTGTAAAAAATGGATCCATAAATGGTTGGCCTCATCTAGATACAAAATTATTACAAGAATCAAGAACTTGCTTATTGATATGGTCAGGGCATTCAAATCCTGGAGGGAGGCTCCCCCACTGCAACGATTCAAAACAGTGTCCAACAGTTCCTCGTCTATCATACGCCCATTTATAGGCTCCTTGGTTAGATGGCATCCTCCACAGCTGGGCTTGAAGATCAACATCGATGGCTCATGTGTCTTAGGTATCATGCGAGACGGAGGAACTGTTCATCATAGCTCCGTATCGGTCATCCTAGCGGTTTCCATCTAGTTGGGACATGGAACATCATAATTGGTTGAGTTTAATACTATGATGACTGGGCTCATGGATTGTAGGTAGAGAAGCTTGGAAATTGTGGATGTGGAAACAGACTCCCTTCTGGTTCATAATGCACTCCATGAGCCCGGAAAGGTTCCTTGGTCTATTTTATATATTATTCATAAGTTTCGTGGCATACTCGACTCTAACACTAAAATGTCTCACACTTGGCGAGAGGGAAATAAGGCATCAGATTACCTGGCATCATTGGATAATCTTGACGAGGAGAGCATATTTTTTCACAAACTACAAAGCCCAAAGGAAACTGGGGTTAATATCATTAGAGGGGAGGCCTTAGGTCTTTTCAATTTTGACCCCCATAGTGCAGTTTTTTTTCTGGCATGCTTGTCTTGGTCCTTTTTTGAATTACTTCCCATCATTGTATAAAAATTTATGTGATGATGATGATGAGGGATGGGAAATTTTCCATAGAATTTTCCTAGGAATAATTTTGAAGAGTATGCGTCTTTTTTATATGATGATAAATCTCATAAATAAAACTTGAAGAAACATAAATATATATTTATTTATGAATATAAGAAGAAAATTTATCTAAGAATAAGAATGAATGATGATTTTTTATCCCATGATGAACAAGATCATTTACCAATATTTATTTCTAAATCAAAAAATGGAAGTTATTTATCTACCAGGGATGATGATAATGATGAAATGTAAAAAATTAAATAGATTATCAAAAAGAATTTAAAAAATTAACTTGAATGAAGTAATAAACTCAATAAATAAAGAAGTTTCTAAAATATGTTAAATACAATACATTTTATAATGATGTGAATGAAACAAAACTGAAAATTTATGAAGAAAACTACTTTATAAATGAGAATATAATTAATATAGAATATAAACTTGTTGAAGAATGTAAACAGGACAAATTGAAGATAAATGATTCTCAAAAACTAAAAGATATTCCAAAAATTATGTTGGCTATTGAAGAATAATTTTTTAAGAAACACAAAAGATATTTCATAGAAAACCATGTGAGATAAAAAAATTAGAGAAGACATCACTAATTCAGTTGATGTAAAGGGTAAAACATCAAAAGAAGATGAAAAATGGGTTAAAAAATAATATTTTTGATAAAAAATTGATCACTAATAAATATAGTAATTATTTATGAAAGTATCCTCTTAAGAAAAGTAGTTGATGATTTAGGAATAAATTTTTTTTTTCTAAACATGTTCACTATTAGATTTTAAAAATAGGATTTAGAGATCACTGTTGGTGTTTTGGATTTTTCATAAATAAATTTTATTCATGCTAGCATAGAATGTCTCTACCGAGAAATAATTGTGAATCATGGGGAGTAATGATTATAAAATAAGATCAAATGTTCCTAAAAATTATGCAATTCTAAAAAAGGAAACTCAGAACATGAAGAAAACTGAGTATGTTAAGAAATCAGAGAAAACAAAATTCTTGAGTCTGAAAAGAAGGAGCTCTTAGTTATTTTTCTAGAACTAGTTGACTTGGATAAGAGTTTGAGGAAACATAAAAACCTAATAAGGAAAAAGGGTAGAATTTGTTTTCTAAATACGTGACAAATGATAAAAAAAATATATCTATATACAATGGTTTGAAAATTCAAAAAATATGTAAGATATGTGAGAAAAAAGGGAATGACACTATAATTTGGTTGAATATACTTATAGAACAAGAGGAATGAATGAAAGAGTTCTTAAAATGCACAATAACAAAAAAATTCCAAATGATTAAAAAAATTTAAATCCTTATCAGATGAGTAAAAAAATAAAAAAACATGTTGAAATATCTATGGAGAATAATCAGATGAAACCAAATACATCCAATGGAAAATCCTAGAAGATTAAGAAAAAGGAAAGGTTGAGATAAGACTCTCAGAATGAAATATTATACTAATGAAAAACTTAGGTTCCTCTATATTTCTAAAATATTTTCATTTTTCCTAATTTGTAGAGAATTGAAAGTATTTAAATAAGCTAGCTGATGCTGATTAATTATTTATTATTTTTTCAAAAGAATGTAATAAGGTTTCAAAATATGTGGATTTGATTGTTTTTTATACACCTGGACATTATGATATAGTTTTTTTGATGAGTGAAGGTTAATTGTATCTTAAACCAATTTTATCATGATCTCCCTAGAAAATAAAATTTATTACATGACTATTATACTATGGGAAACATTGATATCCATGATTATTCACTATTTTTTCAACAACAGGATTTCAATGTAGATTTAGGATTGTTTAGTTAAAGGCTCTTTGTTAAGAAACTCATGTAATACTAATGTTCTCTTAAAGAGGAGCTTCAAATTCCATGATGAAAACTATCATCCCTTGTGAATGATATCAATTTCCATAAAGGGATAAAACATTAATGATGGCCCCATTGAATTTGGTTTTCAATAAGGGGTAGAGATAAAGAAAAGGAAGAGTGATAACATAAGAAAAGAAAGAAAAGAATAATGTTAATAAATAAAAAGTAGGCAGTAAGTGGGGTTGTATTGAAATGGTTAATGTGGGTAATGATTACAAACAAAAGGGGGATATTATTAGGGAAAATGTTTATTTTTGGTATTATTTTTTATCAATATATCAATATATTGATTATTTTTTATAGAGAATGAATTTTGAAAAAGTAGTGGAAATATTTATTGAAGAAGTGAGTGTCTATGAATATTTTAATCAGATCAAGAACCATCGACATGAAAAATGGGTATTGAATATCAAAATCAGAACATAGGAATGATTAATTGAATATTATCTACAATATTGGGATGTTGATAGAAAGTAAGAAGTGTGATAAATCATATTGAGTCTTGAATGAATGTGTTGATCATACAATGAAAATTTTCCTCAGTCTGAATGGCTTAGATGAAAACCTAAAAATGCCTTTGTTGTGTCGTATTTCAAATAATTAAAATGTTATCTCAGAAACATATGACTGAACTCTTATTAATGAATGGGGGAGCTTGAAATAATGATCATGCTGGAAAGGATGAGAAGTAATAATACTTCCCAATTAAAGTCAGATGATGCTAAATCAAATCCTAAATGTATTCAAAGTCATGAGGAATTCAAGATACAAAAAAGAGTTTATTGAAGCTAGGAGAATATGATATGAATTATTTTTGATAATTATCATTAGTTTGAGTAAAAATAGAAAAAGAGGGATGAAGACCATCAGTATAAAAATATCAAAATGATGGAATATTGATCATTCTTTGGAAAATGATTCACTTCTGACAGTAGTCCATTGGATGTGGCATGCCATCGATTCATCTTAAAGGATTTTGATAGTGATTCATATTTTAGGCATCCCATTTTTATCATATGTAATGTTTCATTCAAGTAATAATAGTTTAGGAAGGATGAATTGTATTTCAATTAGGTTAATTAAACAAAAAGTCATAATTTTTTCTTATAATTTTATCAAGAGAAAAAGATAAAAAGATTTTATTTTTTCTCAAGATGAAGTGAAGACTCATCAGACATGACCTTATAACATTAACTGAAGTGATTTCATAACTGATTCTTTTGAGGTGTACTAACACTGATAAAATCATTGGACATGAGATCATCAATTAGATGAATTAAAGAAATGTATAAATACATTAATCATGTTTTATAATGTTTTTTATGTCATATATTTAACAATTGGTATGAAGTATCTATATGAGAAGACAAATAGTATTTAGAAGAGCTCAGCATAATGGTCTATCATTAGTCATGTATATTTTTTTGATCATAATGAAGAATAAGAATAAAGAATGATATAGAAAAATCATGCTAAAGAAATGTTTCTGAACTTGAATAAGTATGATGATTTTAAAAGATTTAGTAAGCCCCTATAAGAGTTGAAAAGAGTTTAATAAGTCAATGTTGAATTCTCAAATGAATGAGATATTCAAGATTATGATTTTTATTATGTTAGAATTCAATTTATTTCACACCTCTTCCATTCTGGGGTTTCTATAAAATAAGGGAAAATGAAAGTTTTATTAAGCAAGAAACTATAATTATTAATGTGTGTTGAGATCTCTGATATCTGTTTTTTATGTATTGAATGTCCAACTAGAATTTTTTTCAGGTTGATACTATGGAATTTCTATCCAAATGAAATAAATAAGATTGAGGTTCAATATGATCAATAGATAAAATTCCAACAAAAAACCTTCTATCAGAATAAGTCTATCCGAGTGACATCTATAAAAGAAAGGTTCATTAGAACGGGTTCCATTAGATGTGGAAATTTCATGCTACTGATTGAGTTCCCAAATAAATAAATAAAGAAGAGAAGAAAGAAAATTGACATGAATCCAATCAGAAGAAGACAATCATACCAAGGTTTTCAGAATAAGAGAGATTTAATTAAATCTTGTTGAAGAATTTTTTGATACATAATTTATGGATAATGTTTCAAGGCCAATAATTTCCTTGTAGAATTTTCAATGTTCTTGATGATTGTTAGTAGGAAAATAATGAATCATATTACCTATAGATGAAGTGATTACATTTTCATGTGGATTATAACATAAAAAGAAAGATGAATCTTGTAAAATAATAAAATTACTATTTTACAAAATGGTTTATTATTTAGGCAGGGTATTTAACTCGATGTGTAAAATTTAATTCGTAAATGGATATTGGGGGGGTAAAAACAACTATAACTATAAACTTTCGACCAGGATTATAAAATGGTTCACTCCTTGTGACTTTTTATTCTAAAAATATGATAATTAAAGAATCCATGTTTGTGGGACTATCCTACAGGGAAAGTAGTAGGTATTCATAACTAACCATGTAAATATCATGTGTTACCTTCTCATTATATTTTGTGTATATGAAATGTGAGGTTGATAAGTATAATTTGAATATATCATAACTAAAATATTTTTTATCGAGTGAGAAATTTTTACATTATAAGTTAAGAAACATTCTTATTAATGGAAATTGGATCCTTTGATTCACCCCATCTTAGTGGTCTTCATTATACATGAAAAAATCAATCATCATGGTGAACCATATCCTTCCATAAAATTAAAGTTATTCTTGGAATCTAGGAGAGATGGTTCCCTACACATGAATAATTTTATATTTTCATTAGGATTATATGGTTTTCTCACACCACTCCCTAGAAGAAAACATATCATAAACTAGAACCAAAGGGAAAATACACTCCTCTTTAAGGAAGCACAAACAAATTTTTTTGGAATTTAGGGTCATATCCACTACCCATTATAGAATCATATATCACATCATCAAACACAGGTTGGTTTACTCAATCCCAAGAAAATAAACATACACCCTCTTAATAATAACCTAGGGGAATACTCAATACCTTGAATGGAAACATATATAATTTCATTAAGCACACATGGACGTATATTTTACCATACCTTGAAGAATATACCACATCATTAGGAACCTATTGGAATAATTACACCCTTCTTTGGGAGAACATATCATATCATCAGGTATACACCCACAAAGGTCACATACAAATAATGAAAAATTGAAAATCATAATCTTTCCCAAAAGCTTACAAGAACATCATCAAGGAATAAGTCCCTTGGAATTATCCCCTAATGATAGGTAATCACCCACATCACTTCTTAAGAATCTATTCTAATGATAGAAAACATACATTACACTAGAGATATGGAATAAATACTTTCTCACTATTGATGTAGTGTTAGGTTAGTCCTCTCTCCAAACGTATACTCGAACAATCTCAGGTTCTCCATATTAGGATACACACATATAGATAGAGGATATTCATTCACCCATCAAATTATAGAAATTTACAAGAGGATTTATGGTAATTGAAAATTATAATTCTTTATACCTCTAGTTTATACATATAAAAAACATAATGATCCGAAACTTGGATGGTATCAAAGGATGTGTTCTCAAGTTTTAATATAAATCAATTTTATTTTATCACATTTTATAATAGTATTTACAGTTTATCTATTATCCATTAGTGTTAAAGGAATCAAACTAGAGTCCAAGTATCATTCAAGTCCAAATGAAATTTCCATTATTTCTATAGTTTTTTGAAAATATTTTTTTTATTTTTTTACAATCTCAGACAAAGAGTGAGACCACATATCATTTTATATATAAATAAAAGTACAATACCTTTAGATATGTTTATGGACCACATACAATATATATGTTGTTATTCACTTTTTACAATATTTTGCACTATAAAATGAGCTCATCCATCCCCAAGATGTCACCACCCATAAAAATGTGGACCACGCTCCATAAAAATCATCTCAAATAAATTATAAAATAGATAAACATTATTTTTATATTATAATAAAAAATTAAAGAGTTAAATTCTAGAAAATAAATTAGAAATTACTGACTGGAAATATTCTAAATTCAAAATATATATTAAAATGAGCTTTAAACACCCCATGTATTCATTTATATCATTAGTATACAAAATCATAAATTTTTAATATTATTTAATCCCCAAAATTCTTTAAATACATTATAAATCCATAAAAAATTTATTATAGTGACAACCCTCTTTATTTCTCGAAACTAATCCGTTATGATAATTTTCTTAGGATGTCCTTTATCTAATCTTAGGAAAATCCCCATATTTATAAATAATTACAACATTATCCTGTATAATAATCATATTATCCTCTTTCCCAACAGAAATAAACCAACAATAATAAAATGTGAATTAAACCATTAATGATTTGAAGTGTATTGATAAACATACCTTATGAAAAAACCAGAATTGAACAACATTTTAATCCATTTTGATTAAATGAAGATATACCTTGGAATTTAAATGAGTATTCAGTAGGATCACCTAGATGATCATTAATGTGGAAACTTCCTAAATTTTTTCTTAATTAATCTATTATTTTTATATGAATTTTAAAAAAACTAGATTATTTCACCATAACCATTTTTTTATTTCAATCCCTAGAATCCATACACAAGACCCTTATATAGGTGACCCATAAGTATTTACCTTATGAACATGACCCTTTCAAATTACCAAAACATAGATGACCATTACCTTCCATAGGGACCCCATGAGCGACTTTTACCCTAAATGTGAAGGACCCTTACATTTTTAAACATTGATTCAAAATAAAACATAAAAGTTGAATGATTACTCTAAAAATTTAATATAATTTCCTGTATACCCACTGGTTAGCTCAAATAATAGCCATTTTTGGCATTACATAAGGGTATTTATGCCCAAAAAATCTCTTATCCTATAGAATAACATTGTATTCCCTTACAAAAATATACTATTTTTATTTTATACATAGTATATGAAATTCTCATATCAAATAATTTATATCCTATACACATAGTAAAATAATAATTATGAAATAATGGATTTACATTACATATAGAAAAAATACCCTTATGGAATATTATTTTCCCCTTATACAACATCCCTTTTCCATATCCTGACCCATATATACATAGGATCTCTACAACTTATCCAATTTTGAATCATAATAGGGAGGTTACTCTTATAGACTAGGTACCCATATGTCTTAATAACTCTTTATTTGAAAAATATTACATACTTGAGGGTGTAAAATTCTATACGTAGTGAAATGACTCATATTCATTTAATTTATCATTAATTTACCCATTTGAAAATAGGTAGTTAATTTTCCACCATCCACAAAATATCTCTTAATTGTAATTAGTGAATGATTGTAATACATTTTCTTCATAATAAAGTTAATCTTATGTATATAGTTACACATTCTTGATTTAAATTATTTTAACCCAAATACACTATAAATTAAAATAATTATTCAGAAAATAACCTTACACATCAATCATGGCTAAAACATAAAAACCTATAATATTTTTAAAATTCTAAAAAAACTCTCCAAGCATCATTTAATCACATGAGACACAAAATATCCCTAATACCATATCAAAAAAAATATTTATTATGGTCTTCCATATCTTGGAATTATGATATGAGTCCTAATACATTTATAATTTTCTCTCTAAGAAAAAATTAATGGTATCATTATTTTTTTCGACCAAGTGGGATGAAATTCATTTTAACCTCCCCAAAATAACTCTTATCATCATCAGGAAGTATATTAATTGAACCTCTTTTCCCCATCCTTATATCCAATTATTTACTCTTCGAACAACCATATATATTATTCTTATTATGTTAATTCTATCATATAACCCAAATAAAATCCATTTAATCAAAAACATGTCTCTAAATTGAATTATAATGGTAGATATTTCCATGGACTCCATGATGATTCCCCAAATCTACTGGAATTAATGTATTCAGAATCCATTAATACCACACCCCCAATGTAAGTGTTATTTTCATTTTTATGTTATTACCGAGTTGTTGTCACACTTCAGTATGACTCACCATTCCTCATCTGAATCTATTACCTCACACATAATACTATATTTATAATACACCTCTGGAATCATTTCTCATGTTAACATGATACCCATGATCACCAAATTTCATGAACGCATTATAACATCATACATACATGACTATTCAAACAACGTGAATTTAAATAAAATATTTCATTATAATACATTACAAAGAAATTTTAGGTTTAAATTTTACCGAATAATAAAAAAATAACTAAAAAAATTAGACTATTTTATATTGAATTCCATTTTTACAACTATATTAAATACATATTAACATTTAATAAGTCATCAAAACTTTTTAATATAATCTACTAACAATATACACTTCATGGAAAAACATTTTTATTAATTTCTATTATAACATGGGGAAATGAAAATATAAAAAAGGGGCATCTCAGATTCATAGTAAGGGTCAACATAATAGATATCAATCAATGATCCTAAATAATCATAACATAAAAATTTCGGTATAACAAATATATATATATATATATATATATATATATATATATGAAATAATAACAAAAAAAAATAGAGATATTAAAACATGATTCGTGGAGTAAACAATGACATATCATCTGAAATGAATCAAGAGAGTGTGGGAATTTGAGTCAAAAAACCTGATCCATGAGAAAATAACAGAGTCAAAATAATAACCATAATACTATCACATAATCCTAAAAATATGATATAAGTATATTGTGATAATATCCAAAAAATACCCATGATATAGTTTAAGAGCATATCTAAAAAGGAAACCTTTTTTTTAAAACATCAAAAAATATACTAGCATTTTTTCTAAAATATATCTAAGAAAGATAAATAATTTTATTTTTATAATATACAAGATATATCACCAATTATTTTTTGATCATATCCAAGATTTATAAAAACCCTCTATTCTAAACATAAACATTATATTACATTTTCAGAAAATGGAAAACAGAAAACATTACACATACATATCTAATAACACTGTACTTGTCTAAAGCCTTTTGAAAACATGTAAACCGATACACTATTGCATAAATGAGCTAAGTTATCTCCCACTAGGATATTCTGGACTATAAACTTTCTTAGGAACTTAAAACATAATAAATATCATCATAATCTGGTGATGGAAACATAAAAATTGGTGACATCAAATTCTCAGTAAGGATAAAATCAGGAGACATGTAAGCATAAACATGAGAATTACAATATGAGAATGTGACAATGAAAATAGAAGATCATACCATGATTATAAAATATCATAATAAATATCATGTCATCAAAATTGGTAGGTCATAATCCACAAATCATAATTAAATAAAGAGTGTATGCCCTAAAATAATAATGTAGGAATAAAACATGGAAGTGTGGAAAATATATAAGGATATAATGATTTCCCTATTATCCAAGGCATCACTGCCATGAATATTTAATTAGTATGGTTTCACACAAACCATCATAGAATCCATGTTTCACTCCCTTGTCCATCATAGTTGCATGATTTAACTTCTTATACCATCTTAGTAGTCATGTTTCACTCCCACAACCATCATATTAGTCAAGGTTCACTCCCATGACCATATTAGTATATCTCATGAGATATAAATCTATTAATAATGCATTGGAGGGATATATAGGACCAACCCAACACATAATGAAATCATTCACACAAGTACCACAAGACCAAAAATAATCATATCATAACCCCTGAAATGAAATTTATATCATAAACATGTAAATATGTCATAACTTGTGGAATGATAGAGGTTTTCTAACAATATCATCAAAAGAAAAACCCATATAATGAATTGGGTTTACAACCACCAAATATTTTTATGAATTTATTAATTTATAAGTGGCTGAAAATCTTATAAGAGAAAACTTACGGTTCTATTATGTAATGGATTCCAAGAGAATCATCTCAAACGAAGTGCATTCCCCCTGAGGGAAAGGATCCAGGTTGAGAAAAAGTAAGATACTAATTTTTTTGAGACATAATAAATGTGAGTAAATTCATGATTAACTCCAATTTATGTTATAATAGATGGAAAATAATTTATAATGTCTTTTAAAAACATTTCTTTAGGAAAATATCCTTTCTTCTATGACAAATTCTTTTTATATTATAAAACCTTTTTCATTGAAAATAACCTTAAAAATTTATAATGGTCACTTTGAAACCAACAAAACATTTTATAAATCCTTTTTTATTGAAAATTATCATCAATTATCTTTTCAAATCATATTTGAAAATTTTTTTCAGAAACATGTTTTATGAATACAATAGATTTTCGACTAAAGAGAGAGATAATCTGATTTTACATAAACACATTATCATTAGTACCAAAGAGTATAATAATGGTACTAACACATGTGGATATCTTGAAAAAATAAATAATAAGGAAACTCATGAATATTATTAAGATATGAACCATAAGATTTCATCAAAAGGAGCATAATCATAAATAATCTCGAAAAGCTATGAGATTGTCTCCATAAACACTTAAAACTAGGTAACTTGGGATCATACTATCCATGTTAGAAAATATAATTACATGAACCTTAATATATCTTTAAAAGAATGAAATAAAATATATATCAAATTAAAATTTAAGTATATACTTCTCGAAAAGAGTTTAGGTGCATAACAAAAAACGAATCTCAAATAATGAAAATTGAGACAAAACCATTTTACCGATTAGGTAAAATTTTATAGTTTATTCCCATGGAATAATGATACTCAAATGGGAATTTGTATACAAATAAATTTAATATCAAGATACATATAATAAAATCATGGTATGAACATACATCCCAAAAACGGAAAGAGTGGTGAACATGGCATGTATATCACATAAATTAAAAGTGAGTTGAAATCCCATTACTGTGTGTCATGACTCTCTCCATACTCTTAAAAATTTATATATAATAAATAAAAGATTATTATTCATTGTTTAAAGAATAATATTCTTATAAATAAAACCATATATCATTTTATTATGACCTTATATTACTCTATTGTTAACAATCCATTGGAAAAGATTTACTTCAGGTAAAATTCACTGTGTTGTTTTCTTGTATTTAATTTGTTATATATTTGATCCTTATAATTATATAATGATTAAATAATCTAAACCATGATATAAATATCAGGTATATTCTATGTATGCGTATTATAATAATCTATAGAATATCGGAGTATGAAATGCAATACACTATTCATAAAGATGATAAACTATATGTATGTTTGGACATTGTTTTCGTCTTTATTGTCGTATTGAAAGAAAATATAAAAATGAAATATTTATGTATATGTATCATTAATACAATACCATTACTATATCATATATAATAAAATTTAACTATACCCTTCCTTGATATATTTATGTGGTGTGTGAATGAATCACATCGCTTTGAGGGGGTGGTAGTCCACACATCCTCAAACTAGACAATCATGTTAACAAAAAATAGAAAGTAAATAGTTTTATGTTGTAAAAGGAATAAAAATTATTAAATAAATAATAAATAAAAAATATGAAATACATAAAATGTGTTTCCATCCTAATTTCCACCATGAATGATGGTAAATTAAAAATGAACAATCCTCGTTTCATGATGCAGTAATTCTCCATACACAGAAACAATATCTTAGATATCCATTATATGGATTTGTTTGTAATTTTAGTTTGAACCAATAGAAGAAAAAAATCATAGTATATTTAGGATATTATTTTTTCCCCACAAGAATGGAATATGGATATTGGATGGGTGGAGAAGGAAAATAAAAGAAAAGATCTTAAATGAAGATGTTACCTACAAATCGGGTAACTGCTATTGGTTTGTACCAAAAGGATTACATGAAAGGCTATATCCCCTAATAGAGGATTAAATCACTAATGAATGATTGATGGTAGAATAATTTTCTAGATTTGGTTCGAACATAACATGTTTGAGTGGTGTGAGGAATTGGTACGGTTGGTGGCCATTTAGAGTGGAGAAGGGGTGACACTCTCGTCAATATTGCAAGAGATAATTCCACCAAAATTTTTCTTGTAACACTTCTATCCAATAATTTAAAAGTTAAAAAAATTGATTATAGGGTCTAAATATGGATATACAATGGGATTTGGAAAATTATCTAGGGCATCTTGGGTTTTAATTTTATGCTTTAGTAATTTATTTGCATAATTTTTCTCTTAACCGATGTAATTAATTTTTATATCTTTCACTAATATTTTTGTCAAAAAATGTTGAATCTATTAGATATTATAATATATTTTGAATCCAAATATTGAAAACATTTTTCATAATTCTAATCACATAAGTGTAAAAAAATAATTTTAAATACATCTCGATTTCGAAATGATGTTGTATGTTTTTAAAGTTGAAAAAAATTAAAATTTTTCTAAGTATTTATTTCAAATATCAATGTGAAAATGTTTACAATGAACCACACTGGATAATAAGATTATAATAATATATAATTCAATGTTGTGATAAAAAAAATATTTTAACATTATAAATAAATTAAATTAAAAAAGAGGTTCTTGAATTAAAAATTTATCTTTTTAATTATTAATACAAAAATGATGCTTCTCAGAAAACACCCAAAATTTCTCCCTTAGATAATTTTGAAATTATAAATTAAAAATGATATCAATTTTATCAAATTTAATTTCTAAATATTTCAAAAAATTACTTTTATTATTAGAGTCAGTTTATTCAAGAAAGTGGTATTTCTAAATATAAAAATGACTTTACCAATTATCCTATCTTTTGTAATCAATATGTTTAATTTATATAAAAAATTTTAGATAATATTTTTAAAATATTTATTACTATTAATATAAATATGTTAAATATCTAGGCCATAATTAAATTATTTAAACAATAAAATGATGTCTCCTAGAAACTCAATGTTGCGTGTATCGTACGAAAACTTAGTGTTGTGTGTATTGTATGCCTACTTAGTATTGTGTATATCATACAGAAAATATATTTTGCATGTAATGTACCAAAATTTGGTTTAGTGTGAAAGTATTATTTTACATAGTTATTTTCAAGATGATAATTTTAATTTATTATAAAAAACAGGTCCATAATAATATCGAGTGTAACATTCTACCACCCAAATCTTGATTTTTTTGTTCATTGAAATTCATCACTTCAGTAAAAAAATAAGGGTAATTATTCTTCATCATATCATCAAGTTCCCATGTAACTTCCTCTAACTTGTTATTTTTCCACCAAACCATGACTTGGTGAGTGGTCTTGTTTCATAGAACTTTCTCTAATCAGTCCAGAATTTCAGTAGGTTTCTCTTTGTAAGAAATATCATTATCTAATGGTATTACCTATAAGATTAGTACATGTGAATTCTCAGGTATATACCTTCTCAGGAGAGATACATTGAGCACATCATGTACTTGTGAGATATTAGAGTAAGTTCCAAGTGATAAGTTATTGTCCTGATATCATCATGAATTTCAAATCGGTCGATATTTCATGGGCTTAGATTCCATTTCTTCAATAATCACATTACATTATTCCAGGGTGAGATTCATAGAACCAAATTTTCACCAACATAAAATTCTAGATCACACTGATGGTTATCAGCATAAATTTTTTACCATCTTTGAGTGACCATGATATTACGTTGAACAGTTTCTAACTTTATTGACTATTTATTTGGTGATCTCTGGTTATAATGACATTCTTTCTCCGACATCATCCCAACACATTGTAGATCCAAATTTATTCCCATGGATGGATTAATAAGGTGGCATATGAATTTTTGAGTGAAAGATATCATAGTATGAAAACATAAATAGATGAATTTTTTGATCCCAACCACCTTTGAAATCCAAGAAACAATATCTCAACAAATCCTCTCAGGTATGATTTGTTTTTTCTAGACTAGACATCTATTTGAGGATGATAAGTAGTGCTGAAACTGAACTCTCTATCAAGTGATTTCTGATGAATTCTCCAAAACATTAGCTTAAACCTCAGATCTCGATCTGATAAAATGAACCATGGTACTCTATGAAACCTTTCCACTTCTTAAATGTATATTCTCAAAATATGATCAGGTGATAAATCCTCTATGATAGAAATGATGTGTGATGACTTATTAAGGAAATCAAATAACACCCATATAGAATAAAACCTTTACCAGTTTTCAATAGTCCAATGTCTAAATGCATAGTGATAATCTCCCATTTCCATTTTGGTATGGGTAATGTAAGAAAAAACCCTTTAGACTACTTCCTTTTAGCATTAACATGTTGGCATACCAAATATGGAGATATAAACTCCATGATATCTCTCTTTATTCCATCCCACAGAAAACATTATTTTATGTCCCTATAGATCTTCATACATCCTGGATGAATAGATAATAAAGAACACTGAGCTTCATCTAATATCTCTTTCTTCAAATCTATCATGTAAAGAACAAATTCATGATTCTTGAACCTTAACATTCCATCCTGCTCAAGGTTAAACCTAAGAAAATTTCAAACCATCATTTGTAGTTCTTCATCTTCCTTATGTTCCTACTTAATCATTACATAGATAAAGGGTTGAACATTCATTTGAGAAAGATAATATTTTTCTCATTCCTTCAGGATTTCTAGATCCATCCATTGAAAATCCAGAAATATTGGACCTTTTGTGATCCTAATCATATATAAGCTATCATGATATTTTCTACTCAAAGCATCTACCACCATATTTTCATTCCAAAATTAGTAATTTATAGAGCATTTATAATCCATTATCAACATTAATGATATTCTCTGGTGAATGTTCAACTCCTTCCATGTGAATATGTATTTCAAACTTTTTTGATTGGTATAATTATCACACATTTCCCCATAAAGATAACGCCTCCAAAAATTTAATGAAAAAATTAAAATTGAAATATCCAAATCATGATTTGGGTTATATTGAACATGAATATTAAACTTTCATTAGGAATAGGCTATGAAGAAGTTATTTTTCCTATGAACACATATCAATCCCTTCATGGACTCATCACTATAGATTAAAAACCCTTCTCCACTACATGGTAATGTTAGAACATGACCACTGAAGAACCGTATCTTACATTCCTTGAAATTTCCATAGATTTTTATTTCCAAAGGAACATAACACCCTTAAGATTTAACATAGTCAGACGATTAGATAATAATGAGAAATAAATTACAAACCATTGATGTCATCAAGATAAAACAATAAGGCTAAAGATCTTAGTCACAATGGTTAGAGTATTCCATCTTTCATTATCCTTCTTCATAGATGTATCTACTTCTTACCATCTCTTGAGATTACATAACCTGAAAGAATCCATTTGTTCCCAAAAATCAATATTTTTAAATTTCACATATAAATTATCCTTCATTAGGGTCTTAAATACAATTATCATGTGATCTTCATGGTCTTCCATTCTCTGGGAAGGGATAATAATATCATTTAAAAATAATACCACAAACTGGTTGACATAATCTCTAAGGACTCTATTCATAAAATACATAAAGATAGAATGGGAATTAGTAAGACCCAAAGGCATAAATATATATTCATAGTGACCCAACCTTATACATGATTTTTTCTTTGGTATATTCCCCTTTTTTAACATCAATTTATGAAATAAATAATGAAATAATGTCTTGGAAATGTATTGATATTCACGTAGTTGATCAAACATGTCATCAATAAAAAGAACATGATACTTGTTATTTATTGTGTTCCTGTTAGACTATAGATAATCAATGAAAAGTCACATTAATCCATCATTCCTTTTCGCAAAAAGAACTGGTCCACCCCAAGGTGACATATTTTCCCAAATGAATCCATTCTCAAGGTTTTCCTACAGTTTATTCTTTAAATACTGAAACAAAATCGGGTCCATACATTAAGGAGTCACTAAAATTGGTGTTGGACTAGGTAAAAGTTCTATCTAGAACACAACTTCACGTATTGGTGAAGTACTAGGAAACTCTTATATAAAGAAATCCAAAAATTCCTCCAAAACAAGCATTTCCATCGATATCGATCTCCTCAAAAACCTATTGAGATAAATAACATTTGTGAAAGGATTTTAAGACACATAAACTAGATTTAATCTCCATAGTATGTTCATAGATATCATCACATTGATGGATGATCATAGGAGGGATTGAAATATCGAACATAACTTCTCTTCCTTAACAATTTTGGTGGTATTTATGTAGAGAAATAAAATCCATGCCTAAGAAGACCTAAAATTTTAACAAAAGAATAATGACCTGATTTTTTGGAAGTAATTTCCAACAAACATCCACCAGAGATGAATCCTAGACTTGAGTTGAAATCATCATTCCATTTTGGTTTTCACTACTAGTTCCTCCTCTAATTATTTTAGAGGAATATTAACCCCCATAAAAAAGTATTTTGATATGAAAGAGTGGGTATATCTAGAATAAAATATGAAATTAGTAAGTCGAGAGTGGATAATCAGTTTACCTTTCATCACATCCTTATCAGACCCCTCATCAGAAATAAAGATTGCAAGAGATTTCTCCTTATCCCTCAGATTAAGAGGTTTTTTTGTTTGTTTTTCATCAATAACACTTGGTTTTGGATAGTGGATAGCATAATTATCATTCTCCTTACACTATTACAATTTAGTTGTGGGAGGTGAATTATATGTTTCACTTTATCAATTAGCATTTTAGATTACTTCTTCCCATCATCTGGACAATTAATTTCCCGATGGACTTTGCTTCCAGACATAAATCATTTATTTGGACCCTTAAGTAAATTTCCCTCATGCATCATCCATAACGTAGATCACAAAATAAATTTTCATCTTCTATTTTTAATAGTTTTTAGAGTTTCCTTTGAACTCCATATTTTTCTTCTTTTCGAAACCATGAGATTGATATGTGACTCATACCTCTATTTCACCATTGATTTCACAATGAAAGATATCTTATTATCTAATAAAATGTCTTATGGACTATTCCCTTCTAAGAATTATATTTAATCCACTAATTAAATTATCAATTTTACTTTTGGGATGGATGATAATTCTTGAAGTGCACCTTGCATGTCTCTTGAAATTACCATCGTAGGTACAAAAAAACCAAACATCTATTTTCAAAAACTCAATAAAATATTTATCCATACTGGTAGAAATAATTCATGTAAAGTAATTATTGAAAAATATGTTCTTGAACATATCCCAATTCATAGATTCTATCTCACCATGATGCCTCATATTCTTTATAATATTCCACCTATGAGATTTTTCTCCTTCTAACTGATAATAATATAGAATTAATTTCCCATGTTCTATACACTGAAGAATACATAATATCTTTTGAGTGGTACTAATGAAATATTCAGAAATAGGTAGAATTGAACACCCTATGAAATAAAGTGGATATTTCCTCATGAAAACTCCATAGAATGATGTTCCTTCTATCTCTCATTTGTAAGTCCACTATGATACATATCTTGAGAAAGCTGTATGAGAATTGAATCGAAGTTTTCCTTTCCAAATCCTACAACATTCAGTTGTTCATGAGGAAAGTAGTTTAATTGTCTGTCTCAACTTCCATTAACATGGTTCTTTCAGGTTATATCCACTGACAAAAACCAAAAGCATAGAGTATGAAATATTTATCATATTGAGGAACCACATAATAATGAAATATCACTTTTTAGATGTCTAAAATATGAATTATTCCTTAATATATGACACCATATGTTTATCCTAGGATATTCGTAGCCAAATTATATTCAATTCCTTAATAATGGTTCATGAGGAGTTTGTGAATACCCATAGAATATCCCTTAGGTGTGTCAAACCAGGTGTGTAGTAAGGAATGTTGTCATGTACCTAATAACTATAAGTCAGGACTGGATCATGTTTTTAGAGTTGTTACCCCTCAGTATATCTATTCCAGAACCAAATCCACTTGTAGTATTCATATAGAGATTTATTTTTAGAAAACCACTCATACTATACTTAAAAAAATCATGTACATTTTCCTATACATTGACTCATCCCAATACTTATTCCTTAGACATGCCCTTTGGGTGACCACAAAGTTTTTCTCATCCTAGTTTAAAATGGTTTAATAAACTTTTCCTTTGATACCAACTATAGAAACCCACACCTTTTAAACACTAACAATACATTACATTTTTAGAAAACACAAACACATAAAAAAAATAAATAAAAAAAAGACTATACTAGTCTAATGACATTGAAAACATGGAAACATAAACACTAGTACATTAATGAGACACATTATCTCCTAGAATCATCTTCTTGACTAGAACCCTCTTAGCCGCATTTACAATAATACATATCTTCAAAAAATAGGGAAGAAAACATAAAAGGGTTAAGCTCAAATGCTTATTAATGTTAAACAAAGGATACACGTAATCATAAAAAATATCATAAGGGTATGATAATGTTATTATGAAAATATAAGGTCATACCATGTATATAAAATATCATAATAGATATCTTGGAATAAAGAAAGGAAATTCATAAAAATTGGATCCTAATAAAATATAGAGAATAATACATAAAAGAATAATGTAGGAATAAATCATGGAAGTATGGGAAACACATCATCATGTAATTATTTCCATAGTACCCAAGGCGTCGATTCCAAGACCATCTTAGTGGTATGGGTTCACACCGCATACCATTATTGTATTCATGGTTCTATCCCATGGACATCATTTTAGTATGAATTCACTCCTCATACCATCTTAAAATTCATGGTTCACTCCAATGGACACCATAGTATTCAAGGTTCACTCTCAATACCATCTTATTTTATGTCCCTTGATATAAATCATTACCCAATGCATTAGAGGGAGATATAGGTCTCACCCTTCACATAAATAAATCATACATAAATGTTCTACAAGATTATAAATAATCATATCATCACCAATAAAATGTAATGGGTATCATAAAAAAATAATCATATCATAACATGTAGAAATAGACGTGTTTAATAATCATTTCATAATCAGAAAAACTCATTAAAAGAATAAGGTTTCAAAAGCATATAACCCGTGAAAGAGAAACATGTTTCATTACCTCATGCCATAAAAATATAATAATTTTATAGAAACAATGTGAATGAAAAAATTAAATAATTTTCCCATAGAGGCTTGATTAACACCAATGGATGTTATTTTAAATGGTAACTAATTTTATAATATATATTAAAAACATTTCATGAGGGAAATATCCATTCTCCGTTGAAAATTAATTTTTTATAATATAAAACCTTTTGAAAATATTTATCATTGAAAATAGATTTAAAAAATTATAATGGAATATTTGAAAACAATAAAACATTATTAAAATCGTTTTTCCTCAAAAATTATCTATAAGGGTCTTTTGAAAACGTTTTTAAAACATTGGTTTTTGAATACAATAGATTTTCGATTGAAGATAAAGATGATAAAAGTTTACATAAAAATATTATCATAAGTACCAAAGAGTGTAATATGGTAATAAAGCAATAGGATATGTTTAATAAATATTTTATAAGTCAAATCATTAATATTCTTGATATATGGACCATAATATTTTATTAAATTAAGCTTAATCATGAACAATCTCGAAAAGTAATGAGATATTCTCAATAAACTCTTACAACTAGTTATCATGGGATCATACTCTCCATGTAAGAAAATAAAATTTCATGAAGCATAAAATATCATGAAAAGAATGAGATTAATGATATAACATGTAAAACCGAATTATATACTCATTCAAAAATAGTTTAGGTGCAAAACAAACATGAATATGAAAGAATGAAATTGAGAAAAGAGTATTTTACCTATTTGGAAACTTCTGAAAGTTAAACCCCATGAAGGAAGGATCATTAAATGGGAATGGGAATAACAATAATTTTAATTATGATACATCTAATAAACTAATTATCTGTACATACCCCACCCAAAAGGAATGTGTGGCGAACATAGCTTGTATCTCGCAGAAATTAAATGTGAGATGAAGTCCCATTATCATTTTCTTGACTCTCTCCATACTCATACACCATTATTATATAGTTAATATAATTTTATTATAAATCTTTATAAGAATAATATTATTATAAATAATACCATATATGGTTTTACTATGACCATATATTATCCATTTATTAATGATCCTATGACAATGTTTCACTTCAGTTAAAATATAATTTGTACTTTGCATGTGTCATAATTTGTAATATATTTGGTTCTTATACTTATATCTTGATTAAATATGTAAAAATGATACAAATATCAGGTAAATAAATTATATGTGTATTATAATAATCTATAGAATATAGGAGTATGAAATGGAATACACTTCTCATTGATAAGGTAATCCGTATGTAAGAATTAACATTGTTTTCATCTTTATTGCTGTATTGAAAGAAAGTATATAAATAAAATATGTTTACATATGTATGTAAATATTTATATCTATGTGCGTATACATATTAATTTATCATGACTATATCATATATCATATAATTTCATTATATGCATCCTTAATAAATTATATGTGGTGTGTGAAAAAATCACATCGCATTGAAGGGGCGACAATCCACATTTCCTCAATTGATATTATCGTATTAACTCCCAATGCAATGTAAAAATATATGTGTTGTAAAAGTAATACATAAGCATAAATAAATAATAAATAAAATATATCACATATATAATTATATTTTTCATCATAATGTATACCATGATTGGTGGTAAATGAAAAATGAACAATCATCATTTCATGGGGAAATAATTCACCATACAGAGAAACAATATGTTTGATATCCATTAGATGATGGTGTTTGTAATTGTAGGTAGAAACCATAGAATAAAAACAGCCTACTATATTTATGATACTATTATTTTTACATAATAATGGAATATGGATTCTGGTTGGGGTGGAGAAGGAAAATAAAGGAAAATAGATTGATAGAGGGCATTACCTCTAAATCGGGTAACTCATTTTGGGTTGTGACAAAAGGATTACATGAGATTATTTCTACCCTATGGGAGGCTTAAAGTTATAAGGGATAATTTTTTTGAGGCTTATTTGGGATATTATGTCCATACATAAAGCGTTTGAGAGGTGTGATGAATTATTAGGGTTATTGGCCTTTTATAGGGGGGATTGGTGGCATGCTTCTAAATATTTGGATTGAGAATTCTGCCAAGATTTTTCATGTTTCTTGTGGATCCAATAGTGGAACAAAGTTGATAAAGGTTTTAATAGGGTTGAAATATGGATATCCAATAGGTGTTGGACATGTTTCTAGGCCATTTTATGTCTTAAATTAAAGGTTTAGTACTTTATTATCCTAATTTATCTCTTCACAAATGTAATTAATTTTAATCATTTTAACAACTATTTTTGATGAATTTTTTTTACATTATTAGAAATTTTAAATTATGATTAATCCAAATATGGAAATAATTTTTTCAAATTTTAATCACACAAGTTGTAGAAATTAATTTAATATTAATCATGTTGTCGAAATGATGATGTAGGGTTTTAAGTAATCAAACATTTTCTTATTAATTATATCTAATTTCAATATGGAAATGGTTCCAAGGTAAAAAAATTATTACTTGATAAGAATATTATTTTTTTCAACTTTGAGTTCAAATTAAAATATATTTTATCCTTATAAATATATAAAATTAAAAATCTGTTTTGAAATAAAACATTGTATTCTTCACTATTCATCGGATAATGAAGTTTCTTTTAAAAATACCTAAGATTGTCCCTAATATAATTATGAAATTATTAAATTGAACATGTGGTTTCTTTTATCCAATATAATTTATAATTGTATCTAAAATTACATTCATTATTAGAAGCATTTCATTCGAGAAAACAATGTGTTTTTAACCGTAAAAAGGTCTTTACCAAATATCATATTTTTTATTTTCAATATGTTTTATGTATATAAAACAATTTTAAAAAATGTATAAAAGTATATATTACTATTAATATAAATATTTTTAATTTATAGGTTATAATTGTCTTATTTAAATAATAAAATGATGTTTTTTAGAAACTCAGTGTTGTGTGTATCGTACACCAACTCAGTGTTGCGTGTATCGAATGCTAACTCAATGTTTCAATTATCTTTTGTTGACTCAGTGTTGTGTGTAACATATGAAATGTATATTTAGTGTAAAATTAATCTTTGACATTATGAATTTAAAGGTAAAAAAATATTTTTTCCAAATAAACTAGGTCCATAAAAACTCACGGTGTTATAAAATGGATCAAAATATATTATCTCATAAGATATAAAAAATTACATAATTCATTAGTGGGTTATATAAGACCCCACACATCATTAATATATAAATATGAGTTCCACTTGCAATCATTCATTCACCATATCACAAGGAACCCATTGAAATAAAATGTATTTCATATCTATTTAAATATGGATTCACATAAGTAATGATTCATAAACCCATAAATAATCATAACATGATAAGCCCATAAAAAATTAATTGTCATATGATATCATAAAGTATATTTTTTTATAAATACCATTCAATCTTGATAAATCCTATTGTATTTATACCATATAGATCTTTAGTTTACAATAAATGCAATAATTTATGTAATGAATCAATGTTTGGAATCTAGGTGAAAAGAAATGAATAAATTAGATTAAAAACATGTTATTCGTAATGTAAATACATTACCAAAAATTATATTCATAAACCGTCAATGACAAGGAATGAAAAAGGTAGTGATGGACCATTTATATATTTGAAAAGAACATTCCAAAAGCCATTCATTGAATGAATTTAAATGTTATCTTTTTAATAATACCCTTGATAAAATATATTTTTTATCAAATGAAAATGACATTGATGAAAAAATTATGAGATTAAAAAAAAAACAACTTTGGATATAATAATTATCATTGATAATTTGAAATTATTTTGAAAGAATTTATTTAAAGAACTAGGAGAAAATTAATTTAAAATACAATAAATTAATACATAGAGATAAATTTTCCTTTAAGTACATAAGGGGTGTGTAAATATATTTTCACTATGAAAAAACTAAAAAAATTAGAAAAAAGTTTCAATATATTTCAAAAATGATGTTGGTAGGGGTCTCACTGAAAGATAATTTTCAAAAAATTCAAATAATTAATGTTAGAAACAATTAATATTGAAAAAAAACTTCATTAATTTATCTTTAAAAATTTATCATTACTTTAAAAATATATTTTTTCTGTTAGATAAAATAATGTTTTTAATTATTGGAAATCATAATTAATAATTTTAAATAATATTTTTTGAATACCCATAACATAAAATGAGTATGCTATTATTCATTTAAAAAAGGAATATAAGGAAAATATAACAGTCACATGAGAAAAAATATAATATGGTATCAAATTATAATTGGTAACATTTATGGGAAATGATAATAGATTCAATTAGGGGAAAAAACATTAAAGAGAATATTGATTTTTTTAAACAATGATATAGTTTTTAAAATGAAATTCTATAAATGTAAAAGATTTAATTTAAATGAAATTTTAAAATATAGTTGAATACAAATAATCAAATAATAAAGTATTATGATTTTGGAAACTAATATTGAATGAAATAAGTTCAATAAGAATATTTTTTACTCAAAATATAGAGTTGAGTTTACAAAAAACCCATTCAAGAATGGTAACATATAAATCAAAAGAACAAGAGAGAGAGAGAGTTTCTATTAATGTAAATTTAAATATCAATATATTAAAGTTACTAATTATACATTAAGTATATATGGTAATTGACGCACCATAAAAACAAATTATGGTGATCACTATAAGACATGTCTCATAAAATTTATATTTTAGAAAATGGACCCCTCAAAACCATAGAGACATTCAAGTCATGAACCCTAGAATGATATGATTTTAAATAGAAAATTTCCTAACATAAATAATTAATATATCATGCTATAATATATTAAAGTGTAATAATCTACAATATTCTAAAAAAAACTTTGTGTAAAATATCAAATTTTAATCTAGGGGTGAACATTTGAGATAGGAATCACTAACTTCTTTCCTAATTCATTATGTGATTGTGCCTGACCTAAGGAATAATCAAAGTAATAAATATATTTGGATCAATATTACTTAATATTTAATTTAATATGGATTAATTATTATCATATGATATTTATATATTATATAGTTTTTGGTCATGTATTCCTGAAAATCGAATCAGTGTAGACTTATATCGATAATTTTTGAGATTAAATATGATATTTTAATAATAATTGATATAATTATTATGACCATTAAAAAAATTTTAAATTTTTTTTTCATTATTAACATATAATAATAGACATATATATTTTTCCAACGTATTCCAGGGTGTATTATTAAAAAATTGTTCAAGTAGGTGGTAAACCCAACCCCAAATAGAAACACACAATATATAGATGTGTGAGTATAGTTAATCAAGGGTGTAATATACTTATAAAATAATAATAATGATATTATTTTTAATTTTTATTTGTTGAATCATATTTCAAGTGATTTTGATAAATAAAAAAATTAAGATGAAAAATGGTACTTCATGGAGACTACAGACCTCGCAATGAATGTTTAACATTATTTTGATTTTCTATGTGGATAAAAAATAATTTGTTATTTTTTTAATAAAATAAAAAAAATATAATATACTAATGATAAAAAGGCCATTATATTACTTTTTTGGGTAGGATTGTAACATAAAGTTATTGAAGAAAAGGTGTATTGTAAGTAATACTCAGTTTGGTGCCTCAAACTTAATCATGAAACAATCATTGGAAATTATGTTCTGAGACAAACTAATCGGCTCTAAAAGATTACGAACTAGAGAGAGGATTATATTAGGGGGAAAATTATAGAGTTTCAAAATAATATTCAAATAAATTAGTGTTGAATGATGTGGAAGAAGTGCACCATTATATAAATGAAGTAAGGACAACTATTGGGAATTACATTTACATTTTAAACATATTATTTAAATATTTTTTGTTTAATGTATCAATCAAACATAGGTCAGACTAAAACAACTTTAAAGATGTCATCAAATTAGGATTGAGGTTCATTATAGATCTGTATGGGCTAGTTACAAGCATAGAGTTATAATTATAAAAAATGGAAATGATTTAAACCTAAGAACACTATAAATTAACTCTCCAGACAACAAGAAAGAAATAAAGAATTAGTGTACATCAAAAAATTATAGGTATAAAACCATGATACATAACAAAACAATACATAAGGACAAACTGACAAAACTAAACTTGTCATTTCCCATAGACATTTCCTAATGTGGCCTCCCTTTACCATCTTCCCAAACAACCGTGAAGTGATATAAGCCTAGATAATTCCTCGAACTACAAAAATAACATAAAAATACTTGTACCCTTCACAACCAAGTCTGTAAATGCATAAAAGTATATACAGGGAGTGAGAAAAATACCTAGTCGGTAAACACCCTGAATCATTATAATTATATCAACATGAAAATGTTATTTTTGACATTAAATCAAAACATGTTTTATAAATCATTTTATTGAGAAAATTTATCATAAAAAATAATTTGGTTATCCTTTAAAACAAATTAAAATAATATATACAAGAACATATAAATAAACATGAATGATTACATAGTTGTATGTAGTCAAATGAATCTATATCCCACAAGAAAAACATATTATTAAATGAGGTATACACATACAATTTTGATTAAAACTAAGAAAAAATGGGATCTAGACTATGGAAATATTGTTCTGGGACTCTTTTGAAATCCAAAGATGACATAACACGATTCATAATGATTCCAATTCCACCTAATGTATACCAGTGTGAGACCAACCAATTAGTTTTAAAAACATAATGAAAAACTATCAATTTTATCTTGTGGCTCGATACCAACTAAAAACGTGCCTAAGCCCACAATTTGAAGCACCCAAGGTTCCTAAAGTGATATTCCTTCATGAAAATAATAAATCAATGCACAAAATTTATTAGAACATTGAAAAAAGAAAATAATTTTCATTTTAGTTCTTGAAAAACAAATATATAATCAAAACCATCTCTGATACATTCCATCGATCATAAGAAGTGACAAAAGAAGTTAAAACCCCCTTTTAAAAAATTTTCCATTAAAAAGAGATATATTTATAAAAAATAAACCTCATATATATCAAATAATCAATTACATATTCCCTTAGAGAGGATAAAATAAGATTAATAAGGTATGAAATGAGTATAAACCACTATATAGCTACACCTTCCTTGCAAATGGAGTAAACATAGCCACATTAGGAAATGGTGATTTAAAATAATGTGATTGAATCCTCTCAAATATAGATTCATAAGAAGTAATATAAACTCCTTACCAATACCTCTAGATGTATCTATAAAATCCTTATGTGGTATAATCTTTTGAAGATAAGATAGTAAGATAATGATAACAAGGGGTTGAAATCCGAATTTATCTTGAGGAGATCCTCCAAACTAAAGGAAAATAACCAAACGACCAAAGTAATAACGTCTAAAAAAATCATGAAATAAATGCATTAGAAAAAATAGAAATTTTAGGATGTATAATGGATTAATGAGGGGATGTGAAGATTAACACACACTAAACATTCCCTAATAAGGATCACATGTATAAGATTTATGAGGTAAAACTCCCCCTCCATATATGATTGGAAGAATAATAATACATTTAAATTAATTATATTACCACCACATAGCCTAGTGTTTCCCACCAAGACATGTTGGTATGAATAAAAATATCTTAGGTGACTCATCGTAGCGACTCTCTAAAATATGGTGTAAAATCCATTGTAATTTTGGACCCAGCATTCCCAGAACCATGGTATGGAAGTGGTCACTCTATTTTTGGTCCAAAAGAATGACCGAATATACCATAGATGATACTATTTAATAATAAATATGTTTTGATTAATTTGTTTCACATAAAAGGATTTTAGGTTCAATATGGACAACACTACAGTGTGGCCCTACCCATGGTGTGCCTAAAAACACAAAAAATCATCCTATGCTAATAGAACCATCAAGGATTTTTTGAAAACCTATTGAACCACAATAGGGAAAAAATCCCAAACTAAAAAATAACAGTGACCATAAGGGTGTCAAAATTGTACCCACCATGAAAATTTATAATCCAAAATAGCACTCAGGATTCTCGATTCACAAAGAGATATGGCCATTATAGTTTCAATAGTGCTTCAAGCTCCCCTGTCTCATAGGTATCTTATCTTCGCTAATATAGTATAAACAATTTGGGATTTTTTTTACCATGTTGTACATTACTATGAAAATGAATATTCAAAAATAGTTTCTTGACCCATATGGTATTAGTATTAATATCATTATATTTTAAATCTTTCTTAGTAGAAGGGTATGGTTGATACCTCTTTTTTTTTGGAAACACGAAACACACCATGATTAAACATAAAATTAGAAAGTAAATATAATAAATATTTCACATTTCCATGATGTTATAAAATATCAAAAGGACAAAAAAATTCCTATGATAACATATCATATCTTCTAAAATGAGGATTCCCCAAATGAGGTAAATCCTTAGAAAACATGATCAGCTCCCAAAAAAACTATCAGGTGATGCAGAGATAATATATAGTATTTTTAGTGACTCTAATCTATATTTATACTCTTTCAGATAAAATTCAAACTCTTTATAATCTTTTGGAAAAAACCCTGTCCAACCAAATGTGTCTCTCCCAACACTTCCAAACCCAAAGAATATATAAATGGACAACCATAAAACACAATATATGGTTTGATTTTTATAAAACAACAAAAAATATATATAAAGTAAAATTTAACCATATAAAAATTATTTTATAATGAATCACTAAAATATATCATTCATGGTAAAAGATTATATTTATGGATTTGAATGATTTTCTCAGTCTTCCCATCTTTACATGGGTGATATTAAAATCCTAAATTCAATTTGTTACACATTTCTTCATTTGAAACTTTTAAAATACACTACTAAAATTAAATGTGTCTATTAGAAATATTATAATATGTTTCACCATATTGCTTCATGACCTCTGAAAAATACATGTTGCCAAGATCATCCACATTCAGAATCTCCTTAATATAGAGAAATTATCTGATTTCATGAGTCGATCAATGATCACATAAATCTAATAATTCCCACTAGGTTTATATGTTTAACTAAATATGTACTCCATAAATATATATATATATCATCCCAATTGTTCACCATAATGGGTAAAGTTTTCTAAAAAGTAGTAGGACTCTAGTTATTTGACGTGATCTTTAGGATGGTAAGACATTATGATATGAAGTCTATAATTATTCTGCTCAGCCCCAAACATGGAATGAAAAAAAATATGAGTAGAGAGAAATAAATACTTGGAACATGTTGTATATTCTAATGAGTAAATACTAGAAGAATCTGTTTATTTCACTACTCCAAAAGTCATAAATGAAAACATTTATGAGAGAATAACTCAGTTCTCCATCAATGAGGAGAAAATGAAATGGATATATAATCATGATCAAATTTGAGAGTGAGGATTTATTTTTGGGAATTTCACTTCAGAGTAATAATTTAAATCATAGAACAAAATGACATACCATATTGCAGCTCTTTTACAAGTTGATCTAGATATCCATGTAACTATGTGTCATTGGGGATTATTTGGAACATTAGACTCAAATATCCTTATCATCACCTTTTATGATTTTTTTCATCTCCTTCTATGGTTAGTTTTTATGGTTAGGTACTATTTTGTTTCTCACTTTTCCATAAAAGTGTTTTTGAAAGTATAATTTTATTTTCAAGAGATCTACTCACACCCAAACAAAAATAATGGTGTCTCAAATAATGATACATTTTTGTAATCCAAGGATTAATAAACCAACTATAATGTTATCCATTATCACCAAAATATAATAGAAGATTTATTTTAATTCCGTACTACTTTAAAATTCAAGACACCATCGGGAGACTGAGACTAGTCACCCATGGTCTCCCCAACATAAAGGGTTTCACTAAATTGTATAAAATTAGTGTTTATTGATTATTTAAGACATAACCAATAATAATGTAAATAAGTATCTTTTACACAATCTAAAAAAAAATTCCTTCCACGTTTTCCATATCCATGTACATCTCACTGAACAAACTCATCAAATAACACTCTTCTATTGATTCTTTCAATTATTGAGTTAGTAATTCCCCTATAAATGCATCGATACTGATATTACGATTTCTAGGTTTGTATGAAATATTAAAATAATTTTTTTTAGAAAATTAAAAATATTTTCTATATTTTTGGTTCATCTCTCTCTAAGTAAAATATACATCTACCCCTTATGATCTGTATAAAAAATACACCACTCCTCAATGAGATAATAACATAAATGATTGAGAGAATTAATCACTACTACCAAATCATGATCATGGGTAGGAAAATTATTCATATGAGGGAGAATATTGATGGATCCTCAAGACATCACCAATTTACCTTTATTAATAACACATCCTAACCCTATACTAAAGGTATCTAAAAAATTTCATAACCTAAACCAGGTCCCAGAATAATTAGCACTAGATTTGAATTCAATTGAACCATCAGTTCCCCAAATTATCTTTCAAAATTATCATTCCATTAAAATATAACACCTTTATAAGTCTAATATATAATAGTAGGTTCAATATTAGAGAAATATAAAACAAAATTATTGCAATTTCTAGACAACCCCAATAATATATTTCTCTAAAACACATAATTTGGTTTCTCTCATGGCACCACTACCAAAATATTTTCAAGATCCACTGAGATTCTACTATTAGACAAAATGCTGTCCAAAAAGAAACATTTATTGGATATAAAATTATCATTTAAAAATTTTTATTTATAGAAAATGTTCTTTTAGAGTTATATGAACAATGAAATAAAAAATTTTATTATGTTGAGTCATCATAACCAATAGTTAAAATATATGAAAACAAAATTCCATTATCTTTCTCAAGGAATTGGAATTTCAAATCAAGAATGACATAATGTATAACTGTAATACCATCAAAAAAATCAACCTATATGATATAAAAAATTAATATTCACCTAAATAAAACAAATACATGACTAGAGGATGATATAAACATAATACCTTCAAATGTTTCGAGCCATAAATTAGACTCCACCTGTGTATACTCCACTATATAAAGATGTATGTCCTAAGACCATCCAAATGATTTAATCTCTATATGAGTATCCCCTATTTATTAGATAGAATCCTAAAACCATGATATATGTATGATCAAATCAAGGAGCCTTTTTAATTGGTAAATTAAAATCTACATCAATTTGATAATTTTCTACAAATAACAAATATAGAGATCACACTATTCACAGTGGCAGAAGATCATTGGGAAACCATACAGTAATTATTATTATGGACAAACTTTATACATTGGAGGAAAACCAGTTATTGTTTCATAAAATAATCCTTAATATATAATATTTATATAAATTGATCAACCTCACCACAATTCAATGTTTTTCAAATTGACACACTCTCCCTACCCCATACTACAAAAAAGATCCACTAAGACATCTCTTCCTAGATTGGACTGCCTTATCCATCACCACATTATTCACAACCATAGAAATATTTTGATGATTTATTAGTGTAATAATTGAAAAATTAACATGCTATAAACCCATCTCAACCCATTTATTCATAAGGTTGTTATTTGGGAAATGTTTTAGAGATAGATGAAGCAACATAGAAAAACATGTGGAATGCTCAATCACAAAACAATATCCTTTATCAATGGTTAAAAACTCTTGATCCATCACCACATGTAATTTATCAAGATATAACTACTAATTTATAGTCTTAAAGTATGTTATATAGGTATGGTCCTTGTGTAATTTAGTTTCTATAATGGAATCCTACTATTTACTTCCATGTTATTCAATAATATATGTTGAAAACCCGACCTTAAATTCCCTTATATTCTTAAAAAAATATAGAAAAATATCTATTTATTCATGAAATTTCTCATGTTCTTAGGTTTCATTATCAAAATAGAAAATTGGTTGAATTTTTTAGTAAACTATAAATCATGATCCACCGTCCATTATTGGTTTTCATTTCCCACTTAACAAGGGGATTAAATTTTTTATATTTTTTCACACTAATGTGAGGTTGAATAATGGATTTTAATGTGGAAAATTACCTATTAGTCCTTCCCTTTAATTTTAGGAGAAAATTATATAATGTATTAATTATTAATAAAAGATATTACACCTTGTTTGGAGAGTAATAACAATGGAAATAAAATATTGTCTTTAAAATCTATATTTTAGTGATAAAAAACAAAATCAAACATGAAAAGGTTTAAGTTAAAAAAATTAGGTTCATCAAAATAACTACAAAAAAGATTTACAGTGTGGAATAATTAACAAACACCCATGGTAACTCAAGTCCAGATACAAAAGTGAGTATGATTGGCATGCTTCCACACATAATACACATATTATGAAGGTCCTACTCCATTTTACCAACTAACACCATAAATAAACATGTGTTTATATAATACTATTTTATAATGAATTAATCAATTTCAAGAAAAATTTTCCCCCAATATGGCCCACCAGAATGGTTTATGTGAGTTCACAATTACCTCCAGATGACAAAAAGCACCCGATTATCAACATAAAAAACTATGGTAGTGATTTCACATAGAGAATAAAAAAATATGTTTCGTGATAAAAATATATAGATACACAATGAGGGTAACTCATGAATATAGAGGTATACAACTAAGAGATATGATAAAAAAATATTTAAAGCTATATTGGGAAACTAAAAATGTCTAAAAATATAACCAAGTTTTCATGTTAGTATCTTCAATGACCATTCGAAACCACTATATAGATAAATGATCAAAAATGCATCCTCCACATACATAAAACCCTTTCATTTACTTGTATCCTTCAAAACCAGGTATGCATACATTGAAGATAAGATGATGAGTGTGAAAATATTTCCAAGAAAACAATGGATAAAGTCGAGTGTGTGGAAAATTCATAGTATGATTCCACCATGAATCTGTAAAATTTATTTCATCATTCAATATTTAGTTATAGACATAAAATAAAATATTTTTTGTATATAATTTCATTTTGAAAAATTTATAATAAAATATTAATTGGTTATAAACTAAAACAAACCATAAAAGGCCAAAAGAGTACGTAAATAAATAACAATGATAATAGAGAGGGATATGATATAAAATATATATATCTCCAATGATAAACATGTGAGAAATTGAGGTGTAAATGATACTATCAAAAATAAAACCAAGAAAAAATGGGCTCTAGTAGATGGGAATGAAAAATTAGGACATACAAATAATTTTATCATGTATAATGTTATTTCTAATGATATAAAGTATTATAACATTCATTCAGTATTTGGACCTCCCGTCCACTATCAAAGCATAATGTTAACCTATCCATAATATCTAGTGCTTCCATAGGAACTAGAAGTTTGTGTATATCTGTAACTCAATGAATAAAATGTTCCAAAATAGTCATGATTTCAAGAAAAATTAATAAAATCATGATTATAATTTGGTAATACATATCAACATGTAAATAATTACCCTTCACATGCATTAAAACCCATTTTAGAGTAAAAAACATCATTACGTATTCACGGAACACAATAAGGGTTTAAAAAATTCATTAAAAAGAAATACCCCTTAAAAACCATTTTCTATGCCAAAAAAGATGTATTTATATTTATAAACCTTATTATACATCAAATAACTATTATTATTACAAATGAATAAAAATAATAATAAAAACAACATATTCCAAGAGAAATAACCATTATATTGAGACCCCATTCTCGTTAATGGAGGAAAATTAACTACCTTAATAAATGTGATTGGAAACAAAGTGATCGAGTCCTCTGAAGTCTATATTCATAATAAAACATCAAAACATCCCCATAAACACTACTTCACCTTGCCATCACATCCCTTAATATCTTTAACAATGGTAGTAGAAAATCAATCTTGTAAGAGAAGGAGAAAATATGTTCAAATTAGAATATACCTTGGATATACCCAGCATACTATAGGAGAATCATTAATATACCAATTAAAGAATGTTGAAAACCACTCATAAAATAAACTGGATCTAAAACCAAATATAGTGGAGGATATAGAAATATTTAATAGAAGTTAAATTAATAAAAATATTCATTAAACACCCCATCTTATAGATCACACACACCAAAATTATTTTTTGAATATCCCCCATAAGATCAGTTGTCGGATCCGACATTTCAAATTAAAAAAAACAACAACACCATGACCTTGTGTTACACACCATGATATAGTTTCCATGATAAAAAATTTAATTGGATACAAAAAATGGTGAACCTATATATTTTTATTTAAAAATCATGGATTTTTTAGACACCCCAAACCCACTACAATGGTGTGGTGGCTTCCACTCAAGTCATGGTCCGGGATAAGACACTCGGTGACCCACGATAGATAACACACCCAATCATGAGTGTTTTGATTGTATAATTAAAAATAGTATGATTTTATGTAATCTACGACCTACACCATATCATGGTTTTTCCCATGGAACACCTAACAATATCCATATGTCACCCTTACCTTTTGTAACCACCTAATACTTCCCAAAATCATATAGAATGATAAGAGATAAAAAAGAAGCCCAAAATAAAACACATATATGACCTAGAGAATGTCAAATTAAATGTTTCTAAAAGTAAAAAATAATAGAGCGTGGGTGATATATGTTTTATAAAGCATCCTCCACATTTTGTTTTCAAATTATATAAACACGTTTCAATATTTTTTGACTTTATTTTTTCTATTCTAGTATTTTTGGTTTTCCATTAGAAATAGATTTTTCTATAATAATTTATATTATATTAAAAATATTATGTAACCCATCTTACCAAATTTGAGCCTTATAAACATAAATTTTATCCCCATATAAAATAATTTAATTTATAAAAAATAAATAATTGACTTGTAAATGAAAACATTTAATTAATAGAATAAATTATTATTCCAAAAAAAGTTGTTTTAAGCATTATTTGTTATTAACATTATTTATTACTGGTTACCAAATAAATTTTTATTTATATAATTATATATTTGTTTAATAATCATATCAAAATAACTATTTAACAAATTTATTGCATTAATTTTTTATAAATTAAAATATTTTTTATTAAAATCACTGAAAATAACAGTTGTATCATTATCATGTTCATTAAAAATCATAGTAATCTGGATTTTATACCAAAAACTGACATTAATGTTATAAATTAATATAATAATGTTGATCTAAAAAATGAAATCTATTTTTTGATTTAATTCTCAAGATTTATGAAATATTATTTCTATATAAGTGTATAAAAATATTTTTAATTTGAATTATTACATGAGTTTCATAAATTTAAATACATGTTTTATAAATTTAACCAATAATTATCAAATGATTTATTTTAAATTAACTTTCTTTGTTGAAAATTTAATTCAAATACTTTGAAATTATGGAAAGTGATGAGAGTAGAAAAGTTGAGATATTTTCACTATTAACCAAAAAATCAATTAATTTTAAAATATTTATTTGTTTTCATAAGATAATATAGAGATAATTAATCTAAAATAATGTTAATTATTTCAAATTAAAATTATAAAAATTATATATTAGTATTTTAAATGAAAAATTGTAATTTTAGTGCAATTTGATTCACTTAAAAAATGAAATTTTAAATTTTAATGTTTTATTAATCATATTTTTATGAATTTATAATTGATTTCTATAATTTTATCTACTATAAAATATACTAATATTAATATTTATATATCTTACATGTCTTAAGATTGTTTAGTTTTATTTTTCTTTAATATTGTGTTTCATATAACACATGCTATTTATGATAATAATAATATAAAGGTTCCAAAATATTGGGTCATTTCACTCTACCCCATTAAATAATTTCAATCCACATAATTTTAAATATTACCAATTGATGAAAGTAGGAAAGGGTATTATGAAAAAATTCATCTCTTAGAATTTTTGGTAATGGTTCATGCCTTCAGTACGCTTGAATTTTCTAGATTGGTCATAAGAGGTGTTCTGTGGAGGATCTATTAGGGTTCATTGAGTATGGAGGTATATTTATACAATAACAGGTGGTTCATGATGTGAAAAGAAAACTCCTGATGAGAGTTTGTGATTCTGAACATTTTTGGATCACGAATCAATGATTTTTTTGGGTGAGGACCCCAATGTAGATGTAATTTATGATGAAAAAGTGGAGTTGATAATCTAAATTAAATCAGAATGAGGCACCATGAATTTAGTCAAAAATTAGAAATTTTGGGCATTCGTGTATTGAATATGGTTCATAACTTTTAATGTGAGGTCCTATGAAAATTCCGTATGTGAATATGAAATTAATGACATTAATTAAAAAAGATACAACCTATTTAAATGTGTGATTATCAGCTGAACTCTTACATTTTAATGTTATTTACTATCATTTTTGTAAAAAAACTAGGTCTTATTGGGGGCCCTTCCACTTCCTTTCCTCCTATTTAAATCCTTGGATTTTAGAAGTTTTTATATGGAAATTTAGGGTAATTTATTCTCTCAATACCTATGATTACTTTCATTCTTCTTATAGTGATTCACAATAGTGACATTGTTTAGATTACCAATCCTTTGGGGACGATTATTCATGATTCATTAGCGATACCAAGGTTGTTCCTAGTATTTCTTCATGTGGTTGTGATTTCTGGGTTGTTTATCCTTTTCACAGTTGTGTATAGTGAAAAATAGATCTTATTTGAGTTAGGGGATCATCCTTCTGTAACTATTTACTTTAATGAGTGGGAATTTCATTAAATTTTTTAGATAATAAGGGAATACATAATAAAGTTTTTTTATTTTCATAATCTTAATTAGATGGGTTGGGGGAAATATCATGCTTTAATTCCTTGAAATTATTCATAATTAGATTATCCATGCTTATTTCCATTTCTAAAATTGTCAGCTATTGGGGCCCTTTCTTATGTTATAGATGATGAAAATGTGAGGCACTAGAAAAGTTTATTTTTTATATCATCCTAAAAAGGGATGATAATATATATATATATACATAATGAATTTTATACCCATGAAAATATTTTTTTTAGATAATACCCATGATAAATAATTAAGTGATGTAATGTAATCCCCTGAACCAAATTTTTGGAAGCTGTTATTTGGTGATTTGTGTGTGTTTTTTAGCCTTATGTTATTTGGGATGCTACGTAGTGATGGAGGTGACAAGATGGGTTGTTAGGTGTGTGGGTATGTGATGTGATATTGTTAGCATGGGATGTGATGTGAGCAGTTATGTTGTGGTTGTGTGGTTTAGTGGTTGAGTTGAGTTGTAATTAAAATGGTGTGTCTTAGTTTTAGGTGGCATGGCTATGTTAGTTTCTGGGATTTTTATATACGAAATTGATCTATTGGAACTAAATGACATTAGTTTGTAAATGAATAATAACGGGTTATCTATTTCATGTGGTAATTAGCTAATATAACCTGAATGATAAATTAATGGGTTTTATAAGGGTAAAATATAATGGAATCATATATTGGTGTTTGTGGTAACATGTTAAATAAATAAAATATAGGAATCTATAATTATAATTGGAATTAATTGACTATGTGTGGTTTGTGTGTGGTGAGATTAATTTAGTGGTGGAAATGGTTGTCATAGTTGATTAGGGGTGTAATGTTAGAGATGTTTAATATTATAGTACAATTGATGTATTCTCATAAGATAGGATTTTGTGATACATATATATCATATATTTTATTTTATTTCTATATTCCCCCACATTAAATTGATAACCATAATAATTCCCAATGATTTATTATGTTTTCCCTAACATTTATAATGGTGGTGATATAGATGGATGGATACCCCCTCTTCCCTTACCTTCCTTCAGCAGTGATAAAACATGTTGGTGATGTAGAGCACCCTATAGTGACGAGGATATGATATGTGGTTGGTTTTATGCATGAAAGGAGGGAATGAGGTTCACGTCCCTCTCATTCATTATAACATTCTTCATGGGTTATGTAATATTGCAAGTGTCTTCATGATAGGTGTAATGTAACGATCCAAGTGTCTTCTTTTGAGATGTGATTTGATGAGGCTGTGATTTGATGGTGAATGATTATATAACTGGATACTGGATTCTTTGAGGGTGTAGGAGGAAGGTATACATCCAAAACCACATCATAGATGGATGTTTATGTGATGTCATATGTATGTATGGGATGAGATATGAGGATGTTCAATGATGCGGTGTGAGAGATGAAAATCAATAGAGATGGGTTTCTAGTGAATTTGTGTTATGATTGTGATAAAATTTTACTACATTGGATGCATAATTTTGAATGTGATCCATGATGCAGATGATGTTAGTTAGTTTAACATTTTATGTGATTGTTGGAATTTTTTTTTCACTGCCACATTAGTATGATCATTACACATGTGAACTATAGACCAAAGGTATGACCCCACTGAGTAATCAATTTATTCTCACCATATTTATATAAGATTTTTTCATATTTTTGGGTGGAATTTGGGGATCATACTGGATATTTATATCTTTTAATTTGGAGTTGATGTTGAGTCGTTACTATAGGACATACCTTTTAGTAAAGATTTGGAGGCTTTTAATATATCTTCTGACATTATTCATGGATTTTTGGAAGACATTGGGATTATTTTTATATTATATGTTGTATTTTTTTAGTGTTTGGTTATCATATATCCTAACTCAATTTATTATAAAGGGAGATTCTATCAATATGTGAAATTATAACACCCTCACTATTATTCCCAAGCATAGGGAGAACTGGAGGCCAAAATCATGGGTCATCATCTCCATTCCATTACATTTGACTTAGGATGGGTACCGTTAAAGTGATTGGTTCATGAAAAAAATGTATCATATGTTTTTTAAGAAACAGAATGGAAATTGGAGTTAGGTATAGTGATATATGATAGTGTGGTAGGAAAAGAATACCGGTTGATCTTTGTACGTGGCATGGGCTAGTGATACTAGCCAGAGAACTAGAGTTTATGCCTCATGTGATCCTATTCAAGGACTCTATGCTTATTCAACAACTATGTGACATGGAACTATTTTGTAGTGTAGAGAACAAGGATAGGTAAATTCATTACGATTGATTTGGTTCATGACAAAATTTGGTGATCATAGAAACATAAAATAGATTAAAAAAATAATATCTGACAAAACATCATGGTACCATTATTTGGATAAATCTTTCACTTTCAATCATAGATTATTATAATCATTCATGATAATATTAAGAAGTTGAGATTTAAGGAAAATATGGTTGATCACTATAGAATCGACTGGATAGAGGAGGATAGAGCATGGAAGAGGGATTCACATGCCTCTCAAATATAGAATTTGGGAAAATATGAGGGGAGAATCGCAGATTAGGTGACAGAGAACTAGTTGGTAGTGATAGAGGTTCCTTTTAGTCTACTTCAATCTCGAGATGAGTAATGATACTTGTTGCTAGTTTTTCAGTTGTGGGGTGTTTCAATTCAGTGATGGATATTGTATATCGATGACTAATATGAGGCATGTCTATTATGGCTAATCATTCAGAATAAGTTCCTATCAAAATTCCTATCTATTTGAAAAATGAAGCGAAGTGATATGAGTTTCACTCTATTTATTTGAAGAGGTAGTCTGTTTGGGAGTTTGGGATCATGTTTCAAGACTAGTAATACTTTTTCCTACATGTTTTTCAATATTTAAATTATCATGCATGATATTTAGAGGATAATTTTCACCTCATGATCAGGTATTATGTGACCCCATTTACGAATCAATATTATCTGGAGGTGTAGAATAAGGTGGAGGTAATTTAGAATATTCATACTCCAGTATTTTGTCCTGTAAAGAGTTTCCAACAAGTAATAGTGTTGAGAAAAGATTCCTGAAATGGGAAGTGTCCATTAGGCACTTGATGTTTTCACTATTGTGGTACTAAAAATGATAGATCAATTGCATCCATTCTAGGGAAGTTGGATACCAAGATCATTCTAGGGGGTTTCAATTTTCATGCTACGCATCTATTGGAAATTCCCACCAATATAATAAATGTATTATTTCACAAGGCTACCAATTTCATATGAACGTTTAGGCCCACTTTCATCTTGTTTATCAGTTGCATCTAATATAGATTCTACTACAAGGATTGCTAACAATTATCTAGTTACAGGGAAAATAATGTGTTGTTAGGGGAGGAATCATGATTTTCACCATTCTTAGGGACCCTGTCTAGAGTTTGATCATAGCAGCTAAAAATAGATCTGTAGATGATATAGTTGTGGTCAAATGAATTCATGAAAGGAAGAGATGCATGTAGTTATAGATGCTTTCTAAAGTAATATTATTTGTTCATTTATTATTGTTTGTGCCTTGTTTGGTTTAGGATCCTCACAATACTTTTTTAATTAATCTTTTATTGTTCCTTGGGATTGGATTTGGAGTGAATTTCAGTTCCTCTAGTGTTATCTATGTTGGTAGAAAACCATTAATCTTCGATTGTTGAGTTTCAAGGACATAAATTAGTTTAGAGATCATACTATTTAGTGTTTAATTTCTTATTAATATAAATATAACCATATGAAATAATCTTCGGCATGGATTAGTTGTATTTCTTACAAGCATTAATAATTTTTTATTATAGGGGTGTTTCATTTTATGATTTGAATGTCTAGAGAGTAGTCTTCACTACATAAAAAAATAAGATGGGTGGAATGAAATTTTAGTCTCTTTTGTAATGAATCGTGTTCCCTCAAATCATGAAGTTGAGAAAAAAATTATTCTCATTCAGGTTATCATTAGGGGTAAAATAGTTAATTCACCATATTATAGAATCATAGATAATTGTTTTTGATACTCTATTAGTCATTGAATAGGGTGTTTACCCTGGGACATGAGTTTGATAAAATTCCAAACCATTCTAGTTTTGGAATAATATTTAATATTTTATAAATTAAATGTGACATTATCTTTTTATGTTAGGGCGATTCTACCTATTGAACATAGAAATTTATTAATATTTAGACTCTATAGTGGAGTTTGAAAAAGGAGTTTTTTCTTAGTCAATGTATAAAGCTACTTCAGGTTCTAGAAATTGGGACGGGTTTTAAAAACTTCTACTAAATAATCAAAGAAATAATTAGTTAAACCCTCTCCCCCATTTGTCTGCCCACACATTAAAAGAATGGAGAAGTACTCATCACATACACTAAATGGATATAATGAATGATAAAGGGGAGATATATGCCATTAGACTTTATCCCTAGTGGAGATCATAATCAGATCACAGTGCACTGTCTTCTAAGAAAGGATTTGGACACAAAGATTTGATATTCACACCATAATGTTGGAGGGAAATTATGTTTTCTGACATGAATCCCTTATGTTCCATTTTTTTATTTTTAAATCCCTATTATGACTGCAAAAGAAATATATCGGTGTCGATATGTTCCCAATCAGGGAAAACAAGGGTTTTTGAAATTTCATAAGGGTTTCACATTTGTAAATCCAATCACACGACATATGTTTTAGGAACAACCACCCAATGTTTTCCTTATTTTTGGAAGATGGAATTTTGGAACTATAAATCATTTAATAATAGTAAATGATGTGTAGTGGTGGATTCCCATGTTACTAGGCACTTGGGTATATGGAATTTTGGGACAACATGCCATGTAGTCAAGGTACATGACATGTAGTGACAATAGCCATGTGACCATGTACATTCACAAAAACCCCATTTAAGGAGAACAAGGGTGTGTATAAGTACATGAATAGACCTAATTCATGCAATGTTCATGTAGTAGTACATGACTAGAACCTGATTGGACCAAGCAATGGGGAATTATATGGGAATGATGGAGATTTTAGAGTACATTCTGTGTATGGGGGTACACATTGTACACTACCCCTTGTTACACTTATGTTTATTTTTGGTGGTTTTTTTCACCAAATATGGAATAGGAAATGGAAGAAGAGTTTTTATTTTTTTATATAGAACATGATGGTGGAGCCCTTGGGTATTTTTTAAGACATATATGATATAGTTTTGTGAGACTACGTTATGAAAATGATGTTTTCCTACAAGAATCATGTTCATATATCTCTTGAGGGTGAGAAATGGGATTAAAACTAAGTGAGGGTTAAGGAAATGATTATAGAAAATATTATCAGTTCATCTGAAACCTCAATTGGTTTTGATAGTCCTTGGTTAGAGGGATTGATTTGCGACTCTAAGAGGTAGATTTGTTTGGTGTATGGGCCAACTTAGGGTGTATTGGAATAGGGTTGTGCTTGATTTCATCCCCCTTAGGAGTATTTATTCCATTTATTTCCACAAGGTAATGTGATACAAGACACTGTGTGGTAGGATGTTTGATTTCTAAGAGGTGGGTGTTCACATGAGAGATTGGTCATTATCATGGATTCAGAGAGGGGTGTCTACACTTATGGTATGTTCCAAAGGATATAAAGGGAGACACTTTATATTGAGTTCTAGTTCCATGGATAAAAATAGTGAATTATCTACTTATGTGTTGAGCCAAAGGGATGAGTGGTTACTTGATTGATAGGCTGACCTTGAATGGGAACGTGTATTTTGGTATTAATGTTTACAGGTGTTCCTATATGACCTTAACTGATGTGTGATCCAATGAGGATGATATGTTAATGATATTCATGACTATTTCCCTATAACTAGTTATGAATTTCCTTATTTTTTATGTTTGAGACCCAGTTTATGCATGTGGGGTTATTGTGATAAGATATGGCTGCCATAATAAAGTGTTGGACATGATGCTCTGTATTGGTACTAATAGATTGTCTATGATTTGAGTGCTATAATGAGGTTCCAAGAACATTGTTTTTTTTATTATAGTGGATGAGTCATTCAACATATGTGGTTGAAATTCCACATTGAGGCTTCATGCATGTGTTGTATACTATATTGGTTAGGTATCACACTGAGTATCTGAACATGAATAGTATACATTGTTGGTTATGTACTGTAATGGTGATCTAAGAGAATATGTTATAGTAGATAGAATGGATGGTGGGATAATTACTTTCATCCATGGTGTATATGATAGACTAATTCTCTAGAAACTATTGGTTTTGTTTCCCAAATGGTTATCCGAGTACATTTTTTTGGATGTTAGACTAATTCTCTAGTCACTAATATTTTGAATAACATAATGATACTCAAGGAACTATTGTTTATGTTATATTGATTAGATGTTGTACATAATTTCTATGTATTTTTTGTAATTTATCATGATATTAATATCGGGTAATGATATATCAAGGTACCATGAATGAGATAGCAAAGTTAGTCACGATGACATTATATAGCCTTCTTGTATTATGAGACCATATGATATGAATTCTATTGAATGGGATCTCGTTGCTGATTGTAGTAAGCGAAACCATGAAGTTTTCACAAATTGGTTACATGGGATACATGATATTTGAGATATTCTTAGATACACCTACGGTTGGATGAAGTAGGTATAGTCGATCAGAGTCATGAATCCAAGGATCAATGATGGTTTTATTTATATTTATTTTAGTTATGCCTCAGCTTGGCTAAGAATTCACTTATGGAATAAGTTTACAGTTTCACTATTGGGGTGTCCTGTTGGGATTTATTTATCACCCCTCATACAAGTACTATCATGAGTTTTCCAACCTTATGTAATCTTTTAGGATGATTAAGAATTCATGATGTATAGGGAAAGGACAACAATTTTATATTTTAGTGGGTTGCTAGTGTGGAATTAAATGATCTACATAGATCAGCTCACATGGTTCTAGATATTTGGTATGTGACGTGGCTCTGAGTTATCGGTATATCTTGGTGTATTTATATTTCAATTGTATATTTTTATATGTGATCGGCCCAGAGGGTAACCATTTTTGAATATTTATAAAGGGTATTTGTGTATTTATAATATTCCATTTTATTACAACATGATTCTATTTTAGTTTACTTATTATTTTCACTAACTCTGATGTGTATGATAATAAGTTATTCAATTCCTGTTTTTACATTGATCTATGGGTATAGTCTCCTCATAGTTCAAATGAAAACCCTAGCTTATAATCGGTATCCTTGGTTGAATGGGGAGGCATGCTTGAGGTCATGTGGTGGACCATATTGGGAAACTAATTTAGCGGTATCTGGGATGTGATATTACCAATTATATTTCTATTCAATTATTTTACTATTTGGGGTTATGAAAACAAGATATATATGAATGTTTCAGAGCCTATGATGGATAAAATTTGGTGCATCGTAAAAACCTATTCTGGTGGTAATTCTATGTTACAATGTCATGGTATTGATGTTCTTGTTATTCGATCTCAAATTTGTATATGGTTTTTCCTTTCAGTGATGTAAATGTTGTTTAAATTGTTTGTTCTTTGATGGATTTATTTATCTTATCTAGTTATAATTTGGTATGTGATTTGGTTTTGAATACTGGCATGTAGGGGAATGGGGGATCTCATGAATCATGGTATGAACATAAGATACGTATGTTATAGGTCTGTTAGAGAGAGTTTACTGACGAAAGAGGGTAAATTATTTAATGTGTCACAAACATCTCATATGAAATTTAACCCATATAAATACATGGTTGAATTATACATTGCCGGTATTACGTTTATAATTGTCTCTTTTTGATTTAAGGATATGTCGATCTATAGTGAGACACTCGATGATATGGATTCTAATGATGTCCTTATACATAGTAGATGAAGTGACCCTCGTAGATTAGCATGGTATAAGTGTATAATAGTTGGACCCATTATGGTTGGGGTATATTCAATATTAGACAATGGGCATTGGTACTATGGGGAACAGTCTGATCAGTAGATGATAGAAAAGGACAAGTGCCCTGATTTTGGATTTTTAATTTGATATGTGATGTCCTTTTAATGTGAGATAGTAAATATGAGTTCTTTGATTTGTTGATGTTGTGTGATATTGGTTCAATATTGTTTTTTATGGCTCATGATTTTTTTGATTCTGTGAGTTGGCCTAGACCTGTGGGGTTGGACTTATTGGTTGAAATGAGACTTGACTAGTAGTTCTAGGTGTAAGAACCTAGTGACCTTTTAGAAGTGACTCTATGGTAGAGAGTTAGTGTTGGGTGTTTTTATGGGGTGACATGTGAGAGGATTTGACCTAGTTGTGTTTTTCCTTGGTTGAGTGAGACAATAGTGAATTCTTTGGAATTTTGAAAATGGTTTATGGAGGTTGCATCATTTTATGGGGTTTAGTCACATAATATTTATTTTTTAAAAGGAAGCACTTGTGTGATAGTGTTTCAGCCTAATGGTTAATTTTAAGATGGGAAGTTTCATTTATGTTCGTATACATGATAATGAATATAAAGGGAGGAATTTCATGTGGGTTATAAGGTGAACTAGAATAATATGAGTTTCTAAAGGATATGATCTATTTGATTTATGAGTTTTCATGGGTGACAAACATACATTTAGGGTAGACCTGTTAAGTTCACAGGGTGAGGCACATGGATATATTTGATTTCATTGATATGTAAATAAATTTTAGATATAGTCATATATATCATTTGTGGTTTCTATAGGAAGGTCCAGTTAGGTGCCTGATCCAATTCTCTTGGGATATGTTTTTTGGATCATGGTTTGAGCATAAAGGAAAAAAATTTAAATTTTTTATGGCATTTAGTATTGAGTGTTCGAGAAAGTTGTTTTGGATTGGTGATTTACCTTTTGTTTTATAAGGAGTCACTACAGCTCTATGTTGGTTCAAACCGACATACGATAGTGGAATGGCTAGTGGATATGACCTATGAGTTGAGTTTTATAAGATGTGACTTGATAGAGTTAAATATAATGTTTACAGTTGGGCTACACAAGGTATGAAAACCATTGTGTGTTAATTAGATTTTAGAAGTGTGGGATGTAATAACATGATATATCATTTGGATTATGGATAAAAAATTATTGGTGTGTATGAGCTTTGTTCTTATGTAATGTAGGATGTTTTTTATAATACTAGAACCGATGTAGATAAGATTAGTGGCTTATATGGATTGTGACCAAAGGCACTCTAGATATAACTTAGAGCTTTCAGAAATGGATAATTTTTTGGTTTTATTCATCAAATAAATCTTAGTGTCCACCTATTCTAGAGATGATCACACCTAATATCTAGACATTTTCATGAGTATTCCGAGAGAGTATCGGCTACATTTCTTGCTACATCGATATATCTATGGTTTGATAATTGTCCTATTGGGAGATAATTTTCATGGAGATGTGTATATGAAGTCATGTGATGGTATTTCACTGTAATATTTTTATAAGAGTGGTCCAATCAAAAGGATAGATGTTAGAGAATATTATAGGCATCATTCATGGATGCTAGGAATAGAAAATAGTTGATGTTTCAAATTTTCACTCAGGTAAGAGTGATATATTAATATATAGTTCAATGTTTTGATAGTGTTTTTAACATTGGATGAGTATTTGGTGTAAATTTGTTAGGGGAATGTAAGGATACTATTATGGTATGGAATATCATATTTTTCATGGTGATGTGAAATTTGTGTGGGTATGGTAAAGATGGTATGAGAACCTCATCAAGTGGTTCAAATGTATTTTATGGATGCATCAATATGTAATTATGATGGTGGTAAGTGTATGGAATAAGGATCTGATAATATAGGTTTATTTTTATGGTGGGATCACCATGTGAAAAATATTGAGTTCTAGAATATAATGTTATGTTTCAGAATAGACAGGTGTAGTTTGGTACTTTATATGTTGTTTTTGATTGTGGAAGGTGGTGGCTTAACCTTTGATTATTTTTATACCATTTCTTTTTAATTATGTCAATGAAATTGATTATCATCCTAATTTAGAATGTGATTGGTTGAACATGAGTTGATGAACAAGCATAGTCAAGATATTTGGTTGGATGACCACTGATGATTCTAATTGATGAGAAGGTTTATTGTGGGGATTTTGTAAGGACCCATGTTTCCATAGATCATGAATTTCAATATAAATATAAATTTTTTGTTTGGTTCCCATGAGATGTAAAATTTTCAATTTACCCTAGTATATCATCTAATATAATTTGATTAATCCAATCATTATTCCTTGAATATGGTGATTATCCTTGGTTATGGATTTGGTGGAATTCCAAAACATTTGATTTTTGGTAGAAAATTTAATATTGAACAAATTGAATATTAAACTGTTTGTGTGGGTTTGGGTGATGATATATTTTGAATAAAGAACTAGATTGGGATTATTATTCCACATTTGACTTCAGAATTAGTGGTTTTTATTTTGTGAGTTATAAACTCTCTTAAAGTTGTATGACTCAAAAAACTTATAAAAATAGATTTTAATTAATTAAATAAATAAATAGTAAATATCCAATCCCCCCAATTTTACTAATAATTAAATAAATAAAGGGGTAAGGTTTTCACCCTTGTGCGAAATATTCATATTGAGATGGAAGGGGCAGAGATATTCTAATGAACATCATCCATGGTTGAGATCAAGACTGGATCGAGGTGGGGTGACTTCTTAGAGAGGTTTTGGACTTGATGATTTTGTGTTTATGCCATGGGGTAAGTTAGTGTTTTAATTTTTTTCTTCTATCCCCATAGTTTTTGTTTTTAGAGTTTAAAATCCATACCATGACTACTAAATACATCTAAAGGGGCTGATCTATTCCAAATCGGGGGAAGACAGGGTGTTTATGTGGTCCAAAGTGTTTTCCAATTCCAAAATCCAGTTAACATGGTATGTAGTTAAGGAGCACACATCATGTGTTCCTATTATTTGTGGAATTTAAACATTGGGAAATATAGTCCTTGTACTTGTAGTACACATTGTGAAAATATTCATTTCTATTCAAAAGTGTAACTGGGAAGATAGATTTTTGGAACTATACACTATGTTTTCAGGGTACACAACATGTAGTGGGACATGGAAATGTGACTAAGTGAATGAGAATACACCCCACGTATGAGGTACATGGTTTTATCAAAGTACAATACTAGACCCAATGTATTCCATTGACATGTAGTAGTACACAATCCAACCATCACTAGTCTAGCACATTTGGAAGTATGTGGAAATGGTGGAGATTTTGGATTACATTCCATGAGATAGGGGTAGACACCATGTACTTACCATTATCATCATTATGAAATTTTTTGGTGGTTTTCCAACCCAAAGATGTAATTGGACACCAGTGGAGTCTATATTCAATGAAATTCTTCATAGAACACTTTGGTAAAGACACTGGTGTGTTTTAAGGACTTCTAAGAGGTAGTTTTGAGAGAGTATGTAATGAAAAAATAACATTCATCATGGAAGAACATTCAGATATCTCATGACAGTGAGAAATGGGATTTTACCAAAGAAAGGGTCATGATAATTCTTGTAGGAAGTTGCATGAGTTCATTGGAGATCATGAATGGTGTTGGAATGGGATATTCCTCGGTTAGTAGGAATGAGTTACAACACAAAGTGGGGGATATATTGGGATTACGAGTCCACCTAGGATGAATTGGAATGTGGTACTACTTGAAGCTATCACCCATATGGGGATTTATTCTTTTGAGGTTAATGAGGCTGTGAGAAACTAGAGACTAGGTGGAAAGATGTGTAATTCTAGAGAGATGGGAATTAGCTCGAGAGATTACTTTTTAGCGTAGATTGGGAGGGGGATATATCCTCTTATATTTTGATCCAATGGATACCAAGAGGGGATCATCTAAATGAGTGCAAGTTCTGAGTATAAATAGAGGGATTCATGTACTTATGTGTTGAACTAGAGGTTTGAGTGGGTTCCCGATTGATAGAATGACCCAGAATAGGTGTGTGTGTTTGGGTAGTAATTTTTTCCGAATATACCTTAGGACCTGAACCAATGTGTGAGATAGTCAGGGTAAGATATTAATAATGTTCATGGGTTTTTGGGCAATAATATTTATGTATTCTGTTTTTTGTTAAGGTTTATACTTGGTTTATGCATGAAGGGTTATTGTGAAATCATATAGAGGGCATGATTGAGATGTGTACTTGATGATATGTTTGACAATCGATAGTCTGTTGATGTTTTGTGTTCCAGACTAAGGTTATAGGAATGTTTTTTTCTGATATTGTTGAATATAGTTGATGTGAAGTTCCAGGCAAGTGGTTGAGATACTGAACTGAGGATCTAATGATAGGTAGTATACTATATAAGGTATGTGTCAGACTGAGGCTCCAAAAAAGAAAAGTATACATTGTGATTTATGTTCTATATTGATTCTCTCGTAAATGATTGTAAACAATATATATTTGATGGTGAACTAAAACTATACAAACATGGTTTATATGTTTGAGTGATTTTCCATGCGCTTTTGGTTATGATTTCAAACTGATTATCAAGACACTATTTTATTTGGATGCTATAATGATGTTCCATGAATTGTTGTTTTTGATTCCAAACTGATATTCCATGTAAAATGGTTTATAATACACAGGTTATGTATCATAATAAAATTTACTATATTTATTGTAATTTATCATGATATGTGTATCAAAGAATGAAGAATCTATGTAATAATAATGTATTAATGGATAGAGTCACGAGGACATGAAAGAGGATTCCTTAGATTATGAGCTTTAATGATATAAATTCAGTGGAATGGGTTCCCATTGATGTGATAATTAGTTAGGGAGGATATGAAAGTTTATCCAATTTATTAATTGGGATGCACAATCATTAAGATTAACTTAGAGAGACCATGAAATTGGATAAAGTAGGAACGGTCAATCAAACCCACAAACCCATGGATTGAAAATGATATTATTTATATTTATTTCAGTTATGTTTTAGTTAGGATGATAAAATTTCATGATCACACACTTATGGTTGAAATCTTAAGTTTCACTATTGGTGGTGGCCAATTGAGATTTATTTCAGACCCCCTTATACATGAAACATGGTGTGTATGTAGACCTTTTGTAACATACCAGGTAAATAAACAATATTACTTTTTAATATTTATTAATATTTGTGAATAAAATATTAATATTACTTTAAAGGGAACTCTATGCTCGATGGCGTACCCAATACGCAACAATGAGTTTCTTTGAAATCTTACGTTGCACTCTAATAATAAAATAATATTATTTTAAATGGTAGTTAATTCCTAGCCATTGTATTGGCAGGATTGAATAGAAATAAATAAAATATAATTATATATGTTTGTTAAAAGTGTTTACATTTATCCAATAAAAGATAAAGGCTTAAAATAAAAAAAGAATTCAATTTTAAGCATAAATACGCTAAAATTCACTAAAAGGTCGATTTATCGTCTTTTTATGGTGAACCCTCTTTAATATAGTTTTGGTCACTCTTATACATTCTATTGGACCAAATGAAATTCTTTTTTACAATTGGGACATCAAAATTTACTTTGTGTAAATTTTTGGTATTTTTCCGATAAAGTTCATTTTTTTAATGAATAGTGAAAAATGTTGTCTTTTAAATCAAAACAACTTTTTAATCTAATTTATTTATATGATTAGATTATATATTGAATTTGTTTTAAAGTCCATTTATAATATATTTTTACCATTTTATCCAATAGTGGTCATTGGAATTAATTTAACTTTGAAATTTCACTTAAACTAGTGTCAATCTTTTGATATATATTGTTTCATAAAAACACGCTATTTGTTTTGACGACGGGAATTAATTATTAAATTAATTAATTCAACTTTTATGTTTTAAATTTTTTAAAATATACATCATTTTTGAATTCGGAATATCAAATATAGCTTTGGGTGAATATTTGGTATTTTTTTGAAAAACTTCAATTTTTGATGAATAGTGAAACCACTAAGTGGTAGTTAAAAACGGATTTTTCTTTTAAATGAAACTTTACCACTTCTATGATTTTAATTTAAAAAATCCTACATACATGGTTTCCATTAGGATGTAAAATGTTGTTCAATGTGATTAAAATAATTTTTTGGTGAATAATAATTTTTAAGTTTTATTAATCACGATTAAAGGTAATTTGTGTAATTTAAGTTAAAGATAATGTTGTAATAATATGAAATGACCTTGACACATGTAATACCATTATTGGATGAGTAATGGCCGACCAAGAAAATCCGTGGGTCAACTTGGGGACCCCACAGAGTCACATTGATAGGAAAATGGCATTAATAACTTTTTATTTAAAGTTAAAATTAAATTGTCACAAACATGTATTGTTTTACTAAAATAATTTTTACATGGGGTTATACAAGTAATATTTTTGACTATAAATATTCATTATAAAGACAAAAATATTTCATACATCATGATATTTGTTTTATAATTTTTAGACATTAAATAAATTAATTTATTTATGACACCGTGATGATGTAGTGATTACCTCATAAATGAATGATTTAAATAAAATGAGAAGATATGGTAAAATATAAGTATTAAACTTGTCACAAACATATTTTATGGGTGGATTTAAAAATATTTTCACCTTATCCTCGATATATATCCTTTTGGGACCTTTAAAATCCGAAAGCAATTTTATAATAAAGTAATATTTTATAACTTTCGAAGAGTGCCCCTCCTCTTCTCTTATAAAAGGCCCCCACCTCTACCACCTTACCCACACCTCTAAAGACTTTGTCTTGGACAATACCTGCCCATATCATCTTTCCACATCCCTTTATTCATTATTGAAGCCTCACCTTATGCAAAAATCTCTTCAAGAAACCCTTTTGGTTCAAACCAAAGGGAGTTACCCGATTTAAAGGTAATGTCTTCTCTTATGTTATTTTGTTTTATTTTGCTTTTCCAACCACCTAAAATATTTTTATTCCTTTATTTTGTAACAAAAAAAGTATCTTAAATATATTATTATGTTGTTATAATATGTATTGGAGCTACACTTACACAGACATCTGTCTAATGGTTAAAGAACATACTGTTTCTGTGGATGACGAATTACTGCCTCACGAAACGATGATTGTTCAATATTCTTTTAACACATTTAAAGGTGGCCATTATGATGTCACTATATTTTATATATGATATATATGGTATTTATGTTATCTATATATTTCTGTATTTTATATTTAAAACATACCTTTATTCTTTTCATGTTGTGCAAATGCGATAATTTCATATGAGAAAGTGTGGACTACCACCCCCTCAAGTGATGTGACTCATTCATGCAATACATGGAATGTATGAATAGTGAAATTAATGAACTTATGTGACCTATATAACTTATATATTATACTGTAATTATAATATATATATATCTTGATTATTTTTAATTCCATTAATACGACAAAGAAATTAAAGTAGCGTGCATGCGTATGTACGGCCTACCGTCTCCATGAACGGTGCATTTCATTTCTTTTTGTATCCAAATGTTATGGAATTGTATAAAATGAATATTTAATGGATATATATGATATTTAAATCATTAATAATATTCTGGAGATTATTTACTTATAACTACAGGGATAATTCTTTTCAAACAAGTTCATTTTTGACACATGTACCAAACATCGACAAAAAAATCTATTATGAACTCACATAATTAACTAATTATTATAACATTATAATATGTGATATTAACTGAATAATAATCTTTAAAGGAGGTACATAATAAATTATAAATTTAACAATGTTTATTATTCAGGAATATAAAGAAACGAACAAGACAAGTCGGACTTGAGGTAAAGGATCCTACCTCTCTCTTTCTTTTTAAGTACTCTCTTTTATGTCATTTTTAAAGCTCATATTTATTATGTTTGGGGATGTTCTTTTATATTCCTAATTTTGTAATTTTTATTTTAATATTATGAGAGACCCTATTTGATCTCATAAATCCATTTTTGGATGTTTTAATGGGTGCTGTTAGGCTGCCGAGTTTTCGTAAGGGATTTTTCATCTCACTTTTATTCCAGTGAGATTTATGCTACATTTTCCACCATTTCATTTGAGTGGTGTATGTACTGCCCATTATTCTACTCTTTGTGTAATATAATTTTTTTATGAGTATTTACATAAATTTTTTATAGTCCTTCTTTCATGGGGTGTACGTTTCGAAAGTTACCCGAGTCTGTAAGGGAACCTTTCACCCTCCTAATTTTAAAAGACTTGTTTTTGCTTTGTATTTTAAATTACATCTTATTATGTTGGGATATGTTATTATATATCCTTATTGATGTATATTTTATGTAAAAGTGATGAGATACCCTTTATCCCTCTCATCAACTCTTTTTATAAAACTTGATGTGACACCGTTAGGGTATCGAATTTTTACAAGGGAACTTCTTAACCCAATTTCAATTCTTTGGGTTAAACCTCTAATTCTTGATTTTGTCATGCAGTGAATATGTGTGGATTACATATGATTTATTTTACATTGAGTATCCACTTATATTTTTTGTATTTATATTTCTCACACATAATTATATCATTTCTTTATCATTTCTCTAATGGAATGATCCTTGATTGGGATTACATCTCAATTTCTTCTCATTGAGACATTTCTTAATGATATGCACTTTTATTCTTTTATAAAGTGTATATACAGCCCTTTTGACGTTCCTTATCTATATTATGTCTATACTAAAGTCATTTAAATGTTTTGAAAATGTTCTACCTTCTTGTGGCATATAATTTAAATGTTCAAAATGGAAAAGGACTCTTTTATTAAAACATTATTTTAAATGGGTTTAACGATTTATTCTTTTAAACATTTATCATCCATGTCCATGTTTTAAAAATGGTTTTAAGGATTTATTTATAAGAACATGATTGTTTTAAAACCCTTGAAAATTATTTGAAGTGGTATGGGACACTTTGATTTTAAAATCTCTTTTAAATGTCTTCTTTTAATATTTTCAAAGTATAAAGGGATTTTTATCTCATAGAGTTTTAATGATTTTATTAAATGTTTTTATTTATGATAATATCATGATGTGATATCTTGTGATTGAAATGTAGAAATTTTATGTTTCATTTATGCATGTTTTAAGTGTTATGATTATGTTATGGTTCTTGGGAAATGTTTATGAAATCAGGTGGTTCCGTGATAAACTAAGGGCGGGTGAGCCCGATATAGCTCTCCAATGCATTGGGTAACATGAAGGGGTTAAACGTTAAAGTTTCTCCGAAGATATTTATGGAATATATTGTGATGGGTATTCCAAACGTAACCATGAGGGTTACTCCCTACGTAATAATGTTATGAATGCCTCATGTTACCTTTATGTCTTATGATTTCTATGAGTTATTCATAAATCTTATGATTTCATGAGGTATGTAAAAGTGATTATGTTTTATGAGAAAATTAAAATTTCATTGATTCTTATGTATACATGGTATGATGTTTTCTTTCCATTTTGTGATAACCTTTACTGAGCTTTTTATGCACATCCCAAGTTTTTTTGAAATATTTTCCACATGAATTAAAATGGAATACATTCAAGGATGGGATCAAGGAAATGTCATGATGTCTAAAACATGGAACTAGACATGACTCTTTTGTTCATGATTTTATATATTGTGCAAAAAATGGAAACTGAGTAGATGTGTCTACCTTGTAATCTTTGAGATGTAATAGTTATGTCCTAATTCACTAAAACTCTACACCTGAAAAGATCCTCAATGTGAATTATTCAATGTAATTCAATATTAAGTAACGTTATAAGGCCGGGTCCTTATAATTGGTATCAAAGGTTGGTTTATATAACTTTAGAGGTTAGAGTGTTGCTTAAGCATAAGTGACAAGTTGTGTATAACCACAATGGTTATTATATTAGATAGAGTCATTGTTATTTATGAAAGTTGGAATGAGTTTGAGATAACTTGGATAATTATATCTTAGTGTTTATCTTCCTCATTAGTACATGATGATTTTGTTAATATAATCACACTGAAATTTTTTGTTTTAGTAAATGGATGGATCTAGCAGGAACCAAAGTGACAATGGGTTTGAAGGAAACTATGGTGTTTCTCTAATTAAGAGACTTGATGAAATGGGGGAATTAATGAGGAATGTCGTGGTTATTCTAAACCAAATATCAAGGAGTCATGATCAACCAATTGAACCTTGGTGAGTTCTCTAATGCATCTTGTACGAGAGAACCAGCTCGATGTGGAAGTTCAGGTAATAATTATAAAGGTAACCATTAGGGTTTATATGATCCGTACTTTTGAGGTAATTATGGGTTACTATATGCTATGATGGAATATGAACAACATGAGATAAACATGTGGTTAAATTATGTTATGGTTATTTTTGAATATTTTATCTCTTTTGGGGATTTTTTTTGGAATTATATAGTTTTGGAAAAAGGGACAATACACAGACCGTGTAACAACCTGTCGTGTTGGACCAAGCCGCGGGAATCAAACCCACAACCGAAGTGCGACTGGTATTTATCACCTACCACTGGACTATGTGAAGTCCCTAGTTAGTATGATTTTTTTGTTATATGATCTTATGAATCTAGAATAAGTTGATTTTGGGTTATCTATGGAAATGATTAACCTATCATGGAGAATATTGGATTAGGTTGATTAATTTTCAATACGAGACTTTAAGAGCAACTGCTGTTATTTGGAGATAAATGCTAAGATTTAACATGGAAGACTATGTGATCAAATCCTTTAGAGATTTGGATTTCAATCTTAGTTTGGTTTAATTTGAAGAATTTTATGGACAAATTGTTTATCGAATGGTCTTCTATGAACTTTGAGTTTTGTTGGACATATTTTGGTGATTAAGAATAGATTTTCTTTTTGTAAAGGATTATCCTTTTGTGGATTATCTGATCTTGTACTAACTTTTTTGGTTTTGGTTTTGGTAAAGGTCTAAATACATGGGAAATATATATATATTTTTTGGATTAGGTGATTCTCAAGAAGTTGATTATAGTACTCTTAATGTAAACAGGTCTTCCTAAATACTAGTCTTTTGGAGAAAATATGAGTTTGTGTAAGAAATCTAGTAAAAGTTGAAAGTCAACATGATAAGTAAGTATGTTTCCTTATGATTTAGTTAAGCTCATAAATAAATTCCTTAATGAAAATTAACTTAAAAATGTTGTCTGTTAACTTTTCTTACTGGGGAATCAAATACCATTTAACCCATCACAAGTTTGTGATTTTCTGGTGGTTAAATTTCTCCTAAACATGTTTCTATCACTCTCCCTCATAACATGACCCTTTGTTTTTTCTTCCATATCCATGTTTTCCTAAATGGAATCCTAGTATGGGTTAACTGAGGTGACCTTTTTACTTATTTTTCTTTATTTTAAAGTTATAGTTTTACCGAATCTTGTTCCGATGTAGGACTTCAATGAAGTTTCTAAGCCCAATTTTAAAATTGCGAGGACGTAATTCCCAAAAGGGGGGAAGCATGTAACATACGAGGTAAATAAAGAATATTAATTTTTCATGTTTATTAATATTCTTGAATAAAATATTAACATTACTTTAAAGGGAACTCTATGCTCGATGGCGTACCCAATACGCAATAACGAGTTTCTTTGAAATCTTACGTTGCACAATAATAATAAAATAATATTATTTTAAATGGTAGTTAATGCCTAGATGTTGTATTGGTGGGAATGAATATAAATAACTAATATATGATTATATATGTTTGTAAAAAGTTTTTACATTTATCCAATAAAAGATAAAGGCTTAAAATAAGAAAAGAATTCAATTTTAAGCATAAATACGCTAACATTCACTAAAAGGCCGATTTGTCACCTTTTTATGGTGAAATCTCATTAATATAGTTTTGGTGACTCTTATACATTATATTGGACCAAATAAAAGTCTTCTCTAGAATCGGGGCATCAAAATTTACTTTGTGTAAATTTTTGGTATTTTTCCGATAAAGTTCATTTTTTTAATGAATAGTGAAAAATGTTGTATTTTAATTCAAAACCTCTTTTTAATATAATTTATTTATATGATTATATTATCTTTTGAATTGGTTATAAAGTCCAGTTATAATATATTTTTACCATTTAATCCAATAGTGGTCATTGGAATTAATTTTACTTTGAAATTGGACTTAAACTAGTGTCAATCTTTTGATATATATTGTTTCATAAAAACACGCTTTTTGTTCTGACGATGGGAATTAATTATTAAATTAATTAATGAAACTTATATGATTTCAATTTTTTAAAATATACATCATTTTTTAATTTGGAATATCAAATATATTTTAGAGTGAATTTTTGATATTTTTCGGAAAAACTTCAATTTTTGATGAATAGTGAAACCACTAAGTTGTAGTTAAAAAACTGATTTTTCATTTAAATGAAACTTTACCACATTTGTGATTTGAATTTCAAAAATACAACATTCATGGTTGTCATTAGGATGTAAAATGTGGTTAAAGGGGATTAAAATAATTCTTTGGGGAATAGTAACTTTTATGTTTTATTAATCGCGATTAAAGGCAATTAGTGTAATTTATGGTAAAGATAATGTTGTAATAATTTTAAATGACCTTGAAACATGTACTAACCTTATTGGATGAGTCATGTTAGACCATGAAAATTCATGGGTCAACTTGGGGACCCCTTGGAGTCACTTTGGTAGGAAAATGACATTAATAACTTTTTATTTAAAGTTAAAATTAAAATATCACAAACATGGATTGTATGACTAAAACAATTTTTACATGGGGTAATACAAGTCATATTTTTTAATATAAATATTTATTATAAATAAAAAAATATTTCCTACATCATGATATTTTTTTTATAACTTGTAGACATTAAACAAATTAATTTATTTATGACACCGTGATGATGCAGTGATTACCTCATAAATGAACGATTTAAATAAAATGAGAAGATAGGGTAAAATCTAAGTCTTAAACTTGTCAAAAACCTATTGGATGGGTGGATTTTGAAACCGTATGACCTTATACTCGAAATATATCCGTTTGGGACCTTTAAAATCTGAAAATAATTTTATAATAAAGTAATATTTTATAACCTTCCAGGAGTGCCCCTCCTCTTCTCTTATAAAAGGACCCAACCTCTACCACCTTACCCACACCTCTCAAGCCTTTGGCTCGGCCAACCCCTGACCATTTCATCTCTACACATCCCTATATTCATCATTGATGCGTCACCTTAGGCAGAAAGCTCTTCAAAAAACCCTTTTTGTTCAAACCAAAGGGAGTTACCCGATTTAAAGGTAATGTCTTCTCTTATGTTCTTTTGTTTTATTTTGCTTCTCCAACCCCCTAAACTCTTTTTATTACTTTATTTTGTAACAACACTAGTATATTAAATATACTAGGAATTTGTAATAATAAGTATTAGAGATACACTTACACACACATCTGTCTAATGGTTAAAGAACATACTGTTTCTGTGGATGGTGAATTACTGCCTCACGAAACGATTATTGTTCAATATTCTTTTAACACCTTTAAAGGTGGCCATTATGATGTAACTGTATTTTATATATGATATATATGGTATTTATGTTTCTATATGCTTTTGTATTTTATATTTAAAACATACCTTTATTCTTTGCATGTTGTGAAAATGCGATAATTTTATATGAGGAAGTGTGGACTACCACCCCCTCAAGTGATGTGACTCGTTCATGAAATACATGGAATGTATAAAGTGTGAAATTAATGAAATTATGTGACCTATAAAACATAAATATTATACTGAAATTATAATATATATATATATATATTGATTATTTTTAATTCTATTAATATGAGAAAGAAATGAAAGTAGCATGCATGCGTATGTATGGCCTACCGTCTCCATGAACGGTGCATTTCATTTCTTTTTATCTCCAAATGTTATGGAATAGTATAAAATGAATATTTACTGGATATATATGATATTTAAATCATTAATACTATTCTGGAGATGATGTACTTATAACTACAGGGACAATTCTTTTCATACAAGTTCATTTTGGACTCATGTACCAAACATCGACAAAAACATCTGTTATGAACTCACATAATTAACTAATAATTATAACATTATAATATGTGATATTAAATGAATAATAATCTTTAAATTAGGTACTTAATAAATTATAAATTGACCAAAGTTTATTATTCTGGCATATAAATAAACGAACAAGACAAGTCGGACTTGAGGTAAGGGATCCAACCTCTCTATTTCTTTTTAAGTACTCTCTTTTATGTAATTTATTTTAATCTCGTCTATATTATGTTTGGGGATGTTCTTTTATATTCCTCATTCAATACTTTTTATTTTTATATTATGAGAAACCTTATTTTATCTCATAAATCCATTTTTGGAAGTTTTAATTGGTGCAGTTAGGCTGCCGAGTTTTCATAAGGGATTTTTCATCTCACCTTTATTCCCATGATATTTATGCTACATTTGCCACCATTTCCTTTGAGTGGTGTATGTAATGCCCATTATTCTACTCTTTGTGTAATATAATTTCGTTTATGAGTATCTACATCAATTTTTTATAGTCCTTCTTTCATGGGGTGTACGTTTCGAAAGTTACCCAAGTCGGTAAGGAAACCTTTCACCCTCCTAATTTTAAAAGTCATAATTTTTCTTTGTCTTTTAAATTACATAATATTATTTTGGGATATGTTATTATATATCCTTATTTATGTAAATTTTATTTCCAAGTGATGAGATACCCTTTATCCCTCTCATCAACTCTTTTTCTAAAATTTTATGTGACGCCATTAGGCTGTCGAATTTTTACAAGGAAACTTCTTAACCCAATTTCAATTCTTTGGGTTAAACCTCTAATTCTTGATTTTGTCATGATATGAATATGTGTGGATTACATCTTATTTTTTTACAGTTAGTATCTACTTATATTTGGTGTATTTATATTTTTCACACATAATTATGTCATTTCTTCATCCTTGCTCTAATGGCATGATCCTTGATTGGGATTACATCTCAATTTCTTCTCATTGAGAAATTTCTTAATGATATGCACTTTTATTCTTTTATAAAGTGTATATATAGCACCTTTGACATTACTTATCTATATTATGTCTATACTAAAGTTATTTAAATGTTATGAAAATGGTATAATTTCTTGTGGCTTATAATTTAAATTTTCAAAATGGAAAAGGAATCTTTTATTAAAACATTGTTTTAAATAGATTTAAAGATTTATTCTTTTAAAAATTTATCATCCATGTCCATGTTTTAAAAATTGTTGTAAGGATTTATTTACCAGAACATGAATGTTTTAAAACCCTTTCAAAAGTTTCAAAGTGGTATCGGACACATTGATTCTAAAATCTCTTTTAAATGTCTTCTTGTAATATTTTAAAAGTATAAATGGATTTTTCTCTCATAAAGTTTTAATGATTTTATTAGATATTTTTATTTATGATAATATCATGATGTTATATCTTGGTATTTAAATGTGGAAATTTTATGTTTCTTTTATGCATGTTTTAAGTGTTATGATTATGTTATGTTTCTTGGGGAATGTTTATGAAATCGGGTGGTTCCGTGATAAACTAAAGGTGGGTGAGCCCGATATAGATCTCCAATGCATTGGGTAATGCGAAGGGGTTAAACATTAAGGTTTATATGAAGAGATTTAGGGAATATACTATGATGGGTATTCCAAACATAACCATGAGGGTTACTCCCTACGTAAGAATGTTATGAATGCCTCATGTTACCTTTATGTCTTATGATTTTTATAAGTTATTCGTAAATATTATGATTTCATGAGGTATGTTAAAGTGCTTATGTTTTATGAGAAAATTACAATTTCATTGATTCTTATGTATACATGGATTGATGTTTTCTTTCCATTTTGTGATAACCCTTACTGAGCTTTTTATGCTCATCCCAAGTTTTTTTGAAATGTTTTCCACAGGACTTAAAATGGAATACAGTCAAGGATGGGATCAAGGAAATGTCATGATGTCTAAAACATAGAACTAGACATGGATCTTTTGTTCAAGAGTTTATATATTGTGGAAAAAAATGGAAACTGAGTAGATGTGTCTACCTTGTAATCTTTGAGATGTAATAGTTATGTCCAAATTCTCTAAAACTCTAAACCCGAAAAGATCCTAAATGTGAATTATTCAATGTAATTCAATATTAAGTAACATTATAAGGTCGGGTCCTTATACCTTTTGTCTATTTTCACGATGAGAGTAGATGCATGATGGTTAGTGTGAAGGTCCATGATTGAATGTTTTAGAGGCTTTCTCATGTAGGGTGAGATGATTTGGATGGAATAATTTGATAGGGTTTTAAAGATCATGTATATGACTTGGAAGAAAGGATCTTAATGTATTTATATTTCTATTATTTTTTATGTGATCTACCTAGTGGAAAATCATTGTTGTATTTAGGTCATTGTTAATCAATTTTTTTTTCATTATTTTTATTTATTACAACATGTTCCTATTTAGTTTTTTTAATTAATTATACAAAATAAAATGTTTTTAATATTTAGATATTTACATTTATTTGTACATTCTGACCTAGAGGTATATTGTCATATTATTTCAACCTTAGACCCCCTTATAGTTAAAAACATATATAATTTGAGGTTTTACACATGAGTTTATATGGTGAACTAGATCATGGAACCGGGTTAGAGGAATATGGGCCCATGGTTCATCTTTTATCTTAGTTGTAATATTGATTGGTGGAATCTCAGGAAGAGGATGTTTCCATGGTTGGGGAGGAGTTATGGGATATTTTCTCAAATGAGGTAATGAAAACCCCCCATTTCATGTCGACTTTGGGATAGAGTTTGAACTGGGAATATCTATGATTATGATGGATTTATATCAAATGGAGATCATAGATTTTTGTGAGTTGATACAACATGTGGATGGTCAAATGTAGTTATTCTCACTTCAAACCTAGTTTGTCTCTATGTTGTGATTTGATTCTATTCTTCAGGAAGGAAGCTGATAGTCTAAGGTTGTGTGTAGCCTACCAATGTTGACCCAGATTACTATCAGAAACTTATACACCCTTCTAATGATCACTATTTTTTTGACCATATAAATGGATAAAGATGTTATTAAAATTTAGACTTGTGCTGTGGATATCATCACATGATGGTGAATAGTGAATATGTTCTGATGACTACCATTAGGTGATGGTATTGGAACTTCATGTTCTTAGTCATGTAATTCACATTCTGGGAAGCATATTCCTTGTGCATTGGGCTCATGAATACCATATTTTGTGATTTACATACATGTTATTCATCATTAACATCAATGATATCTTTATATACTCAAATGTTGAGAAGTATCGTACAAAACATCTCAGAGTTGTCTTAAGGTTACTTAGACACCACCGACACTTTGGTAAGCTATGCAAGTTCATGTATATATGTGAATGATTAATTTCCTGGGGAATGTTATAATCATGAGGTTTTTGGAAATAGAACAATATAATATTGGGGTAGTTTTTTTATGGAAGAACTGAAGAATGAAATAGAGGTTCATAGTTTTCATGGTCTTACCAGTTATTATTAGAGGTTTGTGTAAAAGTTATCATGAGTTATTAAAATAATAAGAGCTGTAACTATGAATTACCAAGCCTTTGTGTGGAATAATTATTTACTGGAAAAATACAGATATATTATGGAGTGGCCAGTTATTACTTCAATTTATTGATGAGGATTGATGTTTGAGGTTATCTGTGACATGTAAAATCTTGGATTTAGATGCATGATGATCAATAATAAGTCAACGATCTCTTATAGGTGTATATAGTTACATCCCCATAAAAATAAATATGCTACCCATGAGTTAGAGAGAGAAAATATTTTGTTTTCATTGAAATTTTGGAAGAATTTACTCATTGGACTATGATTTTTGGTTTTTATAGAATGTGTGAGACTAAAATAATCCTTAAAAAAGCAAGATGTGAATTTGAAACATCTGAGGTTGGTGATTTTTTTGTAGTATTATGGTTTTGATATTTTTTATATCCAAGGAAATTAGTGTGTCGTTTACAATGTGATGAGTCTGAAATATCAATGAGATGTTCTTTAGGAGTCTTCTGATGTTTGGAAAGGGATATTAGATCTTGTGATGATTCATCTTAACATGGGTGAAATAATTTGTCAATGATATCATCCCCATATGATTATGGAATCATCCTTGATGTAGTCGGTGGAAAACTATCAATGGGGGGACTCATAGGAAGAGTTAATACATGATTGTTTTGGTGGTGGTGACACTCTAAAGGGTTGGTCAAGGGATGGTAAGAATTAGATGCTGTTTTAGGGGAAGCTATTTATTCCCTTGATATGCATGGAGTGTTTTTCTACTATATTACTATCACAAAAATAAAGTATCATCCTGATGTGAACATGATATATTGTGTCTTGTGGATTCAACTATGGTGTCCTAAGATGAGACATTCCATGGTGGAGTCTATGGAAGTGTCTATTTTGTCAGTGGGTGAAAGTGAAGCACCATGTTCCTGAAGGTTAGTCCTTGGATTTTTTTAATTTTAAATTAATGGAAGTATTGATGGGTTTTGTCACTATTTAATACAGGATCTGGGATATTGTGATTCATTTTGGGTGATAGTGAATATACTTATGATGTATAATCATTTTTGGAGATATGTGAGTCACATGTCCTTGATTTCTTGGAATGGAGGTATATAAATGACATGGTAAGTATTCATGGGGTACTAAGGACCATTACCTATCATAAATATTAAAATTTCTCCTTATAGTTCTGGAATGGACTGAATCATATTTTTGGATTCTGATTTCATATTATAATTGTTTTCCACCATTAAAATGATGAGAAGAAGGACCCCAAAACCTAGATGTTGAAGAATATTTTGTGATATATCATCTTGGATTTTTGAAGTTTATATATAAGTGACCTTAATTTGGTTGAGTTTTAATACAAAAAAATGAATTAATCATTCATTAGAGACATTTAATGGGAGGCCATGTCATTCTCCATTGTTCTGTATGTATGTTGTAGAGTTCACAATTATGGGTCCTGATTTGGTGAAGAGCACAACCATGAAGGTATAGTTGGTTTCATAAATGATGAGGGTTTCAAAGGACTAGAATAAATATTAATCTAACCATAAGAATAATCCCCTATAGTTTTATGTTGTAGACCACATGTTCTGGAGGGTATCCCCATTATGGGGGTAATGGTGGTTTAATAGATAAATAATATATCTATCTCTTTCCTCATGAATGTATAGGTTTTTGGGTGTGTCGGTATGGTGGAATATAATTTTTTTACTTTCATGTTGGATTCATAGGATACATGGTGTCTTCCATGTGTCCCAAATTTTTTGGTATATTCATGATAAATCTGACATCCTTGACATACAAGAGTTAGAAATTGAGTATTACATGGCAATGATGGAGTGGAAATTAGAGATCTGGGATCACTGATAGAAGGTTATTTGATGGTGAAAAATCCCCTTGGTTCATGTGTTATAGAGTATTTGTGTCCTATTAGAATATACATGGGAGATTGAGACCACGTTTCATCCCAGTACCTGCTGTTTTTTGAGTTTTTCCTTGTTTGGTTTTTCTACTATGATGTGATATTTGGATCAATTGTTTTATTAATTTTTCTTTCTCTTGACCTTTTGATGTGTTTTCAATCTTCTAACATTTGAATAACGGAATCCTAATACCTAAACAATATGTGTTATACTATAACACATTATAATATTGTGTAGGTGAGTTAGTACCTGATGGAGAGAATAATATCATTATGTAGAAGATAAAATTCATTGATTTGTATACTTGGGTCCTTGTTCTATGATGGTTATTGAAGGTGATGTCTTGGGATATGTATAGTCTGAAATGGTAGAGAAGTTGGTTATATAGAAATGTGGTGGCTTATGGCTAGTGCTAGATGAATTGGTGTTGTGCCTTATTTAGGATTGTGATGTGGTTGTGTGGTGATTTTTCAGACATTGTGGGCTATCATGTTTAGATGGTGGTAGTTTTTATGGGAATAATGAGATCTGTAAGAGTTATCTCATGGGGTGGTTATTTTGATCCTCTCCATTATTTTGGGTTCAATATCGATTCTCTAGGATGTGTATCATTTTAGGGGTATCTAGTTTAATGGTCTATAGATTTACTTCTCATTACATTTCGATTTTTGGGTAGGAGGTGTTAAATGTAGGCCCAAGGATGGTTTTGTGAGGATAGAGCTACATGAATTTTATATTATGTGGTTGAAAATGTGAAAAAGTAATTGACAAAATTAGTTTTATATTCATGGATTTTATGGATAATGGTTCTCATCTTGTGTTTGGTCATGGAGTTTTGAATAGAAAAAAAATTCATTATATAAATGAAAATTCAAAAGGTGAATTAATTAAATAACTGTATCTATAATTTTGTGTGGAATTTAGAAAATCTGAAGATTCAAAACATGAATATTCATTAAGACTTGTAATGGGTGGTTGTGAATTTTTTTTGAATGTGAATGTCTAATTCAAAATGAGAATGATATGAGTTGATACCTATTTATATGTGTGATATCTGACCAACACATTCATTAAATAATCAATTACTCCTAATTTTTAGAAAACCCTTGGAACCTTTGGGGGACATTCCACCCCCTTTCTTTATGTATTGAACCTTACATTCTAGAGGTTCTTCATTGAAAATTTTAATAGATTTATTTTCTTAGACCACTTTTCTTACATTCATTACTCTTTTAGGGGTTCGTAATGGTTACATTTTATATTGTAAAGATGTGTTTTGTAATTGTTATTTTGATACCTTAGTGTGATCTATGTTTGTCCGATGTTTTCCTCATATAGTTTTGGTTTATGGTTGTCTATTTTACTATTTTGTTCATTATTAATCAGAAATATTTCATGATGTATGGGATCCCAATTTTCCTCCTATTTATGTTTATAAGTTGGGTTTTCATGATTTTACCATCATTTTGGTGGATAGTAAGGGTCATTTTAATAAATGTGATTAATTTAACATAATATGAAACTGAAGGCCATTGAGGAATATATCATATTTTATTTCTTTGGTGGGTAGGGATGAATCCTGACCCACATCAGTGATATATGGTTAAACAATGTAATATGTATTGAAGGTATGGTTGAAAAGGATGTTTGAAATTGGGGTTTTATAGTAGGAAATCAATTAAAAGAGGTTTTTGGTTACCTATTCTAGGTTTAGGATACAATATTATAATAATGGAGGTTTGTTTTGGTGATTGAGCCATTGTGAGGATAGGATTGGTTAATTGGCCTTTTATGTTCTTTTTTACTCTAGCCATTATTCATTTGAACATTAGTATACTCATTTAACATGTTCACTAGAGACCTTGATCAAAATAATCAAACATGTTATTCTTTCCTACAAATATAAATTAATTTCTAGGATTTCCATAGGACATTAAAGACCGATATCGACTTTAATAGCTTGATATTTTGAGCTTAGGTTGATTATCTACAATAGGATTTGTCTTTTAGTCTTTATTTGAAAAATTTTGTTGAATATTTTGACCTTATTCATATATAATGTGTTAGTTTTAAATTTAGTTTTATATTATATGTTTTATTTTCATGGTGGTTGTTGGTCTAATCTCCAGATCATATTTCCTTTATATGGTAATACCTTCCATATATAAAATTCATGCACCCTATTTTATTATCACCAAACCAATGCATACTGGATTTTCAATTTAGGGGTCTTTATTTCCCTTAATTCACTATAAAACCTAGATGGGTGCCTTTGGATGGATGGGGTTGTGACCATAAAACTTCTAATATTACATTAACAATAATCTCTTAGGCTATACCATGTTACTTGTCTTTCATAAAAAATATTAATCATTCACATAATCTTGTAGCTTAATATGTATATACCATATTCATATATTTCCCATAAAATACCATTCAATTTTTTTTAATCTCCATGACATTAATGAAAAATGAAATCATATATTAATTTAAAAATGAACTCCTATCATAAACAACTAGTTCATAAATTCTATCAAAAAATATATAATAATTGAAAAAAATGAGGTAAAATTCATGAAAAATAAAATTGATCACTTAATCATTAAATAAATAATCAATCCCAAAGATATAAATATTATCTAACTCACTTTTGTAAAAAACATCCACCCTTTCTTATCACAACAACATGTTTTTATTCAATAGAAGTGTTTTTCATCCATCATTCACGGTTTTCTCAATAGTTGTCACAAATATTTTTATTTTTTATTGTAAAACCACATATAAAGAATATTTATAAAATTTAATATGTTTTTCCAAAACATTAAAGAAAAAATAATAAGGAACAATCCTTGTATTCTTCACATAATCATCATAATTTTTATAATATCCTAGAATACTATTGAGAAATATCACTCACTAAAAAAAATAGAGAAAAATACCAATATTTAATTTCTATTAAGTTATCAACCTCAATACCATAGTTAATATAGAGAAACTGAACATTTACATCATAAAATCATATTCTAAGATTCTTATACATTTAAATATGAAACCTTATTCGAATATAAGAAATATTTTCTTTTAGATACACAAAATTATCAACATCATTTTGATGGTCATGTTTCATCCAAATACTAAAAGGAAAATTGGGTATCCATAAAATCATATTAAATGATAATATGAATGTGAAAACTCAATCCTGGGAATTATTCTATTATGGAATCATTATTTCAACATTTGATACTATCAATTTAATCTGTTTTTATTTATATTAGGTTTCCTTATACATCATATCATATTCTCTTAATGTAATTAGTTAATAAATCATATATAATGGAAAGAAAAGAGAACGTAATTAACTGAAGCATATCTCCCAATAGTTTGCACACATGTGTGAAATATTAAGAAAAATCATCATTCTCTAGTATTAATATAGAGTAAATTATCAATCTGACCATTTTATAATGATTACCCTTAGGTCTATATTTATTGCATACACATTTCAATATCCATATTGTTATACAATTTTTATGAGAATTATATAATTTATTCTTTCCCAAAACATTTTGTTATTATCCTATAATTAGACTAATCCCTTATACATTCCACTAGGCATGTCAGTAACATTATAATATTCTGATATGTAAAATATCTAATATTACCTCAATTAACATAATGAGTTGTATATACCACTGAAATTATGATCAACCATAACTTAAGATCAATTTAATTGACTAAAATATCATTATAACTTAAAATGACTTTTAAAAACATCACGGATACCAACTATAATAGCATGAATATGTGACCATCTGAAAAAATTATTTAAAGAAAATATTTAGATTCAATACATTCTAAATACAATTTAGGTTCAGAGTTTTAGATAATTAGGTCAAAAAAACAAAAAAAATTATTTCTTTTAATAAAAATACATTTTTAACAATATATAAATTACTTATTAACCAATAAAACGTCTTTAAATATTTTCAAAAAATATTTATTGAATTTACTATTACAAACATATCATAATATTAATTTTTTCATAACATTGGGAAATAGAAACATAAGAAAATGGATAGGTTGGATGTTCATTAAGGGTAAAAATTAGTGATAAAAATAAATGATTATAAGTGGGATTAAGATTAATATATGAATATAAAAAATATTCATAATAAAAAAATAACTAATAAAAATTATATCAATAAACTTAAGTAATGTAATATGACATGGAATAAAATAAGAAATCAGCCAAGTGATAGTGGAAAGATGAGTTAATGAAAATGACCTTGAGAGAAATACATAGTCACAAGAAAAACTATATGAATGTGGAACAAATATATGCATATGGTAACATCATTTTTTTATTTCATCAAAAATGACCCATGCTTTAGTTATTTATCTTATCTAAGGAGGATCTCCATTTTATTGTGAGAATATCCAAGAAGACCCATACCTCAGTTTGTGTGCGTATCCTAGAAGGATCACCCTTTTGATTATGGGAATACCCATGAAGTATATCCATTTAGTTTAGGATAATATCTAAAAAGATTAATTCTATAATAGATCATGAGAAATAAACCATTATCATATTAATTAGATGGATATATAGAACCCGATCCTTTAATCATCCATATATATGAGTGCCACCTGAAATAAAAAAAGTCATCCTTTAAATGGAAACTATGGAAAGGAAATTGGATTCATATCATTTTAAAAATATATTCATATAAGGGATCATTTATAAACACATTACAAGTCATAAAAAGGTATACCTATAGAATATAAATTGGTATCCAATGACATTAAGTATGTTTCATGGTAAATACTATTTATGAAAGGTAAATCACAACGTATTTACAACATATAGATAATGGGTATAGATATAAAGTTTCACATAATACAGTAAAGGATTTTAACTACCATTTCTAACTAGAAAACCTTAAAAAAATATTTTATATGACATTTTAAATATAGTCTTAAAATAGTGACTTTACGGGCCATTTTTATATGTTAAATTAATAAAAGTGAAGTGAAAAAATTGGAATAAATTTAATTTTTAAGAATAAACATAAATAATGTTTCCTTTAAAATTATTAAATATTATAAAAATAAATATGGGGTGGAATATAAAACATTTTACTATGTAAGGATGAAACCCATTTTTAGTATTTTGATATTCCTTCGTTTGAAATCCCATGTTGAAAAAGGATTATTAAAACTACATTTAAAAATGGATAAAATGTAAATATAGGTTAAAATGAGATAGCACATTACTAGGATTTAATTTATAATGGATTTATTAGGTGTGAAATAAAATTTTTGACAAGGATGGGAATCCTTCGATAAAGTGGATACAAATTATTCTCAACAATGATATACTTTTTTTAATGAAATTATATAAAAGTAAAATATTTTTTTAAAAAGATTAATTTCTAAATCATATGATGATAAATTTCCATTAAATAAATTATTAAGGTTGAATAACTAATTTTGAAATAAATAAGTTCAACAAGAATCACTTTAACTCATGAAATGGATCTCAGTAAGAAAAACCCTTATAGTAATGGTAACAAAATAATTAATAGAACACGAGAACGATTTATTAATAAATAGTGATTAAAATGTCCTATAAATAATGATATTAATCAGTACTTGAGGTAATATGGTTGTGAATTCACCAAAAATAGATATTAAGATGTAGAATATCAATAATGTCTCAAAATTTTTTAATTTTAGATAGCGAGCCACTTAAAAACATAGAAACATTCTTGTAAAATCCCCTTGGAAAATATTATTTCAAATGAAACATTTAATAACACGAACAATTAATTTATCATGATGAAAACATAAATGGTGTAGTAGATATAAAATTCAAACAATACACTATTTATAATAAGAAATATTTCTTATGGGGTAAAAATGCGAAACATGAAACCCTAACCTTCTTCCTGACACACTACTCATATGCACATAAAATTATTAATAATTTTTTTGATTTATTAGATAAATTATTTATAAACTTATTGATCTATATATATTTTCATAGAAACAAACAAATTTATTATAATTTACTTATTGATTATATTTTTTTTTCTTATGTCTTCATGAAAATTTAATCTGTATAAGTTAATTTCAGTAACTTTATTGATCAAAGATGATATTTAAATAAAATGTAAAATAAATAATATAAATATTCTATAAAAATAATTCAATCAATATTTTATTATTAAAATATAATAAATTTATTATTTATGTTCCAAAATTCATCCATAATAGTTTATTATATAATTTTTTAAGTCGGTGGTTAAACGAACCTCAAACAAGTACACACAATATCTTGATTGGTGAGTATGGTTACGAAATTGTATAATATCATTATAAAATTATAGTAGTGATATTTTTTATATTTATTTTTGTTTTGGAATCATATATTAAGTGTTTTGTATAAATAATGTAAATAAATATAAACAATGAAAAATGATTTTTTTGTGGAGGCATTAGTCCACACAACACACTATTAACTTTTTTTTCTATATGGATGGAAATGAAGAAATAATGGTTGTAAAATTAATTTAATAACAATTAATTATTCTAATAATAATTAGTTAATTATATTAATATGGTTTATGGTAGTTTTGGAAGCGAAATTTTCATATGAAAAGGTATGAAGTAAAAAATACTTACATTGGCACCTTGAACATTTTTTTGAAATAGTCCTTGTAAATGAAGAGATTATGATAATAAATTCTAGAAAGATATTTTTTAACCATAGAGATATACTTTTATTAATAAAATTTAATGTATGATTGTAGAATGAAGTGGTGGAATTGGACCCTATTATATGTGAATGAAAGTGTTATTTTGTGAGTATCCTTTACATTTCATTGATAAAATTACACAATTAAAGGTTAAATGGTTTAAAAATGATAAATAATATATTGTGGATATATATAAGGTTTATAAATCCTCTAAAAAACATTTTAAATTTATTTTAAACATGTTTGATGCTTTTAAAGTGTTATTCGTTGAAGTTAAAATTTTAATTTCTTCCATAGTAACATGTTTATACCCTAGTACATTAAATTTTCATAAAAATATATATAAACACTTGATTTAAAATTTGGTTGTTATAAACCTAAACTTTACCCCATATAATTTAATTCAATTTAAAAATAATATTAATGTAACTTTCAAATTAAAACATTTAATGTATAGAAATAAGGGTTTGTAAAAAAATTTATTTAACCATTATGTTTTATTAATATCATTTAACATTGAATAAAAATTAAATATGTGTTAACATATTTATATATTGGAAAAAAATAATACATACCTCATTAATAACATTTTTAGAAAGAAAATTACTGAATTTTTACATTTACTGGAGATAGTAATTCTGGAAGACGCTTCAATATTATTCAATTGTTTCACCTATAAAATAAATTATTTATAATATTAATAATAATGAATCTAATATATATATGTATATATATATGATTTATAATGAGATATGGATACCGAAAAAGTGACATCTTTATTTGGATTTCTAGATTTTATGGTATCCATATATTCAATAAGGATGACCTCCATTTACATGCATTATTTGAACTACAAAAATTGAATGTTTAAACCATATTGGAATCTTCATCAAGTTTTTATCACCTATATAGAATAAAAAATATCTATTTCATCCAACATGACCCTAAATAATATTTTTATTTTAATATAAATTGATAAATAATTCAACGACTTATCTTCTCCCACTTTACCGTCTAGCATTAACATCATTCATTCCACCACAAGTTCCACCCCTAAGAATAAAAATTAAATTCAATTCCTGATATTGTATGTAAAGTATAAAATAAATAATTATTAAGGGGATAATTTGGATCTTCATGTTACTCAATATGACCATCATGGTTGAGAGGATTTTCATAAATAAGTGTCTCCACTATTCATGTTACAACATCAAATCTTCAAATCACATTTATATTTAAGAAACATTGAACTAAGAATAGAATGTATTTATTTTATGGGATGGATTTTATTTCTTTATCTATAATATTATATACACCACCTCATAAAATATTAACTTTTTTTATATATTCTTATTTTGTTGTAAATATGTCAAATAAACTCTTCCAGTGTTAGTAGCTTTATCACATATCTTATATAAAACATCATTAGCACAATAGTTTTTGTATCTTGAAAAAATATCATGAAATTAAACTAATTAAATTGGAATTTTATGTCTCATTTTTCAATGGGTTTTACTTTTTTCTATACGGATGCCATTTCTCTCTTCAAATCTATTTTAAAAATTACTATAATGTCACTTGGTACAATGGAATATTGTTTGGGCTCTCCAAATATTTTTAAATAAGTTTGCTTCTTCCCCTATATTCCATGAAATATTACACTCATTTTAATGATATTCTTGGACTTATTGTCAGTTTATTATATGTTTTAGTTTTTTTTTCCAGTGAAATATCATCATTCTTCTTATCCTTAGTATTATTTTTAGAATTTTAATTTATAACCCTCTTCAGATTTCTTCCCAATCAACCCTCTCTATTATTCACTATCATTTTTTACATTACTCACATACTCTTGATAGATTTTTATATAAACATGGATAACATATGTAAATGATATTATTAAATAAATCTTATATATTATCAAGAAAATCAAATCTATTTAAAATACATAGATATTTCGTTTTTTTGATTGTTTCAGCTTCATCTCTATATTTTCACCTTTTAAATGGGTTTCATTTTTGATTAAAAATTTATTTGATTGTGCAAACAATCTTATACAAAATTCAAAAACATGTTGTATCTCTAATAAATGTCAAAAACCATAATATTTTCGTAAACCATGATTACTATATATAATTTACTTATTTTTAAATAAGAAAATTTCTAGGCTTCTCCCCCATCATTTTTTACACTCGTAGGGATCCAGTAATCTCACTACTTCCTCTATCACCCATATACATGGTGAAATTATTAACATCAAATATTAAAATCAACATTTTTAATGGTTTAGATTTAAATAATAATATTTTCACAAATATAAATTTATAAAAATCATTATAATAGGATATGGGTGGTAATATAATCTTTTTTCATACTTTATAGATATCTTTAATTGATTTTATGATGTTATTGTCACATAATATATTTATTTTAATATGTTAATAATCTATATAAATTTTTTAAATAGCTCATTCATACTTTAATTTTGAATTCTAAACATGTGTCTTTTCTAGATTGGTCAACATTATTTCCAATTATGGACATATAATATTGATGGAATTATTTTGATCTTTAATAAATTTCAATCTATCTTAACACTCCATGCTTATATTCTCAACATCCTCTTAATACAATTGGATCTTCCCATTTAATGATGTCTCAATCTCGATGATCCTCATGGATTGGATTTTTAATTGGGAATTCATGGCACAAATTTCTTTCTATAGATTATATTTCAATACTCATATTCTAATGATTTTTGTGAACTCAAACTTTTATTCAATTGATATGAGACATTTTTCTTCAACTTTTTTTTATCTCAACATGACATCCTAACAGTCCTCATCTTTGAAACTAACTTGTTTAGAGAGGTTTATGTTATATATATCTCTTAATATTAAATATTTCTCTATGTTTCATGAATATTAATCAAGGTATGTGATCCCATCTGTATTTCATTCAATAATACCACAAATAAAAGAAGTTATTTATTTTGGAAAATAATACATCATATCCATTAATGATTCAAAACAAAAAGTTATTGATATATGATAACACAAACATGTTTATTCCACTTGTCGAATGTCTAGTACACATTAATATCATATGAATAACTTGATCTCACTAATAAAATATTTCATTACATATTCAAGGTTGTTCAAATTACATCTTTTTCACCACCACGATAGGAAAATCTAACTTCTTTATTATTTTGTCTTTGAGGGACTGAAGATTCTACATTTTTTGATATGAGATACAATTGCCACATCAATATCTTTTTTATTATCATGTTTATTAGGGTATATATAGAAAATTATTTTTAATATAAAATAGATTTGTTCTTCACAAAAAAATCAATTCTTTATTAAATAGGATAAAAACAGAAAATCATTAAGGAGAATAAATTCTGATCTTGGAGAATCAAAATAGAGGCCAACATGCCTCAGACATAACTAGAATTCATTTATTATTTATGGAATAAATATTGAGAGGTTGAAGGTGGGAAATCATTACATATGTAAAGACCCGTAAATTTTAAGGAATTTTTTTTCTTAATTTTCTTTGGAATTTTACAAGAACGCAGTTTCTGACGGCACGTGATTCTGAGGCCCGGTGTGCCCGGAATCATTTTCCGAAGGTTGGCTCGGGTACGTTCAGTGAACAAAGGAGCGAGTTTTTCTAAATTTTGAACCGGTGCTCAGAATCAAATTCCGAGGGCACCGATGGAATCACAGTGCTGGTATTTTCTTAGAAATGCCTCTTCCGGAGTTGCGTTTGCTCGGGTGTGGTTTTTAATTTTTTTTGGGGTTAAGTGAATAAAATAAAATAAAGTGGTGCGACAACTTTATTTTATTTCACTTAAATCCACTTAAAGCCACTTAAGCTGAGTTGAAGCGGATAGGGTGGAACCCAAAATATCCTACCCTCTAGGTAGGATATTTGTGAGGTGGGGCCCACACGAGCCCCACCGTTTCTTTTCCCCTAAGTAACGGACCCGCAAAAACTCCTCTTTAATGAAAGTCAACTGGAGTGTTTTCTAAAACTCTTAAATGCTCCTATTGAATGGACAATTAGTTGTTACCATTAATTCACCGAATTAATGGTTCGTTTCTTAACATGTTTTCAAACTGTTGGCATAATAATAAAATAAGACCAACACACTTTCTTCTTGGATGCGGTTTGTTGAGAGGATTTGGAGAAAACTGTATCTTCATCCTCCTTCACGAAGAATTCGAAGAATGCGAAGAACATGAAGAATGCCGACCTTCGATGAAAGGTGACGAAGAAATCTGAACCCTTGGAGATCGACGACGCGACGCTATGTACCGCGACATCGACGATTCTCCTCCCCCGAGGTTCTTCTGCGGTGATCCTTCCCCACGACAATCTTCGATCAACACCGATTGAGGTAGGGAATACAGATCTTTTTAATTTCCTTGGTGGATTTTATCCTTAAAATGGATTTAATTTGTGAAATTAAATCTGTGTGTTTTCTTTAACCCTTGGAGATCGTCGATGCGACGCCGTATACCGCGACGACGCGACGCCCTTCCACGACACGACGATCCTCTTCTTCCGCGATGGTAAATTCCACGAAGAACTCTCGTTCGACGACTACTATGAGGTAGGGGTTTTTATTCTTTAATTATTTGTGATTTTATACCCGCGACATTGATTAAAAATTGTTGAGAGACATTAAAAACCGCTAACGCGGTGGGTGCGGACTAACGAACAAGTCCAAACCCACTGCCCCTTTCGTTCTTGGTGTGCGAAACGGAGGACATCGACAAAGTAGACCACATGGGTGATGCAGGGTCCTCGCAGTGAAGGAAGGACCCCGGAAGGGCCGTTGGCGAAGATGGCATGTTTTTCCGACCACCGGAACGCGTTCGGTGGTCCGCGGAGCAAACCTCCGGCGCGCCTCGCCGGCACGGCGACGCCCATCACGCCACCGAAAAGAACCGCCGCGGCTGAAGCCGCGGCGGCGGGCTGGCCGTCCCGTGACCGTGCGGGACGGGCGAAGGAGGGACGCGGCCTTGCCGCGTCTGTTGGCGAGAGGCGGCCCCCCACGCGGGGCCGCTGAATAATCAAGGGGGCGATGCCCCCCTTGCACCCACTCGGCCGTTACGGCCGAGCCGCTAGGCGACCGGGCCGCGCCCGCGCTGGTCGGGACTAGCCGAGCCACGCCAGCTGGGCCGGGCCACGCCCAAGAGGGCCGGACCCGGACCCTGGTCGGGTCGACCTGGTTCGGGCCGACGCAGGGGGTCTCGGGCCGGCCGGTCCGGGCCCGAAACCCCGTTTTCGGACCCTTTTCAGTCTATTGCTCATAACTTGAGATGCGAGCCTCCGATCGACGCACCGTCTATGGCGATGCGATCGTTGGATCGAGATTGTCGTTTCGGTATATCGCAATCAAGGTTTCGGAGTACTTTGGGGTTTGGCCGGGTTGGTTCGTACACGAAACCAACCAGGCCCTCTGAGCGGAAACACTCATATCTTGAGCTACGGACGTCCGATTGACGTGTCATCGACTTTCTTGGATTCCTATAAGTGAGAAGGATCTTTTGGAATACTCCTCCCGAGGTTTGGACACAGGTGGAGTACGGTCGGGTTGGTTTTTCCTTAAAAACCAACCGGGCACCGGGGACGAAAAAGCCAATAACTCTCGGACAGGGCGTCCGATTGACGCGCCATCTACGACGTTGAGTTCTTATTGACGATACGGATATTTTGGATACATCAACTCTGGACTATGTGTCAGTTGATGTATCAGCCTCTCGGCTCGTGGAGCGGACCCTCCCGAACGAGCTTGCTGTGTGCGGGAACCCTAGAGCTGGCTGCGTTTGCGACTGCGACGACGACGACTATGTGAGCTGAATCTTGTTTTGATTTCCTTTGTGGATTGTGTTGTGCTATCCTGTGTGGATTACGTTTTACTTTCCTGTGTGTAATGGGTTGTACTTGGGCTCGTATGTTGGAGCCGAACGAGAATTGATGACTTAGGTATATGTATGGGAATATACCTAAGCAGTGCCAGATGTTACTTCGTGATTGTATCTTTCCTTTGTGGATTATCCTTTATGGATACTGGGAGACCTTCGGGGGTCTCAAGGTCCCTGCTGAGTAGATTATAATCACCCCTGCACGGGATATGCCCGCACTACATTGTGTTGGTTGTAGACGACGGACAACGCTGATCATGGTTGAGGCTTGCGGAGCAGGACGGTACCTGGAGGTGGACCACTGGGCGGGACGTACTCGGAGCGGTTGGCTGGACCCGAGGAGCAGTGGAGGCTATCTGTACCCACCCTTCAAGTGGGATTTCCAGTGGATAGCTCGGCGTTGCGTCTTTACTTTTCAGTTGCTGTTTTCCATTCCAGTTGTACTTTACTTTCAGTTTGGGTTTGTATACTGGCCCACTTACTTTTCGCACTTACTGTTGTACTCAGTTCTTACTTAGTATTTTACTTCTACTACTTGCTTGCTCTGTAGTGTTTCTTTACTTTACAAAGGCAATGCCTTCCATTTTTATCGGGATTTACGCCTTGGTGCTAGTCGCCAGCCCCTGGCCTATGGAAGACGGGCTTGGGGTAGTCACGGCACGGACCCTGAGGACGGGTCGTGACAAATTGGTATCAGAGGAGTTCAGTTCTACCACAGAACTTAGAAATCTGATCTTTTTTCTATGTGAAGCAATAGTGTTTAGCGTATTGGGTGTGGTTATTATTCCAGGGAGTCCAGTGTTGGTGCGGCGGTCGACGTATCCGTACACCAGGACCCTGACTTCTGATTTCTGACTTAATGCACGAAAACATTGATTGCATGTGTGTTTCAAGTTTTCTTTGTGATTACTTTGTGTCAGCTCACCAGGTATACTGTTCTGACAGTGGCACACCTGTTTCCTTTTCAGGATGGCCCCACGACGGCAGACAACTAGGGTTCCGAGAGTTGAGCATGATGACAACCCACCGAGCGACGAGGCCTCGGTACATGGCCCTTTGACAACAGAGGCACCGGTGGTACCTCTACCCACTGAGCCACCGATGCTACCATCCCCAGCCACTGATGATGCACGTCGCCTTTGTGCACTACACGAGTTCCAACACCAACGACCACCCAGGTTCCACGGGGAGACGGACACCCAGGCATCCGAGGACTGGCTGGAGGCAGTGGTACGAGTTTTCCAGTTAGTGAGGACACCAGCAGACCTCATGGTGATCCTCGCAGCGAGCCTACTGCACGCGGCAGCGGGCCGATGGTGGAGATTGATGCTCTAGGTGCATGATGAGGCATCTCTCCTCTAGACGGACTTTGAGAGCCTCTTCTGCTCGGAGTTCGTCCCAGCCACCCTCCGTGCGGTGCGCATCCAGGAGCTTCTTCATCTGTGGCAGGGCAGCTTAATGGTCGCCCAGTACTCGGCGAGATTTACCGATCTCTCGCGCTACTTGACATACATGGTACGGGACCCATTCTTCCGGGCCCAGACCTTTGAGCAGGGATTGAGGCACGAGATCAGGGCATCGCTGATCTCCCTCAGCATTCCGACTCAGGCAGGAGTACTGGAGTGAGCCCTTTTGATCGAGAGATTTCTTGCTGAGCCTTCATCAGTGCCAAGACCTACCGCGGGGTGGCACGTAGCAAAGTCATCTGCAGCAGGCAGTCGACGGATGACTCAGGGGTCCAGGCAGACCAGACCCTCAAGCAGACGACCTCAGGACACTGGCTCAGCAGTGTGGGGCACACAACATAGATCCAATCTTTCGAGAGGCAGCCAGTGCTACACATGCGGCGGGCAGGGCCACATGGCTTGTGACTGCCCGACCCACCATGCCGAGGAGCAGCAGACGGTTGAGGGTCCACCTAGGTAGAGGCAGAGGGTTGACCGTGGCGGTCTGCAGGGAGGAGGCGGACGAGGCAGAGGAGATGGCCGAGCAACAGGTGGTGGGCTACGCTTTGAGGCTCTACCACCAGCACCACCAGGAGGTCCACCCCGACCACAGGGAGCTGGCGGGTAGAGACAGGCACAACTCCAGGCAGCGGAGGCCTACAACCACGACGCACCTGAGATGATTCGAGGTACTATCTGTGTCTATTCCACCCTTGATGTAGTTCTTATAGACACAGGAGCGAGTCACTCTTTCATAGCCGCTGCCCTTGTTCGAAGCTCGGAGATTCCGACAGAGCCGTTGGCTCGATCCTTATGGTTAGAGACTCATACGGGAGCAGACTCGACGATTACGCACTGGTGTCGGCAGTGTGAGCTTACTCTAGGAGGTGAGAGTTTCGGCTGGGATCTTCTTGTAGAGACGTCGAGGCCTTACGAAGTCATCTTGGGCATTGATTGGTTATCTATAGTCCATGCACAGATTGACTATATTAGGCGCAAGGTGTGATGTGTACACACCGACAGGAGTAGGTTCACCTTCACCGGCGAGAAGGGAACCTTCGCAGCACAGGATGGACTCTCGCAGAGGAGAGGACAACCCATCACTCATCAGTTGGCTAGCCTCATCCTAGGAGCAGTTGACTTGCAGAGTCCTAGTTTTCCTGCAGTGGTGTATCAGTATGCAGACGTCTTTCCCGACGACGTTCCAAGACTACCTCCTCATAGAGAGGTAGACTTTTATATTGATCTGTACCCCGGGCCAGCCCCGATATCCACTCCAGCATATCGGATGGCCCCCGCTGAGCTTCGAGAGCTACGGGTACAATTGGAGGACTTGCAGGGAAAGGGTTTCATCTGAACCAGTGTTTCACCCTGGGCTTCCCTGATATTGTTCTCCAAGAAGGCGGACATGAGTTTGCGACTTTGTGTCGACTATCATCACCTGAACCAAGTGACAGTGAGGAACAAGTATCCTCTACCGAGGATTGATGACCTCTTCGATCAGCTCAGGAGAGAACGGTGTTTCTCGAAGATAGACCTCAGGTCAGGCTATCATCCGCTCAGAGTTCGGGACTAGGACGTGCATAAGACGGCCTTCAGATGTCGGTATGGCCACTATGAGTTCTTGGTTGTGCCTTTTGGTGTGACCAACGCTCCAGCAGTGTTCATGGCCCTCATGAACAAGATCTTTCAGCCGTACCTTGATCGATTTGTCCTAGTTTTCATCGACGACATTTTTATTTACTCGACGACTGAGGAGGAGCACGCCTACCACTTACGGGTTGTACTAGACACACTCCGAGAGCACCAGATTTATGGAAAGCTCTCGAAGTGTCAGTTGTGGATATGTGAGGTCCACTTCTTAGGACACGTCATCTCTGAGGCGGGATTTGTGGTGGATCCTGCGAATATCGAGGCAGTTCTAGCTTGGGAGCCACCCAAGAGCGTGACAGAGGTGTGGAGTTTCTTGGGACTAGATGGATACTATAAGAGATTTGTGCCAAACTTCTCCAGAGTTGTGGCACCCCTCTCATCTCTTACGAAGAAGGGGAAACCCTTTGTGTGGTCAGAAAGATTTCAGTAGAGCTTCTAGAAGCTGAGACAGAGATTGACCAGCACCCCTATCTTGAGGTTGCCTGAAGAGGGAGTAGGGTACGTAGTCTACTGCGATGCATCAGGGACCGGACTCAGATGTGTCCTGATGCAGGAGCGGGCAGTGATCGCATATGGATCACGTCAATTGAGGCCGCATGAGAAGAACTACGCTACCCATGACTTGGAGTTAGCAGCAGTGGTCTTCGCTCTGAAGACATGGCGACACTATCTGATGGGCGAGCGCTTTACAGTCTTTTCTAACCATCAGAGTCTCAGGTACATCTTTTCTCATAAGGACCTGAACCTGAGACAGCGGCGATGGCTCGAGTTACTCTAGGACTATGACTTTGAGATAGTCTATACTCCTGGGAAGGGGAACGTGGTAGCCGATGCTCTCAGCAGGAGGACGGGCTTTCAGCTACTTGAGGAGGATACTAAGCAGCTAGCCACTTTGCAGATATCCTTTGTGGATAGAGATGGAGCATCCTTCCTTCAGTCTCTCACAGTCACCCCTCCACTACTGCAGCAGGTCATAGAGGTACAGCGTGGGGACGCTGACTGTGAGATGCGGTGTGCACAGATATCCTCATGACATGGACCTGATGGTTTCTCCTTTGGAATAGAGCACAACGTCCTTCTCAGAGGACATACCTTGGTACCATTTGCTTTACGGGAGGAGGTGCTGAGAGAGTTTCACACTTCTACTTTGGAGATATATCCTGGAGTGGAGAAGATGTACCAGGATCTCAGATGACAGCACTGGTGGTCGGGCATGAAGAAGGCTGTGGCGGAGTTCGTTTATCGATGCCTCACCTTCCAACATGTGAAGGCAGAGAACCAGGTACTAGCAGGCTTGGTGTAGCCCTTGGAGGTCCCAGAGTGGAAGTGGGACGGGATATATATGGACTTTGTGACTGGACTTCCACGCACTTCCAGAGGTCACGACTCCATTTGGGTGATTGTCGACCGACTCACCAAGTCAGCTCACTTCTTACCCATCCGATAGCAGGGCTCAGTGGAGAGCTTGGGACGTATCTACGTTCAAGAGATTGTACATCTTCATGATGTGCCATCATCTATCATCTCCGATCGAGATGCTTGCTTTAGTTCCCAGCTTTGGAAGGGGTTGCAGGAGGCGTTCGAGACGCAGCTACGTCTGAGCACTGCCTTTCAACCTCAGACGGATGATCAGACGGAGAGGACCATTCAGACTCTCGAGGACATGCTCTGCGCATGTGTCCTCGACTTTGGTCGCAACTGGGAGGACCACCTACCCTTGGTGGAGTTTGCGTACAACAACAGCTACCACTCCACCATCAGGATGGCACCGTACGAGGCGTTGTACGACCGACCTTGTAGATCTACTTTGTGCTGGACAGACCCTGGGAAGTCAGCACTTGTGGGACTAGAGATGGTCCGGGCCACGGTCCAGGTCATCCAGGAGTGGATGAGGACAGTTCAGAGCTGGCAGAAGTCTTATGCTGACAGGAGGCAGAGGCCGTTAGAGTTCAAGGATGGCGACCATGTATTCTTGCGTGTCTCACCTCGACGTGGTTTACAGAGATTTGGACGAGGCGACAAGTTGTCTCCATGCATCATCGGACCATTCCAGGTCCTCAGCAGCATTGGCGAGGTGGCTTATCGCCTGGCTCTACCACCTCACTTGCACCGGGTGCACGACGTCTTCCACGTATCTCAGCTGAGGAGTTACGTGCACGACCCGACGCATATCATTGGCCATGGGGAGCTGGACGTTGATGATGGGGCGACTTTTGCAGAGGTCCCGGTGGAGATTGAGGATCGACAAGAGCGGGTCCTACGTGGACGATCTATTCCTCTTGTGCGCATCAGATGACAACACGAGAATCTCGAGGAGAGAACTTGGGAGCGGGAGGCTCAGATGTGTGCTCAATACCCACATTTGTTTCCCTAGTTTATGATGTATCTTTACGGGGACGTAAATCCCTGAGGTGGGAGTGATTTAAAGACCCATAAATTTCAAGGAAGTTTTTTTCTTAATTTTATTCGGAATTTTACAAGAACGCAGTTTCTAACGGCACGTGATTCCGAGGCCCGGTGTGCCCAGAATCATTTTCCGAAGGTTGGCTCGGGTACGTTCAGTGAACGAACGAGCGAGTTTTTATAACTTTTGAACCGTTTCTTGGAATCGAATTCTGAGGGCACTGATGGAATTGCAGCGACAGTATTTTCTTATAAACGCCTCTTCCGGAGTTGCGTTTGCTCGGGTGTGGTTTTTAATATTTTTTTGGGGTTAAGTGAATAAAATAAAATAAAGTGGTGCGACAACTTTATTTTATTTCACTTAAAGACACTTAAAGCCACTTAAGATGAGTTGAAACGGATAGGGTGGAACCCAAAATATCCTACCCTCTAGGTAGGATATTTGTGAGGTGGGGCCCGCATGAGCCCCACCATTTCTTTTCCCCTAAGTAATGCACCCGCGAAAACTCCTCTTTAATGAAAGTCAACTGGAGCATTTTCTAAAACTCTTAAACGCTCCTAGTAAATGGACAGTTATTCATTACCCTTAATTCACCGAATTAATGGTTCGTTTCTTGACATGTCTTAAAACTGTTGGCATAATAATAAAATAAGACCAACACACTTTCTTCTTGGGTGCGGTTTGTTGAGAGGATTTGGAGAAAACCGTATCTTCATCCTCCTTCGCGAAGAACGCAAAGAATGCGAAGAACGATGGCCTTCGACGAAAGGCGATGAAGAATGCTGAACCCTCAGAGATCGATGACGCGACGCCATGTACCGCGACGCTAACGATTCTCCTCCCCCGACGTTCTTCTGCGGCGATCCTTCCCCACGACAATATTCGATCAACACCGATTGAGGTAGGGAATACAGATCTTTTTAATTTCCTTTGTGGATTTTATCCTTAACATGGATTTAATTCGTGAAATTAAATCTATGTGTTTTCTTTAACCCTCGGAGATCATCGACACGATGCCGTATACTGCGACGACGCGACGCCCTTCCGCGACGCGACGATCCTCTTCTTCCGCGACGGTCAATTCCGTGAAGAACTCTCGTTTGACGACTACTACGAGGTAGGGGTTTTTATTCTTTAAATATTTGTGATTTTATACCCATGACGTTGATTAAAAATTGTTGGGAGACTTTAAAAACCTCTAACGCGGTGGGTGCGGTCTAACGAACAAGTCCGAACCCACCGCCCCTTTCGTTCTTGGTGTGCGAAACGGCGGACGTCGACAAAGCAAACCGTACGGGCGATGCGGGGTCCTCACAGTGAAGGAAGGACCCCGGAAGGGCCGTTGGCAAAGACGACGTGTTTTTCTGACCACCGGAATGCGTCCGGTGGTCCGCGGAGCAAACCGCCAGCGCACCTCGCCGGTACGGCGGCGCTGGTGGCGGAGGGCGGCGGCGCCCGACGCACTGTCGGGAAGAACCGTTGTGGCTGAAGCCGCGACGGCGGGCCGGCCGTCCCATGACCGTGCGGGACCGGCGAAGGAGGGACGTGGCCTTGCCACGTCCGTTGGCAAGAGGCGGCCCCACACGCGGGGCCATGGAATAATCAAGGGGGCGGCGCCCCCCTTGCACCCGCTCGGCCGTTACGGCCAAGCCGCCAGGCGACCGGGCCGCGCTCAGGCCGGGCCGGGCCGTGCCCAGGCCGGGCTGGGCCGCGCCAGCTGGGCCGGGCCATGCCCAAGCTGGCCGGACCTGGACTCGGGTTGGGTCGACCCGGTTTGGGCCGACCCAGGGGGTCTCGGGCTGGGCCGGTCCGGGCCCGAAACCCCGTTTTCAGACCCTTTTCGGTCTTTTTCTCATAACTTGAGCTGCGAGCCTCTGATTGACACACCATCAGCGGTGATGCGATCCTTGGATTGAGATGGTCGTTTTGGTATATCGCACTCAAGGTTTCTAAGTACATTGGGGTTTGTCCGGGTTAGTTCATACACGAAACTAACCGGGCCCTCTGAGCGGAAACGCTCATATCTTGAACTAAGGACGTCCGATTGACGTCCCGTCAACTTTGTTGGATTTCTCTAAGTGAGAAGGATCTTTTGGAATACTCCGCCCGAAGTTTGGATGCAGGTGGAGTACGGTCGGGTTGGTTTTTCCTTAAAAACAAACCGGGCCCCTCAGACGAAAAAGCCAATAACTCTCAGACCGGGCGTCCGATTGACACGCCGTCTACGACGTTGAGTTCCTGTTGACGATACAAAACTTTTGGATACATCAACTTTGGACTATGTGTCAGTTGATGTATCAGCCTCTCGGCTCGTGGAGCGGACCCTCCTGAACGAGCTTGCTGTGTGTGGGAACCCTAGAGATGGCTACGTTTGCGACTGCGACAACGACGACTGTGTGAGCTGAATCCTATTTTTCTTTCCTTTGTGGATTGTGTTGTGCTATCCTGTGTGGATTACGTTTTGCTTTCCTGTGCGGACTGGGTTGTACTTGGGCTCGGATGTTAGAGCCGAAGGAGAATTGATGTGTTAGGTATATGTATGAGCATATACCTAAGCAGTGTCAGATGTTACTTCGTGATTGTATCTTTCCTTTGTGGATTATCCTTTGTGGATTCTGGGAGACCTTCGGGGGTCTCGGGGTCCCTACTGAGTAGCTTATACTCACCCCTGCACAGGCTATGACTGCACTACGTTGTGTTTGTTGTAGACGACGAACAACGTTGATCGTGGTTGAGGCTTATGGAGCAGGACGGTACCTAGAGGTGGACCACTGGGCGGGACGTACTTGGAGCGGTCGGCTGGACCCGAGGAGTAGTGGAGGCTATCTGTACCCACCCTTCAGGTGGGATTTCCAGTGGACAACTCGACATTGTGGCTTTACTTTTCAGTTTTTGTTTTCCCTTCCAGTTGTACTTTACTTTCAGTTTGGGTTTGTATACTGGGCCACTTACTTTCCGCACTTACTGTTGTAATCAGTTCTTACTTAGTATTTTACTTCTACTTCTTGCTTGCTCTGTGGTGTTTGTTTACTTTTCAAAGGCAATGCCTTCCCTTTTTATCGGGATTTACGCCCTGGTGCTAGTCGCTAGCCCCTGGCCTATGGAAGGTGGGTTTGGGGTAGTCACAGCACGAGCCCCGAGGATGGGTCGTGACAACATATGACTTTAAATACAACCAATAAAATTATAAATATTATTTATACCACATTCAGTAGTCAAAGTTAACATGTTATTGTATTCTATCCCTTCTATTTTTTTTCTTGAAAAAACACCATGAAAATACACATACATAGAGAAGAAAATGATTTTATTGGTTCACATATTATTTTGATAAATCTAGTCTTTAGTGGGGAATAGATTCACTTGAAACAACACAATCCACTTGAATCATCATTCCAAATTTACACTATAATTTACAAATAGTTAATTCATGTGAATCCCACACAAATATGTTTTTTGAATCCTATTCTTTATAATAATATAATGTGGTTAATAATTAATAATTATTCTCACCATTTTGCATGTCTTCAAGATTTTGGGTTCCTAACTTGATCTTTTTTTCTTTCATTTTCAAGTTCACAACAACAAGAAAGGACATCATATTATTTTTTATGAAAATATCATTCCAAAGAATATGTATTCCTAATCATATCAACAAAAAAGATGTTTAATAACATTCTTAAATAGTTTTAAGGACATATTATTTACTAAGAAATCACTTATATAACCCACTACTTCTTGATATACCCATTTATACTTTTCTTCTTCAACATCAATGTATAATAATACTACATTTAATCTCTTACTTCTTTATCATTAATTTTTTTTAAAAATATACATATAATCAATATTTTATTTAGTTAATCATGGGATTTCAATGTTATAATTTTTTCTTATAATGAAAATAATACTAGAAACCATGATTCAGTGGTTACATTATTACATTGAAGCTAAATACAAGTGATTATACCCCAAAGGAATGAATAATTTATATGAATTTAAAAACTATATTACAACATCAATCTAAAATTAAATTTTAAAAAATTAAATTAAACATATTATTTTCATTTATAACACCATTATTCTCATTATTATATCCTTACACATTAATAATAATACACTTATTGACCTCCTGATGAAATGAATCACAAGAAAAGGATGAGATCATATACTTAGTAATGGTAAAATACATTAGAAGTTATCAATAATCAATAATATATAATTAATATGGGAAGGTAATTAATTTTAAAAACATTCCACTAAATCAATTACATGATAACAAAGAATAATATTAAATTAATAAAATATTATAAAATAATGGCATATAAATAATCACATGATCATGACACTAATCTATATATAATATCAATGTTGTACTCACGTAGATAATAATAACTAAATTTTCAATGAAGTATATACTTAATATTATACATCATTATCTCAAGAATTAAGATATCATTACTTTTAAGACTATACAACAAGAAAGTTTAAATCTATATATACACAAAAACCGATTTAATTATAGCTTCCAAATTTCTGTAATAAGACATGTCAATACATTAATGGGATAAATAATTTCTATAATCACCCATAACTAAATGTCGAATTAATTCCTCATATATGGAATTTTATTTTAAATTCATGAATAATATTAATTATCATTAAATTTTGTTTTAAATTAATAATAAAAAATATAAATATTTTCCCAGTCATTCAAATAACTTTCAATGTAAAACAATTTAGGATGAAATTATACTTCTATTACTAGAAAATCATATCAATGAAAAATAATATGTATATTTAAGGTATATATAATATTCATTGTTTGAATGAAATTTAATGTCCTAATGGAAAAAAAATTATTAAATAAATTATTCATGTAAATGAATGTCAACACATTACTTAGTCAAAGTAATCATAAACCATCCAAATAAATAATAAAACTACTATAAATATATCTCTAGTGTATTATAAGTAAAATAAATGATTTTTTTCACTAATTAATATAAATCCAATAAAAATACCATTAAAAAAATTCTTATGGAAAATACACTTTTCACTTTTAAAATAACTTTTAAAAATTCAATTTTTTTATAATATTAATGAATAATTTTATTTGAAATTTTATTTTTTAAAATTATAATTGAATATAAAATTTAATTAGTTTAATGATGATGGTAATTTCAATTCAAGTATATTACGTTATTATAAATATTCCATTTAAATTTTTGGTAAAATGTCACATGGTACATTATTTTGAAAATTTCAGGAATATTCAATTTAAAACATTTATTAACAAGTAAAAACATGTAAAAAAATATTTTATAAATAATTTAATAAAATAATGAGAATTTTTTGAAAACATTTTATGGAAGATATTGATATAGAAGAAAAACAATTCCTCCCAAAATAGAAATAATGTTATATTTTTCTAAAAAAATTTATTTAATTTTATGTAAAAAATAGATGAAAATATCACTATGATGTGAAAATTTAATTAATAACTTTGGAGAATAAAATAATATGTTTTTTTAGAATATAATCAAATAATTTTCTTCAATTGATGTTAATGCATAAACAAAATCAATTAAAATGTGATTGAAGAATAAACCCTTTCGACTTCAATAACTTTTGAATCATAACCCTATGAAAGGAATAACATAAATTGAAACATTACATTCCATTAATATAAATAAATACATGATATAATACTTGAAATGGGTAGTATATGTACCTTATAAAAATAAATAAACACATAATAACAAATATATTTCAATGTAGTGAAAATTGATATAAAAACCCATATAAATATCATACAATTGATGATAAAATTAATATATTACTTGATTATGTATAGAAAGTGTAAATAAAAATAAAAAAAATTATAAATAAAACAGAAAATAATTAAAATTAATTACACACTTTGTTTTATAATATCAATGAACAGTGATGAGTAATATTACTTAAAGAAAAGAAATTGAGTTAGAAAATCCATTACCACATGTTAACATTCATATAAAATCCCATTAGATGAAATAAAACAAATTGAAACATAAAATAACATTAAATATGAAGTATTCGTGATATTAAATTTAAAATTTGATTTATATACATCATATAAAATAAAATGGGTGTGTAACCTTAAAATATTCTCCAATAAAAGTAAATTCAATTGAAGTTGCTTATATCATGTTTCCCTTTAGTTAATAATGCTTTATCCTCATATATAATGGTTTTAATAATTTTTTTAATTTATAAAAGGACCATATTAATATTTAAAATATAATATAAAATTTTGTTATAACATCTTACTAACTTTTCCTTAATAGTTTTATATATTACCATTTCATTAGGAGTTAGCTATTTCATTTTCACATGCATGTTTTGTCATGGATGATGTGGATCTTTTATATAGGATATAGATAAATAAAATATTGAAATATATTAATGATATAAATATCAAATTTTTTATTATATATCTTTTTATATCATTTTTAAATACATGACATGAAAAATGAATTCATTTATTCATGCAGACAGTAGGTCGTACATACAAACGAGCGGAGATATCACTCCCATAAGGGGTAGAAGGTAGATAAGTGATTGGTAAATTTATTTTAATGAATTAATATCATGTTATATGTATCTTTTATTTTAATTATTTCCATCATTATTACTATCTATTTGATTCTATGAAAAAACGAAAACTTCATCGGTTCGTAAGACAGTAATCTTTCATACAAACGATAAATGAATTTGATTCCCATTTAATGGAGAAGAAGCTGGATAAATAGTATCACATAAACAAAAAAAAATTATAATTATATGATATATAATGATATTATTATATATTTATGTGATAATATATAATTTAATTTTCTAAAATAACAAATATAAAAGAGAGATCTCGATGAAGAATATTACATTCTCTTGAAACAACATCCATTGGATCTCTAATTAAGGACTCTAGGGTTTTTTGTTTTAGGAAGAGATATGGATCTATATTGTGTCTAAGGATTTTGGGTATATATTTAATCATATTTAGGTTGATATAAATGTCTTTAGAGGTATGGATAAGTGATGGGAGGGTCTTTCCTTTTATAATTGATGAGGAGGTACATTTTATGTAAATACTCCAAACTATTCAATAATGGGAAGTTACCCTCATGAAAAGTGTTTTTTTTAAAAAATAATATTTTTTATGGAATTTATATTCAATAAAAACCTCTAACACAATCTTTTCAAACATTTCATTCCCTTATCATATGAGTTTACATACATTCACCATTTATGTTTTCACCATTGTAATTTGGGTTTTTATTTACAACTGTAAGTTATCCTATAAGAATGAAAATACAAATTAATTATTTGATAAATTGGACCCATTTTTTATAAATATTAAATATTATTTATCAAAAATATTATGTGCGTGGAATAATAATTTTAACACAAGCTCATCAAACTCATAAAACCCCATTTTATCATTAATCATGATAAATAAATTTTAATGTCTTTAAAAATCAATACAAAAAAAATATTTTGATATTACCATATTATATTATCTATAATGAATCCAATAATGGAATAAAATATGTAACATTTAATTCATAAAAGTGGTATAATTTAATTTTAAATCAAACTAGTAAGAGCGATGAAAATGTGGGGTTCTGATGAAAAGGCTATCTCAAATACAAAACATTTTTTTATCAATATTCAAATAAAAATTTGTTCGAATGACATAAATTTAATTAATAATAATATAATTTAGATTATTTTTCTTTAAAAAAAATTAACAAAAAATAATACGCTTCAAATTTTTCTAATAATAATTATTTGTCAATAAAAAATAAGTATTTTTAATTATTCAGTGATAAATTAATATATTTATAAAATTATTAAAAATTAACTGTAATACAGTTTTAAATTTACATTTTTTGAAATAAAGTACTTGATTTCAAATAAATTTTAAATTTTTTGAAAAAATTAATCTTAACATAAGAAATCAAAACACAATGAAAGTGTTTTTTTATGAAAAATATAGATTCTATGCATAAGCCGGTTTTATTGGTATATAATTCCAGGAAAAAATATTATATGAATGACAAACTTTTTTTATTGAATATATAATTTATAAATTTAATAAAAATAATACACCAACAATTATTAATTTAATTTAGAAGATAAAAAAACATTGTTTGTGTAAAAATGTGTTTTCATAAAATTGTTTTTTTACTTTAAATGGTTTTTATTTTAACTTCATTTTTAATTATTTAAAAATAAATTTATTTAGTTTATACACGTGTAAAAAAATAATTTTCATTATTTAGTTATTACTATTCCTATCCAGCTATTTAATTACTATGTGATATGTGTCAAATTAAATGATAATATTTTAATTGTATAATATGGTTCTTTTAAACTAATTGTTGCATGTAATTATTGATATTGAAGAAATAAAATATCTTTAATGAAAAATTTGTTCTAAAGTAATGTGTCATGACATTCTACTAACTTTAAACAAAATATTACATTTAATAATAATTTGGTCATTAATGTATAACATTTTTAAAATCCTGCATCTTAAAAATAGTTAATAAAACATTTTATTCATAACAGAGAAAAATAATCATCTAGAATAAAACATTACTAGGTTTCTATATTGTAAAAACTTATTGGGATGTTAAAATATTTAAATGGAGGAGAAATAAACACCAATGATAATAATACAGTGATGGAAAACATGGTAAATAAAATGTTAATAACCACATTCCCATAAATCTGTGATGTTAAACAAACTATTAATTCATCAGAAAAGATGAAAAAAGATAAATTTTTTAATATCAATTTTCTAAAATAGAAGAATTATTTTTTATTAAATTATAATAACATAGGTAAATATATTTACATTATATATTTCTTTTTCATAACCACAATTTCATCCTTTGGTAGTTATTTTATCAATTTATACTTTACCTTTTACTCTAAGGAATGAATATCCAATATGATTTTTTATGTATGAATCCCTAAAAATAACTTTCAATAGATCATAAGTTCCATAAAAGAGTGAAAATTCAATATTAATCTCTCTAAATATTTACCATACCAAAATGGGAAGTAAGATTTATCTAAGAGAATAAATTAATATCAAAACCTAAATTGTAACGCCAAATGTTCATCTTAATATTTATCATTCCAATAATTTTTTAAAAACTATGTCATACTAACCAGAAGATCACATAGGCCAATGGTAGGTTCCTTGTGATTAATCTAACTAAAACACCCTCTGAAACTAATACTTGACCCAAACTACCAAATACCAGAATGGAATAACCTATCCACATGGGTTGATGACAAGAACCCTCACATTACATAACAACCATAGGGAACATTTTCAGTTAACTGGATGCACAATCCCCATCGAATATATATAACAGAGTGAAACTGTGAAAGATATTTATATATTCCATATGTAAAAGAAAGCCCCACAATGAAACAATTCAAAATAATTAGGAAATGTTCCCAAAGTAAAAGTAAAACCATTAAATGACATCTAAATAGAAAAATGAGTACTCCCTAGGATATCATTGGAAAACACTCTTCATCACACCACTAACTACATTGAAAAAAATGAACTAAAACCTCAATACCTTAGAATAATGCCTTTCATTTTCCTACATCAAATGACATAAAAAGGTATATCCACCATTAATGGGGGGAACATAGTGTGATCTCACATGCTCAGTAGGACCCCACATAGGTATTTAACATTAATCATCTTTACAATAATCTAAAAATTATAAACATTATAGAAAAAAATCATTATTAAAAGATTATAGTTTTTATATAAAAATCAAGGAAAAATATTTATTTTTCACTTTTTCTACATTTCAAAAATAATCTATGTAAAATAGTTTCTAAATATTATATATATATGAAATCAAATAAATTATTAAATAACATATCACATCCAATTGATAGTGAAGAAATCAAAGAAACTACAATCCAATGCATGGGTAACACCACCCCAAGGATCACTATGGGTCAATCTAGCAGAAAACTCAAACCACAATCAACAAATGATGCACAATCAGAACCATAAACAAAGGTACTAAAGAGAATAGAAAAAACTAAGATTGAATTCACTGAAAATGTTAATATAACTTATCTATAATGACGGTATGTTGAAGATATGAACACCCAATGAGTGAACCCCACAATAAAACACAGATGGTGTCTCTAAGATAAAACATCCACCTAATACTCGAGGCTTTCCATGTGATCTATTTTCCAAACCATTTCATCCAAAAAATTATAAAAAAACCATTTCTGAAATCCATTTCACAATGCTTTGGAAATATCTTTTCTATTTTTCAAATAAATAGAAATAATATGTTTTTTATCAAAATCCTATTTCCACACACACAAATCTATCAATAACTCAATAAATTTTATTTATAAAAATATTTATATAACTATAAATATTTACTTCATCCAATATAGGATTGTGATGAAACGACCTACGTCGAATAACTATCACACCTTCCCACAATGGGATCCACCAACATAGAATAATTCAAAGTCAAAAATGGTATCTCAAAAATAATCCCACATGCCTCCTAAGTGATTAAATTTATTAAAATAGATGTTGGAGATAAATGGTCAAAACATACCTCAATGAATGCACACATCAATCAACAAAGTCATGACCCATCTCTTGAGACCCATGTCATGACTACCCCATTCCCACCTCTCAATGGCCATGGGATAGAAACTAAAACTAAATTCATTATCCCATGAGTGTGAGGAATTTTCATGATTACCTATAAATGCTCACACACACAACCAAATCCCAAAATAGGTGTAAAGAAAACATGCATGACACAAAACAACTAATGAGTAAAGGTACAAGTAGTATGTAAAATGGGCTAGAATACAAACCAAACAAAAGATAAACTAAAAAAAAGGAAAGTAAAAAAAGATCTTTATAAGACGTCCCTAGAAGACCCCACCTAAAGGGTATGCAAAGAGTAGCTGTCAGAAGTTTTGGAAGTATGTCCTGCCTATTGTATCTCACTGGGAACCACCTTGTCTCGGGCTACTGATGTCTTTGTCGAAGAACCTGTCGTCTGCACTAGACACAACATGTGTGAGAAATCCCATTTAGGAGTGAGTGAAAAAATAATCAGTAGTGATCAAGAAACACAAGGGAAAGACCAAAATTGAAATTATATATAATGTATAGTCACCTAATGATGGTATAATCAAAAATATGTAAGAAAAAACTGTCATTCATACACAAGAAAGCATTGACTGCTGAGGTACTAATCCTGGATTAGTATCATTGGCCTTTTAGGTCACACAGATATTATGCCCAACGTGGAATTTTCAGGTCACATAGAGCCACCTCCCACTGAGGTCATCATGATAAGGTACTCATCTCTGATAAGTACTGTGGGTTTTCTATGTCACACAGAGTCTCTCCACAATTTGGGCCTGCCCGGTCACATAGAGTCGATTCCAACATAATCATTCATAGATGATCCACACAAAGCTACATATAGCTGGTCCACAAAAGTCCTATTATCATTAATCTTTAGATCTCATCCAACCGCAAGATTCTTGGACGTAATGTTATTGATTACAGGAAAATATACTCATAAAATAATTTTTCATATTTCAACTACCATAAAATTCACTTTAACGCACGCAAAAAGAACCATCTTGTCTCGAGGGTTACAATTCTGAAAATTTCTCGCCAATCAGACACACTATCTGAAAGATATGGGAGTTTTTGTAAATCGGGGTTGGTTGTCTCTAGGCCCGGTCTGACTTGGTTGGACCAACATGACCAACCCGCCCTGGGGGTCCTACATGACCTGACCTCATTTGACTAACCCGACTCAACCCGGTTTGGGTCTAGGCAGGTAAGGCCCATTGGGCCTTGCCGGACCCAGCCTATTTGGATCATGGGTCCAGCCCTCTGAGTATCCCAGTGACCAATTTTTATCCTGTCCGGCTCACAACAGCTGGTCAGTTATTTCTCAGCTTGTGCCATAAAATGTCCTATATTTATCCCATTGGCCTAGGCTGTAAAAGTGGGTTGCCTTGTTCTAGTCCTTGCCGCCTAGAGGCCCAGTTCGCACCCCCATATCTGGACCGCCTGGTGGCCAGTTTCATTCATCATGAACACCCATTGGGTGTCCAGTTCAAGCGCAACTAAACCATCTGAAGTCGAATGCCACTTGGTCCCACACACGGTCCCTACTAGAATGTGTGCCAGCGCATCGGGGGCCGTACAACATGGGTTGCTCCACTGACACGGCTGGGGGCTGCGTCTGCCTCCGCCAGCTACAAGTCCACTGCCTGCGGCCCGCTTCTCCACAGCCATAGCTCGATCTTCCCATGACCTCCACCTTGGTACGCCATTGTGGTACGCCACCACCCACCCATAGACACAACTAAAGACTACCAAGTCTGCTCCAGTGATCCATTCCTCGAGCCGTTGGTGCCTTCCTTCTCTTTGGGGTGTCATCTTCTCTACTACAACCTCGAGATTTCCTTGCCATTAATTCGGAGGTAGGGTCAAGAAGAACACATGAACACCCAAAGATGGAGGAATTGAGGCCTTGTTTATGCTATCCTAATTACTCAATGTTAGTGTTTTTGAATGATGGGGTGAGAGGATTGAGGAACTATCAAAAAAATAACCCTGATGTAATCTATAAGAGAAACCTCATCCCACAAGTACAAGTGACCCTAAGATCAACATGTTCATGGGTTGATCCTCATTTTTTGTTTTAGAAAAAAGAATGGGGAAAATAAAATCAAAATGTATACCCTATATAGAGAATATTCGATTGGAGGGACGGTTTTTCACTGATGGGCATCCGTCTGAAGCCGTTGGCATTCATTATTCATCAGTACCAAATCCATTATTCTAATGTATCATCGCTACTTTTCCAATTCTCTGGTGTTCTTTGCGGGATAGAATTATCTCATTATTCGTTAAAATAATTAGAGATCAAATTCGGTCCCTCCAACCCCATTGTCTCATTAAATTGAAAAATACGTCACAATGTTTCTGTTACAATTAGCCATTGTGTCGTTATTTTAATGACCCCCTCATTATCATTATATTGAGATCATTATGAGTTATTACATGGATTAAACGACATCCCATAGACACCAAAGGCTGGAAATACATGACGAAGGGTTTCACATACAATTGGGGAACAATTTACTGTTTAAGAAATAAACCAAAGAACCATCAAACACTAATGAAACCACTTATTAAATAGTGCATGAACTAAGGAAAAACAACAAAACAACATCAAGGATCTCAAAACCACATCAAAGTGTAAAACAATGGAAGACCAACCAAGTTTCAAAGTACACAATGGATAAAAAACTAAAGACTCTCAAAAGACCACAAGACTCCATGCTCCATAATCCCCAAGCTCCATAATCACCGAACAACCCAAACATCATGAGGTAGTGCTAAAAACGTGGGAAACATCACCTTTTCCCCTATCTCGGAAGATATGATATTCAAAAGCACTAAATTTCCAAAACAGTGGTGAGTATAAAAATTAGTAGGTTTTTCAAATGACTTTGCTACTCACTCAACAAGGATATAATGGTTAGACACATTTATATAAAATAGTTTATATAAAAAAATTTACCAATACAGTTTATAAGAAAATATAAACAAGTTCCAAAAAGAATTTTCAACCAAGTGAAAACAAAACCAAATCATACGAATTTTTAGAAAGTAATTTTTTCATAAAAAATTAACTAATCAATTATTTAAAACATGTTCTTCTTATCATTTGGAATACCCATTTCTATAGTTCACAACACACCCACGCATGCATGCTTTGTTTGTTAGTTCCATACTCAAGATATGTATCTCGTCCAATTACCTTGTGCACTAATGACACACTCCCCTGATCCAGGGTCACGTCCCTTGTCCCCCAATAGTACTCTTCCCTTATTAACGAATCGTAAAACATGAACTCCACCAACACCATTTATGAAAAATATTTCCATTTCCAAAACAAACAACATTAATAAAACTGAAATTTTATTAAAATCTAGAGAACGAACAATTTCAAAGAAACATTTCATTTCAATAAAACTTCAAATTTTAATGAAAACAACAAATCCCATTTATGTTCTATCAATCCAGACAATTCCCCATTTCAAAACCTAGTTTTTAGAAACAAGAACAAAAGCATTTATTAAAAATCCCCAATTTTCTAGATTTCACAACCATCAATCATGATGGTTTCTAAAAAGTGTTCAAAAAACAAATAACACTAAATTAAACAAAAAAAATTTAATATAAAAGAAATACAATCAGGTCTACTATGTGGTTTCTATAAGTAATCCTCATACATCGATGGTTTTTATGGAAACCACAATGAACGAAGAATGCACAAGAAAACCCAGGTCGATTTTCCAAGAATCCACCAAAGATCTCTTCTCCTAGAAAGATCAATACCAAATCTCATCATATATGGGATCAATATCCCTAGATATTCCCATAACTAACATAGATATATGAATCCTATAGAATAGAATAAGTATATCTATGTAGATCTAATAAACCAAACAAGAACGGAGAAGAATGATCTAATACCTCAAGAATCTGGATTCGATATACTGAGGGAAGAATATTGATCACCTTCAGAATGATGGGAGAACCTTATTTGGCCTTATGAGAAGATAAATCCTGAGTTATGGACTCAAAAAAAAAAATCAAACCACTTAGAGTAAAAAACATGTGAGATCCACTTTTTTAGGACCTCTCTTAAGTGCCCTCATGGTTAGTTTTCTTGGTTAGACAAACCATGTGCAAACCGTGCATTAGCCACTGCCTAGGAAAATCATCACATAGATTACTCACATTATCTATCTAATCTAACTCCAACCATGTGGGATCCACCATCATAGAAGGATAAACTATGCACGGTTTCTAAAAAAAAACTATGCACGGTTTTGACCGCACGGTTAGACAAACCGTGCGCTTCCCGGGCAACATCCCATTTGGATCAAAACATCATTCAAAGTTTTACCGACTCTCATTCATCACCATTACACTTTATAACAATAAAAATCATCAAGTAAGGGTTACATACTAGAAATAAAGGGTAATATATTCCCCACACCATTGGTATTTCCTTCTTTAGAAAGTAGAAAACATCTGATGCCCTGAAAGAGTTCTTTCCACAACCCTTTCATTTCCTTCTTGCATTCCCAAGGCTATTCTTGAGTTTGACCATGCTTCCATAAAACCTGAAATAGATTTATGATTTTTCCACACATGACATTCTCTTGCCTATCCAAAATTCTTACCATGATATGATCAGAAAAACATCTCGCTCTAGGTCAATGTTATCCCATCTGATCACATGGTTTGGAGCAGGATGATACTTTTTTCAATTGAGATACATACAAAAGATTATGTGCTGAATTTAACTATAGTGGTAATTCCAACCGATATGACACCTCTTTGACCCATTCTAGTATATCAAAAGGTCCTACGTATCTAGGAGATAGATTCCCCTACTTCCAAAAATGATGATGTCCAAGCCATAGAGATATCCTCAAAAAGACATGATCACCCATAGCAATTGACAACAGTCGTCGATAGTGATCTGCAAAATATTTTAAATGAATCTGACCCGTATACATCCTCTTTATAATCAAATAGATCTTCTTCGGTGATTCTTGGTCAAGGCTCAACCCAACTAGGGATGCTTAATTTGTTTCCACCCAACATATTGGAGAACGACAAGGACGCCCATAAAATTATTCGAACCGAGCCATATAAATCATGTCCTGATAGCTATTATTGTATGAAAACTCCACCAAGGGAATATTCTCATCCCATTATCCAAAAATATTCATTACACAAGCCTACACCAAGTCATCCAAATTTTGTATTTTCCTCTTGAATTACCCATTCGTCCGAGGATGATAAGTTGTACTCATAGTCAACTGAGTCCCAAGAACATGTTATAAAGATTTCAAAAAATGAGATGTGAAACTCGAATCTCTGCTTGAGAATATTGAAACTGGTATTCCATGCCTCTTTACTACTTCTTGGATGTATATTTTTGATACATCCTCCACCACATGAGTTTCACTAATAGGAATGAAATGGGTCGACTTGGTAAGATGATCCACTGTAACCTATATGGAATCGTGATTCCAAAACATTCTTGGAAGACCTATAAAAATATCCATATATATCTACTTCCATTTCCACACTAGGATATGTAAGGAATGCAACATTCCTCCTAGTATCTGACGCTATGCTTTAACTTATTGACATGTTCAGCACCATGAAACGAACTCAACCACCTTCCTTTTCATGCTTCTTCACCAAAAGTGGGCCTTTAATGCCTTAAACATCTTCTTTGTACCTGGATGTATATCCAATCACAAATGGAGGTTAGTATTAAGGAGTTATTTATGAAAATTCATTGATACCACTATCTGATCTTGAAATCACTAAACTGAACTCCAATCAAGTTTTAGGCCCTTATTGGTCTCCCCACCATTGAGTTCTATACTCATATCCATACATTACGCATAAGATGATTGTGCCTATTTGACCATAATTACCAAATCAGGAATAAGAATAGCTGAAAAGAAAACTACAGAATCACCTCAGTCTTCACATTCCACATACCTGTCAGCTAGGTCCAACATCATCTGCCATTCATCTAAAGATTCTTTTTCCATATAAGCATATGAATTTCTACTCAATCCATATGCCCCTGAATTCCCTTTTCCTGGTGTATACATCAAGATAATGTCAAACATCTACAGATACTCCCTTCATATCATTTTCCTTATATTCAAATATCGATGTGAGAAAATCGGTTTCAATCTTTTTTGGTACGTGAACATAGTAAATTTCTCACCAAAGAGATAATGTCTCCATGTCTTCAATGAATGGAATAATGCATCTAACTCTATATCATGTGTTGGGTAGTTCTTCATGTGAAGTATTAATTTACATGAACTATAAGAAACCACATGTTACACTTGAGTGAGAACAAAACCAAACCCTGATCTCGAAGCATCACAGAAAACCACATACCTTAGTCCCGATTCAGAAAAAAATCAAGATAAGTGCTGATGTATGCCATATTTTCATCTCTTGTAAAGACTTATGGAATTCCTATTTCCATTGGAATGGAGAATTCTTTTTTGTCAGATCTATCCTTAGAGAAGCTAGTCTTGAGAAATCACGGACAAAGCATCATTATTAACCTGCTACACCAAGAATACTATATATCTTGAGAACATTCTTCGAAGGATTCCATGAGATATTTAACGTCCCGGATCTGGGTGCCACACCACGGGTGCCCCAAACCCGGTTGGTCACATGACCTTATAAGAAATTCCCCAAACAACAGAGGCTGTTGACTAGCAGTGAGGGACCATGTTTGATAGTGGGGAAACAATGCCATAATTTTTCAATGTGTAGAGTAGCAGAAAAGATAAACAACAAACAATAGTGGAAGTAGTAAACAATATGAAGCTAAAATGGAAAACTGATGTAAAAGAGAACCAGCAGTCATATATATATAAATATACAACATTTCACTAATTCTATAAAATCAACCAGAACAGGATACACTGCAACATAATACAATACAAATCAAAGTACGAGGTACAACAAAATAGAACCAAGCAGAGTAAATAGAATGCATCAGCATCACAAAACTAAGCTCGGTCACATGCTCTCTTACTCCTCTGCTACAATCATGTACCTGTATAGGGAACCTTTCCCCGGTCGACACCTACAAAAATATAGTCTGTTTGGGCTGAAGACATGACCCAAACAGGGTGTGAGAAATAAATCCTAGTAGGCACCCACCAAAGGCTCATGCCCAACTGTCAGTGAAAATGTGCAACAAAAGTGTGTCGTAGTAAATGCAATAAACTAAGTAGTACTCAAAAGTAACTAACTTTACTGGTTATATTTCCATTTTAATATTCATTTAACAATGCCAAGCCCATGATTTACCTTAGCAGGTATAACATATGAAAACACCACAGTGAATATTTATGATAAACCTGCCCTCAGACATACAATCCTTACCCTCAGGTAATCAGAATTGAAACCCACAGGTGTCTTCCCACATGCATAGCGAATACCGCCCATAGGCATATGAAGTGTCACCCACACGAACCGAATCTATTTCCCATCGACACATGAACTATTTCCCACATATATGAGAAAGGTTTCCCACAGGCTAAACAAGGCACTGACCTCAGGCTATATAAGTAACTGGATCGATCCCAACATATAAGAAAGAAATTATTTACAAGTCATCTCATAGAAATTTTAAAGCATGTTAAATTTTACGGTATAATCTCGGGTAACCTGGCCAAATGGCTAAAAAGAGGAACGCACCCCAGGGGTGGTCTTGGATCCAAGAAGTGATCCCAAACATCAGTTTTAACTTATCAAAGATTTATCTATGAAATTCTAGATTATTTTAAGCAATGGACATGACCATAAGACACCCCAAACATGGGTTTTTAGCACAAAAATACACAAATTCAACTCCACAGCTAGAAATGAACACCATACCACCTACCTAGATTGCCCCTAATTGGTATATGTGAATGTTGTGTCCCAAAATGCACGAGAAAGGTGTAGATATGAGATAAACAACTACACAATCAACCTCAAATAACTTCCCCTCAGAAAAGCATTGGTATGAATGAATTAAAGAGAATGTAGGGCTTACCCGTGCGGTCCCAACGTGATTGACAGATACAGAATCGGGTTCCCGGTGTGTGATTGGGAGATCCTCCAAGTTCCGACCATCACTCTCACTCACCTCCAGGGTTCTAAGCTTCTTATGTAAACTGAGGATGATACTGCCCATTTTATGAGAAAAAAACAAACTACACGGTGTGTAATCTCAAGTACACGATGTGTACTTTTCATCATTTAACTTTTCCTTTGGCGGCTACTTTTCACCACTGAACTGTTCACATGCCAACATGAGTACACGGCGTGTACGATCGCTCTGCTGGTGGCTACTTCCACCGACTTACTATTCACCTACCAACTGACTACACAGCGTGTAAACACCCACTATATAGAATGTAGTCAGTTTTTTACACCATTCATCACTGATATGGCTACACATCCTATGTACTCAAACCACACTGCCAAAGTACACGGTGTGTGGAAAAGTACCTGACGTGTACCCACAAAATTTGGGATTTTCCCCCATTTTCCTTATTTTCTCAAAAACACTTAAGGAAAAGGGAAAATAAGATACCCGTACCTCAAGAATAAGAACCAGGTTCTTTCAAACTTCCCCCTAAACAAAATTCATCCTTGAATTTCCCTTCCAAGGGAGGTGAAGATAATGCTATGAACAACTCTGGCCACTGAGCATGTACGTTGGTCTCCCGCTCTTAGGTTTCGTCCAGCACTCGACCATGCTTCCATAACACCCGTATGAGAGAAACTGACCAGCCTTAGAGAACCTTTGTGCTCCTATCAACAATACGAATCAGATGCTCCTCAAAGGATGCATCATCCTGAATCTCAACCTCCTCGGGCTGAAAAATATGAGATGAGTATGAGTGATAACGACACAACAAAGATACATGGAAGACATCATGAATGGCCCAATAACTCTGTGGTAACTGCAATCGAAAGTCAACTGACCTGACTATCTCTAGAATCTCAAACGGCCCCACATACCTCGTTGAAAGTTTACCCTATCCCCTGATCCTCCCGTGTCCCAACCTTGGTCAAACACGCAAGAAAACCTGATCCCCGACCATGAACTCTAAGGGTCGTCTGTGGTAATAATCATAATATTGCTGATAATACTGTGCAGTAGCAATCCGCTTCTGAATCAACTGGATGTACTCAGATGTATCTTGCATGAGACGTGTCCCCAGTAATGCTGCCTCACCAACCTCTATCTAGCACAATGGTGATCGGCATGACCACCATATAAATCCTCGTAAGGTTCTGTCCTAATAGTTTCCTAAAAACTATAATTATAGGAAAACTCAACCTGGGGTATATGATTCTCCCAAGAGCCCCCAATGTATAGGACGCATGCATGCAGCATGTCCTCAAGCACCTATATCATACGCTCTGACTGTCCATCGGTCTGAGGGTGGTAAGCTGTGCTCAGAAGCACCTGTGTACCCAGTGCCCTCTGGAAACACTTCTTGAAACGAGACATAAAACGAGCATCCCTATATGAAATGATAGAATAAGGGACCCCATGAAGACGTACAACCTCACGAATATACAACTTCCATAGGTCGTCAACACTGAAGGTCTCCTTGATAGGAAAAAAGTGAGATACCTTCGTAAGTCTGTCCACAATGACCCACACGACATCATTACCTCAAGGTGACCTTGGCAACCCTGTCATGAAGTCCATCATGACATCATCCCATTTCCATTCTGGAATGGGAAACTATTGTAATAGTCTTGCTGGTCTCTGATGCTCCGCCTTCACCTGATGATAGGTGGAACATCTCGCAACAAAACCAAATACTTCCCATTTCATTCCTGGCCACCAATACTAACGTCTCAAGTCACGGTACATCTTGGTAATTTCGGGGTTCACAACCCATGATAATTCATAAAATTCCCACATCAACACCTCGCGTATATCCCATGGAATCCACACTTGTCCATGGAAATGCAATACTTCATCATCGCCTATCATCCATTCAGGAGGAGGGTCCTCAGTAGACACCAACTCTCATATAACTAGGCCTTCTAACTCCGATAGTTGTCTCATCCTCACACTATACAGGAGGGTAGAAGTCACAGCTAAGGAAGAAAGCATGTTTTCCCTGGACTCTCGTGCACCTCCAAATGCATCTCAGAGAACAAATCCATAAGCTACCACTCTCCACTGGCCTCATGAACTGCCTGCGTCTGAGTATTCCTACTCAGTGCATCATCAACTGCATTACCCATTCCAAGTGTATTGGTAAGCTCAAAATCAAAGGACTAAAGCTACTCAACCCACCTTTGCTATCTAAGATTTAGGTCACACTGAGTAAAGATATATTTTGAGACTTTTGTGGTCTGTGAACACCACAAAATGTTCTCCCAAGAGATAATGACCCCAACAGCATAACACATGAACAACTGCAGCCAACTCGAGATCATGCATCGGGTAATTCCTCTCATGTGGCCTCAACTGCTAAGACCCTTATGCAACAACTCGATCGCCCTGCATCAACACAGCTCCCAAACCAATAATCGATGCATCATAGCAAACTGTATATCTCTTCCCTTGCTCTGAAAGTATCAGGATTGGTACTGATGTCAACCTTCATTTCAGCTCCTGAAAGGCTGTCTCGCAAGCTTCTGACCAAACGTACTTCACACCATTCTTAGTAAAACCCGTCAATAGTGCTGAAAAGTGGGAGAAGTCCTATATAAAGCGCCTGTAGTAACCGACCATCCCCAAGAAACACCGTATCTCAAACACGTTCTTAGGATGCACCTAAGAAAATACTCTTCTCACTTTCTCTAGGTCTACTGCAACTCTTGCCTCTGAGATAATATGACCCAGGATGTGAATCTGTTAATCCAAAAGTGGCACTTTGAGAGCTTAACGTATAGCTGATTCTCTCTCAGTGTACTCAAAATGATCTCAAGATTGGTGGCATGGTCTTGTCGAGTGTGAGAGTACACGAAGATGTCATCCACGAGGACTACCACAGAAGAGTCCAAATAAGGGTGGAAGACATGATTCATCAGATCCATGAAAATTGAAGGCATGATCGTGAGTCCGAACGGCATAACCAAATACTCGTATAGACCATATCTGCTCCGAAAAGCTGTAAACGATATGATCGATGGTCTAACGCGTAATTGATGATATCAGGATCTCAAGTCAATCTTTGATAACACTCGTGCTCCTCGAAGTTGATCAAAAATATCATAAATACTCGGCAAGGGATATCAGTTCTTGATCATTAACTGGTTCAACTTCCGATAATCCATAAAGTGTATGACGGTACCGTCCAACTTCTTCACCAAACGGACCAATGAACCCCAAAGAGGATTACTTGGTTGGATGAAACCCTTTTTATGTAACTCCTCTAACTGCCTCTTGAGATTTTTCAACTAAGGTGTAGACATCCTAAAAGGAGGAATGGACACAGGTGCCACTCCTAGAAAAAGATCAACAGAGAAATCCACCCCTTGTTCAAGAGGTAGACCTGAAAAATTTTCGGGGAATACATCCCTGAAATGATCAACGACTGGAAGGAAATCATTATGAAAAGTACCCTAATCATCCAGATATAAACTCTCAATTTGGGATGTCACACCACCTCGCCCACGATGCTCAGGTCTAGCTCGGCTCTCCTGAACATCCCACTCACCCTTGTATAGAAAATCTCCACCCTCTGGTGACGTGATACTCACCCTATGACGATAGAAATCCACAAAGTCCTGGAAGGGAACCAACCAGTCCATCCAGAGAATGACATCATAGCTCATCATCTCTAAGACATAGAGGTCCCATAGAAAGTGACACCCACCATCCTTTAGGGGGAACTTCTTTCAATGACGCACACCAACTATTCTATTTCCCAACAGAGTGTCTAGCGTCATAATATCGGAAGAAGAAGAAACACAGTGACCAAGGATCTCCACAACGGGCATAGATATAAATCTATGTGTAGTACCCATATTGAAAAATACAGAAGATAAAATAGAAGCTACTAAAATAGTATGTCTGATAGTAGAAGGTCTGGGATCCTGCTTCTGTTAGGTCTATTGCACTACATATGCCTGCCCAATGCCATAACCCTATGACATAGCCTGGATACCCGGAGCTATCCCGCCCTACTACCTCTGAGACCCTGGTGTCTTGCTACCATGGCCATGACCACCATCTCTGCCTGCACACACTACCATATTCCAGTTTCTCGATTGGTAAGAAGCTGCTAGTCTTTATCCTATATGCAAAGTCTGTACATAACCCCTCTCACTAGCCACTAGTGGAAACACCCTGCAAAAATGGTGAAGATAAACCATCCTGCCACAAGATCGACACTCCACTGGGTCACATGGACACTATGGTCTCTTGTGCCCCTCTTTACCACACTGGTAGCACATGACCTGGACACCTGAAGTATTCCTCTGGATAGTACTACCACAATGATAGAAATCCATCTGTCTCTTCCTCTTACCGGTAGAAATAGAACTAGAAACTGGTGTTGAACCACCCTGGCCCACAACACTAGCTTCCCTTAGGTTCCGCTCAGTAATCAGTGCCTGGTTCACAATGGCATGCATTCTAGGTAACATGAAAACATCCACCAGTTCTCAGATGTCATATCAAAGACCATCCTCAAAGGGCTGAACCATCAACACCTTATCACCCACCAGAATAGGTGAAAAATGCTGAATCTGGGTTAAGTGAGTAGAATAATCCATCACTGACATAGTTCCCTATGACGGATTCATGAACTCTTGAGCTCGATCGTCCCTCAGCATATCTGGAAAGATGAATTCATAGAAGGCTGCCTGAAAATTTTCCCACGCCATGTTACGGTGATTCTCAGACTGGGTGGTAACATCCCACCACCTCTTTGCGGAATCACACAACATGTATGTACCGAGCTTGAACCTCTGCCCAGGAGGCATCTTCAGAGGCTCAAATGTCGTCTATATAAAACCCAACCAAGACTCTACAGCCTATGGTCCACCATCCCTTGAAAATGAAGGTGGATGTTGCTGCTAGAAGATACACATCAGCACTGCAATAGATGTGGCGGCCTGAGGTTCTCTCTGAAAGGTCTTCACGAACCGCATGAAGCCTTCACAAAATTGCGCCCCTTTGCCAGTGCTTGGTATAATGGCTGGCGTCACATATGGCACTACTAGAGGATCCACTAGTAGCCCATGGCCTACCATCTCAGGAGTATAATTGTTGTCATTCTCCTGGCGAACAACTGATGGTTGTCTTGGTGGCATGACTCTACAAGACCAAACACACACCTTAGAACAAGATTAATCGGGACCGAAAACGAGGAGGCCAAGAAGGGAATAGAAGAAAGAAAGAATTCAAGATTTACAAAACTTGACTATATAGTGTGTATAAATAATACACGACAGGTTCTCATAGGCTATTCATGTGGGCATGTACTCCAGCTTAAATTGGCCGCGTAACACCCCAAACACACGGTGTGTCGTCTGAACACACATCATGTAATTGAATCCCCTTTCACTATCCGAGTCCTTATACATGGATAAGACACATGGATCTCCTAAAAAAAGACTACACGACATGTCCCATAGGTACACAGAGTGTACTCTATAAGCTTTCACCGACTCGTGTTGTTCGTAACACGACCTGTGTACCCAGGTCACACTACACGGCGTGTTCCAAAGAGACACGATGTATTCAAGGAAGCCCCAGACCAACCCGTGTTGCTCGGTACATGGCCGACTACACAGATGACAATACACGACATGTTCCAGGAAGACACAGCGTGAACTAAGAAAGATAACACTGACCCATGTTGTTAATGACAGGGCCGGGTACCTGGGTCAGACTACACGACATGTTCAAGGTAGACATGACATGTATGTCTTAAGGTTTCCTCCGTCTGTGTTGTTAGTCACACGGACAGACACCTGTTCAACACTACACGATGTGTATAATCGGTATACGGTGTGTGTCCCCAAGCCATTCCCTACCCCGTGTCCCCGCCCACACGGTTTATGACATGGTAAAAGACTACACGGTGTGTACTGAGGGTACACAGAATGTACTTAAAAAATTTTCATTTATTTCTGAACAGAAGAATGGATAGCGTGTGTCCATAGAACTACAAGGCTTGTATCCTGGGTTTTCTGGACAGTAAGCCTCAGAAACTACTCCAAAACCCATAAAAAACATTGAAACAAACATCTAAGTGACAAATTCTAATTTATGAGGGCCCATCCTCCCCATGAATCAATGTTTGGAATCTTTCACATGTTATAGCAAGGAAAACACGTTAATGATCCACCAAATTCCGGTCATTGAGGGCCCATACTACCCAAAAACCAAATTTTTCTGTTCATTAAATCAGAAACCTCACACTAAAATACCCTATCAAATAGCAGGTATTTATCAAAGTAGCTATCACAACAACATTCTTTTCAAGAACATTAACTATCACAACAAAATGCAATATCTAATGCACTTACATGACATGGATGGAATGCATGACATGTGATTCTAGCATGTACCTAAATGATGAATGAGATGGAATACCCTCATCACATCGGGTTGCAACTAATTAGAACCCAGGTATAACATATAAACAACACAATCATAGTGCGTCACCCTATGGTGAAAATCAAATCAACAGTAAAATTGTAAAACAAGAATAATTTCAACACAAGGTAAGATGGCTTTTCCCTGTGAACGGGTTAGCTACTCCCTGGAACAACTTATTACCAACTACCATTTACTTCCTATCCCTGACTAAGACTCTAAACAGTAAGTAAATGAAAATAACCCCCTTTGATACAACTTTGTAACATCCCAGATCCAGGGGCCACACCACGTGTGCCCCAAACCCAGTTGGTCACATGACCACAAGTGCATTGCCACAAATGTCAGAGGCTACCGACTAGTAGTGAGGGCCCAGGTCAGATAGTGGGGAAACTATGCCCTCATTTTTCAAAATGTAGTGGAGTGGAAAAGATAAACAAAAAACAATAGTGGAAGCAGTAAACATTATGCAACTGAAATGGACAACTGAAGTAAAAGAGAACCAACAGTCATATATATATAAAGGTGTAGCATGTCACTAATTCTATGAAAACAGCAGAATAGGATACACTACACTACAATAAAATAAAACTCAAAGTATGAGGTACAACAAAACAGAACAAAGAAGAGAAAATAGAACACAACATCATTGCAAGCCTAAGCTCGGTCCCATGCTCTCCTACTCCTCTTCTATAATCATGTACCTGTATAGGGACCCCTTCCTGTCGACACCTGTAAAAATATAGTCTATTTGGGCCGAAGACATGACCTAAACAGGGTGTGAGAAATAAATTCCAGTAGGCACCCACCAAAGGCCCGTGCCCAACTATCAGTTAAAATGTGCAACAGAAGTGTGCAGTAGTAAATGCAATAAAATAAGCAGTACTCAAAAGTAACTAACTTTACCAGTTACATTGAAATTTTAAGATTCATTTAACCATGCGAAGCCCGTGCTTTTACATGGAAGGTATAACATATGAAAACACCACAGTGAATATTCATGATAACACATTCCTCAGACATACAATCCTTACCCTTAGGTAATTAGAATCAAAACCCATAAGTGTCTTCCCACATGATTAGAGAATATCACCCACAGGTGTATGGCGTGTTGCCCAAAGGCACAAAATCTATTTCCCACATGCACATGAACCAATACCCACAGGAATGAGAAAGGTTTCCCGCATGCTAAATGAGACGCTTCCCTCAGGCTATTCAAGTAACCGGGTCGAGCCCAACATGTAAGAAAGAAATTATATACAAGTCATCTCATGGCAATTTTGAAGCATACTAAATTTTACAATATACCCTAGAGTAACCTGTCCAAACAGCTAAATGGAGGAACGCACCCCAGGGGTGGTCCTAGATCCAAGCAGTTATCCCAATCATCATTTTTAACTTATCAAGAATTTATCTATGCAATTCTAGATTATTTTCAGCAAAGGCCAAAACCATACGACACCCCAAACATGGGTTCATAGAACAATGGTATGAAAATTCAACTCAACAGTTGGAAATGAACACAAGACCACCTACCTCAATCGCCCCTGATCGGTATATGTGAACGTCGCCTCCCGAAACGCACAAGAAAGGTGTAGATCTGAGATAAACAACTACATTATAGACCTCAAATAACATCCCCTTGGAAAATAATTGGTAATAACGGCTTAAGGAGAAGGGAGGGCTTACCCGTGCGGTCCCAATGCGATTGATGGATATGGAATTGGGTTACCGGTGTACGATCGAGTGATCCTCCATACTCTGACCATATCTCTCACTCTCCTCCAGAATTATCACATTCCTCTATGAACAGAGCAGACTACTTCCCGTTTTAAAAGAAAAAAAACAAAATACACGGCGTGTACTCTCAAGTATATGGTGTGTAATTTTCATCATTTAACTATTCCTCTGGCATCTACTTTTCACCGCCGAACTATTCACTTGCCAACATGAGTATATGACATGTATTTCAGAATACACGACGTGTATGGTCTCTCAGCTTGCAGCTACTTCCATCGCCTTACTATTCACCCATCGACTGACTACATGAAGTGTAAATACCCACTACACAGAGTGTAGTCGGTTTTTACACCATTCATCACCGAAAGGGCTACACACCCTGTGTACTCATCCCACACGACTAAAGTACATGGAGTGTGGGAAAGTACACAGCGTGTACCCACCAAAATTGGTATTTTTCCCTGTTTTCCTTATTTTCTCAAAAAAACTTATGGAAAAGGGAAAATAAGAAACCCATACCTCAAGAATAAGATCTAGTTTCTTACCAGATAATTTCTTCTATCATTTAAAGATTCATAGAAACACCTTTTTCAAAAATGACATTTCCATGAAATTGTCTTCCTGTATCCAAAAATCACAATTTAATAATTTGGCATACAAATGGTGATCTCTCATGATTTGTTTAACTTTTTCTAGGTGCTCCTCATGGTTAGAATGTGTCTTTTAATACACCAAGATGTCTTCCAAAAACACCACAATAAAAGAATCAAGATATCACTGAAATATACGATTAATCAAAGCCATGAAGACCATTTTTTCATTCGTTAGACCAAAAAGCATGAAAAAATATTCATATTGTCCATATCTGCTTATGAAAGCTACCTTTTCAATATCATCCTCCCAAACTCTCAATTCATTATATCCAGATCACAGGTAAATCATAGAGAACCACACATCTCCCCTTAATTGATCGAATAGATCAACAATGCATGGAAGTGGATATCTATTCTTTATCGCAACTTGGTTAAGATTATGATAATCAACAAATCATCAAAGAGTTCCATCTTCTTTCTTCACAAAAAATTGATGTTTCCATAGATAAATAATTGTCCAAACAAATCCTTTTCTTTCCATCTCCTCCAACTGCACATTTAATTCCTTTAACTCTGTTGGTGCCATCCTATAAGATGGAATGAAAATAGGTATGGTCCCCCAAAAGTGATAAATAGTAAACTTCACTTCCCTTAGGGGTGGTAACCCTGAGATGTTATTGGGAAACACATCTATAAATTGATCTAATACTATAAAAAAAATAATTTCCTCAAACTCTGCCATTGAAGCCGAAGTCAACACTTCCAACTATTTAGAGATTGTTCCCACCATTGGTTCCAAAAAGATATTTTCTATTTTCATTACCATTCTTTCTCCTCTGAAGAGATGCTCGATGTCATCCTTAGTTTGTGAAACCAACTGTTCCACTATAACAGTCAATGTGAGATTTAAACCTAGTCAACTAGTGCATACCTAGGATTACATCATAGAAATCCATGTCCAACATTGAGAAGTTCCATTTCAACTTATCTTCATCAATAGTTATAACACATGACTGACACACAAAGGATTTACATTATCCTTCACCGAGAAGAGTTTGCAGTTTTAAAACAGAATGCATCATTTCCAATACTAAAAATAGAATGTCAACAACATGAGAATAAATGAATGAATGTGATGCACCATTAGCGAAGATCACTTTCACAAGGGTATAATTTAAAAGAATCATACCTCTCAACGTAGAAGGTGTAGCTTGATCATCGACCATCATTTTCTCAACTCCATACAATTTCATCGCCGCTGCACTGTCCTCCTTATTTTCTTGGTATGATTTCCTTGGTTGAGGAGTCATGGTATTTCTAGAATTTCCCTGGCTATCTCTACTCTAATGATGAGACTAATTCTATTGTCCTCATCATTTTGAAGCATACGATGCTTGTGACACATGAGAAGTGTCCCAATCACTTTACTTTGTAGAATTGTGACAATAGCCTTGAAGATTCCCCATAATGTGGAAATTATGAAATGATCTAGGTTGTGTCATACACTCTTGTTTTTGTAGTCAAGCGAACCACATTGAATGCAACCTTCTTTTCTCTGGAGTCATGGAGAAAGGGTCACTGATCCATCCATCTGATTTCCACTTCCATTTGGAAATAGTTTTCCCTTTTCCGCTTACTATCGGAATTTGAGTTCCCACCAATCAATATAGGTATCATCATACCTCCTCCCATAGACCTTGAGATATCATGTTCATCCATAGTGGCTCTATTCACCATCATTGTATAATCCGTAACACAGATAACTGTAATCTTTTATCAAATATCCTACCGTATCCCTGATTCGAAGATACATTCCTTCAAAGACAAACTTGATGCAAACTATTGTGGAAAATAGACTAAATTCATGACCTAATCAGTATACTTTGTGACAAAGAGAATCTCTTGTTTTACCGTAAAGAAGTTCATCATTTTCTAGTTATTGAATTTGTGAGGATATTGTTTTTTTTGAACAATTCCTAAAAATCCTCCCATATAAGGCCTTCACCCAATTTAGCCTACACTACTAAATCCCACCACTAGGATGAAAGATCCTGGAGCATGTATGTTTCTATGTTGACTGTTATCTATATCAGTGGGGCGATGAAGTTGAAGATATGTTTCATCATATTGAGAAACACCTCTTCTTTCTCTGGTTTAACATCTCCTCGAAATTTCAGTGGATTCATCTCCATGAATTGCATTGTATGATCCACATGCCTTGTCTCATTACTTCGTTTTCCCATATCCACATATTTAAAATCCTAGATGATACAATGAACCAGCTTTTGTTTCACCCAAGTTTCAGGTGAAACCATATTCTCTGCAACATCTTTGGGTTTGTTTTGACGATGCCTACCGAGTGCCATTTTCTTAAACAACAACGAACTCCATCAATCTCACTCTCTAGAAACTAATGGATTAGCATTTCAAATTCTATCACATCAAGTACAACAATATTGTTTAAAAAAAACCTTTTTTCACATTCCACAATTTATGAAAACATTCGGCATGCTTTATGAAATTAAATGATATTCAATATACCATAAGCATTCCCCTTTTCAAAACATCCATTTGAAAAACAATTTCATATTTTTTTAAAATAAACAATATTTCACAAAATGAATCATTACTCGAAATGATGTATGCCCTCTTAGTGGGATGTCATTCATCTACAGTGCATGTCATGCTCATATCATTTGATAAACCCATGAAAATAAGATTTTAATCATTCTAGAAGTGTATCTAAAATAATTTTGTACCCTACTCCTTGGTAACTTGAATTTCAGCATAAAAGGGCTAGCTGCTCCTTTTTCCTATACATCTCAAGTTACAAAAATCCTACTCATGTATATATTTAAACCCAATGAATAGACACAAAGGAATTTCAACTCCAAGTCCATAAACATTGATGATCACTTGTTAGGAAAGGACTGAACATGTTGAGATCATTTGTACCATAAAGGAAGGAGTAAATTGATAACATTTGTAAGGACCCTCTCATTATCATTGGATTGAGTGAAAAATGTGTCATTACATGGCCTTAAGAAATATCCCCATGACCCAAAATGCTATCAATAAATGATGAAGGGTTTCCCAATAAATTTGGGGGTGATTTACCCTTTACAAAATAAAAAAAGAACCAACAAAACATTGCAAACCCATTTACTAAATGATGCATGAACCATGGGAAAACAACTAAAAAACTTTAAGGATATCCAAACCACCTAAATCTGTGCAACAGTAGAAGACCAACCAAGTATCAAAGTACACAGTAGATAAAAAATTGAGGACTCTCAAAAGACCAAAATACACCATAATCCACAATCCCCAATCTCCACCACCAAAAAACATCCCAAAAATCACGAGGTAATGCTAAAAACGTGGGAAACGTCACCTTTTCCCCTGTCCCGGAAGATTGCATCTGCGAAAGTTCCAAAGTGCCAATGAAATGGTGACTATAAAACACAGTAGTTTTCCCCCAATGAATTCACTACTCATTCCAATTATCCCTATTTATATAAAATATTTTATATAAAACAATTTACCAAAACTGTTTACAACCAAAGATAAACAAGTTACAAAAACCTTTTTCAATCAAGGGTAAAACAACAACAAATGAAACCAGCTTCATGCAAGTTATTTTTCCAAAAAATAGCTAATAAATGCTTTAAAACACATTGTTTTTATCATTTTACATACACATTTTAATATCTCACTACACACCCATGCATGCATACTTCCTTTCACAGTTGACTACTCATGAACAGTCTTTCATCCAATTACCTTGAATCCCAAGGACACATGTCCACGATCTAAGGTCACATACCTTTTATCCTAATGGTTATTGTACCTTATTAAGGGCCTTTTATGTATGAACTCAAACTAACACCATTTTTGACAAATATTTTCAATGTCGAAACAAACCATCAATAAAACTGAATTTTTATTAAAAATCAAAGCATAACCAATTTCGAAGAAAATTTAATTTTAATAAAGAATTCACTTTTATTTAGAACAAATAATAAAATTTATGTGCCATTAATCCATAAAAATATTCTTTTTAAAACCCATGTTTTATAACTATTAAGCAAAACATTCATTGAAAATCTCCAATTTTCCAGATTTCACAACCATCACTCAAGAAGGTTTCCAAAAAGTGTTCAATAACCAAATGAAAATAAATTCCACAAAACACATTGAAATTTAAAGAATAACAATAATTTATACTAAGTGGAGTTGATAATGAAGATTCCTACCTTGAAGGATTTTATGAAAACCACAACGAACAAAGAACACACAAGAATAAACAGGTTGATTCTCCAAGAATCTGTCCTATATTTCTTATCCTAGAAAGATCATGACCAAATATCATCATACATGTCATCCACACACCTAGATATACCCATAAAAAGAATAAATCTATGAAACCAAGATAATATAAGAAGTAGATCTAAGTCGATCTAAGAAACCAAACAAGAATGAAGAAGAACGATCATGTACCTCAAGAATCCAGCTTCGATTAACCATGGGAAGACTTCAGATCACCTCTGGAACAATGAGAGTAACTTATATGGCCTTAAAAAAAGAAAAATACAATTTTATTGCGGCTTAAGAGAAAAAATGAGCCACATAGAGGCAAAAACGTTGAAGATCCAATTTTTTACAATGTCACTTAAGTGCTCGCACTGTTAGTTCACACTTTTAAACAAACTATGCACTAACCGTGCATTAGCCACTGACTTACCAAAACCTCATAAGGCTTCCTCACATGGTCTATCTAAACATTCTACAACTATGTTGGAGCCACTAACTCAAAAGGACTAACTAAAAACAGTATTGGTCACACGGTTAGAAAACTTGTGAGCTACCTACGCAACTTCACATTTGCCTCAAAACGTCATTCAATGTTCTTCCAACACTCATTCATCTTCATTACACTTTATAACCATAAAAATAATCATGTAAGGGTTACATAAATAAAACTATGAGTAATATAGTTACACTATTTCATTTATAAAACAACATTTCTTTTACACATTCATTAAAGAATCGTTTCTCTATTTCATTCATAGAATTAAATAGTCGACTCATCATTGTGTTGAAGTGAATCCATTTTTGAATAAAATAAGCGATTGAAGTTTATTTATTTTATTTTTTTAAAATGGACAAGAAATTAATTTTTACCTCAACCCATGTTGACTGATTTGGGGTTTATTCATAGGCAATGTCACCATTACGGATACAAAAGTGCCCTCAGATTTTCAATTCGGGAACCCATTTAGAAGTTTTCAAAACCACGCACGCGCATAATTTTAATTTTCTTAAAAATACAAAGAATTGTAATAATTGAGACATATGTTATGTTATACACGTTTATTATTTTATAATTTTTTATCACTAATTATTTGATATGTTATGTCATGAATATATTTATTTTAATTTTTTTAATATTTAATTTGAATTTATATATTTTATTATGGATATGATTGAAAAGTTTCAAAAGTGGAATGAGTCTATGCTTTTATTTACTTTATTCTTGAATATACATCGAATAAAAATATTTTTTAACTATCTAAAAAAGGCTATAATTTTATTTTCCTCTAGTTATTCAATAAATTTTCTTGTAATAGTACAGTTTCCAATATTTGGTAATTAAAATGATTAAAAAAATTATTTTAAGAAAATGAACATAAATTTTTTTATTGGTCAAAAATTCATTCAATATCCATAATATTATAAAAACATTTTAATTTTTTTAATACAAAAAAATTACTTATTAATGAAAATTTGACCCATTTTTTACTTTAAAATAATGTTAAAAATGTAATATTCCCATAATTTTCAAAACGATGTACTTTTTTACTTCTCTTAAAAAATATGTTTATAATATTTTATTTAACATACTTGGAATGAATGAAATATTTCAACCATAATGACCAATCATTATATTGATGCTTAATTTATAATATTACAAGGTTCTTTTCAATCTAATTGTTTTATGATATTCTAGATATATCTAGTTTTAAAAAGGTATAACAATTATTAAAAGGTAATTTTCCTTGTAATTGTTTTAATTCTATTTTTAATATATTTCTATACATTATGGATCATAACCCTTTAGTTTACTTATACACCACTATATATATGTTGTAATTATACCTTTTTAAATATTTTTTTTGATGGTTTATGATATGTTTGACTAGATAAAGTACTAAAATACAATTTCTTGATTAATTTGGGATTCATTAACATTCTAGGGAAATATTCACATTAATTTTATAATTGGAAATTTCATTTACATGGAAGATATATATTAATTATTATCGAAATGCTAATTTCTTATAATATATATAATTTATAAATATATTTTCTAACATGGAATGTTCTTTTATTTAGTAGGGTAACATTAATAAATCCATACTATTTAATCAATACAAATATTTTATGAAAAGGAATATTGTTCTTGAATTAAATAAATAATTTGATATATGTGAAATGATATAAAGATTGGGGCTGAGAATTAAATAGCCCCTCAAAACATCAGTAATCTTGTGAAAGGAATATTTTGGCTTGCATTTTTTAAAAGGGTTTCTTGTATACCTGCCCATCGATTAAACTCTCTTGGTACAAGGTCATTTTGTTGTAGATATCTGGATGTGTGAGATAATGAACTGAAATATTAAAAATTTACCCCCTTGATATTTTATTTATTATTATCTATAATATTACAACATGGACATTATCCATGGATAAAGTTTCATCACACAGTTATTATTGATGCATCACATGATTCATTTATTTACCTTTCCATGTTGATTATGATTGATTGATATTTCTTTTGTTACTAATTTTAGATTCCACTATATGTAACCATTATTAATGATATATACACAACATTATTTTATCTCCATTCCCCTAGATATAAAAAAGGAATCATTGAATGAGTTTAGAGATGTATTATTTTTTAATTCACTATATTGTATTACATGTTTTCAAATATTAAGTGGTATTCAAGTATTTTTATAATTTAAAAAGTCTACAACACTATTTGGTCCTTCAAGTGATGATTAGTTATATATCATGAAGGATTTGTAAAGTAACCACTTACTCTGGGCTACTGGGGGTAGGGTCTTTGTTTTTTTATTAGACAAGTTTTAGTAGAATCAATTTGAAGTTGATTAAAGAAAACATAGATTAGGCAGCAGAACACTACGATAGACTTTAAGGATAAGTTTATCATAACATTTTGAAGAGTAGGTAATGTATAGATTATGGGATTAAAATTTAATTTTATAATTTTTTATTTTAATTAGGTTTGTTATAATTTTTTAAAATTTATAAATTATATAAATATAGTTTAAGGAAAGGGGCATCTCATCACATTAGATATGGCCACAAGGTATGGACCCACAAATAAAGGGTGATATGGGTATAATGTCTACCAATAAACTATATAATATCCTATTTGGTAAGAAATTTTTATTAAATTAATGGTTTGATAGGTAAATATTTTGTTGATTTTGGGAAAAAATATCACCGGATAAAATCTTTTGAGTTTTGAGAATATTAATGATATTTCAGGGTTCATTTTATTTAGTCAACGTTTATATAGTAATTAAATTTAACATAAAAGATTATTTCAGAGATATGGAATTAATTTATTGTGGATTTATGTTAAAATTCACTAAATAAACATTGAGGTGAACATGTTATTAATATTAATAATATTGAAGATAATGAAAATTTAAGTTAATTTATTTATGGAAGAAATTAAGTTGATCAATTTTTGAAATTCATAAAGTAAAATATATTATTTATTCTTGTGAAGTTATATACATTTTTTATTAACTTACCTTGATGAAACCATTTCAGTTTCAGTTAATATTTAAATATTGGTAGAATATATTATTATTTTTGGGATCTTATAATCCATTGATTGTTATTTTTAGTGTATAAGGAATAAAAATTCATATTGGATGTTCATTTATTAATGTAAGAGATGAAGTTGGAATTATTCATAGAACAAAAAAATAAATAAATTATTCCTATGAAATAGAATTAATTTTTTTATATATTTATTTATGTTGTTAGTCTATATGGAAAATAAATTATTCAACTCTTGAAAAGGGGTTTTGAAATGAAAATGTTACCATGTTTCAATCACATATAATGATTTAATTTTATTTTCACCCATCACATGACTATTTTCTATTCCATCTACTGTTTTCTTTTTTTTGAAACCAAGTTATATTTTATTTGAGATATACAATATATTTCTCATTACCTCTATTCAAGAATAAATTTTATTAAATCATTTTCTCTTTTGGATTTCTATAAAAGAATTTTTAGTAGTTAATGAATTTTTTTCCATTAATTTAAATTCTGATGATGAAATTTTTTAACAGTGTGGATAATGTGAAAAAAATTGGATTTAAATATAAAAAAATATATTTTATAGAATATAAAACCTGAAACATTGATTTTAAATAAATAGTGACGTAATATTAAAATATTAATACTTAAACATGCATATTATAACCTAGCCATTAAAACTAGAAGAAAAAAATGGAGTATTCACATTTAAAAAATATCTGTAAATATTTTAGGTAAAAATAAAATAATGGTAAATAAAGATAAATTTATTAGTAAATTCATTACATGATTTAAAAATATATTTTCATCAAAAATATTTTTCTTTCTTTTAGTGGGAAAATAATCGGCAAAATTTTAAAAAAAAATGAAATTTATATTCTAAAATTTAACTCATTTCTAAAATCATCGTGTAAAAATAAACATATTAGAAATTTTTGTATTTTTCACAAAAAAAATATCTATTAGTAAGTAATTAAAAATACAGTTTTTTATAAAACAATCATTTCCTCTCAAATGATTACGTAATCTAAAATTCCCTTTGTTATTTTAATTTTATTTTAATGGGAAAATATTATTTTTTCAAAATTAATCTATTTAATTGTATTTGTGTCATGTTTATACAATATTTTGTTAAAAGATATTTTTAAGTTGATGTGTTTATTTTATATTACAATTTTTATGTTCAATTTATTTCTCCTCTAAAATTAATTAATTAATTAATTAATTATGAATAATCTAAATGAAATGAATACATTATATATCTAAATTTAATCTTTTAAATCATTCTAATGAATATATCCAGTCATATAATTAATATATGATCTTCTTATTCTTAAAAACATCATTTCTTGAATTTTTTTCCATTCATTTATAAGGTTCATTTTAAACCAAATTATTCCACCATTTTGAGGTGAATTTCATATAATGGATTAAATATTTAGAATCATAATAATTGAAAATATGTAATAATTTGAACTTAATTTTTGATCATATTTATTAGTAAAATTAGTAAAATTTATTTATCAAAATTAAAGATAAAATGTGGTTTTGTTTATTTCACATGATTTTGGTAAATTTAATTTTACAAAGACATATAATATTTATTTGATAAATTATATTTATTATTAATAAATATTTTTTCAAAATTATATAATATGTATCAAAAATATTTTTTCTTAAAGGATAAATTAACTATGTTAAAAAACTAATTACCTTAGTGAAAAATAAAATTGTAAAATTAATTAAACATAGTGTTTAAGGGAATTATGTTTATAAAAAATGTTTATTTTTTTGGTGTAGGTGTGCCTCAACCTTACTTACCTTTACACGTGTGTTGGATTTTTTTTTATTATTTACAAAAAATCCCCTCAACCTAAATTATAAAATGGAACACAATACCTTCACTTATTCACACCTCTCAAGCCACCAACCTTGAAAAAAATATATCCCAAAAATACATATCCACATTATTTATAATTGTTAATACAAAATATCAAAATATGGGTCCTTAAAAAAATATACAAAGGAGGCCCTTCTCGGTAAAGTTAACTATCTTCAATAAGAATTTTCATTGTACTTATTTTATTATCACATTAAATTAGGACATAAATGTTCCAATATAATAAAACTAGTATATCCCACATAAGTATATGTTATTGTGTTGATAAAATTAAATTTATCTATATCCTCCTACATTAAATTGGAAAAAACCACCCCATGTGTGTACGGGGGACTACCACCTCACTAAATGATGTAATATATTTTTCGAAAAAGTCTTAAATGGATAACCATAATTATTAAATAATGAATATATATGATTAAAATTTAAATATATTATTTATTTATAACAAATTTATCATCTAATTCAACAACCTTTCACCCATTTAGGGAATGATATATTCACTCATGTATGCATATGACTTACCATATTCATGAATCAATAAGATTCATTTTTCCTTCTCCAACATTCATCATTTTTTCTAGAAATGTATTGAATTGAAAATAAGATATTAATAACATTAATTTAAATTTTAAAATTGTAAAACAATGTAAAAAAATAACACGAACATCTATAACGAATCATTGATGAAAAAATAAAGCAGTTAACTCATGAAACATTTGTAATTATGAAATATTTTTAATGTATGGATGATAAGACATTATAATAAGATCACATATTATTTTATTAAAATTATTATGTTTCTTTTCTTAATTAATAACATTTTTAAATTCACTATTCATTATTTTAAATCATTTTTAACTAATTGGAAATTTGATGTAAGTTATTTTGTTACCATTTTCTTTTCATTGGGGATTATTTTTTGATTATGAACCTAATTTATTTTTAATTTTGTATATTCAAACCATTTTGTATATAACTTTGTGAATACTTCATAAGTAATGTTATTTTAGGATTAAATTGGTATTATTTCATCCAAGGGTATGTAAATTAAAATATACCATGTTGTAAAGAATTTATGAACACAATACCTTTTTATATGTTTACATAAATTATTAATTTTCAACGATATTCTTTGATATGTGTGTAATAAAATTTTATTATCTTTTTATTAATTATTAATTTTTTTAGGTGGATTTAAATTTTATATACATAATATATTCATTGATTAATTTTCACTTCAATTTTATGATCATTTTAAGGGTTTGTCGTTTCAAATTGTCTTCTTTGGGACATATTTTATGTTATACACTAATATTTTAGAATGAGGTGTAACTAGTACCCATTTAATATTTTAGTTCATGAACATATTTGTATTCATATTATTTAAGGTTTTATTTGATGTTATTTCTATGATGTGGATTATTATTCAAATTAAATTATATTAATAAGGGTTTGCGATTCATTGTCATTTTCATCGGGATTATTTATAATTGAATTTTCATTGATGAAAATTATATCATAATTTTATAATAATAAAAATAATTATATTATCCTCAAGTTATTCACTAAATTTTTATGTAATAATATCATTTTCCATTCATTTAACTCAAAATAATTAGGAAACTATTTTTATGAAAAAGAAAATTTAATTTTCATTTTAGCTAAAAATGTGTTTTCTTCCATATCTACCTCTTTATAAAAAAATTTAATTTTTTTCCAACATTAAAAAACAATTTATTACTTATTATTTTTACCCATGTATTACAATTTTTTTTTCAAAATTTATCTTCCCTTCATTTTTTGAATGATGTACTTTTTTGTTTTTCTTACAAAAAAAGTGAATGTAATATTTGTTTTAACATACTTGATTTTTTTGAAAATTTCCCACTATCATTACCACTCATTGTTTTTAATATTCCTTGAAAATATTAGAAGGTTATTTCAATGAATATATTTCCCTAATGTTCTATAAATTTCTTGTTTTTAAAATTGATATTAATAGTGAGAAGTGTATCTTTCTAAAAATGTTTATTGTGGTTTTTATGGAATCTCTATTCATCAATGAAAAAACCCTTTATTTTATTTATACTACTCTATTATTAATTTTATAATGATACCATACATAGTATTTACTTTGATGGTTTATATTCATTATTATTATAGAAATTATTGATATTCACAATCATAATTAATTTTTATCCCATTGAATTTATTTAGAAATATTTAGTTTATTATGAATATTTGACATTATATATCCCTTAAATATCCAAATTATTTATCGTGGATATGATTATTTCTTAATCCATATATCATTTCTATATACAATTACAAAAACTAAAATTAATATTAATGAAGGGAAAAATATCAACAAATTCATTTTCTTTACTCAATACAAATATTTTGTGAAAAGTATTATTATTTATGAATAAAATAGATCATTCGATATACATGTAATGGGTTTGAAATGTATTTATTGGTGGTTATTGAAATTATAAATCCACCCGATTAATCTATATCCTCATGAGATGAATCTGTTGGATGGCCTTATTTAAATAGGCTTGTTCTATACCGTCCCATTTATTTAACTGTCATCAAACAAGGTCATGATGGCATACATAACATGATGTATTTGATCATGAAGTAAAATATTTATTATTTATTTCATCATGAATTTAGTTTTTATTATCCATTAGATTAATAAATTGATATAAAAATTGGATGCATTTTATTTCAAAGGTTTTTAAATAAATAGAATGTGTTAATATTATTTATATATATTTGTCGATTATTCCTTATTGATCATTATTTATTTAATTATTATAGATTTACCAATATATAACCCTTAATAACCATCTGAGTATACACTTATTTGGTTTATATTCCCCCATATATGAAGAATAAATGATTGAATATGTTATGGGATGCATAATTGTTTTACTTTAATTTTGTTATTTTTCATCTTTTAAAATATAACGTGATATTCAAGTATCTATCTAGTTTACTAATACTACTAATCTATTCATTTCATTAAGATATGATCCCTTTTATATTATTCTAATGTAGTATTGTAACCATCAATTAGGGTTAATTGGAGTCACGACCATGACAATGATACCTTGTATAAATACATTGATCCATGTTTCCTAGAGTAGGTAGTTAAATTTTTACATTTGTGCTATATATATGATCATGTCTCAAATGACTGAATAGTTTAGTTGTAAGGAAAAAATAGATACATAATTTAATTTAAATTTAAAATTTTGAAATATAAAATTCATTATATTATTTTATTTGATAACACCATTATTATCTTTAGCATATCATGACATATTAATCATAATAGTTATATTTGTATCCCAAGTAAAGGAAAAATAACAAAAAGGTGTTCTAATAATCATATTAAGGGTAAAATATAATGAATTAATAAGTAAGAATTAATAGGGAAAGTTGACTTACAGAAAACATATTCTTTTTAATCAGAAACTAAATCATGATGAATAATATGGAAGGAATAAATGATGATAAAATAATTGGATTTTAATAATCACATGATCATGATGCTAGTTTATGGATAATATCAATGAAATAATCTTATGAACAATAGTAACTGAATTATAAATGTATTAAATTATTTATATTGGATACGATGATCTCAAAAATACAGATATATACACCATTAACACCTTGTGCCTATAAATATTTAACACTATGGTTTTTTAACCCATTGTTCAGGTATATTTTTGTATCTTTGGTTTCCTCTCTTGTTTATAGTGTGACATAGTTTAAATTTTTAAGTAAATTTATTTTTATTTTTAGGCTCAAGGATATCGCTTGGATTCATCTAGGAGTTTTTTTTAAAGACTAAGTTTTGAGCCTTACAGCAGGCGACACATGGTTTGAGGAAAAAATGCGGCCTAGCCTAGGAAACCGTATAAGATTGGTAGTGATTTTAGCTGATGGAACACAGCTCACACATGATAATTTAAACCATGCAGTAAGTGTGTTGGGAGGTTATATTTCATGGAAAAACCATTTCCCACCATTGGAGCACAGTTTTTTAAACCATGTGACCAAACCTTGAGAGTTATCCAGATCCTAAAAATTGGAAAATGTATCATTTTACCTCTTTATATTTATCCAAAAATCATCAATTTCTCCCCTATCCTAGTTCATGAAACCCAAAACAAATGCATCCATTTTTCTACAAACATTTACTCATCTCTTAGGGTGTTAATCTAAGGGTTTTTCTGGTTTCAAGGGTGATTTGTTAAGGTAATATCCTATCCGCTTCTTCTTCTTCCTTCTCCTTCCATTTTATTTTGAGTTATTTTTCTCTTATTGTCTCTTGGACCAAGGGTTCATGAATTTACAGGGCTAAAATTGGATTTTCTATGTACACGGGTTAGCTACTACCAGGAATAACTTATTACGAAGTACCTATTCCTTCCTATCCCTGGATATAGACTCCAAATAGTAAGTCATGAAGAAAATAATTTCTTTGATACCACTTTGTAACGTCCCAGTTCTAGAAGCCACCCAAAGGCACCCTGTACCAGGTTTATCACATGGCCTCAAACACGTTTCCCCGAATTCCATAGGCTACCGACTAGCAGCGAGGGTCTTGGGTCTGATAGTGGGGAAACTATTCCCTCATTGGAAGAGTAACACAATGGATGTAAAGTAGATAACAATAGCAGAAGTAGTAATCATACCATATGAAATTAAATAGTGGAAGACTGGAAGTAATAAAAACTGAACAAAAATATATTAATATATATGATTCATGAAACATATGTGTAGGAAATCATCCAAACCAATCAAAATGATGGAATATAGTACTAAACCAAATTACAAAATAAAATCAAGTAAACAGCTCCACAACATCGCAAGCCTTAGCTTGGTCACATGCTTCCCTGCTCCACATCAATCATGTACATGAAATAGAAAAGCGCTTTCACATATCTATACCTGAAACAATATAAATTTTTTTGGCCCAAAATCATGACAAAAGTAGTGTGTGAGACTAATCCCAGTAGGCAACCACCCAAATAATTCTGCCTAACCATCAGTAAAAATATATGGCTGAAAAAAAACAAAATGAAGAAGTAAACAAGGATCTACACATAGTAATAATCATACAAATTAAATTTCATTCATTTTCATAAATTAATTAAGTAGAAAATCAAATGAGGGTAACCCTCTAGGATGTAATCCCAGCCTAACCCCTCGGTTTCAACCAAACAAACACAAAAACCCCTCTGGGAAGTACTCACAGTCTAACCCCTATGGTTCATCATTAACAAAGACTCTCTAAGGAAGCACTCACCATTAATTCCCCTTGTGCTCTCATATAGGTAACTAATAGGCACTCTAAGGAAGCACTAACTCCCAATTCCCTTTATGGCCTATATCGAGGAAACTACATGCACTCTGAGGGAGCACAACTTTCATCCCACATATGGTTTCCCAACGTAGCATTAAAACAAACACTCTGGAGAAGCCCTCAGTGTCTATTCCACCTATGGTCTACTATGCGAGGTTCTGAAAACCCTTTTTAAGTCAATCATGCACAAATGACACATTTCATCCAAAGTAAACCTCAATAACTACTTAGATATAAAATCTACCACATATCATAGAATGTCAGATAATAATCACTCCATCCTAAGAGTACTAGGCATGGAAAGCAAGTAGCCTAACAGGCATGCTAGACCAAATGGTAAAAACAAGAAATCATGGGAATAACATCCCTAGAATGGAAAAGTTAACCCTATTCACAAACAATAAACCTATATCCAGACAACCAATGCATAAAAGGAAATAATAGGTCTAGAAACCATAATCATGAAATACCCCACTCTTGGGTATTGGGTACTTTTGCACATAAAATTAAAAAACTCTCAAAGGAAAGGAACAAACCACCTTCCTCGGTGTTTTACAGATTATATACACAAAACTTAGGCCTTGAGTCACTCTAAACATCGTAATCTACAAAAACATTAAAAATTTTCAACCGAGAAATATCTCACGAAAGAGGAGAAATCAAGAGACGAGGTTCTAGAGGAAGGGATAACTCACCAATGAAATTCCAACGCAATCAACGAAGTTTGAATTGGAATAACGGATGGCGAGTTAGGGGATCATAGATGATCCAGGGCTATATAGATTCTCCTGGATGAAATAGGTTGATAAAAAGTGTGTTCTGTCCGTCAGATGTGACCCTGGTCCATTTATTTAAAAAAAGTACATGAAGTTTTATTTAAATGTACATAGCTTGTACTTGATTTTTATGGCCTCCACATTAGGCACTCTCTAGGTCACCACACACGGCTATGTTCTCGGCCAATACACGGCCCATACACCATCACCCGTGAAAACTGGGTACACGACGTTTAGTTAAATTAAATGGCGTGTACTCCTGAAATTTCCAGAAACACCTCTATTTCTCAAAAACATCCAAAAAAGAAAAACATACCATAAAAGAATATACAAGTTTTTATATGTCCAATAAGGGATATATGGTTTGTTTCACTATTTGGTAAACCATGAATCCAAACCATTTGAGCTCTCCAAATCTCATTTTTTTGAAATTCCAACTACAACCTTATTTGAGTTTTTCCCCAAATCTCCCATTCTCCCTATCTCTTAGTTATTCCAACCCAAATAGAGTCCCTATATTTCTCTGTATGCCTCTCATCCTCTCTAATTTGGTGGATCACTTTTATCTTTAATGTTTTTGGTTATATCTTTAACTTAAGTCCTCTCTTCTATTATCCCCATTTCTCCTTCTCCAATTTTATTTTGTTTTCTTCTTCTAAAATAGTATCCCAGACCTAGGGTTTATCTTTCCCTTAGATTTATATAGGGTATTTTTTAAATGTTCATATTTTTAGATATTTAGAGTTGGAACATTCATGTTGTAATTTCATGTTTATGTTGCTGAAGAGATTGTGGTTTGAGGTATGATTGCCTTATAATTGCATTTATTTTTTAGTATTTGTTGGTTTCAAACATTTCTCACCACCAATTTATACTATATAATAAAATGTGATCATTATAATATTTAATTTTTGATCAAAATAGTAGTTTTTTTCTTGTTATGATTTATATAGTATTGTTTTTTTCAATAGTACACACCAAGTCTTTGATAAAATGCACAGTTTCCTTTTTCATGAAATTTATGATGTATGAAGCATGGTTTTGTACACTTAATAAAATTTTAACCTTGGAAATGATTTTTTGGGTTTCCAAAATGGGTTTCATAGTGGTTTTTTATTTGTAAGATATGTTTATTTTTCTTTTGAAAGTGGGTTGACTGGTGATTATGAATTGTAGCATGTTTGGAATTTTGATAAAAATTATTTTTTCCTATAAATTCCATGTCATTATATCAAATGAATATTTTTAGAAAATATTTATAAATGGAAGTTCAGGTATTTTATATATTTTAAAAAAGGAATGGGTTCTTAATGAATTCTTGATGAACTTTTGTATCTTTTATAAATCTAGTGAGAATGTTTATTATGAAAAATTCCATTGGATATTTCACTTGGTGAGTTTATTTTTAAATGGGTGGGATATCCTTATTGTAAAATCCTTATGATCTATTACATAGTGTGAAAATTAGAGATCCTTTATATAGAATTCTTTGTGATCTATCTGTAAAGTACAAGATATTGATCCTTGGGGTGATTGGAGTTCTTCCTACAATGGGAATTTTTATATATGTGTATATGATTGGATGCTCTATTGGAATCAATTGGCTCACCCACTTCTATACTCCTAAAAAGGAGAACCTGGCATACCTATTAAATGTTTAGAGAATAATTGTTTCATTAGTTAGGTTATAAAATAACAAGTATCCCATAGGAGATGGATTTATATTGAGTTGTGTTGAAACGGTATCGGGACCCTCAGTCTGTAGCATGTAGGTGATGACTGAGCATGAGGTTGTTATTTATGTCATCAAGTGATTAATTCTTTATAAGATGAGTCAATATGTAATAGTATGTTCTGGATTATTCAAAATCTAATAGGTTCACCCATGTCGACTTGAATGTAGTTTTTTGTGGTAAATGATTGTGATGCATGATTTTTTGGCTACACTTATCTCATATTTTACATTTCCCTTATTGTAAATTTTTTGTTTTTCTTCAATGAAACAATGTGTCTTCTTGAAAAAAATGATAAATTGGTTTTCTTTTGTTTATAGAAAATGTTTTGGAAAACACTTTAAAAAGTATTTCACCCTTTCTCTTTGAAATCCTAATAGATCTTTCATCGAAATTGAATTTGGTTTCTAATGGAGAATATTGAAATGGGATGGGATTTATTTTAAAGTGGAAAATTTTGTGAACAAATAATAATTTTTTAAATCGTATTTAAAAAATGAAATTTAATTTTCTTCTATATTAAATGATGTGAATTGGGAATATATATTTTTGGGAATATCTATTCTCTTTTAATACTCATGCATATAGGTCTTTATTGTTTTTAGTTTTTATTGTAGGTTTTATCTTGGTGGCGATATCCAGGCCAAATGGGTGGTTTTTTATAGAATTATGACCCTCGGGATCAATTGGAAGTGTTGTGGTAATATTTTCTAGTTTGCTTGGTTGACCACTTTTTTGTTCCTTTGTATTTTATTGTAAAAGATGATCAGTTTGGATTTATATTTATTAGGATAATGTATTTTATTTTCTCTATTCAGTTTATATATATATTGTAATTATCATTTCCATGTATTTAACTATTGATTCCCAGCAATAGTTTCCAACCCATGGGGATCAATATTTCCATTCGGGCCTTGCTATAGATCGGCTTGGGTGACAAGATTGGGGTCTACTCGGGTTGGTTCGTGATAGATGAAAATGAGTTTTTTGAAATAAATATTTTCTCAAATAGAAAAAATAAAATAAAAAATAAAAAATAGACTATAATTACCCATATTGTATATATAGTTGAATAGTTTTTCTAATTTTACTTTAAAAATAATATTAAAAAAAATGGTTTCTTAATTGTTTCAAATGGAAATATTGTTTTAAATAAAAATAAGATTTTTTTACTCTTCATTGAAAAATTTATAATTTCAGAAAATTCTGATAAATGGTCATTAAATATAGTTTCTATTTATTTATTTAAAAAACTAATTTTTTTTTAATTAAGTTTTCTATAATTTAGAAAAAATAATTTTAATTTTTGTTCAAAACATGATTTGAGAACTTTTTAGAAAAATTATTTTTGAATAATAAACTAGAATTATTACATTGTTAAGACTAAAAAAATACTGTATGAATGAAATACAAATTGATTGAATATATAATAGATAAATTTAATTAAAATCAATAACTAATAGTGATTAATTTAATTTATAAGATAAAAATACATTTCCCTCATAATAATAATAGTTTTTTAGAAAGCAATTAATTCTATATTTAATGTATTATTTTTTTATATTAATTAAAGATAATATGAAAACAAAATAATTTATTTTCTATATGTTTATAACATATAGTTTTCATAATTTAGTTATTCCAATTAAAACCATCAAATTTAATGGCTTGGTGAAAACTGGAACATTAAATAATAATATTTTAATAGTATATCAGGGTTTGTATAAACTATTTATTTCATATAATGAGAGATGTTAATGAAAACACAATTATTTAAATTGAATTATATTATAAAATACTTGGGTACTATAATTCATTAAATAATATTATTATATATCGATTCACTTTTATAGAGAAATTAATTATTTGGTTTTCTTTAGTATTAGATCACACCCTTATTATTCATCCCATATAACGACCTTATAATTCTCTATATTATAAGTATATTTTTTAATCATTAAAATCCACATATTAAAATAATATTTATTTTCAAATTCAAATACAAGCCTTTAAATTCCTTTTAAAAAAATGACTAACTCATCATTTTATTTTTTCCAAAAATATTATCACCATCCAACTCAATTTATTACATAATATTGGTTGAAATAACCAGTAAATCTATTTGATGAATCAATGTGATTAAATCTACTTTAATGAACCAAAATAGAAATAAATCCATGTATAATTTCCCATTATGGATTGTTATTGTGGTTTACAAAAAATATTTTTTATCTACCCAAACATATTATTGTTTAATGAATCATAGCATCAGGGAGGTCTATAATTTTCAATTCCTAAAAATACCAAAACAATTGTGCATATCGATGTGGTTTCCTATCATATGGTATAGAATACCTTTACCTAAACTAGTTGTGGAGTAGCCACATCTTATAGTGAGGATATCCTCAAATTTTAAAGGTCATAAAAAATTAACCCAAACATCATTGTAGTATATTAACTGCTTATTTTGTAGAGGTCCTCAAAAAACAATTTCAATTATGAAAATACCTCATGTTATATTGTAGTATAACATCTCTCATATAATTAAAGTCTTATTTCTTAAAAAACATATATAGTTCATCAATATGATCTCGGATGTGGGGTTCCTTCCTTTATTTCATTAATCATCCTACATCATAAACTCTAATCATGATATCTAATTACTATAATCTAAATTTATAATCCTTATAATTTTTCCTAAATTACATTCACCTCACATGAAATGTGAGTTCAAATTTGATTAATAAATAGATAAACAAAATAATTACAATGAATCAAATCATTGTTTTAGAAAATTACTCCAATATTTTTATATTAAAAATTATGAAAAAGACATGTTTATATTAACATTTTGATCAACAAACAAACATGAAGTATAATTCCATAAATATTTATTTTATTTTTTAAAATATTAAAATAAGAATCCACTGACATCTATGGATAGTTTTAGACTTCATCCAACACATGTGGATGAAAAATTCAACTGTATTTCATCATAAAGATAAGTAGAAACTTACTTTTGAAGGACTTTACTTATGGAAAAATATTGTATTATTCTAAATAACATCATATATAATTATTATTTATACATATCTAAAATAATGAAATAAATGATTTTTTATTTCATTGACATAAAGTGATTGTAAATAAAAATCATCAAAACGCGGGATCAATGGTATTTGATGATACTTTTAATATCTCTATCCATGATCACACCATAGTAACGAGATCAAATATCTATACAACCTTTGGAACAACTCCCAAAATGGTAGATGATAGTTCCCAGTAGAAACAATCTATGGATATTTTTCGGGGAGACTATACCCTCATATAAATATGATGAAACCATTATAAATAATCCAGAAATATCATATTTAATAATCCGAGTATGAAGAATCCAACCAAAAAATCATGAAATAACAAATGACATGCAATGATTGAAGAATATATCACATTGATCGACCATTGGAAAAGTATCATATATATAATATAAATAGATATTAAAATAGAAGTTTATATAAACTCATTATCACAAATCATCCCATGCTAATAGTAGAAATCTATCAAATATGTCCAGGTAGATCATATGACACTACTAAAGAGACTATATAATTTTATATATAAATATTACATATTTATAAAATAATGTTTATTACCTCAATTAAATATAAATGTAAGATAACTGCAATTTTTTTATGTCTTTACATAAAAAACATAATAAAAATATTTCGTGAGAGGTCTTCAACATATCTGATAATGTTCTTCTAACATAATATCCTACTTTCAAATTTCATACTTACAATCCTTCATAATATCTAAAAATTGAAATATAATAAACACTGATCTTAGATGTTAATTAAAGGTAAGAATGACATAAATCATTAGATGATCATAATTAAGCATAATATAATCTTAATTTTATGATATCATGTCCATACCTTTTATCTTAGAGAAACATATCATTATTTTAATGATCCCAAATCATGTTTAAAATGATAGTTATGTTTTTCATATTTTATCTTATAAAAAAAATTACTTGAGAAAATTAAAAAATGGGAAAATGTAGAGATTAATGTTCCACCAAACCATTTGAAGGTTAAGTGGCTGTTTCACCAAAAACTATATTATAATCCTCTATATTATAGGAATAATCCACTTTACATGAGTCAGAAGATGAAAATTTTCCTAAGTCATGAACTAACTACACAATGAAGAATAATCTTACTCAAATTTGAGAATCACCTTACCACATGATCTATAATCCTACACTAATAAAGAGTTTTAATGGCCACATGAATATATCATGTCACTGGGCTATGGAATATAAATATTTATTATTAATTAATACATAAAACATGTATTTTAATATATAAAAATCAAGAGAAAAAAATATTCTACATGTATTCATGACCCTAACACATATGAAAATGAGCTGACTTTGTCAAGAGATGAATAGACCGTGTCCACTTTCCGGATCAACTTACTGTGTCAATTATTTTTTGAGATCAACTAACCATTCCGTAAGTGAAGAAAATATTCCATGTATAACTTAGTAGTGTGTGATTTAATATTTCCAATATTTAGTTTTTATGAATTAAATGGATAATTATTGCAACTATTTAATAATGGTTATTCATCAACGGCTAATTCTACATAATATATATTTATGATAAATATCTGATCTTGTGAAGAGCGCATAGTGCTAAAAAAATATTTTATTAAATAGATAATAACAATAGATCATATACACATGTTCATATCCTATAATGATGACTCTACCAGACATGATTTTTTATAATTATATAAAAAACTTATTTGTGCTCATTTAAATTAAAAACTCAAGGAATCTGAATAATTTGATAAATTGAGAATAATTTAGTAAGACAGATTTTTAAAAAATATATTTTAATTGTGATCTAGTTTCATATTACGTTATTCAATATCTATTTTAATAATTTTATTTATTTATTGATAATAACAGTTATGAAATAACTACCACTAATCTACCTCCTTATTTTAATGGAATTAACAATTATCAATTGAAGAAAAAAATGAAAATTAATATTGAAATAATGGGTTTTGGAATTTGGATTGAGATAGAGGATAAGTATGAACTTCCCAAAACTTAGAGAGATACTTGGAGTGATCCTACAAAACATCTTATAATAATAACATTAAAGACATTAATTCCTTATAGTATGAATTTAGATATGAAAATTTTATAAAATATATTCATACACAACTAATTTTGAAATTTGGGATTCCATGGATATATCTCATGATGGAATCTCGAATGTCATTCAAGATTCATGAAAACATTTTCTTTGATTTATTCCCCTGGTTAAATGAAATTTTAATCATGATGAATTATATGGGGAAACTGATTTATGGCAAGGATCAAGTGATGCACCTGCTCAGACGATTACGAGATATGTGGAGAAGAACATCATTTTAAATAAGGGAATATTATAACATATTTTTGTTACCTATGAAATATATTATTAAAAAGATCATGAAGTATGAGGAGGAAAATAATGTTAATTGAGAATAATAAAATGTTCCAAATAAATGTTCTGAATCATTCAAGACATATAACTGATGTAATAAAGAATTTATCAATGTAAAAAGGTTCATTTATCATATATCATTAGAGAGAGATGAATATATGACACATATTTCTAGAATATTCAAATGATTATATAAAAATAATAAGTTCTATAAGAAATTATAGAAGTTTTCATGAGAAGGGAAATTACAGAAAATAATAAAAAAAGGATTATTTATAAATGATATAACTTGCGATGAATCCAAGAGAAAATGACATATTAAAGTAGAATACCAAATCTAGTGTATAATAGAGGTCATGATGACAAGTATAACAGATATAAAAAGGCTTTAAATGTCACCAGGATTTGGTCAATGTAAATTTCATTTGATTCTAATTCCAGAATAGGAGAGAAACACAATAAAGAAAATATTTTTTAGAACTAAAAAATTCATGGAATTAAATGTTTTTGAAAATCTACTAATCCTATTTTAAATAATTTTGAGAAATAAAGTGATTCAGAAAATATGTCCAATGATGAATTATTTGAATATTGTAACATTATATAAAACACATTTAATGATTTAAAATATAAAAATAAATTTTCAATGAATAAACACGCTTTTTATTTCCACTTTAATACGATTATTATAGTAGAGAAGGATAAAACATCATACATTCCTAAAGAAAATAATGACCTGAAATTATCAAATGATCAATTATAGATTTATCTAGAAAGATCCACCAATGGGGGGAAAACAAATAAACAAAATTCTCAAAACAAAATTACTCCTAAATGTACAATTGGAATGGGATATCAACCTTGGAATAGAAGATTTAGTAAAAATAAATATATTACAAGCTCTAGTTTTTCTAGTTCCATTACCTATTTTTATTATTCTAGTCAATTATTAATTATTTATGAAAGAACTATTCCAATTTATTGTAAAATTATTAAAATTTAAGGAATTTTAAATGTTTTATTACTAATAAATATGGACCCCAGAATATATGGGTACCAAAATCATTATTTTTTAATCTATTTTATATGTAATGGTTGAAATTATCAAGTAAAAAACTATGGTACCATCATAGTGAATACTCCAACGACATGAATGAGGGCTACTCTAGATTCAAAAAACATGATTAATATTGATGGTGGGAATTTCACCTTTAATGAAACTGCATAATGGAAAATAATTAGACATGAAAAATGTGATGACATAATTACAATTTTAATTTATAATGTTTTAGTTATATATTCATTGATCTATAACATACATAGAATTTGAAAATTATGCGTTGAAGGTATATTTTTATATTATAATTTTTTTAATTTATAATATGTTAAAACAAATCTTGTATCTTTTTTTATTCTAAACATGCTTTAATGTTTAATACTTTGTGAAATAAAAATATTTATGCTTTTGATTTAAAGTCATCATTTTTTAAATAATCTTTTCTCAGATACATTAAAAATAATCCTATATTATCCTTACAAAACTAGGCCATTAAAATATAGACTAAATTCTAGAGCTAACTATAAAAGGATTAATCAAGGATCAACCCAATGTAATATTCCCGATATAAAAATTAGGTAATAGTTGTCAACTGGTAAAGCGGTTTAAAATAAATTTCCTACAGAAGAAAAAGGTCTCAACTTATCATCCTTTAGAGTTGGTTCAAAAAGATTTTTTTAGATATTAATAGTTTCGATTTTAGATGGAATATATTATTCAAATATAATAGTGGATTATTATTCAAGATGCACATTTTTATTCTCTCATTCTCATAATATTGAATCTCTTTCCTATTTTTTTTCAAATATGATAAATATCAAGAGATTCATAGTGTAATTACAATTAAAAAAATAAGAATAGATCACGTATATGACATTGTAAATTAAGAGTTATAATATTTATTCTCACAGTGTGGTTATATTCATAAATAAATTTCTATTTGGACCCACATTAATACAAATTTTTAGAGAGAAAAAGTAAAAACCATCAAAGTATTTCTGGAAAAAATGCTCAATTAGTATGACATACCATGTTATTTTCTGAAATAATCTATAAAAAATGTATCCTATATAATTAAAAAATTTTAATTGGTCCTGTTTTAATAAATAACCATTGAATTTATGGAATGGTAGAAATCTAGAAGATAATTAGTTTATATTTTCTTGTTTTAAAATCCTTATACTCTATAGAAAATTGAATTTCTTGGATTATTATTCCATGTGTGATTAATTAATTTTCCATGTATACTACACATCAATTAAATCATATAAGTTGTTTAATAAAAGTAGAAATATTTTATGAGAATCTATTCATGTAAAATTTGATGAAAATGATCTGCAAGATCCTAACACCACTTTAAGAAATATTGAGGATTCCCCTTATATTCTAAAAATAAATTTCAATCCTAGTGAAATTCTTCTTATACATAATAAAAAATCTCCCAATTTTCATGAACAATTAGAACATAAACCTAAATTAAGATAATTAGGTGTCATATACTTCTATTACTATTTTTTTTGGATTTATAACTAGCATACCACAAATATTGTTGTTGGTGACCTATAGAGAGGAACTCTTTCAATAGTTTCTATAAGAAATCTGGTTAAAAATCATGAATTTATTTCACTATATAACCCTTATAAAATTTATGATTTCATTAATCATGATTTTTGGGTAATGTCAATGTATAAATAATATAAAAATTTTAACATAAATATATTGTTGTAACTTATTAAAATACTTAAACACTACCTAAGAATTAGAACTAAATTGGTTTTAAAAACATGATTAATCATTCATGTATAATAGTAAGAAACAAATCAAGATTGGTTGCATAATTATATATTCATGAATATGGTATTGGCTATGAATAATCCTTTTTATAGTATATAGAATTGAATCCATTGGTTTTTTCCTTTTATATTCAACACATTATAATTTTCAAAAATATCAAATCAATGTCAAGAGTTTGTTATTAAATGGATACATTGTGGAGGATATTTTACTTAAAATCCATTGATTTAAAAACACACACTATCCACATCATGTTTTTAAATTAATTTTTTTATATAGCCTTATACAAGCTTCTGTAGCTTAGTATGTCATGCTCATTTTTGTCAAATTTACAAAGGTTTTACTAATTGAATAGATAACCATACATTATTTATTGAAATAATTTAAAAATAAATATTTAGAATTAAAAATTTCTGTTGATTATATTATTATTGGATCATTAAGAAATTATTTGTGTACTACGTTTTCCAAAATGATGCAATATAAATTTCCAATGAATTTGATGGGTGAACTAAAATTCATTCTTGGTTTTCATATTTTAAAAAATGAAGATTAAATTATATTAAATCTAATAAATTATACTAAATCTCATTTATATTATTTTTAATGAATATATGATAGGAATATATACTCTAAGGAGTACTATCTAGAAGTTGGATCATTATAAAACTTGGAAATCATGTGAACAAAATACTTATAGAAAAATGATTGCATGTTTAACTTACTAAAATTCTATTTGAAATGATATAATTTTTTCTGTGTGTATGTATAATCACATTCATGAAAATAAAAATAATTACCTTAACTTTCTATTTAATTTTTTTTAAATACCTAAAAAATACATCCATTTTAATACATTTTTATTATATTGTATACGAATATTCATTAGTGAGTTATCAAGATTTAGATTTTTTTTGTTGTAAATTTTATTAGAAAATAACCTATAGAACGTATTATGTTTGGGGAATGTCTATAGTCTATTGGTGTAGTAATAAATTTAACTATTTGGCATTAATGACAGCTAAATCAGAGTATATAGGTACATGATATTGATGTGCATTAATTATGTGGATGAAACATACATTAGTAGAATATGGATATAAATTACTATATGTACATATAATTATTGATAATACAAGTGTGATAAATATTTATAATAACCCTATGTCACATTATAGAAATAATGAAGTTGATATACAATATCACATTCAGAAAGATCATTTTCAGAGATGTGATATAACTATATAATTCATTATTACTAAACATTATCTAGCTGATGTATTTATAAAACCTTTTACTGTTTACAGAATCAATTTTATCATATATGAATTGGGAATGATAAATTATATCTAATTTTCTATTTAGTTTTAGTTATTAATTCAAAAGTTAAACAATTTAACTTATGTTCCCTATGATTTCCTATAACTAACAAAGAAAGATTCTTTCCATGGAAAATGGTCCGACCGTGAGTGTTATTTTATCATGCAGTTATAATTCCAACCATGAAAAATTACTCATCTAGTCACCATATTTACCATAATTATTTACTCTCAAAATTTCTATGATTACCATGAAAATATATTTATATCATCAGTACTCACTTATAATGAACTTATTAGTCATACAATCTGCATAAATAACATAATATTATGATTATGATTCCTATAATGCATATGTTCTTTACAGATCCACATTCAGAAATCATACCATGAATTTTTTATTTTATTTTTGTGAAATGTTTTGAGTAGGATTTATTTGAGGTTTATTATTATCTTAATCCATAAACAATTTAGATTAAAATTATAATTTTAATATAAACTATTACCTATAAATTAATTTAGATACATTTTATACTTTTAAGATATTTTGAGAAACAAAATTTTAATCATCTTTAATCTCTAAATCTCTCATCTCAAACCTCTATGTTTTACTATCAATTTTGAAACATTATAAGATATCAAAATGAACTAAATTAATAAGGAAGAAGTGAATGTTGGAGATGAAATTTCTAATTAAATATTATCATTTGAATAAGTCAATGATGTCAAAATCCAACACATTTTCATTGGTGAATCTAAATAATCTGCATCTCATTGATCATCTTATTTTAATGGAAAAATAAGTTTTTTCATAATGGGTGAAGATGAGAAGGTCACTAATATCAAATGGGATTAAATATATTGGATGAGAAGATTGATTTCATTAAAATGGTTGACCTTTATATCTAAATCTAGTTAAATTCTCTTATGAGAACCTATATTTTATTAAAAGCTAAAATAGGGATATCGTAAAATTGACTATCAATGGTGATATTTTTAAATTCTCTTCAAAATGATGGATGTATTTTCTAAACATTTTTTGGGGAAATGTTATGAGACATATGGTTGATATGTGTATTCATAAATCATGGTTCATTTCATTATCTTACCCTAGTATCATTTCATCCATTATTGAATAAAAATGGTTAGTTACTAAGGGGGAATAATATTGTATATAATGGTATTTGTATTATTATTTTTTTATTAAAATGAGTGTCAATTGGAATCTATTGAAAAAGGAATGGGTGGATGAACAAGATAAACATCATGAATAGTTTAACCCTAAAAAGTATAATTTTAGAACTAGGTATCTTGTGGATCTTGGTCTTAAACCTAATGAATTTATCAAAAAATTTAGATGATGATGTTTCTCCTTCCAATGAAGATGATGAGGGGGGGGGGGGAGAAAAAAGTAAAATTTTTATACCAAAATATTGAATTTGGATTAAATAATGAAGATGGTCCAAAAAGCGGTAATTCAGTTGAACCTAATGAATATAAGGTTAGGTATTAAATTTCTCCTATTATTGGAAGTAATCATATACAACCTACACTAGATGCACTTTCCAAGTTGTATAATTCCAATGGATCGCTCATTTTGGAAAAATAATTTCATGATTTTGGTGATGAATATCGTGGAGGTAGTATACCATGACATATTAGAACTTCTATTATTTCTATTCAACGAATATTTATAGGATTGTTCATTACTGAGGGTGAAATTATTGAGAGAATATAGGATTAAAAACATTAGTTTTTGGAAGATATATTTTTTGATTTTGATAAATATGAAGTAAAATATATAAAAAATTTGAAGATATGAATACGAGAGACATATATTGTGAGGATAATCCTAAGGTAAATGGTACCAATCGTGCTAGTTATCCATCTCTATAATATTATAAACCCTCAATTTTATAATTCATATGTCAAAAATTATATAACGACTATGATAAAATTATAAATTATGGATATTTTTAGGTAGTTTTTTTAATTTTAAAATCCTTCTTTAATAAGTAATATAAGATTATATTTTTGAAGTAGATAATTTAATAATAAATCACATATAACATAAATTTAATCTAAAAAATGAGATGATGCATAATTATATAGGATATTTGATTAATTATGTCATTTCACTTCAGGATGATATATCTTATATGAAGAGTAAGTTAGACCAAAAGTTCATGAATGTTGTGTTTCAACCTACCCCCTTTTTTTGCCCCTATAGAATCAATTTTTAAATAAGGAAATATCAAACAACTAAATCTATATGATTTGAAATATTGGTTTTATGAATTTAGAAAGACTCATGTTGATGTGTATGATGTGTTTTAAACCCATGCTTCCCTCACCCAAGTTCTTGTTCATGATGATGTCAAAAAATGAGTAAATACCAAGAAATAATAAAAATGGAGATTCATTATTATTAGAGAATGATATTTAGAGGGAATTATATGAAAGGGATGTATTCATATGTAGATTTAGACTTCAATATTCTCTCTATGACTCAACTTTTATTTCACATGATGAGATTCTTGGACCTATTAATCTAGTTTAAGAAGAATTCATAAAGAATCTGGATGATTTTCTTTTGAGTATTGGATACCCATTCGTAGTTTTTTTGTTGTTTCACTAAGAATATGAAACTATTTTTATAAACCACTTAGATAGATATTATAGATCCATAAGCATTAATTATTCCTAGTACATATTCTAATAGAAATACTTTTTTTCATAACTCTTTCCCAAGCCATTCACCAGCTTAGACCTCTTTCTAGGTGTGTATTTATTTAATTCTATACCTCTTAATATTCTCTTAGGACAAATTATACTGCTATGTATATTTCCAAATGAAAGGATACTATTGTTAATATATTTATTATATATTTCCCTTATTTTTTTTAGATTATGATTTATGATATGAATTTATTATAATCTTTTTTATATATATTTGAAACCTTTTTCAAAATCATTTTTTGTATATTAATGGAATTTTATATCATGTTCTCATTGGTATTTTATATTACTCCTCATATTGTTTCTTTTTGATAATATTAAAATGATGAGTAGTAAATTATTACATTTGTTAAATTAAAATTAATTTCATCATTGAAAAAATTCTCCTAATTTCAAGAACATTCTACACAACTATTTCATCCTTCTATAAATGTATTATTTTTATATTAATTTTATTTCAATTTAAATGTCATTAATTTTTATCTAAACATGGATATATTTCTGTATTAGACTATAATCTAATTATTTTAATAATCCCAAACCATTTTTATAATATTATTGATGATTTTCATGTTTTTTGTTTGAAAATGGTTTATTATAAAAAATTCAAAAAATGGATGAGTCTAAAGGTTAAGGTGCCACCATACCCTATGAAGGTAAAGTGAATGTGTCACATTAATACATGTTATAATAATCATGAATATATGAAAAATAATCATACCATTATTCAACTGATTTTTCCCAAATAATTGAATTGACCGCACATACAATATTGAGCTTACCGTATTTTCATAATCACCTTACCACATGTTCAATCATCCCACCATGAGATTTTTTGAACATACTACATGATGAAATAATTTTTACGTTAAATTTTATTTATAATTAATCTTAATTTAATATACTATTTATGTCTCTCAATGTTGTGATTGCATGTGGGAATAACTTACCTCATGACTTCATCACCGTACCGCATGTGAAAATGAGATTTCTACATGAAGAGATGAACTTACCGTGTTACCTTTCCACATCAACTAACCATTTTAGGGTTTAGTTTGATCAACCAATAATTAATAATGTAAATATATATTTCCTTTTCTGATATAGTATTGGGTCATTTCAAATATCCAATGGCTAGTTTTGAAGCACAAAATTAAGGGTTTGTGTAATCAATGAAGAATGATTATTCTTCGTTAACTACATTATCTTAAGAAAACATTTAGATTAATATTAGATATTTTCAAGAGTTCTTGGTAATGAAAATAATCTACTCATATATATATATAATAACATAAAATCCAATATATGTGCTACTATGTATGAATAAAGACTCAATGTGACTCTCTTTTACATAATTTTCTGAAAAAATTGTCTAAATGACTTCTAATGAGAAATTTAAGGACTCTAAAAAAGAAAGGATATTCAGATCTAGCTTCATCACATTCTATAAATTTTATTACCTATATATTTTTATTTTTTCTAACACATTCTAGATGTGTTCTATATTTATTTATATATCTATAAAAACACATTCCATTGTACCAAACTTGTGAATAATCAATATTATCACAATTACTTTTATTTCGATTCCCATGAAAAACTATGGAATAGTATATGTGTGGGAAATATAATTTTGACCCATGTATAAATATTGAAGTGGCTCTATGCCTAGATATTCATTTTCTTTATTGTTTGTAAATCTTGATCAAGGTTGTCGATCAGTTTATTTATTAATAAAAAACTTTGTTTTATGTGACTTGAAACTGGAGGGGACTATGTCTCAGCTTGATATTGAACCCATTGTTTAAAATACACATTGATTAATTCTCTAAAACATGGTTAATTATTTACCTTTTTTTATTTAATGTAATTTAATAAAATTTATTTTCTATTTTATAAATTGTAATAATTTTTTGATATTTTCTCTTAAATTGAGTGTATACAAAGTGTTTGATTAAGTAACTTAATATCAAAAGTGAAAGTATATAAATTTTCTTTTAACTCCACCATGATTTGTATTTTGGGATATATTTTAAATGACAAATAATATATTTCCACTATTTTGAATAACTCGTTTATTTTATTAAATTGATGGAATTTGTTTTAATTTATTTATTAAAAAATTATTAGATACTAAATTAACCCCCACCCACTTTCAGATTTCCATTATGACAAAAAACAACATATGAGATCATACCCAACAAGTGAGAGATCATAAATATTAGTCCTCACATAAGTATTTATCAAATTCAAGTAAATTACATGTAAGATTGTGGAAACTTTCAATAATCACACAAGATCCATGATATAATATCAGAAGAATAATATATATGTATATCACATAAAACCATGTCATATATATAATCATTTAAATTATATATAAGGACTCTCAATATGAAATTCATCACATAAAAGGATTTTTATAACATCCCATATACTTTTATTGGATTGGTACATCTACCCTTGTACCCTCTTGGTCTTGGTATAACCTAATGCTAACCTGATAGGCTTTGGTAAGTATCCTATACACCCTCTTATGCTTGAAAATTGACCCTTCAACTATAGTGGTATTGGGATAATCACGCATATACATTTTGACCTCACATGAAATAATACTATACACAAAATATTAGTGAGATATAATGGACTAACCCATAACATATTATACCATAAATATTTACTTCATAAGAATGTACGACCATTCATCCTTGCATTATAGTATTATTAAGCTGTGAAAAAAGAATCATTTTTCATAAAATATCAATAAATCATCATTATAATAATATATATAATGAATACAAGTTGATGGAATCTTAAGATTATGTACCCACTAATGAAAAAAAACTTTTAAAGTGCCTTTCTATTTTCAGAAAATACATTTATAAAAACATATGAAATATACTTTGAAGAAGAAGAAAAAACATCATTTTATTTTGATATTTTCTAAATAAAATTACTATAAAAATGGGAATTATATTATATTTCAAAAAACATTGAAACATATAATGTAATATTTATTGTAAAAAATTAAATTATATTGGGATATCTTGTTCATGTTATAAAAAATTAAAATAATTCTTTCTACACTTTTAAATGGGGTGTTAAAAAATTATTTGAAAATTTGAGAGAATATTTCAATATTTTATTTAAAAAAAAATATTTGAAATGAAAAATTCCTTTATAAATATATTAAGATTATATTCTAACTATATTTGTTTTGAATAATATGGAAATAGATGAAAAAATTATGTCCAAATAGGAGAATAAGTATATCTTTTATTAAAAATAGAATTTTGATATTTTTAAGAACCAGAGAAGAGAAAATGGATGGAATACTTGAAAAAAAAAGAACGAACCAAATTAAAAATAAAATATATAGAATTTATAAGGTTGATAAAAAATAATTTCCCAAAATAGTAATTGAAATAGGAACCATCCTAATAAAAATGAGCTAGTAAAATTAACACTTACCTCATCTTTTGAATTTTTTCATATGCACTCTTCCTACATTTATAATAAATTTTTAATTATTATAAATATATTATTGATATATATATTCATAATAATCATACAATATATTTTTTCCATTATATTTTTAAATTTCAAATTTATTAATAACTATTCATTAAAATCAATATTTGTTTGTTAACTATTTCATTTTTTATATATGGTTCAGTTTGGAGATTCAGGTACATGAAACATGGATAAGGTTTCACAATATAAAATATAATAATAATTATTTAAAATTAAAAATTATTAATTGAATATGCTTTTAGAACCATATATTTAAGTTGGTCATAAAAATGAATTAAATTACATTGAGAATTTGATAGTCTATACATCAGAATGAATGATGATTACATTTTTAATTAGATGAAAAGTAGATAGAAAATGGTTGTAACATCAATATTAAATCATTTATCCATAGTAAAGATAATTATTTTTTTGATATTAAGAAGGTTATAGAATATTTTTATGGGTTTTAATAATAATAAAACTAAAATAATATTGGTAATATCATATAACTTTTATTTGTATAATTTCTAATGAAAACACACTAAGGATTATATTATGTGTCTCTTGGAAAGACCAAAACATCTTTGACACGAGGAGGAATGTTTGGAAGGTATTCATGTAAATATATTTTGACATAATTTTCTCATGTGGTGTGGATAATTGATAAGTGGTGGTTTACTTTAAATCAATTTTTAGTTATATTTTAAGCTAAGTCTCTTAGTTTATCCACCTCGATAACCATTCTGTCACTTATAATAATGAAATGGGTTTTTCAAAGATAATTACTCATTATTGATAATAATTAATATGGTATTATAAAAAATTATTTATTAATATTTTTCAGTATAAGTTATTCATTCCCAAGTTTATATTCAAAGATCTATTATAAATTAATTCTAATATCCATATGAAAAACTTATATATATATATATATATAAATTTAATAATTAATATGATTTAATTATTATTACATTCATAGTAACCACCCATAGATGATTGTTAAATTATTTTATTGAATAAAAAATTTATATATATCATTAAAACTACAAATAAATAGTGATTAAGTTAATTTATTTTGATAAACACAATTCTATCGTAAAAAATATAATTTTAATAAATATATTTGTTGTTAAATTAAAACGAATTTATATTCACTTAAAAACATTTTATACTCAATTTTAGGAATGATTATGAAGTTTATACACATATAAACAATAATTTTCCATATATTTAATACATTAAATAAAAGAAATTATCTTTTAAATAAAACATATTTTGTAAACAATACTTTGTTTATTTAAAAAATAAATGATATATTTATTATAATTTTATAATTGATTTTAAATATTATGGTTCATTATATTTTCTTATAATATATTTCAATTTCTAATGTAATAAAAAATAATTCACTTATGTTCAATTTTTAATTTATCTTATATTATCAAATATATTTAACTTATTAAAGATAAATTTATTTTAAAATAATAGAGAGTTACATTCCACCACCATAATAATTATCTCATGAAAATCTATTAATTTGAAAAAAACACTGATAATTGTATCTCATTATTATCATAGGTTATCATATATCTTTCTAAAATTTATTTTTTTGACATAGAATATTTTTAATGTCGGTGGTCTTATTTTGTAGCACATTATTCAATAATTCCAAAATATGTACAATTTTTTCTTCAAGAGAAATAAAATATTTCTCTAGTAAAATATTTTAGTCTGGTAATACTGAATGATGAGGAATATAAATTTCTAAAAGATATAAACATAAAAAAATAGACTTAAGTGAGTATTAATGGAAGTTATAAGGGATAATATTTCATCCTAAATTGACCATAAATCTTATAAAGAATAATAGGTATACTGGATAGATTCATCTATATTCTTAATATGATAACTTTCTTCCGTTGAGATATTCATAGGAATTCTTATTCACCAACGTTCAACTATGGATATCAAAATTAATTCTTAGTATAACATTTTGGTTTATTCTAGGATTTTACAATATGATGCTAAATGGATAGAGAATTATCTCTCATTTCTTCATAAATAGTTATTATTATCATACATCATCACAACATCTAACTATTTTATAGTTCATTCTATTAACGTGTTAATAAGGAAACATATTAATTCCTGAGTGAAATTTGTTATTGTATTAAACCTTGACTATTGGAAGGTGTTTATCCTTACCACCTTCTAAATATATAAGGAAACCTTATAGAATATATTCTAGGGTTTATATAGTCCTCTCAAACTCACTATCAGTATAATGATAAAATGTAGTGTCATAGTTCAACTACATATTCTATGATTGTTTAATAATTATATAGTATATTAATGTGAAAATCATTTATTGATAAAATAAAATTAATAATATTACTCAATGTAGTATCACCACTTCATTAATTTATTTTATTAAAATTCTATTATGTGAGACTTATTATCTAATAAAAGTTAATGTTACTCACATCATAAGGAGATCAACTAAAAACCAAATCACCTTATGGCCTTTGGATGAACCTTGGAGTCAAATTAGGTAATCCATTGTGATGTTTTCCCATTTCCATATAGGTAGGGTAAATGTTTGTATCATAGTAAAAGAATTCTATAATTTATCATTAACTTGTTATCATAACAAGAATCAATATATATACTACTTTTTCAAGGTATCCCACCAAAAATATTCTTATGATCTATAAAAAGCATTATACTTTAAGGAAGGATATATAATTCTGAACTATTAAATTTTAACAATATTCCCTTATTCTATTATTTTATTAAATGGAAAAAATATGGTGCTAGAATCATATCATTCCCTTATATCCATATTTACAAATTTAAATATTTATTATCTTTTTTTTATTTTCAAATCATTCTTTTTTGTCGCTTTAATATTCTCATGGATATAAAGTTTAATAGTCATACAATAGAGATATAATTTATACCCTTACACCATGATTACAAGGCTTATCCACCAATAATATATAATTAATAGATTCATTTCAATCCACATTTTTTTACCAAAAAATGGAACTTCTGACTCAGAGCATTAGCCACATTTGTTTCCTTCCCATTATATTAATTTATGGAGCTCTTATAATCATAAATAAATTGCATCTATATTCATTGTAATATATTCTACTCTTTCTATTAGAATCTATAATTTATGATTTTATAATAAATATATATATATATATATTAAATCATTCATCGTAAGGATAATGTATCTATATTTCAAATATTAAAACTATCAATACAAGATCCATGTCATGAGACATATGATTTTTCAAGGGAGTTAAATTATCTTAATTCATATACTAAAAATACGACATTGTACATAATATAATATCATATTCCTTTCACTAATTCATAATTTCACCTTAAAAAATCTTTTCCCACTCTATGGTGTTGTATGCATAGTTGATATAACCAAGATTTTATTTATCTCATATAAATTTTCATTAAATTCATCTTTTAAAATGAACTTAGATACATTTCATGTTATCGGTCATATTAATTTTAATATTTTTATGAAAATTTTCACAAAATCATTGATTATATGCAAAAAATCGATCAAAATTATGTTTCTCAATCACAAATGTTGTTTTGAACAATTTATTAGTAACATTGTTCTTCAAAGGGTCCATTGATATATCCTCACATGTAATTTTGTTTCTAAAGAATGCTAATTTATGTCTCCAAAATTGAAAATTTATTAACATGTAAAATATCTTATCCTTTTTCATGGCCTTGAATATAATTCTTAATTTATCTTTATTATCATCCCTTATCATGTAATATATGAGAATATTATATAAAAAAATATTGGGCATAGATCAAAATAACATATAAAGACTCTAATAATTAAATACATGACGATACAAGAGGAAATTAAAATTCCAAATAACATCATAATATGTTTATAATGCACGCACCTCATATAAAAGGGTATATTTTTTATATAATCCTTTTCACATGAGACATATGATATGTAGGTAAAAGACCAGTATTGGAAAAGTATGTAGATTTGTATATTTGATCAAAAAAGTCATCAATATAGGGAATGCGACACTTGTATTGATAGTGATATTTATATATTAAAAATTATTATTAGAATGATTCATTTAATCAACATTATTCATAATAAAAATATCTAACTCACCCTATAATGACACACTATGTCATATGAAATAATTTTATATAGTATCATGTTGTTTCTTCGTCAATTTATTCCATACAATTGTTTCTATTATATAAAAAAATTTCAAATAATTATAACACTAGATATATTTTAAAACATCTAATTTTTGAATCAAGGAATTAGTATAAAACTCTTTATTAAATAAATTATCATATTCTAAAAAAATATACATGCCTTAAATGTTTATTTCCTCCCCAACCATTTAAGATAAAAACCTATAATATAATATATAGTAAGACCCATATAATTGAAATAATTTCCCCTTAATGTTCATGTTCACCCTTGTAATGATAGATTATAATAATTTTATTTATAATGTCCAATGTGACTTCACATACTTAGTAATTAATGTGGAATATATATAAAGAGAGAAAATTCATGCCCAACCTAACATAAAATATTAATATAAAGAGAATAAACAAATTTCTTGGAAGAACATCCCTAAAAAATTATATCAGAGAGGATATATGTAAATAAGATACGACCATCACACGATTTGGTCTTTTATTTGATAAATTAATATATAAAAATTTATTTGTAGTTACGAAACTCTTATAAAATTCATTAGAAATAAATTAGTGTTAGAACCTAAATCAAATAATACTTTTTCAATTCTATAGTGGATTGTAAGTGTACCTTTAACCATTTTGTTTTCATGAATGACATCACTGGTTATGAAAGTCTATTTATTTCAGATACTCTTTTAAATATTAAGTCATTATAAAAAATTGTAATTATTAAACCATTCATTCATTCACTGGTTATCTTAATGTAAAAACTCTTAGAAATTATGTTATTGGAGTGTGGGTGGAAAAATCAGTTGATCATTCTCTACATTATTTTCACTGGATTAATTATTCAAATCACTATAACATTGATATTCTTGATAACCATCTCTTACACACATGAGATATTTATATTTATAGAGGATACAATTTAAATTATTTTTATTCTCATAGTTTTTGGAAAAATAAAAAATAATTTTCTTTTCTTATGTAGGTTTTATTATTTGATCCCTTAAGTTGATTTATTATTATCCACTTCTCCAAAAAACCTCACGAAAAAAAGGGTACAAAGTTTAATTTTTCCTTTCGATCACACATAAAATCTTATTTATATATTTAAAAAACCATTATATCCAATGACTTTCAATGTCACGGTTTTAAACTAATAAATAATTGATTAATTTTTCTTTCAAGGAGATTGTTGAAACAAGAAGAATACATTGAAAGACTGATGATATTTTAGACATAATTACAATTGGATTTATCATCACTCTATTATAGTTCTGGTTATCTTCTCAATATTTTAGTGTGAATTGTTTTATATAAATACTTATTTAATAATTCCAAGTCAATTTTTTCCTATGTAATGTTTTAAATCTTCTCCTCTTGTATCATCTTCTTGAAAATAGTATATCAATGATTAGATCCACCTTTCAAATAATATATTTCCAAGAAAACATTATAATGTTATTAGAAATATGGAATGGAGAATATCGTTTCTATAGAATTGATTTATTCCTAATTATTAAGTGGACCAATGTGGTCACAAAAGGAAGTTGATTGTTTCCATTTAAAAAATGAAATGGAAACATATTCCTTACATTAGAAATATGACGTTCAGTTTCATTCATATTACCTTTAAATTCTTGAGAGAGTTTAGAGATCACAAAAATTTTATTTTATGTACTATATCTAATTATATATGGATTATCATGATGATTTCAATTGTATTATTAATTACATCCATTACTTAGCTTTCTCCAAGTTCAATACATTGGCTAAAACCAAAAAAAGAGAGAGTATCAATCATCAATAACAAAAATGATAAATCGTATGATATGAAAAATCATTCCTATTATTTTTAAAAATTTTAAACCAGCATTAAAATCATTGACTATTTAGGTTTATATGCTATCACATTGGTTTATCATTGATTGTTTTTGTAAGGGACATGCCTTAAACATCACAAAATCTTGAATATTTACACTAGAATTTATTTTCATACATTCCTATTGTTATTCTTGGTCTATATATTTAGACAGTTAGGTTATAAATATTATATAAAACTTTCATGTATATACAAAGAACACACTTCTATTCAGAATCAATTTTTCACAATATAAAACATTAAAAATAAATATGATTTCTTTTAATTAAATTTATTCAAAACATTCAACTTGACTTCATTATTTCCCTTACCAATCATTAAAAATAATTATTTTTTAAATATTGGATGATTAATAAAATATTCTTATGGGACATAAATGTAATTAAATAATAATTTAATCTATGAATACTTAAAAAATATTATTTTTTATAAAAAAAGGATTTAACTCAAAATAATCATTTTATTACCGAAGAATCAACCTTTTCTACTAAACTATTTTCATTAAATATTTTACAAGAAATATTATATGTGAAATAAAACTCATAAAAATTTATTTGAAAACATGAGAAAATAATAATTAATTTTTCACAAAGGTAATATTTTCACCCCATCAATGTATTGTATGATTCCCTTTAAAACTAGGATCACTATATTACCTTAAAGAATCATAAAATTATAATAAAATAAAATATAAAGAATAAATTAATCATGTAATTTACATAAGAAATCATTTTTATATAACTATTATAATTACTCTAAAAACTTTAATAATCATATGATCAACTTCTATACCTAATGCATTGGAGGCATATCATGGACCCACCTATCCATGGTTTATAATGGAACCACACATCATTGGTAAATAACATTGAAACCCATAATTGATAAATTATATAACCAATCATTCTCATAATAAATCACAACAACCATACAACATTAAATTTTAACATTAATCATTGTAGTTATAAAATATTATTGAGTAAAATAATGTTTCAGATTTTAGATTAACTATTTTTTTAAAAAAAATTGACAATTAAAAATGAAAATAATTTCTATGAAAATAACCATGTAATATTATACAATATTCTTCATAGAAAATATATTTTATCATTATTAGGAAATATTTTCTTGTTTTATAAGTTATAAAAACATATTTCTTATTCTTTTTTTTTTAAAAATTTATAATTTACTTCATTAGTAAAACAACAAAAAGAGTCTTTTCATACCATTTTGTAAAAATTCACACAAGGGTTAAAATGAAATTAATAAATCACAATAAAATTATAAACCCCATATTTAAAAACTTTTTTATATATATTTAAATAAAGTGAAATGGTTTAAGAAAATATTTAAAATATGATTTTTAAAATCAAGTCTCTTACCATGAGTCAGACTCGCCACATATACTATTTACCTTCCTAAATTACTAACTTATAATAATTTTATACTTAATTTTGAAACATTTAAAGTGATTTATTATTTAATTTTATTTAATTACATTTTATATACATTTCCTTAATCAATTTAATTCATGTCGCGTGTTCCGATGATATTCATCCCATATATCATAAATGAATTCTATAGGTTGACTATGATCAAAGTGTAACGAACCAAAATTTTATCAATGAAATTTCCAATAATATAATTATTTAATATAGTATAAATAAAATAAAATCACATATATATAACATAATTAAAAGTTTTTTAATGTATAAATAATGAAATAATAGGTATTTCTAGAGATTACAGAACCTATAATGATTGAATAGTAACTGGGCTTTCAGAATAGTAAAATGACCATAGCTAATTGTAATCTTACCAATAGAATAGTAACATAATATATAAAAGTATAAAAAAATTCATGAATCTTATAAATGAAAATATTTCATATTAATATCATTAGATAAGTAAATAAATATTTAAAAAATGAAAAATTAATTATTAGTATTTTTAGAAAGCGTAAATATTTATTTAAAGATTTGTTATTAATATATTGTTTTAACAGATAATTTATTTTTAAAAAATATATTCTTAAATTATTATTCATTTAATTAGGAACTTAATATAAATTAATGAGACTTTAATTAATTTTTTATAGTATTATAAAATAAGTTTTAAATTTTAAAAATTTATTATTCAAATTAAAAAATATTTTAATTTAAAAATAATTTTATAAATATTTATAAAATTATTTTAAGAAAATGGAGTAAATTATTTAATTATAAACATTTAAAACTGGTTATGGTGATTTTTTAAATTTTTTCAAAAATATTTTAATTTTTTGAATACAGAAATGCAAAATTTATGGTATTTTACATTTCAGCCAAATACATGATTTTTTGAATGATGATTTAGTAATGGATGATGTAAGTGGACACTATATCAAAATAACATGTTATAGTTACTTTATTTAGTAAGGATAATCAATAGTATTGATAATTATTTATCCAAAATAATAAACTAATGAATAAAATAATAAAATAATCCTCGCTCAAACCTGTATAAATACTACCCCACAACAACAATTCCCCATACAGATTATATGACTTTTATACTGATAATAAACCTCCCAATTATTCTCCCAATTCTATTCCCTAAATTATGGTCTTACTAGTATCACCAAATTATTATTTTCAAGTCATATGAGGAGGTTCTCAAGGAGACAACACTCAAGAGGTAAAACCTTCCCTTTATCCCTTTCAATTTCTTTTCTTTTATTATACTTCCCTAACATACCCTATACAAAGTAACATGTTTAATTCATTATCATAAATATATATATATATATTATGTTAATGTTATTTCCACCTTCATTTTTTATGTTTCCACTATTGTTCTAAAAATTAAAACATCATCTGTGAGGTATCGCTTTACCATCATTATGGATGATTATTTTCTATTATCTAATACTACCTTCAAGGTTGGTTATAAAACCATTATAATGGTTAAAAAAGATTTTACCTGGTATATTAAAACTTATTTATTATTCCCCAACTAGACTATATAAATAATATTAATTAATAAGACAATAATAGTTCCAAATGATGCAAAAAACACCAATATAACAAAAATAGTTTTCAGTAATGTCTTATATAGTGATTCATATTCATATATCAAAAAAATGATAAATAATTCCATTTATTCATCTATTATTTAATTAATAAAATATATTTTAAATTTTTTATGAATATTCCATTTTTAAATTCTTTTTCAAACATGTAGACAAGGGAACCAATCTTGAAAACCATGGAATGAGATGCTACCAAACAATGAAATCAAATTTTTTAACACTTACAAAAGGAAAAAAATGAACATGTTAAAATTATATTAAATAAAATAAATATCAAATTGGTTATGGATAAAAATATTCTGAAAATTAATTTCATTATCAATGAAATTAGGTTTAGTTCATAACACTTTTAGATATAAGGTTATGGGTTTCTCTCTGAACCTCTAATTTTCTTTCAGGTTAATATTTATCACAGTTTAACCTAATTTAATTTATAATTGTTCTTGTATACTATTCATAAGATAGAATTTTGTTTAAAAAATTATTTACCTAGATCAATTATACATTATATGATGGGGAAATATATATTTTACAGGGTTCCATTATCAATTATTCTCGACAAGCTGGCCCGTTTAAAGGGAGTTTCCCAATTTATTTCCCATTTTCATGTGCCAACCATAATATATTTTATACAACCTTAATTTTTCTAAAATAAATCTTTTTATCATGAAGAAATATTTGATTTTCTTTCTTGTTCTATGTTTAATATTATACATTTTTTTCTTTATGTCCCTTTAATATTATCCCCTAAACCACAATAATGTGGCTCATTACAAAAGTTTATTAAAAACTATTTTTACATGTATTCTCTCAGCTGAACATCATCTATAATGATATATGAGTAATTTACCTAGTTAATATCCATATATTATTTGTATCCATTCTTTCATGAGAACCATTATGATATTACCTTTGGTTATGAATTATGATATGATTATGATGCCCATTTCTGTCCATGGGTAACCCTTATGTTTTTTCCTAATGTGTGATTTTTCATGTGGAATGCATATTAGTGAAAATTTTGTTATGTGTGAACCCAAATAGTTCTCTAACACAATGGGAAAGTTTTATTCTCAAGATACATTGTCTTGGATATGGAGTAAAACTGATTCCTTTTTGGAACTTTGTCTGGCATGTGCAATAGTCTTGGAAGTAAGCCTTGAATCTTGCTTATGTCATGTTGTATGTTATTTCAACATTCAGGAGATTCCATATTGACATGATCCCATATTATAAATTTTATTCTTCATTATGTTTATGCATGTTAGAATCCTTTTTATGTCATCATAGTGTTTCTTCTAGCCTATGTGATAAACTTTAATTCCATGTATCTTCCCTTACACATATTTTTCGATAATCCATTTATTCATGTATTCCTTAGGTTATCTTATTTATATGTTTTAAATCACAATGAATTTAAGATATCATTATGGGAATTAAATAAAATATTTTTTTGGATTGATTATTTCTAATCATGCATAGAATCTTCCAATGACAAGATAAATTACGATCATTGGTTTGTATTTAATTTCTAATTATGGTAGTTGGGGTTTGGATTAGTGTTAAGCACACCGTAATCCTAAATAAAAAATGGGGGTTCTAAACCCTTGGGGCGCAGGTACTGTAGCAGTAATGTAGTAGAACTATAGTAGCAGTGGTACTATTGATTGGCAGGTACTGTAGCGGTGGTAGGATAATGTAGCGGCGGTAGGGGATTGTAGCAGCGGTGAGTACTGTAGTAGCCATGTTACTATTCACAGAATGGGGCTTAGGCAAAAAAATTGGGCCTATGGGCTATGTAATGGGATACCTACCCACTGGGCCTTCGGGATATGTTATGGGTCTCCCTCTACCCTATTAAAAGAGGACTATTCTTTACTCTAATAATAAAATGAGGCTTCAACCCCAACCTTTAAAAAAATTGCTAATTATCCTTCAAATATTTTAATAATATATATAAAAGTATAGGGACACCATAATTGGTATCAAATCAAGGTTTTGTTATTTTTTTAGATTAGGACTATAAAACATTAGTATGATCCATATGAATAATTCTACCATCATAGATAACAAATATTGGAACTTATGGAACACCACGTTGGGATATAATTTTCCTTTGAACTTTTATCCTTATATGTACAATGTTTCCTCTATATGGGATTATTAGATATGTATTCAAGCCCCCTAATTTTAATTTATTTTTCTTAGTTAATCGTAGGACATTTGAGAACCTATTCCAATAATCAATATGATAGGTAATGTGATTATTACACTAATAATATTCCTATCCTAAATGAAGTTGTATTAACACATCATGTATTTATGTCAAACAAGTAATCACATATTACAATTAATTATTATATCATAGATAAGTTTACCAACACATCAAATAAGTTAAATATGTAGTCTTATATAATATTTTATAATAAATATGATAAGGAAATGAATAATAAATTCCTTACATGTCAAAAATATGGGATGAAGCATCCTAAAAGTTATCTCATTGGGTCCAAGAGATGCTTAAAATTTGAAAATATGTTCATAATGAGGCCAATTTACTATGGAAAATGCAAAGTCCTGCTAAAAATATTTAGGAAAATAAAATTAATCCTAGGGTACCCTATACTGTTCTTTTCTATATATTTGGGGAAGTTTGAAATTATATAAATCAATACCATATTCCATGGGTTGAAAAACATAACATTCACAAAAAACTTTCATGATAAAGGGAATTTGGAAGCCCATATGATGATATGTATCCATATGTTTGAAGTATAATTTTCCTCTACACCAAATTTTGGTTGGTTTTTTCTATTTTTATTCATTACAAATTTGAATATCTTGTATGTTTTCAATGTATATTGGATCAACAACCCATATTAATTGATTTTAAAAGGTAAAACCTCCATCATTATTGTGACATATATTGATTTTTTTAAATGTACATCTTGAAAACCATATTAGACTTCCTCTAGTAGAGTTTGATAATATATTGTGCAAGGATTGGCTAAATTTATTTAATGAAATCATCAACTATCGAGAAAATTAGATTACTCTTCACATACAAAAGAACCATCCAACTCTATAAAAGTCTAAGGAAAAAGAAGAATCTTATTTAGAATGATCATCTCAATTCTTAATATTATTACATTATGTGATAAAATATCTAAATAAAATTATTGAGAAACTGGAATGAATCATGCTCTATGTTATTCCAATTTTGAAATACTACACTGATGCATTCCCCGAAGAATGGCATGGACCTCCCCCTGGCTGATAGGTTGAGTTGTTTATTGAATATTCTCATACATCTCTTCTTGTATCAATGAAACATTATAGAAGGGAAACCTTTTAAACTTATGAACTTAATAAGTATTTATATGAGAATATAGAAAGAGATTTTATGTAATTGAGTTCTTCACCATGGGTTAAACTAGTCCTCTTCCTTAAGAATAAAGATTTATCAATGTGTTTATATATTGATTATAGTGATCTTAAAAAATCATGATATAGAACATGTAAACTTGGACACATATAGATGAATTTATCAATCTACTACATGGGGCCATGTATTTTTCTACTAGGGACCTATCTACAGGACATAACGAATTAAAGGAGGTGAAATAAGATATTCCCAAGACCATCATTAAAAAAAGGTATGATCATGAAGAGTTCATAATGACTCCATTGGAACTCAATAATTCTCAATCCATTTTCATGGAATTAATAAACATATTATTTAGAAATTACCTCAACAAATATTTTGTACTCTTTATTGATGATATTTTAATATACTCTAAGAGTAAGTAGGAACATTAGAAGCATTATAAGAATATACTAAAGACCTTACGAAGAGGTATTATATATTAAAAATATAGTATATGTGAGTTTTGGATTGATGAAGTATCATTTTTAGGGAATTTTATCTCTATAAAAATATTATATAGTTATCCTTCTATGGAAAAGGAATCGAAGAATGGATCAGGACAACATCTATACGGGGTATCTGTAGGTTCCTTGGTCTAGCTGTGTACTAAAAATTATTTGTGGGGAACTTATTATAATTTTAAAACATGATAACCATGTTGAATTAGAAGGGAGTAATGTTTTAATGGACTAGTGAATGTTATGTATACATTAAAGTGTTAAAAATAGTCTTATCACTATACAAATAATCAAAATACAGACAAGTGGGAACTATTTTTTATATACATTGATGCTTCAATTAAGGGAATCAGATGTGTACTAATGAAAATTTATAAATTAATATCCTATGAATCAAGTATGATAAAAATTCTCGAGATAAACAATCCATCACATGATCTAGAGTTATTATGTGGGATTTGTTCATTGAAAATATGATGGTGTTATCTACATGAGGTATTTTTTAAATATAAACATATCGTAAGATCCTCAAATTTATATTTAAATAGAATGAGTTTAATATGTGTCATCTAATATGGTTAGAGATCAATGTGAGAACTATTGGTGGTACAATATTATGAGGGCGATCACTGAATGTACTTCAATATTACCGGTATGTCAAGTAGTAAATAATTAATGAAAAAGTCTAAGGTGATAAGGCAATAATTACCTACAAAAACATTGAAGTGGAACAACATCACCATATATGTTTTAACAAAATTCAATATAAATTATGAGGAAGTAATTCTATATGGGTCATTGTGTTTCATCTTAAAAATATATCTCCATTTATCACAATTTTATAGCCTTTCTAACTTGACCCACTTATACGAATATAAATCAAATAATTTGTGAGGCTTCATAGAGTACCACTATTCATTGTATCTGATCAAGATCCTTGATTTTCCACTATGTTTTGGAAGAGTCCCAAATCTTTTCTATGCACTGAGATGAAATTTAATACCGCTTGTCATCCTCAAACTGAAGGCTAATCCAATTAGACAATTCAGACACTAGAAGAAAGGTTTAGAGATTGTTCTATGGACTTCAAGAAAGAAAAGAAACAACTACCTCTGGTTGAGTTCTTTTACCAATATACATTCAACTCAAGCATCCAAATAGTTCCATATTAGTGTCTTAATAAGAAAACATGAATAACAATAACATTATATGATGAAGTCAATGGACTAAAGATGTTGGTACTTGAAATGGTTAAAAAAATGGTAGAAAATGTAAAAAACATTAAGTGGAACATTTGGGGTTCCCAAAGACAACAAAATCTATATGAAAATTCAAATCTAGTAGATATAGAGTTTTAATATCGATACATTGTTTTCCTCCCCATATCATCATGTAGGATAGTCGTGATATTCAGGAAGAATGGAAAATTAAGTATCATTTTCATCACCCCTTTGATTTTATAGACCAGGTCAGAGTTGTGGCCTACCAAATAACACTTCCCTAACCATTTCTCATGTTCATTATGTACTCCGCATATCCCTTTTGATGATTTACACACCATATACCTCACATATTTAGAATTTAGAGGTGGTATAGTAGGAAAATGATATCTCTTATGAAGAGCATCTAGTGATGGTCTTGGACTCTAGAGATAATGTTATACCCAACAGGACTGATGATCGGGTAGAGGTATTTTTGAATAACTATATATACAATGTGGAAACATGGGAACTATAGAAAGAACTTTAGGATAATTACCCTCACCTATTTTCAACGTATAATGTAAAATAAAATTTTGAGTGGGAAATTTCAAAAGGCGGGAGAATATAATGACCATTAATTTCATTAATGAAATTTCCATTATTATAATAATATCATATAATATAAATAAAATAAAATAACATAATTAAGATAATGAATACATTATAAATTAAAATGATTTAAATATGATGTATTTTTAGATATTAAAGAACACATGCCAATTGAATTGTAACTTGATAGTCATAATAGTAATATAATCATTAGGAATTGTTATCTAACCAGTAAAATTGTAACATAACCTATGAATATTTAAATAAAATTTATGTCTTTTTAAATGAAAATTTTATATATTAATATCATTTAATGAATAACTAATTTTTTATAGAAAAAAACTAGGTATTGGTATTTTTTAAAGCATAAGAGTTTATTTAAAATTTTATAATTAATATAATTTTTTAAAAGAAAATTAATTTTTAAAAAATAGATTCATAAATAAATATTTAGGTTTCTTATGATTATAAGATTAATTTATGAGACTTTAATTAATCATAAATGTGTCATAAAATCAGTTATAATTTTAAAATTGTTATCATTCTTATAAATGAAGATTTTAATAAAAAATTAAATTTCTCATATTTAGAAAATTATTTTTATAATATAAAGTACATTTTATATTACAAAACATTTTAAATTTATAGGGTATATTTTTTAATTTTTTTAAAATAGATTAATTTTTTGAGAATCGTGAAATATGGTAATTTATGGTATTTCACATTTTCTCCAAATACATTAATTTTTGAGTCATGGTTGAATCATGGACGATGTAAGTGGAAATTATCTTAAAAACAAATGCTCAATTTCTTGTACATAATCATAATAGTTAACACTATTGATATTCTCGATCCAAAATATTAAACTATTGAATAAAATAATCCAAATACCCCTCTCCCCACTATAATTACAACAATCACCAAAAATACTCCTCATAACAGCTAAACATTGTACCTTGATAATAATCTTACCAATTATAATCTTAAAATTATTTTGTATGTTATAGTATTTCTAGTCTCACCAAAATAGTATTTCCTAGTCCCATAAGGTGGTTCCTAAGATGACAACACTCTATAGGTAAAACCTTCCCTCTCTATATTTTAATTTCTTTTCTCTTTTCCTTCCCTAAACTCTCTTGTATAATGTAATGATATAAATTCAATATAATATTTCTAATATAATTCTATTATATCAATTCTATATCCACTATCAATTATTTTATATTTCACTTATTTTTCTAAAAATGAAAACATCTTCCATGAGGTGGTGATTCACCACCTTCATGGATGCCAATTTTTTGTTTTCTAATACAAACATAAAATATGTCTATTAAACTATTATAATGGGTAAACGATATTTTGAAATATATATTACAACTTATTTATTGTTTTTGAACTAATTTATATACATAATTTTAATTAATAAATCAAAACAAGTTTATGATGATCGAAAAACACCAAAATATTCTAAACAGTTTTATTTTACATTTTATAAAATTAATCATTATAATATCTAGAAAAAATAATATATTAGACCATTTCATAATATATAATTTCATTATTAATATATAAATTCAATTCCGGATAATTATTTCAATTTTACATTCCCTTCCATAAATGTATACAAGTGAACCAATCTTGAAAAGCAGAGGGAAGGAATACTCTAGAATAACAACATTGAATCATATAACTCATAACGAAGGCCATAAATGAACGTGATTAAATTATGATAAATAAAATATTTTTTAAGAGGTTAAAAATTAAATTATTAATGAATAAAATTTCATTATCAATGACATTATGTGCATGTGTGGAAAACTTTCGTAAATAAAGCAAGGTGTTATCAACGAACATCCATTTTCTTCTTTGGGGTTATACTTTATGACTCCTTAACCCCAATATAATTCTTAATAATCATTATTTATTCCCCATTAATTATTTTTTTATATTAAAAACACATGTACCTAGCTCAATTAGTATTTCTTTGATTGGAAAATACATGTTTTATAAGGTTCCCCTAACAATTTTTCCTAATTAGTTGGCCTAGTTAAAGAGTAATTCTCAATTTTTAACCCAATTTAAAATACCATCAATAATATGTTGTATTACATCATTATTTTTATAAAATCAGTATTTTTATAAAGAAATAATATGTTAGTTTTTTATAGTTTTATTCAAATAATTATTCATTTGTCCTCTATGCGTCTCATTAATATTTTCCTTTAAACCGCACTAAAGTGGCTCACTTCAAATATTTCAGAATACATGATTTTTTACATGTTTTCACTTCTATTAAAGATAAATTACCTTGTTATTTTCTTAATATAACTAATTAATATAATTTTTTGATTTTAATCCATTATTTCTTGGACAACATTATCATATTCCTTTAGGTTTTTATTATGACATTATTGTGATACACATTTATTTTAGTGGGTAACATTATGTTTATTACTTATGTATATTTTTTCCTATGGAACACATATTATGTAACATGTTATGATAGTTATACCCTGATATTTCTCTAATTAATTGGGAAATTTTTAGTCTAATGAGATGTCATGTTGGGACAAGGCATAAAATGGATTGATTTTTGCAACTTTGTCCGCTATGGAAAATAGTCTTGTTTGTTAGCCCCAACCCAGGATAATTTCATGTAATATGTTGTTTAAAAATTCTTATTACTCAATGTTTATTTGATACAATGTTATACTTGTTATAATTCAATATGTTTATTAAATTTTCAAGTAATTTTATGACATCAGATTATTCCTTTTAACCCATGTTCTACGCTTTATTTCCATGATTATTCCCTTATTGGGATTATTATTTAATCCCTTTCCCCATGTATTCCCCATATTATCATATTCATATGTTATATCTCAAAAAATTTTATGAGAAAAATATATATTTTAATTAAATGATGTTTTATTTTGGTTTCATACTTTTTGATAATGTGCCCAATCATCCAGGTACACTAAACATTTTGATCCATGGTTTTTATTTGATGGCTAGTTATACTTAAAATAATATAATAATATGTGTATAAAGATTTTTTTTATATACAAAGAGGTCATTATTCAAACATTTCTAGAATAATAATCCTCAAAAAATAAAAAAATTAAATCAATTATAATTTTAAATAAAATAATTGGATATGGCTATAAAAATTGAACAATGTTGCAATTATAGAAATGGTCGGTCGTACGTACACATTGGGAATGTTTATATTTTTCAATGATCATTCTTAAAGTAATTAAAGCATTATTTTATTCTTATATAATTATAATAATTTCATAATTAATATATTAATATATATATATTTGTAATCCAGGTGCGTAGTTATAAAACGTTAATCACATCGCTTCCTGGAGGTGTTAGTCCACACGTATGAATGAATGACATTTTAATTTATAATTTAATTTTAAGGTGAGAAGGTAAATGATATATTATATTTTAAAAATGATAAATTTCTTACTTAATATCATATTTAGACATTAATTCCTTCATTATAATCCATCCACGAGAGATCATGATGGAAAAATATTACATCTGTCCATGAGGCGGTAGTCCACCATACACACAAACAATGGCTTCATTTCCCATGTGATTGAATAAGATATTTATCTATGTTTTCATATTAATGTATGAACAAAAACGTTTATTTTATATACTTATTTTATTATATATTCCTTGTTAAGAAATATTATAAGGCGGTAGAAGATGAAATAAAATTTAAATACTTAATTAAAAATTATACCCATTCTTCAAGAAACCTATTTTAAATAACACATTAAGAGAACTAAGGATAATTTTTTGTCCTATATAATTTTTCCTAAATGTAGTTACATATGTTAGTATGGTATTTATACTGCTACTGGATAAAAAATGGGTTTTTAGGTCTGATATTAATGGAAGATGTGGTACACTTTTTTAAGAGAGGGGAGGGGCACTCTTAGAATTTACCAAAATATTAAATTAATATAAATTAATATTCAATAAAAAATGGTTTCAAACTTATTTATTTATAATATATAATTATTATAGCTCCACATACTCTCATAAAATAAAAAATTATAAAATATTTGACAAAATATTCAGCCATATATTGTAGTTTTAACTATGAGTTACTTTTCATACTTATAAGGAAAAAATATTTTTTACGCTATGATGGTCAATATAGTTACTATAAATTGAAAAAATCAATAAATTTATTATTATTGATATCATAAACTATATTATAAAAAATTGAAGGATATATGATATATCAGAATTTTATATCATTTGAGAAAATACTATTTATTATAATATATCCTTAATGTCATTTTTTGAACTATTCTTTACTTTGATTTTAATAATAGAAAAAAATTAATCATTTCCTAAAATATCATTTTCTCTTTTAAAATTCATATTTCACATTAATTAATTCAAATTAAATTACTTTTAACATTTTAAATAACATTTATTCAATTTCTCCAATATTTTAATAAATATTTTATCAATTATGTGTTAACTTTTTAACTTCAATATTTTTTTAAAAAAATAAAAAATTCGTTTTATAAAGATAAATTATTAATTTTTTAATAGAATATTAATAATTGTATATATCATTCATTTAATCTTATGTTAAAAAAATTAAAATTAAATAAAAAAAGTGTGTAATTTATTTAAATTTATTTAAATAAACTATTATAAAATTAAAAATCTAATCCAAATGATAAATAAAATTCCATCTAACCAAATTTTGAATTATTATGCATAAAATTTAAAAATAAAATTAAATAAAGTAATGATTTTGGGTCTTTTAGTATTATTATAATTTTATCTTTGACTTTAATTTCTTGATTTGACCATTATGATGGAAACAATAATTACTAAGGTCCTTATTCATATTAACTAAAAATAAAAGGGATCTATTTAAAAATATTAGAGCCAATAATTAAAAATATAAAATCAATTTTTGAAAATTCAAAACATAGATTTTCTAAAATTCAATTTAAATTTAAACATTCAATACGTAATGAAAAATAATTTTTAGAAAAAAGTTTTTTCATAATATTAATGGGTTTTATACTAAATTAATGTATTAAATTCATCTAAACATCCATAATTGATTTATTTTAAATTAAAATGGTAAAAATATTTTTTAAAAATAATAAAAAATAAAATTTTATTATTTAAATACTTTAAAAGAAAATACATGCTTTAATTAAAGAGTTTTATTTTTTATTCATTAAAAAAGAACAATTTTTTAAAACTAATCTGAAAATTTCTTCCTAACATAATTTCAAAATTATGAATTGATAAATTAAATTAATTTTTTAAAATATATTTAATAAATTTTGAAAAAAAATTATAATATTCTCTAATAAAAAATGAATACACAATTTTAACGAAAATATTTATTTGAAGAAGGATATAAAATAAATAATAATTGAGTAGTTATTTTTGTAAGGGGGACCTATGGTAAGCATAACACCAACTAAAGGAAAAGAAATAAGATATTTCTAAGACATTCATTCAAAAGTGTTATGGACACTAAGAGTTCATAGTGATTCCATTGGAACTTGAAAATTTTCAATCAATTTTCATTGAAATAATTAATATATTATTTAGATAATTCCTAAATTTTTTTTGTAGTCTCTATTTATGTTATTTTTATATACTCCAAGACTAAGAAAGATCAAGAGGAGTGTTGAATAATCTACTAAAGAGCATACAAAGGGATAAAATATATTAAAATTATTGGAAATATGAGTTTTGGATGGAGGAAGTATCATTATTAGAGAATTTCATCACTATAATAATAATATATGTGGATCTTTCTAAGAAAAAGGTAATCGAAGAGTGGGATAAGAAAACATTTTTAATTGGGATATGCAGCTTCCATGGTCTAGCTATGTACTCCCAATGATTTGTGAGGAAATTATTTTAATTTTAAAACACAATAACCATTTTGAATTAGAAGGGAGTAATGTATTTTTGGACTATTGAATGAGTAGTCTACTTTAAATATTTAATAAATAGTCCAATCACAACACCATTACTAACATTACTGAAAAGTAGCGAACTATTTTTTGTATACTTAGATGGTTCAAATAAGGGCTACAGATGTGTACTAATGAAAATAGATAAAGATATATCATATGACTCAAGGATAGTGATAATTCATTAGAAAAACTATCATAAACAAGATTTGGAGTTATCAAGTGGGATGTAAACATATAAAATATAGTGGTAGTATCTCTATGGGTGGATTTGTTAGATATATACCTATTGAAAGATCCTCAAATTTATATTTAAACAGAATGAGTTTTAAATGGTCCATAAAAAATGGTTAGAGCTCATCATGTATTACGATTTCCTAATCCACTACCATACCTGTAATGAAAATAATGTGGTAAAGTATATAAGTAAAGTGTATCATGAGATTTTGTAACTGATTATAATTTATATGGATCTAATCTTCTTATAACTACAAAGGATGTACAAGGGAACCGTTGAAGAAGGAAAATCATCAATTATTTTTAAATTTTTTTCTTAATCATCCCTCATAGAGAAAAAAAGGATGCTTAATGAAATGATGAGGAAATTTTTAAAAAAAATTATTACTATTAGAAAAATGGGAAATCATTAATGATAAAAATTTGAAAGGAATGAGTTGTAAAATTAGGTTCAAAACAATGTTTACAATGAAATATAAAGATAATAAAAGTTCCTCTAAATGATTCACATTACTAATCATTCTCTACTGACCTAGGAAGAAAACAGATGTGTTGAGATTAATGAGAGAACTATTGGTGGGACAATATTATGAGGGAAATAGATAAATTCACATCAAAGTACATAGTATTTCAATAAGTGTAATATTAATGGAAAAAGTCTATGGGGATAATACAACTATTACCCATAAAGATAAGGAAGTGAAACAACATAACAATGTAATTTTTCACCAGAATTCAAAATAAATTTTGAATAAATAATTATCTATTTGTAATTGTGTTTAATCATAAAAATATAAGTCAATTTATAAAAATTATGTAGTAATTCTCACTTGATCCACTAGTATGTATATAAATCAGTGAAGTGGTGAGGCTGAATGGAGTAACACTGTTTATTGTATCTGATCGACAACTAATATTTAACTCCATGTTTTAGAAAAGTCTCCAACATGACTAATGAACTGAGATGAACTTTATAAAAACTTATTATCCTCAAACTGAAGGTCAATCCAAGAATACTATTTAGACAATGGAAGAAATGTTTAGAGCTTGTTTTATAGACATGAATGGAGAATGGTTCCATCATCTACCTCTAGTTGAGTTCTATTACAAATATAATTTCAACTCAAGATTCCAAATGGCTCCATATGAATCTGTTAATAGGAAAATAGGATGAACACTAACATTCTATGATGTTGTTAGTGAACATAAGCTATTGGGACTTGAAATGGTTGAGGAAATGGTATAAAATATAAAAACCATTAAGAGGCATATCTAGGATGCCCAAATTCATTAGAATTAATATAAATATAATCATCTATGTGACTTATGGTTTGAATTTATATACATGGAATTCATCCCCATATCTCCATGTAGGATTGTCACAATATTTTGGGAAAATGGAAATCTAAGTATCATTTGAATCATCCGCTTTGATTTTATTGATTATATAAGAGTTTTGGCCTACTAAATAACACTTCCCCATCCATTTAACATGTACATGATGAGTTCATTATATCCATCTTGAGGATGTACATACCAGATCCCTCACAAATATGTAATTTAGAGGTGGTATTGTTGGAAAATGATCTCTCGTATGAGGCACATACAGGGATGGTATTGGACTATAGAGATAAAATTATACACAAAAATACTACTCTCTTGGTAAAATTACTATACAATAGCCATAAGTACAAAGAGGAAACATGGTAACTAGAGGAATCAATTTATGATAATTACCCACACATATTCTTAATGTAATATATTAAATGAAATTTTGATGGGGAAATTTCATAAGTGGGGAAGAATGTAATGACCTAGAATTTCATTATTGAAATTTCAGCTATTATAATTATTTCATTTATTATAAATAAAAAATATCACCTAGAGAAGATAATGAATACATTATAAATGAAAAATGATTTAAATAAGAGGTATTTCTAGAAATAAGTAACCCATACCAATTGAATTGTAATTTGACTGTCATAATAGTAATATGACCATTATGAATAGTAATCTAACCTATAGAATTGTAACAGAACCTATGAAAATTTAAATAAAATTTTGGCATCTTTAAATGAAAATATTGTATATTAATACCATTGAATATAAAAATTAATGTTACAAAAATAAGAAATTAATTATTGTTATTTTTTAAAGTGTAAAAGGTTATTTAAAATTATATAATTAATATAATTTTTTAAAAGAATATTCTTTTTCATAAAATAGATTCATAAATTCATATTAGATTTTCATATGATTATAAGATAAATTAATGATACTTTAATTAATCTTACAAAGTGTCATTAATTCAGAAGTAATTTCCAAATCAGTATTTTTCAAATAAATGAAGATTTTAAATAAAAAATAATTTTCTCATATTTAGGAATGTATATTCATAAAATGGATTCCATTTTTAGTACAAAATTTTTCAAATTTTTAGCTTTATTTATTGGATTTTTTATAAAATATTTTATTTTATTAGAATAGAGAAATATAATTATTTTAGGTATTTCACATTTTCACCAAATACAATAATTTTTGAGTCATGGTTGAATCATGGATGCTGTAAGTGGAAATTATCTAGAAAAAAACATTAAATTTACTATTTAAAGTTATAATAATCAGAACTATTGATAGTCTTTATTCAAAATAATAAACTAATGAATTAAATAATCCAAACACCCCTCTCCCCCACTATAAATACAACAATCTCTCAATACTCTACTCATAACATTTAAACCTGGAGCATGATAATATTCTTACCAATTCTACTCCCAAACCCCATTCCCATGTTATGGTCTTTTTTGTCTCAAAAAAATAAAATTTCCTAGTCCCATAAGGTGGTTTTCTAGAAGACGACAATCAAGAGGTAATACCTTCCCTCTCTCTCTTTCAATTTATCTTCATTTATTATCCTTCCCTCACATCCATTGTCTAAAGTAATATTATTAATTAAATATCATATATATACACGAATTTTATTATATTAATTTTATATCCCCTATCAATTCATTTCTCTACCCATTTTGTTTCTAAAAACGAATACATCATTCATGAGGTGGTTATTCACCACCTTCATGGGAGATGAATTTTTCTTCTAATTCCACCATAATGGATGTCTATAAAACCATTTAAATTATTAAACAAGATTTTAAAAACATATATTAAAACTTATTTAGTTTTTTGGAACTATTATATATACATAATATTAATTAATAATATTAAACTAGTTTATGATGATCGAAAAACATCAAAATAATGTAAACGGTAATCATTTATGTTCTATATAATTAATCGTCTTAATATATGGAAAAAATGATATATTAGACCATTTAATATTATATATGTTCATTAATAAAATATAAACTAAATTCTGGAAAACTATTCATTTTTTACATGTCCTTCCAAACATGTATACTTGTGAACCAATCATGAAAATCAAGGAAACAAATACTCTCGATTGACAAAATTGAATCTTATAACTCATAAAAAGGCCATAAATGAATATGATTAAATTAAAATAAATGTAATAATATTTTTATATGTTTTTTATTAAATTATAAATGAATCTAATTTCATTATTCAGGACATTAAGTGCAAGTGTAGAAAAATTTCATAAATAAGGCACAATATTAGCTTTGAACCTCCATTTTTTCTTGGGATACGCTTTATGACTCATTTCACCTAATATAAATTTTAATTATCATTATTTACACTTCATTAAATATGTTTTTATGTTAAAAAAACATGTACCTAGATTGATTATTCTTTATTTTATCGAACAATACATGTTTTACAAGGTCCCCTTCACAATTACTCTTGATAAGCTAGACCGACTAAAGAATGTTTGTCAAATTTTCACCCAATTTCATGTACCATAAATAAGATTTTTTAAGAGATAAATATTTTTATAAAATAACAATTTTTATTATTAAATACTATGTTAGTTTATTTATAGTGTTTTTTAAATAATTATTCACTTGGCCTCTTTTTGTCTCTTTATTATTTTCCATTAAACCGGACTAAAGTGGATCATTTCTATTATTTATGAAAACATGATTTTTTTTTATTTTTTCACATTAGTTTGACTTAAATTATCAGGTTATTTTACTAATTTACCTTATGAATGTTCATTTATGATTTCGATCCGTTATTTTATGGACACCATTACGATATTCTTTTTGGTATTTTTTATTACATGATTATGATACCCATTTCGTTATATAGGTAACCATTATATTTATTCATTATGTATGATTTTTCATGTGGTACACATATTCATGAACATGTTATGATAGTTATAACCTGAGATTTATCTAATTCATTAGGTAATTTTTTTTATAATAAGATGTCATGTTGGGACAAGGCATAAACCTGATTAATTTATGTGACTTTTTTTACGCCATGTACAATAGTCTTGGTAGTTATCCTTTTCTCAAGCTTATGTCATGTTATATATTGTTACCACGTTACTATTATTCCTTGTTTAATTGATCCCATGTTTTACATGTTATTATTCATTATGTTAATTCATTTTCCATGACTTTTTATGAAATGATGCGATTCCTTCTAACCCATGTTCTATGCTTTATTTCCATGCTTATTCCCTTACATGGATTTTTATGTCATCCCATTGTCCATGTATTCCCCAAGTTATCATATTAGAATGTAATATTTCAAAGGATGTTAGGAAGTAACTATGGAGACTAAATAAATATTTTTTGATTATAGTTTCATTATTTCTAATAATGTACTCAATCATCTAGATACACTAAACAATACAATCCATGGTTTTTATTTAGTGTCTAGTTATGCTTTAAAATGTAAAATTAATTTTAAAAATATAGGGTTTACATTAAAATAGGTAATTATTCCAACATCTCAAGAATGATAATCATTAAATAATAAAAAAATATATCAATCTTAATTTTAAATAAAATCATTAATTATGTTTATAAAAAATGAACAATGTTGCAATTATAGAAATGATATGTCGTAAGTACACATGCGTAACGTTTCAATTTGTCAATGATCATTATGGAGATAATTTAAGAATTATTTTATTATTATATAATTTTAATAATATAATAATTAATATATTAATACATTAAATATACATATATATGTAATCCATGTTATGTTGTTATGAAAAGTTAATCACATCACTTCCTAGAGGTGGTAGTCCACACGTACGAATGAATAACATTTTCATTTTTAAGGTAATTTAAAGGTAATATGGTAAATGATATATTATATTTTAATAATTATTAATGATTCATTAATATCATTTATAAATATCAATTAAATCAATATAATATATCTATGAGAAATGTAGATTGAAAAAATATTTCAATGGTTCACGAGGCGGTAGTCCACCTTACACACAAACGATTGTTTCATTTTCCATGTGATGGAATAATAAATTTAAATATGTTGTCATATGAAATAAAGAAATCCCAATTTAATGTAATATACTAATTTTATAATATATTACTTGTTAAAGAATATTTTATGGATGTGGAAGATGAAATAAAATAGAAACATTTGATTAAAAATGGTACCTATTCTTGGGGAAGCCTCTTTTATGTAACACATTAAGATCTCTAAGGATAGTGTTATGGCCTATATAATTATTCTATAATTAGGTACATATGTTATTATAGTATTTCTACAGACATTGGATGAAAAATGGGTTTGTAGGTTTGATATAACTGGAATAAGTGTACACTATTATAAGAGAGGGGAGGGGTACTCTAAGAATTGTTCAAAATATTAAATCAATATAAATTAATATTCAATAAAAAATTGATCCAAACTGATTAATTTATAATAAAAAATGATTATGGATCAAAATAATATTATAAAATTAATATTATACAATATTTGACATACTATTCACCCAGATATTGTATTTTTAACTATCAGTTAATCACTTTCACACTTACAATGAAAACAATTAATTTTTACACTATAAGGGCCAATACAGTTACTATAAATGAAACAAAACCAATAAAAGTATTATTTATTGATATAATAAACTGTATTGTAAAAAATTTAAGGATATATGATATATAGAAATTTTATATAAATTTATAAAATACTATTATTTCTAATATATTCTTAATGTAAATTTTTTGAACTATTCTATAATTTGATTTTAACAATAGAAAGAAAGCATGTAAAATGGAAATGAAATATTTTAATCCATTCATAAAATTTCATGTTATCTTATAAAATTCATGGATAACATTAATTATTTAAAATTAAATTACTTTTAATATTTATAATATCAATTATTCGATTCTTCAATTAATTTATTAATTATTGTATCAATGTTGTGTTAAATTTTTATGTTAATTATTTATACACTAAAAAATAAAAATAAATACAATTTATATGATAAATTATTAATTTTTATATCCTCAAGTAAAAAATTTCTAAAAAATATTAAAATTAATTAAAACAAGAGTGTGGAATGATTGATTTTTCATAAAATAAACAATTATAAAATTCAAAATCTAACAAAAATGGTTCAGTAAATTCCATATAACCTAATATTGGATTATTATGGATAAAATGTACTATTAAAATTAAATCCATTCATAATTTTGGGTAATTTATTATTATTTATCAATTTTATCTTGATATTTGATTACGTGATTTTGCAATTTACATGTAAAAAAATTACTAAACTCATTATTAATATTTACCCCAAAATAAGGATATATTTAAAAAAAATTAAATCATATAAATAAAAATATGGAATCATTTTTTAATAATTTAAATTATATATGTTTTATAGTTTATAATAAAACTAATCTAGCAAGCTGTAATAAAATATTGTTCTCTACAAAAAAGTTTTTTTTTCAAAATATAAATGGTTTTCATACTGAATTAAATTATAAAATTCCTTTAAAACCCCATAATTTGATCATTTTAAATAAAAAGAAAAACTTATTTTTAAAACTAATAAAAAATATAATTTTAGTATATAAATTCTTGAAATTAAAATAAATGTTTTAATTAAAAATTATTATTTTCATTATTCATTAAAAAATGAATACTTTTAAAAATAAATCAAAATTATTCCTATCAAAATTTTGTAATTATGAATTGTAATATTAAATTTATTATTTAAAATATATTTTAATAATTTTTAAATAAGACTATAATATTCACTCATAAAAAAATGAAAACTAAATTTTGAGTAAAACAAATTTTTGATGAAGAAAATGACATTAATTAAAATTGAGTTTTAATTTACAACGAATTAATTAATATAATACCAATTTATACGATCTATATATATTTTATAATTATTTTAATAATATTCATTCCCTCCAATTTTATTATAGGTTATAATGGTCACAATTAAATAATTTTAATTCATTCATTATTTAAGTTCGGTGTTGCATATAAAATTCTATCAAATATAGTAATTCTTTTTTCATTACCTCTAAAAATAACATTCTCTAAATCCCACAACATAAATAAAGTTAATAAAACTTATTGAAATGTGTGGAAAAGAAGTATGTTGGTATTCTAGAATAAAACAGAATAGGTTCGGTGTTAGAGAACATAATTAATAAATGAAAAATTTAATATATAAGATAAAAATAGCCCTCTTTTCCTGATAGGGATTGATAGGGATCAAGGTCATGAAAAAGTTAACCCTTAAAAAAATGTATATTCATAATATGAATAGAGGACAGCTATTTATCAATAAAAAAGGAAAATGGATTAATTTTTTTATAAATAATTTAAGAGAGTTTAGGAATTAAACTATCATATATAATATAAATATTGATAAATACACTTAATTTCAAGTAGAGTTTTATCCTTTAATTAATATTAAAATAATCTCATATATACCCCCAAATAATTTGAATTAAAAATAAATTTTCATTCCTTAAGTACTTGACTCAACATATATCAATAAAAAAATCCAAAAAGGTTAAAAAATATTTATTCACTATATTTAGACATTAACCAAAATTAATATTCATAGGGTTAGAAAAGATTATTACCCAAAATGAATAACCCTTCATAAAAATAAAAACTAAATTAATTTCCAAAATTAAAATGTAAAAACAAAATATCTCATTGATTCATTCAAAAAATAACAACAAATAAAATTAATTAAAAAATTCTAGACTATTATTTAAATCAAATAATCGTAAGGACATGATCACATAGACTTCCAATATAAATTTATTATTTATCTCCATATAACATTAATCACACTTAATATATCATTCCAAAAAGTATATTCCATGATCATATAATATATAGAATATACTAATAATTTCCCTAAATAATATTTATCACCATAACTATATATTAAAAAAATATATTATTTGAAAATTCAATTTAACTATAATACATAAAATAAAATAATGTAATATTCTATTTAAAATTATCATATAAGGTTCTCAGAATAGTGAACTATTTTTGAAATCACACAATCAACAAATAATATCCAATATCATAGATATTTATAAAACAACACATATGTTCCGAATAAGAAATTAATTTTGTTATCTCATATCTTTTAAATGATGAAAAAATTTCATACTAACAAAGAAACAATGTAGTTTAGTGGTAGATTATTCACTGTTTCCACCCTTCTGTTGTGTGTTCAAGCCTTACATCCTTACCAGATACAACATGTTACCACCCAACCTATGGGTCATCCCATTTATAAATACATATTAATTTAAAAATTATAAAATTTAAAGAAATATTTTAAATATCATATAAATAAATTAATTATATTCAAATTTTAAAAAAAGTTTTAACCATTAATGTTACCTCATAGCTTTTATTTTATATCCACAAAAATGTAATAACCTATAATTACCTCAATATCAAAGATCATAAAACCCTAATGGTTATCTATAACATTAAATATACATTAAAAAATGAAAATATCATCCTTATAAAAATAAAATTTTCACATGATAATTTTAAGGGTAACATATACCTCAAAAATCTTTCAAAACTCAATTAATGTCTCCCAAAGTACCCTTTTCATAAAAAGAGTATTTAATTTTTAAAAATTCAGATCAATTTTAAGTATAAAACAATTATTGAGTCCCAAATATTTAGACATATTATTCAATCAAAATAATACATAATCATATATCTATGATTTTCTATCTAATTCCATAATAATTCTAAAATAAAAAAAATATGAATCTTGTTCTTGGTTTCCATAGATTCAAAACATAAACTAATAAATAATACATATCTTTTATATTTCATCTGATTTTTCCTCATATTCAAATATAATGTAATTAGTTACTAATAATCTAATAAATGTATATTTTTTTCATCTAATTTATTATATTTTCAACATGGAAAATGATATTCAAAATAAAAATTTTCCCCATATTTAAAATATTCTATTTATACTATGGAAAAAACTTTTTCCCCCTTTAAGTAGTTAACTGAGAAATTATTCTTTTTTCAGAATATTTTTGGGTTATGACACCCCTTACCCCAAATAAAACATGTTAAAATTCCATTATTTTTTTTATTGGGTCATTAAACCCAAATTTTTGACATATAGGTCATTAAATAAATTTACCTTTATGATCATTATCACCTTAACTTCCATGAGGCTAAATTTATCTACTATCATTAGGAAACTAACCATGGTTCAGGTTGTAAATTATGAATATGTATATATGGTTAACAATAAGAAAAGTTTTTATAACTATATCACCCATTCCATTTGGTTCCTAATTCAAACAGCCATCACATTTTCCATCACATCCATTTTTTACTTTGGATCCAGTTGGATCTAGAAATTTACTAAGACCAAAAAGGTAATTGTGATTATATAAAAATATAATTTATTATGAGGAAAATATGTTTTGAAATATCCTTATTAATGTTATATAAAACTCTTTATATATATAAAAACTAACTATTATTCTTCATAACACACTGACCATTGTAATTATGGTGGACTTTAAGCTTATACAATAATAATATCCTAACATGTAATGTTATCTAACCCTGCTCTAATACAAATTGTAAAAAATAATCCTTAAACATCACATAACCCAATATATTTAGACTATAATTCACTATCTAAAAATCCAAAATATCATTTATTTTTATAGTTATAGTGCATTGGTTCAAAACTATTACATAAAACCCCAATATACTTACAATTTGGACTATTCTATTCAGTTAACATCTTTAAAAATATAAAACATATAAAATAAACACGATTTATTTTTATAAAATCTCATCCCAACATAAAACATGATTGATTTGTTTCCCTTAAAAATCCATTAAACATGTATCAATTACTTTTAGAAGTTTAATTAGCATAAAAACCTATGCAATGGACATAAAATGAATGAATCAAACCTTTAATCTATGGATACTTATAAATGTTTTCCTTTTCATTATAATATTTGGGATAAAAATAAACATTTTCATACCAAAAAATAACATTATCATCACAAAAAATTTCAGAAATATCGAATAATAATTATTCAAATAAAAAACAAATATTTTTGAATACATGAAAAAATATAAAAACATTTTCACAATGTTAACCTTATCACCCCTTAATAGTATCATATAATTATTTCTAAATATAAGATCATTATGATAAAAAATAAAGTATAAATATTAATATAAAAATCTTTATTAATCAAAGATAAAATATATATTTTACTTCGTACATCATTTACTTATAACTCTTAATAATATAATAACAGTACAATTTATTTCCACACCAAATACATTTGTGTGCTATCATAGACACACCAATCAATGGATTATTAAAGATCCACTTATAATTGGTTAATATTTTAACTGAATATACTTTGTTTATAATGGAACCACCTATCATATTTAAAATTCCATGAAACCCAAAAATATAAAATATTGTCTTTCGTTGTTACGTTCAAATAACATTATTGAGGAAAATAACCATTCCAAATTGAGAGTACTTATTTTTTAAACAAACTGATAAAATAAAATGGAAAAAATCATAATTGAAAATAACCTTTTATTATTATAGAAAAATACTCAACAAAATAATATTTGTCATGATGGATTGAAAATCCATTAATTTTATATAAGTAAAAACACATTTCATGTATACTTTATTCGAATAAGTCACAAAGTACCACGTTTGGAAAAAAAATATTCTTTCTAAACCATTTTTTAAGTATTCAAAAATAGGTAAAATGAGGTTAAAAAAAGAAAAAAATATTAAAAAACTTCTTTAATTTTTTTTGAAAATATCGATATGGAAGAAGAAAGAAGAATTAAGGGAAACATTAAAAGATGATTTTAAAAAAAATTCCCTCATATTAAATCTGACTTATCATATATTATTATTATCTTCCTCGGAAAAAAATATGTTAATATAATGATTTATCAATTACCTTTTAATGTTTTTTATTTGTTTATTTCATTTACTAGCATGTTATATATAATTACTTAATCAATTAAATTCATGTCAGACATTTTGATAATATTCTGCTCAAATTTCATAAATGAATTTGGTTGGTTGAATATGGTTGGAGTGGTCATTATTATATTATCTCTATAATAATAATATAGAAATTTTGATCATTTTTATACAACAATTATACTTTCTAATCCAACCATTAAATATGGTTATGAAAAATTTTTATGTTATAATCATGAAGGAGGTAGGGTGTATATACACATGTGTAACTTTTCAATTTTTCAACGATTATTGTGGAATGGTGTTAAATATTATATTATTTTAAATAATTAGAATAATATCATAAATAAAATTTCAGTCATATAAATAATATATATATATATATTCCATTTGATGTGGTGAAGAAAACAAAATCATGCACTTCTTAGAGGTGGTAGTCAACACATACCCATGAATGACATTATCATTTTTTGATGATTGGAAAAATAATAAGGTAAATGGAATATTATATTTTTATAATTATAAATATTTCATTAAAATAATATAATAACATTAATTCTATCACTATAATACATCTATGAGAGGCGGTCTGGGGAAATGAATTACATCGGTTTGCGAGGCGGTAGTCCATCATACACACGAATGATGGTTTTGTATCCCACATGATGGAAGAAGTGATTGATAAAATTTATTGCATTAAGAAACTATTAATAGGTAATATAATGGTACTATAATATATTTATGGTTAATGAATATTTAATGGGGGTGTAAAAAGAAGAAAAATAGAAACCCTTAATAAAAAAGTTATCTTATCTTTCGAAAACTTCCTTTTCATAACACCTTAATACCATTGAGGTTGAGGGAATTCCATATATAAGGACCATAGAATGTTTTTATGTATAATAAAGTAAAATTTAGATAAATATCATCCAATCCAAAAGCGGTTTTAAGTATGATGTAAAGGGAATAAGTGGTTTCCTTTAATAAGAGAGGGGAGAGGCACTACTAGAATTTCTCACAAATTTAAATTGACATTATATTACGAAGGAATCCAATTTGATTAATTTAGAATATAAGATGATTATGTTTCTGAATAAAATAATATAATTAAATTAATATCATATTTGAATATATTTTTACTCTTACCATTATGTTTTATCCCCTTATTAACCCCCTTCACATTTAATGTGAAGACAATGATTTTTACTCTTTAAGGTTAAATATAGATACAATTAAAGTAAAAAAATAAAAAATATAACTTGGTTGATATCATACACAAATTACTAATAACATAACCCTTCCTATTTGTTTAAAGAAATTTATATCATTTAATAAATATATTATTTATTATAAACTATTCATTACATGATTTCAATAACACCAAGAAAAGAAGTAAAATTTGATATAAGTATTTTTATACATTCTTACCATATTATGTTTATCTATAAAATTAATTTATCACATTAATTATTTAAAATTATATTACTTTTAATATTTTCAATAAGATGTATTTTATTTTCCATTAATTGAATAATTACTACATATGTGTTGAGTAAATTTTTAACATAATTATTTTCACTAAAAACTAAAAATAAATTTCATTTATGAATATAAACCATATTTATTTCGAATAAAATTTATAATTAAACATATCCTCTATTTAATCTTTTATAAAAAAATTAATTTAATAAAAAATAGTGTGATATTTTTTAATTTTCTTTAGATAACATATTATAAAAGTCCAAATCATATAAAAATGATAAAAAAATACCATATAACTGAATCATGGATGATTATAGATGAAGTTTAATCATTTAATAAAAGTTAGGTTTGTTTTTAGTTATTTTATATTTCTTATCATTTTATTTCTAAATACAATTTCCCTTCTTTCCATTTACAGTGGTGACAAAAGTTACGCATGTTACTATTCATATTGACCAAAAATAAAATGGAGCTTTTTAAAAAATTTCTAATTAGTATTTAATAATATGTAATCCATTTATCATAATTAATAATAAATAATTGGTGGAATTTATATGAAAATTAAACAAAGATGAAACAACAAATAAGTATTTTTTTTAAAAAAATTTACATTTTAAATAAGAAATCTTCTCATACAACTATAAAGTATAAAACTAATTTTAAAATTATTAATTTATTAAAATTAAATAAAAATTGAGAAATGTAATTTAAAAAAATAAAAATTTCAAATACACTAAAATAAAATAATTTTTCCAATTTAAATAATTATGTTTCAATATTTATTGAGGAATAAATATTTTCTCTAAAAATATTTAAAAAATAATTCCAAGGTAATTTTGATGTGATGAATTTAAAATAATAAATTCATTTTAAAGTAAATTTTCATGATTTTCAAATAGATAATTATAATATTCAATGACAAAAATATAAAATGCAAATTTTTATATAAATAACATTTTTTATGAATAAAATGACTTTACTAAAAAATAGAGTGATTCTACAAAAGAATTAATTACTACATTAGAAATGATTTTGAAAATAATATTCATTATAATGAATGTAATTAATATTCATTCCAAAAACCTTAATTTTTTGGTTATAATGATGACATTTAAATAATAATAAAAATTAATTGTTTGATTAATTTTTGAGTTGCATATCTTGTACTCTATTGAAGGTAGACTTTTCATTAAAAACATCAAGATATTTTTGTCATTGGTCATAGGTTTTCATAATTTCTATCCTAATATCCAAAAAAATCTAAAACCATATTTTATATTAATTGATGCAACCTGAGAAATTCAAATATAAATATTACATCATTATATTTTAATATTCAATACAAATAACAAATAAAGAAGACTAATAACTATAAATGTTTTTTTATATGGATTCTAGATACATAATAATATTATTTCTGAGATTTATTTAAAAATATCAAATAATTTTATTTTCACATAATGCAGTTATTTGAAATTTCCTACATAAAGCCTTCATTGAAAAACAAGGTAAATTTAAATATATTAATGGGGGAACATACATTATTAGTAAGTGTAATCAATGGAGATTTAAATAGGATATCATGAGAGAGAATAAGGTAATCATAACAATATAATAACATGATCAAAACATAATAGATAATACCAAAGAAGTCATAAATCATAGAACATGAATCATGTGATATGTATTTTATATTATAATCAACATAATCCCCACGAGTGTGGAATCATAAATAATTAATCATTATCTATCAGTGAATATATAATTTATTAGAAATATTATTATGGAATAAATGTGTTTCATAAAAATAATCACTGAAATAATACTTAAGGGTCGGTGAACATGGAATTACTCTTATAGTAGGATTGGTTTAACCACCTCTGTACTTTCTTGGGTTTGGTCTAAATAGTCATGTATCTTCTTTGGAAAGGGCCAAAAACCATTGTACAGTCAAGGGAAGGGGAAAGAAATATTATACAATCATGGTAATAAGAAAAAATAATGTATAACCTCTTGGTATTGGGATAATCTATCAGGTACCATTTTATCTCATGAGATAGAAAACAATACTAAACATATAATAAAAAATAATATTATATTTCATAAGAACATAAGAGAATTTTTCATTTCTTTATTTCATAATTAAGATATGATATATAAATGGGTTTCATGAAACATTTTTAAAAAAATTATTATAAGACGTCTATAAAAAGGAAGAAAATTGTATCATTTGATTATAGCCTCTTTGTTTCTTAATAATATTTAATGTATGTTGACATAGATGAAAAATAATTTTGTAAAAGTAGTAAAAATATGCTTTAAAAAACAATGGAAAGCATAATTTTCTTTTAGTAAATCATAGGAACTAAAATTTCATTAAAAAATTGGAAGGTTATTTTACTATTAAATACTATTAAGCATATAAAGGAATAAACATAATGTGTGATATATGTTTATTTTATAGATATTTAAATATATTCTTTTTATTTTATTTATTAACATAGACATCGAGGAACAATATTCTTATCCAAAAAAGATATATAAGTTAGCGTATCATAAAATTATTCTTTTTATCCTTTTTACTAATAAAGAGGTGAAATGGAGTGAACACTTAATATCATAGAAATAATCATATTATAATATAATATATGAGGTTTCATTGGGAATGAAAATTTAATTTACTGTAATATAAATTTACTCGAATAACAATTATAATAAAAACTCACATTGTATCATAATTCCATACTTAATTTCCCAAATTTCATCATATCTAGTAAAACTTTTTGAGTAATAAATTTATAAAAATTACAGACTAATATAATTTGATACCTCGATATTTTGGGGAAAAAATAAATTTAATAATTTTTGTGTTTTTGGTAGCTTGCAATGCACAAAACCCCAAACGCAAGTTAGTATTTTCTTAATAAAAATATTAAAATAAATATATTATTATATCGTTAAGTGAAATTAATAAAATAAAATAAATTAATTCATATAATTAAATTCATGAAGAATTTTAGAAATGATAAGTAATTTTTTACAAGTGATTCTTAGAATAACATAAATGTTTTGATTAAAAACATTTTTAACATAAATTATTTATTAAAAAGTAAATATACATTATTTTTTGTTTTCAAAATATATATAATTATTTTCCAAAAAATGTATAAAATTAAAAATCAATTTTAAATCTTCAATCTATTTTTAATATAACAAGATAAATTATTTATAGGTAAATTGAGATATTTTTTAGAAAATAGTTTTTATACATGGAATTAGTTTTCACATTGACAATGAAAAATAATGACTATTTATGAGTAATTTTAATTAAAAATTTAGATAATATATTTAAAAATGTAAATTAACTTTTATATAATGGTTTTTATTATGATAATAATTATAATAAATTATTTTATATTCGTATAAGTAAATTTTTTTAAAAAATAGTTTTATGTGTTTTTGTGCATAATTTGAAATTAATTCCAATCACCTTTAGAATTTTAATATTATAAAATTAATTCCATATATGGTATTATAATTTATAATTTTATTTATAAATTAAATTAAAATTTATCTAAAAAAATAACTTAACATGGTAAAAATGTTTGTCTCTATATTAAAGATAATAATGTATTAAAATGGGTATAATAAAAGGATAAGACATCATCATACCACTAAAATATAATATTAATTTCATTGGTTGAGTATATTCAACCTACCCTATCATATATTCTAGAAATGAATGTTATGGACCTACATACCCATGGTAAGGTCAATATTATATATTATGGTTATTAATATTTACAAGAGTGACACTACACTCACTTATAAAAGGGGACCTCTTCTTCACACTTCTCAGTAAAAAATAGATAACATTTCATCAACTAATATATACTCAAATAACATTACATCTATCATACCTACATATTATAGGTTATGGTCTTCCAAAAATATGCATCCTAAAAACCATATCATGTTTTTCGAAGAAATTATCTAAAGTAGTGGTATATATTCCTATAGACCTTTCCATGTTTCACTATTCAAAAAACTCTTATAAATCATCCATAAACAAGTTAAAATAATTATATTTGTATATTTTAGATAATTATTTTTTTAATGATATAACCATTTTCTTTCACATTTCTATCTAATTTAAAATTAATGGCTTTATCATGATTAAGTACAAGAGTTTTTCTGCAAAAAAAGACATTTTTCATTTAACATTACCACCTCTAAATATTGATTATATATTTTTATTTATACCATTATATATGGAATTTATAATATTATTATGAATATATAATTATAAACAATTATTTACCTTTTTTTATTTTCAGTCATTGAAAAATTAAAACATCACTTATGCATATATATAGACTATAGTCTCCACGAAGTGAGGTAATTTATTTTTCATCACTGTCTTGAATAGATGGTCATGAAAATTTTGTAATGAATTAATATTATAGTTCTGATATGGTTTTGATTTTTAATATTATTAAACCCTTACTAAAATATATTTAATGTAATCATTGAATAAAATAATAATTTGAAAACAGAATCATTGACACTATAATATTGACATTTTTGAATAATTTTCAATATATAGGTGATTTTAAAGTAAAAGGGCACGATATATAGTAACATAATATTGAATATGTTTTTTTAGTTACAAATATATTAATTATAAATTTATTATATATTATATTAGTGTGTATATTAACTATGTACTTCCTGTATGTTTTTTTATAATATCCACTTTCAATAGAATTGTTTATGTTTCAATTTACCTTACATGAATTTTTGTTTTTATTATATATTATACCCCAGATATTTACATCTAATATGGTTATTTTTTTCCATTATTTGTAATATTTTCATATATTTTTAATTTAAAATACTAAAAGCATTGTTTTTATGAAAAGTTGATCCATTTTATTTTATTTTGGTCAAAAATCATTCGCTGATTTATCCGTGTTCATAAAAAAATTATAAAATTTATTTTATACATTTTTGTGATACAAAGTGTTATTTTTTTAAAATTATAAACTATTAACAACTTATTAAAAAATAATTCTTACAATCATTTTTTGTATTAATCACTTTTTATTTTTTACAAAAGTATGAAAATAATGTTTTTAATAATTTATCGCATAATTTTTTCCACCATTATATTAATTATTCATAATTATTCTTCATTTTCATATTTCAAATGATATATAATGAAAATAGTGTCACCATTTTTGTAGAATTTTTATTGTTATAATTTTGAAAAATGTTAAGGATTTTTTCTCTTTCTTTATAATGAACATTTCAAATGATTTTAATTTTTCTATTCATATATGTCACTATTATTTACGGATTGAAATACATCATTGGCTATATGATACTATGAAACCAGAAACATATATTATCTATTTGTCTTATGATGATGATTTATAATTAATGATTCATGAAACTCATTTCTTACTCATGGGTTAAATAAACTATAAATGAATGGTACAATCTCATGTATTCCTGTGGTATATATATGAATGATTTATCATGATTCGATAGGCGGTTCTTTTATACCCCTCCAATTTGGTTGATAAAAATCTATTTCTCATTTTTTTTCAAAAGTGTACATGAGAGGTTACCCAATCCTAATGGTACATGTGTTGATTTACCAATCCAAAAAGGGCATATAAATTTTTTTCTAAAGACGAGGAATTTATATGTGTTGTTAACCCAAGGATATTATATGATGAATGTCATGGTGAGTATCTTTTACATTTCAACAATTTGTTAATAGATATAGGTAATTTCCCCAATCTATTATGGGACAAAATCTACTATGATTGTATTTTCAATGGGACTTGAATAATAAAATAATTTTATATATATATGTTTAGGTCACAATTATATGCCAAAAACATGTATCTTATAATTATAATATGAGTTAATGGTTCATGATTAATTATCTGTTATTATATACCATTATAACTCAAGTTTGTTATTATAACAGACCCTTAGACAATGACTAATATTATATATTTTATGAATTATTAGGTTTTTTCTCATATGCTTTGATCATCTACTCATGACTATATTATTTTATTGTATTTTTGTATGCTCATCAAATGAAATACGGGTTTCCAAACCTTATTTGGTATCTATGATGATAATTTCTTATTTTTCTTTCCCCAGATATAATTAATGGTATTAATTAGTTAATTTATAGTATGAGTATGAAATGAGGCGAACATTTTGGTTTATTTTGATTTTATTTCATGAAAAATGTTGATTATATATCTAGTTTCCATATAAACTAAATCATTACAGTTATTATGAATTTTTAATTCTAATATCTTTTGAATACTCATCATAAATGATGTATTATTTATTTAAGTTATTCTCTGGTTACCTCCATCAGTAACATAATAGGGATAACTAATTTATGGAGATTAGTTTAGTATAAATTGGAGGATACGACCTTTAAATATCTTTGAAAAAAATAGAAATATTAGATGATTACATAATGTTACAAGTTTATAAGGTATTATCCAAATTTTTGAAGTCATAGGAATTTTTTTATTATCATGTGATTTACTATATTAATTATTGTTTTTTTAAACACACATTTTTTTATTTTGTTCCAGTTAATGAATAAGACCAAGAATAATTGTGTAAACGATGAATGTAAATTCCAATTCATAGACCATTATCAAGTGAAACCTATTATACTACGGAATGAGATATAATTTGTTTTGTTATTCTCGCACAATTAAATCATGATATTAATAGTTAGATAACATTTTGAACTTTTAATTCTCAAATGAAATGAATAAATAAAAATTTTGTCTTTTATTTAGAAATAAAATCCTTCCATTAGTGTGTATTATGATCCACTAGTTGATGAGAAATGGACCACATCTATAGAAATTTTATTTTTTATTTTATAATGTTAAAACCATGATATTTTTGTTTCGATAGTGCATCATATGGGAGGTGATGATGATCAATGGTGGACCCTTATCGATAATATGAGAAAAGAGGATGAAATTGACTCTATAACATTAGAAAATGATTAAATAATTATTTTCAAATATGTATTTTTCAAAACACTTTACTAAAAAATGGTGAGGTAATTCATTGAAATAAAGAAAAATAATAAGAATAAAAACATTTTTAATTATGATTTTATTTTAAAAATATATTAAATATATCATTATATTATTTCCATTAACCATTATAGAATAATCAGTCAATTATTTATTGTTTTAATACAAATTATGAAAACTGAACTGGCTATAAGAGATTTGTATAGTTATAATAAAGTCTTCAGATGTGATATCAAGGTAGAAATAGAGAGTATGAACACTTAAGGTTATAATATTTTTGGGTATAAGAAGATAATATTGAATTTCAATAGAGATTAAAATAATAAAATTAATTAATGTATGAATATTAATATTCTTAATTCCAAAAATTTTAGAATAAGGATCAGGGAAATTTCTTATAAGGGATTGGTAAATTCTTCAAGAGTGGAAAAAATGTTCATCGAGCATATAATTATTAAATAGACATAAAGTGTTTTTTTAGTGAAATGGAATTAGATAAATCTAAATCGAATGAGTCTCCCATAATCCATTAATTTAATTTCAAATATAATGATATTTTTACTAATTATTTAAATGAAACGAGGGTTATTGATAATTATAATCATTAAAAATAAGTTAATCCAAGATATTTAAGGAATGATAATTTGATCAAAACTATGTAATATGGTCATGGGAATGATGTGGTGAAATGTACAATAATCAACCACTGAAGAAATTAAAATCCCATATTTTATTTAATAATTACGACCTATTTTTTATCATAAGAATTTTCAAAGTGTGTCGCAAGACAAACGTAGAAATTACATTTTGATTTATTTATGAAATATCTGAATGTTGTAATGATTACATCTGAAGTCATCATATTCTATTTTATATATGATTTTGGTAATTTTATTCATATAAATATTTATATTCTCAAATTCATTAGGTTTGATTGGATTTTGGGAATGGGTTAGATCTCTCTATGTAGAGACCACATCATTTTCTAAGGAATAGAGGTCATGTTTGATATTCAAAATCAACTAATTATTGAATATCATTGTTATTATGAACACAAAATTTCATTAAAAATTACTTCCATTATATGGGTAATACTACATTTTCATGGGGTTGTTTATCTAAAAGGTTTCAAAAGAAATTAAAAATTTAATATGTTGATTTTTTTGGGAATATACTAACATATTTCATGAATAGTTTTCTAGTATTCCACCAAATTGTGACGTTGAGTTTTCAATAGAACCCATACATGGTTCTATACCTATATTAATGAATCCTTATTAAATGGACACAATTGAGATTCATGAATTGAAGAAGAAATTCCAGGATAAACTAAATAAGTTATACATTCAACCAAGTGAATCACCATTATGAGAACCTATAATTATTTTAAGAATAATGATGGGTTAGTTAATAATTTCAATGATTATTGAGAATATAACAATAATTATATTATGAAAAAGAATCATAAACTCCATATTGATTTTTTTTATTGTCTATGAAGAGATACATTTTTTTTTGGGATTTGGATCTCACCATTTCAGGGTCAAAATAGAAGACATAACGTAGATATACTTATTTATGAGGTATGTGTACTACAAATTTATACTGATGCTATTTGGACATACTAATTCCATAGTTATCTTCATGGATTTAATTAATAGACTCTCTAGATATTACCATGATCATTTTTTGGTAGTATTTAATGAATATATTCAAAGATATTTTAATAAAAATAAAGAACATAAGGATATTATACGGATTGCTTTGAATTATGAGAAATGAGATATGTTTTTAAAATATATAAAATTTTAATTCTAGCTATAATAGGAATATTTTTTCGATATATAATTACAAGAGAATGTATATTGGTAGATTGTTAAAAGAAGAATCTATTAACCAATTACCCAAACCAACCATAATGACTAAGATACATAGTCTTCATGGATTATATGGATACTGTAGGTGCATTGGGATAATTTTTGTACAACTATAAAATATACTAACTGAGTTGATGTAGAAGGGAATTATGTTCATTTGGATAAATGAATGTGATGAGAATTTCATGGACCTGGAGATATGGTTAGTCAATTTACATATTCTTACACTATCCTAAATTATATAAGGGTTTTGATCTCTTTTGATTCATTGAAGAAGGTAATGAGATGTCTTATTATATATGATAACATGGTGAGAGCATATTTCTATACCTAATTTTTGGTTCATCAAAAAAATACCTGGATCATTATATGGATATATAGAATATTTTTTCTAAAGATGTGAAATAATTATATTTATGGTATTGTTCTGATATATATTTATATCAATAAAATTTTAATTATATGTTCAAATAGAAATAAGAGAACATTTTCTATAACAACCCAATATTTTCAATGGAAATTTCCTTCTTATAATTATTTTACAATAACATAATAGAACAACATAATGAACTACTATGTGATATGTGACATCTCAATGTAAGTTTTTTTTGTGATTTGAATTTCAAAACTCTAACATACATTGTTGTGATCAGTAAGTTATTTGGAGTATAATATGACCTACATAATTTTGGATGAATAATAACTTACCCATATGAATAGTAATGTTAACCTTATGAATAGTGATATACAATAATTAATAGTATCCTTACCGATGATAGTATATAAATAAGATTCATGTTGAAGTATGATATACATATATTTGGGACTAAAAAACTAAAGGTTTTAAAATATGTATTTTTTCTATATTTTATGATTTTAATGAAATATTAAATTAATCTTATTTAGAAAATTCATCTTGAAAAATGGATTTCGTTTTTCAATTCAATATATCATGAAATGGTTAATGTTAATTTTTGTGATTTTTCTAAAATACTTGAATTTTTTGATGAATAGTAAAATCCGATAATTCACAATAAATTCTAAAAACAGAATTTATGCATCATTCTTGAGTCCTGGATGATATAAATGGCCATTGGTTCAAACAAACATGCACATATTACTATTTTTGGTCATATAATCCTCACTATTTATGGTCTTGTGTAAAATTAATAAAATAATGATTAAAATATTATGAAAACCCTCCTCTCCTGAACTATAAAAATGCCCCCTCTCTACCTCATCTCTCTACTCTATAAATCCTTTTTTTAATAATATTCATCCCAAATATCCTCCTAATATCATTCCACACGTCTGACAGCCCCTAGTCTCTTCAAAATACTAAATCCTATCCTCTTAATAGGCTCACAAATGAGTTATACTCAAGCGGTAAATTCCTCTTTCCATCTATTTTATTTATTTTATGTTCTTTTCTTTAATTATTTCTTTCCCCACCTCCCTTCAGAAAAATGGTATGATAACTTTAGTAACGTAGATTTAATGTAATTGTATTCTTCTAGTGGGATAATTATTTATCTTCTCTCCTTTTACCATACTTTATTTGAAAGAATTGAAAACACCATTTGAGATGTGTTAATTTAGAACATTCAAGGACAACAATATATCTATTTCAATTATCATACTTAATTATATTCATGAAACCAATTGTGTTATAGTTGATCCAGATTATTATATATTTAATATATCCTAGTTATGGGTTTTTAATCCTTTTGTACAAATGGTATTATGTTATAAAGAAAAACATCTTTGTTGCAATCAAAACCCAACAAGTAACCAAAACTGTTGTCACTAAAGTTTTATATAATAACTCATCTTCACTCCCAAGAACCAAATGAATTATTATAACCATTTAATATTTTTTCACTAATAACACACATCTTCAATTTTGGAAATTCACATTCATTATATGTGTTTATCCAAATATTAACCGATCATTAAAAACCAAGAATGAAAATAGACCCGAACAATGAAATTGAACCTTATAACCAATCAAAAAAGTTTTAAATGAATTGAAATAGGTTATAATAAATCAATTACATATTTAAGAGGTTATGGATTTATTACTTAACAAAACTAATCATTTAATTCAGGTTTATAATAGCAAGTGGAGAACACCATAGATTTATGGTATGGGAACCTCTCAATTTTACTTTTATTCAAGATTGTCCTCTACGTTATGACCTATTATGTGTAATTCCTAGTGATGGGTTATGATTAATCAACTCCCCCATAATTTTTCATGATTTATAAAATATTAGAAATCGGTTTCTATATCATTAATATCTGTTAAGTACACCCGATATCATGGCGATAAACTGTAAGGAATTCAACAAGAACTGCCTTTATTCCTTCAGATTTCTCTGTATTTATTTTTATCCAAATGTGGGTGTCTTTTATTTTATTTGTAAAAATTATACATTATTTTTATATAATAAAATTTCATGTTTCATGATCCATCCCTCATTTTCTTTCTAGGATATACATGCTTTTACGTGATTCCCTCCTCGATACTTCCTAGTAATAAAACTCATTTTAAGGGAATGTCCAAATTTTTTACCCAATTTCAAGTGCACTATATAATCGTTTTAAGCCACCATTTTATTTATAAAATATGTATTTTAAATATTAAAACCTTCTTGGTTCAATTTTTGTTTTATATAAATGATTTTTCTCTTTCATATTTTAAAATATCTTTAGTGTTTTCCTTAAAAATGCACTAAAAGGATTAAATGCTAATAATTTACAAAATAATATTCTTAAATATTTTTATTTATGTTTTAAATCACATAACATAATATAAGAAAATTTTTATTTATTAATGTTCATGTAAGTCTAAATTCATTTATCTCATGGACGCTTTTATGATTTTCCAATTCATTATGCTTTATGTCATGAATGTGATACCCATTTCACACTGTGGGTTCCCTTAAATTTATGTATGATTGATTATGTATGATTATTTATTTGGAAAGGATATTCATGAACATATTAAAATGGGTTCACCTAGATATCACTCTAATGCATTGGGTAAATTTAAGTCTTGTGAGATGTATTATGAAACAGCCTTGGCAATTAGCCATGGATTTTGCTACTATGGGAAACAATCTTGGCAGTTAGCCGTGACTCATACTAACTTCATAATTTAATTTTCATCCACATTTATATTATTCCATTTTTATATAACTCCATGTTTATATGTTATAATCCATTATTTTACATGAATTTTTATTTTTTTATTACATGTTCCTAACCCATGTGCTATGGATTTATTCTTATTATTATTCCATTATTGCGCATTTAGCTCATCCTTCATTGGGTAAAGTTAAGTATTGTGAGATGTATTATGAAACAGCCTTGGCAATTAGCCATGGATTTTGCTACTATGGGAAACAATCTTGGCAGTTATCCGTGACTCATACTAACTTCATAATTTAATTTTCATCCACATTTATATTATTCCATTTTATATAACTCCATGTTTATATGATATAATCCATTATTTTACATGAATTTTTATTTTTTTATTGCATGTTCCTAACCCATGTGCTATGGATTTATTCTTAATATTATTCCATTATTGCGCATTTAGATCATCCTTTTTTTCATCTCGTCCCCAGGTTATCCTATGAAAATGTACGAGCACAATGGAAGTTATGGGATCTTTATGAATACTCAATAGAGAAATTTTCAATTTAGTTCCATTTTTTCTATTTAATTTTCCAAGTGTTCTAAGACACTAGACTTCATGATCCTTGGACTGTACTCTGATGTATAATTTGCCTAAAATCAAGTAATGTTATTTTTAAAAGCATAAGGTCTCTATAGTTGGTATCAAAGGATGGTCTAGTTCTTTTTAGAGATTAGGAATTAAGAACAATTGTAAAAACATTAAGGATGATATTATGTATAAGAAAAAATCCATAAATTTTGATAAGTATAGTTTAAGTGGTTTATCATGAAAATACATCCATGTTTGGATAAAAATAGGTAGAGGTGGCTCTGGTCTAGATATAACTATTTTTTAAAACTCAAATAAGGAGTTTCAAGTTTGAACCGAGGTATCCTGGTACCTGAAAATGGGCCTTACTGCACTCATGGGTTTGACACCCCCAAGGGATATGATTTGGTAAATTCATGAGCTTTGTACAAACCATTATTAAGAGAAAAAAATATCCCATAAATATATAATATAAGAAATAGATATAGGATAACCAATATTTAAACGTAAGTAATCACAAGTTATGATGTATTTATCATTAACATTTTTATCCTGTTATGTTCAAAGGTTTACCTTTTTATGTTCATTAACTATGTTTTAAATCCCTCTAATTGTATGCTCTTTATCTTAGTTAATGGAGGGAAATAAAAGAACATGTTCCAACGAATAATGTGATAGGAAATGTGAAGATTTCCCTAATGATTTGACTTATATGAAATGAAATATTACTAAAAACGTAATGACAATACTTTCTCATTTGGCTCATGTTATGAATAATAACTTGAATCATGTGGAACTCCCTCATTTTCTAAGGAAAGAGAATATTGTTGTATAATCCTTCATGCGAAAAAAGCCTCCCATGCATAGAGGATATTTTGATCCCCTCATCACAAAACCATTTCTTAAATCCATTGAAAAGATATTCTCCATTCTCTGTTGCTTGGAAGAAGAGAACATTGTACTTATGGTCTATCATTTTGAGGGGGAAGCTGATCAGTGGTAGAAACTGATCAAGAATATGATTCCCTAAGAAGAAATTGATTCCATAGATTGGGACGAATTCCAGAAAATGTTTTTCAATATATATTTTCCTCGAACACTCAGTCTTAAAATAGAAAAAGAGTTTCTCATTCTCAAGGAGAAGGAAGATGAGTCCATCGAGGAATACAAAGAAAAATTTACAAGGCATTCAAGGTATGCCTCTGGCTTTGTCATGAACACCAATTGAACAAAGGATCACTTCTTTAGCCGGTTAAGTCCGAGTCTATGGAAGGTGTTGGTGATCCAAGACATTAAATGTTTTGACGATATTGTCTGTTTTTCCATAATAGTGTAAATTGATATTGGAGACACTCATTAGTCTCATGGGTTTAGTGAAAAGAAGCGAATAATGGAGAACAACATGGGTGGTTTAAGAAACAAATTAATTTATTGAACGAAGCCCGTATATCCCACATGTAAAATTTGTGGAAAGAAGTATCCAACTAACTATCTAAAGGGAACCAATAATTACATAAAATGTGGAAATCTAGGACATCTGGCCACGAAATGCCGAAGGGGTATGAAAAAAACCACTAATGTAGAAGAACAAAAAATGGTTTAGATCAATGCTTAGCTAGTGGTGAAATGATAAAACTCCATAGAGCATGGTCATTGTGAAATCAATTTCCCTATGACTATGGTTGTTAGAGTCAAGAAACAACATCCTCTAAGGCAACAAGGAATGGATTATACTGTCACTAATGCTAAGGTGGATCCAGAAAATGATGCGGTGATATGTACTCTAGTAATACATTCAAGAATAGAGAATCTAATATTTGATTCTATTTAAACACATTATTTCATATATTTAATGTTTAGTAGAACTATTCTAACACCACCTCAAAATTTGGAGGACAAGTTATCTATTAGAATAGAGAATGGGGACATCATTTCACCCATGGTTTATAAATCCTCTCTGGTTAATTTTTGTGAAATGAACCTCCCAAAAATTGTATCATACATTATTTAGTAGAGTTTGGTAACGAATTTGTTATCTTTATACAAATCCAACATCAAATGTTGGTAAAGAGAGATCACTATTCACATATTATATGATCCTCTGATTATTTACAAGTGTATGGAGGAAAAAGAATCTACTTTTGAATCACTGTCTCAAGTGTGGATATTGTAGTCTAGTAAGCCATCATATCTAGTTCAAATGATTGAGACAAATGAGAAAATCATGCGTAAAGACATACCCATCATGAGGTATTACAATGATATATTCCCAAAAGAGTTTCCACATCTTTCTCTGGATCAAGAGGTTGAGTTCTCAATTGATCTTATTCCTAGATCTATGCCTATATCAATGCGACCATATAGAATATACACCAAAGAGATGGAGGTGCTGAAGAAGAAGTTACTGGAGAATTTGGAGAAGGGTTTTATACTACTGAGTTCATCACCGGGTGGTGTGCCATATCTCTTTGTCAAGAAGAAGGATGGATCAATTCATCTCATCTTTGATTATCGTGATCTCAATAAAATCACAATAATTAACATGCATCCCCTGACACAGATAGATGAATTATTTAATCAGTTTCGTGGGGGCGGTTATTTCTATAAGTTGGACCTTTAATTAGGATATCACCAAATAAAGGAGGGGAAGGATGATATTCCCATGAATGACATCCAAAAGTGGTACAAACACTATGAGTTCATAGTAATGCCCTTTAGACTCCCTAGTTCTCTAGTAATTTTAATGGATTTAATGAATTTATTCCTAAGTGATTACAACGACAAATTTGTAGTATTATTTATTGAATATATTCTAATATAATCCTAGAACAAGGAGGAACATAGGAGGATTTTAATATTGTGTTAAATACATTGTGATGTGATAAGTTGTATGAAAATATAGTAAATGTGAGTTCTGGATATAGAATGTATCATTCTTGTGGCATGTTATCACTAGAAAAGGGATATTTGTAGACCCTTACAAGATAATTGAAATTGAAGAGTGGCCCTGGGCAACATATGTAACCGAGATCCATAGAATTTTAGTTCAAGCTGTGTATTATCAATAATTTGTGAAAAAATTTTAATGATTCTCAAACCTAATGACCAATATGATACATAATGTTTGTATGGTCTTTGGAACATGAAGACCATTTTAAGGCGTTGAAAAAGAGTCTAATCATTGTGCTAGTAATCACAATGCCAACAAGTAGACTAAACTTTTTGGTATATAATGATACTTCAATGAAGGGATTAGGCTATGATATGATGAAAAATGGTAGTAATATATTATGCCCCAAGGAAGCTGAAAATCCACAAGAAAAACAATCCCACGCATGATCTGGAGTTGGAGGCTGTGATCGTTGCCTGAAAAATCTAGCGGCATTATCTCTAGGGGGAAAAGTGTGAGATACATACTAACCAAAAGAGTCTCAAATATATATTCACACAAAAAGATTTTAATGTGAGCCAGTGAAGATGGATAGATCTCATCAAGGATTATGACTGGTCAATCCACTACCATCCCGGTAAGGCAAAGAATGTGAAGAATGCTCTAAATTGAAAGGATTTGGCATCTTATTAAATGATGAGAATTGAAAATGATCTGATTTTATTATATTTATAGAGGATGTAAATGGGAATAATTAAATGAGGAACATCATCAATACTTTATTAAATGATTCCTCAACCATCCCCCATGGAGAAAATAAATAATGCTCAAAGAAAACGTGTTGAACATTTGAAAAGGGTGGAAGCAATCAGAAGTGGAAACTCCTTTGAGTTATTAACTTATGTGGAAGTAGTTGTATGATATGGGTCATGTTTATGTGATACATGGGATCCAGGGACAATAAAGGAGATTTTGAATGACATAGATAGCTCAACTATATATATCCACCTAGGTACCATAAAGATTGATCAAGATATCTGAGAAAACATTTGGTGGGACAATTAGAAAACGGATTTTGATGAATATACATCAAATCTCCTAGTATGTTAGCATGTGACTACTGAGAGGCAAAAGTCTAAGGGGGGATGTAACCACAACCCATACCAGAATGGATGTGGGAGAACATTACCATGGACTTTGTCACTAAAATTCCAAGGAATTCCAAAGGACACAATGCTATATGGGTCATTGTGGATCGTCTTATGAATAAAACTCACTTTATCACAATTCTAGAAGACTTATCATTTGATCAACTTGCTCAGATTTACATCAAATAATTTGTAAGGTTACATGGAGTACCACAATCTATTATATCTGATCATGATCTGAGATTCTCCTCGATGTTCTAGAAAAATATCCAACATGCTCTAAGCACTGAACTGAACATCTGTACGACCTACCATCCTCAAACTGATGGCCAATCTGAGTGGACTATTCAGACACTAGAATACATGTTGAGAGCAGGTTATATATAATTCAAATGAGGATGGGACAAACATCTTCCACTAGTTGAATTCTTATACAAAAATTGTTTCCACTCGAAAATCTTAATGGAACCATATGAAGTCCTTTATGGGAAAAGGCGTAGAACATTAGCGTGTTGGGATGATGTCAGTGAGCATAAGCTTCTAGGGCATGAAATCATAATTTAAATGGTGGATAATGTGAAAACCATTCAGCATCATATCAATGAATCCCAATGTTGAAAAAAGAGTTATACAAACAATCGTCAATGAGACATTGAGTTTAATATTAGAGGCATGGTATTTCTATGCATATCTCCATGGATGAAGGATATGAGGTTTGAGATGAAAGGGAAGCTAAGTTAAAGGTATATTAGACCCTTTGAAATCCTTGATTGAGTTAGAGTTGTGTCCTATCAACTGACACTTTTAACTACCATGGCCAAAGTACATGATGTCTTCCATGTATCTTTCTTAAGAAAGTACATACCCGATCCTTTATATATACACTAATAAGTGGTGGTTCTGTTAGAGGATGATCATTCTTACAAGGATAATCCAATTAAGATCTTAGATCATTGAGATAATGTTCGAAATAAAAATACTATTCACCTGCTCAAAGTGCTGTGGTGGAGCCATACGTATAAATAGGAAACATGGGAACTGGAGGAGGGAATGAAGCAAAAGTACCTACACCTGTTTATGGACTAGAATGTAAAATTAAATTTTAAGGGTGAAATTTCTTAAGGGGTGAAGAATTTAACGACCCAATGTTTTTAAATGGAAATTTAAATCTTATAATTATGTCAAAATCACATTAAATCACAACATAATGAACTACTAAGTGCTACATGACCTCTAAACACAAGTTTTTCACTTCTGTGATTTGAATTTTGAAAATATGACATACACGGTTATGATCACTAAGTTATTCGGAGTCAAATATGACCAACATAATTATTGATGAATAGAAACATACCCTTATGAATAGTAATGTTACCCTTATAAATAGTGATATACCATAGTGAATAGTAACCTTTCCCGTGATAGTATATAAATAAGATTCAAGTGGATGTATGCTATACTTATATCTAGGAATACAAAAAATAATGTTTCAAAATTCAATATTTTTCAAGTATTTCAAAATTTTAATTAAATATTTAATTATTCATAATTATAAAATTATTTTTGAAAAATATACTTCATTTTTGGATTCTACATGTCGAAAAATGGTTCAGGTTAATTTTGGGATTTTTTTTTAAAATACGTGAATTTTTTATGAATTGTAAAATCCAATAATTCATAATAAATGTTGAAACATGAATTTTTGCATCAAGATAGAGTCATGGATGATGTAAATGGCCATTGGATCGAACTAAAATACACATATTACTTTGTTTAGTCCTGGAATCATCACTATTTATAGTTTTGAGGAAAATTAATAAACTAATGATTAAGAAATTATGAAAACCCTCCTCTCAACCACGACAAAACCCCCTCACTCCCTCTTCTCTCCACTCCTCTCAAGCCTTGTGTATTACAAATATAATGCCAAAATGATCTCCCAATCTCCTTAACCATATCCAAAATACACTTGTATCTTCAAAATAAAAAATCTATACCTTATAAGAGGCTCTGAAAGGAGTTATACTCAAGTGGTAAATTCCTCTTTCCAATTATTTTATTTATTTTATGTTATTTTATTTAATTGTTTATTTCCTCACCTCCCTTCACAAAAATGGTATGATAACTCTAGTAACATTACTGTACACAAATATAATTAATCCAATGGGATAATTTATTATCTTCTCTCTTTTCCCGATCTTTTATTAGAATGAAATAAAAACACTATTTGAGAAGTGCTAATTTATCACATTCGAGGACAATGATTTTTCAATTACTATTATCTTATTTAATTCTGGTAATGAAACCAATTGTGTTATGGTTGAACCATATTATTATATTTTTAATATATCCTATTTAATGTTCTATAATCCTTTTGTACAAATGGAATTATGTTATAAAGAAAAACATGATTGTTGTCATCCAAACCTAGCGGTTAACCAAAACTGTTGTCAGAATGGTTTTATATTATAATTAATCTTCACTACCAATATAAAAATAAATTATTATAACCATTTAATATCCTGTATTTTTAGTAATAACATATTTATTCAATTCAGGAAAACCACATTGAATATACTTGTTTATCCAAACATACACCAATCATTAAAAACTAGGAAAGCAAACAGACCCGAACATTGAAATTGAAACTTAAAACCAAACAAAAAGGTTATGAATGAACTAAGAATGGTTATAAAAAGAAAATTAAATATATAATATTTTCATTAATTATAATTAACAAACCATATTTTTTTATTTAGGTCATTAATAACAACTAGAGAACACTAACAGATTTAAGGCAAGGGAAACTCTACATTTCACTTTTATTCCAGATTGTCCTCTATGTTATTCCATTTTATGTGTAATTCCTTGTGGTGTGGAATGATTATGTACCTCCCCCATACTGTTCTCATTATGTATAAATAAATTAAAAAATCATGTCTCCCTCATTAATCTCTCTTATGTACACTCAATATCATGGAGATAATTCGTAAGGAATTCTACCAGAGTTACCTTTATTATTTCAGGTTTCTCTATATTTCATTTTACCCAAATGATGTTGTCCATTATTTTTATGTAAAAATTATACACTCTATTTATATCCACCAGAATCATATTTCATGATCCATCTTTTACTCTCTTTTAGGGATATACATTATTTTATGTTATTCCCTCCTCGATACTTCCAAGTAAGCATACTCGTTTTAAGGGAACATCCCAAATATTTAATCAATTTCATGTGTAATATATACTATGTTTTATGTATCCATTGTCTTTATGAAACCATTATTTTAATTATAAAAACATTCTTGGTTCACTTTTGGTTATATATAAAATATTTGTTTTCTTTTCTATTTTAAAATCACTTCAATGTTTTCATTAAAATCACAATAAAATGTTTTAATGCTAAGAATTTATTAAATAATCTTATTACATGTTGTCACTCATTTTTTTACATCACATAACTTGATATTGTCCTATTTTGACATATTAATATCAATTTATATTTTTATTCTTTTCCATTATGGACACTTTAATGATACAACAATTCATTATGATTTATGTCATGAATGTGATACCCATTTCTCTACATGGATTCCCTTACATTTATATATGATTGATTATGTATGATTGATTATGTGGAGAGAATAATCATGAAAATGATTATATGGGTGTTCCCAGATAGTGATCTAATGCATTTAGTAAAGGTTTGTCTCATGAGAGGTTATGCACGACAGTCTTGGTGGTTAGCCTTGGCTTGTGAAACTATGGGAAACGATCTTGGCTGTTAGCCTTGACTCGTTCTAAAGTAATGTTTTAATTTGGTTCCAAATTTATTTGATTCCATATTTATATGAATCCATGTTTATATGTTATGATCCCTTATGTCACATGACTTCTTATTTCATTATGTCCTGTTCATAACCAACATGGTATAGATTTATTCTTATTCTTATTACATTACTAGTATTTTATCCCATCCCTTTGTTCATGTTATCCCAAGATTATACTATAAATATGTATGAGAAAAATGGAATTTAGGGTAACTATATGAAAACTAACTAAATAAATATTTAATTTAGTTCTAATTTTTTTATTTTTATATGCCTAGTCTTCCAAGACACTAGACTTTACAGTCCTTGGCTTGTATTCTGATGTATATTTATGCTTAAAATAATGTAATGTTATATATAAAAGGCTAAGGTCACTATATGTTCCAATATAGATGAATTGTGTTGAATAAATATTATGGTAGCTCAATACATTATCACACCAAGAATCTAAACAAGGTTATTGATGCCCTAATTAAGGACTACGATAATGTGTACATGATGTTTATTGAAAGATATGTAAAATTAAACATTTATCTGCGTATGGTTCCTGAAATTATGATTTATGGAATTATGTTAATTAATAGGCCTAGATAACCATTCTAAACTATACACATATTATTCCTAACATGTCCCTAGGGGTGTTCTCAATTCATATTGGTTAGTTACTATAACCTATGAAGCAAATAAAAAATATTGAATTATTTTTCCCTGATAATATTCAAAACAGGTAATTAAGAGGATAATAAGTAATAAATAATTGGTATTACAAAAAATCACAAAGATAAATGTACCAAAAAATTGATATATACATGTGTTGAAAATTCCACATTAACCAAATTAATCTTGTAAAACCAATAAGACATCAATACAAGAGCTCCTAATAATAACTGGAAAGAATAATTCAATAGTATCTACCAACATAAAATATAACACCAATTACAAAACCTTTAAACCTATATGTGTTTATTTTAATGTTCCTAAAAATAGAATAATTAAATCAAAAAATTCCCCAAGAAAAACATAGGGTGTGAGAAAAATATAGTACCTGTAAAATGATTCAATATTAAATCCATATCATGTAAAAAAAATATGAATAATTTTAAAGAAAACATGGAATGGAAATATATTCAGAATTCACATCAAATATGTCTTTCTAAAATATTTTAAAAGAAAGAAAAAACTAGTAAAAATGTGTATTTACTACAAAAAAATCAAATACATGTATCTTTATCAAATCAAAAAATAATAAAAAATTCTATAAAAATAATAATAAATAAGAATTTCAATAAAAAAATGACAGAAATAAATCTTTTTCAATCACAAAACCATTGTTAAAAGTCTCAAGGATATGTCAGTACAGGGATCCACAAACATATTATTGAAACTTTGCTCAAGGTCTTCACACACATCACTGGATCAACAATCTTACAGGGGATAAGAGAACACCCTAAAGAATGTACTCCCAGTCGTCAATATGTTTAGTCCTCATTTTATTTATCAATACATTGTAACATAGATCTAATACATTCATATAGTTGATTTCGTCCATAAAACTACCGAGGATACCATATGATTCCATGAAATTAAGAAATAAGAGGATATATTTATATTAATCAATATAAAACAATTTTATCACATTTATTAATCATCCTTATATTCAAGTTACAAAACATTACAATTTATTTCAAAAACCTACTAGAAATGGATTTTCAAAAATATCATTACTTTATAAATAAATTATATTCATTTAAAATCATAAAATGTTTCACCCCTATATCTAATCCAAAGTAATCATTAAAATAATCCTTCAAATATTTCACTCCATAAGAATCTCAATTTTTAGAAATCAATACCATATTTTAAAATCCATTTTCAATGATATTTCTTCATGAACACCGTAACATAAAAAAATCATTTATCAAAATAATACATAAACATTTATAAATAAATTTGAAATACATATCATATTAATAAATCAATGATTGTTTCAAAGGATAGAAATTTCATTACATAAAAACATACCTTAGTAAAGGATCACAGATCACCAAAACAAGATACTCAAGGATAAATTTTAAATTTATATGATGTATAAAATATGATTCCTATTCTACAAACTATCAAATTCATATGTGGATATATTAACTACAAGAGGATCCACCATATACACATAATAAGAGTGATAATTAAAGGATAATTAATTATCCAAGGGATATTATCCAACCTAAAATAGAATCATTTCATTAACCAACACTTTCATTCTTAAAGAATCAATGTTTACGGGATACAAAACTCTAGAGAGCCTCTAATTTCAAAGAAATTGATATCCATTTGAGATAGGTGAGTTTCATAATAATATGACAGATTAAGAGAAAATAAATATGATACATCCCATTCCATTCATGCACATATCGACATTATCATCTAGCCAATGGGTCCAACCAAAATTCTAGTGGTTATTGATAGAATTTCCAGGATTCCTAAATTATCACTATCTAGATGGTGGATTCTCATAAGAACTGACTTCTGAAATCCTTCCATCATCGGGATGGGGGACCTCATCAGTGAGCTAGTGGGTTTCCTATAGGTATAATCTACTTACGTCAATTCATTATATGGACAATATTTCTCACTAATAACTTAGTGGACATCATATATCAATTTTTTATATATTATCTCTATATTCTAAAGTTTTACTCCACAATACCTCTTAGAACAACCCATGAACTCTCAAACAAGAATAAACACTCAGAATTTACCCCCTAAAAATCTCAAACAATTATAAAACCCATTATAACATTGGAATTACCATATATCAACCTGAAAAAATATATTCAAAGTATTGAAAGTATGATGAATATTATCAAATTGATTGGATGTTACAATTATCTCTACAAAGAATAAATGATTTACCTTAAAAAAATAACATGATGACTCTATAGAAAATAGGAATAGATTCTAATATAACTTATGTTCCTCATTTCCCACAACATTTGAGAATTAGACCCATGAAACAATATCATTCCAAAAAAATTTATGTTCTTTCTATGTTGAAATTTTACTTAAAATTCATAATCCAAACTAGATACTTAGTCTCGTTCATTTTATGTTCATCATTGAGGTCCTCCCAAATCAAAAAATAAGATGTTTTGAAATATATTTTTTGGACTATGACATTTGAAACACAGCATAGATCAATGGTATATATAATATAATTTAAATGTGATATTCCACTTCTCTAATATACTCAATAACCTCAAATGGTATCATGTATCAGGCATTAAAAATGCCGTATTTCCCAAGATATTGATCACCCACCCAAGGTTCAACTCATAATATATAACATGGAAATTGACTGGGAATTCCAACAATATTATTTAGATATACACATAATACATTATCCAAACATTCATCCTTACTATTCTCTAATTAATAATTGTTATATTAACTGCCATCTCTTTGATGAAGCTGGGTTCTATAAGGAAGCTTTAGAAATCTCCAAACAACAATGTGTAGATATAAATTGATGGCCATATAAGGTATTAAAGGTGTAATATTAATTTTTTACTTGTAAATATTGTTATTGAAATAATCAACCATCCCCATGAAAAAATAAAATAACCTCCATATTAGAGGACACAAGCATGGATCATGTCCTCCAGATTCATTATATCCTATTCTATTTGACTATTTATTGAAGTATGAAATTATCTTATATACATTTCCTATTAACCCAATTAGATTAAATAGCCTATGATGGGGGGGGGGGGGGGGTGGAGGTGTGAATCTAGGTATTAAATATTTAAACAATTGTCCCTTAGGAACTTGTTTCATCATTATACATATTTTCATCATATTTAGTATCAATGTGGGAATATAAATTAAAGAATGCAGAGGATAGAACAAATTTATGTGGGTAATAAAGAATAAGCTATTACATGGATTATACACTATAAATGTGACTGTGTACCAAATACACTGAATAAAGCTACTATTAAAATGTTTATATTTGACTCATTGTTTTTCTGGTCAACATCAAATCAAAATTTCAAATATCACTACTCTATCAACTAAAGTGTGGTCATTGTTCCATCAGAATATTTTTTTGATCACTTTAATCAATATGGTTTACATTAAATTTAGTGAATCATTAGGTTCTATATTAAACCACTTGTTAAATAAAACATATCCACAATATTTCAAGGAATATACTAATTGGTTTAAATAATTTTGTTTCACGCAATATTTTCTCTACATGAGATCAAATCTACCTATTTTTTCCTAAATTATCTGTTCTATTTAAAATATTAAGTATTGTGAAACCATTAATCAAAAAATGATACTATTAGTTGTCACAAAACATTTTTATTGTTCCAAAACTCACATGGTCTTGAGATTGAAGTACATTTTTTTCCAGAAAATGGCATTGGATTTGTTACATAGCATATGAAATAGCTTCAAAAAACTATTACATAATTCAAAGCCTTGATATTATGTAAGTGGTGAGTTACCAAAATTAGGGTGCATCCTCCTATTTATAGACATGTTGAACCCTTAATGGAAGTAATTTTCACACCCACAACATTAGATACCACTTTCCTTGTCCACTAAATTTGAATGATTTAATGTCTCCTTTAGCGCACAAATCCACACAATCTTGAAAAAGAATATTTTTTTCAAGGTATTTTCAAACTTTCCATGTGTCATGAAACTATAACATTTTCAAAACAATATCCTTATTTTTATTTTAATATAATGAAAAAAAATATTCACTTTCTCATAACATTGAAAAACACATTTACACTTTCATCCCAATTTTACATGTTTTTGAAAATCCTTCCATTTCCAATAAAACATTTTTATTTCATAGAAAATTACTGGACGCTAAATTTTTAAAAACCTAGAAAACAAAACATAACTTGTAAACCAAATTTTTTGACAAAAATAATAAACCTAAACACATTGAAATTTTAAATTAAGGATTTTTCCAAATTGTATCCCCCATTTTTGTTATTTCATAAATCTCTAAATTTTGATTCTAATTTTAAATATTTTGTGTCTTAATTTTTGATAAAACATTAATATATTAAATCTTCATCACATTAGGAAATTTTAGAGAGTGATGAATGATATATTCACCACACACTCTAGGACCACATGAGTCATGCTCGACATGACTCATTAGTTTCATAGAAATTTCATCAATGGGTCTCTTCATTATTGATACCATTTGATTACACTTTCTCGACACCAATTGTAAGAAATCACGTGACACTCAATAATAAAAAATCCTCATCAAAATTTTGTAAAACAATTATGTCACAAACCTTATTATTTATCTTCATTTAAAAAATTTTGAAGTGTTTGGTTCAAAAGGGGCCTAGAGACACTAAGATGGGATGAATCAAGGGATGGATATTCTTTCAAAAATTTATTCCTAACCCACTAAACCATGACCTCTTTATTACAAGGGTCACATTTTTTCATTTATGTGTTAATTTTTATCTTATTCACTCCTTCATTATCTGATTATGATACAATCAATGTAATGAATAAATGAAAATACACAGACACATAGATTTTTACTTGGTTCACCCTCACATGGCTATGTAGAAGGAGCATACAACAATGATGTGCCAGTGTACCAAATCCACAAAAGATCACTTCCATCTATAATTTTTGGGTTGGACCTTTTATTCATAGGATCACTGCATTTACAAAGTATAGGGTCTCCTCATTTCATTCCCAATTGTCACTCCCTATGTATCTTCCTCTAGCTCACTACTAGTTGGAATGATCACTGTCTTCCTTTTCCTTTTCTCACTGCAATACGAAGGGATCCAATAAAATATTATAAACTTCTAGGTACCTTAGTTATCACAAATAAAAAAATACTCAACTATATTTATATGATATATTGATGTTCTAATTTTGTCCACATATAAATTCCACTTTACCGCAATTGAATTGGAAAATCTCCATATTGTTCCCGCAACCCTTACATGGTATATAGTGAAAAATTAATTCCTTGTGCATAGGGTTACATGTTTTTCAGGAAAAACCTCTTTTTCACTTCTTCAATAATACATGAAACTCCAAGATTATGTGCAACATCTTTATCTTGTGCGTAACTCCATTTTTTAGTGAATCTTCATTTACAAAAACTTATTATGTGATTCGGAACTCAGATTATCTCTAAGTGTTGACCTCTATTTCATGATGGGATTAACCTCTTATTTATAGGACTCACCTACCCCTTCATGGAATTTTTTATAAATCGCACAAGATCCCCTATGTGTGCGTAACACACAATTTGAGGTCGCATTTGGCGCATAAGATTTATTCACACAACCTCATCTTTTGTGCACATTTAAAAATCATTAATTCACATCAGCCCGTTTCCATTTTTAGAATTTTTGATCCAGATACATGCATGGAATGTATGTTCCCATACCATCTTCAGCATTGTGGGAAACTTCTATTTCCGAAAAAAAAATTATTCATTTTTTTTAGTTTTAGGTAAAAAAATGTAGCAATCACCGAAAAAACTACACCACCTAGTATCTATTATTTTTATAAATACTCTTGATCATCCATTCCTTTATCATGATTATTTTTAAAAATAATTTTCAACTAAATCTCTTAAACACGACAACTAAACAAGGAAACCCTACTTTTTCAACAAAAGAAACCAACCCAAAAATGCTTCAATGTTACCTTGATGGATTTCTTCTCAACAATCTATCCATTTGGGTTTTTTAACCACTCATTCATAATTTGATACCACATTAGATTCATCCATATTCTCAAACCATTACCCTATTTCAAATTAGATAGTGATCAATGTTTTACTCATCACATAATCTATTCCCACACGAGCAATGCTCAGTATGATAAAGAAGAATATAATGAAAAGTTCATCAATGAATAAATTTATTCTTATCACCAATTCTAGATACCAAATAAATCATTTAATTTAAAACCTTATATTTCATGATTTATATCTTTTGACAATAATTTATATCATCATTATATTTAACACTCCCCTCACACAACTGCTTGTGTTCTAATATTTTGGAATACTAAAAGTTGTCCAAGCTATGCTCTAACTATTTCATCTATTTCTTCAGAACACTAAGAAATTATAATCATGTTTCTCCCCCATTCATCTTCTTCACTTATCTTGATTAACTCCCACTATCTTGGTGCTTGACCTATCATCTTCTCCATATGTAATGAATAATGAATTTTATCCCACAATTCCCCCACACTCTAAAGAACCACACTTTCTCCCCCTATTTCAATGAACCCAATGACATCTATTTTAAGGTCAAGAAATAGGTTAAGAACCCATGTTAGTAAATTAGGGAAAAACAAACCATACCTTAGGCAGAGGATTGGTTATCCCACATCCACACTTTTTCATGTGTGGGTAGTCGACTGGACTCTTAGAGCCAGTCAATGCCACTCAAACTCTTATTTGGTTAATTACTTTTTCATAATGTCTGCAACTTGTGGTCATGTATCAGATACTCCAACATCACTAGCCCCTGAACCACCTTCTCCATGATAAAATGATATGATACTTCAATATACATTTTGCATGACAGATGGACTTTATGTCTTATATGGTTGAGAGCACTTGAATTATCACATTAGTTTCTGATCAGATACTTCACATCAACTCCCATGTCATCAAGATGATGCATCAACCTTAATAATTGTGTCCACTTATGGGTGTTCATAATATATTGATCTTAAATGTTTCTCAATTATATGAAATCTGGTTTCTTACTTTGGAAAGAAATAAATTTTCATCCATGATACAAAAAACTACCTAACGTTGAATTTCTATCATCTTCTATTACATCTTAATCCACATCTATATATCCCAATAAATCTTTATGAGATTTTTTATTATACAATAAACCAAAATCCAAGTTCCCTTGATATACCAAAATATTATTTTTCACTACAGTAATGTTGCTTTCGTTGGTACTGCATTGATACCATGCTGTATAGGACATGAAAAAAACAATATCTAGTCATTTCATTTTTATTTGCAACATGATTAAAATGATATCCCTATATTTGGTGATTTGACCACTTTTTATTCATCATCTTTTGGTAGTTTTATCCAGGTACACACTAGAGTCTTCATTTCTTTGTAATTTTCCATTCAAATTTATATTTCATCGAAATACACTAGCACGATTATCCTTTGATAATTTTCATTATTTACTTATAAATTGTAATCAACATAAAAAATCCAAAAACCAAGATGTTTCAAGAATAGATCTAGCCTTGAATACCATGATCTTGGTGGTTTCATCAAACCATTCAAATCCTTCATAAAAAAAACTCAGTTATCATCTTCATGAATGAGGAAATCATTGACTAGCTCAATAATGACTTATTCTACCAAAAACCCATTCATAAATTCATACTTTACCACTATATTGAAAAACCATGATCGAGTGCTATCTGATATCCAATGATATTCTACCTTTGAATCTCATCTCGACTCATTGGATTATGTGTAGATTAAGATTTGAGTTCTTCATACTCATTGTCAATATATTCTTCTGAATCCGTGTTTTCAACTTCTGATCCCCCTAAGTTGAAATCCTAAATGTACATATTATAAAGAAATTGTTCACTATATATGTTGAAGATTCTGATCATTCTCTAATACAATGATATCATTTCTTTCAAATACAATCTCAGCCTCTTGGTGAACCTTTTCCAATATTCTATTTCATCTTATTGAATTCTTTAAAATAATATGCTAGTGCCTTATAGTTTGAAAAAATAGATAGTAAATAAATACATTATTTTTAATGTTAATCCCCCAATTTGTCTTCATGATTTGAAAAAATTATACCTTTATATCCCATTGTTATATTACATATGATTAAGAGATAGAATGATCCTCCTATGATGTGAAACTCTTCCTATTGTAGAGCCCATTGTTTAGACAAGAAAATTCTTCTTCTCATGCATCATTTCATCTCATGTGGTACTTTTTAATGATCCATAAAAAAACCTATAATCATTCTAAGTCGGGACTCAGGGTAGGAAAATTGAGATAAGGTTAATAACATAATCACAATACATTGTGCTCAGTTACTTCTGTACATTTTAACCATCCATAAAGCAGTAACTCCTTTCAAGGAAATATTCCATCTTAATTCACCATCTATTGTGACTTATTTTAATAAATAAAAATTATGAATCACATCACATCACCACATTGCATATTTTGATTCCACTTCCTCTTGGATCGTATCTCCCCATAAACCAAAAACACATGAACAACAGTTAATATAATTTATACACATATGAAGAGGGGTTTCTATAGAATTGTAAAGAAGAGGATTTTGGTCTATCTAGATTGATCAGCCATTTGATACATTCATACAAAGAACTATACTATTTTTGTTTCTGTTCAAACTACCCAGAAAACATCAACTGTTATGGCCACATGACTATGAATTCATTAACCAAAAGCTGATCCTTTTTCTGATAGTTAGATTCTATAGTCTTGTCCTAGTTAACAATATGGGGTTTGAACCCACTAGTATAATTTTCCTTGTTTGATGTTTCATCAACATTCCATTTCTCAGGATTATTTCTCTAATTAGGAATATGTTCACAAGTCATCTTCTCTTGATTCATTCTCCAAGGGAGGGATTATTATGTGTCCTTCAATTCTTAACATGCTGCATGAAATGTAAATTTTCCAAGGATTTATTGATTCATTTTTATTTTATTAGTTGACTAATTCATTCCACCCTTTCACGTTGGTGTTAATTCTTCCACTGGGGTTACATTCTACATACTCACAACTAAATTGGATCTCTAATTATTCTTCTAGGTTTGTTCACATTCACTACAATAGATTTGTTGTGAAAATAAAATAAGAAGTGATTGATATACCTTTCTTTTAAATCCTTGTGATTCTCCTAAGGCTGTATAATTATATTTCTATTAACCATGTTTTCTTAAAGTGTAATAATTTTTATTATACACTGCATGTTCTAGGTATATCTTTTTTGGATCCTTTTCATTCACTACTTTCTTAATACTGCAATGTCCTTCCAAATGACCATGATTCTAACATATGAAACATATTTCATTAATAGAATACTTCATTTCATCATTTATCTTCCAATATGTTGATGGAACTTGAGTTATTCTTCTCACATTGAGATCATGGGCTTCCTAACACTTACTAATGGTGTGTCCCATTCTTCCACAATTAAAGCACTTCCTAGACACACAACTCTAGGAGAATATTCTTCAATATTACTCAAGGAACTTCTAATTATTATCAAATTTATAAATATTACATTATTTATATCCTGAAATATATTCCAACACCTCAAATAAAAATCAGAAAGTATGATCATTTTTTGAAAAAAATAGCACCCATTGTCATCAATTACCACAAATGGCTTTATAGATCTGTCTTAGTCACCTACACGATTTTTCTTATATCTCGAACCTTTCACAACATTATTCTTTTCTTGCATGGGAGAGGATTTATCAAATAAAATAATATATTTCCACAAAATGTATGGCCTTTGAGATGAGAAACTATCTTTGGGTTTTTATTTAGAAATAACATACTTGATTTTCATTTCATCATCACATCCAGAAGGATAATTAAATACAAATTTCAAGGTATCCTTCATTTTAAGCATTCTGTTGACATTGTATTTCTCTACATATTTTATTTCTAATTATATCTCTTCTTCCAGTTGTTGAATCTTCATATCTGATGATTATACTTTAGAATTTAGTTCCCTATTGATATTCAATCCACTGTTCATTTGTTCTTCCAATTCTCATGTGAGATTATCCACCATGTCAGAATCCTATTTTAACAGAGAGTTCATCTAAGAATTAGAATTATTACAGCATAAATTATCCTACTATAGAATTTTATTTTTCTAAGATAGTTCAGATAGCTGTGTAGAAATATCATCATTTCTGGCATTCAGACTCTAAATTACTTCTAAGTTCAGATTCTTTCCCTCATTATCATCATTGAGTATTTCAAACTTTATAAGCAAAATTTTCAGTTCTTCATATTGGAAATCATTCATATCCATCATATCAGTAGCCACATCAATAATCCTTTGATTTTATCTTCTTATCTTATTGACCTCAATTTACAATTCTTGGATCTAGATATAGTTAGATTTAATATTTTTATCCAATTTTGACCCAATTACTTAGTTGTATGGGAAAATTCCACTTTTTTCCTTCTTGGAGTTTCTTCATCATCAGTAGTTACAATATCACATGAAATATTAGGGTATTTTCTCATATTTTAATCATCATTGAATGAGTAATAATGTTTACTTTATGATTTATTCACACCATTATTTTGTTAACTGCATTATTCCATCTACTGAATCATTCTCTTTGCATAGATACTTCAACAATGAGAAATATCACCTGATTTTTTTCTTATTCATTAACATTATTCCCTTTCCCATGGCACACAAATATAAAAGAAGACTAAATATTTAACATCAATAACTGACTGAACCAAGTTAGAGAAACCAATTAGATAAATGAATCATTACATTTGATATATAACGTTATGTCCAAAAGGGTCCTTGATACCCTGAGACAGTGGAGAATAAGGGTATGTATATTCGTTCAAAAAATTAATCATAATCCACTAGATCATGACCTCTTTAATACAAGGGTCACATTACTTGACCTTAATTTTTAATGTTGATATTATTCTTTCATTCTTTATCTTATGATGATACTTCTAATGTAATGAAATAATTAAAACACACATGCACACAGTTTTTAGATGGATCACCCTTAGTAGGATACGTCTAAGGAGAAAACAGTAGTGATGCGTCATTGTACAAATTCTATAAAAGCACACTTACAAGTACAATGTTCAATCTAGATCTTGTATGCCCAGAATCACTAACGTTAAACATTTTAGGGTCCTATCACTACATTCCCTATGGTAATTCCCAATGTCTCTTCCTCTAGATCACTACAGGTGTGATGGATCTCCATCTTCCTCTTCCTTTTCGCACTACTCTTAGAAGGGATCCACTCACAGTTTATGGACTAGTAGGACCCATCATTATCAAATATTAATGCCTCATCCACTATATATAGATGTTCTATTGATTCCCCACTTACATCCACTGATAAATTTTACTTTACTCAGGTGTACTAGGCAACTCCAAATATTTTGTGAAACCCTTTCTATGTCTTGCCTGAAACTTTAATGCCTTGCATGAAAGATTCCACTTTGGCTGTGAAAGACCACTTGCACTCATATTCAATGTTATGCGTAACTAAAATTGTATACATATATTTTTTAGCTTGCATGTAACTTCAATTTGTTTGAGAAACTCCCTTTACACAAAATCCATACACGATTTGGTGCTCATATTCTCTCTATGTTTCGTGAAATTTCAAATGAGGGGGTCATCTATTATTTATAGGAATCACAGACCCCTATGTGGATGATTTGATGCATCATAAAAGATCCCATTGGGGTGCACAAAACAAAATTTGACGTCACATTAGGCATGCACGTTTCTTTCATACAACCTCATCTTTCATGCACATTGGAATATCTTTCACATACATCATTTGTTTTCCATTTTCTGACATTATGATCCCCAAACATGAATTGTATGCAAGTTTTTATACCAAATTCAGTATTTCACAAAACATCCTTTTCCAAAAATAAATTTCTCCTTTTTTTTGTGGTCCAAAAATTTGGCAATCACTGGAAAATGACACCACCTTCTATCTATTATTTTTGTACCACCTCTTGATTATCCATTCTTATGTCATTGTTATTTGTGAACATAGGTTGTCAAAAATATCGATGGAACACCCCAACTAACCAAGGAATCTATACATTTCCAACAAACAAGACCAACCAAAAAATTATTTAATGTTACCTTTAGGTATTTTACCAACAATATCCCCATTTGTGTTTGTTGAAAACTCATTCATAATTTAATACAAATTTAGATTCAATAATCTTCCACCACCATTAACATCTTGTGAAATTTATAATGATCATGGATTTACTCATCACATACTATATTCCCACATGATAAATTCTTGGCATGAGAAACAAGAGTAAAATGAAAATTTCATGAATGAATCACCTAATTCAGAGTACCAATTATGGAATCCAAACAACTCCTTTCATCACAGACCACATCTGTCTTAATATATATCCTTTGACAGATCTCATATAACATAATCATATTTAATACACCCCCTAATTTACTAATTAGGTTCTATTGTTTTGGAATGAATGATGTTATACAAGCTATGCTTTGACTGTTTCCCATATTTCATTAGAACACTGAGAAATTGTCATCATGTAATTCCCTATATTAGATTCTTTACCTATATTGATTAACTTCCCCAATAATGCTGCTCCATAATTCATATTCTCCTAGAATCTTTAATAATACATTTTCTACCACAATTTCTCCCCTTAATGAACCACACTTTCTCCCCATTTGTCAATGAACCAAAAGAACATTCCTTTTCGGTCTGTAAAATGGTAAATAACACTCATCGATACATTTGGAAAAAACACAAAAGACCTCAGAGAGAGGGGTGTTATCCCACATCCACACATTTTCAAGTGTGGGGAGTCGATTAAACTCCCAAATAAAGTCAATGTGTTCCAAACACTTCATTGGTTAAGGGATTTTTCAGAATTTCTGCAATGTGATGTTCTGTAGGCACATACTCCGACCGTTGAAGCTCTTTCTCTACCATCTCCTACATAAGATGATATTTTATTTAAATGTGCCTTTTTCGAGAGTGATTGACTAAATTTTATCTATGATTGATAGAAAATGAATATGACCATTGTATTCTGATTGGAGACTCATCAACTCCATTGTCACCATGTTACTGCTTTATCCACAATAACTGTGTGAATGATTATGTGGTTGCAATATACTCGGGTTCTACAATTCTCAAAGAAATGCAATCTTGTTTCTTTCTTAAGGAAGAGAAACAAATAGTCCTCCATGATAAAATGCACAACCAGATGTTGATTTTTTTCATCTTCTAATCTAGACCAATATGTATCTATATATCCAAATAATCATTGCAGATATTTATCTTTATATAGAAAACCAAAATCCACAGTGACCTTGATATACTGAATTATTCTTTTCACTACAAGAATGTAGCTATCTTTGGGTCTTCTTTTATACCGCGCTTCTTAGAACCTAGAAAAATATATATATCCATTTCATTATTATGTACTCCATGTTTCCAATGATCTACCAGTATTCTGTGATATTCACCACATTTGTCATCAACATCATATGGTAGATTCATCCAAGTATCCACTAGAGTCTTAATCTCCTAGTAATATTCCATTCCAAATATTATTTCATTGAAACACAACAGAACCATCATCAATTTATTAATTTCATTGTTGACATAAGAATTGAAATCAACTCCACCACACTGAAAACCATGCTCCTTCATGAACAGATCTATCCTTGAATACCATGATGTTGGTTATTTCATCAAACCATACAAATCATTATCCAATATAAAAACCTTGTTCTAATATTTATGAATGAAAAATATTATGGAAACTCAATATAGAAATATTTTTCCTAAACCCCATTCAGAAATGAAAACTTGACATCCATCTGGAAAATTATGAAATGACGATGTCTGATTACCAATGATATTATACATTTAAATCTCATCTCAACTCTTTGTCTTATGTGTAGATTATGATTTTACTTCCTCTTTCTCATTGTAACTATATTCTTCTGAATCCACATTTTCTACATCTGAGCCCCTGAGTTACTAACCTATTTGTCACTATTATCATGAGACTGATCAATATATTATTGAATATTTTATTCATTCTCTTATACTATGACATCATTTCTTTCAACTACTTTCATAGCCTCTTATTAAACTACTTCCAATATTCTATCATAGCATCGGGGTATCATGAAAATTGGTAGCTAATACAGTATTGATAGAACAAAATCGATAATTAGGAAATAGACGAGTTTTGCTGCTTATCCTCAAATTGGTATTAATTTTTCTGAACTTTCAATTTTAATATCCCATTGATATCATACATTTGATTAGGAAGTTGGATTATCCTATTATGATGTGGAAATATTCTTGTTATTGAGCTCACTCCTTATACCAACAAACATTCTTCTTATCCATCATCATTTAATCTCATTTATCACTTTTTGATGAGGCATCAACAAAACCTATAAGCCTACTATCTTGGAACACAATATATGAAATAAGAGATAATGTTAATAACATAATCACAATCCATTGTTCTCAGTTACATCAATACATTTCAAAAAAAACATAAACTATTAACTCCATTTAATGAATTCATCCATCATATTTCTTTATCTTTTTTGACTGATTTAAATCAATCAAAATTATTAATCACATCACATCACCACTTTGCATTTTTTTAGGCCACATACCCTTGGATCACATCTCAAAATAAAACCAAAACACATGAACATCAGTGTATAAAATTTATACACATAGGGAGAGGGGTTTCTCTAGAATATTCAAGAAGAGTATTGTGGTCGATTTGGATTGATCAACCCTATTATAATTTTTTTCAAAACACTATACTATTTTCCTACTTCTTCCATCTACCAAGCCAACATCAACAATTATGGCCATATGACTAGTCATTATTCACCCATATGTCGATCCTCATTCTGATATATAGATTATATAGGCCTGTCCATGGTATTGATTTGAGGTTTATACACACTAGTATACATTTCATTTTATAATGTTTCATTAAGATTCAATTTCACATAGTTATTTCTATAAGTATGAATATCTTTACAAGTCATTTTATATTGCTTCTTCCTCAAATAGAGGTTTTGTTATGTTTTCTTCACTTCTCAGCATACGACATGTCATGTGAATTTTCCAAGACATTCATTATACATTAATCATTTAATAGGTTTCTGAGTCATGACACCCTTTCCTGTTGGTGTTGAGTATTCAACTAATTTTATATTCTTCTAACACACACTAAACTGGATCTCCCCTTGTTCTTCTTATTTTGTTCACATTCTCTCTAAGAGAGTTGTTGTGAGTATAATAGATGAGGCAACTGATATAACTATCATTGAGATCCTTATGATTATTGTAACACCCGAGACTTTTATGTTATATAAATCATCAAAGGAATCTTTTTCTACACAACACTTTCTTGGCTTGCTTTACACGCAATCACGACCTTCCTCGATAGCTTGCGTCGTACGCAATACCGAGTTTCACTAAACAACAATATGCTATTAAAACTAGCCGTTATGAATAGTAATAACCACTTTTTGAAATTTTATAAATTTTATTTTTCAAAATGGACTTCATTTTTGGACTTAGAATATCGAAATTAGCCTAGGGTGAAATTTTGGTATTTTTTTGAAAACTTTCAATTTTTGATGAATAGTGAAACCACTAAGTGGTAGGTTAAAAACTGAATTTTGCATAAAACATAATTTTACCGCTTCTGTGAATGGAATTTCAAAAATCCGAGAGACACGGTTAATATCAAGGACTAAAATGTGGTTCAATGAGATGAAAATAATTTTTTGGTGAATAGTAACTATTTACTATTTTTACCGCGGTTAATAGTAAATAGGGTAACTAAGGGTAAATATGATATTAATATTACCCTAACACATGTCCTAATTCTATTGGACAAGTGTAATTCGACCAAAAACAAACTTAGGAATAAAATATGACCATTTAGGCCCACTTGGATTAGATTAGGACATTTATTATTAATTTATTTAAAGAAGGGTTAAAATAGTTAAAATCAAAGTTTAATAAGTAAATCATTTTTAATATAGGGTTATACATAAGATAAATTCGATTGTAAATATTCATTAGAAAGATAAAACGATTTCCTACATGATGGTATTTTATTTGTAATTTTTAGACATCAAATAATTTAATTTATTTATGACACAAATATGATGCAGTAATTATCTTATTAATGAAATATTGACAAAATTGATAATATAAATACCACAATAAATGTAATTTGAGACTTTTTATGAATTCCACTAATTTTCTAGGTTACTATGATATATTAGTATTGATTTAATCAACTTGGTTCGAACATATAATTCTGTTATGACTTTGACAAAAATCATATATCAAATAGTGTCAAAATTGACACAAAATAGTTTTTAAATCAAATATTATATTATTAATTGTTATTTTATTCCTAAAAATCTAAGGTTCGGCCAAATGACTTAGATAAGGATATATATATTAATAATTAACAATTTGGGGTTCGTTTGTCATGTTATAGTAAGTGTATTAACCATATAGTGAAAGAAAACAAAAAGACACGGTAAAAGTTAAATTAATTAACTTAGAGTTAAATCTAATTGATAAGGTTAAAATAATACCCTAAACTTGTCTAAATCCTATTGGTTGATAGGATTTCGACCCATCCCCACTTTATCTTCGAAATAAGACCCTTTGGAACCATTATAAACCGATTTTGACTTTAATATAAAATAATATTTTGAGATATTCCTAAGGTGCCCCTCTCCTCCCTTATAAAAGGGCACCTCCTCCCCCTCCTCCTCACACCAATTTGAGCACTCAAGCTCGGCCAACCCCTGCCATTTTCCCTTCTCCACTTCCCTAGAATAATCCTAGAGGTCCTGGTCTTCTCCAAAGACCAATCTTAGTTCCTTAAGTGTAGGATTCAAAAAGGCGTTCCAAAGAAGAGGTAATATCCATTACCGATCTTTTCAATTTCTTTCTTCTTCAACTTCTTCTTCTTTAGTTGTTTCATGATAAAGTAATAACATCAGTATTACTTACATACTGATATGTTATTATAAATATGAAACAACCCTAATTCACCTTCTATCCATCCTACGGAAAAATGAAATCACCGCGCGTGCGTACGTACGGAATACCGTCTCCACGCCGTGGTGTAATCTATTTTCCACCATCACCTTACAAGGATGGGTATAATGGTGTAATCAGTAACTATATATGATTATTATTAAGTAATATTGATACTGAAATAATATATATATATACTCCAATACAATTCCACGATCATAGGAACGATATCATCACTCGTGCGTACGTACGGAATACCGTCTCCACGATGTGATGCGACTCGTTCTACATGATATTCATTTCATAATGATTATATAAATGAATTGAATGAATGAATATGGTATATACTACACTAATACCATTCTGGAAATGAATTATCTATAACCTAAAGATTAGAATAAGAATTTATTCGACAAAACACGCATAAGAACAAAAAGTTATAAAGACCCGAGTAACAAGTAACAATGAAATATTACTAACAAGAAGCTAATAATATGACCATATATGATATCATATCAACATGTATGATTCTGGAATAAGTCAATAACATTATTTAAACCATTATACAAGAGCTTCGGACACGAACAAAGCAAATCGGACCTAAGGTAAGGGAAATATCACAATCTCATTTTTATCCGAGATTGTTTATTCGTAAGTATTTACTGGGGTGTATTTTATCATCCACATCCATGTTCCCTCAATATGTAATATTGTTTCCATCCACTTGAAATAGTTTAAATCCAATTTTACCCTTAGGTGAGTTTTTAGTAAAGAATATGAAAGGAATCTTTTGTCGTTTTTCCGTACGAGGTACTTTTTGACTTTTCCGACAAAAGTAAGAAGAATGTTTTTTTAACTTATACGGCATGAATGGATTTTTAAAACTTTACTTCAAAGAAGCTTCCTTTACAAGTTTTCAAGTTTATTTTTAATCAACTTCTTTTATTTTAAAGTTGTATGACATGTTATGAAAGGAAAAATGTTTTTGAAGAAGAAAGGATATTTTCCTCAAGAATTCAATTCAAGTGTTTTATCAAAATTATTTCCCATCTAAGATAATAAAGGGTTCTGTTTCTATCCATATTTTTACATTGGTTTGACTATGTTGTGATGGAATTATGTTTATGAATTCCTTTATCATATATGAATTGATTTATTATGTCATGATGTTTCAAGAATCCCATTTTTTTTATATGTGTTATGCGATGATGTATGTTTTATGATTATGTGGCACACATAAGAAAGGATTCATTATAAGATGGGTGGGACCTATATCTCCCTCCAATGCATTGGGTAATGATTTTATATCTCATGAGATAGACATGGCTGGAACGGAAGGTTATTTCGGTTCAGTGATGCAGGACTGAAACGAGGAGTGAACTCGGTTCAGAAAGGGACTTTGTCCACTAAGATAGTCTTGGCAATGAGTCATGACTAACAAGAAATGATTTTCCATGATTATGTGTGCATGCCACAAAGATTCAAGTTTTATGTTATGATTATGGGGATCTCATTTTCACTTCTATGATTTATTCCATGTTAAGATATTATGATCTCTTTTGCAGGTTTTAATTTTCAAAAAGATATGATATGATTTTTATTTCCTTTATTTGCCCTTGCTGAGCATTTGAGCTCACCCTTTTATGTTTTCTTTTCCCCAGGCCAGGAAGATGGATATTAAGTAGAATATGCTAAAAGGGACCCTAGATATGATGAAATAAATGGGAGACACTGTAGAAGATTTATGAACCAGTTGTTTATGTTTCCCAGTTTCTAAAGACACTATACCTATACGGTCCTTTGTGGTTTTGTCATATGTTGTAATAAGTGTGATTCAATTTTGAAGTATTAACAATGTATGTAAAGTGTGGGTCGTTATAGTTGGTATCAGAGGAAAGGTATAGTCAACCTTTGGAAACTAGGATGTGAAAGCCTTAGTAAGAACCCTAAGGATAAGTCTAAGTATAGAACACAATCTTAGAAATGGCCATGAATAACCTAGGATAAGACCATAAGCATGAAAATTTTATTCTTGAATTATGTGGTTTCCTATTATAATTAGTGTTGCTCACACTATTCTTCTTGGTTTTAGTCAATGGCTGGAACCCGAAGGAACCGTGTTAATGCGGAATGCGATGGGCAATGCAATGATTGTCCCCCTGAGCAACCAAACGATATGGGAGATGGAATGCAAAATCTTGTAGCCATGCTCACACAACTTTCTCAAGCTATGAATCATGCAGGATTTCCAAATGAACAAAGGAGGGAGCAACATTCTGTTGAATCCTTCATGAGGCAGCGTCCACCATCTTTCAGCGGGTCTACTGATCCATTAGTTGCTGAACAATGGATTAGTACTACTGAAAAGATATTTTCAGTTCTTCAATGTTCTGAGCATGATAAAGTCATCCTAGCAGTGTATCGTTTGGAAGGAGATGCTGATCAATGGTGGAATCTTGTTAAGAATACAAGGCAAAGGGATGAAATTGAGTCTATGGAATGGGACGAGTTCAAGAACTTATTTTTCAATAAGTACTTCCCTCGTATTCTCCAAACAAAGATGGAGAAAGAGTTCCTTGAACTGAAGCAAAGGGATGATGAATCTGTTGGTACCTATGAAGCAAATTTTACAAGACTTGCAAGGTACGCTTCTGGTATTATTATCCAACCTGAGAGTAAGATCGATCGATTCTTTAGTGGCTTAAAACCAAGTCTTCGAAGGGCGTTAGCCATAAGGGACTTCAATAGCTACGAGGAAATCGTTCGATGTGCTCTCAAAGTCGAGATGGAGATTGGAGTAACCCATCAGTCACATGGGTTTGATAAGAAGAGGAAGATGGAATTCAAAGAAAAATCTAAAGAGCACACGGAAAAGAAGATGAACTTTCCCTTATGCTCAAAGTGTGGAAAGAAACATTGAGGGAGTTGTCTTAAAGGGACAAGTAAATGTTTTAAATGTGGAAAGGAAGGTCATCGGGCATTTGAATGCCGTGATAATGGGAAGAAGATGTCTAATGATGCAGAAAAAGGAAGGGATACACAGAATGAACCTGCTACACTTCAATGTTTCAAGTGCAAGGAGATGGGGCATTATGCCAATCAATGCCCAAATCCAAGGGTTGATGATGATGGTCGACGTCAACAAACTCTTAAGGCTAAAGAAAAAGGAAAGTCACATGCAATTTCTATCAGCGATGTGGAGTACGATAACGATGTGGTGAAAGGTACACTTACCATCAACTCTAAAGTAGCAAATGTTTTATTTGATTCTGGATCCACCCACTCTTTTATTTCTGAAAAATTTTCTAATGGTATCACCGTATTACCTCAACAATTAGATGTTGAGTTAGCTGTGACAACACCTAATGGCACATCAATCGCATCAGAAGTTTATAATTCTTCTCCGATCGAAGTTTGTGGGAAAGTGCTTCCTGCAAATCTTGTGATCCTTCCTTTATTGGAATTTGATGTGATTCTTGGCATGGATTGGCTTTCTCTACATGGAGCTCATATCAATTGCCAAATAAGGGAAGTCACATTTCATATTCCAGATCAACCTACGATCGTCTATCAATGCAAGGATGAACATAACCTTCTAGTGGAAATTTCTTCCATCTTATGGGTATTGATTCCACTAAATGAAGGTTATTTATCTCAAATGGTTGGTGAGAAACTCACGATTAAGAATATGCCCATTGTACGGGAGTTTGATGATGTCTTTCCAGAGGAATTGCCGGGTCTTCCACCAAATCGTGAAGTTGAGTTTTCAATAGAACTCGTACCGGGTGCTTTGCCTATTTCAAAGACACCTTATAGAATGGCCCCAATTGAGTTGCAGGAATTGAAGAAGCAACTCCAAGAGAATCTTGATAAGGGATTCATACGCCCTAGTGCGTCACCTTGGGGAGCACCTGTTCTATTTGTTAAGAAGAAAGATGGATCAATGAGACTCTGCATTGATTATCGAGAACTTAACAAGATCACTATCAAGAACAAATATCCTCTCCCACGCATTGATGACTTATTTGACCAACTACGCGGAGCTCAATACTTTTCCAAGATTGATCTTCGTTCAGGGTATCATCAATTAAGGGTCAAAAGGGAGGATATACCAAAGACGGCTTTCCGTACAAGGTATGGACACTATGAATTTATAGTGATGCCATTTGGTCTTACTAATGCCCCTGCCATCTTCATGGATCTAATGAATAGAGTCTTTAGAGACTATCTTGATCAATTTGTGGTAGTCTTTATAGACGATATTCTTGTCTATTCAAAGAGCAAGGAAGAGCATGAAGATCACTTGAGAATTATATTGAAGACCCTGAGAAAGGAGAAGCTTTATGCCAAATTTACCAAGTGTGAATTTTGGCTTCAAAAAGTTGCATTTTTGGGTCATATAATCTCAAAAGAGGGGATATCTGTGGATCCAGCAAAAACAGAGGTTATCGAAAGATGGTCAAGACCAACAACAGTAACTGAGATCCGAAGTTTTCTTGGTTTGGCTGGATATTATCGACGTTTTGTAAAAGATTTTTCACGATTATCTAATCCACTCACCAAGTTGACTCGGAAAGGAGTTAAGTTTGTCTGGACAGAGGAATGTGAAGAGAATTTCAAGGAGTTGAAAAGAAGGTTATCCAGTGCACCTGTGCTCACACTGCCTTGTAGTGGAGAAAGGTTTGTGATCTACAGTGATGCATCCAAGAAGGGATTGGGGGTGTGTTCTTATGCAAAATGATATGGTGATTGCTTATGCCTCACGACAGTTGAAAATCCATGAGCAAAATTACCCAACACATGATTTGGAGTTGGCTGCGGTAATCTTTTCATTAAAGATTTGGAGGCATTACCTTTATGGTGAAAGGTGTGATATTTATACTGATCATAAAAGTTTAAAGTATATTTTCACACAAAAGGAGTTGAATATGCGTCAAAGAAGATGGTTGGAGCTGATTAAGGATTATGACTGCTCAATCCATTACCACCCTGGGAAAGCAAACAAGGTGGCAGATGCATTAAGTCGACAAGACCATGCTAGTTTATCCATGATGAGGATCACAAAAGATCCAATATTTATGGATTTACAAAGGATGGATCTTGGAATTATAATGGAAGGGGAAAAATCTTATCTTTCTCAAATGAATGTTCAACCATCTATACATGTGAAGATTAAAGAGGCACAGAAAGAAGATGTCGAGTTACAAAAGAAGGTGAGAAATGTTCCTGAATTCAACCTTGATTGTGATGGGATAATAAAGTTCAGGAATCGGGTTTGTGTTCCTCCCATCCCCGAATTAAAGAAAGAGTTGCTGGATGAGGCTCATAGTTCTTCATTCTCTATTCATCCTGGAAGCACGAAGATGTATAGGGACCTGAAAGAGTACTTCTGGTGGGATGGCATGAAAAGAGATGTTGCTGAATATGTCTCTCGATGCTTGGTTTGTCAACAAGTTAAAGCTGAGAGACAGAAGTCTAAGGGGATGTTACAACCATTACCCATACCCGAATGGAAATGGGAAAACATCACTATGGACTTTGTCACAGGACTTCCTAAAACATCCAAAGGCAATAATGCTATCTGGGTCATAGTTGATCGTCTTACAAAGTCTGCACAATTCATTGCTATTAGAGAGGATTTCTCTCTAGATCAGCTTGCCAGGATATATGTAAAGGAAGTGGTAAGATTGCATGGAGTACCACTTTCTATTATATCTGATCGGGATCCGAGATTTACCTCGAAGTTCTGGCGAAGTCTTCAGCATACTCTGGATACAGAGTTGAGTTTCAGCACTGCTTATCATCCCCAGACAGATGGTCAGTCTGAGAGAACAATTCAAACCCTAGAAGATATGTTGAGAGCTTGCTCTATGGATTTCAAAGGAGGTTGGGATCAACACCTACCTTTGGTGGAATTTTCTTATAATAATAGCTTTCACTCCAGTATTCAGATGGCTCCTTATGAAGCTCTCTATGGAAAGAAATGCAGGACTCCAACGTGCTGGGATGAAGTTGGGGAAAGAAAGCTATTAGGACCTGATCTCGTTGATGAAATGGCAGAAAAGGTCAGATCTATTCAACAACACATAAGAGCAGCTAAGAGTCGACAGAAACGTTATGCCGACAACCGAAGAAAAGACCTAGAGTTTGAAGTGGGTGATAAAGTGTTCTTACGAATATCTCCCTGGAAGAGGGTTATGAGATTTGGAAAGAAGGGGAAGTTGAGCCCTAGATATATCGGTCCTTTTGAAATACTGGATCGTGTTGGGAAGGTAGCTTACCGATTGGCGCTTCCACCGAATCTCTCTCAAGTTCACGATGTGTTCCATGTATCTCTCCTGAGAAAGTACATACCAGATCCTTCACATGTACTCAGCTCAGAAGTTGTACCGTTGGAGCAAGATCTTTCTTATGAAGAACAGCCGATAGAGATTCTGGATCATAGCGAAAAAGTCCTACGAAACAAGACCACCCGCTTGGTGAAAGTTTTATGGAGAAACCACCAACTTGAAGAAGCTACATGGGAGCTTGAGGATATGATGAGGGAGAAGTATCCTCATTTGTTTGTTGCAAAGTGACGAATTTCGAGGGCGAAATTCTTTTTAAGGGGGGTAGAATGTAACACCCGAGACTTTTATGTTATATAAATCATCAAAGGAATCTTTTTTCTACACAACACTTTCTTGGCTTGCTTTACACACAATCGCGACCTTCCTCGATAGCTTGCGTCGTACGCAATACCGAGTTTCACTAAACAACAATATGCTATTAAAACTAGCCGTTATGAATAGTAATAACCACTTTTTGAAATTTTATAAATTTTATTTTTCAAAATGGACTTCATTTTTGGACTCAGAATATCGAAATTAGCCTAGGGTGAAATTTTGGTATTTTTCTGAAAACTTTCAATTTTTGATGAATAGTGAAACCACTAAGTGGTAGGTTAAAAACTGAATTTTGCATAAAACTTAATTTTACCGCTTCTGTGAATGGAATTTCAAAAATCCGAGAGACACGGTTAATATCAAGGACTAAAATGTGGTTCAATGAGATGAAAATAATTTTTTGGTGAATAGTAACTTTTTACTATTTTTACCGCGGTTAATAGTAAATAGGGTAACTAAGGGTAAATATGATATTAATATTACCCTAACACATGTCCTAATTCTATTGGACAAGTGTAATTCGACCAAAAACAAACTTAGGAATAAAATATGACCATTTAGGCCCACTTGGATTAGATTAGGACATTTATTATTAATTTATTTAAAGAAGGGTTAAAATAGTTAAAATAAAAGTTTAATAAGTAAATCATTTTTAATATAGGGTTATACATAAGATAAATTAGATTTTAAATATTCATTAGAAAGCTAAAAAGATTTCCTACATGATGGTATTTTATTTGTAATTTTTAGACATCAAATAATTTAATTTATTTATGACACAAAGATGATGCAGTAATTATCTTATTAATGAAATATTGACAAAATTGATAATATAAATACCAAAATAAATGTAATTTGAGACTTTTTATGAATTCCACTAATTTTCTAGGTTACTATGATATATTAGTATTGATTTAATCAACTTGGTTCGAACATATAATTCTGTTATGACTTTGACAAAAATCATATATCAAATAGTGTCAAAATTGACACAAAATAGTTTTTAAATCAAATATTATATTATTAATTGTTATTTTATTCCTAAAAATCTAAGGTTCGGCCAAATGACTTAGATAAGGATATATATATTAATAATAAACAATTTGGGGTTCGTTTGGCATGTTATAGTAAGTGTATTAACCATATAGTGAAAGAAAACAAAAAGACACGGTAAAAGTTAAATTAATTAACTTAGAGTTAAATCTAATTGATAAGGTTAAAATAATACCCTAAACTTGTCTAAATCCTATTGGTTGATAGGATTTCGACCCATCCCCACTTTAGCTTCGAAATAAGACCCTTTGGAACCATTATAAACCGATTTTGACTTTAATATAAAATAATATTTTGAGATATTCCTAAGGTGCCCCTCTCCTCCCTTATAAAAGGGCACCTCCTCCCCCTCCTCCTCACACCAATTTGAGCACTCATGCTCGGCCAACACCTGCCATTTTCCCTTCTCCACTTCCCTAGAATAATCCTAGAGGTCCTGGTCTTCTCCAAAGACCAATCTTAGTTCCTTAAGTGGAGGATTCAAAAAGGCGTTCCAAAGAAGAGGTAATATCCATTACCGATCTTTTCAATTTCTTTCTTCTTCAACTTCTTCTTCTTTAGTTGTTTCATGATAAAGTAATAACATCAGTATTACTTACATACTGATATGTTATTATAAATATGAAACAACCCTAATTCACCTTCTATCCATCCTACGGAAAAATGAAATCACCGCGCGTGCGTACGTACGGAATACCGTCTCCACGCCGTGGTGTAATCTATTTTCCACCATCACCTTACAAGGATGGGTATAATGGTGTAATCAGTAACTATATATGATTATTATTAAGTAATATTGATACTGAAATAATATATATATATACTCCAATACAATTCCACGATCATAGGAACGATATCATCACTCGTGCGTACGTACGGAATACCGTCTCCACGATGTGATGCGACTCGTTCTACATGATCTTCATTTCATAATGATTATATAAATGAATTGAATGAATGAATATGGTATATACTACACTAATACCATTCTGGAAATGAATTATCTATAACCTAAAGATAAGAATAAGAATTTATTCGACAAAACACGCATAAGAACAAAAAGTTATAAAGACCCGAGTAACAAGTAACAATGAAATATTACTAACAAGAAGCTAATAATATGACCATATATGATATCATATCAACATGTATGATTCTGGAATAAGTCAATAACATTATTTAAATCATTATACAGGAGCTTCGGACATGAACAAAGCAAATCGGACCTAAGGTAAGGGAAATATCACAATCTCATTTTTATCCGAGATTGTTTATTCGTAAGTATTTACTGGGGTGTATTTTATCATCCACATCCATGTTCCCTCAATATGTAATATTGTTTCCATCCACTTGAAATAGTTTAAATCCAATTTTACCCTTAGGTGAGTTTTTAGTAAAGAATATGAAAGGAATCTTTTGTCGTTTTTCCGTACGAGGTACTTTTTGACTTTTCCAACAAAAGTACGAAGAATGTTTTTTTAACTTATACGGCATGAATGGATTTTTAAAACATTACTTCAAAGAAGCTTCCTTTACAAGTTTTCAAGTTTATTTTTAATCAACTTCTTTTATTTTAAAGTTGTATGACATGTTATGAAAGGAAAAATGTTTTTGAAGAAGAAAGGATATTTTCCTCAAGAATTCAATTCAAGTGTTTTATCAAAATTATTTCCCATCTAAGATAATAAAGGGTTCTGTTTCTATCCATATTTTTACATTGGTTTGACTATGTTGTGATGGAATTATGTTTATGAATTCCTTTATCATATATGAATTGATTTATGATGTCATGATGTTTCAAGAATCCCATTTTTGTTATATGTGTTATGCGATGATGTATGTTTTATGATTATGTGGCACACATAAGAAAGGATTCATTATAAGATGGGTGGGACCTATATCTCCCTCCAATGCATTGGGTAATGATTTTATATATCATGAGATAGACATGGCTGGAACGGATGGTTATTTCGGTTCAGTGATACAGGACTGAAACGAGGAGTGAACTCAGTTCAGAAAGGGACTTTGTCCACTAAGATAGTCTTGGCAATGAGTCATGACTAACAAGAAATGATTTTCCATGATTATGTGTGCATGCCACAAAGATTCAAGTTTTATGTTATGATTATGGGGATCTCATTTTCACTTCTATGATTTATTCCATGTTAAGATATTATGATCTCTTTTGCAGGTTTTAATTTTCAAAAAGATATGATATGATTTTTATTTCCTTTATTTGCCCTTGCTGAGCATTTGAGCTCACCCTTTTATGTTTTCTTTTCCCCAGGCCAGGAAGATGGATATTAAGTAGAATATGCTAAAAGGGACCCTAGATATGATGAAATAAATGGGAGACACTGTAGAAGATTTATGAACCAGTTGTTTATGTTTCCCAGTTTCTAAAGACACTATACCTATACGGTCCTTTGTGGTTTTGTCATATGTTGTAATAAGTGTGATTCAATTTTGAAGTATTAACAATGTATGTAAAGTGTGGGTCGTTATAGTTGGTATCAGAGGAAAGGTATAGTCAACCTTTGGAAACTAGGATGTGAAAGCCTTAGTAAGAACCCTAAGGATAAGTCTAAGCATAGAACACAATCTTAGAAATGGCCATGAATAACCTAGGATAAGACCATAAGCATGAAAATTTTATTCTTGAATTATGTGGTTTCCTATTATAATTAGTGTTGCTCACACTATTCTTCTTGGTTTTAGTCAATGGCTGGAACCCGAAGGAACCGTGTTAATGCGGAATACGATGGGCAATGCAATGATTGTCCCCCTGAGCAACCAAACGATATGGGAGCTGGAATGCAAAATCTTGTAGCCATGCTCACACAACTTTCTCAAGCTATGAATCATGCAGGATTTCCAAACGAACAAAGGAGGGAGCAACATTCTGTTGAATCCTTCATGAGGCAGCGTCCACCATCTTTCAGCGGGTCTACTGATCCATTAGTTGCTGAACAATGGATTAGTACTACTGAAAAGATATTTTCAGTTCTTCAATGTTCTGAGCATGATAAAGTCATCCTAGCAGTGTATCGTTTGGAAGGAGATGCTGATCAATGGTGGAATCTTGTTAAGAATACAAGGCAAAAGGATGAAATTGAGTCTATGGAATGGGACGAGTTCAAGAACTTATTTTTCAATAAGTACTTCCCTCGTATTCTCCGAACAAAGATGGAGAAAGAGTTCCTTGAACTGAAGAAAAGGGATGATGAATCTGTTAGTACCTATGAAGCAAATTTTACAAGACTTGCAAGGTACGCTTCTGGTATTATTATCCAACCTGAGAGTAAGATCGATCGATTCTTCAGTGGCTTAAAACCAAGTCTTCGAAGGGCGTTAGCCATAAGGGACTTCAATAGCTACGAGGAAATCGTTCGATGTGCTCTCAAAGTCGAGATGGAGATTGGAGTAACCCATCAGTCACATGGGTTTGATAAGAAGAGGAAGATGGAATTTAAAGAAAAATCTAAAGAGCACACGGAAAAGAAGATGAACTTTCCCTTATGCTCAAAGTGTGGAAAGAAACATGGAGGGAGTTGTCTTAAAGGGACAAGTAAATGTTTTAAATGTGGAAAGGAAGGTCATCGGGCATTTGAATGCCGTGATAATGGGAAGAAGATGTCTAATGATGCAAACAAAGGAAGGGATACACAGAATGAACCTGCTACACTTCAATGTTTCAAGTGCAAGGAGATGGGGCATTATGCCAATCAATGCCCAAATCCAAGGGTTGATGATGATGGTCGACGTCAACAAACTCTTAAGGCTAAAGAAAAAGGAAAGTCACATGCAATTTCTATCAGCGATGTGGAGTACGATAACGATGTGGTGAAAGGTACACTTACCATCAACTCTAAAGTAGCAAATGTTTTATTTGATTCTGGATCCACCCACTCTTTTATTTCTGAAAAATTTTCTAAGGGTATCACCGTATTACCTCAACAATTAGATGTTGAGTTAGCTGTGACAACACCTAATGGCACATCAATCGCATCAGAAGTTTATAATTCTTCTCCGATCGAAGTTTGTGGGAAAGTGATTCCTGCAAATCTTGTGATCCTTCCTTTAGTGGAATTTGATGTGATTCTTGGCATGGATTAGCTTTCTCTACATGGAGCTCATATCAATTGCCAAATAAGGGAAGTCACATTTCATATTCCAGATCAACCTACGATCGTCTATCAATGCAAGGATGAACATAACCTTCCAGTGGAAATTTCTTCCATCTTATGGGTATTGATTCCACTAAATGAAGGTTATTTATCTCAAATGGTTGGTGAGAAACTCACGATTAAGAATATGCTCATTGTACGGGAGTTTGATGATGTCTTTCCAGAGGAATTGCCGGGTCTTCCACCAAATCGTGAAGTTGAGTTTTCAATAGAACTCGTACCGGGTGCTTTGCCTATTTCAAAGACACCTTATAGAATGGCCCCAATTGAGTTGCAGGAATTGAAGAAGCAACTCCAAGAGAATCTTGATAAGGGATTCATACGCCCTAGTGCGTCACCTTGGGGAGCACCTGTTCTATTTGTTAAAAAGAAAGATGGATCAATGAGACTCTGCATTGATTATCGAGAACTTAACAAGATCACTATCAAGAACAAATATCCTTACCCACGCATTGATGACTTATTTGACCAACTACGCGGAGCTCAATACTTTTCCAAGATTGATCTTCGTTCAGGGTATCATCAATTAAGGGTCAAAAGGGAGGATATACCAAAGACGGCTTTCCGTACAAGGTATGGACACTATGAATTTATAGTGATGCCATTTGGTCTTACTAATGCCCCTGCTATCTTCATGGATCTAATGAATAGAGTCTTTAGAGACTATCTTGATCAATTTGTGGTAGTCTTTATAGACGATATTCTTGTCTATTCAAAGAGCAAGGAAGAGCATGAAGATCACTTGAGAATTATATTGAAGACCCTGAGAAAGGAGAAGATTTATGCCAAATTTACCAAGTGTGAATTTTGGCTTCAAAAAGTTGCATTTTTGGGTCATATAATCTCAAAAGAGGGGATATCTGTGGATCCAGCAAAAACAGAGGTTATCGAAAGATGGTCAAGACCAACAACAGTAACTGAGATCCGAAGTTTTCTTGGTTTGGCTGGATATTATCGACGTTTTGTAAAAGATTTTTCACGATTATCTAATCCACTCACCAAGTTGACTCGGAAAGGAGTTAAGTTTGTCTGGACAGAGGAATGTGAAGAGAATTTCAAGGAGTTGAAAAGAAGGTTATCCAGTGCACCTGTGCTCACACTGCCTTGTAGTGGAGAAAGGTTTGTGATCTACAGTGATGCATCCAAGAAGGGATTGGGGTGTGTTCTTATGCAAAATGATATGGTGATAGCTTATGCCTCACGACAGTTGAAAATCCATGAGCAAAATTACCCAACACATGATTTGGAGTTGGCTGCGGTAATCTTTGCATTAAAGATTTGGAGGCATTACCTTTATGGTGAAAGGTGTGATATTTATACTGATCATAAAAGTTTAAAGTATATTTTCACACAAAAGGAGTTGAATATGCGTCAAAGAAGATGGTTGGAGCTGATTAAGGATTATGACTGCTCAATCCATTACCACCCTGGGAAAGCAAACAAGGTGGCAGATGCATTAAGTCGACAAGACCATGCTAGTTTATCCATGATGAGGATCACAAAAGATCCAATATTTATGGATTTACAAAGGATGGATCTTGGAATTATAATGGAAGGGGAAAAATCTTATCTTTCTCAAATGAATGTTCAACCATCTATACATGTGAAGATTAAAGAGGCACAGAAAGAAGATGTCGAGTTACAAAAGAAGGTGAGAAATGTTCCTGAATTCAACCTTGATTGTGATGGGATAATAAAGTTCAGGAATCGGGTTTGTGTTCCTCCCATCCCCGAATTAAAGAAAGAGCTGCTGGATGAGGCTCATAGTTCTTCATTCTCTATTCATCCTGGAAGCACGAAGATGTATAGGGACCTGAAAGAGTACTTCTGGTGGGATGGCATGAAAAGAGATGTTGCTGAATATGTCTCTCGATGCTTGGTTTGTCAACAAGTTAAAGCTGAGAGACAGAAGTCTAAGGGGATGTTACAACCATTACCCATACCCGAATGGAAATGGGAAAACATCACTATGGACTTTGTCACAGGACTTCCTAAAACATCCAAAGGCAATAATGCTATCTGGGTCAGAGTTGATCGTCTTACAAAGTCTGCACAATTCATTGCTATTAGAGAGGATTTCTCTCTAGATCAGCTTGCCAGGATATATGTAAAGGAAGTGGTAAGATTGCATGGAGTACCACTTTCTATTATATCTGATCGGGATCCGAGATTTACCTCGAAGTTCTGGCGAAGTCTTCAGCATACTCTGGATACAGAGTTGAGTTTCAGCACTGCTTATCATCCCCAGACAGACGGTCAGTCTGAGAGAACAATTCAAACCCTAGAAGATATGTTGAGAGCTTGCTCTATGGATTTCAAAGGAGGTTGGGATCAACACCTACCTTTGGTGGAATTTTATTATAATAATAGCTTTCACTCCAGTATTCAGATGGCTCCTTATGAAGCTCTCTATGGAAAGAAATGCAGGACTCCAACTTGCTGGGATGAAGTTGGGGAAAGAAAGCTATTAGGACCTGATCTCGTTGATGAAATGGCAGAAAAGGTCAGATCTATTCAACAACACATAAGAGCAGCTAAGAGTCGACAGAAAAGTTATGCCGACAACCGAAGAAAAGACCTAGAGTTTGAAGTGGGTGATAAAGTGTTCTTACGAATATCTCCCTGGAAGAGGGTTATGAGATTTGGAAAGAAGGGGAAGTTGAGCCCTAGATATATCGGTCCTTTTGAAATACTGGATCGTGTTGGGAAGGTAGCTTACCGATTGGCGCTTCCACCGAATCTCTCTCAAGTTCACGATGTGTTCCATGTATCTCTCCTGAGAAAGTACATACCAGATCCTTCAAATGTACTCAGCTCAGAAGTTGTACCGTTGGAGCAAGATCTTTCTTATGAAGAACAGCCGATAGAGATTCTGGATCGTAGCGAAAAAGTCCTACGAAACAAGACCACCCGCTTGGTGAAAGTTTTATGGAGAAACCGCCAACTTGAAGAAGCTACATGGGAGCTTGAGGATATGATGAGGGAGAAGTATCCTCATTTGTTTGTTGCAAAGTGACGAATTTCGAGGGCGAAATTCTTTTTAAGGGGGGTAGAATGTAACACCCGAGACTTTTATGTTATATAAATCATCAAAGGAATATTTTTCTACACAACACTTTCTTGGCTTGCTTTACACGCAATCACGACCTTCCTCGATAGCTTGCGTCGTACGCAATACCGAGTTTCACTAAACAACAATATGCTATTAAAACTAGCCGTTATGAATAGTAATAACCACTTTTTGAAATTTTATAAATTTTATTTTTCAAAATGGACTTCATTTTTGGACTCAGAATATCGAAATTAGCCTAGGGTGAAATTTTGGTATTTTTCTGAAAACTTTCAATTTTTGATGAATAGTGAAACCACTAAGTGGTAGGTTAAAAACTGAATTTTGCATAAAACTTAATTTTACCGCTTCTGTGAATGGAATTTCAAAAATCCGAGAGACACGGTTAATATCAAGGACTAAAATGTGGTTCAATGAGATGAAAATAATTTTTTGGTGAATAGTAACTTTTTACTATTTTTACCGCGGTTAATAGTAAATAGGGTAACTAAGGGTAAATATGATATTAATATTACCCTAACACATGTCCTAATTCTATTGGACAAGTGTAATTCGACCAAAAACAAACTTAGGAATAAAATATGACCATTTAGGCCCACTTGGATTAGATTAGGACATTTATTATTAATTTATTTAAAGAAGGGTTAAAATAGTTAAAATCAAAGTTTAATAAGTAAATCATTTTTAATATAGGGTTATACATAAGATAAATTCGATTGTAAATATTCATTAGAAAGCTAAAACGATTTCCTACATGATGGTATTTTATTTGTAATTTTTAGACATCAAATAATTTAATTTATTTATGACACAAAGATGATGCAGTAATTATCTTATTAATGAAATATTGACAAAAGTGATAATATAAATACCAAAATAAATGTAATTTGAGACTTTTTATGAATTCCACTAATTTTCTAGGTTACTATGATATATTAGTATTGATTTAATCAACTTGGTTCGAACATATAATTCTGTTATGACTTTGACAAAAATCATATATCAAATAGTGTCAAAATTGACACAAAATAGTTTTTAAATCAAATATTATATTATTAATTGTTATTTTATTCCTAAAAATCTAAGGTTCGGCCAAATGACTTATATAAGGATATATATATTAATAATAAACAATTTGGGGTTCGTTTGTCATGTTATAGTAAGTGTATTAACCATATAGTGAAAGAAAACAAAAAGACACGGTAAAAGTTAAATTAATTAACTTAGAGTTAAATCTAATTGATAAGGTTAAAATAATACCCTAAACTTGTCTAAATCCTATTGGTTGATAGGATTTCGACCCATCCCCACTTTAGCTTCGAAATAAGACCCTTTGGAACCATTATAAACCGATTTTGACTTTAATATAAAATAATATTTTGAGATATTCCTAAGGTGCCCCTCTCCTCCCTTATAAAAGGGCACCTCCTCCCCCTCCTCCTCACACCAATTTGAGCACTCAAGCTCGGCCAACCCCTGCCATTTTCCCTTCTCCACTTCCCTAGAATAATCCTAGAGGTCCTGGTCTTCTCCAAAGACCAATCTTAGTTCCTTAAGTGGAGGATTCAAAAAGGCGTTCCAAAGAAGAGGTAATATCCATTACCGATCTTTTCAATTTCCTTCTTCTTCAACTTCTTATTCTTTAGTTGTTTCATGATAAAGTAATAACATCAGTATTACTTACATACTGATATGTTATTATAAATATGAAACAACCCTAATTCACCTTCTATCCATCCTACGGAAAAATGAAATCACCGCGCGTGCGTACGTACGGAATACCGTCTCCACGCCGTGGTGTAATCTATTTTCCACCATCACCTTACAAGGATGGGTATAATGGTGTAATCAGTAACTATATATGATTATTATTATGTAATATTGATACTGAAATAATATATATATATACTCCAATACAATTCCACGATCATAGGAACGATATCATCACTCGTGCGTACGTACGGAATACCGTCTCCACGATGTGATGCGACTCGTTCTACATGATCTTCATTTCATAATGATTATATAAATTAATTGAATGAATGAATATGGTATATACTACACTAATACCATTCTGGAAATGAATTATCTATAACCTAAAGATAAGAATAAGAATTTATTTGACAAAACACGCATAAGAACAAAAAGTTATAAAGACCCGAGTAACAAGTAACAATGAAATATTACTAACAAGAAGCTAATAATATGACCATATATGATATCATATCAACATGTATGATTCTGGAATAAGTCAATAACATTATTTAAACCATTATACAGGAGCTTCGGACACGAACAAAGCAAATCGGACCTAAGGTAAGGGAAATATCACAATCTCATTTTTATCCGAGATTGTTTATTCGTAAGTATTTACTGGGGTGTATTTTATCATCTACATCCATGTTCCCTCAATATGTAATATTGTTTCCATCCACTTGAAATAGTTTAAATCCAATTTTACCCTTAGGTGAGTTTTTAGTAAAGAATATGAAAGGAATCTTTTGTCGTTTTTCCGTACGAGGTACTTTTTGACTTTTCCGAAAAAAGTACGAAGAATGTTTTTTTAACTTATACGGCATGAATGGATTTTTAAAACATTACTTCAAAGAAGCTTCCTTTACAAGTTTTCAAGTTTATTTTTAATCAACTTCTTTTATTTTAAAGTTGTATGACATGTTATGAAAGGAAAAATGTTTTTGAAGAAGAAAGGATATTTTCCTCAAGAATTCAATTCAAGTGTTTTATCAAAATTATTTCCCATCTAAGATAATAAAGGGTTCTGTTTCTATCCATATTTTTACATTGGTTTGACTATGTTGTGATGGAATTATGTTTATGAATTCTTTTATCATATATGAATTGATTTATGATGTCATGATGTTTCAAGAATCCCATTTTTGTTATATGTGTTATGCGATGATGTATGTTTTATGATTATGTGGCACACATAAGAAAGGATTCATTATAAGATGGGTGGGACCTATATCTCCCTCCAATGCATTGGGTAATGATTTTATATCTCATGAGATAGACATGGCTGGAACGGATGGTTATTTCGGTTCAGTGATACAGGACTGAAACGAGGAGTGAACTCGGTTCAGAAAGGGACTTTGTCCACTAAGATAGTCTTGGCAATGAGTCATGAATAACAAGAAATGATTTCCCATGATTATGTGTGCATGCCACAAAGATTCAAGTTTTATGTTATGATTATGGGGATCTCATTTTCACTTCTATGATTTATTCCATGTTAAGATATTATGATCTCTTTTGCAGGTTTTAATTTTCAAAAAGATATGATATGATTTTTATTTCCTTTATTTGCCCTTGCTGAGCATTTGAGCTCACCCTTTTATGTTTTCTTTTCCCCAGGCCAGGAAGATGGATATTAAGTAGAATATGCTAAAAGGGACCCTAGATATGATGAAATAAATGGGAGACACTGTAGAAGATTTATGAACCAGTTGTTTATGTTTCCCAGTTTCTAAAGACACTATACCTATACGGTCCTTTGTGGTTTTGTCATATGTTGTAATAAGTGTGATTCAATTTTGAAGTATTAACAATGTATGTAAAGTGTGGGTCGTTATAGTTGGTATCAGAGGAAAGGTATAGTCAACCTTTGGAAACTAGGATGTGAAAGCCTTAGTAAGAACCCTAAGGATAAGTCTAAGCATAGAACACAATCTTAGAAATGGCCATGAATAACCTAGGATAAGACCATAAGCATGAAAATTTTATTCTTGAATTATGTGGTTTCCTATTATAATTAGTGTTGCTCACACTATTCTTCTTGGTTTTAGTCAATGGCTGGAACCCGAAGGAACCGTGTTAATGCGGAATGCGATGGGCAATGCAATGATTGTCCCCCTGAGCAACCAAACGATATGGGAGCTGGAATGCAAAATCTTGTAGCCATGCTCACACAACTTTCTCAAGCTATGAATCATGCAGGATTTCCAAACGAACAAAGGAGGGAGCAACATTCTGTTGAATCCTTCATGAGGCAGCGTCCACCATCTTTCAGCGGGTCTACTGATCCATTAGTTGCTGAACAATGGATTAGTACTACTGAAAAGATATTTTCAGTTCTTCAATGTTCTGAGCATGATAAAGTCATCCTAGCAGTGTATCGTTTGGAAGGAGATGCTGATCAATGGTGGAATCTTGTTAAGAATACAAGGCAAAAGGATGAAATTGAGTCTATGGAATGGGACGAGTTCAAGAACTTATTTTTCAATAAGTACTTCCCTCGTATTCTCCGAACAAAGATGGAGAAAGAGTTCCTTGAACTGAAGCAAAGGGATGATGAATCTGTTAGTACCTATGAAGCAAATTTTACAAGACTTGCAAGGTACGCTTCTGGTATTATTATCCAACCTGAGAGTAAGATCGATCGATTCTTTAGTGGCTTAAAACCAAGTCTTCGAAGGGCGTTAGCCATAAGGGACTTCAATAGCTACGATGAAATCGTTCGATGTGCTCTCAAAGTCGAGATGGAGATTGGAGTAACCCATCAGTCACATGGGTTTGATAAGAAGAGGAAGATGGAATTTAAAGAAAAATCTAAAGAGCACACGGAAAAGAAGATGAACTTTCCCTTATGCTCAAAGTGTGGAAAGAAACATGGAGGGAGTTGTCTTAAAGGGACAAGTAAATGTTTTAAATGTGGAAAGGAAGGTCATCGGGCATTTGAATGCCGTGATAATGGGAAGAAGATGTCTAATGATGCAAACAAAGGAAGGGATACACAGAATGAACCTGCTACACTTCAATGTTTCAAGTGCAAGGAGATGGGGCATTATGCCAATCAATGCCCAAATCCAAGGGTTGATGATGATGGTCGACGTCAACAAACTCTTAAGGCTAAAGAAAAAGGAAAGTCACATGCAATTTCTATCAGCGATGTGGAGTACGATAACGATGTGGTGAAAGGTACACTTACCATCAACTCTAAAGTTGCAAATGTTTTATTTGATTCTGGATCCACCCACTCTTTTATTTCTGAAAAATTTTCTAAGGGTATCACCGTATTACCTCAACAATTAGATGTTGAGTTAGCTGTGACAACACCTAATGGCACATCAATCGCATCAGAAGTTTATAATTCTTCTCCGATCGAAGTTTGTGGGAAAGTGATTCCTGCAAATCTTGTGATCCTTCCTTTAGTGGAATTTGATGTGATTCTTGGCATGGATTAGCTTTCTCTACATGGAGCTCATATCAATTGCCAAATAAGGGAAGTCACATTTCATATTCCAGATCAACCTACGATCGTCTATCAATGCAAGGATGAACATAACCTTCCAGTGGAAATTTCTTCCATCTTATGGGTATTTATTCCACTAAATGAAGGTTATTTATCTCAAATGGTTGGTGAGAAACTCACGATTAAGAATATGCCCATTTTACGGGAGTTTGATGATGTCTTTCCAGAGGAATTGCTGGGTCTTCCACCAAATCGTGAAGTTGAGTTTTCAATAGAACTCGTACCGGGTGCTTTGCCTATTTCAAAGACACCTTATAGAATGGCCCCAATTGAGTTGCAGGAATTGAAGAAGCAACTCCAAGAGAATCTTGATAAGGGATTCATACGCCCTAGTGCGTCACCTTGGGGAGCACCTGTTCTATTTGTTAAGAAGAAAGATGGATCAATGAGACTCTGCATTGATTATCGAGAACTTAACAAGATCACTATCAAGAACAAATATCCTCTCCCACGCATTGATGACTTATTTGACCAACTACGTGGAGCTCAATACTTTTCCAAGATTGATCTTCGTTCAGGGTATCATCAATTAAGGGTCAAAAGGGAGGATATACCAAAGACGGCTTTCCGTACAAGGTATGGACACTATGAATTTATAGTGATGCCATTTGGTCTTACTAATGCCCCTGCTATCTTCATGGATCTAATGAATAGAGTCTTTAGAGACTATCTTGATCAATTTGTGGTAGTCTTTATAGACGATATTCTTTTCTATTCAAAGGGCAAGGAAGAGCATGAAGATCACTTGAGAATTATATTGAAGACCCTGAGAAAGGAGAAGCTTTATGCCAAATTTACCAAGTGTGAATTTTGGCTTCAAAAAGTTGCATTTTTGGGTCATATAATCTCAAAAGAGGGGATATCTGTGGATCCAGCAAAAACAGAGGTTATCGAAAGATGGTCAAGACCAACAACAGTAACTGAGATCCGAAGTTTTCTTGGTTTGGCTGGATATTATCGACGTTTTGTAAAAGATTTTTCACGATTATCTAATCCACTCACCAAGTTGACTCGGAAAGGAGTTAAGTTTGTCTGGACAGAGGAATGTGAAGAGAATTTCAAGGAGTTGAAAAGAAGGTTATCCAGTGCACCTGTGCTCACACTGCCTTGTAGTGGAGAAAGGTTTGTGATCTACAGTGATGCATCCAAGAAGGGATTGGGGTGTGTTCTTATGCAAAATGATATGGTGATAGCTTATGCCTCACGACAGTTGAAAATCCATGAGCAAAATTACCCAACACATGATTTGGAGTTGGCTGCGGTAATCTTTGCATTAAAGATTTGGAGGCATTACCTTTATGGTGAAAGGTGTGATATTTATACTGATCATAAAAGTTTAAAGTATATTTTCACACAAAAGGAGTTGAATATGCGTCAAAGAAGATGGTTGGAGCTGATTAAGGATTATGACTGCTCAATCCATTACCACCCTGGGAAAGCAAACAAGGTGGCAGATGCATTAAGTCGACAAGACCATGCTAGTTTATCCATGATGAGGATCACAAAAGATTTAATATTTATGGATTTACAAAGGATGGATCTTGGAATTATAATGGAAGGGGAAAAATCTTATCTTTCTCAAATGAATGTTCAACCATCTATACATGTGAAGATTAAAGAGGCACAGAAAGAAGATGTCGAGTTACAAAAGAAGGTGAGAAATGTTCCTGAATTCAACCTTGATTGTGATGGGATAATAAAGTTCAGGAATCGGGTTTGTGTTCCTCCCATCCCCGAATTAAAGAAAGAGCTGCTGGATGAGGCTCATAGTTCTTCATTCTCTATTCATCCTGGAAGCACGAAGATGTATAGGGACCTGAAAGAGTACTTCTGGTGGGATGGCATGAAAAGAGATGTTGCTGAATATGTCTCTCGATGCTTGGTTTGTCAACAAGTTAAAGCTGAGAGACAGAAGTCTAAGGGGATGTTACAACCATTACCCATACCCGAATGGAAATGGGAAAACATCACTATGGACTTTGTCACAGGACTTCCTAAAACATCCAAAGGCAATAATGCTATCTGGGTCATAGTTGATCGTCTTACAAAGTCTGCACAATTCATTGCTATTAGAGAGGATTTCTCTCTAGATCAGCTTGCCAGGATATATGTAAAGGAAGTGGTAAGATTGCATGGAGTACCACTTTCTATTATATCTGATCGGGATCCGAGATTTACCTCGAAGTTCTGGCGAAGTCTTCAGCATACTCTGGATACAGAGTTGAGTTTCAGCACTGCTTATCATCCCCAGACAGACGGTCAGTCTGAGAGAACAATTCAAACCCTAGAAGATATGTTGAGAGCTTGCTCTATGGATTTCAAAGGAGGTTGGGATCAACACCTACCTTTGGTGGAATTTTCTTATAATAATAGCTTTCACTCCAGTATTCAGATGGCTCCTTATGAAGCTCTCTATGGAAAGAAATGCAGGACTCCAACTTGCTGGGATGAAGTTGGGGAAAGAAAGCTATTAGGACCTGATCTCGTTGATGAAATGGCAGAAAAGGTCAGATCTATTCAACAACACATAAGAGCAGCTAAGAGTTGACAGAAAAGTTATGCCGATAACCGAAGAAAAGACCTAGAGTTTGAAGTGGGTGATAAAGTGTTCTTACGAATATCTCCCTGGAAGAGGGTTATGAGATTTGGAAAAAAGGGGAAGTTGAGCCCTAGATATATCGGTCCTTTTGAAATACTGGATCGTGTTGGGAAGGTAGCTTACCGATTGGCGCTTCCACCGAATCTCTCTCAAGTTCACGATGTGTTCCATGTATCTCTCCTGAGAAAGTACATACCAGATCCTTCACATGTACTCAGCTCAGAAGTTGTACCGTTGGAGCAAGATCTTTCTTATGAAGAACAGCCGATAGAGATTCTGGATCGTAGCGAAAAAGTCCTACGAAACAAGACCACCCGCTTGGTGAAAGTTTTATGGAGAAACCACCAACTTGAAGAAGCTACATGGGAGCTTGAGGATATGATGAGGGAGAAGTATCCTCATTTGTTTGTTGCAAAGTGACGAATTTCGAGGGCGAAATTCTTTTTAAGGGGGGTAGAATGTAACACCCGAGACTTTTATGTTATATAAATCATCAAAGGAATCTTTTTCTACACAACACTTTCTTGGCTTGCTTTACACGCAATCGCGACCTTCCTCGATAGCTTGCGTCGTACGCAATACCGAGTTTCACTAAACAACAATATGCTATTAAAACTAGCCGTTATGAATAGTAATAACCACTTTTTGAAATTTTATAAATTTTATTTTTCAAAATGGACTTCATTTTTGGACTCAGAATATCGAAATTAGCCTAGGGTGAAATTTTGGTATTTTTCTGAAAACTTTCAATTTTTGATGAATAGTGAAACCACTAAGTGGTAGGTTAAAAACTGAATTTTGCATAAAACTTAATTTTACCGCTTCTGTGAATGGAATTTCAAAAATCCGAGAGACACGGTTAATATCAAGGACTAAAATGTGGTTCAATGAGATGAAAATAATTTTTTGGTGAATAGTAACTTTTTACTATTTTTACCGCGGTTAATAGTAAATAGGGTAACTAAGGGTAAATATGATATTAATATTACCCTAACACATGTCCTAATTCTATTGGACAAGTGTAATTCGACCAAAAACAAACTTAGGAATAAAATATGACCATTTAGGCCCACTTGGATAAGATTAGGACATTTATTATTAATTTATTTAAAGAAGGGTTAAAATAGTTAAAATCAATGTTTAATAAGTAAATCATTTTTAATATAGGGTTATAAATAAGATAAATTCGATTTTAAATATTCATTAGAAAGCTAAAAAGATTTCCTACATGATGGTATTTTATTTGTAATTTTTAGACATCAAATAATTTAATTTATTTATGACACAAAGATGATGTAGTAATTATCTTATTAATGAAATATTGACAAAATTGATAATATAAATACCAAAATAAATGTAATTTGAGACTTTTTATGAATTCCACTAATTTTCTAGGTTACTATGATATATTAGTATTGATTTAATCAACTTGGTTCGAACATATAATTCTGTTATGACTTTGACAAAAATCATATATCAAATAGTGTCAAAATTGACACAAAATAGTTTTTAAATCAAATATTATATTATTAATTGTTATTTTATTCCTAAAAATCTAAGGTTCGGCCAAATGACTTAGATAAGGATATATATATTAATAATAAACAATTTGGGGTTCGTTTGGCATGTTATAGTAAGTGTATTAACCATATAGTGAAAGAAAACAAAAAGACACGGTAAAAGTTAAATTAATTAACTTAGAGTTAAATCTAATTGATAAGGTTAAAATAATACCCTAAACTTGTCTAAATCCTATTGGTTGATAGGATTTCGACCCATCCCCACTTTAGCTTCGAAATAAGACCCTTTGGAATTATTATAAACCGATTTTGACTTTAATATAAAATAATATTTTGAGATATTCCTAAGGTGCCCCTCTCCTCCCTTATAAAAGGGAACCTCCTCCCCCTCCTCCTCACACCAATTTGAGCACTCAAGCTCGGCAAACCCCTGCCATTTTCCCTTCTCCACTTCCCTAGAATAATCCTAGAGGTCCTGGTCTTCTCCAAAGACCAATCTTAGTTCCTTAAGTGGAGGATTCAAAAAGGCGTTCCAAAGAAGAGGTAATATCCATTACCGATCTTTTCAATTTCTTTCTTCTTCAACTTCTTCTTCTTTAGTTGTTTCATGATAAAGTAATAACATCAGTATTACTTACATACTGATATGTTATTATAAATATGAAACAACCCTAATTCACCTTCTATCCATCCTACGGAAAAATGAAATCACCGCGCGTGCGTACGTACGGAATACCGTCTCCACGCCGTGGTGTAATCTATTTTCCACCATCACCTTACAAGGATGGGTATAATGGTGTAATCAGTAACTATATATGATTATTATTAAGTAATATTGATACTGAAATAATATATATATATACTCCAATACAATTCCACGATCATAGGAACGATATCATCACACGTGCGTACGTACGGAATACCGTCTCCACGATGTGATGCGACTCGTTCTACATGATCTTCATTTCATAATGATTATATAAATGAATTGAATGAATGAATATGGTATATACTACACTAATACCATTCTGGAAATGAATTATCTATAACCTAAAGATAAGAATAAGAATTTATTCGACAAAACACGCATAAGAACAAAAAGTTATAAAGACCCGAGTAACAAGTAACAATGAAATATTACTAACAAGAAGCTAATAATATGACCATATATGATATCATATCAACATGTATGATTCTGGAATAAGTCAATAACATTATTTAAACCATTATACAGGAGCTTCGGACACGAACAAAGCAAATCGGACCTAAGGTAAGGGAAATATCACAATCTCATTTTTATCCGAGATTGTTTATTCGTAAGTATTTACTGGGGTGTATTTTATCATCCACATCCATGTTCCCTCAATATGTAATATTGTTTCCATCCACTTGAAATAGTTTAAATCCAATTTTACCCTTAGGTGAGTTTTTAGTAAAGAATATGAAAGGAATCTTTTGTCGTTTTTCCGTACGAGGTACTTTTTGACTTTTCCGACAAAAGTACAAAGAATGTTTTTTTAACTTATACGGCATGAATGGATTTTTAAAACATTACTTCAAAGAAGCTTCCTTTACAAGTTTTAAAGTTTATTTTTAATCAAATTATTTTATTTTAATGTTGTATGACATGTTATGAAAGGAAAAATGTTTTTGAAGAAGAAAGGATATTTTCCTCAAGAATTCAATTCAAGTGTTTTATCAAAATTATTTCCCATCTAAGATAATAAAGGGTTCTGTTTCTATCCATATTTTTACATTGGTTTGACTATGTTGTGATGGAATTATGTTTATGAATTCCTTTATCATATATGAATTGATTTATGATGTCATGATGTTTCAAGAATCCCATTTTTGTTATATGTGTTATGCGATGATGTATGTTTTATGATTATGTGGCACACATAAGAAAGGATTCATTATAAGATGGGTGGGACCTATATCTCCCTCCAATGCATTGGGTAATGATTTTATATCTCATGAGATAGACATGGCTGGAACGGATGGTTATTTCGGTTCAGTGATACAGGACTGAAACGGGGAGTGAACTCGGTTCAGAAAGGGACTTTGTCCACTAAGATAGTCTTGGCAATGAGTCATGACTAACAAGAAATGATTTTCCATGATTATGTGTGCATGCCACAAAGATTCAAGTTTTATGTTATGATTATGGGGATCTCATTTTCACTTCTATGATTTATTCCATGTTAAGATATTATGATCTCTTTTGCAGGTTTTAATTTTCAAAAAGATATGATATGATTTTTATTTCCTTTATTTGCCCTTGCTGAGCATTTGAGCTCACCCTTTTATGTTTTCTTTTCCCCAGGCCAGGAAGATGGATATTAAGTAGAATATGCTAAAAGGGACCCTAGATATGATGAAATAAATGGGAGACACTGTAGAAGATTTATGAACCAGTTGTTTATGTTTCCCAGTTTCTAAAGACACTATACCTATACGGTCCTTTGTGGTTTTGTCATATGTTGTAATAAGTGTGATTCAATTTTGAAGTATTAACAATGTATGTAAAGTGTGGGTCATTATAATTATCTTTAGGCTGTATACATATATTTCATCTCACTATGTTGTCTTCCTATATAGGATTTTATTTATATGATTCTTGTGCTTGTGATCTTCTTCTGGGTTCTTCTACTTTACCTGTTTTCATCTCACTGCAATGTCTCTCCAAATGCCCATGGTCAGAACTTATGAGATATATTCAATTAATGGAATGCCTTATTTCATCATTTCTCTGTTGATATTTTGATGCATCATGAGTTCTTATTCTCACACTGAGATCCTGGGATTCCAAACACATACTCATGGTGTGTCCCATTCTTGCACAATATATTGACTTCATGTATACTCTATTCAGATAGACCGTTCTTTCATATATCTAAAATAACCTCTTCTTATTCTTATATTTTAAAATATTTCTTTCTTCACAACATGAAATTTATTACAATGCCTCAAGACAAAATCATGATGTATGACCATGTGTTTGACAAAAATATAACATGTTGTCATTAATTTCTGTGAAGGATCTTACATATATATCTCCATCAACTACAAGATATTTCTTATCTCTTAGTCTTGTCACATATTTCTTCCTGTCATGAATGGGAGGGGGTTCAAAAAATATAATACATTATTTTCACAAACTGTATGTCCTTTTAGAGGAGAAAATATGTTCTTATTTCTATTCATAAATTGCATATTTTCTTTTCATTTTATCATCACCGGCCAAAGGATAATTTAGTAATTATTTTAAGACATCCTATATTATAGGATTTATTTTTTACATTTGATATCTCCACATATTTCTTTTCTAATTCTAGCTCTTTCCCCAATTGTTGAATCTTCATATCCCATTATTCAAATTAAGTATAATGTTCCCTCTGGATATTATTTCCATTTCTCGTCCCATATTCCAAATCTAATGTGATATTATCCACCATGTCACTTTTCTCCATTAAATTTGAATTCATCTGAGCATAAAAATTATTACAACATGAATTCTCCAGTTGTAGCCTATTTTTTTAACAAATCTACTTCATATAAATTTGTAGTAAGATCAAAATTTCAATTATTTACATTCTAAATTTCTTCTCAGTTCCGATTCTTTCCCTTGTTATCGGATTTGAGTATTTCAACCTATATAGGAAAATAATGTCATTCTTCATCTTGGGAATAATTCCTATCCCTCATATAAGCATCCATATAAATAAGAATTTGATATAATCCTATTATTTTGTTGACCTTGATTTCAAATTATTGGATCTAGATATCTTTAGATTTTTTCTATTTATCCAAATTTTGATCCAATCACTTTGTTTCATGGACAACTTACACTTTTCACCTTCTTGGGGATTTTTTATCATTAATATTTACAATATCACTTTGAATATCATGTTCATTAATTATTCCTTAAGAATCATTAAATGAGTATGTATTTTCACAATATGATTTTTCCAAATCATTATTTAGTTCACTACTTGACTCTTTCAATGGAATCACACTCTTTCTTTAGACACTTCCACTGAGAGTAATATCACTCGACTTCTTTTTCTTCATTGATGTTATTCCTATTCCCATGGCTCAAAAATATAACAGATGACTGAATCATTAACTTCAATAATTGACTGAACTGAGTCAGAGAAAAAAATCAGGTAAAATAAACCTATCTTCTGTTACCAATTGTTAGGTGAAAAATGGGCGTAGATATATTTAGAGTGGGGTGGGGGGTGAATCAGGATAAGCATATTCTTTCCAAAATTTATTCCTACCCCACAATATCTTGACCTATTTATTGAAAGGGACAATTTTTATTCAGTTATGTATTAATGTGGATCTTATTCATTCTTTGACTATCTGTTGTTGAAACTTTGAAGTAAATGAAAGAATGAAAATAACTAGGCACAATGATTTTTACCTAGTTCAACTTCACTAGGCTACATCCAAGGAGAATACAACGACAATGTGCTGATGTACCCAATACACAGAAGCTCACTACCAATTACAATGTCCGTGATAGATCGTATGTGCCCAGGCTCACTAATTTTACAAAGTTTAGGGTCTTCTCACTACATTCCCAAGGGTCACTCCCTAGGTCTCTTCCTCTAGCTCAATCATGGTGGGAAGGATCCCCATCTTCCACATATTTTGGTCACAACAATTGAAAGGGATCCACTCATAGTTTATGGACTTCTAGGTCCCTTTATTAACATAAATAAATGATTCTTTCTTGGTATATAGATGCTCAATTTATTTCACACTTTCATCCTCTAACAAATTCCACTTTACTATAGGTGTACTGGGAAACTCCAAATCCTTTAGGTAATCCTTACTGCATCTTTAACACAAAAATATTTCCTAGCACAAAAGATTACACTTTTTATACAAAATTCTTTTTCTAAAAAGCTTCAATATAATGTAAAACTCTTTTCTTATGCACACCTTCCTTATATTTCACAAAACTACAATTATTTAGTGCAACTCCCTTCACATAATATTCATATCCAATCCGGAGATCAGATACTCTCAAATTATTAAGTTCTTTCAAATGAGAGGATCACCTATTATTTATAAGTGTCATAGATACATGTGTAAAATAATCGAACTATTGTGAAAGATCCCCTCTACGCACGTAAAACCAAATTTGACATTACATTGGGTGCACATGTTTGTTTTGCATAACCTCATCTTTCATGCACCATTCCAAATATTTCACACACATCATTCCTAGGACATTTTTCAACGTTATGATCTTGAAACATGCCTTGGGAGCATGATTCAATAAAATATTTAATGTTGCACACAACTTAATTTATCATAAAAAAATTTCTCAATTTTCCTATTTTGGGTTCCAAAAAATTGTAAATCAATGGAAATTAATGCCACCATATATATATATATTTTGTATGGCCTCCAGATCATCCATTCCTTTTTCAAGGTTATTTTCAACATAAGTGGTCCAAAATATATCTATAACACCACAACAAACCAACAAAACCCTACTATGTCAACAAACAAAACCAACCCAAAAATGATTTAATGTTACCTTGAGGGACTTTTTCCCAACATTTAGCATTATCAAAAAATATATCCTCCAATGTTGTTTCTATCCAAATAAAATTCTCCCACAATATAAAGTATCTCCCATTTTGTCAATGAAGAAAAAGGCTACTCATTCATGGTATGTAACATAGTAAAGACCACATATCAGTACATAAAGAAAAAACATTATACCTTAAGAGGAGGAGGTACCCCATCATTTTGTTTTCAAGTGAGATAAGTTGACTGAAATCCAATAGCCATTCAATTTCATTGAAATACATATTTGGGTAAGGAATTTGATAGGATATCATCTGCCTATAGTTTTCTTGGCACATAATAAATCTTCATGATCCCATACTCCACATTATCCATAATAATATGGTACTTTATTTCAATGTTCATTGTGATTTAGTGATAGACTAAATTTTTTCTACAATTTAAAGAACATGAATTTTCTCAAAGTATTTTGATCGCATACATCACCACATATTGAATATCTTCATGATATTGTTTCATCATCATTAAACACAGTCAATAGTGAGTATCTATAATATATGCAACATCTTTGATGCTCAATGAAATGAAATCTTGTTTCTTCTTATAGAATAAATACGTAATACACTAAGATACATTGCCCAAAATAATGTTGGGTTTCTTCCATATTCTCCACCGACACAATATTCATCTGTATGACACAATAAATCATGGTGAGATTTATCACTATACATTAAAATGAATTCAACTATTCCCTAAATATACCAATGTATTATTTTTTACTATGATTTAGTGGATTTATTTGGGACATCATTTTTCAAGAACCATCCTAGACACCCTGGTACCCTGATAACTGTTGAGAAAGTGTTGTTTTCAACAATACATAATATTTTTATTTAAAATTGGTGGATTGTTGAGAATAATACTATATCTATTTATGATGATTTTAATGCTCACAAATACCCTTAATTAATTTCTAATGATTTTATTTTATTTGTATTTCAAGAATTTTTTATTCATTATATTTTTCTTACTGGAAGAAATAATTATGTTCTTGAACAACAAGAATTAATTGATAAAGTATTCACATTAGCATATTCTGAAAACACTATTCATGCTCTATAGATTCGTGAATTGCTTAAGCGTTTTCTAAAAACACTATTCATACGATACCTGGAGAAGCGTAGCGTAAGGATGGAATGCGAGGTATAAAATATGAGATATCAGAAATGTATGGTTAAAAAACCATATGTTATCGGAAATGCATGGATGAAGAACCCTACTTTAGGAAGGAACTCTATGTTTTGGATAATGGAAAAGTATAGAAGAAGAACCCTATGTATGTTTTGAACGTTACATTTGTTTCTAAAAAGTATGGTTCATCAACCTTAAATTTGTAAACAACCTTAAGTTTCATAAAAAACTATGGATCATGTACCTTTTATTTGGAAGCTTATAAAATATGGATCATTTATCATACATTTGAATGTTGGACAGAAAAGAATGGATGATCAACCCTACATTTTTATCAACATTATGCTTATATTAAACCTTATGTTTGAAGGGTGTGTCCTCAACCTTACATTTTTTATCTATCTTACATTTTGAAGATGCATGATATACAGTTCAACCATACATTTGGTGTCAAATAATTAAAGATGATATTATTATGCAATGGTCTACAAGACAATTATTAAGATGATTTCAATCCCGATTAAAAGCCGATTTTAAAGCGCGTCTTTGACTAATTCAAATATGTTTATCTATGATTCAAAGGATCAATTAAAAAGGATATTTTCATGATGAATTTTCAGGGCAATTATGAATGTTCTATTATTTTGAATTTCTTGAATATTGAGAGTCAGAAAGAGTCTTTTTTGGATCATACATTGCAGAGAAAGAGCTCGATATATTTGTTTTATTTTGAAAATCAATATATACAACGTACAAGTTTAAAAATAAATGCATGAGAGAAGATACACTTATGATATAAAAGATCTAATGCATGACATTGTTGATAAAATTGAGGCAATCAAGACTTACAAATCTGATGCTACGAAGAGAAAAACAACTCTGTTTATTGAAGAAGAAGAAACATGATAGATGATTCACTGATTCGACATCAATGACCTATTGCGAATCTACTACTTCTGAAGATGCAAATAATTTTTCTATATCTACTATAACAAGATCAACTCAGAACGAATTTTACATAAAGATGATTATTTTTGAAGACAATGATCCATCTACTATCAATTTCATTCTATTGCAATTACGAAGAACAACGGGAATGAATTTTCCAAGAACAAATTCATATTTTTATCTTGAGTGACCCACTTATCGTACTAAGCTGTGTAGGTTCTGTGATTGAACCAGAAGGTTCTAGTTTTCCTTAGATTGTAAAGGTGTCAACTACCAGTACTATGTTGTGGAATGGTCTGTTGATAAGAGGTCCAGATAGTGAAAATCACCAAGCTCATGGTGTAGAGTGCTGAGGGAGTGGACTAGGGGACTTCTGTTCCCCGGACAACTATACATCATGTGTCCCTGCTATTTTAATTTATGCTGCATTAATCTATCTGATAAAAGTTAAAGGATAGAACATGATCTTGAGAATAATTTGTAAAAGACACAATTCACCCCCCTTTTGTGTATATTTGGTATAACTCGATGTAATAATTGGTATCAGAGGAGGTTCTTTATGATAAATCCTTAACAAGCTGAAAGTTATTAAGGATTATAGACAGATCAAGATGAATAATACACGATAGGGAATTTATATGGTGATAGCAACATACTTCAATGGAGAAAATTATGGATACTGGAAGACAAGAATGATAAATTATTTTAAAAAACCATGGATACAGAGTATATTCTATGATTATGAATCCTTATAAAATACATAAAAATCTCGAGAGATGGAGTGCAGCTGCTGAAGAAGAATATGATATGAACTTAAAGGCAATGAATGAAATTATATGTGGTCTTGGACCTGATGAATTAAATAGAGTATCTCAATGCCCGACAATATATGAGATGTGGAAAACTATTGTTGTTACTTATAAAGGAACTGACAATGTCAGGAAAATGAGATATGCTACTAATAATCTTAAATTTGATACATTCATAATGTTTTAAGGTGAAAGCATTACTCAAATGAATGGAATATTGACAAAAATTGTCAACAATATAACTGATTTGGGAGAACCAATCAAAGAAGCAGATCAAGCTTTAAATGTACTGAGAGTATTGCCTACTAAATGGAATGAAATCTCTATAGCAATCTGACTGTAAACACCTGTCAAAGACTTAACCATGAGAGAGATGATTGGAACACTTATGATGTATGAATCCAAGATGAGAGATGATGCAAATGAGCATATGGTTTTTATGAATAATGATGACACTACCTTAAAAATTTCATCACAATGTAAAGGAATAAATATAAAGGAAAAGTAAGTAAATGTGAAATCAGAAAGTTCTAATTCATCAAATTCAGATGGAGAACTGGCTCAACTAGACAGAATGTTTACTAAAGTCTACAGAAATAAGAAATACTTTAGAAAAACTTTCCAAAAGGATGAAAAGTAAGTCATATGTTATGAGTGAGGGAAAACGATGCACATCAGACCTGACTGTCCTCAGTTAAAAGAAGTCAAGAAGAAGATGTTATTCAAAATAAATGATTTTGATCAAAATGATAAGAATTAAATGAAAGATTCATGGAGTGTATCTGAAAAATCCAGAATCTTTTCAGAATCATACTCATAGAAGGAAGAAGTAAATCTAAAAGCCAACATGTGATTTACAACTAAAATAGATGAGGTACAATCATAATACTCTTCTGATTCTAATGCTAACTCTAGTTCTGAAAAAATATATTCTAATGAAAATCATGCAGCATACTACAAGATTCTTGAAGGAAAATATGATTCACTTTTTAAGAATCATAATTCTTTAAAGAAAATTCAATAGGCTATTTATGATGAAATATATACAATAATGAAACAACATAATGAGTTAAATGATAAGTATAATTCAATTAATAATAATAATAAAGATTATGAATCAAAGGTAAAAACACTGCAAAATGAAGTGGAAACCTATAAAACAGTATCCCTTCTTTTTACCAAAGGATAAAAACCATTGAATGAAATTATTGGGAAAACTATCATTAAGAAAGAAAGATTTGGAATTGGCTATAAAGGTTAAAAACCAAAGATGTACAAGAATTATTTTGATCGAAAAACAAAATGATTAAATTATAGTTACCATGGGACAAGGAGACATATTTATAAAAACTGTTTCTTAAGAAAACATAAAATTAGTGGCATTAAGAAATCTTTTGTATCAAATAATTTATCTGATTCTAATGAATTTAGAAAATCTAAGAATGTTTGGATTCCCAAATCATTGCTGGGTAACACTACTGGACCCAACAGAATATGGGTACTAAAGTAATCTGTTTAAATAACTTTGCAGGAAGCATGTCATAGAAGAAAAAAGGTCATATTGTATATGGACAATGGCTTCTCATGGAATATGAGAGGAAGATCATTGAATTTCACTACACTAACTGAAACTGATGGTGGACTAGTCACTTTTGGCGACAATGCCAAAGGGATGATAATTGACATTGGAACAGTTAGAGATCCAAAAGATGTCTCAAACAATAAAGTAATTTATGTACAAGGATTAAAAAAAAAATATGATAAGTGTCTCTCAACTCTGTGATGATGGTTATGCTGTTGATTTATCCAACAATTGATGTTCTATTTTCAAAAATAAACTGCATAGATTTAGAGAACCTATAACTGATACCGTGTATACCCTGGATTTAAATTCCTTGTGTAAAAAAAAGTAAACTGTATAACTACTAACATAAATGAATCCTAGACCAGGCATAGAAGACTAGGACATTGCAATATGTATTCTCTACAAAAGTAATCTAAGAAACAATTAGTTTCTGATTTTCCTAGTCTCAAGTTTGAAAGTGATATATTTTGTGATGCATGTCAACTTGGAAAGAGGCACAAATCATCATTGAAATCTGTTAATAAAATTTATACATCTAAACCCCTAGAACTTATCCATATGGATTTGTTTGGACCATCAAGAGTAGCAATATTGGTTGGTAAATTAAATATATATGTTTTAGATGATGATTATTCTATATTTAACTGGATTTTATTTTTAAAAATAAAAAAATGAAGCTTTTACATTATTTGAATGTTTTTGCAAAGCCATTCAAAATGAGAAATCTTTTAAAATTATTTTACTAAGAAGTGATCATGGTGGAGAATTTGAGGATATGGAATTCAATTCATTTTTCTCAAATATGGGTATTAAACAGACCTTCTCTGCACAAAGAAGACCTCTAAAAAAATGGAATTGTTGAAAGAAGAAATAGGACTATTCAAGAAATGGATAGGACTATGCTAAATGAACAAAGTCTTCCTACCTATTTTGGAAAGAAGCTGTATGTACAACTTTCCATATTATTAATAGAGTTTTAATTAGAACCATTTTAAAAAAGACACCCTATGAACTCTGGAATAATAGAAAACCTAAAGTAAATTACTTAAATGTTTTTGGATGCAAGGTTTACACCTTAAAAACCAACGAAAATCTTGGTAAGTTTGATTAAAAATCTAATGAAGTCATTTTCTTAGGATATTCAGCTACATCCAAATCTTATAGAGTTTTTAATAAAAAGTCATGGATTATCGAAGAATCAGTTCATGTGAAATTTGATGAATCTGATCCATTTGACAAAATGATAGATCAAATAGATGTACATGATTCTAATGATAACATGATACTTGAAGACTTGAAATATGATTTTGAAAAATAAATAAATAAAATTCAGTCCATTCCAGAAGAACATGACACTGAAGAACCTATAAGTATACTACCTAGATAGTCAAGGACCCTAAAGAGTCACCCATTAGAAACTATAATAGGGAACATAGAAAAAATAATAAAAACTATAAGGAAGATAAGAAATATTTTTGAGTTTTCCTCCTTTCTATTCCAATTAGAACCCATGTCTACAGAAGATGCTTTAGATGATGAATGTTGGATGATATAAATACAAGAAGAAATAAACCAGTTCTAATAAAATGAAGTATGGAAATTAGTTGAAAGACCACAGAATTGTCCAATTATAGTAATGAAATGTGTCTTTAGAAATAGACAAGATGATAAAGGAATAATAACTAGGAATAAAGAGAGACCATTTTCGAATGTATATAATCGGAAAGAAGTTATAGATTATGATGAGACCTTTTCTCCTGTAGCTATAATTGAATCCATTAGAATCCTTTTATCCTAAGAATCTTATAAGAACTTTAAATTATTTCAGATGGATGTTATGGCTACCTTTTTAAATGGTCATTTAATAGAGGAAGTTTATGTTGAGATACTCATAGTTTTGAAAATTCACAAAAACCAGATTCTGTTTTTAAAATTTCTAAAGATCTTTATGGCCTTAAACAAGAACCTAGAGCTTGGTATGAAGGATTATGTTCTTTTCTTTTCAAAAACTATTTTACTATTGGAATTTCAGATTCAACACTATTTAAAAAAATTGTAAATTCTAATATTTTATTGGTTCATATTTATGTTGAGGATTTAATTTTTGGATCAACTAATAAATCTCTTTGTCATGGGTTTTTGAAATCTAATGCAAAAATAATTTTAAATGAGTATGATGGGAGAGTTAAATTTTCTTTTTAGGACTTTAAATTTATCAAAAAGTTTTTTGAATTTTTTTAAATCAAAGCGAATACATTACTAATATACTTAAGAAATTTGGACTTGAAAATAACAAGACATATATAACTCTTATGTGTACTAATAAAAAACATGATTTGTATGAAATTGGGAAATCAGTTGACAAAAAGTTATATAGAGGTATGATTGGTAGTTTATTATATCTTGCTGCAAGAAGACTATATATAACGAATTGAGTATGTCTTTGAGAACGATTTCAATGATATCCAAATGAATCCCATTTAACTTTTATTAAAATAATTTTTAGATATTTAAAAGGAACTATTTTTCAATCTATTCTTTTTTAAAAAACATTTGATTTTAATTTAATTTCATATTCAGATGTTGAATATGGGAGTTATATATTATATAGGAAAATCACATTAGGTAGTTGTCACTTTTTAGGAAAATCCTTAGTATAATGGTCAAGTAAGAAACAACATTCAGTTTCCCTATCAATAGCCGAGGTAGAATATGTGTCTGCTGGCAGTTGCTATGCACAAATGTTGTGGATGAAAAACACTCTTATGGACTTTGGACTAAATTTTAATAATACATCTTTTTTATGAGATAATACAAGTGCAATTAATATTTCAATAAATGATATTAATCTTTCTAGAACTCTGTATATTGATATCTGACATCATTTTATAAGAGGACATGTTCTTTAAAAGGATATATTCTTAGAATTTGTAAGTACTAAAATTCAATTAGCTGATATTTTTACTAAACCGCTTACCACTGCATGGTTTGATTTTATTAAGGGTGAGATATGTTTATTTATTTTTTAAATAATGTTTTATTTTATTCATTTGATTATGTTTTTTTGTTTAAAATGTATTGGTTAATTTTTTTTAAATAGAATAATTTTTTATTTTTATTAGATATATTTTTTATATGGGTGCATACAATTATATTTGTTTTCAAAATTTATGTAATGATTATTGATGACATAGGAATCAAGGCTATTAGAGCCCTTTCTAATTCTGAATCGTTTAATTTCTACAAAAAACCCTTTCGGGCCCGCGAAGCATTAACACTCTTTTTCAATAGAAACATGAACCTTCTAAACGCTAATCCTTTTTCAAATCTTCTGAGATTTACAATATAAATTTCCAAGACCAAGAGAACCAATGAGGCTAAGACCATCACTTCCAAGAGGCAGCGCTCCAAAGGATGGAAAATTTTTCAAGGAAAGGTCATAGATCTGGAATGTTTATGTCAGATGAACCTGTTACTGACGTAGGATCTTGATTTTCAAAACCTCTAACAAAATTTTAATAGTGAGAAAATGAGTTTTTAAATGAGGTGGATCTTCATTATTTATTCAAATCTGTTCAGTTTAGTCTGGGGGAAGATTGAGATTCCATGATAGTGAAAATAGAAGAAAAATATTTTTCAATCTCTTTTGTATAAATTGCTCAGATTCTAAACTGACCTCATGAGGGAGTTTATCATTTTTATTTGAAAAATATTAAAGATAGTTTACATAAATTTTAGGATATTATGTCGTTTCTATTTGGATCAACAAATATCAAGAAAATGTTGGTAAAGGACTTAGAACCAGACCAAAAGATATTTGTAAAGTTTGTGCAAACTTGGATTGTACCGAAGATGTCATAAATGGAAAAGATTCTTTTTATAGATATGTTTTTAATGTTTTTAATAATAAGTGATTTTAAATCAAACTTTCCGAGATACATGGTGAGGTATCTCAGTTACTGTTACGAACCAAAGGCAAAAATGATTTTTTATCCTTTTGGAATATTTATCTCAAAAATTCTGTTTAAGATAGATATGATTAGATCAGTGGATGCTCGAGTGAGATGCCACCATAGTGATATCTTTAATTCTGGTACTTTGAGAAAATTTGGATATTTCTAGATCCCTATGAAAGGAAAACTGCTGCCTGTTAGAGTTGAAGAGGATAAAGAAAGTGCTTAGGCACAACCAGCAAAATCAAAAGGAGTAGCTGAATCTAGATCAAGTGCAGTATAACAGATGATATGGTTTGAAGCAGCTGATCTATTAGATGATGCAGAATATAAAAACAAACATTATAGGTTAATACATTGATTGAATCAAGCTGATGAACAGACTACTCAAGCACTCACAGATGAAACTGAACTTATTCTGAGATACAGATTTATTAGAGACTCTGTAGTACAAGACACTACTCAACCAATAGCTTCTCAGACTGAAATGACTCCTCAAGTTGAAAAATAGAAGAGGCTCAAGAAGAGGTAATAGTTTCCACTGATGTTGAAACTATTGTAGAGGCTGGAGTAGAAACTGAAACTGAAAAAGAAAAAGAAGTTGTTCCTGTTGAACTAGAAGTGGCCAATCATCATATAATTCGAGGGGAAATTGTTTTCAAAAAACCCATTAGAGGAAATGGATGCCAATGATTCTCAAGAGGAGAAACCTCTATCAAATGTTGAAATTCAGGATGAAAATGTTTCTGAAGTACATACAGAGGTGTTGAATGAGGATTTTTTTATGGAAGAGTCTAGGAACGTCTCAGAGGAAAAGTCTGGGGAAAAACCTGCTTATAAGGACGATAAGGATAAATATGATGTAGAGTCATTACCTATAGTGTTGCTACATCAAGTAAATGCTGAGGATGAGAATCAAGAACATGTTTTCTCTAATTCAGTAAATAAAGAAGTAGAAAATCTATATAAGAAGCTGTCTAGTTTGGAATCTGAAAATGCTGCTCTGAGGAGAGTCTTAGAGGAAGAACAGTTGAAATTTCAGAACATGAAAGCTAGTTCAGTTTCAAAGCAGGAAGGATAAGTCTTTAAGAAGGAAATGTTAAATGATGTTGAAAAGTTTAAATCATAGATGGTTATGAAGACAGATTTAATGGAATTCAAATCCTTCATGGAGCAACAATTTGCATATGTCAGACAATGTGACGCCAGTACATCAGGTACATCACCTAATATAATTAGAAGATTTCAGGCTATCACAGTAGCAATGAGCAATATGAATGACAAATTATAGGACCGTCAATGCAATAGTTCCCCTTTTTCATTGATATTAGATATTCAAAATTTTTTAGTTGACAAGTTGAACTCAAGTGAACCAAGTATTAGAAATTTACTGACTTAGTTCACATCGAAATTGACTCTGTTTATGGAGAAGGAAGAAAAGATCCATGAGTTTTTCAGAGTAAATTTAATAGAAGATATTCATATGTCTCAGGAGAATAGAGATCTTATTATAAAACTGGGAGATGGCATGATAATAAGGATATGGGAGCAGTTGATAAAAATCTAGGTTGTAGTTCAATGGAGATTGACCCTATCTCATACACTTACCATACCTTGCTTTCTGTGTTCATCATGATTGTCATTGTTACATATTTTCAATGAAAGTTTGTTTTATTCTATATTTGTGTGTTTCTATTAGTCTTACTGTCTTTTTTTAGATATGCGGGTAATCTAGATTCACTTATTTTTTTTAAAGGTAATGCCTTGGTCAAAGACAAAAGAACCAAAGATGTGATAAAGAGCAAAAGGATTACAAAAGTCTAAAAGATGGAATTTTCCTATAGTCTCTGTCAAAAAAGGTAGTAAATCAGCTGGAAATGCATCCAGATAAATAAAGCTCTGCTACACTCCTTTATTGGTGAGGTAATCAGTAACTACATTCACTTCACGGAAGGTGTGAGTGGCAATAAAATCAATCCCACGAAGCGAATTCAGACAGTTCATCCAGCGATTCATAAGTGGACAAGCGAGATGAATAACACCATTCCGGATGGAATGAACGATAGTGGTAGAGTCACTTTCAATCCAAAGCATTCTCCATCCTCTCTGTAGAGCAAGGTCCACAACATGAATGACCCCTAAAATTTCGGCTTACAGAGATGAGGCCATACCACATCCACTATAGAAGCAACCTTTGCATTGTTCATCCGAGTCTCTAAAAATAGCTCCACAGCTGGAAGGACCAGGGTTTACCTTAGAGGCACCGTCCACATTCACTTTAATCCAACATGGTATCAGGGCCTGCTAGAAGAATTCAAAGGAACGCTTGGGCTTTAGAAAGATACCTGGAACGCAGATGTGTCGAAGTATTTCAAAATCACCAACAGAGTTACTGCAAAAGTCCTTCTAAATAGAAGCGGCTTCTTGAATTGCAATGAGGATACAGGTTTTTCCTGTAATTAGAGTGAATGAGTGTTTATTATGAAAAATATCATTTCTAACATACCAGATATTGTGAATAAGCTACGCCACCACCGCAAGAAATAATTTTATAACCTGAAAAGAGGCATCATATCTAACACATATTTTAAGAAGCTGACAAATCGAGTCAGGGATGGGCCATCTACAATCAAGTAAATCAAAAAAATAATTCCATAAATCAGTGGCTATGGAATATGATAAGAAGAGATGATCAACATCCTCCCAATGTTGGTTACATAATTTTCATTTGGAGCATAGTTTTATGCCAATAGTTTACAGACCAATATCAGTGGGCAATCTGTTGTGAGCAAGAAGCCAAATCAGAGTGAGTCTAGAGGGTTTGATCCAAGAGTTGTTAAAAGAATTCATCCATTGAAAAATAGAATCATTACCCAAAAAAGAGTTCTTATAGAAGTTTTTGGAATTAAGAATAACATTGGAGGCAGGTTCCCAAGCTAGATATTCCCCAGCAGTAGAGAAGCGATAATTGTCAGTGATCTAAGCTGTACTTCTAGGGAGGTCTTGCCTATGAGACTGAAGAGTATCTCTGATGGAAAGAATAATATCATCAGGTGTATTATCAGGGGGAATCAAAGATATCAAAGGAGTACCATACCAATTTTCACACCAGATATTTATACAAGAATCAGCACTAACCATCCATCTAGCATTTTCCATTATCTTTTGATAAGAGTTCTTAATGGTAGGCCATATTGAAGAGTTAATGAAATTCAAATTCCTTTTTAAAAGTTTATCAAAGAATCTCATATTTAAGAAATAAGAAGCTTTAGAAGTATAATTAATAATCCACCAAGTAATTTTGGATTGGAGAGCATCATTGAATAGTCTTATGTTTTTAATGCCAATCCCGCCTTTGTCAAGGGGCTTGCAGCAAGTCTTCCAATGGATGGGGACAAGTTTCTTATCGAGAATACTCCCTGTCCATATGAAATTTTTTATATAGGTATTAATTTTGTTGAAGGTACCGGTCGACCATTTGTATATCATGAGGGATTAAACCATTTTAGAAACAATGGCCGATTTAACAAGGCAAATTCTCCCAGCCATGGAGAGGGATTTACCTTTCCATGAAGAGAGTTGGCTAGTTATTTGATTAATAATATTCGAGAAATAGCAGGCTTTCGGTCGTCCCCAAAATAGTGGGACACCCAAATAGTTGAAAGGAAAAAGACCTTCTTTAATACCCAGATTGTTGATGATGATATTATTTCTTCTAACAGGGAAGTTTTTTCGAAAGAAGATTTTGGATTTATTCCAGGAGATGGCTTGCCCTGAAATGTCCTCATAATGAGCAATGGCTTACTTGAGAACTTGAATGTTTCTTTGATCTCCTTTAATAAACAAGATGATATCAACTTCATAAAGAATATGAGTAGGCACATTTAAGTTTCTGGCAGCTTGAATGGGTTTAAGCTTATTTTGTTCAAACAGATTATTTAGGAATCTTCTGAGGTAATATTCGGAAATAACAGAAAGGATCGCTGAAAGAGGATCACCTTGCCTGATACCCTTAGTACAATTGAAGAAACCACGAGGAGTACCGTTGATCAAGATATAAATAAGAGAGGATTGAAAAAGAACATTAATTCTCCTGATAAAAGTTTATTGAAATCCAAAGCGTTCAAGCACTTTGAAGATGAAGGCCCAATATGGTATCAAAAGATTTTCTAATATCTAGTTTAATGGAAACACTACCCCCTCTCGTATTTTTATTTAGACTATTGGTACATTCGGAGGCAAGGAAAATACAATCTTGAATGGATATTCCTTTGATGAAACCAAACTGATTCCATGAAACTATTTTGTTACAAATGGGAACAAGTCTATTGGCAATAATTTTAGTGATAATCTTATAAATAGTATTTATTAAGGCAATGGGTCTAAATTGATGAATTTCAGAAGCATTGTCAAATTTATGTATCAAACTAATGAATTGTGCATTTAAACCATGAGGAATAATTCCATTAGAAAAGATAGAATTCACCATCTTACAAACATCAGAATGAATGATGTCCCAATACTTTTGGAAGAAGCCATTGTTGAATCCATCGGGACCAGGTGTGCTGTACAAATTTAAACTAAACACCGTGTCTTTAATTTCATGATTAAAAGGAATGGTGAGGAGAAATTTATTATCATTTTCATCCACAAGTGAAGGGATTATGCCAGACCTAAGATTTGTGTTCACGTCCGGACCATTGAAAATGTTATGAAAGTAAGAGACCACATGGTCCGAGATGGCCTCTTTAGTATCAAAAATCAAATCATTGTGAATGAGTTTAGATAGAGGAAGATTGGCCTTTCTGATTCTTTGCAAGGAATTATAAAATTTGGTATTTCTATCACCATCATTAAGCCATTTAGTACTAAACATTTGTTTACGCATATTATCTTTGAAATTGAGCATATAGTTGAGTTTAAGGGAAAGATTAACCTCAGGTTTAATATCCCCATTAAAATCAGAGTTGGTATTGAGGCTTTGAATTTGATTAAGCTCTTTATCAAGAAAAGAGATATCTAAATTCATTTGGGTGCTTTTATTTTTACACTAGTCTTTAAGAGCATTCTTTAATGTTTTCAACTTGAACATGCATGCAAAAGAGTCCTGGTGATGTTTCATAGAATCCCAAGTGTTTTTAATAAACGAGACACAATCCGTGTCCATAGACCAAGCATTGTTAAATTTAAAAGGAGGGGTGATCCAACGTTCATTAATGAGGAAACTAAGAAGAATGGGATGGTGATCAGAGTTAAGTCTAGGAAGGGTAATAATAGAGATATTATCCCAAGTGTCAAGAGCTTTCATATTGATGAAAGCCCTATCAAGCTTACTTACAATGGTTTTATTATGATGCCTTCTATACCAAGTGTACTTGGCACCAGTAAGAGTAACCTCAAATAGGTTACAATCCTCAATAGAGGACCAAAACTCTCTTGAAGAGATGGAGAGATGTGAGGGACCCATCTTTTCACAAGAGTTGAGAATGGCATTAAAATCCCCCAAAATAACCCAGGGGACTTGAAATAATCATGTTAAAATTAAATATTTTTTTATCTAAGAAAAATAATAAACTATATGTAATTAATTTTGGAAGTTAAATCCATTTATTATTTTATGAGTTTTGTGATCATCAAAAAGGGGGATATTGGTGAGAAAGTGTTGTTTTCAAAAATACATAATATTTTTATTAAAAGGGGGGGGGGTATTGTTGAGAACAATACTCTATCACTTTATAATGGTTTTTATGCTCACAAATACCCTTAATTGTATTCTAATGATTTTATTCTAACTGTTTTTCAGGAATTTATTATTCATTATTTTTTTATTACTGGATGAAATATTGATGTTCTTGAATAATGATAAATAATTTCTAAAGTATTTGCATTAGCGGGTTCTAGAAACACTGTTCATTCTCAACATATTTAGGAATTGCTTAATCTTGTTCTAGAAGCACTATTCATACCATACATAGAGAAGCGTAGCGTAAGGATGGAATGAAGGGTATACATTATGAGATATTAGAAAGGTATGGTTAAACAACCATACGTTTTTGGAAAAGTATAAAAGAACCCTATGTTAGGAAGGAACCCTACGTTTGGGATATTGGAAAAGTACGGAAGAAGAACCGTACGTAATTTTAAACGTTACATTTGTTTCTCAAAAGTATGGTTCATTAACCTTAGTTTAGTGAACAACCATATGTTTCATAAAAAAATATACATCATGTACCTTTCTTTTGGATGCTTATAAATGTATGGATCATTTATTATATGTTTGAATGTTTGAAAGAAAATTATCGATGATCAACCTTACGTTTTTTATCAACCTTATGATTGTATTCAACCTTATTTTTTAAGGATGCGCCATCATCCTTATGTTTGTGATCTATCTTAGATTTAGAAGATGCATGATATAAAGGTCAACCGTATGTTTGGCGTTAGAGAATTAAAGATGATATTATTATGCAATGGTCTACAAGTGAATTATTAGGCTGATTTCAGGACGAATTAGAAGCTGATTATAAAGAGCATCATTGACTGATTCAAAGTTGTTTATCTATGATTCAAAGGACCAATTTAAAAGTATCTTTCCATGGTGAATTTTTAGGGGAGTTACGACTGTTCTATTATTTTGAATTTTTTGAATTTTGTGAGTCAGAAGGTGACTCTTTTGGATCTGACTTTGTAGAAGAAGCACACGATATATTTCTGCTATTTTGGAATTCAATATATACAACGTACAAGGTCAAAAACCATGAACATGAGAGAATATACTCTTATGATATACAAGATATGTTGCATGAAAATGTTGATACAATTGAGATAATTGAGACTTATAGATCTACTGTTATGAAGAGAGACAAACTCTATTTATTAAAGAAGAAAAAACATGATAGAAGATTCACTCATTAGACATCAATGATTTATTGTGAATATAATGCTGCCAAAGTTGTGAAATATTTTTCTATATCTACTACAACCAGATCAACTTAGAATGAATCTTACTTGAATATCATTATTTTTGAAGATGAAGATCCATCTACTATCAATTGAATTCTATTGAAATTATATAGAACAATGGGAAATTATTTTCAAAGAACAAATAATTTTTTTATCTTGAGTGATTGGCTTCTCCTACTAAGCGGTGTATATTCTATGATTGAACCAAAAGGATCAGTTTTGCCTTAAGTTTTAAAGGTTTCAACTATCTCTACTTAGTTGTGGAATGTTCTGTTGATTAGAGGAGCAGATAGTGAAAATCATGATGCTCGTGGAGTAGAGCATTGGTGGTGTGGACTAGGGGCCTTCTGTTCCTCGAACCACTATACATCGCGTGTCCCTGAAATTTTAATTTCCACTACTTTTATCTATCTGATTAAATTTAAAGGAAAGAACACAATCTCACAAAGAATTTGTAAAATACACAATGAAAACCCATCTTGTGTATATTAGGTATAACCCGATCCAACAATAACCACACTAGTACCAATATAGACCAAATGGAATTCCTAGTCCCCAATGGTTATCAACAAACACCTATCATCATAGATGATTAAACTAGTAAGGTATTTCCATATAAAAATTATAAAAAATTAGTTAAAAGTCACTATTATCAAAAGAAATCTCTACTTTGATAACTTTAGTGGAAGTTAAATAGGTAAAAAAACACAAAGTACAACCACAAAGTACCAAAAATTGGGTAATAGCCAATGTACAAAACAATTAAATACCAAGGATTAGAAACACGAACCCTCTCCATGTTGAACATTACCACTGATCAAACCTAGAAGGTGATAATCTACCAACACCCAATGAAAAAGGTAGGGTTTGAGATAATAACCCAGTAGGGTCTCACCATGGATTCCATAATAAGATGTCAACATTGTTAACCAAATTTTTTTTTTAAATAAACAGACATGGACTTTTGAAACATATTTTCTTGAAAACCATTATTTAAATTTAAAATGATCTAAATACCTTAAAATTTTCATAATATTCATGTTATATAAAATAATTTATATAAATTCATAAGGCATGTGTAAAATATTTAAAAATAACAGAATATAAATCAAAACCATAACAATGAGAAACATGGTCATATTCAAGGTGGTATAGTAGTTCTAGTTTATGGGATCCACCCACACTCGAATAAGTGACCAAAAAATTGGTGTACACCCATCCCTTAGACACTAGTAAAAGAGGACACAACACCATCCCATCAGGGATGTGACATACTCTATATGGTTTCATAGAGTTGTAAAGAATCAATAGAGTGTTGTCCCGAATAACTCACTAACTACCTTGACCTATATGTGCTCTACGAACATTCAATAATGGGTTATTTTTTTGAAACTATTCAAAATACAACTAACACGTTTTTATATATTTCAATATCCTAAATTACAATAATAAACATAAGATGTTTTTTAATAAAATCATATACTTTTCATGGATAAAACCAATGGGTTGTTGAAAAAAAATATTCCTTTTTAAGAAAAATAAAAAATTGAAATTAATTTCATAAATAAATTTAAAAATAAAATTTAAAAATTAAATATCACCATTTAAATTTCTCAATTTAAATTTCATATTTTAAATTAAATAATTGAGTTTCCAAAATTTTTATCAAAATTTAAAAATACACCTCAATTAAATAGAAATTTGGTGTTTTCAAAATTTCATTCCAAATCAAATTGATATAACAAATATAAACTAATTAGTTTTCCAAAATATAATTAAAATTAATCAAATTTAAATAAATCTATTTAGGGTTATATAAAATGGCCAATTTTAAATGGAACCACCTACTGTATATCTCAGGATCACATAACACACACCATGAATATGAAACTTCAATGATGAATTTTGGAAACAATGATCCATGAATCAAACATATATTTATTATATAAAACATTGGGGGTAAGAAAATCTAACAAAAAAAAGATCTATCATACACTATAGATTGAAGAATATGGTGGTATACAAGGAAATGTGACTGTAAACATTCTTGAAATGGGAAAAATAATGATCACAAAAAGTGATTTTCTTTATAAGGGGTTTGGAGGAGAAATAATTTTTCCTTGGAACCTCAAAGACCACATAAAGCATTATAGGACGAGTTTTTACTAAGAGGGGTATAAAATGTGGGGATATATAATTTTTAATAAATTTTCATATTAATTTAATCATGCAAACAATGTTAGCTGGGCATGGCCACACTATTTGTTAAATTGTGCTTCATAGATGTTCGCCCATGCTAATGGGGTTTCATGGTATCTCTTTTATGGTTTCATGGTTTTTTAACCGTGAATCAACTATGAAAACCCTTAAAATTTGGATTTTCATAGTTTTCACTAGTAGGGGACGTGGTATTCAAAAACTATACACCAACCTTACACAACCCAAAATCCCTTCAATATATCCAAAATTTCATCTGACTCAACCCTGAATGAGACCAAACCAAAGAATTATAAAAATATATGATTAGGGGTACCTAGAAACTATACCTTGTTGTTAAAACCACAACATCATATAAACATTATGTGCCCAAAAAACTTGTTCAGAAGCATCTATGTCTAAATGATTAGTCCACTACTATCTCATCAGTGCAACTCTCTCACATGTATCATGAGTATACAAACCATGATTCCATTGAACTAAAACCAAAGGTATCTTCCTCCAATTAATTTTCATGGATTTTGAATTAAATATAATAATTGAATTGTACATTAGACTTAAATGAGGATCAAAATCAAGATAACACTAGCTAAGAACATGAGATGGACTAGAAAGATACTTTCGTTACAGATACATATTAAACACACTATTTATTGACATAAGATTTGGTGGGAGTGATAAATGGTAAGAAACATTTCCCAACAAATAAAAAAACTCAAATGGCACAAAAAATGTGGATAATGTTTCTGTTTTCTCCCAACCCATCAATGACCCAACAAAGGTGAACATTTCAAGAACCTATGATCACCATCAAAAAATTCCAACGGTCAATAGAAAATAAGATACAAATACTTATACTAGATTTTTAAAAACTACATTATATTATTAATTAACTAAATATTTATTTTCATCTCTTGAAAAATGCTTATTATAACCAAGGAATATCCCCCAATCTCTAACAAAAACAATGATGATTTACAAGGCCAACCATAAAAGGCCACAAAAGGAGCCATTCTGATCATAGGCTGGTAACTTTTATTTTAATAAAACTCAACCAGCCAAAAATAATCATCATATTCCACACCATTGACAAGAAATTAGGTTTGGAGAATATGTACAAGAATTTTTATAGCATTTTCAGCATGTCCATCTGATTATGGATGGATTATCATGCCCAATGGACCTAAGATCTTAGTGCCTCTTGGAGGCCTCTCAAAAAATGAGAAGTTATTTTATGATACCTATCAAAGTATATAGAAGGTGGAATTACATTAAAATAAACAATATATTACACATATATATTTAAAATATCTTTATCATTGGTTGTGTGAAGAAGTTAGCCGATTTGGTCAGTCGATGAATCACAACCCATATTGCATTCTTATTTTTCTAGGTATGTAGAAACCCGACCAAAAAGGCCATATATTTCTCATCGCATTTAAAAGTTTGAACTAGATGTGGATAATGCAATCTCAATTTTTTTTTTCTTATCCTTGACTTATTGCAGCATATAAAATGACAGAAAATCTCACCAATGCATCATCTCAAACATAGAAACCAGAATCTACACCGTATGTCATAGAACCACATCATAGTTCCTATGTTCACTTCCCATTAGAAATTATTCTAATCCCCCATCACATCTTTCCTAAATGATAACAATACCAAAAAAGTATTCTATTAACATAGAATCCCATCTAGGGAGAGTGACCACTCACCAACGATCCCCCACCATAATCAGAGTCTTTAATGACATAGAACTCAACATATATCTAATTTCCATAATTAATAATTTTTAAAACATTGGATGTGAGATAAAAACTCAGTAAAGAAACATTTTACACTCATTCCTTAACTCTTAAAGGAAACATTGAATATAGATCCTTCAATTTCCCCTTTTTTGAGGATTCCTTCATGACTTGGGTCATGAGTTTCATCCTGAAGGTATATGAGATAAATTTCCATTTCCTTGGGGTATACGTGATGTTAATGTCCAATGATAGAAGATTTTCCATTCATCACCTCTTTTGGAGATTCTAAAATTTTTATACTAGATATAACTGAAGATATTCTATTTGGAATACATGGTAAACATTTCTCTTAAAAGGTAATGCCACTAACACTTAAGCATGTGCATTACTACAGGAGGTTCTGGGTCATGGGTTGGGTAATTATTATCTTTTTGCCTATTTTAGAGAGATCTATAAGAAATGAAATCATCACCCTACATAAGAGATAATCCCAAACCTAAACATAATGCATAATATAAGATTATATAGCCCTATTTGGCCTTTAGAAGAGTAAAAATAAGTTCAATTATTCAAAGGTGTTTCAGATCAAGAAATGAATTATGAAGTTTTTAAACCAAATATTACATTAGAACCTTCAATGTTAATGAAGTCAGCTGAGAATCCAACATAGATAAATTTTTAATGAACCTGAAAAATTATATATCTAATCCCAAGAAGCTTAAAATCTCAAATACATTTCATGGTTTCTCCCAAGTCATAAGAGCTTTCACCTTATTAGGATTGACTAAGTTACCATGTTCTGATACAACGTGTCACAAGAACATAACTTACCAGATCCAAAAATCATGTTTTGATACCTTGTTTTAAAGTTAGGGATATCTCACGAATTCCATAACTTATCTCAGATGTCACACATGATCATTCTATAAAAAAGATTTAATAAGGATTTCATCTAAAAATACAACCATGAATATATCAAGATACTCATGGAATATTATTTTCATTAATTATATGAAATATTCAAGAGCACTGGTTAAACCAAATGGCTTGAGAATGTACTCATAATGGACATACATACATAAAAATGTGGGTTTTGAAATGTCATATTCTTTTATCCTCAACTAATACTAAACAAACTAAAGATCAATATTCTAGAAAAAATTCTCCAATTTTAATTGGTCAATAAAATAATGAATCTATAAAAATTTATATTTGTTCTCTAACATGAAAAAATTTATTTTTGGGTAATCAACAGAAAGGAGAAGTGAACCATCAGCTTTTCTAGAAAGTCGAATCTTCACTACCCAAGGTAACACACTCAGGTGTACAATTTCATTCCATAAAATATCTTCCCACAATTTCTTTAAATCATTCATTTTACATGGTTTTTTATTGTAATAATGAGAAGATATTAGTTGAATACCAAACACTAATGCGATATAAAAGTCGACCTCAATTACCGATAGAAAACCAGGGAATTTGGAATGAAAACATCAAGAAATTTAGTAAAAACTGAATTTAGATCATTACTCAAATATTCATATTCCAAATCAAAATCCAAAAATATTTCAGTTTCCTCAATTATTGATAATAAGGTACGAATCTACTTGGTCTTAAGTACAATTCTACTTAAAATTTCAGCTTAACCTCTTTAGGTGTAGTGAAAGGAATATGTTGAAGAGAAAAAACAATCCGAGATTTATTAAAAATGATCCAATCCATCCCAAAAAAATATTTTGAGATATTTCTTGTTTTGAAGATGATAATACCAAGAAAGGTCATTATCTTGAAAATGATAAAACATAAGGAATATAGAGACCAAACTCTCTCAATATTCCAAGAGGTGCAGAAATATCCCCCATCTAAGATAAAAGAACCATAACAAGAATTATATGATGAAAAATATTAGATGAAAAATATGAATGAGATGCACCATTATTGAAAAAACAAGTTAGTAATAATGAAGCTCTAGTGATGGTACTTCTCACAGTTTCTGGAATCATATATGCTTTCTCTTGAGACTATTTTACTACATTATGAAGCTTCATTCTAGATACATATGGTGGGAATCCCTTTGTTAAAGAATCATTTTATTTCACCATGATTTTTTGTGGAATTTTTGAGCCCATTTCACTACTTGGATTATAATATACCTAGAAGAACATCTAAAAGTGTACTAAGTGTCCATAGGAACAATGATTTTTTGTTTCCTTACTGAAAAACCATTTTGAGTCACTTTTTTTCCACACCGGTAAACAAAATCAAATGTATACTTCTAGAAATAGAAATAGGTATAAGAAACACTCTTTCCAAGAACCACCATGAGAATAATCACACATTATATTCCCTTTATTGGATATCATAGAACATCAACTAGGAGAAAAAGGAACTCCCATAAAAAATAACTTACCTGCTCAATCCATTTTAACCATCAAAACTATATATAGTATATCCCAATATGATGGAAAATTAAATAATAAAAAAATTAGAATGAATATAAACTCAAATTACCATCTCAAAACATCTAGTATTCATCCTTTAATTTGAAAATATTCCTGACCAAAACTTCACAAGTTCATAAAAGTGATTTTCATATTCTATCACGGTCTTATTAGCCTACTCAATTATGAAAATCTCTATATCCATGATGAACCACATCGACTCTGGATATAAATAATTAGTGAAAATTAATTTATATTCTTTCCACTATAATGCATCATGATTTTTCATCATCCCCATCATGTCCCACTATCTCTTACTCAGTCCCTCTAGAAAAATGTTTTTATACTTCATCTTGATTTCATCTTGTGTTTACAATAACATAAACCAATGATCAATCCATCTAAAATAGTCCTCATACTCTTGAGAATAATTGTCACCATTGGATTTTAGCTGGTCTTGGGGAATATAATCTTGTGACCCACTTCAAAAAATTTTGTTCTAAGGTTCCACAACTAGATCCTAAATGGGAAATGGTGTGGGTTCATGTACCATAGCATGGATTTCTCACAAAATGAATTCAACTAGATTATGGTTCATGCAAGAATTTTCTCATTTATGTTCATCATAAAATTCTTCCTAGATCAATTTTTTTCTAAGGCATGACGCTAAAAAATATCTATAAACAACTTTTAATATATCATATTAACCCTCAAATAGTGAAACAATGGGAATTAGTCCCAATAAAAAGATACAAGATATTTAGATTCCATCCCACCCAAATAAAAATAATTGAATGTACTAGTACTAATCCCCATGAAATATTTACAAAACCACCACTCAAGAAATATTTCTCATTTCAGTGAGACTTGTCTAGTCACTCAATCATAACTACCACCTATGTCATGACATGATTACACAACAACACACTAACATCAAAGAAAGATGTTTAACCATCCTCTAACAATACATTATCGCTAACCAGTATGTAGAACCTAGATCCCAGATTACCAGGCTAGTCCTGACATAGATCTAATGGCATTACTGATCCCCAAGGGTTGGCTAAAAGAACATTTCTTCATAAAAGAGAAAAATAGGAACAGTTTCTCACATAAATAGCAGAAGAAACAATTACTTATCAATAAACTCAAAAGAAAAATCTACAAGGGGAAATTTTCATTAAATCAAATTGGTAAAATACCCAAAGTATAACTATAATGTACCAAAAATTGGATAATAAACCATGTTTGAAGTGAAAAAACTCTTAAAAACCAAGGATTAATAGAAAGAACCACCTCCAAGTTCTGATTTTCCATTTTCTTGAACCTGGAAAAAGATAATTGAAAAACTCCAGAAGGAATATATAGGGTTTAAGCTAAAATAACTAGTATGGTCTCACCATGAATTGAAAAAAAGGATTCTGATATAATTATTCAAATAAATATTTCAATTTTATATAAATAGACATGTCTTCTTAAAATCATATTAAAACAAATAATCATTTAAAATTTTAATTATGGAAGTACCATTAAAATATGGGTTAATAATCTTTTTATAAATAATAGTTTATAAAAAATCATAAGGCATGTTTAAAACATTTTACAAAAAAATCATATATATTAAAAAAATTAACATAGATCAACATGGCCATTTTTCAAGAGATATAGATTTTTTAAGTTATGGAATCCCTTAACTCTAAAATAAGTGATAACATTAATATGTGTACACATTTACCTCATAATGTTTTCAAATTGGACTCATCACCATCCCATTGGGGATGTGATCGGGTGCATATGATTTATTATAGTTGTAGAGAGTCAACAAAGTGTTATCCCAGATAATCACTAAAAAACCTGATTTCTTATGATCTAACAACATTAAAAATTGGAAATTGTATTTTAAAACTATTCAAAATATAATTAAAACATTTATATACATAAAAATATTCAATTTTTCTTTTGAAAACCAAAACATGTTTTTAATTAAATCAAGCCTATTTCTATGATAAAACCTCCATATTTCAACCAAAATAGATTAATTAATTTTTCTCAAAATAATAATAGGAAATCATTTTTAAAAATTAGTTTTAAAATAAATATTCATAATTTAAATTCTATAATTCAATTTAAAAAATTTTCGATCATATTTCACAAACATACCCCAATTTAATGGATTTGAGTGGGGGAGGGGGTCTCAATTTTATGGAAAAAAAATTCAAATCCCCAATTTACAAATGAATTAAATTTTAAAAATATAACATAACAAAATTAAATTGAAATTAATCAATTTTGGGTTAAATAAATTGGACAATCTTAAATGTAACCACCTACCTTAGATTTTCAAATCACATTATTTAATGCCCTAAATTTGAAATCCTTTCCAGTAATGAAGATACATCAAAAAAATCTAGATTCAAGATCTTAAAAAATAAGGATTAGATCCTCCAACAACATAGAGATCAATCAATCCCAATAGAAGGGGAGAATAGAATGGGAGAGAAGGAACAATGACTGAAAACTTTCAAGTGAATGATCAATCAATGATTAACACACTATATATTTATTAGAAAGTGGTTTAAAGGATAAAAAATTAGTCTTTAAAAGCCTCAATGACCTATAAAAACAATCTTGGTTGAGTTTTTCCTGAGATTTGGATAAAAAGGCGTGTTTATGAATTTTTATTGCATTGTAGGATAAATTATATCCCCCAGAAAAAGATCGTCTGGAAGGGCCTGCTGATTTTTCAAACTATGAACCCAAGACATGTGACCCTACTAATTGAAATGTAGAGTTTCTCAATGGTGGGAACACTATTTATCAAATAGAAAACCGACTATGAAAACCCCCACTTCCTGGGGTTTTTCAAATTTCACTAGTAGGGCATACAATTTCGGAAAACCTTGCACAACCCAAAAGACATTAAAAAATTTCAAAATTTCAAGTGAATCTCCCATAAACAAGACCCCACCAAATAATGAACAAAATATATCTTTATGATTACCTTAAAATAGAAAAAATAAGATTCATATATAAAACTATACAACTTGGAATGTTCAAAATACAATATCATGTCATGTCACTATTACGTACAATATACTAACAATGATCATCCTATATTATGTTACATTAACCAATATGGATTCATAACTTCTTGGAATTTTCATTTAGGTAGCCAATGTAGTTGTCATTTCATTTGAATTAACCATTCCAAATCATCTCATAACCACCTTGGCTTATTTTTATGGATAAATGAATCTTACATTTATTTCTTACATTACTTATAAAGTAAGGAAAAACATTAGTCCACTAATATTTATCATATAAAACTCCATTTTCATGATTTATGAAAACTGTTTTCACTCTAAATCATCTGATCCCAGAAATATTAGGTCATTAACATACACCAACCACACTATTCTTTGATTTATTTCACTATTGACATTGATATTGGAATCAACTCTACCATGATAAAACCAGCGATTCTTTTTCAATTTATCATGTATTGAATACCCTGATCTTGGTGAATAATTTAATACCTAAACCACCATATTCATCCTAGAAATTTTGTTCTCATGGTCATGGATAGTAATCCCAAATGGGGATTCAATGTACAATTATTTTTCTAGATCCCCATTTAGAATTTTTGACATGAAGTCTATCTGGAAGACACTGATTCTATTTTACTATGTCATGGAAATAAATATGTGTATTTTATTGATCCTTATAATAGGTTAAAATATCCCAACATCATCTATTATTTCTATTTGGGAGTATCCCTTGCACAATAGTGATGTTTTTTTTAAAATTATCGACCATCATTATTTATCTTGTTTCAGAAGATACATTTGGTCCTAATAAAATTATTATCTACCAGTTTTCAATCAATATCTCGATATGTGTTACGTTTAGATGAAATATTTAATTATGGTTGGAATAAATGGAAAATATAGTTATTCTATAACCCATTTTCTTCCACTTTTAAATGAAATCATGTATATTCATCCCCACTCACAAGGTAAAAAATACCCCTTTTCCACCCCTGCATATTTTCACTTAATTATAAATAGATTCCTGATAAATATTATACCATGAAAGGGGTAAATCAACTAACTATCACGTATCAAGTTTTGAATGAGACCTTTAATAACCAACACTTCAATAAAATATCATATTTTCCCCCTATAGTTGGATTTTCCCCTGATAATAATATTCAGATCTTCTTCACTTCAAAATTTAAACACACATTCCATGTAATTTTTTATTCCTTTATTAAGATCCTGATTTTCCTTTATATTTGATATGAATAAATTTATAAAAAACCATTCTCTAATGTGATCTTTATCTTTAAGGAAAATCAATATTACCACTTCTTTCTCAACTCAATTATTATTTTTTATCCACATCATGAAATTAATACATGTTTTAGAATGATATTCATGATTTTGTTTACCGTATGATGGACCAAATTAATATGGTATAGCTACAAATCAATTTCTGGTTTTTATCTCATTTGATGATTCATTGAGTTTCTTCTTTAGAACACTTTGGTACTGCAACAATAGATTTATCATAATTCTTAATGAACAATATTTTCCACATTTTTTAATCATTCATACTAAAAACAATGACCATAAAAATAATTATTATAATATTGAAATATGTATTTCCATGATTTATAATATTATTCCCTTAAATACCTTTTGGATATGAAGAATAATTTTCTTGGATTTCCCAAAAATCTATATAAATTACCCCTCATACGAGGTGAGTTCTGGTGTGTGTATATTCCACAGCTAGTTATTCCCTAGAATCTATAGAAATTATGATTCTAATTTGTTCTTAAGTCAATTTATAATATCATAGTTGCTTTATTAAGTATAATAACAATAATACAATTTTGTGTGTGTGAACAAACCCCAAATAAGAATTTTCTTTTGAATGTGATTGTTTCTTTTATTTTTCAAGACCTCTATAATCCAGTTTGATTTTTTAATTTCTAGAGGGATCTTATTTCCCATTGTTATTTATGGAGACAAGGAACTACCCTGGGATTTTAATTTTATTTCCATGTTTAAAAATTCCTCTTCAAGTTATTTGATTAATTTCATTTGATCTTTTTTTGAGCTAGTAAATTAATTGATCAGCCTTTTCTGTTATTCACATTTGATATTGTACTCAAAGATCTTTAATATGCTCTCTTTAAATGAAGACTTATTATTTTCAATTCTGTCCATCATCACATACTTCTCTTCTTCATGTTTCTTCATATATAGTCTAGCATCCTTAAACACTATGTTCGATTTCTTATTTTTAGATATCCAAACATTTCTTCTCAATAGAATCATATTCCTTTTCATAAAGATCAACCCTTCAATAAATTTACCCATCATTTTTCCTTTCTTCTATTGTCCAGGAGTTACCTAAAATTACTCCAATAATTTTTTTCCATGATACATGAAGTCCTCCATATATTATTCCACATACTATTTAGTACTCTCATTTTCTTTTTAAATCATGTTATTTTTATTAAAAAAATCTCTTCACATTTTTATTACCTTTAATATAGGTTGAAGACATAATAGTGGGAATTTTTACTTTATACACATCATCAACACGGAATTTAGTAGGGCCCATTTTTTCGATGTTGACATCATTTTAACATCAAAATAGTATTAGAAGAATTTTACGCTTAAAATTTCATTCAACTATTTATATATTTGAGGATAAGAATTGTATGAACTAATCTATATCTTATTGCTATTGGTCATAATCAATAGTGATATTCTTCTTGTCCTACAATGGATCCAATTTGGAATTATCTTTTTCTATATAATCATTATCATTATTTATATTCAGAAATTTAATAAGTATACTGCTAAAAATATTCAATGTTAGATTTTTTGGATATTTACCATCCAGTACATTGACTGTCGAATTGTCATGAGGTTGTAATCATCCCAATATATACATAAATATCATTAAAAATTAAATAATTTCTACTATACCATTCATGTATTCAACAAAAACATTAAATGTTTCAAATAATGCATCTATATACTCATTTAGGTCTTTTTAATGTCCTCATATTTTATTCACAAAACCTATAATTTTTACACTCTAAATTTTGAATCACGATTAATGATATTTTACAACTATTCTTTTCTTGCATGAATTTACAAACAGGAAATCTCTTATTTCCACATTGTATTAGATTATTATATATATCATGAATTTACTCTTTTTTCATCAATATCCAATTCCCTTAGGACTTCTTCCAATATAACACTATAACACCCTAAGATTTTATGAATTTTTTTTATATTGTTTGAATTAATTAGTTTTTGTTTAGGTATTTAATTTCTCTTTGTTAAATATTCCTTTCACATGTAATTGAATTTGTTTTCACTATATAAAATATAGACTTTGCTTGTGTTATACACAACATTGAGTTACAACAACAACCATTTTATTGATATAATTATTAAAATGAAATAATTAAATCCTATGCGTTAAAATTAGTAATATTAATAGTAATTAATAATATTCATATATTATTTATAATGGTTTCACATTAATAAATCATATTGATAATGAAATATATAATTTTTGGTTAATTATTTATATGTTTTAAAATAATATTTTATAAATGAAACTCCATATTATGTCTTTCTATGACAAATAGTAAACTAAATTTTAGACACAAATATAAATATAATTTGTTAAAATAAACATAATTTTTGAAATATGAATGTTTAAATTATCTTATCGTGAGTTTTTGGTAATTTCCACGAAATGTAATTTTTTGGTGAATTATAAAATTTACTGTAATTTAGTTCGAAACATTAATTTCATTCAAATAATGATTATTGTTACATTATATCTTAAATTGGTTTTAAAAGTCACAAAAGATAAATTAATAATATATTAATCCAATTTAGGTCATTATATTAATTTATGATGCTAAAATAAGATATAAAAACTTATTAACCTTCTGATTGATTTTTATATAAAAACCCGCATTCTCACCATGTTTGTGGGATTACAGTTATTCATAATTTTTCCACTATTGTGATTTGAATTCTGAGAAACATAAATAAAATATTATAATAAATTTGTTATTTGGGGTCTAACCATATTAACATTTTTTTTGTCCCAAATGATTAGTGAATGTGATTAAAAGTAATGACAATAATTAAGGTAGGATTATGCTTAAATATGGACAAAACATTAATTTTTAGGACTAAAATGGAGTAGAAACTTGGGAAAAAGTTATTGGATGCCAATAATTATAAAATATCCCCTATGGGTTTAGATGTTACAGGTTATTAGAATATTATTAAATGTAATTTCCCTATATAAATGGTTGGGTAAGGAAGAAGAAAAAAAGATCTTTCCATTCATATAACATTTATAAAACATTAAGACATTTAAAAGACATCATATTTTAGGTAATACATATCCTATAGAAAAACAAATGGCTTATTGTTATCATAATAAATTTTCAATAATATTTAGAGATGACTTAGTAACATAAAATGCTTATGAAATGTCAACATAGTGATTATTTAGTGAAAAATTAACTAAAATAAATGATACTTTAAATCTTAAAAGTGAAGCGAATTGATTGAATATTTATAATTGATTATATTTAGAATATTAATATATCATTTGTAATATATTTAAAATTTATTTATTTTAAATCCAAAATTATTTTGATAATTTAAAATAAAAAGTAAAAATATAATGTCAAAATTGACATTATCATTATTTTACAATAAATGAAATTTTGTTAGATATTTTAAATCCAATAGAACACTATATTATTACAACTGATTTTAAGGGTTATAAATTACTAAATATGGTGGATTATTGGAAAATTTAACTTTTATAATTATAATATTAACCCATAGAATGTAAAAACATAGTTATCATGATCCAGATTTATGTACTATTTTTCATGTCACATGCACTTGTTTGAGAGATTAATTAGCAAAAAATTGAGTTTGTTTTTTAATTTGTTATAATATATAAATATAAGTGAAAATATATTATAAATTAAATCAAACTTTATTTTATTCTTAATTGTGAAGTTATATAGGTTAGAAAACTATATGCTTTAATAAAACGAAAATGGTAAAATTGGGGAATCATAAAGGTTAATGATAATTTTTTAAATGAACATATTACTATGTGGTGTATATTTGGTTAGACCATAATTTTATATCAATCCATTAGTTTTCCATTTTTCAAGGACATATGTAAAAGGATTCCTCCCATTATTGAATACCTTTTCGTATTTACAGGAGTGCCACTCCCCCTCCACTATAGAAAAAACAATATGCCCCTTCACCACCCCACTAAATTAATATTGATTCATCCAAAATAATACAAAATAAAATCAAAAAATCCCAAAATTATTATTTGAATCCTAACTTTCGGAATATTCATTTATTGAATCCTTTTGGGAACAACCCAAAAAGAGTTACCCGTATAAGAGGTAACATCTTCTCTCAAGAGCGTTTTTTTATTTTCATTCTATAGAACATTCAATATATTTATTCTATTATTATATAAAAAATATAATCATAAACATACTAGTATGTTGTTTTTATAATAATTCATCCTACCTCTAAACACACCTCCATATAATGGTTAATGAAGAAAATATTTATGTGGACGAAGAACTACCACCTCACAAAACATTGATTGTCATTTTTTTCATTTACCACATATCATGGAGGATATTATGATGGAAAATATGTCTAAATATTTAATATAATATATTTAACATGTTGTTATTATTATGTGTTTCTTTTTACAACATATTAATTTTTTACGGTCTATTTTTTAAGAGAGGATTTTTTTTTGAGTAAGTGTGGACTACCACCCCCTCAAAGAGATGTGATTTATTCACACACTACAGGGAATTTATAATGGATGGGTTTAGTGAATATATATGATATATATGATATAATAAGTCAACTAAAATAATTATATATATACATTAATTCATATTTTCTTTATTTCTTTCCACATTACAATTAAAAGACAATAGCGTTCATGCGTACACATGTCTTACCGTCTCTATAAACGGTGTGTTACATTTCATAATTATATATTATATGAATAATTATAATAGAAAAATACTGAATATAAGATAAATTTATATGATGTTTGAAATTAATTAAATAATTATATAAATATAATCACCTAAGATATGACAAATTAATACACACAAGAAAAATAAAGAGGATATTACCCGAAATGAATGATGAACAAAGAATTATTAATAAGAGGTTAATATAAATACATAATAATATGATATTTTTTATTATAATAAATAATGTGGTTCATTTATATATATATATATATATATATAATTAATAAAAATTTATTATATTTGAGTCTTGTATGATGATAAAGTGAGTAAATACAGTTAGTAAGTGAACTTCATCCCACATTTTATTTTTCTAAGATACATTCTTTATTCACCACCCATTTATATTTTTTGGTATAAGTACTACCCATGAATGTATATATTTATCATATTAATAAATTTATTAGTATTGTAATAATAATTAAATGATATTTAATATATGGGGGTTAATTATTCCAAATTTACCAAATAGTTTAAGAATTTTTTTTCTCAAATTGCCTTCTTTGAGACACATGTTTTACTATAAACCAATGTTATTTAACAAAGTGTATATGATTTAAGTTGAAAATTTATATCATGAATCACATTCCTTTTTTAATATTTTATGCTTATTTTATTTCAATTTTCATACATGATATGTATGATGGCATGTAACCATGTGGTAAGAGTTTTTTTGAAACAATCTCATCCATTTTTGAGATATTTACTGATTATGTTTCTTTTGATGATATATTATGATACATATTTCAATAAAACTCATGATATTACATACCATGTATTTATTCGAGACACAACCATGTATTATTAACAATTTTACACTCTTTTTTATTTATTATAATTAATAATATTTTTAATAAATATTTTTCTATATCCCTGTCAATTGTTCAAAAGATGTTTTATTAAAAACCAATGTTATCAAAAATTGTTTTAAAATGATATTTGAAAATAATTTCTCTGTAAAAAAGGATTTTGAAAAGATTTTATGGTTTTTTTATATTTTTTTATATTTTTTTGATGTATTATCAATGAAATGGTTTTCAAAACATTTTCAATCTTCTTTCATATGACTTCAAGTAAAAATATTTTCAAAACATTTTCAAGATTTCATTATATGTTTCCAAAGTACATTCAATGAGATATTTTAAAAAAGTCCATCTTACTTCATTTTGTATCAATTAAAAAGGTTTTAAAATCCTTATAAATATTTTTTTAAAAGTTGTAAATGTATTTTCAAAGAAATGGTTTTAAAAACATTTTCATCCCTTCTTTATATATTTTCATTTTTTTCAAAGAAAAAGGGTTTTTAATTATTTTAATATTATTTTATATGTTTTCATGGAAAAAGGTTTCCAAAATGATTTCAATAATTCTTTATATGTTTTCAATTTATTTTCAATGAAAATTATTTTGAAATTGATTTTCTATAAAAATCTCTTTTTCAATAAATAAATGATTTTTTCCTCAAGAAACATTTTGTAAAAATATTCAAAAAATATTTTCCATCTCAGATCATACCTATTGATGTTACTAATGCCCTTCTAGTAATTGATCTAAATGTTATATTCCTATTTATTTCTATTAAAGTATTATGCTTAATGTCATGGCCATTATGAAACATGTTTCTCTTTTTGGGTTATATATTTATGAAATCCATTTCTCTTTCATGGGTTATATGTTTATAAATTCTCTTTCTATTTAATGGGTTGTTACTTTGTTGAAATTGTTATGGAACCCTTATCATTTTTCCTAGGCTACGGTATGTTTACATTCTTATGATACCCTTATAATTTCATGTGTTATGAGATAATTGTTTATGATTTTTTAGCACATGTATGCATGATTTCATTATGAGATTAGTGAAAGATATGTCTCCCTCCAATGCATTGGGTAATGATTTATATCAAATGAGATAGAATAAGATGGTATTGGGATTGAAAATCCACCTCTAATATAGACTTGTGAGTGAATCATGACTACCAAAATAGTATGACTAGTGAAATCATGCTACTAATTTGGCCATGGGAGTGAACCCTGACTACCAAGATGATAGAGGGAGTGAACCCATACTAACAAGATGGACATGGTAGTGATTCCTTGGCAGCTTTGGAAATCATATTATTTGATTATGTTTTTCCAAAATTTAATGTTTTATTCCTATGTTATTCTTTTGTAGATTATGTTATTTATTTTCTTATGATTAATGTCTTATGAAAATATAGTCTTTCTTATGATAAATAATATTAAGGGTATAGTATTCAAAGGATATTGTCGAGTTCTATACAATTTTTTTCAAGTTATTCTTATGTGTTTAATTTATTTACCTTAATGGGCATATGAGAACACCCCATTCTTCTATTTTCTTTCCCCAGATTATGAAGAAATATTTTAGGTGTTAGTAATAAAGTTAGAGATTATTTTGGGTGATTTTGATGATATTTCAATAGGACTAGAGATTTGGTTTCCATGTTTTCAGAGACACTAAACTATTACTGTCCTCAGGCATGTACTTTTGTAATGTACTGAGTATTAATTTTAAATGATATAATATTAATCTATGTTAAGAATGGGTTTATATAGCTGGAGTCAAATGAAAATATTATTCAATATTTGGAAACAAGTATTAGAAAAAATATAGTGAGATACCAATGTATATTTCTAAGGATGTGTATAGTGATGTCTCTATAGATAAGTATAAGGATGATTTAATATATAAGAAAATTTACTGAAATATTGGTAATGGATATATGTATTTATTTCAAAAAAATAAGTCATGTTATAGACAATAAATTTGGATGAAGATCTAGAATAGATGTACGTAGGTGTAACAACTCTGACAAGATGTTTCGGTCCGGACTCGGGGTAATATGGTCCATTAAAACGGGCCTTGCTGCACACTTACTTTTTCACTCATAGGGGATATGATTTGGGAATTCAGAAAACTATCCAAAACTATATTAAAGGATTTAAATATACGATGATAGTGAATAACCTACAATTACATAAAGTTTTTATAGATTAAAGAAGTAGGATCAATGATTGAGGCACCCTATATTTAAATATTCATTATTATATTTTATCCCAAGTTGATAATTTTTTCTAACCCTATGATTCATGGATTTATTAAATTGAGAAAAATATAAATAACATGAATAATATTTAATGTTTTATATATGGATATCATGTTCATTTTGTGAATCAATTTCCCAAGAAGAAATATCATAAATAGAATCAGGATTCTGGTACAAGTAATATTCATTTTGATGATGATAATGAGACTATGAATTATATATGAAAGGTAAGTGATGTCCATAGAGTATTTTTTTCATTAAAAATAATAAAAATAATTATATTGTAGTTTAAGAAACATAATATTGATTCATATGTCTTATTATATAAAATACATATTATTTAATATGTTTATGAAGTTTGACTAATGGTCTTAGAATAAGGTTGGATTAATGATGTATTTATGTTTTGGAACTGAATGATTATGTAATATAAAACGTGAAATATATAACTAAATTTATTATAATTTTTATGTAATTAAAATTATATTCTAAAGGATGAGTTCATGGAATGGTGATACTTTAATTATGGGATGGTAACCCTTAATTAATGTTTGATGTCCAGAAAATGTTTTTTGGATAAAGATATATTAGACATGAATAATTAAATTTGAGTATACAAATTACCGTAAAAGTTATTGTTGAAATTGTAGAGTATGTAATCAAAAATAAATTTTACAATTTCAGGGATTTGAATAATTTATCCGTAAATCGTTGTAATAAGTAATCATGCATGTGTTCCAAAAGTATTTATGGTAATTCAGGTTATTACCATGTTTAAAGGGAATATATGATTAGGGTATTTACATTATTAGAATGTGAAAATCAAGAGCAAAATTGTGATATATGGGGGATCAATTTTAATATTATTTCATGTCAATCATTCTAAATATTTTAAATTTACTCAATAAATAGGGTTATTAGGTTATACATTTTTATAATGTTTAAGTAAATGATCAGATGAATCCTGTAAGATTAAAGTGTTATCTCTATATATTGTGATTTATGATTATTTGATAATATATTCAATCTATGTTGTGTTGTTGATAATTGATAGGAATAAATATTATGGGTCTCATGAGTTTTTAATACTTTATGAATAAAAAATTCATCTATATTTTAAAAGATAGTTGTGAAGTGTATCAATGAACAACAACGAGTGATTTTTTCATGAAATAATTAAAGTATATATTTTCATGAAAACTCTTTAGCTTTATTAAAACAATCTATATAAAAACTATTATACTAGTAGATTTTTTAATGATGGATCATATAGTCATTTAGGATATCAAATATTTATTTTTTTCTTATTTTTAACATACTATGAAAACTGTTTTGTATCTCTCCCCATCATAACATGATTTTGAGATTTATCTTCCCTATCCATGTTTTCATTTCCCACATATGTTCTCCTAGGTGCGAGTCTCATAATGAGTGGCATTGGGTAAATATTATGGATCTAACATACCATTTTTAGGTTATATTTTGTATTAATTTTTACCATGTGGGTTTTTGTGAATGAAAATTTCATGTATTTCACATTTGATAACCAGACAAATTACCAATGTGAAATAAATTTTAAGGGGTTATAATGAAACACTTTGATATTTTGTGAAATATATATTTTTTAACTTATTAGAAATAATTAGTTTTAATTGATTTACTTAATTTAACTAATTTAAGTATTCTATTCACATGGAATCTACTGGTCTAACACTATATGAACCTCTGACTTTTCATGCATTATACCTATCTATGATTATCTATAAAACATCATTTTATTGTTATTTATATTTCAATTAAATAAGTATAACCCTGATGTTAAAATTACAAATATGAATATTAATAACAACTCTTCATATATTATTTATAATTCATTCCAATAAATAAAACATATTGACAATGATATATATAACTTTTGTTAATGTATTTATAGGTTTTAAAAAAATATTTTCCAAATGGAACTAATTTTTATTTACTGTTTTTAACAACAGTAAAATTAATTTTAGACACTAATAAAAATATAATTTCATAAAATACAATTCATTTTTGAAATATTTTTTTTTAAATTATCTTATGGTTACTTTTTGGGATTGGTTTGAGAAACATCATTTTTGGGAGAAAAGTAAAAATTACTACAATTTAGTTAAAAAACAATTTCAATTAAATAATGATTAGTGTTACATTATATATTTAATTGTGTATAAAGTAAAAATAAATCAATGATTAATATATTAATTAAATTTGGGTAATTGGAGTAATTTTTATATTAAAATTAGATAAAAAAATTATTGAACTTTTGAACATTTTAACAAAAGAAACACTTTTTATCGCCACATTTGATGGATTAACATTAATATTAATTTTCCAAAATATCTTATTTGAATTTTGAAAAAAATACATAATGTTATTAATCATTGTGGTATTTTTACTATAATAATATAATATTATTTAATGAAAAAATAGAATAGATAATGTTATTAAAATTAATCAAAACGATTAAGGAATGATGAATCATAATTAGTGAGTAAACATAAATATTATGGAAAAAAATAACCTAAAAACTTTTACAAATTCTATTGGATGAAAATAATTCGACCACATCCCCTCTGTTTTATAAATTTATGGGAAATTGGAATATTATTAAAATGAGGTTCCCTATATAAAAGGTTAATGAAGGAAGAAGATAAATAAAGAAACATTCCATTCCATTAACATCTATAAGACATTTAAGTATGTAAAAAAAATAATATTTTAGGGAAAAAAATATCCTCTAGAATTATTAATGGGTTATTATTATAAAAAAAATTCCAATAATTTTTAGAGTTTATTTAGTTACATAAAATTATTAATAAAATCCAACCTTGTGAGTATTTAGTTAATAATGAACTGAAATAAATAATATTATGCATGTTTAAAGTGAAGTCAATTTATTGAATTATTATATTCAATTATTTTTAGAATTATGAAATATCATTTTACACATTTATAAAATTAACATTTTTTATTCTAAAATTATTATGATATTTAAGAAAAACATTATATAAATAATGTCAAAATTGATAATATTATTATTTTATTATAAATGTAATTCTATTAAATGATTTAAAATTAATAAAATACTATATAATTCAATGTTATTTTTAACGGTTACAAAATTTTACTTATGTTTTGTTAATGGAGAAATGGATCTTTTATAATTACCATTTTGACCCATAGTTTGTAAAAACATTATTAGCATGGCCATGGATTATGTAGGGTTATGCTTTTCAGATGTGATTGTTTGGAAGATTAATTTCCAAAAAACAAGATATTTTTTTTTGGAAATTAGGTATATAATTTTTTAATTGATTAGATCTATATTATATAAAAAATAGAACTTTATGTTAGTATTAATGAATAAATTAATTAGGTCAGAAAACTAGATTCTTTAGTAAGAACCAAAATAATATAATTGGGGAATCATAGATGTTAAGGAACCAATTTATTAAAATGATCATGTTTTTACATGGTGTAAGTTTATTTATACCATAATTTAACATTAATACATTATTTTTCCATTTTGGATAGATATTAGGTAATGGAGACCGCCCATTATATAATACCTATTAATATTTACAAGAGTGTCACCCCCCCTCTAATAAAAAAAGTAATGCACTCTACACAATCTACACACCACTCTAGCTACATTATCTCATTCAAAATATGGCCAAATAGTCTCTCAAATCCTATGCCTTATTCATCCAAGCATACCTTTAGTATGAATAAAACCATATAAGGATTTTGGCAAAAACCAAAAGGAGTTACCTAATTATGAGCTAACATATTCTCCCATGATCCTTTAATTTTTTTTATTCTCCACCCCTCCACTATATTTATTCCATTAATTCCAAAAAACACCAATATCCCCAGTATACTATGATGTTTTTATTTTTGGTATTGGACCTGTACTTACACACACCTCCATCAAATTGGAAACAAACATACTGTTTATGTGTATGGAAAATTACTGCCTCACTAAATGATGATTATTTATTTCTCCTATACCATATCTCAGAGTGGAAATTATGATAGAAAATCTATTCAAATTATCCATAAATTATATTAATTATTTATTTAATATTATTTAATTATTTTTATAACACATAATTTTTTAACATTCTATTTTGTGTTAATACGATAATTTCGTTTGAGGAAGTACGGACTACCGCCCCTCAAAGTGATGTGATTCGTTCATAATCTACATGGAATGTATTAAGGATGTGTATGGTGAATATATATGATATATAATATATAATAAAGCTACTATAATAATGTTATATATATAAATAAAAAAATACACATAAAATTTATTTTAATATGATAATTAAAGGAAAATAGCATTCATGCATACGTACGACTTACTATCTCTATGAACGGTGTATTAAATTTCATACCTATATATTATATGGATTTTTATAATAATAATATAATAAATTTAAATTATATTTAAATAATTTTATATATTCTAGAAATCATGATATATATATTAATACCAAATATATAACAATTTAAGACACATGCGAAAAACGAAGCAGATATTACCCGATGTGAAACCTTAACATAAAATTGTTAACAAGAAGGAATCATAAAGATACAATATTAACATATATGTTATTATAAGTATGAATATGGTTCTTTTATATATTTAAATTAAATTTATATTTATTATACATGAGGTTTTTATGAGTACACAGAGAGTCAAGACCCAAGGTAGGGGAATTTCATCTCACATTTTATTTCCATGAGATACAAGCCTTATTTACAACCCAATTCATTTGTGTGGTATATGTAATGACCAAGGAATTATTATATTTCTCATATAAATAAATTAATTTTTCTTTAAATATGCATTAGAAAATATTTATTTTAGGGGGGGTAATATTTCCAAATTTACCAAATCTGTAAAGCAGTTTTGTCTAATATTTCCGTCTTTGAGACACATATTTTGTTATGAACCTATGTTGTTTAATAAAGTGTATATGCTTCCAATAAAATTTTTATTTAATTAGTTTTATTTTATTTTATCCTTCATTTAATATAATTTTATTACATGAATATTATTTACCATTGTAACCAAGTGGAAAGAGTTTATTGAAATAATCTCATTGCTTTTCCTGATCATTAATGATTATGTTTATTTGGATGTAATATTATCATCCATATCTCAAAAATAATCATGATATTTATTATCCTATGTTTATTCAATATATATCCAGGTATGTGTTCCATTTTCCCACTCTTAGGTACTTAATATAATTAATAAAAAACATTTAATAAAAATCTTGATGTATATCTCCCTTCGGATAAAAATATGTTTTATTTTCAAACCATGTTTTCCAAAATGTTTTAGAAAAATGTTTTCAAAAGAAATTTAAAGGTCATTTTCATATTAAAATGATTTTAAAATTGTTTTATGGTTTTAATATCTTTTTTATATGTTTTAATTATATTATCATAGAAATGGGTTTCAATCAATTTTCACCCTTCATTCAAATGTTTTCAAGAATTTTTTTTTCAAAACATATTAAAGCTTATTTCACATGTTTCCATGTAAAAAAGGTTTTCAAAAATTTTTAAAAAATTTTATATAATTTTTCATATTATTTTCAAATAAATGTTATTCAAACCATTTTCAATCATCTTTCATATTTTTTGATGGAAAAACGCTTTCAAAAGGTTTTGATTATTTTTTATATGTTTTTAAATTGTTTTCAAGGAATTTTTATTATAACATTTTTATACATATAATATATTTATTTATGGAAGAATCTTTTCAATTTTTTTTGATTAATCATTATTTTCATCAATGTATTTTCTAAGAAAGTTATTTTCATGTTGTTTTATGTATTAAAAAGACTTTTTCAAATAAAAAAAATATATTTTTATCAAGAAATGATTTTGAAGGATATTTGAAAAAAAATTCAATCTATATTTACATATATTTATGTCACTCATAACCTTATAAGAAATGATATAATAATTCCATTCACATTATTTTAATTATTGGGTTATTATTAGTTTCATGGTCTTTATATAACTTATTTCTATTTCATGTGTCATTGGTTTATAGAATCCATTGATCTTTCATGGGTTATATGTTTATAATTTTTTTTTCTCATTATTGGTTTATTCTTATGATGAAATGGTTATGAAACATGTATCTTTATAAATAGGTTATGATGTGTTTTCATGTTTATGATACCAATTTAATTTCATGGGTTATGATATTATTGTTTATGATTTTGTGTGAAATTTATGTATTATTTCATTGTTATATGGGTGGGTCCTATATCTCCCTCCATGCATTGGTTAAATATTTATATCTCATTAGATTGATAAAGATGGTCTTGGTAATGAAAAATAACTAATACTTTGAAATGGTAGTGAACCAAGACTACCATGAATGTATGCGGAGTGGACTCATGTAAAAAATATGTCCATGGGAGTCAACCACGACTACAAATATGGTATTGTCAGTTAACCCAAACTACTATTATTGTCTTTTATGTTATTCTTTGGAAACTATGGAAGTCATATTATATGATTCTGTGTTTTCTATAATTCTATATTTTTATACTATGTTATGATTTCATTTTCTATGTCATTTTTTTTCATTAATATTTTAGTCTTCTAAAATGCCAATATTTATTATGATAACTAATATGCAGGGAATGATCTTAAAATTTAACGCTCGTATTCCATATGCTTTAGTTCATGGTATACTTATACGTTTATTTTATTTACCATATTGAGCATCTATGATCTCCAATTTCTAATGTTTCACTTCCCCATGTTATAAAGAAATGTTTTAGGTATAAGTACTATGTGTGGATATCTTTGTGGATGATGTTTAAAAACATTCACCAATATAGGATATTTTTTTTCATGTTTCCAATCACAATAAACTATTTTGGTACTCAAACATGTATTTTTATAATATACTGAGTATTCATATAAAATGTCATAATACCCATGTATATTAATTCTAGAAATCTATAAACTCTACTATCCTAACAAGAAGAAATAATATGCATTATAACTATAAATATATCCATACCTAATGATTGGAAGTAGTGTTGCGTCTGATTCTTTCATAACTGAAAATCATTTCAAATGAAGATCGATTTCCATTTGCGATTAATAACCTCCATTAAAACCCTTATAGGAGAAACACTTATTTTATCATTTATATATGATACCAATTGTTAGTCCACAAGTTTAAATACCCTGGGGGGAGAATCATGGTATGATATATGAAAACAACATCCTCAAAAGACCTTTTTTCATTGATAATGAAAAAAATACACTATCCATTTCCAATAGAAATATATGGGAAGATATTAAATCATACACAAGACATAACAAATTTAAATGGTTCACCCACATTGGTATATGTCTAAGAAGAATATTTATGATTTTTTATACCAAATCCACTAAAGTTCACAATTTTTATAATGTTCGGGGAGGACTCGCTAACCCTCTTGGTTTACAAATAATCAAAATATGAAATTAAATTAATCTCTGAAATAAAGTGTTCACATCAATCCTTGGGATGATTATTCTTTAAATAACATGAATCAACATGATTTAAACCTCATTTGGTGAGTCATTAATATCCAATTTCATCCAATTAATGAACAAAACATTAGAAAATAATTTATTTTAAAATCAATATAAGTTTGAACAATTTTTTCATGTAACATTTGTGTTGCTTTCTTGCAACATTACCAATGTTCAAAAATCTGTTATGTCTTTTCATGTAGTATTAACCTATTCAAAAATATTCACCATTCCATGAAACTCTTAATTTCCATAAAAAAATTTGGATTTTCATGGTAATAATTTTTTCTTATATAGAAAAGTACCCTTTCATTAACAAAATAATTTTTTAGTTGTTTCATTGTGCATAAAATTTACTAATTAAACTGTTACATTATTTAGAGCCATGACATTCTTTAAGCGCATATCTACCCAAACTAATGGGGTATATTCCAACTTTAGTGAACTCATGTCCATCAATAGAAAACAATATAATTAATATTGGTCCGACAAAGTGTTATAATAAGACACTAATAATGTTCATACCTTGTCCTGAAATTAGTCTTTGGGATATCATTCTCCTCAATCCTAATATGGTGGTAACCACATTGGAGATCAATAATTTAAAACCCAATCACCCCTATAAACTTATCAAAATAATATATAATTTATGGAAACTGATAATTTTTTTTCTTGATACTCAATTGAGCTTTCTATAATTAGAATATACAAAATGGTTTATGTCATTATTATTCAAAAAAATGAACTGAAACCTCCCAAGGAGACTTATTGGGTTGAATAAATCCTTTTGAAATCAATTCATCCTTCTGGGTCATTAAATCATTTTTCTATCATGTGTCATTCATTAAGATGGAATATATATTTCTAAATAATTAGGTAAAAAAATAGAAAACTCTAACTCCCTCTCAATTTGGGAAACCATAAAAAATCATTGAAGAAAATATACATAACCATTGGAGGAATATCACCCCATAAAGGTTCATACCCCAATTCAAAACTATACATTGATATCATCATTATAATATTTAGATGGGAAGTATAACAACCCTTCTCTTAATTTCACACCTAAAGATAATTTATTACATAAAACATTCACTTTATAAAACATAGAATATCAAATGTTCTAGTGTCTCTAGGGCTTAGGAATATTATAGAACAATAAGAAACATTAAATGGACATCTGTATTGAAAACTACTTTTACATGACCACACACAATCCTTCGTACTAAGCATTGGATTAGGTAACCTAAGCACATGCATAAAAATGTTATTTATAAATCCCAATAAGGGAGTAATAAAAACATAACATGAATAATATAGTACATTTTAGGCATTAGGTATATCAATGGAGTGCAAAATAAACATGAACATAAAGGCATGATATAGAATGATTATCAAAACTTGGAAATGTTTCAACAATGTTTAACAAGATATTATCATGAGATAAGGATCAATGCACATGGAGCATGAGTAAACCCTAATTTCAGTTTAATTATAATCAGTAAAATCTCTTTTTACATGACATATCCAGATACTAGTCGTTAACCAATGCATTAGTGCGCTATCAGGGTGCACCCTTCTTGATAATTTAATTTCATCCATAAGTGTGACACATGGATCATATAACAAAGATTCATTAAAAAACATCTTTTATTCCACAATAATATTTTTTGAATTCATACATAAAACTCTATAATCAATAAGTAAATATGAACAATGGTGACAGCCCTTGATAGAGAAAAGAGAAGGGAATTCACTACCCAATGAATTTGGCTTGGAAAATCGCTATGTATTTTCGGCAGCATACCTTTGTGGCAGAATAATTTATAAAAGTGGTTACTAAGAGAGAAAGAGGTGTCTCATCATATGTATATGAAATTGAATGTAAAGGGGTTATATATATATATATATCTGAACATATTTAATGGAATTTAGATTCCTAATAAAAAATAATATCTTGAATCATTCTTCATGTAGATGACGATGGTGGCAGACGAATCATCACGGTTCAATAATAATATTTCTTGGAACATTCTTCATGTAGATGATCAAACTAAATTTTGGGGGGCCAATCATAGGCTCAAGACCAATGGAATTAGCTTCATAAGCATTGGGAAACTTCAATCCTTTAGTTTCACGATGATCAGACGACTGAATCAAGGATCGAAGGAGCTCGGAGGCACGACAATGAAGAACATCGGTTCTAGAAATTTATGAAGAACACGTCATGTATTCCATAAGAGCACACCATGTGGTACCGGCTTAGTAGCATATAGGGTTTCACGATTCTTGAATTTATGATATTAAGTGTTCTCCGAAGAACATGGCATATCGGTCATTACGTGGGACTCAGCGTGTATCTTGGGCAATACAGAGACACAGGAAGGAGTACACGGCCATGTAGTCCACCACACAGCTAGACCAGGCTGGCTACATGGGTTACCCCATGTACTAAATACACAGGATAGAGCACATAGGATAAAGCTGTGTACGGGCACACGACCATGTACATAGAGCCGAACCTAGTTACTCAGACACGGCATGTGATCTGTTCTACACACCACATAATGACTTTCCTATATGAACAACCTTGAGACACGTGTCATAGTAAACGGGTAGTACATAGTGTCAGAAGACAAGGCGTGTGACACTTCTACACGCTGTGTACATTTCAGTACATGGCTTGATCTTTTTCTCCATTGTATTATGAACATGCTTTGTTTGGGTTAGTACCCCTTTTTCTCATTCCCCTAAAGGTCAGGTATCTTTTCCTACTACAGAAGTATGATCCCTTCTGTAGGAATTTCGGAGATAGAGTCAGGTATCCCTCTGAGAGTCTTGAAGTGATATCCTCTATCCATTCTTGACTCTAGGTAGAGTTAGTAATCGACATGACTACTTCCATAGGGCGCCGATCCTCTACCTATTAGGTGAATTCTAGATGAGTCGCACTATCCTCCAAGGCCATGACAGTGATCCTCACCAGTGTATCGTGATCATTTCCCTACTAAGGAGTGTGTCCTCCTAGAAAAACTGCATCTATCTCTTGTGACATTTCCTGATGGATAGTACTTCTCAGATGGACGTCATCAGAGCTATCAAACTCATAGAGTGAGTTCTCCCAGGCGAGTGCTTTGTTGAACCTTCGAACTAAATCCCTTGCGGGGGTAAGTTGTGGCGTGACTTGTCCCTAGACTACGGGTTTGGGATTTGAGTATATTTGAATTGTGATATCCTAATATATGTTCAGTAGACATATACTATGTAGACATGACTGTGCCTTTTCTTTTGCGTATTTCTTTGTGGTTTTTGGGGTCCTCTACTAAGTATTGTTATACTCACCCCTACACTAGATTTTCTCGCAAGTGTTATGTCTTGTGTAGACGATCAGTCTTTTGATAGAGTCCAGGGCAGGCCTAGACAAGACAAAGATTTTTGTGTTCCCTATAGGCCGAGGTATTTCTATAGCTACAAGCAGTAGTCCCAGTACCTCTTTGTGTTTACTGGTTAGACTTTTTTATTTTCAGACTCTTTTTTTGGTGGGCTTGTATTCTCACCCAGTTTACTTTCAGTACATTATTTTCTATCGCACACTGTTGGTTGGGTTTAGTTTCATACATGAATTTTTTCCCTAGTGTTTTTAATTACATTTAAGAATTGTGGGATTGGAGATGTGTGTATTTATAGGTACTTAGGCAATGCCTCCCATGTTAGTAATATTCTTACTCGGTGCTATTCACCAGCCCCAGGCCTATTGGTGGTGGGAATGGGTAGTCTTGGCCTAGCCCCCCCCTGGGATGGTTCAGGATAGAGTGGTATCATAGGTTGTCAGTTCTACATTAGGACAAAGAGTTTGTGAGGTTGGTTTTGGGAAATAGTGTTAAGTGTTTCGAGCTCGACTTTCAGGCCAAAGACTCTAGTGTTGGTGTGGGCGGCCGACATATCCATACACCAAGACTCTGATAAACTCCTTTTTGACATGGTTCATAAAAACATTAGTTTCATGGAAATAAAAGAATGGTACATGCATCATATAGTTATTGGTTTTGTTTTCTAAGTCCTTTGTGTCAGCTATCTAGATATACTCATTAAGCATGGTACATATTGTTTCCTTACAGGATGCCTCCATGAAACATACCCTCTAGGATTCAGTACCATGTTCATGAGGATGAACCCCTCAGTGATGATGCTTCGATACAGGGACCAGTTCCCTAGGCATTTCCACCAGGTGGTGCACCTGATATACCCCCACTAGTGGAGTTGCCTGTGGTACCTGCAGTAACAACCAATGAGGAGCGCTTATTGAGCACATTCCATGAGTTCCAGAGACAGAGACCCCTCAGGTTACGAGGCGAGACCGACCTTCAAGCAGCTAAGGATTGGCTTAAGGCAGTGACCAGAGTTTTCCATATTATGAGGACACCATCGAACTAGATGGTGATCCTTAGAGTGAGCCTTATTCAGGGTTCGTTGGGGTGATGGTGGAGTCTGACCACACAGACTCTCTATGTGGAGACACTTTCTTGGATGGAGTTTGAGTGACTCTTTTGGAAGTAGTTATCTCTAGTTACGCTAAGAGAAGTGCACATCTAGGAGCTTCTTTAGATCCCATAGGGTGGTTTGACGGTAGTTGACTATTCATCGAGGATCACCAACCCCACCAGGTATTCGATGGATATAGTCAAAGATCAATACGTCAGAGCTCGAACCTTCGACCGAGGTCTACGAAGGGACATCTAATCTTGTGTCGTGCCAATATGAATATCGACTTATGCTAGCGTGCTCGAGCGAGCCTTGGTGATCGAGATATTTTTAGCAAAGTGGAGATAGCCGACAATAGTCAACAGCAGGAACACATGGGCGGAGACCTCAGTAGAAGGGAGCCAATGTTAGGAACAGGTATTAGGATGTGGGAGCCATCATAGGAGGACCCAAGATAGGGGATCGACAATTCAGGGCCCTCAGGATGGATCTAGTCAGCCTAGGGATAGGTGGTGCTACTCATGCGATGGTAGGGGTCATATCTAAAGATATTGCCTGACCCATCGAGCTGCTGACAGGGAGGCGGTGGATGGAACACCAAGGCAGAGGCAAAGAGTGGAGCAGACAGACCCTCCATGTGGTATATGTGGTAGAGGAGTAGGGACAACTGCAGGTGGGGGTAGACGCTTCGATCTACTTCCATCACCACCCCTTGGAGGTCCGCACCAGGATCAAGGAGATCGGGGAAAAGGGCGGGGATAGTTTCATGTAGTTGAGGCATATGAACTAGGGACTCTAGGGATGATCTCATGTATGTTCTGTGTCTTATCTACCTTAGTTGTCGTACTTATAGACAAAGTTTCCAATCATTCCTTCATCACCACATGTCTTGTGCAAAACTATGAGATTCCTATGGAGCTATTGAATCGATATTTAGCCTTAGAGATACCTACGGGAGGAGACTCTATGATCACATACCTTTGCAGACAGTGTGATATTACCCTTGGAGGTGAGTGTTTTGGTTGGAACCTCATTGGGCTAGCGTCGAGGCCTTACAATGTCATTCTCGGTAAGGATTGGTTATCATTGTTCCATGATCAGATTGTCCGCATTAGGTGAAGGGTGTAGTGTGTCCGTAGTGACGGGACAAGGATTTATTTTGTCATAGAAAAGGAGACCCATGCAACATAGAATGAGATCATGCATATGATGGTGCAGTCTATCACTCAAGAATTAACTAGCCTTTCTCTTAGAGAAGTAGATGTTATGAGCTCCCAGTTCCCAGAAGTAGTGGCAGAGTACGAGGTCGTATTTCTTGATGATGTTCCAAGACTACCTCCCCATCGGGAAATCGAAATCGGTATCGTATTACACCCTAGGATAGCACTAATTTCCCCATCAGCATATCGAATAGCCCCCGTAGTGCTTCACGAGCTGAGGGTGAAGTTGGAAAATTTTTAGAGAAAGGGTTTCGTAAGACCCTGTGTTTCACCCTGGACAGCCATAGTCTTGTTTTCCAAGAAGGTAGATGTGAGATTGAGGTTGTTCATGGAGTATCGACACATGAATTAGGTAACAGTGAAGAACAAGTATTCCTTGTCGAGAATCGACGAACACTTAGATCATCTAGGAGGGGAACAATGGTTCTAAAAGGTTGACATTTGATCAGGTTATCACTGGTTACAATTAATGGGTGAGGATATACTGAAGAAGGATTTCAGATGTTGTTACGGTCACTATGAGTACATGGTGATGCCTTTTGGTGTGACAAACACCCCTATAATTTTCATGGGATTGATGAACTGGATCTTCCAGCCGTACATAGATCGGTTCATAGTGTTCTTCATTGACGACATCCTTGTTAACAAGAATGAAATATAAGGAGACAATATTTCCATATATGTAATTATATGTATAAATATGGTTCTTTTATATATTTATAATAAATTTATATTTATTTTTTTATGAGGTTTTTATGAGTACACAGAGAGTCATGACCCAAGGTAGGGGACTTTCATCTCAAATTTTATTTCCATGAGATAAAAGAATTATTTACAACCCATTTAATTTGTGTGGTATATGTAATGACCATGGATTTATTATATTTATCATATAAATAAACTATGTTTTATTAAAATATGAATTCTTGGATATTTATTTCAGGGGGGATAATGTTTTCAAATTTACCAAATCTATAAATAAGTTTTGTCTAATATATCCTTCCTTGAGGCACATATTTGGTTATGAACATATGTTGTTTAACAAGGTGTATATGATTCTAATTAAAATTTTATGTAATTAGTTTTATTTTATTTTATTCATCATTTAATATAATTTTCTTACATAAATATTATTAACCATTGTAACCAAGTGGTAAGAGTTTATTGAAACAATCTCATCGCTTTTCATGACCATTAATGATTATGTTTATTTGGATGAAATATTATCATCCATATCTCAAGAATAATCATGAAATTTATTATCCTATGTGTAATCAATATATATCTAGGTATGTGTTCCATTTCCCCACTCCCAGGCACTTATTAGAATTAATAAAAAACATTTAAGAAAAATCTTGATGCATCTCTCCCTTCAGTTAAAAATATGTTTTATTTCCAAACCATGTTTTCAAAAATGTTTTAGAAAATTGTTTTAAAATGATATTTTAATATCATTTTCATGTAAAAAGGATTTTGAAGTTGTTTTATGGTTTTAAAATCTTTTTTTTTATGTTTTAATTGTTTGTTCATAGAAATAGGTTTCAATCAACTTTCACCCTTCATTCAAATGTTTTCAAGAAAAAAGGATTTCAATACATATTCAATATTCTTTCATATGTTTCCATGTAAAAAAGGTTTTAAAAACATTTTAAATAATTTATATAATTTTTCATATTATTTTCAAATAAAATTGTTTTGAACAATTTTCAATCATCTTTCAAATTTTTTCATGTAAAAAGGTTTTCGAAAGGTTTTAATGATTTTTTATATGTTTTTAAATTATTTTCGAAGAATTTTTATTGAATTTTTTTATGCATATAATATATTTTTTTATGGAAAAAACTTTTCAAAATGATTTTGAGTATTATTTATTTTTCTTCAATGTATTTTCTATGAAATTTATTTTCATCTGGTTTTATGTATTAAAAATACTTTTTCAAATAACAGATTATATTTTTATAAAGAAATGTTTTTGAAGGATATTTTAAAATTATTTTCCCTCTATGTTGACATCCAATGATGTTACTCATACCTTTATAAGAAATGATATAATGGTTCCACTCACATTATTTTAATTAATGGGTTATGCTTAATTTCATAGTCTTTATAGAACCTATTTCTATTTCGTGTGTCATAGGTTTATAGAATCCATTTCTCTTTTATGGGTTATATGTTTATTAAAAATGTTTCCCTTTATTGGGTTATTCTTATAATGAAATGGTTATGAAACCTGTATCCTTTTCAACAGTTTTTTATATGATTTCATTTTGATGATACCAATTTAATTTCAAGGGTTATGATATGATTGTTTATGATTTTGTGTGAAATTTATATATGATTTCATTATGATATGGGTGGGTCCTATATCTCCCTCCATGCATTGGATAAAGATTTATATCTCATTAGATTGATAAAGATGGTCTTGGGAATGAAAAATTACTAATACATTGGAAATGGTCGTGAACCAAGATTACCATGAATGTATGCGGAGTCGACTCATACAACAAATAAGTCCATGGGAGTCTTCCATGACTACAAATATAGTATGGGGGAGTGAACCCAAACTACCATTATGGTATTTTATGTGATTCGTTGGCAACTATGGAAGTCATATTATATGATTATGTGTTTTCTATAATTCTATGTTTTTATACTATGTTATGATTTCATTTTCAATGTCATTTTTTTCATTAATATTTTTGTCTTATAAAATACCAATATTTATTATGATAACTAATATGTAGGGTATGATCTTCAAATGTAACACTCATGTTCCATACGCTTTCAATCATGGTATACTTACACGTTTATTTTATTTACCATACTGAACATATAAGATCTCTAATTTCTAAAGGTTCTTTTCTCCATGTTATTATGAAATGTTTTAGGTATAAGTACTACTAGTGGATATCTTTGTGGATGTTGTTTAAAAAAATTCACCATGATATGAGATTTTTTTCCATGTTTCTAAACACTCTAAAATATTATGGTCCTTAATCATGTGTTTTTATAATATACTGAGTAATCATCTAAAATGTCATAATACCCATGTATATTAATTCTGGAAATCTATAAACTCCACTATCCAAAAAAGAAGAAATACCATGCATCATAACTATAAACATATCTATACATAATTATTGGAAGTACAGTTGCATCTAATTATTTCATAACTGAAAATCATTTCAAATGAAGATCGATTTCCATTTGTGATTAAGAACCTCCATTAAAAACACTATGAGAGAAACACTTATCTTATCATTTATATATAATACCAATTGTTAGTCTAAAAAGGTTAAATACCCTGAGGGGTGAATCATGGTATGACAGATGAAAATAGCATCCCCAAAAGATCTTTTTTCATTGTTAATAAAAAATCCACAATCCATTTCCAATAGAAATATAAGGGAAGATATTAAATCATACGTGAGACATAACAAATTTACATGATTCACCATCATTGGTATATGACTAAGAAGAATATTATTGATTTTTTTATACAAAATCCACTAAAGTTTATAATTTTTATAATGATTGGGGAGGACTCGATAACCCTCTTGGTTTACAAATAATCAAAATGTGAAATTACATTAATCTCTGAAATAAAGTGCTCACATCGATCCTTGAGAAGATTTTTCTTTAAATAACATGAATTAATATGATTTAAACCTCATTTAGTGAATCATTAATATCCAATTTTACCCAATTTGTGAAAAAACATTAGAAGCTAATTTATTGTAAAATTAATATAAGTTTGAACAATTTTTTTCAAGCAACATTTGTGTTTCTTGCGTGCAACATTTATAATGTTCAAAAATATGTTATGTTTTTTCATGTAGTATTAACCTTCTCAAAAATATTAACCATTCCCTGAAACTCTTAATTTTCATAAAACATTTAGATTTTCATGGAAATAATTTGTTCTTGTAGAGAAAAGTACAATTTCATCAACAAAATAATGTTTTAGATTTTTCTTTGTGCATCAAATTTAATAATTAAACTGTTAAATTATTTAGAGCCATGATATTCTCTAAGCGTAGATCTACCCAAACTAATGGGCTATATTCCAAATTCTGTGAAATCATGTTCATCAATAGAAAAAAATAGAATTATTATTGGCCGAAAAAATTGGTATACTGAGACACTAATAGTGTCCATACCTTGTCCTTAAATTAGTCTTTGGGATATCATTATCCTCAATCCTAAGATGGTGGAAACTAAATTGGGGATCAATAATTAAAAACCCAATAACCCCTATAAACTTATCAAAATAATATAAATTTAATGGAAACTGATACTTTTTCTTTCCTGATACTCGATTGAGATTTCTATAATTTTAATATACAAAATGGTTTACGTTATTATTCTTAAAAAAAAATGAACTGAAACCACCCAAGGCGACTTATTGGGTTGAATAAATCCTTTGGAAATCAATTCATCCATCTGTGTCTTTAACTCATTTTTTCCAGCTTGTGTCATTCATTAAGATGGAATATATATTTCCAAAGTATTAGGTAAAGAAAATAGAAAACTCTACCTCCCTCCCAAGTGGTAAACCATAAAGAATCAATGAAAAATATCCACATCTATTGGAGGAATATCACCCCATAAAGGCTCATACCCCAATTCAAAACTATACATTAATATCATCCTTCCATGATTTAGATGGGAAGTATAACAACCCTTCTCTTAATTTCACACCTAAACATATTTTTTTATATAAAACATTCAGTTTATACCACATAGAATATAAAAATTTATAGTGCCTTTGGGGCTTAGGAATATTACATAACAACAAGAAACATTAAATACACATTTGTATTGAAAACTTCTTTTACATGACCTCACACAATCCTTCGTACTAAGCATTGGATGAGGTATCCCAAGAATATGCATAAAAAATGGTGATATATAAATCATAATAAGGGAGTAAGAAAAACATAACATGAAGAATATAGTACATGTTAGGCATTTGGTATATCAATATAGCGTAAAATAAACATGAACCTAAAGGCATGATATAGAATGATTATCAAAACAAGGAAATGTTGCAATAATATTTTACAAGATATTAGCATGATCCAAGGATAATTTCACATGGAGCATGAGTAAACCGTCATTTAAATTTTATTATAATTTGTAAAACTTCATTTGACTTTATGTATCCATATACTCGTCTTTAACCATTGCATTGGAGTGCTACTAGGGTGCGCCCTTCTTAATAAATTAATTTCATCCATAAGTGTGCCACATGGATCATATAACAAGAATTCATTAAAAAATATCATTTATTCCACGATAATTTTTTTTTGAATTCATATATCAAACTCTATAATCAATAAGTAAATATGCATAATGATGATATCCCTTGACAGAGAAATGGGAAGCGAATTCACTACCCCATGAATTTGGCTTGGAAAATCACTGTGTAATTTCAGCAGCATAACTAGGTGGCAGAAGAATTCCTATAAATGGTTATTGAGAGGGAAAGCAGTGTCTCATAATATGTATATAAAATCAAATGTATATGGGTTATATATACACACACACACACACACACACACACACACACACATATATATATATATATATATATGTCCCAACATATTTAATGGAATTTAGATTTATAATAAAAATTTATAGCATGAATTCAAATGAGAGATAAATCTCGTATGATATTTTGAAATGGTAACAGATGTACGTGGGAAGGATTAATGAAATAGAAAGGGGTATCTCATCATTCAAAAATAAGGTGGGCATTATAGGGGAGGTGAGAAATCATTCCCCAAAATTTGTAATTGAAATTACAGTGGTTTAATAACATAATGAAACCTGGACAAAAATGAGAATGAAATAAATCTCTTACTTGGAAGTGTGATCCCAAAGGCTTGGGAGTGGCTTGAGAGAGGCTACATGGGAGTTTGGGGAACCTCTAAATGATTTTAGAGAGAGAAGGGAATGGTAGGAAAATTTTAATATCCCATATTTTCCATGTATTATTTTTTAAATATTATATGGAATTATTTCGTGACTAGAAATTTCGACGGCATGTGATATCAAGGCCTGGAGTTCCCGGAATAAATGTTTGAAATAAATTAATATTTTGAATAGTGTATGTGGGCGGTTTTCCTATAAAAGTGTAATATAATTTAAATGGTTTCCTGGATCAGAAATCTGAGGGCACCGTTGCCTCCTGAGCAACGGCTTTACCTTTGGTGAGGCCAAACATCGATCGACATGGATCACCTGGAAAAGATAGTTTTTGGATGTTTAATGAAAATAAAATGAAATAATAATTTATTTTATTTTAAATTTCCCTTTTTTATTAGTGACCTGATTCCTCCCTTTTTAAATACCTTCTTATGGAAAGTTCATAGGGTTAGCCTCATAACCCTACAAATTGAGAGAGAGGCTCTTGGAGCTTATATGGAAAACCCGTTGGCGGATGATGATGAAACTTTTTTGGATTCGACAAACCTCGCCAACGAACGTGACAAGATGATTGTTCATCAATTGGATTGAGTTTGGGGTTGTTATTTCAATTCTTCTTCCATTTTCATGGATTAGAAGATAGATAGAGGTCAACCAACGAACAAGTTGATATGTGGAATCATACGTTTTTGCGGGAGAGTTTTTATTGGGTAGTTCTTGATTAAATAATCCATGCTTGATTAATTTTTTGATTATACTTCATTTGATCCTACTAATGGGAGTGGATCAATGTCAGGATGAACAAAGGTGGAGGATCGTTCCTCGAGTTGCTTTAGGATTTCTCTCCTCTTTCTTTTCTCTTGTGTTCCTCGCATTCTTCATGGGAAGATGAACAAAAGGTTTTTTCACATCTGTTTTGCTATGAAAAGATACCAAATTTGGAGATCTGACATCGTGGAAACCTAGAATAGGTGTGATGATGATGGCAGAAGATGAATCGAAACACATTTTTGGGGGCTGATCAGAGGCTTGAGATCGATGGAATCAGCTTCATAAGAATTGGGAAACCTCAAACCTTCAGTTTCACGATGATCAGATGGCCATATCAAGGATCGAAGGAGCTCCGAGGCACGACGATGGAGAATGATTGTTCTAGAAATTTAAGAAGAACACATCATGTATTCCAAAAGAACACGTCGTGTGGTACCGGCTCATCAGCGTCTAAGGTTTCACGATGCACGAATTGATGACACATAGTGTTCTCTGAAAACATGGAATGTGGGTCCTTACGTGGGACTCGACATGTATCTTGGGTAATACACAAACACAAGATGGAGCACATGACCATGTAGTCCACCACGCAGCTAGACTAGGCTGGCTACACGGGTTACCCCATGTACTGGTTACCCGGGATGACGCACATGAGATAAATCTATGTATGGGAACACAACCACGTACACGGAGCCAACCCCAGTTACTCGGACATGGCGTGTGATCTGTTCTACACACCATATACTAACATTCCTACACGACCAGCCTTGCGACATGGGTAATAGAAAACAGGTTGTACCCAGTGTCATAAGACACGGCATGTGACACTTCTTCACGCCATGTACATTTTAGTACACGGCTTGATATTCTTGTCCATTGTATCATGGACATGCTTTGTTTGGGTTAGTGAACCTTTTTCTCATTCCCCTGAAGGTCATGTATCGTTTCCTACTACAAGAGTATGACTAGATCAGTAGGACATTCAGAGATAGGGTCAGGTATCCTTCCGAGAGTCCCAAGGCGATATCCTCTATCCATTCATGACACTAGGTAGAGTCCGGTATCGATGTGAATACTTTCACAGGGCGCTGATCCTCTACCTATTAGGTAAATTCCAGATGAGTCGTGGTATCCACTAAGGCCATTATAGTGATCCTCACCAGTGTATCATTATCGTTTCTTAACTTAAGAGTGTTTTCTCCCAAAAAAAGTGTACCTATCTCTCGTGACCTTTCCTGAAAGATAGTACTTCTCAGACGGACGTCGTCAGAGCTATCAAACTCATGGAGTGAGTTCTCCCTGGTGGGTGCTTTGTTGAAACTTAAATCTTAGTCCCTAGTGGGGGTATGTTGTTGCGTGACTTGTCCCTCGACTACTAGTTTAGGATTTGAGTTTATCTGAATTTTCTTCTCCTATTATATATTCAGTAGAAATATAATATGTAGAGCTGAATGTTCCCTTACATTGTGTATTTATTTGTGGTTTTTAGGGTTATCTTTTGAGTATTGTTATACTCACCCCTACACGGTCTATTCCCACACATGTTATGTCTTGGGCAGACGAACAACCTTTTGAGAGATTCCAGGGTAGACTATGACCAGAACAAGATTATTGAGTTCCCTACAGGACGAGGTGTTTCTACGACTACGAGCAGCAGTCAAAGTATCTCTTTGTGTTTACTGGTTAGACTTTGTTGTTTTCATACTCTTTTTTTGGAGGGCTTGTATTGTTTCCTCATTTACTTTTAGTACATTATTTTCTATCGTACTATGTTGGTTGGGTTTAGTTGTATACATGCGATTTTTCCCTATATTTTTTATTTACATTTCAAAATTGTGGGATTAGAGATGTGTGTTTGTACATGTACTTAGACAATGCCTCCCATGTTAGTAATATTCCTACTTGGTGCTAGTCACCAGCCCCTCGCCTATTGTAGGTGGGAATGGGGAGTCGTGGCGTGGCCCCCCCTAGGATGGGTCATGATAGAGTGGTATCAGAGGTGGTTGGTTCTACCATAGGACAAAGAGTTTGTAATTTTGGTTTAGGGAAACAATGTTAAGTGTTTCGAGCTTAGCTTTCAGGCTAGAGACTCCAGTGTTGGTGTGCGCGACCGAATTATCCATACACCAGGACTCTGAAGACCTTATTTTCGACTCGGTACATGACAACATTAGTTTGACGGAAATAAAATAATGGTACATGCATTATATAGTTATCTGTTATGTTTTCCATGTCCATTGTGTCACCTATCTAGATATACACATTAACCATGGTACATATCATTTTCTTACAGGATTCCTCCATGACACATAACCACTAGGATTCAATAGCACAATCATGAGGATGAATCCCTCAGTGATGAGGCTTTGATTCAGGGAACCGTTCCCCAGGCGTTGACACCAGGTGGTGCGGCTGCTATACCTCCACTAGTGGAGTTTCCTGTGGTACCTACAGTACCAACCAATAAAGAGTGTAGGTTGAGTGCGCTCCATGAGTTCTAGAGACAGAGACCCCTCAGGTTCCGAGGTGAGCCCGACCTTCAAGAGGATGAGGACTAGCTTGAGGCAGCGACAAGAGTTTTCCGTCTAGCGAGGACAATAGTGAACCAGATGGTGATCCTTTAATCAAGACTTCTTCATGGTTCGGTGGGGCGATGGGGGAGTCTGACCACACAGACTCCCAATATGGAGACACTTTCATGGATGGAGTTTGAGTGACTCTTTAGGGAGGAGTTATCTCTGGTTGCGTTGAGAGCAGATCACATCTAACAGCTTCTTTAGCTCCCAAAGGGTATTTTGATGGTAGCTGACTATTTATCATGTATCACCAACCTCGCCAGGTACTTGATTGTTATGGTCATAGATCAATACCTCATAGCTTGGTCCTTTTATCGTGGTCTACGAAGGGACATTCGAGCTTGCGTCGTGCCTCTATGCATTTCAACTTATGCTGGAGTGTTTCAATGAGCCTTGGTGATCGAGGGATTCTTCGCAGAGTAAAGATAGCCGACAAATTTCAGCAGTAGGTAGACATGGGTGGAGACCTCGGTAGCAGTGAGCCGACGTCAGGCACATGTATAAGGACGTGGGAGACATCATAGGAGGACCATGGATAGGGGATCTACAATCAAGGGATCTCAGGCTGGATCTAGTCATCCTAGGGATAGATGGTTCTACTTATGCAATGGTAGGGGGAATCTCTATAGAGTTTTTCTGACCAATCAAGATGCTGGAAGAGAGGCGGTGGATGGACCACCGAGGCAGAGGAAAAGAGTGGAGCAGACAGACCCTCTAGGTGGAAGACGTGGTAAAAGAGTAGGGACACCTGCAGGTTGTGGCAAATGGTTCGATCTACTTCCACTACCACTCCTTGGAGGTCCACACAAGGATCATGGAGCTGGGGGACAAGGGCGGGGATAGATGCATGTATTTGAGGCATTTGACCAAGGGATCTTACCCTTGGATGTGAGTGTTTCGGTTGGAACCTCTTGGTGGTAGCGTCGATGCCTTAAGATGTCATTCTCGGTATGGATTGGTTATCTTTGATCCATGCCCAGATTGTTTTCTTAAGGCGAATGGTGATGTGTGTCCTTAGTGATGGGATGATGATTTATTTTGTCAAATAAAAGGAGACCCATGAAGAACATAATGGTCTCATGCATAGGAGGGTTCAACTGATCACTCAGGAATTTTCTAGCCTTTCCCTTAGAGAAGTAGATGTTAAGAGCTCCTAGTTCCCAGTAGTAGTGGTGGAGTATGAGGTTGTATTTCTTGAATATGTTCCAAGACAACCTCCCCACTGGGAAATCAAGATCTGTATCAACTTACACCCTGGGACTACTCCGATTTCCTCATCTGGATATCGGATGGATCCCGTAGTGCTTCATGAGTTGAAGGTACAGTTGTAGGATTTGTAGAGAAAGGGTTTTGTAAGACCCTATGTTTCACCCTGGGCACCCATAGTCTTGTGTTCCAAAAAGGAAGACGTGAGTTTGAGGTTGTCTGTGGACTACCAGTGCATGAATCCGGTAACAGTGAAGAACAAGTATCCCTTACCAAGAATCAATGACCTCTTAGATTAGCTAGGAGGGGCACAATGGTTCTCATAGGATGACCTTTGATCAGGTTATCACCAGTTACGAGTATGAGTTGAGGATATTCCGAATAAGGCTTTCATATGTCGTTACAGTCACTATGAGTACATGGAGATGCCATTTGGCGTGACAGACACCCCCATAATTTTCATGGGACTGATGAACTGAATCTTCCAGCCGTACACAGATTGGTTCGTAGTGGTCTTCATTGACGACATCCTTCTGTACTCGGCATCAAGGGAAAAGCATGTGAGACACCTTTAGATGGTTCTAGATGTACTCTAAGAGAAAAAAATTTATGGGAAGCTATCGAAATTCCGGTTTTGGATTTAGGAGGTCCAAATTCTAGGACATGTCATCTCACTAGTTAGTGTAGCTTTGGACCCAGCCAAGTTGGAGGCAGTGTTTTCATGGGAGCCACCTCAGAGCGTGACTGAGGTGCGAAGATTCCTTTGGATGGTAGGATATTACTGGAGATTCATTCCGGATTTCTCACGGATATCAGCACCAATGGATGCCTTAACCAAGAAGGGAAAACCCTTCATATGGACAAATAAGTGCCAGTTGGCATTCGAGCAGTTGAGTTAGAGTTTGACGAGCGCTCCGATCATGAGATTATCAGAGGAGGGTGTTGGGTAAGTAGTTTTTTTTGACGCATTGGGGACTGCGCTTGGCTGTTTCTTTATTTAGAGATAGGAATTGATTTCTTATGGTTTTCACTAGCTTAGGCCACATGAAGAGAATTACCATGATCTCGAGTTGGAAGCTGTATTCTTTGCGTTGATGATGTGGGGACACTACCATATGGGTGAGTGGTTTATCATCTACTCTAACCCCAAGAGCCTTAAGTTCCTCTTCTTGATGAAGGATCTAAATCTGAGACAGATATGTTGGCTAGATTTTTTCCAGGACTATGATTTCGAGATCATCTATACTGCTGGGATGGGGAACAAGGTGACAGTTACTCTAAGAAGATGGGTGAGCTCACAACTATTGAGTGAGGTGACAGAATAGTTAGCCACATTGCAGTTATCCTTCATGGACATAGAAGATACATCTTACCTTTAGTTGATGGTTGTCACCCCCACATTCTTACAACGAGTTAGAGAGGCACAAATTGGTGATGTCGACTTCGAGGCTTTACGTGCACATTTATCCACAAGACATTCTCTTGATGGATATTCGCAAGGTGGAGAGCACAAAATTATTTTCATAGGATGAACTTTTGTTCGAGTGACATCGCAGGAGGAGGACCTGAGATAGTTTCATATGTCCCCTTTGGTGGTACATCCTTGAGTGGTAAAGATGTACCCGGATCTATGTTGACAGTTCCGTTGCAAAGGCATAAAGAAGACAGTATCTGTGTTCGTTTCTCGATTCCTTACATGCTTGTTGGTGAAGGCTGAGCACCAAGTTCCAGCGGTATTAGCTCACTCCCTAGAAGTTTCAGAGTGGAAGTGGGATTGAATATCGATGGACATAGTTATGGTCTTACCACATATGACCAAGGGGAATGATTCCATCTTGGTGATCGTTGAACGACTCACCAAGTCAGCCCACTTCCCAGATATCAGAAGGCAGAGTTCCATAGAGAGCTTGGGACGCCTCTATATGCTAGAGATAGTTCGGTGTCATGGAATCCCTTCGACAATAGTCTCAGATCGAGACGCCCGCTTCACATCTTGGTTGTGGAATGGATTGTAGGATGCTTTTGGGACTCGGCTATGCTTGAGAATGGAATTCTATCCCTAGACCGATGGTCACATGGAGAGGACCATAAAGGTTCTATAGGTTATGTTGCATGCCTATATCTTAGTCTTTGGTTCTAGTTGAGAGGACCACCTACCACTAGTGGACTTTTCATACAACAACAACTACCACTCCACCATTGGTATGACACCTTTCGAGGCATTATTTGGGAGATCCTTCTAGTCACCGCATTGCTAGAATTACCATGGAGAGTCAGCACTCATGGATCCAAAGTTTTTATGAGCTACCACTGATAAGATGTAGATCATCCAGGAGCGGATGAAGATAGCACAAATACTGCAGAAGTCTTATGATGATAGGCGACATATACCTTTTGAGTTTGAGGAGGGAGAGCACATCTTTCTTCGGGTCTCACATCGATGGGGGATAAAAATATTTGACCGGGGTGGAAAGTTATCTCTGATGTTCATTGGACCTTCCCTGATACTGTGTAGAGTAGGTGAGGTGGTGTAACGCCTAGCTCTACTGCCACAGTAGCATCGTGTACATAACATCTTCCACGTGTCATAGCTGAGGAGGTACGTGTATGACCCATCACATGTCATTGACTGGGTGACATGGACATCGAGGATGGAGTGACCTTTGCTGAGTACCCAGTGGAGATTGAGGATCAGTTGGGGAGGACCCTTCATGGGTGATCCATTCCCTTGGTGCACGTTTGGTGTTAGCATGAGAATCTTCAAGAGAGCACGTGAGGGTAGGAGACTCAGATCCCTGCCTAGTACCCTCATCTTTTTTAGTAGCCTTGGTTTTGGATTTTTGAGAATGCAATGCTGCATGGTGGGGAGAATATAATGTCTTGGATTTTTAGTGTATTATTTTATAAATATTATAAGGAATTATTTTGAGACCAGACCTTTCGACGACGTGCGATTCCGAGGCCTGAAGTGCCCAGAATAAATGATTGAAATAAGATAAAATTTTAAACTGCGTGTGTGAGCGGTTTTCCAATAAATGTGGTATATCATTTAAATGTATGCCTGAATCAGAAATATGAGGGCATAGTTTCCTTCAAATAATCGACATTACCATAGGCGAGTCCTAACATCGATCATCGTGGGTCATCTGTGAGAGTTATTTTTTGGACGTTTAATGAAAATAAAATAAAATATTAATTTATTTTATTTAAAAGATTATTTTGTACACAGTGACTTAATAACTCCCCTTATAAATACCTATATATGGAAATTTCATAGGGTTAGCCTCATAAAACTATGAATTGAGATAGTGGATCTTAAATTTTGGAGGATAACCTGTTGGTGGACGACGACGACACATCTTGGATCTGAAGAACCGAGCCAACGAACGCGACGTGGTGATTGTTAATCAATTAGATCGATGATGGGGTTGTTATTTCAATTATTCTTCTCTATTCATTGATTATACGATGGACACGGGTCAACCCACAAATAGGTTGATCATCAAATTCATAATTTTTTGCAGGATGGTATTTGTTGGGTTGATCTTAATGAAACAATCCATGTTAGATTAATGTTTTGATTCTTCTCCGTTTGATTATAGTAACAAGAGCAGATCAACGCTGTGACAAATTATAGTGGAGGACCAATCCTCAAATTTCATTTGGATTTATTTCCACTTTCCTTTCTGTTGCGTTCTTCGTGTTCTTCGTGGGGCGAAAGACAACGGATCATTCCACATCCGTTTTGTGATGCAATGATCCCAAATTTGGAGATCTGACATCATGGCGACCTAGCGGAGGTGCGATAGCGATGCTGGCCAATGCCCGAGAACAACTGAATTAGCTTTATAAGGATCAAGCGACCTCAACCCATCAGTTTTGTGACAATCGGACAACCAGATCGAGGATCAGAGGATCTCTAAGGTGTTGTGATGAAGAAAGTTGATTCTAGAAATTTTTGAAGAACACGGTGTGTATTCCCAAAGAACACACTGTGTGGTACTATCTCCATAGATTTTATGGTTTCTTGAGGTAGGAAGTGATGACACAATGTGTTCTCAGAAGAACTTGGATTGTGGGTCCTTAAGTGGGACTCAGCGTGTATCTCGGGATACAAAGGGAAATGGGATGGAGTACACAACCATGTAGTCCCCCACACGGCTATACCAGGACGATTAGAAGGGTTACCCAGTGTACTGGTTACATGAAATGGTTCCCATGGGATAATACCATGAATGGGCACACAACCGCGTACACAGAGCCGTCCCCAGTTACTCGGACACGACATGTGATCTATACTACATGTAGTGTATTGACTTTCTACATGATAAGGATTTCTACACGGTCCATAGTACATGGGTAGTACCCAGTGTCAGAAGACACGATGTGTGCCACTTCTACACACCATGTACTTTTCAGTACATGGCTTCATCTTCTTGTCCAATATATCTGGGACTTGTTTTGTTTGGGTTAATGCCCTTTTTTCTCATTCTACTAAAGGCCATGTATCGTTTCCTACTTCTAGAGTATGATCCCTTCAGCATGACTATCCGAGATAGAGTCATGTATCCCTTAGAGAGGCCCAAATCGAGATCCTCTATCTATTCTTGACCCTAGGTAGAGTTAGGTATCGACGTGACTACTTCCATAGGGCTCTGATCCTCTACCTAGCAGGTGAATTCTGGATAAGCCATGGTATCCACCAAGTCCCTAATAGTGATCCTCATATGTGTATTGTTATCTTTTCCCCACTCAAGAGTGTGTTCTCCAGAAATGAGTACATCTATCACTCGTTACCTTTCCCAACGTACAATACTTCTCAGAAGAACGTCATCAAGGAAATCAGACTCATAGAGTGAGTTCTCCCAGGTGAGTGCTTCGTGGAACCTTTGAACTGAATCCCTAGTGGGGGTATGATGTTCCATGACTTGTGCTTAGACTTCGGGTTTGGGATTTGTGTATATCTAGACTGTGTTCTCCTATTAAATGTTCAGTATACATATACTGTGTAGAGATGACTGTGCCATTCCTTTGTTTATTGCATTGTGCTTTTTGGGGTCCTCTAAAAGGGAATTTTTATACTCACCCCTGTACAGGATTTTCCAACACATGTCATGTCTTGTGAAGATAAGCATCCTTTGGACAATGTCTAGGGTGGACCAGGACAGGACTAAGATTTCATAGTTCCCTACCAGCTGAGGTGTTCCTACTACTATGAGAAGAAGTCTCAGTACCTCTTTGTGATTACAAGTTGGACTTTGTAGTTTCTAGACTCTTGTTTTTGGTGGGCTTGTATTCTGGCCCAGATTACTTTTAGTACTTTACATTCCTTTGTACTTTATTGGTTGGGTTTAGTTGTATGAATGTATTTTTTCCCTAGTGTTTTTCATTACATTTTAGCATTGTGTGATTCGAGATGTGTGTGTGTGTACGAGTACTTATACAATGCCTCAAATGTTAGTAATATGCCTACTCTATGAAAGTCACTAGCCACTAGCCTATTAGAGGCTGGCATGGGGAGTCACGGCATGGGCCCCACGAGGACGGGTCATGAAAGACGTGCTCTAAGGGTTTTGACTGAAGAGGAATGAGAGATTGGGTGGGTTTATATAGGAAAAGAGAGGAAATTATTTATTACTTAGGTTTTGGACACTACACTTAAACTAATCAAAACCACAAACCATTCATTTTTCGCATGGTTTTTTATAATGGGGAGTGGAAAAAATTATTATATAAGTCCAATTTCTGATCACATTAAAATATTAGGCTTTCTTATGTGGAGGAGTGTCACACTCACAAGGAAATCGTTTTAAGAAGATATAATGTTTTATACATCTTGGAGGGTCCAATAAGGCTTTGTAAAATAAATAAAACAATTATAAAATCACATTTTTAATGGTAAAACATATATTTTATGGACATAATTTTCATAGTATTTTATTAAATTACTATTAGGTCATTATGATGTCATAAAACACATTATATATTTAAATTGTATTTAAATTTTAAACAAAAAATCTACTGTATCAGAAAATTATGAAAAATTAATCATTGGATATTTTTGTTATCCTGATTCAAAAAATAATAATCATTTTATCTAAATAATATTTTAAATATGTGGATTTTTTACTTTTAAAATAAAAATTGAAATTTATTGAAAATTCATGGGTTTTGAAAAAAATATCATTCAAACCTTAATAAAAATTACAATGGTATTCATAATAAATTAAATAATAATTTATAATTAATAAAAATTAATTTAGTAATAATATTTTATTAAAAAAAATTTAATTCAAAAATCCATTAATTGATCAAAATATTTTTCCTAATTGAATATTAACTTAAAATACAATTTTTTCTTTAAAATCTATTTCCAATGTAATAATAAAAACATTAATGTATATTCTCTATAAAAAATGAACATAATCATAGTGCTAGGATCTTGTTATAAAACCTCTTAAAACACCTACATATGACTTTTGGGAAAGGTGTGTGATGGTGATAGACTCTTGGGGAGGCTTAGATAACATCACTATGGTGGTAATCTTAATCAATACACACTTCTCCCATAGGGGGTAATGTTCATGATTAACGTGTTGAAGCTCTACTTGGGCTTGGTCAAGTGTGAAGCCCTGTGACGCTACCTCCTTTCTAACCTTCAACAAATGCGCTTTGTATGGAGTAATTCTACATGATGAGGCCATCAATTCCATTTTCTGAGTAAATTGGATTTGTTAAAGATCAATATTTATACTAATCATGTGATCACTATTAGAAGACTATATTAGAAAAGGTAACAATTCTTAACAGTATTTTAAAATACAAAAACATAAAACTAGCGAAGTGAATATGTTTTATATAAAAATTGTACATAATAATAAATTTAACTAGAAAAGAGGAATTTACATTATTAAATGGTTGTGTTGTAATATTCTTCCCCCCATAAGAAAATTTTCCCTAAAAATTTCCTTTTCCCACACTAAAACAGACGAGGTTAAATCCGCTTCATCACTTACTATGATTTCCATGTTTCTTCTTCAAGCTTGGGGTTTTGCAACAAAACCATGACAATGGCCATTGTATTATTTCATAGAACATTTTCCCTACGATCTAAGATCTTCACCAACTTCTCTTCTATGGATATGTTATTCTCCAATTGTACCACCTATTGATTGAGTTTATGCGATGGGTCTTGTATTTACTTCATCAAAAGTGATACATTGAATACATCTTGTACATGAGATAGGTTTGGTGAGAGTTCTAGTTTACACACACCTATCACAAGTAATAGAAAAATAGTTTTTATATAATCCCTAGTGTAGTATAGTGATTAACCCTAGAAAGTCTCCTGAGGAGGAGTTCTTACAAAATAGTTTGTCACTTTTAATCGAGGCTAAAAATGGGGTGTTTTTAGAATAAATCGAGAAGAAAATTATTGAAAGGAAATTTGAAAATCAATGGCATAAAATAATGATATTAAAAGAGTGATTATGTTGAGGTAGGTTTCCCAATTATAATGTTTTTTTTTCACTTTAATTAAAACCACTTATTTTGATTTGATTAATTTGAGTTTCTACAATCATTTCCTCTCACTTCCTTGGTGAAATTATGATGGTGACAAAAACCTTAGAATGATCCCATTTTGGTTAACTCTCCATCCATGTGAAAAAATGGATGTATTGAATTTCCTCAATTGATTTGGGAAATATCTTATCAGATCTTGTTTATCCAATAAATCAAGAACATTCACTACCACTTATACACATAGTAATGATCATCTAGTTCTTCATCACTAAGCCTTCGTCTATTCCATTTCATATAAAGAAGAAATTAGTGGATGGTGATAATGATAAATTAACCAAGGAAAAAATAAATAACAGATTTGAAATTAAAGAATGATCACACATGATAATAAAAGCCTCTATATGAAATTGAAATAATTTTGAAGAAAAAATAAATTTCATTCAATTATGTCCAATAACTCAATCATTACAAAATAGAAAACCAACCCTTCCCCAACCACTCAAAATGTTTACCCAACCATGTTAAGGGTAATCAAGATGAATCTGGAATAAAAATGTATTATAAATATATGGAAAAGAAAATAATTAAATGAGAGAAAGACAAAAAGTTCTTCTCCTTGGTGTCCTCAAAAGAATGTGATGGAATGAGATTCTTTGAGAGGGAGGAGCTCCCCTACTTTTATAGCCATAATTTCCCCCCCGAGAGTTGATGCATATCATCCCCATTAAATGACCTCTTCACACATTTAACCCTTATTTAATGTTTTTCATAATAATATTGTCCATCTCTCCTCAACTTTGCTACAAATGTGGACAATTACTCCAACAATTATTCTCTTTTTACTCTGACAATTTTTTCTATCCATTCAGAAATTCCAAATTGAAAATCCCAAAATTAAAGTGCATTAATGACAAATAAAATGTCCAATTAACAAATCCTTTCCTTCATGAAATATGTTCCAATACATCGTACACATAAACACACTAAATTTCACAACAATTGGGCCCTCATTGAACGAGTTATGGACCGTACACAAAAAATAAACCGATCTTTAAATAGTTTTCATGGCCAACTTGTGAGCTTCTATTAAGCTTCCATATGGTCGATTCAGATTTTGGTCATGAAGGATGAAACGAATCCCTGAATGTGTAGAATCTTCAAAAGAATAATTTTTCAATATTTATTAGTATAGAAAATGTAATGGCTAAAATATTGAAATAATTAAAAAAGTTAAAAATCCGATATGGGCTATTTTTACTATTCAGCTAAAAATATCACCCATATTATAAAATGCAGAACTTTACCATAAAGTAAAATATTGGTGGGATTTAAAACAATGATATTCAATTTAAATTTATTTAAAATATTAACTCTATCAATTCCCCCTCACTATTCAGTTTGACTCGAAGACAAGTAAACATCAAAATCAACTAAAATCAAATCCAAAACAAATACCAATGAGATATTCCAAATCCATACCTAGAAACAAAATGATATAATGAATCGTCAAAAAAATTATTTCAATTTCTCCATTTTAAATTATTTAGTATATTTCAACTTTATTTCTCATCCCATGTAGAAAAAACACCTATCTCACATGAATTTTTCTCTCATCTCACAATTGTAAATTTTTAACAAGGCTTTTCTTATCCAAACTCATGCAAGAGTCACTGTAGGCTTGATAAATTCTTAAATCTCCACCCAATGTGTGTCAAGAAACTATTTTTTTCATGAGGACATTTCTAGGTTGTTCTATGGATTCTGGTTGAACTGATATAAATGTTAAAAAAATTGGATGAAAAAGGAGGGCTTGGGTATTTTTTAAAAAGAATTGAAAGATTCTAATTTTCACTCAAGTATGGTCTCATTTTCTTCCTATTTATAGAATATAATCTCCTTCATCATGAGAAATCAAGTAATTTTCATGCAATTTTTCATTTTTTCTGAAAAAATATCATCTCAAAATATATTTTTCATTGAATATCTAGATAGGCACAACTTTCTTTTAATATTGGAGTCTTAAGAAAAGCACCACTTCTTTTATCATGAAATCTCTAGAAATAGAATAGTTTTTATCAAAATGAAATCTTCAGTAGAAACACCATCTCTTCAATACTTAAGTTTCTACCAAAAGTATCACTAAATGAGTTAGTTCACCACAAGACATATTCCATCCAAACTTATGTTCAACTAGATCATGAAATTTCACTTCAAGAGTTGGTTAGATAGGAATAAATGGATTGTAATTTGGCTAACCTAATAGACTGTTCACAGATTCTAAGTGCTACAATGATTAATTTATAATGTATTCCACAATAAAAAGTATTATTTTGAAAACGGTTCTTAAGCAGAAATAAATGCCTCAATCATTTAAAACAGAAGTACCTCAAACCCACATGATTTGTTAGGAATAAATAAAATTATAGTTAAAGAAATCATGGTATGGTTCTCTTAAGAAATGAGGTGAATGTATGGAATATGAAAAAAATACTAAAGAAGCCTCATAGGAAAGTGATTTCAAAAATAAAGACAGTGAGATGGGGCATGGGATTTAAAAATCAGAGTACTTTTCATGAAATTCAAAACGATTTGAACATGATACATTTTCATTTCAACATTCATTTATTTCATGTTTCTTGAAATTGATTGGTTTACTAATTGAAATGGTTTTCAAAAAATGTAAATTAAAATCATTTCAGTTAAAAATATCGAAAAACACACAAAAACTGAATAAAAAATCACACAAATATCCTTAAAACACATTATAAATATTAAAACAAACTAATAATAAATATAATAACCTACAAAAGGATCCCCTATTTCAGTATTAAATGATACAGTGTGATCAATGAAGTTAAATGGATTTAACATGTAAATATATTTTTTATTGATTCATAACAAACAAGTAAGTATAAAAGAGAGTTACAACCTGTTATATTCATGGTGAAAATTAAGTTATGCTCTAATATGTCTCACTCTAAAAACCAAAAAATAAAAGAACAAACGAAAACATAAGATATTTATTGAATGAAATAAAAGTAGAAATTGGATGAGAATATAAGGATAGATCTTGGTTTAATCACCCAAGTGGGCCCTCGATTTTGACTACCTCCATATGTGGAGTTCTAATCAGTTATCCCCAATCTGATGGTGGGTTTAGTTTCTTTCTACTAAACCAATAAAAATTATTCTTTTCAGTATGAATATATTTTTTTTGTTGAGGAATCTAAGTATATAGCACAAAAAATCCACCCCCATGGGAATTACATCATACTTTAAGGAGGGGATAGGATAATTAATGAGCCATATTCGTTTCTTTCCACTTCCCTAACATATTCTTCATTCTCTAGTGATTTTTCTAGTTATGCTATATTACTGGAATAATAAAAGGTATTTTCAGAGTATAATTATACTTAAAAAAATAATCAATGAACTATCAATATCAAATTCTTTCTTTTCAATATAAGAAGCTTTTGTCTCCTTTTCCTCCATTAAATACACTTCTATATTCTCATGTACTACCTCACATAAATATTCAGTAAGTTCATGGAGCTATAGCTATTCTTCTTTATGTGTATCTTCATTTTTTATAATCATTATCCAAGGAACAACATACTATTGATGAATCTGAAAATTTCAAGCAAGGGGAGGTGATTAACAGTTTTTTATAAATGTAAAAGACAATGAGTTCCAGTAAATATCATCTCCCCGAGTTTGTTTGACTTCAATCTCTTGTTCATTTGAAAACACTTCTTTGAGTTGAGTTGTAGATGATAGAGGTAGGTAGTTAGGCTCCTCTATTTGTTCTTCAAATTCCAACACATTAGTGGTTTCACCATTTAATGGTTACAAATATTCATCTTTTGGGAGGATATATTGTTCTTCACACTCGTTTTATAATTCATTCAAATAATGTTGGTCCCCACCATGTAGCTCGGGCTCTGATTTCTCTAGGTAGAAATGACATATTCTGTTAGCCATCTAATTTGAACCTTTAGTCCTTAAATGGCCTCTTTGAGTTCCTGAACATGAGATTTTTTATAATAAAAATCAATTTTTTTTATTATTGAATCACCTATGAGCATTCCTTCCATGAAGAGTAATAGTAGTGGGGTTACATCATGGAAATTTTTTTTTTATTTTTTATTTTTAAAAAAGAAAAGAGATATAAATTTATAATTACATTGGGGAACTACCTCCCCAATAATAGCACCACATTAAAGAACGCATGTTATATAGACTGGAAAAACAATTTTTATGTATTCCCTAGTATAGTATATTGAATAACCCATGGAATTATCCTGATGAGGAGTTCACACAAAATAGTATGTCACTTTTAAACGAGGGTAAAAATGGTGTGTTTTTAGAATAAATCTATAAGAAATTATTGGAAGGAAATTTGTAATTTATAGGATTAAAAACAACAATATTAAAAGTGTGATTATATTGGGGTTTGTTTCCAAATTTTAGTGATATCTATTTTCAATTTAATTCAAACCCCTTCTTCTGATTTGATAACATGAGTTTCCCTAATAATTTCCTCTCACTTTTCTTTTTTAATTATGATGGTGAGAGAAAACCATACCAGTATCTTAGTTTGGTTTACTCTCATTCCTTGTGAAAAAGGGTTGTATTGAATATCCTCAATTGACATGGGCAATACCCTATGTGGTCTTGTTTATCCCAAACAATTAATAACTTTCACAACCCCTTTTACACATACTGATGATCATCATGTACTTTATCACTAATCTCTGGTCTATTCCATTGTATATAAAATGAAAATCAATGGAGGGAGATAATAATTATTTAACCATGGAAAAAATCAATAAGAAAATTAAAATTCCAGAACGATCACACTTGATAATAAAATCCATGAAATGAAATTGAAAAAAACTTTGAAGAAGAAAAATATTTCATTCAATTATGTCGAAGAACTCAAGAATTAAAAAATAGAAAACCAACACTTCCCCAATCACTCAAAATGTGTACCCCACCATGGTAATGGTAATTGAGATGTATGGGGAAGAAGAAAGAATTAAAAATTATGGAAAAGAAAAGATATAAAAGATAGAAATCTAAACGTTATCCTCCTTGGTGTCCTCAAAAGAATGGGATGGAATGAGATTCTTTGAGAGAGAGGATCTTCCCTCATTTTATATATAGAATAGGTCCCCCCTAATGATGATGTGTTTTATCCCCATTAAATGACCTATTCACGCATTGAATACTTCTTTAATGATGTTCATAATTATCATTACTATGTCTCCACAAACTTTCAGCATATTGGGAAATTTATTCTGAGAGTTATGGCCATTTTACTCTGACAATTTATTCTATCTTGTTAGAATCTATAGATCATAAACATACATGTTAGAATGCATTAATGACTACTAAAACATCCAAATTCACGTATCCTCTAAATCAGAAATGATTTTTTAAATCATCTTTTGTGTCCACCCACCACATTTCATATATATTGGTCCCACCATTAATGAGTTTTGGATCCCACACCAAATATTGATAGATCTATAATTAGTTTTTATAGTCCAACTAGTGTGTTTTATTTGAGCTTCCATATGGTCGATTTAGCTTTTAGTCATTAAGGTTGCAATGAATCCCTGAAAGTGTAAAATCTGTAAAGGAAAGAAAGTTTCAATTTGTATTAGTGTATAAAATGTTATGAAAAATTACATAAATAATTTAAAACAGTTAAAAATATGAAATGAGAAATTTTTACTATTAAGCTCAAAATATCACCAATATCATAAAATGCATCAATTTATCATCAATTAAGACTTTGGTGGGATTTAAAACAATTACATTAAATGTAAATTTTCTGAACATATTTTTTATATCGCTATTAAATAGGTCATTTCTCCAAAGTGGTCAAGGATCTCAAAAGTGATGATGTACCTTGGACTATTCATTACCTTATTCTAAAATCTCTTAATTCTCTTCCCCAATGATATTAAGAGGAATTCCATGTCTCAAAAATAAAACCCTAGGTCTCGTAGACGATTATCAACAAGGTTCTTTTTTCAACACTATATAGCTTTAATGTGTAGCTAGATGGTCCTATCTTTCTCCCCTATTTCTTCGACCATTTCTGGAACTAAGAGTTTTCTCTCCCCAACTTCATCCGAACATGATGGTGTTCTTCACCTCTTCCCATACTTGGATTTATAATGAGATATTTTTATGTTTGAGTGGAAACTATTATTATAAAGGAACTCAAACAGAGGAAGATGGTGATCCTATCCTCCATTGAATTTCATTGAGAATGCTTTCAACAGTTCCTTGAGTGTTTGGATAGTCCACTCAGATTGACCATCAGTTTGAGGATGATAATCCATACTAATATTCAACTCAGTAGTCAGAGAATATTAAAGACTCTTCCAAAAAATATAGGTGAATCTTGGATCTATATCAGATACAATAGATAGTGGTACTCTATGCATCCTTACCACTTCTATGATATATATGTGCCAGTTGATCTAATTAGAAGTCCTATTGAATTACAATGAAGTGTGCAGTCCTTGAAAGAATATCCATGACAACCGAGATATCAAAGATTCCTTTAGATGTATTTGGAAGTCTGGTGACAAATTTCATGGAAATGTTCTCCTATTTCTATGCTGGTATGGGTAATGGGTGCATCTTCCCCTTAGAATTCCATCTCTCAACATTTACTTGCTGACATAACATGCACTTTTATGTATACTCAATGATCTCCTTCTTCATGTAATCCCACCAATAATGCTCTTGAATATCTCAATAAATCTTTGTGTTTCTTGGGAGAATGGATAAATTTGAACTATGTGAATCATCCAAAAGATCATTCATTAACTCTGGATTTGATGGAACATATTGTCTTGTCCAAAATCTCACAATTCCTTCTTCATTAACATTTAAATCCAAGGATTTCACTTTTCTGATAGTTTCAACTCTCCTCTGAATTCCCACATCATCCTATTGAGCATCATTTAACCATTCCAAAAGTGATGGTTGAGAAATCATTTGTGAAAGGATTGATGATGATCCCTTTTTTATGATTCCCATTTCCATCTTAATCAAATCAATGAATATTAGATCTGTTTCAATTATCATCAATGATAGAATCCATGGGTCCTTTCTATATAGAGAATCTTCCCCTTATTCTATTTCCCAGAGTGGTAATGGATTGAGTAGTCATATTCTTTGATCAGAACAAGCTATCTTCATTGGAGAATATTCAACACATTCTTTGTGAATAAAAAAATGTAGCTTTTGTGATCCGTATATATTTAACACTTCTCCTCAATGTTGTAATGTTGCCAAATTTTTAAAGTGATGATTACTCCAGCCAACTCCAGATCATGTGTTTGATAGTTATGCTCATGAACATTCAATTTTATTTGAATCATAGTAAATGAAATTGTCATTTTTATCATCACACGCTCAATTACATTCTTTGATGCATCACTAAACACCACAAAAACTTTCCCACTTGTGGGTAGTTTGAGCAGGAGCGTAGTGATAAGACTCCTTTACAACTCCTTGAATCTCTATTTTTATTCATCACTCAAAGAAAACATTACTCAATTCAGAGTAAGATTGGTAAAAGGGTTGGTCAATCATGAAAAATTTCTCACAAATTGTTGATAATATTTAGCTAACCCAAAGAGGCTATGGATGTCTGTTCCCAAGTACTCTAGTTCAATTCCTAGATGCTCCTCATTCTCCTCCTTGGTTTTAGAGTATATTAGAATATCATCTATAATGACTACAATAAATTAATCAAGGTAATATATAAAGACTCTATTCATCATGTCCTTGAATATTGTTGTATCTTTAGTGAGTCTTAAATGCATTACTATGAATTCATAGTGTTGGTATCTTGTACAAAAAGAAGCCTTGGGGATATCCTCTATCATCACCCTTACGTGATAATATCCTGACCGCATAACAACCTTGGAGATGTATTGTGATCTATGTAGCTGATCAATCAATTCATCAATTCATGGCAGACGATACTTGTTCTTTATCGTGATTTTGTTAAGCACACGATAAGGCGCATTGACCCATCATTCTTCTGGACAAAGAGGACTGTTACACCCCATGGTGATGCATTTGCATGTATAAACGATATATGAAAATTCTCCGTAGTTGTTTCTTATGCTCCCCAAGATCCACAACATCCATTATATATAGAGTCATGGATATTATCAATGACCCAGGTATAAGATCAATTGATAATTCAATATCTCTTCTTGGAGAATGATTAGGAAATTTCTTGAGAAACACTTCTATGAATTCCTTCACAATAGGCATGCCTTCAAGGAATGTTTCATCCATAGACTCAGTCATCTTTTCATGATATGCATTCTAATAGTGCAGTAATATCCATTCTTTATATGATGGGGCTAAATAATATTTATCCTCATACTTCCCCTTGTACATAATCTTGGTTCGATTCGACATATTGAGAGTGATTTCCCTCTTACAAAAATTTATGCGGATATATATAAGGAAATGAAATTTGTTCCATGAATTGTATCAAATTTCACCATAGGGAGTATGGTGAGGTTTTCAAGGATGTTCATTCCACAAATTTTTGATAGGGTAGGACTTATATTCTTGGGATGAAATGCTTTCCCCATTTTCCATTTTCATGGATATCTTTACTTCAATGATTTGTGTGGGTTTTTGGATTGTTCAACAAATCTTTCAGAATATAAAAAATCCATAGAACAAGAATCCAAAAGAATGTGAACTATTCTTGAATTAATAACTAGCATACCTAGCTCAACTTCATTTTCGAGGTTCACATCTATAGTAGTGATGGAAAATTCTCACCCATGCTACTTTGGAGGATGTTTGTGGCCTCCAAAAAACAGTGTCTTACGACACTGGTTTTCAAATTTCCCTGGTTCTTTGCAGTTGATGTAATGAATAATGAGTTGAGGGTATAACAGAGTGTTCTTATCCACTATCCTAGCAGCGGGATTTTCTTGTCGGTAGTTTATGGACAAGTGACATTAACTTCTACCCAAAAATCATTTCCTCATTCACTTCAATAAATTTACTGGGTTCTTCTTTCTGAACCATTGGAAAATTGGGTGATTGATTTTCATAGAACCATTGGAATTATACCTTAGACTTCCATAATTAAATTCCACCATACTCTTCATATCCCCACGATACCTTTGAGACTCTTCGATCCCAATTTTTACTTTTAGGACATATCACACAATTTTATCATAGCTCTAGATGTCATGGATCACTAGGGATTTCCTTAGGATAGGTTTTATCCCACCAAATATTCAGTAGAACTTTTATTCAGGGGTAATAACAAAACTATAGGTGTATCATGATAACCTTGTGATTTTTTCCTCATATGATCAGAAGGATTCATCATATTTTTTCTTGATGGCATGGAAGTCCCTTTCCATTTTATGTCGGAGGGTGCGGGGAAAATATTTAATGAATTTTTTTGGAAATCCTTTTATTCCAACACCTCGATCTCCTCTATAGGCATCATATTTTTTTCAAATGTCCACCATTGATCAGCTTCACCCTTCTTATTATAAGATTCTAGAAGTTCCTTCTCCTATTCATAACATTGAAGGAAGGAGAAGATCATTTCAATGGAGATGATCCATTTTTCAGAAATTTTGGGATCAAATGATCCATTAAAAGTAAAAATCCTTTTTCTCATTTAGCTCTTGATTGTTGCCTATTCATTATTATGGGTGGTTGAATGTTCCTCTTAACACTTGATTCTATTCAAAAAATGTGTTTAATAATAGATTATCATTACAATGTTCTCAATTCCGTCTCCCATCAGATTGGAAATCTCATTAGAATTGTTATCACATTGATCTTCACATCGGCTGTTAGCCTGAGTCATCCTATTACCCACCATTGGATGGAATAAAAGGCATTTTAGGGGTAATACATAATTAGTAATACATTGAAATAAACTGATGACTTATAAATTAGTTATATTTCTGTATCATAGGAATCTATAGCTTCAATCTATGTTATCCATGATCTACTTTCCAACATATATTCTTAGGGGAAATTTTTTATTCCCTTAATAATGGTTCATAATAAACTTATGAATTTATGAGATCATATCCCTCAAGAGTTTAATAACCATGAATATAGTAAGGCCCATTGTTGTGCACCAATTCCTATTCGAGTCTAGCTCAATGCGGTGTTTTGGAGTTTTACCCCTCTATAAATATCTATGAGAGCCGCCTCTACCTACTTGTATCCAGATATGGATTTTTTTTCTTGATAATTAACATACTCAATACTCCCCAAAATTGAGGGATGTTTTTATTATACATAGTTTTATCCATAAGGCTTTCACTAGGGTTTTTAAATCCAAATCCCATGAATCAACTAACCTATCCTCTGACATCAACAATAACAAACCTTATCATTATTTCACACATAAACATAATTTATTACAAAAAATCATCATATGATTCAATAGAGAAGATGGAGAGTTATATTTTTTTTGGGGATTAGAAACATTACATAAAACTTAAAACATAAAATACACATATTTATTGAATACTTTTTTTATATGACCACACACAATCCTTCGTACATAGAATTGAAAGGGACAACATAAGGACATGCATAAAAAAGGGTGATCTATAAATATAAACAAGTAATTAAGAAAATAATAAAATTAATAATATAGTACATGTTAGTTAATGGTCATATCAATGGAGCAGAAAATAAACATGAATGTAAAGGCATGATATAGAATGATTATAATAACCAGGAAATGTGGAAATGACATTTAACATGATATTATCATGAGAAAAGGATAATTGAACATAGAGCTCAAGTAAACCCTCAATGCACATGAATTATCATGAGTAAACCCTCATTGCACATGAAATATAATGATACCTATTTTTACCCAACACATTGAAGTGTTATCAGGGAAAACCCTTCTTAATCATTTCATTTCATGAATTAGTGTGCCACATGGATCATATAACATGGATTCATTTGACAACTTCATTATATCCTTGATAAAGGGGTTGTGGAATTCATACATAAAATTATATAATCAATAAGTAAAAATTCATTAAGGTGAATACAATTTTTTGGGAAATGGGCATGTTATTCACTGCATAATGACTTTGACTTAGAAAATCACAGTGCAATTTCGGCAGCATAATGGCGTGACATTAGATTTCATAAAAATGGTTGATGAGAGAGAAAGGGGTGTCTCATAATATATACATGAAATGATATGTATGGTGGTTATATAGATACATGTCCCAAAATATGTAAATGAATTTATATTTATAATACAATAGAAGTACATGATGTAAAGGAGGAGAGAGAAACCCCTTTTGAAATTTTGGAATGGTAACAGGTGTACATGGGAGGCATTAATGGGAGAGAAAGAGTAATATAATAATTAAAACATAAGTAGGAAAGTATAGGGGTGGTGTGAAATCATACCCCAAAATTATTAATTAAAAAGATAAAGGTGTAACAACATAAAGAATCATAGACAACAAGTGAGAATAGAAGAAATCTCTTACATGGATCTGTGATCCCAATGGCTTGGGAGAGGCTTGAGAGAGGCTCCGTTGGAGAATGGTGAATCTTGGGAGGATTTTAGGGTGATGAGGTAAATGTAGGTACGTGATCCAATGGTTTTTATTAAAGAGTAATGGGATATTAAGTGGGTTTATATTGGAAAGGAGAGGGAATTATTTATTATTTATGTTTTGGACACTACACATTAAACTAATCAAAATCACAAACTATCCCATGCCTTTTGCCCAAGTTTTGTTAAAAATGGCAGTATAAAAAAATTATTTTATAAGTACAATGGCTGAAATTATTAAAATATTAGGCTTTCTTATGTGGAGGTTTGTCACACTGTAAAAAAATCATTTTAAAAATATAAAATGTTTTATAAGTTATGGAGGTTGACTAAAGATTTTTAAAATAAATTAAACAAATCTAAAATCAATTTTTTATAAGAAATACATATATTGGGAAAAAATAATTTTTATATTATTTTACTTCATCCCTATTGGGTCATTATGATGTTATAAAACACATTATATATTTAAACGGTTTTTAATTTTTAGCCAAAAAATAAACTGTTTGAGAAAATTTTAAATAATTCACTATTAGAAAATTTTGACGCTCTGATTTGGAAAATAATATTCAATTTATATAAATAATTTTCTAAATAAGTGTATTTTTACTTTTAATTTAAATATTTATAGTTATTTAAAATTCACGAGTTTTGAAAAAGAAAACATTGAAACCATAATAAAAATAACAATTATATTCATAAAAAATTATACGATCGTTAATATTTAATAAAGATGTAATTTCTCAATAACTTTTTATTAAAATATTATCTAATTTAAATATCCATTAATTACCAAAATATATTTCTTAATTGATTATTAAATAAAAATACTATTTGTTCTTCAAAATCTATTTACAAAGTAACCATAATAAAATGAATGTATGTACTTTATAAAAAAGCAATGCACATAATAATAGTGCATGGGTCTTGTTACATAACCCCTTAAAACACTCGTGTAAGTCCTAAGGGTAAGGTGTCTGATGGAGACATAATCTTGGGAAGGATCAGATAACATCACTCAGGTGGTAATCTCTTTCAACTTCCACTTCTCCTATAGGATGTTTTGTTAAAGATTAACATGTTGACGTTCAGATTGGGTTTGGTCATGAGTGAAGCCATGTGAAGATACATCCTTTCTGATATCTGAAAAATGGGCTTTTATGGATGAATTATAATCGATGAGGGTATCATTTCCTTTTTTAGAGTAAATTAGTATTTTTAAAGATCAATGTTTACACTAATCATGTTATCACAGTTCAATGGTTATATTAGAAATAGTAACAATTAATAATGGTATTTTAAAACAAAAAAACATAAAACCAAGGAATTAAATTTGTTTTATATATCCATTTTACTTAATAATACATTTAATCATATAATGATGAATTTTCATTATTAAATGTTTGGGTTGTTACATGAATGTCTTGCTCATCGAGCCTATCGGTCCTATTTTCTAAAAAAAATAGCACTCCCTATTGGGGAAGTAAAAGAGACATTATCAATAAAAAATTCAATTCATGATTTATGATAATTCATCCATTCTATCATAATAATGACTTCTATATGATCAATATATAGAACAAGATGTCCCCCAAAAATTTAGTTCTGAAAAAGTGAAAATACATGAGGGGAATCACAAACCCTTATCTTTTTTATTCCCATTAAGAAATGTAGTTTCCATCACATATGGGTGGATCTTCACAGGAACATTCAACAAGTCCACCATTCAGTTAGATAGAAAACAATAAGTTGAAATTGTTTTAATTATAGTAGTAACTAAAGACTAGTAAATAGTAATGGTTCCTCTTACTATATAAAGAACCCCATCAGTTTACACTAGAGACTCATCCATTATTTGATAAACAATCATTCATGATGACTATGGATGGAACCCCATTACTATTAAAGAAATTGAAAAAACTATATATCCTCTTCAAATTATTAGCATGTTCACTATATCGGGTAATACAGAAATGGAAATCCTCTATTGGCAACTTGAACATTAATAAAAGATATAGATCATTAGTTAGTCCATGAAAACATGCTTCGAGTTCCAAAATCTTCAACATTATACAAAAGATAGTTAGTCATTGCATGATATTTAAAAAGATTTAAATTAATTTGGTTTTTTCATCACCACTATTATTTACACTATGAGAGAAATATATCTCTATATTTATTTTAAATAAAACAATAAATAATATATTTTGGGTAGGAGAAACTACCATCAACCCTAACATGCTGGGCATGTTATTTTCCACAACATGATATTGATCTAAAACATCATTTAATGATGTATTCCTCTATATAAATACATAAGATTGGATATATTATCAAAGAAATATCTCAAATCACTTATCTGTTAGCTTCTCATTCGATACTACCTTAAGAGAAAACTGAGAAAGTTCTATAATGTAGTTGTAAAATTGATTTATTGTCTGATCACCTTATTGATGTTTTAGAAATTCCATGTATTAATACAATAACATAATCAATAGATAAAATTTATCCATGAAAAGGGTTTTGATTTCATTAAACCCCATGAAATAAATATTCATTTCTAATAATATAACATCCCACAATCTATTTCTAGTCCATTCAAGATATAATATGTCACATTTAGCTTCAATGGACTCCATTTCCGCTAAAAAACTAAATGTGTTTATCAATTTTTTTTATAAAATCTATATTCCACCTAAGTATCACTCTTTCCCAAGAAAGAAAGTGGGTTTTTATGAAGAAACTATTGGGAATGATCTATGTTATCATAAATACAAGGTATAGCCTATGTAGATTGAATTCCCAATATCCTCTAGTTTTTTTTTGATTTAATGGAGGTTTAATTCACTAATGTTAATTATATTCCACCTTATGAGGTTTATTCAAACATCTTACATGGGGAATGGTACTACACAATAATAATATATTGAAAACAAATGTCACTCATGATATAAAAGATCACAAAATATATGAATCATAATTCAAAAATAGAAAAATAAATTAGATCAAAGCATGATACATGTATATAATTGGATAAAAACATCTTTAATAAAACGTTTAACCAATAATCCTGTGTATATTAAGTCTTATTACAAGGAGATATATACAAAAAAACTCTAATAATATACCCCTTATATCCTGATAATCACGCCTCTTATCTATCAATACATCTAAAATTTCACACCAACATCAAAAAAGGAACAAGAATCCCTTTTATTCCAATTTTTCATGATCAAACATAGATAACCCATCATAACAGTGCTTAAATTAGACCTGATATAGAGTGAATTTTGTTCCCAATCCCCATGTGCGAGAGACTAGTTCCATGGAATCATTCAAAAACAAGATCGAATTATTTCAACATAAGAATATCCAAATAAGAAAAATAAAGGGATAATAATCAATAAAAAAATCAATATTTCATATAATCCTTAAGAGAAAAGTACAAAAATATTAATGATAAAATTCCTAAAAATTTTATGTCAAACCAATCCATCTCGTAAAACCATTAATATGGGATTATAGTGTATCCTCATAATAGGTATAAGACATACTCCACCGGTTCCTCTTATCCTTAATGTACCTCTAATCATGAACACTCACATCCTCTAATTTGTGCTTTCTTTTTTCTACAACATTCCATAATATAATCTATTAATTTATAAAGGAAAAATCAAGGTGTGAGAATCAAAGCCCAATTGTATCTCACAATGTATTACATAAGTAATATATATATAAAAAAATACTGTTAATTTTAAATAAATAAATTTCATTGATATATTTTAATTTCTTATATCAAAACATTATTTTTAGAATACTTATATAGATATAATAAAATATGTACAAATGTAAATTTCCTTAAAAATTAAAAGAATGAATCTTTTTGAAATGAGTAATTAATAATAATTTCGTTAAAAATAGGTATTAATATATATTCAAATCAATTTCTAGAATATATAAATCATTTAAAATAAATGAACCATAGTTAAGGGTCCCAAGGTTATTTTAGTACAAGGATTCCCAAAAATATTAGTGAAATAAGGATCTAATTGTGTTAACATGTACCTAGATCCCAATGCCTATATAGAACAAATGAAGACCTAAAATTATGAACTCTCCACCCTCTATATGTTTAGTCATCATTGTCATCACAAATCAATTAAAAGGTAGTTATAAAACCATCTTATCATGTGTTATTTCCAACGAACTACATAAAATCCCATGCAATTCATAGAAATTAATCGAACTAGAGGGAAATCAATTCAGTCAATCAATATAAAATCATTTCAATCAATCATTTAAATTAGTAATGTATTATAGTATCAAAACAGTCCATTTCATTTTGAAACCCAATATTAAATGGTTTTTATTAAAAAACTATTCCATTGAAATCAATTAATTTCAATTAATATTATATGTTATTTCATAACATTATCTTCTGAAAATTCTTCACCAAAAAGATGTGTTAAATAATTCAATCCAATTTAATATAATTTTCAAACAGTCAACACTTTGTTTCAAAAATCAACTATATATGTGATTTTAATATGATCTCCTTTGAAATTAAATAATTATTTGTCAAAATAATCAAATCATTACATAGAAATAAACTAGAAATATATTTAGAGTTAGGAAATAAAAAATTGTTACAAATTAATAGAATTCTCTTATGAAAGCACATAACTCAATAAAGGTATCACTATTCTCCAAAATTTGATCCCAAATCAGATAGGGAAAAGATCTAGAATAGACCAAGTAAGAACACTTTAAGTATAAATCATTAAGAAATGATCTATATCTATAAATGACATTAGGATATACTAATCATGAATAAGGACATATATAATGAAATGATAATTAACAATCAAATTGAGAGTACACATTCTAGATGAAAATAAAAACATCAATCGATTTATCATTCCATTAATTATCATGACTAGAATATCCAAAACCCCTATAGATAGTCTCCAAGGCCATTGGAATATAATTATGTTTGATAGAGGTGAGTTTTGGAATAAAATTAAGTATTAATAGAAAAGAAATATGGTACTTACATTCCCTTTAATTCCAACATAAGCATTTTCGGTAAGCCAATGGAACCCATTAGTTGATCGATGGGTATTGGTAGAGTGATTAATATTATATATGTTCTTGAATATGGACAATTGGATTATTATAAGAACCCACTTATTCCAACTACCAACCAGTTCTAATGTGGAGGTCAATAGATGGATGGTCTAATTCTAATCAGAATACCTAACTTCCATCCTTCTATTGGATTGTCGATGGACTTCTTAGATCCATTTTGGCTACATTCTCCTATAAAATATCAAGATAAACTTTTATGTACCTCAGAAAAAAACCTTGAACTCTCAAAAAAGAATAAATTGTCACCCTTAACCCCTAAAAAGTTTTAAATAATTAGGAAACCCTATATTAAATGGGTATAAACTGAGAATAGAATGAAAAAATAATGAGACTAAAAATAAAAAAAATCAATCCTAAAAGTTGGTTATTTGATGTAACATAAATCTTACATTTCTCAATTCTATTTATGTAAATAAAATCATGCAATGATTAATGAGGAACATGAGGAAGTTGAAAAATAAAAAAATAAGTTATTTAATGATATAGAGTTAAAATATTATTACAATGAAATTATATGATTTGGGAACCAGATATATGTCCCTTCAATACCAGAATTAAAGAAGGATATACTTCAAGAAGCACATAAATCATGATTATCTATATATTTTAGAATTATAAGGATGTATATATATCTAATAGAGAATTTATTATGGCACAACATGAAAATTTATATTGAGAATTATATATCTCGATTACTGTTATGTTAGCAAGTTAATATTAAATGATAGGAGATAGAGGGAGGGATAAAAAAATTACTCAAAATGATATTTAAATGAAAAAATATCAAAATATACATCATTTAATATCTACCATATTCATGTAATTTATATAATGATGTTATGGTTATAATCCATCTACTAATAAATTCAAATCATTTTATTTCTATCATATAATTTTTTACCATGACCAATGTATTTTGAAAAATATTATAGAGGTGTTAAGGTTAAATATATTAACACTATCATTATCAATTAATTGATATAATTTGTTTACATTAAATTTCTATATAATTATTTATAAATAATTTAATAAAGTGTTGATATGTAATGATATATGTCATCCTCATATAGATTTTCAGTCAAAGTGGACTATCCAAACCCTAAAAGAGAAGTTCATAAATTTCCCCATGTATTTATAATTCAGTTGGGATCAATAACTTCATCTAGTTGACTAGTTTTTTATCATAATATATTTCACTCGGACATTCAAATGGATCATTATGAATCCTTTTATAGAAAAAATTAAAAAATTAAAATGGTTGGGGATAATGTTAGAGATAAAATTATATTTAGGTATGTTCTATCATGAGAAATGGTATAGAAATCTAATTATACTAAACTACACATCATTGTAGCTCAGAGTGAATAAAAGAGTTGAACAACAAAAAGTTGAAAAAATTTAGATATTTAAAATAGAGATAATTTATTATTATACATGTATCCTTATAAAAATATTATGAGATTTGGAAGGAAGTGGATGCTAATCAACAGATATATTAGTCCAAATGAGAATCATGATCATATCAGGATAGTTTCGTAATGATTAAGACAACCACTGAACAAATACTATGTTAAATATGTGCTGCATTAATCTCTTTTATGAAATTACATAACTAATATATAACATTTACTAAAAAAAATAGTAGTAGTAGAGGTGTGCGATCTTTTTTTATAAATATTAATTGGTCTAGATTACAGATAGAATAGATAAATTGTTCTCGAACAAGACTTGTCATCTGGTCATTGTTATGATTCAAAACCCTATAATAGAAGAAGATATGTTGGAACATTAATATATAATTTGAAATACGTGACCAAATAATTTATCTATAGAGTAACTGGATTTAGGTAGTGGATTTATTATAATGGGGTAAAATGTAACACCCAATGATTTTGGAATATTTTACTTTTTTAATAAATTTAATGTGTTCGATAACTTCTAATGCATGAAATGTATGAACTACGTGAACAATAACTTAATAAAAATATAAACTGATAGAATTTAATACGTAGTTAAATAAAATAAAAAATTATATAAAAAAAATCACGTAATTAAATTCCTGATATAGTTTACAATTGATAAGGTATTTTGGTGCTTTAATTATTAGAAAAACAGATTTTTTATTCATAAACATTGGTTAGTGGTATATTTTTTATTTAAATGTTAACTTATGTTATTTGTATAATAAAAATGATGGATATTTATTGTTTATAAATGTATAAAAATCTCTAATCATTGAAACATTGATTATAAAATGGCTATAAACGATTATAATATCATATGGGGATTAAAATAAATTTATTGGAAAAAAAGATTTTATACATATAATGAGTTTTTATGTAAGTAATTTAAACTAAAGACCATTGAAATGTGATTTTAATTAATTTTTTTATATAATATATTCAATAATGTAAATTAAATCGTATATAATGTATTTAATGGTTATGTAATTATACTAAAATCCTTTTTATATTAAAATATATTATTTTGTAAAAAAGTGTATTAATCTATTTTTTGCGTTGATATTAGAATTAATTTATTACACCATTAGAATTTAAATCCAATAATATTGTCTCAATTTTTGGAATTATTATTAATAAATTTTTTTATATTGTCAATTTTATTTTTTCATTATAATATGTTACCTTGGTAAAAATTTTGTCACCATTGTAAAGTGAAAAAATGGGTGAAAAGTTTAAAAGTAAAGGGAGAAGGTTTAAAAATGGGTTAATTTTATTTCAACATTACTCACCTTATATTAATATTTCTTGTTTTGGATCCATTTTCCTTTGGATCAAAATTGTTATATTTTAAAGTTATTAATATTTATTAGGGTTTCACTCCCCTTCCATGAAGAAAGGAAAAAATTATTCTCACTACTCCACAACACCTTAGAACCATAACATGAAATATATCTACACCAATACATAAAAAACTAATACCCTTTTCCAAGAGGTTATTTATTCCTATATTAACCACCCATGAGACCTTATGGATTTTTTCAATAGAGATTGACTAAGGAAAAGGTGTAGGATATTACGCACATTTTCAGGTTTAATTATTCTTAAATCTTCCCCAAATATCCCTAATCCAATTTAAAATAATTTCATAATTTTTTTACAATAATTAAATTATATAATTATTAATGGAATAAAAATTTACTATCTATTTTCTATCCAATGAAAAATGACAGAATTTCTCATGCATAACGACGAACGTTCATCTCCATGAATGGAATTGTTTCATTTTTTATCACCACATATTGATTAGGGTTATATAAATTTATTTCATTAATATATTTGATATTATAAAAAATAATTATTATAAAAATAGAAATTATTATTTACCTTCTTTATTTCCATGAATTTAAATATGAAAATGTTATTTATGTGTAGGTATGAACTATTACCTTCAGAATATGATGTAATTAATTTTTTTATATCCACCTTACAGGAGTTGTCCTAATAATATATATAATGAATAGATATTTAATTTAATATATTATTAATATTATATAAATGATGAATCCATGATTCAAATAAAATGTTCGGAATCTCTGAACAGATAAAAATTGGGAAAATATAACAATTCATACCAAAATATTGATTTTAATGTAGAATTTTTATTAAATGGGTGATTGGAAAATATATGCCAGTCATATATAGTTATATATGTATTAATTTAATGTAGGAGTATATTTATAGAGATTTTAAATTGATTATATACAATTTTATTTGTTGAATTAATCAATTTGGAAGATGAGGTACCATTTTTCTAATATTCATTCTCAAATAAACTAAAAGGATTTATTTAATAAAAGTCAAAATGATTTCTATTTTTTTGTTCTGGAATAATTCTCTTATAAACTCATTTTATTCAAAAAATAATATGTATGTTCTTATATACTACTAAAAATTTTGAAAATATATTTTAATACTACCTTTTAATTTATTAGAAAAAATTAAAACATAATTGTTTTAGAAATTTTTTTTATATCTCACTTTAGAATTATTACAAATGTAAAAAAATAACGTTTTGAAAATTTTATATCATTTATGGATTTTTTGATCATAATATATTTTCTCAAATAAGAATATTATATTTCTACATTTAAGGTATTTATAAATAAAAACCAATTCATATACTCTGGGAATTTTTAATTTTTAAAGGTTACCAATAGAAAATGATGTTTTATTTTTCTATTGAAATATTATTTCTAAAACTTTTATAATTTTTTTAATAATTTTAAGAATCCTTTATGTATTAATATATTTACCTTGGGATATAATATTATAATACCATCCATTTACTTTCTTTATATAGATTATGATGATTATGTTTTAATGATATTTCATGAAACTTATTTCAACAAAATTGGATAATTAAACAATGAATGAATAATGAATACTCTTATATTCTTATGGAATATATATGAATATATAATTATTATGTTATTGGTGAGTTTGTTATATATATGAAATCTATTGTGTCGTGTTTTATATTTCATCGTCTCAAATGGATGTAAGGGAGGTTTTCCCAAGACTATGGATAAATGGGAGGTTTTTCCAAGCATAAGAGGGTACAAGATAAGTTGGACCAATGCCATAAAATGGTAGTTATATCAAATCTAATTTTTGATTAAGGACATGGTTATTATCCTTGAAATGTTATTACTAGGATTATGAGAATTTAGAGTGAACTATATCAAATATGGGATTGTTTCCACTCTAATATCCTCAAAAGTGAGTGTATTCTATGGAATGTTTTTCTTAACATATGTTTATACACAAATTCATTCCACATACTTATGTCTTGTTATTATGACATGATTATAGGGGTTATTATTGACTACTGATGATTACAGAATCCTACGATTTGTGTATATTATATTTCCAAGGACATATAATTTGACTCATGATATATGGTTTAATTTTTTTATGGTCTCATTCATTGTGATATTTTTTATATTCCCTTAAAATTATAATACACTCTCTTGTGATAATCTGTTCAAATATTCAATCAATACCCTTACTGAGCATCTAAGATCCCCCTATTCTATGTTCTATTTCCATATGTTCAAAGAGATGTATTAAGTAGATAATTTATAATTAGTGTAAATGTGAGGAGAAATTCATGTGAGATGGTGAATATAATTCATTTTATAAGATGATTATATATCTGGTCTCTAAATACACTAAAATGTTATATTTGTGGGGTATATATTACATTAAGATGTTTTTAATATTCATCTAAAATGATGTAATATATATTCTAGTTATACAATATTTTCCTCATACATGAACCATTTAAATACTTATCTTAACTATATTATTGCATTACAATTTATAATTAATAATTTATTAATAATTCCTTATTAAAAATATATATTTGGCGGTCAAATTTTCTATTTTCCACTTTTGTTTTTTTGATGACTTTCTTCCTTACACAATTACTATGTTTAATATATATATATTAAAGCAATAATGTCATATATAATATAATTATTCCTTATATAATTTTTTTTTAACAATATATTTATGGGAATGATGAAAAATGAATTTCCTCATATCGTGGAGGTGGTAGTCAGCACGTACGTATGAGTGATGTTCATATTCTTCATTCTATTGAAATGGTAGTAAAATGGTTATATAAATAACCTAAAAATATTTTTTCATATTAAAAATACATGTTCAATTATAAAAATATTGTTATAGAGGATTTTTAAAAAATTTAAGAAAAAAGAAATGGGAAAAATATTTATATAAATATATACTAATCAATTAGATAATAGCCTTTAAAAAACACCTTATGGATTATATATTGGGTATTTTTAATCCAATAACGTATAGGTTATGGGGTGGATATTTGATAAGGTATTTGTGTAGATATTGGAAGGGGTAAGATTCTCATAAGATTTGTAGAATAGGGAATTTGAGGACCCCTTTTATAATCGAGGGTAGTGGAACCCATGTAAATATTATAAAATTTAAAATATAGTAAATGAATTAATAATAGGAATGTGGATCCTATTTTCTCCAATTTCAATGTTATTATATGTAAATATAAAAATACTCTAAAAAATATAAGAATAATAGATATTTTAGTGATATTCAAATTCTAATCTCTTAATTAATCCATCCAATTACCCCAATTAACTCTTTCCATTTTGAGAATATTTTTTTTTTCATTTTAACAATTAATTATTGAATAATATCAAGAAGACCATATTACCTAACATTTATCACGATAATTAAAAATATATAATAACTTTTTAATTTTTAATTTTTTTATTTGGAATAAATTAATTATAATAACCACAAACAAAACATGAAAATCAATTTTAGGAAAAAATATGGAATTAAACATAAAAATGACAATATTCACATTACTTTACTTGTAAATACTAGTATGTGGATGTTATTCTTTCTAACTATATATATTATCCATATATTATAATAAAAAAATTAATTAAAAGATATTAATTTATTTTTTTATGATACAAATACATTACACTCATAGAAGTATATAGTTTTTTGAAAATACATCCTTTTAAATTAAAATGGATTTATATTTATTTATAACCATTTGATACTATATTTATACATGATTATCAATTTTTAAACATGTATAAAAAATAATATTCAAATTTTTTTATAATATTATGTTTAATTAATATTTAAATTATATAGTTTATGAAGCAGTGTTTTCAAACAACACATTTCATTTTAGTAAAAATATAATCCAACCCACATATATTATAATTAAATAATTTATTTTCATTGTTGAGATTCATTTAATTTTATTGTAATGTATTTTATTTTTCACTATATTAAATTAGTATAAAATTAATTTAAATTTCATATTTTTTAACCCAATAAAACTTTTTGAATTTAGTATAGAGAAACAAATTAAAAATATTCTGTTGATATAATAATGAATTTTCCATAAGTAAATAAGCGATCAGGTGTAATACTTAGGTACACAAGTTCTATGGAAACTAGAGTGTGGTGTGAGTAAATATCAGTTTTACACCATCAACGATTTCACTAACATGACTATAATATATAGTTTGGTAAAAATATGATATTTTCTAAATAATCATGAAAAAACAGTAAAGAAATATATAAATCATCATTGATCCTTTTATTCTATAGTGAAACATGAGATTGAAAAAAAATTTGTCATCAAATAATAGATTTCTTTGAGAAAGTAAAAAAAATTAATGGAAACTATTAATTTCCATGGCATTATAAATACTATCTTTATCACATAAAGATAACATCCTAACCTAATGTAAGTATCACGGTTCCTCAAATATATTTGGTGTTCACACTCATTTCACTGGAAGCAAACATTTCACCATCATAGACCAATTGGAATACTCATTACATTACCTATAAACATATATTAATTTATAGGAACAAAAAAAAGTATCATATCCCCTTCTAAAAAACATTTATCACATCATCATGAACCTATGGTGAATACTCCCTCCCCACCCTAGAAATAGAAACACCCACACCCAACACATTGTTTCATACTCAATTCATACCTTGGAAACATATATTATATTGTCATGAACTGATTAGAATATCCTCTCCCTACCATATAAACATATGTAACATCATTGGGAACCCATATAATTACTCACTACCTTCCATGGAAACATATATCATATCATTTGGCATATAGACACACACACATAGGGAACACCCAAACAATAATAAACTAGACACCACACCTCATCTCATAATCTCACCATCTCATCACTTAAGAACTAGTTACCAATAACCAACCTCTCATTTAAGGACCAACATTAACATATATCTATACACTCAATATAATCTCCTCAAAACCACTTTGGTACTCACAAAATTTACACAATAAACCCATTTTCATGCATATCTCATCTGTGTGGGCATCCATTTGTGTCAATAACTGACTAAGGATATTATTGATATATCCTAATCATCTTATATATATGAACATGCCACAAGGGTACCCATTTATCATCCCAACATAAGTTTAATATCCCACCAATTAGAAGATATATTTTCTCTCAACACAATCCTTCTAACTTGATGCCCTAATAGGGAACTCTAATAATACAACAAAAGTATCACACTAGTGGGATGGTATAAATCTCATCTGGAATTTTGAAGCCATGTGATTTTACAATAAATTTAACTTTAAATAAGTAAAATATTGAATACAATTTATATAATTATAAAAGGGCCAAAACCATATGTTGTAAAATTTTATTGAGATAATATATTACAATGAACGATATGTAGTAAAACATTATTGAAAATAAATAAAGCAATAAAAAGATAATATTTAGTTGAGATATTATATTATGGTATATACATATATATAATTAAGATATTGTTACTATATAATGTATTTATAATATATTGATAATATTTTTATATCAATACTTTTGTTTAAATTAAATTTATTTAATATAAATAATTAATTTTAATTGTATTTGGTGATAAGTATTAAATATAAGAGTAATATTATTCAAAGAACTTCTTTTAAAAAAAATATTTTAGATATTTTTTTACTCAAAATAATGATGATTTTAATGAAATTTATTGATAATATTTATAAGAAAATAAATTAGCATACATTCAATATTTATTACAAGCCATGTTATAATAAAAAAATTTGTTTATGCTTCAAAATGTATTTTTATTAAAATAAACATTTTACACGTAATGAATTTTTTTTTCAGAAACTATATATAGCATGGTTATAAGATTATAAATTACATTGATAGTAAAAATAATATATTTAGCTTAATTTAATTAAGAAACATTAGGAAATAAGAACATGAATAGTTAATATTTAAAAATGATATTTTTTGGTAAAAATAATCATTCATCTTATTAATTCAACATAAAATTTAAATGAATAAATTTTATATAAATAATTGAAAATAATAGACATAATTTTGGGACTCATGAACATAATATTACAATAGGATGATTTTTTTTTATTTTTTTGAAAAATATTTATTTTATAAGAATAATATGAAATATATATTTTTTTATAATTACGATGACATTTAGAGAATAATAAGGAAATTAGAGAAAAATTAGAATTTATAAAACCATTTTCATAAAAAATAGTACGTTTAGTATATAAAATAATATATTTAAATATATTTTCTAAAATTGGACACCTATTTTTGACATTTTGAAACATAAGTTTTATTTTATTCAAAATGTTTTATGAATTATTCCATTATTATCAAAAAATATTTTTTATCACATTATTAATTTTAATATTATAAAATGTTTTTAAAATTTTAAATCAACATTTCAAAATTTCATATTAATATAGTTTTCTTTTTTCATAAAAATATGTAACAAAAGTTAATAATGAGTTACCAAGGTAAACATAAATTATGGTATAAGGATAAGTTAAGAGAACAATTCAACAAATATATCAAAATATATCCCTATTTTTGAAGATGATTGGTTTATTGAAAAACAATTATCACTTGACCAAAAATTTATTTATATTGAGACACTATCCTTGAATAGTGAATTTTTTATTACAAAACTCTCAATTCCCTCACCTATAAATGATTCCCTCCCACACCTCACTTATCCTCACAAATTATGCCTATTAAATTAGCAAAACATTCCCAATATATCTCTCCAAAAATCCTAGGAACATCTTATATGTAATTATATATTCAAATTACTACATTTTACCGGGGTAATCCATTATATAAAATGAGTTATTCCTATGAGTAAGGTAAATTTTATTAGTAACCCTTTTGTCATTTTTATTCACATCATTAATTTTATAACTACTACCAAAAAAATATACCCATGCTAAAAAAATTATTCCTTTAGAAAAATTGTACTAAATTGTAATTATGGTAATTAAATAGTAATTTTCTACAATCCTCCCATCTATTTGAAAAAAAATGTCTCATAAGGGTAAATGTTTACCATCACCTCTAGAAACAACATATCCTTTTAATATCCTCAAAACATGGACGGTTAAAATAATGTGTTTAAAGAATAAATTTAAAATTTTTGAAGTAATTATTTATTTTTAATAATAAATAAATATCTAATTTTCCTCTCAATCATTCATTAGAAAATGGAAATTCCACACATGTGTACGTAAAGAATATTATGTCTATTGACCGTATGTTTCATTTTCATCGCCATATTAAATTTATGGGTATAAATTGTTTTTGTTGAATATATATGATATCAAGGATTAATATATATCATTAATATTTTTTAACTTATAACATAAATATTTTTGACCATTTAGTGCAATTTTTTGATTTTAATATAATAACCAAAATATTCCTTCTATGGATCATGTTCTCTCATTAAATCCCATATTTTCGATATAATTTAAATATAAATAATTAAATAACTAAAAAAATAATATAAATCTTTTTTATATTCTATAAATAAGGAAATTATAAATATATTATGGGTTTCTACATCTCCACTATTAAACTTGTTTAAAATAATCACAATTATCAACATTTGATTATAAAGGTAACTTATAAAAACTAAAAAATGTAAAATTAAATATTATAAATTTAGAAAATATAGGTTAATATATTAGAATAAGGTACAAAAATTAATTATTAATATGGTAATGTTTATTAGAGTAGACATTAAATAACATTCCTAAAAAAATGTGGAAATGATTAGAGTTTTTCATTAACTAAATTTAATTTATTAAGACATGAACAATATTTATTGACTATGAATTATTGAATTTATTCTATGCTTATATTCCCCTATTTTGAATTACATTTCAGATTTTATTTGGGTGAAATGCATCATTACATTAGGTTATTCTTTTCTTTATTTATTTCCATATCTTTTAAAATATGATATTTTTAGGAATAATTCCCTTCAACCACTAATAATATCCTTCCCTTCCATTTTATTATCCTCCTTTTTCTCCAATTTCCCATTTATTTAATTTAAATAAAAATATGTTCTATTTCATGCAAACATAATTCATCATTATATCCCTTTATAATATGAAGTTGTATTAAACTTTTTATAATACGACTTTCTAAAAATGTATATTAAAATATTGAATTATTTATTCCTTTCTATATTGTAAATTTCATCTTCCACTATATATTTACTCAAGATAAACATCATGTTTTATCATGGATCCATTATTTAAATTTATATCCAAATAATGTTAAAAAATAATTCATTTCAATTTACAAAAAAAATTGAAACATTTCTCATAACTTCATGTCATTATGAAAGATTTAAGAAATGTTTTGTGAAAAATATTTCACTTCCATTTACCCTATTAAATTAAAAATATCAATCATATATGTAATTAGGTTTTTTTAATAACCCACAAAATACATCGATAAAATACTGTATTTTGGAAATAAAAAATTCGTCTTCTTAAATGTACTTTTGATATTATGTTATGTGATAGCATTACAAACAAATATAAAACCTATTTTAGATAGATATGTTTAATTAAAATGAAAAATTATTGATATATTATATAACACATTTAGATATATCTTATATATGAATTCTGATCTCTCCCTATATATTATTGACTAATGTTTTATATCTCATGGGTTAATTCATTGTGAACCTCATTAGGTTGGTACATAAATTAAATTGTGTGAATCACTAGGTATGATAATCACATAATATGAGAGAACCATGTATTTTATCAAATCATAATGTGAGGGAATCATGAGTTGTCTAGAAATTTAATTTGTGGTAATCGTCAGTTTTTTCAAAATATGATTATTTCATGTGGATATGTTTATTCCAATTATCCTTAGTATGGAATATTTACATGTTTTTCTACAGTTCAATGATATATTACCATCTTATTTTAAATATTGTGTGATTTTTATCTCATTATTCCACATTATTTTTTCAAGGTATATGTATTCCCATTTGGGACTAAATTTACTCCTATTATAACTCATGGATAAATCTTATGTTTTTGATGTTCTTTTTAATAAAATACTAATTATGACCACCTGAGAATTTAAATCAAAAATATTTTATATAAATTAAAAAATATACATTACATAACCTTTTGACCCATTATTAAAGAATATAGGTCCTGTATATTTGGATACTCAAACACAAAAACCATTTTTTCATAAATAAACCATATCGACTCCCACATAGTTATTCATAACAATGAACCTTCAAAGACATGCCATACTTAATATCATTCATCATGATGGAGGGAATGAAAACCAATTGAATGGTGAGTTCAATTACATAGTATGAATAATCATGGGTCAAATCAATCAAAGGTCATATTAAAGAATTTGACAAACATATGGGTATGAGATCATCACCCGAAATTATAATGTTCATACCCAATATTTAAAAAAAATAAAATAATTGTATTGCAATAAAACAATATCATTTCAAAATACATGAAACATAAGAATTAGAAATCATCATAACTAATTCATAATCCTTAAATTGATTTCATAAATGTGTGGGGAACCATCATAAACATTGATACAATTTTACAGGTCAAGTTCAATTACTAAGATAATAAAACAATGAATCAACACATATTTCCTATAGTGCGTTATGCACATTAATTAGTTTTTCATAATCGATCACGTGCTTTGACGTTTTTCCCATAATGAATCAAGAAAATTGCTTCATTCCCCTAAATATCTCATAAGGTATAATACATTAACCAATTAATTAGTGAGATATATAGATCCCACCCATCAAATAATGAATGCCATACACATATCTCCATTAGATCAAAAAACATTAATCTAATCAGAACTCCTGAAAGGAAATCAGTTTAATAAACACTTCATTATTGCATAACCCATGGAAACCGGTTTTATTATCCTTTTTGTAAATAATAATAATCAATCTTGATAAATAATAATAGCGATATCCTTGGATCATAAGCCTAGAAATGAATAAGTGAAATTAATGTTTTTATCTTTGATGAATAAAAATAAAAATAAAATATTATTTATACATTGTTGATAAAAATATTCTTTTGATTTAGAAATAAAATATTTTTTAAAAACTACAGACATTTAAAAGATTAAAATTTTAATTAAAAAACCATATATAAATTTGACGAAAGATTCAAAGTAATGATTATTCACGATGGTAGAAAAAAATTTCCTACTGTATGAGTTACAAAAATCCTTCGATATTTTTGTTATAAAAGTCACACCGTAACTCATTTAGAGAACTAACAAAAGTTTCCTTTGATACCATTTTGAAAAAAATTCAAATATGGGAATAAAATGAAATTAATAAATTGTAGGAGATCAGTAAAAAAATGATTACATTTTTAAGAAACATTAAAATGGGAGAAAATATTCCTCCTTGGATACTTAATCATAAAAAATTATTAATAATTATGTGATTATGAAATAAACCCTTTCCACTTTAGTAAATAATGAATTATATGTACCAAATAATAAATAATGATATATAGACATTAAAATCAATATAATATTCATAAAAGTAATAATAAAATATTTTAATATGTTTTTTTGAAAAATAACAAAAAATTTGTATAAAACACAAATGTCTCATAGAAATTGTACTGATAAAAAAATCCATTTCCTTAAATTCACCTTAAATCGAATTTAATTTAACAACCTCTTTTATATGTAACTATTTTATATCTTCTTTTAAGGGTTATGGGGTTTGTATTTTAAAGGGAAAACACCTCTATAATATAAATAAAAAATTTTATAAGTGGAAATGGTTGATTTTGGTTGAGATAGAAGAATCAATGTGGTGTAAAAATGTGACGGACGCGGATCCCATTTATAATTGATTGAGGGACACTTTGGTAAATTCTAAAAATATTATATTACCAAAAAATTATTCTTAATTGAAATGGTTCAAAACAGAAAATAAATGGAAAAGGGATGGAATTATTGAAAATATATTTTCCCCTATTACTATTTTAATATTTTTATGTTTAAGTAATTTAGTAAAATATTATTCCCATTAAATTTGTATATCTCAATTTAGATAGCATTTACATAACTTTACTAATAATAAATAAATAAAAATTTAAATTTTAATAAAATCCATTAACACCACAATAATATAATATATTGACCTATAACATTCATGGAACATAGTAAATCACTCATATTAAAGTTCTTTATATATTTGTAATATTTTTTTATTATATTGTTTATTAATTAAAGAAATAAAACATCTGCGATATATAAGAAATTAAGCTCATTAAATAATTATAAAAAATTATAAATAAATTTCTATGATGAAAATAATTTAATTAATATTAATATATACAATTACATTTATTCATAGTAGGCATTTTCCCTTTGTATGTATATAAGATATATAAAAACAAACAGAGTGAATTTTTTTTACTTTCATTGATTTTAGTAATATATTTATCATTTTTAGGAAACATATACAATTAAACTCATGAATTTAAATAATTATGTTTTTAGGGTAAAATTTACATTATCAAAAAAAAATGAGACATATTTTTACTATCTTTTTATCCCTAACGTTGTATTTTAACCATTTTTTGACCCTTTTCAAACTTACCATGACAACAACATGTTTAGTACTTAAGGGTGAATATTATAACTATAAATTTTAAAATTACCCATAAAAGTTAAATAGTTGATATTTTTAAATATATCATAGTCTCTAGGATAAATCTAATATTTTTTGGAATTTTATTTTATTTAATATTCTATAATTTTTTTATATATCATGACTATTTTTTAGAACAATTTTGTAAATTGACATTATTAACATCAACAGAATAAGAAATATTATAAATAAATATTATAATACACAGATAACATATCATAATAATATATAAAATTCATGTATGACATTAATTATCTACAACTATAACACTTTCAGTTATTTTAATATCATTTATTCATTTTTTTTGTAAATTTATTAATTATTATGTCAATGTTGTATAATAATTTATTGTATTTATATTTTACATATAAATTATAAATAAACTAATATAATTAAAATATATTTATTATCTTAAAAATAACCATTTTTATTTTTTATATATAGATTTTGACTCATATATGTGTCATGAAAACATATTTAATATGTTATTTTGACTTTTCAGTCCTTATGGAAGCATTTCATAAGAAGATGGATATGGAACAATTTATATGACTCAAAAATTCAATTACAATAAAAAGTAATATATAATACTTAATATTTAATATAAAAATATAGCTATCACTTATTCCATTTATAATATTTTTTTAGGATGCCATATTTACCTTTTACAGTGTTGTTCATGCTCTACGTCGACACTAGAATTGTTTTTATTTTTATTTGGGAATAAATATAATTTAGAGTTTATGATGTATTTTTTATAATATATTTATTATTTTATCATAATTAACTCATTGATTTTTTTATAAATTTATATATTATTATTGCAATGAATTGGAGAAATCAGAAATGATAATGTATTTCAATAAATATATAATTTTCATAAATGTTAACTAAAAATTTATTTACTCTACAAAAATAAAAAAATAATACGTATCAGAAAAATTTTATTTTACGGGTCTAAAAAAATTTATTTTATTCATATTTAATTCTTTTATATGATATAAATTACTCTTAATATAAATGCATAAAATATAATGAAAATAGATTTTAAAAAAAAATACCTTTTTAGTATACAAATGATTTAATAAAAAATTAAACAATAAAGTTGAATAAATTATTTTAAACATATTATTAGTAATATAATATTACATAATTTTCCTTTTAAACCATTTTAAAAATTTGGTACTTTGTAATTTTTTAAAATAAGAAAAATGGATTTAATTAAAAATTAGTGTTTTAACTATTCACTAAAAAATCATTATTTTTAGAAAAATACAGAACTTTCACACTAATATGAATTTTATATGTGTATTTAAAAATGATATTATTGTCAATAATAAAATTTACAATTTTTTCTGGAAAATATTTTCTCACAAAAAAAAATTATTTTTAAAGAAATCATATTTCTGAAGAATAAAATAACATTACTAAAAATTTACTACATATTTATTAAGAACTAATAAATGATATTTTTTTGATTAGGTCCTTTATATACATTTCATAATTTTTTTAATACTATTTATACCATCCAATTTAATTACTATGTTCTAGTGGTCATATTTATATTGAAATAATTTATTATTTGTTTAAACTCGGTGTCACATGTAAGTGTAGCTATCGAAGAAATTTTAATGATTTGATGATAAATATTTTCTTGAATATCAAGGTGTTACACCCCCACTCCTAATAAATTTAATTCCCAAAATTTGTAATTGTTTTTTGTAATAAAAAGAGAGAAATATAAATATTCAATTGTTGAAACCCCCATTGTAAAAAGCTTTAATGTTGAGTAAAAATTGGGAAAGAATAGGTAATATAAAATAAAAAAACTAGGTTTCTAATTAGGATAATATTATTGGAATATTTCAACATTTATGTGGAATAAAAACCTAACTCTTAATGAATTATATAACGTGATATAGAATATGGTCATGTGAAATCATAACATAAAAAAGAAAAAATCTTTTGTGGGTAAAAATATCATTGATTTCTCGATAAGTAAAGTAAATTGATAAATCATTAAATTAAAAATACTATCCGAAATTTAAGAAAATATTTTAATTACTAGACATATAAAATTAGAAAATACACATATAATACATGAATATTTTTATCCTTTTTTTAATTTTTTTCCACAATCTCTTTTTCTCTTAAGGATGAGTATTTAAGATGTAATCTTTTTTCCTGAACCACTAAAATCAAATTTTATGGATCACATAATTCCACAAAATGATAAAAACTTATTCCTCCTGACATTATAAAATAACAAAAGACCTAATGTTTTACAAAAGGTAATATATTTCAAAAAATGAATAATCCTTCACCAAAAAATACAACATTAATGAAACTTCAGTAATAATACTCAGAGTTCACAATAAATCATTTAATAGATACGTATAATCAAAATTACTTAAAATAATACATTCCAATTTTGAATCAAAAAATTAGAATAATTTGATCACATATTCATCTAATATTAATTTAAAATTTATCTCAAAAATATCATTTCTCACTCATAAATTCATACAATAAGATTTATATTCCAAAATCCCGTAGTATATAAGATATAATCATCATTTCAATATATAAATGTCAATATATCTAAAATAATTTCTATAATCTCCATATTAATAAATGTTATAACCTAAAAGATAAAAATATAACTTTTATCTTATATCCTATAAGTGTGATAGAATTCTTCTAAAATAATACTACAAATTGAACATAAGAGTAATATATAAGTAATCCCAATATGAATTAAAAAAACATCATTATCCACCTCAAAATTAAATTACATAAAAACTCATAAGGGGTCTAAGCCTTTGATCTCAAGATAAAACTCAAACATATAGACCCATGATGCTACCCATGACATGAACAAATATATGATTCCCAAAATAATATAGAATATTTGTTACTCAATTAATATTCACATACTATTGAATATATTCCATAAATCAAAAAATGCTATGGAAATAATCAATGATAGATGAACTAAATAACTATTTCATCAAATCATTAAAAAAATTTCACAGTCTCCCATACGATCCCATTATTTTTATGTTTTCATTTATCCATGTAAAACATTTTTAAATTTTTTGTTTATTGGTACCATTCAACATTTGTTTTCAAATACTTACCTAAAACTACATTAGAAATTTCATTGTATGTTTTATGATTCATATATAAAAAATTCTATCTGTATTGTTAATGAATAAAAATACAAAACAATTTGTGTAATTTTTATTCAATGATAGAAATAGTAATATTTTATCTTTAGTTTTTTATTGATCCCTTATAATAGGGAATTTAATTATATAATGATCATATTCTATATGCATGAGACAATAAATTATAAAGGGTACACTAGCATTGGAAAAATTTTCCTCCATTAATGTCTTCATCTTACCTATAGATTACATGTATTAAGCCCCTCATTTCGGCATCGAAACCATCTTAACATTCCATTGATACATTCCCACTTGTGTTTCTTAACAAAATTACAAAATTTAGTCTTGGATCATAAAAATTTATGATGTCTATAAGAGGGAGTAAATTTTAGTTTAAAAATAATATAAGACAAAACAGAATTCCACTTATGTTAACACGATTAGACACAATGATTTTTTTGATGATCGGGGTAATAATATTAGATACTGTAATCATATGATATATTGTAGTATTTATCATAATCATATACAAATATATATAAAAATTTGTTATATAATTATGAAAATATATAAATTATAATTTTTATTCGAAATAAAAAACTAAACTTGTAAAGAAAGAAAAAATATTATAATACTAAGAATGAAATTCAAGATTTATAAAAGAATATTCTATTTAACCTTATCAGTTTATGATTATATAAGTCCTAACATATGGTATCCAAAATTTCAATACCTATTATAAAAGACATGTCATTCTATACTAGGAAGTCCATCGATACGACGATAAGAATAACTGTAAGTTTCTATCTCTAAAATCCCTCTATATAATGATCAGATTTATATATGTATTTATTTTATAATAAATCCATAGATATAATAGATTTAATCTTTCTCTCATTCCAAAGAAGCCCTCGGTCCTATGGATGAGATTCACCCATCTTCTATTCCCTAGAATCCCTTAATCTAACCCTGATCAGATTCATTGAATAAAGAATAAAAATATTATGGATTTAACAATCTATATAAGGATTACATAAAACTAAAATTCTCTATGAAATTAAATTTATATTATAATGATATTTTTAAAAATAGAAAAAATATATGACTTGAGTTTCAAATTCATCAGCTCCGATGTGTTCAAATGACCTCCAATTCATTATAAATCCACCAACAATCATATTTCTAAGATGGTTGCAATGACCTCAAACATATTTCACATTGATATCTCATAATGATCTATATGTATATTTTGGCATCTTAGTCAGAACTATACTTCATTTTTCAGACACTATTTTTATTAGAACCATTATAATGATTAAAAATTAATTTTTTCTATAGAAACACATATATATATATATATATATAGTCCAATTAGAATATATTTATAGTATAATGATCTATTATAAAAATTATAGATACAACATACTAAAAATATTTAAATGATTTATATGTACTACTTTTAGACTAATGGTGATGAATTTAAACAACCTAGTAGATAAGATATAATTCTTACCACTATTTAGAACAATAGTTTTTTTATGGATCTGATTTTCCTTCATTCCCATGGATACGATTGTGTAATAAAATTGTAAATTCTTTTTGTTTTATAACTATTAATTTTTTTGGAATAAAATATTTTTTTCTAAGAAAACAAGCTAAAACTATTAGCTAATATAAATTTATAAATATAAATTTGTTAAATTGGTGTTCTAAATAAGTATTTAAGATATTCAAAACATAGTAAAGGAAATGTGTAATGTATAACATACTACTCAACAAAATACCCCATTTGTAAAACATAAAAAAATAATTAAAATGAAATATTATTAACATTTAAATAATTAAAAACATTTTTACTTATAATAAATTCAATGATATTATTGAGATAATAATTCTTATCTCCCCAAAACTCCCCCTAAGATTAATATTTATTCATGATCTAAGTTAAAACACTAATAATGAAGAAACATAACCCTTTGTTAAACTTTTTTTAGAAATATTATTAAAATTTAGATAAATGTTTCTCAAAAATTCTCATACATGAATATATCCCCATAAATCATATCCCCTATTTTCAATTACAAACAGGTTTTAGGGAAGAATTATAATTTCCTGAAATGTTAGGAAATTATAATATACAAATCTATTATATGTGAAATAACTAATCAACAAAATACATAAAAGTACAAACATACATAAAAAATAATTTCTAATTTTTTCGTATATATAGTATATGGATAAAAAGTTATTCACTTTGATCAAATATTAAAAAGTTCTCAATTATATCACGAGTTCAGATTAAAAAAGAGTCATTATTTATTATAATGCCTATTTAAGATGGAGTTCAAATTATTCACGTCTTTTTGATCATTCTTAGTGACAACTACTGATGACTCAAGATTCATAATCTTGTCTTCAGCAATTGTTTTCTCTTAAACCCCTAACTTAAAACATTTAACCTTCTCAATTATCATCTTATTTTCTTCCTGGTAAAGGAACATCACATCATCTCATAGTTTGCACCTTTAATTATCTACTTTTATGTGATGAGTTTATCCTTTTATAACATTAAAATCCTAGTGCCAATTATATTTCATGTCTTTGATCTCTTCAAAATATTGTATTCTATCAGAAACATCCGTAGATAACATATCAAAGAGTTACAAAATTCAATACATATTTTTTTTCATTTTTTTCAATCTGAACCTCATGATCCATTAGATAATTATCAACTTTTCTGAACCATCTATCTATTTTATTGAATGTTTTATTGTGTGCCTTTTTTATTTTCAAAGAATTATTTAATTTCATTGTCATGCTGAATCATATATTCATTTAACAATATTAAGAATTTTGAATTTTCATTCATATCATGCTAAATCTATTTTAATATGGATTCATCACATTATATATACAAAATCTGACCTGTTAAAAGTTTTAATTCATATAACATATTATAAATTTTTATTTGTCCTTCTATAGATAAATATTATGATGTATCTTATTGAACCTCAGTAACATGTGGTCAGGAAGGTATGATGTCTAGTTTCTCATGATTATAAAAACCTTTTTTACTTGACATGTTTATGATATCCACATCCTTAGGAGATTTAGCTTTGTCTAGTATTTTCTTATGAGGAATTTTTTCTCATTCCTCTTGTTATGATGATAATTTAAGTCTTCATTTACCCATTATTGATATTATCGGGAAACATCATTTTTAAAATTCTGGTTATATTTATACGATAATTGAGAATAATTTATTGATTTGTCCAATGATGGTTTATCAGTCATTGATTTTCAACAATATATATATTTTTATTATTCATAATATTCCTCTTATTGTTAATATAATTCATATAATTCCTTCTATAAATGACACATATTTATATGAAATACTTTTCCAAACTTCATAACAGAATTTTATTTTCCTTTCTCTACTACCTTATGAACATACTCTGTGATTGATTTTATAACTTCTTCTATTATCTCTTTAACTTTATTTTTCAGCAACATATGGAATGATTTATGGAACCAAATAAGTATTTATAAACACTTTTCTAGTATCTATAATATTCATATTTCGTTAAGGAAAGGTTCTAGATACTTATACCAGTTTTACAATAGCTAAGGGAGATTCATATATAATAGGAAATATGAAATATTTCTATACTACCTTATAAAACATTCATCTATTTTAGCCTCATAAAATAATTTATTCTATTTTATTCTCTATTCAGATTCCTTTAACTTATTATCCATCTAAATTTTAAATGTAAAGTCTGTATCGTTATCAAGATCCAATTCAAGATCACAACGTTAATTTTTGTCTTTATGTTTCATGATTTTCTTAAACTAATAATTTTTCATTAGTTTTTTTTTCTTTTGATATTTAGAAGGTGGGTATTCATTTTTTGAACTTTTATTTAACAACATCCTTTTCATTTTCCAATCATGTATTAGATGTGGTTCCTTCCACTATATGTAAGATTTTTTTTAACTTTGTATCAAAACCCAACTTCATTGTTGGCATGGTCTCTTCACTAATTAGGTAAATATTTTCCATAATTTGTTATTTATGATTCTTAATATAAAAATAGTCATGAAATTCACTAATTATTTTATAAAATAAGAGAACATCAAAATAATTGATTTCCTCATGTCATTTTTAATATAATATACTATTATAAAGGAAAACATTTCTTTATTTTTTTTCTTCATATAAATATGAATGTCTAATATAAAAATACTTAATAAACTTATGGTAATATATAACCCTTTATCAAAATAAGATAACCCTATATCCAGAGGGTAACTATTGGAGCATATTTTGTGATGTGAGAATCCTATCTTACTTTATAAAAATAAGAAAAAAAAGATTATTCTTCTTTTGATTTCTAAAAACTAAAATGTTTTCCAGTGAATATTTTATTAGAAGGATACGATTCACCCCTAAATAGTACATTAACTAAATTCTTGACTTGTTTATATGATATCTTATATATTTTAGACAATATAAAAAATATATTTCTTCCTTACCATTATGGGATATAAAATCAATCAAAGCATAAAATTATCTAACTTCCTCACAGTGATATTATTTAATGTCTATTTTTATGACTCAAATATATTCCCTCACTGAATCTTGATAACTCTTTTCAATAAAGATTAAAATTTCTCATACCATTATTTCTTAAGGATCTCTCTCTGACAACATCCATTTTCAAAATGTAATCAGTAGTCTCTGTCTTAATATGATTGGTACCTATTATTTGATAGCTAAAAAAAATCGAAAAGAGCAAATAAAGGGGTAGTGAGAGTCGAGAGGGAATGACTGTAAAAGCTATGTGGAACATATGACAACCCAACATTTTAGAGGCTCAAGAGGATTCTGTTCATCTTCCATGTAAATTAAATGCCTCAGATTTAAATCCTTATCCATACCAACATTAAAGATATAATCATCCAATTTTTCAAATATAAATGTTGTAAAGACACAAACTTAAACATTACATACTCTAATTATTTTAAAATTAGAAATCACATTCTTTTCAAAAAGAAAATATAGGTTTATAGTGTTATATAATTAGGAATACTGTAAATAAGGAACCACTTAAATTACCAATGGACTATTATACTTAGTTTTAAATTATTTCACCAAAGGAAACTATTTTAGAGATAAAAATTGGTTTTCCATGATGCATATGCAAAATTTTCATCATTAACACAACCTTTTACATACTATTCCTTAAACCATTTGAATTTTTTTCAAAGCATTGGATAAGAAAAAATCACAAGAATGAACTAATAATATAGGAAACCATTAGTCTAGTTAAAACCAATATAACATTTCATAGAAAAAATTTATTTTGTACCCTTAAAATGGAATCATTATTTCTAAAATATCATTTTCTTACCTTATGATAATAAAACTATTTTCATGAAAACTTATAATAATGAATAAAAATTATTAGTATGAAACATGGGGCATAATAAAACTCAAATGGAATAACAATTCCATTTACTTTCATATATTTTACTCCACTAAATTGAATATCCATATGACTAACTTCTAAACCCGATGCATTGGAGGTTATAAGGAAACCACCCATACTTGGTTTTTCGCAGAACTACATATACTTGGTTTAGAATATAAGATTTTTCAAATTCACATGATCTATTTTATAATAAAAATACTAAAAAATATTGTAATTTTTTACAGTTAAATCATAAAATTCAATTTTTACCCACAAGAAAAAATATCATATTATTGAATAAAAATCCATTTTGAAAACCAACTAAAAACATTTAAAAAGATACTTTTAAATAAAAATAACCCTTACTTTTTTTTAAAATTGAACAAAACTCAAATTTAGCATATTAAAAAATTAATTTTTATATAAATATATTCATAAAATCATTTTGATATCATGGTCATGATAGAGAATGATTTATAAGAATAAATCCTAAAAACATTTAAAAAGATTTTTTACATAAAGAGTACCTTACCGTCAGTCTGACTCATCACATAACTTCTGTATATTATGCAATAACAAAATCAGATTAATTTAATCTTTATTTAAAATATTTTTTCAATTTCTATTATTCCTTTTATATCCCTTATTACAATGATATAATAATTATTAAATTATTTATGTTCTCATTAGATTTTTTAATGATATTCGGTACATGAGTCTAAAGTAACATTGGTAAATATAATAAGCTCAATGATGTAATTCATACAACATCTCTAGAATAAAGATCATTTCATAATAATAACTAATTTAAATCGATCAAATTTTTAAACACATTTATTAAATATATTTATAAAAAATTATCATTGATACAATCATAGAGATGGTCATTCATACATATAAATGAGTAACATTTTCAATTTTTAATGTTAATTTTGGAAAGAAGGTAGTATTATTATTTTTATATAATGATCAGAATATAATTAATATCACATTAATAATTTATATATTTTTTAAATATCACTCATGTGATGTGGTGATGAAAAACAAATCACATCGCTTCATATAGGTAATAGTTCACACGTACGCACAAATGAAAATGTCAATTTAATATGCATGAAAATATGTGAAAATAAATGATATATTATTCTTTAATAATTATAAATATGTTATGAATATAATATATAATAATTAATTCCATCGTTATTATATGTATTTATAGACGATTATGGAAAATTAATTATATTAGTTTGTGGGGGTGATAGTTCTCACACATGCCTAAATGAATTATTATTTTCCTATTTGATGGTAAAAGATATAAATATATATATATATAGGTGATGATATTTATATAAAAACATAAAAGTATATTTAGGATATTATAGTTTTTATTTCAACATGTTTTATTAATATATTAAGGAAATTGAAGAAGAAATATGATAACTCTTAATTCAATATGATACCATTTCTCTAGAAAATATCCTTTGATTGACACCTAAACACATATAAGGTGGGTCTTGTGATTAAAATAAGAGACATTTAATGTGGTAATAGATTCTATTAATATATTTGAGCTGATATATTTCTATCAAAATCGGATTTTCTGTGTGAATAAAATAGAAGAATGGGTTCCCTTTGATAGGTAAGGGGAGGGGCACTCTTAGAATTCGTGAAATGATTAAATTACTATAAATTAATTTTCAACTAAAAATGGATAAAAATGGATTTATTTTAGATATATGATTATTTTAGGTCGAATATAATTGATCCCACAAAAATTTGATAAGTTATAATAATTTCTTAATCCTTATATTTTTTCATTTCCCTTATTTAACCACATTAACTCTTACCATGACTCTTTTTATTTTCACATTTGAAGGGTTAATATCGTAAATATACAATGAAAAACGCTTTATAAATTAGAAATTACTAAATTTTTATAACTTATTCCTGTCAATTGAAAGAGATTTCTATTCTGAGAAATACTATATCATGTAATAAAATAACATTTATCTTAAAATATCATTAATGTGAATTTTAAAATTATTCATTGCATGAATTTTAAGGGATAACATAACTATATGAGATATTCAAAAAAAATTAAAATAAGCAATTAAATAGATTTGTCACCAAAAAATTATTTTGTTATATTTATAATATAAAATTATATTTATTTTAATATTTTTAGTATCATTTATTTGATTATTTTATTAATTAAACAATTACTACTTCAATATTATGTCACTATTTAAAGTAGTCATTTTTCCAAAAAATTGTAATTTTTTTAATGATTTAAATAATTATTTTATATTTATAATGGCTATTTATAGTCTAATATATCACATATGTAATCCAATATTAACAATAATTTTCTTGTTTAAAAATAAAGTGTGATAAAATTATCTATCATTGGAATATAATATTATAAAGGTTATATTATCACTCAAAAGGCCATACATGGTCTCATAACTGATCATTTAGTTTTTTATAATTAAAAATACTCATTTAATAAAATTAAGAATTGATTTATGGTAATTTTATAATATTTACAATATTGTTTTTATCCTTAATTACTATGTTTATCTTTAAATGTGTTACTAATAAAAATTACTAAAGTTACTATTAATATTGTCTAAAAATAAAGGGAAAAAGTTTAGGTAATTTGTAAATAATTATGCCAAATATTGAGTCCAATTTAAAAACTTAATAACACATTATTGGAAGAAATTAATTCAAAATTAATGTCATTATAGTAAATACCATCAAAATATTGAAATATTTTTATACCAAAATTCATTGGGTAATATATTCCAATTACATTCATTTTATTAAGTGATAAAATATTTATTTAATTTTTATATAAAACAAATCTCAAATTTATTTTAACACGAAAAATAATTTTTTTGAAATAGTTGTTGTCAATTAAAATGAAATGTTTTTTCATTTTTCCTCAAAAAAATGAAACTTATTAAAAGAATACAAAAAATTCAGTCAAACTAAATTATTTGATATTATTCATTAAAATTATTATTTTTAATATATAATATTAAAAAGTTTCAATAAAAATATTTTAAATAGGTGTTCCCTTAAAAGGCATTATAACTTCCTGTTTAGAGAAATACTTCTTTTATCCATAAAATTGAATTTGCTATTATATAATTTACAGAAAACAGAAATGATGAATGTTAATAATTATATTAAATAGATTATCAATATATTTCATTAATTAAATCCAAAAACAATGATATATTTATTTAGTTGTATAAAACCCACTTTTTCTCATTTAAATATTATTTTTGAAAAATATTTCATGTTATTTTAATATTGTTTCTATAATCATTTATAATTAATTGGTCAGAAAATTATATATACAAGTGTAAAACATATATTCATTATTCATTTAATATTATTTATAAACACAATTATAATGGAAAGGTTATAATGGTGATATTTATATAATAATACATAGTCATTCTTTTAAGCTCGATGTGGCTTATAAGGTACGCTACCAAACACAGTTCTTCCTTTTAAAACCATGGGATATGAAAAATATAAACTCTTAATGTTTTTAAAACAACTTTTTATCAGTGTGAGAATAATTATGATTGGAAAAAAATATTGTGCTTGTGAAAATAATTTTTAATATAAAATGAATATATACAATAACATTTATAAACTAAGGTGACCAATGTATTGAAACTAAAATAAGAATGCATTTCAGAGTATAAATGTTTCCTCGGTATGAGTTACTCATTACTATTTGTTTTGTAGAAGAAATTGATTAAAATAATTTTTAAAATAAAAATATTTTCTAGTAATTTTTTTAAAATACTTTGAAACAAATAATAATTTTTTTATAATTTTTGAATATGGAATCATTTTAACTGTGATGAATCTTTATATCAATCATTTTTTTTACAAAAAGATTATAAAAAACATGACTCTAAAAAATTTTAATTTTCTTTTTTATACATATAAATTTACTATTAAAACACATTAATATTTCTTAGAATTTTTTTAAAAATATAAAATTCTAGAAGGAAAATAAATCTTTTAGAAAAACAAACCGTATTTAAGTATTTTGAAAACAAAAGTTATAGAAAACCATAACAAATGTATGCCCCATTTGAAAAACAAATTATTAATATACGAATATTAGTAAAATAGATATATATATATATATATATATATGAATAATCACATGACATTGTTCATTCCATGATTATATTTATATATGTAAATCTACAATAACTAAGGGGTTTCGTAAAAATATCATCAAGTTGTTCTTTTATTCCGATGAATTATGATATTTAATATATAGTTTGTGTTTGATATAGAATTAAATGATGTCTTGTATATATGTATTGATCACGAGAGTATGTTCTGGGTTTTTACTTTTGGAAATGGAACTGGTGTTGTAAAAAAGTATTTGTGTTTTAGTAAAAATCATTTCATAGTTAGGGAGTGTGTGTTGCATACAAAATACTTGAGTACAAAAACTTTCAGAAAACACATATTCTATTTCAGTAGTGGAAAGGAATAATGAGTGCTGTTTTATACAAGCAATGAATCCAAATATTCTCTTTTTAACATAAATGTTCCATATATATTTTTCCCATAAAATCCACTTCCACCAACTTTAGTATCTGAAAAACATCATAACATAAAATCTATTTGAGAAGAGTAAAACAATCCTAAATGCATTGTCCCATTAGGGAAATGAAAGTAATCATTTAAAAGTTTGAAGATGGGACTCTTCATTATTGGACTGATATCCAGAACATAATGATAATAATAACATTAAATCCAAATGATTCACTATTATGAAATGTAAGCTTCCAACGAGACCTCTAAAAGTATTTTAATCAACTAGTTTTTCATGATCATCAATATCTAACGTTTTGATATTAATATATTATTAAAAATTATATTAGATATATCATAATTAAAGTTATTAAGAATACTTTTAATATACTAATGTTGAGATATAAAATTTCATTCCGGTTTTTGTGATATAGGAAAACCTAAAAGGAATGTTAAATCACACGTCATACTCATTTTAGACATAAATTTTATAAGATATACAAAAGAATAAATTAATGATTTATGAGTTGACCCAAATATAATTTCATAAAACTATATTTTTAAAATAATAATAATTTTATTTAAATATTTTATAGAGAGGGTTAGATCATCATCTCCCTTATCATTAATTTTTTTTATAACAAAGAACCAGTTAATCTACCATACCAGGCTATTGTTTTTTATTAATGTATATAATGTGCCGTGTAAGGTTTGTAATTATATTTTTTATATTTTTTATTTTCAAAACAATGTTTTTGTTCTACATAAACATCACTATGAATATATCCTTTAAGGATATCACACTTCTGATCCATTTAAAATATTTTGAAAATTTCAAAACCTTCAAACGTTAAATGTATATGAATAGAATCATGTATAGTTAATAGATAACTGGTTTTTATAGTCTACTCTTTATTGTTGATTATAACCCTCAGAAAAAATCCATTTCTTATTTCCATATATTATACAATTTTCATCACATTTAGTTAGAATGATTAATTTTATTCAAATTACAAAACTATCTTTATGTCGATTAACTAAACTCTAGACTAGGTTTCTTTAAAACTCCTTGATTTTATCTTGAAATACTTTTACCCAATATGTGTAACCTAAATCATAATTATGAACCATTGGTTCTAATTGTGATAAAAACTCTAGATGTTCAATTTCATTTCTCCCAAAAAATTTCGTCCAAACCGATTGATCTACATCAATAATGATATTATCACAATGATGATTCTTAAGAAGAAATAGATTTCATTTTTTATGAAACATTATTCATATATAATAGGTTTAAAGTATTATTGGGAAAAAAATTCAACAAAAAATTTCATCAGTTTATTTCTTATGTGTAAAACTTTCCAACATTGGTTTAAGTCAGTTATTGATATAACGTATAATGATATATGTAGATGTTTTTTGAGAAAAAAATGGTTAGTTTAATAAAACTCAACATGTATTATTTTCTTAATAGTTATTTTATTTGTTTACAAAATATATAAAACTTACTAGTTTTTGAATAACATGAAAGTAGTTTTCATCATATTTTAGAGAGAATTTATATATGTTATATTTAGTTTTTAGAATGAATATATTTCATCAAAAAACATTTAAGGAAGGTTTTTATATTTTTTTTTCTATTAAAAAACATGTAAAGAGTATTATTAATAAAACATAATATTAAAAAAATTATATTATAAAAAGTTGTACTATAATCATCAGCCCAACAATGATTATGAAATGAGTATTCACTTAGCATGGTTTTTATAGTATTTATATAAATATATTCCATATTTAAACTTCTCTCTATTTATGGGGAGTCTAAAGGTCGAAATGATAAATATAATAATTAAAAAAAACATTTAAAATTAGAATTTTAAAAATCCCCACCTGGATAACTATGAATATTATTCAAGTAGTGGGTTTTTAATATTTTTAATCTATCTAAAAAGGTTTTAATATTATTAAAGGCTTCATATTTTATTTCAGGAAATTATTCCCATGTATAACTACTATAATAATCCACACGATCATGTACACAGTAGTTTCCACCTGTAATTTCAGTTTTTGTATCAACAAAAAATTTCATGTGCACTAACTATAAAGTATCTAAATTTCAAAATTCACTAATAGGTTTAAAACATAACTTTTGTTTCATACAAATTTGACCAGGGTCAAAAACATTAGATGTATCAATCCTATGTTCCAATATGTCATTAAATAGTAAATTAATATAAAATTTATATAGATTTATATATTTATAGTGTCCTAAACATCTATTCCACACCCAATATTGACCTTCAATTTCACTATGCCAAGGAATATATTGTCTCTTTAGGACTTATAAGTTTAAAGTGTAAACATTATCAAATTAATTGGAAAAAAATAATTAACTCATCTTTTAAAATATGTCCAATAATTTTTTAATCCATTATTTTCCTAAGATATCCCTCATCACATGTATTACTTATACCTATAATATTATTCTTAATTCCTAAAACAAGTAAATCATTGGAAATTAAATCGTTTCTAAGAAGAAAAATATTAACTATATCGATAATCTCTCATTTAGAAATGACTTTGAAAGTAATTTTACTCCTTTCATTATATTATATTTTACAATAACAATTTTATTCTATTTATAATTGTAGAGAAACCACTATACATATACCAAATATTTTTATTTTTGATGTTGTCCTGATTTTTTGAAAATCACGATCTTAGTATTTTAGAACCCACCATTCGTGGGTCTAGTGTTACCTGAAAATAAAATATTAAGTAACCAAAAAATTTCAAATAGTAAGATGTTTATAAAATTTAATTTATTTTGAAAAATATACTTTATTAAATCATAAATAACAAACATTATTTAGATTATATTTTTTACAATGTACACCACATTGAATTATTCCGAAATACGGTTCAATTTTTGAAGAAAAATATTTATTATCATGAAAAGGTTTTTAGTTAGTAAAATCCATTATATAAATATGAATATGGGGTTTAATATTTTTATAATTTTTATTATGTTTTAATTCCAAATGATAAACATAGAGAAATGTTTCTTCAAAATAGATATTTCATATTTCAGTTTTTTAATAATGTTTTTATCCTAATTATAACTTGTTTTAGAATAATGTTTTATAAAATCAGTTTGAAAAATATTTTTATTAGAAATATATTTTTTAGGATAATTTTAAATATTATCATTTTCAAAATTATTACTACGAATATATTTTAAAAGCTCTGATATCACAGTTTTAACATTAGTAATTCAAATCTTTTTCTTCACAAGTTTATATAGGGTGATGTCTTGTTTTTTAGAATGTATAAAATTACAATTTTTAAGAAATTTATAAAATATTGATAATTATACATAATAAAGTAAAGTACTTTACTCTTAAGATAAGGAAGATTCATAATCAGAAGATGTATAATTTTTCTCCTCATTACTAAGGTAATTTTAATTTATAGTAACATTGGTATGAAAATTAGCAATATGTTCCTTATAGATTAAACATTTATTCTCTTTTGGTATTTCTAAAAATATAAAAATATTTATTTATTTTGGATATTTCATTATCATAGGAATTTTTAGAAGAACATTACCCTCTACATAAAATCTATGTTTTATATGATTTCATACATTCAATGATCTTATTCTTATTTTACTTCTTGTAATATTATTTTCTGAATTCCACTATTTATTTTCCTTCATTTTTTTCTTATGAAAATCTACTCTAATGGTCTCTACCATTATTCATTCAAATAAAATGTCTTTAGTAATATCTTTATTATCAATCGTATCCTCATGATCATTCTTATACATGTACATGAATTTGTTCATTCAAACAAATTTCTTTCCCCATGCACATAATTTTTTTAAATTCACTCTTTGATTTTTCGGATCAAATAGTATCAGAAAGAATGTCCACATTTTTTATTCTAGAGTATTTTACAACATTTTAATTTTATTGTGCATTAACATTAACATTATATATAGTTTAAAAAGAACCTACTCTAATTTTCTGTCATGACCCGTCCTCGGGCCCCATGCCGTGACTACCCCAAACACGCCTTCCATAGGCCAGGGGCTGGTGACTAGCACCAAATGTGAATCCCTAATAAAAAGGGAAGGAATTTCCTTTAAACCTGTAACACATATAGACTGAACACAAGAAGTAGAAGCAAAAAGTACTAAAATATAAAATAAAGGTGTGCTGAAAGTAAGTGGTCCAGTATAAAAACCCAACTAAATAACAAGTACAAGTACAAGTAAAAATGAAAAATAGCTCCTGGATCATCCACTAGGAAATCCTACCTGAAGGGTAGGTATAGATCTCGAACAACTCATCCTTGAGTTACATCATGTCTAGTCCAGCTCCGAGGGGCCTCCCATTCATCATGCTCATCCTCGACCACTGCAATCCATCATCTGCACAGAACACAACAATGTGATGGCGAAGACCATGCATGGGTGAGTATAACAATACTCAGTAGGCGACGCCGAGACCCCCGAAGGTCTCCCAGAATCCACTAAGGATAAACCACAGTAGTAATATACAATTATGAAGTATCAAAAATCCCTACTTAGATATATTCCCATACATAAACCTACATTTCAAGTCACAGTCCGACTCCAACACTCGAGCCTTAGCACAACCCATTCCACAAAGGAAGTAGAGTCAATTATCTCGATGGTACCAACTGAACGTCAAGACTCTGCTCACATAGGTATATATCTCATGTATAGGGTTATAGATGATTATATGTATCCACTTAATTATATCCTTTGTCGAACCCACATAAGATCATGGAACAATATCAGTGCTGTCGAACCCATGGAGGATCCCGGTACAGAAGTCATCACTGTCGAAACCATCGAGGATCCCGGTCCAGTAACATTGATGTTGAACCCAATGAGGGTCATGGTACAATATCATCGCTATCTAACCCACGGAGTATCCTGGTACAGTAGTAGGTCCATATAGGATCCTATCATCTTAGTCGCAGCCAGCCATAGGTTTCCCGCACACAGGACGCTCAATTCCGAGAGGGTTCGAACCTCGAGCCAAGTGTTGATACATTAACTTCCATGAAGTCTCAAGTTTATGTATCCTGCAGTTCTACCTCATCATAAGGAACCCAATGTGACAGATGGCGTGTCAATCAGACACCCAGTCTGTGAGTTATTAGCATTTCCGTTCCTAGGGCCTGGTTGGATTTTAGGTTCAAGCCAAACCGACCGTACCCCAACTATGTCCAAACAACAATTAGGGTATTCCAAAAGTACCATCTTGTTCTATGATTTCCTTCACAGTAGACGATTCGTTGATCGGACACCCGTAACCAAGGATATTGGCAAAAAGGTGTACACTGGCCCATCAGGTCTAGACTGGGGCCCGACCTGGTCCGCGGGTCCGACCCGGTCCGAAGGGGGCGGCCCAGCAGAAGGCGGCCCGACGACCTACCCTATTTGTCCTCAGGGGGGAGGCGTGCACCCCCTAGGACCCGAATGGTTGAACCATTTGGGTGGAACTGAACCGGTGGCAGGTGGCACCGGTCCCGCACCTCCCGGCTGGGCAGAGCGTCCAGCCGCTCCACACCACGGCACAGTACGATGGAGCTGCACCCCTTTTCCATGGCCCGCCCTAGCCGCGCGCCTCTGCCTCTGGCTGTTGTGGCCACGACTCCCCTTCTACGTGGCACTGCGGTGTCGCGCTCTCTTGGAGACCCTGCGGCTATGCGAACCCGGTTTTTTCATAGCCGGTCCGATGCCGGTCACGTTGCTTTGCCTTCATCGCATCAAATGAGAACATACAAGGGGAAGGGTTGGGCCGTGTTTGTGCTGTCCGAGCACTCTACGTTACTTTGATAACAGTAGGAATATCTAAACCATAATTTGAACGATGAATATCGGAAATAAAACTCATACATAAAACAACTCAAATCCCCGAACCTCGAGTTCGGTGATCATTGATGGAGTCACGGGAAGGTAGACATCATTCCATTGACGTCAGAAAGAAGTCAAGGATGACGTCATCAATGTTCTTCAAGGACGGCGCTCCCTTTTGACCCGGTTGATGAAGGAATATGATAGTGTTCGTTGTTCATCAGAGGTGATGGGCGTTCTTCGTGTTCTTCGATGAGAGGATGAAGTTCTCTAAATTCTTCTATGTTTCTCCAACGCTCCACCAAAAGAGAGTGGCCCACCAAAAAGAAAATAATAGATTTATATATTAATTTATTATTGGCATGAATTCAAAAGAATTCAAAATGTGCCAATTAATTAAGTGAAGGAGTTGACACTTTAATGAGGTGAAGGTGAAGAGGACCTCAACATAATTGGGGTTTTAAGGGGGTTTAATGCCCGTGTGGGCCCCACCTCTTTGATTTCAAGAGGTTTTAAACTTCGAGTCGGTCCCACTAAAATAATATCCTCCCAAGGGAGGTTATGTGTGGGTGGGACCCAACTCTAACCTCCACTTGGAGGTTCTTAACCACCAAACAAATAAAAATAAATTACTTGTATTTTTATTTAATTTTATTTAAAAACCACAAAAATTAACTTCCATTCTCATTAGAACGCAAATGTGGTGAAGGTCTCTTTAAGAGAATACCAGTGCTACATGTTCAACGGTGCTCTCAGATTTCAATTCCAAGCACCAGTTCAAATTTTATAAAACCCCGCTCGTACGTTTATTGAACGTAACCGAACAAAACATCCGAAATTGATTTTGGGAACACAGGGCCATGGAATCAAGGGCTGTAAATTTTCGTGGACTCGTAAAAATCCAACGAATTTAAGAAAATAAATTTCACGGAATTTCTGGGTCTTTACATTCTCCCCACCATAGAGATTTACGTCCCCATAAGCTACAACTCGAACTAAGGGAACAGATATTGGTATTGAGCATGCATCCGAGCTTCCTGGTCCCATGTGCTCTCTAGGAGGTTATCGTGATGCTAGTGAACGCGCACCAGAGGTATCGACCATCCACATAGGAACTGCTCTTGTCAATCCTCGATCTCCACTGGAACCTCTGTGAAAGTGGACCCATCATCGATGTCCAGCTCTCCATGGTCGATGATGTGGGATGGGTCATGCACATATCTCCTCAACTGAGATACGTGGAAGAAGTTGTGCTCCCGGTGCTACTGAGGTGGAAGAGCTAAGAGATAAGCCACCTCGCCTACTCTGTTGAGGACCTGGAAAGGTTCTATGAAACGTGGAGGCAACTTTCCACTTGGCCAAATCTCAACAAACCTTGTCAAGGTGAGACCCGTAGAAAGATGTGGTCACCATCCTCGAACTCCAGAGGTCTCTTTCTCCTATCAGCATAAGACTTCTACCTGCTCTATGTAGTCTTCATCTACTCTTGGGAGATCTGCACCTTCTCCGTCATAGCCTGCACCATCTCTTGTCACATGAGTACTGACTCCCCTAGATCAGTCCAGCACAAAGGAAATGTGCAGGGTCGACCGTACAATGCCTCTAAAGGTTCTATCCCGATTGTGAGTGGTATCAGTTGTTATACGAAAACTCTACCAAGGGTAAGTGATCCTCTTAGATGCGACCGAATTCGAGGACACATGCACAGACCATTTCCTCGAGAGTCTGAATGGTCCTCTCTGTCTGACCATCCGTCTAAGGATGGAAGGTGGTTCTCTAGAGAAGTTGTGTCCTGAAAGCCTCCTACAACCCCTTCCATAGCCGAGAAGTGAAACATGCACTTCTATCAGACATGATAGTCGATTGAACAACATGAATCCGTATGATCACCTGTATGTAGAGGCATCCCATGATCTCTAATGAACCCTACAATCTAACTGTTAGGAAGTGGGCTGACTTGGTGAGTCGGTCAATGATCACCCATATAGAGTCGTGTCCTATGGATGTACATGGATTTTCCATCATGAAATCCATGGATATCCAATCCCACTTCCACTTTGGGACCTCTAAGGGATGAACTAAACCTGCTAGAACCTGGTGCTCTGCCTTCACTTGCTGGAAATTGAGGCATCGTGAGACAAATTCTGCTGCCGCCTTCTTCATACCTAGCCACCACTATTGTCGTCGAAGGTCTTGTTACATATTCTCCACTCCTGGATGTACTGATTGAGGGGAAGTGTGGAAATCCCTCAACACTTCCTCCTGAAGTGCAACTGGTACCATAGTACATCCTCTAAAGAGGATGACGAGCTCCACACCATCATAAAATCTATCTGGTGCCTGATCTTTGGATATCTGAGCACGTCGCGTCTCACAATCAATGTCTCCATGTTGTGCCTCCCTGAATCGTGGAATAAGTGGAGGAGTGACTGTGAGAGACTGAAGAAAGGATGCTCCATCTCTATCCACAATGGATATCTGCAACACTGCTAGCTGTTCTATCACCTCTCTTAGTAGCTGAATGCATTATCTTATGCTAAGAGCATCTTCTACAATGATCCCCTTCCTATTAGTATAGACTATCTCGATGTCATAGTCTTGGAGGAACTCAAGCCAACACCGCTGTCTCAGTTTCAGGTCCTTCTGCGAGAAGATGTACCTGAGACTCTGGATGTCAGAGTAGACTGTAAAACGCTTTCCCATCAGATAGTTCTTCCACATATTCCTGGAAAAGACCATTACTTCTAACTCCCGGTCATGGGTAGCGTAGTTATTCTTGTGTTGTCTCATATGACGAGAACCATAAGCAATCACTTCTTTATCCAACATTAGGACGCATCCGAGCCCTGTCCCTGAAGCATCGCAAAAGACAATGTATCCAACGCCCTCCTTAGGTAGCCTCAAGATGGGCACACTAGTCCGTCTGCCTCAGCTCCTAAAAACTCTGCTGGAATCTCTCTGTCCACATGAATAGTTCCCCCTTATTTGTCAGTGCTGAAAGTAATAATGCAACTCTAGAGAAGTCTAGCACAAATCTCTGATAGTACCCATCTAGTCCTAGAAAACTTTGTACCTCCATCACACTCCTCGGTGGATTCCAAGCAAGTACAACCATGATCTTCGCTGGATCCACTGCAACTCTAGCCTCTGAGATGACATGTCCTAGAAAGTGTACCTCTTATATCCTGAACTGGCACTTCGAGAGCTTACCATAAAGATGATGATCTTGGAGTGTGTCCAGTACTACCCACAAATGGTAGGCATTATCCTCCTCGGTAATTGAGTAGATCATAATTTCATCAATGAAGACTACTACGAAGCAATAAAGGTATGGTTGAAAGATACTTTTCATGAGACTCAAGAACACTGTTGGAGCATTGGTTACACCGAAAGGCATAACTAAGAACTCCTAGTGGCCATAACAACACCTGAAAGTCTTCTTCTACACATCCATATCTCGAACTCTATGCTGGTGATAACTTGATTTGAGGTCAATATTTGAGAACCACCATTCTCCCTTGAGCTGATCAAAGAGGTCGTCAATCCATGGTAGTGGGTACTTGTTCTTCATGGTCACCTGGTTCAGGAAACGATTATCAACACAGAGCCTCAAGCTCCCGTCTGCCTTCTTGGCGATCAAAATCGGGGATGCCCATGGTGATACACTGGGTCTGATAAATCCCTTCCCTACAAGTACTCTAGTTGTACCCATAGCTCACGAAGCTCCACAGGAGCCATCCGATATGCTGGAGTAGATATCGGTGCCGTCCCGGGGTACAGTTCAATGTAGATGTATACCTACCTATGAGGAGGTAGTCCTAGAACATCATCAGGGAAGATATTCGCGTACTTATCCACCACAACAAGAAAATTCAGACTCCGCATATCAACCGCTCTGAGAATGAGGCTATCCAACTGATGTGTGATCGGCTGCCCCCTCCTCTGAGTAAGTCCATACTGCATTGAAAAGGAACCCTTCTTGCTAGTGATGGTAAACCTCATCCCATCCTCGTGGCACACCAAACTTTCTGCCTAATGCAGTCATTCTAAGCATGAACCATGGATAACCAGTCTATACACAAGAAGACGTCGTAAGGCCTCGACGCCACTACGAGGAGATCCCAACTGAAGCTCTCACCTCCTTGAGTAAGCTCACACTGCTAGCACTAGTGCGTATTCATCGAGTCTACTCCCATTGGAGTCTCTATCCTTAAGGATCGTGCCAATGTCTCGGTCAGAATCTCTATGCTCTGAATGAGGGTAGCGAAAATAAAATAAAGACTCACACTTGTGTCTATAAGTACTGCAGAAAGGGTGGAGTAGACACATATAGTACCTCGAATCATCTCAGGTGTGTTGTGGTCATAGGCCTCGACTACTTAGAGCTGAGCCATCCCCTATCTATAAACTCCCTATGGTCGGGGTGGACCTCCTAGGTGTGGTGGTGGTAGGACCTCAAAATGTCTTCCACCACCTACTACTCGGATAGCTCCTCTTCCACGTCAGCCTACTCCTAGTAGACCACTACGTTCGAACCTCTGCTTCTGCCTAAGTGGTCCCTCTACTGTCTGCTGCTCATCTGCATGGCGGGTAGGGCAGTCACAAGCCATGTGACGCTGCTCTTCGCATGCATCGCACTTCCTGCTTCTCATATGGATAGCTCTGTCTCGTGTGCCCCACACAACCGAACCTGTATCTTGGGATCTCCCACCTAATGTCCTGGTCCGCTTGGACGTCTGCGACATCTTTCTACTTCTAGCTGCAGAAGACTCCACTACGTGTCTCCCGGTGGTGGTCTCGCTGATGGTAATTTCTCAGCAAGAAAAATCTTTAGATGAAGGGATTGCTCCAGCACCCCCACCTACTTCGGAATGTTGAGGGACATCATCAAATCCCTGATCTGATGCCTGAGTCTCTACTTTAAGGTCCGGGCCCTAAATAATGGGTCCCATACCATATCTGTGGAGTAGCGCAAGAGGTCAGTGAACCTCACTGGGTACTATTCCATAGTTATTTTACCCTAATGTAGATGCAGTAACTCCTGTATCCACACCACATGAAGGGTGGCTGGTACAAACACCACACGGAATAGGCTCTCGATGTCTGTCCAGAGTAGTGATGCCTCATCAAGCACGTAGAGCATCAGGCTCCACCATCTGCCAGCTACTGTCTGTATGAGACTCATGGAAAGGATCACCATGAGGTCGGATGGTGTCCCTACCAATATGAAAACTCTCACAACAACCTCTAGCCAATCCTTAGGCACCTGTGGATCCATCTCTCCCCTGAACCTGGGTGGCCTCTGGCACTGGAACTCATGAAACACATTCAGATGGTGTGAACTCTCTGCTACTAGAGCTGGTGGTATATGTGGCCCAGTGGGTAATGGTACCGCTGGTACCTCTAATATGATGGGGCCCTGCACCAACGCCTCGTCACTTGGTGGGCTACCATTTCATAAAAAACTCAGAACTCTGGCTGGCTTCCTATGTGGGGCCATCCTGAAAATAAACAGGTGTGTAACGGTCAAAACAATATACCTGGTGAGCTGACACAAAGTAATAATGAAGAGAACTTTTCGAAGGAAACACCCATGAAATTATTGTTTTCATGCACGGAGTCAGAAGTCAGAAGTTAGAGTCTTAGTGTATGGATACATCGGCTACCGCACTAAAACTAGTTTCCCTAAACTGATAAGCACACCAAGAACACTTAACACTATTTTAAAAAAAAAAATAATAATCCAAGTTCTGTGGTAGAAATGAATCCTTTGATACCAATTTTCCACAACCCATCTTAGGGGACCATACCGTGACTACCCACATTCCTCCCACCATAGGCCAGGGGCTGGCCACTTACACCAAAGGCGAATCCCCGGTAAAAAGGGAAGGCATTTCCTTTAAACCTATGACACACACAAATAGAACACAAGCAGTAGAAGAAAAAAAGTACTAAAATAGAAAATAATGGTGTTCTGAATGTAAGTGGGCCAGTATAAAAACCCAACTGAACAACAGGTACATGTACAAGTAAAAAGGAAAAACAGCTCCTGAGTCATCCACTATGAAATCCTTCCTGAATGGTAGATACATATCTCAAACAAATCATCCCTGAGGTATGTCTCATCTAGTACAACTCCGAGCTACCTCCTGTCCATCACCATCAGCCTCGATCAATGCTGTCTGTCATCATCACAGAACACAACATGGTGCGGGCAAAGTACGTGCATGGGTGAGTATAATAATACTCATTAGGAGACCTCGAGACCCCCAAAGATCTCCCAGAATCCAGTAAGGATAAACCACAGTAGTAAGATACAATCACTATGTATCAACCATCCCTACTTAGGTAAATACCCATACATATACCCCAGTTACCAATCACAGTCTGGCTCCAACACTCAACCCTTAGCACTACCCATTCCACAAAGAAAAGTAGAGTCAATCATCTCGAAGATAACAACTAAATGTAAAGACTAAGCTCACACAGGTATACAAATCATATAGAGGGGTAGAGATGATTAGATGTAGCCATTGAATCATCTTCTCTGTCGAACCCACGTAGGATCCTTGAACAGTATCAGCACTGTCGAACCCACAGAGGATCCCGATACATATGTCATCACTTTTAAACCCACGGAGGATCCCGATCCAGTACCATCGCTATCGAACCCAGGGAGGATATGGTACAATATTGTCACTATCGAACCCATGTAGGATCCTAGTATAGTATTAGGTCCACATAGGATTCTATCAACTCAGTCGCAGCCAGCCATAGGATTCCCGCACACAGCATGCTCAATTCTGGGAGGTTCCACTCTTTAATCCAGGGGTCGATACATCAACTTCAATGAAGTATCGATTTGATGTATCCCGTTGTTCCTTCTCAACATAATGAACCCAACGTGATAGATGGTGGGTCAATTAGACACCCGGTCTATGAGTTATTGGCATTTCTGTTTCAAGGGCTCGGTTGGTTTTTAGGTTCTAACCAACTCGACCTTACACATACTGTGTCCAAACCTCAAGTTGGGTATTCCAAAAGTACCATCGTGTTTTATTCTTTCTGTCACCGTAGAATGTTCTTTGATAGGACACATGTAACTGAGGATATGGGCAAAAAGGTGTAAACTTTCCAATTGGGTCCGGACTGGGGTAAGACCCTGTCCGCGGGTCCGACCTGATCGTCGACGTTCTTTAAGGATGGTGCTCCCTCCTTTGTCCTGGTTGAAGAAGGAATTAGATGGTGTTCGTAATTCTTCATATGTGAGGGGCATTCTTCATGTTCTTCGACGAGAGTATTAAGTTCTCTTAATTCTTCCATGTTTCTCCAAGGCTCCACCAAAAGAGAGTTGCCCACCCAAAAGAAAATAATATCTCTGTCTTTTATTTTATTATTGGAATGAATTCAAAATAATTAAAAATGTTCCAATTATTTAAGTGAAGGAGTTGGCACTTTAATGAGGGGAAGGTAAAGAGGTTATCCATTTAATTGGAGGATTAAGGGGGTTTAAAGCTCGTGTGGGACCCACCTCTTTGATTGCAAGAGGTGTTAAACTTAATCTGGGTCCCACTAAAATAATATCCTCCCAAGGGAGGTTATGTGTGGATGTTTCCCACCTTTAACCTCCACTTGGAGGTTTTTAAAAACTAAACAAATAAAAATAAGTTACACTTTTTTTATTTAATTTGATTTAAAAACCCCATAAAATAACTCCCATTATCGTTAGAACGTAACTAATATGAAGGTCTACTTAAGCTAATACCAGTGCTGCGAGTTTAACGATGCCCTCAGATTTCAATTCCGAGCACTAGTTAAAAAGTTATAAAATCCCGCTCATACGTTTACTGAAAGTACCTGAAAAAAACATCGGAAATTGATTCTGGGCACACCGGGACTCAGAATCAAGCGCCGTAAATTTTCACGGACTCGTAAATATCCCATGAATTTAAAAAAAATCACAGAATTTCTAGGTCTTTACATATTTTTTTTCATTTTTTATGTATCCATTTTAAATATTCCGTATTATTTCATGAGGGTACCTATGATATCATCAACTGTATCATTTATAATTCTTCTCATGTCATCAAAATATATATTTTTAGATTCCCACACACATGGAATGATTTTTAGGTTTTTCATAACGAAACAATATCATCAAGATCATTCTCTCCATGATATTGTAAACTATTTATAATATTCATAAACATTTGGTGAAGCTTAGAAACTAACTCTTCATTCAAAAAATAAATTGATTGATAATGAACATGAAGCATAGGTTTTCTTGTTTTTATAACATTAGAAGTACCAAAATGTGTTAATTCAAACATCATCCAAATACTATTACCAACATCACATGAAAAAATATAACCCTATATATTTCAGGTCATTGAACATAAAAGAGTGATGCTTTCTCTATAATTCAACCGATATTATAAATATTATTTTGTTGTAATGGTAATAAATTCATTATCTAGAATCTTGTAATTACCTTTCAGCAAGAAAAAATTATCTACATGATTATTAATAAGGAAATTCTTCATCTGATCTCTCTAGTATTCATAATTACCACCATCAAAGATCGGTGGTCTTATTTGATTCAAATTTTCTATGTTTTTATCATTAAAACGTGCTATCATATCTAGAATAGGAACTCATTTCTATATAATCATGTTAGAGTAATTAATATTTAAAAAAATTAAATAATAAAACACAATAACATTCAGTTGATAAAAAATGTCAAAACACAACAAGGAATATAATCATATATTATACCATTTTTTGTATCATAATTGTTTAGGATGTATAAAAGAGGGGGTGTATTTTAAATTTAAAATTAAAATAAGAAAAAAATAAATTCATATTATGTTAAAAATATAGGGAAAACATATCATCCAATGAATAGAGTAAAAAGTCACATCCAATAAAAATCTGATATATTAGAGTATTTATCAGTATTAGAGGCACTGATACTTTTTATTATTATAAATATATGTAAATAAATAACATTCTAATGTTTATAATAAATGGAAAATAAATTAGAAAAAAAATATATAATAATGAACGAGAAGCATTATAAAATATACTATTAATCCTTTAATGTTAAAGAAGTCATAAATACCATATTATGATACACATTGTTTCAAAACCTATAGTAAAAGGTCTATCATATCTTACTAGGAAATAAATCGATATGATGATTAGAATATATCTATCTTTAATTCCCCTGAATCCTTCTATACTATAATAGGATTTAGCTCTGACATTATTTTTGATGAAATACCTTGGGATGATGAAAGGTGTCTATATTACTATCCCAAAAGACCCTTGATATTAACAATCTTATTAACCGATATTCCTATCTCAACAAGCCCTCATTCTAACCACAATTGGATTCAGTTAATATATAAGAAAAATTTATAATAAATTTAAAATCCTTGCAAGGATTTCATATCACAAAAACTCTATAAGATATAAAAAATCACATATAATGAGATTTTCAAGATTATAAAAAACATAAAATACATGAATTTTAAATGAATGTTATCCCATCTCTTCAAATTTCATCTTAGTTAGTGGTCATAATCTTATTTTCATATTTATGAGTTATTTTCAATGGCCTTAAGTAGTATTAACTTTGACAGGTCATAATGATCTGTATCTTGATCATGGTAACAACCTATAAGTTATACTTCATTTTTATGATATTTTTTTAACACCATTATATTTCTATAAAAGTATTATGTTTTATAGAATAAAATATATACACTCTTATTATAAACTTTTTATAGTATTAAGAACTATATGTCTGATTGTCAATCTTATAAACTTAAAAAGTATTGTCTGATGTTTTCGTACTAATGTTAGTCTGATAGTCATGACTTTTTTGGATCTCATAGATAAGACATAAGCCTAAAAATGGTTTAGATAATAAATTTTTATGATGGGTTATATGAACCTTCAATATGATGGATATGATTTAATATTATTGATTATATTCATTTTATATTATAACTATTAAAATGTTTGGTGTAATATAATATATTTAGAAAAAACATACAAAAAATATGGGAAATATAAAGTTTGTAATATAGTGAATAAATAAAGTATTTGTGATTTCCAAAACTATATAAATGAAAATTAGAATGTATAAATTTCAAATAAACTATTATGAAGATAAGTCATCCTTTCACCAAGGTCTTCATAAAACTCCAATTTTCAATTATTATGTGTTTTTTGAAACAAACCCATGCTGATACTGTTAATCATTTTTTATGATAGATGATTATGTATAACCCAATTATTTAACCTTCCAACTACCATTTCCTTTGGTTTTTGAAGAGATTTTTTTTCATTATCCATCATTTTTAAAATTGAATCCTCTTAGTTCTATCCATTGACTTAAACAAAAGGTTGAGTAGGAGAAAAAATTATCATACTGGGAGACCACATATTCATGAAAAATATTTTGTAGGATTTATATATCATGACACCCACTTCTATGACCCCTTAGATTTAATATAGGTCCTTTATTATAGTTAGAAAAACATTCGGATTTTATTCTATAATAAGACTTATCTCTAGGGTTATCACTAGTTTTTTCTCATCTCAGTTTCCAATGTTTAACTAAACCTTTATCTAATACCACCTATAGGGATTTGATATTTTATATATTTATATTACATAAAAATATATGAATATTAATTATATAACATTTCAATACAAGATATAATTATATTGGTCAAGAATCATTGGAAAAAGGAACACATAAACAACTCGTTTGAACCAAATCATCTCTCACTTATTTTTTCATATCTATACACCTTCTTAGACATATCATATATAAGTCCATTCTTCATGAGTAGGGGAAATGGGAGCATAATAAAATGTTAGATTAAATTCCAAGTAATGTTAAAAAAGGTAGATAACAATTAATGATCACAAGAAAGCATAAGACAAGAATAAATATATTAGACCATAACCATAACTCACTATGTTCATAACCAACATAAAAAATATCATACATATGATTTATGGAATTAAAAAGTGTATTTTAAAAAAACACGAATCATAAGAATGAGTACTCATAAAAACATAATCATTTTCAATATGTTTATGTCATAAATGTTTGTGGAAGCATCAAATGTTTAATAACAATTTCATATTTCAATGTTTACTATAAATACCATAAGATCATAAATCAACACATGTTTTCAATAGTGGATCAAGCACATAGACTTGTTTCCCATAACTAATAAATAAATAAGACTTATTTCCTATAATGGATCAATAATGTTGACTTGTCTGGCATATTATCTCTTAATATATAATAATTTTTCCAATTAATCCAAGGTAGATATAGGTCAAACAATCACACAATTAAACCCATACACATGATTTTCATAGGCCTATAAAACATTAATCTTATTAGAACCCATGAAAATAAATGGGATTTAGAAACACTTCATCATAATATATCCCATGTAATCATGTATCATTTACAATATTCATCATAATAATAATCTATCTAGAGAAATAATAATGATGGTAAATTCAAATCATAACCCTTATAAATATTATATGAAACAATTTTTTTGTATGATAAATAAAAAAAATCATTAAAATATTGTTATGAATTTATGGACTAAAATAAACATTCCATGTTTTAAAAAATTATTTTTCAAAAAATTCACACATATAAATGAGATAAAATTCATTGAATTTAAGGTTGTATAATATATAATAGATAGTCAAGGAAAATATTAGTCATGAAAATGGGAAAATATAGTCATTCTGTATTACTGAAAAAATAGCCCTTCTATTTTTCAGAATATTTTATTAGTACATTATTTTGGAGAATGAAAAAAAAATTCCTTTCAAACCTCTTGGGTAAAATTTCAAAGTTAGGATAAAATGGAATAAAAACTATAGTAAAATTGAAAAAAAATTAAAATTATTTTTAAGAAAAATAGATATGGGAAAAATTTATTCCACATTAGATATACAAACATAAATGACTTCAAATAATGGTGAGATTGTGAAATAATTATTTACCACATTAGAAACTTTTAAATAATAATCCCAATGAAATAAGTAACTTTATACTAATATGTATATCCATATAAATTTCATAAGATGTATAAAAAAATATTCAATGTCATTATACATACGACACAAAATAAAAATGTTCCATATAAGACACATTTATACAATAATAATAGTTATATAAAAATCTATTACCTATAGTTTTCTATCATTGAACATAATTTAATATCCTCTTATTTGAAACGAATGCTTTATATATCATCTAAGGAGATATAAGGTTGATATTTTGGAATATAAACAACTATAGATTGTGTATTAGAAATTTTAGAAGTGGAATTGGTATAGTTCGGTCGAGGTATGAGGCTCAAATTAGATTAAATATTTAATGGGGGTTATTTCAATTTAATAAATGATTTAATGGGTTATTTTGAAATATCTTAATTGATTAAATTATAATAAATTCATTCTTAATGAAAATAGTTCTGAACTAATAGTAAATGGAAAAGTGGTGACATATTTGACAATTTTATATCCCCTTTTAAGTTTTATGATTATTATGATTTATCTCAATTTAATAAAATATTAATCTCATAAAATTTTATTATCTTCAATTTGGACACTATTCACTAAACCTGAATTAAAAGACAAAAATAAAAAGATTTAATTAATTTATAATCCATTAACATAACAATAATATGTTATATCAAACTATAATAATCATGAAAAAATTTAAGTAACTCCAATTATATTTCTTTCTATATTATTGATTTTTTTTATTAGTTGAAGAAATACTGCATTGAAACTACATAATTAATTAATGTCATTATATAACAGCTAAAACTTAGAAATAAATATTTATCATTAATTTTTTTTTACTAAAAACAACATAGATACTTATATTTGATCATAAAAATCATTTTTCCTTATATGTAAACATAATCTATATGAAAAACAAAGAGTGTCACATTTCGTAAATTGCTTTGATTTAAATAATATATATTCCATATTTATGGAAACATTTGCATTAAAAACACAGTTTCTTGAATAATTTTATAAGGATTGAATTTAATTAATTCAGAAAATATTATTCATATTTTGACTTTGTTTTTACTATTATATTTTGGTTTTTACCCTTCATTATCCCTTTTTAGACATATCACGACAATAAGGATTTTACTCATTTAGGATTAATATAGATACAATAAATCGTAAAAAAATTCACCTAAATGAACCATATATGATACCATAACCTATACAATAGTTACTATAACTAATAAAATATTTTTAATATTTTTATTTTATTTAATGAAATATTATTTAACTCAGAATATCATTATGGTAAATTTTTAGGACTATTCATTACATTGACATTAATAATAATAATAAAACATATATAGTTATAAATTAATATTTTAATACATCCCAAATATATCATATTAATTTATAATATTCATGGATCACATTATATATGTCAAATTATAATATTTTTTTAATATCCCAGAAATTCCATATAATTTTTCATAGTTATACTGAATAATTTAGAGACCTTTAAATCTAATGGCGCACGATTCTGAGGCCCGGAGTGCCCAGAATGAACCATGAAAGTTTTGTCAAGATTTAATTAACATGTGTAAGAACATTTCCTAATAAAGTGGAATAACTCTTAAACAAATTCTCGGATTAGAAATCTCAGGGCGTCGTTGAGTTTAGGATAGCAGGTTTACCCTAGGCGCGATACATGTTTAGTTAGCGCAAGCCTACCTTGAGAAAACCCCAAAATGGAATATCCGTAAATTAAATAAATAATTAATGTTATTTTATTTGTCAAATTCTTATAACTCAAGAACAATAACTCATATAAAAAAACTGAGACCACCGCTGAACTTGTTAGGGTATGATTTCTTTAGGCAGATACAAAATTTGGCCAGCGTGGGACATTAGAGAAAGTTATTTTTTGGCCATAAATAAAAAAGTTAAGTGACAATTATTTTATTGTAAAATCCATAACTTTTAAATGGTATCTCAGATTGTAAATCCGAGAGTACCTTGAGTTCATTGGGGTGTGTTTCACTTAGGATCAACCTAACCTCGATCGATGTGGGTCGAAGATGACTGTTAATAAATTTTATAACATTTTTTTAGGTATGTTCACTAAACGCATGAGCAGCATTTTCTAAATTTTGAACTGATACTCGGATTAAAAATCAAAGGGCACCGTTAAATTAACAGAACCGAGATTCACTTGAGGGGGGCATTACAGTGGCCAATGTAGGTCCGCGGAAAAAATTAGGTTTTATAACATTTTAAAGAATGTAAATAAAATAATTTTATTATTTTAATTTTGTTTCTTTCTTATCCTCCAACAAAGAAGAACATTTGGAATCGAAGAATGAGGAACCAACCTTAGAGCGTCTTGCCGAAGTGATGAACACCGACATTAATCATCAATAACTTTTTCTTCTTCCTCACGCCACCTACTAAGGAAAATTTACGTAGGGGTTTTAAATTTGAGGTATGATTAAATATATTTTTTGACACTTAATACTCTTGATTCACAAAGACGATGGCCAAAAAAACATGGTCATCATTCCACACATATTCCATAACCCATTTCTTTTGATTCTCAGTGCGTTCTTTGTTCATTCTTCAACACCAAATATTTTATGATGCTAGAAACAAAATCTTTTTTTGAGTGATACATATGGACATGGAGCCCCAGACCCATGTATTGGGAATATGGGATCATTTTCTTTTTTCGGCTTGGAACGTAGCTGCAATGGCTTGCAGAAAAAGGCGGCGACTGACATTCGACCAACTGTGAGGAAAGAAGGGAGGTGCACATCCATGCCACCAGATAATGAAGAAGCTGTGGTCCGTCAGTCGTGGTGGGGCTTGGTGGAGACTTGTATTCAGCTGACCACGTGGCGGCACGGTGATGCACGTCTGCATCGCCGGAGATGGAGGTTGTGGTCGCTGTGCAGCGTCAGAGGCCGGAGGGTAGCAGACACTCAACTAGCTGCATAGGAGTAGCGGCAGATGACGACGCCACTGGGAGGAGGACTAGCCATAGAACAGGCTGGCCGTTTCATGTAGGCGGGACCCACTCGGGTCCCGCGGTAACCTGGTAGTGCCTACTGGCGCTGCCCCTTGGTAGTTCTGACCGGATGGGGGTCCTCTCCCCCGTCTGCGCCAGCTCGGGCAGACCGCGCCATGAGGCCACCCCCTTTGCAGGTCGGGCTAGACCATTACCTTGTGGGCCAGGCCCACCGTATCCCAGGCTGGGTCAGGCCGGGTCAGTCTGACCGGGTCAGACCAGACCCGGTCCCAACTGGATCCAATTTCACATTTTTGGTTGTAACATTAGAATCAAGTGTCTGTTTGAAGAACCATCGACGACACCAGAATACTTGGATTGAGATGGTCATTTTGGTATACTACATTTGAGTTTTGGATAAGGTTGGAGTATAACCAATTTGGATCGGATGCCGAATCCAACTGGGTCCTCGAAGAGACAACACTAATAACATACATATCGGGCATCCGATTGACGCGCCATCTATTGCATTGGGTCTCTTATGACATGATGGACCTTTGGGATACTTATTTAGGGAAAATAGGGGTGGTTGAGGTATGCCTGATGGCTTGGGTAGTGGTTCTCCCAAACACGCTATGTACAGAACCCTACGACAGGCTGAGACTGGACGACTACTGACCGTTTCCACTCGAAGTGACTCTATTGGCCCAATGGGGAGAACATATATGTGATGCAGTAGACCCATGGTGGAGAGTGAATTTATGTGATGCAGAAGAACCATGATACTCGACAGGAGAATTACCTTTTTAGGCCATGAGGGGGAGCACCTCTGTGTGACACGGCAGAACCACGGTGGAGAGCACCTCTGTGTGACGTTGTAGACTCATGATACTCGATAGGAGGAGTACCACATCAGTCAAAGGTTAGTGGGAAGCGCCTCTGTCTGACATGATTGGTCCACTATACTCTTTAGAGTAGTAGTTTTCCAATAGCGGAGGTGTTCGACCTTATGACTAGAAATGTTACTTGTTATTGTCGCTAGAGAATCCATAAGCTGGATATCAGCATTCATAATAATCATATGTGGGTCAAATCTTGTGTGGGTGATTGTGGGGGTTAGTACCTATCAATCCTATGTGGGTCAAACTCCATATAATTAGAAGTAGTGAATTTTGACAGAATAAGATGACCTTGCCTCCTGACTAATCATTTGTACTTCTATACATCATAATAACCTAGTTTGAGATGAGACTCTGTTTGAACTAATACTTTTACCTTCGTGGTACTATCTTCGAGGTGATAGCTATGTAGAAGTTTTACCTTCATGGTACTATATTTGTGGTGATATTGATGTGGTACTTTTACCATCTTGGTGTTACCTTCATAGTGTTACCTTTGTGGTATTCTTCCCTCATATATGAGTTGTTTATATATTGATAACGTTGGTTTATATATGGTCATATACCTATGTAGAGTTGATGTATTACTTTTTGGTTTTCCTTGGTGGAACTTTAAGAGAACTATGAGGTCTTGGGGTAGCTACTGAGTATCATTATAATCAACCCAGCATAGGCTTCACCCACACCATGTTGTGTCTTGTGCAGACAACGTACAACATTGAACGAGGATGAGGGAGCCAGGACTGGATGGTGCACAGAGATTGACCATTCGGCGTGACGTGAAACAGAGGAGATAAACAGATGTGGAGTACTGAGGATGCAATCTATACTCACCCTTTAGGTAGGATCCTCAGAGGAGGACTCAATAGCTATTTTCCGTTTTCATTTATTTCTACTTGTCCCTTGACAGTTGGTGTTTTATTCGGGATCCTTTTACTTTCATCACTCTTTTACTACCACAGTTTAAGTCACAGTGGTTTCTTATTGTGTTATTGGACCATGTGTTGGTTTAGGATTAAGGATAATGCCTTCCCATTTTAGGGAGTATGCCTTTCGGAGCAAGTCCCCAGCCCTTAGCCTATGGAAGTCAGCTTGTGGTAGTCACGACACGGGCACGGGGGGATGGGTCGCGAAAAATTGGAATCAAAGGAGTTCGGTTCTACTGAAGAAATAAGACTCTTATATTTTCTGTAAAGCAATAGTGTTAAGTGCTTTGAGTGTGGTTTTCATTTTGAGGAGTCTACTATTGGTACGACGACCGGCGAATCCATACACTAGGACCCTGAAATTATGATTTCTGAATCAGCACATGAAGACACTGGTTGCATTTGTTTTTGAAAATTTTTTCATTCAATTTCCTTGGAGTCATCTCACTGGTTATAACATAATGATCATGGCACACCTATTCCTTATTTGGATGTCGCTACGTAGAGAGACAACTAGGATTCCCGAGAGAGTACACGAAGATAAACCACCAAGTGACATGCCCTTGGTGCAGGTCCCTCTTACGGCGTTAGCACCTTCGGGTGGTGTACCAGCAACACCACTACCCATTGGAAGAGCATTGCCACAAACTCCATCAGTAGAGGATACATGCTGACTCAGTGTGTTGCATGAGTTCCAGTGACCAAGGCCTCTAAGGTATCGAGGTGAGACAGATTCCCAGGCAAGTGAGGACTGGCTAGAGGTCGTGTCTAGGGTTTTCCGCCTAGTTGAGACACTACTATAGAAGATGTAAATCTTAGTTACTAGTCTTTTCTAGTGAGTGACAATGAGGATGGTCCGCACTTTGATGAGGCTTCGGTATGTGGACCGTTTCTCATGATAGTATGTTGGGGTAGTGTGTCGGCTATATCTCTACCTGTTGGGGAGCAGTTACAACTAAAGGTACCAGTACAAGAAACATTTAAGATTTGTTCCTTAACTGAGTTTTTTACATTAGATACCCCTATGGTTCCAAGGAGAGCCCGACTCAAATGTTGCTGAGAACCGACTTGAGGAGGTGGCTAAGTATTCTCTAGAGATTCTACAGCTTCAGTAGGATGACATGTTGGTACCTGAGTATTCATCGAGGCATACCAACCATTCCTGATATTCAATGAATATAATACGATCTGTGCTTCGGTTCTAGGACTCCCGAGCGCGATGTGTTTAAGGAAGGCCAATCCCGCACTATTTCTATATGAATTTATAACTATTTAAAGGTGCTAGGGAGAACCATTGTGGTTGAATGGTCTTTGGTCGAGCAGATACAACCTGTGAAACTTATTAGTGTGGAAGAAGGAAACTAACACCAATCTCGGAGACTTGGGCATGTAAAAATGTTTCAGGAAGAAGAAGTGTTTGGGATAGAAGAATCTGTAGGGCTACAGATGTGGAAGCATATCTAGGAGAGAGCATGAGGTGGTGTACATTTAAACATGATACAACCACCGCCCTTTGTGGTCCCCACCAGTCTTAGGGAGATGGAGGACTGGGGAAGGGACTAACTTCAATGGTCGAGTGTGACCAAAGGGATCTAGGAATGATTCTATGAACGGTCTGTGTCTACAACTAGGTGCTGTAATAATAGACATAGGAACCAATCATTCCTTTTTTCCATGAATTTTTTCGAAAACATAGAGATTCAAGTTAAGCAGTTTAGTTGAACCTCATGTCTGGAGATACCTTTCGGAGGAGACTTAATAATCACACTTATGCCGATAGTGTGATCGGACCCTTGAGGCACGAGTTTCGGTTGGAAGAACTTGGTGGCAGTTTCGAGGCCTTAAAACCATAGTTAAGGTATGGACTATGCATACACATTTCACACTAAGATTGACTTTATTGGGACAAAATAAAGTTTTTTATCAACAACGATGGGATGGGGTTTTACTTAGTCGGAGATAAAGGAAATCAAAGAATCATAAGATAAACTCATGCATTGGAGGGTGCGGCCGATCACTCATGAGTCGGCCATCCTTACCCTCATGGAAACTGGAGTTTTGAGTATTTAGTTCCCAACAGGAGTGGCTAGAGTTCCTCCAGGACTATGACATTGAGATAGTCTATAATCTTGGAAATGGGAACATGGTAGAAGATGAACATAGTAGGAGGTCTGGTCTACAGCTACTGAGTTAGGCATTAGAGTAGCTAGCTACTTTGTGGATATCCTATGTGGATCATGATGTTGCAACTTATCTTCAGTCTCTGATAGCTACTCCCCCACTCCTTCAGTGAGTTAGGGAGGTCTATCTTTGGGGCACTTACTGTGAGGCTCAACTTTCTCATATATTCACAGGATAGGTGCTTGATGGATTTTCTGAAGGTGGGGAGCATGTCATCCTCTTCAGATAACGAACTATGGTACTAGAGGCGCTATAGGTGGAAGTGTTGAGGGAGTTCCACAAGTACCCTGTAACTGTACATAATGGAGTGGTGAAGATGTACCAGGACCTCTGGCATCCGTACTGATGGACAGGGATAAAGAAAGAAGTGGCATAGTTCGTATCACGATGTCTCACTTCTCCGCAAGTGAAGAATGCATAGAGCTGACAGAAGACTTATGATGAAAAGTTACAGATTCATTTGGAGTTCTAGGAGCAGGGACCACATTTTCTTACGAGTCTCCCCTCAACGGGTACTACAATGATTTTTCCTAAGAGAAAAGTTATCACCGAGGTTTATCATACCATTTTTGGTACTTCAGAGGATTGGAGAGGTGGTATACCGCTTGGCACTTCCACCATAGTTGGAGTGGGTGCACAACGTATTCCATATATCCCAACTAATGAGATACATGCATGACCCTTATCAAGTAATCGACCAAGGAAATATTGAATTAGATGATGTGGAGAAGTTTATAGAGGTTCGGGTAGAGATTGAGGATCGACCGAATAAGGTTCTTTATGGGTGGTCGATACCTCTAGTGCGCATTCGCTAGCTGCATGGGAACCTATAAGAGAGCACATGGGAGCGGGAGGCTCAGATTCGTGCTCAGTACCCCCATTTGTTTCCTTAGACTATGTTGTTGCTTTGGGGTATGTAAAGACCTAAGGTGGTGATAGTTTAATGTACAAGAAACTCTATATAATTTTTTTTTAATTTTTTGGAATTATTTCGAGACTTTGAAATCTGACAGTGCATGATTCTGAGGCCCGAAGTACCCTGAGTGAAGTGTCTATGTTTTCTCAAGCTTCAATTAACGTGCATAACTAGTTTTCTAGTAAAAGTGGAACAAATATTAAAAAATTTCCCGAATTAGAAATCTGAGTGCACCATAATGCTCTGGATGGCCGGTTTACCTTAAGTGCGACTTATGATTAGTCAGCACAAGCCTACGGTGAGAATACATAAAAATTGAATAACCTTAAATAAAATAATTAAATAAAGTTATTTTATTTTTAAAATTCTTACAACACACAAATGGTAACTCGGATAAAAAATCTTAGACCACCACTGAACTCATAATGCTATACTTTATCTAGGAAGAAACTAACTTTGGACATCACGGGCCACCAGATAAAGTCAGTTTTTGGCTTTAAATAAAATAATTAAGTGACAATTATTTTATTTTATTATCCATAACTTCTAAATGGTAAGTCATATTGGAAATACAAGGGTTCCTTTGGGTTTTTAAGGCGTGTTTCACTTATACAGAGCCTAACCTCGATCGACGTGGGTCGAGGGTGACTGTTAATAATTTTATGAACTATTTTTCAAGTATGTCCAATAAATATGTGAGCGACATTTTCTAAATTTTGATTAATGCTCAGATTAAAAATCCGTGGGAACCGTTGAATCCGTAATGCCGAGATTTGCTTATGGGAGTCTTTACTTTGACTGTAGTAGGTCTGGGGAAAAAATAGGTTTTAGGACTTTTTAATGAAATAAAATAAAATAATATTTTAATTTTATTTTTGTTTCTATCTTATCATCTAATAAATAATGAATTCCAGTATCTAAGAATGAGGAACCGACCTTGGAGCGTCATGCAGAAGTGATGAACACCGACATTAATCCTCAATGACTTTTTCTTCTTCCTTGCACCACCCTCAACAGAAAATTGTGGTAGGGGTTTCAAATTTGATGTATGATTAAATAAATCTATTGATTCTTCATACTCTAGATTCAATATTAATATGGTAAACAAACATGGCCATTATTCCACAGTTATACCTTAACCATTTTCTTTTGATTCTCCACGCGTTCTTCAACGCCAAATATTTAATGAAGCAGGAAACACAATATTTTGATGAGCGCAACATATAGACGTGGATCCCTCGACCCAGTGATCATGAATATCCAATCATTTTATTTTTCAGTCTTGGAATGAAGCTAAAATAGCTCACGGAAGAAGGCTAAGACCGACACACGACTGACAGCGAGGAAGGGAGGGTGGTGTGCATCGATGCTGCCAGATGATAAGGAAGCCATGGCCCATCAGCCGCGGAGGGGCAGGGAGGTGGCCGCAAAATCTTGGCTACAGCTGAGGTTGGAGGGTGGTCAACACCCAGCTGACTGTAGAGCAGAAGCAGGGCATGACCATGCCGCTTGGAGGAGGACCGGCTAGAGCACCAACTGACTATTACTGTTCAGCAGGACCTTCTCGGGCCCCGTGATGACCTGTCAGAGCCAAGAGGCACTACCCATTTGCGGTTCCAAATGGAAGGGGGTCCACTCCCCCTTCAGCGCCAGCTCAGGCGGACCAGAAAATTGGGTCGCGCCCAGCATGGGCCAAGCTATGCCTAGTTGGTCGGTCCACCCCATTCACAGATCGGCCCAGACCACGACCTAGCTGGCCGAGCCCACAGTAGCCCAGACCCATCTGGACCCCGTTTCGCCTTTTTGGACATAACTTGTGAACCAGGCGCCATTTTATGTACCGTTTGCATCACTAGAATACTTGGATCGAGACGGTCCTTTTGGTATACTCCAATTGGGTTTTAGATAAGGTTGGAGTGTGACCATGTTGGAATGGACCCCAAATTCAACTTAGCGCTCAGAGTGGAAATGCTAATAACTTATAGACCGACTTTCTGAATGATGCACCATTTGTGGCATTGAGTCCCTTATAATGTGACAGAACTTTGGGATACTTCTTCATAGAACTTAAGGGTTTTTTAGGTATAAATAATGTCTTGGGGATTGGTTCTCTCAAGTACACTACATACGGAACCCTGAGACTGGCTAAAACTTGATGACTGCAGGCCGTTTCGACTCGAAGTGACTCGACTGGACCAGTATGGAGTGCCTTTGATTGACGTGGCAGACCCATGGTAGGGAGCACCTATATGGGATGTGATAGACCCACTGTCACATACATAGCTTATTTTAAATGTATTTTTATTTTAATTTCCATTAATTCTTTGTTTTGGGGGGTTTCCAAAGTTTTTATGGAGAATAGGTGAGTTTTCATGAATTGGGCCAAACTGTGAGCCCAATTCCAGATTTAAAAATAAATTTTGTTTCTTTTATAACTTATTCATTTTTTTATATTTTTCACTCCTTCCAACTCATAAATGTCCTCCCCTAATATATTAACACCACAATTAAAATTTGGAGCCTTTGGAAATCCATAACCAAGGTGTATATGAGTTTTTATTTAAGGGATTGGGCCTGCCTGAAAGCCCAATTCCAGTTTTAAAAATAAAATTTGATTAGTTAATAACTTATTCCGTTTTAAGTCTTTTTCGATGATTCCAAGCCCCAAACACGCCCCTTGAACCCAGAAACGCGTCCAATATCCTCCCAACCTCGTTTCATCTCATTTTCATCGCTAGTTAGGTCGAAAATTCGGAAGAACCCAAATTTCGGTCAGATTTATAAAGGTAATTTGTTTCCTTCATAACTCTTTCGATTCTTAGTCTTTTTCCCCCATTAAAATTCCTAAATGATCTAAATATTCTTTTTCGAACCTCCCTTGAAGGTTTGAGTATTTTTGAAATCAGCTACTGGTATTTTGGGGGGGAGATTTCTCCAAGATATTTTAAGTATGTTGTTCTCCTCCTTTCTTCTTTCAATTTGTTTAGGGTTACATCCAATTTAGTTAGGGTTTCTTCCATTATAATTGTGGTTCCTAATGTCCAGGAAGTAGGGTTTAAAATTTAAGGTTTTATATTGTGTTTTATGGTCTGAAATTCTGGTTTTAGGTCTGGTTTAGCTTTCTTGAGGTGCGGCGGTGGTGCATTTGAGTTTTCGCACAAAGGATTCAAGGGTTTCCTTGGTTTTGGTAGGTGATTCCATTTTGTATGAAATCTTTGTGAATTGGCTACTGTTTTTATGGTATTTTCATGCTTATTAAATTTTATTATTTCTGAAAAATATAGTTTTAGTGGTGTTTGTATTTAAAATGAATCCTAAAGGCCAATTTCATGTGAAATTGGGGGTTTTTCATAGAAATGTATTATTAGTTTAATTGGGGCTACCCTATAAGTAACTAGTTGATTTTATTGAAGTATAATAGGGATAGAAATACTGTTTTTAATGATTGTCCCTTGTGTTTGTTGCTGAAAAATCTGGTTTTAATGTTGTTTTTGAACCACATAAAATTCTAAGAGTTGTGTTGTGTAATAATGGAGACTTTGCAATGATGTCGTTTCTTGAACTATATAGGATTGCCCTAAAAATGATTTTGTGTTTTAACTGAAATGTAGTGGGATATCCTTTATGTTTTGTAAACTAAAATATGTGCACATAGTATGCAAGTGAGGTTTATAAGGTGTTTTGTGTCCGAAACACTACGAGATTTTTGAGGAATTGTTTTATGAAAAATATAAGTGTTTTGTTGCGTGTTTTAAGTGGAATAAAATGTGATAGATACTGTATTGGTTATGATTGACCAGTAATGGTGTTTTATATGAAAATTTATTTATGTTGCATGCTGAAATTGATTGAGCACAAAAGGGGAAGCCCGGGTACCTAGGTGGGGCGGATTTGTACTAGTACGGCTAGTGGACCAGATGGGTTTTGTCCCTGTTTCACTTAGAATTTGGATAACGACAACTCTAACTAAACTATGTGGATGATTATTGGGGACCACTAGGTTATGGGTGTGTTCCCTACTAGTGTCTCATGCACGAGAAAGGATTTTGCTATGGTTACTTTACACCGAGGTACGAGGTACATAGGGCCCAAGACAACCTAGTGCCTAGGGGTGTTCCCAATGTTGTTGCTCATTGGATTTGTAGTATCTACCCATGTCTTAGGGTGTGTTTGGAAGTAAATTACAGTATCTAACATTTCTCTTTTAATGTGTTAGTATTCTAAAAATTTTGGATTGAAAACTATTTTCAATTAGAGGTTTCATTTCTTGAAATTTGAACACTACTTTTCCTTGCGTTTGAAAACTGCTTGCTTTTTCACATTGTATTTCTTACTCTTTGGAATCATTGGGTGGTATCCTACTGGGCTTAGGCTCACACCCTACTTACACCCCTTGGGTGTGAGTAGACTTGGTTATGTTTGATTCAGGTAAAGGAAAGGCTAAGGGTGATGGCGGTTCATGGTGTTAGTTCCCATTCTTGGTGCGGAGTTGTGGAGATAGCTTGGGGGCGATGACCCCTAGTCGTGTGGAGTCCTTGGGGCTGTCTTAATGCTATAATTATTTTTATTTGGACCACTTGTATAATCTTTAAACCAATGTACTCAGTTTTGGTTTTCACTTAAGTCTTGTTTGGCTCAAAAATTTCAGATTTATATTATGGATTGTTTTTAATGTTTTATGCTTTCATACTCGGGTAAATCGTTCCCAAACCTATATTAATGACACCCAGGCACTTGTGCCAGCCCGTGGGGATAGGGAACGCCCTTCGGGTAATGTCACGGGCTGGGTTTGGTGCCGGTTTTGGCGGTGACCAGATTCGGTTCGTGACAAAATGGTATCAGAGGAGGTTCGCTCCTTGGGTCATGTTATTTGGGGAAGAGTCAGCATAGTATAGAGCTAGGATTTTTGGGACTTGAAATTTCAGTCATGGGTAGTGTGCCTGGCTAGCACACCTCATGAAGGGATTCAAGTCACCATGGTAAGTATGGATTTATTTGAGTGCTTTGGTTTTCTTGGTTTAATGATGACTATGGGAAATGAAAAGAGAGTTGGGAGAATAATCTCAGTGAGCTCGCAGGGCCTGGAAAGCCATGTGGAGCCATGGATATTTCCCTAGAATACTCTCTGTGATGGCGAAGTGATTGGAATATGGCTGCCAACTATATGTCCAAGTCACCCACCGAAACTAGTTTCCTCTTGCATTGTTTTGTGCTTTAGTTTTGAAATCTTAGCACTTTGGTTTTAAGGTGACTTGGTTTTAAGAAGCGTAACGTTTTTATGAAATGATTTTCAAATAAATAGGGAATGGTTTGGTTTATGAAATGGTGGAACTGAATTTTCAGAATTATTTTGAAATGTAAAATGGTGCGCTTACACCTCTTTGAAAGCAGGAACTATATTGAATTTGTTTTTTTAATGAGTTTCCAATAGAGTTTTCTAAACAATTAGAGTGTGTTTTAATGGGATGATATGTTTCGAAATTTATGTGAATAACAAAAAAGTGAGTTCTTTTCTAAATGGTTGTGTCCTTATGAAATGTTTTGTAAGATGTGAATTGGGATTTCGACCTCATTGTTAGCAGTTTTGAGAAAAAGGTTGGGTTGGTTGACCATTTTGTTTTTGAAAAGTGGAAGGAATTTTTGTTTTACCCTTTGGTATTTCCATTAGTGACCACATGCATGGGGTTATATGGGATGATGGATGGTTGATGGCATGACTGGATGAGTGCTGGGATGGATATGAGGAGGGTGCCCGGTGTGGCACAAAAACATGCATGTGTGAGGCCCATGGGGTACCATTGGTGGATACGCTTACTGCTAAACCGTTTGTTTTCAAAGAATTGGTTTTAAAGAAAAACATGATGTCTTGATGAATAGTTTGGTATGGTTTGTATTATGGGTTTTTAAAAATGTTGATGTTGTGGGAGGTTTTGAGTTCAAGAACCCCTTCTGTTTGAACTGTGTTTTGGGTTTGTGTTTGGTCGGTAAGCTGTGTTGTAGGGATGATTAGTGGTCTCTTTTGAAAAAAAAAATTGGGATGACTTTACGATGGTTCCCTCAATGTGTTTGGATCTGATTGGTGGCATGTTTTGACCAATGGACCAGCTTGGTTGGGTCCTTGGGTTCTCTCATTGGATAAGGTACGCCCCCATTAAGGGTTAATGCACAACTGAAGTGCAACCCTTTTTGTTTTTCCATTGGAAAATCCTCCAGTTGATCAATATAAAGAATATTTTATCGAACTTTTTTTTTTGAGTCTACACCCATTCATTTCGCTGATTTTGGATCCTCTTGTAGTGGGATAGTGCTTGTGGAAGGTTGAAAGAGACCTTAGTTTCTTAAGTTTCCTGATTCATCAAAGGTGGGAGTGTTCTTTCGATGTTAGTACGGATGAGTGTCTTGATGGTGTCTAAGAGGGCCTCTGGGTTCTTTATAGTTTCTTTGAAGAAAGAGTTATTATTAAACAACCAATTTTGGGATTTAGGTCAGGATATGATATTGTGTCCACTTTTTGGACTTATATGTTGTTTAGGGACTTTGAATATGGTCCCGTTCCATGTATTGTTTCTATCAATCGTCAGGGTCATGTTCGATGACGCATTGTGATGTTGTGTGCTCTTTTGACCATAAAGGTGAAGGTCACACAATCCTTTAAGGTTCTATGTTATGTTGGGATTGTGTCTCCCTTGGGAGAAACATCAAATCCTCTATCTTAGAGGAAGGTGTTTATACGTGTCTTTCCCTTCTATTGTTTCTCACCCAAAGAAACAAGGTGCGATGTGTGTGCATCTTCTGATCCCTTGTTTCAATGAAATGTTTGGTTTTGGTAAAGTGGGTTATGGAGTGTGTTATGTCTTGATAAACCCATCAGGGTATGCAGTGTAGTTGTTTGTGGCACCGAAAGAAGAAGTTCCACATAGGGGTTTCAACAGCCTAACTGCGTGGCCGAAGATGCTTCAATATTTTGAGCTCCAGCCATAGGTCCCGGAGAGAAGCTGGCGCGTAGTCAGGGGAAACACCAGTGTCGTTTAAACACTTGTACAAATTCCTATCCTCAGTATGAAAGATAGTAACAGTTTAAACCTATGGTTTCATCATCTTCCTTCTGTTGCTCTCGTTCGGTGGAAATAGGTAGAGGGCCTTGTACCCATGTCATCGCCTAATGTTTTTCCCTCCCACGATGGTTTCCATTGAGTCATTGGAGAATGGTAGGAAATTTGGCTAGAAAGTTTGAGCACACATTTTGTGCATGATTAGTAGTTTCAGTGTGCTAGGAAGCCACGTTAAAATAATGATCAGCATAGTTAGTGCATGGTTTCCCAAACCGTGCGGACTGACCCTCCACCCTTTCCAAATCTTAAAAAAAAAATTGGGTCTTTTTGTGTCGGCCCATGCTGGTCAGTTAAGATGGTTGGTTCTTGTGGTGGGAAGACCCACTGTGGGTATCATGTATATTATTTTGTAAATTTCTAATTTATGTATACCCCTTGTACTAGGGAGTCTGTTTGGGCCTCCCCCTATTAATGTCTTGATTCTGTCTCGGAAAAAAAAATTAAGTTGTCTCTTATGGTGGGGAGCCCATTTGTGTCTCTTCATACGAGTAACTCATATTTTTCCTTGGTTTTGTATGAGAAGTAGGTATTATCATTTGGATATATCTAACTACCTACATCTTTCTTTGGTAAAAATTGATATTTGAGAGTGAGCAATGGTTTAGTTATAGTCGGGAAAGTGTAACCATGTTCGATGTTGTCGTTTATTTGGGTAAATTGATTGAGTGTTGTTCAGATTGTGTTAGAGGAGTTTTCATTTAGGATAAATCTTGAATGTGCTTTATTCTTTCAGGAAAGTGGTGTAAGTCAGGTTTGTGAGAGTATTCCTTCCTTCATTGATCACTGGAGGTTTTGTGGCCTTTGGGGGTGAAACCTGGCAAGAGAGTACCACTTGGTTTCTCAGTTGGGTTTAATTGTTGCTTTGGCCTTACTGTGACTTTCCGGGGAGGAAATTTTTTATGGTGGGGAGAATTGTCACATAAATAACTTATTTTAAATGTATTTTTATTTTAATTTCCATTAATTCTTTGTTTTGGGGGGTTTCCAAAGTTTTTATGGAGAATAGGTGAGTTTTCATGAATTGGGCCAAACCGTGAGCCCAATTCCAGATTTAAAAATAAATTTTGTTTCTTTTATAACTTATTCATTTTTTAATATTTTTCACTCATTACAACTCCTAAATGTCCTCCCCTAATATATTAACACCACAATTAAAATTTGGAGCCTTTGGAAATCCATAACCAAGGTGTATATGGGTTTTTATTTAAGGGATTGGGCCTGCCTGAAAGCCCAATTCCAGTTTTAAAAATAAAATCTGATTAGTTAATAACTTATTCATTTTTAAGGATCATTCGGTGCTTCCAAGCCCCAAACACGCCCCTTGAACCCAGAAATGCGTCCAATATCCTCCCACCCTCGTTTCATCTCATTTTCATCGCGATATAGGTCGAAAATTCTGAAGAACCCAAATTTCGGGCAGATTTATAAAGGTAATTTGTTTCATTCATAACTCTTTCGATTCTTATTCTTTTTCCCCCATTAAAAATCATAAATGATCTAAATATTCTTGTTCGAACCTCCCTTGAAGGTTTGAGTATTTTTGAAATCAGCTACTGGTATTTGGGGGGGGGGGGGCGATTTCTCCAAGATATTTTAAGTATGTTGTTCTCCTCCTTTCTTCTTTCAATTTGTTTAGGGTTACATCCAATTTAGTTAGGGTTTCTTCCATTATAATTGTGGTTCCTAATGTCCAGGAAGTAGGGTTTAAAATTTAAGGTTATATATTGTGTTTTATGGTCTGAAATTCTGGTTTTAGGTCTGGTTTAGCTTTCTTGAGGTGCGTCGGTGGTGCGTTTGAGTTTTCGCACAAAGGATTCAAGGGTTTCCTTGGTTTTGGTAGGTGATTCCATTGTGTATGAAATATTTGTGAATTGGCTACTGTTTTTATGGTATTTTCATGCTTATTAAATTTTATTATTTCTGAAAAATATAGTTTTAGTGGTGTTTGTATTTAAAATGAATCCTAAAGGCCAATTTCATGTGAAATTGGGGGTTTTTCATAGAAATGTATTATTAGTTTAATTGGGGCTACCCTATAAGTAACTAGTTGATTTTATTGAAGTATAATAGGGATATAAATACTGTTTTTAATGATTGTCCCTTGTGTTTGTTGCTGAAAAATCTGGTTTTAATGGTGTTTGTGAACCACATGAAATTCTAAGAGTTGTGTTGTGTAATAATGGAGACTTTGCAATGATGTCGTTTCTTGAACTATATAGGATTGCCCTAAAAATGATTTTGTGTTTTAAATGAAATGTAGTGGGATCTCCTTTATGTTTTGGAAACTTAAATATGTGCACATAGTATTCAAGTGAGGTTTATAAGGTGTTTTGTGTCCGAAACACTACGAGATTTTTGAGGAATTGTTTTATGAAAAATATAAGTGTTTTGTTGCGTGTTTTAAGTGGAATAAAATGTGATAGATACTGTATTGTTTATGATTGACCAGTAATGGTGTTTTATATGAAAATTTATTTATGTTTCATGCTGAAATTGATTGAGCACAAAAGGGGAAGCCCGGGTACCTAGGTGGGGCGGATTTGTACTAGTAGGGCTAGTGGACCAGATGGGTTTTGTCCCTGTTTCACTTAGCATTTGGATAACGACAACTCTAACTAAACTATGTGGATGATTATTGGGGACCACTAGGTTATGGGTGTGTTCCCTACTAGTGGCTCGTGCACGAGAAAGGATTTTTCTATGGTTACTTTACACCGAGGTACGAGGTACATAGGGCCCAAGACAACCTAGTGCCTAGGGGTGTTCCCAATGTTGTTGCTCATTGGATTTGTAGTATCTACCCATGTCTTAGGGTTTGTTTGGAAGTAAATTACAATATCTAACATTTCTATTTTAATGTGTTAGTATTCTAAAAATTTTGGATTGAAAACTATTTTCAATTAGAGGTTTCATTTCTTGAAATTTGAACACTACTTTTCCTTGCGTTTGAAAACTGCTTGCTTTTTCACATTGTATTTCTTACTCTTTGGAATCATTGGGTGGTATCCTACTGGGCTTAGTCTCACACCCTACTTACACCCCTTGGGTGTGAGTAGACTTGGTTATGTTTGATTCAGGTAAAGGAAAGGCTAAGGGTGACGGCAGTTCATGGTGTTAGTTTTCATTCTTGGTGCGGAGTTGTGGAGAAAGCTTGGGGGCGATGACCCCTAGTCGTGTGGAGTCCTTGGGGCTCTCTTAATGCTATAATTATTTTTATTTGGACCACTTGTATAATCTTTAAACCAATGTACTCAGTTTTTTGTTTTCACTTAAGTCTTGTTTGTCTCAAAAATTTCAGATTTATATTATGGATTGTTTTTAATGTTTTATGCTTTCATACTCGGGTAAATCGTTCCCAAACCTATATTAATGATACCCGGGCACTTGTGCCAGCCCGTGGGGATAGGGAACACCCTTCGGGTCATGTCACGGGCTGGGTTTGGTTCCGGTTTTGGCGGTGACCAGATTCGGTTCGTGACACCCACGGTACTCGACAGGAGGAGTACCTTAGCCGGCCACGAGGGGCAGCGCCTCTGTGTGATGTTATAGACCAATGGCGGGGAGCACCTCCGTGTGACGAGGCAGAACCATGGTACTTGATGGGTGGAGTACCTCAATAGTCCAAAGTTTATGGGAAGTGCCTGTTTGTGACGCGACATGCACATTGTACTCATTGTAGACGAGTTCTCCAGTAGCTGAGGTGTTTGAAGTTGTGACTAGGAATGTTACTTGTTATTTTACTTAGAGAATTCTGTCACTGGATATCAGCATTCATAGCGATCTTGTGTGGTTAAGATCCTATGTGGGTCATTGTGGGGGTTAGTATCTATCAATCCTATGTGGGTGAGACTCCGTATACTCTATAGTAGAGACTCTTGACAGAATAAAATGATCTTGCTTTGTGACTAATCATCTGAACTTTAGTACTTCCATGAAGACCTAGTTTGAGCTGAGAGTCTGTTTGAACTAATAATTTTACCTTTTTTGTACTATATTCATGGTGATAATAGTGTGGTACATTTACCTTCATTGTACTATCTTCCTGGTGATATTTGTGAGGTACTTTTACCATTGTGGTGTAACCTTTGTGGTGTTACCTGTGTGATACTTTTACCTTCATAGTGTTAACTTTGTGGTATTCTTTGATCATGTATGATATGTGTATATCTTGATAACTTAGGTGTATGTATGAGCATATACCTAAGTAGAGTTGATGTCTTGCTTTTTGGTTTTCCATTGTGGAACATTGGAGACCTACAGGGCCTCGAGGTCCATACTGAGTATCGTTATACTCACCCCTGCACGGGCTTCACCCGCACCTTGTTGTGTCTTGTGCAGATGACGTAAAACATTGTTTTAGGTTTTGGGGAGACATGACTTGATGGTTCATGGAGGTGGACCATTTGGCATGACGTGACGCGGAGGAGACAGACAAACATAGAGTGTTGAGGAGGCGATTTATACCTACCGTTTATATAGAAACATTAGAGGACAAACCGTTAGTTTTTTTTCCATTTTCATTCAGTTGTACTTGTACCTTTATATTGGGGTAATATTGTGGCCCCTTTTAATTTCAATACTCTTTTACTACATTAGTTTACTTCATATTTTTTTTTGTTGTGTTATTGGACCGTGTGTTTGTTCAAGATTAAAGGAAATTCCTTACCGTTTTAGGGAGTATGCCTTTCAGTGCTAATCTCTAGACAACAGCCTATAGAATGCGGGCTTGGGGTAGTCACAGCATTGGCCCTGGGGGATGAGTCGTGAAAATTTTTAATACTTTAAAAAATATATATTTGGTTTACCTATTAATTTAATAATTACCATGATATCATTTTATAATAATTTAAGGTATTTAGTTAATAGATAAATTTTATAAATAATTTAATATTATAAAAACCTATTTATTATTCCAAAAATTACCATTTATATTAGTTCGATATGTATTTTTACATATTTTAGTGTCTTGATAACTTATTTAATATGTTATTTTACTTTTCAAGCCTCACATAAGAATTTAGAGAAGCCACTTGATACATGACTCCAAAATTCAAGAACCAAATTTAATAAAAATGTACAATAATTAATATTTAATAAAATTACATTTATCAAGGAACGATTTCATCACAAATATTTCATTTATCATTCCAAATTTTACATTTCATGCACTCCAAATGCTCGACATTATCACTAAAAATGAAATTTATTTGTATCATGGTAAAAATTTAAACACACATGTCTTGAATTATTTTGGTATCTTTTTGTATTATCTTATAAAAATTTGGTCATTTATTATGGTTTATTAATTTCTAAATTATATACATCTCTTAGTTTTATCATAAAAAATACATTATTTCATAAAATATGTAATTTGTTTACTATTCATGGAAAATGTAAATTATTCATAAAAATGTTGAAAAGCCCACATTGGAAAAATTTTAAATGATAAATCTAAATATAAATTCAATTTAATAAAATTTAAAATCTATAGGTGATAAAAATTATTTTTATTATAAATGCATAAAATTCAATAAAAAATAGATTTAAGAAAATTGAATTTTTTATTTAAAAATGTTTTCAGAAAAAATTGAACCATAATATTAATTTAATTTAATTTAAATGTATTATTACAAATAATAATATCTAATGATTTTATTTTTAATTCATTATAAAAATCTGTAAATTATTAAATTTTTGAATGAAAATACAGCTTTTTAATAAATTCTAGGATGCAACTATTCACTAGAAAATCATTATTGTTAGAAAAAATATCAAAATATCACCATAATAATGTTTTTATATGATGATTTAAAAATGATATTATTTATATGAGATAAAATTTTCAAGTTTTCCAAGAAAATATTTTCTCACAAAAAACAATAAAATTTATTCTTGTAAAAAATATATTTCTGAAGCAAAAAATAAATTCACAGAAAATTGTTTACTTATATCCTAAGAATTAATCAATGAATTTTTATTTTGTTGGTATTATATATATGTACATAATAGTACGCTTGAAAATATTTAAATACTCCAATTTAAAGGCTGGGTTATAATGATCATATTTAAATAATAATATATTGAGGTTCTATTGAGATTGGTGTTCCATTTTAGAGAAGCTATTGAAAAAAAAATAAATTTATTTAAAAGTTAAATATTTCATAAAATATTATAGTGTAACATCAATCATATTATCATTTTTTCAAACATTAATATTATACTATTCTTTATGAAATGTTGATACGTTATTCCAATACTGCGAATTTATAATATAACGACCTGATATTTTATGAAATGTTTTCCAAATTTATTTAATTTATTTGATAACATGTGTTATAAGCAACACCATGTTTTAATGGAGCACAATATACAATTAATATTATTATCTAAACATGAACATTGTATCCTAGAAATTAAACATAAAGGATTGGATTGGAATACCCTTATTTTTTGAACTAAAAAATTAGTTTCATATTATTAAAATATATTGATAGAAAATTACATAATTTTTAGTATAGTATTTATATTATTCAAATATTATATTTTCTCAAAAAAATTCTATTAATTTTTTGATCGAATAATGAAACAATTTTTTTTATAGTTGTATAAAATATATTTTTTAAAAATAAACATCATTTCATCAATATAAAATTCAAAATAATCTGAATTTTTATGTTATTTTATAATTTTTTTGAAATGTATAATTTTTTTTATCAAATAGTGTACAAATATGTATTTTTTTTTTGAAAATTGTCATTTTGAATAAATCATTTAAAATTTTTATTCTATTTTAAATTAGTTTAAATGTAACATTATTAAAAACATTTAATTATTAGTACAATTTATTTTATTTGAATCAATTGTATGTTAAATATTAATATAAACACATCTTACACTTATGAAAAGGGTTTGTTTAGAAACCCACTTTTTTATCACATTTTCAGGTTTAAATTTTAATTAAATTATATGAATTATAATAATTAAATTTGATGATATATAATTTCTATTTTTAATATTAATTATTTATATTATTTTATATTATAATGTTAATTTATATCCATAATTATTTGTAAAAATATTAATTATTAATTACCGTGATTAATGTTTATTCAAGTTCTCATGGGATTAACCCTAAATATAATGGTATTTTTTCAAATAAAACATGTAAAACCCGATTGTATTTTAATAATTAAACTTATTAAATAAAAAATTCTTATGTATGGTCATTTATTATAAATTTCCTTTTTATTAACGTTAAAATTTTATATTTTTTTAGTAAATTTCCATGTGGTTTCCAATTAAGTTATTTTCCCCATTAATAAAAGGTTGTCTCTTATCCTCTTTTATTGAAACTCATAGATAATTTTTTTTCAAAAATTTCCTACCCATTAAAATTAAAAACTTCCCTTACCAAATTCTAGAGGCCTTATTTTTTATGAAACCTTCCTATGATGGATTTCCTTATAAACCTAAACATTCTCTCTAAAAAATATGTTTAGATATTAACCAATCATTTTTATTTTATTTCCTCATTCAACACGTTAAATCATTCATAAAATATTATGATACAATAAAAATATTTTATATCATATGTTGATATTTTATTATCTTAGCTTAAAAACCAAAATCTGTCTCTGGTTATATCAAATTAGAAACAAAAACATTGATCTTTTGTAGGCTACCGCCCTGCGAACTAATGTTGTTCATTTTCCATCACCACATATAACATATACATATTATTTTATATTAAAAGTATATATATGATATTTTTGAGATAATTACACTACTTTGAATATAATATGATATCAAACATCTTACCTTCCATTCTATTGTAATACGATATCATATCTTATTCAACCCTATAGATTATCACCTCCAAGAAGTTTGATGATACATTTTGCATTTTATTTTGATATGGATAGTAAAAAGGATAGTTATAATGAATATAAATTATATATATGATATAAAATATTTATTGAATTTTGAGGTAATATTTATCTTTCTTTTATTTTATCCATTGAAAAAATGGATTCAATTTTCATGCATATGTACAACTTACGGTCTTCTTGAATGGTGTAATCAATTTTCTATCTATAAATTTATTAAATGGATATAAATATTTATATAATGAAAATAAATTATATTTATATTATTATTAAAATTTTGGATATGATGGAACAAAAATCTATGTACAGGGTATAAAAATATCAAACCAAAACATAAATAAAATATGATGCCGTTATTACTCGTAACATGATTTTTACATGGAATTATTAATAAAAGGGTAATAAATGGTAACAATAGAATAATATGTGGAATTATATATATGAATATGGTTTTCTTGATATATTTATAATAATGTAATACTTATTAAATAGGAGTTTCAAACATGTATGAAGTAATTCGACACTTTAGGTAAATGATATTTGTCTAAATTTGTCTTCATTGGCGTATATATTATGTTATGAAACTATAGTATTTCATGCAGTGTATATACAGAAAAATTAAATTTTTTTATAGTGAATTGTTTTATTATCCTAATGTATAATTTTTCAATTAATTTTATTCCAAAATGGTTATTATTATGCAATAGTTACCCAAACATGAAAAGGATTTTATTCAAACTTTCATATCTATGGTAAAAATGCCACACACACCACTTGTTTGTTTTTTAAGGGTGTATATAATTCCCATGAAAATATATTTTTATTATCATAATGAGAATTAAGTGGTATTAATTTTCATAATGTTTTCTTTCTTTCATGTATATAACCATTAAAATGATACCAATGTGTTAATGGTTTTATGTTTAAATATGAATATTTGTTGGGACTGTTTATGATTAAGTTTTAAATGATGAACTATTGTGATGTACACCTCAAAAATATAACTTATTTTTTTATAATATGGTTATTTTTTTATTTTTAAATTTATATTTCATTTTACACTCTTTCTGTAATTAAGAGACTGAAAGAATGATTTCTAAAATATGGACTTTATTTCTCTCTTTGGTTGAAAATAATTTTTTCTATATTTATATTTAATACAAAAGATTTTATGTTTTTTTAATATTATCCAATTAATTTTTAAATAAATTATTAACCATGTTTTAATATTAAAAAAATTATGCAAATATACACTTCCTTTTGTTTTTTGAACAAATCTATTTTGACTTTTTATAGAAAATATTAAGGGAGTCTTTTTTAACATATACCATCAGAATTTTATTTTCCACCATCATAACTGATGAATGATTTAATATATACATTAAAATATTATATGGATAACTTGAAATAATATTTTTTCTATAGAATTAATGAAATTTTTAGATTTAAAATACGTGATTTTAATTTTAATATATTATTTTCTTAAATAAATATTCCAAGTTATTTTTCAAAATCATTTCTTATATAAGATGGGATAATTTGATTTTACATATGAATTACTAGGGATATGATCTAATGATTCCATCCTTATTATTTATCTATATTTATTATTATTATTATAATGAGATTTCTATGAAGCTCAATTCATTTCTAAGGGTTATGCTATGATGAATTGATGAAATGATTAGGAAATCTCTTTCTTTTCTATGGTATATGGTATGATGAACTATTTTTGAAACCGAGTTCATTAAGTGGGTAATGCAGTGATGAATATTTTCTAATAATATAGAACACATATTTATGATTTTCATTTTGAGATAAGTGGACTTGAAATTATATATATCTTCAATGCATTGGGTAAAGACTGATATCTCATGAGATAAACCAGACTAGAATGGAGAGTGAACCCAATTCACTATAGGGCTCTATCTATTATTATAGTATTTGGAGTGAACCATAACTACTATGATAGTTTGGTGAATAAAATTATTGAATTATTATTGTATTTAAAATGAGCCTTGACTACTATCGAAATTATTTTATATGATTATAGGTATGACACAAATCTATATCTAATACAAATTTAATGACCTCATGGATTATGTTATTTTATTTTTTATGATTCATTTATTTTGAATTATTATGATTAATGCATGAATTAATTTTTTATATTTTTATATGTATTGTATGAGTTTTTTAATTTTATTATCTAGTTTCTATACCCTTATTTTCATTTTATTTTGATATCTATATTATTTTCTCATACTGAGCATCTATGTCCCCCCTTTCTTAACTTTATATTCCACATGTTATGAAGAATTTTTTTATGATATGTATAAACAGGGTGATCGTTATAAATATATTAGTGGTAGATGACCATGTTAATATAATATCTCTTTTTTTGTATCCATGTTTGCAAATCAATTACATCTAAATCATTCTAGCATATATCAACAAGTTATTTAATGAGTATTCATATATTTAGATTAGATATATATGTGTGAAGAATGTGGGTTATTATAGTTGGTATCATAGAATGGTCAAGTAAAAAATTTAAAATAGTATGAGAAAACATTAGTTTGATCCCTAAGGATATATCAAGGTATATGTATATGGATATTTCTAATAATAAGTCTATATATAGGAAAATATACTGGAATTTTAGTGAAGGATATATATATATATATATATATATATATATTGGTTTCTTTGAAATTACATCCCTATTTGATATTTCATGTTTATATGGATATATAAAAACTGTACATTAGGGTAGTAACTATTAAAATAGATCACTGAGATTTTACTTGACTATCACATAGTGTATTAAAATAGACTTATTGCACAACTGCTTGGACACTCTTATGAGATATGTTTGGGAAATTCCCAAAACTACATACAAACCATAATGAAGGATTTGAATATAATATGACCATTAATTATGTAGTTTAAAATTAAGGTTTCATATATTGAATATAAGGCGTTAGGATTCAAACATTATATTATTGATTTTTCGTTATCAATAACTATGATTAATGGTTCTTGATCATCATAAAAACCATTGTTTTAGAAACGAATTAATGACTTAATGATGAAGTTGATATTGAAATAGGTATCCTCTAATATTAAAGTACCGTATTTGAGTTTAATTATATGAATTCATGTATATTAGGAAACGTATCAAGGAATTTTATTTCATTTCCTCAATAAAAATATTTTAAATTAATAGTGAAAACCCCAAATGTTATGACAATCACAATTCAAGTCCATGATTCTTCTTATGTTATTTATTGTGTGAATTTTCAATCTGAAAGTATTTTATATCTTCAAATGTTTGAATTTGATGTTATCTTTCTCATGGATTTTAATTATCTATATAATCCCCAAATTAATAACCAATAAAGGGAACTCATATTTGATATTTCCAACCAAACTATGATCTTCTACTAAGGAGATAATAAATATGAACATCTAATGGAAATTTCAACAATTTTATGGGGTGTGATTCCCATTTTAATGTTTATTTTAACTTTTATGGATGGGGGGATCTCTACATCGATTATATTCATATCATGTGGAAGTTTGATGAAATTTTCCATAATATTTACAAGTTTTACACTAATTTATGATTTTATATTCTCAATATTACTCATACCCAGTGCAGAAACGATTTCAATGACTCCCCATATAATGGTCCTCACTATGTTATGGTAATTATAGAAGATAATAGAGGAGAAAAATGAATGGATTCTTTTGTCTTAGTGTGATCCATTATGGTGAATGTTTTATTTTTTATGAAAATAAATATAGATTGATGGGACTTTTCACTGATAATTGATTTATGAACAATACCATAATCAATAAAAAAATATGGTTTACCCCAAATTTATGACTTTTCTGATCAACTCCATATATTTCATCACATTTACAAGATTTTTATTTGATCAAGATTTCATTAATTGAGGGTCAATATGGAGGGTATACACAATGAAGCTTTTTGTATAATGTATGGAAACTATGAATATATTGTTATTCCATTTTGTGTTGAAAATTACTATATGATTGACATGGATTTAGTGAATATATTCATTAGATATCGCCTTGATCAGTTTTTTACTATATTTATAGTTGATTGTATTAAATTTTTTAGGAAAAAAGAAGAGAATGAATTTCACATGATAATTGTATTGAATACCCAATGTAAGGATAACCTACATGAAAATTTCCTAGATTATGAATTATGGATTCAATACATTTCATTTTTTGTATAATCTCATGATATGGTTTATTAGTGGTTTCATGAAAGACTAGTGTTATTGAATGTTGGACCTTAATAACCATTGTGACTGAGATAATATGTTTTCATTATTTGGATGCATATTATTGATGTTTTGTGTTTAATTTCGCAGAACTATCTATTCCACTCACCAATTTCACTAAGAATGTACGTAAGATACTCTGTATAGATGATGAAAATATTAATAAACTGAAGAGAATATCATCCAATTCCCTTATTCATAACTTACAATATAGTGGATAGGGGTTTTTAATCTATATTGATGATTAAAATAAGTTATTGTGAATAATTATCACGAATAATGATATTTTGATAACTTATTACTCATGAAAATTAAAGGATCAAGAATAACATTACCTAACTAAAGATTTGGATTTTTCTCTGGTAAATCTTAAATAATAATTTATCGACATTAAATTTACATATTAAGGTGTGATATATATAAAAATAATAATATTATAAATAATATATTTACACATATAGAGTTAAACATGAATAAAAAAAGGTGGCTGGAGATTAGTAATGGCTATTATTGCTCAACCCATTATTTCCTTCAAAAATTTAACATTGTGGCCAAAAATTTGTGTTAAAAATATCATTCTAGAATATATATGATGAGTACACTAAAAAGATCCGATATTTAATTATTTGTAATATGAATGAAGGGGGAATATCTTATCATTCCAAAATGAGTGTTCCATCATCAATCAAAGTAAAGAATAGAGGGGCATAAATGAAAGATTTAGATAAATAACATAAAGTGAAAATTATTACAGAGTTTAAAATTTATTACGATAGAATAACAAGGCTTAGTGGTCTTGTATTCACTCTTTCCATGACTGATTTGAAGAATGAGCTTTTATATGATGATCAAAAATCTTTATTTTCTATTAATCCTTTTTGTATAAATTTTTATAGATATTTGAATGTGTAAATCTTGTGGGATGGCATGAAAGGAGACATTTCATACCTTTTTAACTCTATTCTTGTTTTGGTAAGAAGTTGAGGAATATAGATAAATGTTTAAGGGGATGTTAAATATTTACCCGAAATATAATAGAAATTGAAAAGTATCACCATGGATTTTGTCATCAAACTTTCGAAAACATTTATAGGTAAAAATGCAATATGAGTAGTAGTTTATATCCTTACAAATATAGAAGACATAATCACAATCTGATAATATTATTATTTGGATTAGTTTTTCATGATATATATTACATAATTGTTAAGTCTTCATGGAGTACCACATTATATTGTGTTTCATTGGGATCCATGGTTTACCAGAATGTTCTGGAATGAATTTTATATGGATCTGAAGAGGGAGTTATGTTTCTGTACTACATATCTTCCCCATACAGATGGCTAGTATAAAAGATAAATTCACACCCTATAAGTTATATTGAGATATTTTTCTATGGATTTAAAAGGTTTTTTTGGATCAACACCATTTTCTAGTTGATATTTATTTCATCAAAAACATTCACTTGAGCTTCTATATAGATCCTCATGAATGCCTCTATGGAAATATGTATAGAACTCCATCATGATGGGATGAAAATGTAAAAGGAAAGCTTTTGGTACATGAACTAATTGAGGAAATTAATTTGAATTTAAAATCAAGTCAATCACCCATCACCGTAGCTTAGATTTAGTAGAAAAGTTATAATGACAATTGTTGGCATGATCTGGACTTTGAAGTTGGAGAGAAGTTTTTCTTGTGAATTTTACCATGGAATTATTTATTGACATTTTCATATAATGGAATGATTATATCTAGTTATATTTGAAATTTTTATATTCCTCATTGAATAGTTATGGTTTCTTGTCACATTTAGATTCCACCAAACCTATCACAATTCCATGATGTGTTCCATTTATCTCTCCTGATGAAGTATATACCTGATACGTCAGCTATACTAAAATTGGAAGTCATATAACTGGATTATGATTTTTCCTATATAGAAAACAATATTGAGACTATTGATCATTGATTTAATGTTCTACAATGCAAGACCACTCAAAAGGTCAATGTTTTGGGAATAAATAACCAACATAATAAAGATATATGAGAACATGAGGATATGATGATCCAAAGATTCATTTTTTGTTTGTATCAAAGTGACAAATTGTATAAGGTTAAATATATTTTATGGTGGTATAATTTTACGCTGTAAAATTAGGGAAATATTATTTTCAAATATATTTAATTTCATTGATATAATGTGTTACATGCAATATGATGTTTTAATGAACTAAAATATACTATTAATATTATTATTTAAAAATTACTTTTATATAATAGTCTCTAAATTTGGGGGAATGAATATAAATAAAGAATTTTTTAAAATTAAATATAATAGTTTTATATGAAGAAAACATATTGATGAAATATTACTAAATTTTTAATACTGTCCATATATTCTTTGAAAAAGATAGTTTATCAAAAAATGTCTCCTATTTTTTATAAAAAAAATACTAAAATTAATTTTTCTCAATTTAGGAAAATTTATTTGATTTTTTTTTCTGAATCAAAATGTGAAAATAATTTTATAGATATTTTTTAAATTTTTTTAAATTAAAATTAAATAGTACATGGATAGTGAAAAATGCATATTTATATTGAGAAATAAATTTTCTTTTAAATAACATACAAATTTTTTATTTTATGAAAATGGTTTAAAATTAAAATAATTTAAATTATTTTATTATTAATATAATTTAGGTCATTAGAGTCAATTATATATAAAATTGTGGTATAGAAATAACATACATTTATGAAAACGTTTTATTTATAAAATGATTTTTTCATAATTATTGTGAGATTATTTTTAAATTAAATTCTTCCAATTCTATGAATTGAATAAAATAATATTAATTACAAAATTTTATTCTAAATAGATAATTTTAGATAATATCTGTAGATTAATATTTTTTTAAAATTAATAGTGAAAATAGTAAAAATTATTTATTGTGGCTGTTGTTAAAACTAGTTAACCAGAGGTTGTGAAATATACGATGCTATTTTTTACAATAAAACATCTATAAATCCTATTTTTTGTACATATTCTTACATTATTTAATAAAAAAATTATAATATAAAATATTTTTTAATTATTTTACATTGGAATTCCATTATTATTTTTCATTCTTTTGGGAAATATCATTTGTTTACATGTGGGTTCATTACCCCTCATATATAGGGATATATCATCTCATATACCCTACACACTCAAATATCATGTTGGTTGATAAATTCCCAACCCAAAAAAATTATTTAATTTCCATAACACATTTTAGGGACCATATTTTTATTATATTACCCTCTTACTATGACTTTTACTATCAAAATAAAGAGGCTCTCTAAGTAAATGGTATAACTCATAATCATATGTTATCATTAATATATTATTATATATCTACAAAATATACATAAAATATGATGATATAATAAAATTATATTATAAAATATAAATATATTTTATTATGTCAGTGTATTAAAATAAATCTATATCATAGTCCATGAAATGCGAAACAAAACTGTCAATCGTGTGTATGGAGAACTACTACATCATGACTCGATATAGTTCATTTTCTTTCACCAAATATAATAGAAATATATAATGATCGATTAAAATGATATTTATTGTAAAATTATATTTATTTAATTATAGAATAACATATAACTTCTTACTTTCCTATCTATTTTAAAATGATAATATCACATGGATGTATGTGTGGTATATCCCCTCCACGAGGTGATGTCATATGTTTTTCCTTTTATTTAGATATTTATGATTTAGTGGATATCTTTAATGATATGTATTTTATAAAATTTATTCAAGATAGGTTAAATAATTTTAACCATGGTTTTTTTCTATTCTTTATGAATATGGGAACAACATTCAGGTGTATATATGGAAATATTTCTCGAATAGAAATTGTATGCATTCTATATATATAACTTTTATGGATGACTGTAAATATATATATGATTAATATATATGATATTTATATCATTATTAACATTATATATATTATTTATCAATAATACTTGTATAAGTACAAGAACTAACTGACCAAAACATTCATGAAAATCGAAGTTGTTATTACATATAACATGAATCTAACAAGGAATTGTTAATAAACATATAATAAAATATCATTAGTAAATCATATATTTTATTATATATAATTTTTGTGTATATAATAGATTAATAATAAATGTATATTTAATAAATATGAGGTTATAACGTGTGTGAAGGAAGGCATGACTGGAGGTAAGTTATTTTTGTCTCATGTTGTCTTCTTTGGGGTTTCTGTTATATTATTTACCTATTTTCATTTAAAAGGGATATACCTCCCATATGAAATGTTATATAATTAATTTTAATATTTCTAATATATTTAAATTTTCATTTAACATTATTATTCAATGGGTCTTATGAATCATAATTTATGAAAGAACGTAATAGATATTCTTCAAAAATTTAATTTAGTGGGAAAAATTCCATATACACCACTTTTCCTTTTTAATGGTTTATATACTTCCCAATAATGTGTATTATAATTATTATCATGAAAATTATAAGATATAATTAACCATTAATTTTTTTCCAACAATTGTATGATGAATTAGATATTTTCAAAGAGGTAAACCTTTCGTGTTTTCATCATGTTATTTTTTTGGATTGTTTGTGATTAAATTTAAAATGATAAAATAGTATGATATAACTCTCAAAAAAACAATTTATTTTATAATACTATTCTTCTTTCTTGATAATAAATGCTATCATTTCATTTTAATCTTTTTAGTTACATATGACACTAAAACAATATTTTTATTAAAAATCAACTCAATTCTGTTATTTGCTCAAAAATAATTTTTTCCTCCATGTCCATTTTTTTAAAAAAAATTATTAAAGAAATTTTATGTACTCAACAATTATTTTTAAAAGAATTATGAATTAATGAAGTTTTTTTAAAAAACTGAATCTTCTGGTCATTTTATGAATATGGATCTTTTGATATTTTACTAAAAATATGAATGGAATAATATTTTTAACTTATATAACATGAATGGTATTATCCACCGTTATCATCGATCAATGATTAAAATTATTTTATAAAATTTTACAAGGTTGTGATCAATAAAATAGTTTGATTAAATGTTATAATGTTTTATATTAAATATTTTATTTGGTATAGAAATGGTTATTTTCAACCAAAAATATTCCGAGTGATTTTTCAAAGTCATTTTACATTTAAGATCTCATCCTTTGATGTTATATACACAGTACAATGGATGTAATCCAATGATACCATCCTTATTATTTCACTATATAGTTTATAATTATTATAAAAATATATTTATGAATGTTAATAATTTTTTAACGGTCATAATTTTTGAAATTGATGAAATAATTATGAAACCCATTTCTTTTCCAATGGATATACTATGATGAAATGTTTATGAAATTCAATTATTTAAACGGGTTATGAAATGATGAATGTTTTATGATGTTGTGGAAGAAATATGTTTTATTTTCATTATGTGATGGTTTGGACCAAAATTATGTATCTCTCCAATGAATTTGGTAAATATAGGCATCTAATATAATAAAAAAGACTAGAATAGGGAGTAAACCAAGATCAGTGAGAAACTATTTCAAATATGATAGTTGTGGGAGTTATCCTTCACTACTATGATAGTTTGGTGAGTGAGACCATTCAAATATAATATAATTGGTAATGATCTTGAATACAATGTAATTTTTTTATATGATTATGTGTATATGAGAAATCTATTTTATGCCAATGTTATGCTCTCATGGATTATGATATTTAATTTATTTATGATTTATGTCTTATAAAATCAGATTATTTATTACCCGAATCATTTTTGTGATATGTTAAAGGAAGATTAATGTTTAAAAAATGATTTTCTAATGTTTCCATAAACTTATGATCATGTTACATTCATTTATCCCTTTATAATCTTTACTAAGAATCTAAGATGACCCCTTTTTATGCTTCCATTCCAAGGATATATATAAAGATATTATGCACGATATGTCTAAATATTGTACTACAAAAAAAAATAAATTAATGGAAGATTATATTTTATCCATTTGATATAATTTTTTTTATCCATGCTTCCAATGTATTTTAACCCACATGACTTTCTATGGGATCATATTGTTATGTAATGAACAACAATCTATTCAGATGTGATATATATGTTTAAACATTAATGGTCTCTATTTATGTAGAACCTTTACTATATTTCAATATCTGGATTGTGATGAAATTTTTTATTTATTGTGTTTATAAAGGATAGTATTTTAAATGAATCATTTTGGAGATGTTCGTGAATCTATAAAATTATATGATTGTGTACCAGATCTCAAAAGATAACAAATATTATGGTTCTTGAATTGTAATATTTTCTATGAGATGTTATTTTTAAATTATATTAATGATATAAAATATGTATATATTTTTATTTGGAGGCCTTATTTTGTTTCATTACCATGTTTAGTAATTTATGGTGATTAGTTTGGTAATTTTTGGGTATTGGGGCTATATAACATTTATGAAAATCCAACAGATAATTGTTAATATAGGAAAATATATTTATATTGTGGTAACATATTGAGTGAATGGTTTGCAAGTAATTAAATCAATATCTAGTTAAAAACATGGAAAATTACATATCATAGATTCACCAAGGAGTAATAATATTTAGAATGATAGGTTAAGTATTACCTAAATTTTCACATAGTGTATAATATGTAGTCCTAATAGTACACCTGATTTCGCACTTCTAGGGGATATGATTTGGTTGTTTTAGGTAATAATTAAAAATAATTTTGATAAATTAAAATAGAATTGGATATATATCTTGAAAGGTTATAGAACTTAATAGTTGATTTATCAAGTAAAACAAGGTTAAATTGAAGGTGTTATAGTTCAATCGAATTATAACATAGTTGAACATAAATTTTCCTTGATTTAAGTGATGATTTCTTTTAATAATACCTTTTATTATTATTTTCATGTTCATGTGAAAATTTACTATAATATGGTAAGATATCATCAAAATCTTTTTGGTTTTATTATTTTCATGGAAATAGGAATAATAAAATAAAGTTGTTAATGATATGTCTCTAGAAACACCTGCAGATTACAAATAATAAAAGAATACTATTTAGACCAAATGATTGATAATATTAATATATTCATATTATAAAACAAAATAATTTTTTGTAGTCATACCAATGACAGTGATTTGAAGATCTTATCTTCAATCGTACCCTGACCTATGTGCATTAGTAAGTGATTATTAAAATTTTGATTGTGAAACTTTATTAAGTGGGAGAGTGTTAAAACTGAATATTTTAATATATATTTCTATCTAGATAAATACTATGTTGAATTGCTTGTTTCACACACAAATTCATAGTAAAACACAACTTGATACAATTTATTGGGATAAAATAATAAAATATCATATGAAAAATAATACATCACGATAATGTAATAAATAATCATAAACATAATATTTATTTGAGATATTATATTAATATATACAAATATATGAGATAAAAATTATAATATAACACGTTTACAAAATTTAAACAAGTATATTAATATAAACATATTCCTAATATTTTATTTTTATAATATAAATAATTGCTTTCATATGTATTTAGTGATGATTACTTAATATAAAAGCAATGTATTTAAGGGAAATTTGTTATCTATTTTGTATTTATAATTCCACTTGGATAAAAAATAATTATAATGAAATGTATTGATAGTATTTTATATAAACTAAATTGACATCCAATAAATAGGTTTTAATCGTTATGTAATAGTAATAAATCAGATTTTTTTAAAAAGATTTTTTTACACATTTCACTTTTAGGCGTTATTCAATTTTATTAAAATATTAAAAATATAATGTGGTTAAATTATGATATATTATATTATAAATAAAAAAATACATTAACAATAATTTATTTTATGTTTTATAAGAAATAAAAACTAAATATATACTATTTGAAAAATCAATATTCCTAGAAAAATAGTTTCTCCTAATATTTTATATTTCAATTTGAAATCAAATTTAATTTTTTCATAATTTCAATTATAGAAAATGTACCTATGTTTTTTAAATTATAATATTATATAAGGATCCAATTTTTTAATATTTATAATTTTTTTAATTTTTAGGTATAATATAACACAAACTTTTTATAAATACCATGAATTAGTTTTCCATGATTAGGATATAAGATTTTTTTGAAACATGAAATGTTTTAATAAACAAAATTTTAATTTTTTAAGTAATATTATACATTTAAAAAATATATTTTATATTAAGAAACCTTGAAGGATATTTTTGAACCAATGTTATATTTTATTATAAAAACTACTTTTATGTGTTATACAGTTATTAGTTTATAATTAATGTGTATCACTTTTATAAACTAATATTATAAATAAGTTTTACCATTTTGAAAAATAATTTAAAAATAAATTAATATTGTAAATTTTATTTTCAGTTAAAAAAATGTATAACAAAAGATAAAAAAGAGTTACTGCGGTAAAAGTCAACTATAGTAAAACGTTAAATTATGTGTAAATGTTCTAAAATATCTCAAAAAATATCCCACATTTTTTTAGATAAGATTTTTCTCAACCAATAATTACCCATGTCCATTGTTACCCACTTTTAGAGCCTCTTACCTTGAATATCTCTTCTCTTATTACAAATTTGTTACTCCTCTCATCTTTAAAAGGATCCCATCACCACCCCATTATTCCTCACATTTTAGCTTCATGGTTTAATCATATACCTCCTAAATCAATCTATGAAAATACTAGAAACATCTTATAGGTACATATATTATAAAAACACAACCCATTAGTGTCTTAATCCATGTTTACAAAATGATTTGTTCCATAGAGTAAGGTAAAAATTTCTATTCACTCCTTTTTAAATTTTATTCACTTATTTCTTCATCTACCTCCAAAAAATATATTATTCCGGTTATAAAATAATTAAATAATTATCATTACTATAAATATATGTTATTATGTTGATTTAATATTAATTTTATACATTCCTTGTGACAATTTAAGTAATAAAAATGTCTTTTATGTGGAAAAGCGGATAACCCCCACCAAGAAAAACATGTCTGATTTTAACACCTACCTATAATGTTATTTAATAAGAACATATTTAATGAATAAATACAATATTTATTTAAAAATAAATATTATTTTCTGATAAATCATTTTCACCCTTCCTCCTCTCACATTCATTAGAAAATGAAATTGTGATTTTGGCATCTGTGTGGATTGTTGCCTTGATGGATGATGTGCGTTATTTTCATCAAAAAATTAAATAGATGGGTATATAGAATATTTAAAATTATATATGATATTTAATATTAATATATATATATATATATATATCATTAATATTTTTATAATGGTATAGTATCAAAATTTCAAATCATTTTAATGTCATCGATAGATATTGGTAAATTAAACAAAATGAAATCATAATGGATCTGGTTCTCACAAATCGTGATAATAGTATTCATAAAATAAAAATTTGATTTATAAATAATTTGAAAAAATTATTTTTTATTATTTTTAATTTTTATTTTTGACAAAGAAGAAAATAACAATTTTCAATATTTCTATTACAAACCATGTGAAAACAATTGAATTACTTACATTAGTGGATAAAAATAAATTATAACTTTCAAATAATTGTATATTAAATTATTATAATTAAATAGAACATAAGTTAAAATATATTAATAATTTTATGACATAAATTATTAAAATAGATATTTCTATGATACCTGATGTTATAACATCATTGTGGATGTCCAAAACAAAGGTAATTTTTTTTCCTATTCACATTCCTATCATTTAGTCTTGAACTATCATTCTAAATGATGATCCATAATTTTATACTAATATGTCATTAGTATTTTAAAATTTATATATACTATTTTATATGGGTAAACAAATTTATATTATGTTCTTCTCATTTTTATGTGTTTATTTTGATATTAAAATCAGATATTGTTAAAAATATTTTCCAACCACACAAAATAATTTCATTACATTTCCTTTCCATGTTCTTTGATTTGTATAGTGTTCTATTTATTATATTAAAATTAATAAATGTGTTTTTTATAAACATAATATTTCTCTTTTACCTTTTTTTCGATGACATTTTATTATCACTTTTTTATTTAATTTTGGTTTGAGTAAAGGTATTTTTTTATTGACGAAATAGGTTTTTGTTTCCTAAACAATCACTTCATCCTTCAATTCACATTTCCAATTTATAATCATTATTCACTTTTTACAATCTATTATTTAAATATCAATCAATTGTTTTTTGAAAATTTATTATTTTTAGAAAATCGAAATTTATATCTTTGAGTGTGACTAATAATATTATCATTTAGGATAATGTTAATTGTTTTTTATAAAGACACATTTTTATTTCACTTCCACTTTAATTAGTATGTACAAAATAACTATTTATTATGGAGTTATTTTTTATAAATGACCCTCTAAATTCATTTAGGAAATACTATTTTCTGTCATTGAATTTTTAGAATCACTGTATCAAATTTTTATATCTGTTTATGTTATACCCTTTAGAAATAATAATTGCAACCAATTTCCATTACATGGAGTTTCATGATATGATGGATGATTGATATGTTCTTGAACAAAAACACACAAACACACAATCACATAAGTATATTGATGGTAATTTTAATATATCACCATTAAATTAATTGGCTATTATTTTATAGATCATAAAATAATGAATCATGAAAATCACTGGGGCTGTCCAGAAATTATAGTATGGGAATTATTGAGTTCACTAAAAAACAATGTCATGGTAACCATGGGGTTTCTCACAATTCAATGTATGTTAATCATGGGTTTTATCAAAACATTATTTGTGAGATTCCTATTATTGCTCAAAATGTGATGATTTCAGATACTATGGTTGTACCACAGTTCCTTTGTATGATACATTTACATGTTTTTTTAAGTTTCTACATTATATGTTAAAGTTATGATCCATGTATTATGATTATCATCTCATAATTCTTCACTCTTAGTCCATGTATTATGATTGAATTTATGAATGCTTTTCATCCCAATTTCCCCATAGATAACACTCATTGTTATGTATTATTTTTAATAATATATTTATCTCATAGTAAAGTTTTCCCATATTCTTATAATATGTCACATGATTATGTATATATGTTTTTTATACTTAATATGAATATAATATCACGCTTTGATATGGTTCATTCCACAGGTTATGAAGAATATTATTATAAATCATGTGTCTAATTAAAGGCATGTGAAAATATATATAAGGGATATTTTGAAGATTTTTTAAGTATTGTTACTATTTAATTAATCTCTTAAGACACTAACCCTATATATTTTTGGAATTTAAGATTATTTGAGATATTATTTATTTATATTATGAAAATATAGTAAAATAAATAAATTTTAATCTTGTGATTCCGCATAACTGAAAATTTAGGCATAGTTGTATCTCCCACAAAATATATTATCGACCATATCTATGGAATCAACACTAGAATATGCACATAAAAATATAAGAGGTAGACTAAAACCTCAAACTGGTTATCCACTCAAATATATAAAAGGTACACTATGATTTCTAGGTGACCTACATCTAGGTCCACCATTTTCACTCCATAATCTTCCAGTAATTAGATGATATAAAATTCATCATTATATGGACCATCATGTTTATTATATTATTTTATGCCCTTATAAAGTCATTATATTTTTAAAACATGTATATTTTTACAGTTACACATTGTTTTCAAATGTATCAAACATGAGTTTAAGGGTAAGTCAATTCCCCATCAAACATAAACTATTTCTTGAGATTTTTTAAAATAAAAAATTAATTTTTAATTTTATGGTTGATCTCCCACATAGTAAGTAACAATTTATATCAAATTATTCATTAAGAAATTAATTAAAAATTAGTAGATTTTTACAGTCCACCAAACTCATAAAAGAAGTTACTATACTTTTGAAATAACATTTATTTTCAAATATAATCCCACAAGACCAATGAGCCTTCTCTCATCAACATGAGATCCAAGATCTATCAATTCCATATTTAATCGATTATTAAATTTTTTTAACTAATTTATATTATTAATAAGAAATAATTTTATAATTATATTTTACTACATAAAAAATAAATTACACACAAGAAAACTATGATAGCCTAAAACATTAATAAATATTATGTGAATGATCCTCGATATCAATCATGATCTGGAATATTGAAATCACCTAATTCCACAATTAATTAATTTCACTAATTTCTACCAAAATGTGGAAAATTCATAAATAATTTAGATAAGTGACATAACTCTTTGAATAAAAAACCATGTTATATAATCCTCTCCTATCAAATTTATCCTCACTAAACAAAAATATCCATCATTCATAATGATTCCACCATAATTTTGTTGAAACATCAATTTAACCCCTATCACAATAGTAATAATTAATAAATAAAAACAAGGATAGGAAACAAATATAAAATAAAATTGGAGTGATATGTTTACCTCAAGATATTACCTGGGTCAAATGACACTTGAATTTTTTATGAATCAATGAATATAACTGTTGTATTCATGAGGATGAACAAGAGAAAGGCCTCAAATATTTTCTTCAATTAAAATGGCCTAGAACCCCCTTAACTTCATTTATAAATTTTATTTTTGTTTTATAAAAATATATAGTATTTCGTAATTATTATATCATTTGAGAAACACTCAAACCTTAAGAATTACCCATATATAAGAGATCCTTATGTATAAACCATCCACAAAAGACTATAATGTATAAACTTAATTCTAAATAACTTTATATATCAGAAGTCCTCCCTAGATTACTCTTTTTATCAATATGGAATACTCTTCTATTTCTATACTATTCTACAAAATTACCCTTACATGTGGTGGTATTACTCTTGAGTTTTAATAGAATGGCTATTCTTCAAATAGTGTATCTCAACTGTTATTTATTTTATATTCAATGGAAGGGAACTTACATTTGAAATGAATCTCAAACTAAAGATGACTCTTACACACCATTGAGTAAGATAAATCTAATGTTTTGAAACATACTGAAAAAAGGAACTTATAGAATATGGGATCACCCATATTCATAGGAAATAACTCTTAAATAATGAGTTAACACTTTCATATTTAAAAATATTATATATTAAAGTCACACAATTATATATTAACCCTTTACTATATCATAAACCCTCCCTGAACAAGGTCATTAAACATAGCCATATTTCGTAACACATAATGTTAGTTACACATAAGGATATGATAACCTTCTATAAGCACAACTATTAATAGGGTGAATCTTATACTCATAGAGAAAAATAATCCTAAATATAGGTAATTGAGCCTTACATGGTAGCTTTATCACACTGTTTACCTTACACAAACACTTCATCAATTTTATATTTTCAAAATTATTAATTTTTTTATATCTAGGATAAAGAAAATTACATATTATTTTCCCAAAATGTCACTCTGACATATACATGGGGACATTTTTATGCTAGATAAAGTCAAAAAACACTCTAAAAAGTATCTTACATAGTATATATGAAACTTACTCATATGAGTTTTCAAAAAATTAAAATCCCACAATCTTTAAAAAAATTGAAAATTATCATCCAAATATCACATTACCACCTACGAAAATTATAATTAATCCTAATATATATGAAAACACTTATACATTTTTTAATAACTCTTTTTATTCCAATATAACTTCCAATTCTCAAAAATTCAATATCTTTCGATGAAGATTCAAATTTTCATCAGTTTATTCAATCTCGTGAAAATGTGGTTTTTTATATTTATAATTTAATTTTTAGAGGATTAAATAACCTCTATGGTGGATAGAATCCCATTCATCTATATCAATATACATATTGAAAAGATTAATATGTGTATGTATATGGGATATATATACTTTGATTCAAGAAGATCTAAAGGAGAATCATGGATGTGGAAATATTATTCATGTATATGTAGTTTGTAAAGAATTTTATAATGGTTTTATGTAGCCCTAATTTGTGTGAATTATGAGTTAAAATTAATTTTGGATGTCCTTAATCATGGAATAATATGTTTTATATCATGAATAGTGTTTGTATAAAACACTACAAACCCTTTAACTTGAGTATGTATCTTAATATCTACTAGTAAGGGAATTTTTAGCATGGATTAAAACCAACATTTCTAAATATTGATATAAATAAGAGGAATTGGTAATCATGATGATAATTTATGGTTGATAATATGTGGTGGGGATCACTCCATCATTTTTATGAAGATATAGCACTTACCTTAAGAATGGTATAGTGAATATCATAGTTGATGTTTTTGGTAAAATAAAAAATAAAAGTTGTGTCTTCCAATGTTATTGTAAATATAATAAATAGAAATTAAATGTTTTCTAGATTATGATTTTGATCATTTATATTTATTTTGAAATAAGATCTGTTATATTCATTTGAATATGAATTCAATGAATAAGTTTCAATACTACAAAACAACGACAGAAATAATTTATTATTGTATCATGCTTTGATAAGGATATAATTATATAGTTCTTAAAATAATTTTAGTTTATTTAAGAACTATTTACTATAGAATTTTATATTCAACCTCCAATAATATAATATTGTTTTTTGTTTCATTTCAATGTAGTGGAATGGAATTTTCATTTAATTAATGAGTAATCTAGTGCATTGGTATAATATAAAAATCTGGGATTGGGTGTTAATATTTTCGTAGAGATTTTAATATGCAGTGGTTTAACTAAGAATAGTGTAAATTATTTGTTTAATTATTTTTGGTAATGATCAGGTAATGAATTTAATTAGTTTTAATGAATGAAAATGGTATCCATGTTGGTATTGGTTCTTATTTTACTAGTAATATTTTAAAAAACAAGATATTTAAATTATTGTTTAGTTATTTTCACTTGTATTCAACAATGATGGAATGATTATATTACCAGATGTGTTATTGATTCCCGACTAATGGGTGTTAGATATTATATCTATATTCAATATAAGATTTCCATTTTTCATATTTTCGTATGTGTATAGTATGTTCATATTTAGAGGAGAAAATAAATTTTGAAACATGGTGAATACATTCTTCTAAAACTAATGTAATTTTTAAAATAATTACATTTATATTTATATCCATAAAATAAATTTATAATATATATTGTTTCCTTATTGAATCTAATTTATTCTTGATCTTTAAAAAAATATAATGATTAACTATTAATATGGATATGGATTAATTCTTTTAAAGGTATATAAGGGAAATACCAATCTCATAATTATTGGAAATGATTTTGGTTGAGAAATATTTAGGTAGATAATTTAATTGAATTCATGAAGTGAAAAAATTCATTTAGTATACTTTTTTCAAGGATTTTGTTTCAAACAATTGAATGACCAATTACCATATTATATTATTTACTTGTCGGAGAAGGTTGGGTCATAATTTATTGAATAACATATGATACATCATGTATATGACCAAAATATAATGACTCTACCTATATTATGGTTTACACCAATCCCATGATATAGTTTAAACCACCATGTTATGGTTTAATCATTATTTAATTTTTTTAATAATATCTCATTTTAATTTAGAAATACTAAACAAAGTGAAATATCACCTTATTCCACATTATATATGTCAATATATAAATCCCCATGATGATGTTTATTTAGAAAAATTATGACCCAAATTTTGGAAAATTAATCAATTATTTTCATCATACAATTTATAATAACTAACAACATGAAAATTTAATTCAAAAAATGTTTTTAATATCCTTAAAAACATTATTGGGGTAGTTAAAAATGATTTATAAAAGAAACCCTTCACAACACTCAATCTTAATTCACATATCTATAGTGTTTCTATAAAATTCATTAATGTGTCTAAAAATTACAAAATCCATATTTATTAAGAAATAATGGAATCTTATAAAACATCAATGAAAATACAGATTTAATGGTATTTGGTGTGATCTTTATAAAAAAATATGTATGTATATTCTCTCCAAAAATATTTATAGAATATATTATATTTAAAATAATAAAATAAAATTTTCATATACATTTATATAACATGTGATATAGAGTATATAAATCATATATACCATAACAATACACTATACATTCCTTGAGTATATCCTAGAAAGGTAGATTTTAGATTTCACATATTATTAACAAAAATAAATTATTAAAATGGACTTCTATCATTCAAATAAATCCACACATCACATGTACATTATCATAGTATGCTCATGCACTTCTTAAACATCACTCAATTAAGGGTTTGGAGGATATACTCTCATTACAAGAGAATGAATCTCATCATTGTTAAATATAATGTAATTTCCCTATTATAAACCTAATCAACCACACCATGTTTTTATCTGAAACATGGATAGGATAAGAAAGATAAAAATGAATGAAATTTCATATGATAGATATCATTTTATTCTAATATATATAGTTTCATTAAAAAAATTTATCAGTGGTATACAAATAACATAGTTTAAGATACTATATGGATTATTTTTAATTTTTCATCCATCACGCAAAACCACTTTTGTTCCTCTTTTGATAATTCCAAATCTCTATATGAAACCATACACATTCTAATATCCAAATATATTCATAATATATCAAAAATTTTATTGATAAATTATTGGAGATTACTCTATGTTATGATTTTGGATTTCAAAAATCATTTCACACCCTAAATACATATATCTAATATTAAACAATGATAATGTAAGAACTAAATTATTTATAACTAGATATAACTTATTTTCATAAACTAATTTAATAAAACATAAAAAATTCATAATAGTTTGTAAAATAATATCCTATGTGATAGACCACTAGATATTCCATTTTCACTGTATACTTTTATCATATTTTTAAACTCATTATATAACTATATAATTCCTTACAAATTTCTATGCACCATTATATAAAATCCTATAATGAACTCTTTTAATTCACATCATCAGTAAAGAAATTTTGGTATATATTTGGGATATTATGAATTAATATCCTAATTTTTAACATTGTGAAAAAATCATAACTGATTATTATTGAATTGAATTAAATATTATAGTGTTGATATATTTGTTTATACTTATAATGCTTTATGTGTTCATTTATTTTATATATGAACGTTTTCATTCAATTTTTTGAGGTTATGTCTTTAAAAATTTAAATTTATATAAATAAATTGTAATCATTCTTTACAAACAAATGATAAATTAGTTTAGGATATTATACAGAATTATCATTCTGTTAGAAATGTATAATAATTTATTTGTTAAAATTTGAAATATTTTAACACCCAACATACTCCCACTTTCCTTATAGAAGTTATATTTATTATAAAATATAATTCAAAGAAGAAACACTTAATTATGAAAATAATAGTAATTTCTATCAGTGGGTATATTAAATAAATAAAATATCAGTTCCCATATACTATATAATTTTTTATGTTTCAATATAATTATTTATAAAATAATATTTTACTTTTTTAGAATGTGGTACTAATGGGTGGTGGTATATATTTCCATCTTGTTTTGAAAAATAATATGGAAGATAATTTTGTCATTGTAAAATATTTTTATCCTTATCTTCACATCCAAATATGTTAATAAATAGCTTTACATCATAATCAACAAGTAAAAAAATAAATATCTCATTTATTTATATAAATGATAATTTGTAATAAATCATCATATAATAGAAGTTTATTTTTAAAAATATAATATTTTAAAAGTTTTAATTATAATAAATATAGGATATTGATCAATGAATCCACAACAAGGATGTGTTAATCATTTTATTCATCAATAGAGAATATAAATCAAGAACTAACCAACAATACAATGTCAATTTTGAAATCATAAACATATTAAAATAATTATTTTTTATTATGTATCATACACCTCATAAAATTTAGTTTTTGATATATATAATATTAATACAAAAATTTTATTTTCTATGATGATTATTGCACACATTTTGGTATTATGTGTAATTAACTTTTTTATTACATTAATTAAACAACTGAAACATTATACCTCTTTAGAAATACTTTTCCATGGTTTAATAATTCTATGGACTCTCCATGATCTATCATCTTATCATTTTAGGTAAAACAAATACCATATCTATCATACACCATCATCCTATTTATTTATCTTACACCCCTGATACACATCATCATATTCTAGGGGAAAGGTGTGATTTTTTCATATCATTTTTATATTAGTTTACTATAAATAATTGGATACTTTCTATCAGTGATTATTAATTGAATTTATTTGAAATATGATGTCTTTGTTGTGGTTTCAGTATCCCCAAATAATTTAAATAACCAATTTTATAGTATACATGATTTAATAATGAAGTAACCTAACATATTTAATTATAAATATGTTTTATTTGTATATAATTTCTTATATATCCTTCTTATTCATAATTTCTCTCTTTCTAGTTGTAAATATTCATAAAAGAATCCGAATTTTAATGTTTCTTTTATGAAATGGATTCTAAATTAAAAAATTTAATATTATAAGTAATAAGGAAATATTTAGTATAATTACTAAAACTGTATTTATCTACTTAGATAGCTTCATCCTTAGAGGATTTCTTAATATTTTCTTCCTTAAACTCAAATATATTTCCTTATCAATTGTGAAATATTAAAAATTTTATATACTAGTATAGAATGTATATTTTATGAATATTTTTCTAACTCAATAAATTATTTAACAACCCGATATTATTGAGTAATAAATTTACTTTCAATATCATATGTGACATGTAACATCATGCTTAAAAACCCAGAAAATATATTTCTGTTAATTTTATATCATTGATAGAATATGCAAAAAGAAACCATGAGTCCAAAGGAATAAAAATATTGCATACCATTATAATCTAGATTATATATTGGTAGTTAATATTATTTCAAACTAAATTATTAATGTAATCGTTATATATTTATTAAATGTTAAATAACAATAATTTAATGGAAATATAAATTCTATATAAAAAGCTATTTTTCTTCTTCTAAAAGTTGTTTTAGTAGTTTATTGCGTATATAATTTAAAATTTCATTTTTACACTTTTAGAAATTTTATTTGAAAAATTAATTTTTTGAAAATATAATATCTATATTATCATAGGTTTTTTTTATTTTTCTGAATTGTTTCATTTATTCATGAATAGTTAAAAATATTGAATTTTAATTGAAAATTTATTTTTTAAAACTATTTATAATGTTAAATATTAGTTGTAATTGGTTTTAAAGTAAAATTTGTACATTTTTATAACTATAATCCAATTTAGATTATTATAATAATATTAATATTTATATTTTCTATATAATTGTTATAAATTTTGAAAATTTCCTCTTTGGAATCTTACATTCTCATTGCTTTTATAGGATAAATTTTAAATTAAATTATTCCACTTATTTTAATGGAATTTGGAAAAATGGATTTTTTGTTAGGAATAATAATAATTTCTAATTTCTAGTATGTTGAACTTAATTTTCAACCATAATAATTATTAAAACTGAAAAATTATTTATCGTATATTAGTTAAAAATAGATTTATCTAGGGTTACATTATGTAGAAAATGGTTAGAATTACATAAAAAATATAAATAATAAATTTATACCCATATTTAGAAATTATAATGACAATGTATTAATAATAATAAATATTTTACACTTTTCCATGTTATAAATTTGGTATACTATTTTCTTTACAAAATTTACAAGTGTACCACACACATCACCTATAAAAGTCCACCCCAATCCTATACTATTGACACCATACAACATTTTTTTCAAAAAATAAAAAAAGTTACATCCTTAAATCGTTCCACTTATCCAAGAAGAAATACATTGAACACTAATCTAACATAAGAACCTTTTGTGATATCCTAATCAAAATACCCCAAGAAGAGGTAACATTCTGCAACGATCATTTTTTATTTCCTCATAAACATTCGTAAATTATTATTAAAACAAGATTGTATAATAAACTCAATATATTGTATATTATTTTAGTTTTCTATTTGGATTTCATGAATTATAACGATATCCACTTCTATTAAATTGGTTAGAAAATCATCATTTTTTTTATTGAATGAATAACGCCTCATGAACCGATTTATTTTTCTACTCCATTACCACATCCCATGGTTGGGTAAAATGATTAATGTAAATTATATATATGATATTTGTAACACAATTATATATCTTTAGTGATTAATGAATATATACCTGTCTACTATCCATTATCTAGGGGATACAACAATGTCATTAATGTGTATGGTGAACTACCACCCCACAAAGTGATTTGATTCGATTTTCACAAATCATTTTCAAGAAATAGTTATAAATACGAAAATATAATATTTATTTTTAATATTTACGCATAAAATGATAACATCATTTGTTTATGGGTGGACTTCTGTCTTCAAAAAGCAATGTTACTCTATTTTCAACACTAAAATCCTAGATGATATATATATTTATATAAATTTTATGAAATAATATGATAAATATATGATATAAGGATAATTATGGAATGATAAAATAATAAATAACTTCTATCAATGATAATAATTTAAAAATGTAATTGTTACTCATGCATACATATTGTCTACTATATAAATGATCATAACATACTTCATTTTTTCATAACCACATTTCATGTTAAGTTTTAAATGTAAAATTGATGAAAAAATGTGACAATAATGTCATGATTAATATTATGGATATGATATAAATATTTAGTATAAATATACATATAATTTTCCTGATAAAATATATATGATAAAACCTGAAAATTTACAAACAAAACAGTGAATTAAAAAAATCTTCTAATAAAAGGGTGATAATATGTAATAAAACAATTATATATGATATTATAAATATTAATATGTTTTTTAATATGTCAATAACTTGTTTAAAGACACTATATAAGAGGATAAATAATGATTGACCAAAATGAATTGTGACATGTGAGACTTCATTCCTATTTCCCCTCATTGAGTTATATTTTAATGTTACACACATATTTTATTAATATGGTTCATTTTATACCACATTGAGATAAAATATATTTATTCATTAACTATTTAATATATTTTAATTTTTACATTGAACTATTAATTCCATGGGGAATTGAAAAAATAATTACTATGTGGTAAAAAAATTTTAACCTAATTTCTTCTCATTTGGTTATAATACCTCTTTGAAATCATTGAAATTCTACAGTTATGTTTATATATAATTTCTAATAAACTATTTTTATATCAAAATTTTTATTTGGATTTATATTTGATAAAAAAATTTTAGTCATTGGGTGATTATCACATTAATTTTATGATATTTTCAATGGTTTACTTCATAATCTATTTTTTATCATAATTATTGGTAACATAATTTTCATTAAAAGAAGTTATTTGATATTTTTTAAAAAATAAATTAATTTCTTTATAATATATTTATTCAAAAATAAATCATGAAATAGTATCACTATCCACTATTTGTTATATAAAAAGATTTATAATTTTGTTAAAATATTGACTTCATTTCTATTTTTAGTCTAAAATATGTTTTCTTCCAAAAAAAATGTAAAAAAAAATAGATTTTTTAACAATTTAAAAATGACTTATAAACTAAATTTCTAACTATTTCACTTCTTAAAAAAAATTAAGTGAATAATCAAGTCAATTTCAAAATAGTTCATGTTTAGATTTTAATAAAAATATGAGTAGAATTTTATTTTAATTTGTATGGAAACAACAATATTTATTGAAATCATGACCACTCAAATGTTTTGAAAATTATTTAATACGAATGAAATATTATTTTAATTGAATATTATTTTCAATTTTTTTTCTTAAATTTCTGTTTTAAAAATTTATTTTCAAAATGAAAAGGATATTTTTCTCAACAATGGTTTTAAATATTTTTTTATGGAATTTCTATTAATCGATTAAAAAAAACCATTTGTCATTACTCTAAGGGGTATATGTTGCATTAATAATTTACCAATTATCTCTATGTATTTTTTTGTCATTTTGACTAACCAAATGATTGACACTCACTTGCCTGATTCATTAGTTCACTCAATAACTTTCCTTTGAAATATTCACCTCCCTGTCCAATTATACAATTAATTTCCCTTAAATATCCATTTTATTTTTCTTGGATATTTTTATTTCATAAATCACATATCATTACCATATATGTGATCAAAAATTGATATTTTTTTATCTTGGTAAATATTGAAAAATCTATCTTCTTTAACCAATATAGATTTTTGATATGATGTAACATTATTCATTAATTTAATAGATTATTCAATAAAAGAGGAATTATTTAGACATGTAGAAATTTGTGGGGATTATTTATACATTGTACCTTAATTCTTATATAGGTATCATTATAAAAATCAATATGCTTGTTTTAAACATGTTTTTACCTGTAGTTTTAAACAATCTTGAGGATTGTTTATGATAGTTTACGTATCATGGGCGTGAAGTATGATATCTAATTGTTAATGATTTCCTTAATTAAGAATTTTGTTAGTATTATCTATGATATTTTCACAATTATAGAATTTCTCCATATATTTCACTATTAATTTATTGTTTGAATGGATTGAGTTTTTAATTATTTATCTTCCTATATTGGTTATTCTTTATCTAGTTATTTAAATAGAATGTGGGATCCTTTATTTACCATTCTATGTTGACTATGATTATTTAGTTAATATATATTCCACTAAAAATAACCATTAGTGATAATTTGAGCTCATTATTAAATTTTTTCCATTCACATGAATATGACTAATAATTTTTTTAACGAGTCTTCAAGGATAAATTTTATTTTATTTTTTTATGTAATACTAACTATTTTTTAGTCCCAATATAAAGTGGGAATAATGTATGTATCTACCTTACATAGAATAGTAATCTATTTTGTCCATTGGGATGTGATTCCCTCTATCTTATGATAATGTAATAATTTAGACACCAAATATGGGCTACTAAGGTCGGGATGCTTCTAATTGGTATCATTGATGCTTAGTAGAAACCTTTGAAATGATACTTTGGAATAAAAATGTTAGGGAATAGAACCTTATGATATATTTAGAAAATAATAAAATAATACCTTCTTAATTATTTAGTGAGGAATAGATTATTGTTTTTTCATAGAAAAATATCACTCTCTAGATAGTACAAGTGTATGTGGTTCTGAACAGATATACCAAGGGGTAATAACTCTTAAAAGAGTGCAATAAGATTGAATTTAAAATCTCCTAGTGTTCAAAAATGGTTATAAATTCACCTTTAGATTTACACTATCAATCGATGTTCTTTGGAAATTTCACATTTTCAGTAAAAATAATTAAGAAGGATTTATAAATGAAGACATTCCCAAGGAAACTATGACTATTATTATGAGATCAGATATGTTTATATTAATTAATGTATGTTACATATTTAACTATTTCTTGGATTATATATTGTGTTAAATAATTACCTAATATAATAATGTATATTCCATCATTATAAAATGTCTCATAGAATAATTAATGGTATCAACATCAATATATGTAATACAAATAGTAATATTGACCATTTATATGATGACCTTTAGCCAAACACTCAAATTGAAATAGTTTCACAAAATTTATAATCACATGAGAAAATAATATCTTATGATAAAAAGTAAAAGAAAAAATTATCTAATTTTTATGGATTTCATGGGAAGATAGAGTGAAATATTACAAAATTTAAAAGGAGGATAAACAGATGAATAAAATCAAGAAAATTACTACATGTTATAGTCATGGAAGGAAACATTCATGTGAATTCATAAAGGGAATGAGAGATTCATAAAAAAATCGATAGAAATTCCACCATTCCAATGATTACATGGGGAATGATTTATTAATGTTTAATTCTTCAACTATAGGGAGTTTGGGAACTATGAATATAAATGTCTCATGTATAAAACGATTATACCTCCAATGAGGATAATAAATATTTATCAAGGTTATACTTTTAGAATAGATTGTGTGGAATGTTTAATATTCTTATTTTTGGATTCGATAATAATTTCATATTAGTATTCTATCAATTATATACAGGTTATAAGAATTATCAAATTCATTATGATGGAAATCCAATCATTTATATTAAATATTAGAAATAATATGTAAACTTATACCCATGACGAATAAAAATTATTTTGTTGAAAGTTGAAATTCATTAAAAACACTTGAATTTGGGAAATATATCCCATAATATGTTGAAAATGTTGTAATAATGATAAGATTGATCTGGATATTGCAAACTAGATTGTACTAACTACCTTGGTACTGATTAACATTTTTCGGAAAAAGTGGATTATACTATCATTTATGGGGTTCACAATATCATTGTTTTAAAAAATATATAATGTAATATATACATTTCTTATGTAGTAAGTAAGCATGCAAATTTTCAATATATTTTTATGGTAATTTAATTCATTACCATGTTTGAAGAGAAAAAATGATGAATGTATTCACATGTTTGGTATTTTATGATTAAAAGAAAATTCTGTTTATTTAAGGGATTAATGGTAATTTTTATTTTCTAAATATAGTGAAAATATTTATAATATTTTGTATCTTAATATTTGGGAATGTTCATGAGTTTACCTATTTATAAAATGGTTTATGTTAAACGTTGGATAAGAATGTATAGAATAATGTATTACATCATCATATAGATATGTATGCCCATTGGATGACATGTTCAACCCATTTGGTTATAATAATAACTCGATATAAAAGCAATGACTGATCATCTTATTGTGGATCTTATGTTACTTTTAATCATAATTTGGGTGCTTCAGGAATAAAATAAAATCATTGTCGAATACTAATTTATTAGAGTAAGATATTAATTGGAAATTGGTCAAAGCATCACCAAATGATGAAATTGAGCTTATAAAATAAAAATATATCAAGGATGTAAATTTCCTTATATAATTATGTTGTAAAATAATTCCTCTACAATTTTAAAACTATCATCAAATAAATTTATTCCTGTTATTGTATTTTTTTACCATATTAGTGATATTTTCTATGGCTCTTTGTTTTAGGTCTTTTTTGTCACTAAATTTATCTTAATCATGTTCTATATCCTTGTACCTTAGCATTTGGGTGATTAAATTATCTATTACATCCATGTTTTCACTTCCAAACTATGTTATACAAATTAGAAAATAGAATGTGATATTCCATATAAATATTAAACATACCTTTATATCTTATTAATAAGAATTTTAATTAAACCATTTTAAAATGCAATAATTTCAATAATTTTATATCCAAATTACAATCCCACAATTATATATATAAAGATAAAATTACAAGGAAAAAAATGTTATAAGGTGTGGAGAATTTAACACCTTGATATTTGCAAAGAAGAACACTATTTTTGATAGCTTGTGTGATACAAAACATCAATATTAAACAAAACTTGGAATATATTTCTTTAAATTCAATATATTTTATTTCTTATGGAACACGTAATCACATGTACTATTGTAAAACATTTAAAAATCAAATATAATAAAATTTTATTCAATAATGTGTCTTAACCGAAAAACCAATTGTGGAACCGAATATAACCAATCATAATATTATGATATTTTTAGTGATCAAAATAAATTCAATCCATTTTAATTCATTCAATTCATTAAATACTTATTTATCTTGAGTTGCATGTATGTTCAACTTTCTTTGATTGCTTTTGTTACATAGAAGACATAGTTTTACTAGAAAAAATATATTTTATAAATAATATTATTTAATATAAAATAACAAAACATAGATGTTAAATTTGTTGTTATGAATTGGATTAAATAAATATTAAAAATTTATGGTTAAAATCATTTTAACTAATTAATTATAAATGAAAAAACCTTATAGAATATAATGAACATCTTTTTTGTAAAGAAATATTTTTATGCTCATAACATCATTGTATATAAATAAATTAAATAAATTATTATTAGAGAATTATTTTAATGAATGTTATATATTATATATTCAAATTTATGACATGTAACCAATATATTTTATAGGCATAATATTATAGGAAAAATACATTTTTATGTATCAAAAACTGTATTTTTCTAATGGTTGTTTTGGTGACTTTTAATGGTGCACCTATTTTAATTCAAAATTTTGACAAATTGAAAAATTTTAAATTAAAAAATAAAACATTATTTTTTAAAGAGTAATGTAAAAATTATCTCAGATTTAACATTTTTTATTTGTTTTGAGTAGTTTTATTTTTTGATGAATAATAAAAAATACTAAATTTCAATTTGAAATTGCTTTTTGATCGATATAATTTATAATGATAAATTATATTTTGAATTAGTTTTAATATAAAAATAGATATAAATATATATATATATTAATCTAAATTAGTTATTAAGAATAAAATTTTTATTTAATCTATATATAAAAATTTAGAAAACTTTTTAAAAAATTAACTTAAAAACCTCATTTTCTCATCCCATCTATGGGATTAATTTTAAATCAATATCATCACCTATTATGAAATAAATTTAGAATAATGTATTAAATATTTTTAATAATAATAATTTATAATTTATATTATGGTCATAATTATATTTTATATAAAATACTAGTGAAATGAATTTAAATAAATTACACCGACAATGTTAAACATTAGTTTACCCAGTTGTTCAACTTTGATATTAGGGGTCCAGTTGGCATATAATATCCTCAAAAACCAAATATACAGACATATTTTGACCATAAACATTATTATATATAAATTTGTTTATAATTGTTCGAAATAATGTAATTTATACACCCAAAAATATTTACCTTTTCGTATTAACAAGAATATTACTACTCCTCCACTATAAAAAGGGAACTCAACCCCTTTAATTTTTTGTACCTCTATATAAATTTCCCTCTACTAAACTCTGCAAATATGAGGTCCCAAAATCCATCACTTGATCTTAGAATAAAAAATATGGGAATTAATAAAACCATGAAATTCATTTTGTGCCAACCAAAACAAGTTACCCGAATAAAAGGTAACATTCATTAATGAGATATTTTGTTTTATTTTGTTCTCTAACCCATCAATGATTTTTATTACATGATTATATAATAAGAACATTATATTAAATATAATTGTCTATTTTTATGTCATGGAATTATATGAAACATCACACACTTCCATTTAATTGTATACTCAATCATTGATCGTGTGTACGCTGGACAACAACCTTGTGTACCAATGTTGTTCGTTCTTCCATTACCACCATTCATGGTTGATAATAATTATGAAATATTACACCATAATACCTTAAAATAATTTCATTTCACAAAAAAATTAATTATATATATATATTAAATTGGACACCATTTAATATTACTCTACACAAAACACTTCGTTAGCTTGTGTTATACACATGATTGAGTTTTAGCATAAATATTATTAATATTATAATTATCTCTAAGTAGTTAAATTTTAAATTGAAAATAAGATTAATGAAATTATTTTAATATATATATATTATATTAAAGTTAAATTTTTTTACATTCTTCCATTAATTTTTATTGATATATTTTTAAAAAATCCAGTTTATGCATAGAAATATATATTTTTTAAAGGCAGTTTTACATTATTTTAATGAAGGTCATGGTTTAAAATTATATTTTGGAACAATTTTAACGTTTTTATGAAAAAATAGAATTTAATTTTGAAATAGTATTTTTAATTTTATCTTTTGTTGAATATTTGGTATTTTTCCACGATGTTTAATTTTTGGACAAATTGTGAAAAATACTGAATTTTAATTGATAACATATTATTCATTTAAACAATTTTAACTTTTAACTTATAATTTCAAAATATTTTTGAGGTTAAATTTATTAATTATATATAAATTACCGTAATTAATTAAATTTTAATCAATTTCACATTGATATTGGATAGAAAAACATTTTAACATTTTTACATTTTTACATAAAAAACTGCTTCACGTCACGTCTGTGTGATTAATATTAAATCATTTCTTCCACTTCTGTGATTTGAATTTAGAAAAGGATTAAATAGTTGTAATAATAATAATTTAAAATTTCATGTAATTCTAAATTCTTTTTTGACCCAAAATATTGGTGAAATAATTTAACATTAATTAAATGATTAAGGTAAATTTAATCAAAACAAGGGAGTAAACATTAACAATAAGGGACAAAATAACATGGAAACTAGTCCAAAATTTAATGGAATTTAGTATTTCTAACATAAAACCTATTTCTATAATTTTATCAGTTATTAGGACACTATTAAATGAATTTTAACTATATAATATGTCCATTAAAGAAAAGGTCAAAATAGAACCTTCCTTACCTTTATCATTTATAATTCCTTAAGATATGGACAAAACAAATTATCATCGGTTATATATATAATTTTTAAATATAAATTATTTATTATTATCATACTGATATATCATTAACTATTAGGTTTGAATTAGTTACATAGAGTTATTATGAATAACTGACATGGTGATTATTTACTTATTAAATAAAAAAATAAAATGATATTTTAAATATTAAATGTCAGGAAAATTGAATGATTTTATGTGTTCCCTAATTTATGTATACTAATATTTCATGTTAAATTTATTTTATGTTAATATATTTTATTATCATAATTTTATGTAAATCATTAAATATAAATTATTTAAATTATGTCAAAATCAACATTAATGCTATTTTAAAATAAATGATAGTTTAAAAAATATTTAAAATGAATAAAAAGAATATATTCTTCCAATTTGTTTTCTGTTAATTTTATATATAAAATATGGGATATTCATTAACTAATTTATCTTTTATAATGAACATATTTACAACTAAATTGTAAAAACATTGTTAGTATGGTTTGGATAAAAATTGATTTTTTACATATCACATTCATTTGTCTTAAAATTAACATCCCACAGAAATGTTATTTATATATTTTTTTAAACTAGATAAAATAAAAATAATTAATGTTTCTATATTTTATCATTATCTCACATTAATTTATTCTTAATAGGTTAATTACATAGGATAAAAAACAAGTAATCTAAATGAATGGCCAAAATGAAAAAATATGGAAACTTATAGAATAATGAAAAACACATAAAAATTATTTTTTTGTGGTGTGAATTTTTATTGAATATTTTACCCTTTAATCCTTTCTTGTTTTATTTTGAAAGAACATGAGTTATGTGAGATCTCCCAATAGTGAATACCATTGGTATTTATATGAATGTCACTCCTCCACTATAAAAAAACATTCCCTCATACCATTTATCAAAACAATCAAGACACATTTGATCATAAAAAACCTACCCAAATAGTCTCTCAAAATACCTCCCCTTATCATATAATTATAACTATGTGTTGAAGGAAAGCGAAGTGTGACTTTTTGTATAATCCAAAAAGAGTTACTTGATGAAGAGGTAACATTCTCCAACATGCTATTTGGTTTTATTTTATTATCCACCACTTCAATTATTATTATATATTTCTTATATAAAAAAAAGTTTACACAATATACATATATGTTATTTTCATAATGTTATTTCTTACACATTCATGAATTTCCATTAAATGGGATACAGACTCACCATTTATGTGAATGGTATACAAACACCCCACAAACCCGTATCTTTTTTTATTTTATTACCAAATTTCAAGGTTGGAATAATGATGGAATTATAGTTTCTATGATATATATGATATTTTTGATGTATTTTTGATTCATTGATTTATATATAAAACATAAATCCATTCTTTCCATTTCATGAGAAACATAAATTTAAATTGTAGATGTGTGCACTACTGTCTCCTCAAAGAGATTTGATTCATTCACGAACTATGAGAAATTTATTAAGGATTCATCTAATTAACCTATGTGATTAATATGAAATTATTATTATAATATTATTATAATATATATATATATATCATTTAATTTTATTTATTTTTAAATTATAAGAAATAGGAAGAAATTTTCCTACCTATGTACAACCTAATGTCTCCATGAACAATTTCTTTTTTTCATATTTATGAACATTATAGATTTATATAAATATATATATAATAAAAAATAAAAAATCTAATCATAATAAAGAAAAAATATAATTAACACCCAAAAAAATGAAAATAACCAAAGGCTGTTCAAAAATAGGTAATCATATTTTATTAAGGGGCTATATATGAAGTAATAAATAATAATTTTATTGCCTTATAAGATAATAAAATTATTTTAACTATTATACATGAGGATAAAATGATTTCAACCAGAAGAGAGAATAAGGTAATGAGTTTTCATCTAACTTTTTGAATATATGAGAAAAATTTCATATTCACCAATCAGTTATTTTTTATGGTGTATATACTAACCCTTTAAATATATTATATCATTAATAGTGATATATGAATTTTAACTATGGTTTTAATTTGAACAATATCTTCAATGGGGTTTTAATTTTATAATTATGATGTGGTAAAAGTTATTTTGAAATCTCACTTCATTTTGTTATTATTAACTTTAGCATAAATAAATCGCTTCATTCAAAAAAATCATTTGATATTAAATTTAAATTAAATTTATGAATTACAATATGATTTATACGATTATTTACTAAACTGTATTCCATTTTTATATATAGTGATTACTTTGAATGTTATTTTATTAACTAGGGAATTGTTAATAAATATTTATTATTTATTAAATATATATATCTAATGATAAGGTAAATTATTTTTGAATTAAATATATTATATTTTATATGATACATTCATTGGAATGGAATGACATGGGTTGTTCTTGGTTATAAATATCCCTATGATATGTTGAGCAGTTCTCATTAGAGGAATCTGTTGGCCAAATTAGAGTAGTTTAAACTGTCTTGAGAATTGATAATGATATTAAAGGTATCATGTGTGTAGGAATCATGACATCCAATAATAAAGAATTTAATTTATTCATATTTAGTTATTATTACCATATATGATATTTTGGATGAGACATTATCTTTGGATTCATTTCTTTCTATATTTATTTGTTAAATGACATGTGTTTTAGTACTTTACCATTCCATAACGGTTATTAACAATGATTAATTTCTACTTCCTTTGTACATAACCCTAACTAAGAATCTGAGGTATCCCTAATTCACACCGACCCAAGTTATGATGATTATTTATTATAATGTGTTTTAGAGACGTCGATATATTACTTTAAATATATATTATTTTATATCCCATTGTAAAATGGGTCTCATTTATGTAATAAGGGTTTCTAAAATATCTTAACTTTTGGTCCTTCATCATTTTATTCCTTTTAATCATCCAATTTAATAAAATGAAGCACCATCTTTGGGAGACTAAGGTTGGTTCATTATATTTGGTGTCTTAAGAGGTTTATTAGAATCCATGGAAAAAATATTTTAGAAAACATAGAATAGAAAACACAATCCTATGAGTGATATTGAGGATATGTATAAAAGGGCATCCCAATGATACCATATTTATGATAATGAGTTTATATACACATAAATGTTTCAATATATGTTATGTATTTCACATGTTTTGGATTATACATGATACGATATAATCGATTCTATGACTTTATATAGAAATGGTACATAACTAAAGGAATATGATCCCCACCAGAGCACCAGTTCCATAGGGTAATAATTATCATTTTTTTATTGTCTTAATAAAATACATCAAAGGGAAATAGTCAGCCAAGAATTATAATCATTTGAGCATATAGTATCATTTGTTAATGAAATTGGGAAATAATTCTTCATGTATTACAGATTTAGAGGAAGCACAATAACAAGAGGAATATTGGTAAAAATATGGATTGATGTGAGAAGGGAATGAAGTATTTTCAGACCTTTAATAACTTTTGAAATAATCATGCTAGTACATTATATAACAGAATTTGTTTTTTTAAAATGAGGAGATAAAGGACATAGTTTTTATGATTACAAGGATAAGGAAATGTTTTTCATTGTATAATGATTTGACTATAAGGTTATGGGACATTCTTCAAGTCAATATCTCTAGTGTAAAATAAGTGTACCTAGAAATAAGCTAATAGATCATGGTCATGATTTTTCTCCTATCATAAATGAATAAGAATTATTAATATTACTATGTTTTGATTAAAGAATTATATCATTTTAGAAGGTTAATTTTCCTGAGAACTATAAAATATATATGGTTTGTATCATATTACTTTTCATTAATTATTTTAAAGAGTATTTTGAAACTTAAAAGGAAAAGAGATTCAGTATAAATTCAATTTTTTTCGTATACACATTGTTGAGGGAAAGAGAACCCTTAAAATGTTCACAATGTATAGAAAATTATCTGTGGATAAAAAGACTAATGACATGGATAAATTAGATTGGATAATATAGACTACATTAGAATAAATAAATTATTTATTTCCGATGTGGTCTATACAATTATTGATGGATTTTACACCACTTCTGGATCTAAGGTATATATAAAAAACATTAATTTCCTTAAATAGTAAGTAATAATTAATGATTGAAATAAATTTTAATTCAAATTAATGTTATTAATAATATCACATGTTTTGTTTTTGGTGTTTAAATATCTTCTTCATGTTCACTAAAGACTAGTGATAAGTTCATTTTTCGAAATTCAGTGACCTCCTTTCTAAAAAACTAGATCATAATATTATGAAATATTTTTCCATTTATTAAATGATTTATGTTGATACATGAATGCGTTTCTATATATTAATTTATTAATTCCATATATGATGCAAAAAAGTTCTAATAAATGAAGTAGATATAGGGTTAGGAACAACTGAAGGATAAGATTGTGTTTATAAAGTACAAACATATATTTACATATAATATCATAGAGAGAAATAAATCAACAACTATAAGAAAAATATATTGAAATAATAAATTTATCCTATTAAAGTCAAATATTTTGAATCAAATATTCCATTAGATCATAATATAATTATGGTTTTAATGCCCTCAACATTCCATTTATCATTCACTTGTTTTACATCAATGAACTCAGTTATCCCTAAAAATATTTATATTCTTCCACAATGTATGTATATGCACATTCCAATAATTCTCTTCTACATAGAGAACTAGTTATATGTTATTCAATGTGATGTTATTACAAATAATTATATATTTTTAAGAGGATATTTTATTAACTCATCTGCCTATGTGGGATTTCAACAATGTAATTCTTAAATATCAATCTATATATTATGTTGATCATGTTTAAATTTTAATGTCACAATTTAATTAAAGTGGAGAGATTGTAACAACCCAAGACACTAAAATATTTTCATTTTTTCATAAATATAATTTTGTTTCTATATTAATTTATATAAAAAATGTTGGGTAAAAAATCCCTGAAGGCATCATTGAAGCATTTTTGAGGTGATTGTGTTTGTTGAAAAAGTGGACATCTGAGTGGTGATTGTTGACAAAGAAAAACGATGACATAAAAATTTGTTGACAAAGAGGATTTGATGGTGGAATGTTGAGTTCGAGAGCTATGGTTAATGATCAATGTTTGATTCAAGAACTTTGACAAAAGGAATTGATGATCTAGAGGTGGTATAAAAGAACAGATACAAGGTGGTGTCGTTTTCCAGTGTTTGCCAATTTTTTGGGCCTAAAGATCGACAAATAAAGAAAAGTGGTTTTTGGAAAAGGGACTTGCGTGCCGTGTACATGAAGGCTTGGAAACATTCATGCCATATGTTTTTCAAGATCAGATCATCAAAATATGGCAAAGGGATAAGGTTTGCGCAAGTTTTGATGAGGTCGTGCAGGTGAATTGTGCGCCGTGAAAGATACTTGGGCGCCGATGGCTTGGAAGTTTGAGAACATGCACGCCTGTGGTCATTCAAGATCATAAGATCAAAATATGGAAAAGGAAAGTGGTTCACGCAAGTTTGGAAGTAGTTCACACAAGTGACTTGTAGGGGAAGAGACCTGTGCATCGAGACTTGCACACCGAGGGTTGACTTGCGCGCCGTCGCGTAGGTTGGTTAGATTGCCTATAAATACTGGACCAAACCACCTAATTCTTCACCGGAGTTCAAAAATTTGAGAAATCAGAGGTCCCTTCGTGCAGGTGTGGTGGTCGTGCAAGTGGTGTGTGGGTCGCGCAAGTGAAGTTGCGTGCCGGTGGTTGAAGTTGCACGCCAGTGTGAGAAGTTCTGCGGCGGTTGGCAGTTGCGCGCCAATATTGGTTTGGGCGTAAAAGGAATAGAGTCGCGCAAGTTTGGAGTTGGGGAAGATTGTGTCGTGAAAGTGTCTGAGGTGGACTTGCGTTCCTGTTGTGACAGGCGTGCCGATACTTGCGCGCTGAGTTTGACTTGCGCGCCAAGTAAGGTTTATTTCCAGTGGTGATTTTCAGGCTGCGTGGAAGTTGGAGGTTTTCCCGATACCTTTGGTGCAAAGAGATATTCATCTATGGGTGAAAGTTGTACTTCAACAGAGCATCTACATACAGAGGAAGATGCATTCCTTCATGAAAATTAAGAGACCTACAGGTCTGTAAACTGTGAGTGGATCCTTTCCAGAGCAGTGAGTGAAGGAAGAGAAACAAAGTGATTCTCTCCACCGGTAGTGAGCCAGAGAGAGAGAAACAAGGAGTGGCCCTTGGGAAAGTAGTGAGCTGAACCTAAACTTTGTAAAGGCAGTGAGCCTTGGCATAGAAGTGATCTAGCCCGAACTTTGTATCCACATCTAGTGAAGAATAGTGGAATTTGTTACGATCTATAATTTATCGGTGTATGCTCCTTGGATGTAGCCCTTTGCGGTGAACCAAGTAAATTTGATGTGTCCTATGCATGCTTTACTTTCTATTTACTTTGTGATACAGGAAAGAGAGAGAAGAGTGTTTTTCTTAACAACGAAACAACATCAGAACGGGCGATAATTTTAAATTAGTCATACCCTGATTAACCCCCCCCCCCTCTCAGGGTATTCAGCCTTGTGGACCTAACATAAAAAAATGTTAATATTATTCTACACATACCACTAAGTTAAATTTAAATAAACTCCACTACTCAATGGTCTCTTGGACAAGACAACGTCCCAAAATAGCTTCCTCTCCTTCCTCCAGCCAATATTGGGGTGATTGGAATTCCCTACCCTTAAAAGCCTCATAAAGTGACATATAAATAACTTCCTTAAAATTGTTATTGAAGGAAAATATAACTAGGGGATTGTGTCTCTCCCATGATCCCCCGAAATCCAAGATGCATGATAGAAGCATGTCCTCTAAAACATAAATCGTGAACATGGACTGGCCATCTGTCTGGGGATATTAAGCTATGCATATAATTACTTGTGTACCTAGAGCCCTCTGTAGTCTCTACCAGAAATGAGTATTAAACTAGTTGTACCTATATGAAATTTTAGATCATGTAATCCCATGAAAATATATAATCTCATGGATGTAAAACCTTCTATTATCATCGAAACTAATGGTTTTTTTGATCGATAGGAAATGTGAAACCTTCATGAGCCTGTCAATAATAACCAAAATAGTATCACTACATCAATTTGACCTCGTTAATCCAATCACGAAATCCATTGTGACATCACTCCACTTCCACTTGGGAATAGGTAACTTCACTGAATTCTATATTGATTACTGATGCTCTGTATTCACCTACTGATAGGTGGAACATCTCATGACCAAATGAGTAGAATCCCTATTCATACCCAACCACCAATACTGAAAATGTAAATATCATTACATTATGGTGACCCCAAGATGAACAGAAAATATCGAGGCATGAAAATATTACTACAGATCCTCGTGTATGTCTTATGACACCCATGATTTCCAATAAAATGGAAAACCTCATCATATTCTATGTTCCACACCGGAGTATGCTCCAGTTCTCTGACAGATGAGGAACCTACAACCCTTCTCTTGTTTGTGGAGTCATAAAAGATCCCCTCTCGCTTTTAGATGTTTAGAAAAACCAGAAAAAATGCTGAAGATGACCCATATTTCCACAAGATTTGCACTCAATTAGGTTTCTCAGGCACTGTGTTTTTTTGTTCCCACTATTCCTGCATTGGTACCACCTCTCCTGGCTACCTAAAGATATATCCCTACTACTAGAATCACCACACAATGTATTACTATGGTGATTCCAGCTATCCAATAAAGGGGTGAAATCCTGGGATTCCAAACCTCCATAGCTCATAGCTCCCAACAACCATAGGTTGTGCTTGGTAATCAGTTTCAGATTTACTATAACAATCACTATATTAACCCTAAATACATTCAATTGTGATTAGATATTGTTCCAAATACCATCCTCAAATATCCTATCCAAAGATAACTTGTCACCTTCAAAAATAGTTCTAAAGTGCTAATGCACTATAAAGTGAGAAGAATAATCCATCCCTAAAAGAGAATTCTTCTCCAAATGCAATAAATCTTGGGATTCTTTGGCCCTCATTGTCTTGGGATTGATGTAATCATAGAAGATCATCTAAAAATCTTCCCAAGTCATATCTCAATGAAATCCTACCTATGATAAAACATCCCATTGTCTTTTGAACGAATGACATAGCATGTTCATCGCAAGCATTACCCTTCTCTCTAGAGGAATTTCCAAATGATCGATGATAGAAAGTATGGCCTCTAACCATGAATTTATAGCAAGTGGTCCTCCATGCGTAGAAAACCTAGAAGGATTAAACTATTGGAACACCTGTGTCTACTCCTCTATTATTGGATAAGGATGTGGTGCTCTCTAAAAAGTCTGAATTATCCTCACAAAGACTTCACAGAACAATGCATTAACACCTGCGTCATGTATAATAGTTGTTTCCAAGATGGTCATGATAAAATGATATGCCTCACTGATCAACAATTTTTAGTGTCTGGTCATTTCCATGTACCTGGCATACAATCAGATGATGTCTTTATTGGATGACTCTAAAAGGATAAGAACACAACTCAGTTCACAATTATCAAGGATATCAACTTTAATATTTATGAATAGAACATGATAAGGAAAATGATCATTTTTTATAAAATAGGTTTACATGGTTTGTATAACCACTATATGATGTGTTACCTTAATCTTTAACATGGGCGTGTACCCCTGCAAACATGGTCATGTAACACCCCATACACATGGCATGTTCCTCATACGACGTGGTGTGTACTTGAATATTTCCTCCTACCCAGGTACTTCTATATTGGTAGAACTACACGGTTCTCTCATAGTGTAACACTACACGACATGCACACTTTACACATGGATTGTACCATGTAATTTCCATCCAACCATGTAATTAGTCACATGGATGTATACATGTTTGATTACTATATGACATGTATAATGAAGACATGGTGTGTACAACCTATGTTTCATCCACCCGTGTCATATGTCATATAACCGAATAGACGGCCTAAAACAGCACGACGTGTACTCCCATTACATGGTGGGTTCTACAAATTGTTTACAAACCCCACGTCTTTTCTAACATATTTATTCACATAGTAAAAAACTACACAACATATACATAAAATACATTTCCTATACATTTGAAAAGTTAATTCTTCTGGAACAGAACACACGACATGTGTTCATAACATCACAAGCAGTGTTGACTGGTTTTTTGATAGAAAGCCTCTGAAAATTCTATGGAACCCTTAAAAATAGAAAATTTATCCATTGAATGAAAAATTAAGACTAGTTGGAGCATATAATACCTTGCAAATTAATGTTTGGAATCCATTTTCACCCCATAAATTTATAGAATTCAATTAAATTTCAAACATGATCTACCAGATTCCGATCCCATAGGGCCCATAACACCTCAGGGACCAAAGATTGACATTAATCCAAATGAAAATTTATATATAAATACCCTATCAAAAATATATGTTATTTATATCATGTAATCTATGAAAATATGATGCATATGTAGGAAAAAATCTATCACAACAGCATATAATCAATAATGCACCCTAAAAGGCATGACAAGAATACATCACATCTGATATCTATAAAGTTATAATATGATGCATGAGATTGAATGAAATCATCTCATTAGGATGAAATAAAAATTTAACAATAATTATTTCAATCATAATAGAAAAAAAAATTAATCACCCAATGGTGAAATCAAATCACCTGTAAAAATTGAAAAACCAGAACAACTGCAATATTCAAGTTAACATGGATTTTCCTTGTACAAAGACTAGATAATCCCAGGAAAAACTTATTAACAACTACATATTCCTTAATATCATAGTATTTAGGATCCAAATAATAAAGAAAATAAGAAATGAAAAATCTATTTTGTTACCACTTTTTAATAAACTGGTTCCGGGTGCTGCCCAAAGGTGACCTAAACCCGGTAGGTCACATAACCTCAAGCGCATTTCCCCGAACACCAAAACCTACCAAATATCAGTGAGGGAAAAAGTGTGATAATATGGATAAAATTTCCTTATAGAAAGATTATAAATAGTATAATGAAAATTTAAAACAATAACGGAAGCAGTAATAATGCACAACAAAAGTAAACACTAGAAGACTCATAGTATTATAGAAACTGGAGAATATATGAATGATGCATGTCACACATATCAAGTAAAGTATTCAAAAAAGTCCCAATGTTGCAAATAAAATAATGAAACCAGAGTACAAAAAAATATGTAAACTCAAACAGCATCGCAATCCTCAACTTGGTCACATGCTCTCTAGCTCCAACAACAATCATGTACCTAGTGAAAAAGGGTGTGTGCCCTTGTTTATACCTACAAGCATATAATCTGTCTGGGTCAAAACAATTTCCCAAATAGTGTGTGAGATGAATCACTATAGGAAACCACCATTGGACCTATGCCTAACTGTTAGTGAGTATATATAGTAGGTAATATGCAGAAATGATTCAATGAACACGATGGTTCCCAAAATTAAACAGTCATACAATTTTCAATTATATTCATTTATCATTCTTTATTCATCAGTTGAATCATATAAAACTTGGTTTATAGACTAAAATATCTATATATCCTTTGTAGTAATAACCATCTGATTTCTCAAAAAACCATCTAAACAATCAATTATGACTGAGGCTGGACTTTTGATTTAGCTTGCAAGACTCGTCAGAATCATTAAATCATTCACAAAAAACCCTCTAGGAAAGCTCTCAATGTCTAATTCCTATGTTTTAACATAGCACAAAATCATTAATGAATAACCCTATAATAAATCTCTAAAAATATAACCCCTTTTATCAAGGTATCTCTCAAATCAATACCCATGGGTCAATATAGCAAGAACAATTAGAAATGGCCGATTGGGTAGCTCTCATGGTCAATACCCCTACGTCAATATCAACACCAAGGATCCCACTATAATGTGTATATAAACATGGAATCACCCACAATTTTCTTGTTCTATGGCTCTCATGTTCACTTAGAAAAACAAAACGCAAATCATATCAAGAAGAACATTCAATATATAACTACCAAATAGAATAACATTCACAAAGCATCTCACGTGCATTTTATGTAATCAACCAAACTCCATCCTAATCAACCAAGGAACAAAAAATAAGGTACTTCACATTACGCATTTGAAACAACCCCTTTTTAAAAAATCAAGACACAAAATATATTAAACAGGGTTAGTTTACAAATCATGAAATACCCCAAACAAGGGTATGCATCACGTTTAGCACATATAATCTAAATACAAACATTGAAAGGCACAAACCACCTACCATGATGTCGTACAATCAATACACTTGATCATCGGCCCGTGAATGATCCTATATATGATTAGATCTACAAAAAGGTGAAAAGTGTTCAAACTAGAATTACTCACAAGAGAGGATGATTCATTAATAGAATATCAAGGAAAAATTGTGTACTCACCGGTGGGATTTTAACGCACCAAACATCATCTCAATCAGAGGATGGATGAAGAACTTAGAGGGGTTAGAATTTCTTCAGTTGTTCTTTTTCTCTCCAATTTGAACCATAGGGAGAGAAAGAAAATTATATTGATGTGGTGTGACCCTACTCTGATTTATAAAATACAAAGAAAACATCAAGGCGTGTTCATTAAATTAACACACTGTGTAGTAGCCTTAACCAGACCCTGCCTTAAGAGGGTTTCCAGGTCACCTATATGGCCATGTACTCGGCCATTACATGACCTATACATGGCTTTATGTAGTACCCAAGTACATGAAATATACTCATAAGTACATGTCATGTACATAAAAAATTCATAGGTCATCCTTTTCCTCAAAACAACTCGAAATCAATAACCATATCTAAAATGAATATCTGAGTCTTACAAAAACCATGATTAAAAAAAAAGATTATTAATGATTTTAATCATTTCAAAATGGTCTAATAAGTAATTTTCCTCCTTTTCTATTGCAATATTTATTTCAATGGAATAATTCAATCTCGTTCCAAAAGTTGAATATTTCTAAAAAAATTCTATAGAAATGAATGTTATTTACACCTTCTATGGAATATACGTATTTACTTTTTGTTGTTTCATCATAGAATACATTAAATTATTAGAAGATACATTTTAAAGATTTTTTTAAAATATTTCTTCAACAAATATAATTATCAACTTTTTAAAAAAATAAAAAAAATATTTTCCTCAAGAAAATTTTCAAAATAACTTTTTATAAAATTTTCATTCATAAATGTCATCAACCATTTATCTTTAAAGCATTTTATATATTCTATTGATACCATAATTCTTCTTCTTATGGATGGTTTATGATTTCATTGACCAAAGATAGAACTTAAATTCACTTCTTCGATTAATTTATAAATTCCTCTTGAAATATGCAAATGCATGGGATCATTGGATGTTGAATTTCCACTAATTAACCATATCTTTTATAATTGATATGTTCATTTCTCAAAATATATACAATTTAAACATTTGGTATTTAAATTGATAGTTATTATATTAACTATGGATATATTGATAAATCTTTTTTCATTACACAATATGGATATTTGAGAAGACTTATTGTTTACTAATTTATTTGATTACTTGATATATGAGGAATGACTGGGATGGTAGCGACAGTTTGGGTCCAGAAATTATATAACCCATTGATGAATCGATAGGTTTGCTGGAGGAAAATAAGTTGGAAAAATTAATTGGGTTTCTACCTATAGTTTCTAGTCTTATTTTTAAAGGCATTAACACAATAGGTATTCATGTGCCTCAGTCAAGACGTCCAATAATTAATAATTTTCCATATAGATAATTTAGTTATTATTATTATTTATCTATGATATTTTAAAATTGACATTAACTATATATGAATATAATTCATAGAATACTAATTAAAAGGATTATGTTTCATTTATTTACCACACTATATTGATTATTTCTTATCCAGTTATTTGAATAGATTGTGTTCCCAGTTATTTTCCATTCCATGTTGACTTATTCCCATTAATTCATTATTTTTTACACTTTACAATACCCTTACAAGGAATTTGAGCTCCCAATTTTTTTACATTCCCCTAGATTACATGAATTGTACTTTGAAATATATTCATCGATGTCCAATGTGGGAATAAATTTGTCATCAAAAAATTATATTCTAATTAATGTATACATTTCTAAAACAATACCGATGTATGTATCTAGTTTACAAAAATTGATAGAATATTTAGTTATTTGGGGTTATATTTATTTTAATCATTCCAATATAATGATATTAGTAACCATATTTGATCTTACAAGGGTTAGGTTGCTACATTTATTACAATTTATGGACTAAAGACAAAAATCATTGTGTGAGAAATAATATTCGTACTAGAAAACCCATATAATCATTTGTTGGATGTCTAAATCACAGAGTTTTGTATTCAATATTATACATCATATATTTAACTGTTCTCATTCATTGTAATAATCAATTAAAATCTTTAATGATAGTTTCTAATGAGTATGTTAATTATCCAAAGCTATTCCCCTGGGGTTTTTAAACTAGTTGTGAAGTAAAGACTATTTTCATGCACAAGGTGATGATTGATTCAATGTATATTGTTTCCCTTTAAGTGGTATTAATAGTAGGTATAAATATTTTAGAACCATTCCCACTTATAACATCAATACATGCTTGTATTTCATGGATAACCACAAAATAGCTTTCATAAAAATATTAGGATGTTCTTCAATACCTATCCTCAAATTAATATATTGGGTTATTTTACCTAATCTATTTTTTCATTAACATTGTTTCCAATGTTTATATTAAAACTAGATCAAATGTCATCATTAAATACCAAGATACTCATATCCTATATCTAGTGGATTCTATACTATATTGGCATAATATTTAGGAAATTCTATTAAAAATGACAATGTAGTTTAGCAGTCTTTGTAAACATGACACATATTTGAGTATTTTGTTATATTTGAACAAACAATTAAATCATAGTGAATGTAAATATTATTTATCCATAAAATCATTCAAATATTTCTTCTTTAATCAATGGTAAGGGAAAAAAATAATGTTGAGATCGAATGGTCAGTATGGGTTACATAGACTGAAAGATATCATGGATCAATAATTAATAATAAATTTGAAAAGATAAAAACAATTAACACATATTAAATTTCTTAAAACACAATATAATCATTAAAAGATAAGTAATAATCAATTTTAAATGATAAATTAATGAACATACATTTAGTTTAATGAATAACATGAGTAAAAATGAAACCATGGATAATATCAACGCATTAATCTCATTGATTATAATATTTGAATTATAAATTGAGGAAATTATTAATATTAGACTTCACGTTCCCATACATCATGATATCTATACCATTATTCCATATTCCATGAGTGTTTAATTAATGTGTTGTTATACACTAGGGATATATCTTATGCTAGATGACCCATTCACCTCTTGAGATAATTGATGCATCAATGGGATATGTAATATTGGGCCCCATCGATAAATTTATTTAAAACATACTCTTCATATATCTAATGAATGATTTAATTCCTGAATAATATGGATTATCAATAAATTTTCTTATTGAATAATGAATACATAATATCAATACACACCCAATCAATTAAATAGAATTCAATGTAAAAAATTGTTTTCATAAATGGTATATAATTGAATAATAGTAGTTTTCATGATTCAAATAATATGTATCGATTATGGAAATATATTTTCTAAGGATGGTAAAAATTGAATGATTCCAATGATAGTTAATCACTATAAAATTAATAATGAAATTGAATTTCACTAATTTTTCAATTCAAATTGATAGGAATCCATTTAGGGAAAAAGTAATAATGGAATCATTACATTATATTCACCTTGTATTGTATATAAAATATATATTTATTGATGATGAATATAAATTCTATTAAATTATCATTAAAATATTATTGAAAAAAATAGACATTTCACATTGAAAATATCTTTTAGAAACTATATTTTTTTATATAACTAAAAAAACACATTCTTTAAAAATATCCTTTTAAAATATTTTTTATTAATTATTAAAATGAGTGGTACATGAGGTATTAAAATTCATTAATTATGAGTGAATTAAAGTAATGTTTCAATTACCATTTTCATAATGAAAGTAACATATACCGTTATTAGGAAAATTAAATGAATATTCTTTTTAATAACTTTTAAAAAATATAATATTGGGTAAAAAGGTCTTAAAAATTCAAAGTGGAATATTAGAATCATTATTGAAAATATTTTTTGGAAAAAATATATTGGACGATAAAGGATTTCTAACTGAATAGAGTAATAATGCATGATTTATTAAAATAATTAATAATTTTAAGAAAAATGAGAAGAAAATTGTAATTTTATTTGATAATTTCTTGAATATATTGAAAAGAATAAATTTTAATAGTTCTACTTAAAATTGAAATCATAATTTTCATTAATGTAAGATCAAGAGCAAACATTCTTTATTAATATGGGATTATGAAATAAAGCCTTACAAAGATAATTATTTGGAAAATATAATTAATCAATGATGAGACTATGTGTTTCAAATGTTACTCCACATATATAAATTTTTTATAAAACATTATACACTTAAATATCATTACACACATAGTCCTTGAAAATTAATGATAATGAAAAAGTAATATATCAAAATGAAAAGATATTAGGTTATGGAATTTCTCACCATATTGTAACATTCAAGTAAGAAAAGCATGTAAAAAATAATTCAATATAAAAAATTAAATACAATAAATTATGAATGATTCTTGATATATAATGTAAAATGTGATGTAAATAGACCACATAGAATAATTTAGGTGCGTAACAATACAATATTCCTCAATGAAAAAAAACTGAGAAAAAATCCCTTACCTCATGTTTCTCTTTGGTTTAACGTGGTTTAAAATCATGTATAATAGATTGAAACATATTATTTATTTGTAGTATAATCATATTAATATGTATAATATCATATTTGATATTATTATAACTTCTTATCCACCTTGAATTGATAATATTCTTGTATTATCATTTTTAATATTTCAACAACATTATTTCCCCATAATTATTTTGAAAAGAATGTTTCGGTTTTTGTGAATTGGATATATATCCAGAATATATAGAAATATATAAAACATTATATATATCATATATCATCAATAGATACATTTTTAATACTATTATTTAATGTTTTATGTTAAAAATGAAAATAATTTCTTTTTGTAAATGATGTGTCTTATGTACACACAAGCAACGACATCATTCCCTAAATGTGTGAAGTTGTAAGAATGTGGATGAAATATTAATTTTAATTAATTAATATCATGTTATATGTATCATATATTTTCATTATTAACATTATTAAAACTATTCATGATATTTTTGGATAGAAAAAAAAAATTAAATCAGTTTATAAGGCGGCAGTCCTCCATATACACAATACGGTGGATTTATTTCCCATTTGAAGGAGAAGTCGATCCAAATACAATATTGCATCAAAAAAATATGATAAAAATATATTTAAGAGACTATTTTTATAATATTATAAATTATAATAATAAATTTATGGATATTAAATTATATGTAGAAAATAAATAGCTTAGTGAAGACGATTAACATCAATTGGAGAAGATTCCTTTGGAAATCTTATTAAGGACCCTAAAATTGGTCTTTATGGAATAATATAGAACACCTATTGAAAAGTTTTAAGAATTATGGGGGAAATTTTTTTTAGGTTTTGATTAATTAAAATGTTTTTATCAGTGTGAATATTCGAGGGTAGTGTGTTTCATTTTATAATTGATGTAGAGTGACAATTCTTTTAAAACAAAAGATTATTTAACAATGGGAAGTCACTCTCACACAATGTGCATAAAAATATGATAAATAATGAAGTTTATATAAGTTATCTTCGATAAAAAACTCCAAAAAAATTAATATATAATTATTTTTTTAACATTTTATCTTTTACCCTATAAATTTAAATACTTTTAACATTTTATTTTTATCATGATAATTATTTCATTAACCTTTGTAATTTAACCATCAGGACTAAAATAAAGTACTTATTATTAGATTATTTTGACCCAAATTTTATTAAAAATATATTTTTTTTTGAAAAAAAATTACATTTGTGTGGAAAATTAACTTTAACACAAGTACATTTGACTTGCAAAATCTCATTTTAACCATAATCATAGTTAATAAATTTTAATTTACATACTAATAATTATTTCCAAAAATTCAACTGAAAATATTATATAATGTTAATTAAGATGAATAAAAGTATGGGATCAATTTTATGAAATTAATAGCACTGAATTTTTAAATTATATTTTTAAAATTAAACATGAAAATCATGACGAAATAGTTTTTATCATGAAATTAATTTTTCAATGATTAGATGATTTTACAATAACTATATTACTAGTGAACATTATTATATTTATTTAAATCCAAATATTTATTTTCTTAACTTATAAATTAGTTTTAAATAATTTGTTTTCATTTGTAATTTTAATTAATTATAATTGAATCACATTATACATATATTATTACTTTTTTAGAAAATGTGTTTAAATTTAAAAATAAACCTTAAACATATTTAGGTACAAAAGGATTAAATTGTAATTTATTATTTTGAATCTAAAAAAATTATATTATTGATACCTTAAAATCAAATTCAAAATTTATTGGGACTTTTATGTTAATTATTTTTTTAAAAGGGAGATATAATCTTACAAAAAAGGTTTTTTTTCTATTCATTGAAACGTCACACTTTTTAAAAAAATATCACAATTTCACCATAAAATACTATTGATATTATTATTCAAAAAATTATACTATTTTTATAAAATTATTTTTTAAAAGTGATATAAATTAATTTTAATTCCCAATCCGGAATTTTATTATTTAACTATTTTTGAAAAAAATGTATTTTGAAGTATAAAATTTCTTTACTAAAATCATGAGTGATTATTTAAAAATAATTTATAAACAAATTTTATTTATTATTAAATATATATGTATAATTTATCATTTTATTAATATTACTTATACATTCCAATTTAATGAATGTATCATTCATACTCCGTCCACGTGAGACTCTAATGATAGTTTCAAAAATAGATATTGAACGGTAAATTTAAAGGTTATATATGTAATTCAATCATCATTATATAATAAGGTATACACTAATGTAATTGTACTCAAAACAACATAATAAATGAGTTGAAAACTTCAGAACATGTGTGAGAGAAATATTGAAATTAGTTAAGAAAACTATAAATTCGGAGGACTGAATTAGAAGACATCCTAATGGTTTAAGATGAGGTAATAAATGACTATTTTACCAAGGTGAATAAGATAGATATCCACATAAGTGTTTTCAAAATTATATGGAAGTATAAATAAATGTAAAGAATTTGTTTTGAAATTTTATTTATTGGTTGGATCAAAATATATCATACCAGAAATATAAAGAATCGGTATCCCTAGATGAGTTTAATAATACTCACATCATCTATGGAATGAAGAGGATATTGTGTTTGATATCAATTTATAGGAAGACATATAATTAAACTCCATAAAAAATATAGGATCAATGTAGTGTAAGATTATTAATATAGTAAATAAATTTATGATGGATAAAATGATAATGAATAAAATAAGATAATAGACCTTATTTTTAAATATATAAAAATGAAAAGGGTAAGTAAAAATGGAGACTTCAATATTAATGTAGTAAATATTGTGAAATTGGAAATGTTTCTTCTAATTTATCATTAAAGGGATGTGTTGAATATGAATATAAGGAGGATAATGAAATTCATTAGAGTAGAATAATGATGAGTAATTTTTATGGAGACCATTTATTCTAGTGATTATACGAAAAATGTATAGATCTGAAAAAAATATGTATACTATATAAGTAAAAGGATGAATACTCTACCATAAGTAGTCATTCCAATGAAAAATTCATTGGAAATATTAGTAACCTCATAGATGGTGAAAATTCGGGTATTTAAGAAGATATTGAATAAATCAACACTAAAAAAATATATATAAATGATATTGAGGTATTTCTCAATAGAAGAACGCAACAAAAGAATAAAATTTAATACGAAAAAAAGTATTTGAAAAACCCAATATATATATTAATGAATTCTTTAATAGAGAAATATTTTTTGAGGAAATAATGATTTTAAAGGCATGATGAAAGAGATAGAACGGTTATAGATTGTGAGATACAACTTATTATTATGGTTAGAGATTAAACCATGGAAATTTTAATGATTCGTAATTAAATCAATCCTCTATGGAAAAATTCAGATTACAATAATAAGATTATTTAAATAAAGATATAGTTAACAAAAAATATTAATAAAGTTGGTGTAAAATACCAATAAAATACAATACTTATATCTATATTATTTATTTTTATCTAATAGTTATAGTTATTAAATAAAATATGAGTAATACTCAATTTAAAATAACTCTAAAAATTCTATATTTAAATCACTGAATGATTGAGGTAATTATGGGATGAAGGATTCCTCAAAACTCAAGAATGTATATTCCATAAAAGTATGAAGAATAAATGTTAGTGAATATATAAAGACTATAAAATTTCAATGATAAACTAAATTTAAACGACACCAATGGTGTTATAAATATTTTTCCATAAATAACTATTTTTCTATAATAACATGTTACTTCAATGGAATATGATAAAGACATATAATAAATATTTTTATATCAATTAAAAAATTTAAGAACAAAAACTGTAAGTTATTTTACTAGTAATTATTTTAAATTTCATCTCATTTTTACATGGTATTATGAACTAAGACATTACATCAGTAAATTACTGCAAAATTTGTGTAACTGCGGTAATCAAGAATATTATTTTGAAATGTGAAGAATAATTTATTATGAGTTCAATTATTTAAAAATTTTATAGAATAATATTTGTTCGTAAATGATAATAATTATAATATTTTTTTCATACCTAATTTAAAAATAACTTTTTTTTAATATTTTTTTCCAAAGAGAACTAATAACTAATTATTTTATATCTTTCTGTAGTTTCTATATGATAAAAATTAATTACATAATATAGGAATGTTTTATTAGAGGGATACAAAATGTATCATTTTTGGATAATAGTGTAATTAGAAAATTTAATAGATATTGAAAGAAAAATATTTTTAAAGTTGAAGAGATTTATATGTTAAGGGTATAAAAAATATATCCAAAATTAATGTTCTAGATGAAATTATTTTTTAAGACTATGATGAATATAGTTAGTATATTTATAAGAGATTCAATGAAGAACAAGATCAAAATGAATCAAATATTTAAGTTATTGATTTTGATTAGACCATTGATGAAGATGACAATTAGAATAAATATATAGAATAATAGAATATAATGATACTTTTGAATGGTCCATATCATACTAAGAAATGATTGAGTTTTGATAATAAAATATATTTAATATTATATATTCATCACTATTCAGTTTTTGGGAGGTCAAACAAAAATATTGGGTCAATTATATTAATGATTAATTATATTAGATTAAGAGGATTATGCCTGGTATGTTCTACCTTGACCAAAACAAAAAACATTGATTTGATCCAACTGGGTATTTAGAAATAAGATTAATGATAACAAATAAGTCACTATGAGTAAGTCAAAACTTCTATGAAAGGGATATTCACATGTTTAAACTATTTACATTGAAGAAAAAATTTCATCTGTTGTATGATTGAAATTTATTAGGGTGTTCCTAGATGTTTTAGATAATAATAAGTTCTTGATACATTAGATGGATTAAAAATATATCTTTTTAAATATATATCTAGATGATGACTTTATATTGTGAAACCTGATAATTTTTTTAACAGTGATAAACCAATAGTTTTTAAATTTGAAAATGATATTTATGGGTTAATAATTTCCCATATAGGTATATATCCTAAAAAGGGGGGATTCTAAATAGATATGAAGATCATCAATGGAAAAATTAGTAGAACGTTAATTTAATGGAAGTGTATATAGGTATAATTATAAAATTGTTGTATATCAAGGAAATTATATTTTTACATGATTAAAATGGTTCATGGAGATAATTTACTAAAAAATCAGATTCATTTTGATATGTATATTCTGGGATAATTTCAATATTTTCATGTATTTTATGTTCTTAAAAAAGAAGAATTTAGTTTTCATTCCCTATAAAATTTTAAATGATAAATTTATTTGGAATTCTATAATGAAATATTCTAGAATAATGACAACAAACATATAATTTCGAATAAAACATAGAATTAATACCATATAACTGAGTAATATTCAAAAGGAATTAAAAATTATTAGTAGTTTATAATCTCACACTGAATTAGAGAAAGACTTTTTATATACCATGATATTGTGTTAAAGTTACCGAATTAAACAAATTAATCACATCAAATTCATTCAAATATATCTAATATGTTTATGAATGGTTCAAATATATTTGGTATGGTTTATAAAATAGGTGAGCACTAGAATGTTAATTTTTATACTGATGATGAATATATATATGATTGTGATGAAAAAAGATCAACTTTAGGTGGGATATTTATTATAGAAAAACAATTATTTTTTTGGAACTATATGAAATATAACAGAGCCTCATTAATTACTAGAGTGGATTAATATATGTAAACTATAAGTTTTGAGTCACAAAAATCTAGATAAAATAACATATCAAAATTTTTAGTTTCAATATACATAGATAACTTAAAATTTGATTTGATTATCGAAATGTAATGGGTCTCCTTAAAAACTTTTCAAAACAATATTGATAAAAAATAGTGATATAAAATTTCACATTATCAAATAGAGGGTTTGTAATGGGTATAGAAATCAATATTTTCTCTATGTTGAGATAAAATTGAAGACACATTCACCGGGATAACTCCTAGGGAAAAATAAGGGAATTTTTGGCTAAACATAAGTTCCCCCCTTTTCCCATCATGTGAATGACATTGGGTAGCCGCGTGCATGGATTTTACTTCTAGGTGGGTAGTACACAATGTTTTGATTAAAAATTTTATATGACTACAGGGCCACTATATTTCCCAAAATTTGGAGACAAATATGATTGATTATTTATATTGAAATAACGATATTCCAACCCACTAAAATAAAACAAATTCATACCACCAAGATATTATATTCACTAAAAATACTAGATAATCTAGTGGTGTTGTTAAATTAAAATTCTCATTGAAAAATTATATGAATTAGTTTAACTTAGAGTTAGTTGTTCAATATAAAATAAAATAAATAAGGAGAGATTGAATAACATAATTTAATTGATGAAGATGGTTTTATTTGTTAAAAACTATCTATAATTATAAATGGAAGCCATTAAGAATGTATTTTAGTAAGATTATATAGTTTTTGGAATATTATAATATGATATATTTTCATAAATGGTTTGGAGAAAATAATACACTTATTCATATTAATTGAATTAATATTGAATATTGATAAGTAATTTTATGTATGAATCAATATAGACCAAGAGTATAAAATCAGGAAAGGTAGAAGAGTTACATATTGTTTTCATGAGTTTTGTAAGTGTTATTTATGATTCTATTTGATTGTTTATCACCCTCCATAATATTTATTATAAAATTTTATAATTAGTGTAATAGACTCCATTTGAGTCATTTATATATCTTAATATTCAAAAAATCCTCAGTAAAAGTAATTATAGACTATAAAATAATCTTTTATATCTTTTAGGATTTAATTTATACCATATAATAATCATTACTAAATTTATTAAGAATCATTTTAGAGTATTTAAAAAGTTATTTTACTCATAAAATGCATGTTTTAATTTGGAAATATGGGAAAGTGAAAAATTAAATGAGAAACTAAAATTGACATGTTTAAACTAATAGAAATTCCAATACTATGATTTTCCATAAGGATAATTTTCCTTGAAAAAATTTAGATTTCATGATGAATTTGAAAAATAGGCCTAATGAACCATATATATTCCTCAAATATGGATAACTGATTGAAATTTATGAAAAATATTATGGAAAATCAAATGAGAAGGTCATTGGGTAATGTTTTTTAATTTAAAAATGAAATAATTGAAATTAATTAATATTTTTAATAATTGAGAAATTTTCCTATTACTTTTACTATTTTGGAATGTTTTATTAATAAAATTAGATAAATGAACATAAAAATATATTTATATAATATTTACATAATTTTGTGATTAAAAATGGGAGAAATGAATAAAGAGAATAGACATCCAGAATAAGGAATCAAATATTTGATAATTCCCTAGGTAATGGAATTATTATATTGAATATAGATAAATGAAAACTATTTTGAATTTTCAACTACTATATTTTTCATCCATTATAATAAAATATTATACTAATTATGATTTTATAATTGATTTTAATCATGGATTATGATAAACATGGTGTGTGTGCGCATTATCATCCAAGAATAGATCATGATGTAATCTTATATAGGAAATTTCATTTCAATACCATTTTGTTGAATCATTTCGAGGTTTCGAAGATAATATTTTGAATATGGAGAAAATTTCGTTGATGTAAAGATGTCCTGATATATAATAAGTAACTAACTCAAACTTAAGTACTGATGAACATCTAGAAAATAGGGGTTTTAATTTTAAATAATGTATACTCAATTATAGAATTAGATGATACTTGCGTTGGGATATTGTTGACACATTGCCAATAAAAATTTGTTTTTTTTCTAGTTTTATCACTATAATCATTAAATAGTTATATAATATATATAACAGTAGAACCTAAACATAGCATGGAGTATGTTTAATCACTATAGTTGATCAATGTAAATATTTAATATACTGTGTATATATTTTTCATGACTATTTTATTTGAGGATAGGGAATTTTTAATGAAGAATAGATCATGACCATAATAATTGAATAGATATATTTTAAAAAATTATAATATTGTATTGCATTGAGTCACTTTACCCCCACTTCACACAATGTAATATCAATTTAACCATATATATTTAGGGGTGTATGGGAAGGATTATCATAATGATGATAAATAATCTAACTGAATGAAAGATGAGGTGAATGGGGTGATTCACTTATTTCCCAATAATTGTTAATATTTAATATGATTATAAAATTTTTATGGTTGACGGTGAGACTTTTTTTGTTTCTCAAATGTATATTCTAGTTCAATTATTTCCTTGTTGATGTCACCCATCTTAAAATATTAATTACATAACGTTGTTAATGAAAATATTACATGGAATCTGCCATTTTTGTATTATAAACCATAAAATATATTTCAAACACTATGTGAAACTATATTAAAAAATTGAGATTGTGGAAGATTTTTTTCTTCAACTGGCGGTTACCAATTGATGTATTCATGTTTTTTGTTGTGAGTAATGCCGCTATTATAGTTATGTATTATAAATAGTTTGTGTGTTTGGATGTGTTGGTCAATTGGTGATACATATGGTAATCCATTATTGAAAACTTTAGATGTAATTGTTGATGGGGGAATGAATTAATTGGGTTTTTATGCTGGAGTAGATAGTATGGTTAAATGGAAAGCCATTATGGTGATTGTGATTTCGAGTGGAATATATTTTAATATGGGTTGTGAAATAGATTTCTCTATTTCCATAAGATGTATTAGATATTCCATTTATTATGGAATGTTATTATTAATGATTTATTTGGTAATATTTATAAGTAATATTTCATTATGTAATCAATTTCCCTGAAATTGTAATTATTGAATTGATAGGGAAATTGTCAGGATAAATGTAATTATGGGATCATGAATGGGGTAAAATTATGTATGGGGGAAGTGATGACAGAATTATTGTAGTTGGAAGTGTAATGAAACACCACAATATTTTATAAATCATTTTCTATTTAATATATATGTCACTATGTGGTATACACAACACTGATCATTAGGATATGTAAAATATACTATAAAAAATGAATTTTGTGCCTTTTTTAACATGTCAATTAAATTATAGGAAATGACTATTAAAAACCAAATAATAATAAATATATGAATTTTTTTTATAAAAATTAAAATTTATTTTTTGATATCTAATTAATAATAACCCAATTTTTAGGAAAGACATTTTAAGCTTTAAATAAATATTTTTTAATAAATTGTTTTTATTTAATTTTTTTTGTGAAAATTATAATTAATTTCAACCATCTTTAGAAAGTTTATTTTGAGAAATTAATTTTACTTGTGATATCATTAGTTTAATAATATCATGGGTTGGTTTTTTCCTAAAAATATATTATATTAGTGAATAGTTAAATATATTGATTTTTTTAAATCATGCATATCTTTTAATAAAAAAATATAATAAAAAAATAAATTTGTGTTTTGATCATAATATTATGTAAAAAATAATAATTTGGTAAGTAATATCTTAATTAATTATATTAAGTTAATAATTTTGTCTTGATTTTGGTATAAAATCATTTTTTCTATAACGACTTATTTATTTCTAAAAACAATTTTTGTTGTAAAATGTGTTTTTATTTAAATAATTTATATTATTTCTTTATTGGTAAATTTTTAAATGAATTTTGTAGATTATATTTTCAAAGCAAAAAAACTATTGTATCATTTATTTAAAGGTATTTATGAGGGAGAGAATTTATATTATTTGAGTTTTATGATTAAAATTGAATTTTTCTAAAAATACGTTTTCATTGCACATTACGTGATTATTTATAATAAATATATAATACTTATATAAATATAATTTAAAAAATGGATTTCATATTTATAACTAGATTTTAAAAATTTATAAATGAATAAATTTTGATTTTTGGACATTATGAATACTAATTTAGGTGAAAACATATGTTCCCATAATTAAAAAAAGTTAGTTTAATATAGTTTAAAACATTCTAATAAATCCACAAATTATCATAAAAATAATTATTGTATGAATTTATTTCAACCATTATGAACATATACTTGAAATTTATGATTATTATATGACACTTCTCTATAAAAATTCCTTAATAATATTTAAGTCTTTAGAAAAATACAAATTTTTTCCTCACCCACACTTTATAAAAGAAATACCAGTCCTATTTTTACCACACCTTAAGAGGATCTAATATATGTTAATATCTACCAAAATACCTCAATAACATATCTTACATGTTCTGGATTCCTTGGATTTAATATAATACCCACCATAGAAAGAAAAAATGTTTAAAAAGAAGGAGTTTGTATGAAGAAATGGTTTATTTCTTAAAAATGGATATTAATTTTAATTCCCATTATACCGCATTAAAATGATAATAAAAAATAATCAAATAATTTATATAGCTATCTATGAAAAATTTATAACATCAATTGTGTGTAGGTGTATACCACCACCTCAAGAGAGGGATCACTAAATTTTTTATCTCTGAATATTATGGTTGATCAATGTGATGGATCCAAATGAAATGTTATGTCATAAATGTTATGGAATTTATTTTTTTACATTAAATAATTATTTTACTTATTTATTTACCATTCATGGAAATATAAATTTTTTTGGATATGTGTATATGTGGATTTCCACCTCAATAACTGATGTAATTAATTTCTCATCACTTTATCACATGTATTATTGTTGGATTTATATAATAATATTATATTTATCATATATTTATCATAATTAAAATATGAAATTATAACTACCTTCCTACAATAATATTGTTTGAAAAATAAAATTTCTACTAATCTCTACATACGACCGACCATCCTTAATATAATAACATAATTAATTTTTAGTAACCATCTTAAATAGTATTTTATAAAAGTATAATTAAAGTATAAAAATGATAATTACAACATTATGAAAATTCTAGAAATGAAATTTTCAAGATTCATTTGTCCAAACATACCCTATTGACGTCATTTTTGGACTTATGATATAAAAAACCATAAAACATATGGGTTAAACAAAATCAAATATTTTGAAAATTATGACAAGTAATATAAGTTTGATGAAATTAAAAAACATAAAAATGGTAATTAAAAATGTAAATAATTAATATAGGGTTATTATTTGGGATGACAATATACGTAGGTGACAAGCCAAACTCGATGCCAGAGACACATTACCTCAAGACCCTTGTTTTAAATGTTTTAATAATTTATTATATAATTTTTTTATCCTTGGTATTCATTATTAAAATTAATTAAAGGGTTTATTTATATGGAAATAAATGTGTTATAATGTAAATTTTTTACATTTTTTAATTTTTATTAAATTATTTCAAATGGAATATTTTTATGTTTTTTTATAAGGAATGAATTAATTTTATTACAAAAGGAAAAAACTGAATGTTATTTTTAAAAGTAAAAATTTTAAATTTATTTTCCTATCATCACGCATATTATTTTATATTTCCCAGAGTTTAAAATATTCCATTTTTTATTCAAAAAAACCACATTCCACTGGTTCATCATTATTTAAAAAAACATGATTTTCAAAGAAATAGATATATGAATATCCAATAGAAATTTATTATTTTTGTTTCTGAAGTTCCTTTCTATGAGTTAATGATCAAAATAAAATATTTTTGTGTTTTATATATTTTATTCTCTATTTTTTTTATGTTATAGTTGGGAATGATATGGCTCTCCAATGAATTGGATAATGATTATGATATCCAGAAAAATTGTGTGGGAATTTACTATGCCGATTATTCAATTTTTAATTGTATTTCTAACAGTTCTATGAAGATGACATCCTATGAAACCCACATGATGTATATATTCTTGAAAATTCAATTTTATACAAATAATTATATTTAAAAATGATTACTAATGGTATTTTCAAGGAAATTATTATTCCCTTTTAAAGTAAAATTGAATGTTTTTTATGAAAACGTTTTTTATGGGTTCAAATATTTTCTATGAAACTGTCATGAATATGTTTTTTCCATAATGTCTTTTATAAAATTAAATATTAAAAATAGTGGGGTAGTAAATCATATTTTATTATTAGGTAAAAGTTTATTTTAACTCAATGTTATTATGTTAATGGATAACACTCTTATATGATCTCATGTTTTTGAAATAGAAAAAAGAGTTACATTTCATCTTTTTTTATATCTATTGCTAATATTTTTGTTAACATCCAATGTTTTCATAAAGAATCATAGGGTTTTAAGGATGTGTACGAATAGTGGTAATATAAGGATTAAAATAATGATAATTTAATCCTGAAAATAAAATGTGTTTTATTTAAAATTCAATATCTTTAAACCCTCACTCATTGTTCTATGGCTAAAAACATAATCATTACATTTATATCTTTGATACAAAAAATATTGCCCTTTTTTTCAATCCAAAACATATATAATAATAATTAAATATTGGATAACATTCATAACTTGAATACTTTTTTCGGTTTAGTGTTTTAGAGAGTAAGGAAAATTCCCACCAAAATGGATTAAAAAATAACTTGTTCATAAAGATTATAATCAACTCCAATTATATATAGTTTTTTTTCTATATTAATTATTCAATATATACCAATTTTTTTTATATATGAATCATTTATAAAATAAAATTATTTAATATTATAATATATAACATGGGGAATAAGAAACATAATAAGGGTTATATCAAATTATTAGTAAGGCTAAACAAAAGTGTAAACAACTGAATGTCATTAATGTTATTAAGATAAATAAAATTGTATAATGACATAATCAAAGTTCAGGATCATAACATAAGGTTATACATACATATCTATACCGGAAACACCAACCCCTATGATTTGGAATAATGATTTAATAAAGGAAAGAGTCATTGTAATACATAATCATGAGGCATATGGTATCAATATGTATTAAAGGGATCAAAAAAACCCATTGATTTTCTCCCATTAAATTAGAAAATAAAATAATTTAATAATAATTAGTTTCTTACCATGTGAAATAATAAATTTTGTATATGAACCCTTGTAAATAACTAATAAATCAAATAGTAAATTGTGGAATAATTTTCAAAACACTCTTACAAATATGATAACCATTACATTTACATATAGAATAATATTCACAGTTTCCAATAAAATAACTATCATGGTTATAATTGAATAAAACATCACAATATATTCCCATAATCACTTAAGAGAAACATAATAGGTCAACTCCATCAGTTTACCCAATTCATGGAAGAACCATAACTAACTCACATTACCTCAGTTTATATTGTAACTACCCATAATCATTAAAAATAATTACCAACCATAACGTAAATAACCTATTGTAACATCTCAGAGAAATAATGAATATGAAATTTTCATATTTATTAATATTTTTGAATTAATTATTAATTTTACTTTAAAAGGGGACACTATGTATAATAATTTACTCAACACGCAACAACGGGGATTCTTTGAGATCTTATGCTACACACAACTTTGAGTTATATCATAAAATAATATTATATTATTATTATTTTAAATGCTAGCTAATGAATAGTCGTTTTATTGGAGGGAATGAAGAAAACTATCTACAATATTAATATACATTTTTATTAAATTTTTTAAATTTTCCAATAAAATTTATTGGATTAAAATGCGAATGAATTAGATTTTAAGCGTGAAAAACTCTCATATTTTTAAAAGGTCATTTTACCGTCATTGGATGGAAAATCCATTTTAAATTTATAATTTGTCACATTTATATGTTTTATTTCATAAGATAATATATTTTGTTAGAATTGGTACTTCATAATTTACATTGGAAGAAATTATTGTATTTTTATGATAAAGTTAATTTTGTAATGAATAGTGAAAAATACCGCATTTTAATTCAAAACCACATTTTATTCTAATTTATTTATATAGATAGATTAAAAATTATTGATTTTTTAAATTGAAATAATATTATATTTTTACAATTTTATCCAATTTTTGTCATTGGATGTAATTTCACATTGAAATTAGATATAATCAAGTGTTATTCTTGTGATAGTTATTTTTCTCAAAAACACTTTTTTTGTTTTGATAATAAAAATTAATTTTAATTTAAATCAATTCACTTCATTGTTTTGAATTTGGTAAAATGGATTCTTTATTTGGAATCAAGTGGTCCAACCTTTGTTAATAGGTAACTTTTATTTTTAAAAATTATTAATATTTACTTCAGTAAATATTTTATCTACCATGGTTAAAAGGTAATTATGTTAAGTAAGTGTAAAATAATAATATAATAATATTATTAAATTAGCTTAACATGTATCTTAATCCTATTGTTTGATAAATTTCTGACTATGGGTATCCTTGGGTCGATTTTGGTACCCCATGGAGCCACATAGGAGTGATAATGAAATTTTATATTAAATTATTTAATGTAAAGACAAAAATAACATTAACATATATCTTTCAGTTAATAAATTTTTACATGGGGTTATATTATTTTTTAATTTGACTATGAATATCCATTAAAAATATAAAATTATTTCCTACATCATGGTATTTTATTTATAATTTTTAAATATCATATAAATAAAATTATTTATGACATAATGATGATGGAGTGATTACCTTATTAATTATTGATTTAAATAATTGCGATTATAAAATTTAAAAAACTATACAAATACTATCCAATTATTATTTGATGATTTCATTTAGAACTAAATTCATCTTATATGTTGGACTCCTTATTTATTAATCATGTTTTAATGATCACAAATCTCGTTACTGTAAACAAATCTTCTTATTATTTACAAATCCCTTTACTAGTTACAAATCTTGTTACTAATCACAAATCTCACTTTTCTTATCAATCCTCTGTATTTATGTTTCACGTTATCTCTTATACTTTATACTAGTTAAGTTCCAATCACCTTATGTATATTACTGTGTAATTTTGAATACAGATATTTGGCTATGTATAATGACACTGTGAAGCTTAACACCATTAGACATACTGTGTGCAAGAAACAGTCACAGTGAAGCAGACACCGTGAAGTCTAAGTCTTAGACACCGTGGCCAAAGAGACATCGTGACACCATAAGTCAGACACTCTGATTACCTAAGTGCTAATACATAGTTAGGAAGACACAGTCATCAAGGCACTGTGACTCCAGAAACTATGAGCAAGGAATCAGAAGCTAGAAACCGTGAGTCAGACACCGTGACTCAGACATAGTGAAGGACACACCATGACACAGAGAGACTGTGAAGGTCACACCGTGAAGGTCATACTGTGAAGGACACACCATGAGCCTCATACTGTGAAGGTCATACCGTGAAGGACACAACGTGTAGGAGGTATCATTTTCATAACTACAGTGATACCGTTTCTTAACCTTTTGTCAATATTATTTAAATATTGCTAACAGTCACATTTGATGTTTTTAATGCAATTAATGACATTTAATGATAGTTGTTGGAAAGTCAGGCAACCGTACCTCATACCTATGAAAAGGTAATCATTCCTATTGTCGGATCTTGAAGAATATATGGAAGATTGAGCTACAATAGAGGATAGAGACACAACGATACACATACCAGAACATATGCGATGCTAAAAACAATACACACAAGCTCTATACTGAACAGAAGAACAATACTGAGCACGTCGAAGAGATTGCAAGATCTTTCAAAAACTCACATCCATGCAATCCAACACTACTGGAGGAAATGAAATCAAGAGAACATTCTCACTAATGAAGAACACAAGCTGAACCAAGACACTCTGTTTTTCAACAGAAAATTCAGAAAAGGACTTAGAAGCGTTTCTGATGAAATCAAAGAGTCCAGAGCTGCACTGCTAATCACTAGAGCGTTCTATACATTCACATACTCTCTCTAAGTGATTTATTTATTTACTTTTTCGAGAAGTGTGTGTACTCTTTATATATTACACACACACTAACTCCTATGCTGAACTGGAGGATATCACAATCCTCATACCAAAACTCCTTACTCTTATTTACCCATGACAACTGTGGAATAGGTCCTTGTGTAGCCTTGTCTTTATTTTTGATTCCCACGAAGAACTGTGGTAGAGGTCCCTGCAAGGCCTGGACAGTCTTGTATTGTTATTAACCCCGATCCAGGGTGTGGATCCATTTTATATAAACTTTTTAAGAGGACTAAGTCTAGGTTTGAGACTTAACTTCTTGGTTATATCTGCTGTGCATATTTAGTTTAAGTTTAAAGTATACTATATATATCTTTTATATTCCACTGCTATGACTTTGAAACACAAAACTATTTTAATGATACTTTGATAGTAAATCTAGTAAGTGATTGTAACTATTGTAAATCGGTAGATTAGTTTCAAAAGAAAATTTAATCCTCTGATTAAATTGACTGATACCTAATCAATCTTGGAGAACCTAATTGAACCTTTACAGTTTTACAAATTCACTACAGTTTAACTTGTTTTATAAATTGGTGGATTTTAATAGAATTTTTTTTAACAAAAATTTTAATTAGAACTTAATTCACCCCCCTCTCGAGTATCCACTCCGAACAAATTTTTTTATCATAGGTTGTTTTTTTTCAAAGTTTTTAAAATACTATATTTTTCAACTGTGATTTTAGTTGGATATTTAAAGATATTAAATTTCTCTTTGTTATAAATTTTATCTCTTTAAATATATTTTCTAAAATCTAGAAATGGAAAATAGACTAGAATGTGCTGCTACTAACAGACCACCATTCATCAATGGTACCAACTATGCTCAGTGGAAATTAAAAATGAAAATACATTTAGAAAGTATGGGTTTTGATATCTGGACTGCTATAGAATCTCAATATAAAATTCCGGAAACTGAAAGAACTACTTGGGATGAACCTACTAAAGTAGCTTATAATAATAACTTTAAAGCTATGAATGCTCTGCATTGTGCATTATGATATGTTGAAATAAATAGAATATCTACCTGTAAAACAACTTATGAAATATGGGATATTTAGTTGTTTCTCATGAGGGAACAACTAATGTCAAAGAAATGAGATTTAATACATATACTATTAAATATGAAAATTTTAAAATGAAGACTGATGAACCTATTTCTGATATGTATCTCAGGTTCAATGAGATAGTCAATACAATGAGTTCACATAGTAAAGTTGTTCCAGCAAAGGACCAAATTATGAGAATATTGAGTTGTCTGTTAGACCAATAGAGAGGAACTTCTGTTTCAATCATAGAATCTTGTGACATTGGTGCTATGCCTGTTAAAGAGAAAATTGGTATGCTTATAATGTATGAGGAAGAACTCAAAGTGAATAAGGAGGAAGATGATGAACCTAAATGGAAGTCAGTGGCATTTAAGTCTACTACTTCAAAGTTAATGGACAAAGTAAAAGATCACATACAAACTGAATGCTCAACAAGTGAATGTTCAGAATCTGATAGTGATGCAGAAATGGCTCAGATGGAAAAGGGATTTAAGAAATTCTATATGAAGAAGAAATTATTCAGAAAATCAAACTACAAAGGAAAATATGACAACAAAGGTCATTGGAAAAAGGACTGGAAGAATGAAAATAAGAGTGATGAGGTTGTTTGCTATGAATGAAAAAGGAAAGGACACATAAAAGATGACTGTCCGAAACTGAAGTTCAAGAAGAAACATGAATACAAGGACATTAAGTACAAGAATGCTATGAATGCTACTTGGAGTTCTTCAGAAGATAGAACAAGTGAGTCTGAAGCTTCTGACTCTGAAAAGAATTGTTCCAACATGTGTTTCATGAAAAATACTTCTAAGGTACCTGTTTCCACTATGCTGAATGATTATTATTCTGGAATTGATTCTCATTCTGAATCTGAAAATATGACTATTGAGGAACTGTTTGATTACAGCAATATACTTGAGGAAACATGTAATAAACTTAAGGACAAATATAAGTCATTAAAAAAACAACATGCTCTCACTACGAATGTCAAATATTCTCTTGATGTAGAAAAATAAAATAATTTTCAACTTTTAAAGGAAAATACTGAACTTAAAATGTCTAATGAGAAACTTATAAAAGACATATAAAAGTTCACAAATGGAAAAGACACTCTAACTCTAATGCTAGGAAAGAAAGTAGAACCAAATACACTATTGGAATAGGTTACCAAACTGGAAAAAGGTAGTTCACTAAAACTAGATTTATTCCTAAATCTGGACAGAATACTGGTAGTTCAAGTTCTGGAAATTCATATTCTTTTACTAGTTATTCACATAGTTATAGATCAAATAGAGTTTATCTTTCAAAATATTTTGATTATGTAAAATATATGAGACCCATAAGACAAATTTGGGTACCAAAATCATTGATTGCTAACTTGTCTGGACCCAAGAGAATCTGGGTAACAAAATCATTCTCTGTTTAAAACTATTTTGTAGGAAGCCTGTTTCAAGAGTTCGTATAATAAGATATGGTACATGGACATTGGATGTTCAAGACATATGTCTGTAGATTATTCATACTTGAAGAACTTAATAAAGGGTGATATTGGATATGTCAAATTTGGTTATAATTATAATGGAAAGATCATCGCCCTAGGCCAAATTGGTAACACTAACTCAGTTTTAATTTATAATGTTTTATTTGTCTATGGACTTAAATATAATCTGTTAAGTATTTCACATATATGTGATGATGGATTTAATTTTAAGTTTGAAAATGATTCTTGTAATGTTTTTAATTATAATAATGTTTTAGTATTTTCTACTCTGAGAAACGAAAATGTTTATACAGTTTATTTTAATTCTTTAGTTAACCAAAACATTACTTGTTTAAATGATTTTGATAAGGAATCTCGGCTTTGGCATAGAATATTAGGACAGTGTAATATACATTCACATAGAAAACTGACTAGGAAGAACTTGGTTAGAGACTTACCCAAACTTGAGTTTCCAAATGAAAAGGTTTGTAATCCCTATCAAAAGGGAAAACAACACAAAGTTTATTTTAAATCAAACAAATAAGTGTTAACTTCTCAACCTATCGATTTGGTTCACATGGACTTGTTAGGACCTTCTAGAGTTTCTAGTATAAATGGGAAGCACTATGTCTATCTCTTAGTAGATGAGTTTTCTAGATATACATGGGTATACTTATTAGCACACAAAAGTGAAGCTTGTTCGTACTTTATTAAATACACCAAGTCTGTAGAAAACCTTAGTGGACTTAAGATTAATACCATGAGAAGTGATCATGGCAGTGAATTCGAAAATCATGAGTTTGACTCCTTTTTCTCACAAAATGGCTATTCCCACAATTTCTCTGCCCCTAGGACACCTCAGCAGAATGGTGTAGTAAAAAGAAGAAATAATACCATTCAAGAAATTTCTAGAACTATGCTCATTGAGTATGACTTACCTATTTACTTTTGGGTTGAAGCTATAAATATAGATTGTTATATCATCAATATATTCTTACTCAGACCTATTCTGAAATACACCCCTTATGAACTGTGGAACAATAGAAAACCTAAAGTTAGTTACTTTAGAGTATTTGGTTGAAAAGTCTATATTGTTAATACCAAGGATAATCTGGACAAGTTTTCTTCTAAGAGTGATGAATTAATCTTTTTAGGATATTCTATAACTAGCAAAGCCTATAGAGTTTTCAATAAGAGAACCAAGTGTGTGGAAGAATCTATTCACATCAAATTTGATGAAACTGACCCACATGAACCTAAATCATCTCATGAAATTCATGAAGAAGATTTGTACGTTCTGAACCTTATTAACAAATTCAATGAACCTTCTATAAAGACAACCATTTTTGAAAATATTTCAAAATCTGATCCTAATGAACCCGAACCTAGTGAAGAACCTGAAATTTCTATTCATACCTTTACTAGATCAATTGGGATTCTAAAGAATAATCCTCTAGATGTTGTTGTTGGAAACATGGATAGAGGGACACTGACTAGAGATTCTCTTAGAAATCAGGTTGGACATCAAGCCTTCTTGTCAGAGCTTGAACATAAAAACATTAATGATGCTATTAATGATGACTATTGGGTAATATCAATGCAATAAGAACTCAATCAGTTTGAATGAAATAAAGATTGGAAAATTGTTGAAAGACTTTAGGACACATTCACTATAGGCACAAAATGGGTGTTTAGGAATAATGTAGATGAATCTGGAAACATAGTTAGAAACAAGGCTAGATTAGTTACACATTTCTATAGTCAAGAAGAAGGAATTGACTATGAGGAGACTTTTTCTCCAGTAGCCAGACTTGAAGCCATTAGGATCTTACTTGCTTATGCTGCACATCTGAATTTTAAACTATATCAAAGGGATGTCAAAAATGCATTCTTAAATGGTTATTTAGCTGAAGATGTTTTTGTTGAACAACCACCTAGATTTATGAACCCTCATTTTCCAAATCATATTTTAAAATTATCAAAAGATTCATATGGTTTAAAGAAAGCTCCAAGAGCTTGGTATGACCGATTATGTATTTTTCTTATTTCCAATGGTTTTACAAAAGGAATAGCTGATCCTAATCTCCTCATAAGAAGAATTTCTAAAGATGTTTTAATAGTTAAAATATATGTATATGATATTATTTTTGGATCTTTGAAAACTTCATTGTGTACTGATTTTTCTAAAATGATGCAAAACTAATTTGAAATGAGTTTAATGAGTGAACAAAAACTCTTTTTGGGATTTCAAATCATTCAAAATAATGATGGAATTATTTTAACTCAAAGTAAATATACTACATATATTTTATAACATTTTTGATTGGATTTCACAAAAAGTAGTGACACTCCCATTAGAACCACCTGTAATTGGGATCATGATGAAGATGGAAAATCTTTTGATCAAACCACTTATAGAGGAATGATTGGAAGTCTACCTAACTTGATGGATAGTCATCTTGATATTATGTTTAGTGTGTTCATGTGTGCTCATTTTCAAGAAAATACTAAATAATAACATTAAAATTCTATAAAAAGAATTTTTAAATATCTCAACCATACACCCAATTTAGGATTGTTCTACCCAAAAAGGACAATAATTTGAATTAGTTAGTTATTTTGATGCTGATTTTGCTGGCTGTATGTTAGATAAAAAAAGCTCCTATGGAACATGTAACTTTTTAGGCAAGTCACTAGTATCATGGTGTAGTAAGAAACAAAATTCTGTTGCATTATCTACTATAGAAGCTGAATACATAGCTACGGGCAGTTGTTGTGTACAAATTTTTTGGATGAAACACACTTTATTAGACTATGGATATCAATTAAGTCTTGTCCCAATAAATTGTGACAACACAAGTTCTATTAACATTTCAAATAATTCTGTTTCACATTCTAGGAAAAATCATATTTATGTAAGACATCACTTTTTGAGGGATCATTATCAAAAAGGATATATCACTTTAGAATTCATTGGTATGGAATATAAACTTGCAGATATATTCACTAAACCATTAAAACCTGATAAATTAGAGTACATCATACACGATCATGGTATGATTAATCATAAATAGACATCTTACAGGTCTTACTATTTAATATATTTCTATATTTTACATTACAGTTTTAGGATCACTATTTCTCAGTTACTGTTTCATGCTTACGGTCTCTCAGTTAACACCTTGTGTTCATGGAAAGTCACATAACTGTCCCACCATGACAGAACTGTTCACTCACTGTCTCACCATGACTGCACAAAAAAGTCACTGTCTCACCGTGACGACCACCAACTGTCTCACCGTGATGACTGCTTTTCATCGCACCGTAACTCTTACACATGGTCTCACCGTGATGATTTTTTATGCATTTATTTTAATCTGTATCACGGTAATTTTTATTTCACCACTATTTACTTTCCTGCGTTTTTGTTTTTATGACTTTTGACATTCCCAAATGATAAAACAAAAGGGTTTTCATTCGTTTCCTCACCCGAGATCTCTCCTGCTCACTCTCTCGAAACATTCTCTTATTATCTCTCAATCGAACCTTCAATGGATTCCCAGGATGAAGCGTCCATCTTTACCCCCATCTAAGAAGAGATTCTCGAAGAAACAGAAGAGAGAACCAAAGATAGCTCTTGATGGTCCCCTAAATCCTAACCTAGTAAGGCGTACTGTTGTTCCTGAGAAATATATTTTCCCTAAGTGGCTATTTTCTAGAAAGTCTTTGGTTATAAAAATCATAAGAGAACAAGGATGGATCGAATAGTTCTCTTGAAGAGATAGAACTATTTACCTGAGGTTAGTTTCACCATTATACCAGTATGCAATTTTTTTTTTAATGCTAGAGAAAGCTATATGGTAGAAAGATGGATCAATGGACAGAAATGCCCATTCTCTTCAAGAATATGGGCTACATTCCTGAGAATTCCTCATGGAGGTATTTTTGATGATTACCAAAGAAAACCTCCTCCTTCAACCGACATATTTGATCTAGAAAATGCCTTGGAAATATTAACTGCAAAGGGAACCATGTGAAGGGCCATAACAGCTGAATTGGATGGGGAGACAAGGCTCTTGTTTAAGTATGTTCAAAATTTGATTAGTCTGAGGAAAGGAGACTTTTCTGTGTTGAAGTATCAGGATGTGTTCCTGATTCATCTGATGAAGAATTTCCATAAGATCAATCTTTGAAGATATATCATTCACCACATGTGTGAACTGATTAAGGTCACTTCCTAATCCAACTCGTTGATTTACTCAATGATGATATCAATTATGCTAGTTGCCAAATGAGTGGTTGGACCAAATGAGGAAGTAATCATTGATTTTGATTTTTGTTTGTCCAAGCCTACAATTAGAAGGATGAAAATTAAATGGAACCCTTGGAAGAAGTAGTGGGTTGAGGATAATGAAACGCTTTATAAGAAGTATAATCATGTTGATTATCCAAAAGGCCAAAGAATATTACTGATCCTGGTTTGGAACCAGAGGAAGTGGATGAGTATCTAGAAGATAAAGAAGAAGAAGAAGAGGCAGCTAGAGTACCTCATAGAGAAGAGGCTGAAATAACGCATGAAGAAGCAACTCCTATTGAGAAAGAAATGTTTTTTCCCTACTGATGTTCCTGAAATACTTCATAGAGAAGATGTTTTTGTTGAAAAGGAAAGGTTTGTTAAACCTTCTGTTGTTCTTATATAAGAAGAAAATCCTTCTCCAATAGTTGATGCTAACCTAAAAATTTAATATGAGGCTACAAGAGACTTGATTATCCCTGATCATGTGATAAAAAACCTCCATGCTGAAAATGAAGCAAGTCAGGAAGCTCTACCTGAGGAAGAATCTATTCCTGAGTACATACCCTCTGCTGAAGAGATGATGGAAATTGCCTTTCAGTTGATATGGAATGAAATGGATGAAGAGAATAGAGATGTTCTTGTGGATCTTAACCAACCTATTGAGCCTCTAGTTCCTGAAATGGAAGCACCTATTGAGGGGGAGGAACCTCAAAACCTTGAACCTAGTGTAGCTGAGTCTGATGAATCTAAATCTGAACCTGCTGATGCACCTCCTTCCACTAAGTCATACTCTATGTACACTCGGTATGAATTCCCTAGTTTTCATTATGTGAGTGAATCACAACAAGTGACTTCAACTGGTATAAATCTCTCCTATTTGTTTCAATTGAAATCAGTCTCTCACCCTGAGCCAGAACCACAACCTCTATCTCAACTAGAATCTACACCAGAACCTGTACCACTACCTTCACCTACACTCTTACCCGAGCAACAATCATTTGTACCTAAAGATTATTTGAAAGTCCTTAGAGAGACTATCCTAGTTGGAGTTGAGATGATTATATCCTCTCAACCTCATCATGTGACTCAACTAAGTTAGGAAGATACGTAGATTCTTTTGGAAAATATTATTCTTCATATTCAACCAAGGATGATCCGTGAAATTTAGGAAGTAAGGGTTGAAAACAAACTGCTTATTACTGATGTTGAAACTTTGAAAAGTATGGTAGCCAACATGAAAGAAGAGCTTTCTCCAAGATTAGAGCCTACTCTTGTTGTTACTGCTCCTACACCTGTTGCAACTTCTCCTATACCAAATGTTTCCAACATTTCAAGAGATATTGTATCTCAAATTCATCCATATCTATTATCTTTTGATGAGAATATTGGATAAAGACACAAAAAGATGCTGCAACGCATGAGAGAGCTTGTAGAAAATTTGAATAAGCTCATAGATGAGTACACTGGATGTCTTCAAACGGTTTTAGAACATCTCAAAGCCCTAACCGTTGCTATAAAGGCTTCTCCTCCCTCTGGTAAGACCTCCACACCTTCTTTGGATGATTCTCTGCTCAGATCCATAACCAAGGAAGAAATTCAGAATGCTTTCAGTGGCCTAGATCTGTCTCCTTTGTCAGATGTAGTTAAGAACAGGGATAAATCTCTTGATCTTGTTCAAATTCATTCCAAGATTTCCAATGATGCTCAACAGGAGATTACCAGGAAGATAGATTTGTATCTCAATCGGATTTACTCAAAATATGATATAAAAAATCACTTTATATATATTGTAGAGAATCTGAAAATCCCTCTAGTGACTCAGGATTTCAAAACTAAAGTTCTGAAGCTTACAGATTTCACCAGATTATTGGACAAATTCATTGAGAATAAAGATGATTTTGAAAATTCTATGAAATATAGTGGAGAAATCATTACTGATTTCATCATCCTTTTGATGTCGTATCTTCAGGTGCAGTGTACTGCTATCGTTGCTCCCGCTACTGCACCCCGTAGACTTAGTCTACCTGCCCTAGCCTCAACTGCCATGTCAGTCAACCAAGCCCTATCTCAGATCAGACCAGTCATTCTTGATCAACCAAAGACTAGATCTTCTACTGCTCCTTCTTTAGCTTTATCTATTTTTGAAGGTATACCTTTACCTTCTATGTATACTACCTCCATGCCTTCTTCTACATCATCTCCAGCTCCGGCTGCTGATAAAGGCAAAGAGAAAGCCAATCCGTGATTCCAACCAATGATTCTTAATTTTTGATGGGATGTCTTTGTTTTTGTATTTCTACTGTATGATGTATTCTGAACGTTTTTAATGACAAATGAATTGTTTCACTCCATTCTCTCTACTTTTTGATAATCCCAAAATGGGGAGAAAAAGTGAGAAGTGTTTTATCTTATGTCATCTCTTAGTATTTTATTTGTTATTACTATATATGTTATTTTCTATAACATTGCATTTCATTTATACATTAACTATACATTATTTTTGATCATCAAAAAGGGGAAGATTGTTGGAATCCTAATGCATTAATCATGTTTTAATGATCACAAACCTCATTACTGTTAACAAATCTTATTATTATTTATATATCCTTTTACTAGTTACCAATCTTGTTAATAATCAAAAATCTCACTTTTCTTATCAATCCTCTGTATTTATGTTTCATGTTATCTCTTATAGATTAAACTGTTTAAGTTCCAATCATATTATGTATATTAATATCTAATTATGAATACAGATATTTGTCTAAGTATAAAGACACTGTGAAGGTTGACACAGTTAGATAGACTATGTGCAAGACACAGTCACAGTGGAGCAGACACCGTGAAGTCTACGTCTTAGACACCATGACCAATGAGACACCGTGACACCATATGTAAGACACTCTGATTTCCTATGTGGTAAGACACAGTTAGAAAGACATAGTCATCAAGGCACCATGAATCCAGACACTATGAGAAAGGCACCAGAATCCAGAAACCTTGAGTTAGACACCGTGAGCCTCATACCGTAAAAGTTATACCATGATGGTCATACCGTGAAGGACACACCGTGAAGGAGACATAGTTTTCATAACTACTGTGACACCGTTTCTTAACCTTTTGTCAATTTTATTTAAATATTTATAACGGTCATATTTGATGTTTTTAATGCAATTAATGATATTTAATGACAGTTTTTGGCATGTCAAAAAACCGTACCTTATACCGATGAAAAGATAATCATTCCTGTTGCAGGAGCATGAGGAATATAAGGAAGATTGAGCTGTAATAAAGAATAGAGGCACACAGATACAGATACCAGAACATACGCGAAGCTACAGACAATACACGCGATCTCTGTACTGAACAGAAGAACAATCCTGATCATGTAGAAGAGATTGAAAGATCTTTCAATAACTCACATGCATACAATCTGACACTGATGGGGGAACTGAAATCAAGAGAACATTCTCACTCGTGAAGAACACATGCTAAACCATGACACTCTGTTTTTCAACAAAAAAATCAGAAAAGGACCCAGAAGCATTTCTGATGAATCCAACGAGTCCAGAGCTTTACTACTAATCACTAGATCTTTCTAAAATTTCATATACTCTATCTAAGTTATTTCTTTATTTACTTCTTCGAGCAGTGTGTGTACACTGTATATCTTACACACACTGACTCGTGTGCTGAACTAGAGGATATCACAATCCTCAAACCAAAACTCCTTACTCTTTTTTAACCATGACAACTGTGGAAGAGGTCCTTGGGTAGCCTGGTCTTCATTTTTGTTTCCCAAGAAGAACTGTGGTAGAGGTCCCAGCGTGGCCTAGAATGTCATGTACTATTGTTAACCCCGATCCAGGGTATGGATCAATTTTATATAAATTCTTTAAGAGGACTAAGTCTCAGCTTGAGACTAAACCTCTTGGTTATATCTTCTGTTCATTTTTAGTTTAAGTTTAAAGTATACTATATATATCTTTTATATTCCTTTTCTATTAATTTGAAATACAAAAATATTTTAATGTTACTTTGATAGTAAATCTAGAAAGTGTTTGTAACTATTGTAAACCTATAGATTAGTTTAAACATCCAATTTTATACTCTGATTAAATTTACTGTGACCAAATCAATCTTCGAGAACCTAATTGAACCTTTATAGTTTTACAAATTCACTACAGTTTAACATGTTTTATAAAATGGGGGATTTTAATAGAAATTATTTTTAACTAAAATTTTAATTGGAACTCAATTCACCCCCCCTCTTGAGTATCCAATCCGACAAACATTATCTTCTATATTAATGAGTTTTGTACCTTTTTAAACTGAAAATCAGTTTGTAATAAAATATTGTTTTCAAACATTCCTAAAGAGCCCCTCCTCCCCTTATAAAAAGCTATCACCTCTAACCGTTTACTCACTCCTATCAAGCCCCATGGATCTTATAACCTCAAAAAATTAATCTCCCTACATTCCTCTCTTTTTCCTATATTCCTTCCCCTTGGCAGAAGACAATTTAAGTAAACCATTTGGTTCAAACCAAAGGGAGATACCTGATTTAATGGTATCATATTCTCTTACGTTCTTTTCTTTTATTTTACTTCTTCAAAACCCTAAACAATTTTTATTCCTTTCCATTAAAATAAAACTAGTGTCCCAAATATACTAGTTGGTTTTTAAGATATTTATTCGGAAAAAACATCCACACACCTCCATATAATGGATATGAACAAACTGTTTCTGTGGATGGTGAACTACTTCCTAACGAAAAAATGATTGTTCCAATATCTCCATCCACATCTCATAGTGGCCATTATGATGGAATTGTATTTATATGTGATATATATTATATTTATACTGTCTCCATACTTTCATATTTTTAATTTACATCATTCCTTTATGATTTCCCTAGTGCATAAATATAATAATTTCATTTGAGAAAGTGCAGACTACCGCCCCCTCAATGTTATATGACTCCTTCATGCTATACATGGAATACATAAAGGATGGAATTTATTTACTTATATAACATATATAACATATATATTATTATCTAATTATAATATAAATATGCATCATTTAGTATTCATTCCTTTAAAAAGTAAATGAAATGAAAGTAATGTTTGTGCGTACATACGACTTTCCGTCTCCATTAATGGTGCATTTCATTTCTTAGGTCAAAATGTAATAGACTATTATAAATACATATATAATGAATAAATATGATATATATGATATATATATATATATATCATGAATATTATTCTATATATAATGTAATTTTTACCCCAAGGAAATTGTAATTATAACAACTTCATTTTTTTTACTCAAGTTCCGAACATTCGGAAAATATCAGATACAAACTTAAATAAATAATAATTCCTATAGTATGGTAATAAGTGATTTAAAAGGAATAATAAACTTGAAAATTTTTCTTAATAAACTATAAATTATGTTAATTTTATTTTTCATTAACAACAAGTAAAAAACATGTCATGTAAGACACGAGGTAAGGAGTTTTCATCTCACTTTTTATCTTTGTGAGATTCATGATATATTTGCAACTATTTCATTTTGTGTAGTGTATGTGCATCTGATGATTGTATTATTTGTGTAATATAATTTAATTTTTAGGTATTTACATCTTCATTGTATTTTCCTTCTTTTATGGGGTGTATGTTTCGTAAGTTACGAAATTGGTACGAGAACCTTTCACTCTCCTCTTCTAATCAATAACTTCTATTATGTTATGTATTTTAAAAATCCATTTTATAATGTTGGAATATGTTCTTATATATCCTTATTGATGTAAATTTTATCTAAAATTTATTAGATACCCTTTCCTCTCTAATCACCTTATTTTTGTAAATCTAATGTGAGGTTGTTAGGCTGTGGAATTTCTGTAAGGGAAATTCTTAACCCAATTTCAATTCATTGGGTAATACTTGCAATTTTTGATTATGTCATGCAATGAATATGTGTGAATGAAATATTATTATTTTACACTTAATATCCATTTATATTGGGTGTATATATATTTTTTACACATAATTATGTCATTGATTTATCCTTAATCTAATGATACAATATTTTTAAGGGAACCTTTCACCGTTCTCTTTTTGTCAAAGACTTATTTTATGTTAAGTCATTAAATTTAAATTTTCAAATATTGGGATATGTTCTTATATATAGTTATTTATCTATATTTTATTTCCATGTGATGATAGACCCCTTCTCTCTCCCATCAACTAGTTTTCTAGATTTTTATGTGACATTGTTCGACTACTGATATTTTGTAAGGGTGCTTCTTAACAAAATTTCTATTCTATGGGTTGATCATCCCATTATTGTATATGTCATTATTTTTTTTATGTTAGAAATGAATTTTTATATCATATAATATATTTATACTGGATTTTTATTTACTTATAGTGAATTAACATAATCGATATATTTTATTTACAAAATGATCTTGGTAAGGGACTACTTATCAATCTTTTTTCAATGAGGCTTATCTAGATATTCAGAACATTTATTATCCTAAAATGTTTATATACATTCATTTAAAATATTAATTCATGAATCTAATTATTCTAATTATATTATAAGATTAAATTAATTATATTACTCAATTATTTGTATTCAATCGTCTCTCATTTGGTTATGAACTCTTTTACAAAAATATTGTTTAAAATGTTTTAAAGATTTATTCATCTAAATCATTCTCATTAATGTCCATGTTTTAAAAATGGTTTTAAGAATTTATTTATATGTACATAAATGCTTTGAAATTAAAATTTCATTCAAAATATTCAAATTAGTATGAGACACTTGGATTCAAATATCTCTTTATGAAATGTTATTAAATGGTTTTTAAAATGGTATGATTAAACATTGATTATGTCAATATCTTGAAATTATATATTGTGATTGCAATATGGAAATGTAATATTTCCTTTATGATTGTTTAATGTGTTATGAATATGTTATGGTTTTTAGGAATTGTTTACATATATGGGTGGTTCCATGATAACCCTATGGTTAGTGATCCCATGATAGCTCTGCAATGCATTGGGTAACTTGATAGAGGTAAATGTTAACATTTCTCCTAACAGATTTAGGGAATAAACTGTGATGGGTATTCCAACTTTAGTCTATACGTAGCTATGAATTCTACAATGTAATTATAATATGGATTCCATAAGTTACCTTCATGAATTATTATTTCTCTGCATTATTCATAAATCTTATGATTTCATGATGTTTGTTATTATTTAAAGGTATGGTTTAATTGATTTGTATTTTTTGATGGGATAATGTTTTCAATATTTATTTTATAACCCTTACTGAGCTTTTTATGATTATCCCAAGATTTTAATTATTCTTCATAGGACATAAATATGGTTAGTGTAAAGTATAGGATCATGGAAAATTCATGATGTGTAAAACATGGAACTAGATATGCATTTTTTAGTGTTTTTTTATATGAAAAAATGGTAATTGAGTAGAAGTTTCTACTTCGTAATTTTTGAGATATAATGTAATAGTTAGTGCCTAACTCTATAAAACTCTAAACTAGAAAAGATCATCAATGTGAATTCTGGACTTAACTCAAGATTATGTAATGTTTAAGGATAAGGCCTTATAGTTGGTATTAGAGGTCAGTTTATGCAAATTTAGGTATTACGAGTTTTTCTTAAACACATGGTTTGTCCCTATTTCTATTATTTCTGTTAAATCAATGTTTTATAACTTTTTCAGATCAAGGAAATATGGTTACAATTTGAAAGTGGAGGATCTCAAATGACATTTCTATCTCTTCTAGAAGAAATTCTTGGAATAATTATTGTAAATTTTTATTAATATGATTGTGAAACACTTTCTAGCATAAAACTCACTTGAAAGTAGTTCCTGGAGATATCAAACACCTCTACTATTCCTTGATATCATTTTTGATCATGGGTTGTATTTAATAAAATTATATTTTTACTATATTTTCATATTTTCATGAAAGTTAAATATAATTAATGCATTTCAAAATATTTTACCGTATCACAAGATTTTGATGCATATTAGTATTTTGAAAAAGGTGCTGAAGAAGGTGACCCTTCAGAAACCTATTAATATTCTCATTTACAATATAGTCTCTCATCCCATAATTATAGTATTTTAAAAGGACCATTAACTGAAATATTGAACTCATACTTGGTCTGACTATTTTATAAAAATCATGTTTTATCAGATTTTTTGAAATTATATGCCATACATGATAATTTACCAAAAATATTATTATGCAAACACCCACATTACCCAAGTTGTACAAGGTGTATTTGGATGAAAGAAGAAAATGATTTTTAGGGATCTCTAAATCATTGTTGTAATGCATGAACCTTATAATTATGTGAACAAGATTACGATGATACCATATGGACACCATGATGAAGGTATGATGTTCTTTCTATTAGAAATAGTTTTATTTTATCATATAGAGGTGAAATAAAGAATGATATTATGTATAAGGCTTCATGAATTAAGATGGTGTTGTCTTAATCTATTGGGATGAAAATTAAAGTCATAAGAAAAACTTTTATATTAATATATGTTAGGGTTATTTTTGTGTTTTATAAAAATTAAAACACGTAGACCGTGTGATAACCCATCACGTCAGACAAAGCTGTGGGAATTGAACCCACAACCAAAGTTCGATTGAGATTTATTTCCTACCACTGTCCTACGCGATGTCCCTATTTAGTATGACTTATTATTTTTGGTTAAATGATTTTAGGGATCAATAATAAGTTGATTTTGGGAAATTATGTTTTATCTAATGGATATCCTTAACACAATAAAATGATTTTGTGATTAAGTGATAAATGTTATTTTGGAAGGCGTTATCTCTTTTGGCAACACTATATGCTTATGAAAAATCAAACACTATGGGATCTCATTTGTGGAGTAATGGTTGAAATTTTATTTTGGTAGAATCTATGTTTTTATTGAGGAAATATGGTGATTTGGGTTACTTACGGAAATTATTAACCTATCATAGTGAATATGTGATTAGTTTAATTACTTTTCAGTATGAGACTTTATGAGTAGCTGATGTTATTTTGTGATAAATGTTATCATTTTTTTGAATATTATGCTCTAAAATCATCAATATTTTTGTTTTCTATCATAGATTAAATAATAGTAAATGAATTAAAGGAAAATTGTTTTTTGAATAGTCTTTTTTAAACATTGGGTATTGTTTCTTCAATTTTTTAGATTAAGAATAGTATTTTCACTATATATTATTATCCTTTTGGGATTATCTTTTCTTGTATTAACCTTTTTGTGTTTTGGATAATGTTCAAAGATAGGTCTAATATATAGTTCTTCTTTTTTGGATTATTTAATTCTTTAGATGGTGATTATAGCACTTCAGGTGTAACCATGTCGTCGTGAATACTCGTCTTTTGGAGAAAAGATGACATTGTGGTAGGAATTTAGTAAAGGATTAATGAATACATGACAAGTATGTATGTTTACTTATGTTTTTATTTAATATCATAAATAAATTCCTCAACTTTAAGAAATGTTTCATAAAACAAAAAAGTTGTGCGTAAAATTTTCATACCGCGAAATCAAAGAACATTTAACCCAATAAAATCTTTTGATTTTCTAATGGTTAACTTTCTCATAATCATGTTATCTATCACTCTCCATTAGAATGTCATGGTTAATTTCTCATCCATATCAATGTTTTTATACACGGAATCCAAATATGTGATATATCGAGTGACCTATTTTTACTTCTCTTTCATTATTTTGAATTGATTGTTTTTTGTGTGTTTTCCTATGTGGGGATTTTAATGATGTTTCTCAGCCCAATTTTAAAATTGCGAGGATGTAATTCTCAAAAGGGGGAAGGATGTAACATTCCATGTAAATATGGAATATGAAATTTTCATATTTATTAATATTTTTGAATTAAATATTAATTTTACGTTAAAAGGGGATTCTAGGTCTCATAGCCTACTCAACATGCAACAATTAGTTTCTGTGAAATTTTATGTTTCACAAAATGTTGAGTTATATCGAAATATAATATAATAATATATTATTACTTTAATTGGTAGTTTTTTCATAAACATTGTATTGGATGAAATGAACAGAAATAACTACAATATCATTATACATGTTTGATAAAATTCTTTATATTTATCCAATAAAATTTAGAGTCTTAAAATGAGATTGAATCTGATTTTAAGCAAGAAAACACTAATATTTTTAAAAGTAAAATTTTCCACGTTTTATGGTTAAAACCTTTTAAATATAGTTTTTATCACTTTTATATGTTGTATTTGACAAAATAAAATTCTTCTTTAGAATATGGACATAAAAATTTACTTTGTATGAAATATTGGTATTTTTCTGATAAAGTTAATTTTGTAATGAATAGGAAAAAATACAACATTTTAACGCAAAACTACCTTTTAATCTAATTTATTTATATAGAGAGATTATCTTTTAAATAGTTTTGAATTTAATTAGATTATATATGTACTATTTAACACAATATTGGCCATTAGAAGTAATTTCATATTGATATTGGACATAAACAAGTGTCAATATTCTGATAGTTATTATTTCGTAAAAACATTTTTTTTGACAATGGGAATTAATTTTAATTTAATTTCAGCCACTTATTTGTTTTGAATTTGTAAAAATTAATTCCATATTTTGAATTATGAGGTCAAACTTTTTTAAATATGTCACTTATATTTTTAGACATTATGAATATTTACTTCAGTAAATATTTTATTTACCATTGTTAAAAGATAAATATGGAAAATAAGAGTAAAAAATAATATTATAATAATAATAAATTACATTAACACATGTCCTAATACTATTGGATGATACATGTCAGACCATTTCCATCCTTGTGTCGATTTTGGGATGCCATGGATCCACATTGGAGTGATAATGACACTTTATATTAATTAATTCAATGTAAAGAAAAAAAGACATATAAATATATCTTTTAGTAAATCAATTTTTACATGGGGTTATATAAGTTATGTTTTTGAATATAAATATTAATTGTAAGTATACAAATATTTCCTATATCATGGTATTTTATTTTTTATTTTTAGGCATCAAACAAATACTATTATTCATGACACAATGATGTTGTAGTTTTTACCTTATTAATAAATGATTTAAAATTTCAAGATTATAAAATATAAAAAATGATCCAAACATGTACAATTATTATTGTATAATTCAATCTAGAACAAAATTCATCTTTTCTTACAAATTAGGGAGTTTTCAAATTTTGAAATAAAAAATCAACTTATAATAAAATAATGTTTTCAAACAGTCCTAAAAAGCCCCTCATCCCCCTTATAGAAAGCCATCACCTCTAACCCATTACTCACTTCTCTCAAGCTCCTTGGCTCATCGAAAATATTCACAATTAATCTTCCTACATCCGTATCTTCTTCCTAGAAGCCTTATCATTATAATAAGCCAATTAATGTAATCATTTTGGTTTAATCCAAAGGGAGATATCAGATGTAAAGGTAATATCTTCTCTTAAGTTATTTTCTTTTATTTTACTTCTTCAACATGCTAAAATCTTTATGTTACATTATTTTAAAATAACACAAATGTAATAAATATACTAGGTTCTTTTGTGATATATATTTGAAATAAACATGCACACACCACCATCTAATGGATACAAACATACTGTTTCTGTGGATGATGAACTAGTGCCTCACGAAACAATGATAGTTCGAATATCTCCAACCACCTCTCATAGTGGCTATTATGATGGAACTTTATTTATATGTGATATATATTATAATTATATTGTCTCTATACCTATTTATTTTTCATTTACAACATACCTTTATGCTTTCCATAACACGTAAATACGATAATTTCATTTGAGGAAGTGCGAACTACTGCCCCCTTAAAGTGATATGACTCATTCATGCTATACATGGAATGTATAAAAGATAGAATTTGATAACATATGTAACATATATAACATATATATTATAATTTAATTATAATATTCTTATGTATAAATTATTTCACATTCCTTTAAAAATTAAAAAAAATGAATGTTGCATTCATGCATACCTATGACTTACCATCTTCATGAACTGTGCATTTCATTTCGTATGTCCAAAAGTTATGGAATATTTTAAATACATAAATACTACATATATATGATATATATGGAATCTAAATAATGAATTTAATTTGGGATATGATTTATTTTTTACCACACAGATAATTTGTAAGTATAACAACTGCATTTTTTTACTCAAGTTCTGAATATCAGAAAAAATGACTAAAATGAACTAAAAGAATTAGTGATTATTATAGTAAAGTAATAAGTGATATTAAAAGAAAAATAAATATAAAAAATGTTCTTAATCAAGTATAAATTAAATTAGGTTTATTATTTAGTAATAATAAGGAACAAACATGTCATGTCAGACCTGAGGTAAAGGGTTTTCATCTCACTTTTTATTCTCGCGAGACTCATGCTATATTGCCACTATTTTTTTTGTGGTGTATGTACTAACCATGATTGTATTATTTGGGTAATAAAATTCAGTTTATGGGTATTTACATCTTCATTTATATGCTCATTCTTTCATGAGGTGTATGTTTCATATGTTACCAAATCGGTAAGGGAACCTTTCCCTCTCCTCTTCCAATCAAATAATACTTATATGTTTAGTAGTTTAAATTTCCATTTTCATATGTTAGGATATGTTCATATATATCCTTATTGATTTAAATTTTATTTCCATATTATGAGATACCCTTTCCTATCTCATCAAATTATTTTTTGAATTTTAATGTGACATCGTTAGGTTGTTGAATTTCTGTAAAAGAATTTCTTAACCCAATTTTAATTCATTGGGTTAAAATTATTCTTCTTTATTATGAAATTCATTGAATATGTGTGAATGAACTATGATTGTTTTACAATTAATATCCACTTATAATGGGAGTATTTATATTTTTGACACATAATTATTTCATTGATTTATCCTTAATCTAATGATACAATCTTTGAAAGGGAACCTTTCACTGTTCTCTTTTTTGTCAAAGACAAATTTTATGATAAGTATTTAAATTTAAATTTTTAAATATTGGGATATGTTCTTATATATCCTTATTTTTGTAAATGTTTTTTCCATGTGATTAGAGACCCTTTCTCTCTCTTATCAACTCATTTTCATAATTTTTATGTTACATCGTTAGGCTGGTGAATATTTTTAAACAGACCTTCTTAACCCAATTACCGTTCTTTGGGTTGATCCATTTCATTATTTATAATGTCACTATTTTATTATGTGAGAAGTGAATTTGTATATCTTATCATGTATTTATACTTGATTTACATGTAATTATAGTGAATACACATAGTCGATCTATTTTATTTACAAAAATAACTTTTTAAGGGACTACGTCTTAATCTCCTTTTATTGAGGCATATATTGATATTGTGAACATTTATTATTCTAGAATGTATATATACATTCCTTTAATGTATTATATCATGAATCTATTTATTGTAATGATATTATATGATTTGATTAATATTATTCTTCAATTATTTGTATTCAGGCACCTCTCATATGGTTAGGAACTTATTAACTAAAATATTATTCTTAATGTATTAATGATTTGTTATTGTACATCTTCAACATTAAAAACCACATTATGAAAATGGTTTTATGAAATTATTTATATGTACATGAATTTTTTAAAATGAAAATTTCTTTCAAAATCTTAATAGTGTTATGTGGCACTTTGATTAAAAAATATCATCATTAAATATTTTTACATGGTTCTGAAAATGGTTTGATAAATCATTGATTATGTATATATATTTAAATGATATATTGTGATTTCAATGTGAAAATGTTAACTTTAAATTATTCTTGTTTTATGTTTAATGGATATGTTATGGTTATTGGGAATTTTTTACTTATACGGGTGGTTCCGTGATAATCCTAGGGAGGGTGAGCCTTAGGTAGCACTCCAATGCATTGGGTAAATGGAAAAGGTAAAAATTAATGTTTCTCCTAAGATACTTAGGGAATATACTATGATGGTTATTTCAACGTAACTCCCCACCTTGTTGTGAAAGCTAAAATGTATGTATTATATGGATTCCCCAAGTTACCTTTATGATTTATGATTTGTGTGTGTTATTCATAAATATTTGGATTTCATGAGTTATGTTATGATTGAAAGGTATGGTTTCATTGATTTGTATTTATTTATGGGATAATTTTTTCATTCTTTATTTAATAATCCTTACTAAGATTTTTATGCTCATCACAAGTTTTGAAATGTTTTTTCACAAGACTTAAAGATGAATAGGGTCCAGGATGGGATCCAAGAAAAGCCATTCTGTCAAAAAATGGAAGTAAACATGATTATTTTTTTAGAGATTTTATTTTATCAAAAAAATGGAAACTGAGTAGAAGTGTCTACTATATAATTTTAGAGATGTAATGTTATAGTTAGGGCCTAGTCCATTAAAAATATAAACATGAAAAGATCTTCAATGCTAACTCTTGACTAAACTCAAGATTATGTAATGTATACGGATGTGGCCTTTTAAAAATATAGCGATATAATTTCACAAATTTCCCTTATAAACAAGCACTATTTATTTCATATCTTATTAACATGTGGAAATTAAATTGGTTGTATAAAAATCTCATTAAAATAATAATAATAAATCCAGATAATGAATAAGTATTCTACAAATAAAATATTTCTCCAATGAATCATAAGTAACATCAAGGGTTTTAGACATTAATGAATGGAAATTCCATCAAAATATCATTAAAATAATTATTGAGGACAAAAAACATTTCACATTTTAAATATCATGTAAAAACTATAATTCATAAAATATTTTGTAAGGAATTTTCCTTAAAAATAAAATTGGAAACATATAATGTTTGATTCTAATAGAATGATGTCCATGAAGGTGCGAAAATCCATTCTTATTATAAATATTAAGAATTGACCATATTTTTTAGAAAATATTAAAATTTGATGCATTGGTAAGAAGTTTATGAAATATTATTTTTAATAAAATATAAAATAATGTAAAGGATATATTGAAATATAATTTGGAAATAATTTATGTTTAAAAAAGATCAATGTATATTTTATTATAAATCATGATTATGGGAGGGAAACACTACTAATATAAATGAAATTACAATATCAATATCACATTCAAAACAATTACTTAACAATTATTTAATAAATAAGTAAGGAAATCGAATTAAAAAATTTAAACTGAATTTCTAAATAGATTATAAAAAATAGTTTTTTTAAGAAAATAATTTCATATGATTTCCTCTAAATTCACTTTGAACATAAACTATCCCAAAAGAAAATAAATTATAACATAAAGGCATTGTCACTTTTTTAAATTTTAAATCATATTCCCCAAGGAATAATAACATCAAATAAAAATTTAAATATCGTAAAAATAAGTATATTAATGATATAAAATTTAAAATTGGTATTATATACACCACTTAAAATAATATAGGCACATATCATAAAAATATTTCATAAAATATAATATTTGAGGGAATAACCCTTCTAATGATCATATCATTGAATTAAAAATTATTCAATGAAGAGATTGGGTATAAAATATTTTAATACACAATAAATAAATGGAAACATATATAAGAAAAATATAGATGTAAATTCACACATATTAATTGAATTATAGAGTCAATAATGAATACTTTCAACCCAATAAAAGGAACATGATTTAATAATATTCTTCCCCAAGATGATTTTCAACACAAATACCGTTTGATGAATTAATTCAAATTCAATATTAAAATACCCTGGAGTATGAATGTTTCATGATATATCCAAAAAGGGGAAGTAGATGTTAAATAAAAAATAAATTAGGTGCATAAAACAGAAATATTCCTTAATGAATGGAAATTAAGAAGAAATTGCTTACATCCGGTACATTATTTCAATGAATTCCATTCAAAATAGTACAATAAAATTATATCAATTATATTATTTCATATTAACCTATTATAAGATTAATATCATATAGTTTAACAATTTAAAAATTTATTTTAGTTATATATTTAAATACATATTCAATCAAGTCTATGTCAGGTGTTTGGAGGACGTTCGGTAAATATTTTCAAAATGACTATTGTATGTTGATCGTGGTAAATGGGTTCATTGTGAAATCATATCTAGAATAATAAATATTATATATTTAAAGTTTTTACTCGTCAATTATAATTTAAAATTGATCAATTCTGTATTTTCGTGAAAAATGAACTCCATTACAATCATAGAGACAAAATATCATAAGTATGCATAAGTAACACTTCCATTTATCAGCAAACAAAATGGAAAAGTGGTAGGTATTAATATATATTTATATTATTATAATATTATAACAAATTAATATTAATTATTTTAAAATATTTATATATATCATACAAGCTATGTAGTGATAAAAAATAAATCACATCGCTTTGTAGGGGTGGTAGTACACACGTACACACAAGGGATGTTTTCATTTTTTAATAAATGGAATGGTAATAATGTAAATGATACATTATATTTTAATAATGATATATTTGTAATTAATACCATTAATTAAACTTAATTCAATATTTATAATTAGTTTAGATTTATTATGATGGAAAACTAATTATATTTGTCAATGAGATGGTAGTTCACCATACACATGAATGATGGATTTATTTTCCAATTTGATGTATGTTTGATATATATATCATTTTTTTCAATAAAATAATAACATAATAGTATATTTAATTACATTATTTTATCATCCCATCATGTTTGGATAATATTTTAAGTAGTTGGAATAATAAATAAAATAAGAACACTCAATTAAAACTATACATCTTTTTTAGACAACCTCATTTTCATTACACATTAAGACCACTAAAATATTTATTATGTTCAAAAATGTTCATTTAAAACATGTTTATGATGTTAGGAATTGATTGTACTGATATTTTCAAGTATAATTTTTTTATTGAGTTCTGTATAAATTAGAATAAGAGGTTAGATTTTATAATAGTGGGAAGGATATTGGAATTTCATCAAATATTAATTTAATTTTAAATATTTATATTGTCACAATGCATCAAATTTAATACAATTAGATGATAATAGTTTTGTTATTAATGATAATATCAGAAAATAAATTTTTTACTAATTTAGATCAAAATTTTTTCCTTATCTTTTTCATTTAATCCATTGTAAATCACATCTTCACTTACCGTGAGAACAAAATTTTTTACTTTTTGAGGGTCAGTATATATATTATTAATGGGAAAACATCCAATTAATTTAACTTGGTTTATATTTATAATTATTTAATAATAAACACTCATTATAAATAAATTTTTAGTAATTTTATATCATTTTATAAATTTGTTTTCTAAAATACTAATAATGTAAAATTTTAAACTATTCATTTACATTGACTTTTATATGACCAATAAAATAATTCAGATTAGAATATAATATTTTAAAACATCCTTAAAATTTTATTTTTCATTAATATTCAAGGTTCACCTTAATTTTTTAATATTTTTCTTCTTTTAAAAAATTTAATTATCATTTTTTAAATTTTCTATTTATTTAATAATTAATGCATTGCTGTGGTTTATAGAGTATGAATAATTTTTTAATGTATAATATTAAAAAAAATTATGAGGACGAATATATATTTTTTATATGTAAAATTTTTATTTATAACCAATCATATCCACCTTTTATCCTCTACAAAAAATATTATAGTCAATAAAAAGACGAGTTTTATATTTTGGAACTTTCATTACGTAAAATAATATAAAGGTGAAATTAACATAAAAAATACACATAACAAAATATTTGTTTCTTATAGATGAAGAGGATTCATAAAAAAATTAATTAATGTGATAAGGTCAATTTTTTGTTCTCATCATTCAAATTTTAATCATAATTACCTGATTTTCACTTTACCATGGTTGGAAAAATTATTATTTTTAATATTCAAATTTAAAAAAAATTAAAGAGAAATATTTAAAAAAATTATCCACATATTCATAAGATGGAAGAAATATTTTACAATTCAAAATATTATTATGGCTTAATTTAATTTAAAATTAATCTTGTAAAAGGTGATCATAAATGATTTTTCAGAAAAAAATCTTATTTTATCTATGAAATGATTTTATAATAAATTAATGAATAATTTTAATTTAAAAAAAACCTATTATTACTATTTTAGATAAAAATTAACTAATTAATATTTTGAATAAGAATAAAAAAATAAAATTTTAATTTATGTATACATGAAAAGAAAATATAAGTTTCCATAAAAATTAGTGTTTTTCCTTATTTATTGAAAATTGGACTTTTTAGAAAATTACCAAAATTGATCTTTTAGATAATTTTGATATGATGATTTTGAAATTGATATATTTTTATATGAAATTAAATATATTTATATTGTAATAAAAAGTTATAATATCATCTAACAAAAATCAAGGAAAGCCATTATCGATGGAAACATGTTTTTGAAGAATTAAATTGATTTAATAAAAATTAAGTATTTATTTTCTATGAAATAATCTTTTAATTTATATTGTGCCTGAAATTTATATTTTTTTCAAAAATAATTGATTTTTATTCATACCAAAAAATAAAATGAACAACATAATATTATAACAGATGTATGAAAATAAAAACTCACAACCCTCAACTCTAATACATTAGAGGGTCACTTTTGAGTATCTTATTCATTTATATTGTTATTTTTATTTTTTATTTTTCATAAATTTTGACAGTTATTTGAAAAATTCAAGTCTAACCATATCTTAATGTATTTTGTGAAGCATGTACAAGATGATGCATCTGGTAATACAAATAAAATGCGACTCTTTTCAAATTTCAATCTCTACCAATATCCCTTTTAATCCATATTTAATCATTGTACCTAGATTATAGAAGAAGATAATCTTCGAATTGATTTGTGGCATACATACCGAGCCTAATATTTTCTTGGGAAACCATGGTCAAAAATGGTATTATAATGAATGCTTATGTATATTTCAATGTTATAAGTTATTTATGTTTAAAAAAGTAAACATTAATATATTTATATTGATGAATCATAGGATATGATTCATATATTTGATTGTTGGATTGATGTATAATGATATAATATAGAAATTATTAGATAATGGTTTATAAATAATTTTGAATGATTGATAGTGTCTACATATAAGGTTTTAAGAGTTATAGTCAAATGGTACATTATTTAAGTATGATCATCCATTTAATGGAATTTGTAGCTTTTGGGATTTTATGTTATGGGATTAATTTAGGAGTTATTTTTTGAGTTTTAATAAATGTTTTTGGTATATATAACCCTTATGTTCAACATGTGTTGTAATGAAAATGTTATTTGGGGAAGAATACTTTTATATTCTATGGAAATAATTTTAAAGGTGTAGATAATATTGAGAGTAAAATGACTTAATATGGTGAGGTTATAAGGGTTAATTTGGATAAAAGGGTTATTACATTTTTGGAACATATATATTATCACATACATAACCACGAAATTGAAAAGTTATTTGGTTACTATTTGATTTTTTATTATTTTAATATGTTCAATATTTATAGTACATTATATGATTAAGATATATGAAAAAATGTTTCACTATGAAGTGATTTTGTGTTTGAAATAAAACATAGAATTATCTTTTAGAAGTAGATATGATTTTAATTTCCCTTAACGGTAATTCTAGTTAATTATAAAAAATATTATTATATTTTTATGATTATGTGATTGAAATTTATATATATTTTTTGGAAATTATTTTATTAGTGACTAATATTATTAGTACATAAATATTAAATTTAACATGAATGGATATGTGATCAAGTCCCGATTTTATCAGTATAAATAAGGTCAAAAAATTGTTGATTAATTTTCAGGATATTTATTTATTGAATGATTAATTTTTATCATTGGATTTTTTTGATGTATTTAAGATTAATGTTGTATTTTTTATATTGGATATTATCATGATATTGGGTAACTATTTTTTATTTGGATAATTTATAAATATAGAATTAATATATTCTTATCCTGTTATGAATCATGTGATTAGTTATAAGTTAATTTTAGTTTTTTAGTCAAGAAAAATGGTTTTTGAATATTTATTTAATATAATAATATATTTTATATAACTAATAATTAATAAATAATTACCAAAGGAAGAAATATTTCATAGGATGTTAAAGAAAAGTATTTAATTATATTTTCATGTGTACTTTATTAGGGTGATAAACAAATAACTCAAATATTGAAAAATATATTGAAATAAAAAACATATCCTATTATCGTAATTCTTATTAAATTTATTTTCTTATTTATCCACTATTTATTTATGGTTATGTGGTCATTATATTTCATGTGAACATTTTCTATATCACCCTCTTTTATTCCATAGATGTTATTTTCCCCTCCATAACCATATTTTCACTTCCTACCAATTTTTTTCTCATCTAGAAACATAATTCTATATTATTCTACGGGACATTCATAATTCCATTATTATATTTGGAAAATTATATTTTATTATTCTTTTTTATGATGTGTACTTTCATTAAATAGTTTATTAAATATTTAAAATATTTTCTTTTTATATTTATTAGTTTAATCTTCCACTCCATGTAATTCATTTTGAAGCATTTCAAAAAAAATCCTATCAAATATATGATAATATTTAGAGGATTAAATATCCAAAAGGTAGCATAATTCAATTTAGTAATATTTTATTATTTATTTCATTAGGTAATACAATCATTAGTCTGTGGTATACACACCACAAAGAATTATGATATTTCTGTTATATTAATATAATAATAATATAATGTGACCTTTATAACCTAGTAGTTAAATTTTCATGTATGATTAGTAATTAAAAAATTATTAAAAACATATATAGGGTTTATATAATGAAAATTTATTTAAATTTTCATTGAAAATTAGTACCCAATTTATATCAAATTCATCGTATGTTTAAAAAATATACTTTCTCCAAAAAAGGTTTTTTATATATTTTGTTTGTATACATTATAACTAATTTTTGAAATTATTAGAAACTTATTTTTATTAAATTAATATAATTCTTTAAATCAGATGTAAAATATTATCATTGGATTTTTTTGGATTTGTCTAAAAAGGATGGTTCTTCAATTAGTACAGAAAAATTTCAATTTTCATAAAATAGTAATCTTCATCTATTAATTAAATTAATTAAAAAGTAAAATTATGTTTATAATTTATTAATAAATTAAAATTCTTATAATTTAATTATAAATAACCAAAAAAATTTCATATGAATCACCATTATACTTTATTTCAGAGTAAGATCCATTGTGTGATTAATTTTTTTTAAAACTGTTTTAATGAATGAAATGTATTTTTTTCAGAATAAAACATATTAATTTTTAATTATTAGTTATTTTAATTTAATTTATATATTATATTTTAAAAAATATATTTTAACATTCATTTATTGTTATTTCAAGGAATCTAATTGATGTAAATCCAGTTTTATTTTTAAGAATGATTTTTTATAAAAATTGGGTTCCATTACAAATTTTATGATTATTTAAAATTATTTTTGTCTTATTTAAGAAATTTAAATTTAAAAAATGGATTCCATATTTTTAATAAACTTTCATATGTATTTTTATTTTTTTACATTTCAATTTTGAATATTTTGTATAGTAACATTGGTAAAACATTTGTCCCCACATAAAATGATAAACATGGTTAACATGGGATAAAACTAAATGATATGGCCTAACATTTCAACATAAATTTTGGTTGGATCAATTATTTTGAATCCATATATCATTATATATAAAATATATTTTTATATGGTACACTTTTCTATGAAAATTAAATAAAAATATTTAAATCTTTTATTGAATTTCATGTGTTTCATATCCATCACTTGTTAAATAAATCCTCACATCCTCCTTCATCGCCATAATAAGATCATCTAATCACATCCAATAATGACATAAATCACTTCCTATAAACCCTTAGCACATCCTAGAAAACTTTTTTGGATTATAATACCCACATTATAATAATAATGGTGTAAAACTGTGGTAGTTTTTCAAAAACCATGTATAGTTATTCATCGAGAAATTTCACTCTATTTCTTATTCCAACTCTTTAAAATGTTATTCAAAGAAACAAAAATAAAAAAGAATTCTCCCAAATACTTTTTTGATATTATGTAAAAGTTATATACCTTTTTGCATCTATTTAAAAGTCTTTAAAAAATAAAAAACTTACTCAAGCTTACATGTATACTATTTTTCAAAAAAAAAGATGTATTTAATTTTCCATAATCGACTCATATAGAGGGTCATAATAATAGAAAAAAATTAAAAAATATGATATATATTTGATATAAATTATCTTTCAATCATAAATAAATATTTTATTTCATTATGCACAATTTAATGAAACATAAAAAAATTCGCTCGTGTATATGTACAGACTATGGCCATGTGAACTAATGTATTTTATTTCATACCACCACCTAACATGGATTTAATATATTGGTGTATTTAATAAAATTACATTATATTTATTATATAATTAAAACTATTGACAGACACACAGATATATATATATATATAATGAAACATACCTTCTTTCACTCATGTTCTTTGAAAAATGTAAATGCTAATTATAGGAATGTATGCCCTCCCATCTCCATGATTATAATAGAATTAATTTTTCATAACCATATATAGAGTTTTTAATAAAACGATAATAAAATAATAAAAATTATTATTAAAAATTATTAATATTAAAGAAAAGATATAATAAAATACATTTTACCAAACTCAACCTAAAAAATTCATTTTTTGACTTATAAAACAAACATCTGAACTAAAGAAAATCAATTAACTGATTAATTAAGACCTGGTTATAAAGGAAATTCAATGAGTAATAAACAATAAAATTTTATTAATAAATTGTATAATTTTAAATAAGTTTATTATTAAGATGATAATATATGTACCAAATAATTCATATTTGAGGTAAGGGACACTTTACCAAAAAACAAATTTTTAAAAATTTTGAAGTTGTATCTTCTAAATATATTTAATCTGTTTCAACCATTATAGAAAAATTTTCATATGGATTTATATATATATAAATTAATTATAAATTAATATTTATGTATATTCTTATTTTCATTTAATTTATTTCTTGTAAATAATATTTTTATGTATTTTATAAGGAACAGTTTCTCCTTATTTCCAAATAGAAAAAATAGTATATTTCCTTTTAATATATAAATCATCAATATCTTTTCCTTTTTATTCTACTATGATTTTATATTTCAACTCCACTAAATGACTCCATGTTTTCTTCAAATAAAAACCCTTCTTCACTCGATTCAATGTATTTTAGTTTTGAAAAATTGGTTTTAATCAAAAAAGATATATCTATATCCAAAAAAAGTTTTTCTTATGGGTTGAAATGTATTTTTATGATTATGATGTAGAAATGAAATATTATAGGTATTTTATTAATATTATTTCCTGTGTAAATTTTTTATTATCACGAATGGGCTTTATATACCTATATAATTCATTATATGAGGATTATATTATCGAGATCATTTTGTTATAATTATGAATTTAGGTTATATAATTTTTATATTTTCTTGTAATGATTCATTAAATATTACTTCCCAATAAACAATAATTACATATCTTTTATTTTTAATGTGTTTTGTTTTAAATTCAAAATGTAATTGAATGATATTGTATAAAAATTATTTATTACAACAATTTAGTATTAGAATGAATATTTTTAATAAATTTCTTTTCTAAAAACTATTGTTTTATAAGAAACCCAGATTTTTAATATTTGAACTTATGTTTTCTTATAATTTACATAATGAAATATCATTCTGAAAGAAATATTATTTCCAGAGAAAGTAAACAAATTAATTGATATTATATTTTATTATGTAAAATAACATCTCTTTTACTTGATCTAATGGTTTTTATATGGATTTTATTTATTTCTTTTCTTCATTAGTTATGTTCCTAACTAATACATTAATCTCATACCATATATAATTTTTTTTCATAGGTTTTTAATGAATATTACAAATAATAATGGTGCTAAGTTGATAATTGTTAATACTTTTCATGAAAAGAAAACATGTTGTACATTACAAGTATTGTTTTATTAAAATGTGTTACTAAGTGGAAGTTTCAACTTCATAAATAATGGGTTTATTATATAAGATTTATAACATAATTATCTAAAATTATAAACCTGAAAATACACACAAGAATACAATAAAATGAAATATTTTCTAAAAATTTAATTATGTGTTGAATAAGGATTTGAGCCTTTTAAATTGAATATTAATCTTATATAGGAATAAATAAAAAATTTTAATGGGAAATTCTGAATGATATATTGGATATTTTTTATGGAAATGTTGGGTTGGTTGACTAGTATAAATGGCATCAATTATTATTTATTAGTAACTATGATGCATTAAAATTAATGGTATTTTTATTATCATTGTTATATAAATACATAAATTTGGTTACAATGTTCATATATATATATATAAGAGAGTGTGAGTGTGTGTTTTACCTATTTATTTTATTTTAACCCTAGAAGGATTAAATAAGAATTCTGATACCAAACACCTTTATGTTTTCGTTGTTTTACCTAATTTCTAGGATTGTCTTTGAACGGATAGTTAACTAATCACTCTTCACATATCTCACTTATAGGTTGGTCATAGAGTATATAGACCAATTTAAGTATATGAATATGGTTAATGATGTATTAATATTATATTTTGTGATATGTTGGTATATTTTATTATGTTAAGGGTTTAATATGTTGTAATGAAAGATGGTGGTGTTTATGCATGGTAGGAGGGGCAAATAATGATGATTTCCCTTAAGTGCATGATACACTGATGTAATGGATATGTAATGAGTATTGATTTATATAGTTTATTATGTTTTTCTACATTAATAGGAATGTGGTGGTATATATGTGATTATGAAAATGTCATGATTCTGGTATGTGGCGTTGATGTGTTGTGAGATATGATGTATTAAGGAAAACAATAGAATGTATTAGGAGTATTATGATGTATTATTTTGGGGATTGAGAGTAAGAAATAAGTGTCTTATTTGGATTTAGAGTACATAAATCTCTAATTATTTTGATATTATATTATTATACTTGGATTTATATTTGGGAGATTGAGCCTTATTGATGTTGGGTAGTAGTTTACCATGTTTTTTCACATCGATTTCCCAATATATTCACTTAAAAAATTAAATGTTTCAAAAAAATCATTGTTGGTATTGATATGGATCCATTCGATTATAAATATATTTTTACCTATGTATATAAAAACTATTTTCTTCCTGTTTTTTGGGGAGAGTTTTGACATCATGTTGGAAATTACTTGCTCGAATTTTTGAGTTTCAGTTGTTGTAGTTTCTAAGGGAAATTATATTATTATTATTTTTGGAGATTGTATTTTTTATATAACATTCACATATTAAGGGATATCAATTTCCTTTTTCTATTAGTTATTTCATTTTATGTTGAATTTTATATAAATTCAAAGTATTTATTTGGGAAATTCCACCTATTTTTGTGCCTTATACCCTCATTATTGACCCTAAAAAATGACCTCTTAGAAAAAAGCATCCAGGGTCTCTCACATTTTCAATGCTAAAATGTGAGAGATTTTTGGTGGGTATAGTTTATGACAGTGTGTAACTAAATTTATAGTTGATATATAGGATATGGAATACTTTGTGTAACTTTTGAATTTTTCATGGGACTGGTTGAGTAACAGTTTCATTCAAACAAAGAGTGTTATGTATCAAGGGATATTAACTTAGACATATGAAGTTTAGTAACTAATTAATCTAATAAAAGGAAGTTAATGTTACTAAATTACAATGTAATGATAATGATATTTTTAGTGTAGAGTTTAGGATAGGTACTTTCATCTTACATGTTTGCACTTATGTTATAAATAGGTTGATAATAGTGACATTTTAATGGATCAATTTAAATGAATATTAAAAAACACGATACAGAACTCAATAAATATTTTTCGCATATAAGAAATCAAAACTGTGTGGTTCTATTTTGAATGGTATAGTTAGATGAACTGGAAAATTGCGGAAATTTTGACCCAACTATGGAGGATGAGTATTTGGGAAAGGAGATATGTGAGTAATAGTGTTAGGGAACAGTAATGTTTGAGGGTGATGTGTTTGATTAGAAGCTAGTGATCTTGTTCGGGGATCTCAAAATTTTTATTTTTTTTATATATGGATTTGAATTATTTTATGTTTAACTAGATGCAATTTTTCTATGATATGCAGTACATCAGTGGTTTATTTTTTATCCTATAAATAATAGAGAGGTAGATGAACTTAAGGATTATATCTATATGTATTTTCCCATTTAGTTCCTTTATTTAATAATAAAGGAAATTCAAAGGAGGGGGTTTAGTAACATAATTTGGGGAACCGAAGTGTGCGTGAACAGAAGATAAAATTTTAGTAACTTTTCCACTTGTTTTATAATATTTTATTAGATTACGAGTCTAAATCATGGTGTTTAGAGGAGACAATATGCTAATTTATTTAGTACATGGATACCTTAATTATGTATCCTTTGTATTATGAGGATAATAAGAACACATAGGTGATCAATAGGATGAAGTACAATTTAGTACCACCTATGGATGGGATTCATCAAAGCCTCCAATGGTGTATGGTTTCATGTAAAGAATTATAAATGTTGGAAAAGTAAAGGTTACTGCTGATAGAGAATCCGAATCATCAGTCTTCTAGATGAATCTTAGGAGATAAAAATTCTATTGAATTATTGGGATATATATTCTAATGTGATTTAATTATATTTATCAAGGGAATCTATGATTCTAGATGCTGATTATCATTGATGACTTCCTTGGTGATGGCATTAAGTCTCTCTTTCATCCTTAGTTGAAATCTAATCAGACACTTTATAGGTTGTAGGATTGGTTACTGTTTGGTTTAATAATAGGAGATGGAGAAGGTATATTATATCCATACGTTTTCCCCAACACATAGTGACATATGGGTGAGTGTTTTCATAGCGACTGCCAACCGTAGGGGAAGCAAGGAAATTCATTTAGGCATGGTAATTTATAATACATATATGTTTTAATTCCAAATTGGTTGGATATAATATTAGGGTCCTTTTATTTAATAACTACCCCCATTTTTTCCTTGTTTTTTTATCATTACTCACCTTAATATCGTATTCCTTAGTTCATTTTGTAACACCCTGGGTAAATAAAGAATATTACATTTTTATATTTATCCATATTTGTGAATAAAATGTTAATATTTATTTAAAGGGAATGCTATGCTCGATGGCGTACCCAATACACAACAACAAGTTTCTTTGAAATCTTACGTTGCACTCTAATAATAAAATAATATTATTTTAAATGGTAGTTAACGCCTAACCGTTGTAATGATGGGAATGAACAGAAGTAACTAAAAAATGATTATATATGTTTGTCAAATATTTTTACTTTTTACAATAAATGTTAGAGGATTAAAAATGCGAATGAATCCAATTTTAAGCGTAAACATTCTAATATTCTTTAAAAGGTCGATTAACCGCCTTTTAATGGTGAACCCTTTTGAAATACACTTTTTGAAAAATTCATATATTATATTGGACCAAGTAAAATCCTTCTTTAGAATCGGGACATCAAAATTTACTTTCTCTATATTTTTGTTATTTTTTCGATAAAGTTCATTTTTAATGAATATGTGAAAAATGTTGTATTTTAATTCAAAACAACTTTTTAATCTAATTTATTTATATGGTTAGATAATATTTTTAATTGGTTTTCAAGTTCAATTAGAATATATTTTTACCATTTTATCCAATGGTGGTCATTGGAATTAATTTAACATTGAAATTAGACTTAAACTAGTGTCAATCTTTTAATAGATATTTTTTCTAAAAAACACGCTATATGTTTTGACTACAAGAATTAATTATTAAATTAATTAATGAAACATATATGTTTATAATTATTTAAAATATCCATCTTTTTTTAATTCAGAATATCTAATATAGCTTAGGGTGAATTTTTGGTATTTTTCTGAAAAACATCAATTTTTGATGAATAGTGAAACCACTAAGTGGTAGTAAAAAAACTGATTTTTCATTTAAATGAAACTGTACCACTTCTATGATTTAATTTTCAAAAATCCGGCATAAACGGTTGTCATTAGGATGTAAAATTTTGTTCAATGGGATTAAAATAATTTTTTTGATGAATAGCAACTTTTAAGTTTTATTAATCGTGATTAAAGGAAATTAGTGTAATTTAAGGTAAAGATAATGTTATAATAATATGAAATGATTTTGACACATGTCCTACCCTTATTGGATGTGTCATGGACGACCAAGACAATTCAAGGGTCAACTTGGGGACCCCATGGAGTTACATGGGTATGAAAATGACATTAATAACTTTTTATTTATAGTTGAAATAAAAATGTCACAAACATGTATTGTTTTATTAAAAGAATTTTTACATGGTGTTATACAAGTCATATTTTTTACTATAAATAGTCATTATAAAGATAAAAATATTTCCTACATTATGATATTTTCTTTTAATTTTTAGACATTAAATAAATAAATTTATTTATGACACCATCATGATGCAGTGATTACCTCATTAATGAACGATTTAAATAAAATGAGAAGAGAAGGTAAAATCTAAGACATATAGTTGTCAAAAACCTATTTTATGGGTGTATTTAGAACCCTTATCACCTTAACCTCTAAATAAATAAATGTTGGACCTTTAATATCCGAAAATCATTTTATTATAAAGTATCATTTCAAGACATTCCAAGAGTTCCCCTCCTCCCTCTTATAAAAGGCCCCCACCTCTACCTCCTTACCCACACCTCTCAAGCCTTTGCCTCGGCCAAACTATGCTCGTTTTATCTCTCCAAATCCTTCTATTCATCCTAGAAGCCTTCCCTTGGGATGAAACTCTTCAAGAAACCCTTTTGGTTCAAACCAAGAGGAGTTACCCGATTTAAAGGTAAAGTCTTCCCTAATGATATTTTGTTTTATTTTTCTTCTCCAACCCCCTAAAATCTTTTTATTCCCTTATTCTGTAACAAAAAAAGTATCTTCAATATACTAGTATGTCTTTATGAGAAATATTCGAGCTAATCTTACACACACTTCCGTCTAATTGTTAAAAAACATACTGTTTCTGTGGATAGAAAATTATTGCCTCACGAAACGATGATTGTTCTATCTTCACCTACTACCTCTCATGGTGGAAATTATGATAGAACTATATTTATTTATGATATATATTATATTTATTTCCCCTCTATGCTTTTGTATTTTACATTTAAAATATACCTTTATGCTTTTCATGTTGTGCAAATGCGATAATTTCATTTGAGGAAGTGTGGACTATCGCCCCCTCAAGTGATGTGACTCGTTCATGAAATTCATGGAATGTATAAAGAATGCAATTAATTAAATTATGTGACCTATATAACATATATATTATACTGTAATTATAATATATATATCTCTCATTTAGTTTTATTTCCATTAAATATGAAATATAAATTAAAGTAGCGTTCATGCGTACGTACGGCTTACCGTCTCCATGAACGGTGCATTTCATTTCATACCTCTAAATGTTATATACTGTTATAAATACATGTATATGTTGGATATATATGATATATATGATATACATGTAATTAATACCATTCTTTATGTAATTTACCTTTGACCACATGAACAACATGTAATTGTAAGAAGTCCATTTTTTGACTTAAGTACCAAACATCGGCCAAACGTACATTATTAACAAAAATGATTACATAATGTTTATAAAATGGAAATAAGTGATATAAAAGGATTAATAAGATACTAAAAGGTTCTTAATCAAGTAAAAATTAACACTAGATTATTATTCAGGAGATTAAAGAGCGATCGAATCAAGTTAGACTTAAGGTAAGGGATCTAACCTCTCTCTTTCTTTTTAATTACTTTCTATTATGTCACTTCTTTTAATATCCTATTTCTTATGTTGGGGGATGTTCTTATATATTAATATTACATTACATTTTATGTTCATATTATGAGATACCCTAATTGATATATTCAATCCATTTTTTGGATGTTTTAAGGGGCGCTGTTAGGCTGCCAAATTTTCATAAGGGGATATGTTATCTCACTTGTTATTTCCAAGATACTCATGCTATATCTGTCACTATCTACATTTAGTGGTGTATATACTTACCATGATTATAATCTTTGGGTAATATACTCTCATTTAAGGGTATTTACATCAGTATTGTTTGGTCCTTCTTTAATGGGTAGTACGTTTCGAAAGTTAACCAAATCGGTAAGGGAACCTTTCACCCTCCTCTTTTAAAAAAGACTACATTTTGTTGGGTGTTTTAATTTACATATTTTGTTGTTGGGATATGTTATTATATATACATATTGACGTAAATTTTATGTCCAAGTGATGACATATAATTTTCTCTCTCATCAACTCATATTCTGAATTTTAATGTGACACCATTAGGCTGTCAAATTTTTGCAAGGGAATTTCTTAACTAAATTTCAATTCTTTGGGTTAAACTTGTACTCCTTGAATATGTCATTCTATGAATATGTGTGAATTAATCTGACTGATTTAAACTTAATATCCACTTATATTGGGTGTATTTATACTGGTCTCACAAAATTAAGTAATTGATTTATCCTTAATCTAAGGATACCATCTTGGAACGGGACTTCGTCTCAATATCCCTTCATTGAGGTATATTGTGTTTTATACACAAATTTCATTTACACGGTGTATAAACCCCTTTGACTTTGACTTTTATTTAAAAGGAATATTATTCTACGATGTGTTTTACTAAATGACAAAAATGAATGTTTCTTTTTAACATACGCGGTGACAACAACCTTTCCCCCACTGCGAGTATTATTTGATCCTTGGCTTCCTAAAAAATCTGTAATGTTTTAAAAGTAAATAAATAACATATAATATTTTATGTATTTTGGTATTGAAAATGGTTTTTATAATGGATTTTTTATGACAATATATTTAAGTGATATATTGTGATTGAAATGTGGAAATGTTTTCTTTCCATTATATTTGTTTTATGTATTATGATTTTGTAATAGTACTTGGAAATTTGACGGGTGGTTACATGATAAACCATATGATGGGTGGTGCTGTGAATTCCAGGACGGGTGGTTACGTTATAAACTCCAATGCATTGGGTATGGAAGTCGGACGTATGGCTATTCCATTAAGTGATATGTGAGGAAGTTGTCCGTATGGTTATTCCATTTAAGTATGTTTATGTCCCATGTTACCTGTATATGTTATGTGTTCTTTATATGGGTTTTATAGTAATATTTTGGTTACAAGATGGTAAGTAATGATCTTTAATTAAGTGAAGAGTATTTACTACTACAGAAAGGTGAAAAGTATTACATTGATAAAGTATTCATGGTTTACTTGTTTTTTTTGAAAAACTAAAAGGTTTTCTTATTTGTGTATCCCTTACTGAGATTTTTATGCTCATCCCATGTTTTTTTGAAATGTTTTTCACAGGACATAATGTGAAATATGGTCAATGATGGGATCAAGGAAAAGTCAAGCTGTATTAATCATAGAACTAGACTTGACTCTTTTTTTAAGAGTTCATGTTTTTTTAAAAAGGAAACTCTTTAGAAGTGTCTACTATGTAATCTTTTGAGATGTAATAGTTATGATCTAATTCTCTAAAACTCTAAATATAAAAATATCCTAAATAGGAATTATTTATTTCATTCAATATTAAGTAATTTTTAAGGTCGTGGCCTTATAGTTGGTATCAGAGGTTGGTTTAGATAACTTTTGAGGTTAGAGTGTTGTTTAAGAATAACTGATAGGTTGTGTATAACCACAATGGTGATTATATTATATAGAGTCATTTTTATTTATGAAAGTTGGAATGAGTTTGAGATAACTGGGATAATTATATCTTAGTGTTTATCTTCCTCTTTAGTAGATGATGATTTTGTTGATATACTCACACTGACCTTTTTGGGTTTAGTAAATAGATAGATCTATCAGGCACCAAAGTGATAATGGGTTTGAAGGAAATTGTGGTGGTTCTCTAATTAAGAGACTGGATGAAATGGGGGATTCAATGAGAAATCTCGTGGTTATTCTAAACCAACTATTCGGAGACATGATCAATCACTTGAACCTTGGTGAGTTCTCTAATGCATCGTGTATGAGAGAACCCACTCGATGTGGATGTTCAGGTAATAATAATAAAGGTAACCAATAGGGTTTATATGATCCTTACCTTTGAGGTAATTATGTGTTACTGTATGTTATGATGGAATATGAACGACACTAGATAAACTTGAGGTTAAATTATGTTACGCTTATATTTGAATATTTTATCACTTTTTGGGTAATGTTATAAGAACTATGTAGTTTTAGAAAAAGGACAACACATAGACCATTTGACAACCTGTCGCGTCGGATGAAGCTGCTGGAATCAAACCCACAACCAATGTGTGACTAGTATTTATCACCTACCGCTGGACTACGTGAAGTACCTGGTTAGTTTGACTAATTCTTTTTAGTTATATGATCTTATGAATCTAGAATAAGTTTATTTTGGGTTATCTATGGAAATTATTAACCTATCATGGAGGATATGTGATTAGGTTAATTACTTTTCAGTATGAGACTTTAACAGTAACTGATGTTATTTAAAGATAAATGTTAAGGTATATATTTCAAGACTGTGTGACTAAATCCTTCAGATATTTGGGTTTCAATCATAGTTTTTATTACTTTGAAGAATTTTATGGATAGATGTTTATTGAATGGTATTTGTTGAAGTTTGGGTTTTGTTTGACAAATTTTAGAGATTAAGAATAGATTTTATTTTTATAAAGGATTATCCTTTTGTGGATTATCTGATCTTGTTCTAACAATTTTGGTTTTGGTAAGGGTATAAAGACATGGGAAATATATAGTTCCCTTTTTTGGATTAGGTGATTCTCTTGAAGTTGATTATAGTACTCTTAATGTGAACAAGTCTTCATAAATACTCGTCTTTTGGAGAAAACATGAGTTTGTGTAAGAAATCTAGTAAAATTTGAAAGTCATCATGATAAGTAAGTATGTTTCCTTATGATTTATTTAAGCTAATAAATAAATTCCTCAATGAAAAGTAACTTAAAACAAAAATGTTTTCTATTAACTATTCCTACTGAGGAATCAAATACCGTTTAAACCATCACAAGTTTGTGATTTTCTGGTGGTTAACTTTCTCCTAAACATGTTTTCTATCACTCTTCCTCAGAACATGACCCTTTGTTTTTTCTTCCATATCCATTTTTTCCAACATGGAATTCTAGTATGGGTTAACTCGGGTGACCTCTGTACTTATCTTTCTTTCTTTTAATGTGATAGTTTTACCGAATCTTGTTCTGATGTGGGACTTTCAATAAAGTTTCTATGTCCAATTTTAAAATTGTGAGGACGCAATTTCCAAAAGGGGGGAAGGATGTAACACCCCAGTTAAATAAAGAATATGAAATTTTTATATTTATCCATATTTGTGAATAAAATGTTAATATTAATTTAAATGGAACGCTATGCTCGATGGAGTACCCAATACGCAACAACGAGTTTCTTTGAAATCTTACGCTGCACTCTAATAATAAAATAATATTATTTTAAATGGTAGTTAACGCCTAGCTGTTGTAATGGAAGGAATGAACATAAATAACTAAAAATTTATTAAATATGTTTATCAAATATTTTTACCTTTTAAAATAAATGTTATAGGATTGAAAATACGAATGAATCCAATTTTAAGCGTAAACATTCTAATATTCTTTAAAAGGTCGATTAACCGCCTTTTGATGGAGAACCCTTTTTAAATCCACTTTTTGAAAATTTCATATATTATATTTGACCATGTAAAATCCTTCTTTATAATTGGTACATCAAAATTTTCTTTGTGTATGTTTTTGTTATTTTTTTGATAAAGTTCATTTTTAATGAATATGTGAAAAATGGTGTATTTTAATTCAAAACCTATTTTTAATCTAATTTATTTATATGATTAGATCATATTTTGAATTGGTTTTATAGTGACATTAGAATATATTTTTACTATTTAATACAATGGTGGTCATTGGAATTAATTTCACATTGAAATTGGACTTAAACTAGTGTCAATCTTTAAATAGATATTGTTTCTTAAAAACCCATTATATGTTTTGACAGTAGGAATTAATTATTAAATTAATTAATGCAAGTTATATGTTTATAATTTTGTAAAATAGACATCATTTTTGAATTCATAATATCAAATACAGCTTAGGGTGAATTTTTGGTATTTTTCTGAAAAACTTTAGGTTTTGATGAATAGTGAAACCACTAAGTGGTAGTTAAAAAACTGATTTTTTGTTTAAATGAAACATTACCACTTCTGTGATTTAATTTTCCAAAATATGGCATACATGGTTGTAATTAGGATGTAAAATTTGGTTCAATGGGATTAACGTTTTTTTTTTGTGACTAGTAACTTTTAAGTTTTATTAATCACGATTAAAGGTAATTAGTGTAATTTAAGGTAAAGGTAATGTTATAATAGTATAAAATGACCTTGAAACATGTCCTTATCCTATTTGATGTGTCATTGCCGACCAATACAATCCAAGGGTCATCTTGGGGACCCCATGGAGCCACTTGGGTAAGAAAATGACATTAATAACTTTTTATTTAAAGTTAAAATAAAAATGTCACAAACATGTATTGTTTTACTAAAAAAAATTTACATGGAGTTATAAAAGTCATATTTTTGACTATAAATATTCATTAGAAATTTAAAAATATTTCCTAAATCATTATATTTTTTTTATTTTTAGTCATTAAATAAATAAATTTATTTATGACACCATGATGATGCAGTGATTAACTCATTAATGAACGATTTAAATAAAATGGGAAGATAAGGTTAAATATAAGACTTACACTTCTCAAAAACCTATTTGATGGGTGTATTTCGAACCCTTTTCACCTTACCCTCGAAATATATAATTTTTGGACCTTCAATATCCTAAAAGTATTTTATAATAATGTAACTTTTCAAGACATTCAAAAAGTGCCCCTCCTCCCTCTTATAAAAGGCCCCCAACTCTACCTCCTTACCCACACATCTCAAGCCTTTGTATCTGCCAAACTATGATAATTTTATCTCTACACATACCACTCTTCATCCTAGAAGCCTTCTATTAGGCAGGAAGATCTTCAAGAAAACCTTTTGGTTCAAACCAAGAGGAGTTACCCGATTTAAAGGCAAAGTCTTCCCTAATGTTCTTTTGTTTTATTTTGCATCTCCAACCCCCTAAACCCTTTTTATTCCCTTATTTTGTAAAAAAACTAGTATATTTAATATACTAGGATGTTTTTATGAGAAATTTTCTTTCTAAACTTACACACACCTTCGTCTAATGGTTAAAGAACACACTGTTTCTGTGGATGGCGAATTACTGCCTCACAAAATGATGATTGTTCTATCTTCACCTACCACCTCTCATGGTGGCCATTATGATGGAACAATATTTATTTATGATATATATTATATTTATTTCCTCTATATTCTTCATTATTTAACATTTAAAACATACCTTTATTCTTTTCATGTTGTGTAAATGCGATAATTTTATTTGAAGAAGTGTGGACTACCGCCCCCTCAAGTGATGTGACTCATTCATGCAATACCTGTAATGTATAAAGAATGAAAATAATAAACTTATGTGACCTATATAACATATATATTATACTTTAATTATAATATATATTTATCTCATTTAGTTTTAATCCCATTAAATATGAAATATAAATTAAAGTAGCATTCATGCATATGTGCGGCTTATCCTCTCCATGAACGGTGCATTTCATTTCTTACCTATAAATGTTATATAATATTATAAATACATGTATATTGTGGATATATATGATATATATGATATAAAAATCATGAATATCATTCTGGATATAATGAAACTCTGACCACATTAACAACATGTAATTGTAAGAAGTCCATTTTTTGACTTAAGTACCAAATATCAGCAAAACGAACATTATTAACTTAAATGATTACATAATGTTTATAACATGGAAATAAGTGATATAAAAGGAATAATAAGATTAAAAAAGTATATTAAGAAATTATAAATTAACAATAGTTTATTATTCAGGAGATTAAAGAGCGATCTAATCAAGTTGGACTTAAGGTAAGGGATCCAACCTCTCTCTTTCTTTTTAAGTACTCTCTTTTATGTCACTTATTTTAAGCTTCTCTTTCTTATGTTGGGGGATGTTATTATATATTCCTCTTACTTTACTTTTTAGGTTCATATGTTGGGAGACCCTAATTGATATTTTCAATCCAATTTTTAGAGGTTTTATGTGGCGCCGTTAGGCAACCAAATTTTCATAAGGGGATATGTTATCTCACTTGTTATTTTCGTGAGATTCATGCTATATCTGTAACTATCTCCATTGAGTGGTGTATATACTTACCATGATTATAATATTTGGGTAATATACTCTCATTTATGGGTATTTACATCAGTATTGTTTGGCCCTTCTTTAATGGGGAGTACGTTTCGAAAGTTACCCAAATCGGTAAGGGAACCTTCACCCTCCTCTTTTTAAAAAGACTAATTTTTTGCTTGGTCTTTTAATTCACATATTTTTATGTTGGGATTTGTTCTTCTATATCATTATTGATGTAAATTTTATGTCCAAGTGATGAGATACCATTTTCTCTCTCTTTAACTCATATTCTGAATTTTAATGTGACGCCGTTAGGCTGTCGAATTTTTGCAAGGGAATTTCTTAACTAAATTTCAATTCTTTGGTTTAAACTTGTAATCCTTGAATATGTAATTCTATGAATATTTCTTAATGGATATAATTGGTTTACACATAATTACCACTTATATTGGGTGTATTTATACTTATCGTACATAATTAAGAAATTGATTTATCCTTAATCTATGGATACCGTCTTTGAACGAGAATTCATCTCAATATCCTTTCATTGAGGTATATTTTGTTTTATATACAACTTTATTTTATACGGTGTATAAAACCCTTTTACTTTTACATTTATTCAAAAGGAATATTTTTCTACGAAGCGTTTTACTAAACGACAAAAAGGAATGTTTCTTTTTAATGTACGCGGTGACAACAACCTTTCTTCCACTGCGAGTATTATTTGATCCTTAGCTTCCTCAACAAGCCATAATGTTTATAAAAGTAAAAATACCATATAATATTCTATGTATTTTTTTATTGAAAACGTTTCTGATAATGGATTTGTTATGACAACATATTTATGTTATATATTGTGATTGAAATGTGGAAATGTTTTCTTCCCATTATATTTGTTTTATGTATTATGATTTTGTAATGGTACTTGGACATTTGAAGTGTGGTTACATGATAAACCATATGACGAGTGGTGTTGTGAATACTAGGATGGGTGGTTATGTTATAACCTCAAACACATTGGGTATGGAATTCGTCCGTATGGCTATTCCATTAAGTGATATGTGTGGAAGTCGACCATATGGTTATTCCATTTAAGTATGTTTATATCTGAAGGTACCTTTATATGTTATGTGTTCTTTATATGAATTTTATGGTAATATGTTTTTACAAAAGGGTAAGTAATTATTTTTTATTTAGTGAAGATTATTTACTACATCATAAAGGTGAAAAGTATTACTTTGATAATGTATTCATGGTTTACTTGTTGTTTTTAAAAACTAACAGTTTTCTTTCTTTGCGTATCCCTTACTAAGAATTTTATGCACATCTAATGTTTTTTTGGAAATGTTTTTTACATGACATAATGTGGAATAGGGTCAAGGATGGGATCAAGTAAACGTCATGTTGTCTTAAACATGGAACTAGTCATGACTCTTTTTTTAAAAGTTCACGTTTTGTAAAAAAAAGGAAAATCAGTAGAAGTGTCTACTATGTAATCTTTTAATATGTAATAGTTATGATCTAATTGTCTAAAACTCTAAAACTGAAAAGATCCTCAATGAGAATTATTCATTTAATTCAATATTATGTAATTTTAAAGGCTGAGGCCTTATACATTTGATGGGACGTGAGTATAAGATACTCGCAGTTCCCTTCATGTTGACCATTACAGTTAGAGTTCAGTCAAGTCTGCATGATATGTGATGGTATTTTTGAGTCGATTATGTAGTATCATTATCCACTAAATGATTTCTTATTTATAAAATAATTACCATATTATTTAATAAATATCATATATTGGTTGTAATATGTTATTGAATTTGTTGAATTATTATAAAAAATATTCTGTCATATAATGTATATTAACAAATTAAAAGTGTTTATTGATGAGTGAAATAATCAGATGGTTCTTCGGAATCAAATACCAATTTTTCCACAATGATAAAATATATTATAGAGTTTAGTTGAGGGATATATATATAATAATTTCTGAATTTTCTAAAGGGGTTCTATAAAAACTTCCATGATGTGTTTTGGATGTATCCCCATTAAAATGAAAACACTTTTATGATAGAGATGAATATAGGTGATCCTAATATTTTGATGGATTTATATCAAATTTAACCTTATGATCCAAGATAAATTAGTAATTTTTAATTGATTTGATAAATAGAGTTTTCTTTAGGAACAACCTATAACTATGGTGTAATATGATGTTATTATATAAGAAAAAAGATAGTGGACTAAGGGTTTTTTAAAAATATTAATGGCTAAGTTAGGTTGAATTCATGAACCATTTTTCTCTTTATAGGATTGATGATTTATCAGTTTAGATTATGTGATCAACTTCATTTTTTATATTGATCCATGTTCTACATATCATCAAATGATGGTAAATATGAAAAATAATATTATTAGTACATTCTAGTGTAATTATAAGAATATAGATTTTGTGTTTATGATGTTTATTGTCTTGGCCACATTAATTGATTTCATGGGACTCATGTCCTCCTTCTTCAATGAGTTCTTAGATTAATTCATGATAGTTTCTTTAACTACAACCCATTGTTATCTAAGATGGTGGAGGATCTTGTTTAGTATATCATGGATATTCTTTTATTCCACTAGAACCAAAAACACTTTGGGAGGTTATCTAAGTACATTATTTGTATCTATTCTGTTCATTTTACTTGAATTAGGTTTCACTATAGGGAGTGGAAATTGATTCCATAAGGATTGAGGTGTTAGTTTCATAAGAAGATCCAATGACAATTATTGACATTCATAATTTATTTTATTATATTGAAAATTATTATATGGTTTCATTTACTTTTCCTTATATTTAATCCCAATTAATAGTCTTAAATTTAATGGAAATGGATTTCATATATATGGATTAATGTTTGGTATCCTTTGACAAACATAAGGCGAAGTTAATTAGTTAAAAGTTGCATTATTCCCCAGTAGAGGTAGATAATTTAATGTTTATTTGACACTTCCCATCTCTGAAATATGTTTCATATTGACATCGAAAAAGGATGTAATTTCATATATTTCTAGGAATGTATGTTTCATGAAACATAACTACAAAACTCATGATCTTGATAAGGTGAAAGAGGTATTTTCCTAGAATCAATAGTGAAATTATCTAAATAGTGAGAACCTAATGTTTTATAAAGATCAAAATAACTATAGGTATATCTTCTATTAGTAATATTTAAATCTATGATAGTATAGAATGATAGAGTTATTGAAAAACTAAATATTTCTAATCTCTTATAACCAATTAAAAAGTAATATAGTTTGTTATTCATTTTTTCATAATTTAGGAAATGATATCTATTTAGATTCAGTATATTCTTCTAATATTGATGTAATATCATTTAGTGATTAGTCTTGATACAAAATAAGTTTGTGGTAATCGATTAAAATACAAGATAACAATGCTATAATTATTATTGAAGATAATATAGCTTTTTTAGTAAGTGGAATATATTATGTAGATGATATGGGATTTTATCTTTCTTGGGGATTCTCATTAGGTCTCTTGAAGAGGACTATCAACATGATGTATTTTTATAATGGTGTTTATCAATTACATAAACATTTTGAGACCATGTTCTAAGTGTGTTTTATATCTCACACTTGTTCATGAAACCCATTATATCAATTATATATCACTACTTGAGGATTTAATTCTGTCTCCCAAGGAATATGTGGTCTATGGTTGAGTTTGTGTATGAAATTTTGGTCTTCGAGCATGTGAAGGTAGTAAATCATGTTTTGAGAAGTATTTTACAATCATTTTATTTACCAATGATGAAGTGGGGTAAAATTTTGATGGATTTAAACACCATTTTTACATAATCCTAAGGGGGGTGTGATAAAAATTAGGAGATTGTGGATTAGTAAATGAATTTGTATAATTTTCAGGTGTAATAGTATTTGAAAGATAAAATTTGGATCTATAGGGTACTGAGTACTATCAATGTTAATTGGTATCCTCCTATTACATCTTGAATCTCGGGAGGAATCTTAACATATTTTGTCCATTATTTATTCATTAACACTAGCTTACTCTAAAAAACGTTTGTTATAAATTGTGTCCTATTCAAATTCTATATTTTATATTGTATTTATGCTTCTTAAATTTGGGAAAATCATGGGTGAAGTGTTTTACCCTTTTTGAGATTGATAATAATAAAATATGTAACTCTTCCATTGGCATGAATCTATTTGAAGTAGTGTATAAGAATAAAAACAGATATTTGTTGTTATAAATTAAGATATTGGAGACATTTGTCCTTTAAGAAAATGGGGAACATAGAATTACAAAGAATGATCATATAATTTATTATTGAATGATGGAAACTCCGAACAATCCAAATTCCATTACTAGTTCGAGGAGGATTTGTCTCGATTTTTTTACTAGAAATCATATTTTCTATAGAGTTTCCTCTTGTTATGAAAATGTTCCATTTTAATTAGGTAGTAATATTTAACATCAATTTATCATTACTTTTACGTATTGGGTTGTATTATTTATGTGGCGTGACTTTTAACATGTCCACTTTAGTTGGACCAAATCCCTGATGTAATACATGTCTCTTAGATTCATCAATATCATCATGATGAATGCCATGAAATTAATTTAGCAGAATTATATATGGAGGATTGTTAAATGTTTAACAAGTAGTTTGTTTAGATTCATCAACAATTGGAGAAGTTGTTTTGTGGATGTTAAATTACCTTCTATCTTGTTTTATGGATGTATAATAAAATTGACTAACATATTTTGGAATGTGATATGTAGATTCACAGTTTCTATACCATGATATTTGAAACATTGATATTATTTATTGGTTGAGAATATATTTTATTATTTATTTGGTAGAGGGTGATTATTTAGTTTACTAATATATTGGAATTTTTTATTTTTAATGTTTTATAATTCATTTAAGGTGGTATCATTATAATTGAGAGGTATCTTCCAATCTAGTGTCTAGGTTAATGGGTTTTATTTATTCTAGACTAGTTTTTCATCCTCATGTATGAGAATAATTTACAAATGATCTATGTAAAAGTAATATACATTTATAGATGGTAATATTTTAGGTTTTATGTGTCAGAGGTTTCAATAGTGGGATTGAAGAAGGGTGGTGGAGTTTGTACTAGAATTTTCATAGAGGAAATTAAGTTTTGTTGTCATAGTATTATTTTCACCATGGGAGATTGGTTGAGAGGATGGTTCAATGAATGTTGTTGTGTCAAGACTCTAATTCCTAGTATGTTATGGTTAGTTTTGATGATATGTTGAGGATTTAAACAATGTCGTGGTGTGGTAAGTTATGTCATAGTGTGGTGTGATTTGAGGAAATGTTTTAGTATTTATAGACCCTTATATTTCTTGAAGGGATATATACATATAGGTTTATAGTATTAATTTTTTCATTTATAATTTTATATTCACCCCATGGTGTCTTCAGTCATGACAATATGGTTTACTAGAAGTCTAATATTTTTTTATGGAAGTTGATTGTGGTGCGGTCATAACTACAATGGTATAGATCTTGTGTGGAAAATTCTGAGGGGTTATATATTTTCTCATTTCATTCCACAACAATAATCTGTTATCTATTAATAAAATGGTTTAAATTATGATATTAATGGTTTAATATATAAAGGTGTGGTGGAATTATCCCCTCATGGAATGACCATGATTTATCACATTATGTTTCCATAATTTCAATTATTTATATAAATTAATAATCTCATAACAATAAATATACATAACCAATAAATAGGTAGTCTAATTTATATTATAACAGATCATTTTATTTCTTATTATTGGTTTGGAACCTCAACTTTGGCATATCACTTATTTATGATTCACGGTGACTTTCCACTCTCTTCTCTTATGTTTTCTCCCAATTATTCACAGTGGAGTCCTGATAATAGACTGGTTTCAATTTTTTGGAATTTACCCATGGATATAATGAAATTATTTTTACATTTTTATTGATATTTAGTTATTTTTCATTTTTATATTCTCTTTCAAACATTGTACTAGCGTAATAGTTGGTTGAATATTCATTTGAGGTAGGGTTTTGACAAAACATATTTTATTTATTTTTTAAAGTAGATGTATTATGATTTTTTTCAATTATGTGGTGGTAATGATTAACATAATAATGATAATAAATTAGACTACATAGAAATTCAATGGAATGGGATTATTCAAATGTGATTATACGATATCTTGATATTTCATATGATTGGTAAATAATTATTGTTCCCACTAATAATTATTGTTTCATAATATATATATATATATATATATATTTGATACAATTTTATGTTTATAATTATATTTAATAAAGAAATTTAATTTTATAATGATGGTAACTAAATGGTTTACTGAAATGTATAATTTTAATATTCTTGACCATTGCATGTATATTGAACATTTTAGAAATTCAAAATATAAAATTGGATTTTGGAAAAAAATTCACTATATTTGGTTTTTACTTATGGTTGTATGTCACTTATTGTTGTTGTGATTGGTATGTTCATGATGGTGAATTATTTCAGTAGGTTCTAAGTGCGGTTATGTGTTGGTGAGTGGTCTTTGTGGTTTTATTATCTTGATTATAAAGGAAGAATATGGTAGTTGATGTTAAATTAAATTTTTGTGTTGTTATAATGGAATGTATTTTTGTTTTAAAAAACTAATTTCTTTTTGGAAATTTTGAATGTGATGAGAAATCATTATTATAAAAGTCGCATGGTCACATGAAATTTATCTTGAAAATCTGTTATTATTTTCAAGTGGTATAAAGTATGTTTGTTAACGATGAATATGATAATGTGTTAAAGAATTAACTAATTAACATTTGGTTGTTAATGAGTTTTAAATAATTTAAATTATTTGGTAATATCTGGTATAATGTGTGTTGATGGAAAATTAATAGTTCAACATTATATATTTGAAAATTAAAGACATAAAAGGTAATTTTTATTTATGGAAGAACCTCCTTTTATTAATGATCTCAAATCATTTTTATCTTAATATTAATTATTTTCAAGGATTCTCTTAGAAAATAGTTTAATACAAAAAATTAAAATAATTGATAAGTTTGGAGTTCAATGTTTTAGCTTACCATGTGAAGGTCAATTGAATGTGTCACATTACTGCACATTATACTTCACCTTACCACAAATTATACTCTACTTTATCTCATGACCAATCTTCTGACTATGATTGATTGAGAATTTTTTTTCAATGTCATGAAGTGAATGTTTATTGAATATTTTTCTTGCATTGTGTTGAGAATCACCTAACCACATATACAATAAACCTGCCATATGATAAAAATTCCTAGTCATGTAAATTAGTGAAGTGAATGATTGATGATATCATGTTACGATGCTATGGTATGTATAATTTTTAATAATTTAATACACTAAACCTATCATTTAATATAATGAAATCTTAAAAACCAACATACTAGATGATATATTAAACCTAGTGCATATAAAAAATAAATTGCTACATGATGATAAGAACCTACTATGTCACCTTTCTACATTAAATTACCTTGAATTATTTTATTTAGCTCAAATAACCATTCCAAATGTAAATAAAACTTTTCATGTTTATCTTAGCAGTAGAGAATATCAAATCAAAAACCGTTATTTCTTCGAGGCATTAAATTGAGAGTCATTGATTTTAAAGTTTCATTGATTATTCTACAATGTATAATTTTATGAAGATAATTTTAATAAGAATATTTAGTCGTGTAAAAGTGTGTTTATGTGTAATAGATATGTGTGTATAAGTAAAAAATGAGGATTCCATGTGCGAGTTCCTATTCTACAGGGACAATTGTTTGAAAATCTATTTTCTAGAGTTTTCAAAGATACAAATCTATGATCCTTCAAATGAAAAATTAAAATAATATAGACAAGATAATCTATTTAGATCATGTTGTTTTACAATTTATCATCCCTAATCTATTTCACTTTTTTGATAATGCTTAATCTTTCAAGATATGTTTTAAATAGAACTATTTATCTATATAAAAATTGTATAATTAAATAAATGGGATAGATCAAGACAATCTATTTAAAATTTTTTTTATTCCCATGAAATAATATATAAGAGCTTTAATGTGGACAGGTATATTTGTAATACCATACATAACTGTGTTAGAGGTTTTATATCTTGACCGATTTCTTTATTATTGTTTTTGAACCGTAATCCACGATGTGAATCAATTTATTTAATAATAAATTACTTTGATGTTGTGGATTTTTGTGTGTAGTGGATTAAGTCTTGGCTACATACAAGTCCCTTTGATTACATTCTATTGTGTAATTTTATATTTTTTTATTTACAAATTGGGTTCTGTTTTCAAACAATAACAAAAAATTACATAGATATTCAGTCATAATTTGTAATTATATAATTTGTTTCATTAAATAACTTATTTTCTAAATTTAGTTTATTTAAAAGTTATTTTAATTTACCATTGATCCCGATTCTGAAAATTATTTGAAATATAAAAATTATATTATTTTATTGTTCTTATTAACTGTGCATTTTTATTAAATTGGGGTATTTATTTTTTATATTTTTTTAAATATAATGTTTTTACAAACTCCATTCAACCCCTCTTAAGATGTGAAATTGGAATAAAATTTGATATAATAGGATTTATAAAATCATTTAATTGTAATCTAGTTTTATTTAAGGATCTTCAGTTTTCATTGTATCTAAATTTAATTTTTTATAGACAACATTAGACTAAATTGAACTCCCACTAATTGGACTGTTCATTTTATGGGATATAATTATTTACAGCAGAATATAAAAAATGAAAACACACATGGGTATGATGATATTTTATTTATAGATGTAAATAATGTTTAAAATTAAAAACATTAATATGATAGAAAAAATTGGAGTGATTCCACTAAAGTAGAATATTATTGTATTATAAATCTATGAATAAATCATATTTTTCCTTAGGAGGTGGTTATTTTAAAATAATATCTTCATGTGATACTTAGTTTAAAATCGGGTACACCCTTTCTATGTCTCATGAAGGAACATATAATGATAAAGAAATGAATATAATCCCAAACAATTTTAAATATGATAATTTTAGGGTGGATTATAATGACTCTATATATGAGTTGCATGTTAGGATCAATTAGATTTTTAATATGATGCATTCAATTTGAATTGAATTGTTGACAAAGATTGTGTCATGGAACATCTCAAATGCTTTTAGAAAGATATAGAGGAACATCTATTTCTATATGAGAATCTTGCGACATTAGTACACTAATAGTAAATGGGATAATTGGAAAGGTAAAGATTTATAATGTATAATTAAATGTGAAGAAAGTGGATGTATATGAAAAAAAGGAATTTTATAACCATTAATACTATAAGATCAAAATAAAAAGATTAGATTAAGAATAACCTGCTGACAATGATGATGAAATGTCCCATATATCAATGAATTTCAAAAGAGTTCTACAAAACTATTAGTTTATTAAATGAAATTTAATTATATAATAATTTATAAAAATAATGGAAATTGGATAAAATATTGGAACAACTATAACTCTTTTAATGAAATAATATTATATGGATGTAAAATTAAGGGACACATTATAGCATACAATCTCATGTTAAAGTATAAAATGAAATATGAGGATAATAGAAAAAAGTAAAGAAATTAAATGAATGATTCTCCAAGTGAATTAGGTGATAGTTAATTTCAATTAGACTCATTCAGTGAAGATATAAGTGATAATTGTTATATTTGTTTTTTGATATGAACCTCAAAGGTATTAAATCATTTTCTGGAATCCCCTTTACACATTTAAAATCATTTTAAAATTAACAATGATTTTGAATGTATGTCCCATGATAAATTATTTAAAAATTATAATATGATTTAATACACATGAAATTAATTCAGAGATGAATAAAAAATAATATTAATGGAGTATTCCTTTTTTATTTAAAATAAAATTAATATATCAACATATAAAAAAAATTATTATCTACTAAAATAAAATAATGAGATGATATTATATAATGAGAAATTAAAGAAATATCAGGATAGATTTCATAATGTAATAATAAATATTACTCAAATTATTGTTACGTGTACAAATTTAATATTTACCACTATAATTGGATATGAACCTACATGTAGGAAAATTATTAAAAGTAATTATTCCCACACTCCAATTATGCTAGTTCAGTTAATAGTTTTTATTCTGATAGAAAAAATAAATTCCTTATTTATGAGAGCCGAAGTTTATCATATATAAAAAAACAAGGAAAATTATGGAAAATAAAATAACTTATTTTTAACATATATGGACCAAAGAAAATATTTTCACCAAAATCATTTTTGGAAGAAATTTATTTCATAAGAATATTTTTGAAATAGTTTCTATAATGAAATATGGATCTCGGATTGTGGATGACCCAGAAATATGATTGGGATCTACACATGCTTCATAAAACTAATTATTGAGTATGGGGTATATATAACATTTTGTGATAATGATAAATGGAAAATAATTGGACTTTTCTAATTTTAAAAATCTAATACAATTATAATTTCTAAATAATTATTTCAAGATAAATTTAATTTTAACATATTTATCATTTCATAATTTTTGGATGATGGTTTTCATGTTATATTTGAAAAATAATTGTTTTTAAAATTTTATTCCAAACATGATTTAGTTGTTACTTTTTTGAGAAATTAAATTGGTTATGTTTTAGATTTATATTCTTTATTTGTTCATAATGTTTCCTGTTTATGTTTCTTTCACAATGAGTATTGGATTTGGCATAAGAGAGTAGTCCATTAACATATACACTCACATATAAATTTATCAGTAAAAATTTTATTTATGTATCAAACAAAGTTATACATCGTAATAAAGTAATTATGTAATCCTTTTCAAAATAGAAGGTAGAAGAATATATATTTCAAATCAGAAAAAGAAGTTTCAAATTCTCAACAGTTAATGTTGGTTCCCAAGGAGTTGATTGGAACCTATAGTGAATATTGTTTATCTAGAACACATTATTACTATATTATAATTGATGTTTATTCAATATACACATGGATATACTTCATTAATCATAAACATAAATCAATTCTATATTAATCCAAATGTAATAAATTTTGTAACAAGTTTAGTGGACATAGAATTAAAAACATAATAAGTGACCATGTTCATGATTTAGAAAATCAAGAGTATAAAGAATTATTTATAAAATATGGGTATATTAATTAATATATTATCTTTATGACCCTTGAGTATAATGGTGATATTTAAAGAAGAAATAAAACCCTTCATGAAAATTCCCAGATCATACTGAATGTGTATGTTTTTTGCTTATTTTTGTAATAAAGATGTATATTCATAATTCAATATAACTAATATTGTTATAATTTAGCCTCTCTTAAATAATTACTCTTTTTAACTATGTAATGGTATTAAATAATAATTTAATCATAGTAGTGTTTTTTTGTTATAAGGTCTTTATACTCAATGAAAAATAAAATTTATACAAATTTCTTCCAAAGAGTAATAATGGAATTTTAGTTGAATATTATTAATCATGTAAATAATATATTTTATTTAATAAAAAACTAAATTTTTGAAAGAATATGTATATATAAAATTTTATTAAACATATTTACATGAGCCGAAGACATATTTAGAAAATCTTGAGGATGGACTTTGTAGTCTGGACATTAATATTAATCCAGGTGACAATTGTGCCAGACCTCCTCTAATGAACTCACTTAGTTCTAATAAACATCTTGAATATAAACCAATATATTAGAATGTAGTGACAAAATGATATATTCCTATATTAATTATAACCCATATATATCATCCTTTAGATGTTTTTATAAGTGACATAGAAAAGGGAACTCAGACATGAGAATCACAATGAAAGAAGGCTAAACATCAATATTTCTTATCATATCATTAAAATAAGAACATCAATGATTCAATTAATTTTAAAATCTTAGTAATGTATATTTATATATAATGAATCAATTTTGAATGAAATAGAGTTTAGTAACTGGTTAAATATTCAAAATCCTTACAAATAATTGGCATGAAATGAGTTTTTAGGGACAAGGATTATGAGTCCAATACCATTGTTAGATTCAACGATAGATTAGTTTTAACATGATGTAGTCAAGAATAGGGTATTGATTAAAATAAATCATTTTCATTAGTAGTGAGACATGAATACATTTGGATATTTCTTACTAATATAGCACATTTGAATTTTAAACTATAACAAATGGATATAATGAGTGAATTTTTAAATAGATACCATTTTAAAATATTTTCTGTAATAGACCCTTATATTTCAAAAAAATAATTTTCTAAATTATTCTTTTCAATGAAGAAAATGATTTATATGGTTTAATTATTCTAAATATAATTATACAAATAATAACTTTTGAAATATTTTGGTATAGATAGCACTAAAGGTAGTGATACTCTCATGAGTGCTTTCTATGAGTTGGATCTTGATGATACTGGAAAATTTTTTGATCAACCCACCTACAAAGGTATGATTGGATGTTTCTTATACTAAAATTCTAGTCAATATAATATAATTTATAGTGTGTGTAAGTGTGATAGTTTTTAAGAAAACCCAAAAGAGTCACATTGACTAGCTAGGAAATGAATTTTCAAATGACTCAAATATAAAACCAACATAGGATTGTTTTACACTATTGGAAAAGAAGATCACGTGTTTAGTTATTCATATGCCTAATTTTTTGGTTTTAAGATATATTGAAAAATCAATTTTGTTACATGTAATTTATTGGGAAATTCTTAGTTTCATTGTGTAGTATGAAATAGAAAATTGTTGAATTATCCACAGTTAAAGCTGAGTATATAGTTTTAACTAGTTTACATGCATAGATTCGGTGGAAGATACATGAATTACTAGAATACAGATATAAATTCTTATATTTATTTATGATATTTAATAATAATTGTGTCATAAATAATTCTAACAATCCTCTATCACATTTAAGAATAAATCATATTGATATAAAACATAACATTCTGATAGTTCATTTATATAAAGGTGATGTAACTCTAGAATTAATTGGTAATAAATATTATATTGATGATATATTCACAAAGCCTATTAATGTTGGGATAATAAATTATATTAAACCTGAAATTGGAATGACAAATTATGTCTAATTGATCTAATTAATATTTGGTTATTATTTCATGTGTGAAAATATTTCAATTATTTTCTCATATATCTTAGGGAATTAATCATAATGTATGATTCAAATGATCAATGGGATGACCATGATTTTTTATGCAGTTATTATGCCTACCATGAACACTTTCCAATGTTGTCAACATACATACCATAATAATCTACTCACATGATCATTATGAGTACCATGAAATCCACTCAATATGTTTATTATTTATATACCATTTACATCAAGGTCATATGGTTACCATACATACCATAATGTTATTGTAATAAATTTTACCATGATTATGTTATTATATATCCATGGTCAGTAGACTTACTATGTCAATTTAGATTGATTCATTATTATGAAATTTTATGTGGTATTTCTTTTACAATTATTATAATTTTAACACATAAATGTTCTAAAATATAATGAAAATAATAATATGAAAGTTACCAATAATATTTATAATATATAATATATACATTTTTTATATTTTGATTGGATCTATTAATATTTCTTCAAACATCTCACTCACCCCAACTCCAACCTCTCTATTTTCCCCCATGTTTCTAATCATTAGAGATCTCAAATTAATCCTAGAATGAATAAATTCTAATTCAGTACTAATATAACGAATCTTATAAAGATGAATCCTAATAATATAATAAATAAATAAAAAGTATGTTTGGGTGGGTTTGAATATCCAAATAATATGCATCTCATCAATTATACCATTTAAATGAAATAAACAAGTCGATGTGAAGTGGATAAAATCAAATAGATGGATTTTTTATAATATGATTAAAATTTGGGTTTGTGATTATTGGTTTTGTGAAATTTTTTGGTCTTCTATCCAAATTTAGTTAGGGGATATAAAAACATGAGTTTCTACTTTGCGAGATATTATATATTACCAGAATTATGTTCAGTTGTGTTGTTTTGGAGTATTACTAAAAGCATTGGGAAAATTGTTTGGGTATTCCTCACACATGAGACTGTGGATTTTAAAACATAGTGTGTATTAATAATCAACATTAAGAGTATTATAACTCCTTTATTAAGCTCATGGGCAATGGAAATACTAGAAGACACACATCAATTGAGTTGAATGGATAACATATGTTGATAGTAATGTTTATCACACATATAATATGCCTATGAAAATTATATTTCAACATATTGAGGCATCACATCTTGAATTTATTATTCCTGATGAATAATGACAAAAAACATTTGTGTGATGACATGTTATGATACATATGGTTGAGTAATGAAATAAATCTTCAAGGATTAGTTATTTACCATATCATAATATTTTTTTACTATTATTGGATTATAATGGATTGATTATTTTAGAGAGATAACCTTATTTGATATATTTTTTATTACCCAAAATATTTTAATCAATTAAGAGTCAATTAAAATTCATTGAAATAGAAATTGGTGGTTTACTAAGATAAATTGGATGAGATTTTTAAACTAGTAAAATATATTGGTAAAATAAGTATTGTAGAATATATAAGAATATAAATTGATGAAGATGTGGAGTATTCATATGATGATATTTGTCCTTTTAAATAATAATAAATGAAACTATTTGTGGATGATGTTTCAGAATAAGAAGATATATAAGATTTAGATCTTGATAAAAAATATATAATTTCTTATGAGGAAGAGTTAGAATGGGATTATTTTGGGGGATTTAATGGTGTTGGGAAGAGCATTGAAGGATATCATATTATGGGGAGTACTCCTAGACATCTATTTCCAATTGAATCTTAGAAGGGTAATAATTTCCCAAGATATATTTTTGTGGGATTATAATATCATAATTTTGATGATAATTATCATGGATGTTATCTACTTGGTTATGGGGGACCTTACATTATTTAATTTAAATTAACATTGGATAGAAATTTGTTTAATGTGGATTACATTCCAGATAAAATTAGGGATTCCCATCTTGTTTTTCATGATGATATTATTGAATATACTAATTAATATGAATTTGATCTTGTTAACTATGTTTAAGATCAATCTATGAGATATTGATATATATATTATACTGTTAAGGTAGTTGGTAGGCCTGAGGGTAGTGATCCATCTCCCCACACGTAATCACATTCCATTCCATCGACTTTATATGCCATGAATGATGGAATAGTTTTGTTCAAATAATTTTTTTTGGATTTTCTTAACAAAGAGTTTTTATATTTTGAAAATTCATTATAATAATTGATAAGATATAATATTTAGGATGTTCTTAAATTAATGATTAATCATATTTATCCTTGATTTAATTTCATAATTCAAATGATGAAAATTTAATATTGTTGATTTGAGTGATCATGTGGGTTTTAATTAAGTTTATATATCTTATATTATGATTCAGTCAGACCTTAGGTTTATAAATGCATTTTCTAAATCTACTCATATGTCTTTATATCCTTTAGTTATGTTAGTTCTTGATGAAGACAAGATCAAACATTTTTAATAGATTCATTGTATGTTTTTAAATGACATCATATGAATCCCAAATCTGGTATGATGGTCTTAAAACCCAAGCTTCTATGACTATAAATATAGTTTAAATTAATTCCACGTATTCTATCCAAGACTAAGAAATAGTTAAGATGGTGATTGATTATTATCTAAGAATGATCTTCACAAACATAGATCTAAAATAAATGTTTGTAAGTCTTAATGTAGACTTGATGATTTCCCCTCAAATAAATATTTTAAGTCATTATTTGAGATGATTAGATCTATGAATCATGTTTTTGTAACCTTCCTGGAGAATCATGATGATTTTATTCAGGATCTAGAGCACAGTTCTTATCTTCTAATTGATTTCACTAGGTTGATGAATCCTTATTTATATTCCTCTCATAGAGAATTTATCACCCCTTAAACCATTCTTTTATACCATCATAATACCTCATATACCAACAATCCTTTCATCCTAACTCCTTCACAATAATTTTCACAACATATAAAAGTTTCATTATATATATTTATTAGAGACCATTGCTTTTAATCTTATACTATTGATATCTATACTCTAGACTCTATGTCAAAACTAAAGTATCAATTCCTTTATATGTATTTCTAGGATACACCTCATTTGTATTAAAAATTTTATTTTTGATAAGTACATGATTAATCTCATTATTACATCAAAGGTTTTTTACCGAGTATAAAATTACTCATCCGGTTTGAATTTGTTGGGGTTTTTCTGAAGAAAACTATTTTTATAACCTAAATTGGGATTATTTTTTCAAAACTCTTTTCTGTGGGTTTATGGGCTTGGTATGTTCCTATTAATTTTATATGAGTTCTAACTGAGTCATACTCTGGACGCTCAGCTTATGGAAAGCAATGACAGAGGTTCATGGTTTGTTGAAAATGTTTGGTCTCCCAGGAGTAACCACGTATCCCACATATATACTAGAAATGGATTTTCAATCCATGTGGATGGGGAAACATTGATGTGTAAAAACTCTTTAGTTTTTAAGAATTGAGATACACATAACCTATTCACCATTTGTGAATTTGTTCCCCTATCACTATGCATTGTGGTTCTAAGGCTGTGAGAAACACATGGATGAAGAAAAATTATCCAAAACAAGTTGGAAAACCATCTGTGTCTTTCAAAAGTCAGAAATAATGGATTTTATCATCTTATCGATTTCGTTATATCATTCTATTTTCTAAACTTTTTCATACACAGCATAGGGGGCTTCTCCATTTATTCCATATCCCTTGGATTTGGGCTCCTCTCCTTGTTTGAGTTCTAATTAATGTTCTATTGGTGGAAAAAAATTCATATCGATATGGTCTTTAGTAGTATCAGTTCCTTTACTTATTTATCATACCATAAAGAATCCTAAATCCATGAAATCCATTTTTAGATATTTTCATGGTGTTTTTCTAAAATCCCAATCTCTGTTCATTTTTATTTAGATAAAGGACAGTATTAAATTGTTGATTCCCTATGAGTATATGGTAGGTGGTTTCTTGCATTGTAATTAATTGTATGGATTTTTAGTGGTGAGAACCTAAATGTGAACATTACGTTTTCTGAGTGAGACACTATATTTTTTAACTCTAGTATCTGAATTGATTTAATTGAAATTAAGTAATTTCCTTGGGAACAACATATTCCATTAAAATATATATGTGTGTCTGTGTGTGTGATTCTAGGTAAGAGGATTTTAAAAAAAGGGTCATGGTTGGCTGGTTGTCTTGTTTTAAATTAGTTAAATGTAATGCGATATGATTTGTTCCATGGGAATGTTCTTGAAATGACCTAAGGATTGAGGTAGTGATGATAAGATAGGGTAAGGAGACAAGGTCATCATATAGAGGCTATGGTCCAAGACACTTGGGTTGATGATGGCCATTGGGTTGAGGTGATATTTTCATCATTTTGGGTGATGTGGTTTTTAGGATGAGGGAATGTACCATGTAACATGGGATGGTGTTAACCATATAGATTTAGTGACACGGTCATTGGGGAACAAGGTTTCAAATTAGGTGTCTTGGGTTTTATTAGTGGCTTTCACTCACCATTGCTGAATGACATATCTTTGGAGTCCTGATTGCATAGATAAAAATCACATGAGGTGGTGTAGCCCATTTTTTATTAGTGGAGCCCTCCATATATATTAAGGCATAAGGGATGTTTTTGACCCTAGGTTTTGTTGGAGGTTATCATTTTGGAATGAAATGGTGGATAATGATGGACCATTGAGTCATATTATTGATACCATAGGTTTGGGGATATGGCTTCCCATTATGTTTGAGTTTGATTTTCCAACATTATTGAAGGATAGATATTTTCATTCCTTGAGATGTTGTTTATTGATATGATAGTGGTTTATTTTTTGGAGAATGTATATATCTGTGCCTTGAGATATAGTGATATTGATCATGTGGATACTTTTTGAACTGATCTCCATGGTACTAGAAACATATTATTTTGGCATTCCATTTGATCTTTAGATTAATGATTGATAGAATGTGGCGTCGGTAATTTTTATGTGATGTTCCTGAGGGATCTTCTAGTGTGAATTTATAATGGTATTCTGTTGGCTGTAATGACTCATATTTCCCTAGTTTTACTTTTAGAAAATTTTTAGGAAAATTTCAAGAAGAATCACATAGACGACATTCGATTCAGAGGCCCGAAGTTCCCATAATGGTTCGATGGAAAATGTTATGTATATAATAGCATGCATGAGTGGTATTCTTAAAAAAGTGGTTTAACTCTTAAATGGGTACCTAGATGCAAAACATTGGGGTATTGTTGAAATCACGATCGTCGGTTTACCCTTAGAATGACATATCTTTAGTCAGCACGGGTCTCCAAAGATAAAACCCAAAAATGATGTAATCGTTAATAAAATAGTTAAATAAAATTATTTTATGTTAAAAAATTAATAACTCATTAATGGTGACTCGTATTAAAAATCTAAGACAACTATATAGTTCATAATGTGGAGGCTTCCTTAGGTGAGGGCTAATAACTGATGGCACAGATTGACTGTGAATGTTAATTTTTTTACATTTTAATAAAGAATAATATCAACCTAAAGAAATTTATTTTATTTCCTTTTAATCATTTTTCAGCAACAAAATGACACTATGACGCAGTGCTGAGTTATCCTTTTTTTTAAAATGAAATAGCATGGCGACGCTATAACACAACAATAGCCCGACACATTTTCTTTTCTCCCTAAATATACACGGATTTTGGGTTAACTTATAACCCTATAATTCCCTAGAAACTTAGGAGAAAGGAATTTGAAATTCCCACCAATTAGAAAATGAAAAAAAGGACGAATACTAGCAGATTGAGGATCATGGATCACATATCACATATAGTGGATTGATGATCGACCAATCAATAGATCATGACAACTCTCAACAGATCTCCAACAATTATCGAACCATGACATCGACTGATCGAAACTCCAAGGAGGATTTTAGTTATTATTTTTTCCATCCCCATTCATTATTCCTATAATTAACATGTATTAATCGAACAATGTATTAGTCTATGGGTCATGTTTATTGTCGATTGGTTTTTACCTTGTGGGTTTTATTGGGGATTATTTACATGTATTTATTTTCATTTATTGTGGATTATAAATAACCATTATAATGAAAATGAACCATGATTGAAATAAACATCGATTAAGAGTTTTTAATATTTATTGGTTCATTTATTTCTCCATTTTCTCTTCATTATTCATGGGTGTTCTTCATTTATCCAGTGATTCATAAATTTGTGATTGATCAATCATTGTGCAGATGATGCTTAGTGCAACGATACCATATCGTAGACCCGTCATTGATGTAGTACGATATAGGTGTGATGATGAAGGTGGAACATAGATCATAGAGGTGCAATAGATATTTACGATCAAAAGGATTTGAATCAGGATGGATCATGGAATGTAACTAATCCCACAATAGTGATGGTGGAGACCCAAGTATCATGGAACATCTTTTGGATTCACAATTGTAGTACCTGAAAAAATAAGTTGGTCTACGGAAGGGGGCACTATCGCATCAGTGGTCGTGGGAACATGAGGCTTCTACAATGGGGATAGTCGGATATGGATATTCCCACATTTATTGGATGCATGTTGTCAATCCTATCTGCATTTGTGGACTGGGTTGGATGGGGGCGGTGCGCCTCGATGCTTAGGGCTACACAACATGCGGCTTGGCCATGTGCTGGAGGAGGCCCACCCATGCCTCACAGCCTAGTCATCCCATAGTGTTAGCCTAGTGGGCCATGACTAGTGGATCCGGTTGGACCTAGCCTAATGGACCAGACTGGGTTCGGTCAGGTTGAACCCATCCCGAACCCAAATAGATCCTTTTCAAGAGAAAATGGACATGTCTTTCAAATGGTTTGTCTGTTTGATGAGCTGTCCAATGAATTGGGACCCTTGTGATGAAGAGGTACACTTAGGATGGAATGGGGGGTTTTATGGAACCATAAAGGGCTGGTATCATTCCTTATGTCTGTCTTATAAGGTATCGATGTAGTATCATGATCCCGTAATAGTGGGTTACAATAGATATTGAGATAGTACCCTTTGTATTTCTGATAAAGGATCAATGAAGGATATCATTCATATCATAGAGATGAATCATTATTTTAAATGAGTTGTCTCAGCTCATCATCGATAGTAACTTACCTAGCTGGAGTGTATATCACACCGAGTGGCCTAGTGGACACTCACTTCGCTTAGAGGTACCATAGATAGGGTTTGGGGAGAATTTGTAACCAATTTTTTTTCAGGAACCTATCCACTATATATGATGATATTTCTAGTTTTTCCAGGATTCCCCCAATGATCTCTGGTAACGTGACCCCCTATATTTGTAATGAGATCAGATTCATTCTTTGGTTACATTACCTGGCACGTGTGCTTTGATCTTTTCTCATTTTGTTCTATTTTTACGGGTCCCAAATTAGCGAAACCTCTATACAAGGGTATCTGAGGTCTTGATAGATTAATTAGTGATTTCTCCAAGAATGAGAGTGCTTTTAGAGGAATCTTATGACCATGCATTTGTTTTGATATCGAGACTCCTTTTCATAACGAGGCTGAATGACTTAGGACATCAACATGACGCATCGAGACCAGATATTCTTTTTGAATCATTTGGTAGACATGTTTTACATGCTGACATTCAGATAGCTTAAGGAGTGATATCTCCCAGAATAAATCATGCTATGATAAGAACCATATGGATTTTATTGGATGATACCATGAGTCTTGGAATAATTTATGAGTATACATCTAGGTTCTTGTTATATGTGTTGTTGACATATACCTATGTTGATCTTAATTTATCTTCATTCTGTTGTTTCTTCTTCAGTCTATTACTTTGTGTTTTGGGTTGTCCTACTATGTATTGTTTGACCCACCCCTATACAGGATTTTCCTGCACGTATCATGCCTTGTGAAGACAATCATTGCATTTATTGAGTCCTTGGTGGACTGGGGATAAGTGGTGCTTAGAGTGACCCAACATATGACGTGTGCTTCTATGTATTCAGACAACTATTTTTGTACCTACCCATCAAGTAGGCTATTATATGAAGGTGTTTTAGAGACATATACTTGTACTTTTCCTCTTATTGAGCTAGATTTATGGCCTCATATACTTTTAGTATTATACTAACATACCTTGTGTTTATTACATTGTTTTTACACTTTCTATCTTCTGTGTCATGGAGTTTGTGCGTATGTTCTTGTATATTACAAAATTCCACCCATTTTTTGGGATATGGCTACATAGTTCTAGATTCAAGCCCGTATTCTATGAGCGGTGGTCTTGGTGTGGTCACATCATGGGCCTCGGGGGATGGGTCTTGGCATTGGCACTGAGAAATGGGTTCTCTATAATATATATATATATATATATATATATATATTATGAAATATGTGGTATGAAAAATATATATTTGGGGGCACATATTTTGAGTTGTATAAGAAGTAGACAAAGTTGGTAAATACTTTATTGTGGTCTGCATGTATAGTGGAATTAGTTAAATTATTAAATTCCTATCCATTTCCTTTTTAATTATATTTTTCAATATAGATAATAATTATGGATGGAAAAAAATGATGTTGTTTTTTGTGGAATACTGAGTTCATTATCACACCCTACACATCCCCCTCACTATTCTTATAGAATTTATCAATTTTAAAACAAGTAAGGTATCATGTTCAAGAGCTAGAACATAGTGATCATAGATGTGCCTTTCACATGGGATAGAAGGAAAGGGTCATTTGGGGTTATTAAATTTATCTAGAGTTCCCTATTTTATATTTTTCATTATTTATATATATTTACTTATATGGTTATCCACAGATGACTCACCTTATCTATTGTCATATATTCCCCACAATGACATGTTTATTATCTATAAATGGTCTTATTTGATTTTTATTTTTTATTAATGTTGGTTTTAATAATGATTCCATTGAGTTTTCATTATTATTTCGTTGTTGTTTTGGTATTTTCTTTTGTGTTATTCATATATGGATCACCATTGTTATCACTGCATAAGGGTATAGTCTCCCCACTATCACATAATCAGACACTCACTACTAGTCATATACCTTTTTCATATAGTGAGGTGATCCTAAGTCCTAATGGATGATGGGGTTAGAGAAATTATTAATTGGAAATTAGGTCGACAAGATACAAATTATATTTTAGTTATTTAATTTCATCCTGGTCTTATTATTTGGGCCTGAGTAAACATGATACTCTGATGTATCTGGAATTGGGTAAAGAACTGATGTTTGGGTGACTTCATTCCCATGAATGGGGGAAATACCATGTTTCCAATGGTGGTAAATTGAGGTAATTCTCTATGATTTTACAGTTTATTTATTTATGCATTGAGTGGTGCACTTGGGTGAGATGTTAATTTTTTAGGTAGTTTGACCCTTTGTCTGGTATGGTAAGGGAGTATTTTTTATGCATCATTATAGGAACATAGACTCACATGATGTGTTCCTTTAATTTTTTCATCATTGGGAACATAGGATTTTATTATAGGGGTTATGCTATTTAATGTGTCAAAAAAGAATCTAAATAATGATTTACTACATATAATTTTTGGGTTTTGTTATAAACATTAATATCAGGTATGTGGTTACCAATGATATTTATATGTGATTCAATGTGTTTATTGTAGTTATGGGCCCAAATATAATATTAGAAGGCTTGGATGTTAAAAGGGGGATATAATTTATAGTTTCATCAAATTAGATAAATAATGATTTCCTGTATATCCATTTTGGTTCCATTCGACTCACCTACCACAAATTGATATATGTTATGTGATACCTAACCCTAATATCAGTATCTAAGGCTCTATGAGTCAAAATTATAGGTGACTATTAAATTTGATATGTGTTGGAAAGGGTCCATGAATATGGATGTTACTTTCTACCATACCCTAATATGGGTAGGTAAGGGGACACAAGGTTGGATTCTATAAGACATGGGTATTAAAGTAGAGTGTAAGTGTGGTGATATGTTCTTTCTATAAAAAAATTACCTATCTTGGATATATATATCTCTATGTGTGTTTGTGGGATTGGGTGGATTATTCGCCATTCTATTTTTTATTTAGTGTGATTTGACATAAATGAAATCCAGTGGAATGTTTGGAGGGAGGTGATATTATGTCACATTATCATGTATAGAATGAGGCCCATGAATGTTAAAGTGATCATGAGTTAAAGGTACATGATAAGATATAGGTTTTTAATCCAAAAAAGATGGATGAAATTAGGCCATGTATAAATGAGAGTCTTAGGGTCAGCTTGGTTAGAGTTTTATAGGGTATCGATAGGGGAGCTCAGGGAGTTGATCCATATATTGAGTATATGAATTACGAATTCCAGTATCATGACCTTCCATTTTTAAAGGGATGAGGTGGAAAATATGCAGTAGATAAGTTGATCATGTTGGGGTATACTATCTTCTTTCTACTTGATACATACCCATTTTAGAGGGTGAGGATGGTTACATATATGCTCAGTGGAATGGAAAAGCACTAGTGAGATGTATAACTAGCAGAGGTCAGATATAAGGGACTAGCCTAAATTATTTTTAGGCAAGGATCTTCCATAAATTATTCCCCAAGATGTTTTGGGTGGATAGAGACTTAGATTTCATGAATCTACTGTTAGGAGATGTATTTTTCATGGACTAAGCATCCAATTTCATAGACCTATCCTATTTTTTCACTTTCTATGGTGGGTGATGAAATTTCCAAGGTGGGGAAATATAATTATGGATTTTTTTCATACATCATGGTTCAAATGAATATATTTAGGCTATCATAATTCTCTAAGGTAGTGAATAAAGAGTTGTTATCCAAGGGGATCATTATAGGGCAATCACATTTTATCTATTTTATGGTGTTAGTTTTGTATAGCAATGATCTCTTAAGTGCCTTAATGTCAGGACATGAGGAGTATCCATTGGGTATTCCAACCATGGATTTAAGAAGACTATCAAGGAGTGGATCTTCAAAAGTGTGATTCCATTATGGGTAGTCTAATCATTTTCACACACAATTGGAATGTGTTTTGAGGGAGTTTTGGTTGTTCTTCTAAATGGGTCATCTAGAAACGTTCTGTAGGAAGCCTTCTTAATCATATTGGAGTCAAGGATCTAGTCAAACTCTGAGATCTTATGTAGGATTAGGAGTGACACTAGTAGTTTATTACATGGATTTAATAGTATACATAGGTCATGTAAATGGTAGAGAGAAAGAGCAATGGGGTTACTATATAGTATCTGGTGTAGATCCATATGGATTCCATGAATCAGGTAGTAATGCTTTATGCAAGGTGGATTTTGTTGAGATATCTGTGTCAGAGAAGGATATGGATCCAATTATGAGGATAAGTATGACTTGATAATGGTGCATCATCCTATGTTTTGTGGCATGACTAGATATGGGTGCGAGAGATTCATGTGTTGTTTTTGGACTAACCAAGAGATGGTGTATATTTTTCATCAGTTGGGATGAATTATATATATATATATATATATTTATTTATTTATATGATGTTCCTAGAAACCAATATTTATTTAGGACATCTGGTGCGGTGAATGGATTATGTTATTTTTTAGGAATACTAACCATTATGTGTATTAATAAGTATATACAATTCATGTTTATTAATATAATTGAAAATGGTTAAGGATTTATGAGCATCTGATGAGACATGGGATTTGATGAGTGTTTTGTATTATATCGGTATGATATGGACACTTAATGAGATTTGGGGCATGATAGGATTCCGATATGACATGGGAATGAATTGAGAACCAAATTAGATGTAGGAATTATGGGAATTCATTAGAAGATTTTTGAGTCATTAAATGGGGGGTGGTCAAAAGGATAATGTATTTTGGGTCGCAAGTGACTGAGTTGGAAAATTCTAATTTTCAGAGTTCCTTAAAGTTAGTTTACCTGTGTTTGAATAAATAGTGAAGAACTTGTTAAGTTACTTCAGATGGGTATGTTTGGTACCATATCTCGATAAATTATAATAGCATATGTATGAGAAATTATATTATGGGGAGATTATAACATCCTTTGTTTTCAAGTGGGATGAAATTCCTTGCCATTTTTTATTTTTTAGTGGTTGGGGAAACATTCATTTTCAACTTTGGAACTTAATTATGGGAAGTATTTACACAAGGAATTATTTCTAGATGTCTTTTAATTCATTGTAACTGCCATAGTTTTTTGGATTATTTTTGGGAGTATCAGGCCCCAGATACTCTGTTTTGGGAAAACATAGACAGAGCCAAACTATTAGATCAAACAATTTTTCCTCCCAGGAGTAATCTTGTGGACCACATTTTCAATTCACAAAAAATTTCAAAACATAGAGGTGGGGTTTTATGGCCATGCGAAACGTCTATAAATTTTAATAAAGGGGATACACATGGTCTCTACAAGGTTTGGAAAACCATGTGCCTATCCATGTATAGTGTGATGCTTCGGTGGTGAGAAAATCATGGTTAGTGCTCGGTTACACAAAGAATATATAAAAACCAAATGGAACATTAAAAATTGGGCATTAAAGGATCCCCTCCCTCCCTATTTATTTCTCTCCTTCAATTTTGTCCTCCTTTTCATGTGCATCAAATGTGTCTCTTCTCATTTTTCTTTCAACATGGGCTTTTTCCTCCTCTCAAATTTTGAGCTCTGATTCAAGCTCCCTTGGTGGACACATATTCATCTAAATACATCCTTAAATCATCTTTCTTCGATTTCCCATTTTTCTCTCCATACGGAATTCAATGTCCTTGTTTTAAATTTTTCTCATTTTATGGTAGTTTTTTCTAAAAGCCTCATCTATCTCATATTAGCTCGAATTAGTGTCCAATATTAGGAAATGAAGAGCCAAAAAGAATAAGGAAGGTGGTTCTTAGATTTATTCTTAATTTTATAGGTTCACTACTAGAAAAATTACCTATACCCACGGTTCAAAACTGTGGGTATAGCCCCCAAAAACGTGGGTATAGGCTATACCCACGGTTTCGAGAACCGTGGGCTGGAATGACGTCGGTATAGGTCCCCAGCCTATACCCACGGTTTCCCAAAACCATGGGTATATGTGTTCTGCCACCATGTCAACAAAACATTCCCAATTTCCATGGTGTCAATGGATTTTACCCACGGTTTCAAAACTGTGGGTATAGATCCTAAAATAATGCCACAGGCGAGTTTCGATCCAGCGACCTCTTCGCTACAATGTACCACATCTAACCACTACCCTACCATCAATTATATGTATATATATTTATATTTAGTTAAATATAGTTATATATACCTTGGGTATAGAGGGAAAAACCGTGGGTATAGGACTCCCGCCAAAAAAAATTCCTTCCCGCGAAAAAAAAATTCCCCGCGCACACATGGGAAACCTATACCCGCGGTTTTGAAAAACCGTGGGTAAATGTTTTTTTATCCCAGACCTATCCCCAAGGTTTTCCCGAAAATCGTGGGGATAGGTACCCCTATACCCACGGTTTTTTAAAACCATGGGGATAGACCCCCCCTATACCCACGGTTTTGGAAAACCGTGGGTATAGGTCTTGAAAATTGACATATACCCACGATTTTCCAAAACATTGGGTATATGGGGTACCTATCCCATAGTTTTGGGGAAAACCATGGGGATAGGTCCATTTTCCAGTAGTGGTTTTTATTGGTGGGTACCAAAATTTTCATGTTTAGTTTTCCAAGTGTTACCCAATATTAATTATCTATTGTATTTATAATGAACAAATTGATATTATAAAATATCATTGTGTATGTCGTATTCTATATATAAATGTGAATTTGGGTATGAAAATTTTCCTTAACTGGGTTGGAATGGGATGTTTTATTACTTAAAATTAATTAAATTTTATATATCTGATTGGTTCCATTGGAATGTGATGGGCATGGCCCAAGGGATTAGGTGATGTTTATCACCTCAACATAGGTGATATGGTCATGAGGATGAGGGTGTGGGATGAGGCACATGTGATGATGATAATAATCATGTTAATGTGATATGTTCTTCAGTTTGAGGAGATGAGTTGAATAGGATGAGGGAACGTACCATGTGACCTGAGATTCTATTACACATCAAAATTTAGTGACATGGCCACAAAGTAAAAAGGATTCAGATGGTGGGTCTTTGGTTATTTTGGTCACTGTTTTTCACTATTATTTTAACATGCCTTTTTATTCAAGTACACACATATTGGACTCAGATGAGGGGGTTTTGTCCACTTGTTACAGTTTGATACCTCCATCGATATTTCATTTTAGGGTATGATGTTGACCATCCATTTTATTGGTCATACTCATTGTATAAATCCACTATTGATGGTGATGGGCCATCATATGATGGTGTTGATACCATTAATTTGGAGATGAAGCTCATCATTATTTTTGTGGCTGATGAGATGAAATATTAAGGGATAAATATCAGCATGCATTTGGATGTTGAATTTCAACCTATTAGTTATTTATTTATTGTTGGAAGAATGTCACAGTGTGTACGGACATCAAGTGATCAAGATAATAGGTACCATATGTGCTGATGTTTGAGGAACCATGTAATTATATTTTAAGAAATCCATTCAGATTCATGATTCATGATTGATGGTATGAGGGGACAGTGATATTGATGGGAGGTTACTGAGGGATATCTAGGTATTAATTTCATCAAGGGATGCCTAGGGAACTAATACATGGGTCCCTACTTGAATAAATATATATTTTCAGACTTGTGTGGTATACCCAGTATATATTATGGGGATCATATTCTAAGAATTATTGGTGATGACTAATGAAATTAAATGATTCCTTGTTTATATTGAGTACAATGGAAAAATTTAAATAATTAAATTTGTGTACATTACCTAGTTAATTATATTTTTTATACACCTTTGTAATTATGGATGTAATAAAGGCACACATTGGTGGTGTCCTACTGAGTTCATTCAAACACCCTACATTGGCCCCACATGATGCATATAGAATTAATGTCTTTGAGATATAGTATGGGTTTAATATTGATAGATAGACCATAGTGATCATATTTGTGAATTTTACAAGGGATGGATGGAAAGGTACCATGGTTATTCATGAATTGTTATGGAGTTTTATTTTTGAGATTTATCATACTTTCTATATATATATATATATGTTCAGCCACTAAAACCGTTCTTGTCTATTTTCATGAATGACCTAGTATGAAATGTTTATAATCTAAAAATGGTATTATTCCATTGGGATTTTTTATTACTAATTATGTTTACCAGTCATCTGTTGAGTTTTTTTTTTTTTTGTTATTATGGTCCATTACACTTTATTATATATATACGAACCACTGTTATTATAACCACATGAGCGTATAGTTTCCCCCAATCACCTACTCAGACCCTCTCATCATGTTGGTGTCCTTTTGCCTATGGGGAGGCACACCTAAGGCCTAGTGGCCAACTATACAAGAGCACTATTTGAATGGATATAAGGTTGTAATGCTCAACTAATTTTTTATATTAGTAGAATATTTTATTTTAATATCATATATATTTTATCTTATTTCTTTTTTTTATTTCAAAAAATAAAAAACAAGTGATTAATGTGTAATGATAAATTAAAATTTATTTAATTCAATGGAAAAAATAATCCTCTCATAAACATTTTAATCATTTCATCCAGTCCTTTAAAAATATACATTTGATTCATTTAATTTATTTCAATTTAAATTTCATGATTTGGGATTATAAAAACGTGTTAAATTGTTGGTTGTACCATTACATCCTTATTTTAATGTTCCCAAATCATGTTTATCTCAGTATTTATGGTTTAAATTTTTTATGTTAGAAAAAAGATTATATGATAAATTGCATGAATAAATAAATCTATATCATTCTATTACACCTTATCATGTGATGGTGAAGTGATTATGTCACCTTAACACATATTAGTATTCCTCATAACACATGTTATACTCCTCTATATAGAATGAATGAACTACTTAATATCATTCTGATGAGAAAGATTGGTATAAGTCATGAACTAACCACGAATTCACGATTCATCTTACCTTGTATTTAGAATCACCTTACCATAAGCAAAATCAACCATTCGTTAGATCAAATGACTTTAACATGAAAATAAATAATGTGACCACATTAATAGACCCTGATATTGTGTTAAGGTATAAATAATTTCCAATAAATTAATATAGTAACTCTGAATTTTAATGTAGTGATTGTATGAAGAAATAACCTACCTCATGTATTCATGAACACACCACATTTACAAAAGAACTAAACACATGAAGAGATGAACCAACCATGTCACCTTATTACTCTATCAAACCATGTCACAATGCTGAAATCTCAATTAATAGTTCCTTAAGTTAAGAAATATTTCCTTTTCTATCTTAGTAGTGTTGTTCTTCAAATCTCAATTTTTTGGTTTTTCAAATAATTAAATGGAGCATCACTTCGTTTAATATACATTAATTATTGAAAATTTGATTATTTAATTTATATATTATTAAGGATAATATTTCATCATGTCAAATTTTGATATTAGGTAATATTATTATGCTTGTGAGACACAACTAAGGATTCCATGTGTGATCCCTTGTGTTATAGAGAAGACTCTAGACCACTATATTTTAGATAATATTCTGAGAAACTTGTTCATTTTCCATACATATAATAATTCATGGACTATTAACAAGTGAATATATTTATATTGAGTTTTTACATGTTTTATCATTTCTAATTAGTTTTTATTTTCATTTATTCATAATCATATTATCTGAGAATTATTATACTATATTTATTTCAAAAAATAAGTCTCATATTCCATATTAGATACTACTAAATAATCACACTGAAATATTTCATTTTTATTCCCAAATAATATGGAATAGGATATACATGACCTAGTATATTTTTTATCCCACTAATAATTATGGTACAAGATTTGGTCTTAGAGATAATTTTGTGCTGATGTTTTTAAAACATAGTTATAATTGTGGATTAATTTATATATCAAAAAAGTACATTGAATTAGTTGATTTCTTTGTGGAGTGGATTATTTATTTCCTTGATACTGATAACATTTTTTGAATTCAGCTATATTCTTTTCTATTTTTTTAAAATTTTAAAATTCTTTTTTCTTTTAATGATAAAAAACATAACATTGATAATTTTTCTCTATTTATTGTTATATAATGTGTTTGATTAAGTAAATTAGTATCAAAAGATAATGTATTTAAATGTTATTTAAATTTATCCTTGATTATGATTATAGGAACATATTTTGAAGAAAAAATTTACATATTTTTTCTATTTTGATTAACTAGGTATTTTTATTATGTTGGGGAATTCAACTATATTATTTTTTTCTCAATAAAAATATTTATGGAAAATAAATTCACACCCCTCTGGAGTTATCCACATAGAGAAAATGTAATTTTCCTAATACAATGAATATTATATAAAGTGATATATTGTATCATTTAATGATATGTTTTGAAATCTATATTGGATTATTTTTTAGAAATATAGGGCTTGTTGTGTGGTGAAAAGGGAAGTAATTGTAGTTGATTTTTTGGAAGGACATAATGATGGTTGTGGGATATATTAGTGTTATTTAAGTATGAAAAATATGTATTGGATTGTTTATGGATTAATGTATGTATATAAATATATGTGTGTGTTTGTTTGTGTGTGTGTGTTATACTACCATTACGATTTCATTTTCACCCCACCAGAGATGGATAAACTTGCCGACATCCATATGATATCGATTCTAGGTGTTTTACCCATTGATAATATTAGAGTAGGAATATATGAAATTTTAATACGCTTAATTTAACTCCCATATTAGTTTGGAATAAGATTAAATTTTTAAAGGTATGTGTTAGAATACAAGTTGTGATGGATTAAGGTTATATGTGTCATAAACTAGCCAATTTGGTTATGTGATAGGGTAATGATATTGTGTTTATATATGTTGGGGTCATATATGTATGGAAGATGGAACATGGCTGATGTCATTAACAATCCTGATACCTTGTTGTGTTGGGTACATTATGAGGTAGTTATGTTCCATTGTTATGTGTTTGTGTCTATGTTAAGTATGGGGTGCGATATACAAGATAATGATTACGATGATATTATTTTGGCATATTTTATAAATGTGATATGATATATGAAATGATTTCTCATATTTCCGGAAGGTATTGGGAGAAACATGATGTTTTTAATTGGGGAATGAATGTGAAAAAGAAATAGGGTAAGCAGTTGTGGTGTAAATTATTTATTTTTCACTGTCGATATTATTTTTTCATACATGGAATCAAGGAAAATTGATTGATCCTTACCGAGGTTTGTATGTTATTTACTTGGAAGATTATTCTCCAATTTATCATTAATTCATTAAAGCACTAACATTATTCATGCAAATTTTCATGAGTGGTATTGATGAAGATACTAATTATTATACATGTATGTTCGTACCAAGATATAAAAATTATTTTTATGTACCCATTATGAGTTTGGAGATGAGGAATAATTTTGATAGCTCATAACATTGAGTTGAGGTTGGGGTTGTTACCATGAAATCTTTGTTTCGGTATTTCAAATTCATGACAATGTTTTCTACATAGAATTTTTCTATGGGATATCATTTACTTTTTTTATTATGGATTTTATTAGTTTTTCCCTTTTATATAATTTTACAGATTTATGATTGCAATTCATCCCATTTTATATTTTATACCATTGTTGTTTGTCACTAATATTTGGCATATTGGAGATGGGTTTTATGGAAAACATAATCATTCAATACCAGTCTAGGAGGGTTTCATTGTTGGGGATGATCCAGATAATTTTGTATTAAATCAATGGATGATAAATGAGATTGTGTTTTAATGTTCCGACACAATATTAGCAATGTATCAATAGTGGGGGTTACATGAGTTATTGAAATTTTATGTACTTAAAACCACCCAATCAATATCAATAAATTATTATGATTTTGTATTGTAATAATATTTTCATTAGAATGAAATTTTTTATGAAAAATGTAGAATGATGAGAATTTATTGTTTTTTAGGTATAAAGATCCCCAAGTCCACTCCACAAAAACTCTAATCAGTGATTTTGAGTATTTTCCCTATATTATCATTTTTTCGAGGACTTCTGAAATCTGTGAAATCAAATATATCTGGTACAAAATTAAATAATATATAAACTAGGATCTCCATTTACAATACCTATCGATGACCTTAATAAACATGATCACAATGATTGAACATAGATACAAAGATGACAAAAAAAATTAAAAATATGTATAACCAATGGTTTCAATAAGAAACTAAAAATGTCGAATAATGGTATAGAGAATTTGAATATATTTAAATAGATCATCTCTCAAATTTATTTTATTTCAAGTAATAATCATATAATTAAATTAATAGTAAAAAATCATCAGGAATTATACATAATATGTCGTTATAATCAGGTATCTCACATAAACTAAAAACTCATCTATTTATTTGACCTTTTATGAATTTGAACTAAACAGATATGATAATCACAAAAATGGAGAATATAATATTCCTAATTTTTTTTGTGATGGGATATTAAATATTATGTGTCCTTATTTTCCAAAAAACAAATGAACAACAACATCATCAATATAATGATTCAAATTAATCAGATTTTTTCATACATGGAAAAAGAATTTTTGAAAAAATTTAACTCTATTTAATGAAGAAACTCCATTTTGATGAATATAAATACATTAAATGGAATATATAATGTTAATCCAACGGTAATGATAATATTAAAAATGATCCTCTATAATATTTCTTGATCATCATATGAAAAAATTGTACAATTACTATTTTTATATGATGATTACATCCAGAAACATTATAAGTTAAAATAAATATTAATTCATTTGACATATTTAGTGAGAAATATAACTATTTTGGGAATACTATTATTGTGTTATTACTTCTTCTTATAGGATAAAAACATTTTAATACTTATTTTAGTGAAATTATATAACTATATTAAGATAAAAAACTTCTATACTTTTCTTGTTTTCCATAAGATAGTCCATTTACGATTGTCCATTTCATTAGTTAAAAATCAAGTTTGATTTTATAACTAACATAGCATTATAATGATTGAATTATTAAAAATAAAATTCATACAGTCTAAAAGAAAATCCAATTTCATAGTAATATAATTTAATTACACTAAAATTTTGTAAGACAAAATACTATAGGGTCAGTTGAGATTCCTGTAAAAGTACAATGTTCACATCATAAGATAATTACATTAAATATAAAATAATATTTAGAAACAATGTAAATTAATTTGACAGACCATAATTAATTTATTCATAGAATTAATCTATTAATATTTTTATAAATAATGGAATTGATTCATTATCCTCATAATATAAATTCTATTGGAATTTATTCAGAAAAAAATCATAGCTAAAAATAAATTCCTAAAATACATAAGATAAAATCATCTATAAAAAAGAGTATTTTCAAAATAGTAAAAAAAATAATGCATTGATATATGTTTGATCAAAATAAGCCTATCCAATAATTTCCTGATTTTTTATTTTGATAAATCCCCTAAATTAAAAAATATTAATTAATAAAATTAATGGTTTTATTAGTTTACAAAAAATATATTTTAATTCCCATATTCTCCCTATATTGTGATATCAAAATGACTACAGGTATGAAAAAATATAATTAATTATTTTTGTTGAACATGTGTAAAATTATAAATGATTAGGAAATGAATTAAAATAGAATTGGGTACAGACTATCAAAGAAACCGTAAAAAAATTTACAGATAAAAATATGAAAATTATTGTGATACCAACTAGGTCAAAAGTATGTTTTAGTTTCATTGTTTTTACATGGGGTCATTCTATAGGATTTTAGGATATTTGGTTTGAAATCATATATATTTAGAGAATACATACAAGATACATGGTTTGTATTAACTATGAGGCAATAGTGTGGTGTGAATTTTGGGGGTCTGGAGGAAAATTTCAGGGTTTGAGAATGGTTATTCCAACCATGTGACTTTCCCATGACATCGTGCATTTGTCTGTGTGGTTTTTTAGTGTCACATGGTTTGATAATGGTCTTTTAAAATAACACAAATCATCTCTAGAAAACCATATTCCATGTTTTTCAAGGAATCAAGGCCATTAGTAGTTTTCAGATGGGGTTTTCTACTCCTACAACACAACTTTTTAACATTATCTAATCCTTTTAATATTTGTAATTTATACCTTTTCCATTGGAAATATTTAAAACCTATCCCCTTATAATACATATTTGGAATTAAATAAAATTCCCTCGGATATCTAGAGGCATATCCCATTGTATTCTTGGGGGATTCTATTTATTATTTATGTTCCTCGTTAAGGCTAATGAGAACATGATATACTCGTATTCAATATCAATTTTCCAAGGTGATTAGTTTAGCTCCATTCTTGAGGTAGGTGTGTCAATAAAAAGGTTTTTACTCATGACTTATTTTTTATTCTTTTGAATTATTTTGGATTTTTAAATTAATATGATTGGTTTCATATAAAAATGTAATTGTTTCATGATGTTCATATTCATACATGGGGATTTCTTAAAAATAATTTGAGCACACTATATTGTTAATGGAATTACATAATAGTGGTTTTGATTAAAAAATGGGGTTCAAGCATGTTAATAGAAGTTTATCATGGTGAAATGTTTTTATAAATAAATATCATTATTTTCAAATTGAATTTGGAAAAAATTTCACATTTGTAACCATGGATGTGTAAAGAAATAAATTATGTTACATTAGGGTGTGTAGAACAACATGAGTTTTTTATATTGTAAAACTATAAAATGACTTGATAAACTTAATTTAATCTTATACCTGTTTTAGTTTTTATTTAAACATTTGGGAACATTTTCAAATAATTTATATCCCAAATATTATCCTTTTTCATTTTATATTTGTTTTACACATGATGGTATATTTCATGATTGGTTTCTCACTTATTTATCTTTAACTGTATCCATTGATAGTATTTATTATACATTCATACCTTCTATCATATAATTTTCATATTTTTTTGTTTATATAAAACTCAATTATGAAAATATAAGGATATATTACCAAATTATTTCCCTTTTAATCTTCTTTATAAACTGGATAATTTAAATATAGAGACAAATTTATTATGGTATTGTAATATGTATAGATTCTTTGTTGAAATACGACTAGTATTTCAGCTCAGAACTTTCTTTATCCATTAAGAGTTTGTACGTGTGGTTTTATAGGACACTGGTAATTAGAAGGGAATCACGTAGTTAACTTGATTCTCTCAATTGGTGCCACCATTATAGAGGGACAATTTAGCAGTAATGTATGGTAACCCAGTGTTTTGTGTTATAGATAGTCTTCTTTTAATTTTAGAATTTTCTCTTCTGGATTGAATTTTTTTGTCTAATGGGTTTTTAAAATTTCTTATTCTATGTACACAGTTGGCTTTAATTATTCTAAATATTCATGATAATTGTTTTTGTTTTGATATTACAATATAATTTCAAGTTGGACATCTTTAGTGACGTGTCATGTTGACATGATCTAGTTCGCAACAAAATTCAAGAAAAAATCTAAAGGAAATTTTTTTCAATATCCAAGAATAATTATTTAATAAATGAAAGAGACCATTCAAATTTCATGATGAAATAATTCTATATCATTAGATAACAACAACACAACATGGGAAAAAATTATCCCTTCAGATTAGGAATGACGGGGAGATGTTTGAGTTGGGGTATCTTAAATGATTTTGGTTGTCCAAAAGTTAATGATGAATTTGGTAGAATATGATCATCATTATGTCCGTAAAAATATAATTTTGGTACATCTGATCCCTAAAAAATTCAAAGGATAGATCTATCTTGATGATGTGTCCAAACTGTGATGGATTTGAAAAACTAAAACAATTTATTGTATCAATACAAATCAATATAATCAAAAGGATTGAAAGGATGCTTGGTGAAGGTATTATGGGAGTTTATTGATGTTTCAGTGTTAGTATCATTATTCTAATTCACATAGATTATTACATGATCAAATATTTATTTCAAAATTTATGATGTTGTGGGATTCTAATCATGAATGGAAGGTATTAAGGATTGTTGACGCAAAAACTAAAATAGAGAATCCACACACATGTTGATAATTTTCAAAACAGAAATCATTAAAAATTAAAGAAATATTCTAAACCTTGTAAATTATTTCAAGGTGAAATTAGTTACTTGGTTGTTCATATCAGACATTGTCACACAATCAATAATTAATTTATTAAGTATACCCAACTTGTCATTTGAAAAACTAACTAAACTAGTTTAAGGGGAAAGATAACTATGACTACCTAAGAATATTGATCCAATACAACCTCTATTTATTTTTTGGTCGAAGAACTATCTCTTAGATCTGTAAATGAGTCTTTATATTTTAAAGACTAATCTTATAATGTAGAGGTAATAATGAACTAATTAAGGGACAAAATGTGTTGTTAAAAAAGCAAATGATTTTGGATAATGAAGCAAAATATTTCCATAAATACGTAACAATAAATAATTATTCCTTATTTACAGTACTAGAAGCATCCTTATTCAACATAATGATTCCAGAAGCATAATTCAGAAATTTGTCTAAGACTGGTGAATGATATTTATGGTGCTTCAGAAAATGATCAAAATTCCCCAAAACCCAACTACTACATCTCACTTGACATCATGAATTTTTTTATGAGGAATAAATTCAAAGTGAATTTATGTGATTCTAGTAACCAAGTTATAATGTTAATGATAAAAGTAATCCATTTTGGTTTATATAGAAGCTTGACCCCATTATCATTAATTGATGATTTTCCAGTATCATCTCATGAATACACATCCAAAACATGTTGGAATTTTTTTTTCAATACATAATTTTTTTCTAGGAAAATTATTTGGTTTAGTATTAGGTAGTCTCAATGTATACATAAAATGAATCAACACCAAATTCTTTAGAGCATCCATGACCTCCTTGGAAATTGAATTATATATTTTAATATTAACTTTGGATAGAGATACCAAAAACTCATATTACTGTTGACTTTATTTTATAAATAACTCACCATTCCTAGAAATAATTTGTACACTACTGGCTTTAATTTTTTTAGAAACTTTAGAGCTACAATTTTCTCTTTCAACATGGTCATGTGAAGTAACATAATAGTTCGATGAAACTACCATAGGTAATTTTTATTGAGGATTCACATTCAATTGGGGTTTTTCTTAAATGTAATTGGGAAGAACTAAAATGATATTCTTCTTTCTCGAAACTACATACTGATCAGATTCATCATCCACATCTCACTAATTCCATGTCAAAATGTTTTGAATAAATTAACTATGTATTCTATTTGGTTTATAACATTACCAAAATCCTTTTTCTAAATTTGAGAACCGAGGAAGACATTTAACAAAAACATAATAAACATTTAAATTTATTTATGCATAAATTTTAAAAATTTAGTGTACATATTTTTATTATTCTACATGAATATAAATTAATCAATATATATTTTTAGAAGAAAATTAAATTTTAATGAAATTTTCATAAAAATTGCGTGACATGACAATAAAAACTAAAACCATTTGATATAACAAAAAAATGTAATTATTGAAATCAATATATAGTTTCTAGTTTTAGAACATAAAATGCATTAGTATGTTTGAAATTATAATTTATAAGGCATGGCTATTAAAATCCATGTTGTTTTTAATAGAAACTTCCTATATAAGAAATACATTTTGAAAATTTGATTTAACATACAGATGTTATAACATAAATTTCATATGGTATGATTATGGTATAATAATTATAATAGATTATAATCTTGATACAAGGGAAATTTTTTCCCTGTAATCAATTCCTTCATTGTATTTATAACCATTGAAAACTAAAGTAGACTTATTTCTCGTGATCACGAATTAATCATTATTTTTTCCTAAATACCAATTTGGTTCGAATGAATAGATAGTTAGAGATTCTACCAACTAAATATCATATATTTTTCCACTTTAACATATTAAACACTTCTTCCATAGCTACAACAAAACCCTCATAATATCAATCTACATCTAAGGTTATAGGTCCAATGTAAGATGAGAAGGAATATATTTTAAAAGGTTCTATACACTGATTATTGTTTTAAAACATATATCTATATATCTTATAGTAGTCTGTAAAGGATTTTATTAAAAGTTTATAGGTTCTATATGTAATACATAATCAGGTTCTTTAGAATCAAACTTATCTTGATTGGATTCTTCTATATCAAATTTCATATTCACATCCACTTTATTATCTAAAAGTAGATCAAGTTATGGATTGCCTATATAATCTCTCAAGATATCAATACGAGTCTTCTTTTTATCAAAAGAATCAAATTTGTCAAAAATGACATGTGTAGATTATTTAACTACCTAAGAATTATTATAAAAATTTTGTAATATTTATAAGTAGTAGAGTAGCCTATGAAGATTCCATCATCATCCATTGGATAATACACAACATGATTTTAAATTTATTTTTTTGTATAAACCTTATATGAAAAAAACAATAAAGTATATTAAATTGTATATTATATATATACCTATCTCACATGGTTTCTTCATTAGGACATTCCTTACTAGAAATCTCTTAATGACATAACATGTTATGTAAATAACTTTATCTTAAAATTACATCATCAGGTAATAATCACATAAAATAGTTATAGAAATTTTATGGAAAGTCTTATTTATCCATTCTACAAAGCTCTAATATTGATATGTTATTTGGAGGAAAATATTTTATTAATTTAATTCTTTGATAAAAAATAATTTTAATCATAAATATCAAATTCATATCCATGAACAATTCTTATAGTATTTATTTTTTCAAACTTTTCATTTTGTAAAAGTTTTATAAAAATCAATAAAAAATAATAAGATTCACTCAAAAATGACAACAAATTAACAAATTTAACTAATGAAAAATAATAAACTAAAACATAAAACAAAAAAAATTTCCACTTATACATGATATTATAGTTATTTAGAATAGTTGAATATGGATAAGATCAAAGGGTATAGAAGTAGAAATCTAATTTTTTGGTTTAAACTATTTTTTTCTTTTACCAATGTGGTATTAATTATATAGTTTATTTTAACCAATTTTTTATTTTGGAAAAATTGAAATCACATTTCATTTAGATAAATTTTTTATGGTAAAAATTGTTGTGTCTAAGTCTTATAATATAAATTCATGATTCATTAATATTATTATTCAATCCAGTAAATTTTTTCTAAAAGAATTGATCCAATGTATATAAATTTTCAATGAATTATTTATGAAATATAATTGATTTTTCAATTAAAACCATACATGTAGTGATTTAAAAATAAACTGAATATCCACCATCATAATGATGAAAAAAATATATATATGGTTATTCTTTAGCCCATCAAAATAACATACATTTCTAATAAGGATTGAATCTATATTTAAAACATATCCAGTACCAATTATCTTTACATTGGCATTATTATCAAATTTTACATGTACTCTATCAATCATAAATAGTGATTTGATAATGGAGAAATCATTAAGAATGTGCCTCAAACAAAAACTACCCAAAAAATTGATTTTATTTCATTTTGTGTGTATTGTTCACTAAAAATAATTTTAGAAAAAATATATTTTGGTACCCAAAAAATGTATGATCTTGCAATGTTAGATAAATGGGATATTTAAATCCAAATCTATTCTCATTTTCAAAACAGTATAACTTGAATTGTAAGATTTTATAAAAATGACAGCCTTCTTTTTTCCACATATTTTCAAATATCAAATGTAATTGTATTTTTCAAAATATCCAAATACACCATAGTGAACATTGGAAATATTAGATATATTTTAAATTTAAAAATTTAGTTATGAAATGTTTTTTATTAATCTTGGGGTGTTCTCCATAAGTATTATATTTTTTCTTATTGACATAGTTTTAACAGAGGATATTATTTCAATATTACCACTACAATTAAAAACAGATGAATGATCTATTGAATTATTTATTGAAAATTTTAAATTATTTATCAAGGTGTAATGGAAAAAATAGTTATAAGTATATTAATCATGTTTAGTTTTATGTCCAAAAATATATTTTTTAAAAAATTATTCTACAATAGAATCATGTAATTTATTTACAATTTTTTTATTCATTTGAGAATCACAATGGAGTTTCAAATTAGAATATTATTAATTTAGATTATAATAAAATTATTTTTCAAATAAATATTTAGATAAAGAATAATATATAGAATACACATATTATATTTTTTCCAGGGAGCTCATGTTATCATTTTAGTTAGGAATATCTGTTTTACAATCTGATGTAGAATTTTTATTGGTCATCATTAAGGAAATGTATGTATTCTTCATTGCATTTTTATAATTTTTATTGTATCAAATAATTCTTGAAGCACATATTCTTATACTTTTGTATTCTTGTAGTTTAGGGTGTTCAAAATTGTTGTGTTCAAGTTTCTTTCACTCATACAGTTTGTTTTCTTCATTGATTCCGTTATACTTCATACATATACTGATGTTTATTTTGAATGAACTTATCTTTTTAAAAAAATTATTGAATTTTATGTAAAAATGAGAAATATCATAATTTTATTTTGAATGCCTCAATATTTACTCTTTATAAAATGATTCCAAAAATTGTGTACATTTGTAATTATTATTGTCCCATGAGCTAGAAAATTTTATATATGGATTGTCCCTCCTAACTAGATTATGATATTAAACCTAAAAACCATATTAGATTCATGCATCATTATTTTACCAATAATTTATTTTTTTCAATTATTTTACTTCTATATATTTTTGAATAGTGGTTGATATTCTTCTCCAACATTCTTATAGAATTATTTAGATTTTTATAATTTGATTTGATTTCTTAATATTATTTCCCAGAATATAAATTTCATTTATAATCATAGTTATTATTTCATAAAAACATGTGATACTTTATTCCTGTATCATTATAAAGGAATCAATCTTGATTTCAACAAATTTTTATTGAAGAACTCATGCACTATCAATTACATCATAGGATACTGAAATATTTCTCATAATTTCATGTGTTGAAGCCAACTTGGAGAATCTATTGAACTCATTTGGAATAAGTACACATGTAATATTTAAAATTAATTTTAAATTCATATCATATATATATATATTTATTAGTACAATAAAATTATCTAATATCATTCATGAGAATTTTTTTAATCTTTAAATTCTTTATATATATATTTAGAATAATATTTTTCATGTAGATAATCAATTTATCTATCTATAATCTATAGTTTTCACTGATCAAATATGGTCCTATGACCATAGATATTCATTATCAATTTTCAATCATTATATACATTTGAAATTGATCATTATAACATAATCCTTTTAAATATGGGAACTCAAAAAAACCATCAACAATAATTTATTTGGATATAAATTTACAAATGACTCAATATATAATTTGATTGAAATCTATCAATTATCATTACTAAAGAATAAATAAATAATTCTAACTGAATTATTTTTATATTATATTACAATTAAAATTTTATACATAATTAAAAAATATAAGATAATTATATAACTTCATGAATTTGTAGTGTTTCAAGTCATAATGATTCCATTGTCCACTCAACTAACATTCTACTCAATGATTTTAGTGATTTTCACAATACCAAACTTTTTTACTGAGGGTTTACTAATTGAGTGGATGAACATTAAATATCTTAAAAAGTCCCAATATATTTTAACCATGATATCCCTTTAGATGGAATATCCACAACCTTACCAAACTTGATCACAAAGACTACGTGTAGATACTGAAAAGAACATGAAATGTGAAACAAGTGTAGAACACAGTTGTATGGAGAAATTTAAACATATTGAAGAAAAATCCATAAAATTTGAATTTATTAAATCAAATATTCTTGGAATGTTATTTTATTTCATGGATTATTCTTGTAGGAACAAATATAATATATACTATTTCAGGTACTCTATTTCATGTATCAAACAAATTATGTACATTACATATATAAGAAAACTCTAATATTTATATATCCACATTTGAAATTTAAATAAACAAACATGTTAAGAAAAATGGTCATGTGAGTAATCCATCTATAAAATTGAAGCGAAATGATTTTAATTTGTGAGAATCATTATTTTTTAAATATTGAATATTGTATGATAATAGAAATAATAGGATTAGTAATTTTTTTCTATTCATGGAAAAATTAACATTGTCCAAATTGATATATCCATATTTAGACATATTATTTTAAAATTCATATAGATATATAACATGACTTATCAAAATTCAAGACAACAGTACGGAGAATAATCAAAATTATTATTCGTAATATGGCTTGATATTCATCTCTAGAAATCTTGTAATCATTTTTATCATAAGATAATTCAATCATATATAATAATTTGTTAAAATACTCTTTAATACATTTAAATTCAGGATTTTATAAGATAAGGATTATAGATTTTTTATTTCCATAGTAAGATTCATTCTTTTTAGATAAAAAATTCATGTCACTTTTATTTCAATATCATAAATTGTTATATGATAAAAATTTATTTGGTTATCCAGTATTCTATGGGATAATCCATTAAAAAGGTTCTTTTTAATTCAAATTACCAATGTAATTTTCTATCTAGCTTTGTTTTTTATCTATTTATCTATGATGTTTAGTTCATATACTCTATAAGATAATCTACTTATATAATAAGATAATTTTTTTATTTTTTTATTTTTGAAGATAAAATAATTTTATGTAGACTGACGTTTCTTTAAATATATTGAGTTCACTTTGTTTGATAATTATATTAAACATGTGATAAATTTTACATGTAAGTAAAATTTATTTGACTAAACTAAATTCCATCATTCATAATATAAATATATATATATATGTAGAATACATGTCATTACCAGATTATCCATGTTATCCAAATTCCTTCACAATTTATTCTACAAATATACCATATATAATTAATTTATGAAAAATAGTTATGCTAAAATAATTAGTAAAGAAATGTGGATTTAATTAATCTTAATAAATTAAATGATAGAGATATTTTATGAAATATATATCTTTACAAAAGTTATATTTTTAGGAATTTTATGGTTTTCTTCAGATTGTTTATGAAATAATTTTTTTCAATCCTTGTGTGGGATGTAGTATGGGATATTTGATGTGACCAAGGTGATTGAATCCCCAAGTGATCTAATGCAATGGAATTAATCAAATTGAAAACTCTAGGTTAAATAATATTTATTATACTATAAATTCATCTTAGTATTTGATTACACATACATTTTTCTGATTGTGTATTAATTGTGGTGGTATTGGGGAGATTTAAAATGAATATTAATAAATTAATAATAATTTATTTCCAAGATACTTGGAATTTAAGTTTATTTTATTTCTTTAAATAATGACTTTATTTCATTATCCACATGTGCTTCATGTTTATAAGGTGTTATGAGATGATCTAGCTGAATTCTAGATGTTAAACCAGAAGACGATGATGATTCTTAAAGGAAGACAATGTTGGTGTTCTGTATTTGGTATTTAAAATTTGTGAATGGAGTGTCTTCAATGTTGAAAATGGGTAATGTTTGGAGGAGATTTATTTCTCCATTTCTTTCAAGCATTCTATGGTAAAGTATTTGGTTCCACATCCTTTTAGTAATATATATGGAGTGGGACACTAGTTGAACTTTTTATATATATTACTTAATAAGAAGGAGAGGTTTTATGGGATGATATCTATAATAATTTTGGTATTTATTTTCATTCATTATTGATGAGGATGGTTAATTATGTGGATTTTATATCTAATTAGTTTTATAGATAGAAAATGTTGTAATTTTTAATCATATTTTGAAAATTCATCATGTTTAATCAAATATATTCCAAGAGGAGTCAAAAACAAAAAATTTAAAGGATTGACTTTTCATAGTTATTTAGTATGTAATTAACCAATTTGCATTTATTTTGTATTTGTAATTGTAGAATAAAGAGAATGTGGTCCATAAGAAACTTTTATAGTAATAATCATCTAAATAAGTGAGTTAGTGGGGCTTCATGTGGGGTAATATGTTGATGGGGGATCAATGATAAGAAAAAAACTAGGTTTTTGATTTCTAAGGAGTTGATGTTGGTTTTGTTCACTATTATTCTCAAGTATAACAAATATATATGTATTTAATTGTAGCTCTATTTCTATGTGTGTGGATTTTATTGGTCTTCATCATCATTTATTCTAGTGCCCAACCATCATAATGGGCCAATATAGTGTGGGAAGTCATTTTTTAGATCATCCTTTGAAGTGTTTGTTTCAGATTTTATATTTTTAGTAGGACTGATAGAGATTTATGTAGTGGAGAGGTTATAAATTAGATACAATAAGAACTTGTAATTTACCCACCCTCAGCAAAAAATGGATGAGTTTGGCTACATAAATTTTTGAAAAAAAGGTCATTGAGGAAGTGGATTTTGGATTAATTAGTTTTATATCATCAAGATACCAGTTCTAGATAGGATAAAGATTTATCAAAGTACCATTTTTTATCACCTACCATTTTTTATTTTTTTATTCTAGTGATTTTCACCCATTCCTTATACCAACCTCATTTCACACTGTGGGAATGAATTTGGGGAGGTTTAATTTTACTTTAGTTCTAACCATGTTATTTTTAGGTTAGTTAATTATTCTTGAAACGTGCAAAATTTGGGATCTAATCCTAGGGTAGATTCGGTTGCTATTATATTTATTCTTATTTCACATAAAAAAGTACCGAACTATAATTTTCACATACCGATTATACATGTTTCATATAGTTATTAATTACATAGAGTCAAGTGTTGTGTTTTATGATTTTAATGACTAGTGTGAGGTTTTTTTAGGGATAAGGATCACTGATAAGTTCATAGAAATTCATAGACTATTTTATTTTATCTAACATAGTTATCATTGAATTTAGTAAAAGAATAAGAGATATAGCCACCCAGAGTCTTTAAGGAGATAACACTCATTTTCCATAAGGTGGTTGTGATGCTACCCTCTCTCCCCTGACATGAAATCGAGTTTATAATATAGTTATAGACTTTTTCTTCTCTGATTATAATGGAACCATATTTAATGTTTCACCATTTATACATTGGGAATGAATAATCACATAAAATATTTGTTAAAATATAATTTCACGTAGCCTAATGTATTGACATAGTTTGATCATGTGTTATTCGGGACGTAGATACACTATAGAATGAGGATGTTCAAAGAGAATAGTATATTGAATTAGGTGAAGATAAAGAACCATTACAATCATATAAGGATAAATGGTTTATTAAATCAGTAGAATGGATTAATATAATTTTCAAAGATTGATATATTTTATTATTATCTTATTATTGGGATATCATTAAGTATAATATGAATACTATATTTAGGGGTTCCTACAAACAGATCATATTCATGATTATGTTGTTCATTATCACAAATTCCCAATACATTTTCTTCGGAGTCATGACCCTTATATTCCTTAGTTTCAAGGATTTGTTCCTTACAGTGTTTAATGATTACATATTTGTGTACATAAAACTAATTAAGGTTAAATATTAGAATCATATGTCTATTTATTACCACTTTTAACAAAATCAACTCTATGGTATATTCTCCACGTTCTATTTTATGATATATGAGGTCCATTTTCATGGGAATGTATTATCTCAGTTAGAATTTCTAGTTATTTAATTAATTAAAAATAGGTTTCTTTCTTTGTTAGCACCAAAAAATGAAGTAGATGATCATAAATGTATTAGTTACACAAGTTATTATAAATATATTTTATGTTATTTATCAAATATTATGGCCTCATTGACCATCAAAACTAGTAAAGGCCAACATTTCTTATAGATTTATCAATTTTATGAATCCTTTGACTACCTAAAGGGGAATATGATCAATACTATTGTTCTATAGATATCCAAGGATAAAGTGATGTTTATGATTTCCATGATTCTTTTATGTCATCTTTGGTTGTGTACTGATGCTATAGTGGAAATGATCTCATATTGGTCTGCAAATTCATATTACTGTAAGAATTAATATGCCATCCAAATCTCTAGTTTTTTATAGTGGAATCTTAAATTATGATTTTTAGGAATTACTTCAATGAAGATTACTTCATGGTAATTATAGTCCAAAAGATATTGAGTTATAGCATATCTCCATCAAATTTTAATCTATTGTAGCATAGGATTGTTGAGATATTATAATACAATGAAAAATAGATCTACTACAGAAAGGGGAAAGATAATATGATTATGTATGCTCTGTATTAGATGTCTCGATGATATCCCATTCAAGACATTATAAATTTCTATTGATTAATATAGTATTTCATTGAGATTAATGATTATGTATAAGATGATGGTGATAATGTTTTCTTTATTAGATGATAGAGAAATCATCCTTATTTTAGTTAGTGGAGGAGTCTAATAGTGGAGACTAATAGGTAGAAGTGATATGAAATCACATATTTCATGATGATAATTCTGAGGGGTTGTAAGGGGATTAATGAAATTATGTGGTGTTTTGAGGGAGATTTTTTTCTATCAATGATCCAAGGGTATATTATTCATTTGTTACAAAGCTCAACCTTATCCATACACTCTGATATAACCAATATGAATTATAACATAAGATTCCACCTCTTGTATACTAGGTTATAGTATTATATGTTCTATTTTATATCATGAGGGTGGGTGTTCATATAAGATAATGCAGAACAACATGTTCTAGAAATTTTTTTATGTCAATGGATGTCCCATTTTAGATCATGGAGGTCATTTTGATTGATTTTTTTTAATTTTTTAATAATTTCATTGTTTTTGGGAGATTATATGTGTTATTGTGGATCAGTTGAGGAATTTTTATCATTTCCTTATAATTCTAGAATTAGATGTTATGGATGTTCTGGTGAAGAATTATTTAAATGGGGTAGCGTGGCTATATAGGGTTACAAGGACCATTATCATTGATTAAGGTCCTTATGTTAGCTCACTGGTCTAGGGAGTTCATCATCATGATTTTTTTCTTAGATGTTCTATAGAAATTATTACCAACATCAAATAGATGGTCAAAGTGAATGAATCATTTGAATGATAAAGGAAATATTCATTGGTTGACTTTTCTTATTATAATCATTTATCATCCTCCCATGGTCATGGATCCATTAGAGTCATTTTATATATAACCCTTTATTTTTCTATTATGTTGGATTAGGGTAGGCGAGTCAGTGGTCCTTGGAATAGATGTGTTAAAGAGAAAAATATAGATGGTTTGGGTGAATCATGAGTTTTAAAAGGCATCACATGGTCATATAAGTCTTATTCTAGTAATATAAGGAGATATATAGTGTTATATGTTAGAGATAATTTATTTTTAATGGTTCCCCCATATCATGGGTAGGCTAGGATTGATCAATGGAGTATGATTTCTTCTTAGTTTATCAGTTCATTTACATTATTGGGGAACATTTGTGAGGTGTAATATTGGTTGGTGATTTTACCATTATTAGATATGATCCATGATTTCTTACTCATTTTATAGATTAATATTTATATTCATGAAATATCACATACATGACTTATTGTAATGTCATATTTCATTTAATTTCTATTCATGCCTTGTTTTTAGGGGTTACCAAGATTTTATGGAGAAATGAGTGAGTTTCCATAAATTGGGTCTAACTGTGAGCCCAATTCCAGATTTAAAAATAAATTTTGATTCCTTTATATCATTTTTCAACATTTTTCATCCATTCAAATAACTACTTGTAATACCCTAACACATTAATACCACAATATTAATTTGGACCATTTAGGAAACCATAATCATTGTGGATGTGGGTTTTATTTAAGATGTTGGGCCTACCCGAAATCCCATATTCGGCATTAAAATTAATTTTTTATTTTTTAATATCTACTTCAATATTTCCGTTTTTTCGGTGATTCTAACTCTACCTCAAGCCCACATCCCTAAGGCAGGTCCCCAAACTCTCATCCCCCTAATTTGAGCTTGGATTAATCATGAAATTGGGAGAAACTTATATGCATTGCACAAATCGCCCAGATTTGAGGAGGTAAATTGATCCTTTCATAACTCCATATATTTTTATTATTTTTCCCCCATTCCAGTTCCTACATTACCTCATAATTATTGTTAGAAACTCCATTAAATTTTTATCTGTTTTAAAATTCAGATTCTATCCGATTTTGGGTTGTTTTCTTCAGGATTGTTTTGGGTAAGTGATTCCTTCTCGGTTTCTTCCATTTCCCTTAGGGTTTCCTCCCTCTTTCATTATTTTATAAAATTTCCAGATGTTAGAGTTCAATCCTAGTGTTTCATTTGGTGTATTAGTGGTCAAATATTGTGATCTAGGTCTGAATTTATCTTCCTTGTGGTGCGACGGTTGTTCGGTTGATGTTTCCAACCAAGTTTTGAGGGATTTGACACTTCCGGTAGGTGATTCCATGTGTAAACATTTCTATATGAGTTAGTTTTCTTGAATTACTTATTATTCATGTTCATAATATGCTGTGTGTGGTGCGTGAACTATTTATGTTGGATTTGGTAAATCATTTGTTTTTATAGTTTCATTTTAGCTTAAAATTCGGGGTTTTCATGTGCAACCCTTTGGGTATTGTTTGGGATTGTTTTATAACAAATTAATTTGGTTTAATAAATATTTTTTGGGATAAAAATTATGATTTTGTGGTGTATTGGTGTGCCACTAGGTCTTAATGAGGTTTTTAATGGTTTAAGGTGTAAATATTTATAGTTCTTCTTGAAAGTTATTTTGAAAACGTGTGTGTTTCATGTGGATCTTTTGTGCTATTGTTTGAAGTGTTTGTATAACACATGGGGGTTGTTTAATATATTTTTTTGGGGATTCAAATTGTGTTTTGAATTTTTATTGATGTGATTTTGTCCTTGAAATATATTTTTGAAATGGGTTTTATTTGAAAAGCTTTGGTACACTATTTATAATTGTTTTATGAATGTTTTGAGTGGTTTAATGATTTATGTAAGAGGTGAAACCATATTGGAAAACTATTTTGGATTGTTTATACATTCAAATGAAACTTTTTAAATCTGAATAGTTCTATTATGTGATGTTTATCATATTTTTAGGGACTTTATAAAATTGTTAAATGATGTGTTGGATTGTAAAAGTTATGAAAAAAGTGTTGTGGGCTATTTTGGTGTGAGTTTGATTTCAAAATGAATTTGACTGAAAAGTGGAATTTTTGACTTATGTGATGTGAATGGGGATATTTGGATAAATGTGATGTGAAATGATATTTTCATGTGAAAAGTACATTCCATGGCTTGTTGAACTTGTTTGAGCACAAAGGGAAAACCAAGGTATCTAGGTGGGTGGACTTGTACTAGTATGCTAGTGAATCTGTGGGGTTTGGCCTCAGTTTCAGTTAGTAGGGTGGAAGCTTACAACTCTAACTAAACTATGATGATGATTATTGGGGACCACTAGGTTATGGGTCTGTTCCCTACTAGTGGCTCGTGCACGAGAATGAATAATTTTTGTGGTTACTCTCACCGAGATACGAGGTACCTGGGACCCACAGCTAGCTAGTGCCTATGGGTTATTTCCTATTGCTTGTTCTCATTAGATCCTTTATACTTACCAACAACATACGATATATTTGGCTGGAAAATTTAATATCTTTTGAATTTATTTTAAAAGTGTTGATTCTTTAAATCATCCCACTTGAAAACTATTTTTTAAGTTGCATCTTTTAGAAATTATAACTAGAAATTACATGTTGTTGAAATTTTGCATGCTTTTCATCATTGAATGTTTATAACATGGAATCTCTTAGTGGTGGTATCCTATTGGGAATTGTCTCACACCCTACTTACACCCTTGGGTGTAAGTAGAGTTGGTTATTTTTGTTGTCACATGTTTGGGTATAACATTTGTGCCAACTGTTCGAGTGTTCACCGGTCATTCATGATGCGGTGTTGTGGAGATGGCTTGAGGGAAATTCCTCTTGCCATGTTGAGGTTCTTGGGCTATTCATTTATTTTGTTTTTTCCTTTGTTATAGTCTTGTTGATTTGTTTTAGACTATGTAATTCAGTTCTGATTTTCTGTAAAACTTTGTTTGGTTAGAAAAATCCAGATTTGTTTCATGGGATTCTTTTGTTGTTTTATGTTTATAAACTCGGGTAAATCGTTCCCAATTTTCATTTTATGATATCCGGGCACTTGTTCCAGCCCGTGGGGATCGTGAATGCCCTTCGAGACCTGTCACGGGCTGGGTTTGGTGCCAGTTTTGGTGGCGACCAGATTCGGTTCGTGACAAAATGGTATCAGAGGAGATTCGCTCTCTTTGGGTCATGTTATTTGGGGAACAATCGGGATAGTATGGATTTAGGATTTTCAGGACTTGGAATTTGGGTTATGAGTAGTGTGGCTGATCACCACACCTCATGATGGGATTCAAGTCGCCAGGGGAAGTTGGGATTTATCTATGTCTTTTGGTTTTCTTGGTCTGATTATGATTAGGGGAAATGAAAACAGAGTTGGGTTAATGGTTTGAGTGAGCTCGCAGAATCTGGCTAGCCATGTGGAGCCGGGGAAATTCTATAGAATAGTCTATGTGATGGTAAAGTGATTGGATTATGGCTGCCAACCATATTCCCAAGTCACCCATTGAAACTAGTTTCCTGTCACATTGTTTTGTGATTTAGTTTTGAAATCATAGAACTATGGTTTTAAAGTGTCCTAGTTTTACGAAGCGTAATGTTTTTGTGAAATGATTTGCAAATAAAGAGGGAATGGTTTGATTTATGAAATGGTGGAACTAAATTTTCAGAATTGTTTTGAAATGGAAAATAGTGTTCTTACACATATTTTGAAATCAGGAACCATATTGAAGTTGGTTTTGAAAAAGTATTTCCAATAGAGTTTTCTAAACAATCAAATGGTGTTTTAATGGGATGATATGTTTTTAACTTTATGTGAATAACATGAAAGTGAGTTATTTTCTAAATGTTTGTGTCTTTGGGAAAAGTTTTGTAAGATGTGAATTGGTATTTTGATCTTGTGGTTAGTAGTTTTGAGAAAAAGGATGTGTTGGTTGACCGTTTTGGTTTTGAAAAGTGGAAAGAATCTTTGTTTTAACCTTTGGTATTTCCATGAGTGACCATATTCATGGGGTTATATGGGATGATGGATGGTTGGTGGCATGAATGGATGAGTGCCGGGAAGGATATGAGGAGGGTGCCCAGTGTGGCACAAAAACATGCATGTGTGGGGCCGATGGAGTACCATTGGTGGATACGTTTACTGCTAAACTGTCTATTTTCAAAGAATTGGTTTTAAAGGAAAACATGAAATCTTGATGAATAGTTTGGTATGGTTTGTATTATGGGTTTTTGAAAATGTTGATGTTGTGGGATTTTTTGAGTCCAAGAACCCCTTCTATTTGAACTGTGTTTTGGGATTGTGTTTGGTCGGTAAGCTGTGTTGCAGGGACGGTTAGTGGTCTCTTTTGAAAAATGTTTTGGGATGCCTTTACGGTGGTTCCCTTCATGTGTTTGGATCTGGTTTGTGGCATGTTTTGACCAATGGACTAGCTTGGTTGGGTCCTTGGGTTCTCTCATTGGATAAGGTATGCCCCCATTAAAGGTTAATGCACAACTGAAGTGAAACCCGAATTGTTTCACCATTGGAAAATCCTCTAGTTGATCAATATAAGGATTTTTTTATCGATCATTGTTGATTGAGTCTACACCCATTCATTTCGTTGATTTGTGGATCCTCTTATAGCGGGATAGTTCTTATGGAAGGTTAAAAGAGACCTTAGTTTCTTAAGTTTCATGATTCATCGAAGGTTGAAGTGTTCTACTGTAGTTAGTGTGGATGAGTGTCATGATGGTGTCTAAGAGGGACCTTGGGTTCTTCATAGTTTCTTTGAAGCAGAAGTTATTATTAAACCACCAATTTTGAGATTTTGGTCATGATAGGATATTGTTTCCACTTTTTGGACTTGTCTTTTGTTTAGGGACTTGGAATATGGTCATGTTCCATGTATTGTTTATATCAATTGCAAGGGTTATGTTCGGTGACACATTGTGATGTTTTTTGCTCTTTTGACTGTAAAGGTGAAGTTCAAAAAATCCTCAGAGGTTCTCTGTATGTTGGTAGTATGTCTCCCTTGGGAAAAACATCAAATCCTCTATCTTAGAGGTTGGTGTTTATACGTGTCCTACCCTTCTGTTTTTTCTCACCCAAATAATCAAGGTGTGATGTGTGTGTTTCTTCTGATCAGTTGTTTTAGTGAAATGTCTAGTTTTAGTAAAGTGAGTTATGGAGTGTGTTTTGTCTTGATGAACCCATCGGGGTATGCGGTGTAGTTGTTTGTGGCATCGAAAGAAGAAGTTCCATATAGGGGTTTCCACAGCCTAACTACGAGGCCGAAGATGCTTCAATATTTTGAGCTCCAGCCATAGATCCCGGACAGAAGCTGGCACATAGTCAGGGGAAACCCCAGTGTCATTTAAACCCTTATACAATGTCCAATCCTTAGTATGAAATATCAAAAGATTTTAAACCAATGGTGTCATCATATTTCTTCTATCATTCCTATTCGGTGTAAATATGTGGGGGGTCTAGTACCCATGTCATCACACAATGTTATTCCCTCCCCCTTTGGTTTCCATTGAGACTTTGGAGAATGGTTGGAAATTTGGCTAGACAAGTTGAGCACACAGTTTTCACAGGGTTAGTTCTAACCATGAACAAACAAATAACCATGTAGATATATGTATCCACATAGTATCACACAGTTTTCCAAACTGTGCATACTAACCATGCGACCGTCCCAACTCCTTAATTTTGTGGTCTTTTCGTGTCGGCCCACGCCGGTCGGTTAAGTTGGTTTGTTCTTGTGGTGGGAAGACCCACCATGTGTATCATGTATATTAGTTTTTAAATTTCTAAGGGATATATACCCCTTGTACTAGGGAGTCTGTTTGGGCCTCCCCCTATTAGTGTCTTTATTCTATCTCGGGAAAAAATTTAAGTTGTCTCTTATGGTGGGGAGCCCATTTGTTTCTCTTCATACGATTAACTAATATTTTTACTTGGACTTGTCTATGAAGTAGGTATTATCATTTGGATATATCTAACCACCTAAATATTCCTTGGGTAAACATTGATATTGGATAGTGCCCAATGGTTTAGTTATAGTAGTGTACGTGTATCCTTGTTCGATGTTGTTGTTTATTTGGGTAAATTGATTGAGTATTGTTCAGAATGTGTTTGAGGAGTTTTCATTTGAGATAAAGCCTTAATGTGCTTTATTGTTTCAAGAAAGTGGTGTAATTTTGGTTTGTGAGAGTATTCCTTCCTTCATTGATCACTGGAGGTGTTTTGGCCTTTGGGGGAGAAACCTGGCAAGGGAGTACCTCTTGGTTTCTCAGTTGGATTTGGTTGTTGTTTTGGCCTTGTTGTGACTTTTCGGGGAGGAAAGTTTTCATGGTGGGGATAATTATCACATACATGACTTATTGTAATGTCATATTTCATTTAATTTCCATTCATGCCTTGTTTTTTGGGGTTACCAAGCTTTTATATAGAAATGAGTTAGTTTCCATGAATTGGGTCAAATTGTGAGTCCAATTCTAGATTTAAAAATAAATTTTGATTCCATTATAACTCCTTTATTTTTCAAATTTTTTCATCCATTGAAATTAATACTTGTCATACCCTGACACATTAACACCACAATATTAATTTGGATCATTTAGGAATCTATAATCATGGTGGATATGGGTTTTAATTTAAGATATTGGGCCTGCCCGAAAGCCCATTTCCTGCATTAAAAATAATTTTTAATTTTTTAATATCTCCTTCACTATTTGTGTTGTTTTGGTCATTCTGACTCTCCCTCGAGCCCACATATCTAAGGCGCTCCCCCAAACTCTCATCCCCCTATTTTGATCTTGGCTTCATCGCGAAATTGGGAAAAACTTCCCTGGATTGCACAAATCACACAGATTTGAAGAGGTAAATTGATCATCTCATAACTCCTTCTATTTTTATTATTTTCTCCCCATTCCAGTTCATACATGACCTCATAGTTATTTTCAGAAACTCCATTAAATTTTTATCTGTTTTAAAATTCAGATTCTGGTCAATTTTCGGTCATTTTCTTCAAGATTGTTTTGGGTAAGTGATTCCTACTTGGTTGCTTCCATTTCCCTTAGGGTTTCCTCCCTCTTTCATTATGTTCTAAAATTTCCAGAAGTTAGGGTTCGATACTAGGGTTTCATTTGGTGTATTGGTGGTCAAATATTGTGATCTAGGTCTTAATTTATCTTCATTGTACTGCGGCGGTTGTGCAGTTGATGTTTCGAACCAAGTTTTGAGGGATTTGAAGCTTCCGGTAGGTGATTCCATGTGTAAACATACCTAGATGAGTTAGTTTGCTTGAATTAAATATTATTCATGTTCATAATATGCTATGTGTGGTGTGTGAACTGTTTATGTTGGATTTGGTAAATCATTTGTTCTTATAGTTTCATTTTAGCTGAAAATTTGGTGTTTTCATGTGCAACCCTTTGGGTATTTTTTGGATTTTTTTATAACATATGAATTTGGTTTAATAAATTTTGTTTGGGATGAAAATTATGATTTTCTGGGGTATTTGTGAACCAGTAGGTCTTAATGAGGTTTTAAGGGTTTAAGGTGTACAATTTTATATTACTTCTTGAAAGTGATTTTGAAAACGTGTGCGTTTCATGTGGATCTTTTGTGATATTGTTTGAGGTGTTTGAATAACACATGGGGCTTGGTTAATAAATGTTTTTGGGGATTCCAATTCTATTTTGAAATTTTATTGATGTGATTTTGTCCTTGAAATATGGTTTTGAAAGGGGTTTTATTTGAAAAGATTTGGTACACTATTTAGAATTGTTTTAAGAAAGTTTTGAGTGGTTTAATGATTTATGTAAGAGGTGAAACCATATTGGAAAACTATTTTGGATTCTTTTTACTTTCAAATGAACCATATTAAATTTTAATAGTTCTGTTATGTGTTGTTTATCATATTTTTAGGGACATCATAAAATTGGTAAAGGATGTGTTGGATTTTAAAAGTTAAGAAAAAAGTGTTGTGGGCTATTTTGGTGTGAGTTTGATTTCAAAATGAATTTGAAAGAAAAGTGGAATTTGTGACTTATGTGATGTGAATGGGGCTGTTTAGATAATGTGTGATGTGGAAGTGATATTTTCATGTGAAAAGTATATTTCTTGGCTTGTTGAACTTGTTTGAGCACAAAGGGAAAACCCGGGTATCTAGGTGGGTGGTCTTATACTAGTATGCTAGTGAATCCGTGGGGTTTGACCTTAGTTTCACATAGAATGATTGAATCTTAAAACTCTAACTAAACTATGATGATGATGATTGGGGACCACTAGGTTATGGGTATGTTCCCTACTAGTGGCTCGTGCACGAGAACGAATAATTTTTGTGGTTACTCTCATCAAGATACGAGGTACCTGGGACCCACAGCTAGCTAGTGCCTAGGGGTTATTTCCTATTGCTTGTGCTCATTAGATCCTTTATACTTACAGTTTTCATACGATGTATTTGGATGGAAAATTCAATAGATTTTGAATTTATTTTAAAAGTGTTGATTCTTTAAATCAACCCACCTGAAAACTATTTTAAGTTTCATATTTTAGAAATTATAACTAGAAATTACATGTTTTTGAAAACATGCATGCTTTTCATCTTTTAATGTTTATCACATGGAATCTCTTAGTGGTGGTATCATACTGGGCATTGGATCACACCCTACTTACACCCTTGGGTGTAAGTAGACTTGGTTATTTTTGTTGTCACATGTTTGGGTATAACATTTGTGCCAACAGTTCGAGTTTTCACCGGTCATTCATGATGCGGTGTTGTGGAGATGGCTTGAGGGAAATGCCTCTTGCCATGTTGAGGTTCTTGGGCTATTAATTTTTTTGTTTTTTTCCTTTGTTATAGTCTTTTTGATTTGTTTTAGACTATGTAATTTAGTTCTGATTTTTTGTAAAACATTGTTTGGTTCGAAAAATACAGATTTATTTCATGGGATTCTTGTGTGGTTTTATGATTATAAACATGGGTAAATCGTTCCCAATTTTCATTCTATGATACCCGGGCACTTTTTCTAGCCCGTGGGGATCGGGAACACCCTTCGGGACTTGTCACGGGCTTGATTTGGTGCCGGTTTTGGCAGCGACCAAATTCGGTTCGTGACATGAAATATCCCAAGTAATTGTTTGGGGACACACTCAAGTATATGAGTACATAACATTTTTTCTGCGGTCAATCGATATTCTAGATAGTCAGGTCAAGTTGACTCATAGGATAGTAATTCACATAGTTAACATTTTGTTGAGTCATAGTTGTTTATAATAATATAACGGGGAACATGATCGATAGACGTGAACTCATTATCCATGGTTTTTTTGAAATTTTATATGATTTGAAATTGATATGGTTATTCAGGCTTAATTTTAAATGGGTTATTTCATCTTATGCTAATTTATTGATTTTTTTTACTTTTTATTTTTTATTATAATTTATTATTGGTGTAAATCTTCATTAACGCGATATTAAAGGAGTGGTTTTAAATTTTTGGTTGTTTTTTCTTCATGGCATGGTTTGGATTCACATGGTTGACATTTATTTGAGTGGTATTTTATATAATGGAATATCCCTTTCTAATAAATTACATTTCATGTAACACCCCGAGCTTCCACAATACTCTTTTCTTTGAATAATACTGTAGCGTGTGTTGTACACATCTTCAAGTTTTAACACACACCACAACAAATCAAACTAGCCGTTAGGAATAGTAATACCCACTATTTGAAATTTTATTAATTTTATCTTTTAAAATGGACTTCATTTCTAGATTCAGAATATCGGAATTATCTTAGGGTTAATTTTTGGTATTTTTCTAAAAACTTTTAATTTTTGATGAATAATGAAAAACACTGAGTTATAGTTTAAAACCAAATTTTTATTTAAATAATTATTTATTTTATTTAAATTTATTTTAGGTCAAAATAGATACATAATACTTATATTAGTTCAATGTAATTCATTGGATTTAGTTTATAATAATTATATATATATATAAATTTATTGTACTTTTCATCATCTTTTACCTGTCTCCTAGGAGAATTTGAAAATTCACATAAAACTTAATTTTACCGCTCCTGTGAGTGGAATTTTGAAAATACAAGGGGCACGGTTAATATGAAAGAGTAAAATGTGGTTCAATAAGATAAAAATAATTTTTGGTGAGTAGTAACTTTTTACTTTTATTTACCAGGGTTAAAAGTAAATAGGGTAATTAAGGGTAATAATGATATTATTATTACCTAAGACATGTCCTAATTCTATTGTATAAGTATTATTCGAGCCAAAAAAATCTTATGAATAAAATATAAACCTCTTTCATCTATTTAGATTAGATTAGTACATTTATTATTATTTAATTCAAAGAAGAGTTAAAAGAGTTAAAATCAACGTTTAATAACTAAAACATTTTTAATATAGGGTTATACATAAGATAAATTCAATTATAAATATTCATTAGAAATAAAAAAATATTTTCTAAATAATCGTATTTTATTTATAATTTTTGGATATTAAATAATTTAATTTATTTCCGACACAATGGTGATGCAGAAATTACCTAATTAATGAAATATTAAAATAATTGATATTATAAATATCCAAATAAATGTAATTTGAGACTTTTTATGAATTACACTAATTTTCATGGTTAATATTACATGCTCTAATTGATTAAATTAATTTACTTATAATTAATAAAGTTGTTAGGACTTTATCAAAAATCAATTAGTAAATAGTGTCAAAATTGACATAATAGAATATTTAAAACAAATATTATATTATTAATTGATATTCTATTATTAAAAATATAAGGTTCAGTAAAATAACTGATGTAATGATAGGTGTATCATTAATTAACCACTTGGAGTTTGCTTGGATGTATATAGAATGTTTATTAACCATATAATATAAAAATACAAAGAGACATGGTAAATGTCAAATTATTTAACTAAGAGTTAAATATAAATGATAAGGTAAATATAGTGACCCAAACAAGTCTAAAATGTATTGGTTGAAAGGATTTCGACCCATCCCCAATTTACCCTAAAAATAAGTCTCTTTGGAGCCATTATAAACTGAATATGAATTTATTATAAAATAATATTTTAAGCTTTCCAAAGGCTCCCCTCACCCCTCTTATAAAAGTGCACTCCCCCTTATCTCAAATTCATACCTTCAAAGGAATTTGGTTCGGCCAAACCCTGCCCAAATATCCTCTCAACATCCATAAATTTAACCTAGAAGCCTTAGTTTGATCATAAATCAAACCAAAGGAGCCCTTTTGGTCAAATCAAAAGGAAGAACCCGAAGAAGAGGTAATGTTTTCACCACCCTCTTTCAGGTTCCTTTCTTCTTCCACTTCTTATTTCTTTGTTATTTCCATTATAAAATAATAACTCTAGTATCTTCTTTATACTGTTATGTTATTATAAATATGGTACAACCATATTCATTATTCTATCCATCCTTTGAATGACATGTCACCATACGTGCGTACATACGGCTTAACGTCTCCACATCGTGGTGTAATTGTTATTCAATACATTATTATTAGGATGGGTATGATTTTGATGTGTACATGAAGTTAATAATAAATATAACATTATAATGATTCAGTATATATGATATACCATCCAATTATATATGACTTTAATATCAAAATATTGATATTGTCGCTCGTGTGTACGTACGGACTACCGTCACGATGAACGCAATGAGAATCATTCCGCATTATATCCATTCCTGACTAATTTTAATTTGGTGATTAAAAGTAATGATTAATAACTTTATATCTTTCTACATATGAATATTATACAACCTATCCATAACAAACATGCCTTACGTAACAAAGCATATAAAGGAAAATGAATCAGTTATCACCCAAAACAACGATAATACTAAGATATTATTAACAAAGCCATGTCAAAAGATCATATATGATATCATATTAATGTATCTGATTCTTTTATAATTTAATAACAATTACTTCACCATTATAAAAGAGGTAAACCAAACCTTGACCAAGGAAAAGTACAAGGTAAGGGTTTATTTCACAAACTCTTCATTATAAGAAGTTGTCTATACGTAATTATCTACTAGGACCTCTTTATCATCCACATATATGTTTCTTAAAAATGTATTTAAAATAATTATTAATCTTTTACATACTATGGTATAATGTCATTTACACCCTTGTTTGACTTTTATAAGATATTTATAAAGGAATCTTTCCGTAGTTTTCCAAACAGGTCCTTTTAACCTTTTCGATAGAATTAAGGGAAGAATGGTTTTTTTTTACTTATATGGTGGGTGCGGCTATTTTACGTCATTATAAAATCATCAAAGCTTCCATTACAAGCTTATAAGAATATTTTCAATGTAAATGTTTCCCATTATAATTATGTAATTTTAAAATGATTTCAAAAAAGAGATATTTCTCTCAAATAGTTTTTATTTCATCTATGTCAACATCCTTTGATGGATTTTAAGCTTATTTGAAGTTGATTTATAATGATACAAAACATCCATTTTGTATTAAGGGTTTTGTGATATGTTTGACTATGGATGTGTTATTTTTATACCATTTATGGTTTATGGATAAATTGTTGAAATTTCGTATGCTAGTTTAAATATGAATGTTTATGTTATGTTTAAACCTTTTCATAAGAGGAATGCATTGGACTTAGTAAGTGACGGGTGGAGCACACTATAGCTCCTTAATGCATCGGTAGGTCTCATGAGACAAACTAGTGTCTTGGCACAAGGCTTTGAAAAAATATTATTTGTAGTCTTGGCACAAGGCCTTGAATATGTGGTCATGATAGTCTGTCATTATGTATTCCATCATTATGAAAGTGGTTATTGATATTGCATCTGATTATTCAACTAGTAGAATATCAATGTGAATAATTAAATGGCATTATTTCATTTTATCTTTTCCACATTATGATGATGTTCCAGTTTAAAAGCCTTTTTTTAGTTATACTTTGCATTAAATGTTTATGTTTATTAATAAAATTTTCTGCTATATTGTTATCCTTATTGAGCATCTGAGGTCACCCCTTTCAATTTTATATTTTTCCCTAGATGTGGATAGGTATTTTATGAATGAACTATAGGGATAGTATGAGGGGATATGAAGACAAGATGCTGTTGTAGTTTTTTTAACTTTATAATGTAATGTAATAATTATTAATATATCTTGTGCTTCCAAAGCTAATAAACTAATCGGTCTTTCGAGACATGATCTTTTTTGATCATGCCAATATTATGTAATAATGCACCGACTTTGGGAAATAGGGGTTTGGGGTGTTACAGTTTATATCAAAGGAAGTTTAGTATAGACCTTGGAAGCTAGATTTAGATAAAATCTGATTAGATCACATAGCCCTAAGATAGACTTTGAGGATTAGTATAGAAGAACTTCCTAGAATTTTGGTATTGTAGATATTTTGTGAGTTTTCTGAGCAATACATCGCTTTCTAGATACAAGTAGGTTGTGGCGGCTCTAGCACAAATGTACCTAGGGGTAAAACCCAAAAACACCCCTTTGAGCTATACTCGAACGTGAACTAGTGCACCACAATAGGCCTTGCTGCACTCTTGGTTACGACACTCCCAAAGGATATGCTTAGGATAATTCTCATTTTAATTAAAAAACATTATGGAGGGTTTATGAGTATATAATTCCTCAAATAAAACATATTTATGATTTTGTATTATATCCATAAACTGTTCAATTTATGTTAAGTGTTTTACAAGTATGGATTTATGTATTGCGAATCATAAACTAATCTAGTGTATGAAATTGTTTTGAAATGGTTCCTAGTGGATGGAATGGAAACCGTATCAATGAAAGCACTCCTTGTAGGGTTTTTACTCCGGCTCAAGATAATTATAGTGGAGATGGTGATACAACTGGTGCTGATCAGCTTATCACCATACTAGGCCTACTCACTCAGGTTATGAATAATAACCTTACCTGTATGGATAACCCTGATCTGTAGCGAGGAGGATCAATGTTATATCTATTCATGAGGAAAAAACCAACAACATTCAATGGGGGTACAAATCCACTAGTATCTGAGCAAAGGATAAATTCCTTAGAGAAAATATTTCATGCCTTGGGGAGTAGTGAATGGGAAAAAGTTATTATGGCAGTTTACCGCCTCACTGGAGATGCTGACCAATGGTGGTCATTGATTCAAAACACAAAGGGAGATGATGAAGTATCAAATATGGAATGGAAGGAGTTCAAAGATCTTTTATTAGAAAAATACTTTCCTCATGACCATCGAGCAGATATGGAAAGGCAATTTCTGAGCCTGAGGAAAAAGTAGGATGATAATGTCACAATGTATGAGGATAACTTTTCATGGTTAGAAAGGCATGTTGCAAATTATATACGTAACCCAAAAAGTAAGATTGATCATTTCGTTGATAGGTTAATACCATTTCTTCATCGAGTATTAGTCTCATAATCCTTCTCATCTGACGAAGATATTGTCTCATGTGCTATCAAGACAGAAAAAGAATTCGCTAAGTCGAGTTACTTTAAAGAAATGCAAGAGAAGAAGAGATCTGATGATCAATCTAAAAATAGAAATATGGGGAAGAAGATAAAAGTTGAATATCCATCCTACAATAAATGTGGGTAGAAACACCCTGATACATGATTAAAAGGAATGGGAGTCTTTTACAAGTGTGGTGAAAAAGGCCACCAATCTCAGTATTGCAAGGGGAAGAAAGAAGCTACTGATGTTCAATGCTACAATTTCAAGGATACGAGACATTATGAAAATGAATTTCATAAGAGTCTAGTAAACATACCTTATAAATGGCCAAGGGATCAAGGCCAAGCTTATGCTATCACTACTGCTGAGGTAGAAGCTCCGAAAAACGCGGTGACAGGTAATTTAATGGTTTCCTTAAGTTTAGAAAATACATTATTTGATTCTGGATCATCACATTTATTCATATATTCCCATTTTTATGACAAAATTAGATATTTAAAATTTTATTTAACAGGGGATTTTACTTTTAAAACTATTAAGGGAACTATCATCGTAACAAAGTCTTGTGAATCCGTTCCCATTAGATCATATAAATGTTCTTTATCTGCTGATCTCATCGCCATAACTATGATTAAGTTTGATATAATCCTCAGTATGGAATGTATTTCTGACAATTATACAAATATTTATTATAAGAAGAACACGGTTATGATTTTTGATGATGAAGATAAGGAACAACTTATCTTTAGAGCAGAATCGTCACCACCTAATTCTAATCAAGATCCATCCCCAGTAGCTCAACTAAATTCAATTATTGGGAAGGAAGAGAAAGAAATGATTGTGGGCGAGGAATAGAATTTTCAAATTGAGGTTTTACCTATTGTGAGGGAATATTTTGATGTGTGTCAAGAAGATTTACCAGGACATCCTCCAGAATGAGAAATTGAGTTTTCTATTGATTTAATTCATGGATCAAGGCCCATATCGAAGACCCCTTATAGAATGTCCACTGTGGAATTAGTGGAACTAAAGAAACAACTAGAGGAATTGAGTAATAAGGGATTTATCTGACAAAATGTTTCTCCTTGGGGAGCCCCTATCCTTTTTGTTAAGAAGAATGATGGATCTATGAGGTTATGTATCGACTACATGGAGATCAATGCTATAACATAAACAACAAGTATCCCTTACCTCGCATTGATGATTTAATTGTCAAACTGCATGTATCTCAATACTTTTCAAATATTGACCTTAGATCTGGATATCATCAGTTGTGTGTTAAAAAGGAATACATTCCGAAGACAACATTTCAAACCAGGTACGGGCTTTACGAGTTTACAGTAATGCCTTTTGGGCTGACTAATGCACCCTTTGTTTTCATGGATTTAATGAACATAGTTTTCAAAGAATACCTTGATGAATTTGTAGTGGTATTTATTGATGATATCGTGTTATACTCCAAAAGATATGAAGATCAAGAAAATCACATGCGCATTATATTGATGACTCTGAGAAGACATGAATTATATGGGAAGTTTAGCAAGTGTGAATTATGGATTAAGGAGATTTCTTTTCTTGGCTATATTACCTTTAAGGATGGAATTTCTGTTGATCCTTTTATGACAAGAGCAATCCAAAAATGTCCAGCACCGATGATTATAACTGAGGTATGCAGTTTTATTGGTTTAGTAGGTTATTATCGACGTTTCGTCAAAAAAATTTCCATTTGGCTAACCCATTCACAAAGCTCACACGTAAAGGGGATAAAATTGTTTGGAAAAAAGGGTGGGAAGAATGTTTCGATGAACTGAAGAAAAGATTAGTCAATGATCTTATATTGACTCTACCATCAGCTAATGATGGGTTTTTTATTTATAGTGATTCATCGAAGAAATGACTTGGTTGTCTCCTTATGCAGAATGATTGGGTTATTCCCTATGCATCACGACAGCTAAAAATTAATGAGAAAAACTATCCTACTCGTGATATTGAGTTAGCAGCTTTAATATTTTCTTTGAATATTTGGAGACACTATCTCTATGGTGAGAAATGTGAGATTTATACTGATCACAAGAGTTTGAAGTATATTTTCTCACAAAAAGAACTCAACATGAGGCAAAAGAGATGTCTTGAACTACTCAAGGATTATGATTGCACGATATGCTACCACTCGGGGAAGGAAAATAAAGTTGAAGATGCTTTGAGTGGAAAAGATCATGGACTTTTGAAAAAGATGAGAGTTGAGAGGGATCCTATTTTAATGGATCTAGTAAAGATGGATATGGGAATCTCCATGGAAGGTGAAACATCAATACTTTTTCAAATGGTGGCCAAAAAATCTTTACTAGAAAATATAAAGAGTTCTCAGTTTGATGATAAAGAGTTTTAAAAAAAATATTAAAGCTGTGAATGATGGGAAATTGAGTGAATTTATGTATGAAGATAGAATTTTGAAATTTGGGAGGATAATTTGTGTTCCTGATATACCTGATCTAAAAAGGGAATTATTGGACGATGCTCATAGTTCCAATTTCTCTATACACCTTGGGAGCACCAAGATGTATATAGATTTGGAGGAAAATTTATGGTGGGACAACATGAATAGGGATATTTCTTATTTTGTGTAAAGATGTATAGTTTGTCAACAAGTGAAAGCTGGAAGGCAACAGCCTGGAGGAGTCTTGCAACCTCTTCCCATACTTGAGTGGAAATGGGATAATATTATAATGGACATTGTCATGGGACTACCAAAGACTCCTAGAAGGAATGATGCAATATTGGTCATTGTTGATTGTCTTACCTAGTCAGCACATTTTCTTGCTATAAGAGAAGATCTACCACTTGAACGCCTTTCAAGACTATATATTAATGAAGTTGTGAGGCTTCATAGAGTACCCCTATCGATTTTTTCTGATCGTGATCCCCATTTTACTTCATGATTCTGGAAAATTCTTCAGAAATCCCTGGATACTGAAATTTTTTTGAGCACTGCCTACCACCCCCAAACTGATGGACAATAAGAACATACTATTCAAACATTAGAAGACATGTTGAGATCTTGCTCACATGACATTCAGGGTATGTGGGATCAATATTAACCTCAGGTGGAATTTAACTATAACAATAACTTCCATTCAAGTATTCAAATGGCACCATAAGAAGCGTTATACAGAAAGAGTGTTTCACACCAACCTTTTTGGATGACGTTGGTGAAAAAACTAGTAGGTCCAGAACTAGTAGAGAAAACGATGGAAAAGTTGAAGGAAATCCAAAACCTCATCAAAGCAGCTCAAAGTAGGCAGAAGATCTATGCTGATATCCGAATGAAGGATTTAGAATTTCAGGTAGGAGATCATGTTTATTTGAAGGTATCTCCATGTAAGAGAGTTATAAATTTCTATAAGAAGGGAAAATTGAGTAGCAGGTACATCTGACCTTGACAAATTATAGAAAGAATTGGGGCTATAGCTTACCGCTCGATAATGCTGTCAAATGTCTCCAAAGTTCACATAGTGTTCCATGTATTACACTTGAGAAAATACAAGCCTGGCCCAACGCATGTACTCACCTATGAGGAATTAGAACTGGAACCTGATCAGTCTTATTGAGAAGAACCTGTCACGATTCTTGATACAAGAGAACAACAGCTGAGAAAACGGACGACTCGTCTGGTAAAATTTTTAGCGATAAACCATAAGATGGAAGAGGCAACGTGGAACCCGAGGAACTTATGATGAAGAACCGCCTGATTCTCTTTATGTAGTAATATTCTAGAAATTTCGAGGATGAAATTATTTTAATTAGGAGAGAATGTAACACACCAAGCTTCCACGGTACGCCATTCTTTGAATAATATAGTAGCGTGTGTTGTACGCATCTTCGAGTTCTAACACACACCACAACCAATCGAACTAGCCATTATGAATAATAATACCCACTTTTTGAAATTTGATAAATTTTATCTTTAAAAATGGACTTCATTTTTTGATTCAGTATATCAAAATTAGCTTAGGGTGAATTTTTGGTATTTTTCTGAAAACATTCATTTTTTGATGAATAGTGAAAAACACTTAGTTATTGTTTAAAACTGAATTTTTATTAAATAATTATTTATTTTATTTTAGGTCAAAATAGATAAATAATACCGATATAAGTTCAATTTAATTCATTGGAGTCAGTTTGTAATAATTTGTTATATATAAAAATTTTATTGAACTTTTCATCGTCTTTTACCCATCTCCTAGGAGAATTTGCAAATTCACTTAAATCTTAATTTTACAACATCTATGAGTGAAATTTCAAAAATCCAAGAAATACAGATAATCTCAAGTTGTCAAATGTGGTTCAATAAGATAAAAATAATTTTGGGTGAATAGAAACTTTTTACTTTTATTTACCATTGTTAAAAGTAAATAGGGTAATTAAGGGTAAAAATGAGATTATTATTACCCTAAAAAATTTCCTAATTATATTGGATAAGTATAATTCGACCAAAAACAACCTTAGGAATAAAATATCAACCTATTTGGTCTACATGGATTAGATTAGGACATTTATTATTATTTAATTCAAAGAAGAGTTAAAAGTGTTAAATTCAAAGTTTAATAACTAAAACATTTTTAATATAGGGTTATAAATAAGATAAATTCGATTATAAATATTCATTAGAAAGATAATAATATTTCCTAAATAATTATATTTTATTTATAATTTTTAAACTTTATATAATTTAATTTATCTATGACACAATGGTTATGTAGTAATTAACTTATTAATAAAATATTAAAATAATTGATATGATAAAATTCCAAATAAATAAAATTTGAGACTTTTTAAGAATTAAATTAATTTTATAAGTTAATATTACATGTAAGGACTGATTAAATGAATTTATTTAGAATTAATAAAGTTTTTAAAACTTTAAAAAAATCAATTATTAAATTGGGTCAAAATTGACATAAAATAGTATTTAAAACCAATATTATATTAATAATTGATATTCTATTCCGAAAAATCTAAGGATCAGACAAAGGACTTATGTAATGATAGGTGTATAATTAATGAACCACTTTGGGTTCTCTTGGATGTATATAGTATGTTTATTAACCATATTATATAAAAATAAAAAGATACATGTTAATGTCAAACTATTTAACTAAGAGTTATGTATAAATGAAAAGGTTAATATGGTGACCCAAGCCTATATAAAATCTATTTGATGAAAGGATTTCGACCATCCCCACCATATCCCTGAATTAAGTCACTTTGGAGCCATTATAAACCGAATATGAATTTATTATAAAATAATATTTTATGTTTTCCTAAGGTGCCTCTCACCCCTCTTATAAAAGGTCACTCCCACTTATCTCAAATTCATACCTTCAAAGCCTTTTGGTTCGTCCATACCCTTCCCAAATATCCTCTAAACTTCCCTCACTTTGTCCTAGATGCTGTATTTTTATCTGAAAGCCAACCTAAAATCCCTTTTGATCAAATCAAAAATAGGAACCCAAAGAAGAGGTAACGTTTTCACCACCCTCTTCCAAGTTCCTTTCTTCTTCCACTTCTTCTTTATTTGTTATTTATATTCTAAAATAATAACTCCAGTATTTTCTATATACTGTGACGTTATTATAAATATTGTAAAACCATATTCAGTAATCTATCCATCCTTTGAATGACATGTCACCATACGTGCGTACATACAGCTTACCGTCTCCACGTCATGGTGTAATTATTATTCAAAATATTATTATTTGGATGAGTATGATAATGATGTGTAATTTAAGTAAATAATAAATATAAAATTATAATTATTCTGAATATATGATATACCATCCAATTATATATGATTTTAATATCAATAGAATGATATTTTTGCTCGTGCGTATGTACAGACTACCATCTCCACGAACGTGGTGAGATTCATTCCCCATCGTATCCATTCAAGACTAATCTCATTTGATGATTAAATGTAATGTTTAAGAACTTTATATAATTCTGGATATGAATAAGATACAACCTATCCATAACAAACATGGCTTATGTAACAAATCATATAAAGGAAAACGAATCATTTAACACCTGAAACAACGATAATACTAAGATATTATTAACAAAGAAAAGTTAAAAGATCATATATGATATCATATTAATGTATATGATTCTTGTATAATTTAATAACAATTATTTCACCATTATACAGGAGGTAAACCAACACCCGACCAAGGAAAAGTACAAGGTAATGATTTATTTCACAATCTCTTCATTATCCGAGGTTGTTTATATGTAATTATCTACTAGGATTTCTTTATCATCCACATCCATGTTTCTTAAATTTTTAATTCAAATAATTCTTACTATGTTACAGACTATGAGTTAAAGTAATTTATACATTTGTTTTAATTTTATAAAATATTTATTAAGGAATCCTTCTGTCGTTTTCCAAACAAGGTCCTTTTAAACTTTTCAACAGAATTAAGGTAAGAATGTCTTTTTTAACTTATACGGAGGGTGAAGCTATTTCACGCCATTATAAAATCATCAAAGCTTCCCTTACAAGAATATAAGAATATTTTTAAAGTAAATGTTTCCTTTTATAATTATGTTTCCTATAAATTATTTCAAAAAAATAAATATTTCTCTCAAATAGTTTTGATTTCATCTATTTTAAAATCCTTTGATAGATTTTAAGTTTATTTGAATTTGATTTATTATGATACAAAACGTCCATATTTTAGTTAATGTTTTGTGATATGTTTGACTGTGGATATGTTATTTTTATACCATTCATGGTTAATGGATATATTTTTGACATTTCTTATCCTATATTCAAAACAAATGTTTATGTTATGTTTAAACCTTTTCATATGAGGAATGCATTGGACATAGTATGTGACGGGTGGAGCCCGCTATAGCTCCTCGATGCATCGGTAGGTCTCATGAGACAAACTAGTGTATTGGCACAAGGCATTGACAAAATATTATTTGTAGTCTTGGCACAAGGCCTTGACTATGTGGTTATGATAGTCTGGAATTATGCATTCCATCATTATGAAAGTGTTATTGATATTGCATGTGATTATTCAACTAGTAGAATACCCATGTGAATAAGTAAATGGAATTATTTCATTTTATCTTTTCTATATTATGCTGAAGTTCTATTTTAAAAGGATTTTGTTTTATTTTAAAAATTACCTTAAATGTTTTTGGTTATTTATGAAAGTTTCCGCTATATTGTTATCCTTACTAAGCATCTGAGCTCACCCCATTCAATGTTTTATTTTTCCCAAAATTTGAAGAAGTATTTTATGAATGACCTACAGGGATAGTATGAGGGGATATGAAGACAAGATGTTGTTTTAGTTATTTAAACATTATGATGTAATGTAAGACTTATAAATATATCTAGTGTTTCTAAGGCTATTAAACTAATCGGTCCTTCGAGACATGATCTTTTGTTATCATTCCAATATTATGTAATAATGCACCGAATCTAGGTAACTAGGGTTGGGGCGTTACATTTCATGATTCGATTGTGGGACATTTTAAGAGAGGGATTGAGGAAGAATACTTGATGTAGAGCTACTATCTTTTTACATGAAAATTAATTCACCATGTAACAATATATTTCATTTCATGGGTTTCAGGTATCAGTTTTTTTATATCAACAGGAGGTGTTGTAGATCATATTCATTTCCCTTGAGTGCTAGAGTTCATGAAATTTTGGGGATGAAATCTATGTCAATATGTGTTAATTTAGGTCACATAGTGACCTGATTTGAGGATTTTTATATGTAACTGTAAAAACCATGAATTTCATAAAGGAAGTCATCCTTATGGTATTGTAACTTTTCAAATTTATTTTGATGTTTGTAATCCTGACATAGAGTCTTTGGTCGCATCATGATGGTATTTTGGATGTATAATTATTTTTTTGGACGACCTTACCAATGTGAATATAGATGCAAGGAATTTTTTATTAGGTAGTTTATTTTAAGGGAATATTTGATTTTGGTGTCACCACACCATGGTTATTTGGTTATGGTGACACCCTCCATTAACTGTATCAAATATATTAGTTTTTCATGGATTAGATATGGGATATAACTGATTTTAGATAAAAAATAAAAATTCATTGTCCATTGAACTATATAAGCGTGGCCATGATATTCTATGGTAGGATTATTTAATTTCAATTATAATTATAAATTGATACGACCATTAAAATTCATCTTTTTCCCCTTGTTTTACTCGATCAATTTGAAGTATATAGTACATCATTAGAATCATTTCTCATCAATTAAATTATACATGGTGCACAGTTTCATGAAATATAGTGCTTGTTATTCATGGTGACACTCCCCACTATTCTCATTGTTTTTCTTACTATTCATATATATTGTGAGTTTTTATAGTAGATTGGTGTCACTGTTATTGGAATTATCTAATTATTTTTTGGACATCATGTTGTTATTGGTTTTGAGGCCTTTTATTTTTTTTAATTCACACATAAGATTATATTATCTATTTCTATTTTAGCACAATGACAGGTGGAAGTATTATTTGAGTAATGGGATTCAAGAATTGTCTTTTATTTTTAATATAATGGGGATGTAATATTTTTCTCTATACTTTGGGTATATTTTAAGGGCTCAAAAAATGATGAAAATTAATAATAATACTAGTAAATTGTTGATAATGTGTTTATTATATTATATTTCAATAATTTCATATATTTCTTATGACTCCAAAATGTTCATTATTTTTTAAGTTAATTGTTGATATTTATTAGATATATTTGTTACTACTATGATTTTATAATTTCAAACACCCACCATAATAAGTTTATTACATAACGACAGAAAATATATGGTCTCATGAAATATGAAATTTTTTTATTATTTTCCACATAAGAAACAAAATTTTTTAAAGGAATTCATTTTGTAAAATGGGTATTGAGGATGTTTTTACTGGGAATATTGGTTGTTACCTTTTGTATGCTAGTTAATATACACATTATTAGTGTGTTAGTGGTGGAGAATTTTTAGGGATTAATTTTTGTACTAGGATGAGTTGTTTAGTGATTTTTATAGAATGTTTTACTTAAGTGTAATTGATGGATGTGTCTATTAATGTTATGAAAAATAATTTAGTTATTGAAATTTTAGGACTAGTTATGAGAAAAAAGAATGGTTTATGGGAGTTATAATTATTATTGAAACCCCTTATGATACAAATTTTATGGTGGTTGGTTGCATGTTTTGAATATATATTGTTGACTACCATTGGAATGGAATATGTTTATTAATGATGAATGAATAAATTGGCATGTTCATAAATTCCATATGTTATTATGATTAATGCAGTGTTATTTATTGAAATAAATAAGTTACAATTTTTATAAATGTTCATGATGTGAAATGGAGGATTTATTGCAAACATTGGGTAAATTAATGACATAAAAAATATATTTTGGTTGGTAAAATGTTAATTAATGAAAGGGGTATATTATATGGTAAAATGGGAAATTATGGAAGCTATTTTGGCTATCTGTGTGGGAAATGTGGGGCTTGATGATAGGAAGAAATGGAAGTTGTTGTTAGCATAGATTACAACGATGTGGTGACTATTGTGTCATACAATAGTATTTTGTTACTATTAATCCATAGGATTGGATAGTTTATGGATATAGATGTATGTTTTATTTTTTTATAAATTCAATAGCCACCCCACCAATGCCAGATAATCTCATTGACTGTAAAATTGGTTTGGTTCTAGGTAATTTATCTAATATATTTGTTAGCAAGAGAACATCCGGATGACTAATACCACTTTCCTATCATCTCCTAAAAGTGTGGCATGTTATGTGATGGATCAATGTAGTATAAAGATAAATTTTTTTCCTGATTAAGGATACAATATTTGATATTTTGGTGATCTTGGAAATGTGAAGGGATGATAATGTGGGTTAGATACATACTGGTGGTTATTCACAGTGGGGGAGTGAATGAGAATGATTTCCTTCATGTTCAAAATAACCATCTATGATTTATATGTGATGGGTCTATGATGTGTGATGATTAGGTGATTGTGGATACATAGATGAATGTAATGGAGGATATTTTATGATGATGATGATGATATAGATGTGGTATTTAGTTTGGATTTGATATGTGATATGATATATCTCACCTCTATAGTTGATGTTTTTGAGGGCACCATTATGTTCTTCATTGTGACATGACAGAGAATAACCAATTGTGGAAGTGTTTATGGAGTACCTCTTTGATATACTCATATGATATTATTCTATTATAAATTGATGAGATATTGGTGTAGTGGTCCTTGATGTGTATGGGTGGTCATTGACCAAGTATGTGATTGTATGTTTTATTTTTCATTAAATGAACTAAAATTATGATTCATCCACATTTTTATGATTTATCTTATAGATTATCCATCATAGTATACATTTATGTTCATTAATATAATTAATTATAAACATTTTTTTGGTTTTCGACATGTTTTAGAAATTTTGGTTGGACAATAGTAGCTCAGATCTTGGAGTTGTTGGATTTTCTTCCCTAAGACATCATTATTTGTATTTAATATTGGGGGATATTTTTTAACCCAATATTTATTTACAAAGGGTTATTAGTTTAAATTTATAATATTAATTTTATTGGTGTGTTTCTTTTATATATTTCATTGGTATTTATGAGGGTAATGCCTTCTAATATATGTTGATTACCTACTCGGCTAGTCATTAACCCATAGACTATTGGAGGCATATTCTGAGGGTAACTAATATAATTACTATAGGCCTAAGAGGGGTTCATAATGGGTGTGTTACAAGATACATTAAATGTAAATTGAATAAATGTTTTCTAATAAATTAATAACCAACATTACAGAAATCAATATTATTCGTATTATTGAGACTGAATAATAAAATAATCAATATTTTATTAAATTGTAAACCTCCTCATAGAATATATAAACATCCTTATTAATATCATTTAATCAACCTTATATAACATATTTAATTACCAAATGTAGGAATATAACCATTTTTAAACTCTATTATCCATGATCTTATGGAAATATTCTTATCAAAATACCCTCCTATAAAGGATTTAGACACTATTTAATGGAGGCAACTCTAAGAATGCTAAGAGTTATCCTATATCTACTTCCTCTCTTATTTGAAATTAATTCATTGTAAAAACTATTTACTGTCCTCTAAATTTTACTAAATTATTATATATTTATGGTATTAACTTTTATATTACCTGGTATCTATAATTTATTACCCATTCCGTCTAATATATCCCTTTTTTAAGTAGTTACCATGACGAAGTAAAGGTATCAAAAAAGTTAATTTGAATTATTCTATGTTTCTATATTTCCATTATATAAAAAATCATTAATTTAACATCAAAATTATAATATTATTTTAGATAATTTTTCTAAGAATTAATTAATTATTTGTTTTTATCTTCTTAAAATATATCTTAAAAACATAATTTAATTATATTAGCATTATACTACCATATTAAATGATACTGTTTTCTATTCATTAATTCCTTTCATGTATATTTCTAAAAATATTTTTACTTTCTGAATAAAAAATTAAAAAATATATATTTTTATTTTTTTGATCCTATAGTTTTGAAATAATCATATTTTTATTTAAATTAAAATTTTATAAACAAATACATATATACAATTTAAAACAATCTTGTGAAGAAAATTTTTTTGACATGATTTTATTTTGAAATGTATATTGAGATATCAAAACCATTCACCTATAGAATGTCATAATTTGTATATATTGATGATTATAGTGATAATGAAATCACTGGAAAAGGTACATTTACTATTATGTTGATACCAAATATAAATATAGAATAGTGAACTGAACTGTAAAAATAATGGACAATGCATGGAAAGAAATAAAATAAATGTATAATACATAATAATATATGAATGATACGGATAAATAAAAATTAAATAAACACAACTAATGTTTTGAAAAAAATATATTAATAAATAGAATTTAATTATTAAAGAGGTTATATGAAATTATAATCCAGCATAGACTCTATGTAAGGGGTTGTCCACTAAATCTCCAAATGTTTCTAGTATTTTACCTATATCTACTAAATTATATTCTATCGCTCAAATAAATGGTATTGAGAATGAAAAATACTATATAAATTTGTTTTTGATGTATTAATTCTCTCTTTAAATTCTATATTGACTTATATTTCATATCATGTGTTGTTTAAAAAAGATCTCTCCCACTCTAATTAACTATTATGGTTATTATCTCTATCACTGTCTATCGCTTGAGGTTTTACCTGTTGTTTTTGTGAAAACAATATGCATTAATAGTTATTAGAGAATTTTCTCTTCATGAAAACCAATTTCCAAAAATTTTGTATTGGGTAACACACATTGTGTGTTCTTCCTATTTGGGGAATATGATATTTTTAAGTACACAATTTTTATAAGACATACACCCCATGTAATCAGAATTATAAATAGAGCCATGTGCCTGGCTAGAAAGCCCATGTAGCTGAATATAGTTGTTTAGAGTACATAGGAAGACCTTGTGTTAGTTGTATGGTGTATAAAGGAACACTACCAGGTGATGTACATGGCCATTTCATTTGAGGTACATGGGAAGGTATCATATTTATGTAACATTTTGGGTACATGATGAACACGTCTTGTAAATCAGCTTTTACAAACCATGTTAATCTGATGTACACTCCAAGGGGGGTCGTGAGGGTACAAATTATATGCTAGGTGAGATCGGTCATGTACCCCATATTTTTTACCATTTTAGTGGATTTCCAATTTTTTGTATCTTGATGCCAAGAATTTATAATTGGAAATATGAGTTTTCATCTGGAGAATTTTTCATCCTAAGTTAGGTTGGTGAAACACATGGGGTGATTTGATGAATTCTATAATGCATTTTGGATTTTTATAAAATGGGCAAGTTCTTCCTCCTATAATCAAATCAATTTGTATCATGAGTGAGATGTGGTTGAATGAATTTGATAGGTTGGTGGTTTTGAAGAAGCCATATTGAAACAGTTATCCGAGATGGGAGATGAGATATCCATCTTGACCAGTGCTAAAATATATTATATTTTATGTAATTATATCATGGTATATGTGATATTTGTTTCTGGAAGCCCAAGTTATTAGTTGTTTTTATGGATCCTATGGAGGATTAATCTTCTTGAATTTCATCCTAGATGATCCCATATAAGATGAATCCATCTTACTGCTGTTCTTTGGATCCCATATAGAATGCCTCTATTTTAAAACCATTACAGATCTAAAGTGGGATTCCTATCTTATTTTTGGATACGAGGGACCCAATGGGTTCCCTAGTGTTTGACTAAACCTAATATATTATGTCAGGTTCGGGGAGAGATCATATGAGTTGTTACCTTAGAAGTTGTTCCAAACATTTAATCCCATGAGGTTGTGGTAGCAGTGGTGCATTGAGTCATTTGACCACTCTCCCTCTTTGTATATACATTTAATTTTTTTTTGACGATACAATGTTGATTAGCAAGGTTTCTTCCTTGGGGATGGTGATGATCCTTATGTGATACTTTTCTTGAATATTATTCCTAGATGTCTTTCTTAGGATTCTACTTTTAAGAATTATTAATTTATAATCTAGGAATTTATTCTTCATATCCAAATGATGAACCTTATATGATGGAATGCTAGGAAAATTTTCCCACAATATATCCTGATAATGGTAGTAGATCCTGGGAAAGTTCTACTTCATGAATCATGATTCCATAGTATGTTTTTCATTTTATCCATATTCTCTAGGATTCAATGGACATTTCTACTCCATGGATATCGATTACTGAAATGTGTTCCATGGAAATTTCTACTCCTTGGGTCTTGAATATATATGATTTCATGAACATTTCTACTAAGTGGTTAAATATTTATTATGGTAGTGCATGTTGAGGAAATTTGTACTACTTTGTTTTCAATTCCATTGGCTTTGAAAGGAACTGAGAAACATTTATCAGGTTTACATGCACTAAAGTTGGACATGATCTATGGAAATTCTCCATAGAATACACCCATGACATTATTGAGTTTCCATTGAGATTCTCATTGGACTCGATGAGGATGCCTTGGTATTTTATTCCTTGGATATGGAAAATAAATTTCTGAAACTTTATTACACAACATAATCCATTTTTGATGTAATATAATCATTTACTCAGCAAAAGACGATGAGGATACCATGGTATTTATAACTTTGATCAATCCCTTGGGGTCTAGAACATGATTACTCCACAAAGGATTTAGTGGATTATACATCCTAATTTATATATACCTCTATTATGAGAATTTGTTTACATTATGAACTTTTAGGATAGATAGAATCACATTAATTAGAGTATTCATCATTATATGGATCGTTGATCATACTATTTGGAGGCAACTATAGGTGAACCCAAGGGTATGAAATGTATCCCCCTTTGGTGACATATATTTATCTGTATATTTTAGTTGCTTATGTTTTTCTTTAATGATTATAATATTATATATATGAGAACATGTGTATATTTATATTTATGTTACTATATATGTATTCATGCATACATGTACTCATACAAAATGGAAATGTGTTCTCATGATTGGGGTCATGAACCCAAGAGTCGGTTGTGGACTTGTTTCGTGGTTTATATCAATTACTCATACATTTTACAGTATTCTTGTCGCGACCGATAATATTTCCTTTGAAATAATGAATGTAATCATATTATATGTTCATTGTTGGATTGGTCTACTAATATTAATTCTCACTACTATATGTGCACCTCGACGTAGATGCAGACCTTAAACATTCATCTTATGTTTATCATAGATTCATTGAAATTAGGGATGATTCCTAGAGTTGGATAATCATGTGAATCCCCTCGTGTTGATTATTAGGATTTGGAAGATGTAGTTGAAAAGTTTTGTGGAGACTAGGTATATGGTTTGGTATAAAGATTCTAGTAGAATCTTGTAACATGGTTTTAGATTTTTATATGTAATCTTGTATGTATATGTGGTCATCCTCGTGGGTGTCCAATGTTTCATTTAGGGAAGGTATGTTTTCTATTTTATATCATTTCATATATTACAATCGGATGTTTCTATTTAGATTATTTACTACATAAGAACTATGTTTATTTACTATTGTGTTTGATACTTAGTAAAATAAGTAAATTAATTACTCTAATATAATGGCATAGTATCCCCATTATCACACCCTATTCCTTTATTGATATTTAGACACCACTATCATATGGGTAGTCACTCTTGAAACCACATAGTGAAAAAATAGAGCACTTGTTTAGTTTCATCTGGTTTGGTACATTTTAATTTGGTACAATGGAAGTCATTTCTGTTAAGTTATTACATTGGATATGGTAGATATGAGTATTAGGAAGGTGTCAAAACCATTGATGTATGTGATAATGGTGTTTTGAAAAAACATTTTCCTATAATAATTCTTGGTTTATATGTTCATGATATTTATGTTTTTATCTTTATTTTTTATAGTCGTAAAAAATTTTCACATTGAGTGAGGCACATTTTTTTAGATTTTATAATATATTATGGATAAAATCTCATGTATTTTGGTAAGAGGATAGTCATTTATTTTTAATCTTGAATGGAAAAGTCAATAGGTGTCTCATTCATCTTATTGTTCATGTATGATTCATATACTATAGGCCTTCAAGAGTGCGATTTTCCTAACAAAAGAGGCATATTATTTATAGTGTCAACAAATACCTAAATGGTGTTATTTAAAATAGGGGTTTGGTGGGATTATACATAATTTACACTACATACATATATATTTTATTTTTAATGAAGGTAATGTAGGTCCATGTTGAGGCATTTGGTGATGAGGGTAATGACTTATCCCTCATGCATTGGAGGTACAACGAACATAATGAGTGTTAAGGGAACATGATGCCCATATGGTATAACCTTATGGGTGTATCCATTAATTTATTAACTTCTATTCATATAACCATGTATGATACCAATGGTTACTAGGAGGTTTATTGTGAATTATACCTTGAGGAGGTGTTACCATATACAAATTCATTAAGAGTGTAATTTTGACGTCTTTTTTAAATTATTATCATGGCCTATAGGGAGAAGTTTCTTTTTGAGAATTCTGTTAGAGGGGTTTAATTTTTTTGGATAATATGTTAGATAATGTGCCCATATTATGAGTCTTGATCAATGGGTTGGGGTAGGAGACCTAAAGGATCATATTTTTAACTCAAATCCTTATAGGTTGATTTTTTTTGTTCAAGGGAAACCTATGTGAGTGGATGGGTGTTGTTTTTAGATTCCTTCTTAGGTAGTCAAGTTGGAAATAAGAATTTTTTGAGAATGAGGTATTCTTGTTTATTGATTATTGTGATATAAAAATATTGATGCCTTCAACTATGAAAAATTACCTAGGATAATTTGGTATCAATAATGGCGTTTATGGAAGTAATTTTAATGTTTTTAGACTTCTCAAGTAGTGTTTTTATTATTTCTTATATAGACAGAGTGTGGATTTTATACTCATGACTAAAATGATGTCGAGTGACATGAGTTCATGGAAGAGGTCATGAATCAAGTGTGGTGCCTGATTTTTAAGATTAGTTCTATGGGAGTAAATGTATTGTTGGAAATAACATTCCATGTAGCACATATATAATATCTTTATGATTGATGACTCCCAAGGGCATGATTTGGGGGATAAAATTATATGTTGTTTTACATGATACTATTAAAATCATAAATTGGTGAGTGGTTAGGTGCGAGATGAGGACTGATGGTTTCAAGGACATTCTACTGTCATGGTTTCCTTGGAGTCGTGATGAAATGATAAATTTCCCTTTGAGGTATAGGAGATATTGATAATTGATCAGCCATCATGTGATGGTTTACCAATGGTTGTACTAGGACAAGAATTATCAAGAGATGTGATTCTAGTTGTCAGTTAAAGGAAAGTGAATCTAATTTTCCTATGAGTGTGGCATGGAAAGAGTTGTAGAAATATCATTATTGAACCATTGTGTACTCATGGCTAGATATGATCATTCCATATCTTGAAATAATTATGAGTGTGATGAGAGAGAATCATTTAGACACAGAGCTTCATTTATTTTAATTTTTCATTATTTCTTGAAGATGAAAACCAATTGTGGTTTCACTCAATTAGTGATATAAGGTAATCCATATGGTGGAGAGTACACCATTGGCTATTTGAGGATAGAGAACATCATTTTCATCTAAAAATAAGAATTTTCCCTGATCTGATGAGCTCATAATTAGGTTTGAGATGATGATATGTGTATTCTAATGGTGTGGAGTACAAGATAGGTCATAGTTAACTATGTCATGTTTAGGTGGAAATTATTAAGGTTGTGATACTGCGTGTTGGATAGTCAAGATGATGCTTTTGAGAAATATTCACAGGTTTAGAGAGTGCATGTTTTATTCCAAAATGGCTTCTCTCAGATGATGAAATTCATGGTGGGGTGGTTTTAGGGACCCATGTTATTTTGGGGATAGAATTTTGAGCTAAAATTTTAATTTTTTCTTTTGGATACATAAAAGGATGAATTTAGACTTTTCCTCAAGAATAGGACAGTGGATATTTTTATGACCACTATATTTGATCTAGATTATTTTTTTACCCTATAGAAAAATGTTGTACAATTTTGAATAGTTTTAATTTGAGATGAATATTTATTATATAATATTTAATATTTAATATATTAAATATTTATTTCCTCCCATAGGTTCATGTAGACTTATTATTTTACGAGAATGGAATATTGGTATTATGTCACCTCTATTGAGTTAGTAATGAGGATTTTTTCATAGTTGGGAGATTAAATGTGATTTGGAACTGGGGCCAGGCTAGGACCCCCTTTCTTTTATATTCTTTTTTTACCAATTTATTTTATTATATTATTTTCCCTCCCTGGATTCTCATGTATGCCTAAGGGGATCCCCAATAATCATTCGACTGGTTGATAAAGGGTGAAGGATGGAGATAAAGAGGGAGTAAGAAAGAGATTCACCACCTCGGAGCTCAGGACGCACCATATCATCAAAAAATCAAAATGGATTTTTGAAAAAGGATAATTTTATGAGGCTTCTACCCAAATGTAGGATATTTTTATGTGTTTTTCTAAATTTCATTAGATTTTTTATTTTCTAGTTTTAAAACCCTTATATAATTTCTTTGGATAACTTTATGTTCAGCCTATTCTCTTGGAGAGTGTGGGGGTTTCATTCCATTTGGAGGATATTTATAGGAAAACAAATATACACTATGGGTAACATTGGGAACAGACTCAGAGTATTCATATGATTTAAGGAATATTATATTTTGGAAGTATTCTATGTTAGTGGGATATAAATATCATGTACTACTAATCAAGAATCATATTAGTACTTATCTAGATAGCTTTTGTAGGGGTACATTGTCATGTATAGTACATGGGAAGATCCTGCGTGGGTTGCATGTCGTTTAAAGGTACATTTCATGGTGATGCACATGTCCAAAAAATGTGAGGTAAAAGGGATGTTACCTTATATAGGATAAATTCTAGGTACATAATGAACACACCATGTACATGGTATTTGGAGCTCCATGTATCGTTGATGTGCATCCCAAGGTAGGGCTATGAGGGTACATGATTTGATTCTATAAGTGACACAATATTTACTCCTCCTTTGTTACCCCTTTTATGGGGACACATGTTTTTTATATCATGATGGAAATGTGTTAAAATTGGACACATTATTCATCCATCCTTAGAATATACCTCTTTATATCACGATTGTGAACCTCGTTCAATGATTTAAGGACTAATATGTGTTACTGTGAGTTTGTATTAAATGGATAGGTTCCTCCATTAGTAATCAAATCAAGTAATCTCCTTAGGGAATGATGGGGGAAGGAGACTGATAGTTTGTGTGTTTAGACCATCCTTTATTTTGAACCATATCAGAGATGTTCCGTGAGATATATGTCCTAATCGGTGCTTATATATATTTCCTTTTAAGTTTGTGTCCCTTGAAATATATCCCATCTTGTCCTAGTAAGTCATGTGATTATTTTTTTCTGGGGATCCCGATAAGGATTCCTCTTATTACGTTTTGAACTAGAGGATCCCATGTAGAATTCCTCCATCTTAAAACTAATCTGAGAATCCTATGTAGGATTCATAAGATTAAATACTACTTAGGATCTTGTATATGATTCCTCTCTTGTTTTTGACATGAGAAACCTAGTGGCTTCCCCAGAGTATTACCATCCCTAATATTGTACAATAGGGTTGGGTAGAGATGGTAGTGGGTTTCACCTTAGAACTCATGGCCAACATATAATCCTGAGATTCAATGGTATTGTTGGGTTGAGTCTTTTGGCCACTGTAACTCTATTTATTCTATTTTTTATTTAATGATGATGTAGTGATGATTACTAGAAGTGAATATTAGTTTTTGGTTGTATATCTTATAATTATGAACAATTTATTTGGGATGCCCAGATGTGTTTCCCGGGACCTGCCTTCTGATCCTTATTGATTTGGATTCATATGAATTATTTCTGGGATCATAATGTTTAGACTTACATGATCGTATACCTTTTAAATTTCTTATCCATGGATCCCAATTATAGTGGTAGTTACATTAGAAATTTATAATAATTTGATATAGATTTTCTGGTATGGTGTCGACATTTATAATCCATGAATACCTATTATAATAGTTGTTTCTTAGGAAATTTATATTTCATGAGTCCTAATTCTATAGGATTCCAAAAAAATTTATACTCTATAGATCCCAACTATGGTAGCAGATTATTGGAAATTTATACTCTTTGGATCCAAATTCCTTATGATGTCGTGAAGATTTCTACTTCATGGATCCGTATTTTTAATTGTTGTGGATTCCAAGTACATCTATACTCCTAGGAACTAGATAAAATTGGATTATTTGGGAATATATACCCATGGGATTGTGCTTTCATGTAATTGCATTAAACATTCTCCCTAGACTCCACCCAAGATTTTTATAATTTTCTGTTGAGATTCTCCATGGACTCAATATGGATGCCTTTGTCCTAAATAACATGGATCTTGATTTTCATGGTTTGAAATTAGTTTGTATGCTATAGTTCATTGTGGATGTTATACACTTGATTACTCAACAAAGGATGATGAGGATTCCATGGTCTTTATACTGTGGATCTGGACCATGGGATATGAAACTAGACTACTCAGTATAGGCTGTAGTGGATGATATTTAATGGTTTATAGATTAACCTTGTCAGGTTATAAGATTATGTTGAGACTTGTTAGACTAGAAAGAATCACTTTTATAGGAGTATCCATCGACATACAATATCCTTGATTGTAGTGTTTGTAGACGAGTACATGTGAACCCAAGGGTAGGACATCAGTCACTTGTTTTAATGTATCATTCTCAGTGTATATTATTTTATTATGTTTTTTATCCATTCTAGAATGAGTATTTATATGATCAGACACACACACACACACATAGAGAGATACATATATATTATGGGAATGTATATGTATCCATGAATACATGTACTCCAATAATTTGGTGTTGTGCCATGATGATTTGGGTCATAGACCCAAGAGTTAGTTGTGGACTTTTTATGTGGTTCATAACTATTTATTTACTTTTTACTAATTTCATGGATTGACTAAGCATATTTTATGAGCATGCACGTACAACATTATATAATAGGTTCTTCATTATTGTAGCATACTGAGATCATTTATCACCCATGCATGTGCTACTCAGTGTGTTTGAATACATTATGTCTTCATATCATGTAGATAATAGTTGACTAGTAGATAGGGTTGAGGAATATAATTGGGTGATCGATCATAGATACTCATGTGGATTGTAATGATCAGGATGATGTACCTAAATAATTTCATGGAGAAATGGTACATTGTTTGGCTTAAATATAGTAGTATATAATTTTACATTTATTTTAGTTTATTTTATCTAATCCTATATGTGTGTATGGTCAGACATGTTTGTGAGTAGTGTTGTATGTTTCACATCTCTATTCAGGAATTAATTATATTTCATTTGTTATTACTGCATGTAACTATTTAGTATATTTACTAATTTCATACTATGTTTATTTACAATTGTGTACGATACATTGTTATTTATGTTGTTTTTTCACTAATATGAGGGAATATACTTCCCATACTGACACCATAGGAACTTACTGTTATTCGGTAGCCTCTAGTGTATGGAGACGCGAATCTGAGGACTTGTGGAAAATTTCCTTGGAGAATTGGTTTAGTGGAATCTGAGATGGGATGTTACATAAGTCAAAATAATCCTCTAATTTGTTGTCATTGTACTAAAAAATGGGTTGTTTGGTGAAAATAAAATTTTTAATACAGACATGGTCTACTAATATTGTTGTAATTACGTATATATAATAATGTTATACAATAAGATTCCATCTATACATATTCCATTATTATTTATTGGTAGTAATTTTTTCTTATTGAATTGTGTTCACCTAGATAGCCTTAACATTTATTTTACAGTTATTAGGTAGATCAGTACAACTAATAGTTGGGGTGAATTAGATTTATACTTTTACCACTCCTTATTTTAGAACTAAATTCAATAAACAAATAAATTCATAAAGTTATGAAAAATAATTACCTCAGCCTCATCTCATATGAAATAAATAATAATGTGATTGTATCATAAATTTACAAGGATTACCTTTGTAATCCTACAATATTCCACGATTTTTTATCTCCCCAACCACAAATTCTCCATAATGAATGCATGTGGTTATGAAAAGTACATTCCCAATACTATCAACATTGATTCCTACTAATCTATTTATCATCAACCCTAAAAGAGAAATGAATATTATCATCTCAGAATGAAAAATGTTGTTTTTACAAGAATATGAATGTTCATTAATGTTATCTTGTTTTCTGTAGCACCACATGAAATGGATCAACTATGTCATGCCTCCTTGATTGGAAGATCACCACATGAGTCTCCCTTAAGTACATAATTAATAAATGAGTATGATCATGTATTCCTATATTTATCACCTACTTTATATATTAAAAGATCTTAATATTTAACAATTACTCAAATACTGGGGAATAATGGGACTCCTCCCCCTTGAACGATTCTCATATTTGTCTTCCTTCTTCTCCCCTAAATAAAATTTGGTATTAGGATCTCTCAGCTTCTCAATTTCTAGTCACAAATTATTCTTATTTTTTTTGAATCATATATATGAACTATGTAATCCTTACTATTACTTAGAAAAATGGAATATTAAAAGAACCCTAAATATTAGAAGTACAATTTACATCCTTTCTAAAATACGTCAAAAACTAGAAAATTTATTCTCCCATTCAGAATAATTTGAATCATAGTTAAAAAATTTACGTAAATACCATATGACATGGGATATTTTTCCTCATGAGATATTCATAAATAAAAATATCTTATTTTAAAAAATGAAAATAATTAAACATCCTTTTGAATTTAGTCTATATGTGTATATAAATATGATGTGGAAGCACATATCATAGTGTTTATCACATATCAACACTGACTTTTTTATTTCTTTATATTTCTTAATATAAAATTATATATAAATTTTCTATAAATTAATTATATGATTGATAGCTCTCACAACATGAAACACAAAGATAAATGATATGTGGAATATTTATTATACAAAAAATTTAATAATAATTAAATAACCAGCAAATAAAAAATATTTTAAAATATTTGAAAATGAATAGAAAATATTATTAGGATAACATAACACTTTAAAAAATTTAATAATATATTTTTTTTATATAAAGAATTTTCATTTAAAAGATATTTTTATATATTATAAATTTATATTCAAAAAATTAATATCAATTTTTAATTACCCATATAAACATTACCACACATTAGATTTTATAGATTTTTTTTAAATAACATATTTTTAGTGAATAGTGCAAAAAATTGTAATTTTGTTAAAATCATCAGTTTTGTAAAATAATCAAACTAGATAAATGAAATAAAATTTTTCTAAAACATTTATTATTAAAATTAATGATTTAAAATAAATAAAATAATTTGAAAAATATTATAATGAATCTATAAAACAAATTTTTATCATTTCAAGAAATTAAAAATTATCTTACCCACAAAAAATAGTCAATTATTAAAAATATAGTTTTTTTCACTTTTATAAATTGGATGAAGATGTATTTGATATTTGAGGTCCACATGTTAATATTATTTAATAATACCCATAATAATTTTTTTCGTATAATTATTAATATAAGGATTAAATTTAATGACTCGGATAATGATAATACAGTTATTTTAAAAGAATTGTTTTGTGAATGTTGTAAAATTTTGGACTAATAAAATAAATTATTTAATTATCAAAATTGAGTTAAATTTAATTGTAAAAACTATATATAAATTTATTATGAATTATTCAATAGGTATCCGAAACTAAATATGATTACAATTAGTTATTAATGAAATCCACATTTCTTATACCAAATTTTTTTCCAATATATTTAATTTTTTTTATTAAAAGTTTATGTTATTTTATTTATCATTTAAATATGATTATATGGTGACTAAATTTAGGTTCCTCACACCCAAATGTTTTAAGAGAGGTTAAATTGTATATTTAATTGTAAAAAAATTACATGGATAAAAACTAGTCACCATAGAAAATATAAAAATTTTGAATTTTAAAAATATTGGGGTAAAATTCATGACACATGATTAAAAAAGACTTTATAATTATTTTTAGTGGATTTTTTTTTAATTCTCTCTTAACACTATCACATACTTCTCAATTTTTTTCTATTTAACCATAGATATTTTCCTTGGATTAATAAAAATAAAGAGTATTCACATAAGATACTTATTCTTTACTTATAAAAGATAAACACTTCCACCCCTTTATGTTACCCGTATTCCATAAAATACTATCATGTAAATAATAAATATTTTTATTCATAGAAACATATATCATTTTCATATTTCTTTTTCCTTATTTATATATCTTAATCCATTTATTTTCATGGATAGTTTCTAGAGAAATATTTACATCCAAATATGATTATTATATAAACCTCAACATTTTTTTCCATATTTTTCACTTTTAAACTAAATGTATCCATACTAATTATAGGGCCCTAAATTTTTTTCAATGGGATGAAAATACCCCCACAAACACTTTTTAGAAGGAAGGAAGTACATTTAAATTTATAGAAAAGTGAATGGACTCAAATTGAGTTGAAATTAATTATAGTAACAAAAAGGAATTCAATTTTAAAATATATTATATGTGGACCTCATACCATCACCGGGAATGGTATGTAGAGATGATGGATTGTAAACTAAGAGGTATGTGAGACGATCTGCGAACCGCTGTCCCATGAGGAGATGACCATTGAGCTAGGCAGACTGTGAACTGAGTTGCTGACAAATTCATATGTGTGAGGACCATTCGCATACCATGCCTCCAACTCATTAGCTCACGAAAAAAGATAATCCCCAGGGTTCATCAAACCATTATTGTGAACCAAGCCTCCACAAACCCAGGGTGACCAAGTCTTCTGCAGGTTTGGATATTGCCTCAATGGGCCTTCGCCAATGGTGTTGTGTTCCCAATAGATACAATTTCTCTGATTCTATATTAAATGATCATAGTATAAGTACAAAAAAGAGACATAGAGGTATACAGATAGGGAGAAGGATGGAAGACGAATTTTTTTGGGAGACTTAGATATTCCCCTCTGGCATCCGTCTTGTTTCATCAGCAAAGACCGAACTGCGAACCACTCCCTCTATAGATACAGTATACCACAAAACATAAACAAGGGGAATTGAATAATAATAATTGAACAAAAAATGTAACTGGTGAACCAAGAACCAAAGTCTTCTCATGGATGAACTGCATGCGAATGATGATCCTTCAGCCCCACTTCAATATTGTTCTTTGGGCAGCGTATTGCTACGTGGACTGAACCTAGTCCCATGTACTACCTCGGTATGAGGACGGGACCGAAAGATGAATGATGAGTCACGTACCAGAATGGTACGTGGTTTCTGATACCCATTCCCATGTACCACATCAATACATAGACGCCCCTTCTACCCGCATACCACTATGGTATATGGAGCCTCCCCCATCGCGTATAAAAAGTCAGTACGTGGAATGGGGTATTTTTGCAGATTGTTTCTTCCAGTTCCAACCTCAACCCTCTACTACCTTTCATTTCTCCATAATCCCTCATCTAACCATTCCTCTGAAAATAGGCCAAACCCTCCTCAGAAGCCATAAAACCCATATAATCAAGCCATCTGGTGCATCAGCGCACCCCATTAAGTCTACATACCCATGGTATGCAGTGTCACGAAGTCTCTCCTCACAACAGTGTGGGATTTGGAAATTTATGTGAGGCTACATTCCCACAGTAACCCAGAGCCATCCATGGGATTCTAATGTGAACCTCTCCATTCTAGGGATTATGGGAGATCACTTTCTTTTCCATTCAATTAGGAATAGTGATCAGTTGAAGGGGTTATGTTCGCTCCCCACTTTGACATGGTAGAAAATCCTCCCCCTCCAAGAACATGTTCTGGGGCCCTCCCACTGAAGTATGCCAACAATTTTATGAGGAAGGTTCCCATGAAAAATAATTTAATCTCACATTAAAGTGTTATTTTCTCTGCACCCTCTCCCACAGTCTCCCCCACCTCTTCCGATGTGGGATCTCCCTCCCCCACCTACAGGGGAGGAGGCGTCTGTGTTGTTGAATCATTCATATCTTCTTGTTTCTCAAAATGAACATGATTCATGTGTGATTAGTGGTTTTTAAGGATTACCACATCCAAATGATACTAAACTATGAGAACATTAATTATTGATCAAACCGGGATACATAGGATGCCTTCCAGAAGGACCGAGCCCAAAAGGGTTCCAATCCCAAATGGTCCACCCAATCATGTCCCCATAAATGTGCATCTCAAATGTGTATGTACCAGACAATCTAAACTAAATGGGTACTGATTCCCCTCATGATGATACATTTGAATCCATTATTACTGCCCCGATCAAAAAATAATGTCACCTTTCATCCCCCTGGATGGAAATAAATTCTAGAGCGGCTTATTATATTTGTCAAGTCATCGTCACCTCTATGGCATGAAATATATGCATGCCTAAATTGATCCTACAAACCAAGGGTATCACATGGACACACTTTTTGGGAATAAACCCAAGATTCAAGAACATGTAAACATGACATAAATCTTTAAGAGTGTCCTAGAAGAGGTAAAAATCATCCCTCAAATGGGTGTGGTGAGCCTGATCTCCCATCCACATGACCAGTGGACTCCTTAAGTGCTGTTGTCCAAATTTTCAGCCAATGAGCACCTGTGTTTAGAATTTATGTCCATGAATCGTGGATACTGTGGCTGATGGGTATTCTTGGATTCACAAATAAACACAATGGAGACCATCTGAGGAAGTTATATCCAAGAAGGATCGATGATATGAGTTTTTGAGCCCCACATAATCGCCCGTTGGGACCGACAGTTCCTCTATGGTTAATTCATCATTATTTAAGGGATAATGACATTTAACAAGCCGAAACAAAGGAATACAAAATTTAATGAGAACCTATCCCTATTGAAAAAGGGATGGGTGATGATCCTCATCATTAAATTTCGACACTGCACACTAAACATTCCACCAATGAATCAGAAAAAAAATGGTGAACCCTAAATGAATCCTTAACCAATGTGGAATTTCTACCTTAATGATAAAAGGCAAAATTATAATGCATGTCAAAAAATTTTGTTTTCACCATTATCTGAAAAAATTCCCACCTCATAGGTAGAGAAAAAAGCATGAAATCGACATGAATCCTTAACCAAGGTGGCAGACTCACCCCACTCTGTCACCTTCACAATATAGAAAAAGAAAAGGGGAAAGGGTCATGCTGAATTGCCAAATATGCATTTTTTTAAGGAATAAATGTTTGAAAATGTTTTTTGGTTTCTATTTCACATATATATATTTCAGGATCCTGTAAAGTGACCTTCAATCCAAATGAAATCCGACCAACCCATGCAGACATGCACATCAGTGATCTCACAGGTGGTCGGTGCCCCAATAAAGAGCATGAACAATTGCCTACCCAACATTATCAATTCTAAGTATCCACTATGTTGATCAATGGGTAAAACCAAAATGGTACTCTCCCCATGATAGAGGCCCCAAGACAAGGCCTTTAGTCTGAAAAAGTCCTCTAGCCACATTTTTAGTTGCTACCGACACCCCAACACATGGCGGCACAAATGGTCGTCTCAAATCATTTGGGGAACATGTACATGTAATGAATCAATGAGTACCACCCTTATCTCAGGGGGGTAAAAAAAGTCATTGGGGATGACTTCATCTCAACTACACAAGGGTCCCATTCCTAGGTCCCCTCCAGAGAGCATCGTCACCGACACTGGATGACTAGGCCTCCTCCTGCCAAGGAGGACCTTATGTCGAAGGCACCAACCAATCTCTAGGAGACCCTGTCCCTTCAGGCTTCCCGCCAAAGGCATTAGATATATAATAAGTAACATTCTATCAACATGGTTCATGAGTAGCATCTATTCCATACTAATGTGGTGTCATTCAACAATCTGACCTAGGACCATGCCCCCTCCACTCAAGCCCACCGTGGAAATAGAGTAGCACAATACGAGCACACACACGTTCCTTCTAATTGTTGTTGGTCCCGCTGTGTGGATATAGAGGCAAACTACAAGCTGATGAAGATATATGTTGAGCCACAAGATTCTCTCCACCCATATTGGGAGGCACTCAGTTACACATAGTCAAAAAAACATGATGATGCATATCAAGTGCGCCATCCAAATTGGGAGGTAACCGAATACAAGAAGAGTAAAATTCATGCAGATGCATACAAATCCCATGAGACTACTACAGTGACACGAGAGCAGATGAAAATCCTTGCTCGTGAATATGAAGACCACCAGTAAAATACAATGGATAAAAGAGGGGAAAACTAGGGATAAACTCATTCCTCTATCCTAGAATAGAAGAACTGCCAGTATCTACTAGAGACTCATGGAGGACCAAAGCATGTGAAATATCCTGCTTCGATATAGGATTGGTTCTTCATACTCGTGTCATCCAAATATGAATCACAAAACATCATGGGAATGATGTAAGGCCAGACATCGATTCCAGACCACATCCTCAACAAATACTAAGATATCATTGCATTGATGACAAAGGTGAGAAATCAAGACCACGACCCGGTTTCTTTGAATGTAATCACTATCACTCAAAATGGGTTAGTCACTCTGGAATTGTTATGCATCCCTGGTCTAGTCTAGGAGGGTAGACAACAATATCATTCGACATACATACAATTGTATCGGGGACATATATGTGTTCCAATTGGGGGACACCTACCCAACTTCGTGGTGGCTCCAGGGAAGGCATATATCCCAGCCAAGACTCAATATGTCTGTTGGTTTATCCAAATGAAAGAACGAGACCCAAAATGACTGGTAATCATATATGAAGGGAATTACCAATAGAATATGGCCCCGATTATCCTCAAGAGAGTGAAAAAAATTGATAAGTGGAAAAGGAAATCAGAAATTGAAGAGCACATACATGATCCATCTCTACCTGATGCTGGGGTTATTGACACCCTCAAACATATATCAAAAAATTCCCAAGACCATTCCATTCCATTACCAAAATATGGAAGTGGTAGTAGCTGTTGCAAAGGTCCTCCCTACAATATCACTATAAATAGATCTGAAGGGCCTCCACCTACCACTCACAAGGGCTTACTCTATGGGGAAAGAATGATTGATCACGAGAGCCTATCTTCTGAATCAAGTCATGGTAGCCCTCCTCTTGACCTAAAGATCAGGCTGCAATAAGGCCCTCCCCTTAATTTTTTCCACCTTGATGGTCCTCTTTAAGGTATACGATAAAGATATTCTTCTCCCTATAGCCGAACATCAAATAATGATGGTAATTCCTACTATAACAGTTGTCATTGAGAAGGCCATCCCTGGAATATCATTTACTCTTAAGGCCCACCCCATTGTAACTCCATGCAATGAGAAGTCCCTCCCTTAATTGCAATACATCCTAAAGGACCTCCCCAGGATGTGCACTACAAAAATTCTCCCCACAGCCAGATATCAAGTCATGATGGTTGTCCTCGCAATGATAATATTCATTGTAGTGCACCTCCCCACAATGATAATTTCTATTAAAGTCCTCTGCTCAGTGAAATTAGCTAGAGGAAAGGGCCTCCCCTTTCTACAGCTCACTCCAAAGGTCCTCCACAGGGTATACATCTGAAGGAATAGTTTCACAGTTTGACATCAAGTGGTAATAGAATCTACATCTATTGTAGCTCCAATTTCAAATGTCCTCCCCACAATCAAAATTCATGATGGATAAAAGGTACTCCCCTTTCCGAAACAAATATGAGAAATGCCCCCTATACCGAGGCACTCCGAAAAATGGAGTTAGACACAATGGGAACTCCGTCTATAGTGAGTGATACTCTTTATCAACAAGAGGATGGTCCGAGTCCTCACTCATATTTAGACCCACCCCCATGGAATCTGAAAATCAATAAGGTTCCCAACAAACCTATTTATTGGAAAGAAATTATTAAGAAGCAGTCTAGATGGGAATACCAAGTATTGTAGCCTCCTGATGAACAACAACATGATATGTAGCTGGTGAGAAAACAACTAGCTAGGGATAATATCCCAATGATGTATTGCACTATGAACACTTCTCACTTTGACATGCCAAAAGAGTTCTCTAGGAAATGCATAGATGACATTCACCTCAATATATAGAAGAATTTTTAAAAGATGAATGAAAAATTCTTACCCTATTAAGGGTATGCGGACCATGTCAACACGATAGGAGAGCATCGCCATCTAATTGACCTGGAAGCCCTCTCGTATGCATGGCAGCCACAATGAGAGAAGTGGATGAAAAATCTTGAACACTCTTACCTCCATGCAAGTATAATTTTCATCTCCTCATTGGTAATGCCCCAACTGAGTTCACAATCAGGGATGGGGATAACATGGATCTCTACACTACACCACATGTCCCTTCCAACATGGACCATAGGAAATGACATCCTGCAATTTCGTTACCCAAAGGAAACAATTAAGTGAAACCCCTTCTCAGTAAATATGGGATACTCAACAAAAAACCGGACTGGGGTATGTCTCACAAGAATTGGGGCCGAAGAGATCAAGACATAGAGAAGCCTTTGAGAAAGGCAACCAGGAACATCCAACATGCTTCTCTCCTAAGGTAAGCCAACTAGAAATAAGCACTCATATCTTCAAAAGACCATAGACTCCATTCTGGCCCAATTCCATACATGGATTACACCTGCATGAGATTATTTAAAATTGAATGTGTGGTAATAATAGAGGCTACAACTGTGAAATTGGAACAACCCCAGCCCACATGGCTTAGGGAATTATTAAATCAAAATCCCCCCATAAGACAAATTAATCTAGGTCAAAATTCTTCAACATGTGAATGGGAATAACACCGACCAACTAAGATGGGGTTATTTTTACCTCAAATCCCCACAAAATGAACATTTGAATTCTACCGAATATAAAGAATGATGGAAAGATGAGTTACTTATACCACCCCTTCTCAGGGTTCACACCCTCCGAGATAAAGGTGCATTATGAGATTAGACTAGGGCTTCCTTCAGGTCAATCATTGACATGAAACCCGAAGAATTCAAAATAATAGACGGATATTATCCAATAAAGAGTGTCGGAAGCCTTTCTATCATTATACACTGGGTACACCTCCCCCTATGCGGTATGCCTCAATGAACGTGGTAAATGTTAACCCCACAAACCTCATAGGAAAGGACACATGGGAAGAGGATGCAAAGGAAGAATGATTCCTCATAGAATTATCCCACACTGAACCTAAAGGTGGGCATACCCAAAACCAGAGTGTGGTTCCAAATATGGGTTCTCCCTCAGTCAATTTGACACTACCTCCCGTGCAAAACAAAAGCAAGTAGAAGAATAAATCAAAGGTCAACTATGACCCAACTTCCTCTACTGCAAAGAGTGTGTCCCTCACCCGTGAAGAATGGTTTTCCAAGCAGGAGGAAGAATTGAAAGAGCTCATATGAATTAATGTCAAGAAACATTGAGGGAGATATATCGTAGTATTTGTTCCCCCTTTGGAACGTCAGTAGGAGCTCCTAGAAGAGGTTACCATGCCATAGATGTAGAGACCCGAAGCTTATCGTACATGGACATTACATTACTTTTGCGGAATACTTAGTACATAACAAAAACACACACACAAGGATTGTAATAGTTTAGTGTCTTTGGAAACTCGGAACGTAATCTTCTAATCGTGGTGAAAGATCTTCAATATCTCCCATAAAGATCTTCCCTTTTTTTTACCTATAAACCTTTCTTTATATCCTGGGGAAAAGAAAACATAAAAGGGTGAGCTCAAATGCTCAGTAAGGGTAAACAAAAGAAATATCAATCACATCATATACAAAAGAACATAGCTTTTTTGGAAATCTTAACCTGCAAAAGAGCTCATAATATCATAACATGGGATAAATCATAGAAGTGAAAATGAGATCCCCATAATCATAACATAAAACTTGAAACTTTGTGGCATGAACACATAATCATGGAAAATCATTTCTTGTTAGTCATGACTCATTGCCAAGACTATCTTAGTGGACAAAGTCCCTTTCTGAACCGAGTTCACTCCTCGTTTCAGTCCTGTATCACTGAACCGAAATAACCTTCCGTTCTAGCCATGTCTATCTCATGAGATATAAAATCATTACCCAATTCATTGGAGGGAGATATAGGTCCCACCCATCTTATAATGAATCCTTTCTTATGTGTGCCACATAATCATAACACATACATCATCGCATAACACATGTAACAAAAATGGAATTCTTGAAACATCATGACATCATAAATCAATTCATATAAGATAAAGGAATTCATAAACATAATTCCATCACAACATAGTCAAATAAATGTAAAAATATGGATAGAAACAGAACCCTTTATTATCTTAGATGGAAAATAATTTTGATAAAACACTTGAATTGAATTCTTGAGGAAAATATCCTTTCTTCTTCAAAATAAATTTCTTTTCACAAAACATCATTCAATTTTAAAAGAAAGAGATTTTATTGAAAATAGTCATGAAATCTTTTAGAGGAAGCTTCATTAAAATAAGGCTTTATAAAACAGTAGAAATCCGTTCGTGCCGTATAAGTTAAAAAAACATTCTTCGTACTTTTGTCGGAAAAGTCAAAAAGTACCTCGTACGAAAAACGACAAAAGATTCCTTTCATACGTATTACTAAAAACTCACCGAAGGGTAAAAATGGATTTAAACAATTTTAGGTGGATGGAAATAATATTACATATTGAGTAAACATGGATGTGGATGATAAAATACACCCCAGTAAATACTTACGAATAAACAATGTCGGATAAAAATGAGATTGTGATATTTCCCTTACCTTAGGTCCGACTTGCTTTGTAAGTGTCCGAACCTCCTGTATAATGATTTAAATCATGTTATTGACTTATTAAAGAATCATATTAATTGTTATGATATCATATATGAATCACTTATGACATTATATTACCCGTTCTTTTGTAAATTCCATGTTAAAGAAGCGTTTTGGGTAAAATCGTTTCATTTATCGTAGGTGTTTTGACTTGTTGTTCTTGACATCATTATTACTTATATCATGATTTACTTACTTCCATAATATAAAATATGATTTATATATCATATATATTCAGTATATATATATATATAATAGGTAGATAAATAAAATGAAAAACACCGTTCATGGAGACGGTAGTCCGTACGTACGCATGAACGCTGTTTTCCTTTCCTTATTGTCTTGAAATGGAAGTAAGTAGATGACATACATATGTATATATATACATAAATCCAGTAGCTTTATAATTTCATATATTTCATTATTATTTCTCATATATACATTATAATCATTCTTAAATGGTTAACATGGAGAATGAATCTCATCGCGTCGTGGAGACGGTATTCCGTACGTACGCACGAGCGATGATATCATTTCTATAAATATTGAATTGAATTGGAGTGGATTATACAATATATCAGAATCAATATGATGTTGTAATAACTATGTATAGTTATTCTTTACACCATTATACCCATCCATGTAAGGTGGTGGTGGAAAATAGATTACACCAGGGCGTGGAGACAGTATTCCGTACGTACGCACGCGCGGTGATTTCTTTTTCCGTAGGATGGATAGATGGTGAAATAGGGTTGTTTCATACTTATAATAACATATCAGTATATGAGTGATACTGATGTTATTACTTCATAATGAAACAACCTAAGAAGAAGAAGTGGAAGAAGAAATAAAGATGAAAGAATTGGTAACTGTAATTACCTCTTCTTTGAAGTGCCTCTTTGAGACCTCCTCTTAGGGCACTAAAATTGGACTTTGAGGAAGACCAGAACCTCTAGTATGTTGCTAGGGAAGTGGAGAGGAGAAATTGGCAGGGTTTGGCCGAGCTTGAGTGCTCAAATTGGTGTGAGGAGGAGGGGGAGGAGGTGTCCTTTTATAGGGGAGGAGAGGGGCACCTTAGGAATATCTCAAAATATTATTTTATATTAAAGTCAAAATCGGTTTATAATGGTTCCAAAGGGTCTTATTTCGAAGCTAAAGTGGGGATGGGTCGAAATCCTATCAACCAATAAGATTTAGACAAGTTTAGGTTCTTATTTTAACCTTATCAATTAGATTTAACTCTAAGTTAAATAATTTAACTTTTACCGTGTCTTTTTGTTTTCTTTCACTATATGGTTAATACACTTACTATAACATGCCAAACGAACCCCAAATTGTATATTATTAATACATATATCCTTATCTAAGTCATTTGGCCGAACCTTAGATTTTTAGGAATAAAATAACAATTAATAATATAATATTTGATTTAAAAACTCTTTTGTGTCAATTTTGACACTATTTGATATATGATTTTTTTGAAAGTCATAACAGAATTATATGTTCGAACCAAGTTGATTAAATCAACAATAATATATCATAGTAACCTAGAAAATTAGTGGAATTCATAAAAAGTCTTAAATTACATTTATTTTGGTATTTATATTATCAATTATGTCAATATTTCATAAATAAGATAATTACTGCATCATCTTTGTGTCATAAATAAATTATATTATTTGATGTCTAAAAATTACAAATAAAATACCATCATGTATGAAATCTTTTTAGCTTTCTAATGAATATTTATAGTCGAATTTATCTTATGTATAACCCCATATTAAAAATGATTTACTTATTAAACTTTGATTTTAACTATTTTAACCCTTCTTTAAATAAATTAATAATAAATGTCCTAATCTAATCCAAGTGGGCCTAAATGGTCATATTTTATTCCTAAGTTTGTGTTTGGTCGAATTACACTTGTCCAATAGAATTAGGACATGTGTTAGGGTAATATTAATATCATATTTACCCTTAGTTACCCTATTTACTATTTACCGTGGTAAAAAAAAGTAAAAAGTTACTATTCACCAAAAAATTATTTTCATCTCATTGAATCACATTTTAGTCCTTGATATTAACCGTGTCTCTCGGATTTTCGAAATTCCATTCACAGAAGCGGTAAAATTAAGTTTTATGCAAAATTCAGTTTTTAACCTACCACTTAGTAGTTTCACTATTCATCAAAAATTGATGTTTTTCAGAACAATGCCAAAATTTCATCCCAAGCTATATTTCATATTCCGAATTCAAAAATGAAGTCTATTTTACCAAATTCATAACATAAAAGTTGCATTAATTAATTTTATAATTAAATCCCGCTGTTAAAACAAATAGCGTGTTTTTAAGAAACAATATCTATCAACAGATTGACACTTGTTTATGTCTAGTTTAAATGTGAAATTACATCCAATGACCAACATTGTATTAAATTGTAAAAATATATTCTAAATATACTTTAAAACTACTCAAATTAATAATTTATCACTATTAATTATTTCGATTAAAAAAGTTGTTTTTTAATTATAATTTAGTAATTTTCACTATTCATCAGAATATGAAAGTTATCCGAAATGTACCAAAATTTCACCTTAGGCTAAATTCGATACTCCGAATCCAAAAATGAAGTTCATTTTGAAATATAAGATTTACAGAATTTTAAAAAGTGGTTATTACTATTCATAACGGCTAGTTTTAATAATATTTTAATAGCATATCATTGTTTCGTGAAACTCAGGATTACGTACCACACACGCTATCGAGGAAGGTTGCGATTGCGTGTAATGCAAGGCAAGTCAAGGATGCGTGTTATGCAAGCTCCTTTTGGTGTAGCGTATAACACAAGACATTAGTAAAATAAAAAAGAATATTTTTCATAAAATCTTGGGCTGTTACATTCTACCCCCCTTAAAATGAATTTCGCCCTCGAAATTCGTCGGGGTTATAAATGGTTTACTATTCGAAAGTTTCTTTAATAGAAACCCACATCGTAAAAGGGAATACCAAAACTTGGCTTTAAAAACTAAAGTATGAAATGTAACGATTACCCAAATAAACTAATCACTGGGTTTCCACATAGGTGAAAATATGGATATGGAAGAGAAATCTAACCATCTTGTTCTGATGGAGAGTGGTAGAGAACATGGCTATGGAAAAGCCAGTAATCACAAATCCATAGATTTGTGATGATATAAGGTACCATCTGATTCATCAGGTATAAGATCACTAGGACAACATTTTTTTGGTTTTCAAGATCATTTCCCTAAAGTTGAAAATTTTCATAGAATAAATACTTACTTTATTTTGGTACAATCTCACTTTTTTTCGTGCCTTGAACAATTTCTACTTCATCTCTTAAATAAATGAAGTTGAATTTGTTATTCGTGAAGTGTTAGCAGATCATGTGATAGAATGACGAGTCATTCCATCTGTCTCAAACAAAAGGTTAGTAAAAATTATATACATAAGTCGATCTATAGTGAGATTAATCACATATGGTTTCTAAAATGGACTTATACTTCATATATCATACTGCTTAATATAATAAAACTAGTTTCTACTAAACAGGGACTTCCTGTAGGCCATTGGTAGGCGATAAAGGCCAGTCGCACTTCGGTTGTGGGTTCGATTCCTACAGCCTTGTCCGAAGCGATGGGCTGTCGCCCGTCCTGCAGGTTGTCCTTTTTCTAAAACTACGTTACTATAACATCCCATCAATAATATCGAAAATCTTCTATCCTTAAACAATACTAACTTATGTCCAACATAATCCAGTCTAATCTTTAGGCTTATACATAATACTGCAGTCCACTCTCATAATATAGTGACATCGATTACCAGAGATTTAATACTGTCGTTGATCCCCACATATCATAAAATATGTCTTGTTGGTCATATTCCAAACATTCAAAGTCTTTAATCGTGTATTCTCTTGAATACCTTAGTGAAAACATGAGTGCAGTTAAAAGTTAACACTTTCCACATACCAAAATCCTCAAAATTCTATATACTCAAACCATGATATCACTTAGTCCTTATATCAGTCATGAGCTCATGAATACTATTAAACATTTCATTTTCTCGTCTTCATTATGCGCATATCATCTTATTTCCAAAAAATATCTCAATCACTTTGAATACCACATCAATAAATATTGCAATACTCAATGATACAACATTATCCCATTACATAAACACTTAATCATTCCACCACATCGTTGTCATATTCAACATTGCCAATAGTGATCGCATGTGATTTCCCTTTGTCCTTTGCCTTCAGTGGTTGCTCATGTTGATCATCACTAACCCTTGGATTAGGGCAATTATTAGCATAATGCCCCATTTCCTTGCACTTGAAGCATTGAAGTGTTGGCGGTGCGTTCTCTACAGTGTTTGCTTTATTCACATCATTAGAAACCCTTTTTCCGTTACTTCGACACTCAGCTGCTCGATGACCTTCTTTTCCACACTTAAAACATTTTCTAGTCCCTTTAAGACAATCTCCACCATGCTTCTTTCCACACTTTGTGCATAAGGAAACATTCATCTTCTTTTCACCATTATTCTGAGATTTCTCCTTGAACTCCATCTTTCGTTTCTTGTCAAAACCATGAGATGGATATGTAACACCAACTTCCATTTCTACCTTGATAGCACAACACACAATTTCTTCATAGCTACTGAAGTCTCTTATAGCTAATGCCTTTCGAAGACTTGGTTTTAAGCCACTGAAAAATCGATCAACTTTACTTTCAGGTTGGATGATAATTTCAGAAGCATACCTTGCAAGTCTTGTAAAATTTGATTCATAGGTACCAACAGATTCATCGTCCCTTTGCTTCAGTTCAAGAAACTCTTTCTCCATCTTTGTTCGAAGAATACGAGGGAAGTACTTACTGAAAAACAAGTTCTTGAACTCGTCCCATTCCATGGACTCAATTTCATCTCTTGGCCTCGTATTCTTGATAAGATTCCACCATTGATCAGCTTCACCTTCCAAACGATATACTGCTAAGATGACTTTATCATGATCAGAACATTGAAGAACTGAAAATATCTTTTCAGTAGTACTGATCCATTGTTCAACCACAAGTGGATCAGAAGACCCACTGAAAGAAGGTGGACGTTGCCTCATGAAGGACTCAATAGAATATTGTTCCCTTCTCTGCTCATTTGGAAGTCCAGAATGATTCATAGCTTGTGTAAGTATAGCAATAAGATTTTGCACTCCATCTCCCATAACATTTGTTTGTTCAGGAGGGCAATCATTGCATTGTCCATTGCATTGATCAACACGGTCCCTTCGGGTTCCAGCCATCGTCTAAAACCCAAAAAGAATAGTGTGAGAGGAAAAAATCATGATAGGGAAAACAACATAATAAAGGGGGAGTACCTTCAATATCCAACATCTTAAGTTTAATTCTATGATCGTTAGCGTAATTCTATTACTATAACCTATACGTATACTTATCCCTAGGGACATCCCTAGACATACCTTAGAAATATCTCTAGGGATCTCACTAACGTTTTCGCATCCTAGTTTCCAAAGGTTGACTAAACCTTTCCTTTGATACCAAATGTAGAGACCCGAAGCTTATCGTACATGGACATTACATTACTTTTGCGGAATACTTAGTACATAACAAAAACACACACACAAGGATTGTAATAGTTTAGTGTCTTTGGAAACTCGGAACGTAATCTTCTAATCGTGGTGAAAGATCTTCAATATCTCCCATAAAGATCTTCCCTTTTTTTACCTATAAACCTTTCTTTATATCCTGGGGAAAAGAAAACATAAAAGGGTGAGCTCAAATGCTCAGTAAGGGTAAACAAAAGAAATATCAATCACATCATATACAAAAGAACATAGCTTTTTTGGAAATCTTAACCTGCAAAAGAGCTCATAATATCATAACATGGGATAAATCATAGAAGTGAAAATGAGATCCCCATAATCATAACATAAAACTTGAAACTTTGTGGCATGCACACATAATCATGGAAAATCATTTCTTGTTAGTCATGACTCATTACCAAGACTATCTTAGTGGACAAAGTCCCTTTCTGAACCGAGTTCACTCCTCGTTTCAGTCCTGTATCACTGAACCGAAATAACCTTCCGTTCCAGCCATGTCTATCTCATGAGATATAAAATCATTACCCAATGCATTGGAGGGAGATATAGGTCCCACCCATCTTATAATGAATCCTTTCTTATGTGTGCCACATAATCATAACACATACATCATCGCATAACACATGTAACAAAAATGGCATTCTTGAAACATCATGACATCATAAATCAATTCATATAAGATAAAGGAATTCATAAACATAATTCCATCACAACATAGTCAAATCAATGTAAAAATATGGATAGAAACAGAACCCTTTATTATCTTAGATGGAAAATAATTTTGATAAAACACTTGAATTGAATTCTTGAGGAAAATATCCTTTCTTCTTCAAAATCAATTTCTTTTCACAAAACATCATTAAATTTTAAAAGAAAGATATTTTATTGAAAATAGTCATGAAATATTTTAGAGGAAGCTTCATTAAAATAAGGCTTTATAAAACAGTAGAAATTCGTTCGTGCCGTATAAGTTAAAAAAAACATTCTTCGTACTTTTGTCGGAAAAGTCAAAAAGTACCTCGTACGAAAAACGACAAAAGATTCCTTTCATACGTATTACTAAAAACTCACCGAAGGGTAAAAATGGATTTAAACAATTATTGGTGGATGGAAATAATATTACATATTGAGTAAACATGGATGTGGATGATAAAATACACCCCAGTAAATACTTACGAATAAACAATCTCGGATAAAAATGAGATTGTGATATTTCCCTTACCTTAGGTCCGACTTGCTTTGTAAGTGTCCAAACCTCCTGTATAATGATTTAAATCATGTTATTGACTTATTAAAGAATCATATTCATTGTTATGATATCATATATGAATCACTTATGACATTATATTACCCGTTCTTTTGTAAATTCCATGTTAAAGAAGCGTTTTGGGTAAAATCGTTTCATTTATCGTAGGTGTTTTGACTTGTTGTTCTTGACATCATTATTACTTATATCATGATTTACTTACTTCCAGAATATAAAATATGATTTATATATCATATATATTCAGTATATATATATATATAATAGGTAGATAAATAAAATGAAAAACACCGTTCATGGAGACGGTAGTCCGTACGTACGCATGAACGCTGTTTTCCTTTCCTTATTGTCTTGAAATGGAAGTAAGTAGATGACATACATATGTATATATATACATAAATCCAGTAGCTTTATAATGTCATATATTTCATTATTATTTCTTATATATACATTATAATCATTCTTAAATGGTTAACATGGAGAATGAATCTCATCGCGTCGTGGAGACGGTATTCCGTACGTACGCACGAGCGATGATATCATTTCTATAAATATTGAATTGAATTGGAGTGGATTATACAATATATCAGAATCAATATGATGTTGTAATAACTATGTATAGTTATTCTTTACACCATTATACCCATCCATGTAAGGTGGTGGTGGAAAATAGATTACACCACGGCGTGGAGACGGTATTCCGTACGTACGCACGCGCGGTGATTTCTTTTTCCGTAGGATGGATAGATGGTGAAATAGGGTTGTTTCATACTTATAATAACATATCAGTATATTAGTGATACTGATGTTATTACTTCATAATGAAACAACCTAAGAAGAAGAAGTGGAAGAAGAAATAAAGATGAAAGAATTGGTAACGGTAATTACCTCTTCTTTGAAGTGCCTCTTTGAGACCTCCTCTTAGGGCACTAAAATTGGACTTTGGGGAAGACCAGAACCTCTAGGATGTTGCTAGGGAAGTGGAGAGGAGAAATTGGCAGGGGTTGGTCGAGCTTGAGTGCTCAAATTGGTGTGAGGAGGAGGGGGAGGAGGTGTCCTTTTATAGGGGAGGAGAGGGGCACCTTAGGAATATCTCAAAATATTATTTTATATTAAAGTCAAAATCGGTTTATAATGGTTCTAAAGGGTCTTATTTCGAATCTAAAGTGGGGATGGGTCGAAATTCTATCAACCAATAAGATTTAGACAAGTTTAGGTTCTTATTTTAACCTTATCAATTAGATTTAACTCTAAGTTAAATAATTTAACTTTTACCGTGTCTTTTTGTTTTCTTTCACTATATGGTTAATACACTTACTATACCATGCCAAAAGAACCCCAAATTGTATATTATTAATACATATATCCTTATCTAAGTCATTTGGCCGAACCTTATATTTTTAGGAATAAAATAACAATTAATAATATAATATTTTATTTAAAAACTCTTTTGTGTCAATTTTGACACTATTTGATATATGATTTTTTTGAAAGTCATAACAGAATTATATGTTCGAACCAAGTTTATTAAATCAGCAATAATATATCATAGTAACCTAGAAAATTAGTGGAATTCATAAAAAGTCTTAAATTACATTTATTTTGGTATTTATATTATCAATTATGTCAATATTTCATAAATAAGATAATTACTGCATCATCTTTGTGTCATAAATAAATTATATTATTTGATGTCTAAAAATTACAAATAAAATACCATCATGTAGGAAATCGTTTTATCTTTCTAATGAATATTTATAGTCGAATTTATCTTATGTATAACCCCATATTAAAAATGATTTACTTATTAAACTTTGATTTTAACTATTTTAACCCTTCTTTAAATAAATTAATAATAAATGTCCTAATCTAATCCAAGTGGGCCTAAATGGTCATATTTTATTCCTAAGTTTGTTTTTGGTCTAATTACACTTGTCCAATAGAATTAGGACATGTGTTAGGGTAATATTAATATCATATTTACCCTTAGTTACCCTATTTACTATTTACCGTGGTAAAAAAAAGTAAAAAGTTACTATTCACCAAAAAATTATTTTCATCTCATTGAATCACATTTTAGTCCTTGATATTAACCGTGTCTCTCGGATTTTCGAAATTCTATTCAGAGAAGCGGTAAAATTAAGTTTTATGCAAAATTCAGTTTTTAACCTACCACTTAGTAGTTTCACTATTCATCAAAAATTGATGTTTTTCAAAACAATGCCAAAATTTCATCCCAAGCTATATTTCATATTCCGAATTCAAAAATGAAGTCTATTTTACCAAATTCATAACATAAAAGTTGCATTAATTAATTTTATAATTAAATCCCGCTGTTAAAACAAATAGCATGTTTTTAAGAAACAATATCTATCAAAAGATTGACACTTGTTTATGTCTAGTTTAAATGTGAAATTACATCCAATGACCAACATTGTATTAAATTGTAAAAATATATTCTAAATATACTTTAAAACTACTCAAATTAATAATTTATCACTATTAATTATTTCGATTAAAAAAGTTGTTTTTTAATTATAATTTAGTAATTTTCACTATTCATTTGAATATGAAAGTTATCCGAAATGTACAAAAATTTCACCTTAGGCTAAATTCGATACTCCGAATCCAAAAATGAAGTTCATTTTGAAATATAAGATTTACAGAATTTTAAAAAGTGGTTATTACTATTCATAACGGCAAGTTTTAATAATATTTTAATAGCATATCATTGTTTCGTGAAACTCAGGATTACGTACCACACACGCTATCGAGGAAGGTTGCGATTGCGTGTAATGCAAGGCAAGTCAAGGATGCGTGTTATGCAAGCTCCTTTTGGTGTAGCGTATAACACAAGACATTAGTAAAATAAAAAAGAATATTTTTCATAAAATCTTGGGCTGTTACAATAGATACTCAACAAGGTGATTGAAGCCAAGCTTAGAGCACCATTCAATCCAGTCCCAAAAGGACATAAAGACTTCCCTCCACTAGGATGGAAGCCATAATATATCCAGGGACACCCACAATTGATAACCTCATCAAGGAATCAACACCAAATTCTAGCAGTGCCAACACGCCCAGTCTTGGACACTACCACACAAACTAAAACTAAAGCCCGATAGGATGTGCATCTAGGGCTCCTAAACACATCAAGAAGCTAACATCTCGATTAGAATCCATTTATGGGAGGCACACTCTAATTCAACTAGATACCAAACACTAAACCGAGTGGATGAGAAATGTTCCACCACCACCAAACATCTATAACCTTGTAATCCTAGTATTTAATGGCTCGAGGGACCTAAAATTGCATTTTAATGTACTATGCCTCTTATTTTGACCCCATGATTAGATTTCTAGAGCAGCAAGAATCCATAAAACACAGGTTATTTGTAGGGACCAGAAAGGATCATCTATTGTATGGTATACTAGCCTTCCAGCCTATTGAAACATAGGCCTGGAGGATTTTCGGCGACAGTTTCGCTTCATGTTCAGTTTGACGCTACCCAAGACGATGATCAATGATCTTATGAGCTGAAAACAAGGAGAGAACAAAAGTGTCTCATATTTCATTTCTATATGGAAGATACTGACTTATTCCCTTAATTGGACACTCCCCTAGGATGAGATGCTCTCTATGTACATCGATAACCATCAGGATGAATTGTGAACTCCACTCATCATGTTGATGTACACTAGTGGGTTTAGAGATTTCTTTATTATTTATCAAATAATTGAAGACTCTTTGAAATGGACCAACCTAAAGTCTCGAGTAGCCCCATCATACCTAGAGAAAACAATACGAAAAGTTTAAGTGACTACTGTCATGCTTAAGACACCCCTGGCACCAGCTTTAACTGTGAGGCCCCCACTGAACCATGTGGTACCCCTTGGATGCCAACAACAACCCTCACCTCGACAAGACGAGCAGTGGGGTCCCAAAAAAATTATTTTTATTAATAATGAAATATATTTTATTCATTCCAAGATGACCAGGTCGACATCTATTTCATTTCCACCATGTATTATAATTTATTTTGGATACCAGATCCCAGGAGTACTAATGAAGTGGATTTTAATGACTATCCCAATTATTATCCATATCACAAGATACTAGGACACAAAATCCAAGAATTATTTGTTTTCATAGATCCTCTGAAAAAGATGATTGACTTAAGTAATGTCACATTGGCCCCCCTACCATCATAGGTGTCGTATGTTTTCACCTCAAACTAAAAAGAATAAGATTAGTGGAGGCAATCTCTAGTAAGAAGGAGAAAATGTTAGACAACATTATGACCTAGAAGATACCCAATAGAGCCTATTTCATCCTCCTAGAACAGTTTAATCAACCAATTGGGCCCCATAAGATCCCAATAAAACACAACCATCCTCCTCAACCCCGTAGTCCTCTACATGACATATGGGTAGAAAGAAAGATCAAAAAGTTGAGATGACACCAAATCAGAAGTCATTATTGACAGATTCATATTTCATTCCAATAGACTTGGTACAATGAGAACTACCCCCCCCCCCCCCAAATGGTAAAATGGTCACTGCCCCGCCAAATGGTACAATAGGCACCACCCCACTAAAAGACACCATCTGAAATAGACAATAATACAGAAACAATGTCAAATCAATAACTAATATTTGTCTCTCTTAATGTCATTCAAATGATGGAACCCTTCTCTGATGAAAAATATGGCCACAGACCCAAATTCTCCATGCACATTTGGAGACCTGGGAGAGGAGGCCGCAGAGGATGATGGTTTCCTAGAAGGCATGATCATGGTAGGAGTCAAATTCCAAGCCTTGTAACAAGTCAAACCATTAACATCAGGGAAACACACAGAAGGACCCAACGACAGACACAATAAGAAGAAAAATGCTCCTTCACCCCAGTTGGAAGAAATAAAAGCCCATTTATCTTGTAATATCCATCATGGGAAGAACAAGTACCAAATCTACCTAGGTATACTAGAGGACTAGTTTGGCCAAACGTGGAAAGGACTGCAGCACAGTTGTCCCCTGTCACAGATGCCAAACCATCCACTTACAAAGCTCAAACCCCTAATGTTTCTATTAAAGAGAAATCCTGTGCTGAGAAGCACCGAATAATAGAGCAGAAATATGATATTTTAAAGTAGTTTGCTTGAGTAACATCAAATATGTCAATCCTGGATGCTTTAAGCCTGTACATATATCTTAGGGAGGCACTCATTGATTCCTTTCTATGTCCATAGGTGTTTTAGGAAGATATAGTAAAAGTCGATGTCTACTGGAAAGAGGATAGTCCTAAAGAATGTCACATCATCATCTCATTCACAGACAGAGTAGAATACACTATCACGCACGTGAATATCAATCCCTTATATGTTTTCGGAAAGATAAATGGAATTGATGTTCAGAGGATCTTTATCGAAAAATTCTCTAGAGTTAACCTCCTCCCAATATAAATGGTTCATTGACATGGATACGATGATGATAGATTGACACCTTGCACTACCACTCTACTGAGATATGATAACAGTGAGCACAAACTGTTGGGATGAATCTATCTTAACACATGGATAAGAGATCAAAAAACATATTTTGAGTTCTTGGTGGTGCATCAAAGTACAGCCTCAAGGTCGTGTTATGGAGCCCTTGGCTACATCAACATGCTGCAATTTTTTCCTCCTACTATCTATGCATCAAATATTTCACTAATGGAAGAAACGGGACGTTTCACGCCCATAAATCCCCATTTGAGTATTATGAATCGCATATTATTAATGTTATGTTCTATGAGATAGATAAAAAATATCATTTGTCCAATGACGTTGATTAGATCAATTCTTTGAATGGATTGGATATGGCTACCACCGACCCACTCGAGTAACTTGGGGAAGAATATGTACTTCCCATAAAACAAGTTGAATGAATAAATACAAGACTGAGTGCAAAATCAGTAGTCTACATGGTCTCTATTATGACCACCTAATCCAAAGACACGAAAAAGTGGGCTAACTCCCATATTTTCAGGAAAAGACCAATCAATGATTCGCCCGAGCCATCAATGGGACATCAAACTACTCTTTCCTATCACACCAAGTTAAAAGATTATTTCACTTCAAACTTTGGAGAGTTCATATCAAAAATAATTTCTCCATCAAAAGAGGAAGAAGAGGGAGATGATGAATAATAAGTATAATATGAGGGAGAAGACCTTATGATTCCCCTCTTGCATTCAATGAAGGTGTCTCCACCACAATCGATGAACATAAGGAGATAACCCTGGGAACTGAAAATGACCCATGACACACTCGGATTATTATGGCTATTCCTGTCAAGGATCAAAATGAATATACATCCTTCCTAGAGATTAATAGAGATGTGTTTCCCTAGAATTACACAAAAATGATAGGCCTCTATCATGAGGTTTCCACCCATCATCTGGGCTTACCAGAAGATCACTGGGGAAATAAGCAGGAAACCAAGTGGACCCACCAAACTCATACTAGAAAAATAGAGGTTGAAGTTGGAAACCTAATCAATACAAACTTTATACAGGAGGTCCAATATCCAAACAAGCTGGAAAACATTGTTCCTATCATGAAGATGAATGAGAAGATTAGAATCTGCATTGACTTCAAGGACCTTAATTGGTATTTCCCAAAAGATGACATCCCAATCTCCATCACAGAATTGTTTATCAATGCGATTGTAGGATGCGAAGCCCTCCCTTTTGTGGAGGAATATTCTAGATACAATCACATATGGACGGACCATGTTGATTAAGAAGATACAAATTTTAGGGCCCCTTATAGAGTGTTTTGTAATAATGTTTTTATCATTGGTCTAAATAATGTATCTGCCACATATCAGTGCACCATGCATCACACCTTAAAGACCGTCTTGGAATTTTTTTTGATTGTTATGCCGACAACCTAGTGGTTAAATCATGAACGTGTTCAAACCACCTAGATGATCTTGAATCCGTCTTCAATAAATTTAAACAACATTGTTTAATGATGAATCCCCTTAAATCTGCATTTGGAATTACCTCGGAAAAATTCCTCAGCTTCGTCATATGCCATCGTGGATTCGAAGTCAACCACGAGAAGAAAAATTACATTCTTGGAATGTCACTACCTCACAACCTCACTATGTTGAGAGGTTTTTAGGGGAACCTATCCTACATTCAGTACTTCATAGCCAACCTATCAAGTAAATGATAACCATTAACTTGGATCATGAAGAAAGGAGTTACAAATTAGTGAGATAATTATTACCAATAGTCATTTGAAAATATCAAAATATATCTCCTAAGAAAGTCGATGCTCATGCCACCAGTTGAGGGGATAAAACTCATTTTATACATAACTTATCTGGAATAGCCACTAGGTTGTTTTATCACATAGAAAATTTATTCCTGAAGTGAAAACATACTCTATTACAACAACCAAAAAATGATTGTTGCTGAAACCCGGTATTCAAATATTGAAAAGAAATTCAAAGCCCTAATAATTGTAGTTATGATTCTCAGGCATTACCAATAGTACCATGAGGTCCACCTAGTCTCCTGCCATAACCCGCTCAAATATATCTTCAATCGTCTAATGCTAAATGGGCTCCTATCACGATGGGCTGTAATCCTATAAAATTTAGATATATTTTGCATGCCTTAGAAGTCCATAAAAGGCTAGGCATTATCCGAAATCATGGTTGAGGACCCCTCAGAAGAAACAACACCATTGGATGCTGAACATCTGGATAAAGAAGTGTTTTCCATTAGGGAGGACCCCCAGACTTGTGAAATGTACTTCGATGGTGCTTCCTGATTCCTGAATGGAAAAAGGATGGAGGATACCAAACTCAACAAAGTGGGGTTGGGATTCATACTCATATCTCATGAAAATACCATCGTTACTTAATCTTTCCTTCTTTCGAAATGGTGATCAAACAATGAATCAGATTATCAAGCCCTCATCACAAGCCAAGAATTGGTACTCCAGGTGATAGATAAACAACTAAAAATATAGGTTGATTCAGAGATAGTAATCAAATAGGTAAACAGTGAAAATGCTATCAAGAAAGAAATATTGGTTCCATTGATGAACCATGTTCTAGCAGTGATGGAAGAATTTCCATCCAAACCAACGCTGAATTATGTCCCCAGGTCACAAAATTCCCAAGCCGACACTTTAGCAAATGCAGCCACAACCTTGACCAATCCAGACCGGGATGAAACAGTTATTACCATGGATCACCTCCAGATGGTATTTCCATTCATACATAGCAATATAGTTGAAATTGATGAAATTAGTCTTGTTTTTAAGCCTTATGGTCATACCACAATTGGATAACGCCCATTATAAATTACCTTCTTAAAGGGAGATCCCACCAGATAGGGATGAAAGGGAGGAGATACAAAGAGGGTTAGTATGATATTTCCTACAAATTGGGGTAAACAATGAAATGGTCATCTAAAAATGAGTCATTTATGGAGTCCTTCTCAAATTCATTGATGGACAAGAAACTGCTATCATCATGAAAGAGGTGCATTCCAGAGCTTGTGGAGTACACCGTTCATCAACCAAGCTCTATCACTAAATCTGAACTCTAGTGTATTATTGGCCCCCTATGATATATGATTTTTCCGTAGTCACCAAGAAGATCCATTAATATCATGTTCATGCCAATTTCATAAACCAGCCCCAGAGTTACATCATACAGCTAATACTCCTGGCCATTCATCACCTAGGGGATGGATGTTGGGGGACCATATCCTCCCAATATAGCTAGACAGTTCAAATTGATACTCATAGCGACCAAATGTATTTCTAAATTGTCCAATGCAATACCCATTAAATATGTCTAAGTAAAAAACATTGTCAGCGTTATGAATTCCATCATCATCACCAGATTTGGTGTCTCTTATACAATACTAATGGACAATGACACCAACTTAAGCTCTGCTAAGTTGGACATGTTATACCAAGAGTATGTAATTAAATCCAATCATTCATCCCATTAGCATACGAGAGCTAGTGGAATGATAAATTCTTTCAACCAGACTCTATTCAACATACATTAAAAGAGGGTTGATAAAGATAAGAAAATGTGGACTGACAAGCTCCTTTTTTCTATATGGGCTTTCCAAACCATGACCAACACAACCACCCTTGAAACCCCATACTCACTAGTATACATTGTAGAAGAGGGTTTTCTTATCGAAATCCAAGTGTCATCATTCTTTGTGGCCATTTGTAATAAAATATCCATGGACATGCGATCATAGAGATGGTTTGATGTGTTTTAGAACCTAGATGAAAAAAGGATGCACATGCTTCACCATTTGAAAATATTCTAATAAAGATTGCATGAGCCTTTAACTAAAAAGTTCACATTTGATCTTTCCTCAAAGTAGAAATGGTGATAGTCTTTAGAACCCTGTTGTTACGTGGGAAGAAGCCCCCAAAGCTTGAACCAAAGTTGCATGGACCATACATCATACATAGGGTCTTTTATAATGGATCATATGGCTTGATATAAATGGACAAACTACTCATCATGGCTCCTACAAATGCGTAGTTCATCAGGAAGTAATTTGTATAACAAAAATTCCTCCAATAATAAGGTTTGAGCTCTATAAACCTAAACTAAGAGTTAAAATTTCTAGATGCCATGGTCAAAACTCTCATTCCATAAACTATGAGTCATTGTCCATTCCAAATGACATTAAACTATAGGGAACCCATCCTTGAAACATGAAATTAGTCTCTGACTCATGTCCTTACCCTAAGATGTTAAACAACATGGAACAAAACATCTTAATAGCATGAAAATAAACTATAGGATCTCTTACAGAACTTTGTACGACTTGATTCCTTCCCTTGCAGGATACGTCACGACACCTAGATCCTTAATTTTTCCCAACCCCCACAAAAAACATGCCTCCATCATGCCCCATATCTACCCACATTCGTAAGGTAAACCCTTATAAATCCTTGTTTCTAACATCAAGTATAACTCTCGTGAGATTAGGGTAAATGGTAGAGATTATCTTACAAAGGAAAACAATAATGTAACATGGTAGACCTGGCAACCATGATGGATAGAATGAAAATTCCACTACCCATTATAACGATCCAAAATGGTATAGAGTATAAACAGAACAATGTAAAACTTGATTCCATCCCTCACGAGATACATATTGAATCCACAATCCTCAATCTGGGCCCATCCCCACCAAGAAAGAAATAGAAAATGCCCCCATCATATTATCTACCTCCCCACTCTTGTGAAGGAGACTTTGTGACAACTCATTGTTTCTCACATTGAATATAACTCACATGAGCATTGAATTAGTAGTGAGGATTATGTTATGTGAATAAATCAGAGGGGAATATGGTTGGCCAGACATGCATATCAAGTGAAACCAAAAAATCCCTCAAGTTTCCCTATACCTCGATAAAACTTTTGTTGGGAACATTAATTACTATGTGTGGATTGATTCCTTACCTCACAGGATAAGTAGTGACATTCGGAGTTGGCCTCCTAGTTTAGAAACCAGCAAAAAGAAAGCCCATATCCCACACACACATACCATTCTTGTATAGTGAGTCTATAAAAGGTCCTATCACATGACAATAAACTGCTATGTTCTTCAAGTATTATTTGCATCCCAGTCCTCTGAATTATGAGGTTCCACACATGCCTCTCAGTCATGAGAAGTCAAATGATTGTGCTAACCACCTATTCATATGTGTTAGACATATGTAGAAGTTAAATTTAGTTCATGGTTCATCATGGTTTTGGTATTATAACATTCCTAGGAACATCATTCCCTTTTTTCACACTCCATACCTCGAGAAATCATGGATAACCATAATCATTCATTTCTATCTGAGATGGAATTACAGTTTCCCATGTACACCATTGCATGAATATACACATCATGCTCGATGGATTTGCATATGTTACCCTCAATAATATCCATCAATCAAAATAAAAATTATCCCCAAGAGATTAATCTCCTATCTCTGAATTCCCAATGGCTTCCAAGCCTCATGTCATCCCTCGTGATTCATGTTCCCCCCAAGACTTGGGTTTACACATTTTTTCATCACTCACGTCTAAGGAACACTTGAACATCCAGAATAAAATTAACATAAAACTATTGAAGATATATATGATATTATGATCATCCTCACTGTATGAATCTAAACTACACAACATCACGTCCTCACCCCATGACATTAAACTACAAGGCCAAAATCATGCTTGATGTATGACGCTAATCTGCATAACAATGGTTTAATCCCAAAAATTCCATCTAATGCTAATTTTACAATTCCTAATAAATGTCATATAATACTATTAATCCATTGTTTTTCACACCAATAATTAATAACATGAGCATAATTATTTGAGAAAGAGATCCACAGTGGCATTATTAAAAAATAGTCCCGGAATTTGGTCTTGGCATCATGACACTAAAGGCATGTCACGATTACCTCCCCCAAGAGGAATCCCATGTACTGAACATGTGATGATAAAAAACTCTATATCAAAAATATGGAATGAGTGCCTCACCATACATAAAAGTTAGATCTACGTAAGGTAGAAATGATTCCATGAGAAAATTATAACCCAAATGTACCCAATATGTCTGAATACACTACTTCCATATTTCAGAATCTGTGCTTTGAGTGATCTTGAATCAACATATCCCTCCAGGCCATTTGGGATGGAAAGCCAGTGTCATGTGCACACCTTTTCATGACTATTCATATCATGCCCTGGTGTCTCTGCATATGATTTCCACAAGAATTTCGATCAATCAAAGGAAAATTCATCCCTAGGAGAGTCCTCTCTAATCATAGTATGCCCGATTGCTTCCAAGCCTCATCCCATCCCTCCTAATTCAAGGTTCCTTAAAGTCATGTATTAAATTTTCCTCATTACACATATCATGGATATATAGGAACATATGGGTATGATTCATCTCTGGTCCCTTTTGAGGAATCTAAAGATATCCAATCCATATGCGTGAAATTTATCCGCATAAAAAAGAAGAGTGCCCCACTCATTTCCTGGTTTCCCCAACCATAATCAGTTAATATTATTCCTTTTCGGTTCAAGATAACCCCTATTCAAAGGCCACACACAATTTTTAGAATGTTCCCAAACTCCATAATCCTCAATGGCCATCAGAGATAGAAGGCTAGTTTCCGACGGACACCATTTCTTGACTATATATATCATGACTTGGTAGCTCTACATATGCCACCCAGAAAAATGGATATCAATTATAGGAAAATTCATCCCTAAGAGAGTCTTTTCCAGATTACATATGCTCAAATGACATTCATGTCTTGTCACACACTAATATTTGGAAAACGTCTAGATAACGGCTTATACACCACATAATTTACAAGTGCCCCTAACATAAAAAACTCTAAACTGAACTGAAAATTCATCAACCCTCCCTCATGAAAGTATGAATCGTGCGGGAACAGTTTCTCACTCAAAGCCTACATGAATATCCCCAATTTCATCAAACACCACTATTAATGTCAACCACTCACAATAGCTCCCAACATCAAAAAAATTCAAAATGTTTCAAATCCTACCAAGAAATTTGAAATAGAATTCCAGTGTCCAATAGAAAAATTTAATCGACTAAGCACATAATTCCATGGTGGCTCTGCATATGTCACAAACAAAAATTGTCATCAATAAGAGGAAATTTATTCCCTAGGATAGTCCTTTCCAGGTTCTTTATGATCAGACAAAAATTCATGGTCAATGTTATTCGACTGAAAACATCAGTAATATATTTGAGTGGTAGGACAATGAACTGCCAGCAAAAAGGACACCGTAATTTCTAGAGGAAAAATGTGCAAAGGTAACGCCTTGGATAAAATCAAGTAATGGTTCATTAAAAAAATGGGAAACATTGATCCATTAGAAAAGTCATAAATCATGTTAGGTCAAAAACCCATAGATGGAGGCCTAAGAAAAATCCACGTTCAGCAAAGCCAAGTTTTCCTGATAAGCCCATACCAAAAGGGATTAGGAAAAAATTATGGTAATATATAAAAAGACACCAATGTTCATGGGGTTTTCCATGAATCCCCAGTAATAGTTGAACAATGCACACCGAGTCCCACATCTTATAAAAAAATTAGAGCTTCATTCGGTTATTTCAATTTACTGATTTCAAGACATGGTTTAAAATTAATTCTGGGTCAAAATGATGATGAAACAACATGAAAAGTTAAAAAGGGAAATATTTAAATTCCATATTTGTTCCACTAAGTTTAGGAAATAAATTAAAAAACATCCCCAACTATGAGTCTCTCCAAATTATTAAAAAGGGGGGAAGAGTACATATCCTAATTTGGGACAAAATGACAGTGGGGTTCTGTTCTCCATTTCCAGAAGGATGGTGAGTGATTCCAACGAGCCATCGATTGTTTTCTCCAAATAAATATTCCTCCGTTTCTTCCTTGACCATTGAATGCACCCAGTCCATAATAACAGTAAGGTCGCTTGGTTTCTTCTGGGCGGCTTCATTGTTGGCATGTGAGGAGGATATTTGTTCCATCAACCTTATTGTGCAGGCTTTGCACTCCCACATCTCTTCCTCTCGGGTCACCACCAATTTATGTTCCTTTACCTCATCATTATTTAGATGATAAAATTCTTCCAAAACATCATGGATGGTTGCCACCTAGATATGGGAAGAATTGAACCTGACCAACTTGTCCTCTCAAGAGGCAAGGGCTTCTCAGAAAATGAATATTTTGAAAATAAAGAGGTGTAAGTGTTTATAATAAAAGAAACAGGAACCCAGCTCAGGGAGTAAATGCAGAAAAATGTCACTCTCATAAGTAAAATTGGCCAAGGGTAACTTTGTGGAAAGAGTAAATAACTAGAACCATGACACTTTTCGTACTACATGGCGCCTTGTAACAACACTAGTAATTTTATCCTCCTCTACTTCCACATGTCTGTAAGCAGAAACTTTTTCTAAATGAGTGGAGAGGGACCTAAGGTAGGTCACCCAAGATGGGTTACTCTCTCTACCTTCAGATGGACCAACCATTGGATCCAAATGTGGAAGGATACCTGTGACATCCATGATGATTTGTGATACTTAGCTGGTGAGATTCTCATTAAGAGCTTGGGAAATATCCACAGGAGTGGAGTATTCTAAATCAATTCTCCCAGAAATGGGTTGTACTAAAAAAACCTCTACCAAATGATTTTGACAATTGGTCGAACGCCTAATTACCACAAGAATAGGAGTAAGAAGTGTATCCATCTTGGTGGCTATAACAAAGGATGTAGAAGGCGTAGTTGTCACACTCTTCATGGTGTAAGGAATGTGTTGCATTATCATTGGGGAAATGAAGGGGTTGGAAATGTTGAATGTTTTCTGTACCTTCTGAACTAGTTCTTTCAGAATCCCATTAGGGTATCTTTCTTCTCATATTTGGTCATAGTATAGCAATTGAAAGGTGGTTATCGTTGTCTTAGGAATGATAATATCTCTACCAGCACCTTCAAACATCATCATAAGCAACAATTGGAGAAGAAAAAAATGATGAGATTCTCCCCATAGTTTGTCAACTAGAAGTATCACATTCTGTTGAGGGCATCCAAATTACCTGGAAAACTGATAGGGGAGGAATGGGTCACAAATGACTACTTGGTTTATAAGAGAAGTGATCATCCCACCCCACAGTTTAATGATGTATGATAATTACTCAAAATAACCACCCTTGTGACGTCTCAATGATCCAAGAGGGGTATGATGATATGAAAATTAGAAATTATAGGCATCATTCAACAACCCAACATCATCAGTAACACTCAGGGTCCTTGGATGAACAACAGAATTGCTGAGGAGTGCAATATGAAAGTCAGAATAGGGAACCCGTGCGGTATGCTAGTATTCAAAATAGGGGATGTGTTCTGCCATTCACCAATATAGGAATTGGAACTATCCACTGAGACGAGCTGTAGGACTTCCATCCTATATTTGTCCCAAAAATTCGTAAAGAGAGACGATGGTAGGAATGGCCAAATTAATGGGTTGACCCTCTACCAGCATAGACACCATTAACAAGGTTTAGACCCGAAACATGGTATATACATCATAGGATGGGAAGATCCATCCACACAAAAACATGGAACTGAAGTCTCTTAATCTAAGAGAAGGTTAAACATCAAACCGAAGCTCATATAACTCATGTGGTATCTCTCTACTTCATTAGTAGCACAATATGACCCTGGTGTTTGGAGAGACTACCCTGTGGGATGAGCTCAACTGCGGTGAGCCCTCAGCAAGGGTCCATTTGTCTCCAAGAATAACCTTATCCATACATCAAATGGGATTAGGGAAAAATATTTGAGGGGATGATCCAATGACCCCTCTACCACGACTGGTAATCTCTTTTCAAAGTAGACATGTGATCATTCTCATCCCATGTAGTGGGTACTGGGAGGAACTCGTCATACTTTTATCCAAGGATAGGGTGTCCCCGAAGATGGTAGATATCCCATTGACTAATACCAAACTCACCATGCAATAGGTGGAAGGATTTGGTGCTAAAAAACCAATGGCTCAGAAATTCATGAAGAATTTCTATGAGAAAAATGATTTTAAACTGGTAAACCTAGGATGCTCTATATAAACCCACCTCCTCCAACTATTCGGGGGACTCTAGACAAGTCTGATATTCCCAGAAAACCCAGGCCTACTCATCATAGAAGCATACTTCAGCCTGAAAATCCAACATGGTTCTCCACCTACCACTTGGAATTTCTCGGGAGATGCTGATAATGAATGGGTATTCTCGTGTGTCTAGTCATGAGACACCATCACAGTACTCACAGTTTCCCTAAATCTATAACGATCCTCGAAGTATAAAGACATTATCGTGAATCAGAGTGGCAATTATTTCTCATACTAGGGAAATGTTGGCATGGTCATGACATTTTGGTGCGTCTAATAGAAGGAAAGGGATGTTTGGATCTGGTAACGGTAGAGGCACATCAGCAAAAAAACCAAATACATAAACTGGAAACTGTATGGATAATAGGTAAGATAAGATCTCTAGCATCAAGAATACAATCAAGAAGTGTTCACAGAGAATGATGTGGTATGGAAGATGATAATCATTATTCCTCTCCCTGGTTCCCATGTCTTAGTTGATTTTGAATCAACCTTTGAATCAACCATTATAGCTTGTACATCAAGATCCAGTAGCTAACAAGAATTCAGTCTGATAAAAAATTGTGGGATAAGGGATATGGATGAATGGATAAAAGATTCAAAATATGTCAACATGAAGCTCCACAAAAGGATTTTGAAATCTGTATGCATTATCCATATCATTCATACTCAATGGTTTTCATATGTAACTCTGCCTTCAACTACGGTAAGTGGTCGTGTACTTCCACATACATCTATGGTGTGTGGACAATCCGCGACGTGTTGGCCTATAGATCATTGGTCGGTGAAGAGAAATGTTCGCAGAAATATGATACAATGAACCTAGGCCTTGATTATGTTTTTATTTCAAATTAATGGGTAAAATATTATGTTCGGATTGATAATATTATTACATTATGGTCTTTCAATCTAAGTTCATTATGTGGAAAAGTCAATTGTGTAGAATCCTCCTATGAAGGATCTAGAATTTAAGTCATAAAAATCCAGAGTCTCATTTGCAGAATCCAAATTATGGTATGTTGATGGAGAAATGGAGAGGAAATTGGTTCGTGGAACTTATGGAGTAGTTCATGAATGAGATTTTCAAAAAGATCATGGTACACAAGAGAAATCAAAGCTGGGGAAATCGAGAGTACATTTCTACACAAGAAACTGTAAAAGTAAAATGACATGGGACCTTATATACAGGTGTGGTCCCCTCCTACCGGGTCCACCTCTTCTACCACAAACCATTTCTGTCTAGGAATGCATCTATATCAGAATATTACACTTTTCATTTTTAATGGACACCATTCTGATGGGGGGGATTTTTTGGGTCTTGAAAATTAAGCCAAGAGAAAGAAACACCCCTACGAATGCTTTGAATAAGGATTAATGTACTTATACAAGTCTATCAATGTGAATTGACTCAAATTGAGTTGAAATTTTTTAATGGAACTTGAAGGAATTCAAGTTATCATGGTTTTCTAAGTGTCCCGTGTACCATAATTGGGAATGGTACGTGGAGTAGATGGATCACAAAACACCAGGTATACAAGATGATCCTTGAACAGCTGGCAATCAAGGCAATGGCCAGTGAGAAATAAAGAACATGAACCAAGTAACTGACAGATTCATAGGCATGACGACCATCTACATACCGTGCCGTAAAATCATAAGTTCAGAGACGAATAAAATCAGTAGGGTTCTGCAAACCAATATCATGAACTGAAGCCTCCACAAACCGTAGTAGACTAAGTCTTCCATTGGTGAGGATAAGGCTTCAATGGGCCTCCAAAAATGGAGTCATGTTATCAATAGATAAAATTTCTCTAATTCTCATTAAAAATACCACATTAGAATTATAGAAAAGAAATACAGAGGTAGACAGATAGAGATTAGTATAGACGATAAAAGTTTGATGGAGACTTAGAGGTTTCTTCCCAGTTTCAATCTTGTTTCCTTGGCGAAAACCAAACGGCAAACCAAAACCTCTATAGGTACAGCAGGCTGTGAACCATAAAACTGAGAAATTGAATATTAATAATAGAATCGTGAACCTAACTCATGAACTGTGATCCAGAGGATTCTTGCAGATTAACTCACTGCAAATAATGATTTCCTGGAACTCCCTTCAATATGGTGCTTCACGAAGCGTAAGACTCCATGGACAAAAACGGGCACCACATACTACCTTGGTACGCGGATGGAACCCAACACGATAATATGGGCCATGTACCTCTATGGTGTGCGGTTTCCTATACTCATTCCCACATACCACATCGGTATGAGGATGACCCTTCATCCCACATACAACTATGGTATGCAGAGTATCCCCCATCCCACATAATAAGTCAGCACATGGAATGGGGTGTTTCTAGGTATTGTCATTCTGGTTCCAACATCACCCCTACATTACTGTCCAGTCCTCCATGATCCATCTTCTAACCAATACTCTGACATTTTTCCAAATCCTCCTATAAAGCCACCAGACCCATATGATCAGACTATCAGGTGAATCAACATGGCCCATTGAGTCTACATAGCCAAGGTAAGAGGTTTCATAAAGGAACTCACCACAATGGTGCGAGCATTGGGAGTGCCTATGAGGATAAATTCCCATAGTAACCTAGTGCCCAACCTTGGGACACCAACGTGAACCTCCCCGTTCTATTGATTAAGGGTGATCAAATTAATTTCCATTCTTTGAGGAATAATGATCAGTTGAAGGGGTTATGATTGATCCTCCCATTGATGAGGATGAAATTCATCCCCTTCCCATAATATGCTCTGGGGCCCTCCCACTGAGGTTAGTTCCAATTTTCCGTTGGTGGGTCTCATAGAAATTAATTTTATCTCAAATTATTGGGTTCATTGCTCCAAGCCCTCACCCATGGTCCCCCCAACCTCTTCCACCATGGGCTCTCCCTCCCCCACTAATAGGGGAGGAGGTGTGTGCATTGTTGAATCTTTCATATCCTCTTGTTTCTCACACAAAGCATGAATCACTTGGGCTTAGAGGATTGTGAGTATTACAACAAACACATGATACAAAACTACGAGAACTCTGATTCCAAATCAAACCAGGATACGAAGGAAGCCTACTTGAAGGCCCGAGCTCAAAATGGTTCCAATCTGAATGGTTCCTCCTAATGTTGTCCCAAAAAATGTACAGCTCCCACACGTAAGCCCCCACACAATCCAAACTATGTGTGTTCAGATTCCTATACTGATTATATGTAGGTTTCCCTTATTATGAGCCCGATCCCAACAACATGTCACATTCCGCACCCTGGATGATGATAAACTCTAGAGTGTCTTATTATATAGATCAATTTAGCATGACCACCACATAATCAAATATATTCATTCCAACGACGTTTCTGCAATGCATGGGTTGCCTGCGGACATACTCTTTAGGAATGAATCATTGATTCAAAAACATTTTAACATGACTTAAATCATTATGAGAGTCCCAAAACAGGCAACAATCCTCCCCTGGAACGGGGCAGTGAGCCTGAATTCCCATCCTATCGACCAATGGAGTCTATAAGTGTTGTTTTATAAATCATCAGCCAATGAGCGCTTTCCTTTGGAAAGTAGGTCCTTGAATGATGGATACTAGGGTTGTTGGGCGTTCTTGGCTCCACGAATGAACCTGTTACCGACCATCTGATGAAGTTATGCCATTTCCACACCACCCACTAAACACACCACCCAAGAGGCTGAAAAAATATAATTAAATTAGTATTTTTATTATAAATATGTGTTACTATATTTTAAATAACCTTATTTATTGCTTTTCGTCCTGTTAAAAAAATTTATGATCTTAGATCAAGGGTTTGTATGGGCCACCACCACAACAAAGTGACGTATTCCATTTTTTACAAATACTTATCTTTTCTCATAATAATCATGGAAATGAAGTATAATATCAACATATATAATATAATTATGATTATTTGGATTAAAATTATAGTAAAAATTTTTCCCACTCATTTATTGCGAAATAAAAATGGTAATTATGAAATGTGAAGATAACAGTATGCATGAAGTAAGATATACAATTTTTCATCTATAATATAATTTATTAATTAAAATATATTTAATTCTGATTAAAACCCTTAAAAATATAGAAATAATTGTATTATAATTATATAATAACTATATTCTTACAAAGTAAAAAACTTTTAATACCATTCACGTCCATTAATTTTGGTATGTTCATGTTTGGGTCAGTGAAACTTCCAACATGATAAAAGGTATAACATAATATCATTGATGGAAATGAAAATTAAATTAATGATAATATATGATACAAATACGTAAATAATTATTTTATTTTGGTTATATAATGATAACTTTAACATTAAAATCATGAATTAAAGCACCACTACTCATTTGTTCAAAATCACAGAAACATTCCTATTGCTAATTTTTTATACAAGAATCATACTAATACTCTCATTTGATGAAATTATAACACTACCAACTATTATAAAAATAATCTAAATACTTTTTATGTTTTGGTACTAATGATCATTGGGAGAAATAGTAAATAAAAAAATAAATATTAAAACACATATTCAAAATGACTAAGAAAACTTTGATTCGATATTGAAAATATGTAATATCTAAAAAATATAAAAATATAGAATAATTATAAATGATTTTTATAAATTATTATAGATTTTTTAAATGCTATTAAATAGTTCATGAATATTTTTATTTGTTTTTATAAATGATATTCAATCACTATATTGGAATTTTGGAATTAAAATAAATGGGTTTTATCCCAATTTCATTTCATCGAAACATATTATTTATGCATCTAATTTCATTTTAATGTTTTTTGTTAATACAATTGGGTAGAAAATATAAATAAATATTTTTTATTAAATGTATTTTACATCCAATTGCATTCTCTAAAATTGAATTTGTATTTTTAAAATATTTCCAATGTCATAAAGGATATGGATAACTGAAAACATCATCCAATGAGTTATAATGGTTCATATTTAAATCCTTATTATATATTTGTTCTCTTCCACACTGATATTTTATTTTTAAATTTATCACTAAAATATTTGAAATTAATCATTTTTTCAAATCATCCACCAATGATAATTTAGTATTCATAAAATTTTGATATTGTAAAGTATATTTCTTATTATATTTAACAATTATTTTTATTACATGTTTATATTTTCCCATATCTCAATTGATTTTAATTATATTTTGAAACATCATTTTTTTTAAATCATGAGGACATTATTTTTTATATCACCAATTTTCACATTTAGGTTTTATTTTACTTATTTACATGGTTAGTTTTAAAACAAATTTATTTTAAAATATTAAAAAGTGTTTCCATCCATTAAAAATCAAATATATTATCATCCACTCCAAATTCACTATAAAAATATCTTATAAAATTTCAAATAAATAAAATTTAATGTTATTATTAATGTAATAGTTTTAAAATATTTTTTACTTTATGTTTTTTAAAATTTCCATCAATTGTTACAATAAATTCTTCTTTTATAACAAAAAAAAATTATTTTAACAAAAATTCCATTATAAATTATCCCACTACAAGTCTATAAGTATTTAGGAAGATTAATTTCATTCTAGTTAAATGGTCTTTAATAAATTTTAATCTCTTTATGCTTAAAAAAGTATATATTCTTATATTTGTCAAAATTAAATTTCTTCTTTTTAAAGTAATTCTTAATATTTTAATAGATATCATTGGATCATGTTTTTAAATAAATAATTCATAAGAGTTTAAAAAAATATACTTAATTTTTTAATATTTTTCCTCTAAAATACCTTTGGAATGGATACAAATTATAATATTTTACCATTCTTCATTTTTTCTTGTTTTTAGAAAACAAAATTGATGAGTTTCATGAATTTCAAGAACATATCATTCTTAATGTTTTCCAAGGGATTTATCCCATAGCCTAATAAATTTGTTTTTCAACTATCATGACATAAAAAATGGTTTGTGTTTTTATTAAACCATCATTATTTACTCACTAGTTTTCTTATAGAAAGAATTATGAATTTTATTTTAAGAAACCCATTTCTTTTATATATGTTAATTACATAATGTTTAAAGTATGAATGATATCATTCACTGAGGGAACATATTTAATTGGATAATTTTTGTTTTACCAATGAGATCATATATCTCTTTAAAATTTATTGGATAAGGATTTATATCTCATGTGGTAATTACATTCTGTATGAGTGTATTTTAAGTTAGTTTTGTGTACAAATACTATGTGTGAGTGTATTTTTGGTTGGTTATTACCAAAAAGAATACGTGTGAGTGTTTTTTTGTTATCTATTCTCATAAATACAATGTTTTAGTGTTTTTTTGGTTATCTACCATCACCAATAGAGCATGTGAGTGTTTATTTAATTATCTATGCAAAGAAATATTTCACATGAGTGAAAAATTGATTAGGTATGCTCATAGATATTGTGGGTGAATGTATATTTGGTTAGCAATGCTCAAAAATACTTTGTTTAGTCATAATTAAAAATGGATTTGATTATAATGTTTTTTTCTTTTTTTATATAATAAAAATTTCTACATGAAATTAATATATGATTCTGTATATATCATAATTGGCATCTCAAGTCAGATGCTTTTATTTCTAAGTATAATTTTTATAATTTGAGTTTATATGTCCTTCTACCATTCCATATGAAAACCTTTTATTTTACTTTTATTCTTATTATGATATTTCTCTCATTCTCTTGTTTTATCATATTATTATGATATTATCCTTTATTTAGTTGTCGATAAGTTTTCAGTTACTGAACATTTGAGATCATCTATTTTTTATGATTCTATTACCTATGTTATGAAGAAGATATATCCTAGGAGATGTCTATAGGGGATCTAGAATAATGAGAACACAGAAACTTTTCCACAAGTATTGTGAAATAAATTTCTTATATAGATATTCTTTATAAACCACAATACAATATTTCTTAGGGTTGTGAGATTATTTTTGGGTAGAAATGCTTAACATATTTAAATTGTTTAAAATAAATACATATCCATATTGGGTTACTATAGTTGTTATTATAGGAGGGTTTGGTTATTTTTGAGGATATCTTTATATAATATATAAATTGGGATTAGAGAACATTATTGGGAAGCCCGGGGAAAAGTCTACAGTATAATTCTAAGTAATTGATGACATCCTAAGGATATCATAATGTAGAGGTTATATAGGTTCCTATAAATTACATCCTTTTCTAGATAATGGAAAATGGATTCATCTTTTGAAAAAATATAACAAGGGGTAATCACCAATAAAATTGTTGTATGAGTATCAACTCAATCATCACTATAGTGCATGATGAGTGGGCCTAATACTCTACACATTACTATACACTTCTAGGGTATTTTTAAAAGTTAATTAAATTCCATTTGCAAACAAATATGAATGATTTAAATTTCTATAATTTAATAATTATACAGGTTAGAGAATCTAACAAACAAATAACCTTATGATACCTAGTTTAAATTGAATGAGTCGTTAGTTGGTTTAATAATATTATAGTTGAAATGAATGTATCATAGGTTTAAAATAATATTCCATTCTAGAATTCATATTCAGATTGGATTTTCATATTTATATGATAATTATTTATGATTTGATATGATATTATCCATAATTTTGTGGATGTACTATTTCATTTGAATAAGGATAATGAAAATATAGTTTTGAAAGGTATGCCCTAATTACATTAAATGCAACATATTTTGGATATATAGTTTCCTTATTATATCATTAATAATAAGGTTGATATATCATTAAAAGATATTTCATGAGTTTATTATATCCCATAGAATTCCTCATTTAGTGATTTATATCTAGAATTGTGATGAGGAAATTTATTAAAGGTAAAATAATGTGACACCACCACTATTTTCTTTTATATATATATATATTACTATTATATTCGATATATTTTTCTACACATAACACCAATGTAAAATGAGACTTGACGTATTCATTAATAATAATATTTAAGGAAAATAAAAAATATTGTAAATAAAAATATATTATTCAATTAATTATTGGATAAAAAATATGATTAAGAACAAATAATCTTTTTTAAAAAGGTAATTTTAAATAAAAATAGTTTTCAATTATATTTACCAAATTTTATTTTAAAAGAAAAATAAATAAAATTACTAATTTTATTTATAAAATGTGATCTTCAAATTTAAATAACACATATAAAAATTAATAGTTTAAAAACCTATAGATTTTTTATAAAATAATGGAATTTTGTAAAGATGGTAAAAAATACTGATTTTTCTAATATCCAATTTTTTATTGCATTATCATAAAAAAGAATGATTTAAATTTTTTTGAAACCATTTTCTAAAAAAATATATATTTTAAAAGTAACATTAATAATAGGAAAAATACAATTTTTAATCCTCAAAACCCATGATTAATGTTTTGGTAACATAAGATATATTTTACTCAAATTTTTTTTTTATTTTGTTAAATTAAAAATTATTTTTTATCACCTAATGAAATTAAATATTATAAATCATATTTCATATTTTATGTCATTTTTTACAAATTACATAATATGTTCAATATTATTTTTAATCATAAAATTATTATTTCAAGTATGAAAGTTAATAATACGTTAAGGATAAAATTATTATATTTAAGAAATTTTTTATTAATATTGTATAATTTCTATAGAATTGTATAAATTAAAATTTTCTAAAAAAATATTTGAAAATAATTTTTAATTCTAAAAATAAATATATTATCTATAATTATTTTGTAAATAAATATAATTAATAATATTAATAACACATAATGATGAAATCAATCTGTTTATACAAAATTATATTTCTAAATAATAATTAATTCAATATAAAATAAAATTTTATATTATATATAATAAATTTATATTATATTGGAATTAAATTTTGTTTCCCCACACCTAAATTTGATTATTCTTATTATCTAATATATTTTATAAAATGTAAAATTATTTGGTAAAAAACATACCGATGTAAAAACATAAATAAAAAAATATTGAAATCATTTGATAAAAAATATTAAAAAAATATTTTTAAAGGGTGAACTGTGGTTTCTCACATATATAACCAAACAATCCATTATTTATCACCTTACAAACCATAGGAAATTGAATAATGTCATTTAGGTTTTTGTAAATAATCGGAATTCAATAATGTTTAATTCTCCTCAATCATAAAAGGGGAAAACATACACCCCATCATGGAACCCTTATTACATATAATTTAATAATTAAACAAATAAATATTAATGATTCTATAAAAATAACTTATTTTAATAACCATATTATCTAAATTTGTTAGATTAAGCCATTAATTTTGAAGTATAATTTCCAGAGAATGTTCAGGGTCCCAATGTGAGTATTACTTAAAACCTATTTTTTTCCATAATTTTCCAATTATAAATATATCCTAACCACAAGAAATTCTATATAACATGTATCATTAGTAATCATTAGATATTTTTTTTAGTTTAACCAACATTATTTATTCTTTAACATCCACATAGAAAACTAAACAAACACTGATCATCTGTTTATGCAGAATACTTCCTCCACAATGAGATGTGTTCCATTTTCACCATAACATATATTAAATTTTTATAAGAATTAACATAAATAATTACTTTTAACTATATATAATAAAAAATTTTATTAGGAGTGCAATTATATCCTACAATATTTCCCCCCATTCATTGAGAAATTAAAAACATTAATCTTACATTATGTCGAGTATCGCTTTCATGATGTAACATATTGAAGTGCACTGTGTTGCATTTGTTGTCAATTATGTATATTGTTGTCAAAAGGTGACATGGAATGGATGGATGTCAAGGAGCATCAAGATGTGAATGTCAAAGGATGTGATGGTGATGGTGATGAATGGTGAATGGCCATGGACCATAAAGGAATGTCACTTAGGAGATTCACTAAGTGACATAGGAGATGATGGTTGAAACATTCTCTAGTTATATCAGACGACTGTAGAACTGATCTTAATGTTTCAATACTTGTATCAAGATGATACTAAGTGACAAAACTTGAAGAATGAATGATGATGGAGAATCATTACATCTGAAAATTGTTGAACTGGTCTTTAAGTTCAAAGAACTTGTATCAACTAGATACAATGTCACAACAATGTTAGAAGACCATTCATTGTTAAGAAAATGCATGAGGAGATGAAGATGATCCATCCACACCTCCTAAGTGGATGATGTGGATTAATGAAGTCCATGCACTATTACTTAGTGCTTGTGAAATAGAAGAAGAACAAATTTGATCTCTGATTAGATCAACGAAGCACATGGAAGAAATTATTTGATTCAGGAGCTTCGGTTGAAGATGAACCTTCGGGAATTTCACTCCTAAGTGAAGATTAAATGTTTAAGGGGAATGGAGGAATTCTTAAGAAGAAGAGAAGAGAAGAAATAAAGAAGGGAGAATGGCTTGGAATGAATGGAATTTGACATATTTCACTTGGGAGTACTTTGTTTTTATACAAAGTATTATTTTGTCCTTTGCCAAAAAATTGGCCAGCCAAGGGCCAGCCACGGGTTCAACCCCAAGGCACATGTGGGCCTAGGAGCCACGCCCATGGGGGATCCCATGGAGCAAGACCAAAGCGGCAGGAGGCCACGTAGTGATGAAATCCGCACGGCAGGGGTGCATAGCGCACGCCCGCGAGAGGCAGAGTGGGTGCCAGTGGCGCGCCTCAGTGGCAGGGTTGGGCGCAAAGCACGCCCGCAAGAAGAACTCGGTGAGGGGTGGCACCGAGAGGGGAGAAGTTCAACTGAGGAGTAGCGGAGATCACATCTTTTATTAACCACAAGAAATCCGCGGTTCGTTTCGATGTGGGACGCGGGATTTTTCCGCGAAGCGAATCCTGGCCGCTCGATCGATCGCGCGCTAGATCTCGGCCGTACATCTAATCCACCGCGACCCGTTCAGATCCAGACCGTTGAAGATTATTTGATCTCCTGATCCAATGGCACCCCGTCCATCTTCAACCTCGATCTTGCCCAATGGCCACCCGCGACGCCGCCTGAACCAGTGGCCCTCTGAGCAAGCCAAATCAAGTTTCCGGCCACCTCTGATGAAACTGAAGGCTCCCTCGTGCTCGTCTGGCCAAACCGAACCCATTCATGCATAAAAATACACATGCATACAACGGGAGAAGAAATTTGCATGAGGCCGAAGAAAACCGAAGGTCCGAGGCCACGTGGAGTTTATGCTTTGCATGAATCGGGATAAACAGAGGCATTCGTACGTTTCCATGCACATGCATGAAGAGGAAAATAAAGAATGAGAACCTGCGGTGAACCGAGGAGAAATATCAAGATTCACAGAATCTTGAAAACCCAAAAGTTGCGGGGATTTGAGAGATATCTCACGCAGAAGATTGGGCATACCTCTGCCTATAAAAAGAGATGTCGAGGCTCAGAGATGTTTTCTGAATCTTGGCTGAAACTTTGTGGAGTCCTGCGAGTGCCTTGCCTCGCGAAGAATTGAGCTGCGCGTCCCCTGCGCAGCAGAGAAGCCCATAGCCATTTTTGGCTTTGTGAAGTCCCTTTTGTGCATCCCTTGTGCGAAAGAGGTGAAGGGAAGTCCCCTGCGCGCACCCCTTGCGCGACAGGAAGGAGCCGAGCCGCATACTTGCGCGCTCGAGTCTCTTTCCACCCTCTCTGCCCGCACACTTGTGTGGAAGGAGGAAGGAGCCTGTGGTGTTTCACCTTGCACACTTGCGTGGCGGTTGAGAAGAGGAGGATGCCCTTGCACCTCACACCTTGCCAGTGCACCTTGTGCGGCTGTGAAGAGAATAAGGGCACACCACTTGCGCGCCTCCCTTGCGGCAGTGGTTCAGGTGAAGATAAGACACACCTAGTGTGTGTGTGTGCAAGCAGAGGAGAAAGACTCGAGCCTTGTGTGTGCTTAAAAGAAGTGAAGTCCATAGTCTTGGGTGTGTGGAAGAAGGAGAGGCTGAGAACTACACCAAGTTGTGTGTGGCAAGTGAAGAGGAAAGCCGAGGCCTTAGTTCCTTGTGTGCAAAGTGAACAAGAGGAGGCCGTAGCCCTTGTGGGTGCACACTTTGAAGAACAAACTAAAAGAACACTTAAGTTGTGTGTGTGCTTAACAAACAAAGAAGATGTCAAGATCATGTTTGTGCAAAAGTGAAACAAGTGTGTGCAAAGAGACAAGAAGTCCGAACCTAGTGTGTTCACTAAAAGTGTAAACACTTAGAAGAAGGAAGAAGAAGGACCCTCACACTAAAGTATAACACACATTCAAGTGTTTAATCAAATTGGATAAAGTGTGTGAAGGAAGAAGTGGTTTGTGTTCTAAAGGAGATTACACCCTTTGGGGTTTATCACACCAAGAAGAAGGGAAGGGGAGTGCATGCTTTCATGCATGAACGTGCACACGTGAACAAGCTAAAATCTGGTTGTGTGCATCTGAGTTGACCAAGATCGGATGTTCTTGAAGATTATTGAGAAGCCATACTGTCAGTGCATGAGGATGAAGAGATGTCATGCACTCAGTGCATGAAGTTGTGTTGAAGTCAAACTGAAGCCAGATTGAAGATAAAGAAATCGTTTTTCTGAGTTTTCAGTAGATTTAGAAGAGCCTGATCAACTGAAGTGATCAGAAGTGAAGAGCAAGACCAACAGACCTTTTCAGACGCTGTTGAAGATTCTTGAAGAGAGAGGCCAGGTCATCCTAAGAGAAAGGAGATAAATCCTGAGCAAGACGAGAAGACCTGTTCATCACAAGTGAGCAGAGGTACAGAGCAAGGCCAGCAGTCTTTATCCCAGACTGCTAAAGATACTTGAAGAAGATTAAAGTGAAGAAGAGCTACTCGTGTGACTCGAGGAGCCAGGAGAAGCCCCCTGTGAGACTTAGGGCGGAGGAAGTCTTCAGTGGGATTCTGGAGCAGGCCAGTGGGACTCTAGTAACACTGTGGGACGCAGTATAATGACCCTCCTGTGGGACTTAGGAGAGATACAATGGGAATCTATATCGACCATTGTAATTCTAACAAGTTATAATGGAGAAACCATGTTGGGGCGTATAACCAACATGGCAAGGACGTAGGCCTTTGGTGCCGAACCTTTTAAATCCTTATGTCCAGTGCCTTTACATTTACTGCATCATTCTAGGAAAGGTGAGAGATACAAGAAGAGTGGATCGAGGCTTTAACCAGCCATAGCGGTTTAATTGATAAAGAATCAATTAGTAAAAAGTTTAAAAGATCACTGATTCACCCCCTCCCCTCTCAGTGATTCACACTGATCTAGGCACTTCAATTGGTATCAGAGCGAAGGTTACCTCTAAAAGATCCAAGGGAGTCTTTATGAAGTGTAGATTTGAGGAAATGAGAGACCGGCCTCAAATGGAGATATCTGCCAAGACTCAAAAAAATAGAAAGAAGAAACAGACCAAGAAGATGAAGAAAGTCTGTCCTAGCTGTGATGAAGTTGGAACAATGAAAGATCTTCAAAGTGCAATCGAATATCTTCAGAAGACAGTCCCCAAGGAAGTAGCAATGTGTATTACTACAGGCATCCTTGATCTTCAAGAAGAAAAATTACAGCTAGAAGAAGAAGCCAATGCAATGAAAGATCAGTTGGCTAAAAGGGTTGGCATAACCAACACTCTCAGAAAGCTGGTAAAGGATAAAGATGAAACAGTATCGCTTTGCAATGAAAAATATTTATACACTACTGAAAAATTGCAAAGAAGACTTTCTGAGAAATAATTCTTTAAGACTGTGGTCAAAGATGTTTTCCATGCACTGGAAAAGAGGCACAAAGTTTCAATGAATGTCAGAGATGCTCAAATTGAAGACAAAGTAAATAGGGTGAAGGATCTTGACAATTCATTACAAGAAATGAAGAAGGTGCATGAAGACCAGTTAGAATAGCTGAAAGAAAATTGGGAAGGAAGGCTAAGAACTGTTGAGGATGATAAGAAATCCCTTAACATGAAATGCTTAGAACTAGAGGTGATATTGAAAAATCTGCAATCACCCAAAGATGAATCCTCCCAGTCAGCTGAAAGTAGAAATGTTTCTACACAAGTGTGCTTTGAGAAGGATGATTCTAAAAGAAAGACATCCTCTAATAAAAGGGAAACATCTTCTAAAAAGAATGTACCATCCATACCATCTTGTACTCATGCTTGTAAAAGTGTTTCTTCTAAAAGTGCAGGATGGAAGAATGAATCCAAACAAGTATGGATGAAGACAGTGAAGAAAGAATTCTCTCCTGAAACAACACAACAAGTCAAGAAAAGCACCCAACAATCAGAAGGACTGAAGAGGTCAAGATTTGTGGGTCAGTGTTGGTGTTGTAATAAGTATGGTCACTGTGTAAAGGATTGTTGGTACAATCCACTGAATGTCAAAGCACAAAGGAAGCCCATGCCAAGGGGGAGCATGCCAGAAGGAAAGAAGAAGCATCCACAGGTCCAAAGACATCTGTTTACTGCAAATAGATTTGGATTACATGACAACATCTGGGATGTTTGAAAAAGTGGTCAAAAAGATACATGTCAATCTCCAACTGTATCTAGAGCTAAAAAGAAGAGAAGATCACTGAACCTGGCTAAAATGGAATCCTTGGGAAGCAAGAAGAAAGTTGAAGATGCTCCCAAGAAGATTATGAAAAAGGAAGAGAAGACCTTGGAGACTAAATCCAAGAAGGGTGATGCATCCAGAAGGACCACCAAGAACATGCTTCTACCGTGGAAAGAAAGGCCACACCATGGATCTTTGTAAACAATCCATGGAATTCAATAGAAGCAGACTGAACTCAAACAAACAATCAATCCAAAAGAAGCAGAAGGGATTGATTGAAAATAAGTTTCCTAAGAAAGGTAGATTAACAGCATCAAAAGAACCATGTGGAACTTCCAGAACTGAGGCCACAGTTCCAAGTGACTTACTAGTCATATGGCCTAATCAGTTGCAACTTGCCAGAGAGCTGCAGAGAGCTGAAGATAAAGCACTGGAAATAGCTATGGAAAAAGGAAATAAAAACATTTCACATGAAGATCATGTTCTGTGTGTGAGGTGCAATCAAGCTGGACATACTAGTGATAAATGCATGATATTCATTCCAGCTCAGAAGGGATTCTTCAAAAGAATTAAGATTGCACCAGGAGACTCTAGTGCTCAGAAGGCACCTAGAAATAAAGGAGTCACAGACAAAGAAGTTAAAGAGTTGTTGAGATCCACACCGGCACAAACATCATTGAAGATCAAATGTGCAAGGAATTGAATATGATGATCATTCTCAACTAGAGGATGGTTTGGACAGAATGGAGTGCACCCCTTGAGGGGGAGCTAATCTAAAGAAGATGGGATTCTGAGATTAATACCATCTTGAGAAAAGTGATGGTATTCCAATCATACTTTCATCCCTTGTTTCTTAATTTTATTCCTCATGACAATTGAGGGGGCGTATTGATTGAAGAAAAATGGTTGAAAGGGGGAGCTTTATCTTTGCACTGAACTTTTTAATGAGTTTTGTGAAGTATGTGCAGGATTTAGCAATTTATTGTTATATCTAAAAAATTTAAAACCCCTGGATGCTAAGCATGATCTCACATGTATAGTGAAATGTGGACATCATTGAAAAATCTTGGTTACATCACTCTTGTTTTCTACACCGGGTTAGCCCAAGTATACTTAGAGATGATTTACTAAAGGTTCTTTGCTAAAGAAGAACATGTGACATCATCCATCTCATAGTTATTTTCAAGAAAATGATATTCAAAGGGAGGAAGAGATATTTTGGAAGAGAGACACACCACATCTTTGCATTTTATTGCCAATAAGGTGGAGAAAATATTGACACACATATTGACCCATTCATATGCGCAGAAGTAGTGTATTGACAAGAAATACAAAGGGGGAGATTGAAGTGCACTGTATTGCATTTGTTGTCAATTATGTATGTTGTTGTCAAAAGGTGACATGGAATGGATGGATGTCAAGGAGCGTCAAGATGTGAATGTCAAAGGATGTGATGGTGATGGTGATGAATGGATAATGGCCATGGACCATACATGAATGTCACTTAGGAGATTCACTAAGTGACATAGGAGATGATTGTTGAAACATTCTCTAGTTATATCAGACGATTGTAGAACTGATCTTAATGTTTCAATACTTGTATCAAGATGATACTAAGTGACAACACTTGAAGAATGAATGATGATGGAGCATCATTACATCTGAGGATTGTTGAACTGGTCTTTAAGTTCAAAGAACTTGTATCAACTAGATACAATGTCACAACAATGTTAGAAGACCATGCATTGTTAAGACAATGCATGAGGAGATTAAGATGATCCATCCACACCTCCTAAGTGGATGATGGGGATTAATGAAGTCCATGAACTATTACTTAGTGCATGTGAAATAGAAGAAGAACCAATTTGATGTCTGATTAGATCAACGAAGCACATGGAAGAAATTATTTGATTCAGGAGCTTCGGTTGAAGATGAACCTTCAGGAATTTCACTCCTAAGTGAGGATTAAATGTTTAAGAGGAATGGAGGAATTCTTAAGAAGAAGAGAAGAGAAGAAATGAAGAAGGGAGAATGGCTTGGAATGAATGGAATTTGGCATATTTCACTTGGGAGTACTTTATTTTTATACAAAGTATTATTTGTCCTTTTCCAAAAAATTGGCCAACCAAGGGCCAACCACGGGTTCAACCCCATGACACATGTGGGCCTAGGCGCCACGCCCATGGGGGATCCCATGGAGCAAGCCCAAGGCGGCAGGAGGCCACGCAGTGATCAAATCCGCGCGGCAGGGGCGCATAGCGCACGCCTGCGAGAGGCAGATTGGGTACCAGTGGCGCGCCTGAGTGGCAGGGGTGGGCACAAAGCGCGCCCGCAAGAAGAACTCGGTGCGGGGTGGCACCGAGAGGGGAGAAGTTCAACTGAGGAGTAGCGGAGAGCGCATCTTTGATAAACCATGAGAAATCCGCTGTTCGTTTTGATGTGGGACGCGGGATTTTTCCGCGGAGCGAATCCTGGCCGCTCGATCGATCACACACCAGATCTCGGCCGCAGATCTAATCCGCCGCGGCCCGTTCAGATCCAGGACGTTGAAGATTATTTGATCGCCTGATCCGACGGCACCCCGTCTGTCTTGAACCTCGAGCTCACCCAATGGCCACCCGTGACGCCACCTGAACCAGTGGCCCTCCGAGCAAGCCAAATCACATTTCCGGCCACCTCTGATGAAACTGAAGGCTCCCTCGTGCTCGTCTGGCCAAACCGAACCCATTCATGCATAAAAATACAAATGCATGCAACGGGAGAAGAAATTTTCACGAGGATGAATAAAACCGAAGGTGCGAGGCCACGTGGAGTTTATGCTTTGCATGAATCAGGATAAACAGAGGCATGCGTATGTTTCCATGAAGATGCATGAAGAGGAAAATAAAGAAGGAGAGTCCGCGGTGAACCGAGGAGAAATATCAAGATTCACAGAATCTTGAAAACCCGAAAGTTGCGGGGATATGAGAGATATATCACGCGGAAGATTGGGCATACCTCTGCCTATAAAAAGAGATGTTGAGGCTCAGAGATGTTTCCTGAATCTTGGCTGAAACTTTGTGGAGTCCCGCGAGTGCCTTGCCTCGTGAAGAATTGAGCTGTGCGTCCCCTGCGCAGCATAGAAGCCCGGAGCCATTTTTGGCTTCGTGAACTCCCTTGTGCGCATCCCTTGCGCAAAAGAGGTGAAGGTAAGTCCCCTGCGCGCACCCCTTGCACGACAGGAAGGAGCCGAGCCGCATACTTGCGCGCTCGAGTCTCTTGCCACCCTCTCTGCCCGCACACTTGCGTTTCAGGAGGAAGGAGCCCGCGGTGTTGCACCTTGAACACTTGCGCAGCGGTTGAGAAGAGGAGGAGGCCCTTGAACCTCACACCTTGCCAGTGCACCTTGTGCGGCTGTGAAGAGAAGAAGGGCACACCACTTGCGCGCCTCCCATGCGGCAGTGGTTCGTGTGAAGACAAGGAACACCTAGTGTGTGTGTGCAATCAGAGGAGGAAGACCCGATCCTTGTGTGTGCTTAAAAGAAGTGAAGTCCATAGTCTTGGGTGTGTGCAAGAAGGAGAGGCTGAGAACTACACCAAGTTGTGTGTGGCAAGTGAAGAGGAAGGCCGAGGCCTTAGTGCCTTGTGTACAAAGTGAACAAGAGGAGGTCGTAGCCCTTGTGGGTGCACACTTTGAAGAACAAATTAAAAGAACACTTAAGTTGTGTGTGTTATTAACAAACAAAGAAGATGTCAAGATCATGTTTATGCAAAAGTGAAACAAGTGTGTGCAAAGAGACAAGAAGGCCGAACCTAGTGTGTGCACTAAAAGTGTAAACACTTAGAAGAAGGAAGAAGAAGGACCCTCACACTAAAATATAACACACATTCAAGTGTGTAAGCAAATTGGATATAGTGTGTGAAGGAAGAAGTGGTGTGTGTGCTTAAGGAGATTACACCATTTGGGGTTTATCACACCAAGAAGAAGGGAAGGGGAGTGCATGCTTGCATGCATGCACGTGCACACGTGAACAAGCTCAAATCTAGTTGTGTGCATCTGAGTTGACCAAGACTGGAAGTTCTTGAAGATTATTGAGAAGCCATGCTGTGAGTGCATGAGGATGAAGAGATGTCATGCACTCAATGCATGAAGTTGTGTTGAAGTAAAACTGAAGCCAGACTGAAGATAAAGAAATCATTTGTCTGAGTTTTCAGTAGATTGAGAAGAGCCTGATCAACTGAAGTGATCAGAAGTGAAGAGCAAGACCAACAGACCTTTTCAGAGGCTGTTGAAAATTCTTGAAGAGAGAGGCCAGGTCATCCTAAGAGAAAGGAGATAAATCCTAAGCAAGATGAGAAGACCTGTTCATCAAAAGTGAGGAGAGGTACAGAGCAAGGCCAGCAGTCTTTATCCCAGACTGCTGAAGATACTTGAAAAAGCTTAAAGTGAAGAAGAGATACTCCTATGACTCGAGGAGCCAGGAGAAGCCCCCTGTGAGACTTAGGGCGGAGGAAGTCTTCAGTGGGATTCTGGAGCAGGCCAGTGGGACTCTGGTAACACTCTGGGACGCAGTATAAAGACCCTCCTGTGGGACTCAGGAGAGATACATTGGGACTCTGTATTGACCATTGTAATTCTAACAAGTTATAATGGAGAAACCATCACTAGTGCAGAAAAAGTTTTTTACGTCGGTTATTTTTTATTATTTACGTCGGTTTTTAGGCGACGTTAATACGGACGACGTTATAAATAACATTTTTTACGTCGGTTATTTAAAACCGACGTAATATCCCTAACATCACGGTGGTTATCACGTCGGTTCATATAATAACCGACGTGATAAATATGCGCGTGGGGCTTTATCACGTCGGTTATTCCCTAAACCGACGTGATAAAACGCCTGGGATATCGTTTATCACGTCGGTTATGTCATAACCGACGTGATAAACCCTTCCCCTGGCCTTTTATCACGTCGGTTATCCAATAACCGACGTGGTAAATCGATTCCCAGGCCTTTTAGCACGTCGGTTATATTAAGAACCGACGTGATAAAATCCCCGGGAACGGTTTATCACGTCGGTTCTAGAAAAACCCGACGTGATAAACCCCTCCCGATTTATTTACCACGTCGGTTATAAAATAACCCACGTGAAAGAATTTTTTTTTTAAATAATTGCACTGCTCTCACCAAAAAGCAACCAGAAACCAAACAAAAATAACCATGCCAGCCCTCCCCCAAGCCCCAACTGAACCCCACCCTCATCTATACCCACCTAACAACCTGGCCAGCCCTCCCCCACCACATTGGAGCCCCACCACAACCCTTGGACACCCCCCACCCCTTGGACAACCCCCCACCCTCATTTACACCCCCATGACCCCTAGTACAGCCGCAGACACCCATTGGACACCCCCCCCCCTCATTTACACCCAACCGGCACCTTGGACAGAACTCCCAGACACCTTGGACACCCCCCACCCCTTGGACACCCCCCCACCCCTTCGACAGCCCCCCCACCCTCATTTACACCCCCCGAACACTAGGACATCCCCAAACACCCCTTGGACACCCCTCCCATATCTCTTGGACACCCCCCACCCCTTGGACACCCCCCCCACCCCTTGGACAGCCCCCACCCCCTGGACACCCCCCGACCCCTTGGAAACCCCCCCTACCCCTTGAAAACCCCCCCATCCCCTTGGACAGCCCCAAACACCCCTTGGACACCCCTCCTATATCCCTTGGACACCCCCCCACCACTTGGACACCCCCCACCCCTTGGACAGCCCCCCCACCCTCATTTACACCCAACCGACTCCTTGGACAGCCCCAAACACACCTTGGACACCCCTCCCATATCCCTTGGACACCCCCACCCCTTGGACACCCCCACCCTCATTTACACCCCCCCGACCCCTAGGACAGCCCCAAACACACCTTGGACACCCCTCCCATATCCCTTGGACACCCCCCAAACACCCACCCACCCCCTTGGAACCTCTCCCCCCATACCAAAATCCAGACCAGAAAAACCATCAACAGTAGACCAAAACAAGAAGTAGAGAAAAATTAAACATTCACTTATATAACATTCAAAACCTACACTGTCAACTTCAAAAAAAACTAAATCCAACCTAAACGACTACGAAATACACAATTACATTGACAATATTCAAAATTACATTTTACATTACAAACAACTAAAAGTCAATCAAACCTGTAAAATAATTTGACCACTCCACCACTTGTAAGTGTTTGATATCTTCAGCAGTAAAGGGTTGAGGGTCATCAAAAAGCTACAAAGGAAAAGGATAGTAGTCAACGTGTATAATGAATAAATCAAATTGAAATATTATGAGAAAGAGGAAATCTTACCAGGTCAAAACTCAGAACTGTCCCAGTTGTTATTATTTCATACATAAATCTTAACATGTAATATCCGTATTCGATGATGCCTTGTTGCTCATGACATTTCTGTATGAATGAGTGTAAATTCAATATATTATTTTTATGTAATAAATCAAAATGTACAAATTATAAATGGATATTTACCTTCGCATGTACATATTTGATCTTGTAATTCCTTTTCTTTGTGCTTTTTCGAAAGTGGACCCATGCCCTGTTAGAAAATAATACGAATGGGGTAAATTTAAAATTCATTATAATATATAAAAATATTGTGAAATTGAAACTTACGTTTCCAATATATTCTTAAAACTTTCTCGCACATCATCATGGAGAGAGCATATCCAATAAAGTGTTTTCTCCCTAGGGCAAAAAACCCCTAACATCAAATGATCCATGAGAAAAGGAAATTTAAGAAAAGGAAATTTAACGTTAGTCGTTTTTTATGTTAAAAGATAATTAACTCTTTGAGAGGGATGTGTTTCATACCTCTCACAAAAAGGCATCATCCAACACTGTGTGATTACATTCTTTTCAAATCTATCAGCAATATAAAGCATTCTTTGTTCCTCATCCAATGCACATGCTTCAGGGGAAATCAATTGTGGGTCCACGAATCCATATACATCTGTCAGCTCATTCCTCTCACAAATTTTATACATATACCTAATACAAAGCAGACATAAGTATACATTTTTAATAAATATAACGCAAGGAAAAGGTGTTAAGACTTACATGATAAAAATTTGCACCACGTTGATGCCCAACTTATCTCCAGTGACAAACTCCATGATATCAGTTTTCATAATCCCCACACATAGTTCACGTCCACAGACATGAGCTTCCATTGTAAAGTCATAATGATCCACCAACAAATTTGAATATCTTGACAATTTGTCAAGACTGCTAGTATCTGCATCTGATGTCATAGCTATCTGTCTTTGTTGTTGTCTATACAGTATTTCATTACCTTTGAAGTATTCCTGTAAAAATAAATTGAAAAATATATTAGTTTTCAAATGATAAAACATTAATAAAAATATAAAATAAAATATATAACATCCATACCTCTATGGTAATGAGTCGAAGAAGTCTGGATGTCCAAAGTAAAAAATGGCCGATACTATGTCCAACTGTCGTCACCTCATCTGTAGGTAATGGTATCCGAGCTGATCTATCTATAATATCCTGTACAGTGACCCTCTGATTCTCTACCTCTAACTGTTGATGATGAACTGTATCTCCTATACAATATACCATCCCATATGCAACTATATGATGTTGAGGATCATCAACATACAACTCACAATAAGTAGGTAGCTGCGGCGGAGGAGGAGGATCAAAAATGGGGTCCGCAGGCTGAGGTGGGGGAGTGGGAGCTACTGGGAGAGGTGGAGTGGGAGCTGCACCCTGAAATTGTCTTTGCAAGTCTGCAAACATTAACTGCACCGATCCTCTAATCTTGTCCTCCATTGTCGCATTAATATTATGGACTTCAGCCTCCAAGGATTCTATTTTTTTTATAAACTCCCTCAACGTTAGAAGTTGAGGAACGTGGCAACACTTTTCTTACCGATACACCTGCCGGATATCCTCTTACACGGCCAGGATGTTCGGGCTTTCCCAATGCCACAGATAAAATATCTTCCCTCCCAGATGGTGTAAATGTCCCCTGTGAACTCTGCTCCTCAAGAGAGTCCTGTAATAATTAATTGAACATTTCTATAATGATTGGAAATATATGACGAAAATAGTAAACTTAAATAAATAAAATAGATATCTTACAATCCTCTCAACTACGAGTCTCGATTCTTCCGAAAGATATTGTCCTTTTTTTCCCTTCCGAGCTCTTTTCCATTTCTCATGTCTAGATGGAGGGGATGGAGGGGCCACCTCTCCAGAGCTTGAAGACTGAGCTCTTAGTTGTTGAAATTTTTCTGCCATCATTTGTTCTTCCAATAATGCATACCCTCCCCGAGATAAACTATGAGGGTATACATTTTTAGATTGGATCTCTTGATGAGCTTTCCTTGTTTGCTGTAAATTAAGAATAAGTAATCATTAACAAAACAATAATAAGATCATTTATATAAGAAAGCTTATAAAAGTTTACATTGCCCTTACCAAAAATGAATCTTTTCTTCTACTTTCAAAAAATTCTCTCCATGTGTCTTCATCTATAAAAGGATATATACGACATGGATTCTCACGACTCCTATGACCATAAATGAAATCAGATGAGAGGGTTGATTTGAAATCCCTCCATCTCCTAGCAGCCAACGATAAGCATTTCTTCCTGACTCCTCCAGTGTCAGGAATATCAAATGTCATCTGATAAAAAAGAGGTTAAAAATATTATATATACTAGAAACATTTAAAGAACAGTCAAACAATAGCAAAAGATCTTACCAAAATGGTCTCCCACAGCTGAGAAATTATCGCCTTATCCACACTTCTCCAATCATCATAGAGAATGCTTACTTTGCTCTTAGCCTGAGTTGCTACAAAACCCTTAAAATCTTTAGCATTTGGACCTCTAGGAAGATCATCATCATCAAACTCCACGACTATCCTCTCCTCCTTCGTACGGGCAAGTGATAATTTTGGTAAACGTGTGCACCCACGCTTACCAACCTTTGAACTCTTTTTCGTAATAGGAGCTTGTGAATGTTCCTCCCCAGATGTATGACCAATATGCTCATCTCCAGAATCATGTGGCTGATCAACTGATTGATCTGTCATTTTCCTTCAAATCAAAAAAACAAACATTAGTTCACAAATAGAAAAGTGTACTAAATTACATAATAGTAAACATTGGTAATATGGTAAGCATGTTAAACAATGATAAACATGGTAAACACAGGCAAAAGGTTGCCAAGGAGTTGGCCCAAGAAAGCTGAAAAGTGGACTCACTGATGCCACCGGCCGGCCGCTGGCTCACCACCAGCCGGCCGGTGGACCAGACAGAGAGCCTTCCTCTCTGTCTAAACCACCGGCCGGCCGCTGGCTCCTCACCGGCCGGCCGCTGGTGCTCCAGACAGAGAGGAAGGCTCTCTGTCTGGTCCACCGGGCGGCCGGTGGACCAGACAGAGAGCCTTCCTCTCTGTCTGCACCACCGGCCGGCCGCTGGCTCAACACCGGCCGGCCGCTGGTGATCCAGACAGAGAGGAAGGCTCTGTCTAGTCCACCGGCCGGCCGGTGGTGAGCCAGCGGCCGGCCGGTGGTTCAGACAGAGGAAAGCTGTCTGGACCACCAGCCGGCCGCTGGCTCAGCACCGGCCGTCCGGTGGACCAGACAGCTTTGTTCTGGACCACCGGCCAACCGGTGATCCACCACCGGCCAGCCGGTGCGCCCAGGACTTCTCCTCTTTACGGTTTTTATTGTTTTATCGTTTTGGTTTGATACATATTTTAATAAGTAAAAAATTTACAGTATCTAACATTATATGAAAAAACTAAATGTAAACAAGAAATAAACTTGTGTTACCTGTAATTTTAGGAATGTACAGTTGGATTGTTTTCCCAAATTCCTTCGTCGTGATCGTTCCTTATGGCACAAACCATGTCTTCAACATACTCATCATTATGTTCTGTTAATCTTTCCATGGAAGTAGGGATCTCACATAAATCATCATCTTCATCAAATTCATCCTCACCAACATATTGGTTTTTCCCTTGCAAAACAACAGCCCACTACATATCTGATTGATCTACTACATAGAAAATTTGTTTGGCATGTGTTGCCATTATAAAATAATCAGCTGTGTCTTCCAATCTATTCAGATTAACAAGTGTCATTCCAAATTCATCGTGTCTGACACTGTTGTTACCGATAAACCATTTACAGTTAAAAACGGGAACTTTAATTTTAATGTAATCAGCCTCCCATATGTCTTCAATCACTCCATAATATGCACTTGATGCCGAAATTGGGTTTCTGTCCTTAGCACTCGAAAAATGCATTACTTCTGCAAACACCATTACACCACTATTCTGAACTGCACTTCTGTTGTCCTGAGCTTTCGTATGAAATGTATAGCCATTAATGTCATAAGCGGACCATGTTATCACATTTAAAGATGGACCACCCACTATCCATTTTAATGTCTCTGATACATCTGATCTACCAAGCAAGGTCTTTTTAAACCATGGCAAAATAGTTTTGTTGTGCTCATTCAAAATCCACATTTCTTTCTTCTTTGGATGACATTGTTTCAACTCATTAATATGCAATGTGATATACGGTTGAACATCAGCTATGTTATTCAAGATGTATGATTCTAACTTCTTCATATGTTCAGCTGACAGTGATTTGACTTTCAAGCCACGAAGCCCCTTTCCCTCATTATTAACCCGTTCATGGCGAGATGGAGGCAAACCTATGTGTTGCGCCGTAGCCAAGTAGCTCGTACAAAACTCTGCTACCTCCTCAGAAATATACTTTTCAATAATGGAGGCTTCAGGTCGATATGGATTTTTAACATATCCCTTTAATATTTTCATATACCTTTCAAAAGGATACATCCAACGAAGATATACAGGTCCACAAAGCCTTATTTCTCGAACCAGATGAATCAGTAAATGCACCATCATATCAAAAAAAGTTGGAGGAAAATACATTTCCAAATGACAAAGTATAAAAATTGCATCCTTTTCCAAAATGTTCAAAGCATTCACATCAATCGCCTTGTTGCAAATTGAATTGAAAAAATAACACAACCTCATTATAGTCTTTCTGACATGGATGGGAAATATTCCACGCAGTGCAACTGGTAGAATTTGTTGCATCATGACATGACAATCATGTGATTTCATACCTATCAACTTCAAGTCTTTCAGTGAGACAAAATTTTTTACATTTGAAGAATAACCTTGAGGCACTTTGATATCATGAAGACACTGACAGAAGCAACTTTTCTCCCTCTTCGATAATGTATGACAAGCCGGGGGAAGAAATGTTCGTCTTCCTTTAGGAGTGGGAGCTAACTTCAAACGTATTCCCATTGACAGTAGGTCTAACCTTGCATTCAACCCATCTTTTGTCTTTCCTTTAATATCTAGCAATGTTCCGATCAAAGAATCACAGATATTCTTCTCCACGTGCATGACATCAATATTATGTTTGACTTCATGATACCTCCAATATGGTAGCTCAAAAAATATTGACCTTTTCTTCCAAATATGTCTATCATTACCAGATTTCTGTGTCTTTCCCAATGTCACATCAAGGTTTTTCACCCTCTCAAAATACAATTCTGGGGATAAAGGTTGAGGAGCAGTATCAAATTCTTTTGAGCCATTGAATGCCTTTTTTAGTCTTCTATAAGGGTGATCCATAGGCAAAAACTTTCGATGACCCATGTACACTGTTTTCCTCCCATGATGCAATTGACAATATGACGTCTGTTGTTCGCAAATTGGACATGCTTTATGCCCTTTAACACTGTATCCAGACAAATTTCCATATGCTGGGAAGTCATTTATAGTGAATAGAAGCACTGCATGCAGTTGAAAATATTCCATTTTATAAGAATCATACACCCTAATACCATCAGCCCATAACAGTTTCAAATCATCAATCAGCGGTGACAAGTATACATCAATATCATTGCCGGGTTGCTTTGGACCAGAGATCATGATACTCAACATGACATATTTGCGCTTCATACAAACTTCAGGAGAGAGGTTGTAAATTACCAATAAAACAGGCCATGAACTATGTGTGCTACTGAGGGTTCGGTATGGATTCATTCCATCTTTGCACAAGCCTAGTCTCAGATTTCTAATTTCATTTCCAAATGTAGGGTACTGGGCATCAATTTTCTTCCATTGTGGACAATCAGCTGGATGACGTATTTTTCCATCACATACCCGCTCATCAGCATGCCATCTTAACCTTTTTGCATCATGTGAATTAGCAAATAAACGTTTGAAACGAGGAATTATAGAAAGACACCAAAATACCTTTGAAGGGAGCTTTGTAATCTCTACATCAGCTTGTGATTTTTCTTTCACCTTATACCGTGATGTCCCACATTTAGGACACTCTTTCAGAAATTCATATTCCTTCCTATATATAATGCAGTCATTCGGACAGGCATGTATTTTCCTGTATCCCAATCCCATCGGGCATAATATTTTTTTGGCCTTATAATGTGAATCTAGAAGATCGTTATCTTTTGGAAGAATGTCTTTCATCAATTGTAGCAGCTCTGTAAAACTTCTGTCACTCCATCCATGTTTTGCCTTCAGGTTAATCAATCTTAACACCGCCGAAAAAACCGTAAAATCTGTACAACCAGGATATAATGGTTTTTCGGCATCACCATATAGACGTGCAACTCTCGGTTCTATCTCAATTTGTTCTGCTACAATATCGCGAATCATTTCTTCAATTCCATCGGAGTTACCATCTTGCGATTCATTATCATCAGTGACATTCTGTCCAGTTTCGCCATGCCAAATCCAAGGGTTGTAACTCGGATTGAAACCATGACAAATCAGATGATCTTTTATCTCTCTACTTTTCAACTTCTTCATATTCAGACATTTCAGGCATGGACAGAAAAAAATGTCACTACTTGGAACATTTCGTTTAGCAAATTCCAAAAAGGCATCAACACCTTCCTCATATTCATTGCTCATTCGATGTGCCGTAATCCAACTTCGACTCATTATTACCTATAACAAATAGCAAAAATATATATATTTTTTAGAGAAGACAAATATATGTTTATATGAAAAAATCATAATTTGAATATAAAAATTTTGAAATATAAAACAAATCGATGTGTAAACCCCCCTGGACACCCCCCGACCCCTCTGGACAGCCCCCCACCCCTCCTGGACACAACCCCCCACCCCCGACCTGCTTGGACACCCCCCTGGACACCCCCCAACCCTCTGGACAGCCCCCCCACCCCTCCTAAACACCACCCCCACCCCCTACCCCCTTGGACACCCCCCTGGACACCCCCCGACCCTCCTGGACACCACCCCCCACCCCCTACCCCCTTGGACACCCCCCTGGACATCCCCCAACCCTCTGGACAGCCCCCCACCCACCCGGACAACCCCAAATACCCTCTGGAGAGGCCGCCACCCACCTGGATAGCCCCCCACACCCATCCACCCACTTGGACACCCCCCTGGACACCCCACCGACCCCTCTGGACAGGCAGCCACCCCCTTGGACAGCCCCCCACACCCACCCATCCCCTTGGACACCACCCTGGACACCCCCCGACCCCTCTGGACAGCCCCCGACCCCTCTAGAAAGCACCCCCACCCCTCCTGGACACAACCCCCCACCCCCGACCTGCTTGGACACCCCCCTGGACACCCCTCAACCCTCTGGACAGCCCCCCCACCCCTCCTAAACACCACCACCCACCCCCTACCCCCTTGGACACCCCCCTGGCACCCCCCAACACCCACCCACACCCTTGGACAACCCCCCACACCCACCCACCCCCTTGTAAACCCCCCTGGACACCCCCGACCCCTCTGGACAGCCCCCCGCCCCTCCTGGACACCACCCCCCACCCCCTACCCCCTTGGACACCCCCCTGGACATCCCCCAACCCTCTAGACAGCCCCCCCCCACCCACCCGGACAACCCCAAATACCCTCTGGAGAGGCCGCCACCCACTTGGACAGCACCCCACACCCATCCACCCCCTTGGACACCCCCCTGGACACCCCACCGACCCCTCTGGACAGGCCGCCACCCCCTTGGACAGCCCCCCACACCCACCCATCCCCTTGGACACCACCCTGGACACCCCCCGACCCCTCTGGACAGCCCCGAACCCTCTAGAAAGCACCCCCACCCCTCCTGGACACAACCCCCCACCCCCGACCTGCTTGGACACCCCCCTGGACACCCCCAACCCTCTGGACGGCCCCCCCACCCCTCCTAAACACCACCCCCACCCCCTACCCCCTTGGACACCCCCCTGGACACCCCCCAACACCCACCCACACCCTTGGACAGCCCCCCACACCCACCCACCCCCTTGTAAACCCCCCTAGACACCCCCCGACCCCAAATCCATGCACCTATGCCATGGTTGTGTGTGAATAAAGTAGTAACAACTGTAAAAGGGCAACCCATCCAAATGGACACGCCCCAACCCTCTCGGGGATTTATAGAAAACGATGAAAAATTAGTGAAATCATAAAATTACTCAATATTGCAAGTCGAACAAATAGATCTAGGGATGATAAATAAGATTATGGTTCCAAAACAAGTTAAAAGGGTTCGCAATCGAAGAATCTTAGCTAGTTTCAACAAAAAAATCACAACACATATATATTTACTATCCGCGAAAAAAAAACGAACGAGTGGGAGGATTACCTGAGTGCTGCGAGTTTAGATGATTGATCCGAGGAGATTAAATATGAGAAACGATGATCGCAAAATGAATCTAAACCAACGAAATGGACGAGCCGATTCGGGTTTACGCGCGAGAGAGACGAGTCGCGACTGTCGAAGGTAAACTCGCGAATGACAATCCACGGGTCTGGGTAAATTTTTAAATGAGTTATCACGTTGGTTATTCAATAACCGACGTGATAATTGTTTTAAAAACATTTATAACGTTGGTTATTTCAATAACCGACGTAAAAACCTTCCTCCGATTCATTTTTGACGTCGGTTATTTTATAACCGACGTTATAAAGGGCTCAAAATCCGCGTTTTTTTACGTCGGTTATTCCATAACCGACGTCAAAAACATCTGCGGATTCTTTTGTTACGTCGGTTATTTCATAACCGACGTAAAAAAGCCTTCAAAAACCGCGTTTGTTATGTCGGTTATTCAATAACCGATGTCAAAGGGCCTTCGAAAACCGCGTTTTGTACGTCGGTTATAAAAATAACCGACGTAAAAAACGAAGCCGCGCGATTAATAACGTCAGTTATAAAAATAACCGACGTTAAATGTGTACCGAACACAGGTTTTTATGTCGGTTAAGAAATAACCGACGTAAAAAACCTCGTTTTACATATTTTGACGTCGGTTTTATATAACCGACGTAAAAAATGGTGACGTAAAAAACGTTTTCTGCACTAGTGCATGTTGGGGCGTATAACCAACATGGCAAGGATGTAGGCCTTTGGGGCCGAACCTTGTAAATCCTTGTGTCCAGTGCCTTTACATTTACTACATCATTCGAGGAAAGGTGAGAGATACAAGAAGAGTGGATCGAGTCTTTAACCATCCATAGAGGTTTAATTGATAAATAATCAATTAGTAAAAAGTTTTAAAGGATCACTGATTCACCCCCTCCCCCACTCAGTGATTCACACTGATCTGGGCACTTCAAATATCTTATTATTATTATATATTATTTATTATATATTAAAATTACATAAAATATTTTTAAAACCCATAAAATAAGTAAATAGTATCACTTATATTTCACAATAAAGATATAATTGTAAAATAAACCGTTTTTATAACCATACTTGTTAATTAATCATTGCATGTTCATGTTTGGTTCGGTCTAACCACCTACTTGAAAAATGATTTAATATAATATCATGGATGAATGTTAAACCTAAATTATTAATTATATTTGATTAAAATTTGTAAATAATTTTATTGTAATGTAATATTTAATTTAATATAAAAAATAATAATTAAGATATAATCAAGCATTTATTAAAAATCATTGAAACTTGTTTATCAAAAATTTTATTTACAATACCCATAAGAAAAAATATAATAGTAATAATGTATTATAAAATAAATTATCATATAATATAAAATTTTAACTTTTTATGAGCTATAAATGATGAACTGTTGGATAATAATGAATAAAAAATTCATTATTATGATGCTAGTTTGAAACGACCAAGAAAACTCACACCCGATACTCAAAAGAGATAATAACTAAATAATATTAATATAGAGATTAATTATATACTATTTTTATAAATGGTTATATATATGAATATGGTTTTTGTAATATGTTAATAAAATCACTTTTTATACAAGATAATCAAACACTTTAGTATAAATGTGTAATTTATTTATTCGTATTTCATCTCAATTTTATTTCTTTGAAACATGCTCTGTTTTTCACCTAATTTAAACTAAATGTTTTGTATATTTATAATTTGATATATCATATCATTAATTATATTTCATTTATTGTATTTGATGTCAAATTTCAAGTTCCCTATTTTATTTTTTAGTATAATATTACTTAAGTCATAAAGGATATTGATAACTCAAAACATTTTTAATTAAATTATAATTTCTAATATTCATATTTATTATTCTATAGTTGGGTTCTTATACCATAGGAATTATATTTAACATTATCATTAACTATGTGGGGAAATATTATTTAAATATTCCATTTATATGTAATTATTCACAATAAATGTATGTCATTATTGAGGAAAATTAAATTCTATTTTGTGATTATTTTTCTCATTATATATATTTTTGAATGCTGGTAATTATATACATTATTTTAGAAAACATTATTTTTTACTTAATTTTTTCTTCACATTTCCCTTATCCTCTTTTCAAAATTATTTTTTATTAAAACATTTTATAATATTCCTTCTCAACAATTATATTTTAAAATATTTGAATGATTTTAACTCCATTCATAATAAATTTATAAATATTCTAGTCTCCTTTCTCATTAAAAATATTTTATATATTTTAAATAATTTATTATTCAATATTCTTATTAAAATAAATATTTTCCATATACATAATTTTAACTTTTAAAAAATTAGTTTCCAATGTGAATGTAACTTATTTTTTTACCCTAAATATAAAAACAATTTTGAAAACTAATTTATGATTTCTCTCTATATTTGATCAGTTATCATCAAAAATATTCTTTTCAATGATTTTTAATTTTTTTATAAAATAACTACCTATGATTTTAAATATAAAAGGAAATTATCTTATTATTCTCAATTATAAATGAATATTTTTAATGGCATTTGTGATATTTTTTAAACTCGGATGTTAATGGCTCTTATTTTTAAGATTTAATTCTTCATTATTTCTCAACCCAACATTATTTTATTAAATTTTCATTTTAAATCACCCTTTAAAGTAAAATTTACAAAACAAGTCAATGTAAATGTATTTAATTTTAATGAAAATAGTTTTAGAATTTTAGATATATATGTTAATGTTTTTTTCTTCTTGTTTTAAAATAAAATTATCCAATAACCTAAAGAAGATATTTTTCATTTATTTCAATGTCTATTTAAGATACATTTTAAATGGGGATGTTTTTTTGCCTATTCCCATCATCCTTATTTTTATGGATTATATAATGATCTTGGAATTTTTTTTTCATGAAAAAAATATCATTTACATGTTTTAAATAAGTGGGGTTTTAAGTAAAATTGTTTTAATTTTCAGAAGGGAAATATATGTACTGATGATTACAAATTGAATAGTTTTTTCCAATATAAACCTAAAAATAATTGTTTATGTATTTTTATCTCATGATATTATGACCTTCTGAGTGAGTGTATTTTCAATTAACTATGGTCTTAAGGACTTAGTATGAGTGTATTTGTGATTTTTTATTCTCATTATGAATGTGTTTGAGTGTATTTGTTGTTATAGATGGGGACAAAGACTTTGGGTGAGTGTATCTGTGGTAATATATACTCAAAAATATTGTTTTTATTGTACTTGTGGCTATATAAACTCACAATCACTATGAATGAGTTAATTTTTGGTTAGCTATGCTCACAGTGATTGTGTGTAAAGGTGATTGTGGTTAACTATACTAAAGAAATATTGTACATGGATGTAAATGAGAATGGATTGGTTTAAAAAATTATATTCTATTTTATAATGTTAGGAAAACTTTCAATATTAGTCTCCAATGGTTAGAATTATAATCCCTTTTATCACCCTCAATTTCATGGAACATGTTTGTCCATTTGAGTTTATATAGCCTTATATCATGACATATAGAAAACAATTACACGTTTTTTAATAAGATATTCCCCCATTTTCATGTTTTCCCATATGCATATGACCCATCCCTTTGATGGAATGCTTATAATTTCTCCCTTAATATTCATTTGAGTCCACTCATTTTTATGTTTTATTTCCCCATTTTTTATAGAAGAGCATAAACATTGAGATTCATAAAAGGTGTTCTAGAATAGTGTGATTATAGATAAATGTTTATATGTATCATAAAATAAGATTCCTATGTAATTATTCTTAAAAGACACTAAAACATTCAATATTGAGATTCAATGACTATTTGTGTGATGTAATTTTTAACTTCTTAAAATTATATAAAATAAATCATTTTTAGTTTGGGTGTCTATCATATTGATCCTTTGATGTATTCTTATTCAATCTATGAATGAATCACAATTATTCTAATATGAATGTTATATTTTAATCCTTGATGTTAACAATAGAAAGAAACTCATATTTATTCACAAAATATCATAATGAATTTTTTTATAATTCAATATGATAATCATCATTATTTTATTCTAATGTTTTCATTTCACAAAGATCTTTAGGAATGTGGCATGTGAAGCTTCACTATACCTTATTAATTTACATAATTATTTTATAATATTTTTTGTATCATATATTTTTTGTATCATATGAATATAGATCTTGTTAAATGGGTTTTCATTTGTAATGAAATCATATATCTTGTAAAAAATTCACCTATTTTGGTAATCTTATATAGCTACATATGTTGTTATCATCATCAACACATCATATCTTTTGTATCTAGTAATAATTATATCAGTCCAACATTATTTAATGAATACATCTTATGAAAAACATTAAATTTAGAAATCATGTATCATATGATAAGAACATATCATATGCAGCGGATTACTTGCTTGATTTACATCTTCATTTAAAAAATTTTCATTTCCATACGAATGAAATGATTCATATAATAGAAGTAATTTATAAAAAATTCATACATTTTCCCCAAGAATGTAATAACCTCTTCCAAGATCCCTAAGAACTCTAAATCAATCCAAATTATAAAAAAAATCATTCAAAGATTCATTGATTTTTGATACAGTAGCTTGCATACTTGATTGTCCTAAGATGGGTTGTCTACCTTCTTAAAACATTATCTACACAAATTATTTATTGATATTAATTCACCAATATTCCATCCATACAACTTTATATAAACTTAATACAAAATTTTCTAGATAGAACCTATTGTTATCCAGGATCTTCATATATGGATAATATATCTCTTTAGATGAATATTCATTATATTTCATAAAAATATGCTTGAGGACCATAATAGTTTAGTTCCTTTGAAAAGTCAAAAGTAATTTTGTAATGTTTTCAATGATCAACAATGGTTCCCACAATGATATACCGATTTTTTGATCCCCATAGTCCTAACATATATAAAACCATTCCCATACCCTAGAAATATTAAACATAATAAATGGAATGCACAAGTTTTTAGTTAGGGTAAACATAAGAGATATAGATCTATGATCATATGATAGAATAAGTTAATCAGGCGGGTATGTGATAATGAACATAAATTATGATGTTCAAACCCAACCAATCATAGATCCTAAATCATACGGAAGTGCCACATGGAACCACCCACCTGTCAGTTGAACCCACGAGGTGCAGGACCCTTCACCGGGGGTCACGGGTCCCCTCTGCTGAAGCTTCCTTCCATAGCGAAGGACAGCGCTCCACCCTGCTTCCATCATGGTTGGCTGACTTTGGCCACCCCTCCACCATCCCACCACCTATAGGGCCACCTCCCTCCACAATTGGTGATAGCTAGCCACCACCACACTAATGCCATACTGGCAGGGCCTCCGTGGGCCACTGAGTGAGCTCTGGTGGTCTGTTTTCCCTTCTGAACGTGCCTATAGGTCACCTTGGATGCTGTCATCACTACATGTCTCCCAAATTCATTATTTTGTTGAGTTGGAAATCAGCCCCAAGAATGAAACAAAAATTAAGAGGTGGGGGGTCCAAGCCATGTTTGTTTGTCCTGCACCCTCTACATTAGCATCATATCAAGGGTATTAAATAAATCATCACAAAGATAATTATTAAACCCATTTAATCGTTTCCCACAACAACTACCCACAGTTTTATACGATTCGTGGATCAACTCATTTTTTTATCCGTGTTCGTCAAGGTTTTCTAGAGTGAGGAAAAGAACCAAATTTTCTAAATTTAAACATAAACAACCTCTACCTCATATTTGGAGGAGATGTCGCGGTAGTGGAAGGAGAATATTTGTTCATTGAAGCCCCTGGCATTCATTGATCCTGGATCAATTTCTCCAATGATGCCATTAAAGCCTCTATTCTTCATTTGAGGGAAGTTCGTTCTTCGATTCTTCATCAAGGATTATCCCACGATCCACTAATCCTACAAATATTTAAGATCCCAAGTGTCATATTAATAGACTAATCCTCCTATTCAAATAATGGTTCATAAATTGGGGTAATTAATGAACCACATTAATTAAATGAGGAGTGGTTACACAGTTGATGTGTAACCGAACATTTAATTTCCCTTATTAAAAGAATGACTGCCTTTATGGTCTCTACCACCATCACTCAAGTGGTGGTAGAGAAATAATATAAAATTTATTTGTTATTTTGTTAATCTTCAAAAAATTCGTAAAAATATCTTTTTTACCAAACTGACTCTGGTAGAATTTGTGGTTCATTTAAGTGAACCTCAATGCTATGAATTAAACAATTACCTTATATTTCAATTTTGACCACCATTTCAAAAGAAATAAATTCCATCTCGCATGTTTAATTAACATACGTTAAAAAATTCAAATTTCCGTTCTAGGCACATCGAGCCTCAGAATCAAACACTGTCAATTTTTGTAAACTCATAATAATTACAAATAACTTTTTTAAAAAAACTATATGGAATTTCCATGTCTTTAAATTATCCCCACCTTAGGTCTTTTTGTCCCTAAATGCTACAAAATATCTAGGGGAAAAAATGGGGGTACTTAGCATGTATCGGAGCCTCCTGCTGCCTTTTCCTCTCCTAGTGATTCACATGCTGCCAACGAACTCACACCAGAGGAATCAACTACCCATGAAGGTCCCACTCCTTTAAATCCTCTATAAAAATTGGGAACTCTACAAATATTTCCCCATCATCGATGTCCATCTCACCATAGTCAACAACAAATGATGGATCATGCACTTACCTCCTCTGCTACGACCCATGGAAATGTTTTTTCACCCATTGCATCTGTGGGCGAAAGAGCTTGACAATACGCCACCAGGCCTATAGTAATAAGGATTTGAAAGGTCTGATGAACCTCGGGTATAGCTTTCCACCCAGGCCAAACATCCATAATCCTTGTTGGGGGGAGACCCTTAAGAATACATGGTCCCCCCCTCAAACATCAAAGGTCTATGTCTCCTATCAGCATAAGACTTCTGGCGGCTTTGTGCAATCTTCACCTTCCCCGGGTTGATATGCATGTTCTCCTTGGTAGCCTGTACCAACTATGGACCCATATGTGCTGACTCCCCATGGGTTTATCCAAAATAGAGGTGATCTGCATGGTCACCAATACAAGGCCTCAAATAGAGCCATGCTGATGGTGGAGTGATAAATATTGTTATAAGAAAATTCCACCTGTGGTGGGTGGTCCCCCAAACTACAGTGAAAATCAAGGACATAAGCAATAAGCATGTCCTCGAGTGCCTATATAGTCAGCTTTGTCTGACCATCTGTTTGAGGATAGAAGGTGGTGTTAAAACCTAGCTGAGTCCCGAACGTCTCCTGTAATCCCTTCAAAGAGATGGATTTCAAATGATTTTCGCAATCTAAGAGGATTTTCAATGGCACCCCATGAAGCTTTACAATCTCCTGTAAATAGAGACATATCAAGCTCTCTACTGATCCCTACTCTCTAATGGGTAGAAAGTGGGCCGACATGGTGAGTCGTTCAATGATCACACATATAGAATCATGGCCCTTGGATGTACGTGAGATCCCTATCATGAAGTCCATGGATATATCATCCGCATCCATTCTAGAACCTCAGGAGAATGAGTTATGCCTACTGGTACCTGATGTAGGGCCTTCACTTACTGACAAGTGAGGCCTCGTGATATGAACTATGCCATTACTTTATTCATCCCATGCCACTATTACTAACTCTAGAGATCTTGGTATATCTTTTCAACAACATGATGTACTGCCAAAGGGGGTGTAAGGAACTCCCTCAACACCTCCACCCGTAGTGTCCATAGTACATCCTCTGAAAATGATGATGTGCTCCCCACATTTAGAAAATCCATCAGGAGTCTGCCCTGAGGATATTTAAGAACGGCTGGACTCACTGTCAATGCCCCCAATCTATACTTCCCTAAATCCCTGGAAAAGTGGGGAGTAACTATAATTGACTAGAGGTAATTTGTTCAATCTCTATCCATAAAGGATATCTGCAATGCGGCCTTCTTCTCTATCACCTCACTCAACAACAGTAGATCAGACCTCCCACTAAATGTGTCTGCCACCACGTTCTCCTTCTTAGGAGTGTAGAATTTATCAAAATCATAGTCATAGAGGAACTCTAGTCATCATCGTTGTCTCAGTTTCATGTCTATATATGAGAAGATATACTTGAGAATCTTGCGATCAGATTAAACAATAAAATAGTCACCCCTCATGTAGTGTCTCCACAGCATCAAGGAGAAGTCCACTGCTGCTAACTCCTGGTTATGGGTAATATAATATTTCTCATGTTGTCTTAACTAATTTGATATGTAGGTGTTCCCTACTTTTTCCAACATTAGGACACATCCTTGTCCGGTCCCTTATGCATCATTGTAATCTACATACCCAACACCCTCCTCTGGTAGCCTCAAGATGGGGGAAATCTTCAGCCTCTTACTCAGATCCTAAAAACTCTACTGACATCTCTCCGTGAACATGAAGGGTTTTCCCTTATTTGTCAAAGATGAAAATGGGGTCGCAACTCTAGAAAAGTCGGTTATGGATCTATGGTACTTACCAGCCAATCCCATGAAACTCTACACCTTAATGACAATCCTGGGTGGCTCCCATGTAAGAAATGCCTCTATCTTCATTGGATCCACTATAACTCCTGCCTCTTAGATAGCGTGCCCCAGAAAGTGGACTTCATATATCCATAACTAGAACATAGAGAGCATTCCATAAAGATAATGCAATCAGAGAGTATCCATAACTATTTTCATGTGTATGGCATGCTACTCCTATGATCCCATGTATGACAAGATGTTTTCAATGAACACCACTACGAAGCGATGAAGGAAAAGTTGGAAGATCCATTTCATGATATCCACGAACACTACTGGAGCATTGGTCACACCAACGAAAATCACAAAGAACTTGTAATATCCATACCCACATATGAAGGCTGTCTTCAGTATGTACTCATCTCGTACCCTGAGTTGATGATAGCTGGATATGAGGTCTCTCTTTGAAAACCATTGAACTCACTTCAGCTGTTCGAAGAGATCATCGATCCTCAGAAGAGGATACTTGTTCTTAATGGTCACCTATTTCCAGAACTCATAGTCCATGCAAAGCCTCAAACTCCCATATTCCTTCATGGCCATCAAAATCTGGGATGCCCAAGGAGAACACTAGTCCTTATGAACCCCATCCTCTGCAAGTCCTCCAACTATACCCAAAACTCATGATGCTCTATGGTATCCATATGATATGCTGGAGTAGATATCAGTATCATCCTAGGGAATATGTAAATGTAGATGTCTACCCCCCTATGAGGAGGTATTATCACAACTTTATTAGGAATGACATTATCATACTGGTCCACTACAACATGGTATATCAGACTTCTATCGCCCACTACTCCCAGGGTAGGGAAAGCCAACTGATTAGCGATCGGCTGCACCATCCTCCAAGAAAGTATATCATGTGCTGAAAAGGTTCCCTTTTTGCCGGTGAATGAATACCTGATCCCATCCTCACCGACACACTGCACATTGCACCAAAAATAGTCATCCTGAGCATGGTCCTTGGATAATCAATTCATACCCAAGATGACATCATAAGGCCTCGAAACTGCTACTAGGAGATCCCATCCCAAGCTCTCTCCTCCTATAGTAGGGTCACACTACTGATAGTAGTGTGTAATCATTGAATCCTCACATGTATGAGTCTCTAATAGTAAATATTGAGTCAATGTATGTACAAGAATTATTGATCTCAAACTAAGAGTCATGTAAATGAAAGAGTGACGGGAACCTGTGTCTATATGTACTATTTCAAGTGTGGAGTAGACACAGATCATAGATCGAATCATCTCTAGAGCACCGTGGTTATAGACCTCAGCTGAATGAATCTCAGAACGTCCATGTCTCCCTACTCCCTATGGTCAGGGTGTACCACCTTTAGGTAGTGTCGGTAGAACCTCAAATCACTTCTCACCTATTGTTGCACGACCATCTCCTCTGACATGTATAATGCTCTAGGTACATCCTCGCTCGAATATATGCCTCTATCTCAGTGGTCCCTTGACTGTCTACTGATCATTAGAACAACAGGTTGTGTAGTCATGAGACATGTGTCTCTGCCCACCGCACATGAAGAACAATCTCCTCCTCTATTGGCCTGCTCTTCATCATGAGCTCTGCACTGCAGACTCTACATCATGGGGTTGTCCTCCGAATTTACATTCCCACTTGGACCTCTACTTCATCTGGCTACTTCCTCATACAGATGAGTTGGATACCTGTAGTCTAGTAGTGGCTCTAACCGTCGGTGCTTGCTCAGCTAAGAAGCTCTCCACCAATAAAGCTCACATGAGTAGTACAGCCTGTGTCGGGATATTGAGTGATATCATCGACGCTCTGATCTCCAACCAATGACCCTGCTCAAAGGTTCGGGCCCTGAAAAAAGGGTCTTGTACCATGTAGGAGTAGTATCAAGAGAGGTTAGTGAATATCCTTGAGTAATGGTTCACTCAAAAGCTAACCTGCTATATGTGTAGGATCTCTTAAATATACACAGAGCATAGTGTCGCTGGAGTGAACTCCACCCCAAATAGGCTCTCAATGTCTGTCAAGGTGAGGGTCACCTCGTCATGTAACTGGAGCATCAGGCACCACAATCTCTCTGACATGACATGGAATGTACTAGCATAGAGGATCACTAGTATCTCTATTAGTGTTCTAATTAGGAGAAAAACATTAGCCACAACCTCCAAACAGTCCATAGTTACATGTGGATCTATCTTGCCTCGAAATCTCTGAGGCCTTTGCCACTGGAATTCGGGCATTTCACTATGTTGGCTTGTACTATCCACTAGTGGGGATGGTGGAAACAGCGTAATAGTGGGTAGTGGTGCTTTATTTTCACCACCAAAGGGTGAAATCATTGTAAGAGGACCATAAAATGAAGCCTCATCACTCGATGGACCAACATCATGAACCCTCTCTAGATTCCTAACTTTCTGTATATGTGGATGCATCTTGAGAAGAAATAGGTGTTCCATAGTCATTAAGTTATACTTGGTGATCTAATAGATAAAAAACTATTTTGTTGAATACTTTATTGATAATTATTGAAATAATTTCTTCACAATGTTCTAAATATGTTAACTTAGTTAATATTTGATAGTAGACCATTTGTTTGAAAAGTCGATCGAAATTCCAATTTTACCCTTTTAAAATGATCTATAGTATTTCGGGCATAATTAATTTTATTTAAAATACATTGAATTAAAATTTATTTGTTTTTTACTAACTTAATGGGTTCATATTCTATTTAGGACATGTGAGCTGGATCGTGCCTTTTTGTGGAGTAAATGGGCCATGAAGACAAAGTTGGACTGAACCATCCAGATTGGACATCACTTCACCATTTGGGCCATATATTCGTTATCCAGACTTGGGTTGAGCCCTAGTTTTTAAGGAAGACTGGGGACATTATTAGGAACAAATCATTCATCTACAAGGCCATCTAATGCACACATTTTGTGGTCAAAGATGCAGTTCAAGTGGGACTAAAAAATTTGGCCGAATTTCCCTTTAACAATTAAAAATGTATTGTAACCCTAGCCCTCCCCAACTCTTTATAAAAGATATTTTAACTCTCTGGGAGGGATGGTCAAGGCTTTGGGAAGGTGTGGAAGAAAGGGCATCACTTGGAAACAACTAAAAACTATTGGAAGAAGTAGTGACTTTTGAAAATATCTCTTCTTAAAAAAAGATCTTCTCTCCCACCTCCACAATGTTTTTCTTTGTTATTATGATTGTAATGGAGTTTTTGTTCAATAATTCTTCTATCTTTTTCTATTTTAATATTTTTATTTTTATTATTGGGTGGGAATATAAGTGTGGAGATGAGATTGGGTGTTCCCCTTTCAATCCATTTCTTATGAAAAACATCTCCATGATGACAAATCCACCCATTGAAGAGTGATTTCCTTCATAGTTTATCTAATCTGTAATAACTTCATTCATTTATTTTGAATCAATTAACATATGTTAATTCATATATTGTGATCAATTAGCTGATTTTTAATCTCTAATTTACTAAATTGACAATCACTTGACCTCGTGGCTGGGCTTGTGTAAACCGTGTTAGTTAAACCTCAATCGAAAAATCTAATCACTTTGAGATAGAATGGTAGGGTTAAAGTCTCATCCATAAATACAATTAATTCTCAATTATAGGGAGAATATTATTCCCTAATTGACCACTGACCACATATTGGTGTTTGGATCATAATCCAAACCGGGTATTGTGATTGAATGTCCCGAAGAAAACCTAGGGCTCATTTTCCAAAATATTTGTTTTTGTGTTAATTTCTATAGGGTTAGGAGGTTAAAAATCATAGGGAATCATAACTTATTGAATTATAATTACGTGGTATATTGAAAAATGAATGGTGAAGAGGTTTGATTAGGTAAACAACGTATTCTCACATTATTGTTTCTAAAGAAATTGTCTCTGGGTTGTTTCTTCTCATTTTATGGTTTAATTTACGATTAGAAAAGTCAAAAAAAACCCCTCATAATTATTTTCATTTGTTTAGAACTATTTAAATACATTATTATAGCCCACTAATAGATGTTTAACTCACTTCCTCCTTGAGAGAACGACCTCAGTAATCCATTGTGATGCATTTAGTAAAATCAAAAATAAATATTTTTGAGAGCGTGTGCGACAAAGTCCTTGAAAATAAGCGCCGTTGCATGAGAGGAGAGTGTTTTATTCCCCAAATTATAGGTTATTTTTTTCTCTTTAATTTTATCCCATTGTTTTCTTTTATTATTTTTCCTTTCCCCTTTCTCTCATTTTTTCTTGTTTTTATTTCATTCTTTCCTATCATTTTTCATATCTTTCAGACCATCAATTGAAACCTCATTTAATGATATTGGTGTCCACTTATTTTCATTTATCTATTTTCTATGATTTATAACATGATAAAATCCTGACGATCTACTTGATCTAGACCTCATGATTGAGCATAGCCTTAGGGATTGAATCAGAAAATCTCGGTCTATGGGAACTATCAACATTTACACAAATGGGGAATTCCTCTACTCTAGGAATTTTGAAATTGAAAACTCGTATAAAACAAATATAAAACAAGAAAAAATGTATGAAAATGAAAAAAAAAACTCAATAGAACTATTTAAAAGTTGGGTTCACCTAATATTAATTATCAACCTACATGCATTTCATATCCAACAATCCAATCAGACATGGAACTAAAATCTGGGGTAATTTAACTTCTTCCAAAATTTAATTTCTTATCTGGTGAGGATAAAAAACAATTAAAAGATTTCAATTTAGTATTCTCATATAAAAATCCAAAAAATTTGGCGATATATATACACCTCATGTCAGGGGAGTACATCAGGTAACTAATTCTTATCTGAAGATTCACTTAATTGATACCAAGATGGAAGAATTGGACATGATGGCGAGGCAGATCAATTTTTCTCAAAAGACATCCCAACCCACTCATGTGAGACCTCGTGAAATTTTAAACAAGACAAGCCACCCAACTGAGATTTTCCCCCAAATAGAAGAAACAGATGACTATGAAACAATGTTTTTTGGGAGACCATATCAGCAGTAGCAACAATCATATCCTCAAAATAAGTTTGATTCCTTTTCAAAAGCCTAAAACCAAGGGTGGAAGATCTATCAGAAATGAGGTAATCAACTAGACAAAAACTAAGGCCCCCCTTTCAACAAAATATCCAGCACCTCCACCTTACCAACAGGGTTTCCAACAACCCAAAAGGTGATTTGAATCCCAAGCATCAAAAAGCATACAATAAGGGAATCCCCCACCCAATGTTGATTCTAACACTGATTATCTTTTGAAACAAAATTTTTTAATAAACAGAATGAGTTAAAGAGTCAACGTTATGACCTATAGGAGTTAAAAACTCAAATGAGCCTGATAGCCCCCACCCTCCCTGAACTGGTAAGTAAGAATTCTAAAAATCTACCTTCCCAAACTACTCCAAATCCAAAGGGGAATGTCAGTGCCATCACATTTAGAAGTGAGAATCAAATAACTGATGCTTCTCCATCCACCATTCCACTGGGATTCACCTCAACAACAGAGAAGCACCATTCAAAACTGACTAATGTGTAACCCAAGGAGAATGATAACGGTAAGAAAAATTTTATTTTTGTTCCTCCTAAACCCTTTCCTTTTCCAAATAAGGTTGTTCAAAACAAGAAGATGGCTGAGGAAGCAACGGAAGATGGTGTTTTGGACACATTCAAGAATGTGGAGATCAACATCCCTCTTATTGTGGCCATTAAAAAAATCCCATGTTATGAGGAATTCTTAAAAGAAATTTGTACCAATCGAAGATGGATTAAGGGAAATGAGAGGATCATCCTTTGAAGGAATGTTTCGGCACTCATTACACCATCTTAAGTAATTCTAGCAAAGTGAAAGGATCCTAGGATATTCACCATCCCATGCACAATAGTGAATTTACACTTTTTTGATTCATTATGTGATTTATGTTCTTATATAAATGTAACGCCACACTCTGTATTCTCTTCTTTGTAAATTGGTGAGTTAAAACAGATGAAAGTAGTGGTGTAGTTGGAAAATAGAGCTATGGAATATCTAGAAGGAGTCCCTGGGGATATACTTTTCTAGGTAAGAGACATGATCTTTCAAATAGACATACAAGAATATAAAATGGAGGACGCTCAGGTAAGTTCATGTGATCCCATTATATTATGTAGTCACTTCCTCAAAACTAAAAAAACAATCATAAATGTCAATGAGGGTACAATTTCAATGGAGTTTGGTGATGAATTTGTGATATTTAATATTAGGGATTCCATGAAGTAAACCTCAGAGGATCATTCTGCTTTTGTTATCTCCCATTTTGATCCACCAAATAAAAACCCCAATAATTTCTTAGATTTGATTTTGAAATGGAATCATATTATTATTTTGAACATGTGAACTCTTATTATGACATGGCTATTGAGTATGTTGATGGATTTGATGCTTTACTCTATTATTTTGATGATGTATATTTGGATACTAATTTTCCATGTGCACATATATTAGTTCCTTAAATTTCTCCATCCACACATCACCCCCTACATTGTAAGTCAAGCCATTGCCACCAATTCTCAAATACTCGTACTTATTAAGTGGTGAGAGATTACCTGTTATAATTTCTAACAATCTCCCTTTTTTATCATAAAGAAAACCTTGTGAATATTTTAAGGGGGAACATTAGGGAAATTGGGTGGACCTTGGTTGACATATCAGTTATTATCCCCTATATTTACATGCACAAGATTATTTTGGAGGATGGGGCTAAACCGGTTAGGAAGCCACAAAGAAGACTAAATCCAACAGTTTTAGAGGTTATTAAAAAAGTGGTTGAAAAATTGCTCGAGGAAGTTATAATATATCCCATTTAAGATTCTTAGTGGGATAATCCTATTTAGGTTGAACATAAGAAAAGTGGATTTATAGTTGTTAAAAATATTAAAGAGGATTTAGTTCCAATGAGGGTGAAAAATAGTTGGCATGTGTGTATGGATTATAGGAAACTATTTCAATCCACTCGGATGGTCCATTTCTCCCTTTCATTTATTGACAAAATGCACAAGAGAATAGTTGGGAAGTCAGAATATTATTTATTGGAGAGATTTTTTGGATATTTATAGGTTCATATAGCTCCAGAGAATCAGGAGAAGACAATATTCTCCTGTACCTTTGGCACATTTTCCTATCGAAGGATTCCATTTAGACTTTGAAATTCCTAAGGTACCATCCAAAGATTCACCTTAAGTATTTTTTTTATTTTCTTGAGACCTGCACGATGGTATTTATTAATGAATTTACAATCTATGGATGCTCATTTGATGAAAGTGTAAGTGGTTTTGGAATGGTGTTGAATTGTTATATTAAGAATAATCTTCTCTTAAAATTATAAAAGTGTCATTTCATGGTAGATAATGGCATTGTTTTTGGGAATGTAGTGTCAAAGCATGGGATAATGGTTGATTGATCTAGGGTAGATATCATTTCATCCTTACCCTATCCTTCATGTGTGTGTGATTTTTGATCTTTTATAGGGAATAAAGTAATTTATTGGGAACTCATCAAATATTTTTTTATGATTGCTATTCCTATATAAAGATTACATCAAAGGGATTCTGATTATGTGTTTTATGATTTTTGTAGGACTTCCTTTAACGATCTAAAGAATTGTCTGACCACTCCACTGATCAAACATCCCCCACAGTGGAATATTTCTTTGGAGATTTTGTGTGATGCCTCCAACTTCACAGTTGGAGCTATCTTATCTCTGAGGGTGGATGGACGTTCACATGTGATTTCTTATGCATTGAGAATATAGGATTTGGCCCAATATAATTACAAAACCACGAAAATGAGTTTTTTCTGTCATATTTTCTTTTGATAAATTCCGTTAATATTTTTTGGGCGCTAATGTAGGTGTTTTATCTGACCATGTATCTCTAAGGTACCTCATGTATAAGACATACTCAAAGACTAGACTTATCCGATGGATGCTCCTTCATTAGGAAATTGATATGGAGATAAACTACCCGATAGGGTCAGAAAACATTATTACAGACCACATGAGTTGGATTACTCACACATTAGATGATGAAACCTTGGACCATATACCACTTCGGGACACATTCCCCGATTAGAATCTTTATTGCATATCAAGCACGCATCCTTGGTATGTTGATTTAGTGAACTAATTTGTTACATATGATATCTCTAGAAATTTAAAATAAACATCAAGTCCAAGAATTAAAAAGTGAGTCTAGATATTGTGATTGGGATAATCCGTACCTCTGGCGCATGTGTAGTGATCAAGTTTTTATGAGGTGTGTTCCTGATTAATAGATTGAGTCTAGTTTACATTTTTGTCATAAAATTGCTTGCGGTGGACAGTTTAGACCCCAATAGAGAGCTAAGAATGTTTTTGACTCTCGATTGTATTGGCCTAGTTTATTCCATGATGTTCATGATTTTTGTACATCATGCTCATGTTACCAACACACTGGTAGTATTTCTAGGGGAAAAAAGTTTCCCCAACAACCCATACTATTCTGTGAGATATTTGATGTACGGGGAACTGATTTTATGGGTCTTTTTCCATTTCAATTTTTTTTTTGTACAATTTGGTTGATTTTGATTATGTGAGAAAATGGGTGGAGGCTAAGGCCACCAAGTCTGAGGATTCTCATGTTGTAGTGGACATTGTCAAGGCCCAAATTTTTGGCAATTTTGATGTTCCAATGTCTATCATTAGTCAATAGGGGACACAATTCTACAATCAGAATTTGGATTCCCTCATTATGATGTATGAGGTGACACACAAAACAAAAACACCATACCACCATCAAACAAATGGCCAGGATGGGGTCTAAAATATGTAGTTGAAATGAATTTTGGAGAAAATCATACAGCCGAATAGGAAAAATTGGAGCAAGTGACTGTATGATGCACTTTCATCTTATAATACAACATACAAGAAACTCATCAATATGTCCCCTTTTCATATTGTTTTTGGGAAAGCATTTCATATACACGTGGAGGTTAGTATCAGGCTTATTGAGATATAATGAAATGAAACATGGATTTGGACCAAGCTAGAATTCAAAGGAAGCTGGAAATTCAAGATTTTGATGAGATTCGATTGTCCTCATACGAGAACTCAAGTCTCAATAAAGAAATAACCAAGTAATTTCATGACAGAATGATCGAAAAAAGGTAGTTTCAAGTTGGAGATATGGTCCTTATATACTCTTCATTACTGAAGCTGATGCCTGGTAAGTTGTGTTCCAGTTGGATGGGCCCTTATATTATATCTTATGTTTTTCCTTTTGGTGTACTGGATATCACACAAGAGGACACAGGAAGGAGATTTATAGTCAATGGGAAACATTTGAAGAAATACATTATGTGACATCTTACTGATGTAGTGGATTTCATCACACATCATAACCCCATCATCACGTGATCATATTAGGTTATTCCTAACCATTTCACTTTTATATTATTTTCCCTATTTAAAATTTTGCATTTCATGTTCACATATCATTTCATGGGTTCACATTGAGGACAATGAAATATTTTAATTGTGTGGGAGGGAACCTTTTAGTTAAATAATTTCAATTGTTTTCCAAATTTTCAATATTTTTTTAAAAAAAAAATAATTGTGTGTTTTTAAAATATTATGTGTTTATTTTTAAAAATTTTGGGTGTTGTTGAATATTTTGTGTTGAATTGATTCTCATCACGATTTTGAAATCCATATCAATATGTGAAATAATATATCCCAATAAACTATACATAAATGAATACTGAAAATGAATTTGTTTCATGTTCAAATATTTTGTAATTTCATGAAAAGTACACTGATTTTTGAATCCCATACATCACTATCATTATATTTGAAATCAGTTTCCTTTGAGGATTCTAAAACATTATTCTTATATTTTTTACATTTACCCCACTTATCGAGATAACCAAACCATAAAAAACATAACTGGAATTTGATTTATTCCTATAAAAAATTGAAGGTTTGAGGTACTCATGTTTAAGTGATTGAGGCATTTGATTGGTATTAAAGTGCCTATTTCAAAGAATACATTTTAAAATGGCCTACCTTGAACAACTAATCTGTGTAGCCCATAGAAGACATGAATAGGCTATTAGGTTAGCAACATCACAAGACAATTTTCCCCATCCAACAAACTCTTTAAGTGAAATTGCATAATCTAGTTGAACATAAGTGTGGGGGGAGAGATCTTGTGTTGTGTTACCACATTTTGTGATCCTTTAGGTGGAAAATTAAATTATGATTATATTTTTGTGTTGCTAAAAAAATCATTCTATAAAAATATGTGCCTATCTGGGGAATTCATGATAAAATAAGTTGTGCCTTTCTGGAGCTTCTGATGAAGAATGAAAGTTGTGCCTCCATGTGGCTTTAAAGAAAAAATATGTTTGATATGATTGACATTTTTTTTGCTGAAATGATGAATTGTGTAAACCTTCCATGAGTTTTCATTATGATTGGTCTTAATTGATACTAAGTTTAGTGATGAGGAGACCATACTTGATTGACAATTAGAATAATGGAATTTTTCAGTAAAAAGAGTCAATCCCTCCTCATTCATCCTCAAAAAATTTCACAACTAATTACTACCAACCGAAAGCAATAAAACAACCCAAAAAAGCCTTTATGATAAATATATGTCCTTTACTCACATTGGGTGGTGATGTAAGAATTTATCAATCTTTTGTTGACCCCTTTATGAATTTGGATGTGAAAGACCTTGCTAAAAAATAGTCATTTGTGTGATAAGAGAAAATTCAAGTGAGGTAAGTGTTTTATGCATGGGAGGATAAATGAAGTGGAATTATATTGAATGATATAAATTGAGTACATGAAATAATAATTTTTTATGTGGAATGATATCTTATATTTCTTGGTGTGGAATTGTTGGATCTTAAAGATATGTCTTTTAAAATTTGTTTTGATTGGATATTGATGTTTAGTTGATGTGAGGTTTTTCTGAGGAGTGGAAAAGGTTAAGTGTGGGGGACTTGATAAAACACTATTTTGTTGAATATTTTATTGATAATAAATGAAATAATTTTTTCACATTTTGATAAATATGATAATTTAAAGAATATTTGGGATTAGATCATTCATTTGAAAATTTGATTGAATTTCTTATTTTATCATTTTAAATTCAATATATTATTTTCGGCATAAATATTGTTCTGTAAAATATTTTTCCATAAAATTTTGTAATAATGATTCAAATTTTATGGGCTTCAAATTCTACTTTTAACATGGGAGATAGATCGTAAATTTTAGTGGAGTAAATGGGAAATGAAGACAATATTGGACTGGACCGTCCAGAATGGATATCACTTTAGCATTTGGGATGTATTTTCATTATCTGGAAAAGGATTAAGCCCAATTTTTTTTTGAGGGATGCTCTTGGACATGACTAGAATCAAATCATCTTTCTAGAAGGACAGATAATTCATACATTTTTGAGGTCAACTATGTGGTGAAAGTGGGATTAAACAATTTGGCCAAATTTCCCTTTAACAATTAAACTTTTTTGTAAAAATAACCCTCTACAATATTATTTAATAGATCATTTAACTCTTTGGGAGGGCTGGTAGTGGCATCAGGAAGGTGTTTCCAAATGGGTGTCTCTTGGGAACCCCTTACAACTCTTTTATGAGGTAATACAATGTGAAAAAATCTCTTCCAAAAAAAGACTCTCCTCTCCCACCTCCACTTTGTTTTTCATTGATCTTATTCTTTTAACGTGAATTTTCTTCAATAAATCATTTGTGTTTTTCTCTTTTCATATTATTATTTTTCTACATTGGGTGGAATATAAGAGTGGAGATGAGATTTGGTGTCACCCTTTCAATCCATTGCTTATGCAAAACGTCTCCATGATGACAACTCCACCCATGGAAGAGTGATTTCTTTTGTAGTTTATCTAATCCCTTATAAAATAATTAATTTATTTTGAATCCATAAACATAGTGTAAATCATAAATTGTGATCAATTAATTGAGTTTTAATTTCTAATTTACTCAATCGACTAGCATTTAACAGTGTCGTCGAGCTTGTGTAAACCATGTGTGTGAAACCTCAATCGTAAAATCTAATCACTTTGGGAAATATTGGTAAGGTTCAAGTATCATCCCTAAACACAATTAATTCTCAAATCCAGGGAGGATATTCTTCCCTAATTTACCACTAACCACAATTTGGCTTTTATATCACAATAAATATAGGGTGCTACGATTGATGGATTCGAAGTAAACATATGGATCATTTTCACAAATATTTTTTGTTGTGTTAATTTCCATAGGGTTTGGATTTAAACAAGGTTAGGGGATCATAAATGAATGAATTATAATTATATGGGATAATTTTAAATGAATAGTGAATTAGTTTGATTAGATCAACTATATGTTCTCATATAAGTGTTTCCAAATAAAATTCTCTTGATTGTTGCTTCTCATTTTATAGTTTAATTTACTGTTTGAAAAGTCACAAATCATACACCCCTCATTCTTTTCATTTTTTTGAAATACTTAAATACTTAATCAAAACCCAATTATAGTTGTTTAATTCACTTCCTCCATGAATGAATGACTTTGGTAAGACACTGTGTTGCACTTAGGGAAATTACAAATAAATATTTATGAGAGTGTGTGCGACAAATTCCTTTCACTAACTCAAGGAAGATCAAAAGTAAAACATTCCCAAAACACACACAAACAGTGTTTCCATGCTCCAAGCCAAAAATCAGAATTCCGGGTCCTAGTGTATGGATACATTGGCTGTCGCACCAACCATGGATTCCCCAAACTGAAAACCATACTCAAAACACTTTTCATTATTTTTCCACTAGAATGATGAGAGACCTAGTTCTTCAATAGAACCGACTCCCCGGATACCACTTTGTAATGACCCGTCCCCCGGGGCCCATTCCATGACTACCCCAAGCCCGAAATCAACTGTATAATATTTTATATGCACAATTATACGATTTAAATGAAGAAATATATTTTATAATAACTAGGGACTTCATGTAGTCAAGTGGTAGGTGATAATTCCTTATGAAACATCATTTGTGGGTTCGTTTCTTGCTTCTTTGTCTAACATGACAGGTTATCGCTTGACCATCATGTTGTCCATTTTATAAAAATACAGTATTATAATATTCCAAAAATAATAAAAAACAATACTATCCAATGTTAAACTTAATCCATCCCAACCATTAGAGTTATCCAAAATTCTTTTATCCCATCTTGGTTTAAAATGTATCTAAATTTCCAAAATCAATTGTAACATTAGATTCCCCTAACAAAATAATGTTGTTCTTATTATCAGTTAATGAAAATATGATTACCTTCATCATATTACAATGATAATGAAATAAAAAATTACTACAATAGAATACATATATATATCACATTCTTTGTATAACTAGAATATAAATCTTAAATTGTGAATAGAAATACATTAATTATTCTACATTGACTATAGTAATAATATAACATTAACCATGAACCATTTTTTTCTATCTTATATTTCTTATTCATTTTGGAAAATAATTTAAATAGTGACCCATATCTTTACAATTATAAAATTTCACAGATTCTTTATTTCCCTTACAACCACATTCTTGGTGACCTTTTTCTCCAAATTTATAACAAACTCCAATTCCTTTTAGGAATTTAACAGGGTGTTTCTTCTGATAATTTTCAGAAAAGTGACTATACTTCTTTCCCTGTATCTCTCCATCCGTCTCTTCCTCCATATCTTGCTTCTTGTCGTGGTTTACTTTAATGTTATAAAAAATAGATAATTCCTTTTCTATCTTTATATCACAGGAGACTACATATTTGTATAATGAGAATATTTGTGAGACCAATGCCGGTCAGAGGAAAGGTTTTTACCCATCAAAGAATCAATCTATCATAGTTCTTGGGTTATGTGTATAGTCTGTATCATGCCTTGATAACCTTGTGAAGTTAACCTGATACTTTACAACATTCTCATCCTCTTTTTTCCTTAGGATCAGACATTATCTTTCTATACCAGTGTGTTGTTCATGAGAAGTGTATTTCCCTAGAAAAAGCTCTTTAAGCTCCCTCTATTCCATATTTCCCACTTCTTCTCTATCCTTTGTGTAATGAATTAATGACCACTATTGATCCAAATCTCCTGAGAGATTATAAACTTTAATGATAACATTTTCCCTTTCGTTACATCCCAGAGCAAGAAATATTTTCTCTAACGAACTTATCTACAACTAAACACCCAATGGATATTAATTCACATTGAATGATTTAGGGTGTTTTCTCATGAAGCTGTCTTACATTGATCCTCCGCGTTATTGATCAGGAATATCCATATAGGTAAGGTTATTTTTCATAACCTAAGTTAGCTGTCCTAGTATGGTTATAAGCTAATCAGTACTAATTGTGTGACCAACACCACTATCATTATCTTTCATATGTGGTAAATACCTATAGAGATTATGTGAATTAATACTATTTCCTTTTCTTCCACTAGGTTCCATTTATAAATAATGGCATACATTAGATTAGATTATGAATCATAACACATAATTCTACACTGGTAAAATAATTAACATAAATTGAACATTTTATTCCTATTTAATCCATAATCATTAATATGGTTCCTTTGAAAACATATTTACTGATAAATCCTTAATAATGGGTTGTAATGAAAATATGAATTGTCACAAGCATATCCCCCAGGAGTTTCAAAATAGGTGTGCAGTATGGCCCGTTGTTGTATTCCGGGTTACACTGAGACAAGCTTGTAACACCAGGTCAGAGTTTTCACCCCTTGGAACATCTGTACAAAAACTATGTCCACTAGTAGTATCTTGATAGTGATTTATTTTTCATGAATACACACAAAACACTATTTTAATATTCAATGATTCTCTTCTATACTTATCCTCATATTCAATCTTAGTGTAATGATCACTAATACTAGTATTATAAATCTATTTACAAGGTTGTTTCTAAACATACACTGATACCCACTATAGTTCCCTAACCTAGAATCCCAAACCCAGTGAATTATTTTAATATATTGGCATGATTACATAGAATCATGTTCTGATGGACCACTAAGTTTAGATGTATTGGAAAAAATATTACATACATAAACATTACATTACATATTCTAACACAAAAGGAAACAAAAATAATCCTTTTAGAATGAAATTATTCCCCTAGAATAACCCTGAATATCAATAATAATTCACTTCTTGGAATCCTATGGAAATAAAAAATAAGAAGGTGGTGAGAACAAATGCTCAGTAAGGGTAAATAATTCATCAAAAGCTATAAAAATTTATTTGAGTTTGTATAATAAAAAATAATCCTTTTAAATAATAAACATGAAAATAATATTGAAAAAATAAATCAAACATTACCATTTAAACAAGAACATAAACATTCTACTATTTGAATAATCACATGTAATAACTAATTTCATAATGAGGAAATTCATAATCCCAAATATAATAACTACTATGTCAAGTCCTTGTGCCAAGACCGTTCACAAATATTCTATCAAGACATTATGCCAATACATTAGTTTTTTCATGAGACCCATTGATACATTGAAGGGTTATAAAGGGACCCACCCATCACTTACTAAGTCTAATTCATTCTTCATTCGAAAAGGGTGAAACAAAACATAATCATTTTTATTAAAACTAGCATATAAAATGTCAATACATTAACCATAAACCAGGTATGGAATAAAAATAGCACATCCATAGTCAAACATATCACAACTCATTAAATACAATATATAAGATTGAGTTATAATAAATCAACCTCAATCAAGTATGATATTATATATAGGATGTTGACATAGTTGAAAATGATTAGTAAAACTCTTTGAGAGAAATATTACCTTTTTTAGGAAAACATTTAAAAGAAATAAAATTTATAAAGGAATCCATTTAACAGTTATTTTTGATTCAATTTTTCCCATACCACTTTAAAACGTTTGAAAGGAATTGTCATTTTAAAACAATCATGTCTATATAAATAAATCTTTAAAATCATTTTGGAAACATCGATATTAATTAAATATATTTAAAAAATCCTTAAAACATAAAAAATGTGGATCTAATTAATGAATCCCTTCAATAAAACCATAAATGATTACTCTTTAATACATTTTTATGAAACATGGACATGGTTTATAAATATTTCCAAGTAAATACTTACACGTAAATAATCTCATATAATAATGTGATTGGGGAATTTACCCTTTCCTTAAGTGTGATACTATCCATACCACTACAAAACACCTATATCACGTTTTTAAAAAATCATTAACTTATATACGAATAATAATAATATTTATGATATCATATATTATTCTTTTTTGACTTTATATTACCTATTTATTAACAATTCCATGTTAATGCAACATTTTTGGTAATATAACTTTGTTTATCGTATGTGTTTGGACAAGTTATTCTTGATCATATTTCTTAGATAATGATTTACATACATCCATAATGTATAATATGATATATATATATATATATCATATATAAATATTTGTAATATATATATATATATAATGGAATAGACTGTTCATGGAGGTAGTTGGTAGTACCTATGCATGAATATTGTTTCCGTTTTCTTATCGTATAGAACGAAAGTAAGTGAATGACATATATGTACATACATATATATATATATATGTATATATATCTATCATTATAGTATACTTATTATTTCATTGATTAAATGGTTTAGAATTGGATGGAATGTTAATTTAAAAGAAGAAATATCATGTTATATTTATAATTTAAATCTATCATATTCATCATTATACCCATAAAAATAAAGTGCAATGAAAAAAAATTTACACCACGACATGGAGACAGTAAGCCATACATATGCATACATGGTGGTATTGTTTTCTATAGGATTGTTAAAAACTGGAATATGGTTATACCATAATCATAAAAAATCCCACCAAATATTATATTCTAGAGTTTTTATTTTAGTATGGTAACAACATAGTAAGAGGATGTAGATAGAGAAATGAACTTTGAAAGAAGGGATAAAACGATTACCTCTTATTCGATTCTCACCATTTCATTTACACGAAATGTCTCATTAATATGGGTTCATGCCAATATTTGTGCCTCTAAGTTGATTTCAGGGAAGTTGGGAGGTGATTTGGGAAGGGGTTGGATGAGACAAAGGTCTTTGGAGGTGTGAATTAAAGAGAAATGGGATTCTCTTTTATAAGAGATGTGAGGGGGACTTTAGGAAAAGCATGATATAATAATATATTATAAAATTATTTTAGGATTATAATAGCACAAAATTGATTTATTTCTAGATAATATGAGGATGGATCAAAATTATCTCTACCAATATGTTTTAAACATTTCTAAGTCATAAAATTAACCTTATCTTTTAGATTTAACCCTTTGTAAAATAAGTTAACTCTTACAATGTCCTATTGTTCTGTTATAATACATGGTTAATATCATTACTATATAATTACAACAGAACTTATAGTGGAAAATTTATTGAATTTTTATCACTAAACAAGTTGTTTTCCTAAACATAAGATTTTTAGGATTTTATATCATTTAATAAAATAGTATTTTTTTTAAAACACTTTTATGTCTATTTTGACAATACTTACCAATTGATTTTTTTGTTAGAGTCATAAAAAATGGATTAATTTAATTGGAAGTCATTAAATCATACATAATATGTCAATGTATTCCAAATTTTTTTTATGGAATGAAAATGTTAAAATAAAATTTATTTTAATATTTATAAATTCATTTATTTGAATCATTCATTAATGAGTTAATCACTACCTAATAAATGTGTCATAAATAAATTACTTTATTTTATGTATAAAAATGAAAAGTAAAATATCATGATGTAGGAATTTTTTTATATTTCTAATTAATATTTATTGGCAAATTGATTAATTATATAACCCCATATAATTGTTTTAGTGAAAGATAGATGTTTATGTTATATTTTTATATACATAAAATTAATTCATATAAAAGGTATGTTTAAAACCAAAGTGGCTTCATGGGGTCCCAAAATGGACCCAATGAAGAACATGGTGGAAAATATCACATCCAATAGGATTATTACATGTGTTAGATAGTTTAATATTATTAAAATATTATGTTTTGTACCATTATAACCAGATTTACCTTTGAACCATGGTAAATAAAATAATTACTGATGGTACTATTCATAATGTCAAAAACTAAAAGTACCAATTTAAACAATTTAAATCTTCTAATTACAAATATAGAATCCATTTTCCCATGTTAGAAACATATTTTTGGCACAAATTAATTTAAAAATAAATTCCAATTGACAAAACCAAAATGCAGGTTTTTAAGAAGTAAAAACTATCAAAAGATTGAAATGTGTTTTGGTCCAATTTGAATGTAAAAATACTTCTAATGACTTATATTATATTAAATGATAAAAATATAATCCAATTATTCTTTAAAACCATTAAGATTTATAATTTGACAATATAAAATATTTTGATTAAAAAATATGTTTTCTATTAAAATTATGTATTTTCATTATTTATCAAAATATGAATGTTATCAGAAAAGTATGAATAAATTATGCAAAATAATATTTTATGTCCAACTTATAATTAAGAATTTAGTTTTATCACATTATATATATAAAAGTGTCAAATATTGGATTTAAAAAGTGATCTCCATTAAAGCGCGAAAAACAACATTTAAAAAAATTATTCTACTAGCTGAAAAATTGAATTCTTCCTTCTATTATATCTAAGAAACACTAAATATGAATGTTAAAATTATATAAGATATATTTAACATTAAAAAAAATTTAAGACTATTTATAACATACTTTTAAAAGGCTAGTTTTAGAGGCCTTGTTGTGCTTGAACTTGGTATTGCGTATATCACACGATATTGAATTATTATGAAAAGGTGCAATGTGGATGATTGGGTTATTAAATACATTTTGATTATTTTTCAACACTTATATATTTACTCTATATACATGAAAATTATATTATAAAATCTTTTTTAGGAACATCAATAAGTCCCAATAGTCAAATTCCCTCACCTTTTTAGAATTCTTAAAGGAATCAAGATTTTATTCTCACATTCAATCTTATATAAATTTATGTTAGAAATATCTTTAAAATATAAAAATAATCATGGTATTTTTCCTCTAATTAAATCCAAATATAATGAAATATTTTTCATATAAAATATATAATAATTATCATCTATTTTAATTAATCCATGTTTGTACAAAAATGTGATAGGGAACCCTGTTATGCAGCATGGAGAAACAAATATACCTAGATTATTCCTCTAATAGATTCTTATTTAATATCATTTTGAATGAAAATAATTACAATTTAATTGTGATTTTTTAATTCAAGATGATCACAGAAGTATAATCATTATCATTATTAAAAAAATATCTAAATAAATTCATTATTAATTAATTTTGGAAATCAATATTTCCCCATAAAATATTTTAATTTTGTAAGGTTCTTCATTTATTTATCTTATAATGGTTATTTTTACTTGATGACAATTCAACTCTATTTTATAAGATTTAATAAAATATATAGTGTCTTTATCTTATGGAAATTATTTCTTATATACATATTTTATGAAGCGATCATATGTGATTCTAATAATCAATATTTATTATCTTATGTCCTCAACTATATATGAGAAATCTCGTATTAGGTAGAGAATAAATATTATAAAATATGATTTCTTATGAGTGCATGTACCATATGAGAAACAAAAAATCTTATGTGGTGGATTTTTGGAATGATTTCAGGCTTCAAATTAAAGGTCGTCTTCTTCGTATAAAAGTAGAACTCCATATAAAATAATTATTTCATATTGAATTTCATAAATTTCAATTATGATATTAAATCCAATTCTTCAGATATAGGGGCACTATCAAACACTCCAAGTCTTCTACAAACACCATTCAAAGCATATTCAATTGAAAATACAAAAACATTCATATATTCTTATAGCACTAGTAAGCCTATATATATACAAATATGAGTTATTTAATATCTCATTCAGTTATAATCATATAAACACAATTAAAAATCTTATAGATAGTACCAATTCTAAGTCACCACTATATTACATGAACATATATATTAGAATTTGTATCCCTATAGTAAAATTCTATTATATTTATTTTTTCCAACCATGTACTATAAGAAAACAAATGTTATTCTATAAATTTACGATTGAACCCACTCACCCCCAATAGAATATTTTTACAATCCTTATTCACATTCTAATTAATTGAAAATAAAACTCATTTTTTTGGTAAAATCACTATTTAATGGGTGGATTATTAACATGAAAATATAAAATTTTATTCTATATAGTGTGAATTCACTCAACAATTTTATTATAATTAAATGGTATTTAATAAGATATCCACACTATATCATTGGATTCTTATTTTATTTCAAATGTAAACCATGTTATGTTGGTAACAGATTTATGATTCTCTTTAATAATTTTATGGAAAACAATGGAATTGATATACCAATATATGTTGGGTATGATTAAAATTTTGAGACAAGTAATGCATTGGATAATAATTTTTATCTTATTAGATGTTATGTTATGGGGCTTGGGAGATTATCCATGGTCAATGTGTTATCGTACATGTGTTGTTATCCAAATATTCCATGTTATAGGACACTGGTTGATAGCTCAATCCATTATGTTGTGGGATATTGGGAGTTTTCATAGTATTCTATGATAATAATATATTAGTGGTTAACATTTACTTGTGATTATGACAGATAATTCATTTATATATGTAACATTCCTATAATATTGCGTATTCCTAGCTTATGTAAACATGGATCATGACTATTGTCTTATGTTTCACATTAATATTTTAGGGTATATGCTATTGTTTAATGATTATCCTTTTTGGATAAACATTTTCAAACCTTGTATTAAGATTTGTATAGGTTTCATTATGATCACATCATACGATTATATGGTATTAGTCTATTAATCGTGTTAAATATCTCATTATCCAATCAATCACATATTTTTAGTCTATTGATATGTCTTTTATATTTCATTGGAAATTATTTATGCCCTACTAAGTGATTATGAAGACTATTTTCTAATGTTTCCTCATTTAATATGGTAATAATAGGTTTTTAAGAGATTTTGATAAGTTTATAAGTGGTATCTAGGGATTGATATTATTAAATTAAATGGTACATATAGCTGATGATGATTTAATATGCACATAGTTCCAAAACACATTGAACTTCCGATTTTAGGGGTTCGTTGTAAGTATATTATATTTTTCAAAAGGTTATATGTTTTTCAACAAATTATGAATTGATAATATTGGGTATAATATGTTGATTCATAACAACATTTTGTTATTTTTGGAAATATTAATTGAGAAAATTTGTATATAAATTACATTTATTGATAATTTTTTGATTTAATATTCTACTTTAGGAATAAATAGTATTATAATACAAGGATTAAATTTATAACGCATTTATATTAATTCATATTTTATTCTTACCATTGATAAAGATTAATAAAACATCTGGGTTTCATAATTTGGTATATAGAAATATATAAAAACATGGGTAATTTATTATCAATGAGCTAAAAAATGTGACTGGGTAATTTGATTTTGAGGCATGAATGTGACATCCTTGAAATTCAGTAAATATTTTTTAAAAATATCCCCATTAATGTTTTTATAAAAAAACTATATTTTCTTAATAATATTTAATTGAATTAATTTACATGATTATTAAAAAAGATATGTAAATTAAATTCAAAATTTTCTTTATATTTATTATGTTATAATTTTAAAAACATGATGATTTTAATATTAATTTTAATTTTTTTAATAATATATATAATATTTTTATAATATTAAATAATGAAAATAAATTATTTTTAATTGATTCATGTAAATGGGAATTAATGAACAATAATTTTCATTTCAATTTGATTTTATAAAATATATTTTACAAAATTTATGATTATTTTTCACATATCTTCTTTTTAGTAACTACATTATAATTATTTGTACTTTTATATTAAAATGGAAATATTAATATAAATGAATTCATTAAAAATAAATTATTAACTTGGTATTGTACATGTATTGTAAATAATATAATTTAAATGCATAACCATATAAATTAATGTCAAATTTTTTGACATGAGAAGACATTTTATGCACAAAAAAGAATGAAAATTAATATATAAATAATAATATTATCTTTGAAATAATATTATAAATTATTTTTATAATTTATATAATAAATAATTTAATTTATTAATTATTTTTATCATGTTCTATGTGGTGTTTTAAAAATCTAAAAATTTTATTTTAAAAAGTTTTATTTCATGATATAAAATGAAATTGGGACATCCTGAATCTATATGCCACCGATGGTGCCCCATGTCCAGTTGGCCACATGGCCACAAGTACATATCCCTGAATGCTAGAGGTTGTTGACTAGAGGAAAATGACTAGGGTCAGTCTATGGGGAGAACATTCCCCCACTTCTAGAGTGTGTCGTACCAAATAAGACATAATAATAGGTAGATATGTAGAAAAAATAATATAATTAAGCGGAAGGAAGAAAGGAAAGAGATAATATCAACATTAGAGAAAACAATTTCCATGACTAATATAAAAATACAAAAACTAATGATGATATATATCATTTCACAAGAAAGTAGTAAAAGATGGATACAAAAATAACATTCATGCATTCAATACAAAATTAGTAAAAAAGAATACAAAATAATTCCCATGAATCCTGAGCTTCATCTGAGTCAAATCCAATAAGCTCCATCCTAATTTAAAAAAAGCATGTCTCTAAAGAAATACAGTTCACTTTTTCAACACCTACGTACATAGAGTCTTCAGGGGTACTAATGGAAGCCTATATAGGGTGTGAGATAAATCGTAGTAGGCCACTTCCAACATTCTCCATAACATACTATCTGTATTAAATAAACTAAGACTATGCACAAAAAGGAATATATAATAGAAATGTACTATAGTAATGTAAATACCCAACTATATTCTTCAGTTTGTGGCTGGTTTTTGAACATGTAACCAATGCTTTTATTAATTATGTTATAGTTTATATAATTATGTCATGTGAGGCATATCCAGAACTTACATCACCATAAGATATTTGTATTGTCAGTTCTATGATGTAACAAGAAACCAGTAATGTAATTATTAATGAAAGGGTTCGATGGTATCAACTAGGGAAATTAAAACATCAATGGTAACAAACTCAGTTGTAACTACAACGTATATAAAGGCTATGAGTTTAAACCAAGTATAATTTCCCATGGAATTCCTCAATAATGTGATCGAACTATTTCTACATCCATGGAAAATGTTATAAGATTCAGTAAGGCCAAAGGGTCTATCCAAGGCACTATGTTTCAATAGATTCCAGGATTTATTAAAGAAGAGTATCGAAGGCATGCTATAATAGTATAGGAGGGATCCTATTGTGTCATATTAGTCATACACTGATAGACAAGGATGAGGTTCCATGGTATGTCTTAATGAAGGCAACCGATGTCATTGAATCAGAATGGTGTCATCGATTGCTCAAGGAATTCCCTTAGGAATCCAAATGATACCATGTCTCGAACCACCCCTATATATGTTTCAAAGTCCACATGAAACTAAGAAGCTTACATTTAATTGAATTAAAAAATTAGGACATGTGGTAATGATTCTAATTAATATTCCAAGGTTCATTCCATGTCAATCATACAAGTGATAAGGAATCTCAGGACATGAATCCTTTTACATTACATTAATTTAAGTCATATTCAATTAATAATGTTTCCTCGTATTCATTCTATAAATATGGAATGGTGTGTTATGTACGTTCAATCAATAATTCATTAGATAAGGACAAGTTATATACATAAAATATACTTTCTAATTACATTATAGTTGATTAATCATGTTTAAAATCATATCATTGGTTGGTCAAGAGACTATCTTACAATATACATACCATGATCAACACACAATTCAATAGTCATTTAATAAAAGGAGGCTTTATATATGAATTTTCTTGCTAAAAAACACACGAATAATGGATTCATGGTTTCAAACAATTAAAACCCCAATTATGTTTAAACACCATACATGTGGTTGTTGAATTTGTGGACATTTCCACCAACATTGATTGAAATATATGGAATTCTTAAAATACTATCCTAATGACTACAAGAATGATATATAAATTCAATAGAAAACGCCGGATAAAATCAGTTCAATTATAAAACAATATATAAAATAATGAAAATTGAGGGATGAGTTATAGACCACCTACCATAATATTGTATAAAATTACTCACCCAATATCAGCCACTAATTCAGTATGGATTAGAGTTGATCTAAAAAATAGATCATTTCCCTCAAATTTGGGAATATCAGCATGCATCTAAATAGTGTTGTATAGGGGAAGATGAATGATGAAATATTAAAGGGGAATTGAGAACATGTCAGTAAGGATCCAACGAGATGATCATAGATTAATTCCAACATCAAATGGACGGTAGATCTAAAAATGATTAATATTCTGGTTTTGAGCTCAAATGAGATTAAAATAGAGTCTTCCTCCACTAGAAAACCAAAATTGAACGATAAATCGATTTAATTATAATTTAATGTGAAGAATAGTCTTTTCATCCTAATTTACCATTTTCATTTTTGTGATGCATAGTTTGGCCAAACCATGCAAAAATCATCCATGAGCAGTGGTTGGAAGGGTCATATACATGGTAGGCCACATGGTTAGAAAAATAGTTTTCCAATCAAGCTAAATTCCTTTATAATTTTTCTTCAAATTTTCTCATGACGATGAAACCCATCTGGCAAGGTGAATAAATTTTTTTCTCCTTATATCATCCCACTATCTAGCCTCACATGATTTAATAAAAATAGGTTGCATGCCGCTCATGGTATATTCTAACTGCATGACATGCAATTTTCTCTAAACAAAACACACTTTTTGGATCCGAAAAATCCTTAGACACCCATGACACCTTCATTAACTCATTAGGAATCTTTTTGAGGTACGAAAATAAAAAATTAGAAAAAAATTAATACATCCATACCAAATTGACAAATTAGGTTCTTATAGTCTTAGCCACTAGGAATGTACGCCAGTCCCACGCTCCCACGTACCATTCATTACATGGTCATTCTACCATATTATCTATACTATATTGGATATAATAGACTCATAGATCCTTTGTGCCCCAGTTAAGGAAATATATATGATATTCCTAAAAGGAAGCATCAATATCTAGATCAACTTTCTAGGGTTCAAAAGTATGATATGGGTCTACAATTTACTAGTGAATATGAAAAATGTCGAAGACATATTTAATGGAATAGTACATATAAAGTAGTAAAATCTAATAGGATACCGGACCAACTATCTTTATGATCTCAAATGGCCCAACAATGCATAGTGAAAACTTTCCATTCCTCTATATATGTCTATGACCAAGCCTGGGTGATACCTATAGGGAAAAAAATCCCTGACCTTAATTTCCCAAGGCAATCATTGGCGATTGGCATGAAATTTTTCTCTAGACATAATATTTGACATATTCTTATGGATCATCTAAACATATTCTGAAGACTCCTACGTGATACGATGACATAGAAGGGATACCTCATCTTCCTCTAAACATCACATGGGTGAATGACATGACATACCATGAAAGGAATCAAAAGGATCTATCTGAATCATCATGTGATATCTGTTATTGTTTGAGAAATCAACTAGAGGGACATACTTTTCCAATAAACCACCAAAATCAAGGATTCATGCGTGGAGCATGTCGTCTTGATCTTGAATCATCTTTTCCATTGTCCATTAGTCAGAGGGTGAAAATATAAAATCAAATGAACCTATATACGCATACCCTTCTACAACCCTTTCTAGAACCATGACCTAAAGACAGAATCCCTATATGAAATGATAGTACAAGGGACCCCATGTAGTAAAATTTTATCATGGACATACATTCTTCAAATCTCATCAACTATTAAATTCTCCCATATAAGAATGAAGTGGGCTACATTTATCTTCATATCAACAACTACACATAAAGTATCAATGTCTCTTGGTGACCTATGTAAGATCACTATGAAATATATTGAAAAATATTCCCATTTCCATTAAAGGACTAGAACTAGATATAAATATCATGGAGTTTTATAGTTTTCATCCTTCACCATCTGATTGATGGGGAACCTAGTGATAAATACTTCAATGTAACATTTCTTCTCTTATATAGAAATATGGGTGTTGTATATATAGATATATTTTTATGATTTCTAGATGAACAACCCACTAAGAAGCGTGGGACTCTCAAATCAACTCTTCCTTTATATCTATAGGGTCCCATGAACATCCACATATACACAAGATTTCGTCTATATCCACACGACTATAAAAACATGGGTCATATCCTGAAATAATCTCATAAATAATCAACTCCTAAGGATACGAAAATTGCCCAATATTTTCCTTATCATGGAGGGAAGAAGAAAATGTGAATGAAGAGAGATAATAATTCATGTGAATCTATTAAAACTCTATATTCATCATATAATATAGGGCCATAAATTTCATTTCTAATTTGGCTTCCCATACGTATTGTGCCTATGTTTTTTTACATATCACATCTGCTACTACATTACATTTTTCATGCATATAGGTGTGCTCCAAATCGATGGTCAGATGCTATTTTTACCATATTCATTCTCCTATATTCATTTCAAACTATTTAGATATATATTTCATACTTTTTTGGTTTGTGTACACCATAAATCCCTCTCCCTATAAATAGTTTATCTAGAATCATAAGGCATCTATAACTACTACTCTCCCTATATCTTATGTAATGTAATTTCTTTCATTTGGCCATGAGTGATGAGATCAAAACAAAAAAACTCTATATTACTATATCATCAACACTCATATTATGATGTCTGATTTATTATAGAAGATGGTATAAGGTTTATTATGATTTTTTATAATTATAATTTCTGCTAAGACAACACTCCCTTTCAACTCCTAAAAGGATTTCATGCACTTTTCTAACAACAGGACCCTTCCAAAACATTTTTAATACCTATAATAGGTGAAGAGAGTCTTGATAAGAATTTTATGAAAGTCATGTAATATCTATCCATCCCTATGTAAATCTTTATATAAAAAACTTTCCGGGGATTCTCTTAAGAAACCATAGCACTAACCTTGTTTGGGTTGACTAAGACACCTCATTCTAAGATAATATGATCATATAAGTAAACTTTTAAGACCCAAATGTATCACTTATCATGTTCATATAAATCTGATTCTATATCAATGTACATAAAACATATATCATAGTGATTATCTTGGTCTCTATGAGTGTGAAAGTAAATAAAGATATCATCCCAAAAATACATTGAAAATGGAATCAAGATAGGGGTGGAACAATCTATTCATCGAATCCCTGAAAACAAAAGGCACATTTTTAAAATAAAATTTTATAACAAGGTACTCATACAGACCATACCGAATATGAAATGTTGTCTGAAGTCTGTCTGATTTCATAACTCAAACCTGATGATAACCCAATATTAGTTCAATCATAGAGAAGACCCTAGCTCCTCATATAGGGGAAAAGATAGTATCTATCCAAAGATGTGGAAACATCTTATGGACCATATTCTAGTTCAACTATGTGTAATCAACTCATAGATGAAGGATCACATCCTTCTTCTTTGGGAAAATCATTGGCAAACCCTAAGAGGAAATGGTAGTATTTATATAACAATTGGTATCTAGAGTCACTTATTCCGACTTCATATCCTAGTGATCATTAGGTTCCATACATTACAGTGGTATTGACACTAGATTTTCTCCTGGAATAATCTCGATCATAATCTATACATCTCTCTCAAGAGGTTAACTAGAATATTCTTCAAGATGGATGTCCTTGGAATAATATAATACTTGAGGGAAGTCTTACTAATTTAATCCTTGATCCCCACTGAATTGATTGTAATTCTAGTCAGTCACTCTACATATCCCATGATAGCTTTTTTCCATGTCTTCTATCCTAGACATCCCACTAACCCATTTGTAGAAAACACTATCTCTCTGTTTATTTAAATGATACCCTTCGGTGATAGATGTCTATAATTTCCTGATATAGAACCAACCAATCCACTGTGATAATGATACAAAAACTCATCACCCTTAAAAAAATTGGTCCCACGTTAAGGGGTAACTGTATACCTCAAAAGGACATCCCCTACATTCAAATATTCATTCCGATCCTACTCCCAACAGTGTATCTAGGGTTATTACAGCATAGAAATACTGCATTTTCATCTTGACGATTTCCATAATAGATAAATATATGAAGGATTTTGATGAACCTATATCAAATAATGAAGATAATACAATGGAGGATGCTATTAAATAATAATGTACTGTATATGGTCCCACAGACTGATCCTTGGGTATCAGTTATAGTGCACAGAACTAACATGATCCACAAACTTGAGAAATAACTACACTAAAATGATCAAAACTATTCTACTATTGATTTTGGTGATATGAAATCTATATACTATGGCCACGAATTCCTCCTTGTGTAGTCCTTCCAGTGATACTCTAACTCCATGTTTGACATGAAATAAATGAACTTTCCCTTGAATGTAGAGCTGGTTCAGATCATCTTTCACTAAAAACTAATAGAGTATTCTAATATGATCTCTACATGTTCCCTATACGGCCAAATGATCAAAACTCCTGATGTTCCCTATTAAATGATTTATTTAGGTTCCACTATCGACTACACTACTGAAAATCCATGAATTTATTAGTTTAGATACTCTGGTTTCCACTTCCCTGAAGAGAAACCTCGAGTGACAATTTTTTTTCAACAGAGGAACTATTTTCATATAATAGCACTGATCCTCTATTACTCGTACATTATTAAACCATGATATGACACTATGTTATAAGAGCCTAGTTGACTATTTCAACGAATATAGAAATGAGAAATAAATTCACCTAAGTACAGATGGAATACATCAGCCTACTCCTAATATGTTTAGCATGCTTAAGCTCATCATCGATTAGATGTGGTGAAATGTTTTGAACTAAATGTAACACACTAAATTATCTATAACTAATATGGAACCCATCTTCAGATGCACAATGAATCTGGGTCTATAAGCTCTTATAATATTGATAAATGAATAATCATAGAAGGATGTCTTGAAGTCATCCCTTACTGCTCCCTGCAGGAAAACAGCTTGGGTAATTACAAACCCCGGAGTCTTAGATGAATCACATAGAATTTATGAATTATGAATGACCCTATAATATAGAGTTATATCCTGATGCTTAATGATTTAAAAGGTGTACTCTATCCATGATCGGGTACCTTGTGGACCTAAAACCCTTTAGATGGTAAGATCATGTTGTCTCTAGTACTTGCATGTCTCATCATCCATCGTATGTGCGGCTCATGGAGAATCATCTATATACAATATCAAATTTAAGAAACAATTACAGACTTGAGTTATAGTGCCCAAATCAGGTACAAAAGGTGGTGTATCAAGTGGAATTTTAGGAGGTATGACTGGAAGCTCAGATCCTACCATGTCAAAAGCACAGTCATCACCACCCTTCTAGAGAATGGAACGTACACATCATGTTAGAATTGGTCTGAAATTTGAAAGAACATTCTTTAGAACAATATTAATATAGATAAATTGAAACAATAATGGAAGATTAATGTATGTAAGGGATAAATAAGCATAATATAATACCCCAAACAACCAATATGGATGTCCAGGCACTGGTAATTTCTCATGTATAAGCTACAAGGGTTCTAGTAAATGAACGGTCAATAACTCCTTTCCCTATCATTTTCTAGAAGTATTTTATTTCATTTTAATTTAATTACCATGTTCACGACATTACCATCCATAAGGGATGGATAAAGATGTGAAACTATTACATCATAGAGGTCATAATCATTCACTTATATTAATTTAAATGGGATAACTACTCGCAATGAATCTTGGACAATTCACATTATCATTGAAAATGTATGCCATTTTACTTTGAATTGATGGATTGACTTGATAAATTACTCATTACATCTTATGAGGTCATATACACCTCATTAATTTAAACCGAAAATAACTCAATCACATCCCAAATAGAAAAATAATAATATATCTATCATAGTATCAGACAATAATCAAAGTCATATCAAAAAAATAAAATAGTAAAATGAACCTCTATGGCATAGAAATATGGTTGACCTGAAAATTCTAGGTTTATATGAGGATGCATCTAATAATAACCCATTCCCACATATCATCGAGCCAAGGATGAAATTAATTTCTCAACAAAAATAACAATTATAACCACAACCCAACATGCACATCACCAAACAGTGAAATGATATCAACTATAATAGGATAATGTATAATAAGAATTATAATTTAGGACTCATTAATTACCTGGAAATGGGTTCATGATTCCCAAGAATGACTTATTAAGACTTTAATTGAATTACTAATCTCCGGACCATTGTCTCCAAAATGAACCACAATAATGGTTATGAAATACATCTTTCTAAAATCCTGAACTCGGATTCCACTAATGGTTCCCCAAGTAAGGTTGGACACATGGCCTCAAGAGCATCACCTAATATTCCAGAGTCTACATACTAGAACTGTGGGCCTGGGTGTGTCTATGAGAAGACTATTCTGACATTACAAAAGTGTAATGCAGCAAGTAACATATTACAACTGATAAATAAGTATAAGAAGTCATTTAACTAAGAATATGGTACATCGTAAAGATACAATATCAATAATAACAAAAAAACAATAATAAATGATATAAATATTAAAAATATGATGATGATATATGTTATTTCACTAGAAATCTGGTGAAAATGGATTATAAGTTGTAATCAAGCATTATATAAAAAATTAGTAAAAAGGAATACAAAATCTATCCCATGAATCTCAAGCTCCAGCTCAGTCATTTTATACAATCTCTATCCTAATACAGAAAGAAATAATGTTTCCAAAGCGATATGATTACTCCAATTAACACCTACTTTCATATAGTTTTCCAAGGTACCAATTACACCCTGGATAGAGTGTCAGGTAAATTACAGTAGACAAAAAACAATGGTTTCTATAAAATCTTGTCCATCTAAAATAGATGGTGATGTTATGCAAGAGAAAATATATTAAATATTGTAGTATAAAAATGTAAATACCCATGTGCCTACTTCAGACATCTGTTGGTATCTGAACATGAAACTAGTCTCTTAATTTATTAAGTTCATGTTTAAAAAATTAATTAAAGTGAGGCAGTATTAGTGCTGACATCACATACATATATTAATAGTGAATGCTCCATGATATAAAAATGAAAACTGCAATGTAGTTATCAATTAATGTGTACCAAGGTATCATATAACTCTTCTGATATCTCAAGGGTCTCCGAATCAGTAGAAACTAAATCCTTGATAAAGGGTAAGATAGAAATCCTAGGTGTGTCACCAAAGGCAATCCAACATAGTGTCATCTAACCTAGTCCAAGGAATACATCCATGGTAAAAATGGATAAGATGTGGCTATGAAAGAGGAAGTAACCAAATACCCTCTTATCGTTAGAAGTAATAATGGATCCAAGGAGTGTATCTAAGTCATCATGTAATACTAAATGAGGTATCCTACGGTGTCATACCATACATCAACTGATTGAGGAGGATCATGTTCCTAGGCGGCTCTCAACTCAGGAAACTAGTATCCTCGAATTAGAATGGAATCCTCTAGTGCTCAAGGCGTTCCCTAGAGAATCCAATAGTTATGCTGACATAAACCACCCCAATATATATTTCATGTTCCACATGAAATTTGGAATCTTACATTTAATTAAATTAATAAATTATGCTATATGGTAATAATTCAAATTAATACAACTTTTATTATTCCATGGACTTTGTAAAAATGATTAAACATCTCAAGACCGGAATCCCATTAGATTCCATTAATTTAAGTAACATTCAATTAATGAGGTTCAGTCTTATATATTATATTAACATGGAGTGGTTTTCTATGGATGTGAAACTAGGTATTCCTTCAATTAGGCCATGTTATATATATAAAAATACTATTCCATTCACAATTTTTTAATAAGGTTTAAGAACTAACCTTACGTGGGTTATGTGATTTTATTACATGGTACTTTACATGATAAACTCACAATTAAATTGTAATTTATTAGAGGTGTGTGTACGATTAGAATTGTCAAGATCAGGCTCACCCGAATGGCGCGTCAAAGTTGTCAAAACACTACAAACCCTAATTTTGTAAAATACACCACATGGGGAAGTTGATGTTATAGATGAAACAACAAAAATTGAATAAAATATACATAAGGGAACTTAGAAAACTTTTCTATCAACTACAATCATGAATTAATAATTCAACAAATTATAGCCGATGAAATTGGTGTGATGATACGTAAATTTATAAAATGGTTGGAATTGAGGGATGTAATAAAGACAACTTATGATAGGCTCATAAGACACTCCTTATCCAGTATGAGATGCTATTATTTCCAGGATTGGAGTATATCTGAAGAATGAATCAATTCCCATAAATTGGTCCATATGAGCCTCCACTTAAATATCAATATTGATAGGAAAACGAATGGTGAAATAATCAAATGGAATATATAACATAATAGTGTGGATCTAGTGAGATGAGTGATGACTGATTCAAACTATAGATGTATGGTATATCTAAAAAACTATAATATTTAGCATTTGATATATAAATTTTTTAAAATAGTGGCTACCTCCACTAGAAAACCAAAATGTGATGGTGTATCGATTTAATTATAATTTTAAGGGAAGATGGAAGTTTCTTGTAATGACGCAATGTTTTAACAATGGAAATCCCTTATTATAATTATGTCATATTATCACATGAAATTACCACAAAATGAGCTACTATGTTCTATATGACCATTAAACATAATTTTGACTCTTTTGTGACTTCAATTGTGAAAATCTGACATACATGGTTGTGATGAGTAAGACGTTTAGAGTCCGATAAGATAAACATAATTTTCGTTGAATAGTAACTACCAATTATGAATAGTAATGTTAACCTTTTGAATAGTAATATTCCCCTTATGGATAGTAAATTGACCAAAATAATAGTAACCTCACCGTTGAATTCATAAATATGATTTAGGCATCTGATAAATGAAATTATGATCTTAGTAAAAGTATTTTTATTTTTTAAGTAGTAAATAATTAAAAAAAATAATTAATTAATTTAAAAGAAAATATATTTTCTTAAAAGGATTTAATAAATTAAATTTTTTATGTCATCTTGTTTTAAGATAATTTTTTATGACCTTATATGATTTTTGAAAGCATTATAACGTGGATTATAGTTTTAAAATCTGTATTTTTTATGTAAATTGTGATTTAAATAAAACTAAATTATTTAAATTTAGAAAATTATTTATGAAAAATTGAGTTCACTTTTGGATTATAAAAATTAAAAAATAGTTAGGGTGATGTTTTGTGAATTTTCTAAAATAATTGAAATTTCGATGAACAACAAAATACAATAATTTACAAATTAATCTAAATACATGATTTATAGAGACATGGATAATGTTTTTCAGATTTAAGCCCAATTAATTCAAAATAAAAAGAACGTATTAATATTTCGGGTCATGTAATCATCATTATTTAAGGTATTGAGGGAAATTAACAATCTAAGGTATTAAATATTATGAAAACCCTCCTCCCCTCCACTATAATTACAACCCACAATCCACTCTTCTCTTCACACCCCTCGAGCCTTGTACCTTCCCTAAATACATCCCAAATCTCTCCCCAATATCCCCCCATGTCCAACCACCCTTATTATTTTGAAAATACAAAATCCTCTCCTATTAAGAGGCTCTCAAGGAAGAATTATTCAAGAGGAATATTCCTATTTTCAATTCTTTTACTTTCTTTTCATGTTCAATTGTTTTTTCTACCCTTACCTCTCCTCACTCAAATTTTATAAAAACACCAATACCTTAAATGTATTATAATTTTCTATGTTAATTTCATTAGTTATTATAATATCTTCTTTAATATTATTTTATTTTTGTAGTAAAGACACCATCTGAGATGTGTAAATTTACAACATTAATGGATGATGGGTTTTTAATTTTGGTCACTGTTATCAATGATAGTCGTGAAACCATTTTCATGGTTGAACTAGACTATAATATATTTATATTATACCATTAATGGTTCTTTAGTCCTTTTATATAGATTGTTTTCATTTATAATATAAAAGGTGTTTATTATGGCCAAAAAACGCTAATTAATATAAAAGGTTATGACTAATGATTTAAAAATTTCATTAGCATTACTCCAATTATCAAAATGAAATTTACAACCATATAACCTTATGGATGATCAATTATATAATATAACTCAAATTCTAGACAACCATCCCCAATTTACAATATTCTACATTCATTAAAATAAGTAAAGCGATCATAAAACCCATGAAAACAAACGGACCCAAACAATGAAATTGAACGACTTAACCCCTAAAAAGTCATGAATAATCTTAAAAAGAGTATAAAAAATGTATTTCATATAGTATATGTTCTTATATTATTAATTATTGAACCTAATTTTATTATTTAGGTAATCAATATGAAGGTAAGAACACCATTTGACTTAAGTTAAGGGATCCTCTCTATTTCACTTTTATTCAACAATTCCCTATATGTTATTAACTTTTATAGGAAATCTATAATAATGGGGTATGATTTAACTCATCCAACATAATGACCTCATGATTTATAAGTGATGAGAAACAACTTTTATCTGGCATTTAGCCTTCTTATGTACACCTAAAACCATGCCGATAATCCGTAAGGAATTCTACCCAATCCTCCTTTATTCCTTCAAGTTTCTTTATCATTATTTATACTGAAATGAAGCTGTATTATCAATTTATTTTAATCTTATAATTTTTGTGTACATTTCTAAAAATAATTTATCAATACCCATTCATCATTCTATTTTTGTGATATTCATTTTTAAGTGATTTCCCCCTCAATACTTCCCGATAAGCAAAACTATTTTAGTGTAATTTCACAATTTCATACTCTATTTCATGTGTACCCTATATAATTTTTTATGTAAACATTTTATTTATAAAATAAAAATTTTTATTATGAAAATGTTCTTGTTTCAATTCTAGTTTTTTATAAATGATTATACCCTTTTATATTCTAAATTCCCTTTAGTATTTTCCCTAAATCCATGTTAAAATGTTTTAATTCTAATAAATCTTAAAAAATATTTTTTACAAGTTATCACTTCTATTTGAAATAACTTATCATGATATATGCCTTTTTTACATTATTATTTTTCATGTTTTATTTAATTCTATTCTTTTATTGACACTTGTATGATACACCCATTTATTATACTTCATGATTGGATTGTGACACGCAATTATTTCCATGGGTACCCTTCTATTTATGTATGATTGATTTTGTATTAGTATTTATGTGGAAAAAATAATTATGAAAATGTTTAGATGGGGTCACCCATATATTTCTCTTGTAAATTGGGTAATTTTGACTCCCATGAGATGTTAGGTGTCATAGTCTTGGCGGTTTTCCTTGACTTGTGCAAACAAGTGTGACGATCTAAGATATTATCCATGACATGTGCTACCATGTGAAATGGTTCCGGTGGTTATCCTTGACTCGTACTAAATTAATTTTTTATGTTTCTACCACATTACTATGATTCTGTTTTTATATGAGCACCTGTTTGTGTGTTATGATTCCATATGGTCCATACTTTTTTTTATCATTATGTAATGTCTTCTAACACCTATCTTGAAGACATATTCTTAGGTATACTCCCTTACTAGGCATTTTAGCTCATTCTTATGTTCATGTTATATGCAGGTTATTCTATGAAGATGAATGAGGTCAATGTATTTTAGGATCCCTCTATGAAGATTAAATATTGAAGTGTTTATTTAGTTCCACGTTTTCATTCTTATGTACCTATTCTTTAAACATGCTAGAGTTCATAATCTTTGGATTGTACTCAGATGTATTATTATGATTAAAATCATGTAATGTTATATGAAAATTTCTAGGGTCCCTATTGTTGGTATCAAAGGGAAGTCTAGTTATTTTTTTAGATTTGTAATATAGCACATTAGTATGACCCTTAAGGATGAGACTATGGATAAGAAAGAAGACTTAAATATTGGGTAGTATAGAGTAAACAATTTATCCATAAAATACATCCCTATATAGATACAAACATGTAGTGGTTACTTAGGCACATATGTATCTAGGGGTAAAACCAAAAAACACCCCTTTGATGTAGACTCAAATGAGAACTGGGGCACGACAACGGGCCTTGTTGCACTCTTAGTTTGACACTCCCGAGAGATATAATTTCTTTAATTTATGATATTAGTACAAACTATTATTAGGGGTATAAAAAAGATCCTTTAAGAATTAATAATATGAAATAGATCAAGGATAACCTAAATTGAAGCATAGGGAATCAAAAGATATGATGTTCTTCTCCTTCACAATTTTATCCTTCTATATACTATGTTTCTTTTTTATACATTCGTATTAGAAATGTATCCAAACCCCTAATTGTATTCTCTTTTTTGTCGTTAAAATATAGAATGAGGATTATCATGAAAAACACTTATCTCTCTTCCGGAAGAACTACAAGGAATGATCACCCTGATGTAAAACTTATATGACATTGAGATTTTTTCAAATATCAAATTAATATGGAATCAACTTTGTGAGGAATCCAATACCTCAAGCAATGCACTATTCTATAAAGGATCACGTATAGTCTATTTGGAAATGTTTTCCCTTGAGCATTCAAAGTATGATATGGATTGGATGTTCCATTAGGGTCTTATCAAATTCTTTTTTTATTTAAAAATTATGAAGCACTAAATGATTTATAGATGCTGCAAAAGAGGGAGACCTCAGACCTGCCTATATAAATAAAATTACAGATTATTTTTCTTTGGAGAAATACCAAATCTGATTTTCAAAACCCCATTTTTAAATATTTGAAGATGAATCAGTAAGACGTTTTTGTAAAAAACTTGTTCAAGAAGATATTTCAAAATTATATATAAGAAATACCTTTTTAATGACACATTGATGCTTAAATCAATATAAACCAAGACACCTAAGTAGTTTATGGGAAAAGGAAGTAGAATATTTTGAAAATATCATGAGGTTACATTGTGACACATCAACCCTTTCTACTTGAATGCAATCAAAATAAGAAATACTGAATAACACATTGAAAGAAGGAAGTAAATGTATCTTCTCTAGTTTATGTCTTAGACTATAAAACTAAATTTCGAGGATGAAATTTAATAAGGGGTGAATAATGTAATGACCCAATGTTCTATCAATGAAATTCCCTTCTTTTAATTATTTCATATTATCCCATGACATAAAACACATAGAACAACTAAGTGTAATGTGACTCTTAAATACAATTTTGACAGTTCTATGATTTGTATTTGGAAAATATGAGAAACACGATTTCGATCAGTAGGATATTAAGCGTTTGATAAGAAAAACATAATTTTTCATTAATTATAACCGAACCTTATGAATAGTAATTATACACTTATGGATAGTAATAAGACCCTTATGAATAGTAAATAGTTCAACATAATTGGAACCAAAACCTTGAATGTAGAAATAAGATTAAAGTATCTTGTAATTGATAATATGATCATACTAAAAGTCTTGGTATTTTTGAATGACATAAATAATTTATTACAATTAATTAAATAATTTAAAAGAAAATATATTTTTCAAAAAGTATTTCATAAATTAACAATTTTTTGTCTTCTAGTTTTAATATAATTTTATAAGACCTCATATAATTTATGAATTCATTATAAAGTCGGTTATAGTTTTAAAATATATATTTTTCACGTAAATTATGATTTTAATTAAATAATAAATTTATTATATTTAGAAAATTATTTTGAAAAAATGGAGTTCATTTTTTGATTATACACATTTAAAATTGGTTAGTTTTTATTTTTTGGATTATTCTAAAATAAATGAATTTTCGTATAATAGTAAAATACAATAATTTTCAAATTAATATAAATACACGATTCATAGAGTCATGGATGATGTTCTGTTAATGTAATACTAATTGGTTAGAACTCAAATGAACTTATTACTTTATTTTCTCCTTGAACCATCATCATTTCTGGCCTTGTGGGAAATTAATAAACAAATGAAGTAAATATTATCAACCCCCCCCACTATAAAAACCTCTCACACTACCCTCTTCTATTCTCTCCCATAAAACAATGGGCCTTATTTAAATTCTGCCAAAATCTCTCCCCAAGCTCCTCCTCCACGTTTAACAACCCTTAGTCTCCAAAAAATACCAAATAATATCCCCTTAAGAGGCTCTCAATGAATTCTGATTGAAGAGGTAAATTCATCTTTTAAATTATTTTACTTTCTTTAAAAGTTATTTTGTTTTTTTTCTATCCTTACATATCCAAATAAAAATGTTATAAAAACACCCATACATTAAAGGAAATGTAATTTTGTTATGGTAATGGAGTAAGTTATTATCATATCTCTTTTATACTTCTTTTATTTTAGTAGTAAAGACACCATCCAAGATTGTTAATTTACTGCATTCAGGGACAATGGGTGTTCATTTTCCCTTACCATCTTCAATACTGGTTGTGAAACCATTTTTATGGTTGAAATAGAAAATTATATATATATAATGACCCATTTATGGTTATTTATTTCTTTTTTACACATGTTTTTTTATAAAAAAATATATGTTCATTGGGGCCAAAAATCGACAATTAATCTTATAGGTTGTCACTATAGTTTTACATAATGATTTTTCTTCACACCAAGTAACCAAATGAAATTTAAAACCATGTAACCATATAGATGTTAATTAATAAAATATAACTCAAATTAGGGATAACCATACCCATTTTTACAAGAGTTTCCATTAATGAATATAAGTAAACCGATCATAAAACCCTTGAAAAAAACCAGACCCGAACAATAAAATTGAACGACTTAAGCCATCCAAATGGAAATGAATGTTCATAGATTTTATATATAAAATATTTTAAATATATTATAGGTTATTTAATTATTTATTATTGAGACACTTTTTTTATTTAGGTCATTATGACCAAGGGAAGAACACATTCAAACTTAAGGTAAGAGATCCTCTCTAGTTCACTTTTATTCAATAATTTCCTCTATGTTATGGCCTTTTATGTGTAATCCATAATGATGGGTTATGATTTTACACATACCACATACTTTCCTCATTATGTTTATGTGATGAGAAGTCAATTTTATCTCTCATTAATAAATCTTAGGTAGACCTGATACCATGTTGATAATCCGCAAGGAATTATACTCGAACATCGTTTATTCCTTTGGGTTGCATTATCTTCATTTCTAACAAAATGAAGTTATATTATATATTTATGTGAAAATTATAAATTATGAGAAAATGTAAAAAATAAATTTATTAATACCCTTTCATCATTAAATTTTGTGGAACTACATGAATTTTAAAGATTCCCTCCTCAATACTTCCTGATAAACAAACTTCTTTTAAGGGAATTTTTTTAATTCATACTCAATTACAAGTTCACATTATCTTCTGTTTTAAGTAAAAATTGTTTTTATAAAACCACTATTTTTATTATGAAAAAAATTATTGTTTTACTTTTAGTTTTTTTATAAATGATTATTCCCTTCTCTATTTTAAATCCACTTGATTTATTTAAAACCACAATAAAATGTTTTAATTCTAATGATTAATAAATATTTTTTACATGTAGTGTCTTCTGTTTTAAATTAGTAATCATGATATATGACTATTTACCTTATAAATTTCCATTTATGATTTAATTCCTTTATTTAATGTACACTTGTATGATACACCCTTGTATTATGCTTTATGAAAATATTGTGACACCTATTTTCATTCCCCAGGTTCCCTTTTGTTTATGTATGATTGATTTTGAATGAATATTTATATGGAAAAAATATTCATGAAAATGTTTATATGGGTGAAACTAGATATAGCTCCAATTTATTGGGTAAAATTGTGTATCATGATAAGTTATGTGCGATGGTCTTGGCAGTTAGCCTTTCCTTATGATACAAAGTGTGACGGTCATTGAAGTTAGCCTCAACATGTGCTATCATGTGAAAAGGTCATGGGGGTTAGCCTTGACTCATACTAGATTCATGTTTTCTATTTCTACCCCGTAAATATTATTTAGTGTTTATATGATCACATATTTATAAGTTATGAACCTATATGTTACATGATTTTGTTATCACTACGTAACTCCTTCTAACCCGTGTGCTAAAGAATTATTATTTTGTATACTCCCTTATAATTATTTTTAGGTCATCCCATTCTTCAATTAATACCTAGGATATCCAATACAGATGTATGAGCACAATGAATTTTAGGATACCTCTCTGAAGATTAAATATATAAGTGTTTATTTCGTTGAATTTTTTCAGCCTTATATACCTATTCTTCAATGAAACTAGACTTTACGATCCTTATCTTGTAATCCGATGTATGATTATGCCTAAAATAATGTAATTTAATATGTAATAGTCTATGGACACTATATTTTCCCCCAAATTTACCCTTTTCATGGTTTTGATGTTTGGGTAGTCCAAAAAATGCAAAAACATTGCACAATCTATTGTAGGAAGTGGAATATACATGGTTAGGTTTTAAAGTTAGAGGCTCTATCTTCTAACCATGAGAAATGCTTCTGTAATTTGTCATAAAATTTTCACATGGTGATGCGGAACATATATCATAGTAAAGGAAACCTATGCACCATATTCCAGGCCAATTCCTAGCCTCACACGGTTTAATATAATTGTGTGGTCCACCATTTATGGTTTATGATAAAAATGTGATGGTACATTTTCACCTGAAAAGATGGGTTCAAATCATTGAATAACCCTTGATAAACCGAAGAAGTTAAATAACTAATTAGGAATTCATATGAGGTCCAAAATAAAGAATTAGTAAAAAATTTAATAGATCCATACCTATATGAAAAACTGGGTTCTTACAGAAATAATATCATAAATTATTTATTATTTTCAATAAAATTTTTGTTAATAATATACTTGTTTCATAGAATCACACAATGTAAATTATTTTTTGATAAGAAAGACAATAAAATAATGAACATTGGAAAATAATTATAAGAAGAAGTTAAATAGTTGATTACACATTAATTATTTTTCAGAATATTTATTTCAAAAATAAATATATATTAATTTGATTACTAATTTTATAAAATGGATATCAGTTCTTGAATGAGCCTCTCAAAATTCTTTTAGGGTGATTTTCTTTCTAAAAATTTTGAATGTTGGATTTTTAATGATATTATCATTTAATCGTATATAGTACATGTTATGCTGGAATTATGATGAAAATATTACTGAATAATTTATTAAAAACCTTCAATAATTAAACTATATTTAATGAGTAAAATAATTTTTTTTAAAAAATTAAACATTATATCAATACATATAAATCAGTTTTTAAAACCAATATTATATTTTATTATAGTAAAAAACAATTCATTACTCATTAAATTGAATAAAATATTTCACAGATTATATTTTGTTTTGTGTATGTTTAAATATCAAATAAAAAAAATTATGTAAAAACCATTCAAAATTAAAATAATCCACACTATTTATAGTCTTCATTTAAAATGATAAAAAATAAAACAATTATTGAAATATAATCATCCCACAAGACAATAAAAATACTCATCTACCCCTTATCCTCACTAATAGAGAGTTTTCCATTACAAAATCTCAACCCAAATTCACCACTAAATTCCTCTACCCTTGTTATTATAGACATAGTATTATTAAAATTTCCACCTCAAAAGTATTTAATCTTAAAATAATGCACATGAATCAAAAAATATAGTTAATAGTTCCAAATAATGACTTATATATCATATTTTTGATTGTTTTATCATTAACTAATTTAAAAATCAAATAAATTATTTAAATTTATATATACTAATGGTATTAAATTCAATTTTATATGACATCTAATATGTATTAACATTTCTCACTCATCAAACCCAGTCAATAATTTTTTACTATGTACAAATAAGGGTTTTAAAACTATTTTTTTCTTTTTAATTATTATATTACCCATTTTCCCTAGAATAAGTAATATTAAAATAAACAAAATACAAACAATGTTATTCAAAAATGATTTTTGAAATTAAAATTTTTAACAGTTTTTCATTCTATTTAATATATTTTAAAACATTAATATCATGTTTTAGCATTATAGTTATTCTCCATATATAAATTAATGAATATTATTAAGAATGGATTCCATCATTGAAAAAAATTAATAATTAAAATGATTATCATATTAAAATTAATCAATCGATGTAATTATATCCATTTAAAACAAGCTTATGAGGAAACACCTATCAATTTGATACAATTTTATAAGATATGTTGGAAAATTGAGATCCTATAATTCTATAATGATATATAAATAAAACATAACACTTATGGGACTTTTGAAACCATTTATTTCGGTCCTTTTACTAATACCATTTTTTATAATCAATTTTAGAATGATGGGTTAAAATACATAAAAAACAACTAATAACAAGAAATATTTGATCAAATAATTAAGTTTTACCAAATCACAACTAAACTAAACAAATAATAATTATTTAATGGAAATTAATAATGTTCAATGAAAATTAATTGATAAATAAATGTTTTATTATTCAAGAGGATATAAGAAATTAAATAAAACTAGGACAAGTAGTAAGGGTTTATCATCTAAATATCCATTATTTTAAAGTGAGACATTAATTCCCAATCATATGTTCATTTTTTCATAACCAATCTATTTAGAATATATCTTTATTTTTTCAATTATTTTTTTACATACAATATTTCTTCTATCCTTCAATATTTATTTATTTGTCATATATTTTATTTTTCATAAGGAGTCTCTCCACCTATATTTCTTTAATCTGGTTACTTTTTCAATCAATCTATATCTTTCCTTATTCACCATTATATCCTTAAAATATTCACAATAGATTTTATTTATATTTCTAATTGCTGTATTTTTTAGAATATTTATACCTTTATAGTCCCCATCATAATATTTCCTTATGATAAAACAAATGATATTTATAATGTAATATATTAAATTTATTATGTTCCTCTCTAAGATTGTACTAAATTTAGTAAATTTTAATTCAATATCATAATCTTGAGTCATATTATTATTAAAATTTATTTTTTAAAATAAATTGTAGCACATTCATACAAAAATTAATGTGGCTCATTTATAAATTTTTAAGATAACAACACCAAATTTTATGGAATATATTTTCGATATTTCCTTTCATTTCTGAAACATTACATGTTATATTATTTCAAAAAACAAATTTATATCTTATTTACTGTTAATTAATTAATTTTCAATTTTCTAATTATTATAATTACATTTATATAGTTCCTTAAAAATAGAATTTTCCATTAAATATTTTAGCATTTCTTGAAAACTATGAGATTTTTTTCATAAAACTTATAAAATTTATTATATTATTATAAGGTATTTTTTATCTATAAAAATAATAAGTTATCATCCTTAATTAAAATTTTTACATTTTTTATTTCCTTGAATTATATAACTTTAATAAATATATTTTAGTTTAAAATAATCCATTATTACATTTTCAATGCTTCTATGTGTGTTTTTGATGGTGGAAATGAAATCACTATAATAGATATTATATATCGCTAAATTTTTATTTACTTATCATCATTAATTCATAAGAACAATATTTGTACACATATAATTCCATCATGAATATTCTATAAATACTTAATATGAATAATGGGCATTCACCTACATAGTATTACGATTAGATTTACTAGATAAATTTATTGACTATAAAAATAACAATTTAATCAATATAATGGGAATACCATGTACATAGTTTTCATATTTAAGGATATTTATCAAGATATAAACTTTATATCCTTAAATTATTGTTTAATTTACAAAGGATAATCATGTTTTGAATATGATGAATAATTTATTTCATATTAATAAAGAAAAAATATATATAGTCATATCATTATGTGATGGATTGGAACAAATTTATATATCCCTATAATTAATTATATATACTAATATATCATACTAGACATTATATTACTATAATTTTGAGGATGTCTTAGTCCATTACATTATGGGACATGATTGGTGAGTCTAGTACACTATTTAATAGGAAATTTATCACATGTCAAGTAAATTTTTATAAGAAAGAGGTCGTTATCATTATATTTAATTTTATGAATTTGTTTTAGTGAAACATGGTATATGATCATAATATCATATTATTATATATGTTTCGTATTATTATTTCATGACACATTCTAAATATAAGTCTCCATGGATCATAATTACAGTTTTGTGACTTCACAATCATATTTCATAGACAATATTAGGCTTTCATGATTATTTGTTGTGGTTTAAAATTTTTTCCAGTTTTTTTATTAATTTTTTTCTTAATATGGTCACATAATATGATTCCATGATCATATTCAATTAATCTTGAAATTTCCCTCATGATCATGCCCATTTCATTTAAATGATCCTTTTAGTTACTTCATTTTATAATTTTAACCATTTCACTAGGTGATTATTGATGTTAAATAAATTATTTCATGTTTATAATTGGTCATTGATGGTGGATTATATTAAATTTCATTATATTTTTATACGATTAGGATATAATCTATACTCATATCCCATATATATTGATCATTAGATTCTATTATTTGTGTGTAATTTTATTTTTATTTATAAAAGAATATATTTGTACAAGTAAATCTATATGTTTCAATAAATGGGTTCATTAAATATAAGAAATAAAAAGGGAATATGTAATTGGGTTAGGATTAGAGAGAAAAAATCAAACTATTACAAAAAAAATAATGAGAAATTATGGAAGTGTTCCACTTTTTTTCCTTTTTCCAAATATTATTATTTTTATTAAAATTTTTGTATATTAACTAATTTATATTTTAATATTCTTTATTTTTATTTAAATAAATGCCTCAATTTAATTATCATATAATAGAAATAAAATTTTCCTTAATCCTCTCCCCAAGAATATATCTCCCATAGAAAATATGATACAATTTTTACATGAATGAATATAATAGGAGAATTAATAAAATTAAAGCCTAAATGAATTACATACCAAAACACAGACACATATTTATAATTAATTATATAATGGAAAGAACACCCATGTGAATTTTGGGTAGGACTATTTCATTAGAATGTATCATATCTATGATAAATGGGATCTTTGGGATCAAAGGGATATTTAAAATTAATGTTTAATGTAAATTCTTAGGGAGTTATTTATCATATGAAATTCCTGTATTTCAAAAAAATTAAGTATATCATTTTCATACACCATTTTCTTGGTAATTTAACATGATGGTTTACAAAATCCATAGTCAAATCTGGTGGTTAAAACACACAAGGAGAAAATATTGTTTCAAATAATCACTGAATGATAGTATAATTTAAACCGCACTATTATGGGTAAAAATGTTACATTTTAATACAAATTAATTATATGAAAATGTGATATATTTGACGAAAAAATTATAGATTACTTATTTTTTATGAAATAAATTTTCTTATAATATAAATTTTCTTTATACTCCGTCAAAATTATTTCAAAAAATATAAAAAAAACAATGTAACCATGCTAGGTTTTTTCTAAAAAAAGAATAAGTAAATAATTTGTCCATAGGTTAAAGATATAAGTATATTCAAAATGAGGGAGAGTTAGGGAGACATAATGATATGTTGATTTGATTGAATGAGGTTCTTCTTTAATTAGTGATATTTTTGCAACAACATTTTCCTCTCATGTTCGGTCCATTCTAGTAGTTGGGAGATTGGTGGAACTTTAGTTCATTAATTCAGTTTTATCCATATATTGGTAAAGGTTTATATAGTGAGCCTTATTTTTAACATCCTTATGTTAGAAGGATATTTTATTTGTATTGAACTAAATGGGTAAAATTTAGTAATAATAAATTAATCCTCCAAATGAGAGTGATGTTTACATGGTTCAAGACTAGATTGAAAATTGAAAATAATTACATGGATAACATTTTAAAATAAATTATCTTATATATGCCTCAAGGGGGATATGATCTAATTTTATATACAACCAATATTATCCTATTGACAATATTATAACTGATTATCAGATAAAATTAATATAGTGGAACATAAAAGGAATATTCATCGATGATATGTAATGATTTGGATTACTTTATTTGGATAGTCTAAAAGGTTTTTTTCAATATTATTTAAGAATGTTTGTGTAATTTAATTTAAATGAAACTATTGATGAGAAGATTAGGTGATTATAAATGTTTTCTATTTGATATATTGAATTAGTATATCATGAAGGGATTATTATAAAATAATACTTATTACACCATATATGTTGGACAAAAGATATATAATATATGAGTAATAATTCAATATACATATATAGATTCCATTAATTTGTATATATAGATAATGAGAATATATTAATTGATTAACAATTATATATCTAGGCATTTAAATAATCCATTAAACTTATAGCATCATTTGTTCATTTCAAAAACCCATGACGGAAAATGAGGAGGAGAAAAATACTAGTTTATTAATCATTATAAACATTTTATATTAAAAAATACACCACGCCTAAAATAAGATCACCCCAAAGGCAAATTTTCTTATATATCTCAAAAGTGAGTAATGTTTTTATGGATATAAATAATTAGGCATAAAATAAAATAATATTAATGCGATAATAAGTGATTCAGACTACATCCACAACTCATATAGTAAAAAAGTAAAAAAAAGCAAAAACAATTTTATTCGAAGTTAATTTTGATTGAGGTTATTGATTAAAAATCAATATAATTTAATTTAATAATTTTAAATATTGGTTAAAATAAGGTTATTATATTTAAGACAAGGGATGACAATTTTCATTAAAATCAATGTTTAAATAGAATGAAACATACAAGATTTATGAAAATAAAATAATAAGATTATGACAAAATAATATATGAGGAATGTGCACTCTATTTAGAAATAGAGTGTGTTGGATCTTGAACTCTATTAATAATGGTAATTAAATTATGAATAACAATTTTATCTTCCAAAAATTATATCACCTTGAATAGAAATAAACACATAAATTTATAATCAATAGTGGTGGATGATTTTCTCTCAAATTTATCATTTAGATTTTTCAGTTCTATTTTAATATCAACATAATATAAATAAAATAGATTATATTAAAAAATTTAACTCACTATTATAGATATAAAAAATGTCAAGTGTTTTGAAAAAATATATCCAATGTTCTTGTAACAATACTAAACTCAGTGTTACTACCATTAGAGACAACTCACATTCCAATATTTTAGATTTGAAAATGTTTATGCGATATAATGAATGAAACTCAAGAATTCAGAGTTAAAAAATTTATCCCAATACACTTCTGTTTTATAACTAAATAACTGACCCGTATTAGTGTTAAATTTTTTGTGATTTGGGCTCATCAAGGGGAATTGTACAAATAAGAGATAAATTATTGGGTATTTATGTAATTAATTGACTGAGATACATAATTGATAAATTTTGTTGAAATATAATTAACAAATTAGGATTTAATAATTTCATTTTATCTATGTATATTAAAAGTCTTTTTTACGTATACAGTTCAAAAAAATATAATTTTAATGAATCACATGAAACGAAATTCCTCATAAGAGTGTGCATGGTGAGACATGTAGCTAACCATTAATTTTCCGGATATATCCAAATCCCTCATGTTAGTGATAAGAAAAACTCATATACCTGCTATTTAAGGATCAATACACTTGGAATACCCCAGTCATAATACTATCAAAATAATTAATATATAAAAATCAAAGTAATTTTTTTTAATTTTTTATAGCCTTAAAATATATTTAAGTTATTGTTGCATATGAGAATTTTTGTTTATCATATTTTACATAGAGATCCTTATTTGTAAGGTATGACATATATAAGACTTAATATATAAGTTTAAACTAATGTATACATCGATTTATTATCTAACAATTAAATTCATGAATATCATCAAAATGAATGTTTTGAAAAATTTTATAATTCAAATATTTATAACTGAGATAAAAATTTATATATAATTATTTTCAAATTTAAATGTAAAAACTTTTAATTAAAAATTCATCATAGAATTTCATAAAATCAATACAAATGATTGCATCAAATATATTAATATTAACTCTTTTATACACTATATTTATATGAATTTTAATATAAACACCATTATGATAAAAATATTTTATATTTATTGAAAATTATAACAATATAAACATTTTAAATATTTGTAAAAACCTTAAATGAAATAAATAATATTTTCATATAATAGCCACTCCCAGAACAATTGGCTCTGGTGCTACAAACTTATTTATTACATATTATTATTCATAAAAATAATGAAAATACACCCATAATGAATCCATAAATATGAGTACAATAATAAGGATTTACTTCTCTTACATTTCTATCATATTTTTATTTTATAGTATTAGAGAATTATGAAAAACATTAAATAAAAAATTGGGCTTATCCACATAGTGTACATTTTTTTTACAAAATAGGTTCTTATGATTATACTCTATTCTCATTCATGAAACATTTTATTTTTTCAGTACATTTCACCATTGAAAATTCTATAGACTATTTTCATTATTAGACCTTGTAAAAAAATAGTACACGTAGGATAAGAAAAAAACCCATTAAGGTAAATAAAATGAAAAAATAATCTAGTTTGGATTTTAGAATGTTTAAAGATAATTGAAAACGTATTCCCCTTAAAAAATTTTATCTTCTATTAACCATACCTTCAAATATGAAAATGAACATCTTTATTAAAATCATTTTAAAAAACAATATCATAATAAATCATGAACCTTTATGTATATTAGAAACATCATGTTTATAAATATCATAATGATATAACATTACCAGTTAATTCCAAATAAAATTATTTTTAATATTGTAAATGAATATTCAAACCTTCTATTATTAGAAACTTAAATCCACTTAACTCTTCTATCATTGTTCAATGAATTAAAGGGATATATTTAGCTCACCCATCTTAATAGTTATATTGGTCTCACTTATCATCATTAATAAGGTATAAGTAAAAAATAATGTTGAATTTTTTTTATACTTTCAAATTTTCATCAAAAACCCTTTAAACACCCATTTGAAACACTAAAATAATGATCTTTTTAATTTTTCATAAAAATTAGATGAGATATCATTTTCGTTTAAAAATTATTAAAATAAACAATTTATAGAGTAATGGGGATATGATTTAATTTAAAAAAACATTAAATCATGTTGAGTAATCTCGATAATGATTTATATCTATTATTTTTTAAAAAATTCCATGGAGTAAATGTTTAAAAACATTATTTTTTTACTATGTAAAAAAAAGTTAAAATGACTCTAATAGAATAATCGTAAAAAGATTATTTTTTAAAAAAAATAAATAAAAATTAATGTCAGTTAAATTGAAAGTAAATAATAAATTTATTATAGACAAAAACATTATTCAAACATGGTTAAGATGATGGTTATTTTGGAAAAATAGTTAGAATGAATCCTTTAAAATAGTGTTTTAATGAAAAATCCCATATGAAATTAGTATCTTATAAATCAAAATTACAATGAAAGAGATAACATAAAATAAATTTTTAAAAAAAAATTATTATAATTAGATTAATGATAATAGATATTTCTATTTCATTTTATAGTCAAAAAAACTGTAACTTGAGGTGGAAGTGGCATAAATATTAAAAAAAGAAATTTAGATGAGTAGTCACAAGCTATGTGTCCCAAATCTCTTCATTTAAATTGAAATTTCCTAGATATAAAATTGTATTATTTTTTTAATTTATTTAAAAAATATTAATTTTTATTACTTTATTATTATAAATTTTATTACATTTACTAAAATGTTTCGTTTAGTCTGTAAATTGATTATTTTAATATTTATATTTTTGAGTTTGTTCAGTTCACAATCTCGAGAATTGACGTTGGAACATTGAGCGTGGAAAAATGAATCATTTTACCATTATATTATGTATAATTAATATTATATAATAAATTTTTTTAATTAAATATTATTTTATAACCATCCATGTAATCTGGTTATGACAAATGAATCATGTTGGTCCATGCAAGAAATAGTTCACACATATACACGAGGTACAATGTCATTTTTCAAAAGAAGAGAATGTATAAGGTAGATAATATATTATCCGTCCATAATAATTATAATTTCAAAAAGATATTATATATTCATTAATTTCATAATTATAATGAGCTTTTAATTTCAGTGATGATAAAAAAACACATCTCTTCATAGAGGTGGCATTCTACACACCCACACTTGTATGAAATTTTCATTTCCCATATAATAAAATATAGTGGTAAATGGTTATCCTATAGTCATAACGACATTTATGTATAATTTAGACACTAATTTTATTATTATGGTATGGTTATAATATATATACAGATGTATATAATGAAATTAACATGTTAGAACTTTGTTGATACTTATACATTCTCCTTGAAGAAATTATTTTTTCATACACCTTACAAATTCTAAGATTGTTATTTTTGTGAGATTGTGACAATTGGATGATGGGAATACATTTTTTGATGGATTTGGGAAGATAATTTTAACTCAATAGTACATTATGTGTGTGGATATGTTAGTAGTTGAGGGGTCATTTTTTTTGTGATATGAGTGGCACTCTTGTAAATATAAATTTTTTTAAATAATAATGGATTATATTTTTAGTAAAGGTGGATCATAAATAAATTATTGACGTTGGAAATATTTATTATGTCTTTAAATCCCTTAAATATACTTTTTATGATAATTTTTTGTGATATTTTTCAATTTTTCTTCTGATTGAACATTTTTTCGTCAGTTTAACCTTTACAAAATGAGACAAATTGTTATTTTTTGACCAAAAAATTTGAAATTATTAAAAAATTAAAAATTATATTTTAAAATACTGTATAAAATATATCATTAAATTTATTGAATTGGACGTAATATTAAATTATAAACACATGAAATGCATGATAACCATTTTGAGGGATTTTTTTTTTAGTTAAAAAGAATTTATAATTATTTATTCAAAATAATCATTTTGTGTAGTGCTTTACATGTTTTTTTCATCATATTATCCAAAAATGAAAGTTATTTGACATTATTACCATTATAAAACCGAATTTATCATACCAAATACATAGTTATGTGTATATAACAATACATTGCTTCCTGTTATATAAATAAATAACATAAATTCAAAAAATAGATGATTGAGTTTTCAAAAAAAACATAATAATAGTAATTGATTTTTATTAATTTTCAAACACATATTTGGTATAAAAACATTTTCATATAATTTTATGTCGTTATTATATCATGAAAATGTTAAAAAGTTAAGGTGTCGATAAAATAAAAAAAAATTATTCAAAAAAGAAATTTACCTGATTAGAAGAATAACAAAATTTCACCCTATTTTAAATCTAATATGATAAATTTAACTATGATGTTCAGTTTACTAAACGAAAAATAATATTTTTAGAGATTTATATTTTAAATAATTCGCTATAATTGTTAGAAAAAATATTGTTATAATTAAAAAAAATTATTTTCTGGTTGAAAATATTCTTAAATTTATAATTGAGAATGTAACTATTTAATATATAATCATGGATATTGATAAAATATGAAGATAAATTATTATTTAAATTATTTAAGTTTTCACATTCTTCCCACTTAATGAAATTGTGACTTTATAGTTTTCATTTCTCGATAGATAAGACAAATGAAAATTAATCATGACTTAAATTTAGGTATTTGGGTCTTCATTTATATTTTTAATATTTCCATCATCTTCTAGAATATATTTTCTAAATACACTACATAGAAAACCACTGTTGCTGTGGTATTTCAATTTTTGAGGTAAATAAATAAGTTTAGATCTTGAGATCAAATAAAATAGACACAACATTCCATAAGAATATTATATTAATAGAATGCTATTTTAAAATTCAAATTGTTAATTGTGGGAGATATATAAATTTTAAAAAAAATGAGATATATTTTGAAATTATTGTTATTATTGAACCATGTAAAAGGAAAAAGAAGGATGGGTTAGATCTTTTTCCCCGCTAACATGATAATTTTTCTCTAATTTGTTGAAAATAATGTTATTAAAACATGAAAATGGAATTTTTCATTTGAGTAAATGCAATAACCAAATTAATTCCATAACAAATTAACATTTAAATAATTAACTACTAATAATACACCATGGTTATCCACATTATATATATGTTATTATCCTTCTTAACCCAATCCCAAAAATACTATAAATTTCTTTAAAATACAAACCAATGGGGTTATATAAGACCTATATATTATGATCCAAACACATGGAAGTATACTATATATTGTATATTATTATTATCTAAATATATCTAAACCATTAAATTTATCTAAAATTGTTTTCTAATATAAATTATAAAACCCTAGACATATACACTTGGAACTTCTGTTATCAAAATATTCTCAATATGTTTCATTAATTCCAACCTCGAAAAACCATTCATAATCGACCCATAATTAGGAGTTTAATAATGATATTTTCAATTTTTTAAATTTATATGATTATTTCAGATTAAATTTTTTAATAAGTAGAAATATTATTACATAAAAAAGAGGACACTTCCACATAATGTAAATTTTTTCGTTTTTAAATGAGGTCTTATGGAACCTCAATTGTTTCATTCATTATAAATTTTTCAATATTTAGTATGCATCATCATTGACCTTCATATTGTCCTTAGACAATATTGAACCCTTTAAAAAATATTTGGAAATGTGGGATGAGAAAAACATATCCTAGTTGTGATATAAATAGAAAAACTAAACATGTTAATCATTTGAAATATATGAAAACCTTTGAAAAAATATTAATCAAAAATAAATTACATAACAAATATAAAAAAATGACATAAAATATGAAAATAAACTTATTTACTAAAAAAATATCATAAAACAATCACATAAGAATGAATAAACTATGAATGTTACATGGAAATATCATGTTGATAAAACTCCAAATAAACAAGTTAACTACATAACATGTAATGGAATAACATAATTGGTTAATTGAAACAAAAATTCATAATAGAATAACATAACTAGGTAATTCCAATATTATATAAGGTGTAACTTATATACATGAAATACTCAAGTATGTATGAACAACAGAGGGGGGTGAATCAATGACTAATTTTTATGAATTCTATTTGTATCCTATTAGACCTCTCAAAATTGTTAAGGTTATCAATAAACACAATATTCTCTATCACTATCAACATGTGTGTAGTTTTAATAAAACTGTGGGTATCACACTATATTTAAAACATTTTATATAAAATCCCACTTCATGATGTGTTAGTTAGACCCCATATAGATAATCTTTACTATAAAAAAGTGATTACAGTCACAAACCATCACATGTTGATAAAAAATAGTCCAATAATGATCCTTCACTTATAGAGTCCATTGGGTGATACCAATATATTTAAAAAAAATTGTATACATAATATAAATATGTTCTTCCTCCCCTTGGTTTATTTTATACAAATTGGGAATACAATATTCCACCAGTAGTATATGGATCAAAAAATATGGATGTGTACTTCCTCATGAACATCAACACTATTCTTTTGGAAAGACCTCTATTGATCTACAATAATCCATATTATCCTCATCTTACTTTTCCATAACATTAATGTTTTATTGTATTATATAATTATTTCAAACTTTATTCTCAAAGAGCACACATTTTTCTATTATTCGCATGCATTAATATATACTGAATAAAAATAATGTATATAAATTCAAATTTATTATCATATTAATAGATTTTATATTCATAGAAATAGTAATATAATTAACAATATTTATTTTTAAACTTTTTAATTAAGTGAATATCTCTAATCATATATCATTTTTCTTTTGGACATAATCACATGTTATATTTTCCAAAATAAATCTTTATAAAAATGCTCAATTAAATATTACATGATATCCTTAGTAATTAATATCTTTTTTTGATATGGGATACATAAATAATATATGACATTTCATTATTTTCTATGTATATCACATTCCTATATAATGATATTCTTCACTAAAATCATGGAATAATTTAATCATCACAAATATTTTATTAACTCCTCATTATCATGGGAATTGTTTAATGATTGAGCATACATGATAAGTACTCAATAATGGAGTGGGAATTAGTCCATAATTAAATATATTAACTATGAATTTATTTCATATATTCTATTTTCTACAAAATTGTATTGAATAACTATGTTTTCATTATCATATCAAGACACAAAATTAATATATAAGAACACTTATTTTTCAAGGAATGTCCATTTTGGGTTTTTCATTTGAGCCTTTGTAGACAAGTATATTTTTTATATGGATAACATTTTTTTGGAATAAATTACATCAATACATAGGGTTATATGGTTTTCTACTTTATTGTCTATGTGTATTAATTTTTATAATGTGATTATGATGGTTTCCCAAGAATGGAAGGCTTTAGAAGTGTAAAAAATATTTCTATAGGGAAAAGGTGGGTGATATCTATTTATATAAGAATTTCATGTCATGTGAAGGGATTACACATCCTCTAAATTATGCAAAAAAAAATTCGTGAAACAAATAATGAGTGTGAAATTGAAAGAAAAAATGATACAAATACATGTTGTGTAATGTTTTGGATAATTAAATAATAATCGGATGTGATGTGTTTTTTATGTAGCATTAAAAAATAATTCATGACGTGTAAAGGAGTTATATTCAATGTAATTTTTTGAGAATAAACTTTAAAAGGTGAATTGAGGATGATTTATTTCATATGTCATAATTTATATAAGGACTCTTCATTAAACATTACATAATCTTGTGTAAAGTCAAGAATTTACATTGAGGATATTTTCAGATTTATGGTTTTAGAGAATTATTTTATATCTATTAAATTACAAACCAAAATTTTAAAAGTAGATATGTCTACTCGGTATCCATTTTTTTCATAAAATAAAAACTCTAAAAAAGATTGTCTAGATCCATGTTTTAGACAGCATGGCTTTTCCTTGATCCCATCCTTGACCCAATTCATCTTATGTCCTATGAAAAAAATTTCAAAACATGGGGTGAGAAAAAAAAGCTCAGTAAAGGTTATAAGATAATGAAAGGAAACATTGATGCCTCATTAAATACAAATCAATGAAACTATATTTTTCAATAATAAGATACCTCATGAAATCATAAGATTTATGAATAAGATACATAAATCAAAAATCATAACGGTACCTTGTGAAATCCATATCAAACCTACATTGTTGCATTCAAATCTACGTAGGGAGTTACATTTGGAATAACCAACACAGTATATTCCCTAAATCTATTAGGATCAATATTAATGTTTTCCTATGACATGATTCCCAATGAATTGGTGAGCAATCTTGGGCTCACCTGCCCTAGGTTTGTCACAGAATGACCCGTATATGTAAAAAATGACCAATAATCATAACCTATTAATAACACATAAAATAAGTATAAAGGAATGATAACATTTCCAAAATTCAATCACAACATATCATTTCACGATGTATAAATAATCAAAGCATTATTAATCCATTTTCCAAAACATTGAAAACATTTAATAAAGTGTTTTTTGAATCATATTGTCCCATACCAAATTAAATATTTTAAAGGAATTAACATTTTATAACATTAATATACATAAAAATAAATCCTTAAAACCATTTTTCAAATATGTACATTAATGATAATAATTTAGTAGAATAAATCTTTAAAATAATATTTAAGTTACAGAGTTATTAACAAAATGAGAGATTGTTGAATACAAATAATTGAGGAATAAAATTTAATCAAAATGTTATAATATCAACAAAATAAAAGTATTCGTGGTATAATATGAAAAATGACAGTATATTAACCATATAAAAGTGAATTGGTGCAAAAAATACAATGAAGCCTCAATGGAATGTAAATTGAGATGAAATCCCTTATAAAGATGTTATCCTTAGATGAATGATAAATCAATGACACAATTATGTGTGAAAAATATTAATACACCCAATATAATTGGATATTAAGTGTAAAACAATCAGAGGGTATTCCCACATATTTATAGCGTGGCATAATCAAGTGGATGTCTAACCGAAAGAATTGAAATTAGGTGAAAAAGTTTTCTTACGGAAATTTGACAGCTTAACGACATCACTTTAAACTTCATATAATGAGTTTATGAGAGATAAAAGGTTATATAATCAATTGGAAATAAAATTTACCTCAATAAGGTTATATAATAACATATCCATTCATTTGAATGTGGAAATAAAAAGACATTACATAAATGGAGTCTTTTAAAAAGTGGTGGGTGAAAGATTCCCTTCACAATTTGATAACATACAAAACATACACCCCATGTAAGAAGGATCATTCAATGAAGATGTTAATACCAATAAATTAATTTATATTACAGAATTAATAAAATCATGGGCACCACAAACACCACACAAAATGAAATAGTGGAAAATATAGCATGAATCTCATGGGAATAAAAAAGTTTGATTGAAACCCCATACCACGTGGTAATCAAATGAGTAGTTAGAAAAAAAGTTATTAAACACCAAATTAATCACTGAATTCCACGAATATAAAGAGAATAGATATAATATATATGAAATGATAGTACAAAATACACCACCTGCAATAAATAATTGGAGAATAATGGAAATCTCACTCGATAAAAAGTGCGATTAGAAACCCCTTACATCGTTGTAATCAATCAAGTCATATGAAAAAAAGTTAATAAACACAAAATCAATCACATAATACCATGAATATAAATATAATCATGATAATATATATCAAATGGCAGTACAAAATACACCACATGCAATAAATAAATTGTGAACAATGGAAATATCATGGAATTGCAAGTGATATAAGAAACCCCCTATTCTTGTTGTGATCAATCAAGTCGTATGATAAAAAGTTAATAAACACCAATTTAATAACAGAATACCATGAATAAAAATAGAATCATGATATATATTACAAATGGAAGTACACAATACACCTCATGCAATAAATAAGTGGTGAACAATGGAAATCTCACAGAATTAATATTGAGGTAAGGAAATCCTTACTTCATGTCGGATGTGACTCGTTCAATCTTTAATCTCCCGAATAATAAGATAAAGTTAATTTATACATTCTTAAGAACCTTTTTAATGTTTATTATTCCTCTTATATCACTTATTACTATGTTATAAATAATTTTCAATCATTTAAGTTAATAAGTTTCATTTTGTTGATATTTGGTACTTGAGTCAAAAATGAACATCTTATAATTACAAGTTGTTCAAGTGGAAAAAATTCCATTATATCTAGAATGATATTAATGATTTAGATATCATTTATATTATATATATCCAGTGTAATTTGTTTTAATATATTCCATATCATTTGGTGTTAAGAAATGAAATGCACCATTCAAGGAGACAGTAAGTCATTCATACGCATGAATGCTACTTTCATTTATATTTTATATTTAAATTAATGAAAACATAATAAAAAATAGGATTATTATAATTAAATTATATATTTTTTTTAATTTCTTTAACTCCATCCTTTCTATGTTCCATATATGGCATTAATGAGTCATATCACTTTGAGGGGGCGGTAGTCCGCACATCTTCAAATTAAATTATTGTTTTTACCAATTATAAAAACCATAATGGTATGATATAAATGAAAAATAAAGAAATATAGAGACAATATTAATATAATATATATCACATGTAAATATTGTTCTATATTAATGGCCATCATAAGATGTGGTAGGAGAAGGCTTAACAATCATTATTTCATGAGGCAGTAGTTCACCGTCCAGAGAAACTGTATGTTCTTTATCCGTTAAATGGAGGTGTGTGTAAGAGTAGTTAGAATAATTATCATAAAAATAACCTAGTATATTGAGGATTCATTTTTGTTTTATAAAATAAATTAATAAAATGATTTTTTTGGGGTTGTACATGTAAAAAAAATAACTTAAGAGAAGATGTTTCCATTAAATTGGAAATCTCCCATGGTTTGAACCAAACTATTTACTTGAAGTGCATTCTGTATAGGGTAAGGATTCTAAGAGGAAGAGAGGTATTTAGGGAGCTTAATTGGGTAGACATTGGACGAGCAAAAAGGATTGAGAAGTGTGATTAATGGGATATAAGTGAAGTCTTTTTATAAGGGTGAGGAGGGGCTCTTTAGGAATGTTTGAAAATATTTTTTTCTTATATCATGATTTATAGTTTCTAAATGTCCAAAACTCATTAAATTTGAAGATAAGAAGACTCATATTAGAAATAAAATTATCCAATAATAATTGGAGAGCTTTTGGATATTATTGTAAATTATATAATCTTGTTAATTTAAATCGTTCATTTAGGAGGTAAATACTGCATCATTATTGTGTCATAAATAATACTATTTTTATGATGTATAAAAATTATAAAAAAATACAATAAAGTAGGAAATAATTATATACTTAAAATGAATATTTATATTCTAAGACATAAATTACATAACCCCACATAAAAGTTGATTTCTTAAATGATATATTGTTATGTCATTTTTGTCTTTACTTTAAATTAATTAACATAAAGTGTCATTATCACTCTTAAGTGGATACATGGGGTCCCAAAATTGACACAAGTGGAACCATGGTTGGAAATTTATCAAGATATAGTATTAGAACACAGGTTTGGGTAATTTAATATTATTATAATATTATTTTTTACCCTTATTTACCTGATTTACAATTTAACCAAGATAAATAAAATATTCACAGAAGTAAATATTCATAATGTCTAAAAAATAAAATTTAACTATTTAAAACATTTGTACCACTAGATTACAAATATGGAATCCATTTTTCCAAATTCAAAACTCAGAAGTGGTAGGAAGTAATTTAAAATTAATTCTCGTTGTTAAAATCAAAAAAGCATGTTTTTAAGAAATAATAATTATCAAAATATTGGCACCTTTTTAAGTCCAATTTCGAAGTGAAATTACTTCCAATGACCAAAATATGATTAAATTTCAAAAATATAATCTATTTACACTTTAAACCCATTCAAAATAGATAATATAACTATATTACTAAATTATATTAAAAGGCAGTTACAAGTTAAAATACAGTATTTTTCACTATTTATTAAAAATGTAATTTTTTGGAAAAATACAAAAAACTTATCCAAAGTAAATTTGGTTGTTCCCATTATAATGAACAATTTTATTCTGTAAAATGTAACATATAAAATTTACAAAAACTACATTGATAAAGGGTTCTCCATTAAAAGGTGGTAAATCGACATTTTAATGAATATTAGAGTATTTATGCTTAAAATTCGATTCATTCACATTTTAATCCTCTAAATATTATTTGATGAATGTAAAAACATTTAACAAAAATGTATATTCATATTTTAGTTAGTTATTCCCTATCCCTCCAATACACTGACTAGGTGTTAACTACCATTAACGATAATATTATATTATTATTTTCAGTATGACTCACCATTGTGTGCAACATTAGATTTCAAAGAAGCCCATTGTTTCATATCATGTACTCCATCGAACATTTCATCTCATTTAAATTAAAATTAATATTTAATACAAAATTTTTAATAAAAATAAAAATGATATATTATTTATTTACTTGGGATGTTACATCTTTCCCCCTTTTGGGAATTGCGTCCCTGAAATTTTAAAATTGGTCTTGGAAACCTCAATGAAATTCTCACATCAGAAAAAGAGTTAATAAAAATATCAGACTAAAAGAAAGAAATACAAATACAAATGTCACCAGAGATATCACACACTAGAATTCCATATAATAAAAAAGGATATGGAAGATAAAAAAGCTATCATGGTTTGATGGAGTGTGATAAAAAACATGATTAAGTGAAAGTTGACCAATAGAAAATCACAAACATCTGATTGGTTAACAGGTATTTTATTCCCCAGTAGGAAAAGTTAACAGAATTTTTTATGTTACTTTTCATAAAGATGATGAATGTAATTATGAGCTTATCTAAAAACCTAAGGAAACATACATAATTGTCATGTAGACATTCATCCTTTTCTAAATTCCTACAAAAATTTCATTTTTTCTTAAAAAATGAGTATTCAAGAAGACTTGGTCCCAACTGATGTGCTAGAATCATCCTCTAGAGTATCACATAATCTACAAAAGAAGAACTATATATTTCCGCAATCTTTAGATATCAATAAAAATAAAAACTTGTTTGTACAAGATTAGATAATATCCTAAAGGATAATATTTTATAAAAAGAAATATTACTCATAATACCAAAAATTCAACAAAAAGAACCCAAAGTTCAAGAAAGACCATTCAATATAGAATTTTCCTTAAAATTCATCAAAATAATTGAAACTAATATTGAAACCCATAACTCAGAAATATTTAATCACATAGTATTCCACAATAAATCCTAACATTTATCTCCAAAAACATTGACTACTATTAAAATCACATACTAAAGCGTTATTATCCTAATCCAATATTATTTTTGTTAGGTAAATCATTTACATAAATAACCCAAATCACCATAAAAATTAAATTCATCCAAAATAAAATTTCAACCATTAATCCACACAAGAAAAGATAATTCTTCCTTGAATAAAATTTTCATATATAGAACATCTGGGTTTCACATACAATAAAAATTCTTCCAATGTAATCCCATAATCAAAATACCCTTAATACTTTTAAGAATTTCATCATCCTTAAATTTACAATGACTCTTGAATCTCTAATATGTTGAATTTTTACCCATTCAACATTCCTCATGATCCATTATCCATTCCTTTCCAACATATTCCATAATACTTCATTCCTACAAAAAAATCATTAATCATATCCTAACATACAATAATGTCAAAACATCATCTAAGAAATAATTCATACATTTCATTTGGTCATTTTCAGTTTCCTTATCATAAATTGGAATTGAATTAGGTATTAGTAATCTTGTATTTTTACGATCTTGCTGATCCCATTCCCAAACCTTATATTTAGGACATATATTTGTATAATGACCATTAGAACCACATTTAGAACATTCAATTGATCATTCTGAAAGAACATCATTCCCTTTCCTGGAGTAAACTGGATGATTCCATTTTTCCATTGTTGTTTCTTGTTTTATGACCTTCATTACAACATATATAGCATCTTCCCATCCCTTTGAAGCATTTTACTTAGTGTTCTTTTCCACAACCTTGACACATAGGTTTTTCAATATACATAACTTTATGATTATTATATGAACTTATGTAAGTATTTTTATCTTTCATATACAATGCCTTATAAAAATCACCAAGGATCAGGTGGTCAATCGTGACTCCAGATAGTTGGTTGAGAATAATGACAAGAGTTCTCATTGTAGCTCTTATTTCATTCAGTTTCTCAGTCAAAAAACCTTCACAGTTTCCATCACATCCACTATTACATTGTTGCTGGGTAGATCTATCCATTGACTAAAACCAAAATGGTCAGTGTGTGTATATCAGTAAAATAATCTTATAATATCTTACTAGGAGGGTAAATTCTAAGATAAACTTATTCATGTTATCTTAAACTTGTTCAATTTATAAAAAAAAACTTTTACTCTTTTTAATTTGATAACCAATATGGTTATGTCACTTATTCTTAAATAACACCCTATCCTCTAATGTTTTCTAAACTAGCCACTGATACCATCTAAAAGGACCCTTCCTTATACACTACATGATCTTAAGTTAAGTCAAGAATTAACATTGAGAATATTTTTTGGTTAAGAGTTTTATAGAATTGGGCCACATATATATCATTACATTTCAAATTTTACAATTTAGACACTTCTAATCAGTATCCATTTTTTCATGAAAAAAAAAATCTTAAAAAACATGTCTAGTTCAATGTTTTAGATCGCATTACATTTCTTTGATCACATCCTTGATCCAATTCATCATCAAGTCTTGTGAAAAACATTTAAAAATGTGGTCTGACCATAAAAATCTCATTATGGGTTATAAAATAAGGAAAATGAAACATTAACCCATCAATAAATACAAATCAATGAAGTCATACATGTCAATTATAACATACCTTATGAAATTGTAATATTTCTGAATAAGACACAAAAATCATAAATTGTAAAGGTAACTTGTGACATCCATGTCAAAAATAGATTATAGATTTCACTACTACATAGGGATTTACATTTGTAATACCCATCATAGTATATTCCCTAAATCTCTTAGGAGAAACAATAATGTTTATCTTTGTCACGTTACCCAATTCATTGGCGAGCTATCTCGGGCGCACCCACCCTAGGATTATCATGGAACCACCCGTATACATAAAAAATGCCCAATAATCATAAAAAATTAATTACACATATAACTAGAAGAAAATAAATATAACATTTCAACGTTGTAATAAAAACATATAATTTCATGATATAGATATAAACAATTCTTTATCAAACAATTTTCAAAACCATTTAAAAAATTTAATAAAGGGATTTTTGAATCAATGTGTCCCATACCACTTTGAAGCTTATAATGGAATTAACAAATTAAAAAATTAATTTCCATATAAATAAATCAGTGATACCATTTTTAAAACATGTAAATTAATGTGAAATATTCAAAACAATAAATCCATAAAACTATATTTTATCTAATGATTTCTTAATAAAATGAGAGATCCTTAAATAAAAATAATTAAGGAATAAAATTTAGTAAACAAATTATAATATCATAAGAATAAATATATTCATGATTTAATATGTCAAAAGACAATACATACGCCATATAAAATGGAATTGGTTTATAACAACAATGAATTCTCAAGGGAAGGTAAATTGAGATGAAATCCCTTATAAAGATGGTATCCTTAGATTAAAGATAAATCAATGACATAATTATGTGTGAGAAATATAAATGCACCCAATATAAATGTATTTAAAGTTTAAAAAAATCATTGGTTATTCACACATATTCATAGCATGACATAATCAATAATTTTATATCTAACACAAAGAATTAAAATTGGGTGATGAAGTTCCCTTACAGAAATTCGACAGCCTAATGACGTTACATTAAAATTTGGAAAATGAGTATATGAGAGAGAAAAGGTTATATCATTACATGAAAATAAAATTTACATCAATAAGAATATATTATAAAATATACCAACATAATAAAGTGTAAATTAAAGGATATAACATAAATGAAGTCTTTTGAAAAGAGGAGGGTGAATGATTCCCTCAATGATTTGGTAACTTATGAAACATACACCTCATGAAAGAAAGAGCATACAGTGAAGAGGTAAATACCAATAAATTAAATTTTATTACACAATGAATACAATCATATTCAGTACATGCACCACACAAAAAATGAAAGAGTGGAAAATATAGCATGAATCTCACGACATTAAAAATGTGAGATGAGAACCCCTTACCATGTTTTCATCAACTAAGTCGTAAGACCAAAAGTAAATAACCACTATATGAATCAAATAATACCATGAATATAAATAGAATCATCATAATATATATCAAATTTCATTATACAATACAACAAATTCAATAAATAAGTGGTAAACAATGGAAATATCATGGAATTAAAAGTGAGATAAGAAACACCTTTCCTCGTTGTAATCAATCGAGTCATATAAACAATAGATAATAACCACCAAACGAATAAAAAAATAACAGGAATATATATATAATCATGATAATATATATCAAATGGCAGTACAAAATACACCACATGCAATAAATATGTGGCAAATAATAGAAATCTCACAGAATTAAAAGTGAGATAAGAAACCCCTTACCTCATTGTAATCAAGGAAGTCGTTTGACCAAAAGTTAATAAACACAAAATGAATCACAAAATAACATGAATATAAATAGAATCATGATAAAATAAATCAAATGGTAGTACAGAATACACAACATGTAAAAAATAAGGGGCGAACAATGGAAATCTCTTGGAATTACAAGTGAGATAAGAAACCCCTTACCTCATGTCCGACTTGAACTGTTTGTTCTTTAATATCTTGAATAATAATCTAAAGATAATCTATACTTTATTAAGATAATATTAATGTTTATTATTACTTTTTTATCACTTATTACCATGTTATAAATTGTATTCAATAATTTAATTTAATAATGGTCACTTTGTCGATATTTGGTAATTGAGTCAAAAACAAACTTCTTATAATTACAAGCTGTTCTTATGGTAAAAAGTACATTATATCCAGAATTATATTCCTGATTTAGATATCATATATATCATATATATCCAGTGTATATGTATTTATAATATCCCATATCATTTGGAGTTATGAAATGAAACGCACCGTTCATGGAGACTGTAAGTTGTACGTATGCATGCATGCTACATTCATTTCTAATTTATATTTAATGTAATTAAAAACATAATAATAAAGTGTCATTATAACTCTTAAGTTGCTAAATGGGGTCTCAAAATCGTCCCTAGGATAACCATGGTTAGAAAAGTATCAACAAATAGAATTAGCACACATGTTAGGGTAATTTAATTTTATTATAATATTATTTTTTAACCTTATGTACCAGATTTACCCTTTAGCCATAGTAAATAAAATATTTACCGAAGTAAATATTCATAATGTTAAAAAAAATAAAAGATACTTATTTACAAAATTTGGACGTCCTGATTCTAAATATGGAATTTATTTTACCAAATTCAAAACACAGAACTGACAGAAAGTAAATAAAAATTAATTCTACTATCAAAACAATGAAAATAGTGTTTTTATGAAATAATGACAATCAAAATATTGACACTTGTTTATGTACAATTTCTAAATGAAATTACATATAATGACAAACTTTTTAATAAATGGTAAAAAAATAATCAAATTACACTTTTAAACCATTTGAAAATATAATCTATTCATATAAATAAATTATATTAAAATGTTGTTATTAATTAAAATATATTACTTTTCACTACTCATTAAAAAATGAACTTTATTAGAAAAATACCAAATATTTACCGAAGGAAAATTTTTATGTTCCAATTAAAAGGAAGAATTTTATTTTGTAAAATATAACACATAAAAGTGACAAAAGATATAAAAAGGTCTCTCCATTAAGAGGCATTAAATAGACCATTTAATGAATATTAGAGTATTTATGCTTAAAATTAGATTCATTTACATTTTAAGAATATAAATTTTATTGTATACATGTAAAAAAATTACAAAAAAGTATATTCATATTATAGTTATTTCCTTCCATTCCCCCCAACACAACAGCTAGACATTAACTACCATTTAAAATAATATTATATTCCTAATTTTAATATGACTTAGCATTGTGGGAAACATAAGATTTTAAAGAAATCTGTTGTTTCATATCGAGTACTCCATCGAACATAGAATCACACATAATGTAAAATTAATATTGAATTCAAAATTTTTAATAAATATAAAAAATGTTATATTATTTATTTACCTGGGATGTTATAATGTATCCTTTTCCTCTGAAACACAAGGGAACCATCGACATGATTTTGGACCCCCTCTATTAATTTTGAACTTTTGGATCATTCATATGATCTTTTATAAGTGGTTTACGTTTGGTTTTAATTTATATCCCTTTTTTCATCATCCATTGGAGGTCAATATCTTTACTGTGTTCAAATTATGTTTTGAAATTAATCAATTATGTTATAAGAATCATTTTGTGATCACCTACACCTTCGTTCTAGTTGGATAATCATTCAGGAAGTGTTGATTGACTGTCAATGAAAGGAAGGTGGTCTAAACCGTAACACTATGGTTTGATAACTGTCAAGTCTGTAAAATATTTAAATTTACTCAACATATAGTTCACTAATTGAAATAAAAATGAATGAATTGGATTATTCCTTAGACACCATTTTGATCAATTTGGGTATTGACAAATCTTGTGGCTACCATTCTGATGAGAGAGCCCTTGTTTATAAATGAATTGTTTCATGGCTTAATGTGGGGTTAACATGACATAATATTTCATTTTTTTCTTAAAATATATTTACAATGACTTGTATTTTTAGTTGATATAACTGGCATGTTATTGTTCAGGACCAAATGATAAATAAAATGTGAATTTGAATGATAAATTGTTATTGTAAAAATTAAACATTGAGCCTAATGATGTGAGATTGAGAAGTACTTGTTTATATGACATGTGTTGTGATTTCACTGTGTTAGTGACTATATGTGGTTTGGATTAGTTTACATGATGAAATGATTATAATCTAATAATTATCATGGTAGATGCTATAATTCTTATATACCACACTTGGCCCCGTGACTTGTTTAAATACTTATATGGTAGCCTTTACCCAGTGATACATGATAAAATTATTATATACCAAGAATAACCCTGATACATTCCATAATTCTTAAATGGGGAATTTCCCCAGTTTATATACATAAATTCTTATATATTAGTCTCAACCCTGATATATGATGCAATTATTATATAGTAGATTGGACCCAAATTTATGTGTTTTATACCTTGGATTTAAGGTTATGTTTGGAATGGTTTTGATACTTTCTAAGATAAATTCTAGCACATTGTCAAAAAAGATTATGGTTTACAATGGATTTATGGTTATTGATGGAATTTTTTAGTGATAAGTTCATAGTTATTCTATCATGAAGTTGATGTTGGTGGATGTGATAATAATTTTTTTATTAATTAATTAATACAACGGTTATTAAATTATTTCATTTACATGTTATCAAACTAGTTATGATTGGATAGGTTGGTGTAAATCTACTGAGTTATAATCACAACTTATTCGGGATACTATTTTAAAATTGAGCAGATTGTATAAAAGGACGATAAGTATAGGGAAAGGAATCATGTTGTTGATTTTTTCTGACTAAATGGGTTGGAGTTTCGAGATTGGACTGACATGCAGTTTGTGAGTAAGGTCTTTTGAGTCTTTATTTTTTTTTATTTTTGTATTTTATTTTTATTAATTCATTCATTAAATTTATTTTCATTCCAACACTAAACTACATTTTTCGTTTATTATTTATCATATTTTTTAGTTGTAATATATTTTTGGCCTTCCGCTGTATTGTATTTTTTTCATTACTTTATCACTCTAATATTTATTTATTATTATTATATTATTATTTCTAGTATGTTATATCTGTGTTACCAGGGTTATAGTCTCCCCATAATAAATATCCCCCCATTACTGCTAGTCAACAACCTCTATCATGTGGGGAGATATTATTTATGTCTCTTAACTAACCATTTCTGGACAAATGAGAGAGTGATAGATAAGAGGGAATTTCCAATTAGAGGATTAATGTTTATTTTCTATTAATTTTCCATTTGGAAAAGGTATAAAAGAGAGTAAGATGTGTTGGGACTTGGAAATGAGCTCAAGCATGGATGTAGTTAACCCATGTACAATGGAAATCCAAGTTCCTAGATGTGGATTTTTGTTTATATATTTTTCTTGTTACAATTGATGTCATTTCACTCTAAGTGATTCACATGATGTGTCAGGTTTTTATTTCTTATTGTAATTTGTTCATGAGATTTATATTATTGGCTCAGTATGGCATACGATGAGTATTCTTCAGATATATATTTTAATTCATTGTTCATGATAGAGAAATATCAATCACATGTGATATATACATTCCTATTTGAATAGTGATATAAGCTACTTGTTATTTCAATGAAATGAAAATAAATAAATGAACTGTTATATAACTCTAAAACACATGTATGCCTCATATAAAGAGACCATGGGTTATTGATTATCTATTTTGGTCTCATATTGATGTTCAATTTGTTATATCTATTGTTCAATGGAGTTTGTTTGTATTATCTGGAAAATTCATCCTTATTATTTTTGAGTTTAGCATCAAGATAGTGGAAATTAGCACGATCCTAACACAGGTGATCTAGATCTTCTACAGGATCATGAAGATGAAATGGATGTTCAGTTATGAGAATAATTCTTGACGTTCAAGCGATATGGGGAGATGGAGTCTGTTCAAACCATAACATGGATGTCTCATCTGACGAGAGAGTTTCAACTATAGAATCATCCAATGTACACAGGAAAGGTAGGCCCCTAGGTATCGTTGTAATGGATTGAGTCAATCCAATTGAACATTAAGAATATAAATACACCTGTAAATAAGAGACAGAATCTTACTGAGTATATGATTCATGTACCATTCATGTTTTTGTGGGATATGATGGAGTATGTTGAAAAACAATAGGAGTTATCTTGTAAGTAATTCAAGATTAAGTTCTTCAGTCAATTACAAACCAAGACACTGAGGTATTTGAAGGATCATGAGTTCATGCACCTGATGTACAAGGGAATATCAAGCCTGGGTTACACCTAATGTTTTACTGACCTACATCTCTCTACATCATCATTGGAAGCTGACGAGAAATCCATAGAGAGATGTTTTTTTGGATTGTATTAATTGTGAAGTCCGGTTTCATGTGAACATGTTTTGTTTGAGAATATTTTTTAGATGTGATAAAACATGAACTCATTATAGAAGGGAAATTGAGAGAGGTCCTAAGAAGTTGTTAGGCTATTTTTGAAGGAAAATTTTAAAACCTTATTCTAGTGTAATCAAAATTTTCTACAATAGTTTTAACCAAAGTATTATAATTTAGTGCAATCATGTTAGTGGGAAACCATCTCATGATCTTGTTACATTGTATTACAATTAGTGTGGAATGACTCTCTACAAAAAGCCTTCATGGGTGAACCCCACATTGGAGTGTCATGTTTATGGAAAATTTGTACACTAACAGAGGATTTGTTGGGGAACACTTTTTTCAAGTAGTGGAATGAGATCATGATAGACTCCAGAGTCTGTGGATGACTCAGATTTTCCCAAACAAAGAAGTTGCAAGAGTTCCATAATATGTTCTGGTCGGGTAAGGGGATGTTGTACTCTTGTGTATCAACGATAGTACCTAGAAGATGATTCAGAACATGGGAGTGACACTAGAGCCTAGAGGAGTGGGGAAGGATAAAAATATATTATAGATTCCACTTATGCTAGTATGGATTCAAGATTTTCAATTGTTAGAGGAATGATTCTTGTATCATATACTCTAGATTGTGTTTTTTTTGATACATGAGAATCATATTAATTTTTTACACACTCTTTTTTAATTTTTTGGGATTTTATTTGTAAATATTTCATGGTTTTATGAACATCTAAACAACATTTGGAGTGATATCATATAATATCAAAATTTTCAAGTAATTTTCTCTAGAGAATCATTGTTATCATTTCACATAGTAACTGTCTATGTTGTAAATGATAGATTTTAATTTTATTCTTTTAATGGATTGTTTATTTATTTATCATGAACATATTGAATTTTAACGTACTATATATAACTTTTTATCTCTAGAAGTAGGTGCATATTCGGACAAGGGGGAGTATGATCTTTAGGCTGTTCATGTAGGAAAAATTCATTGTATATTATATTTTATCATGTCTCAAATAGATTTTATTACCCAATATAATGGTGGAATAATATAATATTATTATCCATTAGGGGTAGATCTTTTTCGGATGTCCTTATGGATGATTTTTATGGCTTTCCACTTGAGAGAGAGATTAATTTTATGATCGATTTGGTGTCAAGAGTATAGTCAATTTCTATCCATCCTGAAAAAGGAACTACATGAGATTAATGTGTCTAATGTTTAGTTAGAAGATATTGAAACTAAAGGTTTCATCTAGCCTAGTACATCCCCTTTGGGTTTTCTAGTTTTCATCTCTATGAAATCTTATGTGACTTTTAACTTGTGTGTGGATTGCCAGATATTGAACCTGATGAAAATCAAAACTAATATCCTTATCCATGCATCGATAATATTTTAGATCATTTGAAAGGTGCTAAGATATTCTCCAAGGGAAATTTTTTATTGGGATTCCATCAATTAAGGGTGTGATTATTTGACATAACATAGAATTATTTTAGGAGAAGGTATGGATTATACAAGTTTTTAGTGGTGTCATTTTGATTAACTAATGCACCGATAGTATTAATGGATATATGATTATGATATTTCATTATTTTCTAAACCATTTTATAGTTGTCTTTTGAATAATATTTTAGCTTATTCCCAGTTAGTGGAAAATCATTACTAACCTATTTACTTTGTCTTTGTACATTTTGAGAGTGTTTATTTTATGCTGTGATAAAAAAATGCATTTTGTTTTTAGATAATCTCACTTTTAAGGCCATGTAATGACAGTGGTAGGAGTGTCAATGGGTCAAAATATAGTTTCATCAATGATATATCGGGTGAATATTAATAATTTCTTTGAGTTTCGGAGAATTCCTTGTCTTGAAGTCTATTATTAGTTCTTTATCCTGAACCATTTCCATTTGGCTACACCGATGTTAGGGAAGACTAAGAAAAAAATGAAGTTTGTTTTGTATGATTGATGAAAGAGAAATTTTATGAATTTGAAAGTATTAATAACCTCATAATCTATCCTCGCATTAAATATTATATGTAAATTATATACAATATACTAAGACACATCAGAGGTTGAACATGGGGTCGTTCTCAAGAAGGAGGATCAAGTGTTTGTGTATGGATAAAAAAACTGAGATTGCATGAGAAAAATTATCCTATTCATGATTTCTAGTTATTAGTAGTGGTACATTCCTTGAGATTATGGAATAATTCTCTTATGTGTGAGAGGTTTTTTGTATACAAGTACCATATGTTCCATAGTTACATATTTTCTCAATGGGACCTGATCCTTCAACATAAGAGGTGGATCAATTATCTATAGTCATTTTTCTTCATGTAAGATTATAAACTGGGTAAGGTAAACAAAATTTCTAAAGTATTTAGCTGAAATACATAGGAAAAGGCAGCATGGGAGTATTATGAAAATTATTGGTTGATTTACCTTTTTGCAGATATGAATCTAAATTTTTTGGAGTCTCATGGATTATTATCAATGACTTTGACATTTATTACAACTGTGATTTTAGAATGGGTCAAAATAGAGTATTTATCTCTTATAGAGGTATTAGTTCTTAGAGAGAACATATATAGTGGGTATACACCATTAGGAAGGATTCATGGTTATGTAAATTATATTTCTTTTTGTGTCAATGTATGGGTTCAAATGTGTATTTGTGAGGAGATGAGGAATGATTTTAATTCTTCTAGATGAGAGGTATATCTTGGTTTAACAAAGATGATTCGTGGTCTCTATAGATAATACTGGTGTTTGTGAATGATGAATTTGGTGGTAGGATACGTGGAAATATTCTTCACGTTTTAGTTGGTGAAGGTTAAGAATCATAGTGCAACAATGATTTGGAAAACTTTTCCCATTTATCAGTGGAAATGGGATGATGTCACTGTGGATTTTGTTATAGGTTTACCCAATATGACCCCTATAAATTATGTTTTATTTTTGATTGAGGATCAAAAGGTGAAGGTATCCAACTTCATGGAAATTAGGGAGACCATAATAGTTGAAGATATGATAATTCCTTATGTTTGTGATGTAGATCTGTTACATGATATTTTTAGGATAATCATTTCAATAAAATGATCCTCATTTATCCTCATAGTTCTAGTAGTTTCTTTAAAAGGATCTAAGATTTCATGTTTATTTGATTATAACCTATCATATTCATACTAATGGTCAATTTTATATGTCTATTCATGTTCAATAGGATATGTGATGGGATTTTCTTCACTATGTAGGTAGTTAATGGAGCTATATTTTGGAACTCATGATGTTTTAATATATTAAAAACTTCCACAAATCAATCCAAAAGGCACCATCTGAGGCCTTTTATCAATAGTTTTGTAGTTTAACTATTTATTGGTTGGATGTAGGTTAATAAATATTTGTTGGGTTTAGTATCATAAATATGATGTCTAATTGGTTTTATATGATCATATAATGGTTAGTGACCACATAGAGTTGGTAAAAATCATATACTGACCATTGGAGATCACCTCTAGAGTTTGAGGTTAATCATTGTGTCTTATTTCCGGTGTTACCTAGATTGGTGAAAAATTTATCCGGAAATAAGGGAAGCTAGCCCCTAGTTTTGATATGAAATTTGAGAAAATGCATGGTTTGGTCCACTGACATACTAATTATCCCTTCCACGGTGCTACAGTTCCAGTAACGACATGATTCACATGTTTCCTCATTGAAGATATTATTTGGGCACTTCTAATATAGTATAAGAAACTAATGTTTAGATTAGTGTTAGTGCATCCATTTATGAGAATATAATGTGGATTATGTACACTATTCATAATTATCTATTGGTCATAATGATTACTTTTTTTGAGTTCATTATCATCATTGGAGAGTTCATGAGGAGACCTAGGAGATGGAGTCTAATAAGCTAGTGTAGTTGAACACTGATCCTTTGATACCCTCTAGTGACTATTTATGAAGCTCCATGATGATTTTCTATATGGAGGGTAGGTTTTATGTTCCTATCATTTTCCTAGTATGTCCCTATATGTGTTTTTCATTTGAAACTTGGTGGTCAAGTCTTTTTCAGATTTGGAGAGATTTTTTGGGGAAAATGATTAATGTACATTGATGTAATTTTTTCGTGAATTAATTTCGTTTGTGTATAAATATTTTTAATGGTTTTATGATGGTTTTCTAGGATTGGAAGGATTTGGAGGTTTCTAGAATCCGTATTCCGGGAAAAGGGTTATGAAATTTTTATTCACGATAATTATATATCGTGTAAAAGTATTACACAACGTGTAAATTTTTCTCGAAACATGTCATCAAACAAATACCTTCCATGAACTAGTTACACATTGTTTAAGAAATACACATCATGTAATGTTCAGGGTAATTAAATAATAATATGAGGAGACTAGTTTTTTAGTGATTCCTTCTAAAAATAAACTCACAAATATTAAAGGGTTTACACATCGTGTAAATTATCAAGAAGTAATTTTAATGGTGTTTTTCAGAAGATTTCTTTAACATTACTTTGTGAAACTTCTTTCTCTTGACACTAGAGATCCTTCTGAGTGATTTTGGAGAACTTTTATTGATTCTGGATGTCCCGATCATGCATCTAATTCCTAGTAAGTGGTTTTGGTTAGGTTTTCCATTATCTCCCTTTGTTATTCATCAATTAAAGGGTAATACCTTGTCTATGTTTGTCTTATGTTTTTATATTGATTGGTTATGATATAGGAAACCTATTTCGATCATATTTGCCATCGTTCTTGTTGGTGAATCCTTTTGGAAGTATTGTTTGATCATTGGTTAAATTTAGGATTCTAAACCATAACGTTATGGTCAGATAATTGTTATGTATGTTCAATATTTCAATTATTCCATCATATCATGCACTAAATTAATGAAAAATAATGAATTGGATTATTTCATAGAGTCCCTGTGAATAAAATTGTTTATTTACATAACTTATAGAAGTGGTTCGGGTGAGAAAACTTTTTTATAAATAAATTTCATAATGGATTAAAATGTTTTTGTAATGACATAGGATTTTGGGAGATTTCTTGATATAAAATTACATTTGATTGGATTTCTTACTAAGATAACTTACATGTTATCAGTTTTGACCAACTGATATATGAAACATGTAATTTAAAGAAAATATATATTTGGAATAATTAACCATTAAGCCTTATGATGTGATATTGAGATATCCTTGATGTTATAACATGGGTTGTGATTTCTATGTCATAATTATTGTATTGGGTGTAGCCTAGTATACATGATGAAATTAATATATACAAGGATAAGAACTATGATATGCTATAATAATTATATAATTGGTATGGACCTAAGACAAGCTAAAACTGTTATATAGAGGGATAAATTATTAAATACCAAGATAGGCCAAGAGACATGATGAAATTATTATATTGGGTGATCTCTCAGTTTACATGCTGAAATGATTATATATAGGGATCATCCCCGAGACATGTTGAAATGCATATATAGCGGGTTTTGACCTCAGATATTTGTGAGTTATACCTTCTTAATAATATTATGGTTGGAATGGTTATGAGGCATTCTCAGAGAGATTATGACATGGTGCCTAAGAACATTATGTTTTACCATTATTAAATGTTTATAGACGGAACGGTTGTGAGACATGATCATAGATATTCTATCATGGAGCCGAATAATGTTGATATGATATTGTTTTGATTATTTAATTAATTAATACTATTATTTATATAATTATTACATGTAAATATTATCAGACTAGTTATGTATTGACATTTACTAAGTTATAATAATACCATATTCATGGCCTCTTTTGGTACCCAAGATGATTACATGGATGTAAGATTAAACAAGGGAATGATTCCTTGTTATTAATTATTTCTTTCTATGGGTTGAAGTTTGGAGTCGTGACTGACATGGGGTTCTGGACTGGGTGATTTTGAGTCATTATTGGATTTTTCTAGTCTTTCATTTTTATTAAAACTAGTTTGACATTTAGTTACATTCCATAATGACATTAAATTATTCCTTTATTAATTATAGAACACTTTAGTTCTCATATAATTTTGTTTTTCTTATGCACTATATTGTTTAATTATTTCAACACTATAGAGTTTATTTATTATTGATATTTGTTTATTTCTATTTTGTTTAACTTTGAAACCAGGCGTATAGTCTCCCCACCATACTTATCACTCCCATGCTGCTTGCCAGTAGCCTCTTGCATACAGGGAGACATTCTTCAGGTCTCATAACCAAACCTTTTTAACCATTAAGAGATTATTGAATTCGGTGATGTTATGAATACACATTAATTAATCAATTCATTTAGGCATTGAAATCATCCATTTCTTTAAAAGATCAGTAAATATTATTTGTCTTCTTTAATAACAAGAATCTTAGGAATTACTCATTATCCATGAAATAACATAGTTCAATCTCTATCACTATCTATGTACAGATCATGATATATTAATGAACAAAAAATCTACAATATACCAATAGAAATCCAAATGAACTAGGAAAACACTTGAATCTCAGGACAAACTGGTTGATGTTTATTGTTATTATTCTTAAATTCATATACACATATCCTTCAAAATCATATTTCTTTACTGAGAACATAAATAATCATTGGGGCATCATCGACTAACTATATTGTATTATTTTCATATATTCATTCTCATGCTTGAAAGATAATCTTCATGCAGGCTTCAATATTCTGAACTCACTCATATCGTGTCTTATATAGGAAAAAATTTATTATTTTCCATACATGATAAATTCAGTAAATAATAAAGAACATCATGTTACAGGTGAAATCACGATGTCCTTCCTGTGGTATATCAAGGTTAAATACTAGTCAAATAAATATAATGTTTAATTTCATTAAATCCTTTGTGTGGTTTTATTAAGTGTGCATAACAATCCCTCAGATATAACTAAACCTTAACATGTGGTCAATTTTGGGAAAGAAATGTGATCTATCCTTTATGACATGGTCAATAAAAATAATTAACTAGGGTAAACAAAGAGCTTTTGTAAATGAAGATCCTTTAGGGAATGGTCATTCTAGATCCTTCATGTGGTAGATCCACAATGTGTCGATGATCCAAGAAGGTACTCGTGGTCAAATCAATATATTTCAAGAAGTTGGTTCCCAAGGAATAAGACACTCCTCATACTTATCGAATGTAAGGGATAAAAAACATAAAATGACCACTATTATTTATATATCTACATATGTTTTGTAACTTTAAAATATGTCATTAGTACCCACAACGATCCTTCGACCATCTACAATATCTTTAATAAGTCTATATTTTTCATGCACCTTTGAGATAACACTGGGGCCAACACATAGATACACCATCATACACAACATGGGGAATTCATGGTTGTTTTGTCCTACACACCACCCATGTGTATCCCTATGGGATCTATATACCCACAATTATTAGACTCCTTCAAACATTCACAATGGTAATTATGCATTCTCGCTTCAATACATGGATTGGTCATGATTACCTTCCATCTATATTGTTGACTTAGCTCCCATACAAAGTCAAGGTGGGTCCTTATTTGGCTAATTATTTACAATTTATTTTATGTAAACTCCATTACAATTTTTAATCCAAATATTAATCATCAAACACAATATAATTCTCAACATAAAACTCAAAATCACAATTCTAGATTTCTCCTTTTTTTAATCCTGGAATTTAGTTATATAAAATAAAAAACACATTTTTTGAATTATTAATCAAATCTTTATGAAAAATAAATTTTTAATGCAACCCAAAATCATTCATATTTCTCAATCATGTTGAAAAAAAAATTTATCATCTCATCGCCACCATTGAACCATTTCTTTGAGAGTAATGAACAATTCATCGTTTTTTCAGGAAAACAATGAAATTTTATCAAGCATGAAACCCTATTCATATAAATGAAAATATTACAATACTATATGCATCATCACCACCGAACCCATTTTGAATCATTGAAAAAGATGCAACATTGGGAACAAAAATCTCAACCATGTTTTTTTTATCAATATCTCTTTAAAATTTTAAAGTCATTATGTGTGATACAATATTTCTACCCCACATTAATAATAAAATTCTAAGACCAATATAAGGGTTTTATCATTTCTTATTCAATATTTAATGGAACTAAATATTATCATCCCCTTTTTGAAAGAAGGATGATACTATATGGTTCTTTACGTAAATATCCTTCATTTCGTCTACTTAGTTTCTATGTGGGGGTAGATTTTGAAGGGAAAAATATAAATACAACCATGTTTTTAAATGTTTTACATAAACATTCATGCATGTGATTTCTAGATAATATCATAATTATTTACTAAATAAGGCCGGTATAAATTATATTTATCAATAATATTCATGATTTAACATGAATAATTCATAAAACACCATAAAATGTTCATGTATAATAAATGAAGTTCTATTTTTTAATTAACATTTTCATCAATCATCACTGTCTTTGAAAAATATGTTTGAATGAATAAAGAGTGGGGATTATAAGTTTGATTCACATACCTCAAACTAAAAATTATCAAATTCATATAGGTTATATATATATATATATTAGAATTTAGTAATAGAATAATCTTATTTTAGTTTCCACTACATTAGGGATTCACTCTTCTTATTTAAATTAATTGTATTGAGTAAAATCCCAGAAGGAACGTATCATCAGGATACCAAATATTGAGAACCTCAAAATTTTAATTAAATTACCTACTTGTTAGCATGAAAATCAATAAGAATATGGAAAAATGAGGTACCTCTATGTTACATTGAAAATAAATTATTAATGAGATCATTAAGTTTTGGGCACATAGAAAGTGTGTGATGGGTCATCTGAAACGTTTATTTTTCTCATGGTCAATGATAAATCTGAGATTTACATATTGATAAATGATATATCTTCCAAATTTAATAAAATAAAATAGAAAATATATAGAACTCATAAAAAGACATACGATCATCAAATATTATTTATAACTATTTTACATAATTAAGAAATATCCTTTAGGAATTATTTATTCATTGATGGTTATGAAAAAAGATATACATTATATCATCATTTTGTTGAATTAATCAAGAGAAAATACCCCTAGTATTGATGCAAATGTGTTCCAAAAATCACTAAACGTCTCTAATGGAATCAAGGGATAAAATAAAATTATTGAAAAAGTTCCCTTTATAATTTATTTAGTCCTTGTTGAAACCCATGTCAAATAATAATATAATAATTATTATTCATCTACATGTACTTAACATGTTAATTAAATTAAATATTATTTAATTAGTAATTTTTATTATTTATTATTTCTCACCAGACCATTAAACATGATCCTCCATTCTACCTAAATATTTTTCATACCTTGAATAATGACTATTTATTTATTAAGTAAAAAACACTTCATTATTTACCAATAAATATATAAATATTATATTCATGAAATATAAAATATATATTTAGTAAATAATGTGCACATATTATATTCTCTCAAATAACTTGTGATATAATATATGTGATCAATTAATAATGTCTAATTATTAAACCAAATATGTGAATAAAATTTATTTATCAACTAAAATAATAACTAATAAAATTATTATTTAACTGGGATTCTGGACACACAGTGTTTGAACCTCAAGGCCTCTTTTATAGTGGCATTAGGAGAAGTTTCCTAAAGTCCATGGTGTGGGTCTGGAAACACTCCAATGCACCCATATAGAATGAATCTAATTATGCAATGACATATTACCTCATACGGATTATTACTGTGTAATATAATTCCTTTATCATGATATTTTACATAAGTCGGTTGCATGTTGGTTCCATCAACCTATGTGCACTATATATCATTATTTTACTTCCGTAAAAATGAACATTCTTATATAACACCATGTAAATGTTTTAATTCACGATATATCATTTCATCAAAGGACCTAAAATATCATCTTTTTAAAATAATGTAATGGAAATACCAATTATATAATTATTCATTAATGAAATATTTCTCGTGATGCATGCAATGTGTCATATATCATCATGAATATATGTCATCGCAGTTTTAGTCAATACATAAATGTACATGACTCATAATACTTATTTATATTAATCATAATGTCTAATGATCAATTCACATTTCCATTAATAGGAACATCCAATGAAAAAAATAAATGATGATTTCCTACCTGAGGGTAATGTTCTAAAATTTTCCTATATAGAATTTTACCACGGGTGTACACCTTGAGAAGGTACCTCAATGTCATATGATTTCCCACACATGATAGCATGAATCATTATTTATCCATCAAGTGATATCATTCATATATATAACATATATTTAATTATAGTATCATATCACTTTTTTGGTTGTCATCTTATCGGGGAACTGTTATAACCCTTTAAGCGCGACAACTACAATTAAGAAATTATCACATACAATGTTTTGCAGAAGGACAATACTGATGTGATAAGTAGTTATTTAATATTAAAAACATTGAATACAGGTGATAAAAAAAATATATAAGTTTTTTATAGGACACCAACTCTAACAGACTCCCACATTCAGTAAAAAAAATTCCTAACAAACTTCAGTAATGATACTCTAATAAGATATTCATAATTTTTCTGAGATAGGAATTTAGTCAATGGGTCCCCAATGTTCTCTCACATGGGTATTTTAATTAATGTAACTTCACACCTATGATAAAAATTCATCAAGAGGTGACACTTCATGAGTATTTGCAAGAGACACAAATGCAGTATTAACAAAAAAACAATGTGATAGGGTTTTTAATTATCGGTACCACATCAGGGTCATAGAAAAATTTATGTTTCAAAATTGATTTATTAGCTACATCATAAGCCTCTATATATTCATATATCACAGTAAAATCAATGAAAACTAGTTTTTTTAACTCTTCTAGCTCATAGATCCTCTGTTGAGATAGAAATAATATCTATACTGTTACATTCGATCATTCTAATCTAAAAAAAACTACAATTAGTATATCCCCAAATGACTAGATTCTGTTCTCATCCACATACTAGGAAAGTTTCCTTTGTTATTAATATATAATTATGTATATTCTTAATATATGAACAATTTTATTAACCTAGATCTTCTTTGTCACGACCCGCCCTCGGGGTCTGTGCCGTGACTACCCCAAGCCCGCCTTCCATAGGCCAGGGGCTGGCGACTAGCACCAAGGCGTAAATCCCGGTAAAAAGGGAAGGCACTGCCTTTGTAAAGTAAACAAACACCACAGAGTAAGAAAGCGGAAAGTAAACACTAAACAAAAGCAGAGTACAACTGAAAGTGCGGAAAAGTAAATGGGCCAGAATACAAACCCAAACTGAAAGTAAAGTACAACTCGAAAGGGAAAACAACAACTGAAAAGTAAATGCCGCTACACCGAGCTGTCCACTGGAAATCCCACCTGAAGGGTGGGTACAGATAGCTCCACTGCTCCACGAGTCCCGCCGTCTGCTCCGAGCACGTCCCGCCCGGTGGTCCACCTCCGGGTACCGTCCCGCTCTGCAAGCCTCAACTAAGGTCAACGCTGTCCGTCGTCTGCAACCAACACAACGTAGTGCGGGCAAAGCCCGTGCAGGGGTGAGTATAAGTTACTCAGTAGGGACCCCGAGACCCCTGAAGGTCTCTCAAATCCACAAAGGATATACCACGAAGAAAGGAACAATCACGAAGTAATAACCGACACTTCTTAGGTATATTCCCATACATATACCTAAGTCATCAATTTCAAATACACTCCAACCCCCGAGACCAAGTACAACTCAGTCCACACAGGAAAGTAAACGTATTCCACACAGGAAAGAAAAACGTAATCCACACAGGATTGCACAACACAATCCACACAAGAAAGCAATAGGATTCAGCTCACACAGGTATACTTCTTCAAAGGACGATAAAGATGATCACTGATCCATATAAGTCGTCAGACCCACGAAGGATCAAAAGGTAACTAACCCCCGCAAAGACCCACACAGGATCGGGCCCACACAGGACCTGTAGGCGCTGGTTCACACAGGACCGCTGAGCGCAAGGACCCACACAGGATCGGGCCCACACAGGACCTGTAGAACTGACCCACGTAGGATCGCTGAGTGCTGTAGTCGTCATCGTCGAATCCACACAGGATCTCTATACTGTCGTCGTCGCAGTCACAGTAGCAGTAGTAGCAGTCGCAGCCAGCACTAGGGTTCCCGCACACAGCAAACTCGTACAGGAGGGTCCGCTCCACGAGCCGAGAGGCTGATACATCAACTATCACAAAGTCCAGAGTTGATGTATCCAAAAGTTCCGTATCGACAACAGGAACTCAACGCAACAGACGGCGCGTCGATCGGACGCCCGGTCTGAGAGTTATTGGCATTTTCGTCCCCGGGGCCCGGTTGGTTTTTAAAGCAAAACCAACCCGACCGTACTCGACCTGCATCCAAACCTCTGGCGGAGTATGCCAAAAGATCTGTCTCACTAAGAGGAACACAACACGGCTGACGGCACGTCAATCGGACGTCCGTAGCTCAAGATATGAGCGTTTCCGCTCCGAAGGCCCGGTTGGTTTCGTGAACGAACCAACCCGGCCGAACTCAAAGTAATCCGAAACCTTGAGTGCGATATACCGAAACGACCGTCTCGATCCAAGGATCATGTTTCCGCAGACGGTTTGTCAATCGGAGGTCCGTGGCTCAAGTTATGGCCAAAAGACCGAAACCGATTCGAAACGGGGGGGTCCGGGTCCGGGCCGACCTGGCCCGACCCTCCCTGGGTCGGCCCGAACCGGGTCGACCCGACCCGGGTCCGACCCGGCCCGGCCGGCCGGCCGGCTGGCGGCGCGGCGGCGCGGGGGCCGCGGCGGCCTGGCGCCGCACGGTGGCTGCACGCGGGGGGCAAAGCCCCCCGCTGATTAGGAAAAACGGCGCGGCATATAGCCGCGCCCCTTTTTGCAAAACCGCCCCCCCCCCCCCCCCCCCCACGTGGGGGGCTTGATTGGCAGAAAACGGGGGGGCTTTGCCCCCCACAAGGAAACTGCCCCCTCTTAAAGAGGGGGGTTTCATGAGTTGGCCGGGGGATTAATTCCCCCGGTTTACTGGCATCCGGCCGGCCACCTGGCCGGCCGGTTTTCTCCAACGGGACCGGAAAATATGATCCCCTCTTCGGCTTCCGACACCGGCGGCCCGGCCGCCGGTCTTCTCATCCCGCCGCGGCATGGAACCAGCCGCGGTCTCCTCGTCCCGCCGCGGCCCGGAACCGGCCACGGTGTTCGTCGTCCGGCGCGGTGCGACGACACTGCGCCCCTTCGCCGCGCATTTGATTCCCTTCGACGCGGCGCGACGGCGTCGCGTTCTTTATGATTCTTCAATGGCACGGCGCGACGGTGCCGCAAAATTTAATCATATTACTATCCGCGTGGTGCGACATCACCACGCCACTTTGCTTCCACCCTCAAGATAGAACAATAAGAACGATGGAGGGGGTTCGGCCGTGTTCATGCGGTCCGGCCCCCTCACGTTAAATAATAACTCAACTTAAACATTCAAGCCTTATGTTAGACATGCGAGATCCACGATCAAGAAATAAATAATTAAACAATAAATTAACAACCCCTACCATGGGTATACGTTCGAGGATTTTCCAACGTCCGCGGAAGACAACGTCGCGGAGATCGGGCGTCGCGGTCGTCGTTCGTCAAATCCGTTGACGAAGAGATGCGTCCGATGCGATACGTCGTTGGCGAATCTTCTTATGTCGACGAAGGGAATCCGAGGAGGAAGCGGTGTTCCCTCTCATTGACACGGAAGACGAAGAAGAGCGGAGCGGCGTTCTTCGTCGGAACTTGAGCGTTCTTCGTCAAGTTGACCGTTCTTCATGATCTTCGTCAGAGTTGAAGAAGAAGAAGGAAAAGCTCTCCACCTCTCAAGAAGACAAACAATTAACCCAAATAAAATAAGACACTATCTTATTTTATTATCACATCAACACACTAGAATTTCAAAAGTTTGAAATTCAAAAGGATTAACTCCAAAAAATTAAATAACTCATGTCATTTAATGAGGCGTTAAGGAAGTTGAGAGAATAAGAAAGGTTTAGGGGTTCGTGTGGGCCCCACCACACTTAATCCTCCCAAGGGAGGTTAAGTGGATGTGGGTCCCACTTCCAACTCCCTTTGGTAGGATTTAACAAGTTAAAATAAATTTTGTTCTTCACAAAATTTTATTTAACTTAAACCCGAAACCCAAAAACTAACTTTCAACCCGCAACCAACGCAACTTCCGAAAAGGTCTCTTTAAGCGAATATCAGTGCTGCGAGTTCATCGGTGCCCTCGGATTTCAATTCCGAGCACCGGATGAAATGTTAGGAATTCCCGCTCGTTCGTTCACTGAACGTACCCGATCCAAACTTCGGAAATTGATTTCGGGCACTACGGGCCTCGGAATCAGGTTCCGTCAGAAACCGCGCTCTTGTAAAATTCTTAAGAAAATTAAGAAAAAATTTCCCTTGAATTTTACGGGTCTTTACATTCTTGGTATCTTCCTACAATCCCAATGATTAAGAAATATCATGTCTAGTACATAACATGGAATTATTGATTGATCCTATCGCTGAATGGTATAATATTCCACTCAATCTATATTTCTCCTATTATGTATGAGGATGTAATTTTTTTGAAATATGTAAACCATGTGTCTCTATAACCGTTACCCTATTTGATGGTTTGATAATATATTTATTTATTATCCAGTCAACATATGTATTTTGACATAGTCTATGTATCCTCTTGTATCTATCATGAATTATCTTGATTTGTATAATAATTTCTATGTCACTTAAAAAATTAATGGAAAACCAGTTGTTCAAGTAGTCCTTGACATATTATACAACTGATATGTCAATTTCAATACATAATATTTAATCAAAATATTCTACTAGGATAACAACAATATTTCCACTAAACCTTTTGTAAACACATGAATCTACATCATTCGTAATGAAACTGAATTATTTTATATCTTTATAGAATAGAATGTTTCATGACTTTTATTCCTTATTTAATCTACAAATGGATCTTTATAACATGAATATACATTATGAATCACCTAGAGTCTCATACTCTTCTATAAGTTTCATAAAAAAAATCTTTTTAAGGGTTCCCATTAAGGAATATAGACTTGAAATCAATTTTCTAGATTTTATAGTCATGGTATGCTTCTATAGAAAGTATAATTTTGATGGAATTTGACATGGAAGGTAGGGAAAAGGATTTATTGTAGTCAATTTTTTAACATTGTTTAAAACCCCTTTCCACTACCCTTAATTTATAGGTTTTTAATTTACCTTATATTTAAAATATTATCTTGAATACCCATTTCCACCCAACAGGATTTACATCAACTAGCACAACCACCAGAACCTAAACATCGTTTTGATTTATTGAATCCTTTTTAGAATTTATGAATTCAGTTCATCTGGTATCTTTTCATCTCTCTACATCCTCTTTACATGAGAGATGATAATCATTGTCCCCCAATAATGACTTACCATCTTCGATGAAAAAAACCATATCATTATAGTTCTATTACTTCTCATTATATCTTTCAAAATACTTTTGTCTTACGTATTAATCATTCGATGGGGACCTATTAAAGTAATTACAGTACCAAATCTTGTGTGTCGTGATCATCAACATCATTGTTGTTAATATTGCTCCCAATATCCTTTTTGAGGATGTTCTCTCTCTCTAGAATGTTGGCTTCTCTAGAGATTGTCATATTCTATTTTAGGGAGTTCTATTTGTATTATACCATTTTTATATGGGATAAAATATAAATATATCATTTTACCCGATGTTCATGTGTTTTTTCGGATAAGTCCTTAAGAAAATATGTGAAAATTTGTACCCCTATATGTGAAAAACAGGTTTCCTTCCTCCTCATAACTTGAAGGGAATTTCATTTTCTTCTTTAGTTGGAACATAGTTTAATGTTTATATTGTGGTTTGTAATTAATATCACCAAAAAAATAATAAAATATCTAGATGAATCATTATCTATGTTACCATTTACAACAGGGTACAATTCTTCCTTCAACTAACACCAATCCATTGTAGTGTATAATGTGGAGCGAGTTAAGATTGAATATGAAAATCCCCTTATATGTTTATAACCGTTTTGTAAAGTTATTCACCACCTTGATCTGATCGAAGCTTCATTATCATCTTACCATGTTTATTCTCTGCATCATTCATGAATTCATTGAATATTATAAAGGACTGAGGCATATAAATCATCAAGTACATATATCCATATTTAATCAAGTCATCAGTAAAAGTTGTGAACTAAGAATATTAACCAATAGCATCTATTCGGAATGGTTCACACACATCAGTGATTACCATTCCTGGAGTCATTGAATCCCTTTCCCTCTATTCACCAAATGGTTGTTTGGTCAATCATCCATGAACACTACCAAGACATCTTTCAAGTGGTTTTAGCATCGAATAGTCAAAATAATCATCTTAAAATATCATTGTAAAACATTTATCATTTACAAGTACAAGATAGTAATTCCATAGCTAGGTTTTACATGATTCTGTGAAAAAGATTCATTATCAATTTCCTACACATGGTTTTCATAATATAATACATAATGACCATTATATTAATATTACATAACATAACATATGATATCATTGTAAAAAAATACATTTTTTACAAACATGAAAATAAACTCATATATATCTATCCATGATACATAAATTATGTTCTTCATAACCATAGGTACATAATAAGAATATTTTAAACCAAATATTATTCCCATAGGAAATGAATGTTGGGACTCATCAATGGCTATAACATCCATCCTCACACCATTGGATTCTTGTTGATCCACCTCTACTCTAACAATATTTCCGAATCAACATTTTTCCAGAATTTGGATACATATGTGATCACCAAAAGATTTATATAATAACCATTGTGCATTTATTGAAATACTAAACTCAATACCAAACACACCTTTAGCTTCCCCTTGCTTCTAGATGATATTCCTCATTCAGTGGTTTATCATACCACAAGAAAGACATACCCGCTCCTTTTCCCAGCACAACCTCTAGATCTTTCTATTCCTGGATGGCTGACACTTTGGAGATTTATAATTTTTATGAGTCTTAGGACCCTTTTCATGATTTTTCATCTCCTTTTCACCGAAATAATCATGGTTATATCTTTCCACAGTCCTTACCCACATCGCGAAACAATATAGTATGTTTTGATATAATCTTCTCATTAGTTATTATATCGTAATTTAATTTATAATAGAGAATGTCTTGGGATGTGATGAAAATATGAGATATTTACGAAACTCAACGAGGAATTTAATCTCCATGATGTCTATGAATTTAATTTATATAATAATATTGATAATATAAGGTCTATAAAGAGTATAATCTCCAAGAATAATCATAAAAAAGAATTAGAGATCTTGAAACATCTTATCTTACCTTATCATGATAGATATCCTTACGGTGATACATCATTCTATACAAATCCATGTCCTCGTGATGCTTAAAAATATCATCATATATGGATGATATCATGAAAAATTGAACATATGTAGAATAATTAAAATGTTTTTCATAAATATATAACCCTTCATCACTTGAATCATTACTAGTCACATCAGAAGTTAGTTCTTTGATCACATACAATTTCCTTTAATAGAGAATGATAACACTGAAACACCTTTTATAATCATGGAAATTAGTTCTTACGAGAAGGTTAGCTTTCTAAACCAGGGATCCCAATGATATATTTGAAGTCATTTTAATGTTTTTTCTACAAAATAAGATGAAATGTTTTGGTCAGAATACAAAACTCAAGAGGGGGGCTGAATTGAGTTCCAATAAATATTTATGTAAAAAATTATAAATTTAATGTCTCCAAATTTAAAAGCCACATGACTAGTTAACCGGTAAGAAATTTACAATAGAAAGACTGTTCAATTAATTTTTCAAAAGATTGATTTGTTCTCAACTATATTAATTTAATTATTAATAGAACTTCTAAAACTAACATAATAAGTTGATACAGTTATAAACACTTGTTAAGAATAACTATTAGAGTTCAATTTAGTTTTTTGAAATATGTGACAAAAAAGATTAAACCAAAATGTAAACAAATAGCTGAAATGAAATAAGAGGTTCAATCTCAAGAAGAGACTTAATCTTCTCAACTTGGTGATCACATTCCACCATGTAGTTTAAATTAATAAATTGTTTGAGCCACAAAATAGATTAGGGTTCACAACCGCATAGAGTATGTCTAGGTCTCAAGATCTCTACCACAGTTCTTCATGGGTACAAACTACAATGCCACACAATGACCTCTTCCTAACATATTTGTTGGAGTAACAGGAGTATGAAGGAATGATTGGAAGGATATCTTATATCCTTCAGTTTGATATAGGTGACAATGTGTTTTTAATAGAAAGATACACACACTATTCTAACATATGTATAAATTCACACAATATAGAAAAAAATATAGGAAAATATTTAGATAGATCTATGTGTCTTGAGATGCATCTCTTGACTACAAATAGTTTTTTTTTCAATTTTAAAAAGCCTCTTTAAGGGAAGAGGGAAACCTTACACTGGTCGCGACCGCCACGAAGTTCAAATTCAAATTAAAAAATTCAAAGACATAAACTCCATTTCATATCCGAAGAATCACAACCCACGCACCCCTTGGTGACTGCATCATCCACAGAGACACGGATCATCCAGAAATCATGATGGTAGCCCTAATATCAAACAACCATGGTATGACCAAGAATCATCAACAAAAAACCAAAACCAGAAGAGAAAAACCTTCAATAAATCACATCCCAATAGAACGAATGCATCACAAACCAAAATCAACCAGCAATCACCAACAAAACTCATGAACACTGCAGATACTTCATCTACACATCACGAACAATAATGACTATAAAGAATGGAATCAGAATACATTACCACAACCAGATCTCAAAGTATACGTAGAAAAGATCCCATCATCTCCATCCAAGTCGCTCGTCGGGGTTGCGATGAATCACCCAAGACTTGTCAGATGAGTGGTGGAATCACTCGATCCATAGAGCTTGGAGCACATCTATCGACCAGCACCGCATATCCAAAGAAACCCTATCCATATAGAAGGAATCAGTCGGAGAGGAATCGATGTGCGAAAGGCCGGGAAAAACTCCCAGAGGACGCCGACTCCACTGCAACTAAGAAACCACCACCAATATCCTTAAGGAAGGTCTCCGCACAAACCCTAAGCGAGGATGACACAAAAATAGAGTCTCTTATTCTAGCTTCCAACTACAAGTATATTTCTATAGGTATTTTATTCCCCTTCATTGATATATTGAATTAGTTTTTCAATTATATTTTTAGATCAGTTGATATTTCCTTATGTGTTATTGTTTTTTTCTTGAGTTCATTGTGGTTTCAAGAGAGATTTAGATGTTCTTAATTATGCCTCCCACTCATGAACTAGCATGCACCACACTTCTCTTCTGTGTATATTCTCCCATTAAAAATGATTCTTATTTTGGAGGGACAACAAAGGTCATGTTCATTCCTCGTGCATAGGTTTATCATACCACATAATATTATCTAAAATTCTTTAAAAATCATAATAAACATGCCGAAAACATTAAATGACAGAAATATGATCGTTAGAAATAATATTAATAAGTGAATAATAAAAAATCCACTCCGTAGGTGGTGCATCATTGAATATTTTAAATGTTGTGTCCTTTATTCAGTTCATGAGACAATTGAACTATCAGTGAGTCATATCAACATTGAGTCTTTCCAATTAAGGGTCCTTCCAATGGGAGTCCTTCCAACATTGATTCCTTCCAATGGTAGAACCATCCATCAGTAGGTTGTCTGCATCAGTGAGTCATATACATCAATGAGTCTTCTGTTTTTTAGTTTCAGGGACTCATACATAGATGGTTTTAAATGTTCTATCTGTTATAGAGTTTATAAAATTTACAGAGTGTTAATAACCATAATTACACATTAATAATCAATTATAAGCCTGTGTAGACTTAAACACACATAAATAGTTACATCTTTAAAATTTAATGATATTCAAGATAATTATTTGAAATAATTTAGGACCTATTATGAGGTAAGAGATATGTTAATATATTACAATATTTTTGATAATTAAAACAATTATAGTAAGATATAGTGGCCAAAAAAATTTATGGTAAAATAATATACCCCTTTTCATGTAAACAAATCATGGAGGTAAATGTACCTTAAAAGGATCATTAATTATGTCATTCATAATTCCTTAATAAAGTTTTATCACAATTCCTTATTAATGATTTAGTAATGTAATCCCCCTTTTGGGATTAGAAAAAAGTGGAAGGTGAAATAACTAAAAAATGAAATGTAGAAATAGATATAAGAAAATTATATTGAATTTTCAAAAGAAAAATCAACCATCCCTATCAAAAAGACTCACTCCACACTACTGGTTTGGGTCAAGAAATTAATCCCCCATATCAAAAATATTAATGGACGTTCCATTAGAGGGGTTAGGCTAGGAAAGAGGAGGGTCGAAGTGGATATTTAGAAGAGGTGGAGGCACTCCTTCAGGAACTGTAGAATCTAGGGTAGGTCTGCGATGAGAAATAACCCAAGGCTGAACAGGCTCTTTCAGATGTTTTTGGCCTGATATAATGCCTGATAAACTAACATCTAATATTGAACATGCTCTAAACCATCAAGGCCAAGTGATGCAGTAGTAGGAAGTATGATGAATTCACTTTGGACACAGAGATGTGGTTTTAAGAGCTTGATGGACTCTTCAATGATTTCACCACCATATTTCATTATCTTTTCAAAATAATCTTCTCATTCTTTGAACTTTTCCAACAATGGGGTAAATTCTTTTATATTTTTAATCGGATCCTTCAAAACCTGTGTCGCTAGAGGAAGAGTAATATTGGTGGCCAAATATTTAAATAGAATGTTCATTTTATGTTTTGTAATGTGTTACGAGAAAAAACTCATTTATCCTTTTGGTCATATCTTCATTAGTCCATGAAGTACTCCTGGAATAATAACTCACATTGTAATGAACCTTATTTAAATTGTCCACTACTCTAGAAACAATGGAAATTATGTCTTGTAGCTCTTATTTCAAAACAGAGGTAACAGTAGAAAGATCGAATGATTGGGAATAATAAACAAGCGGATTAGAGGTTTAATACCAAGTAGAGGAGGAAAGTTCATTTACATATATTTTCAATGTGGTAAAATCAAGATCATTATTATGTGAAACAATATCTTCAATTATGTTTATGAAATTCTCCATTTTAGTCCTGTATTCATTGGTTAAAACATTGAGGCTAGTAGTTAACTTCTTCATATCATTCTGATGTTTTGTATTTTTTTCACAATGGTTTCAGAAAATGAAAGTAAATTTGTCTGAATTTCCACTATCACCATCTGTGCGACTGAACTAGTGTCATTATTAGAATCTCATGATGATGAAGGAGTAGAAATAGAAGTTCTAGTCTACCTTACCCCTTTAATCATATACTGGTTGGATTTCTTGTTTCCATTCAAATCAGTGTTTTCTCTCATGGATTCACCAATATCATATATCATCTGAGATTGTTTGAGTATCATACTAAAGAACATATGTCTTGCTTGAATTTTTCCAAATCAACCTTAGTTACATAGTCTTTAGAGTATGTCTAAGTAATTGGTTCCCCTGTAGTATGTACATACACTTCATCATCTGAATCTTCATAGTCTAATCCCAATTCCACATACCTAGGATTCCATTCCCATTCATCCATAATATATGATTACATATGAGTATGATTATTGAGACGTACTCATTCAAGTTGATACTCTTTATCATCTTGGGAAACTCTTTCTTGAGGACCCCCTCTATGCTAGCCTTCTTGGCAGTTTTCGCCCACTCAATTAATATATCCTTTCAAGATTGCTCCTCCTTATGTAGAATTATTTTTCTAGTATATACAGCTTGAGAAAATGGTTCTTATAGAGAAATAATTTTATCTTAAACAACACCCTCTACAGATACACCATCATTAAATTCAATAATCTCTATACTAACTGCATTAGGATTCCCATCAAGATGATCATATTCAATATCACTACAAGTTTTACTACTTTATACATTATCACAATATACATTTTTTCAGCTCCATTATACGTCATAAACATTATCATATTATTCTTCTCTACTTGATTTTGAACCACATTTACCATTACTAGATTCTCATTATTCATCTTATAATTCACTAGATTCACTAACAAAATCTACACTTCCTTGGACTAATGTCTCTTCACTTCCAGTTGGTTAGAGAACATGTTCATGAGAAGGAATGTCCAATGGTGGACATAGTGGTAAAATAGAAATTCTTATTGTTGGTTTATTTGTGTCTATGTCACTTATATCATCAATTGGTGATCCCTAAAATCCTACCGGAGTAGCTGGCTCCTCCTCCTCATTTAAAGAATATATTACTTGATCATATAGACTGAGGCCAGGATACACTAGATTGCATGGTTTAACTAGATGATATTTTTTATTGAACTTTTATAACAGTATATCTTCATAAATAACCAATTCCTTCTTCCATGGGTTACAGATGCATTTCATTCTCTTAATGATGTCAGAACATAAGTTGATTCTACTACATTTAGCAACTACTACATCATCCACTTCACTTACATAGCCATTCTCCTTTAACATGGATGAAATTATTCTAGAGTAGAATAAATAATATGACATACAACCAGGTTTTATAATCTAATTTACATGCACCATAATATATATGCACTCATTCCACATAAATCATTTTTGTATACAATACACTAAGTATACATCGAAATATTTGAGTGAAGAAAATTGCCCTTTCTTAGGACAAATATGGAGCTAAATAAACATAAATATAATTCTTCACAAACCATTATATTCTATTGAAATTGATCTCCTAGGTTCCACATTTTTGGTTAGCTCTGTCAGAGTTATCTCATAAAAAAAGAATTCATATTCAGGTGGAGAAGCGACTTGATAATCATCAAACATACCTTCGTGAGGAACCTTAAGACATTAAACAAAATATCTTGATGAGAAGGATATTCTCTTCCATTTTACTTTTTACTTGACCTATCAACATGGCTTCCATTCAACAAGGGTTCCATATTCATGTAAAATTTATGGTTAATCTTCGGGTAGAGGACTATGTCATTTTTTTGCGAACCAATCATACCATACTTGACCTTTCAGCACCATTAACATTAATGACATGATCTCTAAGAGACATTCTGCCGATAATTATTTCGCTAAGGTGGCAACATGGTTTTACAGATCAATATTTACTAGAGAAGAAGATTTCCTCGATTCACCTTTTGGTTTTTTAGAAGCACGAGACTAACCATATTCAAGAGCTTTCTCCCAAACCACCATTCCAATCAGTCCATCCTAGAGGTCAGATAGTGAAAGGTCTAGGGTAAAGGGAGAGATCAGAGGCCGATTGAGTGTAGTTGTAAAGGAGTAGAGTGGATTGATGAAAATTTATACCATTTAGGTATTTTTAAGTTATGAAATCATGAAATCAGGAACTGGGTTCAACAAAATTAATGAAATAGTTTCATATGATAAAAACAGAAAACATATAGAAAACATGAGTCATTGGTTCATACATGACAAATTTTGTATAATACTCTCATTGTCAGCATGACATACATGAATAACACTAACGATGTCGGAAAGATAGTCATGCATAACTCTAACAGTGTCGTCATGACAAACTTGCATTACACTAACAGTATCAGTATGAATACTATGTCGGTATGAGATAACATCAGTGTTGGCATGATAACTTTGTCGGCATGGCATAACATTAATGTCAATATGAAAATTGTGTAGCCATGTCATTTCATCTGTGTTAGAATGAAAACTATTTCAGCATGACATACTTCACCGAAAAAGATAAAAGGAATAGAAACACAAGGTCTTATAGATTGATCATTCTAAACTCATGTCTGATGTAATTTATTATTTCATTGTTCAATGGATTAGTGGATGTGTCAGCAAGCTGATATTCAATGCCAATAAATTCTAAAGTGTTATAAACCTTTTGATAATGATCTCTCAAAAATTTATGTCTTTCATCGATATGATTTATACTAGAATGAGAAACTGGGTTCTTAGAAATATTAATCTCACTTGTATTGTCACAATTTATAGGTACATGGATAAAATGATATCCATAGTCATACAAAGTGTGTTTCATCCACAATATCAGAGCACAATAGCTAATAACAGCTATATATTCATCTTCGTCAGTAGATAAATAAATAATATATTTTTTCTTACTGCACTATAAAAATATAGACATTCCCAAAAAGTGACATGTCCCAGAGGTTCTCTTTCTATCTAACCTGCATCCACCAAAATCAGTATTAGAATAAATCACTATATAAATTTGTTGTCCATTAGGGAAAAACAAACCTAAATTGAGAGTATGTTTGAGGTATATTAATATTTTTTAATAGCATTTAAGTGAGATTCTTTGTGATTATCCTAAAAATGGGAACACATACACACACTCAACATTATATCTGACCTACTAGTATTCAAGTAGAGAAAAATTTCAATCATTCATCAGTAGGTGGTTTAATCAACTAATTTACCATATTCATCAAGATCCCACTTACCACTAATACTCAGTGGACTGTCCCTAGATTTGATTCTATCAAATCAAAATCTTTTTAAATGATATTTTTTATTTAATTTGATATATAATGATACATTATTCATATTGAAAAATCTGAAATGAAATAATGAATTTATGTTCACCAGTAAAACTCATTCGAATTCACATTGCATCATTCTAGAAAAATCAATATATAAATTATTTCTTGAATATCAAAATATAATAACCTCTAAATAAATTTGAACTACTAAAACATCAATAGAAATTCAATTTATAAAAAGGGTAGGACCACTAATTCATTTTATAAGACATTTTTTTATGAGAAATGTAATTTTTCTATCATACCAAGCTCATAATGAATATTTTAAACAACATAACTATTTTGTTAATTTAGAATCATGATTTTGAAAATGACAGTTTTTATAAACAAGGGTTGTTCAACAAAAACATCATGAACAATTAATCCATTTAAGAATAAAATTTTAGCATCTATTGGATAACATTGGAAATTAAGATGGCAAACATAAGCAAGAAAGATTCTCATGGCCTCTTGTCTAGAAACAAGTGAAAATTTTCTTCATAGTCAATGCCTTCATCTTTACTATAAACATGTTAGACTAATTTGGATTTATTGATAATGATATTACCATATTAATCTACTTTGTTCTTAAACACCCACTTATTTCTTATGGTCATGGTGTCTTTAGTTTTATACAGAATTTTCAAAACCTTATTTCAATCCAATTTATAAAGTTATTTATGCATATCCATCACTAAAAATTCATCATTAATTACATTATTGATGTTTTTAGGTTCGACCTGTGATAAGAAGGCTTGATGTTAAACCAGATTTATAAGAAAAGATCTAGTTTGTGTACCTTTATCTATGTCTCCAACAATATCATCTAAAGGATGATTCTTTAAGATTATAGTTGGTCAATTAAATAAGGGCAAGTACTATTAGGTTCGTCTATAGGTTCAGGTTCATCATGTTCATATTTTGAAGAATCTATAGAACTATTTGAATTAATGTATTTCCTGACAAGAAGATTAGATGCTTTTTCAATTATGTCTAGGTTTTACAAAACATATTAAAGGTTCTATAGGGAGGTATTAGGTAAATGTGGATATATTTCATCAAATTTCATATGCACAGATTCTTATATAGACGAGTTTCTTTTATTAATGACTCTATAAGATTTACTAGAGGTTGAGTAACTAATTTATATTCCTTCAACACTATTGGATGAGAAATTTTCATTATTTTCCATTGAATTAAGTATAACTCTATTACATCCAAAAAAATTGAATTAACTATATTTGGTTTTTCTATTGTTCCATAACTCATAAGGAGTCTTTATATGGATAGGTCTAATTAAGACTCTATTAATTATTTAGAAATCTATATTCATTGCCTCATCCCAAAAGTAAACAGGTAGATCCTATTCATTAACCATTATTCTAGATATCTCTTACAAGGATTATATTTTTGCACAAATCCATTTTGTTGAGGTGTCCTAGGGGAAGATATGTTATAACTATAGCCATTGTGTGAGAAAAATGATTCAATGACTTGATTTTAAAACTCACGACCATGATCAATTTTTATTGATTTTATTATAAGTCTCTTTATATTTTCAACTATTTTAGCAAACATTGTAAAGTAAGTATATCTTTCACTTTTATGATCTACAAAATAAATCCAAGAATACGTGGAATAATCATTTACTTGAACATAGACTCGGTGCTTCCAATTTACTCTAGAAACTCAAGAGGGTCCAAAGATTTCCTTGTGAACCAAATCGAAATGTTGAGAAGTTGAAACATAATTCTATGAATTGAATGGTATCTTGTGTTTTTTAGCTTTTTGAAAAGGAATATATAATAGAAAATTTGGAATATCATGTTTCGGTATATCCTTGATTAGTATATTTCTAGTATGATTTCCAAGAGAGTGAAAACTAGGTGTCCCGATCTTCTATACCAAAGAGAAGACTCTTTATAAATGGAATGTAAAGAAGAAACAATTAGAGAAACTAAAGAATCTATTTTAACATAGTATAAATTTTCATTCTTATATGCATGAAATACTAATTAATTTTTAGAGTTAAAAAACATTTCAACAATCATTTACAAATTTAAGTTGAAATCCATCATCCTATAATAGTAAAATACTAAGCAAATTATATTTCAATCCATCAATATGAAATACATTAAAAATTAAAACTGAGTTAGAGTTACCAATATAGCCTAAGGCGATTATTTTTCCTTTTTCATTATCACTAATGGTGACATATCCACCATAAATATTTATTAGGTTCCTGTTGTTTGAATAAACTCTTGTCATGGGTCTTGAATATCGAGTATCTAACTACCATTGACTCTCATAGGATCCCATTAAACAACTTTCCAATAAAATTGTAAAACAAAAACCTATTTTGGTACCCCCAACATGTTCGGGACTAGTGACATTAGTAATCAATGCTTTAGGTACCCACATCATCTTTATAGTTTTCCTATAGTCATTATGTGACATATTTTTTAAAATAAATTTTATTTATTCCAAAAATCTAGTGGTAGTAATAGATATTCCAGAACTAGTATTAGCTACAAAATTTTGATTTTTAGGTATAAGAACATATTTATTATATTTAGTTTAAAATATTTGATTTAGATAGGTTTCTTTGTCCAAACTGATATCCAATACTATAAGTGTACTTAGGATACATCTATTTACTATGAATTTGAGTAATAGTATTTTTCTCATTTGTAAACAATTCTAGATATTTATTTAATTTCTCATTAGAAAATTTCAATCCATTGTTTTCATTGAGAAGTTGAGCATTATTTTCGTTTTCCATAGTAAGTTTAGACTTATTATTTATTGTAATAGGATGTTTTTTCTTTAAATATTTATAATTTTTTATTTAGTTCATTATATTTGTCTTCCCACATGTTGGAATTTTCAAATAATTCATCATTTGTCATATTTTCAGAATCACTTTTATTTCCAGAATAATATTAATTATGTGTAAGAGAAATAATGGTTACATTAGATGTGTTTTTCTTAATACAAAAATTTTACATGTAATATTTTTACCCTGAGAGGAATCTAATTCATGAGATATATCTTCAATGGAACTTAAGGTGGCCTTCAAAGCATTCTTTTACTTCTTGTATTTATTTTCATACATCTTTTTGTTGTTTAATTTTTTACCACCACCATTTAAATGTCCACTCCTCTTTAATTAATATAATAATATCTATTATTTTTCATTTCCTTTCCAATACCTTTTCCAGTTTCCCTTATTATCAAATATTCTATTATAACTAGGTTTTTTGAAGAACTTCTTCTTGTTGTTGAATTTCTAGAATCTTTTGGCCTGCTAAGCCATATATTCATCACTATCTAATATTGATTCATCATTAAAGGGTAGTACATTCTTTTTTTATTATTAGACGTATTATTAAAGAATGAAATATATATTCCTTATGGTTCATCATCTTCTTCTATGTCTACGTTCAGCTTTTCTTCACACATCATCTGTTTTCTAATGAGTTCTTTGATTGGTAGTTTGCTAAGGTCATGTGATTATCTAATTAATAAATATTTTCCTCTCCATATACTAGGTATGTAACTAATAATACTCATAATTTGTTCATTTGTAGTAACATCCCTTCCCAGACATATCATAGTGTTCACAATTTCATTAAAATTGATATACATTTCAGAAATAAGCTCATCTGGATTCATCTTCAAATTTTCATTTTTAGTAGTATATGAATTGAGCCCCATTTTATCAACACTAGAAGTCCATTCATGTAATATATATAAAGCATCCCAAATTTCATTTTATTTGGGCCGAAATTATGTTAAATTATTAATCTCTTAAAGAATTATAAAAGGCATTCATGTCATTGAAATTACTTTTATAAGCAGTATTAGTTGGATTATCCCCTATAGTTCTAGCTGTAGATGTAATCTTATATTAATCTAAAATTTAAGAAAAAATATCAAAACCCATACTTTATAAAAGATTATTTATTTTAATTTTCCGTTATGCATAATCTTTTTCCATTAAATAATGGACGTCTATTGGTTGCAGCACCATCCATCCTATTTTCCATTATAATATTTTAAAATTAGATTAGAAAGAGATAAAAACTTTAGTATTAATAGAAATGGTAATATCATTGAAATAAAACTAAAAGCAGAGTTTAAAAAGTATAAAAAAGCATTGAAAATTCAAAAATCCATACCTTTGATACCAAATGTTGGCAGAGTAGGACACTCAAGAGGGGTTTAATTGAGCCCCTATAAAATTTCATATTAAAATTTATAATTTTAAAGTCCCCAAAATTAAAATTCAATTGACCGGATATCCAGTAGTGAATTTAATGAGTTTAAATATTCAATTAATATCTCAAACTATTGATTAGTTCTCAGCTATATTAATTTGATGATTAATTAAACTATTGAAACTATACTAATAATCCAATAATGTTACAAACACGTGATAATAATAACTATCATAATTCAATTTATTTTTTTGAAATATGTAATTAAAAAAACTAAAACTATAGGCAAAAACACAGTGGATATGAAAAAGGGGTTTAGTCTCAAGAAGAGTCTTAATCCTACCCACATGGTTATCACCTACCACCATGGAGTTTAAATTAATAAACAGTTTTATCCACACACTGGATTGGGGTTCACAACATCACATAGGCTTTCTAGGTAACAACACCTCTACCATAGTTCATCATGGGTATAAAATACTAGGTCACACAAGGACCTCATCCACACTTATCAATGGGAGTACCAAGTGTAAGAAGATAAAACTGGAAGAATACCTTGTATCCTTTAGTTTGGTACAAGAGATAATGTGTTGTTAATAAAAAGATACACACACTACTCAAAAATATGTAATTATGCACACAATAGAGTAAAAAATATTAGAAATGATTTAGAAGGATATATGTTTCTTGACATGCATCTATTTACTCATCAGATGTAGCTATGATGGAGTATGAGTCCACTTCTGGACGTTGAAAAAAAAACAGAGTGTCGTATAATGTCTTATAGGTAAAATTATTGTTCTATAGGTATATTCTTCTTATTCCTTTATATGATGATGAAGTTTTGTCTATTCAATGTTCATCTTGGTTGAGATTTCTTTGTGTTTTTTTTTCTGGATTTCATAGTGGTTGTTTAAGAGTTGCATATATTATTCATTATGTCTCTCTCTCATGAACTAGCATGCACCACACCCCTATTAAGAATAGATTCCCTCATTAAAAATGATTCTTATTATTGTGGGTTGATAATGGGCATGTTCTTTCCACATCAATAGGTTCATCGTACCACATAATGTATGATAAAAGTACTAAAAATGATTATAAAACATGTCAGTATCATTAAATGACACAAATATGATTATTAGAAATAATATATATAAATGCATATTTAAACAGTCTATCGGTAGGTGGTGAATCTGTGACTCTATTAAATTGTGAGTCCTTCCTTTGTTTAGTGAGACAATTAAACTATAGGTTACGAATATCATTGATGAGTTCTTCCAATGGTGTGATGTTCCAATGGTGAGTCCTCCCAATGGTGAGTTCTTCCAATGGTGAGCCCTTCCAACAGTGTGTCATTCAACGGTGAGTCCTTCCAATGGTATAACCATCCATAGCTAGGTCATCCACGTCGATGAGTCATATGCATCGGGGATTCATCTATCTCTCAGTGTCTGTGATTCATACATATATAATTTTAGACGTTCTATTTTTCTTATAGATCAACAAATTCAGAGAGTGTTAATACCCATAATTAAACATTGATAGTCAATTATAAGCTTGTGTAGACTTAAACACACATAAATAGTTACATTATTGAAATGATCTGATTTACAAGATAATGATTTGAAAAAAATTAGGATCTCACATGAGGTAAGTGATATGTAATATATTACATGATTTGTGATAATTAAAACAACTATAGTCATAGATAATGGTCAAAAATATCTATGGGACAACAAGAATAATATTAGTACTTCATTTGATAAAATTTTGACAAATTAACAGATATTATATTTATTAAGATCCTACTATTTAATAGAAAAACAATAGCCATCACCATTTGATTTTGAATATCCTATTTCTTGTACATTCTAGTAGAAAATATACTTATTCTCCTTGTCATTTCAACAAATTCAGTTGGTCAAGAAACGTTAATGGTTTAAGGTAGGCATTCAAAATACCAACTACATTAACTCTCAATTCCTTGATATGTTGAGTGGAATCCCCAATCCTAAATTCCATAAAAAGGATTTCATCATCCCATGCATCTTAGTTACAACATGTAATGTTGTTGGAGTCAACCCTTGATGTGAGCTATCATATGTCAACACAAAACATCATGTTATAATTCCCCAATAATTAATAGCACACCAACATTGGCTGGTCAATCACTTTGAATTATGGATCGATTTTAACTGATAGAGTGGATTTCTATACCAACATAACATATTTACTTGTGGTATTTTATCAATTTATGAAAATTTTTCCAATTACTAGATTTATTATATTCTTTTTCATACTATGTGGATTTACATTAGAGATTAACCATGTACTAGATAATATTTATGAGTATGATAATTTATTGTAGTTCTATATTGCAATCTTGTAAATTAATTAATTTACATGATCCTAAAAATAGCCATACTAAAATAACCTTGCAACTTGATAAAGATACTATAAAAATTTTGAATGACCATTATAATTTTGTAGTGGTTAGTTTATCTAGAGGTTGATAAACTAATAGTTAACCTAGGGAAAAAAACCTTGAACCAATTATGGTATGCATTATATATCTCCACATGTCCAGCTATGTATCTCTCATGGATCAGTTTCACCTCGGATAAATACATGAATCTGACAACAGAACTATGTTGTACCATCGTTCCTTTGTAGGATTCAAAAGAATATTACCTCTAGAGGTGATCCACATGCGTTCTACAAATCTCTAAACACTGTTATAGAAATAGTCGGGTACCAGCACAATAGATCATATAACTTGCAACATCAACCATTGAACACCATGAGAACCACTTCAACATAGTTATCTATGATATCACTTAGCTTCATATTTGGTGGTTGAGAACGATATATCTCTATTCTTGGGAGTGTTCTAGTAGAAGGGTTCTCTCTTTGACTTTAGTGTATTCCCCAAATTCATTGTTCATAACCAAACCAATGAATGGTCTCTCATAGAAAATAATATAATTTGGTTTATATACTACTATTATAAAAATAAAAAATTGAAAAAGGTCCCTTTATTGTTTATTTATTCTCTGCAGAACCCCATGTCATATAATAATACTATTTTTATTTTTTATTAAAATTATGTTATGTTGTGAATTTAATAAAATATTATTTAATCAAATATTCTTCAATATTTATTATTTCTCACTCGACCCTTAAATTGGGCCCACCATCCATCCACAAAAATAAGAGGCCATAAATAATGACTTTTTATTTATTAAATAAATAACACTTAATTATTCCCAATATATAAATAAATATAATATGCACTAAATATAAAATATTTATTTATAAATTATTCAGTACACATTATTTTTTATCTCAAATAATTAGTGATGGAATATATATGATCAATTAAACTTGAATAATAACTTAACCACATTATGAAAAAATTTCCATTCAAAATTTTAATTAATAATTAATAATACAATTTTCTAATTGATATTCTTGATACACTTAGTGTGTAATCATCTATGCCTAATTCGTAGGGGAATTAGGTGAAACTATCTGAAGTAAAAGGATAACATTATGTAACATGACAATGAACCCATAGAGAAAGTAGTTAATGGGGAAGTGACATAATATCTCATATGGATTCTTACTATGTAATATAATTCCTTTATCATGATATCTATAATCAACAAGGATGCATGATGATAACATCAACTGATGTACTCATTGTCTCTATATTTGACTTACTACAAAAAGATCATTCATATAGAACACCATGGCTATTGATTTATTTAGGCTATATCATTTCCATTAAAGGGAATGAGATATCAATAATTTTAAAATAAAAAATGGTAAAAATCATTATTCACATTATTCAATATTTTAATATTACACCTGATGCACCTAACATATCCAACCTCTATGTGAACATATGTCATCACAGTTTTCATCAATAAATTAAATTACATGACTCACAATACTCATTAATAATATTAATGTATAATTCTCAATAAGAAAATTTTCATTTAGTAACATCCAATAAAATGTGTAAATGTGCATTTCCAACTGGCTTGTATTTTTCTCACAATATCCTACACTAGATATTACCAAGGGCATACACCCAAAGATAACACCTGAAATTCCTTTGATTCTCGACCCAAAATTGAATTTAGAACATAATTCCTTTAAATGATACCATGCATCTATAGAACATATATATAATAATAGTATCTTAGGAACTATGTGTTCTCATCATAGTAGGGAACTTATATAAACCTTTTAGTGTGATATCTACTCTTAAGATATGATCACAAAATTCTTTATGTAGAAGAATGACCACAATGTGAAAAGTAGTTTATTAATATTAAAATCCTTGGTTATCTTTCCTTATTATTAAAAACCTAACAAATACTATGATGGGATGGGGGACCATGTTTAATTTTATGGTGAGAAATAATAAATTCAAAATATTATTTGATTAAATTACATCTAATTTCGTTCACAAGCTAATAAAAATTTGTGAATTATTATTAATATTATTATTATTATTGAAATGGGGTTTAGAAGGGATTCATTCTTCTTTTTTCAATTAATGGCTTTTAGTAAAATCTATGAAGCAAAATATCCTAATGCTATCAGATAGTGACATCCTCAAAATTATCCTATAATTTCCTTTTTGTTAACATAAAAATAAATAGGAATACTGAATAATTAGGTGCCTCTTGATTTCATAGAAATTAAATTCATAATGATATATTCCTCTTAACCTGGGTTATTAATTTCCTCCAATATCATCATTACAAGTTGTATGATGACTCTTTTTCCTTTCTTGTGTATCTATAGTTTGGAAATATTATTGAACATCTTCATTATGGGGTATATGTTTTTTCACTACTATCTTCCAAATTTTAAAAATTCTTGTTCTTGATAACTCCATATCAATTATCACATCACCATCATAATCAAATATCTTACATTTAGAATAAACATATTTTTTATCATCCTCTAACTTTTTATCAAATTTTAATATTTTCAGCCAAACAACAAGGAACTTATTCATGAAATTTATAGTTATCGTAGAATATTAACAAGACCTACTACTATTTTCCTTTTTAAACCTCTTGTATATAACAAAAATGGGAACATATCCTTCAACCCTTGTTAAGAATACATGATCCTTAGGATTGAAAGAGCTGTATCTAACACATTATTATTCAGGAATCTATTAAATCTTTCGTTTAGATGGTTCTGGTGAAAATCTAGTGACACAATTTTTTCAATATTTTTTACACACATGATCATTGAAACTATCTCATAGTTATTTCATTTATTCTTCGTAATAAAATATTGAAATAGTAATAATAGGCTTTATTTCATTGTTTCTCAACAAACCAGCAAAACCCATGAAATTATTTAATTCTATACCGCTTCATGATTTATCCAAATTTGAGATATTATTATCCTATTAAAAGGTTACCCATACTTTTCATGGTGAGTTTTAAGCTCCTTATCATATTATACTTTTACATTTATGACAACTATTTTCTCTTATTTTTTTACCAACCTTGTACACTGATGTGATTGAAACCATCAATATTAGTCATAACATAGATATATTAAGAATTATAATTTCTATATTTTACCTAATTATTAGAACATTTCAACTCACTATCTTGAGAGGACTATCCATAATTAACCACTAATTTTTTTGTCTTCTTTGTGTTTTCTCAACTCATGTTGAACATTGAAAAATATATATTATCTTTTTCAATCCAACTCTTTTATTTCATAAGGTATTATAACTTTACCATATATAATTATACTTTTGGTTGTATCCCCTACTTATGTTATCTCTATTTTTATCCATCATCACTAATGCATGATTAATCAGATCCGTTATTTATATGATCTATGAAAACAACTTCATCATCTGATAAAATGTGATGATAAATCATTTTTTTCCTTGTTATTTACATTCAAAATATTAATATTGAGGTGCTTATTATTTTTCTTAACCCATTTTTGATAGTGATGTCTCTCATCAATGGATTCCAACTCTGATTCATCAAACTTCTTACTTGGATTTTATTTTGAAAAATGACACAGTTAGTATAGTTATAACACATTTATTTATTCATACACCTTACCATCCACTTTAAATTTTTGAATCCTTATTATATAAGGGAAAAATTATTCATTTTTCCATCACAATCATCCAAATATTCATCATATAATTCATTAATATCTTCTTATTTATCTTTCACCTTTCATATTTCACTAAATTCCATTTAAATTTTTTATTTCTCCTTCAATGATATTGCTTTCTTGACACAATAAACTATTATAATATTATGTTAGTAATATGGTGTCAAATATTCTCTTTATTATAGGTATAATATTTTTGAATCGAACTGGATTGTAATATTTTCCATTAATTTATTGATAATGATAGTGCTATCTAGAATCTTACAAAATCGTCAAATGTTTCTGAGTCTCTCATATACTCTTGAGAAATATTCAATAATATTTCTATCATAATCCTTTTTTATTTCCTTAAATTAGATCCTCCAAATATGAATTTTGGATTTCTTAGTAAAACCACAAGTTTTTTTTGGATATTTTTTGATACAAATTTATATTTTTAAAAGCTTTTGTTACACACATCACTATATTTTTACCAAACACAATATACTATAAATAATATTATTTAAACATGAATGTTATAACATACCAATTAAAATTGAAATTAAAATTTTGAATTTTGAAAATTAAGTATAATTATTTTAAATAAATAAAAATATATTACAAACAAATAACTATTTTTTTAAATACTTTATAAACACCAAAAATAAATTTATTTTAGAAAATTATTTTCATTGATTTTATTAGAGTAATAATGAAATTAATTTCATAAAATTTATTAAAATTCATTTGCGAAAATCAACTTCTCTTTCAAGAATCATCCCCTTAAAATTAGACAAGGGTTATTTTTTGAGATGTTTTTGAAAATATTAATTTATCATTGAATACTGAAAAATACATTTTCATATTAGAAAATATAATTTAAATTTAATGTATTTGAAAAGATAAATTATATTTTAAAATGGTTTTTCAAGTGAAATATTTTCAATTATATTATTATTCATGTATTTTAGATAAATTAAATCAATTTCCTGTTGAATACTGATATTAAAAGATTTTATACATTTGAGAAAATTTTCTCTGAATACCGTATTTTTATCACATCTGTGAGTTTTAATTTAAGTGTAATTGTATTGATACTCTGAATTTGATATGATAGAATTGATTCCATAATTTTATTAGGAATAATTAATATTTTATAATATGTTAAACTTAGTTTTTTAGTTATTAATTGGGAAAATAGTAAAAATTTGTTAGAGTGGTTTAGTTTGAATCTAGGGTTTTCATGTTTCATGCATGTGTTAAAATTAGTTTTCGACATGAATAGGGTATTGATTTAATAAATTTTACTTAATATATAGAATGAAATTTTCCAAATTACCTTATAATGTATATTATGTTTTTTGTCTTAAAGGGAAAATTATATTGGTAAAATAAGTTCACTAGTTACCATAGTGAAAACTAAAATAGTAAAATCAATTATACATAAATGATAAGGGAATAAAATCTCTAAAAAATGTGTAATTTTTTTAGCTTTCTATTGAAGAAATAATATATAAAAAACATTATTTATCAATTTATGAATAAACATTTTATGGGAGTGACTTCCAATAATTGAATTGTTTTTTGTAATTTTAAAAATTGTCACTCCTCCTCATTATAAAATGCCACCTCCTCCCTTATGTTATTCATAGTCCCAAAGACTTATAGTTAATAGATGACAAGAAGATACATCTTACTTACTAAACAAAACACTTACTAGAGGACTCGCTAATGGAAATAATTCTTTTCCCAACACTTGTATACCAATTGGTCTTTTGAATTGTTGGTATTGGTGACCTTTACCAACGGTTTTTATACACCATTAGTAAAGGTGGAGTTTGATAGAGTTTTCCCAACTATTTGATAAAACTGTTGGGAAATCATTGTTTTCCCAATCGTTTTTAATAACCATGGGAAAAATATTCTCCAAATTCAACTAAGGCAGGTGACACCCCCCCCCCTCGATTCCTAGAATCCCTTGAGAATCCCCAACACAGATGCACCTCTTCCATCCGATCAGCTTCCAGGTTAGACTCCTTCCACCACTTCTCAAGGATATCCTTCCACCTCTTCTCAAGGATACCCTTATATTCTAAAGGATATCGTAATTACCTATTTCTAGGGATTTTGGAAAATTTTATGATTCACTATTCCATGATTTGTGTACTCAAATCACTACATCGATGAAATGTGTACTCAGATCACTACATCAGTGTATACATTTAATAATTAATGTTTTCATTACACATATAAATTTATAAGGGTATGGTGTCTCATTCTTTTGTTCTAATTTTAATGATTTGTAGTTTTTATTAATATAAATTCTTCAAATATTATAGTTTCATGTATATGAACTCATAAGAAATTATATGTAATATTTATTCATTGTATTTCATGAAAATCACTCATTTTATTAAGATCATGTCAAACATGAAGATCTTATTCATCTTAATTTTTGTACACTACGTGTATTACATAAATAGTGTGTATCATGTTTCTATAAAAATGTATATATATATATAAAATGGCACACTGTTCACTTATCCTTTGCACAATAGAATATATGGGGTATCTTCTTGAACATTGCTATATAGTATGTGATCCCTAATTATTCTCCATAGAAGAAATAAGAAATACTTATCCGTACAATACAATGTTCTTTATGAATAAAATATCTACAAATGGATCTCTACGTGGGACCTCTCCTTTTCCCATGTAGTACTTCTTCCTTCTTTATGAAACTAATTCACAGAATGTGAAATTCACAATTTTACTTAATATTAAATTTCATAATATAACCATTAATCATTCTTCCTTCAACATAATACATGAGTTATTCAATAACCTTTTTAAAACACAATGAACATTTTCACTGATTTGGGGTTCCTCAAAATGATTGGGAAAATCATAAAAACACATGTATTGAATCATGCTTCTCATATGGTTTCATGGATACTAGTTCATCTCAAATACCATGACAGTATGGTTCAAATATCAAGTGGACCATGGGATTATTATTCTTCACACAACTGATGTTATTTCTGCAACTATGTATTTTTGTTTTCACTTTCGATTTGGCTGAAAGGGGAGATTTGTGGTCATTAATCAGGGTTGTGGGTGGTTATTTAGGATGTAAGATATTATGACCTCATTTTACTTGATATATCCAATATTATTATTTATTTATGTTCAATTTGATTATCTTTGACAAGTGATGTTGTTTAATAAGTATTTATTAATGGTGGTAATAATGATGATATGGTAAAAGGGTTGACATGGTGTGTATAACAGTTTACATGGTGTCTACAATAATCTAGTGTCCTGGAAATGTACATGGGAATGTACACATAGCTGATGACTTGGTTTTCCATGTAAATATACATGTCTAATCCTATATGGTGAAAAGTATGTTTTGCCAAATGGGGTGCTAAAAACATCCCATTTATACACGGATTTGTTTCATGGGTATGTCCATATGATGTGTTGGACATACTATATAGTAGGTAGTAATTAGATCAGTCAAAAAACATTCATCCCTGAAATTCCAAAATACATGGTTACATTGAAGAACTCATGTTCTAATGACATGCCTAATATGATTTCTAACTCACCTCACCTAAAAATATACTAGAACACTAGTTAAATGCAATAATTCATCCTAAACATACACTATAACATTGGTTAAATGGAAGAAATTATCCCTGTTACTGAATTCCATACACATTTGGAAAAAAAACCATCATTCAGGAACATCACTGTAATTTATAGGCTTTTCACAAAACACATATCCCTTACATGTCATGAAATTATAGTAGGAACTGATTTAATGTTGTCATGTTTATAGGTGGAATCATTATAGCTTTGGATAATATATTCTCATAACAATATAGTGGAACCCCATTCAGTGTTTTTAGGTCCACCCAGGACAACCCCCTTCTTCCTAGACCCAGGACAACCCCCTCCTTCTTGGACCCCAGTCATCCCCCACCCTCCTCCTTGGACCCCGAACAACCCCTGACCCTCCTTCTTGGACCCTAGATAGCCCCCTCCTCCCTGGACCCCAGACAGCCCCCACCAACCTTTCTGGACCCAGGACAGCTCCCCCTCCATCCTAGAACCTGGACAGGCCCCCACCCTCATCCCTGGACCCCGGACAGCCCACCACCCTCCTCCCTGGACCCCAGACATCCCAAAAATCATTATTCGTATGTGAGATAAAACACAGTAAAACTTGAAGGTCCCTCTCAAATGAGTGGCCATATCGGTTTGGGTCATTAATGAGTGGCATCCTAGTTTGGGACGTCACAATTCTGGGATATCCTTTATATAGGTCTTTCTAATCAAATATATACCTATAACTATTTATGGTCCCTCTCTAAAATCAATTGTGACATGATTCAATGAATACACCCTACCAACCTATGATCTATGGCCCCTAACCTAGGATCCTTTAATCAATGGTTAAGGTGAAACATGATATAAGGCCCCAGCCATAAACCTTACTTAATCTTGAGTTATTACAAGATTACACATTGAGCATCTTTTTCAGGTTTAGATTTTTAGAGAATTAGATCATAAAACATGCATTACATTCCACATTTAATCAAAGTGGTTACAATAAAAGATAGTATTCATTTTTCCCATCGACGAAAACATATTTAAAATAAAACATGGATTCTTTCTTAACACTTCCTTGACACTATCATCATTTCATGTACCATTCCCTTGACCTGTGAAAAACATTTCAAAAACTTGGTATGAGCATAAAAAGCTCATTAAGGGTTATAAAAATATGGAAAGGAAACATGAGTTCATATATAAATAAGAATTAAATCATACATTACCCATAAAACATAAGTACTTTAACATACATCATAAAATCATGAATAAAACATAGAAATCATAAGACATAAAGGTAACATGAGGCATTCATAACATTATTACATAGGGAGTAACCCTCTTGGTTACGTTTGGAATACCCATCACTGTATATTCCCTAAATTTATTTGGATAAACCTTAACGTTTAACTCCTTCACATTACCCAATGCATTGGAGAGCTATATCGGGCTCACCCGCCCTTAGATTATCACGGAACCACCAGTCTTCATAATAATGCACAAGAACCATAACATAATCATAACATTTCCAATTTTCAAACACAAGATATCAATACAACACATTGATATAAAAAAATTATGAAAACCATTTCCAATACCAAAATAAAAGAAAAGTAAAACATTGGATTTTTTTCCTTTTAAAAAAAATGTATGGCTTGTAGAGGAAGACGAAACTCAAATAATAGTTACGGTGGTGGAGAAGTCATTTTCGCCGCATACGTACGACAAAAAAACAAAAAACATTCCTTTTTTCGTTTAGTAAAACGCTTCGTATAAAAAAAGATTCCTTTTGAATAATAATAAAAGTCAAAGGGGTTTATACACCGTATAAAAGAAAGTTGTGTATAAAACAAAATATGTCTCAATGAAAGGAGATTGAGACGAAGTCCCATACAAAGATAATTTTTTAAATAAAATAGATCTATTATGTGTATTCACTATAAGTACACATAAAGAAAGTACAAATACATTTTACGACATAATAATATCATGACATAATTTGAAAGTATGAGATTAACCCAAAAAACGGAAATTGGGTTAAGAAGTTCCCTTACCTCGGGTCCGACATGACTCGATCGTTCTTTAATGTCCGGAATAATAAACATGAGTTAATTTATACTTTCTTAAGAACCTTTTTCAAGTTCATTATTCTATTTATATCACTTATTACCATGTCATGAACACTATGTTATTATTTAAGTTAATAACGGTCGTTTTAACGATCATTGTTACTTGAGTAAAAAATAAACTCTTTATAATTACAAGTTGTTCATGTGGTAAAATATCCATTATATCCAAAATTGTATTCATGATCTAGATATCATATATATCATATATATCCAGTATATTCATGCATTTATAATAGTACATAACATTTAGAGGTAAGAAATGAAATGCACCTCTCATGGAGACAGTAAGTCGTACATATGCATGAACGCTACTTTCATTTCTATTTTGTATTATATGGAATGGAATCATAATGATATAAAGATATATTATAATTCCAGTATAATATCATACATAATATCATTAATTAAATCCTTTATACGTCCCACATATGGAATTAACGAATCAAATCACTTTGAGGGGGCGGTAGTCCGCACTTTCTAAAATGAAGATATCGCGTTTACCCATAATGGTAACCATAAAGGTATGCCATAAATGAAAAATACAGAAGCTTAAGTAAAACATAAACATATGATATATAATATAAAAATATAGTGACATATTAATGGCCACCTTTGAAGGAGTTATATGAGTGTTGAACAATCATCGTTTCGTGAGGCAGAAATTCAACATCCACAGAAACAGTATGTTCTTTAACTCTTAGATGTAGGTGTGTGTAAGTGAAGATCGAATCCTTCTTATAAAAACATCCTAGTATATTAAATATACCGATTTTGTTACAAAAGAAAGTAATAAAAAGAGTTTAGAGGGATGGAGAAGCAAAATAAAACATAAGAACACAAGAGAAAACACTACCTTTAAAACGGGTAACTCTTTTTGATTTGAGCTCAAAGGCTTCCTTGGGAAGACTTCTGTACAAAGTGAGAATCCTACGAGTTAATGAGGGATGTGGTGAGACAAAATGGGCAGGGGTTGGTCGAGCCAAAGGCTTTGGAAGTGTGGGTAAGGAGGTAGAGGTGGGGGCCTTTTATAAGAGGAGAGGAGGGGCACTCTTGGAAAGTTACAAAATGTTACTTTATTTTCAAATGGGATTCGGATTTTAAAGGTCCCACATTGATTTATTTTGAGGATAAGGTGATAAGGGTTATAAATATACTCATCCAATAGGTTTTTGAAAAGTTTAGGTCTTAGATTTTACATTATATTTTTATTTTATTTAAATCGTCAAATAATGAGGTAATCGCTGCATCATCATGATGTCATAAATAATTTAATTTATTTAATGTCTAAAAATTATGAAAAAAATACTATGATCTAGGAAATAGTTTTACCTTTACAATTAATTTTTATAGTTAAAAATATCATCTATTTAGACAAAACTAAAAATGTTTTACTCTGGTGATACATTCTTTGTTATATTTACCTGTTAAAAATAAATAAAAGATAAAAAGTCACTTTCCCACAAAAGTGATTACATGGGGTCCCCAGGATTGGCAGAAGGCATCCCATTGTCGGCCATGAGACAATCAGTATCATTAAGATACATTTTGGTGTCATTTTTTATTATTATGATATTATTTTATTATCCTTAACTAGGTGATTACTCATTAATCAAGATAATTAAAGATAATTACCGTCGTTACTATTCATAATGTCTAAAAACAAAAGAGTCTTGATTACATAATTTGGACCTTCTGATTCCAAATATGTAATACATTTTACCAAATTTCAAACACATAAATTGCAATAATCAATTTAAAAATAATTTTCGTTGTCAAAACAAATAGCGGGTTTTTTTGAAACAATTTCTATTAAAAGTTTGGCATTAATTTATGCCCAATTCCAAAGTGAAATTGTTCCTAATGACCACCATTATATTAAATTGTAAAAATATATTCAAATTACACTTTAATATCAATTAAAAAGATAATCTATCTATATAATTAAATTAGATGAAAAAGCAGTTTTGATGTAAAATGCAGTATTTTTTCACTATTCATTAAAAAATGAATATTGTCAGAAAAATACCAAAAATTTATCCAATGTAAATTTCAAAGTCCCAATAATAAAGAATATTTTTATTTTGACAAAAAGGGCTTATAAAATTGTCAAAATTTTTATTTAAAAATGGTTTTCCATCAAAAGGTAGTAAAACAATATTTTAAAAATATTAGTGTATTCCATGCTAAAGATTGGATTTATTCTCATTTTAAGCCTCTAAAACACTATCTAATTCATTCATAGACATAGATAAAAATATCTATTATTCATTTATTATATGGGATGTTACATCCTTCCCCCCTTTTGAAAATTGCGTCCTCGCAATTTATTTACTTATCGAATAAGTGGGGGTATTTATCCCTCATTGCATTTTCAGATTCCCATGTTGCCTCTTCAATCATGTGGTTTTCCACAAAACCTTTACCTGATAAATCACCTTATTCCGTAACACTTGCTCTATGTGGTCAAGAATCTGGACCGATTGTTCCTCATAAGATAGATTCTCTTCCAACTGAACTACCTCTGGACTCAAAACATGAGATGGATCTGGCATATACTTTCTCAACATCGAAACATGAAAAACATTGTGTACCTGAGATAAACTCGGACATTAAGACACATGGTATGAAACTGATCCAACTCTCTCCAGAATTTCATATGGTCTAATGAAACTTGGACTCACCTTTCCTTTCTTACCAAATCAAATCACACTTTTCCATGGTGGTACTTTGAGGAAAACATGATCACCTACCTCAAAAGAGAGATCCTTCCTCCTATTGTCCACATAACTCTTCTGCCTGCTCTAAGCTGTTCTCATGTGTTTATGTATCAGCTGAACTTTTTCTGCCAACTCTTCTACCAATTCTGGTTCCATCAGATTCCTTTCACCCACTTCATCCCAGAAAGATGTATTTCGACACCTCTTCCCATATAACGCCTCAAATGGTGCCATGTGTATACTGGAATGAAAACTGTTATTATACGAAAACATAACCAAAGAAAGATGTTTTTCCCAACTTCCCTGATAACCCATCGAACAAGCACGTAGCATATCCTCCAAAGTCTGGATCGTTCGTTCTGACTTCCCATCTGATTGAGGATAAAATGTTGTACTAAAATTTAATTCAGTACCCAATGACTTCTGAAGGACTTTACAAAAGTTAGAAGTAAACCTGGGATCACGATCAGATACAATGGATAGGGGAACTCCATTCAACCTGACTATCTATTTAAAATACAAATGGGAAAGTTGATCTAGGGAAAATGTATCTCGTATGGCAAGGAAATGAGCAGATTTCGTCAAGCGATCAATAATAACTCAGATTGCATTATTACCTCGAGGTGTTTTCGGAAATCCCACAACGAAGACCCTGGATATATTTTCCCATTTCCACCTGGAACTGGTAAAGGATGATGCATCCCTTTTGGTAAATGCCGCTCGACTTTAACCTATTGACATGTGAAACACTTCATAGTAAAATCAGTAATATCTCTTTTCATTCCATCCCACCAGTAATACTCTCGAAGATTTCTATACATCTTAGTACTCCCTGGATGAACTAAAAACGGAGAACTATGAGCTTCACATAACAACTCTCTCTTCAACCGTGAATCACAAGGCACACCCAATCTCTTCCCAAATCTCAAAATAGAATCACTATCAATGTTTAATTCAAGAAACTTACCCTTCTGAACCAGCTTTACCTTTTTCTGCAACTCACTATCTTGCTTCTGTGCTTGCTTGATTCTGTCTAACAGAGAAGATTTCACTGATACCTGAAACAAAACAGAAGAACATCCTACACCAACAACTTCTATTCCAAAGTTCATCAAATCCTTAACCAATGGATCATGTTCCAAACACAACATTGTTAATGAAGCATTACTTTTTTGACTCAAAGCATCAGCCACTTTATTTTCTTTTCCCGGATGGTAATAAATTGTACAAACATAATCCTTGATTAATTCTAGAAATCACTTATGTCTCATGTTCAATTATTTCTGAGTGAATATATACTTTAAAATTTTGTGATCGGTATATAATTCACACTTTACTCCAGAAAAATGATGCCTCCAAATTTTTAAAGTGAAAACAACAACAGCTAATTCCAAATCATGTGTAGGATAATTTACCTCATGAGTTTTCAACTGTCGTGAAGCATAAGCAATTTCCTGATCATTCTACATTAGGATGCAACCAAGTCCGTTCAATGAAGAATCACTATAGATAAAAAACTCACCATTCCATGAAGGTAGTGACAAAATTAGAGAATTAACTAATCTTCTTTTCAATTCCTGAAAACAATCATCACATTCTTTTGTCCAGATAAACATAACACCCTTCCGAGTTATCTTAGTCATTGGACTAGATAACCTTGAAAAATTTATAACAAAACATCAGTAATAGCCTATCAAACCAAGGAAGCTACAAATATTAGTTACATTTGTGGGTCTTGGCCATTCTTCATCAACCATTGTTTTTGCCGGATCAACAGTTATACCATCTTTAGAAACAATGTGACCAAGGAAAGAAATTTGTTGCAACAAACACTCACACTTGATGAATTTCCCATATAATTTCTTTTCTTTTATGGTTTCCAGAATAACCCTTAAATGACTTTAATTCTCCTATTTACTTTTATAAAATACCAAAATACCATCAATAAAAACAACCAACATTTTTCACGTGAGTCAACTGAGCCATCACTGCAACAAACTGTTTAGTTCTGATTCTGACCATCTCATGATACTAATTTGAAAGGTTATTTCCCTTTGTATGCCTTCCCAGAAATTCTATTCTGTTTCCTCTATGAAAAACCATTATTAACACAGAAATATCTTAGGAGAATCAACATGGTAATATTCAAATGCTATATCATTTCAATTTGACCATAAAAAAATATTTTTGGATAATCATTTAATAGAATTCTAACTCCTAAAGTTATCTAAACCGACCTCTGATACCAACTATAAGGCCCCATCCTTAAACCTTACTTAATCTTGAGTTATTACAAGATTACACATTGAGGATCTTTTTAGGTTTAGAGTTTTAAATAATTAGATAATAAAACATGAATTACATTCTACATATAAACAAAGTTGTTACAATAAAAGATAGTATTCATTTTTTCCCATCAACAGAAACATACTTAAAATCAAACATGGATTCTTTCTTGACACTTCCTTGACACTATCATCATATCATGTACCCTTACCTTGACCTATGAAAAAATTTCAAAAACTTGGGATGAGCATAAAAAGCTCAGTAAGGGTTATAAAAATATGGAAAGGAAACATGAGTTCATATATACATAAGAATGAAATCATACATTACCCATAAAACATAAGCACTTTAACATACCTCATCAAATCTTGAATAAATCATAGAAATCATAATACATAAAGGTAACTTGAGGCATTCATAACATTCTTACATGGGTAGTAACCATCTTGGTTATGTTTGAAATACCCATCACAGTATATTCCCTAAATATCTTCGGAGAAACCTTAACGTTTAACTCCTTCACGTTACCCAATGCATTGGAGAGCTATATCGGGCACACCCACCCTCAGATTATCACGGAACCACCCGTCTTCATAATAATTCCCAAGAACCATAACATAATCATAATATTTCCACTTTTCAATCACAAGATATCAATACAAAAAATTGATATAAAAACATTATGAAAACTATTTATAATCCAAAATAAAAGAAAAGTAAAAAATGGTATTTATTTTTCTTTTAAAAAAATGTTTGGCTTGTAGAGGAAGCTGAAACTCAAATATAGTCACGGCGGTGGAGAAGTCGTTGTCGCCGCATACGTACGAAAAAAAAACAAAAAACATTCCTCTTGTCATTTAGTAAAATGCTTTGTATAGAAAAAATATTCCTTTTGAATAAGCATAAAATTCAAAGGGGTTTATACATCGTATAAAAGAAATTTGTGTATAAATCAAAATATGCCTCAATGAAAGGAGATTGAGACGAAGTCCCATAGAAAGATAATTTTTTAAATAAAATAGATCTATTATGTGTATTCACTATAAGGACACATAAAAAATTACAAATACAAGTTAGGACATAATAATACCGTGACATAATTTTAAAGCAAGAGATTAACCCAAAGAAAGGAAATTGGGTTAAGAAGTTCCCTTACCTCGGGTTCGACTTGACTTGATCGTTCTTTAATGTCCTGAATAATAAACTTGAGTTAATTTCTACTTGATTATGAACCTTTTGCAAGTTCATTATTCCTTTTATATCACTTATTACCATGTCATGAACACTATGTTATTATTTATGTTAATAACGGTCGTTTTAACGATCATTGGTACTTGAGTCAAAAATAAACTCTTTATAATTACAAGTTGTTCATGTGGTAAAATATCCATTATATCAAGAATTTTATTCATGATTTAGATATAATATATATCATATATATCCAGTATATGCATGCATTTATAATATTACATAACATTTAGAGGTAAGAAATGAAATGCATCGTTCATGGAGACGATAAGCCGTATGTACGCATGAACGCTCCTTTCATTTATATTTCATATTTTATGGAATGGAATCATAATCATATAAAGGTATATTGTAATTAAATTATAATATCATACATAATATCATTAATTAAATCCTTTATACGTCCCACATATGGCATTAACGAATCAAATCACTTTGAGGGGGCAGTAGTCCACACTTTCTAAAATGAAGATATCACGTTTACCCATAACAGTAACCATAAAGGTATTCCATAAATAAAAAATACAGATTCTTAAGTAAAACATAAAAATATTATATATAATATATATATATAGTGACATCTTAATGGCCACCTTTGAAGGTGTTATATGAGTGTTGAACAATCATCGTTTCGTGAGGCAGAAATTCGCCATCCACAGAAACAGTAGGTTCTTTAACCATTAGATGTAGGTGTGTGTAAGTGTAGCTCTAATACTTATTATAACAACATCCTATTATATTGAATATACTGGTGTTGTTACAAAAGAAAGGAATAAAAATAATTTTGATGGTTGGAGAAGCAAAATAAAACATAAGAACACAAGAGAAAACACTACCTTTAAAACGGGTAACTATTTTTGATTTGAGCTCAAAGGCTTCCTTGGGAAAACTTCTTCCCAAAGTGAGGCTTCTAAGAGTTATAGAGGGATTTGGAGAGACAAAATGTTCTGGGGTTGGCTTATCCAAAGGCTATGGAAGTGTGGGTAAGGAGGTAGAGGTGGGGGCCTTTTATAAGAGGGGAGGAGGGGCACTCTTGGAAAGTTACAAAATGTTACTTTATTTTCAAATGGGTTTCGGATTTTAAAGGTCCCACATTGATGTATTTTGAGTCTAAGGTGATAAGGGTTCGAAATATACTCATCCAATAGGTCTTTGACAAGTTTAGGTATTAGATTGTACATTATCTTTTTATTTTATTTAAATCGTTAAATAATGAGGTAATCACTGCATCATCATGATGTCATAAATAATTTAATTTATTTAATGTCTAAAAATTATGAAAAAATAATATGATCTAGGAAATCATTTTACCTTTCCAATAAATATTTATTGTCCAAAATATCATCTATGTAGACAAAATTAAAATTTTTTACTCAGGTGATACATTCTTTGTTATATTTACTTTTTAAAAAAAAATAAGATAAAAAGTCACTTTCCCACAAAATTGATTCCATGGGGTCCCCAAGATTGGAACAAGGCATCCCATGGTCGGCCATGAGACAACCAGTTTCATTACGACACATGATGGTGTCATTTTTTATTATTATGATATTATTTTATTATCCTTAACAACCCGATTACTCATTAATCAAGATAATTAAAGATAATTACCGTCGTTACTATTCATAATGTCCAAAAAAGAGTCTAGATTACATAATTTGGACCTTCTGATTCCAAATATGTAATTCATTTTACCAAATTTCAAACACATAAATTGCAATAATTAATTTAAAAATAATTTCCGTTGTCAAAACAAATAGCGGGTTTTTTTGAAACAATTTCTATGAAACGTTTGGCATTAATTTCTGCCCAATTACAAAGTGAAATTATTCCTATTGACCACCATTGGATTAAATGGTAAAAATATATTCAAATTACACTTTAATACCAATTAGAAAGATAATATATCCATATAATTAAATTTGATGAAAAAGCAGTTTTGATGTAAAATGCAGTATTTTTTCACTATTCATTAAAAAAATGAATATTGTCAGAAAAATAACAAAAATTTATCCAATGTAAATTTCAATGTCCCAATCATAAATAATATGTTTATTTTGACAAATAAGGCTTATAGAATTATCAAAATTTTGATTTAAAAATGGTTTTCCATCAAAAGGTAGTAAAACAATCTTTTAAAAATATTAGTGTATTCCAGGCTTAAGATTGGATTTATTCTCATTTTAAGACTCTAAACACTATCTAATTCATTAATAGACATAGATAAAAATATCTATTATTCATTACATACATGGGATATTACACATGATGAGTCCAAAACTAATATTGATGCGATCCTCATCCTACTCCTCATCCTGATCTCCCTGAAGAAATTAAAGTATAAAACTCATGTAATCCCAACAAGACACTTAAGGATTATGCATTACTTTATAAACATCCAATATCTTACTGGTAAATCCTTTAATATAGGAATTAGAAATTTTGTATCTTATTTTCTTATATATACTTTTTGTTTTATTTCTTAATATGATTCTCATATAGAGTAATGTGTCAGTTATTCTTTTATTTAAAGTAAAAAATTGTCATTTTCCTAAATATTTTTTGATTGAAATTAAATACTATTGAATTGCCTTGAAATGAATTTTATCAATATTTTTACAGACTGGATTGATGTTGGATATACAAAAATAATTGGACTTCAATCGATTTTCAAAATAATTTTAACAGGTTTTTAGATTTTGCATTTGACAAGGCTTTAGATAGTTGTCGCAGACACTGCCCAAGTTCTAATTGTGTTGGAAGATCATGGTTGTGTCGTGAAGAAGTTATCTATCTTATAACCAAATATTCTTTCCAAACAAACTATTATGTATGGTGTCATATTGGAGTGAAAATAGAATCTCAAAATGTAGATGATCCAAATGAATGGACTAAATTGGAGAGTTTGATATATGATCAGCTTCCATTTATTCGACATCATGAGAAGGATAGGATGTACAAACAACACTATTTAAATACATGCATTCATTATGCATCCAATGAAAATGAAAATTTTGATAGGGTGAAAAAACTTAATGATTTTGTGAGGACTTCGGTATATCGGCAATGTGGTAAAATGAAAAAGTTGGAATTTTCAATCTGTTTATTTCATGGGATAAATTTGTATGGGATTTCAAATACTACTATTGATTATATTCTTACCTTCTTGAAGGACTTAATTCAAGATGATGCATATATTTTCTCAAACCACTATATGTCATGGAAGTTAGTTGATGAACTTGGATTCTAAAAAAATCATGCTTTCCAAAATGATTGCAACTTATTTTGGGAGGAAACTGCTGAAAGAAATGATTGTATCAAATGTGGAAGCACCCGATGGAAGCCAAAAGATGATGGAACACCATCTCATGTGACACAAAAATTAATGTGCCACATTCCATTGATCCTCAGATTACAGAACCTTTTCATGTCTAATGAAATATCAGTAAAAATGTGAAGGCATGACACTGAGGAAAATAATAATAATGAAGAGTTGGTTCACCCTGCAGATGGATTTTCATGGTAGAGATTTGATTCTTGATATCTTTAATTTTCATCCGACGTGCGTAATGTGAGACTGGGTCTTTCATTTGATGGTTTTAATCCATTTGGGAATATGATTACTTCACACAACACATGGCTGGTTTTCATACAAATTTATAACCTTCCCCGATGGTTGTGTATGAAAAAGCCATACACTATCTTGAGTATACTTCTATCTGGCCCTTCTGATACCAGAAATGATATAGATGTATACATGAAACCTTTAATAAAATATTTGAAACTTCTTTGGGATGTGGGTGTGCCCACATATGATGCATGTTTGCAAGACATATTTCAGATGCGTGTTGTGCTTATGTGGATGATCAATGCTTTTCCTACATATGCAATGATATCTAGATGGAGCATAAAAAGAAAATTTTCATGTCCTATTTTTATGAAGAATAATCGATTGATAAGTCTTAAATGTCATCGTAGTTTTAGTTTTATGGGACATCGATAATTCTTCCCATTGATCCATCCATATAGAAACAATCGTCGAATATTTGACTATACCATGGAGACTGATGATCCACCTCAGTGTATGTCTAGAACTGATGTGATTAATGAATTGAAAGATTGTAGTTATTCATTTGGGAAGGGTGTAATGAAATCTAGAATGAGGAAAAATATTTCCAAAGATACTTGTTACAATTGGAAGAAGAAGGGTATATTCTTTGAGTTTTCGTATTGGTCACCCAACTAGTTACGTCATTTCTTAGACGTAATGCACATTGAAAAGAATATAGGTGAAATGTTGCTTTTGACTATTATAAATGTCAAGGGGACTACTAAATATGATTTAAGATCTTGGCGTGACCTGGTAGAGTGGGGGATCCGACTAGAATTGTGTCCTATCTGTATAAGTGAAAATAGATGGCAAGTTCCATGTGCTTCTTATGTGATGACACCTGCTGAAAAAAATCAATTTCAAGAAGTTCTAGAGACTATTAAGTTTCTTGATGGTTATTCAATAAATATATCAAAATTGGTCAACATAAAAAGGTTGAAGATGAAATTTTGAAGACTCATAATTATCACATCCTTCTTAATGAGTTGATACCAATAGAAATTAGTCATCTCTTGTCCAATAATGTATGAGTCTTAGTTATTCAGTTGTTCTATTTGTTTAGAGATCTTTATGATAAGATGTTGTCCAAATCCTTCTTGTAAAAACTATTGGCAGAGAATCCATTAATTTTGTGTGAGTTAGAGAAAATATTCCCTCTATAATTTTTACATGCATGTTGCATCTGACTACCCATCTTCTGATCGAAATACTTCTTGGAGGACTAGTTTCTTTCCATTAGATGTATCCAACTGAAAGAAACATGTACACATTGATATCATATGTTTGGAATAGGAATTATACCAGAGGTTCTATTGTGAACGATTACTTGGCTCAAGAATGTATGAATTTATGCTCAATGTATTTGTTTGATCTTACTATGAGAATAAACATACCAATGTGAAATGAAGTAGAACAATATGAGAAAATTGAACCCAATTTTCCATCACTTTCTCAGACAGAAAGAATTCTGGCATCATATACATTGACGACATTATGACTTGTAGAGTGAGAGATGGCACATCACACAGTGTTGTTCAATTTTTATTTGTTCGATTAGTATATAAAGTAAGTAAATTGTACATGCATCTCTTATCATATATCATGTAATTTTAAATATTTGTTAAACTATTATTATTTATTTCTATAGGGAACATAAGGAATTGATATATAGAAAGCATTGTTCTTTATCTTTGAGAAGGAAGGAGAATTTGCCTAGAAAAGGGTTTTATTCTAGGATGAAATTGAAGGTAAAAATATTTCTTTAATAACTAAATAAAAATAATATTCAATTAAGTTTACTATTTGTTTATATTTTTGGTATCGAGTTTGCCTACAAGATTTGTTTCTGAGGAAATAGGTGCTTTGGATTTTGGTCCTATTACCACAGTTCGTGCTTGTAAATCACTTGTGATCAATGGATACACATTTATTATCACTAAACGAGCAAGAAAAATGAGAACACAACATGATGGTGTTTTGCTAACTTCCACAATAGACTGTTATGATAGTTAATTGAATAATAGACCTTGTTCTGAAAATGTAGCTTATTATGGAGTCGTGGAGAAAATAATAATTTTGGATTATTACTTGCATGGTCGAGTCACGATGATTAAATGTCGATGGTTTGATTTAATGATGAGGCAAGGAAACTTTATTGATGATTGTGGATTTCTAGTTATTGACATGACACACACTCTTTCCACTGATGAACCATATGTATTGACATCAATGGTGAAACAAGTTTTTTATTTCAAATATCATCATCATCCGAAATTCTATGTAATTATTGAAGTAAATCCTAGACATGTTTCTTATGATAGCGATGATGAAGTTGACACTACCCCTACTGTAATAGGAAGTAATACATGTATTACTTCTGGTGACTCCAATAGCTCAATTGTTAGAGTTGAGTGTGAACCCGAAGTTGTGGTGGGAAATATATAGAATCATACAGTCATGTTTTCACAAACATGTTTCACCTACATCATTTTGAGTGTGTATCCTAGTATTTTCCTTCAAACCACAATAAATCGTCTATTTCTTTATGTTTTTTTATCAAAATTGTTTTTCTATATTTTGTTTTTTGGGTTACACATTATTTTTCTGTTTCTAATTAATTCCATATTTTTTTCATTGAAGGAAATGATACCCATTGAAGAGAGGCGGTGGAGAAAGATGATAAAAAATAATCATCACATGACACAGATGGGAGTTCCTCCACTCATCCCTGTTGTGAGTATTTTATTTCAAATATATATATTTCAATAACTTATAATATCATTTGTTTAATTTTGTGTTAACCTTTTTTTCCGAATCCACCCCCAAGACGAGAGATATATGACAAGGAGCCTGATATTGCTTCCAGTACAGAGGATGGTGGTAGGAGGGGGTGGTGTCAATGTTAGACGATCATCTGGTTGCCCTGGTACAAAGGCCGGTGGTATGAGGGCTCATGGTGTGAGAGTTAGACGATCCACTGGTCGTACCTGAATATACTATGCCCCTACCATAGATATATCTTCTAGGCCTCATTTTGATCCTTGTGTGTCTTTAGGGACACATAGGATATTTACGCCTCTGATTTATCCTCTACCAATTGGCCAGACGTATATGCCATCATCTTTTGCTTCTAGTTCATTATCTCTGAGCTATTATATTCCACCTTCTTCGACTCCTACTCTAACATAGTATGTGGCTGAGGAGAGTACACTGAGGGACACTACACCTGTACAACATATTACTTTAGCTTCTGCACGTCCAGTGACGCCCATTGATCCGACTACCATAGGTATATTTATATAACTCTAAGAAATTTTTATACCAAAATTTATTTTTATTACAAGTTTTACTAATATTTTTTCTTTAATAATAGATTCATCTACTGATAGGAGGCGGGGGAGGGGGCGTACTCGCTAGCGTGCAGTATGGAACCACTAGACACAGTTGATGGTTGAATAAAATGATGATGGACAGATGATTGATAAATCTGGGTTAGAATGTCGGGGATTTTTGGCAATGCTAGCCAAATACTCCGACATCATTCCAGTCATCCCTCTCTCTTGAAGACACCTCCCACACAAAGTCAATGATAATGTGTGGGCACAAATATGGGAAAAAATCTATTGGATTTAATGGAGTATTTTTTGTATTTATTTTAATTAATCTATTGGGTTTCAGCTTAGGATTAACTTCCCTGGTGGAGAAGGTGCACGAACAGCACATTTAAACGAGCTCGAAGAGATTTAGAGAGCTTATAAGCATGAGCTGTATGTTGTATTATGTAATAGAGTGGGCACATAATTGGATACATTACCTATCGTGGATGACTACCCAATAGAGAAATATCGCCAAATGATTACCCATTGGGCGAATTCCAAATTTAAGGTATTAATCTCTTTTGAGTTATTTAAATGACAAATTTCTTATTTTGCATTAATATTATCTTATTTATTATTAAACATTATTTTAGATTATTCTGAAAAAACAAAAAAATCATTTATTCAATGTAATACCTCTACACTATGGGGTGAACTATTATGTAAGATCATGAGAGGCAACTGGTAAGATATAGTTGTTTATAATATTTCTTTTGGACTTTCCCTTTTTATTATTTTCTACTTAAATTATGCGATTTATTGAATATTGAATATATGATTATACTTTCACTTTATATTGTTTCAATGTCCTTATAGAAGCACAAATTGAATATTTAAGGACGTATCTCTCGAGAAAAATTGTTTTTCTTGAGTAGAAGAAAAAAATATGGAACTATAGTTAATGAACTGACACAATAAAATATTGTAAGTTTTAATTTGTTTATTTCAAAGTTTAATATCTATTTTGAAATTTAATAATCTATTATTATTTTTAACATGCTACTTTAGAGGCCCTTTATAACCAAGAGCTAAAAAATTTAGGGCCACACGACCATTTATTTTAGGTTTTTGTAGATGACCACTCTAGTAAAGTATGCTGACGACATGGTAAGAATATAGTCCTGACGAGGTATTGGTCCTCTCCAGGAATCCTTTCTAGTACCACCAAGTTGGAATAGGTCGAGGTGCATGAAAGACACTCTGATAAAAGGGTCATAGAGTTGGAAGAACAGGTTCAAACGATGGAGAATGAATTTATGAAACTGATTAAACCTTTATCTCCATCACTTCCACCAGAGGCCATCACATGCTGTTAGACATATATGTCATCGATGGGTGCAATTTCCAATGCACCAGGTGAATGTTCTAGTGGAGGTCAAGATGATGACGCTCAGGGTGATGACGAGTATACTGAAGAGGATGAGGGTGAGGATGAGGATGAGGACGAGGGTGAGGATGGGGTCGAGGGTGTGGATGGGGCCGAGGGTGAGGATGGGGCAGAGGATGAGCCTTGGGATGATGATGAGGATGACGACGAGGACCAAGATTGCAGCGAGGATGTGGATGATGATGACAATGGTGATGGTGATGGTGAATAGGGGCAGATCGATCCATTACAATATTGAAATCTATATAACTTATTAATTTTGAACATGGTTTTTCACTTTGGTATGGATATTTTTGAATTTAGTATAACTCATTATTTTTGACCAAATATGGAAGCCTAATAATTTTAATGGTTTAGAGGTGAGTGATGCTATATGAGATTTTATGGGTTATTGTGAGGAGTTTCCTTTCCTTTAATTTATTAGTTCATAAAACATAAGTTGGTGGTGCATATATTATATAATTGGAATTGGTAAAGAAAAATGTTGGTCTTGGATTTCTGAGTTGGTTATTTGGACGATATTATCTATCAAAAGTGGGTATATCTCTATTGACTATGGGTTTATTTTCTAATCGACTAATGTATTTATTAAACTAACCATGCAATACATATTTCCCATAATTCAAAAGTACCACACAAATCATAGATAGACACTACAGACCACAAGACACCCATGGGAGACATCCCATCAGGTAGAGTCCCTCTTGTAGCCTCTTAAATTTAAGAATTATTTAAATTGAATTAATCTTCTTTCTTAATTTTTCTTAATTATATTTAATTTATTATATTGAATATGTTTTCATTAAAATAATTGTTTCATTTGATAAATAAGGTCACGTTTTTATAATAAAACCCCTCCAATGGAGGTGCACTGTCTGCATAAACTGACAATGATAGTTTAGGGTGTGATAATTTGACTCTTAATCAGTAGTTTCAACTACCTAGTACCACTTTTAAAAACAAAGAATATAAAATATATAAATTTATCATACTAAAATCCCAAATCGAGAGTCAATTTTTTATAACATAAGATCAGTTTATATAATGTGAAGGAAAAATAAATAGTATTTAGTTGGAATCATGGCCAGAAGATGCTACCCTGCGGATGTTGTTGGACCGGGCCAACATGCCGCGGTCACACCGCAGTAATGACGTGATTTGGCCCTGCTCTAGGAAGACACCATGTAGCGATTTTTAGTCTTTTCAGAATTTGATATATGATACATAGATAGATTTTTAGATACATTAACCACCCTCATTCATGGACCCTGGACATCCCCCCCCCCCACCCTTCTCCATAGACCCTGGAAAGCCCCCCGGAATGCCCCCACACCCTCCTCCCTGGACCACGGACAACCCTCTAGACAGCTCCTCAGATAGCCCCCACACCATCCTCCCTGGAACCTGAATAGCCCCCAGATATCCCCCCAACCATCCTCCCTAGTCCTCAGATCCCAATATAATATCTCTTCATGATTCACCCTAAATCCCATCCGAAAAGATGGTTTTAGAGCTCCAGAAGAAGATGAGAAAAGAGTGAAAAACCTTATAAAAAAGAGGAACCAAAGAAAGGATTATACTCACCTGGATCATAACTCTACACATGATGGCACTCAAAACTCCCAAGTGATGTGTATGAGTCAACCCCTCATCAATATGAGGCACGGTGTGGCCGACAACACTCAAACTGTCTCACTTTTCTTTGAAATGGACATCATTTTAAGTGAAAACAAAAACTAACATATGGAAAACCGACCAACAGCATTCAGATTCTATTGATACATTAGGAAAAGAATCCATGGGTCATTTGTGATTTGTACGATTCAACCCCGCCTCAATCCGAGGCACGGTGTGGCAGGTACCACTCAATGTGTATTTCTATTGTTTAAAATGGATATGCTTTTAAGTAAAAACAACTAGCATATAGAGAACCAACCAAACACATTCAGATTGTGTTGTTACTTTATGAAAATGATCCAAGGGATATTATTTACATGTACGAGTCAACCCTACCTCAATATGAGGTGCAGTGTGGCCGACACCACTGAAAGTGTCTCTCTTTTTGTATCAAAAGGACATCATTTTAAGTGAATACAACAACTTACATATGTAAAACCGACCAAAGGCATTAGGATTATATTAAAACATTAATAAAATGATCCATGGGTCATATGTGACATGTACGAGTCATCCCTGCCTCAATCTGAGGGCTGGTGTGGCTAGCATCACTTGAAATGACTCAGTTTTATTTGAAATTGAGAAGATTTTAAGTGAAAACAGCAACTGGCATATGGAAAAATAACCAAACGCATTCATATTGTGTTGATACATAAATCAATGATCAATGGGTCCTTTTTGACATGTATGGGTCAACCCCACCTCAATCCGAGGCATGGTCTGGCCGGTACCACTCAAAGAGTCTCTCATTTATTTGAAATGTATATCTTTTTAATTGAAAACAAAAACGGGCATATGGAAAACTGACCAAACGCATTCAGATTCTATTAATAATTTATGACAAGGATCCATGGGTCATTATTGATGGTACGGGTCAACCCCGCCTCAATACAAGGATTGGTGTGGCCGGTACAACTCAAAATGTCTTTCTTTTGTTTAAAATGGATGCAGTTTTTAGTAAAAACAACTGGCATATGAAAAACCATCCAAACACATTCATATTGTGTTGATACTTTTGAAAAAATATCTATTGGTCATTTGTGACATGTACGAGTCAACCCCACCTCAATCCAAGGTGCGGTGTGGCCGATACCACTCTAAGTGTCTCTCTTTTGTTTCAAAAGGACATCATTTTATGTGAATCGACCAACTGACACATAGAAAACCGACCAAGGCATTCAGATTCTATTGAAACATTAAAAAAAATATCCATGGGTCATATGTGACATGTACGGGCCAAACCCACCTCAATCAGAGGGCCGGTGTGGCTGGAACCACTCAAACTAACTCACTTTTGTTTGAAATGGACATGATTTTAAGTGAAAAGAACAACTGGAATACAAAAAACTGACCAACCACATTTAGATTGTGTTGATCTATTAGTACAACAATCCATGGGTCATTTTTGATGTGAATGAGTCAACCCTACTTCAATCTAAGGTGCAGTGTGGCAGAAAACACTCGAAATGTCTCTCTTTTGTTTAAAATGGACATCATTTTAAGTGAAAAGAACAACTAACATACGAAAAAACTGACCAAATGCATTCTGATTCTATTGAAACTTTTGGAAAACGATCCATGGGTTATTTTTGATGTGTACGAGTAAACCCCGCCTTAATCCGAGGCACAGTGTGGACGGTACCACTCAAAGTATCTCACTTTTCTTTGAAATGGAAAACATTTTAAGTGAAAACAACAACTGGCATATGGAAAACCTACCAAACGCATTCATATTCAATTGATACTTTAGGACAAGGATCTAGGGTCATTTGTGACGTGTACTAGACAACCCCACCTCATTCTTGAGGCACGGTATGGCCGGTACCACTGAAAGTGTCTTTCTTTTGTTTAAAATGGATACACTTTTATGTAAAAAAATAGATATATGGAAAACTGACCAAACAAATTAGGCATGAGTTGATACTTTAGGAAAATGATCCATGGGTTATTTGTGATGTGTATGTGTCAACACTGACCTCAATACGAGGCACGATGTGGCTGACACCACTCATTGTGTCTCTCTTCTATTTCAAAAGGACATCATTTTAAGTGAATACAAAAACTGACATTGAGAAAATAGACCGAAGGAATTATCATACCATTAAAACTATAGTAAAAAGATCCAGGGGTCATATGTGACATTTAAGAGTCAACCCCACCTCAATCCGAGGCACAGTATGGCCAGTATAACTCGAAATGCCTCACTTTTATTTGAAATGGATAGGATTTTAAGGGAAAACCGCAACTGGTATAAGTGGAACCATCCAAATGCATTATTATTGTGTTGATAGTTCAACCTAATGATCCATGGGTCATTTTTGAAGTGTATTAGTCAACCCCGCCACAATCTGAGGAACGGTGTGGTTGGTACCACTCATAGTGTCTCACTTTTATTTGAAATGGACAACATTTTAATTGAAAACAACAACTAGCATACAGAAAACCGACCAAACGCATTTGGGTAGTGTTGATACATCAACAAAGCGATCCATGGGTCATTCTTGATGTGTATGAGTAAACCTATTTTCAATTTGAGGCGTGGTGTGGCTGTCACCACTCAAAGTATCTAACTTTTTTTTTTGAAATGCACATTATTTTAAGTGAAAATAAAAACTGACATACCGAAAGCTTACCAAACTCATTTGGATTCTATTGACAAATTAGGACAAGGATCCATGGGTCATTGGTGATGTGTATGAGTCATCCCCGCCTCAATCTGAGGCTTGGTGTGGCCGGTACTACTCAATGTTTCTTTCTTTTTTTTAAAATGGATTCTCTTTTATGTAAAAACAACTGTCATACGGAAAAATGACCAAAGGATTTTGGATTGTGTTGATACCTTAGGAAAATTATACATGAGTTATTTTTGACATGTATGAGTCAACCCCTCCTCAATCTGATGCGTGGTGTGGCCGACACCACTCAAAGTATCTCTAATTTGTTTCAAAAGGACATCATTTTAAGTGAATACAAAAACTGACATACAGAAAACAATCCAGAGGCATTCAGATTTTGTTGAAACATTAGGAAAACAATCTGGGAGTCATATGTGTCGTGTAAGAGTCAACCACGCCTCAATCTGAGGGCTAGTGTTTCTATCACCACTCAAACTGTCTAACTTTTATTTGAAATGGACATGATTTTAAGTGAAAACAACAACTGGCATACAGAAAACCAACCAAATGCATTCGTATTGAGTTGAAACTTTAGGAAAACGATCTATGGGTCATTTGTGACTTGTACTAGTCAACCTAGCCTCATTCTGAGGCATGTTATGACCGACACCACTCAAAATGTCTCTCTTTTGTTTAAAATGGACATCATTTTAAGTGAAAACTACAACTGACATATGAAAAAATGACCAAATGTATTCGGATTCTATTTAAAATTTAGGAAAACAATTCATGGGTAATTTTTTACTTGTATATGTCAACCCCAACTCAATCCGAGGAGTGGTGTGGCCATCAACACTCAATGTGTCTCACTATTCATTGAAATGGACTGCATTTTAAGTGAAAACAACAACTGAAATACGGAAAACTGACCAAACGTATTTGGATTTTGTTGATACTTTAGGATAAGGATCCATGGATCATTTTTGACATTTACGAGTCAACCCCACATCAATCTGAGGCACAGCGTGGCCGGTACCACTCAAAGTGCCTTTCTTTTGTTTAATATGGATTATCTTTTAAGTAAAATCAACCAGCATATGGAAAACCAACAAAACACATTTTGTTTGTGTTGATACTTTAGGAAAATGATTTAGGGGACATTATTGACATGTAAGAGTCAACCCCACCTTAATCCAAGGGGCAGTGTGGCCGAAACAACTCAAAGTGTCTCTCTTTTGTTTCACAAGTACATCATTTTATGTGAATACAACAACTAAAATTTGCACTCATCAACGATAGTCGCAAAATCTTTTTCATGGGTTGGGTAGTTTCACTCATGGGGTCATAAGTGATGAGACTCTTAAGAAAATAACCTATCACCATATATTATAAAAAATACAAGTACAATGCAAAATGCATCACAAAATGTTGCATACCCAAATCTAGGTTCCAAAGTAAAAAATTGGGATTTGAGCCAATTTCAAACTCTTATTCAACTATAATAAGTATTTATCATATTATTCTTCCTATTATAATTTAATGGGGAGGTGGGGGAGGGGGGTTGTGCTGTTTGGGGGGTATACCATGGTTGAGGTGAATTACTACTGGAAGAGTGGTTGTCATATTAAGATTGAAATGGGTGTAAATAATGGTTGAGTTATTGAAAATGTTATTAACTCTACTGGATGATTGTTCTCATATGAAGATTGAAATAAGAAATTATAGTACATGACATTGTTGGAAGTCTTTGACGGTTTTATGTGTTTTTTGGTACTATTTTAGGTGTTTTTATGCTATTTTATGTCTGTTTGTATGTGTTTTTTGTGTTATTTTTTATGCAGGTGTATAATGGAGGGGCTACTGGAGGGGCTGCTGTGCAATAGATCTGGAAGAACCCAATACCATTGGTTTTAATCTGTTGGTATACATTGAGAGAATATTAAAAACTATCCCAACGGTTTGAAAACCATTGGTATAGTGTTTAGTCTTCAATATTTAACAACGGTTTCTTGAAAACATTGGTAAAAATGTTATACAAATTTATACAAACGGTTATCCTACAAATGTTGGTAAATCAATACATATAGTGGGCTATACCAACAGTTTAGATCAAATTGTTGTTATAAGGATTTCCTCATAGCTTACTGCCCTACGGTTTGGAAAACTGTTGGTATAGGATATACCAATGGTTTTCAATCCAATACCAATGCATTAAAACCATTGGTATAACCTTCTTTTCTAGTAGAGACTTATTTTTATTAGGTAATTCTCTCTATAAGTCTTTTAGTGTAAACCTATGGAGGATATCTAAAAAAAAGTTATTGTTTATAATTGAGAATTTTTGTTTTTTAATTCTTTGACCTCATCAATAATATTCCTAAAATATGATAATATTATATTTTTTTTATAATATATACATATATGATATTATTTTAATTTAATTTCTATATGCATACCCTCTTCCATCGAATGGGTAACAAAACTGTTAATCATTTGTACAACAAACTACCGTCTAGAGAACCGATTTAATTCTCTTTCCATCATAACCTCTCACATTGGAATATAATTATTGTTTTAACATTTGTAAATAAAATTTATGAAATAATTATACTTCTATAATAATTATATATTATTTTACTTTTTACCTTCAAATCTATTTGAAAACAATAATGTCGACCATGCATGTGTGTTGACTACAACCTCCACAAAGCAATGTGAAATATTTTTCAATTTACTTTCAAATGTTTGGTAATAATAGTATATTTAATTAATATATTTTATATATAAGATATCAAAACTATTTTATAAAGATTAATTTATATTGATCATTCTTTATTTCATCCAACAATATAATTTAAACAGCGTTCATGCATACGTGCGGTCTATCGTCTCCATGAACTGTGTAATTCATTTGTATCTATAAACTTAATATATTAATATAAATAAATATATAATGAATATATAAGATAAATATATCAGGTTTAGCAGTATGAGTATGATATAACTATTTAAATGTAAAAAAACTAAAAACACCAATATATCTCAAATAGTATGATCCTTACTATATAATAATCCAATACATATGATCCTTACTATATAATAACATATTCTAGTCTCTTATGTACTAACCCAAAATAGAAAGACAAGGAAAAGAAATCCATGGTACTATTTTTGGACGTCCCCTGCTCAGTCCACTGATTTGTGTCCAAACATAGAGGACACATGGACTCAAGTGTTCCACCCCATACACTAATGGTTAGTGAATAATAGTAAAGATCTATGGTGGTATAGTGGGGAGACTATACAATAAATATAATAGTGGATATAATGGAATATAATATACCAAAAAATGAATTAGTAATAAGGTTGTGGTAGAAAATATTCCATCAAGATAATAAAAAACATACAAAAGCAATTGCCAGAGTCATATACAAAACAATCATGTCAGAATACTATGAAAAATGGGAGTAAATGGATCATAAAAAAAATAAATAAATTGAAATTTTAATGAAAAATTTAAAAAAACACTAAAATATATCTCTAATAGTATGATGATCACATCTCTAACCTCTCCTACCATACTCTATCCTTGTATAAAAAATCAGGAATCCATAGATGTGGGTCTCTATTTTTCCCTACATTAAATAATGAACTTTTTTCATGTACCCATCAAAATCTCAAACAGGGTATAAATAAAAATTATTAGGCCACCTTCAATAGTGTAAATCACATTCTTTGTGAATATAAAATGTGTATTTTTCAAGTAAAAAAAATATAATGAATAAACAATATATGTTGTTATGGGTTCCTTGTAGAGAACATGTCAAATACTACCTTCTTTTTCCTAAGATGGAAATTCATCTAATCAATTTATTTTTACATTTATTTTTACCTAACATGGAAAAAAGGTATACAACCAATACATCCATATATAGCGATGATCAAATAAGGTTCCATAATTTACATGTAATTTAATTTATAATGTAGTCAAAATCAATAGGGGTGTACCTTTGGACTTTCTCCCTAAGTTGAAATGTTCTACCCAAGCCCTAGGAGCATTTCATAGGAACCCTTAGTGTGACCGCTAAAGGGATACCAATGAATAATCCATGTCGGTTAGTAATATATATAATATTTAAAGTCGCATCATCTAATGAATTCAATTTAATTTTCAAAAATATCAGTTAACCCATGATTCCATGCTATAGAATCCTCAATTTGAAAAAAAAGATCAAATATAAGTGTAGTGTTCTACATGGTAGACAAATTATTGAATTATTTTTCACCCAATGATTCCTTATAAAGAAAAACACTATGGGGTTCAAAGTATCACTCATAGAATATGACACCTATAAAGTAATTCAAATCTATAACCACATTAAATCATGGAATAATAATTAATAAATTTTCCATAATTATAATGATTTCCATTATCAAACATTATAATTATACAGGATCAAGGAGACATGGTTGTACAATTCACCTTATTGTTAATATATTAGGCCCCCATAGTTATAAAATAGAGTCAACAAAACTTATAAGGTTCTTTAATTACACGGCCTAGGATTGAGGTCCTAGAAACATATCACGTCATTCCTTTAAATTTAATTGATCCATCCCATTTATAAAATCTAGTTAAACAATCCTCAGGGTTGTTTTGATTATATCATAAGGTAGTTTTTTACCTATATTAAAAATATACACACCCTAATGTATAGATTACATCGAGGTAGGAAACCAACAGTGATAAAAATTAGTTTGAAAGGATAATACCATCTTTGTGTTAAAAAATTTATAATAGTAATTTGACAATAAAATACCTTCAGATATATGTTTTGTTTAATGGTATGATGACACGTGTTATAGAAATCAAAAAACTTTATGAAAATAGGATTAACAGTTATTTTATATTGGTAGAAAAATTCTCATCCATTATCTACCTTCAAATTTATGCTAGAACAAGAGAAATAAAAAAACCCGAAAAACTCTCTAAAAATGTGATATATAATATATCATGTAAGGGACATCTGATACAAAAAATAAAATAAATAAAAGAAGGAAATGGAGTCTTAGACTTATAGAAAAGCTTCCAAAGTGTCAAACGAAACTTCAATCAGATGTCAGTAAGATAGGATCCATACAACCCATAGAGAAAGGAAAAAGGATAGATCTCGGGGATAAAGAAGATATTGTGCATTTGAAGGAGGAAAAATGGGTTGATTTTATAAAGGTTATAGAGGGAAATGTAAATTTTCTATTTTAAAAAGGGGAGCACAATTTTCTTATATAGATGAAAAAGATATGTGGAAACCAAGTGGTATCCTACATATGGGATTCCATTCATTTCATGGACAAGGATGAAATTTAGAAAAACTATGTGAAGTCATGGTATACCTAATCTCTATAAGATCCACCCCTCAGATCATAGATATGTAAGTGGTTTGGGGAAACTATTTGGAAACCATATAACACACACATGGAATTTTCTATATGTTTTTTGAGGTAATGGAGCCTCCCTAAAATGGTTAAAAAAATCCATTATTATTCTATACCGTTTCACATAGTTATGAAATATAATTATCACTAACCATGCACTAACTATTTACATACACCTTTTTCTCAAAAAACTGGAGGATTAGGCTCTGAATAAGCCCTAATAGCTTCTGAAACCTTTTTCAATCCCCTAGGTTATGCTACAAGGATAAAATAAGTGGTTTAAAATAAAATTTAAAACATGGGTATGTTGAAAAACTATGTTCAAACATTCTACGTCCAATGATGTATGAGGTTGTGTTTGAGACTTGTATTGTTATTTATAACCGATCTATTATGATAAATAGATTTACAATAATTACATTATTGTTTTAACCCTTCATCTCACCATCTCCTAAATATTCCCCATTTAGTTACTCTAATTTTTTAAATTATTATTTTTCTTTATTAAACTTATTTTTAATTGTGACACATATTAATTATTTTCATTAATTTTTACACTTTTATAAAAAAAATTCTCTAGATAACATGAAATATATTAAAGCTAAAAACATCAATTTTTTCTACTTGATTTAATTAATGTATTATCCATATTTCTTTATTATCATTTATTTATTTGTATCCTAAATTTTATATTCCCTTTCAAGATTTAGATTTTTATTATTTTTTTATTAAATACGTTCACCAAATAATTATATTTTTCCTTTTATATCTATCTCAATTTGAATTCATTCCACTCCAGCATCATTAAAACTGGATTAATGTGATGTTTTATATATATTATCTAAGAAAAAACATCATAAATTGAAAAAAAAATATTATGAATTTTATTTTTATTTGTAGTTATATTACTCTATATTCTACGGAGGTGATTCTTCTTATTCTTTCCCCATTTATGTTTATGAGGTATCTCTCTATCTGATTCAAACTATGATTCTTCAACCATATTCCTTGGAAATTATTTTTTTAAATGGATAGAGTTACTATAGTTATAACATTTTAGTGTGTTCTTGCTATCTCTCTTCAACTATCCCTTTTGAATTATATTTATATAAGAGAAAAATGACTAATTTATTCATCAACCTCATAACAATCTATATGACATTATTCAGAAATGTATTCCTCTTTATGAGTCTATTTTATTATTTATTCATATTCAATTTTATGATTTTAATTCGGCATGAAAACATAATTTTACACATCTCATACACTTTTATAATGTTCTGAAACTCATATAGTTCAAAATACTCTCTTTCATCCAAGGGTGATGTATTTTAAATAAACTGATCACAAAAAATCCACTTCAATTTTTTGAAAATGATAGAGTCATCCAACTTCTCATTGAAGTCTAAAACATTAATGACTATATCAATTACTTTGGTGAAATTGTCATGAATATATTTTTTATCAGCCATTTTTATGTATTATATTTGGATCCTCCAAATATATAATTTAGATTCATTGAATTTGACATTACCTTAATAGAGGCTTAAAAATTTATTATAGATATCCTTTTATTCTAGTGGACCATGACATTTTTTTGATCTTATCTAATTGTGACATCAGGATGGAATTTTGATCCATTTTTTCAAACTCCATGTATCTATTATTATCTTATGTTATAATATATTTATTATTAATTGGAGGGAAATCAATAGTTGAATTATATATAACTTCTAGTCAAATTAATAAGAGATAGGGTAGTTTTGTATTCCTTCATTAGTGATAATGTTTCACATCAAATATGGTAACAACTTGGATATTGACTGACTAAAGATTCAACAATTAATAGAATTCATCATTGATCAATAAAGTGGAAATTGGATTTGAAAACCCATAAAATATCCCAAAATAGGAAAAAATTGAGAATGGGGTGGGAAGGGGTAAATCATTGGTCACTTTTTATTAATTTTTATTCAATCCAATTCATCCTTTTGAACTTGATATGGTTATATATCAACTCAATATTATCTTTAAACCTAAAATTATGTAAATTTTTAATAAAAGAGATTTTTTCACACAATATTTTCTTGTTTATGAATAAAATTATGCTCCATGATACATTGTTTAGACCCCCTAACCCAACATATGTTCATTACTATCAAACAAGAGACAAAAACCACAAAAAAAATCATTCTGATCAACTTATATTCCTAATATGTTACTATACTAATACATTCCTCTATAAGATTTAACTCTTTTCAACAATGTGTACCTAAAACAATGATATTCTTCCTATATTTATTTTATTATCCACAACATGGGAATACAATATTTTACTATTATAAGATGGATTAGTTGGTTTCCATGTGTAATTCCTCAAGAGATTCAACAATACTTTTCTTTGGACTTTTCTCTTTTTCTAGTGTGATATGGATTCTACACTGCTTCATAATCTTTAATAAATATATTGTATCAACTATCATAATTATCTAAAAACATTCCCTTAGAGAACATATAATTATTTTTCACTTAAATTAATATAAAAAAATGTGTATATAAATTTATGTTGACTATCATCGTAATAGTTTCCATATTCATAGAAATATAATGATCCTTGATATATGTATTTTTAAGCCCATTAATTTGGTGGATTACACCCAAATAATAAACACATTTTTGTTGGACATAATTCTATCTTAAATTTCTGAAATAATTATCTTCAAATATTATCAATCAAATTACAACTGATAGGCTTTGGTTTCTTATCCCTTTTTATGTGGATTGCATCAATAAGCTACCACAACTTATTATTTCAGTCATAAATCATGATCAGATATTGTAACATCCCAGGTAAATAATGAATAAAACATTTTCATATTTATTAATATTTACGAATTTAATATTAATTTTACTTTAAAGGTGTTTCTATGATCGATAGCGTACCCGATACGCAACGATGATTTCCTTTGAAAACTTACGTTCCACACTAGTAATAAAATAATATTATTTTAAATGGTAGTTAAAATGAAGCCATTGTATTGGCAGTAATGGATAGAAATAACTAAAATTTGATTATATATGTCTTTAAATGTTTTTACATTTATCCAATAAAAGAAAAAGGCTTAAAATACGGAAAGAATTCAATTTTAGGCGTATATGCCCTAGTTTTCACTAAAGGTTCACTTATCGCCTTTTGATGGAAAACCATCATTAAATATAGTTTTTTTCACTCTTATAAATTCTATTTGACCAAATAAAACTCTTCTTTAGAATCGGGACATCAAAATTTACATTGTGTAAATTTTTGGTATTTTTCCGATAAAGTTCCTTTTTAATGAATAGTATAAAATGTTGTATTTTATTTCAAAACCTCTTTTTAATCTAATTTTTTAAGAGGATTAGATTATATTTTGAATTGTTTTTAAAGTGAAATTAGAATATATTTATACCATTAAATCCAATAGTGGTCGTTGTAATTAATTTTTCTTTGAAATCGGACTTAAACTAGTGTCAATCTTTTGATACTTATTGTTCCATAAAAACATGCTATTTGCTATGACAGTGGGAATTAATTATTAAATTAATTAATGAAACATATATGTTGTGAATTTTGTAAAATGGAATTCATTTTTGAATACATAATATAAAATATAGCTTAGGGTGAAGTTTTAGTATTTTCCTGAAAAACTTCAATTTTTGATGAATAGTGAAACCACAAAGTGGTACTTATAAAAACTGATTTTTCGTTTAAATGAAATTTTACCACTTCTGTGTTTTGAATTTCAAAAATCTGACATACATGGTTGTTATTAAGAGGTAAAATGTGGTTCAATGAGATTAAAATATTTTTTTGGTGAACAGTAACTTTTAAGTTCTTAAATGCGATTAGAGGTATTTAGTGGAATATAAGGAAAAATGATATTATAATAAAATGAAAATACCTTGACACATGTCCTACCCTTATTGGATGTGTCATGGCCGACCAAGACAAGCCATGGGTAAACATGGGGACCCCATGGAGCCACTTTGGTTGGGAAATGGCATAAATAACTTTTTATTAAATGTTAAAGTAAAAATGACACAAACAAGAGATGTTTTAATAAACACTTTTTACATGGGGATATACAAGTCATATTTTTGACTATAAATATTCATTAGAAATATAAAAAGATTTAATACATCATGATATTTGTTTTATAATTTTTAGACATTAAATAAACTAAATTATTTATGACATCATGATGATGCAACGATTACCTCATTAATAATGGATTTAAATAAAATGGAAAGATAATGTAAAATCTAAGACCTACACATGTCAAAAACCTATTGGATGGGTGGATTTTGAAGCATTATCACCTTACCCTCAAATTATATCAATTTGGGACCTCTTAAATCCGAAAACTATTATTAAATAAAGTGACTTTTCTTTACTTTGCAAGAGTTCCCCTCCTCTCCTCTTATAAATGGCCCCCACCTCTACCACCTTACCCACACTCCCAAAGCCTTTTTCTCGGCCAACCCCTGCCCATTTTGACTCTACACATACCTCTCTTATTCCTTGAAGCCTAAATTTGGGCATAAGTCTTCCCAAGGAAGCCTTTGATCTCAAATCTAAGAGAGTTACCTGATTTTAAGGTAATGTCCTCTTTTGAGTCCTTTTGTTTTATTTTGCTTCTCCAACCCCCTAAACTCTTTTTATTCTTTTCTGTTGTAACAAATCTAGTATCCTAAATATACTGGGATGTTTTAATAAGAAGTATTCGAGCTACACTTACACACACCTACATCTAATGGTTAAAGAACATACTGTTTCCGTGGATGGCGAATTTCAGCCTCCCGAAACGATGATTGTTCAACATTCTTTTAACACCTTCAAAGGTGGCCATTAAGATGACACTATATTTATATATGATATATAATATGTTTATGTTTTCCTTAAGCTTTTGTATTTTTTATTTTGGTCATACCTATATGGTTTCCATTATGGGTAAATGCGATATCTTCATTTAAGGAAGTGCGGACTACCGCCCCCTCAAAGTGATGTGATTCGTTAATGCCATATGTGGGACGTATAAAAGAAGGATATAAAGTTATTATATATGATGTTATATGGGAATTATAATATACCTCTATATCATTATTATTTCGTTCCATTAAAGTATGAGATAGAAATGAAATTAGCGTTCATGCGTACGTACGGCTTACTGTTTCCATGAATGGTGCATTTCATTTCTTATCCCCAAATGTAATGTACTATTAAAATTACAAGTATATAATGGATATATATAATGAATGATACATCTAAATGATGAATATAATTCTGGAATTAAAATATACATACCTCTCATTTAGTTTTAATTCCATTAATATGAAATAGAAATGAAAGTAGCGTTCATGCGTACGTACGGCTTACCATCTCCATGAACGGTGCATTTCATTTATTACCTCTAAATGATTATGTAATATTATAAATACATGTATGTGCTGGATATATATGATATATATGATATCCAAATCAGGAATTCCATTCTGGATATAAAGAACCTTTGACCACACGAACAACATGTAATTGTATGAAGTCCACTTTCGACTTAAGAACCAGATATCGACAAAACAAACATTACTAACTTAAGTGATTACATAATGTTTATAACATGATAATAAATGATATAAAAGTAATAATGAAAATGAATAAGGTTCTTAAGCAAGTATAAATTAACTCAAGTTTGTTATTCAGGATGTTAAAGAACGATCGAGTCAAGTCGGACCCGAGGTAAGGGACTTCGTCTCAATCTCCTTTCATTGAGGCATATTTAGTTTTATACACAACTTTCTTTTATACGGTGTATGAACCCCTTTGAACTTTACTTTTATACAAAAGGAATCTTTTTCTACAAAGCGTTTTACTAGACGACAAAAAGGAATGTTTTTTTAATGTACGTGGTGACAACGACCTTTTCCGCCGCCGCGAGTATTATTTGGTCTTTGGCTTCCTCAACAAGCCGTATTGTTTTTAAAATAAAATAAAAACCATATAATCTTTTATGTATTTTGGTATTGCAAATGGTTTCGATAAATGATTCTATTATGTGAATATATTAAAATGATATATTGTGATTGAAATGTAGAAATGTTATCATTCCTTTATATTGGATTTATGTTTTATGATTTTATATTGGTACTTGGACATTTTACGAGTGGTTACGTGATAAACCATATGACGGGTGGTGCCGTGAATACCAAGACGGGTGGTTACGTTATAACCTCCAATGCATTGGGTATGGAAGTCGTCCGTATGGCTATTCCATTAAGTATGTATGGAAGTTGGCCATATGGATATTCCATTAAGTGATATGTGTGGAAGTCGACCGTATGGTTATTCCACTTAAGTATGTTTATGTCCCATATTACCTTTATATGTTATGTGTTCTTTATATGGGTTTTATGGTAATCCTTTGGTTAAAAATAGGAAAGTAATGATATTTTTTTCAGTGAATATTTTTTACTACTTCATCAAGGTGAAGGTATTACTTTGATAAAGTATACATGGTTTATTTGATGTTTGAAAAACTAATAGTTTTTATTCATTGTGTATCCCTTATGGAATTTTTTATGATCACCCCAAGTTTTTTTGAAATGTTTTTCACAGGACCTAATGTGGAATAGGGTCAAGGATGGGATCAAGGGAATTTCATGCTATATAAAACATGTAACTAGACATGTCTCTTTTTAAGAGTTTTTTTATTCTATGGAAACTTAGTAGAAGTGTCTACTTTGTAATCCTTTGAGATGTAATAGCTATGTTCTAATTCTCTAAAACTCTAAACCTGAAAATATCCTCAAAGTGAATTATTCATTTAATTCAATATTAAGTAAGGTTTAAGGTTGGGGCCTTATAGTTGGTATCATAGGTCGGTTTAGACAACTTTAGGAGTTAGAAAATTGTTAAATTATAAATTATTTTATGGTATGATTGAAATGATATAGCATTTACAGATTACCATGTTGATTCACCTAGGGTATTTCAGTGTTGAGAATTGTTTTTCGTAGAGGAAACAGAGAAGTTTTTTTTTGGGAAGGCATACTGAGGGAAATGACCTTCCAAATCAGCATACTGAGATGGTAAGAATCAGAATTGAGCAGTTTACTACAGTGATGGCTCAGTTGAATCAGGTGATCAGTGGTGGTTGTGTAATTGATGATATTTTGGTGTTTTCTAAAAGTAATAAGGAGCATGAAATTCATTTAAGTGTTATCTTGAAAACCTTAAAAGAAAAGAAACTATATGGAAAATTCAGCAAGTGTGAGTTTTGGTTACAAAAAATTTCTTTCTTGGGTCACATTGTTTCAAAAGATGGCATAAGTGTTGGTCCAGCTAAAAGAAAATTTGTTGAAGAATGGCCAAGAACCAAATATGTAACCGAGATCTGTAGTTTTCTTGGTTTGGCAGGTTAATACCGAATGTTTGTTGAAAATTTTTCACAGTTATCTAGTACAATGACTAAGCTAACTCGTAATGGTGTTAAGTTTATCTGGACAAAAGAATGTGATGATTGTTTCCATGAGTTGAAAAGAATATTGGTGAATGCTCCAGTTTTGGCACTTCCTTCTAGGAATGGCGAGTTTGTTATATAAATTGATGCTTCGTTGAAGGGACTTGGCTGTGTCCTTATGCAAAATGATCAGGTAATTGCTTATGCTTCACGTCAGTTGAAAACTCATGAGGTAAATTACCCTACACATGATTTGGAATTAGCTGTTGTTGTTTTTGCTTTAAAAATTTAGAGGCATCATTTGTATGGAGTAAAGTGTGAAATATATACTGATCACAAAAGTTTAAAATATATATTCACTCAGAAAGAATTGAACATGAGACAGAGGATATGGCTAGAATTAATCAATGATTATGATTGTACAATTCATTACCATCCGGGAAAAGCAAATAAAGTGGCCGATGATTTGAGTCGAAACAGTAATGCTTCATTAACTGTGCAACATTTGGAATGATATCCTTTGGTTTTTGATTTGATGAACATTGGCATGGAAGTTGTTTGTGTAGGAAGTCCTTCTGTTTTGTTTTAAGTATCAGTAACATATTCCCTATCAGACAGAATCATGCAAGCACAGAAGCAAGACAGTGAGTCACGGAAAAAGGTAGAGCTGGTTTAGAACGGTATGTTGCCTGAATTCAACATTGATAATGATTGTGTTTTGAGGATTGGGAAGAGAATGTGTGTGCCTTGTGATTCACAGTTGAAGAGAGAGTTGTTATGTGAAGCTCAAAGTTCTCCGTTTTCAGTTCATCCTGGCAGTACTAAGATGTATAAAGATCTGCGGGAGTATTACTGGTGGGATGGAATGAAAAGGGATATTGATGATTTTACTGTGAAGTGTTTAAATTGTCAGCAGGTTAAAGCAGAGCGACAGTTACCGAAAGGGATGCTTCAGCCTCTACCAGTGTCAGAGTGGAAATGAGAGAATATATATCAATGGAATTTGTTGTGGGATTACCAAAGACATCTCGAGGTAATAATTCAATCTCGGTTATTGTTGATCGCTTGACTAAATCTTCTCATTTCCTTCCTATACGAGATAATTTTTCCCTAGATCAACGTCTTCGTTTGTATCTCAAAGAGATAGTCAGGTTACCTGGAGTTCCTCTCTCCATTTTATCTAATCGTGATCCCATGTTTACTTATAACTTTTGGAAAGGCCTTCAGAAGTCGTTGGGTACTGAATTAAATTTTAGTACAGCTTTTCATCCGCAATCAGATTGGTAGTCAGAACGAACAATTCAGACCTTGGAGGATATGCTACGATCTTGTTCGATGTATTATTAGGGAAGTTCGGACCAACATCTTTCTTTGGTTGAGTTTTCTTATAATAACAGTTTTCATTCCAGTATACAGATGGCACCATTTGAGGCATTATATGGGAAGCGGTGTTGAACTCCAACATTTTGGGATGAAGTCGGTGAAAGGAAGCTGATGGGACCAGAATTGGTAGAAGAGATGGCAGAAAAAGTTCAGTTGATTTAGAAACACATGAGAACAGCTCAAAGCAGGCAGAAGAGTTATGCGGATAACCGGAGGAAGGATCTATCTTCCGAGGTAGGTGATCATGTTTTTCTCAAGGTTTCTCCATGGAAAAGTGTGATGAGATTTGTTAAGAAAGGAACATTGAGTCCAAGGTTCATTGGACCATATGAAATTCTGGAGAGAGTTGGATCAGTTGTATACCGAGTGGCTTTACCTCCGAGTTTATCTCAGGTACACATTTTTTTTCATGTTTCGATGTTGACGAAGTATATACCAGATCCATCTCATGTTTTGAGTCCAGAGGTAGTTCAGCTGGAAGAGAACTTATCTTATGAAGAACATCAAGTCGAGATTCTTGACTGAAGAGAGCAAGTGTTGCGAAATAAGGTAATTCACCAGGTAAAGGTTTTGTGAAAAAACCATATGGTTGAATAGGCAACATGGGAATCTGAAAATGCAATGAGGGATAAATACCCCCACTTATTTTGATAAGTGAATAAAATTGCAAGGACGCAATTCCCAAAAGGGGGGAAGGATGTAACATCCCAGGTAAATAATGAATATAACATATTCATATTTATTAATATTTACGAATTAAATATTAATTTTACTTTAAAAGGGTTGCTATGATCGATAGCGTACCCGATACGCAACGATGAGTTCCTTTGAAAACTTACGTTGCACAGTAGTAATAAAATAATATTATTTTAAATGGTAGTTAACATGAAGCCGTTGTATTGGCAGGAATGGATAGAAATAACTAAAATATGATTATATATATTTTTAAATGTTTTTACATTTATCCAATAAAAGATAAAGGCTTAAAATACAGAACGAATTCAATTTTAGGCGTACATGCCCTAGTTTTCACTAAAGGTTCACTTATCGCCTTTTTATGGAAAACCATCAATAAATATAGTTTTGTTAACTCTTATACATTCTATTGGAAAAAATAAAACTCTTCTTTAGAATCGTTACATCAAAATTTACTTTGTGTAAATTTTTGGTATTTTTCTGATAAAGTTCATTTTTTAATCAATACTGTAAAATGTTGTATTTTAATTCAAAACCTCTTTTTAATCTAAATTTTTAAGATGATTAGATTTTATTTTGAATTGGTATTAAAGTGAAATTAGAATATATTTATAACATTAAATCCAATAGTGGTCGTTGGAATTAATTTCACTTTGAAATCAGACTTAAACTAGTGTCAATCTTTTGATACTTATTGTTTCATAAAAACACGCTATTTGCTCTGACCGCGGGAATTAATTATTAAAATAATTAATGAAACATATATGTTGTAAATTTTGTAAAATGGACTTCATTTTTTAATTCGGAATATCAAATATAGCTTAGGGTGAAGTTTTGTTATTTTTCTGAAAAACTTCATTTTTTGATGAATAGTGAAACCACTAAGTGGTACTTATAAAAACTTATTTTTCGTTTAAATGACAATTTTCCACTTCTGAGTGTGGAATTTCAAAAATCCAACATACATGGTTGTTATTAAGAAGTTAAATGTGGTTCAATGAGATTAAAATATTTTTTTTGGTGAATAGTAACTTTTAAGTTCTTAATCGCGATTAGAGGTAATTAGTGCAATTTAAGGAAAAAATGATATTATAATAAAATGAAAATACATTGACACATGTCCTACCCTTATTTTATGTTCCATGGCCGACCAAGAAAATCCATGGGTCAACTTGTGGACCCCATGGAGCCACTTTGGTTGGAAAATGACATAAATAACTTTTTATTAAATCTTAAAGTAAAAATGACACAAACAAGAGATGTTTTACTAAAACAATCTTTACATGGGGTTATACAAGTCATATTTTTGACTATAAATATTCATTATAAAGATAAAAATATTTCCTACATCATGATAGTTTTTTTATAATTTTTACACATTAAATAAATTAAATTATTTATCACATCATGATTATGCAGCGATTACCTCATTAATAATGGATTTAAATAAAATGGAAATATAATGTAAAATCTAAGAACTAAACATGTCCAAAACCTATTTTATGGGTGTATTTCGAACCATTATCACCATATCCTATAATTATATAAATGTGGGACCTCTTAAATCCGAATACCATTATAAAATAAAGTGACTTTTCTTTACTTTCCAAGAGTGCCCCTCCTCTCCTCTTATAAAAGGCCCCCACATCTACCACCTTACCCACACTCCCAAAGCCATTGTCTCGGCCAAACCCTGCACATTTTGGCTCTCCACATCTCTCTCTTACTCCTTGAAGCCTCACTTTGGGCAGAAGTCTTCCCAAGGAAGCCTTTGAGCTCAAATCTAAGAGAGTTACCCGATTTTAAGGTAATGTCTTCTTTTGAGTCCTTTGGTTTTATGTTGCTTCTCCAACCCGCTAAACTCTTTTTATTATTTTATTTTGTAACAACTCCAGTATCCTCAATATACTAGGATGTTATTATAAGAAGTATTTATTCTAAACTTACACACACCTACATCTAATGGTTAAAGAACATACTGTTTCCATGGATGGCGAATTTCGTCCTCCCGAAATGATGACTGTTCAACATTCTTTTAACACCTTCAAAGGTGTCCATAAAGATGACACTATATTTATATATGATATATAATTTGTTTATGTTTTCCTTAAGATTAGGTATTTTTCATTTTGGGCATAACTATATGGTTTCCATTATGGGTAAACACGATATGTTCATTTAAGGAAGTGCGGACTACCGCCCGCTCAAAGTGATGTGATTCGTTAATGCCATATGTGGGATGTATAAAGGATGGATTTAAAGTTATTATATATGATTTTATACTGGAATTATAATATACCTCTATATCATTATTATTTCTTTCCATTAAAGTATGAGATAGAAATGAAAGGAGCGTTCATGCGTACGTACAGCTTACCGTCTCCATGAACGGTGCATTTCATTTCTTATCCCCAAATGTAATGTACTATTAAAAGTACATGTATATAATGGATATATATAATGAATGATACATCTAAATGATGAATATAATTCTAGAATTAAAATATATATACCTCTCATTTAGTTTTAATTCCATTAATATGACATAGAAATGAAAGTAGCGTTCATGCGTACGTACGACTTACCGTCTCCATGAACGGTGAATTTCATTTCTCACCTCTAAATGATTATGTAATATTATAAATACATGTATATACTGGATATATATGATATATATGATATCCAAATCAGGAATTTCATTCTGGATATAAAGAACCTTTGACCACATGAACAACATGTAATTGTAAGAAGTCCACTTTCGACTTAAGAACCAGATATCGACAAAATAAACATTACTAACTTAAATGATTAAATAAGGTTTATAACATGATAATAAGTGATATCAAAGTAATAATGAACATGAATAAGGTTCTTAAACAAGTATAAATTAACTCAAGTTTATTATTTAGGACTTTAAAGAACGATCAAGTCAAGTCGGTCCCGAGGTAAGGGACTTCATCTCAATCTCCTTTCATTGAGGCATATTTCATTTTATACACTACTTTCTTTTATATGGTGTATAAACCCATTTGACCTTTACTTTTATACAAAAGAATCTTTTTCTATGAAGCATTTTACTAAATGAAAAAAAAGAATGTTTTTTGAAAGTACGCGATGACAACGACCTTTTCCGCAACCGCGAGTATTATATGGTCTTTGGCTTCCTCAACAAGCCGTAATATTTTTAAAATAATATAAATACCATATACTCTTTTATGTATTTTGGTATTGAAAATGGTTTTGATAAATGATTCTATTATGTCAATATATTAAAATGATATATTGTGATTGAAATGTGGAAATGTTATAATTCCTTTATATTGGTTTTATGTTTTATGATTTTATATTGGTACTTGGACATTTTACGGGTGGTTACGTGATAAACCATATGACGGGTGGTGCCGTGAATACCAGGAAGGGTGGTTACGTTATAACCTCAAATGCATTGGGTATGGAATTCGGCCGTATGGCTATTCCATTAAGTATGTATGGAAGTTGGTTGTATGGCTATTACATTATGTGATATGTGTGGAAGTCGACCGTATGGTTATTCCACTTAAGTATGTTTATGTCCCAAGTTACCTTTATATGTTATGTGTTCTTTATATGGGTTTTATGGCAATCCTTTGGTTACAAAAACGTATGTAATGATATTTTGTTCAGTGAATAATTTTTACTACTTAATGAAGGTAGGGGTATTACTTTGATAAAGTATACATGGTTTATTTGATGTTTGAAAAACTAACAGTTTTTATTCATTGTGTATCCCTTACTGAGCTTTTTATGCTCACCCCATGTTTTTTGGAAATGTGTTTCACAGGACCTAATGTGGAATAGGGTCAAGGATGGGATCAAGGGAATGTCATGCTATATAAAACATGGAACTAGACATGTGTCTTTTTAAGAGTTTTTTTATTCTATGGAACTTAGTAGAAGTGTATACTATGTAATCTTTTGAGATGTAATAGCTATGTTCTAATTCTCTAAAACTCTAAACCTGAAAAGATCCTCAATGTGAATTATTCATTTAATTCAATATTAAGTAAGGTTTAAGGCCAGGGCCTTATATATATCATGCTATTATTTATTTCAATATTCAAATAATTCCATAATCATAATAATTCCATTAACTAAAACTTATAATGGGTATTATTTAATTGTTTAAAACCCTTTAATATTACTCCAATATTTCATAGAATTAAACCACAATTCCACATATTAATTATACAAGGATTTAAGGCATTCTATTTTCTTCATAATGATTTTAATGAATGACCATGTTCAAATTATCATTTCAATAAATGAACATAATAATTGATAATTACATAAATCATGGACGAATTAAACTCCTCAATTTCTTCATGGTGTATATAAATCGGTCACATCCTATTTAATACATAAAATATCCGGATTAACTAATAATACATTAAACAGAATATCCCAATATCATGTGATATTCATTCATTGAATGTGTAATAATCATGAATTTCTTGCCTCTATACAATACCCAAATAACATGAGATGATCATATAAAACACATAAATATTAGGATGAACAAGATGAAATGTATTCTTCAACATTGTTTCATATTCATGTAAGTATCAAGATCCTATTTATTTAATGATAACACAACTCATCATCATGAAATTAGTGAATTAATGTAATGACTTATAATTATAAATCAATTCTCATTCATGTAGTATAATCATTATGTATGTTTTGGAAATCTAACCTCACTCATCCCTTATCTCACACGTGAATGAATACTCTCTTTTCTATTCAGGTAAGATTTAATTATTAGTGTGGCTGATCAAGTTGCACTTTCAGTCACTTTGTTATCTATATGTCATTTATGGTTAAACATAGGGTTAATTAAATAAAATGTGGGTTTTCATCATATCCATAATTTGGTCTCCTTGAGTGTTGAATTCAGACCCTCACAAGGTCAAAACTGAATCCGAGGTTGATCGATTGAAAGATGTGTAGTCATTACTTTTGATCTAATTCGATCCAAATAAGTCACATGGTTTATTTGAGTGTTTACATGCATGAGGATCCTTTTTTTAATTATATGTAAAAATAGTTTTTATGGTCATAACATACCATGTGGTAGATCTATGACTACACTAAGAGTTGATCTTAATGTTTTCATGTAGTCAGTTTGTAAGGAGTAAGATGATCCCATACTTTATCAAATGGAGAAGATAAATTTTATCATATTGACATGATTATTTCCATATCTACTTAAGAATAAAAAAATTTACCCACACTTTATGATCCCACATTTATCCTCTTATTATCAACACTATTTTTAATATTACATTATGTTTTATCCAGGTATGGAGATGGAATCAGTGTCACACCTGGAAACACCATCACACACCACTAGGGGTTTGAGTACATATATACCTCATCAATCTATTTTTATAAATCTATTTGCGTAGTACATTCCAACCATTATTTGAATCCTTTTCCTTATCTATGTCTGTTCAATGCATCCTTACTATTCTCCATGGGATAGTTAAGGCATCATATCTTCTAAATGGTTGACTTTGGTCCCATATATTGATGAAGTGGGACCATGTTTTATTATTCTTGTATAATTATTTTATTTTATTTTCCATAAAGTAGTTATTTAAATATTCAACTTAAAATTCCATATTATTCTACACATCAAATGCCAACCTATAATTATCAAATTCCACTTTTTTAAATTCATGAATTTATTTATATAAATTCAAAAATTATTTTCTCAAATAATTCATCAATTAAATATATGAAAATATATTTTCATGGCCCAAAAAAATAATCAATATTTCCTATCATGATTCAAACAATGTTTTTATTCTTCGATATTATTGAAACCTTCCTTGGATAATTGATACCATTTCAAAATATTTAATATAATCAAGGATAATTTCTCTACAATGATATACAGTTACAGTAAATTAATCCACAACAATCATAAATTAATCTTCAACATAGAAACCATAATGTATTATTGAAAAAAGAGGCAACAATTAGTCTCAATAAATATGTTAACACTTTTATCATTTTCCAATACATTGGGAAGATATATCAACCTCTTAAATCCTGAGATCTATATAAAGAACACCTTTCATCATTTATTATTACCCTATACCATATCAGAAAAAATTACATCATATAACCATATCAACATAAGACATTTTAAAAACTCACATGTAAACATAAGTAAACATGCATTTTATTGGCACATAATTATAAAAATAAATAACCATTTACTTAGAAAACTCATAAAATATAAAATTTATAAAAGAACATGGATCATATTTTTTTTGAAAAATTTAGACCTTATAGATGAATATTGATAATATCATAAAAATATGATGGCATGAAAATTCATTCATGTGAATTTTTTTAATTTTTTTCCACTCTTTTAAAAAGGGTAAAAAATTTCCCATGAAGATACCATTAAATATCATTTTTAAAATATCTATAAAAAGGAAACGATAATGTAAGATGAATTTAAATAATTGTTATATAATTGAATAGAAAATTATTTAAACATTTTTATGATTATATATATTGAGTAAAAGGTAGATATTGATGAAAAATAATTGGAATAAAAATATTAGTACATGAATTTATTGAAAAATTCGTTACAACTTTAATAACTTTTGAATCAAATAAGAATTGAAGGAAAGAACCTGAAATTTATTTTTATTCCACTATAATTTTGGAAAATTATTGATTGAAAAAATAATATATAATTTTAGACACTACAAAAATGGAAGTGTGCTGTAAAAATGACATGACTATCAATGAAAGTAAATTGAGATTATAATTCTATTACCTTAATTCTCGGCTCACATTGCCAAGATTATACATTATAATTTAATATACATATATTAATTATGTATTTTATTAATAATTATTTTAATTTTTATTACTTTTCTATTATTACTTTATTTTCATTTAATACAATGTTTTATTTTGTTAGTAAATTAGTTAACTTTACATCGAATGTTTTGAAGTTGTTCAGTTTATAATGTCAATAATTAACATAGTGGGTTGACCATATTCATAGTAGACATGGTTACATTATCTAAAAAAATTAAACAATAAATAATTATAATTTTTATACATTTATTTTTCATTTATAACAGTCCAAGTAAAGAGTAAATTAATAATAAACCACATGACATTTTTGAGGTGGTGGTCCACTCATACACATGAGCGATATTATAATATTTCAATATAAGAAAAGGTAACAATTTAGGTGATATATAAAAATTATAAAATAATTTATTTTTGAAAAAATATTATATATATTAATTTATTCATTATTAATAATCATCTATGTTATATGATGATGAAAAATTAAACATATCACTTTTTAGATGTGGTAGTCCACACATATACATGACGGATGTTTTAATTTCCTATAGTATGGATGGAGTGGTAGAAATGGTTTAATGTTATCATATGACATATTATTATGTCTAATCTAGATATTAAATTATGTTATAATTTATAAAATATTACTTAGGGTTTTCAAATATGAAATAGTCTTCAAATAATTTGGTTAACACTTATACCACCCCATTAGATATCATACATTAGAATACACCTTAAGCATTCCAGGATTGGTATATTGGTGAGACCAAGGAAACTAAAATGCATAGATGATAATTGAGGGTAGTTTTTGGGACTATATTGGTCAATATATAGTGTTCATATTGTGAAAATAAGTAGCAAGGTGAGGGGTTAATTTTATAAGTTTGATGAGTGGAACTCTAGTAAATATAATTTCTTAATATAAAAAGGGATACCATTATTATTGAAACAGGAAAAAATTGATAATTAATTTGGTATGTCCTATTTTAGGTCATGATTTCCATTATATTATATATTTATGAGATTTTTTCGATTGTTATAAATTCTTTATTATACTCCTTAATAACATATTTTTTAGATGAAATGATTTAATATATTTTTAATTCTTTCATATATCATAATCTTGAAATAAATGTTACGATATTAATAAAATTGATATTTTCTATATTCAAAAAAAATATCAATTATATCAAAAAATATCATAAATCAAAAAAACGTTAAATTTGATCTGTTGAATTAAAATATTATGTTCATTTCATATAAATCTAATAAAAAAATTATAAATGTAATTTTTAATTAAATCCTTATAATTCATGAAAAAATTGTTTCAATCAAACTATTTCTTCTTCAATTGAAAAATATCATAAATTAACATTATAGAATATGACACCATAAAATATAATCAATAATATTAATAACATAAGAAGATAAAAAATTATTTACATTACTTAGTTTTTTAATATTTATCACTATATTTAATCCTTCATAAATTCTACAATTTTTTTGGCATATAATAAATAAATTTAAAATAAAAACTTTTTTAAAAACCTTTCATATTATAATTTATAATCATTTTGAAAGTAAATATCAACACCATTTTATATTTATCTATTTTTTATTTTATATATTATTTTTATATTTACTCTTCAAAAATAATTTAATCATATATTGAATAAAATATTTTTTTTTATTCTTCAATTCATATCATGTGTTTTTTGTGGGATGATAGGGCATATTCCAATGATGTTTAATATGAATTTAAATAGAAATAATTTTCATTAAAATTGATTACATCATGGTTGATTGTATTCTAAAACATGATATTTTTTTAGTATTAGTGAACACAAGTTTTAATTAATAACCATGAGTGTTTATTTATGGGTTATGACATTTTACAAATAACATTCATAAGTTATACTTCTAAAAACAATTTTATTTTTAGGTCTATCAAGGAAATTTTTTATTAATGGAATCATCTTTCAGTACTTACCGCAGTCATTTCTCTCAAAAATAATTGAACAATTTCATCCATCATGGATGAATTTTTTAATCTTTTGGAGGATTTTTTTCAAAAAAAGAATTTGTTATTAAATACTTTTAAAACCATAAAAATTATACATTAAAACATATCTTATCTTGATTAAAATCATGAATTATAATTTATTTATTAAATAAACATCATGGTTTTGAAGAATATCAATTTTTATTTTTTTTCATTATTCTAAATGTAACACCTCGACCCTAGTTACCTAGAGTCGGTGCATTATTACATAACATTGGCATGATCACAAGAAAGATCAAATCATGAAAGACCGATTGGTTTAGTAGCCTTGGAAACACTAGATATATTCATAAGTTTTACATTACATCATAAAATGAAAAACTACTACAACAACATAATGTCTCCACAGTCCACACTATTATCCCCTCATAATATCCCTGCAGGTCATTCATAACTTACTTCTTCACATCCTGGGGAAAATAAAACATAGAAAAGGGGTGAGCTCAAATGCCCAGTAAGGATAACAATATAGTGGAACATTCAAAATAAGCATAGACATTTAAGGCAATGCATTACTAAAACAAAAGCCTTTTAAACTTGAACTTCAACATATTATGGCAAAAGTAAAATGAAATAATGCCATTTACTTATTCACATGGATATTCTACTAATCAAATAATCACATGCAAAATCAATAACCACTTTCATAATGATGGAATGCATAATTCTAAACTTTAATTTCTTTTCAAGGCCTCATCCCAAGACCTTGGGGCTAACTGTAACCGGAACCCAACCCGGAGTGCCTCTAATAACCGAACACCAACCGGAGTGCCTCTAATAACCGGACACCAACCCTGAGTGCCTCTAATAACCGGAGACCAAACCGGAGGGCTTGCTTTTACCAGTCCCTAACCTGGAGGGCTTACTTTTACCAGTCCCCAACCTGGAGGGCTTACTTTAACCAGTCCCCAGCCTGGAACATACTTGTCCAACACATTCATATGAAGTAAAGGTTGAAATATAACATAAACATTCTTATTGGAACTAGCATACGAAATGTCAATACTTTACTCATAAACCATGAATGATATATAAATGACACATCTACAGTAAAACATATCACAAAACTTCATTACAATATCGATGTTTTAAATCATAATAAATCAACTTCAAATAATCTTAAAATCCATCAAAGGATGTTGACATAGATGAAAATGTTTTTTTTTTAAAAATTATTGAGAGAAATATCCCTTTTTCATGAAAATTTTTTAATGTTACACAATTTAGAAAATAAGGCATTTAAATACATTTTTGAATCAAAGTGTCCCATACCACTTTGAAACTTTTGAATAGAATTAACACTTTTAAAACATTCATTTTCATATAAATAAATCCTTAAAAACCATTTTGAAAACGTGGACATAAATGAGGATGATTTAGAAGAATAAATATTTAAAACATTTAAAATGATGTTTTAGTAAAAGTTCCCTTAGAAATAATCCCTTTGAAAACTCTTTTATGAAATATGGACATGGATAGTAAATATGTCCCTGTAGATACTTACGTAAAGACAACCTCGGATATTAAAGAGATTGTGAAGTAAACCCTTATCAATTTGGTAACTTATGAAACATACAACCCATGAAAGAGGTATCATACAATGAAAATGTAAATACACATAAGGTAAAGTGTATTACACAAAGAATACAATTATGGGCAGTACATACACCACACAAAAGATAATAGTGGAAATATTTCATGAATCTCACGGAAATAAAGAGTGAGATGAAAAGCCCTTACCAGGTTAATCAACTGAGTCGTATGGCCAAAAGTTAATAACCACAAAATTACTTACAGAATAACATGAATATAAAGATAATCATGATAATATATATCAAATTCCAGTACACAATACACCACTTTCAATAATTTAGTGGCGAATAATGGAAATCTCACGGAATTGAATGTGAGATAAGAAAGTCCCTTACCACGTTAATCAACTGAGTCGTATGGAAAAAAGTTAAAAACCACCAAATTATTTACAGAATAACATGAATATAAAGATAATCATGATAATATATATCAAATTCCAGGACACAATACACCACTTTCAATAATTTAGTGGCGAATAATGGAAATCTCACAGAATTGAATGTGAGATAAGAAAATCCCTTACCTTGTACTTTTACATGGTTGGGGTAGGTTAACCTCCTGTATAATATTGAAATAATTTTTATTAAATTATACAAAAATCATATATATTAATATCATATCATATATGATCTTTTAACATTGCTTTTGTAATACTGTCTTAGTATTATCGTTGTTTCGGGTGTTAACTTACTCATTTTCTTTTATATGTTTTATTACGTAATCCATGTTTGTAATGGATAGGTTGTATATTATTCATATCCAGAATGATATCAAGTCCTTAAACATCATTTTTAAATCATCAAATGATAATTATACTTGAATGGATATGATGGAGAATGAATCTCATCGCGTTCGTGGAGACGGTAGTCCGTACGTACGCACGAGCGACAATATCATTCTTTTGATATTAAAATAATATATAAATGAATGGTATATCATATATACAGAATCACTAACATGTTATATTTATTATTTACATGAGTTAAACATCATTATTATACCCATCCAAATAATAATATATTGAATAACAATTACACCACGACGTGGAGACGGTAAGCCGTACGTACGCACATATGGTGACATGTTATTCAAAGGGTGGATAGAATACTGAATATGGTTGTACCATATTTATAATAACATCAAAGTATATATATGATACTGGAGTTATTATTTTAGAATGGTAACAACAAATTAAGAAGAAGTGGAAGAAGAAGGAACTTGGAAAAAGGGTGGTGAAATCATTACCTCTTCTTCGGTTCCTTCCTTTTGATTTGATCAAAAGGGCTCCTTAGGTTGGCTTTATGATAAAACTAAGGCCTCTAGGTTGTAGTGAGGGAAGTTGGGAGAGTATTTGGTCAGAGTTTGGCCGAACCATAAGGCTTTGAAGGTGTGACAAAATGAGAAGGAAGAGTGCCCTTTTATAAGAGGGGTGAGGGGCACCCTTGGAAAAGCTAGAAATATTAATTTATAATAAATTCTCATTGGGTTTATAATGGCTAAAAAGTTGATTATTTAACATTTAAGGTGGGGATGAGTCGAATACAACTCAAACAATAGAATTTAGACAGGTTTGGGTACTTATATTAACCTTATCTTTAAGTATTAACTCTAAGTTAATTAGTTTCACTTTTACAACGTCTCTTTGTATTTTTATATAATATTGTTAATAAACATACTATATATATCCAAGCGACCCCCAAATGGTCCATTAATGATGAAAATATTATTATATAAGTCTCTTGGCCGAACCGTATATTTTTAAGAATTAAATATCAATTAATAATATAATATTTGTTTTAAGAATTCTTTTATGTCAATTTTGACACTATTCAATAGTTGATTTTTGTGAAACTCATAACAGATTGATTACTTCAAAAAATGTAAATTAAATCAATTATAATATATCATATTATCTTATAAAATTAGTTTAATTCATTAAAACTTTCATATTATATTTATTTGGGTATTTATAATATCAATTATTTTGATTTTTCACTATTATATTAATTACTGCATCATCATTGTGTCATCAATAAATTAACTTATTTAATGTCTAAAAATTATAAATAAAATATAATTATGTAGGAAATTTTTTTATCTTTCTAATGAATATTTATAATATAAAATCAAACATATATAACATTATGTAAAAATTGTTTTTCTAAAAGATATATGCTTTTGTCATTTTTGTATTCATTTTAACTTAATTAACATAATGTGTCATTATCACTTACAAGTGGATACATGGGGTCCTGAAATCGACCCAAAGATTCCCATGGTCGACCATGTATCAACCAACAGGGTTAAGACACATTTTAGGGTAATTTAGTATTATTATAATATTATTTTTAACCCTTATTTACCAGATTTACCCTTAACCATGGTAAATAAAATATTTACCGCAGTAATTATTCGAAATGTCTAAAAATAAAAGTTACCTATTTACACAATTTTAACATCATGATTCCAAATATGGAATCCATTTTACTAAATTCAAAACACAGAAGTGGCAGAAATTAATTTAAAATTAATTCCTGATGTCAAAACAAAAAGCGTGTTTTTAAGAGATAATAACTATCAAAAGATTGACACCTATTTATGTTCGGTTTAATTGTAAAATTATGTCCAATGACCAAAATTATATTAAATGGTAAAAATATATTCTAAATATACTTTAAAACCACTTAAATTCATAATTTATCACTATTAATTATTTTGATTAAAAAAGTTGTTTTTAATTAAAATTTAGTAATTTTCACTATTCATCAAAATATGAAAGTTATCCGAAATGTACCAAAATTTCACCTTAGGCTAAATTCGATATTCTGAATCCAAAAATGAAGTCCATTCTAAAATATAAAATATATATAATTTCAAAAAGTAAGTATTACTATTCATAACGGCTAGTTTGATTGGTTGTAGTGTGTTTGAACTCGAAGTTGCGTACAACACACGCTACTGTATTATTCAAAGGAAAGCGTACCGTGGAAGCTTGGGATGTTTCATTTTAAATTTTTTTGATGTCCCCATTTAGTCAAAAAGTTTAAAATATTGTATTTAAAAATTTTTCACTATTAAAAGTTGATAAAAGTGCAATACTGAAAATGAATCTGTTCTTGTATTATGTCTAAGAAACTCATAATATGGATTCTAAAATTATAAGGATTATATAAAGTTTAAAATTTAGTTAATAATATTCATAACCTCTTTTGAACGGCTTGTTTGGTATGTCATGGTGTGCTTGAACTCGGTGTTGCGTGTAGTGCAAGTTATTGTATTATTTTAAAGAAATAACACACTATGAAATCTTGGGGTGTTACATTCTCCCCTCCTTCAATAAATTGCGTCCTCGCAATTTGAAATTATTCTTCCAAAATAAAAGGTTGAAAATAAAAAATATCTTTGTGGGAAAACCCACATCGGAAATTGGCTTACTAAAATTTAGTCTTAATATGAGGAAATGAGAAATGTAAGGGTCACCACCAAATTATGATCTCGATTAGGAGAACATTGGTGGCAATTAAAGACATATAATTAGAGGAAAAACGTAAATATTTATAGGTGGTGATTGAGGTCATCAATCACAAACAAGTATAAAATTGAGGTCCATAAACTCATCAATCTATGATGATTTGAAATACCATCGGTTCAACAACACATAGGTTATTGGGATAACACATTTTTGACGTTTCAAAATATCTTAGTTGAAATCCCACATCGAAAAATGAATTAATGAGGCCTCTATTTAAAACAAAGAGTGGAAAGTATGAAGATTACCGAAAATAACACATACTAGGGTTCCATGTAGGAAAATATGGATATGGAAGAGAAATATAACCATCAATTATCTGATGGAGAGTGGTAGAGAACATGGCTATGAAAAGGCCAAAAATCCCAAAGCCATAAATTAGTGATGATTTAAGGTACCATCTAGGACAACATTTTTGTTCTAAGTTCCTTTTATTAATGTTTAGGAATTTATTTATGAGATTGGATAAGATCATAAGGAGATATACTTACTTCATAATTAGAGTTTTATCCATTAATAAATTTCTACCACAAACTCATCTTTCACTCTAAAAGATAATGGAATGTAATTTTTTTTTCTATTTATACTATTTGTAAAGGGTTCCAAAATAAATGAATTTATAATTCATCTACCAGATCTTTTAAAAAAACTACATTATTTAATCCAGGACATTTCGTGGGCCAGTGGTAGGTGATACACCTTTGTCGCCCTTCGGTTGCGGGTTCAAGTCTCGCAGCCTTGCCGGACGCGACGGGTTGCCGCCCGACCTCCGGGTTGTCCTTTTATGGCAATCCAAAATAATCCAAACTATAACTATCCAAAATAATTCTGTCCAAACTCACAGTCCAACATTAATAAGGAAGGTAAGCATAATGTAGATCCTTTTTACCCTGTAATAGCATATGAATACCTTCATCATGTATTCTTTTAATACACTGAAACATCCTGAATTACCATATTCCTCATTGATTACATTCATGCTCCCTTATTCCATATAGAATGCTGGATATACTTCATTAATCCAAAAATGTTTTAAACCCCAACAATGATGGAATATACAAATCATTAATCAGTTCCAAGGTAGTCAATAATATCCAATATAATTTATCCAAAACAATCATGTATTATTCCAAAATCACTACCTCGGTATCAGAACTATATTATGGTTTATCATTCTCTCAACCATATATTTTCCAAAAATTTATCCTGTTATTGAGTCACTTTTCTTTTTTCCACACAATCTCAAGTCCTTAATGAAATATTACTACAGTACAATCCTTATATACTCCATAATTATTATAACAAGTACATTGTTGATACAACACTCAATTGACATAATCAACATAAGAACTCTAATCATTCCTCTTCATCTGTGGTAGTATCATAACTTGATTATTATCCAATAACATTATTTGCGGCATAGTCTGATGACTGGGACATAGGTTCGCGTAGTGTCCAAACTCCTTGAAAATGAAGCATTGTACATTTGAAACCATTTTCTTACCCTTGCAGTCACGTACTTTGTGCCCTTTTCCTCCACACTTATAACAAACTTCCATTCCTTTCAGGCAAGTTCCAGGGTGTTTCTTTCCACAGTTACCACATATGGGAAAATTATTCTTTTCCCTCTTCCCTTTATCCATCTTTCTCTCTTCCATCCTTTTCTTCTCTTGCTTCCCTTCAAAGCCATAGGACTCAGTAAACTCTTTACTTATCTTATCAACACATGATATTATTTCTTCATATGATGATAATACATGGGAGAGTATTTATCTTATAAATTCTAGCTTAAGACCATGAGAGATATGATCCTTCCTTATCTTTGGATCATGTGCATTTCTGGAGTTCTCATTCCTTCTACTGGGCGCCATTTCTAAACAATGGCATACACTAGATCCGTTTATGAATCAAAATACATAATCCCATACTTATAAAACACTTAACATAAATTGAACTATTTATGGATATAATCCATAATCATAAAAATGTCTCAATTGAGGATGTATATACTCATAAACCCTTCATAATGATTTGTAAAGAAAATGAGAGTTATCCTAAGAATATCCCCCGGGAGTGTCGTAACCAAGAGTGCAGCAAGGCCCGTTGTCGTGCACCAGTTCCCGTTCGAGTCTAGCTCAAAGCGGTGTTTTCGGGTTTTACCCCTAGGTACATCTATGCCAGAGCCGCCTCTACCTGCTCGTATCCAGACAGGGATGTATTGCTCGGAAAACTCACAAAATCTCTACAATACCAAAATTCTAGGAAGTTCTTCTATAATAATCCTCAAAGTTTATCTTAGGTCTATGTGCCCTAATCAGAGTTTATCTAAATCTAGCTTCCAAGGTTTGTACTAAACTTCCTCTGATACCAACTATAACACCCCGCCCTAGTTACCCAGAGTCGGTGCATTATTACATAACATTGGCATGATCACAAGAAAGATCAAATCTCGATAGACCGATTGGTTTAGTAGCCTTGGAAACACTAGATATATTCATAAGTTTTACATTACATCATAAAATGAAAAACTAATACAACAACATAATGTCTCCACAGTCCACACTATTATCCCCTCATAATATCCCTGCAGGTCATTCATAACTTACTTCTTCACATCCTGGGAAAAATAAAACATAGAAAAGGGGTGAGCTTAAATGCCCAGTAAGGATAACAATATAGCGGAACATTCAAAATAAGCATAAACAATAAAGGCAATGCATTACTAAAACAAAAGCCTTTTAAACTTGAACATCAACATAGTATGGCAAAAGTAAAATGAAATAATGCCATTTAATTATTCACATGGATATTCTACTAATCGAATAATCACATGCAAAATCAATAACCACTTTCATAATGATGGAATGCATAATGCTAAACTTTAATTTCTTTTCAAGGCCTCATCCCAAGACCTTGGGGCTAACTGTAACCGGAACCCAACCTGGAGTGCCTCTAATAATCGGACACCAACTCAGAGTGCCTTTAAAAACCGGACACCAACCCGGAGTGCCTCTAATAACCGGAGACCAAACCGGAGGGCTTACTTTTACCAGTCCCTAACCTGGAGGGCATACTTTAACCAGTCCCCAACCTGGAGGGCTTACTTTAACCAGTCCCCAACCTGGAACATACTTGTCCAACACATTCATATGAAGTAAGGTTGAAATATAACATAAAAATTCTTATTGGAGCTATCATACGAAATGTCAAAACTTTACTCATAAACCATGAATGCTATATAAATGACACATATACAGTCAAACATATCACAAAACTTCATTACAATATGGAAGTTTAAAATCATAATAAATCAACTTCAAATAATCTTAAAATCCATCAAAGGATGTTGACATAGATGAAAATGTTTTTTTAAAAAAAATTATTGAGAGAAATATCCCTTTTTCATGAAAACATTTTAATGTTACACAATTTATAAACTAAGGAATTTAAATACATTTTTGAATCAAAGTTTCCCATACCACTTTGAAACTTTTGAATAGAATTAACACTTTTAAAACATTCATTTTCATATAAATAAATCCTTACAAACCATTTTGAAAACGTGGACATAAATGAGGATGATTTAGAAGAATACATATTTAAAACATTTAAAATGATGTTTTAGTAAAAGTTCCCTTAGAAATAATCCCTTTGAAAACTCTTTTATGAAATATGGACATGGATAGTAAATATGTCCCTGTAGATACTCACGTAAAGTCAACCTCGGATATTAAAGAGATTGTGAAGTAAACCCTTATCAATTTGGTAACTTATGAAACATACAACCCATGAAAGAGGTATCATACAATGAAAATGTAAATACATATAATGTAAAGTGTATTACACAAAGAATACAATTATGGGCAGTACATACACCACACAAAAGATAATAGTGGAAATATGGCATGAATCTCACGGAAATAAAGAGTGAGATGAAAACCCCTTACCACGTTAATCAACTGAGTCGTATGGCCAAAAGTTAATAACCACCAAATTATTTACAGAATAACATGAATATAAAGATAATCATGATAATATATATCAAATTCCAGTACACAATACACCACGTTCAATAATTTAGTGGCGAATAATGGAAATCTCACGGAATTGAATGTGAGATAAGAAAATCCCTTACCACGTTAATCAACTGAGTCGTATGAACAAAAGTTAATAACCACCAAATTATTTACAGAATAACATGAATATAAAGATAATCATGATAATATATATCAAACGCCAGTACACAATACACCACTTTCAATAATTTAGTGGCGAATAATGGAAATCTCACGGAATTGAATGTGAGATAAGAAAATCCCTTACCTTGTACTTTTACTTGGTTGGGGTATGTTAACCTCCTTTATAATATTGAAATAATAGTTATTAAATTATACAAGAATCATATATATTAATATCATATCATATATGATCTTTTAACTTTGCTTTGTTAATAATGTCTTAGTATTATCGTTGTTTCGGGTGTTAACTTACTCATTTTATTTTATATGTTTTATTACGTAATCCATGTTTGTAATGGATAGGTTGTATATTATTCATATCCAGAATGATATCAAGTCCTTAGACATCATTTTTAAATCAGAAAATGATAATTATACTTGAATGGATATGATGGAGAATGAATCTCATCGCGTTCGTGGAGACGGTAGTCCGTACGTACGCACGAGCGACAATATCATTCTTTTGATATTAAAATAATATATAAATGAATGGTATATCATATATATAGAATCACTAACATGTTATATTTATTATTTACATGAGTTAAACATCATTATTATACCCATCCAAATAATAATATATTGAATAACAATTACACCACGACGTGGAGACGGTAAGCCGTACGTACGCACGCATGGTGACATGTTATTCAAAGGGTGGATAGAATACTGAATATGGTTGTACCATATTTATAATAACATCACAGTATATATATTATACTGGAGTTACTATTTTAGAATGGTAACAACAAATTAAGAAGAAGTGGAAGAAGAAGGAACTTGGAAAAAGGGTGGTGAAATCATTACCTCTTCTTCGGTTCCTTCCTTTTGATTTGATCGAAAGGGCTCCTTAGGTAGGCTTTCGGATCAAAATAAGGCCTCTAGGTTGTAGTGAGGGAAGTTGGGAGAGTATTTGGGCAGAGTTTGGCCGAACCATAAGGCTTTGAAGGTGTGAAAAAATGAGAAGGAGGAGTGCCCTTTTATAAGAGGGGTGAGGGGCACCCTTGGAAAAGATAGAAATATTAATTTATAATAAATTCTTATTCGGTTTATAATGGCTCAAAAGTTGATTATTTAAATCTTAATGTCGGGATGAGTCGAATACAACTCAACCAATAGAATTTAGACAGGTTTGGGTACTTATATTAACCTTATCTTTAAGTATTAACTCTAAGTTAATTAGTTTCACTTTTACAATGTCTCTTTGTATTTTTATATAATATGGTTAATAAACTTACTATATACATCCAAGCGACCCCCAACTGGTCCATTAATGATGCAACTATCATGATATAAGTCTCTTGGCCGAACCTTAGATTTTTAGGAATTTAATATCAATAAATAATATAATATTTGTTTTAAGAACTCTTTTATGTCAATTTTGACACTATTCAATAGTTGATTTTTGTGAAACTGATAACAGATTGATTACATCCAAAAACGTCAATTAAATCAATTATAATATATCATATTATCCTAGAAAATTAGTTTAATTCATTAAAAGTTTCATATTATATTTATTTGGGTATTTATAATATCAATTATTTTGATTTTTCACTATTATATTAATTACTGCATCATCATTGTGTCATAAATAAATTAACTTATTTAATGTCAAAAATTATAAATAAAATATCATTAAGTAGGAAATCTTTTTATCTTTCTAATGAATATTTATAATCTAAAATCCAACATATATTACCTTATGTAAATTTTTTTTTCTAAAAGATATATGCTTGTGTCATTTTTGTATTCATTTTAACTTAATTAACATAAATTGTCATTATCACTTAGAAGTGGATCCATGGGGTCCCAAAATCGACCCAAAGATGCCCATGGTCGACCATGTATCAACCAATAGGGTTAAGACACGTTTTAGGGTAATTTATTATTATTATAATATTATTTTTTAACCCTTATTTACCGGATTTAGCCTTAACCATGGTAAATAAAATATTTACCGCAGTAATTATTCAAAATGTCCTAAAATAAAAGTTACCTATTTACACAATTTTAACATCCTGATTCCAAATATGGAATCCATTTTCCTAAATTCAAAACACAAAAGTGGCAGAAATTAATTTAAAATTAATTTCTGCTGTCAAAACAAAAAGCGTGTTTTTAAGATATAATAACTATCAAAAGATTGACACCTGTTTATGTTCGGTTTAATTGTATAATTATGTCCAATGACCAAAATTATATTAAATGGTAAAAATATATTCTAAATATACTTTAAAACCACTTAAATTAATAATTTATTACTATTAATTATTTTGATTAAAAAAGTTGTTTTCAATTAAAATTTAGTAATTTTCACTATTCATCAAAATATGAAAGTTATCCGAAATGTACCAAAATTTCACCTTAGGCTAAATTTGATATTCCGAATCCAAAAATGAAGTCCATTATAAAATATAAAATATATATAATTTCAAAAAGTAGGTATTACTATTCATAATGGCTAGTTTGATTGGTTGTGGTGTGCTTGAACTCGATGTTGCGTACAACACACGCTACTGTATTATTCAAAGGAAAGCATACCGTGGAATCTTGGGATGTTTGATTTTAAATTTTTTTGATGTCCCTATTTAGTAAAAATGTTTAAAATATTTTATTCAAAAAGGTTTCACTATTAAAAGTTGATAAAAGTGCAATACTGAAAATGAATCTGTTCTTGTATTATGTCTAAGAAACTCATAATATGGATTCTAAAATTATAAGGATTATATAAAGTTTAAAATTTAGTTAATACTATTCATAACATCTTTTGAACGGCTTGTTTGGTAAGTCATGGTGTGATTGAACTCGGTGTTGCGAGTAGTGCAAGTTATTGTATTATTTTAAAGAAATAACACACTATGAAATCTTGGGGTGTTACACTAAAATTTAAATCCAATTGATATATAATTCATTCCAATAAATCAGTAAGGATTTTTTTGGTGAATTTTTATTTAAACACTATAGAGAAATTTATCCCAACCCAATTTATATTAACTACAACATCAAAAAATTATACTGAATGAAAAAAAAATTTAAAAAAAATTATTTTATTTATTTAATTTAATATTTTCAATATGTATATTTTGACCTTAATATGTTTTAAATATAATTATCTAATAGACTCATTCCTCTTAAGATTTCCATGAATTCTATGAATCTATAAATTTTGAACATTAAATTAATGTTTTGAAAAGAAACAATAGCTTAGGTATACATCAATTTAAGGAATTTATATCATATGAATTGTGAATGATTACCCATTTAATTAACATTTCATCCACCTATACGAACTATGTATAATCCTTTCGGATATAATCATTTCTGAAAATTTTTATATTAAAAGATGACATTATAAAATAGTTATAATCCCTAGCCTATTAGTTGTGAATTTTTACCTCTTAAAAGTATAATATTATATAATAATATCATTGTTATATAATATATAACTGAATTTATAACCAATTATGATATAATAGAATAAGATAATGAGGTGGAGGAATAAGTAATTTTTTAATTATTAAATAGTCATAGAGTATATATTATTTTGATGATCCACACACCATCATTACTTACAGCAGTAAAAGAAATAATAATTATTAAACCACAATACAATGGTTTTGAATTTTTCTATTTATAACATGGTAATATTTTGTCATGTATAGTTTGATCGTAAGATGAAAAATTTCATTTAAGGAGGAATTTAAAGTATAGTTCGGTGTTTAAAATGACCCAAATCAATATGTGTCGGTCTATTTAGATAATACCAAGCTCAAAATGAATCACATTTGATGATGCTTCCTTTTTTAGTTATAGAAATGTATTTTAAATTAATATGGGTATATTATTATTGGTTTAATGTAGTTTAATGGATTCATTATAAATTTTTGGGTCTGTTATAATGTTTTTGGAATATTAATTGGGTATAAGAATATTAAAAAAATCACCATGTACCTAATAGAAGTCCCTAAGGACCCTTTGAGATTTATAAGACGGATATTGGCCCATGAAGACCATAATATTTTTGGAGGAATCCTACCAATGATTTGGTGGGCCACCAAATACATAGGGGTGTCGATTGGGTACCAGATTGACAATGAATGAATTTATCTCAAAATTTAAATTAAAATTAATTTTCAAAAATTAATATATATTCTATAATCCATCATTTGGTCGAAATATCACCTAATAGAGTTTCATCTAACACCTTTCCTCCACTTCTACTTCAAACAACTCTACTATATGTTCGTTCAATGATATATTAGTGGAAGTGGCCTCCTATAGATTAACCTATCATTTTGTGCTTATTATTTTACTATGAAAAAAATTGTCTTCCAATACTTAAAAAATAACCAATATATTATCGTATATGTATGATGTTTTTTATTTTATCAAGGTGATGATGAATAAAATAGTGATAATCTATGAAATATCTATTATTAATGAAGGATATGTGGCCTCTTACATCTCCCATAAATTCATGAAATAAATTAATACATAGTTTGATAGTTATATTGGGTAAGATGTAGTAATGGAATCGGGATAGGTTTGTTAGTTCTTGTTTTGTTTTTATGGGGTAGAGGATGGTTTTGTGGAGTATGCAATGATTCACCAGATCATGTATTTCCTGGTTTTAGTTATCTATAATGGTTTTCTCAAATTTTAATTTTCATGTAGGATTTTAAATGGATCTCATAAATGTTTTCAGGATTTATAATGAGTAATGTATAGTATATTATTGTCTAATGAATTATTTTTAAAAATATTATATTTTTTTCTAGCTAACCATTATTAATGGGTACTATTATGATAATTATTATCAGTTTTAATATATTCTTTTTGAGTACAATCAGGTATTTGATATTGTTCACTAGTGTTTAATGTGACTTTTTCTCCTAGAAGGATTTAATAGGAATGATACTTTTTAGACAAATATTTTTTCAAGTTAATTGGAACTGAATGGAATGAATTTGAATTTGAGTTTTCAGTTATTAAATTTCAAACAGAGATTGAGTATGGAATGTTTTAGTGATATGTCACAAATTAATTATCAATATATATTAACATTATGGGGATAAACCTTGTTTCAAATTACTAATATGTCTGTGTTTTTTAGTTTTCAAGATATATAACCCTTGAGTGAGGGTTATCCATTCTCTCTGGCATGATTTCAAATTCACATATGGGTGATGAAATTTGGAAGGGTTACAAATTTATTGTAAATGGATTTATATTTTAAATATATTTTATTAATACTATCTATTTTGAATTAATTAAATTATATTCCCTAATATCATTGAATTTAGGATTAACATGATACCATGATATTATTCACTAAAACTGGTTACATTATTTTTAGACATATTTTATATGTTATTCTTTATTGAAGGGAGAGGGAAAATAATTTTCAGATTTTTTTATTCTTACATTTGTTTCTAAAAAATTAATATCTTTTGTATTATTCATTATTTTTTATATAGTACCATAGTAATAAGTATTGTAGGTAAAAAAATGATACAAATACTCAAATTATATATATTGAAATATGTGTTTGTGTGTGTGATTCTAACACTTATTATGAGAATATTGGATTCCTATGTAATTATATATATATTTATATGTATATATATATAAAGAAATTAAGTCCAATGATGATAGAGGACTCAAAATAGAGGATGGATATGTATGTATGAATCTATTGATATATTAAAATTTCTACCTATGATAACACAATACTTTTAAGAATGGATATATGTGTGTTAATGTGAGTGTATATGTGTTATTATTTCTATATGTGGTAGTTTACCACCGATAGAGGATGTATAGTTTCCACACACATTGTGTTATAATAATGGATCATAGTATGTATGGTAATTCATTGGTACCCACTAGTGTACAGGTATGACTATTGTAAAAATTCTGAATGGAAGAAAAGATCCCACTAGGGGACTAGTTTCACTATATTTGTTTTTGAACATGTCGCATAGAATGTATGGTCGGTTACCAATATGTTTTTAATAGTATGTGGATATATATACATATACACACACACACACATGTGTGTTTGATTTACTACTTTGAGGAAAATATATAAGATGGTTATAATTTTTTTATTATGTTCATCCTTGTTTTTGTTAATACAATATAAAATATCATATCATAAATACATAAATATATATAATAAATTATATTAAGGGTACCATTGGTGGTTTTCTAATATGTTATGTACACACACACTGATTTTCTAAATTGGTGGAAATATAGACTACGCATTTTTATGATCAGTGAAATTATGTACTCTAGGATAGGGGATGATCTAGATTATCTCAACAATGATTATGAGATAGTATTGAGATAATATTGAGGACATTTGTTGTTATGTTTCCTTATTTACTGCTAATTTTACATATCATTTTTCAATTAACAACTAGATTAGGTGATATTTTTCAAGGATATAACATTGTATGGTTTTTTGGGTCCATTAAATTATGCATAGAAATTATTTTTATATCATGGTATGTCTTTAATTATAATTACATTTCATAAAATAATGTTATTATCTGTTGTATGATTTATCATTATTAATCAGTGAATTTTTTTTATGATATAGATGGGTAATGTATCACTATATATGATAATATCATACATTTATTTCTATTTATTAACATTTTTTATACCCGAAGGAATGGTTATGGTGTTTTTTACCTATATTGAATCATAAATTGAGTTTTAGAATATGGTTAATAAATGTAATTCTTAAATGAATAGAAATAATCAAAGACATTACAACACTATAAGATTGTAATATATATTAAATTTCTTCTTTAAAAAATACATAATAATATTGCACGCCAATATTTGTATAAAACATGACCCAAGATTTTTATTAACCACAAAATTATATAAAGTTATGAATGTTACAAATGAAAAATAAATTATTTTATTTATGATTAAAAATTAAATAAACTACCTATATTAACATGTTTTTGACTGTAAAGGATGTTATCCCAAACATTTTGGATATTGGTAATATATTTTTTAGGAAAAATTATTCAATTATAAATTCTATTGAACCTCTATGTTATAAAGAAATAAAAAAAAATCCATTGAATATATTATATCATTAATTAAATTAAATATTAAAATAATTCCTCTATAAAAGACACCATTATAAAATTTAATTTTTTATATCATATAAACATAAAATTAAAAATATGAAAACATATGATATATTTATGATATTTATGTGTTGTTTATAGGATATATGTATCATTGATGAGTTATATGTGATTTGGTTACACTAAACTAACCATTTGAAATCTTTCTGGTTTATAATCAATCTATCATATCAATTTTGATGTGTTCCAGTTAATACAAGGACATAAATTCTTGATATACTTATAGAACATCACCTATTGAATAATGCCGATATTTAGGAACTAGACTCCCAAGTATCATTATTAGTTTCCAAGATCACTTATAACTATTATGTAAGACACAAGCTCGAATGATTAAAAGCACTCACACATAATATATAAAACATTATAAATGTGGTTTGGAAATTAATCATATTCCATGGTAGAAATAGTACTACTATTTTTTATGCAAATGATAAATAGATTATAAGATAATAATTTTATATAAACTAATTTATTTCAATAGACCAATTTATATACTATATAAACAAGTAAATTTGATTCCATCAGTATCTGATATCCAAGGATGCTTCTCACTGCCATATCAAATACACACAAATGGATTTATCTAGTCAATGTAATAGATTATACACCACCATAACATTGGATAACTAGTTGAACAATTTAAGATAATCTTATATGGTGATATGATGAAAAAATAGATTATTTTCAAATCACTATGTTATTATTATGTATCTATCCGAGTTAATTAGACTTTACTCAGTCACTCCATCCATGATTCATTGTCCAAATATGGAAATCAAGATGTCAAATTATCTTACACTTTCATAAATTCTTATATCAATAATAATGTATCCACTGAATTATGGAATATATCTTCAATACACAAAAATTCATTATAATATAATATCCATTATAAGAAACCACTCAAATAATTGTAAAAATTTCTCACATGGGAATTGTTTGCATAGATTCACAACTAATTCCTTAGATAACATAGGCATTCTATCCTCCCTTCCACCCAAAAAAAATAATCAGTTATCATCCTTTTATTTTCTACCTAATCTCCCATCCCCTCCCGTGGCATGATTATGCCTTAGATCTTATTGGACGATAAATTCTTATAAAAAATGAGCTGAATTATGATTAACATATAATTATAAAATATCTTGACTTCCTTTCTTCCCAATCATTGAACCTAATTGATATTTCATTTGAATATAATTTTAACTTCATTGAAATAATGTTTTCATTACACATTTAATTACAAAATAACACTAATAGAATAACACATCATTAAAATTAAATCTGTTAATATCTACTAACAAAAGTTTCAACCATATCATCTCAATCACTAAATATATTGTAAAAATATACTCAAATTATATTGTTGATAATATGACTACCAATTGAACTCTCAACATTCAACTTATATCACTTCATAAATATGTAAAAAAAATATTGTGATACTTCATTATATTTATCTCTCCCATCTAAATACCACAACATCATAGCTTTTCAACAAAATGTTCATTGTGAAATATAGGTAAAGTGATTTCAAACATTTTAGGTACCAAAAAATCCCCTTTACAACAACCCTTTTCCCTTTCCCCAAATTTTCCATGAATTCTTTCACTACTCCCACTACATGATTATTATTTCCCATTTACACATATAATGCAAGAAACTTGTCATAGATTATGAATGATTATGTTTTTCTATTTTTTTTAAACATTATTCAATTTTATTTTTATTTGTATGGTTTTATATGTTTTTCTAATGTGGTAAATATAGGATTGGATCCAATCCTTATGAACTCTCCACTACATTCCATATGGAATAAGATTGAGATAACATCAATTTTATGTGTTTCTAGTCTCTCAATATCCTAATCACCAATATGTATTCAGATTCCAGAAAATTCATTATCTCATACAATTTGAATAATCGGACCTTTAAATAATTAATTTTCTAATGTTTGTACCTTCCAAGTGTATGTCATCAATATATAAGATATGTATTATGAATTTAACCTCATAGAACACTTTTTTGTCGAAATTTTGATAGGTATTCAATCAAATGAAATTACATTCTACCATTAGGAATTAAAAATTTGGATCTATTATGTAGGTAGTTTTTTAATCCATTAAATTCTTTTTTATTCTTGAAAACTAGGGTAATTATAAATTCTTTTAATCTTTATAATATATACATATATAATTTTTTTCTATGTGTCTAAGTAGAAATGATGAATTCAAATCAAATTATTCTATATTTAATTCTTCATTCCCAAAAATTATAGTAACCATCCAAGTATTTTTTTCATAAAAACCATACTAAAATTAACAATAGAGTCAACATCATCCTTAGGATTAAATCCATTAAAAAATAACCTTTATATGTACAAATTCCTAGTACCTTTTTCATACATCATTGAATTAAAAATTTTTATACTGGGATGACCTTATATTGGTAATTACCAATGATTGAAAACAATTATTCATTTCTATAGGCAATAAATAAAGAGGAATACAACTTTTTTGAAAACTTTCTACTTATACAAATAAACACAGATATTAGAAATAAAACGAATGAATTTAATTTTGGATAAATTAATATTTCATATAGTATATAATTAATCCAATATTCATTTCCCAGGAATAATATAATGAATCCTTTTAATGTATTTTGTTGTTTAATCCAGAGATTCTACAAAACAATTGTTCGGGATGATTAGAGTGAATCCTCATGCTTCAGGATCACATAAAAAATTTCTAGCTCTTCTATGTTATCCCCATTTTTCTGGAATGTTATAGGAACCATATCCTCAAATCAGATTCATATTTTCCTCTTCACATCCATAATTCTCCTCTTCTATATTACCCATCATTTTCAAACCCTTATTAGTTATGATTTAAGTTAGAATCTCATTTTTCCTTGGAACCACATCAAACAAATTTTAAAAATACCTCAATAATATTTTTATGAAATAACACCCACGGATTCCATTCCACATAAACAATAATGGTGAGTTAATATAATAACCCACTATGATATTGAACTAGTTATATCCCACATTCATTTTTATGAACTAGATCTAACTTTTGGTTCTTCAATTTTTTTCCCTTTTATATTAAAATATACATTCAACTACTTTCCTATGATAAAATCATAACTTTTTAAAAAAATTACATAGTATATTATGGAAATTCCATTTGAAGTTACTATCATAAATCCTTCTCGCCAAATTTTATTATAAAATTGTAAAACGACATAATTTTTTAGTGATTTATTTATTCCTGAATATGTTATATCTTCCAGACACCTTTTAAGATACATCATAATATCCTCCACTTATTTTTCCACCACCATGGTTCCATGTGATATCTTTTAGTCCCTTTTCACAAAATAGATACAAAATCCCAAATCATCCAGTAGACCAAGTAATGTAACATCCACCTTTGATTTTTATTAACATAACCGCTTATAATCATAAATAATATTTCATTCTCCCTCTCTTAGATATTGATTGATCTAAATCCCTAAAATCAATGATATAAGACTATAATGGATTAGTGTCACTAATTATTAAATTTCTCTAATCCCCAACTACAGTACTTTAAATAGTACTTATGAAATGGATGATTTTAGATTTTTTATTATTGACCCATAATTCTTTTTTTCATGTACACATTCATCTTTCATTCCTAGCATGTTGATATAATCCCATTAAACATACCAAACTCTTATATTTATTTTATTTACCATTATTTTTCCCTTTGGGTTTACATAATATTGAAATGTACCCATTATTCTATATTATAATATATTTTTGTCACACAGTTTTCAATCTTCTTATACATATCATCATTCAAGGCATGATTTTGAATATCATTGAATACTAAGATCGATGTATTGTTATATTTACTAAATAAAAATGAAATTTCTTACCAAGAAAATATATGTAATTATAGAACGATTAATGAATATATGCCTTTTGTGAAATCCACAAATATAGAATTTAGTTAGCTCAGAATCATATAGAAGGAATTGAAATTATTATCCATTAACCCTTATATAATAAAATCATTTCAAAATGGTAATACAATGTGATAAATATATTCATTTTGGAAGGCTTTCTATACTTCTCAAATGGGTTTTCTATAAGATCCATGGTTTTATTTACATATCAGATACATATGTTCATCTTATGGACTAATGTTATTTTCAATAATCTATGGCCTTTTTATTCATGTAATTTTAATTATTCATTTTAAAATAATTTATTATTGACACCCGTAAATGGATGCTTGATATTTTTCTGTTATAAATAATATTCAACATTAATTCTCCATAATTTGAGGTTTAAACCATAAAAAATATGAAATTAGAAATTTACTTCTTCTAATATCATTTTATCAAAAATAAAAACCCCCACTAAAATGAAAAACGATAAGGAAATAACCTCTATATATCTACTATAAATATTGGATACAACTTCTTTTAATGAGAACCCAAAATATAGAAGTCCTTAAAAACTGATAATTAGAAGAATTAAATTAGTCACACACAACAAAAAATAATAAAAATTATTTATGTTTTTTATAAAGTACTCTTATTACATTAGATAAAACCAAATTCTCTATATTACTAATGGGAGATAAATATTATAAAATAAATTATATAAAAAATAATTAATCATAGTTCTAAAATTTTTCAACTTTTCAAACAAGTAAAAAACATATCACCACCATTCCATATATATGGTTACATCCCAAAAGTTTCTAATATATGTATAAATCCCAAAATTTGGTTAATGAAAATGATTATGCACTGACATATAATTCAAAAACACAATAAATAAGTTGAGTTATTATTACATTTCCCATTAATGATTCATATATTTCCTTTGATAAATTGTATTCTATTTTTACATATCCATTATAGTTAACACATCATGAGTAAGTCTCTCATTTCACACTTCATCAACTACAACATATATTCATGTAGCCATAATTTCATTCACTAATATATATCATAGTTTTAGGGATTATATATCCATCCATTTTTTTAATATTTTATTTATACATAGAACTTCTAAAAGATATAATTTCATAACCAAAACACCCTTATCACTATAAACTATCGTTTTCCAAATTGGAAATTTGGATCACCGGGTACTACTAAAGGATCATTTTGAGGTGTATAATAGTTTAAAATATTAGGTAATGTACGTTTTCTTCAGTGGTCCTTATATGATCCCAAGAATAGTGTAGGTTGGATTCTTCATTGATGGGTTATGGGTTCATAAAAAGAATAAAATATGTTTCATTTTTCACTAGGTTTTAGTGTCATTTCAAGTAGGGCCCTTACCTCAAAGGTAATGAGGTAAAGATGGATTTTCTTCAATTATAATATACCTATATAATGAAACTATAAAAAATATACATTTAGGGGGATGAGTTTGTCTAATGGGTGGTGATGATACATTTACTTCCATACACCAATAATAGTTTCCAGTCATGTGACATTGGTTATAAGCTACAGATTTGGGATGGTTTATGATGTTTTATAGTTATATATAACCTATATATAAATTTTCTATTGGAATTCCATGTTTGTTCTCCATTAAATTAGGTCTGAATACATTTATATTTACCTCATTTGAATTATATTTCTCAATAATGATTCATTGTATAATTACTAAGGGTATACTTTAGGAAATTAAATAATAATAATTGTTTCAGTCCTATTAATTATGTTAATTTATATATAACATATTGTATCTATTAAAAATTAGAGTGTGGAAAATTGTTCCTATGATATTAACCATTTATATGATATTTAGGAAAGATTATTGTATCTTTTAAGATATTCCTTATTGTTTAAAAAAATTCTTATATTATCAATAACTTATTTTATACTACACTTCCACCTAATTATAGATCATAATTCCCTAATTTAAATATGTATTATTCGTTGTTTTAATATTTGATAAATATTATGAATGTATTTATTATGGTGCAATGTTAACATGAATAGTTATTCTCATAGTTATCTATATATAAAACTCAAATGTACATATTTTTAATATTGAATAGGATAGGGCCTAATATATGAAGTAACACATGGGTTATTTCATTTTTTCATTAAATTATCTATTATTTAATTATAATCATATATCGTTTGATAGAAATGATAATGGTAGGACTAATATATGAATTATAGAGAATATTTCTACATTATAGTTTATTATATAGTTTATTTAAAATATAAGTTTACATGGTATATTATATATGGCTTTTAGGAAATCTCACATATGCATATTATGATTTCACTGTATATGGGAAAAGTTAAAATCTATATTTTATACTGATTTTCAAGAAGAAATCATATAACTAGGCTTATAAAATATTATTTATTAATATATTATTTTTATCTAATATATTATTTGAAATATATGTCTGGAGAGATATGGGGTTGACTTAATCCATATTTCATGATCATGAGTAATTTCAAGAATAAAATAATCTTAATTTAAATTACATGTGAGTCAATTGACATTGTCAGGCCTTATAATTTTTGACATTACAATTACGATTTAGATTTTTAATTTACAAAAAAAAAATTGTAAACCTAAAGGGTCATAGATTGATCTATGAAATCATCATTGTTTTCCCTAAAATATTTTTACATTTTATAAACTAAAAAAATTAATTAAATGTATACAAAATGAATTATTTAATAAAATAATATTTAATATATTTTTTTATGCTATGTTAACATAATTATGTGTAAAGGATTTGGTTTAGTTGAATGGGGCTAATGTCAGGGGAGGGGGGTTGCTCTTCCCCTCCAACGGAAAAGCATTTTTCATATGCCTCTCCCCCCTTTTCCGTTTCCATTTCGCCTTTCCCTGAAATATCCATTTTCCCTAAGGTCCCAGACCTCCGTGATGGTTGCCCCCAGCTCGCTCTTTCAACCTCAGAGTTTACGGATGCTTCTGCTCTTCTCTCCCAGACATTGGTGGCTCGGTTCCCTTCGTGGCGTCCTTCAGTTGACATCTTCGAGAGATTCATTTTTCAAAAATGGGGTCCTTTAGAATGTGCTTCTGTTGGGATGTTGGACAAGAAACATATTATGAATTGGTTTTCATCCTTGGAAGATCTCATCACCACATGGTCTTAGGATCCTCATTCATATATCGGCTTTCATTTTCATATATTGAAGTGGTCCTTCGATCTTCATATGAAGCGGGACACTCTAAAAATGGCTTTATGTGTACGCTTTCCTGAGCTACCCCTCCCCTTTTAAAATATTTTTATCATCTGAATTCTAGGGAACCTGATTGGTTGATTTCTATGTTTGGATTCGAGAACCAGTTCTGTTTTCCACCCAATCTAGCCTCACATCTATGTTGAGGTCGATGTGTCCAGACCCCCGGTGGAATGGATTTGGATTTCAGTAGGAGAGGAATTCCACTGGAAGTAGCTGGTTTTTTTTGAGTCTTGGATGCACTTTTGTTCACTGTGTCACCACCTCTGGAACTTATCCCATTCCTGTCAGTGCAGAGGAAGGAACCAAGGGGGTCACGGTGCCAGTGACCCTCTCTAGGGCAAGGATGGGACCTTTGTTGGGTCTGCAGTGAATCCTTCTTCTTGGGCTCAGTTGTGAGACTGTTACTGATCAGCCGAAATCGTCTCGGTTTTCCAAGGATAACCCAAGAGTCACTGATATTCTCCATCAACTGAAACAATATTTGGGTGTGGCATGCTCGTCTGAGGTTGGTGTTGTTCCACCGTGTGATAGTGGGTCTTGTGCAGGACTTGCTCAAAAAACAGCCGTGAGGGATGAAAGGGAGATCCGCTCTGATGCTTCTCAGGCTTTGCAGTTGGATCCTCTAATTCCAGCCAATGTGGATACAGTGTATGAGGCTGTCCACGGGGATGAGTACACTAGTGTGGATTCCTAGTGTCCAGTTCAGGCTGACATCTCAACGCATTTCCAATTCATGGGTCATGGCCTTTCCCAGGTATGAGTTCCAGACAAGTTGCAGCAGGTCTCCCAAGATAGAATTACTTATGCTGAGAAGGTTAATTCTGGAGGTCCGATTTCGAACTCCATGAACCGTTTTGCAGTGTTGGGAGAATAGTATGAACATTCTTATGAGGATCCCAATGAGTGGGAGGTCACTCGTGGAGAAGATCCCTTGATGGGAGAGGGTTCTTCTCAAGAGGACATGGATGATGCTTTGGACCCCACTACATCCAAGGCACTGGAAATTGCAGAGGAATTCCTTAGATCCTCGTCGCGGATGGGAAAAAACATTATTGTGGATTCTAATGACTTCATTATGAAAAATGGGAGGGCGCAACCAAGGAAGGACTACTCCAGCCTTCCTAGTCCTCCTGTTACTAGATCTACCAGCAAGGGTAAGGTGTCCACAAAGGCTCCTACAAATTCCAGCATTATTTCCTCGAAGAAGCTCAATGGTGACAAGCTCGAGGTGGCTGACTCCTCCATCGTCCAAGTGCCCCCAGGTGATGAGGTAATGGTGGATTTAGGACTACAGCGTCAGACATGCCTCAACGGTGAAATGTAAGAAAAATATCTGGCCATTATGGCGTCGAAGAAGATGGAGGAGGCCCTGCCCAAGGAGACATAAGAAGTTATCATCCATTCTAAGGAATAGATGTTGGAGAAATCGATTCCTTTCAATGAATCGAAAGAGGATCAGGCTAAGATGTATGAGAGAACTCTTCAAGTGGAAACTAGCAGGAGTCATAAGGAATGGATTGACAAACAAGATCATATTTTGGCAAGAGGGTTTAATGTATGGAAGCTAAGCATGGAAGAGTTCATAAAGACATGGGACAAGATTTCTATTTGGTCTGAGGACCTCATCAAAAATGATCCGGAGTTAGAGGTAAATGGTCTTCCCTGGAAACTACTTAGGAATAATTCATTTAATATTCTTAAACTTGATTTTAATTGTTCATCAATTTCTTTCACTTTATGATGCTTTGTTTTTCTGTCTGGTCTTGGGTTCTCACTTTCCTTTAAAAGTGTTAGAAATAAAAAAGTAATTTATGATGATGATATGGTTTTATTGAATGAAGTTATGGAATTAAATTATTAATAATAAAATATTTTTTTCATGATTAATATATATAATACCTGGAAGATGCAAATTCCCTACCCTATTATAACTATGCAACTATGGTGAAATTTCCAACAGACTCATGTGTGCATCCCGATCATAATAGGCTAGTGATTATCACTCAAAGATTATTTCTTTCACATTGGGAATTATTTATCTTATAATTATCTATTATAATAGAACATAAAAACAAATTAAAAAATAAAAATAATATATGGAAAAAATATATAACAACCATTGTAAAATAAGAAACTGAATTCCATAAATTCCAAAATTAAAACTTATACCCAAGAATGTTATAAAACTTATACCATGAATCATTTAATTAACATGAAATTGAAAACAATATAAATTTATGACATAGATAACCAAACATAAAGCACTAATATCATAAAAAAACTCCATAATTAAATTTCACACCATATCAAAGATACTTATTCCCTTTTCTAGTACTTATAATTTGATTCATCTTATCCATACCTGAAGTGTGTAAAAATAAATTTTTAGAAAGTATTCTAAATTATAAAAAAATAACTCTAAACTTCCCTTGGTATTTAATATTATCATATATTAATTATGTGAGGTTATTTGATTCCTTTTATTTTTAAATAATTAGGTTATATCCATGTTTTCCAAGAAATGAATATACATTCTTCAACTAATATTGGTTGAAGCTTTGAAGACCAAAAGAAGTATAGAATCCAAACATATAGATCACAGAGAATTATTATATAATTATTTTATATATTTTGTATCATCTAATCAAATGGAATGTAAAATATATCATACCTAAAATAAGTCATATCAAAATTCATTGGTTAGATATATCTATTTTATGTATGATCATTACCAAATGTTCTCTAACATCCCATCTTTTTATAGAATAACACATTTTCATATAAAATAATATTTATTAATAAGATATTAAATTTATGTTAAAGGGGAAGCTTATTTTGATAGCATACTCAACACATAACAACTATTTTTTCAATATCTTACATTGAACACAACACTTAGTTATACTAAAAAACAAAATAGTAATATTATTATTATCTCAAAGAGTATTTAATGCCTACTCATTGTATTGGGGGGAATAAACTGAACTAAATAAATTAATATTTCGCATGTTTTTTAATTGTTTTTACATTTATCAAATAAATATAACAGGATTAAATTGAAAATAAATCTAATTTTAAATATAAAAAACTCTAATGTTTTTTGAAAGGTAGTTTTACCACCTTTTGACAGAGAACCCTATTAAATTTTTTTTGACACATTTATATATTATATTTGACAAAATAAACATATTCTTGAGAAAAAGTACATTTAATTTTAGTTTGGTAAATTTTTTTTCTTCTTCTGAAACATTTTATAATTTAATGAATAGTGAAAAATATTGCATTTTAATTCAAAACTAATATTCGTATAATTTATTTATATTGATAGATTATCCATTTAGATGGTTTTAAAGTATAATTAGATTATGTGTTTATAATTTAATTTTATTCACATCATTGGAAGTAATTTCACAATTAAATTTTATATAAACACATAACAATATTTTGGAGTTTTTTTCTTTTAAAAAACTTGTTTTTTCATTTGGACAATGGGGATTAATTTTAAATTAATTAATGAAATTTATATGTTTTTAATTTGTAAAAATAGATTCCAAATATGGAATCTGAAGTTACAAATTACATTAACTAGTACCTTTTATTTTTGTACCCTATGAATTGTAACTTCAGCAATTACATTCCATTACCATGCTTAAGGGAGAAATCATGTAAATTAAGATAAAAAATATTATAATAAAATAAAACTACCTTAACACATGTCAATGTCTTATTATATTATTAATGGGAGTATATAAGATTCCATGGGCCTAATATATGGAAATTAGAAGCTAGTTGGGTGTGATAATAACATTTAATAATTTTTTATTTAATGAAAAGTGAAATATAATAGAAACATGTATCTCCTAACGAAAACAATTTCAATTTTGTTGATATAAATTAACTATTAGAAAATAATATTAATTATGAATATAATGTCATTTCTAATATCATTATATTTTATTTATAATTTTTAGTCGTTAAGTAAATAAATTTACTTATGATGCAATTATGATGGAGTAATTACCTTATTAATGAAATATTCAAATAAAAGATATTATAAATACTAAAATAAATGTAATTTGATCATTTTAATTCCATATACAAATTTTATGGATGATTATGACATATTAATTTTTATTTAATAATTTTTTATTAGGAATCATGTTGTTATGTTGAACAAAAATCAATTAATAAATAGTGTAAAAATTGACATAAATGAATTTTTAAAACAAACCCAATTTTATTAAATTATATAATAGTAATAAAAATCTAAGATTCCTCAAACTGATTTAGATTGTGTTATAAATATTATTAATTATACAATTTAGGTAATAATTTATTTTTATAGTAACTATATTAGCCGTAAAATATAAAAATAAAAGAAGTCATGGTAAGAGTTAACTTATTTAACATAGAGTTAATGTCAAAAGATAAAGTTAAATTCATGATCTAAACATGTATGAAACCTATTTTTTGATAGGATTTGGACCCATAATCATATTATCTTATAAATAATTCACTTTTTATATATTATAAATTAATAATTATTTTTTAATAAATTAATATTTCAATACATTCCTAATGTTCCCCTCACATCTCCAATTAAAATGAACTTATCCTTCTCTTTAATTAACAACTACAAAGCCCTTTGGCACTACGAACCCCTAAAAAAATATCATAATAATACCACTACTTCCCCATATAAGCCAGAAATTGGGAATAAAGAAATTCATGAAATCCTTTGGCTCAAATCAAAATGAGTTACTCGATTTAGTTGTAACATCTTCTCTAAATCTTATTTCCCTTATTTTCCTTATCCAACACCCAAAAATATATTTATTACATTATTTTATAAATAAGAAAGTATTATAAATATACTATTTTTTTTAATATTTAGACCTACATAGATAAACACCTCCATCTAATGGACTTAGAACATATTGTTTCTCTGTACTACGAACAACTACCTCACGAAACAATGATTGTTCAATTTTCTCTTACAACCACTCATTGTGGTCATTACGATGGAATTTTGTTTATGTATAAAATTTATTATATTTATATTATCCTTATTCTTTGGGAATTTTTATTTACAACATAAATTTATGCTTCCAATAATGTGTAAATATGTTAATTTAGTTTGAGTAAGTGTACACTACCTCCCCCTCTAAGTGATATGAATTTTTCATGCAATACATTAAATGTTTGATGTATTGAGTCAATGAAATTATATAACACATATAACATATATAATCTATTGGAATAATTATATACCTATGTATCATTTAGTTTTAATATGTTTAATATGACAATGAAATTAAAGTAGCGTTCGTGGGTAGGTACTACCCAACATCTCCATGAACGGTACATTTCGTTTCTTATCTCCAAATATTATTAACTATTATAAGTAAAAATATAATTGATATATGTGATATTTAAATCATGAAAAATGTTATGGATTTGATGTAATTTTGAATTCCTAGAAAATTTACTTCAAATGATGTTCATTTTCATCTCTAGTACTGAATATCTTGAAAACATATGATATAAACTAAAATTATTATGTAACAGTTATAACATATTAATAAGTCACATAAAGGGATTAAAAACATGAAATTGTATATCAACCATGTATAAATTAACTGATGTTTATTATTTAGTTATATAAATAATTAATGAGGCAATTCAGACTCAAGGTATGGGAATTCATCTCAATCTCTTTTATTTGGGGAATAACATGATGTTATGCACCGTTATCTTCCAATAATTTTTATATAAACTATTTTAATATTTATATCAAGAATTAGTATATTCCCATAATACTTATGGTTTTCTATAATTTAATTTCGGTATTGATATGTATTTAAGTGTTTCTTATGTGGTAATGGAATTCATAGCTTCTATTTTCCTTTCAAGTTCTATTTTATGTGGTATGACTATAAAATTTCATTATTATGTTATTATTTATATTTTCTTCACTTACTATAATTTTTAATGAGTAATTTATGGATGCATAACCCTTTTACTCTCTCTTTTTAATTTTTTTTAAAACCATATTTCATAGTCATTAAGGTGTAGAATTTCCGTCTCAAAATCTCTCCCTTTTTCTCAAGATATTTTTGTATTTTATTTATGTAAATACCCATTCATATTTAATTTATAGTGTCATTAATCAAGACATAATAATTATTTATTTGATTCTATAGTTAAAATATGTAAAATCCCCATTCCCTTCTATGGGTTATAAATTACATAATTATCATGTTTTTAAGAACTTTATAAAATGAAATGGTTTTGATATGAAATCCATTTCATATATTTTATGTAGGTTATTTAGGTAATGTTTAATTGGGATCTATGTGGATTACATGAAAATATAAACATATTAAGGGAGCACCAGGATAATGCTCCAATTTTTTGTTTGAAAAATCAATCTCTAGAGGTGAAAAGTTTTATGATACCTTCGTGAATAACCTTTCTATTTTGTATGACACCATCAGGATGGACCATGGTGATATGACACCTTGGGGATTGAAATTTTTGATATTCTTATGAATTTCAAAAATAAAATGTTGTAGCCACATTTTCAGTATATGATCATAGTTCTTATTTTTATGATATTACTCATTCTTGTCCCTTTATGAAAGACCTCATGTTCTTATTTATATATCACAAGATCACATGTAAACTATTTCCCTTGTTTTCCCTTATTTTGTTTTTTGGGCACATCCAATGTTTTTAAATGTTTCTCGCATGTCCTAAGGTTGTTAAGGACAAAATAATATTCTATAATGAATTATTTGATGATTTTACTTGAAAAGAAACCATGCTTCATTTTAGTATTTTTTGTTTTATGAATAAAAGGGGGTTTATAGAAATACAGATCATCATAAATTAAATGTTGTTGAAACCCCTTTTGAGAATTATGTTATTAAATAGCAAGGTCATTAAGGGTATTTTTGGAGACATGTATTTGGAAGTTGTTATAAGTTGTTACTTTTGGTGATGATAAATGAAGGTTATATAATAACTGTTGAGGCTAAAACATGATACAAATATTTTTTATGATTTTATCTTAGGTTGGGTGTATTATAAGACATATATAGTTTTAAAAAAATGAAACCATGTTGGATGGCTGACCACCCATCGCATCTGACAATGATACTGGAATCTAACCGAAAACCAATGGGTGACAATTTCTCATCACCTACCACTGGCCTACATATAGTCCCTGGTTAGTATGCATTATTTTTTTAGATAAATGATTTTATGGATTAAGAATAAGTTGATTTTGGGAACTTCTTTTAATATATTGGATATCCTTAGTGTAGGAAAATGATTTGGTGATTAATTGTAAATTTTTATTTTGGAAGATGTTCACTCTTTTGGGAACACTATATTCCTAATAAAAATATAATGATATGTGATTTCATTTGAGGAGTAAAGGATGAATTTAATTTTGGAAGAATACTTGTTTTTATTGTGGAAATTTTGAAGTCTGTTTTATTTATAGAAACGATTAACCTATCATGGTGAATATGAGACTTGGGTAAAAACTTTTTGGTTTGATACTTTAAGTGTGGTTGATTATATTTAGAGATAAATATTATAATTTTTCTTTAAAGACTCTGTGATCAAATCCTTATGAATTTTCGGATTCAAACATAGTTGGGATTATTTTGAGAAATTTTATGGAAATATGATTATTGAATGGTATATGTAGAAATTGGGAATTATAATAGAATTTTTGAGATTACAAGTAGTACTTATCCTTATAAAAGATTATTCTGTTTGGGGATTATCAAATATTAAACTACATATTTTGGTTTTGGTAAATGTTTTAAGATAATATGAATAGATAGTTTATCTTTTGTGTATTATTTTATTTTCTAGAAGTTGATTCTAATGCTTCATGTTTGACCAAGTCAACTTTTATACTCATTATTTGGTGAAAACAATAGTTTTTGTAGTGATTTAATAAAGGTTGAAACACTACTTGAAAAGTAATTATGTTGTCTTATGTTTTTATTCATACCCATAAATAAATTCCTATTTTTTTAAAAGGACCTTAAAATAAAAATGTTGTTAGTTTACTTTCAGTACTGGAAATTGTCGTTTTCCCAATGATATATTCCCACAGTTTGAATAAACTGTTGGTATACTATAAAAAATCCACCTTTGAAAACGGGTATCCCAAACCAGTGGGAAATGTGTTAATATAGTTAAGCATTCCCAATGGTTTTTTCAAACCATTGGGAAATATTTAGTTCCTCTAACATATACAAATGGTTTTACTAAACTATTTGTAAAGAGAGGCTTTACCAACCGTTTGTAAAAACTATTGGTAATGTTTTCCCCCAAATACCCCGTGCCCTAGCTCCCACTCGGCATGATTGAAGACCTAATCCAGAGCTCTTTCCGAAGTCTTCTCAGCCAAAAAACATCTTCTATCTGTAGATCATTCTTCAATAAAACAAATTTTTATTTCTAAACTTTATATTAGTAAGTGTTACCTTATTTTTAGTATTATTCCTCTTCTTTTCTGTTAGATGTTTTGATTTCGTCTAAATTATAGTTATTTCTATCTTTGGAGTACCGAACCATTTGGTTATTTATGTTTTTTGACACTTAAAACACGGTAAAGGGTATGTTTAGTGGGGTTTGTTTAGTACAAGGGGTTAAAGAATTTTTTTATGTTTTCTGAACATTTGTTTAGGTTTAAATTGGATTTGGATTTTGGCATTGGTTGGATGATGGATTGGAATTGTGAACAACCCCACCCTAACCCCCACCCCCCTGAACCCCCACCCCACCCTCCCTGGACACCCCACACCTCACATGGATAGACAACCCCCTGGACACCCCCACCCCTTGGACACCCCCACCCTTTGGAGAGCACCCTCCCACACCCCCTGGACACCCCCACCATTTTGACAACCCCCCCCCCCCCCCACCAACACTGGACACCCCCACCCCCTGCACACCCCCACGCCTACCCTCCCTAGACACCCCTCACCCCCATGGATAGCCCCCCCCCCCCTACAGACCGCCCCCACGACCTCCAAACCCCCTAGACACCCCCCAATACGCCCAGACACCCCACCCCCTAGACACAGTCCACACCCTTGGATAGACCCCCACCCCATAGACATCCCCCCTTGGACACCATCACACCTCCTAGACACCACCACACCTCCTAAGTGGCTAACCCAATTTTAAAATTAGAATTAACAATGTATCTGATTTCCCCTTTTCCCATTGACATTTTCTATGTTCGCCATAGCGCCTTATTAATTTACATTTTCATGTTTTGATAAGATGAATGTTTCATGTCTTGATAAATTGAATTTGTCATGTTTTGATAAATTGAATGGGTTGTTTGGAATGAAATACAAAATCCATGATATTTGGATTTCATAATGATTAAAATTATTTAAAATAAAAAAATACCTTAAGAGGGGCTGTAGGAGGGGTAAGGGTTGTCCAGGTGTGGGGGGTTGTCTAGGTGGGGGTGGGTTGTCCATGGGGTAGGGGTCTGCATGGGCATAGGGGGGGTTATTTGGGTGTGGGGGAGGGGGTATGGGCTTCCCCATGGAGGGGTGTGGTCTGTCCAGGGGGGTCAGGGTGGTGTGTATAGGTTTGGGAGTGGTGTTGGTGTCTAGGGAGGGGGTGGGGTGTCCAGGTGGAGGGGTGTCCATGTGATGGGTCGGGGATATCCAGGTGGGTGAGGGGGCAGTGGTGGCTATCTCGGTGGGGGTGGTGGCTATCCAGGTGGGGGGGGGGGTATCCATGTTGGGGGTGGGGATGGGCTTCCCAAGTGGGGGGTGTCCATGTGGGGGGGGGGGGGGGCTGTCCAGGTGGGGGGGGCTCTCCAGTTTGGGGAGAGGGTGGGGGGGGTATGGGTTGTCCAGGGAGAGGGGGGGTTGTCCAGTGAGGGGCGGGTTCGTTCGTTGTACGTGTAGGGGGGGGGTATCCAATAGGGATGTCAAAGGGGTTGTAGGGGAGGGGGTGTGGGTTGTCCAATGAAGGGGTGGGTTGTCTAGGGGAGGTGGTGGGTGGGATATCCAGGCGGGGCAGGGGGTGTAGGCTGTCAACAGGGGGGATAACAAAGGGGGTGGGGGTGTACTGTCCATGTGGGTGAGGGGTGTTGGTTGTCTAGGGGGGAGGGGTGGGATCTCTAGGTGTGGTGGGGGTGTCTAGGTGGGGTGGGGTGGCTATCCGGGTGGGGGGGTACTGTAAGGTAGGGGCGGTAGGGGTGTGGGGTGGTGTGGGTTGTCCAAGGAGGGGATGGGTTGTCAACTTCGATACTCTACAAAAAAAAATAAGAATCAAATATAACCAAAGTATTGTTTCTTTCACATAGTAAGACTTTTCTTGAAGTTCCATACCAACACTCACTCATACCCTTCCATGAAGAAGTGATCTCCGCCATGAAATCTTACTGAGGTTCTTATGAACTATCCATATTGATCTCATACAAATTTAATATTTTTAAAACTCCATGTCACCTAATGATATAACAAGGCTCATACACCTATGAGTAGTGTCCCATCGAAACATGGCTCATAAAATCTGATCCATGTATGATATGCAGTGGTGTGTTAACAATTGGTTGTGTTGTGATTTATATGTATGGTATTCAAGGTTTACACCAACTTTCTTCTCGGTAAACAATAGTATCCTTGAAATCATGATACAATTGGATAAATATTGGATTTTAAAACCCTAGATTGGGGGTGGACGCCCCCATCCTTAAACATCCCCCCACCCCTTGGAAACCCCCCCCCACTCCATGGACAGCCCCACCCCCCTAGACAGCCCTGCCACCACTGTGGATAGCCCTACCACACCCATGGAAAGCCCTACCCACCCCTTGTGGATAGCCCACCCACCACATGGAGACCCTGTACACCCCTGAACAGCCCCACCACCCCCATAGAGAGCCCTCTAACCCACCTCGTACCCTCTCTGGACATCCCCATCACCCCCATGGACATCCCTCCCACCCCCTGGACAACTCTTACCCCCTGTATAACCCCCACCACCTGGAAATCCCCCCAACCACTAGACACCCCCCCCGACCCCCTGGACGACCCCGTCACCCCCGTGGACAGCCCGCTGACCCCCCTGGACACCCCATACCCCCTGGACAGCACCCCCAGCCTTGTGGACAGACCGCCCACCCCCCGGGATACCGCACCCACCCCTGGACAGCCCCTCCACCCCCATGGACAGCACAATCACCCACCCCATACCCCATGGACAACCTCGCCACTCCCCGGGAAAGCCCGCCCACCACTCTGGACACCTCGTACCCCCTGGACAACCCCCCACTAAAATGCCCACCCCACCCCCTGGACCCCCCCCCCCCACCCCCAATCCCAGTGGATAGACCTACCACCCCCGTGGATAGCCAGCCCACCCCCTAGACAGTAACTCCCCCTGTGGACAGCCCACCACCCTTGCGGACAGCCCGACCACCCCACTTGGACACCCACCAACCACCCCCGGACACCTCCATCCCCTTAGACACCCCCACCCCCTAGAAAGCCACCCCCACTCCCTTGCCCCCCAACCCTACTAGAGAGTCCCACCACCCCTGTGGACAGCCCAACCACCCCTGTTGACATCCCGCCCACCCAATGGACACCCTGTACTCCCCTAAATAGCCCCTCCACACCCTTGGATAGACTGCCCACCCATGGATACCTCGTACCCCTTAGAAAGCCCCCAGGAAATCCCCCCACCCCCTGGACACCCATGACCCCTTAGATAGCCCTGCCACCCTTATGGGGAGCTTTCCCACCCCCTAGACAGCCCGTCCCCCCTAGACAGCCCCCACCCCCGTGGACAGCCGGCCCACACCTCTAGACACACTCCCACCAGCCCTCGGACAGCCCCTATCCCCCCGTACACCCCCAATGCCTAGAAATATGTCCCTAGACACCCCCCGACCACACTAGACAACCCATCCACCCATGTGGACAACCCTACCACCACTTTGGATAGCCCACCCACCCCCCTGGATAGCCCGCCAACACCTTGGAAACCCAATACCACCCAAGAAAGCCCTGTAACCCCCATAGACTGTGCACCCGCCCCCTAGACACCCCATACCCCCTAGACAACCCCGCCAACCCCCTAGGCACCCCAATCACCCCTTGGAATCTCTGTACCCCCCATGGATAGCCCCTCCCCTGGAAATCCCCGCACCCCTTGGACACCCTGGACCCCCCTGGATAGTCGTGCCACCACCACAGACAACCTGTCCACCCCTTTGGACACCCCGTACCCCCAGGACAGCCTCTCCCACCCTCTGGATACCCCTATCACCCCACTAGACACACAATACTCCCCATAAACAAACCCCTCCCCTGGAAATCCCCCTCCCCCTAGACACCCCCAACCCCTAGATTTCCACACCATTCCTGTGGACTTCCTACCCACCCCCTGGACAACCCGTACCGCCTGGATAGCCCCCACCCCCGTGGATAGCTCAGGCACCCCTTGGAAACTCGCCCACCAACTCCCAGACCCCCCCATCCACCCAAATGCCTTCACCCCTTGGAAAGCCCCCCAACCCCCCTTAACACACTCAACTCCACTGGAAAGCCCCACAAACACTGTGGACTGCCAAGCACACCTCGTGGACAACCCACCCACCCCCTAGATAGCTTGCCCACCCCATGGACACCCCATACACCCTAGACATCCCTTCCACCCCCATGGACAGTCTTCCCACCCCTTTACACCTCATACCCCATTGCACAGCCCCACCCACCCCCTGGACACCCCACTCACCCCTTGGATGCCCAGTACCCCCTGGACAGCCCCCTGGAAATTCCCAACCACCTAGACACCGGGACCTCCCTGGACAGCCTCCCCACCCCCATAGACACCCCTCCCACCCCTTGGACACCCCATACCCTGCTGGACAACCCACTCCCCCTTCGACAGCCCGCCCACCGAGACACCCAACCCCCCTTGACAGTCCCCCACCCTTGGAAAACTCCGACCCCCCATGAAAGCCCCTCCACCCCCTGGACACCCTGCACCCCCTGGACACCCCCACCCCCTTGAGAAATATATAAGATCACTCAAATTATCTACTAAAATATAAAATTTCATCGATATATAATTTAGTAAACTCCTAAATAATTATCATCCACAAGTCTACATGTTCATGTACACTCATGTATAGTTCTTCAAATAAATTTTGTTATAAATATTGTATTTTGTTGTCTTTTATATTATGATTCTCATATAGAGTTGTGTGTCAATTATGGTTTTATATAAAGTGAACAATTATCATTTACATAAATATATTTTCAATGAAAATTCAATCTTATTGAATTGATTTTGACAAAATGTCTTATATAATTTTTTTAAAAGATTAAGTAGAAGTTGTATGTATGAAACCAATCAAATCTCTAGTGATTTTCAAAACAATTTAGTGAGCTTTATATATTTTTAATTTCACAATGCTTTAGATAGTGGCCACATACACTTCCCCTGTTACAAGTGTGTTGGAAGACCGTGGTTGATCCATGAAGATGTTATCTACCACATAACCAAATAAGTTTTTCAAGAAAACTACTCTGTATGGTATCAAAGTGGGTAGAAAATGACATCTCAAATTGCTGATGATCCAAATGAGTGGACATGATTGGAAAATATGTTATATGATCAGTTTCCATTTATTCATCATCATGAAAAATAAATAATTTTGACCCAAGATGGTTTCTATATAAGCACACAATATGCATATAATAAAAATGATGACGTTTTTAGGTTTATAAAATTAAATGATGTGGCCACAACTCTAGTATATCGACAATGTAGTAAAATGAAAAAGCTGGAATTTATAATCTGGTTGTTTCAAGGGAAAACTATTTATGGGATTTATAATACTACCATTGATTACATTCTTACATTCTTGAAGGAAATATTTCTATATGATACAGATATTCCCTCAAACCACTATATAGAATAGAAGTTAGTTTAGGAACTTGGATTTTCAAGAAAAAAATTCATGCTTGCCCAAAATATTGTAGTTTATTCTAGGATGAAAATGTGGAATTGAATGATTGTATATAATGTAGAAATTACGTAGGAAGCCAAAAGTATATGGTACATCATCTTGTGTTCCACGGAATGTAATTTGGCACTTTCCATTGATCACGAGAATCTAGAATCTTTTTATATTTGATGAAATATCACGAAAAATTTGATGGCATGATTCTAAGAGAAATAAGACTAATGATAAGTTAGTTCACCCTAAAGATGGATTTTCATGGTAGATATTTGATGCCCAATATCCTGATATTGCAGCTGGGGTACATAATGTGTGGTTTAGTCTTTCATGTGATTGTTCTAATCCGTTTGATCAGATGCTTACGTCGAACAGCCCATTGCTGATTTTTATACACATTTATCATCTTCTGCAATGGTTGTGTATGAAAAAACAATTCACTTTCATGATTATACTCATATCTGGCCTTTCTAATTTCATCAGTGATATAGATGTATACATGCAACCATTAATTAAAGAGTTGAATCTTCTTTGGGATGAGTGTGTGCAAACATAAGATGCATGTTAGAAAGACATATTTTTGATGTGTGCTATGCTTACAAGGGAGATCAATGATTTTCCTATATATGCAATGATGTCTGGATGGAGCACAAACAAAAATACTATCATGTCCTGTTTGTATGAATAATATATGATCCAGAAGGCTGAAACATCTTTTTAGTTTCTGTTATTTGGGACTTCGACGATTCGTGCAAATGGACCATCCATATAAAAATAATTATCGAAGATTTGACAATACCATGGAGACTGATGATCCACACAGTGTATGTCTGGAACTGATGGGCTTAATGAATTAAAAGATTTATGTTTATCATATGGAAAGGGTTAAATGAAATCTTAAAAGGGAAAGAATGTTTCCACTGAAAACAGTTATGTCAACCAATATGCATTATTAGTCAACCATTTTGTTATGTCATTTCTTAGACATAATGCACATTGAAAAAAAAATTCAAATGTATCCATTGATTCTTCTAAATGTTAAGGGAATGAAAATGTATGATTTACAGTCTCAGCGTGACTTGGTGGATTGGGGAATCCAACTGAAATTATATCCTGTGTGTATTAGTGAAAATGAATGGAAAGTTCCATGTTCATCTTATGTGATGACACCTACAGAAAAAAATCAATTTCTAGAAGTACTAGAGACTATTAAAGTTCCTAATGGTAATTCAAGAAACATATCCAAACAGGTAAATTGAAGAGTGTTGAAGCTAAAATCCTTAAAGACGCAATATTATCACATCCTTCAATATGAGTTGATTCTAATAACAATTCTTTATCATTTTTCCAATAATGTATGGTAGGTTGTTATATGGTTGTGCCATTTGTTTAGAGATCATTATGTTAAAAAGTGTTCAATTTATTTATTTCAAAAAATGTTGGAATATTCCCCATTTAATTTTTGTGAGTTAGAGATAATATTTCCTCCATCATTTTTCACATGCATGATGCATCTGACTATCCATATTCAAACTAAAATACTTCTCAGATGACCTATTTAATTTCATTTGATGTATCCAAATGAAAGAGATATGTACACATTAAAGTATTATGTCTGTAATAGGAATCATTCAGAAGGTTCGATCATTAACAGTTACATGGCTCAAGAATGTATGGATTTCTACTCTATGTATTTTTATGATCTTACTAAAAGAAAGAACATACCAATGTGAAACGAATAAGAACTGTATGAGAAAATTAAACACAGTGTTCCATCACTTCCTCAAATAAGAAGAATTCCTGGATCATATACAATGACAACATTATGACTTGAAGGGTGGGAGATGGCACATCTCACAGTTTCATTCAACAGTAACTTGTTCGATGACTACATCATTTAAGTAAATTTTATATTTATATCATATATATATGTGTGTTATACTATTCTTATTTTTACTTACAGGGAACATAAACTGATGATAAATATAAATCATCATTCTTTGCCATTGATAAGGATAGAGACTTTGCATATCAAAGATTTTTCTTCTTAGTTAAAACTGAAGGTAAAAATATTACTATTTAAAATAAATAAAATAATAATTAATTAAGTTTAATGTTGTTTTATATTTCAGTTATTGAGTTTTCATGTTGACTCTATCTTTTAGGAAATAAGATCTTTGGATTTTGGACCTAATACCATTTTCTATGAAAGTAAATCAATTATTATCAATGGGAAAAGATTTATTATCATTGAACATGAAATGAACATGGGAAAACAACATGATGGTTTTATGTTTACTGCAACAACAAACTGTTATTCTAGTGAATCGGATGGTAGATTGTGATTTGGAAATGTAGGTTATTACGGAGCCTTTGAAAAAATAATAATGTTGGTTTATTTTTCTCACAGATGAGTCACAGTGATGAAATTTAAGTGGTTTGATTCGATTATGTGGTAGGGAACATATATTGATGATTGTGGATTTCGAGTAATTTATATGACTTGCACTCTTGCTACTGATGAACCATATGTATTAGCATCAATAGAAAAAAATTATGTCAAAAACCATCTTCGACCTGAATTTGGTGTTATTGTTATCGTAATTCGAAGACATATTTTTGATGATGTTGATGATGGAATTCACACAATCTATACTCCCATTGGAAATGATCCATTTATTACTTTTGATGACTCCAACATTTCAATTTTATGAGTTGACTGTGAACCTGATGTTGTGGTGCTAAATATATAAAATCATCTATTCATGTTCTCATTAATTTTGGTTTACCTCGACTTGGACTATTAAGGTTGTTTCTATTCAAATTGATTTAATATTGATTACAAATATGGTGAATTTGACTTGATCTTTATGTTAATTTTTATTGTTTATTTGTAGCAATTTTATTTGAATTTGATTTTCTAATTTGGATTTGAACTGTATTCAAACATACGAAACCAACATTTCTAACATGCTGAACATTTCAATTCTTCAAATGTGATTTGTATAAAATTTTTACGACTCTAAGACCTCTCTTTAGTGGTCCTTGATTGCCAATAACCTGAAAATTTTGGGTCAAACGATCACTTACATCTGGTGTTGGGAGATGATCACCCCGGTAGAGTTTGTTGTCGACCTGGGAAGAGTATAGTTCTGACGAGGTATTGGCCCTACTCAGGTACGAGTTTTAGTGTCACTGAGTTGCAGTAGGTTAAGGTACATGCAGAATATAATGAAAAAAGGGCCATAGAGATGGAAGAACTGTCTCCTAGAGAATACACTGCATTTATAAAACTAATCGATGTTTTACGTCCAACACATCCACCAGAGGCCTACAATACTTTTGATGAATATATGTCCTTGATTCGTTTTAAATATGGTGCACCAGGTGCCAGTTCTAGTGGTGGATGAGATGATGGAGAGGAGGAGACTGAGGCGGGTTTGGAGGAGGGTGAGGATGAGGCGAGGCAGAGGAGGAGGGAGAGGAGGAGGATGAGGCGACAGAGGAGGGAGATAAGGAGGATGAGGCTGAGTACACAGGTGAGGAGAAAGGAAGGGATGATGATGGGGACGACGATGTGGATGAGGGTGAGGGTGATGATTATGGTGATGAGGGATAGATTGATTTGTTTCATTTTTGACAGATATTATTTTCCTTTGATGTTTATTGATTTTTTCTTCCTCAATATATGTTGTATTAAGTAGGTCACATTATATTTATTTTTTATCTACAAATAATAAAACTTCACTTGATTATTTGCTAACTCCCCTAGACAGCCCCACCCCTGGGACACCCTGGACCCCCTAGACAGCCCTGCCATCCATGTGGATAGCCCACCCACCTCCTAGACACCCCCTCACCCTGTGGGCATCCCCCCACCCCCTGGACACCCCGTACCCCCGGAAAGCCCCTCCCACCCCCGTAGACAGCCCTCCCACCCCCTAGACACCCCTACCCTCTAAAGAGCCTGACCACCCCCGTGGACAGCACACCCACCACCTTATACACCCCCTCCCCCTGCAGATAGCTAGCCCCCCCCAACCCTCTGGACACCATGTACCCCTGGAGAACCCCCCCCCCCCCCCCCCCCCGTGGACAGCCCGCCCATCCCCAGGACACCCCTACCACCTGGACTGCATGACCACCCTCGTGGACAGCCCTCCAACCCCCTGGACACCCCCTCCACCATATAGATAGCCTTCCCTCCCTCCCGAGAAACCCCTTACCCCTAGTGGACAGCCCATCCACCCCCGTGGATAGCCTTCCCACCGCCGGAACACCACCTCGCCCCCTAGACACCCCCTCCTCCCAAATACCCCCACCACCATGATAGACTGCCCCTACCCCCACCACAGACAGCCCCCACCCACTAGACACCCCAATGTATAGACCCCCCCACCCCACAACGATAGACACCCTCTTACCCTCTGGTCCGCCCCACCACCCCCGTGACAGCCCACCCACCCCCTAGATATCCCCTCCTCTTGTGGACATCCTCCCTACCCCCTGGACACTCTGTACCCCCCTGGACAGACCCGACCACCCCATAGACACCCCATACCCCCTGGACAGCCCCTATCACCCCCATGGATTGCCCCACCGACCACCCAGGACAACCCCACCCACCCCCTGGACAGCCCCCACCCCCGTGGACAATCCCTCCCATCCCTTGGACAACCCCGCCCACCCCTTGGACAACCCCGCCCATCCCCTGGACACCCCTTCCCCCAGGGCAACCCACCCACACCCTTAGACACCCCATAACCCCTAGACAGCCCCTCCCACCCCCGTGGACACCCCCTACCCCGCCATAACCCGGACAACCCCCACCCCCTTGGACCGCTCCACCCACCCCCTAGACACCCCGACCCCCCTGGGTCTCCCCGCCACCCCAGTGAACCGCGCCCACCCCTGGACAACCCCCCACTCCCCTGTACAACCCCCACCACTGTGGACCCCACCCCACCCCCTTGGAGAGCCCTAACCCCTAGACCCCCACCCCTGGGCACCACCCCACACCATGGACAGCCCACCACCACCCCTAGAAATCCCCCCCAACCCCCTGGACGCCACCCCACCCCCTAGACACCCCCATGGACTGCCCCCCCCCCCTTCCACCCTGGAAAGCCCCCACCACCCCCCACCCTCGGACACCCCCATCCCCCCGGACACCCCCACCCCTCTGGACAACCCTACCCCCCTTGGACAGCAACCCCATACCCCTGAACAGCATCCCCAACCCCAGGAGTTCTAAATTGAAATCTTCATGTATTTCATTAACATATGAATTGTGTGTTAATTGTGTATGAGTATACTTTTTGTAGTTGTATACTTACTGTAATTACATTTTTAATTATGTGGTAATTCGGTACATGTGTAGAGCATATTTAAATATAGAATTGGAGGTATTCATATTTATGTTTGAATTATTTTTTGCATGAATTTTGTATGTATGTTCTAGGTATACTTGTTAATGGTTTATTGTGTTACTTGTTTTATGTGTTTGTATTATGCAGATATTTTGTTTTTTATGATTTTTGTAGGCCTACTTGTTGAATTTATGCATCTCCACAGCGGACCTACTGGCGAAATTGATGCAACTGCACAGGGGAGGCCTGCAAGCCAACATGCTACTGCAAGTATAAAAAATATATGCCAACGATTCACAAATGTTGGTATACATGTAAAACAAGAACTTATAGAAATGGTTTAAATAAAACTATTGGAATAAGTTTATGCCAAGTGTTTGTAAACTGTTGGCATAGAAAGTTTTACTTTAGCTTTAGCAATGGTTTTCCACAAACCATTGGTAAATGTCTATACAAACTATTTACAAAACCGTTGGTATAGAGATACTTCATGCAATTACACATGGTTTGAAACCATTGGAAAACATATTTACAAATAGTTTATTGAAACTGTTGTATATACTGATTTTTTAAGACATATCCCAACTATTCTCATAAAATAATAGGGATATGCCTATCCCTACCGCTCATGACCCAACGGTTTGGAAAACCATTGGTATAGTTTATAAATATAGTTTTACATCCTCTACCAATGGTTTTAAACTGCTGGTAAAGCATAAATTTCATGTAGTGTTCTCACACTGGAAAATCAAAGACCGTTTAACCCATCACAAGTTTGTGGTTTTCATATTTTTAACTGTCTTCTGATCAGGTTTTCTATCACACCCCATCCGAACAAGATGGTTATTTTTTCTTCCATAAACATGTTTTCCTATAAGTAATCCTTGTATGTGTTATATCAGGTGACCTTTTTACTTATATATTATTTTTAAGTGGTAATTTTATTGTTTCTATTTCTGATATGGGATTTTCAATGATGTTACTAAGCTTAATTATAAATTTTTGTGGATGAAAATTTTAAAATGTGGAAAGATGCAACATCCCATATATTTATAGAATAATAAATTTCAAATATACTAATATTTATGAATAAGGTAATAATTTTTTTAATGGGTAATCTCTTTTTTATAGCATTCATGAAAAGAAATAGTGAGTTTCTTTGAGATCTTAAATTGCACACAACACAGAGTTATATCGAAAAATAATACAGTAATATTAATATTATTTTAAATAGTAGAAAACACCTAGTCTTTTTATAATGAGGGATGATCATAACTCACTACATTATGATTACACATATTTAATAAATGCTTTTTAATTTATATAACAAAATTTAGAGGATTAAAATGAAAATAAATAAATAATTTAGCATAAAATACTCTAATATTTTTAAAATATAGTTATTCCTCCTTTTTATAGTGAAAACTATTTTGAATACTCTAATATTCTTAAAATATTATATATAATCATCCATGATTTTGATATAAAACCCATTCAATTTATTCTCAATGGGTGATTTGTGGAATTTTTTTTCTGATCTAGGTGTATCACTTGAAAATAAATTCATATTGAGTGTGTTATCTAATAGTGCTCTAACGAATTTGGTGATAAAATTAATATATAGAGTTTTTATGTTTTAGGAAACCATTGCGAAGAACCTTGGTTATTTTTATGACTCCTTTAGGATGGAACATGGGGATATCTAACCATAGGGATGGACATTGGTGATAGGCTTATGAATATCTAAATTAAAAGTTCTAGCCAAATATTCAGGTTATGATCCATGTTCTTATTTATATGATATCAAAATTTTCTTATGAATTTATGAATGTCCTAATGTTATAATTTATAATTTACAAGATCAAATATAAACTATTTCCCTTGTAATCAATTGATGATATTTATTCCCATCCAATGTTTTATATATTTTTTATAGTTCATAATATTTTTAAGGACAAAAAATATGTTTCGATAAAAGTATTAAATGATTTTTATTAAAAGTAAACCATATTTCTTTTTAAGGGTTTAGATTTTATGAAAAAAGGGTACAGTGCAGACCTATCTACATTTTAATAATGAATGTTTATGTATGATTTTTTACTAATTCTCTAAATCCATAAAAATAAAGATCTATGGGAATTATTGAAAATATATTCTAGTAAAAATCACAAGAATAAGTTATGTGTGAGTCCAGGTCCTTATAGGTTCTAGGAAAGTTAGGTAATCTAATGTAATTCCCAAAGTATAATGTGTTCTATATTATGATAGAAATGTGATTTTAAAATTATACATTTAAAAATAATATTTATTTTCAAACATTATCCCATTTTAATATATCATTCATATATCAACATTCATGAAATTTTCCAAATCTCATTCACATTAATTTTTATAAAATTTAGAATATCTGACGAGCATATTTCTCATTAGATCCCCATTTAAACCAATTGATTCAAAATTTATCTTTTAAAATAAAATAATAATTAATTCATCCATACATTTCTCCTTGATAATAAATTATATATATATATATATATATTATCAAAAATGAAAACAATTTTATAAAATACAATCTTCATTATAAAAATTATTGAAATAATTATAAATTATTCTTACTCATTTCCATGAGTTTTACTCCCAATATCATGTACATTCAATTATGGTACAATTAAGACATTATATATTTAACAACATAATATATAATTTCCATCCAATTTATTCTAAATAATTCATTTATGTTCACATAATTACAATTCAAAATGTTTATCATAATAAAAAAATAAAAATAAAAATATCAACTAAATAATAATATGTTGAAGACAAAACACTTTTTTAATTTCCCTAATAAAAATAACAATAATAATTAAATAATATTGAATTATTATCCAATTTATTAGGCCTTAACTCAATGATAATTACTATTTTCATCCACGATTAAATTGTAGTGTATTTACTAAACAAAAAAAATAAAACTAATAGTTAACCAAGACATTATCACTATGTATCTGGTTGAAAATTTTATAATATTTTAGAAAATTTCCTAACACATTACCCCTACTATTATTTCATTCACACAAAATATAAAACCTTAAACAAAAAATATATGTATATGCATAAATTTAATCAAAATTAAAAATGAAAATGAAATATAAGAACCAGTGTTATTACAACATGCCCTATCAATTCCCAAATTAATGAAGACCCATATGGGATGGGGTGTGGTTTTTAACCTTAGGTTTATTTGACAATAAATTATTGATGCATAAGATCATTCATAAAGATATGTTATTTATGAATTTTTTTTAATATTTTCATGAAATATTTTGTGAGGAAATTATTATATTTATTAAATATATAAATATATGGGATAGCTGATTCCATTATTTCATCTAAAATAGGGTCTTCACCCTAGGAGGACTATATTGAGAGTTCACTTTTGGTTCTTGTGTTTGGGTTATGGATGGTGAGAAATTATATTAAATAATTAATTGATCTGTCAAACACTAAAGTTTCTTATATTAAAACGAATGTTTATTCCCAATATATGTCTTTTTATTGATGGATGATTAATCCCTAAAGAGATGGTGGTAGGAGAGATTATTTTGTTTTGGTACCAACATCGAATATGAAGAGTATGATGAAATTTATTGAAACATCGATGATATAATTGGGTGATGATTATGAACAAACCAATAAAATATCAATAAATTTCGAGGATGAAAAATGTGATTATAAAAAAATCTATTAAAACAAAGTTATACCGACGTGGTGGTTATTCCCCATATTACAAGGACTTCTATATTTCCATTTCTCCATTCATCATGAATATTGTACCTAATTGAGAGACTAGATTCTGAATTTATATTGTTTATTTATTTATAATTCTTCTACATCATTATCTTTAAATTTATATAACCCTTATAGGTATTGATAAAATATTTTCCATGAAATATAATCCTTATAACAATGATATCATTTCAATAGGTTCATTATTCATTAATATTGTCATTCTATGACATCTGATTGGGTTGATGGATGGATTATGAGTGAATATAACTTATATTATTATCAATCTCTATTTAATATCCTTTATATCTCTTTTAAATCTCTATACATATTCTCAAAATTTCCTATATGAAAAATTGAATGTTCATTAAACCTTTATTTTCCTAAAAGTGGAAAAGGCGGTGGAATAATGCAGCTTTGTATTCTGTGGGACAAAGAAGGTGACAAAAAATGAAGGTTAAATAAGATGGTAAATGAATCTAGGGATATGATAGCCTTATATTAAGTCCACTACAAGATATCAATTAAACTTAGGGAGATATAGAAGTGTGTGATGCCTCTTAAATGGTGATATAGTGTGGTCATCTAGAGAAGGTGACCTAGATGTGATATAGTGCTAGGTCAGATCATTGGGTGGTGGCTTAGTGGGTGGAGACATATAATTTTTTGTGGTTAGATAATGGTAAATTATTTAAGATGTACCTATTTTCCATATTCATTAATTACCCATTGTAATAAATAGCAAGCCACCTTCATGCGGTGGGTGGGTCATGAAGGTCTGTGGGCCTGTCGGGTTTGGTCGGGGTTGCCCAACCTGACTTGACTTAAATGGAACATATATGAGGGACACACAGTTTATGTGGGTATTATGAACCTTATAGTATTTCATTTACCTATAATTTCATATGTAGATAACATGTGATCTTTTTTCACCTTATTTGGGTGTTTTTGGTTCTCCTTTAATGAGTACCTGATTTATGTAAATTAATATCATGTCTCGAGAATTTTTTCATACAGATCATAATCTATGGAAATTATTAGACATATAAGATTATTTAAATGGTGAGATTTGAATATTTTTAATTAATATTAATAGGCGTTTTTATGAGGTTAATGCATCATAATCAAACTTATATCACCCATTAGACAGGGTCTGGTATTCCCCCAAAAAACCTCGGGTGTAGGATTATCTATTGATCTGTCAATTCCCGATTTACTAAGGGGTCTTAAAATGAGGTATAATTTCTCTTATTTTTATTTTATTGAGGATATATGGATTTATCATACATTTATATCAATGATAAAAAGGGTCAAAATTTTCCTTGACTAAGATCCATTCTCGGGAATTATAGGTTATTCGATCATAAATACAAAAACTGGTGGGAAAATATGGTGTGGAATTTACGTGGAAAGTGTTATCACCAAAATAGGGATATGGTACCCCTATCTATGGATTTATGTTTGGATGTGTTATTTGGATAGGTGGATTTCATTAGATAATTATGTACTTCATACTCATTAGTCACCCCACAGGTTTCTATCAAGAAGCTTCGTACAACACGATATCAACATCTATAAATGTGTAAATTCGGTTTAGGAAGTTTATGTATCATATAATTATATTAGGGGCCTCTTTATTTAGAGATATGATTAATGGTACTTCATATGTTCTGAATCGTCCTTTTTGTAGAGAATTTTTGGATTATATTCCTTTATCTTCCTCCTAGTTAGTCTCTCATATGAAGGGCATTAGTTAATTGAAACTTAGGTTTTTCCATTGTGGTTATGGGGATTTGTACCTGGAATGTTTTTACTCACCAATGAAAAATCATTGCTCCCACACATGTTTTGTCTATACAGATGAAATACATTTATGGAGATAGTCTTGGTAGATGTGGAGCTATTCTGACTTGTTCAATGTTGATGCCTCGTGATGCTCGATGTTGTATAATGAAACCTAGATATAAATTATAGCGGTGGAGATAATTGCTATGATAAATAGTTATATGAGTATGTATAGTGATAATTATTTCTCTAGTGTCTTGAATTAGATTGTTTTACAATATTGAAAAATAAAAAAAATCATCTTAGGGGATGTTCTTGTATCGGGTAATCTCATTCCCTTGATGTTTAGTTTTTGATTATTTATATATATTCACAAGGTTTTTTATACAGTAAATAAATGTGTATACTATAGTTTGATATAGTTTTAAAACACTATTATTTTGATTTACCTACTCACTTCCAGTCACTAACCTCGAGCCAATTAAAGGTGATCTTGAGGTGTTTCTCCCGAAAAACATGAATCTTAGTGGGGTCCCTTGTTAGTTGGGTCAATTCACAGTGATATCAAATCTTTTGTTTTCTCATGACAGATTATTGATTTATGTGTTTTGGTAGGTTGTACATAAATTTATTGAAATAGTGTTTGGTTTTCTCAAGTTCATAATTCAATTTATGTAATCAAGTGATCATATAGGGGTTGATGTATCCATTCACTTAGAGTCTGAAAAGATTCATGTGAATTCAACAGAATAGTACATAATTTCTTGAAAACAATAATGGAATTTCCATCAAATATAAATGTTTATATTATTTCTATGTCCTAGATTCTACTCCCCATATTTTCGTTGTTGAAATCAGTTCACCATTTTTACTATTTGAGGTAGCCATATAGGCAACCAACATTGATTTCAAGAAAGGTCATTTCATACACATACATATGATTGAGAATTTCCAAAATGAAAAATTAAGATTAAAGACTTTTTTCACGATACAATATATTTTGTGCTCTCTAATGTTCTATATGATCTAATTTGATGTGTGTTATCACCTACTATATTATCTGTTCTTATTTTTTATCTCATATAGAATTCTATCTTAACCTTTTTTTTCTCTCATCTACTTTTTGATTAAATATGTAGCTTCTACAAACAACTATTATATTAAACCCATGTTAGATCTGTTATATGAAAAAATGTATAGTTTCACTTGTATGATTCCAAAGTTTCAATGAGGAATTATTTTGATGACTTGATCTAGATACATTCTCACATTGTAGTATGGGTACATTCTTCTCCACTTTTCACCTTGTGCATGACTTTCTTATAGAGATGTTTCCAGTTTCAACTATAATTATCAATACTCCCTATGTAATTAGTTTATTTTGTGTGTTTGGATTTTATAGGCTTCGTGGTTTTATGAGAATATCATAGTCCCCATGATAAAAAAAATTGGATTGGATTATAGGAATATAGTTCCATTAAGATAAGACATTTATTGATATGGAAATTATTTTTTTATTATCCCCCAATCATACGGTTTGGTTATACATTTTTGGGAGATTTTTTTCTCATATATGAGTTAAATAGGATCTTTTATATTTATAGTTTGAGATTTTTTCATAAAGGGGTTTAATCATATGATTTTGAATCCTCTATATAGTTGAACGACCATATCTGAGTACTTATCGAGGCCCACATACCTCAGAGTGTATTCCTTAGACACAATTTAAAAGAAATTTCATGAGAATAGTGATATAGACATATTCATCATATGAATATTTTTTGGACATGGTTTAATTTTCATGTAATATCATAAATGGTAGAAACACACGATTGAGAATTGTTAGTTTAACATTCTTGAAAAAGAAGCACAATAAATGTGGGAATATTTTAACATTACACATCAAGACAACTATAGTGGATTCATGGATGACCGTACATATTGATGATGGTAAGGATATCAGTTACCTCATTTTTGTTACTTTTAAAAAAAATGGGGAGTTTTTTATGAGGATCTTTTGGGGAAAGATAACACACAGGAGATCATACCTATAAAAAATCAATATGATTAATGGGATGGATTATTATGACCAATCCATATAAAATATAATTCATAGTAAAAGTTTAGTCCTATTTATATAGTCCCAAACATTAGATATCATAGGAATGAGTTATTCATCAGGAATTAGATAACCAAGAGTAATAGATTTTTGTGGAATACCTTTATATAAATTTTTTAGTAAAGGATGTCAAATGATATTTAAGTAATTTCAGTCTCCCCTTCTTGTGATTTTACATCATTTTTTTAGGATTGGATTATTAGGTTGTAGTTTCGTTATTTTTTTAATTTTGAACATCACTTGATAAGATGGGAATATTGTTTTAATAAGACGGTATTGTTGAATATTTGGTTCCAAATTCATTACATGTGGGCATTGTGAGTATATCCAACCCTAATTATAATGAATATAGTTTCTAAATATATTATATGAATGAATTTATTTCATAATGTGCATGGTTGTGGAATTTAATTGCAGTTATTGTTTAATAATTCATAAATACTTCATATATGTTACCCATGGTTGTACCTTTCTTGGAGACCTATTACTTCATGGGATTTCCTTATGAATTTTTCACTTGGGTGTGGTTGAGTTAACTAATGATCACCCTTATTATGTTCAAGATGAATTTGAAAAAAAACCCTTCGTGATATATTTACTGTTGAATTTAAATCCAGGTAGGTGGGATGTATTTTGGTAAAGTATTAGTGGTATGGGGGATAAATATTTTGAGGGAGGAGTATATATCCATAAAATAGAGAAGTTGTATACGAGTATAACATTGAAATACATGAATACTTATAAGGAATGGATATGATTATCGTCATTGGTCAATGATGGTATGATCCATAGACTCCCCTTATATGAAATGTAATATTTATTGTATCGACTTAATAGTTCTGTGTAACTGGTTCTTCACAAGTGATAGATTTTGTTAAATGAGTAAACCAATCAAGAACCCTAAATTGAAGTTATTTGTTTAGTGTAAAACCTAAAGTCCACCTTCAGTTGAAAAGATACTATTAACTATCACTAATAATTCATATATAGGATGCATATTCATATGAATCCTTCAATAAATACATTTACTACCAGCTAGAACAAAAAATACAACCACATAGGATATACATAATAAGATAAAATGTAAAATATTTATTTTTACCTCTATAAAAAATCACACGGAATAAAAATAATCTCTATTGACAATATTTAGAGATTCATCACATTGAAGCTGATCCAACATGATCACTTTAAGCTACGATTCATCCTAGATCTACTATGATATAACTCAATAGCACAACATCTAATAGAAATTTCATTTTTATCCAATCACCATTTATGTAACACGTGTTGTACTAGGGATCGTGTAAGGGTGAGTATAATAATATCTACTATGATTTCCAAAGAAAGTTAAATTGGTTTCATGATCAACTCACAATAATAATTGTAACAAAAAGTTTTCCAATAAAAACAGGATGAGAAAACACATGGAGAATAAACTTTCACTCGACCACTTTTGATGCCCTATATATGATATATTAGGGTATATCCAAGGATAACCCCTATAACGTTTTCAAAACCCCTAATTGAGGATTCCGTGATCAAATATTTTACCTCATGGGAAGAGACCAACATTTCCTTCGACCTTAAGGGAAGAAACCTCCCTAATTAATTCTCATCAGATAGGGAACTTCTCTAACTATCACGACAAAGAAGTTTACACACTGTTGGATAGTAGGATTTAATTTCAATATAATATGAAAATATCACTTCATAGGTATCTATAAGTGATATCTATATAATAAAAAAAGTAATTAAATATATCATTTACTACAATAACACTGCTTTATTTACACACATGGTGCATAAATAGAGTTAAATGAATTCCATCACTCCCATAATGAGGGATGATATATAAGAATCATTAATAAACTTTTAAATAAATATTCCTCAATAACTAGTTATCCCATAAAAATTTAAACTCACCCTCTAATTCTTATAGAAAATCATCCTTGGGAAAATTAATCCACATCCAATATTGAACCTATGGAAAAACAATTATATCCCAAATAATAAAAATGGTGAAGATCAATTAGTAATGATAGTGATATACCTCTACTAAAATATCCTAACAATACTATAGTATCACATCAAATGGGAAAAAATATAGAACCTAATGGCTCAAAAACCTTTTATAATCTAAACGATCCATAAATCCCAACTGTCTATAATACTATCATACATCACGAACCATACGAATAATGGAGATTTGTGTCTCATTAGGGAATGAATATAAACAAATTTATGTATTATCCCATAGAAATTCATCATCTCTATATCCAAAAAATTATAAAATTTCACTACCATGCATTAGATACATTTTCAATCATAGCCTCAAAATAGTTTGAGACCAACATTAGAGAGAAATAATAGTTTTCCATGATTAAATCAGCCAACACCTTATGATGAATATCTATTTAAATTTTTCATAGCCATGGCTAATTAAACCCTACATAACTAGTAAATACTAACTCCACCAAATCAAAAGGGAAAATATGATCCTTCTACCCCACCACAAGGCTAGAGAAGTATCTAGGTCAAACAAATACCACTGACACAATATAGTGACCAAAAAAGATTCACCAGTCAAATGGTCCATAAATATTATTCCACTAATTCCAAAAAATCTTGAGAAAGAAATACCTGATATTATGTATATAAAGAAAACATAATACTGAAAATAATATAATTCATGATTTTTGACCTAAAAATGAGGAGATATCAGTCTCTCCCATCAATTGAATCCATGCCATAATCAACATTCCTAACCATGAAGTTCCTGATTATAAGGGGAATAAATCTGAGATCAACATTTTCTTCTAAGGACAATAAATTTAAAAATTATGAATACAGAATCAGCATGGGATAATTTTAAATCCTACATCAATTACTCTTCTTCCCCTAAATATCGACTACCATCATCATCTCTTCATGTTTGTAACTCTTTAAGAACATGTAAGGGTTTTATACCCTGAATATAGGCACTAATATTGGTTCTCATCTCTAAATTCTTGATTTGAATTACCACTAATTATTACACATTGGACATTAATTAAAAAAATTAACCATTATCCCAAAAATATATACCAAAAGGTCTCTATCAAGAAGGGAACCTCACTATCCCTTACTATATATAATGATACTCTAAATAAACTACCTATTTTTCAAAATCCATCTCAAATGTGATAAAATATGGAAAAATTGACACTATAGAAAATACATAACATGTAATCCCAAATCCTTAATATGGGTATGTACCTCATCCGAGCATGGAATGTACCTCCCACTTACATCACAGGTCCTCATAGTTAATGACATGAAAGATACATGAGTTCTTGGTTGTACACCCTAGGTTATGTTGTTCCATGTAACCCCAAATGGAAGGTGCCTATACTACATGTTTCCTACAAAGAATTTATTGTATTGTAAATGGATAAAACATATTTTCTATAACAAAGTGTTCAAAATTTTATGTCCATATTTCCAATAAACCTTTGAAACCAGATCCAAAATTGTTGTGCCCTAATCCACAACTATAATTACCTCACAATGGGTTCACCTTAATGGCCTCTCTCAATTCTACCACATAATCAATGAATGTGAGTAGAGTCTCCCTTAATGTGTATAAGGGAAGGGGGGGGGGGAGGTTATGTTATTTAAAACACAATTTAATTAAAATGGTAACGAATTTAATGTGAATGACCTGAGGTTTGATACATATATAGAGATTATACCTCACCTAGGTAAAATCCTTACCATGGATTCAAGGACCAAGTAAAAATTTACATATAAATATTTATTTATGAGATATCACTATTCACCATTTTTTAAAAGATATTATTTAATTTACTAAATATGAAATATCTTAAACAATCTGACTAACATAGAATCATTAAAAATGTTATCCAAAGGGTAAAAATTAAATTATGGAATAAAAAAACCCATTAAATATTTTTATTAGGGTGTTTCTAAGGGAGAGTTACAATTACACTCCTATAATTATCTCAGGGCTCTGAAACTAAACAAATGTGCTATGTCTTTAATATGAGAATTTCATGGGGGTTACACCTAATGGTTCTCCCTAAAGGTGGTGAGTACATTGACTACATTCAAAAAAAAATAAAGTTTTTATACTAATTACTACTTCAAATATTATGATTAAATTATATATGGAGACCACCCTTATAGAACGTTTCTCTTATTGTGGTATACTCTAGAAATCATTCTAAAATTTCCCATAAAATAAAAATTCTTAAAAGTGTTGGAGGATTAGGATTCCTCATGAGGTTATGGATTTTTTCACTCAATAATGTGTTATCATGTTACCTATTGCAGGAATATTAAGATCATCATAATTATCAAGAATAACCTCTTTAGATTATGAAGGAATGGAAAACTCGATGGCCAGTTAAGTGGTATTTAGATATTTGGTGGTTTGGGTACTATGTTTGAATGTTCTCATCAATAGCTTTCATGAATCTTCCATGAAATCTTAAAGAGGGAAAAAGTTTTTATAAAAATGTATTACATCTTATTTTATGAATTTTAATTAAATAACAATTCAATATACACTAGAATCATATAGGTCTAGAATCCTTGAAAACCTATACACATATATAATCTGTTCTTAAGTGTCTCCCATTTGGTTCTTCATAACTTGAAACCTTTATCGATATATCATAATAAATACCATTCCTCATATTATTGGGAAAAAATAAAATAATGGGAGAACTCATGCAATTTTTAAGGGTAAAAAAGGATATACCAGTGATCACATAAAAATAACATTAAAATAAGGGTAAGAGAACATGGGAATTACATTTTAAAAACTTATCCTTAGTTTCAAAGATCTTAATCATGGTTCATTGAATTAATTATATGATTTTTAAGATATAAATCATACATGAATCCAAGGAATGATCCATGAGTTAAAAACATTTATATAAGCATTGGAATTTTGGCATACACATCAGCATAAAAATATCAATTCTGTGGTAGTCACGTCTAATTTCCAAGGCTATTGTACTATAATGGGTTCATTCTTGAAACCAACATAGTATTAAATTACACTTGAATGATTATCCTAGTGAATAGAGTATCTTACTATACTAGGATAACTCCCCATTCTAGTACTATTTATCTCATGGGATATCAATCATATCCTGATGCATTGCAGTACTATATAATTCCAATCCCACCCATCGTTTGATATAATGTAACAACAGTCCTCGGTTAATATATAACCACTATAATTAGTTATAATAGATACACCATCCCTAGTTATAACTTAACAACCATACATGGTTATAAAATTACCAATATCAGACAATTAAAGACACATATATTTCTTGTATAAGATCATAAAACATCATTCATATCATTATATCCTAACATGTAAAAAGATATGTCGTTCATGACATTTTATCTCGTTATCATAACTAATACAACATAAAATAGATTGGTTTCATAATCCACTCATAAAAATAAAAATTAACCATCCATAAAAATATTAACAATAGTATGATTTGATCATATCTCAAGTGAATAATATTTAATCTCAATGGATATTATCAAATAAAAAAATTCCATTAAAATATCACTGAGATATTTTTGAGGAAAATAAAAATTATATTTTGAAAATAAAATTTAAAATATATATATATATATTAACATGGGAAAAAAATTCATTGATAATAAACATTAAATTATTTAAATTATTCTTGAAACATTTTGTGGCTATTATGGTGGAAAGTTTCATTCATGCTGTATTAACTAATAGAAAACATACCATTCAAATTTTTGTTAAATTTAAAAAAATATGCTCATCAGAATAAGAAAATCTTTCTATTATTAAATAATATTTTAAAAAATTAAAACATTGGAAAAAATGAATTTAAAAATTCATATTATAATTGAAAAATAAATTATTGAAAATATTTTAGAAATACATTGATATGGAAGAAAATGGTGATTCAACCGAAGTGTTAAATATTATCGATTTTCCTTAAAGACACATTTTCTGTCTCATGAGTATATAATGAGATGAAATTGAATGTAAAATAGTTATTCCCAATAAATAAATTGATTAAAATAAAATTATTCATTCTATTTAGATATATATTAATGGATTTTATCCTTATAAACACAATAATAAAAAATCATAATAAACGAATATATTGTAACATAAACCCCCTTTCGATTTGAAAATTTTGAATCATAGGACCCACAAAAGAAATGGAATTTTTGATATATTTAAATACCCTTAAAATTAATAGTAGTTATAATAAAATAAATTCAATTTCAGCATATATAATTTATGAAAGAAACAAGTGGTGTATATGGCATGTGTCTAATAGAGATGAAATGAGATGAAAATACAATACATTATGTTTTAACATTTTGGTACACATTAAAACCTCATGTATCATAAAAATAAATTTATTATATATCTAATAAAACATTATAATATATATCATAAAATTTATGGTTTACTTATGACCTTATTTCAACTTTTTTTAAAATGTTTTATGAAAATCACAATTCTAAGTGATATCTATAATGTTTTTGATGTCTGAATTGGTTTTCTAGTATTAGTTCATATATTATGATCACCATTACATAAAATATATAATTTTAATCATGATATAAATATTATATATATTTATTATATATGTGTTTATATTAATTCATAAAATATAGATATAGGGAAATGAATTTCATTGTTCATAGAGAAGGTAAGCCAAACATACGCATGAACAATATTTTCTTTTTTCAACTAATGGAACATAAATATGTCAATTAATAAATAATATTTATGAATAATTAATATATAATATATATAATTTTTATTAATTAATTTCTTACTTATTTACATTCATTTAATGTGTAAATGAAAAAAGAATCACATTGCTTCCTATATGATGTAATCCACACATAGAAATATGCAACACTATCATTTCTCAGAAGATTAGAAGACAAAAAAGTGGATATGATATAATAATTATAGAAGTATAACTATTTCATAATTATTATACTAAAAAAATAAGCACATAAAAATATCCATTAATAAAATATTGTGATGAGGAATTAATTGTATCACTATGTGGTGATGGTAAGTTATACGTACACACAAGTAATACTTTCACATCCCAGTTGATGGAGATGGGATAAATAAATGTGGTTTCATAGTCATAATAAAATTTTAGTATTTTTATTTTTCACAACATATAGTGATTGGATAATAAAACATATTTATTGGTGTTAAAATAAAAATTTAAAACTATGTGGTTGGTTAAGACGATTACCTATCCTTTGAAAAGGATACATTAGATCTCCTCTTATGATCTTATGGATGGTATTTTTGGAATAACACAAACTCAATAATATTTTTAACAGTGTTTAAAAGTTATTTTACCTAGGTATGGTTAATCTAGAAGTATCAATGTTGTTTGAATATTGGAAAAGAGGGGTTCCCTTTTATAATTGAAGGGAGGGGAACACTTGAAATTTAAATAAAGAATAAAATATATTAATGTAATTATAAAAAAATATAGTTCCAAGTAGCATATAAATAACAAAGGGGTGAATGTTTCTACAATATTTTATCACCATTTTACTATTTTATTATTTTTATGATTTTCAAGAACTTTAATAAAGTATTATTTTCTTAAAATATCATAATTTACAATTTAGACACTATTGACTTAATTTTACTAAAAAGACATAAAATTAATTTTTTAATTCCATTATAATTATTTAATATAATAATAATTCATTATATATTTCTAAAAAAGTATTTTGTACATTAATCCACTGAAATTATATTAATCTTAATATTTTTAAAATCATGTATATTTTTTTTATTCGAGATATATATCATTAGTATTCCTTAAAAAGTGATGGTTAGTATAAATTTAATTAAAAAGAGAAATATAATTTATATAAAGAAAATAATTACATTATTCATAAAATATAAAATTATATTTTTGCATAACATTATTTGTTACCGATTTAGACATATAAAAAATATTTAATTCTAAGATACTGGCACTTTGTAACTACCTTTTTACATAAATGGTATATTTGGAATTTAAATTAAAAAGAGTTTGTTAAACAATAAATTTAAAGAATAAGGTGATTATGGTCAAATTTTCTTCATTCAATAATAATTAATTGAAAAAATAATAGAATTATAAAACACTTATCCTAATTAACAAGAATTTACCTTTATCTATGTGAAAAATATGACTATGGTCGTTGTTCATTTTGAAAAACAATTGTGTCCTATTAATTTATTTTGGACCTATGGTTTAAGAATATGTAATTAATTTTACCATATTATAATTATATAATTTGTAGGAATTAATATTAAAATAGGTGTGAAACACATGATGATAATTTATCCTTAGAAAAATAATTGCTTTTTATAAAACATAGTATATTATAATCTTATTTCTAGAAAAAATATAATTAAATGTAAATTTTTTATTAAATATATAATATATAAATTTTTTTAAATCATTTTCCAACAGTTAATAATGTAATTTATTATGATAAAAATATATTGTGTGTATGAAAAATGTTTTCATAAAATAGATTCTTTTAATTTCTAATGATTTTTATTTTATAATTATTATCAAAAAATGAACCGTGAATTAATTTAATATAATTACCCAGTATTTCCATGAATAAATATTGCATTTTTTGAAATATTCAATACATTTCTCAAATACATTCACGGGAATCATAAAACTTTAGTGTCCTTGGATTCCAGATACACAATATTCTTATTTATTGAATGATCTTAAACATATCCCAAAATGATCTTCCCATTTACTAATCTTCAAAGACATACGCAACATAAATCATTCTCTAAATCTTGGGGAAATGTAAATATAAAAAATGGTTATCACATATTTTCAATAAGGGTAAACATTAATGACAAAAATTAATGATCATATGATACGATTAATTACTCATAAGGGTTGATATTATTAATATAAATTTCAAAAGTAAATCATGAAATATAAGTCTAATTCATAAAATTATTGGAAACATCAAAAGTATAAAAAACATTTTATATGTAATTGTTTACAATAAATAATATAAATTTATAAAAAATAAATAATGAAAATTTTTTTCCCATTTCATAACTGATCTATTATAATTAACCATATTAGGCCTAAAAGGGACTTAGATGGCCTGAATGGGGGGTGAATCAAGATATGGATATTCTTCGTTAAATTCTATGTAACCCAATGTATCCTGACCACTTTATTATAAGGGTCACTTCATTTGATCATTAATATTTATCTTTATATTGTCACTTCTAACTTTAAGTGATGATCTTTCATAGAAATGATATTATGAAACCAAACAAAAAACTAATATTTTTACTTCATTCACCATCACTAAGTTATATCTATACAGAATAAAATGTAATTTTATCAATGTTCCAAATCCACTAAATCTCACAACCAATACATGGTTTGGAGCATACTTAATGTTCCTCCCAGTTCACTACCAATCAAAATTTTAAAGCTCACTTCTATTTCTTATATGAAGTTTTCACATTTCTCCTTCATATGATTATTCTACTGATATAAAAAACATCAAAAAAGATTAAAAATAAGTGTGACATGAATCTCTATTTTCACCAGTTAAATGATGTACAATTCACCACCTAACGATTTCACTATAGAGGGAGCTTTTGTAAACTATTTATTCTCTTTCCCAAATATCATATTACTCTCTTTGAAAACACATGTACAACATATCAGAAGGGCTTCACATACTCTAATTCCTTTATGGAGTATATTTCCCTACATACTACTTCAATAAACTGATATTACTTTGTAGACCACCTTATTCAAAAACCACCATCTTTGCGGAAAACCTCCTTCGTGGACAACATTGGGATATTGTTGGTTTTTTCCATTGGTAATAATCACTTTTGAAATTATATCTATAAAAGGATGTTATTAGGGGACATTTATATTTAAATCCTAAAAACCCCACTAATCAAAATTCCCAAGAACTCCATTATAGACTAGCCATCACCATGGAATGAACTTACAATATAGTCTGTAGAGCACATGATTCTTTTGTGGTACCCTCAAAATCACTATCCTCATCCCAATGAAATACATTTATTGCTGAAATTAACTCCCCTTATTTAGCCACAAATTATGTACCTCTCAAGAACTAATCTTGATATGCAGTGTGCATACTAAAAATCCCTTTGTGGTGGCCTTAATTCACTACCTTAAATCGTAGAATCTTGATCTTACTTTGTTGTCATCATACTGTAACTACTATATTGAATCCATTCCTTTTTAGATTTCACTTTATGATTCCACAAAATCTTTTTGAGTTTATTCAATTATGATAATCAAAAAATAATTTTTTTTCTATAACACAATATCCATAAATTGGTACCAAAAAATGTGGAAACCACTATTAAACTATATTACCTTTAAAAAATATTCTTTGTTAACACCAAACACTTTTAAATGCGATTAATTTTATTTTTCAACCAACCAAATTACCCCAAACATTGGAGGTAAAACCTTCAGGTATTTTTTCCCAACATCCTATTTCTTATAATCGATCAATCACATAATCTTTTTTACCTTAATGGATCAATCCCATCTACTTTTTTCCCATCATTAATACATATGATATTAAAATTTACCCAATACATTAGAGGGATATATAGGTCCTACCCATAATATAATGAAAATCAAACATATGTGTACCCTAATATATTAAATAATCATCCTATTATAACCCATGAAAAGAAATTGGTTTCATAAATATTTCATCATATCATAACCTTTAGAAAATTAAAGGATTTATTAAATAATTTATAATTTCATTATATCATAACCCATAGAAAAGGAATGAGTTTTATATGAAAATTTTCTTCAAAGAAATTAACCATCCAAAAAAGAATAAGGAAGTCACCCTTACACCATATACCTATTAAAGAATCGATACATAAATTGTTTTCGTGATTAATGGAAAATTATTTTGAAATAATACATAGAACACTACATGTGGAAAACAACCATTTGGATTTGAAAATTACCATTAAAAAACAGAAATTTCAAAGAACATTCTAAAAATACATTTCTTTCAAAAAAAATTTAACTTATAATGGATTATTTATAATATTTTGTGGTCATCATGGGGAGAAATACCATTCATGTTGTGCACATCAACCAAATATTATATTCATAGTTTTGGTAAGAGACAAAAGTCCATTTTGAAAAATGATAATAATATTCAATTAAAATAAATTTATGAAATGTAATACATGGGTAAAAATGTCTGCAAAAAATCACTATATAATTTTAAATCTTTCATTCAAAATTTTTAGAAAACATTGACACAGAAGAAAACAGAGTTATTGAACGAAGAGAGAAGTTAGTTTAGTTCTTCTTTAACATTATTATTTTAGAATCTTTAGTATATAAAGAGAGAAAAATTATGTGAAAACTTGAAATATCAAAAAAAATAATAATAGAATAAAAATCATCAGTTTCGTGAGATGTAGATCAAATGCTAAAAGAAAACAGTGTCTTAGTGTTAATTTTTTAACAGTGGTATTAAATACCGCTGCTAAATTCTTTTAATCTGTTTTTAGTTTTTTTAAATATATTATAAAAAAGTAACTTTTTTTAATGTGGGTTTTTAGAAAAACCACCGCAAAACAAAAAAAAAATTAAGAAATTTAAAAAAGGACTTTTTATTATTTGTTATTTGTTATTTATTTTTTATTAATATTTACAATAAAATATATTTTATTATTTATAATTTTATATATTTATAATTTGTTAGTTAATTAAAATTTATAATTATTTGTAAATAATATTTTTAAAGAGAAAACAAGTTTTCAATAAGTCAAAGAGCAGACTTTAGCATCAAATGACCACAAATTCTGATCCGAGAGTCCATTTCAGCTCCACAACCAGTCAAATCAAAGTTTTGCATATTAGAAAAAACCAAGTGAAATTCAAATCATATGATGATCAATGGAAAAAATTATATTCAAATTTCAAAAAGTCGAAAATCATACTCAAACATTGAACAATGATAACTTTTAATTTGGGTGTCCATTTGGGCTATACCACAAATCCAATCAAAGCCTATAACGAGATATACACTGCTTAGGTCTAAAACTATCTCTTTAAGTCTTATACATCTTATTATTCTTCCAGAATGGCCCAAAACCTTCGAAACAGAGTTTTTAGTTGCAAACACTAGTTTCTTAAAATTCAAATGGTAATAACATTCAAGCAAGGTGTCCATTAGGCTAGTACCATATATCATATCGAACCTCATTTTACGATCGTCAATTGGACTAGTTGTGGCACTGAAAAATGAGACTCAGATCATATTTTTTGGAAATTTCAGTGTTTTTTGGGATTTGAGGGTTTCTTAACGTTTTATGATTTATTAAATTAATTTATTTATATATATATATATATTTATTTAACATTAATTAATTAATTTTTATTAATTAATTACGTTATTATTTATTTATTTAATATTTAATATTTAATTATTATTTATTTTTTATTTACACATTAATTGTTAATTTATTTTCAATTAAATAATTAAATAATTATTTAGTTATTTATTATTACTTTATTATTTATTATTTATTATTAATTAATTAATTAATTATTTTTTCGTTATTTATTATTATTTTATTAATTTCTAATTATTAATTAATTAGTTATTATTAATTAGTTATACATTATAAATTATTTTTTATTAGTTATTATTAATTAATAATTACTTATTATTTATTTATTAATTTATTTGTTTTTTTATTTATTATTCATTATACATTATTTATTATTTGTTGTTTATTAGTTATTATTTATTATTTATTATTTAGTAATTTATTTTTAATTTACTAAATATTAATTTATTATTAGTATATTAGTTATTTAATATTTATTTAATATTTATTTATTAATTATATATTGATTATTTATTATTTATTATTTATTTATTAATTAAATATTAATTATTTATAAAATATTTAATAAATATTTATTATTTAATATTGCATATTAAATATTAAAATTTAAATATTAATTTTTAATTAAGAATTTTTAATTTTATAATTATCAAATATTAATTATTAGTAATTATTAATCAGTAAATATTAATTACATATTATTTATTTATCTATTGGTCTATTTATTTATGTATTTATATATTTATTAGTCTATTTAACTATTGGTCTATTTTATATTATATATTTTATATTATATATTTTTTATTATAGATTATAGATTATTGATTATTGAATAATTATTATGGATTAATAATATATTATGCTGTATTTATTTGTAATGTATTACTTGTTTTTCTAATTAATACATATGTATATATATATATGTCTATAGGTATATTAAATTCAATTTATGGACCACATGAAGAGCCTAGTGGAGTGGTAAAGTCTTTTGAGAATAAGCATGAGGTTAGAGGTTCAAATCCCACCCAATATAGTATTTATATATATGGCAGGGCGTGTGCATGTTAATAATAAATAAATAAATAAATAAAGAAATAAATAAATAAATAAACAAATAAATATATGAATAAATGATTGAATAAATAAATAAATAAATAAATAAAATACGGAAATAATAATAAATAAATAAATAAATAAATTATGAAATAAAAAATTAAATACATATATAAATGCATAAATTAATAAACAAATTATGAAAATAAATAAATAAATTACTAAAATAAATAAAATATAGAAATAAAAAACAAACAAAATATAAATTTTTAAAAAAATAGAATATTATTAACGATTTAGTGATGGTTTAAACCGCCACTTAATCATTCTATGATGGTTTTAAAATACAACCACTAATTATTACACAACATATGATTTAGTGGTAGTTTAAACCTCCACTAAATACAAATTTTGGCATAGTGATAAGATTTCATCATCAGAAGCATAATCCTAAACCATCCTGATGAACAATGAGATTGTATCAGACCACCTTTAACATTTTAGTTACATTCAAATAATAATCCCCATGAAAGAAATATTATTATATGGAAATTTATCTATAGTAATTTTAATGATTATAATCATACATTATGTTGATGGGAATTATATGCCAAATAAAGAAAAAACTTGTGTATAAGGCATGTGTCCCAAAAATATAAAAGTAAGATAAAGATATGTTACCTTAGGTCTCAACCTCCATAGTGATACTTGTAACCAAATATATTGTAAAAATGTATTTATTATAAATATATTACATAACCATAATAATTTATATTAATCAATATATGATTTTCTTATGAGATTTTATTACTTTTTTATTAACAAATCCTTATTATAATTAGGTTTTTAGTAAAAATTACATTGTTTTTCATGTATGTTCTGGTTTGGTATTGTTGGTAATTTTATATTGGGCATGTTTACATCATATGAGTTATGTTAAAAATTATATAAATATCATATATATTTAGTGTTATCCTTTAAATTAATATCAAGAAATTAGATTGCATCGATCATGGGGATGTTAAGTTTTATGTATACCAGAATGTTGTTTCCATTTTTTCAACAGATTATCCAAAATTATTATAAATGATATATTACTTTTTAGAAACATTTATATAATATATAACATATATGTTCATTTTACTTATCCTATTAGATTCCATCGAAAATGAATGTGAAAAAAAACTCACATCACTTTATGATCCGGTAGTCCGTCGTACACATGAGCAACATTATTGTATTCCCACAAAATTGATATTAAGAAGTTATATGTTTTATTATAAATTCCTAAGAATAATATCATCATTAATATCATATATATTTTATTAAAATACCATTATATCTATCCATGATAGGTGGTAATGGAAAACGAATCAAATCGGTTCGTGAGGCGGTATCCAGTTGTACACATGATTGACAGTTTCATTTACCAATTGATAGAATAGGTGGTGAATATAGGTTATTATATTAAAAAATAATAAATCAATATATGGGTAATACTAGTTTTATTATTACAGAATAATTTGATATGATATTAAGGAGGTGGATGAATAAATGAAATAGAAACATTTGGTTAAGAATGATACCTTTTTCTGGATAACATCCATTGGAATACAATGAATGTCTTCATAAAATATATTAATGATAAAAAACGGACCGTATGATGTGGGGAAGGAATTAATTATATTATCTGGGATTTTATTTTTTGGACAAGTAGGTTTTAGATGATCTAACATGAGAGTATATGGGGTACACTTTTATATGTTTGGGAAAGGATATATGAAATTTTTGAAAAGAATAAAGTGTACCAATGTTTTTTACACGATACTAGGTTAAAAAATCTACCATTATAGAATAATATATGATATATGGCCTAAATATGGCCCTAAAATGTAATTTTAAAAATTTTATAGTATATTTTAACCATTATAATTGTATTTTAACCCCTTGTTAAAACAATTTTAGCCTTAACCGTGATAAATATTTTTTATTGTTTTTATTATTAAATTTAAACCCAAATTATGTATAAATTATTATATAATAATATATATTTGGATTAAAAATATTTAATCCATTTTTCTAAATTCCATTTATATAATTTTAAAAAATTAACTTAAAATTATTCCCATTGACATGATGAAAAATTATTTTTCTAAATGAGAAAATTTTTATAGGTATGACCTATTTTAATATTAAAAGTCAACATTAATTTAATTCCAATGAAATAAGTTGAATTAATAAATATATAATAGACGTAATTTTACTTTTTAAACATAATAAAATAACATTGAGCTTGAAATTCTTTAAATTAATTTATAGTTTTTAATAAAAATCAATATTTTCTACATTTCTTCAAAAAATAATATTTTCATTAAATTATAAAAAATTCAGTCAATGATAACGGTGAAATTTAGATTTCAAATTTGAACATTATTATTTAAAACAATTTTTTTAAAATTTGGAATATTATCATTTACAATTTATTAACAATAAGAAGTAATATTTTTTAGAATACAACATTTTAGAATGATATCAATAAATTAATAAAAAATTATTAATTGTTTATAAAACTGTTTTATTTATATAAAACCATTATGTATAATATATTAATGGTTTTATTCTTATTAATAATATAATGTTTGAATGATAGGTCATAATGTTAATTTTTACATAGTAATATTAATTGGAAATCTTGGTTCATTAAAACATAGTGTTTTGTGAAATGCAATCTATCAGTGAAAAACATTGTATTCCAAATACAATCCTAAAATATATCGGTATTACATTTTTTCCCACTGAAAACTAAATTTCCCTCGAAATTCTATCACATCGGTACAAAAAATTGGAGATGATTCTTCCTCATTATATCATTAGGTTCCCATCAAGCTTCCTCCCTTTAGTAGCTTCACAACAAAATAGTGACCATGTGAGTGGTCTTGTTTCGTAACTCTTTCTATTTATGATCCAAAATCTCCACAAGTTTTTTTACATAACCAATATCATTCTCAAATGGTATGAACTATATTTTCAATTTTTGATATAGATCAGGTTTGTACTTCCTCATGACATATATACAGAACAAATAATAAACTTAAGAGAGATTTGATGGAAGAACCTATGGATAAGATACCATCCTAATACAATCAACAATATTAAAGGGAATTATTTACTTATAGATTTGTTTTCACTTCTCTATAATTGTTATTACTTTCTTATATAGAGTTATTCTTAAAAAATCCATTTCACCAAATTCAAATTCTAGATCTCACTTGTGACAATATGCATTATTTTTTCAACTTATTAATGATCTTATGTGTTACTAAATTGATCTAACCTTATCTATCACTTTTAGATGTATTAAGTCGTTATAAAATTATTTTTATAACATCATCAGATTATATTTGAGTTTTACAATTTTTTATCTAGAGTGGTTCTTAAGAGGACTTTTAAATGATCAAATGAAATCTATTTTTGTAATAAATCTACAATAGAATAAGGTTTTACTATGATCCACAATTTAAATCCGATGGAAAATAGATTTTATAATACCTTCAATAGAGTGAAAATTTCATCCATATATACCAATTGTGTAAGGATGAAAAAAATTTCTAAACCATAACACCATAGTGATAAAGTGTGTTTAAATTTTAAGGTGATTTTCTAAAACCCATACAACATTATAACCATGATATATTTTGGGTATCCAATTAAAAAATACATGCTGATGTTTTCCACTTCTATTATTGGATAGGGAAGAGTTGTAACATCACCTTGAAAATTTTTCTCTCATACTTATCTTTCTAAAATACCAAAAACTGAGAGACAAACTCTAGGATATCTACTTTCCTACAATCCCCTTGGAAATACTCTTTAAAATACTTAATCATTTTGTTTTCATCAAATATTAATAGATAATGAAGAACTATTATCATATTATAATAGAGAAATCTTCAAAATAGGTATATATGGATCATATAGATGATTCCTTAACCTTATAATTCCTCTACAATCGATAATAAACATTGAAACATTTATCACCACCTTCTATATCAATAAATGTTACTTTTATCCCTATTTAATCTTTAATTTAATAGGTGGTTGATTAATGATTTGAGAAAGATAATACTCCACCCTTTCTTTTTGTATTTCCATATCCACCCATTTAATATCTAGAAATAATATATCTTTTTTGATCCACATCCTGGATAAGATGAAATGATCATTTCAACTAAAAACATCAACCACCTTGTTCTCTTTCTCAAGGTGGTAATTTTTAGAGTGGTGATATTTTTTAGTCAGATATGACCATATTCCCTTATGAATATTCAACTCATTATAGGTGAATATATAATTTTATCTGTTGTGATCTATATATATATATATATCAAAAAAATTCTCATGAAGATGATTCATCAATATCATTAAATCAAAAAATTACCACATTGGGCTTTATGTTAGGAGTTGGTTAATTTTTCTCCAGAACTATTATTTTTTATGAGATATAAGCTATAACCAAGTAATTATTTAGGAGAACACATTCCAACCCTATATTGGATACATCACTATATATTAAAAACCCTTCTCCTCTTCATGTTAATGTAAGAACTATCATGCTACGTAATATTCTCATTAGTTACATGAAATTGTCCCCCACAATCATCAGTCAAGAGGAACATAGATCCCTTCTATGTAAATATGGTTAGTGGATTAGATATTTATAATAAATTCTCAACGAAACATGTATAATATCAATAAAAGTCAATAAGACTATACATCTCCATTATAGTGGTTAGTCTAGACCAACATTCTATAACCTCCTTTTTTGATAGATCTACTGATATACCCATTATTGAGATTATATGACCTAAAAATGAAAACATTTGTAGCCAAAATATTCTAAGTGAATATTTTTAAAAAATTTAATCTTTCCTTGTTCTATTTAGTATAATTCTAAATTGATCTACATGATCATCATTGAACTTTGTGTAAATGAGAATATTTTCTATAAATACTACCATAAACTGATCAACCTAATATCTAAAGTCGTTATTCATGAAATCCACGAAGAAAGTCGGAAAATTATTAAGAAAGAATAAAATTATTGTATACTCTTAGGGTCCATGTCTAGTATTGAATTAATTCTTGTTTACATAATCATTCTTTAACATTAATTGAAAATATATTAAACAAATTTCAAACTTGTAAATGTAGCGGGCTCTATGCAGTTGATCAAACTAGTAATCAATAAGAGCTACAGGATACGACATTTTGAATGTGATATTTTTAAGCTCAAAATAAAAAATGGAGAGCCATGTATATCAATATTTATTTAAAAAATGAGTATATAGAAAGGTGACACAAATTTCTAAATGAATCCCTTATCATGCTTCTCATAGATTTTCTTCTTTAATTCATGAAAATTAGGTAGTTAAATTATATAGGGAGTCATTGAAATAGTTGTAGAAGCATGTATGAGTTCTATTGTAAAATTATAAGTATGATTCGATTTAAAATAAGAACCTCCTCCCAAATGAGATTAACAATCTAATACATAATAGTTATATCAATTGATATTTAATTTCTCTCAAATCATATAATTTATTAACCCCATTTTAATGGGAATCAATATCCATATAAGGGGTGAAATTTCCATTAAAAGATTATATTTACCATCTTTGTAATAGAAAATCACAGGTTTCTATAGAATGTAAAATTTGACTTCTATTCCTTATAAATTTTTGTGTTATTTCTTTAGATAAATAAAATATATTCCTATTATAACAAAAAATTGAACTAGGTGTAGAATAATGAGTTTTTCAAGAAGGATACTTTAATAAACATCAACCAGAGAAGAATCAATGAATTGAGATAAAATCATCATACCATTAGTGGTTTTCTCAAATTTTTCTCATAAAATAATTTAGGGTAAATTTTTATACCTTTATAATATTTTTTAGATATAATAGATTAGGTATATCCATATTGAAATAAGATTTTATCATTTTTAGGGTGTATGGTAATTGCACGTTTAACTATATCATAATCACACCCGTTGTACGAACTATTGATCACATGAAATTTCTTTTTGAATCGTAGATTAAGAGGTTATTTACTTTGATCACTATCATAAACATATTTATTTGTTCATTAGTTATAATAATTCCCTTACTCTCGGGAGTTAAATCAATGGAGGAGGGTTGGTGCGTTACTGGGTTTATTCTTCTCCCCCAAGGCATTAACTAGAAAATTAATTAACTTTTAACATTTAAATGCATTGTAACCCATTATTATACTTTTTAACACCTCCCAGTTCTATTTATGGGGTTCCATTAATGTTTCTTCCAATATTTATAGAATTTAGATCGCTGGAATTTATTTTCCTCATGTGATTTATTTTAATATTTCTGAGACGTGACCTTCATTTTCGTAGAAAACCCCAGGGATTAGTGAGAATATCTAATTTAAATTTACTCCTGAGTGTGCATAAAACAATTTTTTCATATATAATAAAGGTTCAAATATATAAATCCTATCAGAAATTTGATTTATGGCCACCAAAAAATAAATAAACACTACTTTCAAGTAGGATGATAATACTGTAACCACACATCATAAGACTTTTAATATTTCATTCATAATTACAAACAAATTCATCGTCCTTATACATAATATTAAATAATTATTTATCCATATTTTTAAAAAGAATATAAGGAATTTATGTTTTTAAAAATAAGATCTTAATCTCATACCACTCGATAGAGTCAATTTCACCATGTTCCATCATGTTCTTAATAAGAGTCCAACACTAATATGATTCACCATTGAAATGATTAAAAAATGACTTTTTATTATCCAAACACTGAATAATGGGAAATATATATTAAATGGTACTTCTTCATTATTTAGAAACTATTTTATAAAAAAACACTAAAAGTTTAAGTCTTTTTATTGAATGAAGACTCAATTAAATGTTGTTTACACCTTTTCACAATAGGATGTTCAGTATGATTAATTCCTTGAGAATTTTCTGTGAATATTTAAATTTTACACTTCATTTAAACATTCTATAATTTTCATTGATCAGGAGGAAAGTCATTTCATTGTATGTCACAATAAGAAAAAAATTGATTTCTTCAGGTTTCATCCACAGACCAAAACCAAAAAATATGGTGAGAGAATCAATAATAATAGTGGGAAACCACATAATCAAGAAATTAAAAAATATTTTATTTCAAAAATCATGAACCCTTATTTTCAATATAAAAAAACTTTCATTCATCCTAGTTCATTAATGGCCATCTATTCAAATCTTTAATGATGGAATGCAATGTATTTATCAACTACCAAATAATATCCCCATATAGTGTCAAACTAGCAATGTAGAATGTCCCCTTGTTGTGTATAAGGTGAAAATCCAAACTAGCTTGATGAGCCATTTTTAGATTTGATACACCAAGGATCAATTTTTATTAAGTCAAGTCTTTACGATGTATCCAAATAGGGATGTCATTACATGGAAACCACTAAAATTTTCCCTCACAAAAAATTATTAGAAATTTTTTATACATTGAATTATCCATACATTTATCCTTCAAAAAATTTATAGATATATAATCTGTAATATCCTTAGAAATCTCACTAAATTATTCTCATGATAGTTTTGAAAATTAGTGAAACATTTGACAGATACCAACTATGAAACCGTAAGACATTCATTAATAAATATTACATCTTTGTATAACAATATTTTGTACATTTGAAAAATAAAACCCTAAGGACTATAAATTTTTAGTGTCATTGGAGATTATATAAACAATATTATTATGTCATAAATCACATTTTACATCTCTCATAAATTTATACCCATTTATTACACTTCATATATATACCCAATATAAAACTTTCATCGTAATATATTGGAAAGGAAACATACGAAAGTGTGATCTAATATGCTTAGTAAGGGTATACAAAGAATATATAAATATATGATCAAATAAAAAAAAGAAGATTATAATAAGGTTATGATATTACAAATATAACTAAAAATGTCCACACCCAATCTATCACAGATTGTAAAGAAGTTCAATGGAATTAAACAATATCATTTCAAAAGACATGAACCCGAAGAGTGAGAAATCATTATAAATCAATCATGAACAATAATTCCATGTCATACTGTGTATCACCATCATATTTATAAGGGACATTTCATAATTCAGTGTTTACAACCATCAATATAAAATATTAACATATCAATCATCAAAACATGTTTCCTATTTCATCATGGATCATGCATCGTTACATTTTTTTCTATATTGGGTCAATCATGTTGTTCTGTTTCCCACAGATGATCAATCACATCATATTGTTTCCCATAATTATCTCATGAAACATAAAACATCAACCAATTAATTAGTGGGAGATATTATACCCATCTGTCACATAATTAATATCATAAATATGTTTTTAAATAGATCATAATACATCCATCATATCAAAACACATTAAAATAAATGGGTTTCATGAAAATTTCATCCTAATATAATATATGTAAAAGAAACAGGATTCATAAAAACTTCATCATTTAATCATATAATATCTTCTAGAAAACGAATTGATTTCATAAAAATCTTGTTACCATAAATATTATCCATCCATAGAATAAATAATGTTTTTAACATTTGATTATATCCCTATTAAATATTATGTAACATCATAGGATGTCAAAGGATATGGAAAATGATTTGGAAATGTCACTTTGAACGCCTCTTGGGAACAATAACCTTTTCAATTAGAACATTAGATTTTCAAAATACAAATTCACAAATCAATTAGAAAATTATTATAACTAAAATATAACTTTTAAAAATTATAAAGGCTAAATTTAAACATTTATTAGTCCATATTATGAGGAATAAGATTTATGTCGTATATGTTACAGAACTTATTTCTTTCACATTTTCAATAAATTCCTATAGGTAATTATTTAGTAAATGACTAGAAGAAACCTTAAAAATAATTTTCAATGAAATAAAACATTGTTAATGAATTTATTTAAAAATAATTATAAAATATATTACCATTGGTTAAATAATTTTTAGAAAAAATATCCATATAAAAAAAGTTTATTGACCAAAGAGAGAAATAAATTTTATGTGTGCTTAAAATTATTATTTTGGAATGATGAGTACATAAAGTGATAAAAATTAAAATAAAACTTGTAATATTAAAAATTGAACATATAATAAGATAATAAATTAGTTCTTTAAGATATATATCACAATATTCTATCATCAGAAACATGACCATAATCAATCCCCATAAACAATGATATTATATCATAATGCCTTTACCCCAACGATTACATTTGAATCCTAATCCCCATGAAATATATAACATTCAATGTATATGTATTTAAAAAGTTTTAATGATAAGAATGATTAGATATATTCATTTTAATTATATATACTCTCCAAAAGAAACAAGAGGTGCATTAGTTATGTGTCCCACAAAAATAAATTTGAGACAAAGATCTCTTACCATATGTCTCAACATCCTTTACGCTCATTAAATAATAGAATTTAATAAATATATGTTATTTATGTCTATTATAGATCCATAAAAATACACATATCATTTCATATATGGTTTTATAATATCTTTTTATTATCTATTAATTAACAATTCCATGTCAAAATCATGTTTCCTGTTATAACTACTTTATTTTTTCTTGTATGTTTTGGTATGGTATTATTTGTCCTCTTTAGAGATCATGGTTCCATCATATCCAGAAATTTACCAATATATTGATATCATATATTTATTTTTTTGTAATCAATTGATGTTTTATGTAGAAAATGAATTATAATGTTAATGGAGATGGTTGGTCTTATGTGAACATGAACGTTGTTTCCATTTTTTCAAAAGAATAAATGAAACAAAGGTAAATAATATATAAAAATTTATATAATATCATTTATATCATATATATATAACACATTTTTATTAAACCTATCCTTATTACATTCGATGTAATGTTTAGGTAGATAAAAAATCACATTGTTTCGTGAGGCAATATTTCATCATTCTCACGAGCGACGTTATCATATAACCATGAAATGGAATGTATGAATTTATATGTGATATTATAATTAAATAAGAAAAATTTTGGCATCAATATGAAATAAATATTTTAAATACATAATTATATCCATCTATAATAGGTGGTGTTGGAAAACTAATTACCTTAGTTTTTGAGGTGATAGTCCTCCGTACAAACGATTGACTATTTGAGTCCCTATTGGCAAAAAGAATAGATAGATATAGGATATAAAATTAACATAATAACATATTATTATATTATAGATATGTTTCTTATTATATCGTAATGAATTATTCATATGTGAAGTATGCGGAAGATGAAATAAAATTGAAACGCTCAATTGAGACTGATATTTCATCTTCTAATAACCCTTATAAGTTTACAATAAAAGAATACCTAGGTAAGATTAATGTTCAGAACAATGACTCTACAATGTGAGTAATGATTTAATTAAATTATTATTGTGTTAACTAGACAAAAAAGTGGTTTTATTAATGTGAAGAGGGGGGAGAGGGGGTTCCCATTTATATGTGGGGAGAGGACACAAATGGAATATTTGAAAGGAATAAATTCTACCAATGTTATTCATAATAAGAAAATCCCTAAAATGGATAATTTTTTAACCTTATATGATACAATGCCCAAATATTACATAAAAATGAGATATGGATAAGTTTTTATATCATTTTTTCTATATCATTTTAGATTAACCCTTAGTTAAACACATTTTAACCATTACTAATATAATTAATTTTTATTACTGTGATTACTGATTTAAAATAACTTAGTTACCATTATTGTAACACCCGAGACTTTTATGTTATATAAATCATCAAAGGAATCTTTTTCTACACAACACTTTCTTGGCTTGCTTTACACGCAATCGCGACCTTCCTCGATAGCTTGCGTCGTACGCAATACCGAGTTTCACTAAACAACAATATGCTATTAAAACTAGCCGTTATGAATAGTAATAACCACTTTTTGAAATTTTATAAATTTTATTTTTCAAAATGGACTTCATTTTTGGACTCAGAATATCGAAATTAGCCTAGGGTGAAATTTTGGTATTTTTCTGAAAACATTCAATTTTTGATGAATAGTGAAACCACTAAGTGGTAGGTTAAAAACTGAATTTTGCATAAAACTTAATTTTACCGCTTCTTTGAATGGAATTTCAAAAATCCGAGAGACACGGTTAATATCAAGAACTAAAATGTGGTTCAATGAGATGAAAATAATTTTTTGGTGAATAGTAACTTTTTACTATTTTTACCGCGGTTAATAGTAAATAGGGTAACTAAGGGTAAATATGATATTAATATTACCCTAACACATGTCCTAATTCTATTGGACAAGTGTAATTCGACCAAAAACAAACTTAGGAATAAAATATGACCATTTAGGCCCACTTGGATTAGATTAGGACATTTATTATTAATTTATTTAAAGAAGGGTTAAAATAGTTAAAATCAAAGTTTAATAAGTAAATCATTTTTAATATAGGGTTATACATAAGATAAATTCGATTGTAAATATTCATTAGAAAGCTAAAAAGATTTCCTACATGATGGTATTTTATTTTTAATTTTTAGACATCAAATAATGTAATTTATTTATGACACAAAGATGATGAAGTAATTATCTTATTAATGAAATATTGACAAAATTGATAATATAAATACCAAAATAAATGTAATTTTAGACTTTTTATGAATTCCACTAATTTTCTAGGTTACTATGATATATTAGTATTGATTTAATCAACTTGGTTCGAACATATAATTCTGTTATGACTTTGACAAAAATCATATATCAAATAGTGTCAAAATTGACACAAAATAGTTTTTAAATCAAATATTATATTATTAATTGTTATTTTATTCCTAAAAATCTAAGGTTCGGCCAAATGACTTAGATAAGGATATATATATTAATAATAAACAATTTGGGGTTCGTTTGTCATGTTATAGTAAGTGTATTAACCATATAGTGAAAGAAAACAAAAAGACACGGTAAAAGTTAAATTAATTAACTTAGAGTTAAATCTAATTGATAAGGTTAAAATAATACCCTAAACTTGTCTAAATCCTATTGTTTGATATGATTTAGACCCATCCCCACTTTAGCTTCGAAATAAGACCCTTTGGAACCATTATAAACCGATTTTGACTTTAATATAAAATAATATTTTGAGATATTCCTAAGGTGCCCCTCTCCTCCCTTATAAAAGGGCACCTCCTCCCCCTCCTTCTCACACCAATTTGAGCACTCAAGCTCGGCCAACCCCTGCCATTTTCCCTTCTCCACTTCCCTAGAATAATCCTAGAGGTCCTGGTCTTCTCCAAAGACCAATCTTAGTTCCTTAAGTGGAGGATTCAAAAAGGCGTTCCAAAGAAGAGGTAATATCCATTACCGATCTTTTCAATTTCTTTCTTCTTCAACTTCTTCTTCTTTAGTTGTTTAATGATAAAGTAATAACATCAGTATTACTTACATACTGATATGTTATTATAAATATGAAACAACCCTAATTCACCTTCTATCCATCCTACGGAAAAATGAAATCACCGCGCGTGCGTACGTACGGAATACCGTCTCCACGCCGTGGTGTAATCTATTTTCCACCATCACCTTACAAGGATGGGTATAATGGTGTAATAAGTAACTATATATAATTATTATTAAGTAATATTGATACTGAAATAATATATATATATACTCCAATACAATTCCACGATCATAGGAACGATATCATCACTCGTGCGTACGTACGGAATACCGTCTCCACGATGTGATGCGACTCGTTCTACATGATCTTCATTTCATAATGATTATATAAATGAATTGAATGAATGAATATGGTATATACTACACTAATACCATTCTGGAAATGAATTATCTATAACCTAAAGATAAGAATAAGAATTTATTCGACAAAACACGCATAAGAACAAAAAGTTATAAAGACCCGAGTAACAAGTAACAATGAAATATTACTAACAAGAAGCTAATAATATGACCATATATGATATCATATCAACATGTATGATTCTGGAATAAGTCAATAACATTATTTAAACCATTATACAGGAGCTTCAGACACGAACAAAGCAAATCGGACCTAAGGTAAGGGAAATATCACAATCTCATTTTTATCCGAGATTGTTTATTCGTAAGTATTTACTGGGTTGTATTTTATCATCCACATCCATGTTCCCTCAATATGTAATATTGTTTCCATCCACTTGAAATAGTTTAAATCCAATTTTACCCTTAGGTGAGTTTTTAGTAAAGAATATAAAAGGAATCTTTTGTCGTTTTTCCGTACGAGGTACTTTTTGACTTTTCCGACAAAAGTACGAAGAATGTTTTTTTAACTTATATGGCATGAATGGATTTTTAAAACATTACTTCAAAGAAGCTTCCTTTACAAGTTTTCAAGTTTATTTTTAATCAACTTCTTTTATTTTAAAGTTGTATGACATGTTATGAAAGGAAAAATGTTTTTGAAGAAGAAAGGATATTTTCCTCAAGAATTCAATTCAAGTGTTTTATCAAAATTATTTCCCATCTAAGATAATAAAGGGTTCTGTTTCTATCCATATTTTTACATTGGTTTGACTATGTTGTGATGGAATTATGTTTATGAATTCCTTTATCATATATGAATTGATTTATGATGTCATGATGTTTCAAGAATCCCATTTTTGTTATATGTGTTATGCGATGATGTATGTTTTATGATTATGTGGCACACATAAGAAAGGATTCATTATAAGATGGGTGGGACCTATATCTCCCTCCAATGCATTGGGTAATGATTTTATATCTCATGAGATAGATATGGCTGGAACAGAAGGTTATTTCGGTTCAGTGATACAGGACTGAAACGAGGAGTGAACTCGGTTCAGAAAGGGACTTTGTCCACTAAGATAATCTTGGCAATGAGTCATGACTAACAAGAAATGATTTTCCATGATTATGTGTGCATGCCACAAAGATTCAAGTTTTATGTTATGATTATGGGGATCTCATTTTCACTTCTATGATTTATTCCATGTTAAGATATTATGATCTCTTTTGCAGGTTTTAATTTTCAAAAAGATATGATATGATTTTTATTTCCTTTATTTGCCCTTGCTGAGAATTTGAGCTCACCCTTTTATGTTTTCTTTTCCCCAGGCCAGGAAGATGGATATTAAGTAGAATATGCTAAAAGGGACCCTAGATATGATGAAATAAATGGGAGACACTGTAGAAGATTTATGAACCAGTTGTTTATGTTTCCCAGTTTCTAAAGACACTATACCTATACGGTCCTTTGTGGTTTTGTCATATGTTGTAATAAGTGTGATTCAATTTTGAAGTATTAACAATGTATGTAAAGTGTGGGTCGTTATAGTTGGTATCAGAGGAAAGGTATAGTCAACCTTTGGAAACTAGGATGTGAAAGCCTTAGTAAGAACCCTAAGGATAAGTCTAAGCATAGAACACAATCTTAGGAATGGCCATGAATAACCTAGGATAAGACCATAAGCATGAAAATTTTATTCTTGAATTATGTGGTTTCCTATTATAATTAGTGTTGCTCACACTATTCTTCTTGGTTTTAGTCAATGGCTGGAACCCGAAGGAACCGTGTTAATGCGGAATGCGATGGGCAATGCAATGATTGTCCCCCTGAGCAACCAAACGATATGGGAGCTGGAATGCAAAATCTTGTAGCCATGCTCACACAACTTTCTCAAGCTATGAATCATGCAGGATTTCCAAACGAACAAAGGAGGGAGCAACATTCTGTTGAATCCTTCATGAGGCAGCGTCCACCATCTTTCAGCGGGTCTACTGATCCATTAGTTGCTGAACAATGGATTAGTACTACTGAAAAGATATTTTCAGTTCTTCAATGTTCTGAGCATGATAAAGTCATCCTAGCAGTGTATCGTTTGGAAGAAGATGCTGATCAATGGTGGAATCTTGTTAAGAATACAAGGCAAAGGGATGAAATTGAGTCTATGGAATGGGACGAGTTCAAGAACTTATTTTTCAATAAGTACTTCCCTCGTATTCTCCGAACAAAGATGGAGAAAGAGTTCCTTGAACTGAAGCAAAGGGATGATGAATCTGTTGGTACCTATGAAGAAAATTTTACAAGACTTGCAAGGTACGCTTCTGGTATTATTATCCAACCTGAGAGTAAGATCGATCGATTCTTTAGTGGCTTAAAACCAAGTCTTCGAAGGGCGTTAGCCATAAGGGACTTCAATAGCTACGAGGAAATCGTTCGATGTGCTCTCAAAGTCGAGATGGAGATTGGAGTAACCCATCAGTCACATGGGTTTGATAAGAAGAGGAAGATGGAATTCAAAGAAAAATCTAAAGAGCACATGGAAAAGAAGATGAACTTTCCCTTATGCTCAAAGTGTGGAAAGAAACATGGAGGGAGTTGTCTTAAAGGGACAAGTAAATGTTTTAAATGTGGAAAGGAAGGTCATCGGGCATTTGAATGCCGTGATAATGGGAAGAAGATGTCTAATGATGCAAACAAAGGAAGGGATACACAGAATGAACCTGCTACACTTCAATGTTTCAAGTGCAAGGAGATGGGGCATTATGCCAATCAATGCCCAAATCCAAGGGTTGATGATGATGGTCGACGTCAACAAACTCTTAAGGCTAAAGAAAAAGGAAAGTCACATGCAATTTCTATCAGCGATGTGGAGTACGATAACGATGTGGTGAAAGGTACACTTACCATCCACTCTAAAGTAGCAAATGTTTTATTTGATTCTGGATCCACCCACTCTTTTATTTCTGAAAAATTTTCTAAGGGTATCACCGTATTACCTCAACAATTAGATGTTGAGTTAGCTGTGACAACACCTAATGGCACATCAATCGCATAAGAAGTTTATAATTCTTCTCCGATCGAAGTTTGTGGGAAAGTGCTTCCTGCAAATCTTGTGATCCTTCCTTTAGTGGAATTTGATGTGATTCTTGGCATGGATTGGCTTTCTCTACATGGAGCTCATATCAATTGCCAAATAAGGGAAGTCACATTTCATATTCCAGATCAACCTACGATCGTCTATCAATGCAAGGATGAACATAACCTTCCAGTGGAAATTTCTTCCATCTTATGGGTATTGATTCCACTAAATGAAGGTTATTTATCTCAAATGGTTGGTGATAAACTCACTATTAAGAATATGCCCATTGTACGGGAGTTTGATGATGTCTTTCCAGAGGAATTTCCGGGTCTTCCACCAAATCGTGAAGTTGAGTTTTCAATAGAACTCGTACCGGGTGCTTTGCCTATTTCAAAGACACCTTATAGAATGGCCCCAATTGAGTTGCAGGAATTGAAGAAGCAACTCCAAGAGAATCTTGATAAGGGATTCATACGCCCTAGTGCGTCACCTTGGGGAGCACCTGTTCTATTTGTTAAGAAGAAAGATGGATCAATGAGACTCTGCATTGATTATCGAGAACTTAACAAGATCACTATCAAGAACAAATATCCTCTCCCACGCATTGATGACTTATTTTACCAACTACGCGGAGCTCAATACTTTTCCAAGATTGATCTTCGTTCAGGGTATCATCAATTAAGGGTCAAAAGGGAGGATATACCAAAGACGGCTTTCCGTACAAGGTATGGACACTATGAATTTATAGTGATGCCATTTGGTCTTACTAATGCCCCTGCTATCTTCATGGATCTAATGAATAGAGTCTTTAGAGACTATCTTGATCAATTTGTGGTAGTCTTTATAGACGATATTATTGTCTATTCAAAGAGCAAGGAAGAGCATGAAGATCACTTGAGAATTATATTGAAGACCCTGAGAAAGGAGAAGCTTTATGCCAAATTTACCAAGTGTGAATTTTGGCTTCAAAAAGTTGCATTTTTGGGTCATATAATCTCAAAAGAGGGGATATCTGTGGATCCAGCAAAAACAGAGGTTATCGAAAGATGGTCAAGACCAACAACAGTAACTGAGATCCGAAGTTTTCTTGGTTTGGCTGGATATTATCGACGTTTTGTAAAAGATTTTTCATGATTATCTAATCCACTCACCAAGTTGACTCGGAAAGGAGTTAAGTTTGTCTGGACAGAGGAATGTGAAGAGAATTTCAAGGAGTTGAAAAGAAGGTTATCCAGTGCACCTGTGCTCACACTGCCTTGTAGTGGAGAAAGGTTTGTGATCTACAGTGATGCATCCAAGAAGGGATTGGGGTGTGTTCTTATGCAAAATGATATGGTGATAGCTTATGCCTCACGACAGTTGAAAATCCATGAGAAAAATTACCCAACACATGATTTGGAGTTGGCTGCGGTAATCTTTGCATTAAAGATTTGGAGGCATTACCTTTATGGTGAAAGGTGTGATATTTATACTGATCATAAAAGTTTAAAGTATATTTTCACACAAAAGGAGTTGAATATGCGTCAAAGAAGATGGTTGGAGCTGATTAAGGATTATGACTGCTCGATCCATTACCACCCTGGGAAAGCAAACAAGGTGGCAGATGCATTATGTCGACAAGACCATGCTAGTTTATCCATGATGAGGATCACAAAAGATCCAATATTTATGGATTTACAAAGGATGGATCTTGGAATTATAATGGAAGAGGAAAAATCTTATCTTTCTCAAATGAATGTTCAACCATCTATACATGTGAAGATTAAAGAGGCACAGAAAGAAGATGTCGAGTTACAAAAGAAGGTGAGAAATGTTCCTGAATTCAACCTTGATTGTGATGGGATAATAAAGTTCAGGAATCGGGTTTGTGTTCCTCCCATCCCCGAATTAAAGAAAGAGCTGCTGGATGAGGCTCATAGTTCTTCATTCTCTATTCATCCTGGAAGCACGAAGATGTATAGGGACCTGAAAGAGTACTTCTGGTGGGATGGCATGAAAAGCGATGTTGCTGAATATGTCTCTCGATGCTTGGTTTGTCAACAAGTTAAAGCTGAGAGACAGAAGTCTAAGGGGATGTTACAACCATTACCCATACCCGAATGGAAATGGGAAAACATCACTATGGACTTTGTCACAGGACTTCCTAAAACATCCAAAGGCAATAATGCTATCTGGGTCATAGTTGATCGTCTTACAAAGTCTGCACACTTCATTGCTATTAGAGAGGATTTCTCTCTAGATCAGCTTGCCAGGATATATGTAAAGGAAGTGGTAAGATTTCATGGAGTACCACTTTCTATTATATCTGATCGGGATCCGAGATTTACCTCGAAGTTCTGGCGAAGTCTTCAGCATACTTTGGATACAGAGTTGAGTTTCAGCACTGCTTATCATCCCCAGACAGACGGTCAGTCTGAGAGAACAATTCAAACCCTAGAAGATATGTTGAGAGCTTGCTCTATGGATTTCAAAGGAGGTTGGGATCAACACCTACCTTTGGTGGAATTTTCTTATAATAATAGCTTTCACTCCAGTATTCAGATGGCTCCTTATGAAGCTCTCTATGGAAAGAAATGCAGGACTCCAACTTGCTGGGATGAAGTTGGGGAAAGAAAGCTATTAAGACCTGATCTCGTTGATGAAATGGCAGAAAAGGTCAGATCTATTCAACAACACATAAGAGCATCTCAGAGTCGACAGAAAAGTTATGCCGACAACCGAAGAAAAGACCTAGAGTTTGAAGTGGGTGATAAAGTGTTCTTACGAATATCTCCCTGGAAGAGGGTTATGAGATTTGGAAAGAAGGGGAAGTTGAGCCCTAGATATATCGATCCTTTTGAAATACTGGATCGTGTTGGGAAGGTAGCTTACCGATTGGCGCTTCCACCGAATCTCTCTCAAGTTCACGATGTGTTCCATGTATCTCTCCTGAGAAAGTACATACCAGATCCTTCACATGTACTCAGCTCAGAAGTTGTACCGTTGGAGCAAGATCTTTCTTATGAAGAACAGCCGATAGAGATTCTGGATCGTAGCGAAAAAGTCATATGAAACAAGACCACCCGCTTGGTGAATGTTTTATGGAGAAACCACCAACTTGAAGAAGCTACATGGGAGCTTGAGGATATGATGAGGGAGAAGTATCCTCATTTGTTTGTTGCAAAGTGACGAATTTCGAGGGCGAAATTCTTTTTAAGGGGGGTAGAATGTAACACCCGAGACTTTTATGTTATATAAATCATCAAAGGAATCTTTTTCTACACAACACTTTCTTGGCTTGCTTTACACGCAATCGCGACCTTCCTCGATAGCTTGCGTCGTACGCAATACCGAGTTTCACTAAACAACAATATGCTATTAAAACTAGCCGTTATGAATAGTAATAACCACTTTTTGAAATTTTATAAATTTTATTTCTCAAAATGGACTTCATTTTTGGACTCAGAATATCGAAATTAGCCTAGGGTGAAATTTTGGTATTTTTCTGAAAACTTTCAATTTTTGATGAATAGTGAAACCACTAAGTGGTAGGTTAAAAACTGAATTTTGCATAAAACATAATTTTACCGCTTCTGTGAATGGAATTTCAAAAATCCGAGAGACACGGTTAATATCAAGGACTAAAATGTGGTTCAATGAGATGAAAATAATTTTTTGGTGAATAGTAACTTTTTACTATTTTTACCGCGGTTAATAGTAAATAGGGTAACTAAGGGTAAATATGATATTAATATTACCCTAACACATGTCCTAATTCTATTGGACAAGTGTAATTCGACCAAAAACAAACTTAGGAATAAAATATGACCATTTAGGCCCACTTGGATTAGATTAGGACATTTATTATTAATTTATTTAAAGAAGGGTTAAAATAGTTAAAATCAAAGTTTAATAAGTAAATCATTTTTAATATAGGGTTATACATAAGATAAATTCGATTGTAAATATTCATTAGAAAGATAAAAAGATTTCCTACATGATGGTATTTTATTTGTAATTTTTAGACATCAAATAATTTAATTTATTTATGACACAAAGATGATGCAGTAATTATCTTATTAATGAAATATTGACAAAATTGATAATATAAATACCAAAATAAATGTAATTTGAGACTTTTTATGAATTCAACTAATTTTCTAGGTTACTATGATATATTAGTATTGATATAATCAACTTGGTTCTAACATATAATTCTGTTATGACTTTGACAAAAATCATATATCAAATAGTGTCAAAATTGACACAAAATAGTTTTTAAATCAAATATTATATTATTAATTGTTATTTTATTCCTAAAAATCTAAGGTTCGGCCAAATGACTTAGATAAGGATATATATATTAATAATAAACAATTTGGGGTTCGTTTGGCATGTTATAGTAAGTGTATTAACCATATAGTGAAAGAAAACAAAAAGACACGGTAAAAGTTAAATTAATTAACTTAGAGTTAAATCTAATTGATAAGGTTAAAATAATACCCTAAAATTGTCTAAATCCTATTGGTTGATAGGATTTCGACCCATCCCCACTTTAGCTTCGAAATAAGACCCTTTGGAACCATTATAAACCGATTTTGACTTTAATATAAAATAATATTTTGAGATATTCCTAAGGTGCCCCTCTCCTCCCTTATAAAAGGGCACCTCCTCCCCCTCCTCCTCACACCAATTTGAGAACTCAAGCTCGGCCAACCCCTGCCATTTTCCCTTCTACACTTCCCTAGAATAATCCTAGAGGTCCTGGTCTTCTCCAAAGACCAATCTTAGTTCCTTAAGTGGAGGATTCAAAAAGGCGTTCCAAAGAAGAGGTAATATCCATTACCGATCTTTTCAATTTCTTTCTTCTTCAACTTCTTCTTCTTTAGTTGTTTCATGATAAAGTAATAACATCAGTATTACTTACATACTGATATGTTATTATAAATATGAAACAACCCTAATTCACCTTCTATCCATCCTACGGAAAAATGAAATCACCGCGCGTGCGTACGTACGGAATACCGTCTCCACGCCGTGGTGTAATCTATTTTCCACCATCACCTTACAAGGATGGGTATAATGGTGTAATCAGTAACTATATATGATTATTATTAAGTAATATTGATACTGAAATAATATATATATATATACTCCAATACAATTCCACGATCATAGGAACGATATCATCACTCGTGCGTACGTACGGAATACCGTCTCCATGATGTGATGCGACTCGTTTTACATGATCTTCATTTCATAATGATTATATAAATGAATTGAATGAATGAATATGGTATATACTACACTAATACCATTCTGGAAATGAATTATCTATAACTTAAAGATAAGAATAAGAATTTATTCGACAAAACACGCATAAGAACAAAAAGTTATAAAGACCCGAGTAACAAGTAACAATGAAATATTACTAACAAGAAGCTAATAATATGACCATATATGATATCATATAAACATGTATGATTCTGGAATAAGTCAATAACATTATTTAAACCATTATACAGGAGCTTCAGACACGAACAAAGCAAATCGGACCTAAGGTAAGGGAAATATCACAATCTCATTTTTATCCGAGATTGTTTATTCGTAAGTATTTACTGGGGTGTATTTTATCATCCACATCCATGTTCCCTCAATATGTAATATTGTTTCCATCCACTTGAAATAGTTTAAATCCAATTTTACCCTTAGGTGAGTTTTTAGTAAAGAATATGAAAGGAACTTTTGTCGTTTTTCCGTACGAGGTACTTTTTGACTTTTCCGACAAAAGTACGAAGAATGTTTTTTTAACTTATACGGCATGAATGGATTTTTAAAACATTACTTAAAAGAAGCTTCCTTTACAAGTTTTCAAGTTTATTTTTAATCAACTTATTTTATTTTAAAGTTGTATGACATGTTATGAAAGGAAAAATGTTTTTGAAGAAGAAAGGATATTTTCCTCAAGAATTCAATTCAAGTGTTTTATCAAAATTATTTCCCATCTAAGATAATAAAGGGTTCTGTTTCTATCCATATTTTTACATTGGTTTGACTATGATGTGATGGAATTATGTTTATGAATTCCTTTATCATATATGAATTTATTTATGATGTCATGATGTTTCAAGAATCCCATTTTTGTTATATGTGTTATGCGATGATGTATGTTTTATGATTATGTGGCACACATAAGAAAGGATTCATTATAAGATGGGTGGGACCTATATATCCCTCCAATGCATTGGGTAATGATTTTATATCTCATGAGATAGACATGGATGGAACGGAAGGTTATTTCGGTTCAGTGATACAGGACTGAAACGAGGAGTGAACTCGGTTCAGAAAGGGACTTTGTCCACTAAGATAGTCTTGGAAATGAGTCATGACTGACAAGAAATGATTTTCCATGATTATGTGTGCATGCCACAAAGATTCAAGTTTTATGTTATGATTATGGGGATCTCATTTTCACTTCTATGATTTATTCCATGTTAAGATATTATGATCTCTTTTGCAGGTTTTAATTTTCAAAAAGATATGATATGATTTTTATTTCCTTTATTTGCCCTTGCTGAGCATTTGAGCTCACCCTTTTATGTTTTCTTTTCCCCAGGCCAGGAAGATGGATATTAAGTAGAATATGCTAAAAGGGACCCTAGATATGATGAAATAAATGGGAGACACTGTAGAAGATTTATGAACTAGTTGTTTATGTTTCCCAGTTTCTAAAGACACTATACCTATACGGTCCTTTGTGGTTTTGTCATATGTTGTAATAAGTGTGATTCAATTTTGAAGTATTAACAATGTATGTAAAGTGTGGGTCGTTATAATTATTATATATTTTTTAATGATGGCTACAAATATGGAATAAGTTTTTCCAAATTTTAATCATATAATTGGAAAATATTAATTTAAAACTAAACATGTATACTCATTGAAAAAGAGATTTTACATCGAGAAAATTTCCATATGTATAAAACTTGTTAGTATAAAAATTGAACATAAATTTTATCCCAAAAATAAAAATCGAATATTAGTATATATTATTGAAATAATTTTACTAATAAATCCATACTAAAATAAAATTATGACTTTAAATTCCAAAAATTAAACATATTTTTTTATAAAAAAAATATATTTTATTATTCATTGAAAAATAAATCATTTCAGAATATTATCAAAAATTCAATCAAAGTTAATTTTAAAAATTTTATTTCATAAATTTTGAATATTTTTTTAAATTAATTTTTTAATATTTTCAAAAATTAAACTAATTATTTTTTCATAAAAATTAATTAAAACATTTCACAGAGAAAATGTATTTTCAAATCATATCAATGATTTTCTAAAAATTATCTTATTTTTTTACCAATATTTTTTCTTTCTATAATAACATTATAATTAATATTTTAAATATTTTTATTTATTTTCATATGTCCATGTTTAGTGGTTAGGTTTTTAAAATCTTGTTTAACTAGTAATTTTAATATTATGTCATCGTTCTTTAAAATTAGGTGTTTTATTTAAGACAAGCTTTATAAAAATTAAATTGAGTCACAAATAAATTTAATAAAATTTCCGAATGATAAATTGTATTCATATTTAAACCATATATTTTTTATAATTTAGTTATTCTTATTCATATCCACAAATCCAACAAATTGGAGATAAATGTCACATAATATTTCAATAGTATATATGTGGTTCGTTCAAACTTAGTATTGCATGTAACAAAATCTATAAATGAAATAAAAATATTTAAAGATAAAAAATTTAAAATTATATATATTTGGGGCTTAAATTTTAATCCCACTAAAAATGAAATTAACCCTTAATAATCAATCACTCATATATAAATAAAGAAGTTTATCTTTATTTCATTGCATCCTCGAGATCCAAAGTAGATTCCTAAATTAACAAATTTTCTTAGAGAAAGTTCACCTGATGAGTAGTCTTGTTCTATAGCACTTTATTTATAAAATACATTATATGTAATAATTTTTATTTATAATAAATTTTATTTCATATTTGTATGACCACTGAGTTCCTGACATGTGATGGATCAGGTATTTACATCCTTAGGAGATAAAAATGGAACAATTCAGGAACATGAGAGTGGTTTGGTGAAAGCACCAAGGGACAAGATTATGTCCCTACATGATCAAAATTCTAAAAAGGAAAAATATACCAATGGGTCCAATTTCCATTATTTTTGAATCCTATAAACTTCTTATAGGGATAAATTTATTAAAAAACATTCACTGTAGAATTAAATTATCGACCACACAAATTATTTTTAGAATTACTTTTCTTTCAACTCTCAGCTATTTTGATGTGTCACTGAATGGATATAACTTTAACTATAATTTTATCTATTATATATAGTAATAATATATTTATTTATCCAATATCATCCAATCTTGATGTATTTTTACACTTCATTCTACATTTGTATTTATAAGGGGATATCTAAATGAACGATTGAATGTTATTGTTTTATGTCAACTAGTATAGAGGATGGTGTTGATCCCAGAACCTTTGAAATACGTAGATAATGATATAAAAATATCCTATATGGATTGAATGACTCTCTCGGATTAACCCTCTATATGAGGATGGTATATCGTACAAAATCTCAACTCTTTACCTAGATTATGCTGATGAATTCCACCAACCATTAAGGTAAACCTTGGATCATGATTATATTTAAGAGAATATGATACTCATTCTAAAAACACCAATTCCATAACTTATATCATATTACAATGATCTAGAAAGGAAATTTTATCTAATATAAATGATTCTTTTAAAAATTTTATACTGATCGACAACAACCCAAGTAGAATTGCGTCCAATAGATATTATGGGTCGTCTGATGAAAAAATCAATGGAGATACATTCCTTGTTTAATTATGGTATGGGTAATGGTTGTAAAATCAACTTAGACATATCTCTCACAACCTTAACATCATAACATACAAAATACTAAGACACATACTCAATAATATCTATCTTTATGTTGTCCCACTTAATTAATCTTTCATATATCTATACATCATTATACTTATATGATTAATAAAAAATTATGAACTATGATCCCCATCAAACAGATACATTATAATTTGGTATTGATGGAAAACATAAAATTTTTCTTGACATTATCATCCAATCATAATCATGTTTAATTTTATGAACATTTTTCACCTTCTTTTGTAGTTCTGTATCTTACTTTTGTGTCTCTTTAATATTCTATTGGATATAGAGATGAATACTTATTTGATAAATATATGATCCTTACAAATACATTATTATTTTCATATCCATATTTTTAAAATCAATAAATATCATATATATCATGATCTTCAACATATAAAACTTATCAGGATCCATTTGACTAAGAGAATCAATAATCATAGAAATGTGTTCTTCAACATTGGCATATTAATATCGGTTCTTAAAGAATGATGCTAAAAGTCACTTTTTCATATGTTTTTAAAATTAATGATGTTAAAAATCATATTAAAGTTGTATATATTTTCACAATATTCAATTTAATAGGTAATGGAGGTAAAATGGACTTAAATATCAAAAGATATAGAAGTCAAAAGATGAAAATTGTAAGACTTATTTTTTAATTTTTGTATTTATAGTAACAAACATTTAATGTCCCATTTTAGAAAAAAAAATTCTAATAACTAATGTCAAATATAAAATTCAAGTATTATATAGTTTTTAAACATTATATTTGAACGGTTGTGGAGCTGTAATGGAATTATGGATTAAAATTTATGTGCATTGGAAGCTGAAAATTATAATACTTTATTTTTAAAAACATTTTTTTAGTAACTAATGATAAAAGTAAGGTTTTTGCATCATATTTTCTAAAAATTGATGTTAAACAAAAAATCCATGGAGAATATAATTTCCGAAGATTTGATTTTACAAGTCATGGAACTAAAACAGACGGATGGTTCAAATGTTATGGATGTCAGTATTTGAAAATTATATGACTTGATTTTAAATGTCGGTTTTTTTAGTAACTGATGTTAAATGATACTTTTTGGAAAAAAATTCAAATTACTATTGTTAAAAATAAAACCATGTTACATATAATTCCTCAGGCTTCTATTTTATTGGTCATGGATCTAATACAAACATACAGATCAAAAGTTATAGACTTCAGAAGTTGAACATTATAAGACACAACTTTTAACGTCAGTTTTTTAGTAACTGATGTTATGAGTAAATTTCAAATATATGGGTTCTGTATTTCAATTTTTTCACAATTTGTGTTTCTGTTTTCATAATACCCCATCAATTTGAATATATCACCACCTTAAATAATTTCATTTACAATATATACATTCTCATTATCTTTCATTAAATGTTTTGGAAACTCTCAATATAATCAAAATTTCAATAAGTCTTCATTCGATGACTGTACATTCTAAGTATTTTTGTCATTTTTTTATTATTCTCTTCATTATCATTAAAAAAAATTTCTATTATAATGATGAATAATTCTTCCGATTGAGATACAAGGATAAAAAATATACATGTGATTCATCATCCAATTTGTGAAATTCTTTATCGGTCACCATCTTCATTAACACATGAGTTATTCCTTAAAAATAAGTATAATAAAGAAAAAAAATATTGATTCAAATGAAATCAGTAAAATATTTAATATGAGGTTGAATCATTAATAATTTTTCTCTTTTTGGCTATCTAGTGTATATATATTTGTTCTTATTTTTGATTTTTTTTATTGAAGTGAGTTGTATCAATTGAAACATAAAGAGGTCAGGCTTATGACAACTATAACTTTTTATCTATAAGTCAATTTTATCACCATGATAAGTCAAATTAAAGCATGGGAAACCATATATATTCTAATATTAATAATTTCAATATTTTATCATTGTTATTTTCGAAAAATTATATCAATTTTGTTTTTGAAAATATTCTTTTCGAATCGTATTTTATAAAAAATCGACGTTAAAACCATGAAGAATTAGGATTTAGAAATCAATTTTCTAAAAAACCATCATTGAAAGGTCAATATTTTACAAAATTAATGACTTTTTATATGAAACAACATTCAAGACTAACAAATCCAAAAAAAGTCATTGTTTTATATAAAAATTAACATCGAAGACTGACGATGACATACTTTTGACTTTGGTTTATAAGAAAAATCCCATCAAAGGCAACTAGGGTCGAGTTTTGACATCGTTTTAAAAAAAATCAATTTTGATAAGTTCCTAAAATAATATTTTAATTGATATTTAAATGTTGTTTTATAAAAAAAGATACCGAAACATCAAAATTTAACATCACCTTTATTGACGTCGGTTAAAAACCGATGCCAAATTTTAAAAAACTGACATTGAAACACCAACTTTTAATGTCTACTTTATATATATATCAGTTAAATTATGATGCCAAAATATAAAAAAATATACGAGGAAAAAAAATTTACACTTGTTCTTAAACCTTGTTCTCCTTCATAGAGAAGTAATGTATTGAGATATCATAATCTTTATTCATCTCCTAACATCATCTATAGAAAATATTCTACTTTATCTATGTGAATATATACTTTAAAAATATAAAATCGATATATATACCACACCATTTACCATTAATATAATTCAACCATATTGTTAAAATAAAAGTTACCACAACTAACTCTATATCATGATTTGGGTAATTTTTATCATTAACCCTAAATTGGAATGAGGCATAAGTTTTCACTATAGCATTATGCACAATAACACATCTTAATCTTTTTTTGAGGAATCCCAAGAGATTATGAATTTTCCAATAAAAAATTTTGTTATATGACCCATTATTTATATTTATTGATCTTATAAAATACTTTTGTTTGGATTTGGGTTTTTTCTAGAGTTTTTTAAATGTATCAAATGTCTGTTGGGAGGTTCAGGTTATGTGAACGGTCAATAGAAATTGTACACCAACATTAAGAAATCATGTAATGTGATTTGTGAGTAATTTATTAGGCACATGATTACTAAACATTATGGGAGACATTTTATTTCCTATTAGAAACCATGAAACATGTAATAATGGAAAATAATAGTTGGAAAATGGTTTCTATAACCATGTAAGGTGTGTCCTTGAGATAATAGCACCATATATTTGGCACATTTTTTCTAACATGTGTGGCATAACTATACAGTTTATTATTGGAACTCTAAAAATAATTCATCATACTATTATTTAGCCTCTTAAGACTCATTATTTTTCTAATTGTCCATTATCTAGATAACCTCTCCCTCTGAAGTCTTGGTAGAACACTACTTTCGATCTGAAGGAACCTTTTTGGAAAATCAATAAGTGTTGGAGATCTAGAATCATCTGTAAGTAATTTTTCTTACAAATTCATCTAATAATTATTCTTGTACTCTTTCCTAAAAGAAAATATATATTCCATTATGGATAGAAATACATTCAATAGTTGGAATCATGATGATATTTGACTGAATCTATTGAAGGAAAGAAGATCCATGCCTGAATCTAGAGTTCCAAAATGAAGTTATTCATTTTCCCAAACAGTTGAGAGGTAGGGGATTCTCTCTCATATCTACATGACATATAAATTATTTGATATGTTTTTAATAATTTTTTTTTGAAATAATTATTTAAATTATGATGGAAACCTCTTTAGTAGTTTATTTTATAAATATGTAATTTTTTTTGGTTTTTCAAAAACATTTTGCAGATAATTTGAAAATGAAGATTTTAACATTGCAGTTTTGTTTTGTTGCACGATATGTTTTGAGGAAATGTTTTAAATAAAATATTATGTATTAATGTAATGGATTTTCATGGGATTTTAGAATACATGGCTGGTGTGTGTTCATGATGTTTTCATGACCCTAAATTTTCGTCATTAACCATTAGCATACAATAATGTGAAATTTGACATATATGATATTCCATTGGGGAAAAATAATATTTGGTACCTAGTGATGACATCATTGATGGATTATAGACCACTAGTGAGTATGGAACTATCATATATAATGCATGTGTGTGGGTGTGTGTATAGAATCATGAAGTGGGTATAAAAAATAAATGAGAAATGTTTTAACCGATTTTTTTTATTTTCTATGAAACCTTCATATGGGTTTTATATAAACTATCATTAAATTATTTTAAACCATTTTATATAAATTTGGTAATAACTTTTTTACTAGTGGCATGAGTTGGGTAGTCATTAAGGATATCCTACTGAGTTTATACTCACCCGATTATTTGTCACTTTGATGAATTTACAAATGTCATCTATCAATACATATATAAATAGAAGTTATCATATTTCTCTACTGATTCTTCATGATGATGTGGGCGTAGAAGGTGGATTTAGAGGTTTGATATTAGTCGATAATTTCACAGGATTTGGTCATTTGGATGAATTCGGGTGTTAGGGTCTCATCCTATAATTTGAATATTATATTTTTTCAATGTTAATTGGATATAATTGGTTATTATTCGGTATTCCATTTGTTTTATTGTTTGTTCATTATTTGTGTAAAGGATTGGTTACATATTGTTTCTTTTCATCTGGTTGTTTATGTTAAAAATATTAAATAAACATTTTACATTATTAGTGGGTCTTTTAAATTAATTACTACTTTATATTTCTTTTGTATGTCACATAAGGCATCTGGAAACCAATTTCCTTTAAATAATGTGTTGAGTAGCCTGATGTTGTAAATTGTATAATATTCTTTTGGTCCTGAAGCATGAAGTTGTGTCAACTTTTTTTAGTCATTAAGATGGAAATCGAATCACATTTGGTCAGTAGTTTTTACTATTAGAATGGATTTATGGATATAATATTTTCAGAAGTTGAAATATAGAGCATAGAAAAATATATATAACCTTTTTATATTGATCTTCTTGTTACCAGTGTATTTTGGGTATAAGTGTGTTTGGAAACACCTATATGTGTATACTCACACAATCATCATGGGTTTTTCTGATGATAGTTTCATAGTATGCATAGTAAATATAAACCCCCATTAGGACCATAATTTTTATTTTCCGTTTAATGATTTATAAGATGGTGAAAAGGTTATGAATTTTGAAAATGGTTAAAATGGTTTGAATTTAAATATAATGGTTGTGGTAGTTTGAAATATAATTTCATTTGGTTACAATGGTTGGATTTTGGAAATGTATTATTGTGATATGTATTTATTTTTTAAAATAGAAAAAAAGTATTCACTTGATTTTAGGAGATACAAAATGATATTTTATTTGTGTATAGAAAATTTCATTGGGTAGACTTTGTATAAATCAATTGGAAGATGATGCTAAAAATTCAATGCATGTTTATCCGTATGAGAATAAAATATTTGTCGAATAAAATTCCTCGGATTTTAAGGTTGTAGAGAAGGGTAATCAGAGGGATTCACCTCATCATGATGACCATTAAATTTATTTTGAAAAGAATAACTCACCCATAAGTTGGGGGGATTCAGAACTAGAAAAACCATAAGTCTAGTTAAATACAATGAATTGAATCTTTTATTTACTCGGGACAGAAGTGTACATGAAATTTATGTTGTAAATGTATATTCTTGAGGATCTATCATTACAATTGTTGAATTTATGTTTTTCAGGATAAGGTGGACAAAGTCCTGGAATGGGAGGATTTTTATGAGTTTTCAACATAAAATTATATCCTCGCATGATTAGAATTTCTAGAACAATAGACTTATTCATTTTAAAGAAAGAGAATATTTTCATAAAAATGTACGTAGATAAAATTCTGATTTTGATCTATTTTCTCCTAAAATATTCTTCATGTGATCTCTTAGAGGAATGAGTTTTTGAGTTGGCAGAGAGACTTGAAATTCAGTCAAATTGTTTAAACCATTATATTATGGATAATAATAAAATGGTAAATAGATCAATTGTTGAAGAAAAACAAATCTCTGAAAATATAGTTTATGGATCATGTTTATTCCCTAGGAATGAGTCAGAACACCACTATGAATTTTAAGAAAATGGTAATGTACATCTAGAGTAGTGGTACATATCATAATCATACCATGGGATCATTACAAATTAATCTTCAACTGGAAATTAAGATGGGTTTTTTTCAATGTTGTTCTTTTGAGCATATAAAGTGAAATTGTATGACACCAATTAGAGATTTTCGCAATTGTAATCAGAGAATATATTTTTAGTATTATTGTAATATTGATCCATGTTTTTATGCAAGAGACACATCTCATGTCTCACAAAAATAGCATACTTCGACCGAATGAGCTCAAGAGAATAACACTCATCATTAGATTCAAGAGATCCATGGTGATTCTGGGAACACTAGGACTCCTCACCCTATAAAATCTCAACATGGTAATAAAGAACAAAGAAAAAAATTGTAATATATCTAATGGATATGAGAAAATGATCATGAATAATCTATTAGGTAGTTCATAGTGAGATGCATTCTTTGTTTGAATTTTAAAGTTGTGTCATCATTATTTAATATAGGGTTCTCCCACTCATTTATTAAGTTTTATATTTTTAATCATGTATATTTTGATGTTGAACTAATTAAATATATTTTCAAACATAAAACTAATATTATAAAGATAGGTTATATAGACACTATATTTAAATTATGTTCCATAACTATTGATTGGGATATGTTTCTTTGGGAGTTTTCTATTCTTATGAGGGATTTCAATGAACTAATTTTTGGTATGTATTAGTTGACTACAGTAAAGTCCCAAATTTTCCATCACTCATGAATGGTTAGTTTCATGTATTGTTATGGGATCAGTCTTCCCATTAGAAGAGAATGGGGCAGAAAAGAAATTAAAGTTGTATTTTTATTATTGGTGGATCAAATCTTCTCTTATCAGTTGGAAGCACTTACATTGTAATCTATAGATGATTTTAGAAAGATATATTTTCTATGTACCATTTAAAAATATCAGAAGTAATTTTTATGATAATTTCTTATGGATTCTGCCCAAAAGAGGAGTGGATATTATTATTGATCTAATTCTAAGAAATATTCCTATTTCACTACCATAATATAGGATGGAAATAAAATAATTTATGGAGTTGATGATTCAATTAGAAGATTTGGAATTTAAAGGGTGAATTTGACCGAGAACATCTTTATGGGAAGAACTAGTTTTTTTGGAATGATATGATGTAACTCTTCATCTTTATTTTCATTATTTTAATTCAATAATTGTTATGATAAAGAATTAGTATCCTATTCAATGAATAGAAGGTCTTTTTGATCAATTAATGGGAGATCAATGGTTCATTAAAATTGACTAACATTCAGGATCTAACAAACTGTGAGTTTGGAATTAGGATATTTTTTAGTCATATTTCATAATTAGATTTGGTAAATATGAATTTATTTTATGCATTTTGTTCTTATTAATGAAAAAACTATATTTATGGAATTAATGAATCAAATATTTCCCAAATATATATATTAATTTTCTGTGGTTTTTATTGATGATATTATGATTTATTATAGGAAAAAAGTAGTTCATGAGAAACACCTAGCTATAATTTTATGTATATTTTGTGAGATAACCATTATGATAAGTTATTATACTTTTATTTATGGGTAAAATATTTATATTTCTCAGGACATGAATTTTATGAAAAAGGGGTTTCTTTAGCTCTTGAAAAGATAAAACATGTTACCTTTGTGGGGCCATCAAATTATTACATTGAGACATGCAAGTTTCTTGTCTTGGCAGGATATGACAAATGTATTGTATTTTATTTTCCATGATTGGCCTCACTGGTGATAGTTTTTATGAGGATATTGGTTCCTTACAATTGAAATTAAGAATTAAAAAACTATTTTCAAGAAAATATGGTTATATTTACATCCCTACCAATCATCATGTTTCTAGAGTAAATACAAGAATTTTTTGTATTTTTTTATGCATTATGATCGAGGTTAAGATGATTTCCCATGAAAAGAGATATTGTTTTTCTGTATAGTTCATGGTAGTTTCTAGTTCATGGGGAAAAACTCAACATAAAATTTAGAGTTAGTTTATTTAGCTATTTTCTTTAAAGACATGGTCTCATTATAGTTTTGGTGAGAAATTTATAGTGTATATGGATTATAAAAGTATGAAGCACATTATCTCACAATGGGTTTTGAATCTAAGGAAAATAATATAGATGGAAAATTAAATTTTTTTACATTTAATTATTATATACTCCGTGGTAAATAAATTCTATACTATATTCCATGAGTAAGGATATATATTCACTATTAGATAATTAGTGTTCTTATCAATTGAATATTTTTCTAGTGATAGTTGTTATGCATATAAATTATAGAAAATATTGTAATGTGGAATTATTCATCTCGGTTATTATTATTCATTGTTCGTTTTTGTGCTCTACTCATCCTAAAATATATGATATTTGTTATGTTACTATGTGGTCAAAACTCAATTTTGGGGAGACAATTGAAACATGAAAGATGGATGGGAGTTCAATGTTGATGTTTGGAGAATGGATGGTTGTATATATTGTTACCAAGAAATGAATTCATTAATAAACCATCATTCAAGATTATATTTTCATCCTAGTATTTATAGTATGTGTAAAACATTGACATTATAGTTTTTTGTTGCAAAAAATATTTGTAAAAGGGTATTTATTGAAATACCACACCTATAAGTCGTTCATAATGACAATCAATGGAAAGATTATATTCAACATTCATTACTACTTACCATATGGAAATGGGAGTAGATAACCATGTTTTATGTAATAGTTTTTCCAAATATGGTTAAGAATCATGATCCAAAATGATTCATTGTGGACCAGATCACAAATTCATCTCACTTCTTCCCTATTCATGAAACTGATATGGTGGAAAACATTTCAAAACATTACATTTGGGAAATTATAAAGTTTTACAAAATTATTTTATCAATTATATATGGCGGACACTGCAGTTTTATTTGACATTTTTGGAAATCCTAATAGAAATCCTTTAGAACCCAGTTAACCATGAGCACAATGTATCATCCTCAAACAGATGGTCAATATAAAAGGATGATCTAAATATCAGAGGATATTCTTAGGGATTCTGTAATGGATTTGGGTAACTCATGGGATGATCATATACCATTAGTGTATTTCCTATATAGTAATATTTTCTAAGACTAAAAATATATGGAATATTTTGTAGCATTGTATTTCCTCCCTTTTCATTATCCACTTTGTTGGTTGGAAATAGGTGAGACGTCACTATATGGACTTAGCCGTATATAGGAGATAATAAAGAAAATTCAAATGATTATAAAAAGGATGGTAATGACTCAAAAACAAAAAAAAAATTCATTTCACAATCATTAATCTATTTCCATTGTGGTAAAAGATAATATTTTATTCATAATTCCACTAAGGTTTCAACATCATCATTTTGGTATTTAGGTATAGTTTTCCCTATTATACATTTTCCGTTATGAGTTAAAGGAAAAAATTAATTGATGTTTCTTATCATTTTTCCTTACCACCAATGTTTCGTTCTATGAATAACTTGTTTCTCCTATCTCAATTGAAAAAACACCAACCCAATCTTGAGCATGTGATTAAATGGGACCATGTTGATCTTGAATTGGATTCTACATTGATTCATATCCTCTTGTGGAGTTTTGAATGGAAATAGAATATATTGAAGGGGAATTGAGTTTTCATAGTGTTGGTTGTATGGAATTATAGTAAGATTAGGGAAGAAATGTGAGACCATGACAAATAAATGTTGTAGTAATGGACAAAACACATCAATGGAAACACTGGTTTTTAACATTGTGTGGATAAAAAGACCAATAGTGGGGATAATGTATCTCCAACAATATCTGGTATATTATACTTCATTTATGTAATTAATTCTTATAAAAAATTTCGTATATGATGTAGTATTTTTAGGAGGTTTATACATGTTATTGATTCGTTTTTGGAGGTTTCATTTTATTTTTATGGTTATTAAAGTCATGCACCACATCCATGAAGCCATGGAACAAGTTTTAGAGTAACTCAGAAGGTTCATGATTGATAAATGTTTTGGAAAAAATGTACAAGTGGAACAAGGAAACAATTAAACAAGAAACATAGGTAAAATAATATTTTTCATGTTTTTTTCAACCATGTGATCCAAATGCACAATGTGTTTCACCGAGACAATAAAACAACATGTTCGGCACACAACATGCCAAACCATACAACCTAAACATTCTTTGTATAGTTTAAACTAAATAAATCATGGATTTAATATCAATTAATCATCATAATCCATATTTGATTCTTATTTATCTATAATCACTAATTCATCTCCCTCCCTAGATTTGAGTGAGATTTCCCATTGAACTGGATGTGAATTTTATGGTAGTAGAAGAACATTGAAGATCCAGAACCTTTGGTAGGTACTTGTTCTACCCTATTCTTATTAATTATATTCTTATCCTCTATCATAGGACCAAATATATAGTATATTATGGATATATAAATTTAATTTCATTACAATATAAATGAACTTTGATTGAATCTATTAAAGTTAAAAATATTCATTCCCGAATATAGAGTTTTTTTGTTGTTCATCATTTTCAATGATCATTTAGTGGAAAGTGACTTCCCTCTCATATCAAATTGTCATTGAAACAGGAGGAATTTATTTGAATATATTATTTTCATAAAATTAATTTGAAATAATTTTTTGAATCATGATGGAATGATATAGGGGAACTTCAGTTTGAATTTTTGGAAAATTGGTGGTTTTTTCAAAAATCCATTGCTATTATTTTTAAAATGACCATTTGAAAAATATTGATTTGTAGTATTTAACCCATGTTTTTGGATGAAGTGTTTTCTAAAAATGTTTTCCTTTAATTATAATTGATTGGCATGGAATTTTCATATACATGGTTTTTGTGAGTTTATGGTTTAAACACGACCCTAGATAAGGGGAGGATTCTATATCTGAATAAATAAGTGACCTAAGATATATGGTGTGTGTAATTGAGGGATGAGAAGTTTGGACACATAGCGATGATTTAGTGGATGGATGTTAGACCACTCATGTGTATGGAAGTGTCACATGGAATTTATTTGTGTCTGTGTATGTGTGTGGAAACATAGAATGGGTAAGAAAATTCAATGAGAAATGAATTAACGAATTTTTTACTAATTTCTAAAGTGATTTATTAGGGTTATGATAAAAACTATTTTTATATTATTATGAATTATTTAATAAAATTTGATATATCATTTTTTAAAATTTTTGTGAGTTTTGAATTCATTGAAGAAATACTATCGAGTTTATTTTGACCACCTACAAGGGAACTTCAATTTGTTTAGAAATGTATTCTTTGAAAACACTTGTAAAGTGAAGGCATCATATTTCTCAAGTAATGTATCTTTATTATTTGCGATTAAAGTGTGCAGTTAGATCTTGGTGATTGGTCGGATGTTTTTTATGATTTTTTCATTTGGGTGTATTCAGGTGTTGAATACTCATAGTATTTTCTTATTATTGTATATTATATCATTAGAACTCGAATATTGTTGTTTACAATTGAGTATAACATTAGTTGTATTGTTTCTTAGGAATCATATATAGGATTGGATGTTTATTATTTCAATTCATCTTGTTTTTTATCCTAAAAATGGAAAATCGTCCCCCATTATTCATTGTGTCCTTTAACATTCATTTATATCCTTTGGTGTCGTGGGGATATCACTAAAGGCATGTTTCTTCCTCATCTATTCAAAAATCAAAGAGGAAGGTTTGAATGTTACAATAAAATCATATCTACTATAGGTTATAGTTATCACATTTTTTTTGACTATCCTTATCATTAGTTATTAGAATTTTTCCTCACATTCAGAAATCTAACGGAAGTTATCTCCCATTCAAGGAAACATGATAATTGAATTAAATAGTAGTGATATATTCTATACATATCAATAATATCTTTCCAAACCAAGAAAAATTTGTGTCTTACTCATAGTGGTTACAATGGGATAAAATTCCATAAATTATTTCTTTTATGAATTTTCTCATATACCCTAAAAAGAGATTATATATCCCAAGAATGAATATTTACAAAGATATTATTTAAGATTGGTTAATTTTTCAAATATTTTCTCCATCCCCATGGTCTTAAAAACTATACTACAATGATCATTATGATCTTTATTTATTTTTGAAATAAAATTAATAACATATATAAAGACTAACATAATTAGATCAAGGTAGTATCTAAATACACTATTCATTAAATTTATGAAGATATTAGAGAATTTCGTAAGAAGAATTTTATCACTACAAATTCATATTGTCCATGCCTTGTAAATAATGTATTGTTAGTAATTTATTTATTCGGGGCCATCAATTGATGATATTCATAATGAATATATATCTTTGAAAAGTATTGAGCAATTTTATTTTGATCAAACAGTCCATTATCATGTTATAGAGGATATAATTTCTTAACAAAGATCTTTCTAATTTTACAATATTGAATATAAAGTTGAAATTTCTATCATTATTATTTATAGAAATAATATGAGCACCTAAAGATGATGCACATGGATATATAAATCCCATTTCATGATTCTCATAGTGTTGGTTCATTAATTATAACAACTCAATAGGTCCATTTCTATATTAAATATATTTTTTGAATGGAATAGGGTATGAGTTTTATTGAGAAATCAATATCACTATATAGTAAATGACTAGGAAAATATTCTGTAAATACAAAAAAAAACTTATTAAAAATAGTAATTCCATTTATATTAAGTTTCTATTCAACCATCAAATACAAAAATCCTCCATGGATATGAACTATGTCTGTTAAAATAGAATTCATTTCCCTTGTATGTTTGTATTCATCATTCCTATGATGAAGGAGAATGGTTTCATTTGGAATAAGAAATGTTACTTATCTTCCTTAGTAATTAATAGCGGATCCATATAATGAATGAACATATTCTCCCACAAGCACATCAAATTAATATAATGGTAGAATAAAAATTATTCCTGAAAAACATTACATCAAACATCAATATGAGAGGAACTATAGACTTAAGATAAAACCATTAAACCATTAGATGTTTTCACCACTAACTCAAAATATAGTCCTTGATCATGTAATTAGGTTTCCATTAAAAATTCCTTATATATAAAATGAGTGGATAGATATATAATAAAATATAACATTAACTATTCTATAGTGGAAGATAAGTTAACCTTTCACCACATCATTCTCGTAACCCACATCAGTAGTTGTAATCACATAGTATGTCCCTTTGTATCTAGGAATATTATTGATTATTATAAAAAACATTCATATTTATGCATTATTTTTCATAATGACTATTAGACATTTATTTTACACAATAAATAATTGGATCATTGGTTGTGAATTAGTTGGCACCTTATTTCCACCATTTTATCAACTTTCCCATTCACCACCTTTTGGAATTCATTATCTCTTTGACCAGACTTCGGAAATTTAAAACACAACTCAATTCCACTTTAATAATTACAATAATGTTTCATACTATGATTTTTTACTTGTATGTTACCAGGATATTATTTCACCATGTAATTTATTTGAGTATTCATGAGGCCCACTTTTCATTTTCTTATCAGAACCATAAAATTTTTTCAAATATCAAATTTCCATTTCTGCATTTATAATACATAAAACATTTTATTTTTAATACTAAATTCACTTTTTTCTATTTCCTTATAGAGAATTAGTTTCATGCAACCAAAGAATCGATCAATTGTTCGTTTAGGGATGATGATTACACTATAACTATACCTTGTAAGTCTCATAAAATTAGCATTAGGTAACAATATATTATTCATCCTTATACTATATATAAGGATATTACATATCAATACTATTGTGATGAATATGACGAAAATAATAATTTAAAAATATTCTATTAAAATCATCTTATTCCAAGGATTTAATTACATTTTCTTGAAGACAATTCATAATAATGTTCAATCACTATTCTATTTCCCTATCCAGATGATAAAAAATTAGGATAACTTTTTCATGATCTAATAACTGGAGAATATAAAATAATTTCCCAATATTGAAGATCCATTTGTCATCTAATATTAGATCATAATACTAGGTAAAAGAAGGTGTATGTCACGTCAAGAAAGACACAGTATTATGTTATTCCTTTATTTGGTCATTTGAAGGTTCAACAAGATTCATTGATTGAAAAATTTGTGAATGAATATGAACAATGTTTTGCATCCCAACACCTATAGAGTTTTTTTTCTCAGATTGACAATCACAGAATTGTCCAATACCATTATCATTAACATGATTTCTTTATGTTCTATACAGTTACTAAAACCAAAAGCTAAAATATGAAAAAAAATCATAGTTTAAAAACACGTAATCATGAGAAATAATTTATTGTATGTCTAAATCAAGAAACTATATTTTTAATACATGAAACCATATTTTTATTCTTTGTAATCTAGGATCATTTCCCAAAAATAAAATTTTTTCCTAATAAAATTTTTATCCAAAAGGTTCTCTCTGATTTTTTTCATTATAGATTCCAATGATAAATTAATTCTTTCTCTAATACTAACTAAATAGACCCATAGGCATCATACATAATTATTACATGTTATTAGATGAATATTCATTACATTACTTTACATTCTATACATGAATTTTATCAATCTATTATATTTTGAAACATAGACATCTACAAAACTGGTTTGTAAGTGTCTATTATTTTTGTATTCATATTTAGTACCCTTATTTTACATATCATTCTTAATACATTTATTCGTGGATAGGAAAAAGGAAAAATAAGAAAGGGTGAGCTAGGATAATTAGTATATTTGAACAAGGGAGATATCAATGATTATTTAAATATAACATCATCACAAGGTTAATAGAACTTGAGAATAACATTTTAAATCCATAACCTAAATATTAAAGATCATAATATTTTATAATAGAATAAATCATGGTAGTTCATATGATACAAATAATTACCATGTCAAATAAAATGATATATGAGAGCCTACTATTGGTATAAGACTTGGAATTTTGGCATAGACATAAGCATAAAAAATAATTTATATGGTATTAAAGGCATATTTACATAGCTATCATATTTGAATGGGTTCACTCCCCAAACAACCATAATATCCTTGGTTCAATCCTAAGACTATGATAGTGGACACACACCCTTTCTAAACTGGGTTCACACCTAATTTCAGTACAATTTATATAATGAGATATCAATAATTTCCTATTGCAATGGAGGGTTGAATAAATCAAATCCCACTAGACACTGCTTATAAAATAACCAAAATCCTTGGTTATAATGTAACTTAGATACTTGGTTATAACTAATCCACCATCCTTTGTTATATTCTAACCATTGTACTTTTTTATAACATAACAATTTCACATAATGAAAACCATACATATGTGTTCCCGAAGATCATAAATCAATTATTATATTATCACATCATAACTCATGTAGAAAAAATTGGTTTCATAAACACTTCATGTATTCATGATAACATAACCCATGAAAAGTAAATGGGTTTCATAAAAATACCATTTATATAAACATTAACCATTATTATACTGATTAATAATGGTATCATTGGATCATAAACCTAGTAAATCATATTTAACAACAAATGATTTTATCTTATATGAAAATTCTTTAAAATGATACTTTAAATATTTCAAATGGAAAATAAACCTTCTATATTTAAAATAACTTCTAAAATAATAATATTTAAAAAAATATAGAAAACATTTTTTTTTGAAAATATACATGGAAACATTTAAATTAAACTTTAAAACATAGAGTTCTCATGATGGTGGGAAGATCCTTTTATTATGTATAAGTTATAAAATAAAATATTCATTTTACATTTTTAGTAAAAAGTAAAAATTTACCTCATTTGAAAATGAAAATAAAATACATTTTCTATGGTTTTTTAAAAAGTCAATCATGGGTAAAAATTCATTTAAAAATAATTGGATAATATTGAATATTTTATTGATATTTTTTAATAAAAACATTGTTATAGAAGAAAGCATTTTTTGACTGAAGAATTAAAATATGGCACTTTTCTGTAAAACACATTTTCTATATCATTGAAGACTTAACCATAATCAATTATGAAAAAAATGAAATTTTATCATAATACCTATACTAATTTGGAAATAATTGAACGATAATACCAATGAAATAAGGAAACATATATGAATATTTAAATCCCAATAAATTTTCTAATATTAATGAAAACATTTCTGGTCTATATATACAACATAAAAAAGAAATAAGTGGTGTAAATGGTATGTGTCATATAGAGATAAAGTGAGAATAAAATCAAATACCATAAGTTTATCTTCATAATATATGCCAGAACCACAATTATAATAAATTTATATTTTTATTACAATATTATAGAAATATAATCATATATGAAATACCATTTATGTGTAAATAATAACGTTTTATCATCTGGTTTTAATTTTTTTAAATCCATTTTTTGGTGATATCTGCTTACTTTTTCATATATGTTTTGATTTGGTAATTTTGGTCCTTGTATTTTGATAATGTGTTCATCATATAAAGACAATTAATCATGATATAAATTTCATATATATTCATTATATATTTGTTTAAATTCAATAATAAAATATAGAGATATAATAATTAATTACACTCTTCATAGAGATAGTAGGTCGTATGTATGCATGAATGTTGTTTTTTATTTTTGGAAAATTGAAAAATAAAGGTGATTTAAAAATAACCCTCTTAAAATTATTATTATTTTAATTAAAAAATATATATTCATTAAATCTATTATTATTACCATGCTATTAAACTATAAATAATGAACGAATCAAATCACTTCATTAAGGTGGTAGTCCACATATATGCATGAGCGACATTATCATTTCCAAAAATATTGGAAGGAAAGAAGTTATATAAAATTTTATAATTATATAAGAATAATTATGACATATTTATCATAAATAGACATTAAATTCATCAAAATTACCATCCATGAAAGTTGGTGGGGATAAATGAAATGTATCACTATGTAAAGATGATGAGGTGTTGAAAAGCATTAGCTATACTTTCACGTCCAATTTGATGAAAATAGGTAAAATAAAGGTGTTTAAATAATCATAATATTTTTTACTTATAATACATTATTTATTATTTTATTAAGATAATATTATATTTAAGGAGGTAAAATATAAATTAAAAGAAAGTGATCAGTTTAGGAAATTACCTCCCCTTTGAAAGGTATCTTTAAGATTTTAACTTGTGGATCTTATGGTTGGTATATTGGTAATAATGTAACTATTATAATGTGGATATTAATTAGAGATTATTTATTTTCAAGGCACGTACAAGCTATAATTCTCAATATTATAGGATGAAAAGAATGAAGGGAGAGCCATTAATAATTAAGGGGAGGGGCACTCATATAATTTATTAAAATAATAAAATATATTAAATTGATTATCCCCAAAATAGGTTCCAAATGGAATATAAATGATAATGTGTTGAACTTTTAGACATTATATATTTTCAATTGTCAAATTTTACTTTTTTTAGGTCTCAAATCTAATTTAATAATACATTATTTACCTAAAATATCATTATTATTAATTTAGACAGTATTAAATGAATTTTAATTGAAATACATAAAGATAAAGATTTAATTTGAATACAATCATTCAAAAAAAAAACAATAATATTTAATGCAAATACCAAAAAAATCACACTTTAACTCGTGGAAATTATATTACTTTAAATATTTTTCAAAACATTTATTATGTTTTTTAATTAATTAATGAAATATTATATTAGTATTTTCTAATAATTTAAAGTCAATATATTATTATTAAAATCATAAAATAATTTTAATTCATGAAATTATTTATAACAAGGTTAAAATAGACACTCATATTAATTCATAACAATTTTTATCCCTATACGGGCACAAAATAAATATTTAAAACTAAGAGAGTGACACTTTTTAACTTTATTATATTTAAATACTATTATGTTAATTCTATTGGAAATGTGTACATTAAAAAAATAATTTTATAACCAAATTTTTGTAATGTTTTATTACCATTCATCAAATAATGAATAGATTGAAACATTATGGCCTTATTACTTATTTTATGGCCAGATTATCAACATTTACCCTTTAACGGGGTGGTAACTATTATCAAAGTTAATATTAATATTGACCAAAATGAAAAGGTACTAATTTTATGAATTTTTATATCATAATTTCAAAATTATAATCCATTTCAACAAATTGAATTAGTAAAAGAAGAAAAAATTCATTTTAAAATAGGCGCGAAACATGTGACCAAAACTGATTTCAAATATTATATATATTTTCGCATAAAATGTGGATTATTCATATATAATTCCTATAATTGTATAATCTGAAACATTACAAAAATAATTATTATTATTCATTATATTCATTCTCTATTTCTAAATAATTTTTATTTAAAAAAAATTTGCATATAAAAACAAATTTACAAAAAAATATTTATTTCTCATTCAAATTAATTATTTTATTTATAATAAATTCAACAAAAATTTAATCATTTAATGCACATGTAAACCATAATTTTTTTATAATTTAGTTTTTATTATTCATAACCATCAATCCATGGATAGGTTGTAACTATCACTTAATATTTTAGTAGTTTATCAAAAAAAATTTAAATTGATGTTTTATATAACATATGATATAGGAAAATAAAATTATATAAGATAAATATTTTCTAAAATATCATGGTGTTACAAAAAACAATGATATCTTTACCAATATATGCAGACAATTATATATATATATCAATTTATTGATAGTTTCTTACTATTAAGGATTATGATGAGGTAAGGGTATAAGACACATGTTTCTCTTCGGAAACAGGCTAGAAAAATTACTATTATTTACTTTATTATTAGGTATGGTAGTTATGATAATATAGATATGGGGGTATTATTATTAGGGACTCTTTTTGTGTAAGGGTGAAATATTTTGGAATCACTCTATGTTGGATGACAACATTAATGGTAAACTCCCATATGAACACTATCCAAAAATTATTTTTAAAAGAGGGTAATATCGTGGTCCAACCAGATATGGCCTTGATAATGTTGCATTTAGATATTTTTTTCATCAGTTCATGGATATTATTCATTTTTTGTTGTATTATGTTCAAAAATTATGGAAAAATTTGGGTGGTAATGTTTAGAAAGAGTCACAGAATGAGAATGCAATTTTTATTAAATTAGTTCTTCAAGATGGGTTGGAGTTTATGACTTAGAGGTTGAGAGGATGTTATCTTCATTAGTTTTGGTATAAATTGTTCCCATAGAGATAAAAACTCTAAAAATTAGTTAATGGAGTTTGATTTTTGGTTATTTTGAAGGATATTATTTATCAAGAACATCCTTGATTCATAGATCTAACAACACTCTTTTCAGTAAGGAAAATAATTTAAGTGTGGGATAATGTGGAGACCAAGAACATTCAAAACCATGAAAGTGATATGTTTTAAGTTTGTGTTCCTTAAGAACTCACTATGCATAAAATAGTTAATTTTACCTATCAATTAACATTAAAAATTTTCTATAGAATACATTTATTATATGGTGTGATGTTTAATATAAATCTAATATGGAATATATTTCCAAGTGAAACAAAGCCTAAATAAATATATATTATGTATAAATATATAATTTCCAGTTCATGTAATAATTTTTGTGAATAAAAATATAAATATCATAAATTAATGATCACATGGTAATAATGACATTGTTATTTCATTCAAAATAAGGGTTTCACCATTATAGAACTATATTTTGAATTTTCTATGAATCCCCTGGTTTAGAAAATTGAATGTGACTCATTAAATAGAATAATTATTAATTATTTAATTAATTTGTGGTGGTGATACACTATATGTCTATTAATTTAAATCCAATTATATTTCCACTCAATGTTTAACCACATATGGATGTATAAATTCTATAGATAAGGGTGGAGAGATCAAATTTTTGAGGTAGTGACATCAAGCTGAATGAGGAATATTAAATCTCTGGTGTTTTCAAAGATTGAAATATGCACTGATGATGATCATAATTATTGTGATTATAAAGTATTTAAGTGAAAATAAAATCTCTATCATCGTAAGAGTTCAAAATTTTCGATGTTCATTTCTTTATATAATAACTATTTTTTTCATCATTCATCCTATATAATTTCATTATATTTATTATTCATGGTTAATTTTTTTAAACAAACCATTTAGATTAAATATATATATTTCGTTATAAAAATCCATAATGCCAATAAATTATCAGTGTAGATTTGTTTAACTAGAATATTTTTTGTTTTTTACATCAAATTATTATATAGATCATAGAGGAATGAGAATATATTATTTAATTATATATATATTATTTGAAACATATATCTCTCATTTAAATATCACTATCCCTTCCTGAAATTCACCCATGTGTGAATTTAGGGGTTTTCATCCCTATGTTATAATAATAGTTTTTATGTTTAATGTATCATGTGTTATTATACAATGTGGGACTATGGGTGTGGGACAAGAGTATGGAAATGTAGGTTTTTATGCAGTACTATAGAGGAAAACACCTTGATAAAAAGGTGTACTGCAATGATAGAATCATTTATAATGGGATACAAGGAGGTAATATATTATATAGTGAAGGTAAATATGGATTAATATGGACAGGTATTCTTGGTGTCTGAATTGTGAAGACATGTCGATGGATAGAAACCTAGTTAGTGGGATTCATGGAAAAGTTCATGGTAGGATTAGGGGGCATGGAGGAAGACGTGCCTAACACCCCAATATATCTATTTGCCACTAGATAATATGGTATATATTCTCTATATGTATAGTTGTTAGAAAAATAAGGCTAGGTGGTAAGCTGATCCGACATGGAAATACCATGTCGAGTTAGCCTAACCAAACCTGAGGGGGAAATGTTTCACTCGTTGTAGGCATGCATCACACATAGTTAACACATTCCATTTTCTGTATCTTGAACCAATCAGGTTTAAGTATACACACCCCTTCTTTCCATTAGGAATTACTAGGTGACATAATATGGAATTCACTTACATTCATGTTGTGTTACACATATCTTATTCACCTAGGGACAAATTCAATTAAATTAATTACATATCCTGTGTATTTTTTCCACATAGAACATAATGGGGTATTAATTTGTACCATTTTTTCATTTACATTTTTTTAAAGGTATATTTTTTATTGGGTTCCACATGGATGTTAATAGGTTTTTATTGTAATGGTTGGATCATTCTCATTCCTCAGATGGGTTCAGATATCCCCCATGTAAACCTGGTGTTCTAAATCATCTATGTGTTGGTCATTCCAACATGACTAATGTTTCTTACAAAAAGGTGTGAATTGACCTTTTATAATTTTTTAAGTTGGCATGGCTTCCTAGAAACAAGATGGTTATGATGTAAAGTTTTAATATTTCCCTTGACTAAGATATATTCTATTATATGTTATTGGATTAACGATTCAGAAATATTAGATAATATGATCTGGAATTTAGATTATTGATTTTATTTCCTCAATGCGTTTAGGTAACCCATTAATATAGTTTCTAATAGCTATTTGGGATTTATATATTTGGGGAAATTTTGATACATCATTATTTTTAAAACATGAGGTACCCACACCATAGTTTCCTATGAGATACGACATATAGTTGGCTGTAAACTTCATACTATGTTGACCTTTAGAACCCTAATTAATCCTTAGTTTATCATTATATTTTATACTTAATGGGGTTTATATGAAATTAATATTACCTATATATTAACATAAGAGTTATTATTGTATATAATATCTTGAAAATATTCTCTATTATTCTCACTGGATACTCTCATGCACAGGGGTTCGAGCTTACAGTTTCCTTATTTGAAATTTATAGATTTAATAAATCCAACTATATATGTTGATACTCACCCATAAATGGTATTTTATAAAAAAATATCTATAAAAATGTTTCATATTTTTGGAGATAGAATTGGTTGGTTTTGGGTTTGTGTGACCAATACAAATCTTATTCCTTTTTAATGTTGGAGATGTGTGATGGATAATGGTGGTTTAAGATAGTTGTAGGGATTATTGTTATCTGTGGTAATTATATGTGAACACGAATTTGGTGGACTTCCATAGTGTCTTAAATCATGAAATTTCATAGGATTGATGACTATAATATTTTTTTTAAATTTTCAATATGGGGATGTACTTGAATATTGTGTAATGAATTTTATTTTTAGAGTTTATTTTGTTATTTATTCAATAGGTTATTTAATGAAATCGAGTTATGTAACAATTACTAAATTATATATCCTAAGACTTTACTTGTTGTGTTGTTTTTATATTCAATGTTATTCATAAGCCCATTGTCTATAGGAGGCGAGCTTGTAGTGGTAATCTATAAATACTGTTAGCCGATGAGAGGGCCTATTTGGTTGGGTCGTGTAAATATTTTACATTATTATTTTATTATTTCCTCACTAATTTTTTCTTTATTTTTTATCCAATCCTCAAATTTGTTATTATAATTTTTTTGGATTGTTTGAATCATTCTTAAAATGTTACATGAGGAGAAGGATATGTAAAATTATAAGAAATGTAATTTTTTCCACCGTATTATTAATCTTTAGAGACATTCAATTAATTAAAAATTTTATTTTCCCAAATAGATGGGTTCATCAATTTTCTAAAGCTTCAAAAATTATAAATAGAGACATGGTTTGAATTTATATATAAATAAATTAAGTGTTAAAAATTAAAAAACATCAATAACAATTAATCTATCATTAATGAAATCATCAAAATTTGTTTAATCTTAAATATAATATTAGCATTTACAAATAATATAGTAGTAGAATAAAAATAATTAAGAATGAAAGGAATATAATTATTATAAAATAGTAATTTATATGTAGGGTAAAATTTTAAAATCCAAATAAATAAATAAATAAGTTATTTATCAACATGAAAATAGTTAATTTTAAATTAAAAAAAATATCTAGGTGTTAAAAATAAAATTTCATAAATTATAATAAACTGTCACACTCTAAATATAAATGATAATTCATAGGCTCATATTTAGTTCATTTTGTATCATTTTCATCTAATGGTTTGAAAGATTTAATAAATGGAGATATTTAAGTGAGGTTAACACAAAATTTAAACATAATAAATACACCCTATTTGAAAAAAATTCAACGAATTTTCTCCAAATAGGGTCAATGTTTATATATATATAATCATTAATAAAATATGAATAATAGAAATAAACATGGTTATGATCCTAAATTTAATTTATAATGATAATTACTCATCCATTAAAATAAAATTCATTAATATTGGATGCGTGAAAACATTTTAAATTGTGATACATATAATGAAACTAGTACCACCTTTTATATGTTTGTTCCTTGATTATATAATAAATTTTAAAAATAATAAATTAAAATGTATCAAAATTCTTATTACATATCTCAGCAAAGGAAACAACATAAATACAATTGTTTTTCACTATATACAATTTATTTGATTCAACACATGAAATAGTCTATTTGATTTTATCTTATATGTGAAAATACAATGTGAACATTCTTAAGAACATTCCATGAAGCCTTTTCAAATGGTTTTATTAGGTCCGTTTTTCAAAACATTTACATATTAATTTACTCTACGATTAGAGAATTAAAAAATCATATAATAAAAATATTTGATAAAATATCTTTTTATTATATCAAAGATCCATACAAAATTACTACAATAGAGTGAATAATATATTTTAACACCACAATGATGATGTTAAAAATATAATGAAAAATATTAATAAATATTAAATTAGTCCTAAAACCAATAATATAGTCATGGATAATTGAATTAGTAAATAGATTTACTGTTGTAGAGTTATGGACTAAAATAAGAATGTTATTTAAATTAAATCCTTATAATTATTTATGTAATTGTTTGAAAAATATTAAACCAAGCCCCCTTGAAAAAAATTGTACTAAATGATCAATATCATAGTTTTTGTTATTAAAATTATATAAAATAATATTATTAAATTAATTAATTATATTTTAGAATTAGATTAAATTTCATTTTAATGATAATTATTGAGGAATTAAATATAAAATTTTAACGTTTTAATTAAAATATATGGGTATTTTTGAGATAGATAATCCATAAATATCCTTTTTGAATGGAATAATTTTTATAAATAGATTAAAATAGATTTTGGAAGGAATAAAATTATATGAATTGATGGTCATTTATTTAATCGTTCACAGTCAGTCATGTATTTATGATAATTGTGAATATCACTAGTTGTGGTAGTATATATACATTTTTTAGTGAAATATATGTTAAATTTTAATTATAATAATTTATTTATTAAATCACATAAAAAATATTTGAGGTCCCATTATTTTTATAACTTTTCAATATCACTTTTTTTCATTCATGTTTCCAAGAATTAAATAGGGCTTTAATTGGGATTTCATTTGATAATAATGAAATATAAATTATTTTCATCATCTAAATGAATCATAATCACATCCTACCTAATTCAACAATATCACAATCTATTTATTTATTCTAATAAAATTATCATTTTAAGGATATAGTTATTTAATAAGTTGAATTATTCAAATCATTGTTAAACCCAGAAAAATTTGTATATTTTTCTGTATTATTACTAAATCAGGACTAAAAGAGTGTAATTCAAATGAATATATATATATATATATATATATATATTTTGAATCATTAAACTAATTACAGAGTGTTATATTGACTATGTTTATATTTTTATGATTTGGTTAGTTTGAATGTTGTGGAATTTAGTTTATGGAGTATCATATCATCATTTTATAATCATTTATAAAATAAAATTAATTAATAGAAAAGATACAATGTTGGTAAAATTACCCATTTATGGTGGTTATTTGTTACTAAATGTGTCATGTATTCTCAAGAAAAGTTCCATAAATGATATTATGTATCATGGTTTTACTAAAAATACACATTTATGGTAATTTTATGATTGGTTTAGGCCTAAAATATTATATTAGAGAGGTTTTCCAATTAATACTATGGATGTTATCCTCATCTTGAAGAGGTTTCACTGACTTAAAAGGGATATGTGAAGGGTTTATCTATATCTTGAGGTTTGTATTCTATTTTTCTCTCTTTTAAGGCATCTGTCAAGAAGTATTAGCATTCCCCACTATTTTTGGGTCATTAACATATCCTGAAGATAAGCTTGCTAGAAAGATAGTGTAATTGTATTAATAAGATCATGCATTCTACCTATTTATAATGCAGATTGATGTGGTGATATATTATCACAACATAACACTCAAGATCAAATTTTTTACTGAATGACAAAAACACATAGTATTTGATCACTTGGTCATATCATTGAGTCTCTTTGGCCCAACTGTACTGTTAATTATTAATTGTAATTCCTTCTATATCCTTTTTAGGAAGATTTTTTTTGAAATCATTGTAATCATATTATATTTTTTATTATAATAATCATGTTTTCATGTTCATATTGGATATAAATTCCCATAATAGGATGGATTCAAATAATTTCAAATTTAGGGTCCATTTTCTAGGATTTAATCATCTTTTTCATTGCCTAGTTTTTTAAAAAGGATTAGGAAAACATTTTAGCGACATCTCAAAGATAATTACTTAATATTTAATATAAAAATCCCAATTCTTACTCATATCTTGGTTTAGATGCACCTCTATACTTATTTCACCCAATTTATCCTTGTTTATGAATTAACACCATCTAAGTTTTTAAGAAGAAAATATTTTAAAACTATAATAAATATTAATTAAAGTTTTATTCATAATGTACAATTTACTCCTATTTTAGGATACATATATAAACTTCCATGTCTATTCCCACAATAGGGTCTTTTTATATCTTCTTAGAAAATTCTTTTTATTATAACATGTATCTAAATTCTTCTCATAGAAATGAGAGATATCCACTACGAAGAAATTTCATCTTAATATCTTTAAAATCACCTGATTTGATAATCCATTGAGAAATAATATATATATGTTTGTGTGTGTGTTTTTATAGGATGGATTATGGTTGTTAATGGTGGATCATATATTTCGAATCAGGGGGGATCACCAAGATAAATAAGATATTATATTTGGTTGGTTATTTTCTATGTTAGTGTTAATTCATAATAGAAAATAAGATTACAGGTACTTATTTGATGATGGGTTTTTCTTTTTAAGTAAAATTATTCATAAATTATGGAAAGAGGATGGGTTTTATTTGAATTTCATCCCAAATGTGATTTAGTGGTTTGATATTATGGTTCTAATCAGATAAATGTTCTGATAAACTCTCTACCTATTCTATATGGTTGGAAAGGTGTACCAATTTATATATACTTGATGGGTTTGGTAGATAAGAACACTTACCATACATAGATGAGGAAAACTAATGAAATATATATAAATTAAAAATATAGAAACATATTTTCTCTATAGGGAAATCCCTATGGCCATTATGGTATTTAAAATCTCCAAATAACTATCTTTATTTTTTTTGTAATTTTAGTGGATCTGGATAGAAAAATAATAGTTATTTCATACAATCTGAAGATAATTATAATCAATTTTACATTGTGGATCTTATTGAGAAAAAATAAATATCAATTCAGTCATGGATTGAAAACTATATATAAACATTTACCATTATTTACAAGAGAACCATGAAATAACATATGTATGGAAATTTTGGAAGGGTAATATTAAATTATAAAAGGTAAATTCCTCTTCACAAAACATCACTGTCCAGATTATTCGACAAGAAAATATGTCCAAACATTTTTATGCTAATTAGGATATATAATAATGAATAGGTATATAAAAATATATCTCTATGTTCATCCTTGAGAATACACTACGGTTTATAAGTAGTCACATGAACAGAAATATATATTCTTCAGGTAAGGAACGTGGTTATCAATTAGTAATAAAATATATAATATATTTCAATATTGTCATAATGGAAAATTAACTGATTTATATTGGGTTATCAAGTTTCTAGTTTACCCATAGTAATAACATGAAGGTCCACAAAATAATACAGATCTTCATAGAATTATTTTTATAAAATTTTTATGGAATTTACATGATTCTAAATACCTCGGTTACCAACCTATCTTAGGGTATATCACATAATGTCCCCTTGTTCATTAAAATTAAACAATTGATTTATAGTGATTCTATAATTGTTTTTTATGAAATTTGTACGTTGGAAATTAATATATTTTAGTTACATATAAAATCATGGAATGTACTTATGGATGACAAACCAGTGGTTGTTATAAAAAAATTAAAAAAATTACAATAATTTTTATAAATGATTATAAAATATTTAGGAAAATCTATCTTAGATATAAGAGATATTGAAATTAATATCTATGTGATTGAAAAAATCCTTTATGATTTTTTAACTTGAGGATATGTTCAAAAAATTATCCCTAAAAAAATAGCAGGTGGTATTTTACCTTAAATGATCACATAAATAAAAGAAAAATCATGGAATTTATAGCTCGATGTGGAATAAGGAACACTATATGTTTTCATTCAACCATTAAAAGGTGAATTAATAAACAAAATGTAAAATCGTTATATCCACTATTAATCATCCACCAAATATTTCAATATCACAGGTCCCCAATCCACTGGTCATTTCTATACAATTCTCATGAGATTTTGGGAAATACAATAAAGGGAACCACTGGGAGGCATTGAATGAGATGATTTCATTACCACTATCTAATAAAATTTTACTGAATATAATAACACTATATGAGTCCAGCAAAAATGAAGGTGAGATTTATATATCCATCGATTCAGTGATCCCAGATAGTTTTATGGGACCCAATGACTTCCCCATTTCTTCTTTATCACTTATTGAGATGTTATCAAAAAATAATTAATGGACATGATTTAAGAATACTTTTAAATGTGATCTTTTCTTTGGTAGTGTGTCTGAAGATACACTCTTTATCATCCCAATGGTTAACCAATTTCAAAAAATTTATAGTATTACCCCATAAATATGTCAAATGTATTATATAAAAATCCTTCTAAAATAATGAATGATAGAATGAACCCCACTCTTCTTAATATGATTACAAAATAATGACATATAAAAATTCAAGGGAGTATAATCTGAATGAGAATATAATTGTCCCTTTCAATGATGATTGATCTTGAAATAGAGTTGGCGGGAGAATAAATCATGTTGAAAGTGGATTTATAAAGTTTATATGATAAGATATAATGAAACATTGTAATTAAATTCATTAAATTCCAAACAATTTCACCATGACTCAATGGTTTAGTGTATTGAAATTATTTTTACCATGGACCAAGGTTTTTATCATAGAAATAATAATTTGATTCATCATGTCCATCTATTAGATGTGATAAGTTGATCTGTTATGACCAAAACTATTTAACCATACACAATATATCATCTATAAATATTATATCATGGGTGTATAATCTAGAATGGGGAAAAATTTTAATGGAAAAAATATGAACCAAGGAATTATCCACTTATTATTTTTAACTTATGTGAATAAATTTATTTATCGTAAGTATAATTTATTTAATTTTTAAAAAGCTATAATGAATACCTATAAAAGATGAAGGTTTCAAAAGCCTATCCCCATCATATTTAATGTTCATATTTCTCCTAGAGGCTTGACGAGGAGGATATAACAAGTTATGAGATTAAATGGATTCCAAGGAAAAAAAATTCTAGTTGAATAATTTGGTTTCCCCTATAGATATGAAGATTTATAATCTATAACATAAATATTTTTGATAAAAAAACATTTTTATGAATTCATATATAGATAAAATATATTTTTGTTTTTTTGGGAGAATATTTATAATTAGTAACATTATATCATCCATTATTGCTCACATTATTTTAATGATTAATTTCCCAATGGTTATTTTCAAAAACATTTATTATTTTTAATTTCAAAAGGGATGGTTATGTATATTTGTGATTTTAATGAAATGGTTGATATAAACTCTAAATAATTTGGGATGAAGTGGTAATCAACCCTCGATGATTGAAGGAAAACATGTTATCCCTTCATAAAAATCTTTCCTAAAATTATATTTTTAATAATTTATGGGGAAAATCTATACTAAATGAAAATATAAGAGACATTTAGATTATATTATATATAAGAGATCACACCACTTCTCTCCAATAGAGTAGTATAATCAAAAAAAATTACTTCACTTTTAAATTACTCTTACTGTATCATCAAGATGAAAAATATTTTTGTCATGAAGGATAAATTAGTCAGGTGTGCATTATTCTTCCCCATTTTCGAAACTTTAAAAATTTTATTTAAGATAAACCTCAATGAGTTCAAGTATAATAGTTTATTTCTATATTATAACCAAATGTAACTATAGAATAAAATATTTCCAATAGAGGAAATTGATCAATGAACATTCATTCATTCATCAAATAAGATGATATTAACAATAGAGTTCTATAAACTATGTCAACCTAGAGGGAGTGATGATGAATTGGAAAAATATATTTTAAAATTTGTTACCCATATAAATTCAATTTTTTTTATTTGGTATGTTTTTAATTGGGGGTAGCCAATTGAAAATAGAATTTATTAAAGTGGAATCTTCATGTTCTCTAAATACATGTGTTACGCCAGCTTGAAGGTAGAAATTGAGCTACAAGGTTTTATTGAAGGATTTGGGGAATATTTCAACTCTATGTTACCCACAAAAATGACTTAATAATGCCTTATTGTGAAGAATCATGTACTTTTATTGTATCTTGGTTTTTATGTATAGTAGATCCATCTCATAATGTTATTATTAGGTAGTTTTATGTGATTGAAGGGTGATAGATGTTATAAGTGGCTTGAAATTTAGAAATAAATCCATAGATACCCATATATTCCCACCATATGTAAATGACTTCTATGTATAGTTTCAACCATGTCGAATCACTTCTCAAAGGCATCGAAAACAATCACAATAAGGGAGATACCATCCTAGAAAATTGTGGGACCATATTCCTGAGAAGGGTGGTCAGTAAGGATCTTCTAGAAACCTATAGAAAATATATTCAAAATTAATACTAATGGATCCTATAAATATGGATTTGTGAACTGTGGCATGATTACCATAATCTAAATGGGGTTAGTATTATTGGAATTTACTATTTTTTTAGGAATGGTAATGCACAACCAATTTAGTCCAAGGAAATTATATATAGTGTCCACATTGTAAATGAAAGGATATTATTGTTATCATAGATTGTGGTCTAAGTGGATTTCTATAACATCCCTGTACTCTTCTTTTAGGTATGTGTTTAACCTTATTTTGGTTCTCATATTCTCACTGTCTGTACAGGGATGAGAAGGAATTCGGAGGATACCAATAATAGTTAAGTAATAGGTTGGCTGCACTATTATATTTAATTATTTTTTTCTATAGGCTGCAGGAGGGTTTCATACCGTGTAACTAGGTTACACATCATGTATGTGTTTCTTGGTACATATCATGAATGTATTAACACAATTAATGGTTACATTATCTGAAGAAGAGATGCACGTCCAAAATGTTTTAAATAATTAATTTTTTAATCATAGGGGATGTATCACTTAGCATACTTAAACACTATGGATTTCACATCATGTAATTACTTGAGAAGGGATATTTTAGATAATCTATTGGGTTTTGGGGGGCCACTTGACCATTTATATTCCTTTTCCCTCATACTAAGTCTCCTATGTGACAATTTTTTGAGATGTTGTTCCATCTAGATCGATATCCTTGGTGTTCAATAATCATTGCAGCTGTGGTGATTCTATTTGGGAGGGAAATATTTCTTGTTCTTCTTTTCAAAATATCACAGTAGCTCCCATGGCTTACATTAACATATCTTTTGATCAAAATTTTATCTTCTTCTTATCCTCTTCAAATAAATTTTGTGTGATTTCGTTATGGAGGATGTTCATATGTTGTTCATGGTGGGATGGAATTTTTTTTCAAGGTATGTTTTATTTCTTCTTCTCTTCCAAACATATTTCTCAATCAGGTCAATAATATGATTTGTGGATTGGATTCTAGGGCCTCTTTTACATAATTTTTTTACTAGTGGATTTTGTTGCGGGCATGTGTGACATGAGTTTTGATGTAGATGGTTATATATTTATATTTTTATTGATAAAATATAATTTTCTATTTTTATGAATTGGTATAGAAATAAATTGGTTTGGAATCGGCATGATTGTTTATGTGTGTTGGAATGGTATTTGGGATGAAAGTGATTTTCCATGGTTTCTCAAAAATGGAATGACATTGGGGTATTATCCAAGAATTGAAATTTTTTTGTGAGGTGATTATCAAATAAATTTTGAATTATTGAAATTATTTTGAAAATGAGAACATGGGTTACCTTGGGTACTTGGTAGATGGTTTATCATGAGGCTAGAATCCATTATAGGGGTTCACGTTATGGGAATGTTCCTATTTTCCTAGAGTAAATATTATCTGGTATAGGTATGGATATGATGTTAGGTTTTTAATTTCAGAGATGTCCCCCATGTCATAGAGTGTATGTAATTTGCTTTGGGTACCAGAGTTCTCTGTTCATAAATTAATTTGTACAAGTAGTCTGTTTTCTGACCTGCAGTATTCATTGATATTGTGATGCATGTGATGCTAATGTTGTTTTATTATTCATGTATTTCTATTTTATCCTTTATATTAATGTTTATTCTTGTGAAATATGATATGGAAAATGGGTTTTCAAATTTTTATACCTACTTTTGTTTTTAAAATTTGGATAAAAAGGGAAATACTTACCGTGTTTTCTATAAAACTACTTCACTGCCTATCGTTCCATGTTTATTTAAAATGAGCATATATAAATTTTTATAAAAAAAAATTATAGAACAGCTGTGTGGGATCTTATTGAGTATGCTATCTCACACCATTTGAACCACTTTTTTAGTGAATAGACCATTGAATGTAGTCCATTTAATGGAGATGCAAGGCTCCTCAGTGAGGTGGTGATGTGTTTGGTCAGAAGGGTTGTGTAGATGGTGGTGACATTGTTCGAGTTTTCCCCAACCATATTTTAGAGTAGTTTTTTGGTTCTATAATTTGTAGTTGGACATGTATCTTGGAGTTTTGTCTTTTTTTTACTTGTTTTAGTTTCCACTATCTTATTATTGTTATGGAATATATTCATTTTTCATCTGATGATTCATTTTTCATCATTTATATATTTGACTTGTGTTTTTTGAGGTTGGGAGAAATCATTCACTCTATTTTTTGTAGAATTATTGGCTTCTTGTCACCACCTATGTGGACCAGGAATACCCCTCAGGTATTTGATAGAATATGGTGGATTCCTAGATTGAACGTAACCCAGGTTAGCTTTTTAAAATTTGGAATCATTTTATAGGTTGCCCCCAAGTGTCATTGTCTTTTGACATTAGTTAGACTAGATATAGGATTTTTGGGACATGATAGGTATGTTATGAAGAGTTCATGACCATATCTTGTCATAACGAGACTCGTGTTTCCTGGGGATATTGGGATATGTGTCTCTAGGGATGGGTATGGATTTAAAACTCAGATTATTCTTATGGATTTTCTAGTTGGAAATGATATTTTTTTCTATTGTCTGATCTTTTTTATGTATTGGTGTGTAGTATTTTACCTCTGAGAAATATTCCTTGAGTTTCTCAGGTATGTGTAGATGATTCTCCATAAGGGAATCCCCATAATGATTAGAATATAATCGAAATTTTCTTATAGGAAGTCTATGAAGTTGATCGAGATATACCACGAGTTTATAATGTAGTTGTTGAGGTATAGTCAGGATCTATAGGAGAGAGAGATAGAGATCACGATGTTTCATGGATGAGAAAACACAATCCATTTATGTAAAAATTGAAACTCAAGAGGTAAGGGACTCGATGGATATGATCAATAAACTATTTTCCTTCCTGAAGACAACATATAAAATTAAGGTGAACTATGTAGCATTCCGGATTGAGGGTTTCAGAAAGCGATGGTGGGATTCCATGGTCCAGGAAGATAGAGTTGTGGACATGGATTATAAGGGTATGAATACCCATTCATAAAAAAAAAATTTCAGAGACCATTCTGTTAGAAAATTGTATGCATTTCATTTTTGTCACAACAACAAGAGCCTTCAGTGTTGGATTACACTAAACAGTTTGGTGATCTGTGACATTTTTCATCATTTGTGGTGAATAATGACCATTTGAAGGCTCATATGTACATTTCAGGTTTTGCGACTAGATTAAAACATTTAGGTGAATTTATACCTATGTAATGATGATATATATATATATATTATGGATTATATGGATATGGTGAGAATGATTTTTTAACAACCCTTCTCTTCCATCTAGTTGCAGTTTCAGTGTCGTGTATGGAATGGAAAGGAAGTGATCCGATCATCATAGAAGTGGTGGTGGTGATTTTCTGTAATTAGTTTCCTCCACACCATGTGCAATGGATAGAATTGTGCCATTGACTTTATATCGATATAGAAAGGTTAGACACACTGCATGTTTTTTCCTATTCCCGCAAATATGTGCAACAGCTGTGGACATTTTGGTAAATTATAGTGTTTTTTCTATATATGAATACGCCTCATTATGGTCATGTTTTCTCAGCTCTAAAGTCAATTGTAGAGTAAAAAGAATATTCAATGATTACAGGGACCCATCCATTGGCATCAGGAGTGAATAACATTAATTCGGTTAAAGATTGCCCAACGGATGTCAATATAAGTTCAGGAACTGTGAGATGTACTATCCTTATTGAATATTCTATGTAAATGTTGTGTTGAAACTACTCCCCCAACTTGTTTATATTATCAAATATAGATGATGTTATTAAACTTCTAATAGAACATATGAATTTTTAATGGAATCAAAAACACATATTTGTAAGAGGAAAAAGAAGGGGCTTTAGTCTCCTTTCTATTCGTTAATGACAAATGATACAGAGTTGGTATGGGATTTTCTCATTATTAATCATGAACTATTTGACGTCAATATAGATATAGATTACCTTTTCACTCATTTAGATGAGGTTGATTTTCATCATCAACATGATCCATTTCTGAATTCTGATGGGAGCTATCATGTGTTTCAGGGGGAGTGGGAGCCGAGGTCAAGTCATGAAGGGCCACCCCCACCAGTGCTCAATAGTTTTGTATGCTGTTACATTTTAGATCGATGAAATGTCATCTATTTATGATCATATAGTTATTGTTTGGGACATTTGTATATTTTCCCAGATAACTTCTTTGGTCTTCTTCTCGAGAGAGAGTCAGTAATAGTTTAAAATTTACATGGTTCCAGGTATGTAACCGATATCAGCAGCTTCTTAGTATTTGGTACCAATGGATATAAAAAAGCTAAATATTTAGTTGGATGAATTATTTTAAAAAGGATTCATTCACCCATGTTTTTTTCCTTGGGCATCCTAGATCTCCGTTTCCAATAAGGCATATGGTTCACATCGGTTGTGTGTGGACTATCCAAAGTTAAACTGGGTAACAGTCAAGAACAAATATACGTTTACTCACATTGATGATTTGTTTAATTAGTTAAAGGGGGAATGGTTTCTTGATGATTTATATTTTGATGTGTTATCATCAGCTCATAATTTAGGATTCTAATTTACAAAAAAAAATTAAGGAGGTGGTACGACCATTATAAATATCTTGTTATTCATTTTGGTAAAACTAATTATCTTTTACTTCTTATAGATTTGATGAATCATATATTCAATCAATAACATGAAACTTTTTGGTGGTGATCATGGATAGTATTTTGGATTCATAAAAATATTAATATAAGCATGACCACCATTATTGTTTGGTTCTAGAAATTCTTATAAGTCACTGTTATTTGGAATGATTTAAAAATGTAGTTTTTTGATTCAATAAGTGATGTTATTAGGGAATAATATTTCCAAAAATGGATTATTAGTTGATCCAAAGACGGTGATGTCTATAATGACATGGAATGAACAAAAGAATGTCATTCAAATATGTTGCTTTCTTGGTCTTGTTGGATGAAACCAACATTTTTTTATGGATTTTCTTTTTCTGGTGTCACCTTTCACTACTCTTACCAAAAAGGTGGTTATCTTTACATGGGATGTGAAATTTTAGTATTCTTTAGATGAACTAAAATGACTTCTAACATCGACTCTAATTCTGATCATACATGATCTCAATAAAGTATACGTGGTGTTTTGTGATGCCTCTTGTGCTGGTTTGGTATGAGTGCTTATATAGGATTTCCATGTGGTAGAAAAAGACTCTCATCAATAATAGATACATGAAAATATTTACCACACTCACAATTTAGTTCTTATTACCGTTATTCATGTTCTTAGATATTGTCAGAACTATCTATTATTGGGAAGGTCAATAGTCCATAAGGATCATACATGTTTGGATTATATATTTTCACTAAAGGACACAAATATCAAATAGAGATTGTGTCTAGAATACCTTCAGACCTTTTACATTGATATCTTCAATACCCTAGTGAAGGGAAACATCATTTTAGAAGCACATAGAATTAATTTACCACTACAGGTTGTTCTGGAATTGAAGGAGTAGTGGAATCTTATAGGGCTCATTTAGATGCTCTGGTGAATATTATTTCTATGGTTCAGACTAATGTTTAGATATCAGAATCTCTCATAGATTCTATTTTACAGATTCATCAACTCGATGAGGAGATTAGTACTGTTTGATAAATACTTTATAGTGGGGAGACCATTTCTGGTTGGTCTGTTTCTTCAGATGGTGTGCTCAGTTTTGGGAATCGGTTTTCATCCCCAAATTCATTAAGAGTTTAGTCTTTTTTAATTTTGATATATCTTTATGGTCCATCCATCGAGGAAATATAAAGATGTATTATTAAATGAGATGATGATTCTCTTGTTTAATTATGAAGTGTGACATTTCATATTATGTGTCCCATTGTTACACCTTTCAACAGATAATGGTAGAGAACTTGAAACCATTTGGTTTTATTCAGACTCTGTTGGTGCTAATATAGAAATGGGATGAGGTATCCATTGATTTATTAGTTAGATTACCATATAATTAACAATTGAAGACTGCAGTCTGGGTGGATGTTGATCAGTTGATGACGTATTCTCATTTCATTCTGATAATCGAAACCACTAAGGTTGATGATCTTGGTACGATGTATATATAGTAGACTTTGAGGTTATATGGGAGACCATATTCTTATATTTTATATTTTAATCCATGTTTTACCTAGAGGTTATGGATGGGTGTCAAATCGGTAATGGAGACTCATGTCAATTTTAGAACATCTTACCATCCACCAACAGACGGCTAGATGGAGTGAGTAATTCAGATCCTAGAAAACATGATTTTTACCTTTGTTCTTGACATTTATGGATCATGGGATATCCATTTGGGACTATTTGTGTATTTTTGAACAAGTGTTTTTATTCATCATTAATAATGTCTCACATTGAGGCATTTTTTGGTTTCTTATGAAAATCACCACTTTTTTTGGCAGAGGTCGAAAAAGTAGCTTTGGTTGTACCATGTTTGGTTCTGTAGATGTCTACAATGTTTCATGATGTACATTGATTTCTGGTTATAGAACAAAGTAAATAGAAATCATATGCAGATCAGAGACATCATCCTTTATAGTTTTCAGTTGGTGACTGGGTTTTCATGAATGTTTATCATCGTTTGCATCACAGTCGACTTGGAAATTTGGGAAACATGGATCTATGATATGTTGGACTGTTTTCGGTCACTTAATGGCTTGGATATATATCTTATTGGGAAGAAGTAATGTTTTAGTTTTATGGGTTTTCATGATGTTTTTTACATTTTTTCAATCAGGATGTATTTCCATGATCCCACTCATATTCTATGTTGAGAAGAAATTGAGTTAAAGTGAGATGTTTTTGTTTTGGGGAAACAAGATGACATTGTTTAATATCAAGTTAAATATATGCGTGGGGATTCAATTATGTCAGTCACTGTTCTATGTAAACACAAGTCAGATTCTCACAAGACTTGGGAATGGGAGTCGTTAGTGAGGGAGCATTGGCCTCATCATTTTCTAGGGAATACATCATCCACATCTCTTCTTGAGGATGAAAAGACATTATGGCAGGGACTTTGAATCATATAATTACCAATCTATCATGTATTTATTTAACCTCATTATGGTTTTCCATTTCTTATTGTATGTATTGGGACAATAAGGAATTGGGAGGGTACCTATATTGGTGAATTTATAGGTATCTTGGACCCTTAGATTCAACATGTCTTTTCTACATGCTATAGGAAGGATTCATGTCATGTAACAAGGTTAAATTTCATGTAGGTTATTCATGGTACAAGTCATGATAGGCATCATATTCTCAAAGGTTACACGACATGATTAGGTGGTACATGTCACTAATGTTTTAAATAAGGTATTTTTAATTCGAGTTGATGGATTTCCCTATGTATGTTAATGATGCGGATTTTAAAAAATGTAAAGGAATTACAAATCATGTAATATTCCATGTAGTTATGTTTTATGGATCCTCACGGGGTTTTTGTGTCCATTCGTCCATCCTATTTCCTTTACATAAGAACTGTATCACCTCTCTATGGATTTTTGTAGAAACTGTTCCTTCCTAAATGATTTGTTTAATGTTCAATCTTCATTGAAGTGGTAGTGCATCTCTCTAGGTGAGTTACCTTTTTAATTATTCATTTCCATAAATCATGGTAGCACCCTAAGGATGACTTATTATATACGTTGATCTAAATGGGTGTTCCTTCTTGTTTCCTTCCACGATCTATTGTATGATCTTATTTCGGAGGTCGTTACATTATTGGGTGTTATGAAACCAGGTGTTCATTTCCAGGATTGGGATATTTCCACTTCACCACTGACCATCATTCTTAATTGAATCAATAATATGATGTTTGGATTATATTCTAAGGCCTTCATTGGGGTCATTGGGTTTTTTTTGTTGGTGGATTCCATTATGGCCATGTGAAACCTGAGTTTAGAGGTCGGTGGTTCCATATATATCATGTTTTTTGATAAATCATATTTTTTCCATCATAGGAATTGGATTACTAAAATATTATTGTGAAATTGGGTTGTTTTTTTTTTGTGGGAAAAAGATTTTGATAGAAATTTTTTTTCCTCGGTCTTTGAAAAATATAAATAAAAGGGGGGTATTTCTAACGAATTTAAAATGGATTTGGGAATTTTTTTTGAAATTATTTTCAAAACATTGAAATGATATTGAAAATGATAATATGGGTTACCTTGGGATCTAATTTTAAGGTTTAGCTTGTGTTCATCATCCATTGTGGTGGATAACTTTTTAGGGTGTTCCTCTTGTCCAAGATTGTAGATTATTGGCAATATGAAAGGATTTGATGAAAGAGATTCACTTTCTAGGGTATCTCCCTCATTATGGAGTGTAGATACAATGCATTAGGTACATGCGTGAACTTTTCATCAATTTATGGTATTATGTTGTCTGTAGACTGACCTTTTTTATCCCTTAGTATTGTGATGTATGTGATATTATTGTTTTTTTGTTTTACTTGGATTTCTATTTTAGACTAGATATGAATGTTTATTATTGTAAATTTTTATATAGAAAATGTTGTTTGAAAATGATATATCTTCTTTCGTTTTAGAACTAGGATAAAAAGAGAAATGTTTACCATATTTTTTATAAAACTTATTTAATGTCTATCATTACATGTTTTATTTAAAATGAGCATAATGATATTTTTATACATATACATGTTATGGAAAACCTGGGTAAGATATTATTGATCATGTTAGCTCACACCCTGTGCAACTCTTCTCTACTGTGTAGACCTTCATATGTTGTCCATTTCAGGGAAAGGAAAGGTGTTGCAATGTGGAAGCATGGTTTTTGGTAAGCTGGGATGGGTAACTGGTTTTGATATGGTTAGACTTCATCCACTCCTTCTTTTGGACTATATATTTGGTTCTTGTCCTTTGTAGTTCGAATTTTCTCTTAGAGTTGTTTCTACATTTTCAGTTGTTTTTTTATAATATTTTTTATAGTTATAGAATATATTCATCATTATTATACTAAATATTTTGTTCTTTATGTATATATATGCCTTTTGTTTTTTATGTATTGTTGAAATCATTCTCTTAGGGTTGTTTTATAATTTTTGGGTGCTTTTAGCTAGACCATGGGGATCAAGACTGCCATTTTGGTACATGATGAAATGGGTCGAGTGCTAGGATTAAGGGTAACTTAGTTTGGTTCATTACAATTTCATAACCTAGTAAAATACATATATGAAAAAAATACTAATGGTCAATAGTGCATGTTGTGATAAATTATAAGTATATAGAACACTATGATACAAAATAAATTGTAAGAATATAACATAGTGGATGAAAAATACAATTCAAATTGTGCTGGTTATAAGAGATTGATATTTTTTGAAAATTTATTCCCAAACATTGAGTTGTAATGGTATTTTGTGTGTTGAAACACATGGTCTCTTCTACTTCATACCTCTAGGATAAATATTTTAGTGTTTTTTATATACATTTATTTATAATTATTATATAATATATATTAGTATTCCCTCTACTTAAGGTTTTTTAATAAATTTTTTTGAATGATTAATTTTTTTTATGTAATAAAAATTTAATTGAGTAAATACTATTTTAAATTTTGTATTCCTATTTTCATGGGACTAGTAAATTTAGTAATTGAATTTTAGTAGGATTTTATAATATGTTTCAAGACTTTATCCAATTCTATAATTTTTAATAAACATGATAAATCATTGTCCATATATCAATATCTCATATATGGGGGTCATTTATATAAAAAATGTATAAAATAGTGTATCTTGAGTAGTAATATTGTAGATTGGTCTTATAAATTAATTTTTATGTTGTAAAAGAATGTGATTTATCATAATATTTTTCCCTAAAACTATTATCCCTTATTGGTTATTATTAATATAAATAAGAATACACTTGTTATGTAAAGAAGTAGGTAATTTATTAGAGGGGTGGAAACAGAGTGTGATGTAAGATAGGAAAGTGTGGTCTATATTTATTATGAGACCATAGGTGTGTGTGTGTGTGTGTTTGTATTTGGATATGATATGGTGTCCATTATGGTGTTGGTGATGTGAGTTTTATAAATTATTTATTATATCTACTCATTTATATTTTTTTATGAAAAATGATGAGGTTGTGTGAGTATCTATCAAAAAAAATTCATTTGTATAAGTATTTATTACATTAACTCAATGGATTTTCTGATGAATATGGAATATTATTGAGTTGGGGGACTCACCACCTACACATACACATTGAATGGTTTCTTGTGTACAAGGATTGACCTTTTTCTTATATTGAATGTAAGTTCTGATAAGAACATTATAGAGAAAATATGTATAATCATAGCTAGTAAAATGTAGGATAATAAACAAAAATAGATCTTATTTTTTATTATATAGTACATTTCGATTTATTTTATATATTTCCATATAGTTGGTACTTGTTCTAATGTTTATATATTAGTTGTATTATTGTGTGTTTACATGATTGAATTTTGGAATTTAATATACTCATCTATTAATTTATGTCCAAATATAGTGTGTTTTTACCAATTAATATAACATGGGGGTTATTATAGGTTCATTAAAGAATAAATTTGATAAATAATTTATCTTTAGAAATAAAATATAGAATTAATTCAACTTATAAGATCTTTTATTTTTAATTAATTTTCTCCCTAAAAATAGGGCATGCCATATTTTTGGAAATTTACACCATATATATGTTTGATTTAAAATATTCTTAATTTTTTTTATTATGTCCCTCATCACAAGTATCTTATATATAAAGAGTAGTTTCATAAGTCTATAGTGTCACATTCTCAGGATAAGGAAAGCATAGTGGATTAATAACAATATTTTGTCTGTGTATTTGAATTTTTAGAATGACTAAATTATATATTAATATCGCATAATAGGACATAGAGTGTTGGTTATGTTCATTTACGGCTAGTGGGGTATATATTAAAGGCCAAATTACCCTATAATCCAAATTGTTAAGAGTATATAATTTAGGGAGAGTGATTTATTATTCTTTATATCCAGATCATATATCGATAAAAATATTTGACATTTGAATATTAATGATAGAAAGAATCCAATATTTAATTTTCTCATTTGTAATACCTATTTCATGGTTAAAATATATTGAAATGAATTGTTTTTTATTCCAAAATATGAAAAAAAATATTTAAAAAAAATATTGGAGAAAAAATTTTAAAAATAAATTTTCAAGTTTGTGATAAAATATTTATTAAAATACATTTAAAATTTAGTTTATCTTATAAACAATGAGGTCCCAAAAACCCTAAAATGATTGGAATTAGGTTATGACTATTTTATCACTAAATTTATACTATTACTTTGTTTACAATATCTCACCATTCATAACTAAACATTATACTAATAAAATTATCAATGTGATGAATGTAAATCCCAAATGAACAATAATTTAAATTGATTCACAAAAAGGGTTATATCCCATGAAATAGTGGATTTACCAAAGTACAATGACATTTAATAATGTGAATATAATATAAATGTTGATTTACAATTGAGCTGAAATATAAACACAGTTTATAATCTCTCCACCCACTTCTCTAACATATGGAAATAAAATCTCAATGTATGACCCCAAAACACCCTGACAGGGGAGGTGTAAATCTAGGTGTACAATATTTATTATAAAGATATGGATCATATTCCCATGTTATTGTAAACATGAAAAACTAAAAGGATGGAGTCATGTTGTAATTAAATATTCACATACAAATAGATATCACGGTAGTTTTACATGGTTCACCACTAAGGGTTGGTCCATAGATCATTCAAAAATAGTGTGTCAATCATAAATAAATCCACTATATTTCACAAGTTGTTATTGAATACATAGAACCAGTTATAGTCACATTGTTTTAGGAACACCACCATTATAAGAAATAGAGATGACACACTACCTCCCTATAAATACTTCTATGAACTCTCCTTTTCTCACTACCTTGGGTAATGTCATTCTCAATTTAACACCTTGGAGGTTGCTCAGTAGATTAGTAATTTATGTCTTTTTTCATAAATAACACTACGCGATTCTTTCATTGTAGTCCCAAGTTGACTCAGTTTAAATAATTGTTTACTCATACCAATTTTTCAATAGAACTATTCATAAACCCCCCAAACATTATAAATCCCCCTATTTGTCTCAAAGAAATATCATAATGAATGAACCCACACACTATTTTGAATGTCAAAAAATTCCCAAATATCCCATCTTTAATAGAATAAAAAATCATTATCAAACTCTTATTCTTCATGATAAATAATATTATTATATTTTTAACATAAAAGAGTACATATACATTCATATCAAGATGCTTAATCTCAATACATATTACTAATTAATGAAGATTCCATGATTACATAGAAATTTTCAAAATCATAGTGATTACCCCTTTACCCCAATTAACATCCTATAAAATGATGTCAGTATTGCCTCCTCTATATAGATTCATCCCTTTAAAAAATATCATGAGGTAAATTTTATTTTTTGAAGCTCTTGAGTCATGATCATTATGTTAACCTATTCACAAATCTCGAGAGAAATTTATCATATTTAAGAATCTTTTCATAGTATCAATGATTTACAATCATCCCAACATGAATTAGATAACCTTCTCATAGTCAAGAGGAACATATTATTTCCATTATCCTTTTTCAAAGATCCAAACCATCAAAATGATCAACCATTCATGAACTGAGCCTTAAAAAATTCCAGTATATTTGGATCTCATTGCATTTTCCATATTTATGAAGTGATAATCCTTGAAATCCACCTTTCTTGCAGCTTTATCCATCATATAGATTTGAAGCTAAAAAAATTTCGACAAACAATGGGAAATGACACCATTAAAACAAAAAATCCATATTACCCATAAAATATCTTTTCATCCAATCTCCATGATTAACCCTAGTGTTTATTAAAAAAAATAAAAGTAAATACAGATAATTTATAAAAGTAAAAATCATTTTTTCCAAAACTCAACCCAACTTACATTACAATAAAATGTAAATCTAAACTAGAAATAAAAAAATGATAGATGTTTCTCTTCAATTTCATCTCCTAAAATAATTTATAACATTAAATTATCATATTTTATTTATCTCTATTGTATGTACCTTCTCATTCTCAAAAAATACTAACTAATTTTATATACTTTGCTATGAATTCATTTTTTATTTAAATACATAAATTTTGTTAATATATTTTGTATAAATTCTTTGTTATCAAATTTGACTCCCAATAATTTACCATAAAAACTATCCTATATGGTATATTCTACTACTTCATAAAAAATCCACATATTTATATATTATAAATGATATTGAAATCATTAAATCACGATGATATCATGAAAAATTTGTGTATCTTCCTTAATTATGATAACATTTTTGGTTAGTATGTTGAATCTAAATAACCATAGAATTTACAAAAACATGTCTTATATAGTTCACCAATTTGTAAAATTTATTAATTATATCTAATAAGAAACAATATAGGGTCTTATGGAATCAAACATATGTTTTCATCATTTGAACTTTGGTATCTATCTACAATAAAAAATATTTATATATCTTCACAAACATGGTCAATTTATTTATTTATATTAACCCTTCTTTGAAACCATTATCATACTTCCTAAATATTCCATATGAAATAGGAGTCTTGATATAAAATTCTATCAGTAATATAAACCTATAACAATATATTTTTTCCCATTGTGTTTATGTTATACATTAAATATATATACCTAAGTTATAAATATAATTAATGTTTTTTATAACCATAAATTGTTTAAATAGATTAAAATATTCATTTTAACCTCACAAAAACCACTAAAATGCACTTCTTCCCTTTAATACTAATCTAAAACCATAAATTAAATAATTCATATAATAAGTATGTTTTTTCACTATAAAAACTATATCAAATGTCATCAACATATCACTAAACATCTTAGAACCCAATGCATAACCATTATTCGTTAATTACATCCAATTCCTAACAATCATAAAATAATATAATTTTGTTTTACAATTTTCTTATATATTATCATATTAGGTTATAAAATTTACTACTTAATGGTTTATTGGAAATTCCTTTTTTTCATGTCTCTAAATGTGTCATTGGAAGTTTATTTATAATACATAAACACCAAATAGAACTATTATATCTCATATTTTATTCTATGTCTCGATGTGTTATGATCAATTTAGATAACAAGATGAATATAAATATTCAAATTCTTTAGAAATTCATATCATTGATCCCTATATTATCTACCACTTCTTACAAACAAACACTCACTATGTATTCATCATTATATTATTTATTTTATCATCCTTTGATTTTATATCCCAAACTATTTGTTTCACTTTTATCAAAATAGATTTCCATTCTATGGTAATTTCTCCCCTTATTAGTAGCGTATAATTGTCATGATGTATATAGATTGTTCTCTCTTTAGAACATGTAAAATATTTATACCAGTGTAACCATAATTCCAAAAGGTGAAATTAATTATTTGATACACCTTATTTATTCAAAGGAATGTAAGCTACAATATTTAACAAAATCCTTTTAAAATAGGGGGAATCTAATGGTTCAATGAAAATTTCCATTAATGTTTTATTCATTCAATGGTTTTCCATTTAGAAAATTTATTACCACATTTTCATAGATATAATTTTACCAAATACAACTATGTTTAGTATTTTAATGTAATAAATTTTTCATTAAAATATCTTTTTTAAATTATCTATGTCCACTTGGAACCCCTCTTGAGTTATAATTAATAGGAGAGTTACCACTAGGACACATACTCAATAATCCTCATGTTTAGGTCAAGAACTAAGTGTAAATCATATGAAAATTTGAGGAATTACAATCATATATCACAATAATAGAGTTATAAATCCCCATATCAATACCATAAAATAATATAAATACAATATAACATAATAACCATATTCCTGATATTTTATACCATTATAGGCCCCTAAAAATACTAAAATTAAATATTTAACATAACAAATATAAAGAAATATCCATTATCTGAGCTAGTATAGTCTACCTTGAAGTCCAAAATCAATATAAAATCCTAAGAACAATTCGATTATATATGTGTATTAGATATAATTCTTGTATACATAGATGGATCCTTTTTTTACCTTTCATTATAATGTTAAATAAGTATACTAATGATTTAATGAATAAGATGTAGAACCTAAAATCACCTTCAATTTTATCTATCACCCTGACTCACTAAAGATCACTCACTAAATACCATTTCCATTTATAAAAAATTAATGAATAATAACATAGAAAAAAAGAACCCAACACCACATTGGTGATAGTTTATTTCTCTAATTGCATAGTTGAAAATATTTTGATGGTCCCAAGTTGGTTTTTTTCCATATATTTGATTAAAATAAGATGGAAACAACTTTATAGTCTATAAATATTTAAAAACAAGGGTATAATAATCTTTTCTTCTATATAATAAATCTCTACAGGCTATTGGTCATATCCTTCTCAACTATATATTGGTTAGGATCCTTTGGTAATAATAAATAATATCAGTGATTCTCAAACAATGAAAATTAAAAATTATTTTAATACTAATTATTATACATAACATTAACTAGGTATTGATTTAGATATGGATTAGGTTTTTCTCATCCTTAATCTTGACCTCTAACACTACGCGGATTACCCACACATGATGATATTAATCCAAAAAATGAAATAGTCATCATCATCAAAATAAATATTAAACAACATAAATCAATTTGATAAATAATTAAAAAAATATATAAGCAATAAGACAATAACTTGATCAAATGAACATGAATGAATTCATCAATAAATTTAAGTAAAAGGGAAGTTAGAGTCAAAACATGAATGCTAAAATAGATAACTAACAGTCCACGATAAAAATATTGAAAAAATACAAAAATGTATATAAAAAATGGGAATTGAAATAATATAAATAATTTTTAAAGAATGTAGAGAAGAAATGAATAAATAATGATTACTTCCATCCATATTTCCAATTATTTTTCTACATTAGAGGTTCTCTGATATTCATAATCTCGATCGGTTCGTGATGTGTAAAATATTCACATCATGACAATTATTTATGTATATTCTGTTCTGGTACTTTCACGATGTTTAATTGGGTTTTACATGATACATTTAAAATATCCAATGGTCTCTACAAATCATTGATATCCCAGTTTTCATGTCATGTATGTTCATTGGAATTTAAATTTTGATCTTTCACATCATTTATATTGTTAATGACATGTATCTTCATCGGGTTTCAAATTCTGTAGTTTCCATGTAATTTAATATGATCATTTTTTTGAATGATTCAAGTCTCACAAATGTTTCATTAGCTAGCCTTCGGGTCATATCCATTCTATTATTGAGGAATACATGTCGTGAATCTATTTTATAGTGACTAATACTTCAATTTTCTACTTTTTGGGCATCTCATCATTTGAATTGTGAGCCCTTATTTCCTAAAAGACAAATCATATCATGCTTTATTATCCAATAAGTAATGAAAAATTATTAAATAAATTTATCGAAAAGATATATATAAATTCATCTTATAATATTCCCCACACTTTTACATTTCCTTATCCTCAACAAAAACCCATTTCAACAGGGATTCAAAATCAAAATAAAAATTAAACAATAAATGTTAATTACAAAAAAAATAAAGCTATTTATTAGAAGGAATATATTTTCCTCCAAAATAGATCATATCAAGAATATCATTCATGTTCCATTGTTAATTTATTTATTGAAATCATTTTTTCCATTAATTATAATATCTCAAAAGATCCTTAGAAGATATATCCATATTGTAACTTACCTCCCAATGAAATTTCTCTTATAATATAATGAAAAATGATAATAGATTTTGTCCCATAAATTGAATACATGTTCCTAACAATATCCTGTAAGTGGTTATAATGTATGCATTTCATAAAGATAAACACATAATTAATCATGTGGGCTTCAACAATAAGGTTCAGATGACTTTGTGGCTGGGGGTAAGTGGGATAATGATAAAAATAAATATCAAAATTGAGGTTCAAATATCAAGTATAATACTAGATAACATTGAATAATTCAATGAAAAATATCCTTCATAAAGTGGAATCACCACAATCCAAAAATCTCTAGGGAGGTCCATGGATGTTTCATAAAAGTAATGGATGTATCCTCATACTTCTTTTTCCATTTTTTATCTTCATTGAAATTCAAATCTTGGAATGATCTAACATCCACCACCTAACAACATATGATCCATCATAATATTAATCGGTCAGGTAATGGTAATATTTGACCTTCTTAATATATAACCCATATTAATTCTTAATGGGATAATTAAGAATGGTATGTGAAAAAACATATGGACCACTTCCTGAAGACTATGTGAGATAATCTCAATACATCTCATTTCATGTAATTTTATCTCATCCATCAGTAATGAAAATATACCACTAACAAATGCAAATGAAAATCATGTAGTTATATTAAGAGTCATATTAGAAGTGGTAAAATTTTCTCTTAATGTGGCTCAATAATAACATGGAATTTCATGGATTCTATGAGCATCAAAATGAAAATTTTATAGGTGGGATTCAAGATAAATAGCTCAAAAAGATTTCCTAAATCAATTTAATAGTGTATATATTCAGTTATATCCTTGAAAAGAGTCCACTACATGTTCAAATAGGTTAACATTCAACAACTATCTATCAAAAAATATTATCATAATATAATATGAAAATGTTGGTCCTAAATACTGTCAGAAATGGGAATATAAGATAAGGATTTCACCCATGGAATGGTATCCAGTGATAATTTAATGAAAAAAAATTGTAAGAATCTATAATCATAATTAAATTACACAGCTCAAAATCATGCTAAAATTGTAAACATGAATAAAAATGAATTTAAACAATATCTTACCAAAGTTTCCATTTATTTGAATTAGTGAAATGATATTTCATGTTAAATCAGGATTTCAAAGAAAAATATCTCTTAGAATAAAATAGTTTTTCAAAATTTTGGAAAGAGGCATGAGAAATATATCAATAAAAAGGGAATATTGGATATACCATTTATGAATTTAAAATTGGGAATTAATTTACCCCTGTAGTAAATGTCATTCCATTGGTGGAAATTATGTATGGTGTTTTGAAACTAAGTGCCTATAAAAAATGATAGAAAAAAATATCTTCCCAAGAAAAAACATTAGAACACAGTAGATAACCAATATGTAATTCAAAAAAGGGAATGTGTAAAAATTCCATAGTAGTAGAAATAAACATAGATAAATTAATAATTTAGATTCAATGACGTCTTAAACAAAATACTAAGTGAATTTTCCGGAAAAATATAACACAAGGGTGGCAGGAAAATGGACAGAAAAATAGAAAAAATAAATTATAGGTTTTCTCTCGTAAAGTGATAATAATGAAATCATCATCCAGATTGATGGAAAAAAAGAATCAGTAAGTGTATTCCATCATCAATGTTTTCGTCTACAAATTAGAGTAATTTATGGAAATTCCATCAACCTATACTGGTAATTGGGGGTGGTTAACCACATCATTAATGGGCCTACCAAAAATATCATTTGAGAGATATAGAATCATTAACTTTGTTGATGGTTATTCTTATATAGTATAATGATATATCTTGTTATGTCATCTCATAAGGTCATCAATATTAGGAAATTCCTCATGGGTTTGCCATAGGGAAGTGGAAGAGACTCATCAATAACCATGGATGATGAAGTATAACTATTTATTACTCGATAAATTCATGAATATAATCAAAATATTACCACTATTATAGTTATTAATGTAGCATATCATCCATTATATATGATAAAAAAACATTCTAAAATATAAGAAACAAAAATTGTATGAAAATATTCCTACGAAAGATTACAATGTGGGTGTGTAACAAGTCTCTAAATAAACAACATTGAAATTTTAAACCTATCATAATCAAATCCCCCCCAATAGTGGGTGTATAAATCACTATTTCCATGTATATCTCAGTTATGTAGGAACAATTAGGATTATTTACTTCAAGATAAGGTGTTACGATGCTGTAAGCTAGCTCGATGATGGGAGATAAAGGGGGGTTCTGATTTGTATGGAGGCATAGCGTCTGAATGTTGGATCGATGAATGGAACCTAAAATGTGGACGGAAATTATGGTATTTTTCCCAATTGATCATACTCTAATAATATGTCCTTCTATGAAATATGGTATGTGGGCTATGGGGTAAGGTCGACATGGGTGGAAAATTTAGTGGGAATAGATGGAGGTAGGTTTATAGTAGTTGGTGGTGGGTGGGTAGATGTAAGGGACATTGGTGGGATTTGGCTAGAAAACTATGATGGATCAGTGAACGGGATGATAAAATGGAATCAAATATGTCTATTTTTATCTAAAATACAATAGATAACATACTATATGTCAGATAGGATTGGTGGGGTTGGTGAATATGGGACATTGGGTGTTGGTGCATTAGTGGAATATAGTTTTGTTGATGGAGTAATGTAGAAAACTGGGTGAGCGGTAGAAGAAGGTGTAGTGGTTGGAACTGTAGAGGTAGGGGCCTCATGAGTTGAGTAAGGGGTTAGGTTATGGTGTGTTGGGGCCTTATATACATCCTCTATGTACTCATGGGACCACTTGTGTCTCCCATCCATATTCTTTAGAAGTCCCATAATGTTGAGAATGAGAAGATAAATGTACTCCATCGTCCCACGATATGTTATGGGATGAGCGACATTGAAGGCTTTTAGATGATGAGAAATATGGTTTATGAATCTTCTTCCCACAAGGGTAACATTATTCCTCCACACCTAGGTCTCATTGTACAACACTAACATGTATACAATGTTATTGTAAAGGAAAACAATAGTATAGGATAATACAAGAACCTTAATATAGTTTATTTTCATGTGAGAATATACTCTAGATAGCTATGCATGATTTAGAGACTTGTGTAGAATTTGTAAAATAGTACTGTGTAACTAGGTACTTTTCATCGTATGAGGATCATAGAAGCTCTATAGGTTCTGATCAATAAGTTACCACATTCTCACTATATCCTCCTTTCTTGGATATATACCTAAGGCTTCATAGGAAGGGGAAGTTAGGAAATCATCTATATAGATACCCATCCAGATGCCAATGTCTCCCAAAGTAATCTCCCAACTCCTTCCATTATGTTGAAAGGTGATGTGTTCCATTTCAAACATAAAATTAGAAAATAACACTTTAAACAACTCCCAGTAAATCTCTTTGTGTCCCTCATTGTCACTCGAAAAGTTAATCCATCCCATAAGATCGAGTACTTTCTCTTCCACCATGAAAATTTCTTGAATATCTTGGTCTAAAGTCTTTATTTTCGTTATTATATTTTCCAGTAGATGGACCATGAAAAACTGAATCTAAATCATAGTGAAATGAAGTCATGGGTGTAGGTCTGGGTTTAGGGGAGCACCCTAGGACTAGATGGATGAGGTATGTGACTCTTTGGAGACCAAGGTAGTGGAAGAACATAATTTTCATGTTGAGTGGGTGGGCCATGTGGGCGAAAATGGAGGATCGAATGCCAAACACATAGGTGGAAGAGAATAGTCTCACTAGGTCTCACATTTGATAGACTTACTGTTTAACATTACTGATGGAAGAAACAATAATGTAATGAATGGAAAATGGGTAGTTGTTCTATTGGAAAATGATGAAGGGGGAAGGTGATTGGAATTCTAGACTACAGGGGAGCTAGTGGTTGGGAGAGGAAAGTAAAATAGAGGATCTTAGTGCTCAGGGGGGTGGGGAGATGAATTTGAAACCTAGGTTCATGAATTAAATATAATCCCCATTTTTTTGAAAATTTAAATAATACATGACCTATAAAATGAAGAAATATTATTTTTCCTATCCAGATATATTGTGAATGTTTAAATTTGAAATGCCATTAAATTTTCCATTTATGATTTTTTTGTAAATAATTATAACCTTTATCACATCTCTAACATTTCTAAGCCTTACTACACATAAACAAATAGTTCTACCTGGTAAATATATTATGTGTTTCCTCCCAACCAGAGTCGATTTTAATGATGATAGTGAGATAGAGGATTTAAATCAAATTAATTTTAAATAAACTAAAACCCCTTCGTGAAATGGTTATTGGTAATTTTTTATTCTATGTTTATTGACCTTAAAGGGTGGTGATTGTCCTCATTCTATTTAAATCGTCTGATAAGTGAAAACTCAGAAAACTATAAAGGGAATTAACAATTGTTATTTTATCCACTTAAAGAATGGTCTCATTCTTGAATTAAGGAGTATATCTTTGTCTCATAGTGTAAAAATACTTCATTCCATGTCCTGGTTACACTGGTAATTTTTTTTATCATTATAAATTATGTTATTTTCAAAATAATCTCTTATATTATCTTTAGTCAAATTGCATTTTTAGAATTAAATATTCGCAAGACATTTGTGAATCTAGTTTTAGATTCATAATTTCCCAAAAAGAGAGTTGCATTAATTCAACCGACAAACGACATGGATTCCATTGAAAAATTTGTAATCGAGTAGTGTTGATTTCTATTTTTTACACTACAATATATTAAACAAGTGTTTTATAAAATTTGAGTATATATTAATTTCTAATTATAGTCACTAACATTTCAAGAATTTGATTAATCACCCTTTTATACAATTCAACTTACCATCTTTTTTGTGGGTGATAGAGAGATTCATTATTGCAACGAATTAAATTTTTTTCAAGGAATACATTCAAGACATTATCTAAAATCTATGATCCTAGATCAATATTACCAAATATATGAAATCCAATTATAAAAAGGATGTTTCCCACAAGAATATCATTACCCCCATAGTTGTATCATTGTAGATGGATTCAGCTGTAACCCAATTCAAAATTTAATCCACATAGTGAAGGATATAAACTTTTCCATAAGAATTAAGGAATAGTCTCATTAAATAAATTACTCATACATAAAATATCTCAAATTCAAGGATAGTATTATAGGGAATTCTATAATGTTTAATAATGGCTCATGTTCTCTATAACAAATAATATATTTGAATGAAACACATTATATCTTGATGGAGTGTGGTCCAGGATAGTTGTATTTATAGGATCATAGCCATATTGAATTAGTACCATGATGTCTTATAGTTGGATATGTTTAAAAAATATCAGGTACACATTGAAATTATTTTTTTTGGGATTCTATGTCACATCAAACCAATACCACAATTTCTAAATAAGAGTGGCTCATCCCATTAATATCATGAGGCATCATCCAAAAATTTATTTCATTGTCATTCAGAGAAGTATAGGTAATTTTTCCCATAGAAATATACATTTCAATATTTGAAAACCATGGTTTTGGTTTTGTATTAATATTAAAAATCTTTTAATTATGAAAGTCTTGTTCAATTATTAGATTTTCATCATCTTCAATTCTCGATAGTGGAAATATATATATGTTACCTGTGATAAAATATTGAGTCCCTTTGGTTTCCCATATTCCTATGTGAAATTCATATAATTGTAGGATTTATTATATTATCTATTGTTTAGAATCATTTTTACTTAACTGTTATTTTAGTGCTTCATGATCCGTGAAGACCACTACTTTAAAGAGCACAAGGTATACGTGAAACATTATAAAAGAATATAATACTTCAATAAAATATTTCTATGTGGGAATGTAATTGACCTGATATTTATTTAGTGTATGACTTTCATAATTTATAGGGTGCATATATGTACAACTCACTATCCAAAATCACTAGACACAAGAAAACCATTCCTGTTGCACATTAATTTTAAATCCATATCTTAGTCAGGTGATATTATGATCATAGTGGCCACCATGATATCCTTTAGATTGTTGAATTACATCTAACACACTCCAGGTATATAAAATTTAATGTCCTTTAATAAAAGGTTAGCTATTGGGTAGGATTTTCATGATAATTCTTGAAAAAAGTGTTGATAAAATCTCACATGGCCAAAAAACGGCTCATACCATTCACTATCATGGGTTCAGGTAAGTCCATAATCACCTTGACTTTTGTAGGATCAAATTATATTCCATGATTTTATAATTCATTTCTAATAAATATTCCTCCATGGAGGGAAAAAATGAAATTTTTATACATATAACTTATCCTCAAAGCACTACACAACTAGGTCCAGAATACATTAAAAACATTTAAGGATCTTCCTTCCACTAATAAATTTTCCATGAGGATCTCTAGAAAATCCTCTACCATATCATTATAAACATGTTTCATGTGGAATTGATATTTCTCTAATTTGTATCACAATACAAATGACATTATTCAATAGAATAGTATTCTGAAATAACTTATGAATGAGGGTTTTGAGTAATCAACTAGTTCAAATGATGTTTGATTATCTCTGGAATATTTTTTGAAGAAATAATAGAATTAATCCTTATAAAATCTATAAATATTTTGATACATGAATTGGTGTGAAAAATAGTCCTTTAGAGTCATCATGTTAAGGTTTTTATAATTGACACATACTCGCCCCACTGATAATGGTTCGAGTTGATATTATCTCATTTTCATCGATTCTAAGAACATTCAAGATGACTTTCATGGGGGTTAGTTATAGCGAGATCACCCAATTCATATCAGAGATGGAAATGTCCACTAGAATCAATAATATTCATCACTTCCTTTTTTATTACCTATTTCATTTGTGGAGTGATTCACCTATGGGGATGGAAAATGAGATTAACCCCTTCTTCCAACAAAATATTGTTTCTTTATATAGTGGGGACAATCCCTTTAATATAATCCAAAACATAAGAAATTTAGTTTTTATTTATTTTATTAACTTAAATTTGTATTTCATTTTTCACTCAATTAAAATCTGAACTGTTATTAATAGGGAGTATAGCTGTAACATTAAAAAACCATCAATGTGCTCAGAAGAGGATCCAATTCTAAGGTCGGTGCAAAAAGGAATGAGGTCATGAATGGTGGAACACTATACCTCATCAAATGTTTGATGTAATCAATGTAATAAAATCAATTAACACATCTAATTTAAGATACAAATCCTCTCTTTCATCCTCAAAATTCATGCAATAATATTCCTCACTGATGAGAAATATTTTTTGATAATCAAATGAATCGCCACAATGTATGGAGGATTTCAGAAAGTTGAATACTATTTTTTATCACTGACAATAATAATCAACCATATTTTGATTAAATTCATAAACTCATTACCAGTACTGAGAAATGGACTCCATAGAATGTTGTGGTAATATTCTTCTTCAGACATACCAATACTATTAAATCTGTTAGAAAGATGAACTTACCATTCATGAATAATATTTCCTTGATATTTCATCAAGGGTAAGATAGTGAGGTTATGTAATTAAAGGGAAACTCTAATTTCATTCAATTCATTAATCCCTAAGAATCAGAACATACTCAATGACATGATATTGATACATACAATGGGGTCAAACAAGGATTTATCAAATTCACAATTCCCTATAGTGAATGTAATCAAAAAGATTTAGTGGTATCACATATATGGTGAGATCCTTCTCTGAATTACTCTAGAAAACTCTTCCTTAAAGTAGAAGACTCCTATTTTTTCAATTTTCATTCTATTTGAGGGAACCTCATTTGAGAACATGGTAAATTCAGGTTATTTAAGCTGATTTTCCTCAACTATGCATGATTGTAGAAAATAAATAATTTCCCCAATCATTTGGAACATATCCTCAGCATTCTCATTCATATTTGTCTTAATATTATCGGTTAACATACCCAGAAATCGATCAGATGGTGTCTTGTATATCTATACCACCACATTCTCAAAACTCTGTAAAGTAGTCCTTTGGTTATTTATATCATTTTATTAGGTAGTCAACCTATTATATTCCTTTCCAAAAAATGCAATAAGAATATTATAATTATTTGATATTCAAGGTGGTGGTCATTTTTTCTTCCTTGGTGGAGCTTTATAAAATGTATTTTTCATAGGGAGTATCAATAGGTGAGATATTGAGGGAAATGGTTTTGGATAAAAAATTGAGGCTGATGATATAGGGTTTTAGGTGTGTAACCACATGGTCCCTAATTTCATGGTGGCATTTGACCACTCTTGTATTGATAGAAACCTTGATTTTCTTACGACATCAATTGAGATGGACTTTTTTAATAATATATGGTTTAAATTATTTATGTTATTGATTGTTATTTTTATAATTTTATTTTTATTTTTAAGCTCTTTAATACCTTCCCAGCAGTGCTGATATGGGTTCAGGGTCCACACATTTCAAAAGAAAGGATTTTCATAATAGGGGAATGAGGATACAATGGTGGATGAGGAAGATGAAATGATTCTCTCTTCATTTTAAAGTATTAGGCCTAGGACATAAGGTGGGTATTACTTTCTAACTGATGAATCTTCAATTGAGGTGGTCCTTAACCACTCAACCACAAACTGTAATTATGGTCGATCTAATCTATAGTTTGTTAACCAACTTTTGGTGTCTTGAACATGAGTCCTCCATCAATGATTTCTTCTTCTACTATCTATCTAGATAGTTTCATTCCTTGGTAGAACATTTGGATATGTACACAACCATCATGTTTGTAAAGTGGTAACATTCACATTAGCTATTTTAAGTGATCACATGATTCCCTAAAATCATTCATCATCTACTTAAGAGAAATTATAGATATCATTTCTATGATTTCATATTTGGATTTGTTTGAAATAATTTTCCAAATCATTCTTTATTAAATCATTCCAAGTCGTAACGGACTCATGATCATGTCGTTTTTTCTATTTTGTGACTCCTTTTCACATGTAGAGTAGAAACACCATAAGTCTGGTGGTGTCAGATGATACTACATGATTTCAAATGTGTCACTAACTTCTATGAAATTAGATATGTGTTACTTGTGATCATCACTCAAAAGACTTCAAATTTTTTCCGGTTCTAGGTCATATATATTATTTCAGATTAAATTTAAATTATATGTTCCTTGAAACGATGGATTTTGATACTGGGAACAGTACCACTAATGGACAAAATAATTTAGTCCATAATGGTGTGATCATGTAGAAAGGGTCACACTCCTTGTTGTTCATATGGAAAAAACTGATCATTTTTTTCAAACTAGGTTGTTAAATATTACAATGATCTAAAATGAACAAAAAATAACATGGAAAAATATATCATATAATTTTAGTATTGAATGTTTATAATTCATGAGCAAGCATGCTCATAGAATGAGTCAGGGGAACCTTGTTCATACACTACTTGAATGAGAGTAGACAGAAGTTCTAGTGGATGTGTGATAATTGAAAATGAAAGGGGGTGAAAAATATTAAGTTCTCACTGATGATTAGTGTTCCTAGAAACTATTTTTATCATAACTAATCTAATATTTGACTATCTCGTAAGTCATTTTCTGATTTTTATATGTATTAATCTGATTTGAGTTTACATTATAACTAAATATACTAGGTAAAAAACCATAACACAAATATAGTGTGGGATCAAACCCAACTGTACAATATGGTATACTGGTATCCTAGTGGATAGAGCCTTCTAGTAAGATTCACAATGAACACAGATATGGTTGGTTTTTAAGATTTATTTTGTTGGTTATTTTTATTTAAAATAAAAAATAAGGATTATATGTAAATTTCAAGGATTATTAAAAAGATAATCCTAAATCAAGCTTCGTAAAATCATGTGGCATAGAATAAAAATCAGTACAATGGTAACCAATTGTTTTTAGTCCAACTAATAGGTTCAAACTATCATGGAAAATATTTTATGGTCTATAGATATTCAATATTGTTTGTGAAATAATCCAAGATTCAATGGAAGAAATTATCATAGGATATTGTTCCCAGCCTGATCAACTCCAATTAAGTTTGTTTATTTCAATTACAATTCCTTATATCTGGGTTTCATAAAAAAAATATAATTGAAAAAAATTTGTAACCAAATTACATGACAATTGATTATCATATTTTGATTTTTAGATTCATTAGGTTATAATCAACCCTTACTCTAAACCCTAAACAATAATCATATTATCCACCCATGATGGTATTAACAAAAGAAATTAAATATGTAACACACTCGATATAATAATTAAATAATTAAAATCAATAAAATTTATTATCGAAACAATTTAAAAACAACAAAAACTCCCTTGAATGAATAAACATGAATGAGTGGAGTAACAATTGAAGTAGAACAACAATAAATCTTTAATATTGAACGTTGAAATAAAAAATGAGCAAAACATAATCAAAAGAAAGTAAACATTTGAAAATTAATAAAAAAAGGAATAAAATAGAACTATTTTGGAAAGAAATAAGATGTGAAATAATGAAGAAATAATGAATTTTGATCATATCTCAGGGTCTCTATCTATATAGGGGGGCTCTTATATTTATAAACATGGTTAGTTTATGATTGTAAATTATTCGAGTCATGGAAATGAATTATTTAGTTTCTTTTATGAGACTATCATGGTATATATGTTGGTTTCACATAATGTTCCTTAGATCGAAAAATATCTCTAACGACCTTGGATCTCTTAGATTTCATGCATTGATTCATTTGTGGGATTAAAATTTAAAAAATTCATTTCATGTAAATTTTTAACATCATGAATCTTCATTTGGTTTTAGAATCATATTTTTTAATATATTATATTGTAATCATGTCATAATAATGGTTCATGACTGGTAAAGGTTTCATGGACTGACCTTGAACGTATATGTGTTCTATGCTCGAGAAATACACATTGTCAATCTATTTCATAGAGTGTAAGGTTATATATATCTATTTTTCAGTATCTCATTTATTAGTCTTGAGACCTTTTTTCTATAAAAAATAAAAACCAATTATATTATCGAATAAATCAGGAATAATTACATTAAAAAATTATCAAAAATTTATATATGAGTCCATATTATCACCACATAGTCTCCAACTTTCTTGTTGGAACATGTTAAAACTATTCAGATCCATAATTGAATCCATTTTACAAGTATCCACATCTCAGCCACATATTTTATTCCCTTCATAGTAAGGTATCATGAATATGAAATATATAATCCTAATTCCCAATTCCTACAAAACATAACCCCCAAAATATATATTCAGTAACACCATGACATCAATCACACCTCCGAACTCAATACATCATATCCAAACAACATACCAAAGAGATACATTGGAAGAGGGATTAGTCATTCATCCATTACCTCACCAATAGTGATGTTGAGAAAAGAAACCCAAGAACCAAAATAATTTGGTTTCAATAATTTTATCCTTATTTTGAGGGATTCATATCAAATCCTAAGAAAATACATTATTTAATACAATCACACAAAATTCCAACCAAAAACGTTTTCGCAAAAATAGTTATATCACAACCCATAACCATTAACACATTTTAAAAAACATCCAATAATAATTTCTTCAACCTTCAAATCACTAGAAACCCACATTACTACATTCAATAGTCATATATGTGTTTATATTTTTAGATTTTAATTGTATCATGTAATTATTTTGTATTTAATATTTTTATCCCCAGTATAATAATTATATCATTCAATTCATATTTTAATAAAAAAATTAATTTATCCATCACTCTCGTTTATTTCCATATGGTACTAATTTATTCCAATCATTAAAAATTTATTTATAGCTGAGAATGTATCCAATTTTATCCCACACCCCCTTCTAAATTCATGTTCACCATTCATATTTTTTATATTATAGGGACCTATTATACTTTACCATATTTTTTCAACTAACCGAAAAAAATAACCCTCTAAACTAGGTTAATAGCTCTTAAAAATTTAATAAAATCATTAGAACGAAATCAACCATTTACAACCCTGAAAAAAAATTACAACATCATTGTCTAACACAAGACAATTACTATAACAGTTAAAACCTACATCGATGGAAACGCATTCACAGAATCAATATAAAATATATTAATCCCACACAATAACCAATTATATCTAAAAGAACATACTAATCAATTTTTTTAAAAATTCTATAATATTCATTTAAATTTATTTATTAGAATGGTAAAACAATAATTTTTGATTTCATAGATTAATGGGTAATATGCGGGGTAGGGTTGGCTGGGCCAATCCGTCATGGGTTAGAGATCACACATGTTTATCACAAAATCCCACATACAATGTGAACAAAAAAATAAATCCTTCCCTACCCATCAAAAGCCCACAGTTAGCCCATGGGATTTCCCACATTTAATAAAATATATTAGATATAATCATTTAAATGAACTATATTCTTCTCACTCTCAGTTGTAGTTGTTGGGTGATGTATGGATTGAACATAACTATTGTATTAATGGATGTGGTAGTGAATTTTTGATGGTTTTATGAAGGAATGTGGTGACACTAATGTGGTGGTGAAAAATTGTGATACACAATAGGTGAGTGGTCAGTGAGTGGTAATGAATGATGATGTTAGTGGTGTAGTGATTTGTATGGCTGGACATTTGAATGAAGGTGGAATCTCTAGGTAGAGATCATTTTTGGAGGTGGGAACTAGACTTCACATGATTCCATTTCCAATTTTCATAATAACAGTTAAAAAATAACGAAAAAATACCCAAAAAATATTACTATTATAATAACTCTTTTAGAATTGAAACCATGTGAAAGTGATATGGGTACCTTTTTTAAAGATGGGGGATGAAATTATATAATAATTTGGTTAATAATTACTATATAATAATTATAATATTATATTAAAATAATTAATTTTGATATATTTTAAATTCACATGTGAATGAAAGCTAACTTAGAATGAAAATGATCACAATAAATCATAAGTAATAGTTTAATTGTTATTTAAAAAAACTAAAATATTAATGAAAATATTTCAAAAATTATATTAACTTTTCAAATCAGGAATGCATGAACCCCGATGGGATCAACCCACCTTAGACCATACCTTCACATTCCCAACCCAAATTATCTCGCACTATTAGCAGTCAAAATTTTTAGTCCATACCTTCCCCATATCCTCAAAACCTGTGGTCCATGGACCATCTCTTCCATACTAATTTCATAAATATACTTAATTACCGTATTCACTTGATTGAACTTTTATGGATATTGAATCTAATAAAAATTAAGATAAATAAATTAGTTAATATAGAAACACATAAAATATATGTATAATCAATAGATAATAAATTAAAATTTATGCATAAAATGGAAACAAATATAACCACATGGAAATGGATTAATCCCATAAATTTCCTCACAATTAATTCTAGTAATATATTTGGTTTAATCCATCCCATCCACAAAAAAATTAAGAATCATTTTAATTTCACAATATAATAAAAATAAAAGGTAGTTCTTGAATCCCCTACCTTAATAAAAGCTTCATTGGCCATTGTGCAAAACCCACGAGGGGAACAGAAGATTGTAAAACCAATAATAGGCATGGAATAACTAAAAACCCTAAATGACAGAAATTACCTATCAAAACTATGAAACAAAATTCACATAATTGGTCTAAAACAATGGATATGACAACCTTATAATGGGTAATTGGGATAAATGAGTGGGGAATAGTAGAGAACTCAACTCAGATAATAAGAAATTGATCGCATAAATCCTTAAGATAGTACTACTTCAAGGGAAATAAAAACTCTTCAAAGGTGTTCATATGGACTTTTTATTAAATGGAAAATAAATAAAAATAAATTTATTTAGATTGATAATTTAATTTATATAGGTATTTAATGTGGTATCCCTACAGGAAATAGAACATAGCCACACCAGGGCAGGGATAATTCCTTCGAACTGTTGGAAATAACAATTTAATATTACATATCTCATCAAGTCATTATATATCTTTTAATCTAATAAGACCATTTATGGGTCATTTCATGACCAAATAACCATTATGATTCATCTTTCAAAATAGCACCAGGAAAATTTGACCTCTAATACCTATTACTATGATATATATAGATGAATAATGACTTCCACATAAAAAAATTGTAATAATCAACATCTGATTGTCTAAATTGGTTTATCATTGGACATACGATGAAATAAACCTATGAAATTATCTCACAACTCCCCATGGACCACCACACCATGAACCAATAATTTATTTCATAACATGGAAGTTATATAACGAAAACCCCATAATTGTAATTAGATTTCCATAACAGTCACAAAATCTCCTTAAGATTCATCCCCAAAAAATTATACTTCTAATAATTTTTAAAAACACATCCTTTGAAACCATCAATTCATGAAACACTTATGTTTCCTTATAACCAGAAAACTGAAAAAAATATTCCTCAATAACCATATCTTTTCATTATGACTCAAACAGATATAATATGGACTACTTCAACAAGATGAAATATCAACTCCTACAGAACCTCACTCCCATCAATCTACTAGAATCACCTCAAACGAGTTAATAATTAAAAGAAATGGGATTGAAATATTCAATCCCAATAATTATAAACCTATTAATTAATTGTCACCCCTGAGAATGAGAAAAAATCCCACATAGGAACAAAAACACTTCCATCACAAACACTCTCTAAACTAGATGAAAAGAATATTTGCATATCCATGATGAACCAGCACCTGGACAGTGCCCTAGGACAACATGGTTTATCTAGATCCTTCTATAATAGAATTTGAGAGGTTGTGAAGTCAGATATCATATTATCCACCTAGGAATTCTTTAGGGGAGTTAGTCTTTCATGGGTTGCTGATGCCACCACTATGGTTCCCATTCCAGAAAACATGATCCCCTCTTCAATTATGAAATACGAACCAGTGAGTATGAGTATAAGGCATCAGCCTTAAATATTACTTAATATTCAATTAAATAAATAATTCCCATTGAGGATCTTTTCAGGTTTATTGTTTTAGAGAATTAGATCATAACTATTACATCTCAAAAGATTACAAAGTAGACACTTCTACTAAGTTTCTATAAAATAAAAACTCTTAAAAAGAAACTTGTATAGTTACATGTTTTAGATAACATGACTTTTCCTTGATCCCATCCTTGACCCTATTCCATATTAAGTCAGGTTAAAAACATTTCAAAAACTTGGGGTGAGCATAAAAAGCTCAGTAGGGGGTATATAAAGAATGAAAACTCTTAGTTTTTCAATCAACAAGTAAACCATGTATACTTTATCAAAGTAATACCTTCACCTTTATGAAGTAGTAAAAACACTTCACTGAATAAAAGATCATTACTTACCCTTTTGTAACCAAAAGATTACCATAAAACCTATATAAAGAACAAATAACATATAAAGGTAACTTGGGACATAAACATACTTATGTGGAATAACCATACAGTCGACTTCCACAAATATCACTTAATGGAATAGCCATACGTCCAACTTCCATACCCAATGAATTGGAGGTTATAACATAACCACCCGTCCTGGTATTCACGGCACCACCCGTCATATGGTTTATCACATAACCACCCGTCAAATGTCCAAGTACCATTATAAAATCATAAGACATTAAACAAATATAATGGAAAGAAAACATTTGCACACTTTGATCACAATATGTCACATAAATATATTGACATAAAAAATCCATTATAAAAACCATTTTCAATACAAAAATACATAAAAGAGTATATGGTATTTATTTCATTTTAAAAACATTACGGCTTGTTGGGGAAGCCAAAGACCAAATAATACTCACGGCGGCGGAAAAGGTCATTGTCACTGCATACGTTAAAATAATCATTCCTTATGTTCGTTTGTAAAATGATTCATAGAAAGGGATTCCTTTTGTATAAAATTAAAAGTCATAGGGGTTTATACACCGTATAAATGAAAGCCTTGTATTAGAAAATAATATGCCTCAATGAAAGGAGATTGAGACGAAGTGCCTTAAGAAGATAATTTTTTTAAATGAAATAGATCTATTATGTGTATTCACTATAAGTACACATAAAGAAAGTACAAATACAAGATATGAAATAATAATATCATGACATAATTTGAAAGTAGGAGATTTACCCAAAGAACAGAAATAGGGTTAAGAAATTCCCTTGCCTCATGTCCAACGTGACTCGATTGCTCTTTAATATCCTAAATAATAGACTTGAGTTAATTTATACTTGATTAAGAACCTTCTTCAAGTTCATTATTCCATTTATATAACTTATTACCATGTCACGAACTCTATGTAATTATTTAAGTTAATAACGGTCGTTTTAACGATCATTGGTACTTGAGTCAAAAATAAACTCTTTATAATTTGAAGTTGTTCATGTATCCATTCTATCCTAATTTATATTTAATATTTAGATATCATATATATCATATATATCCAGTATATATATGCATTTATAATATTAAATAACATTTAGAGGTAAGAAATGAAATGCACCGTTCATGGAGACGGTAAGCCGTACGTACGCATGAACGCTACTTTCATTTTTATTTCATATTTTATGGAATGGAATCATAATGACATAAAGTTATATTATAATTCAATTATAATTTCATATATAATATCATTAACACCATCCTTTATACGTTTTACATATGGAATTAACGAATCAAATCACTTTGAGGGGGCGGTAGTCCGCACTTCCTAAAATGAAGATATCACCTATACCCATAATGGAATCCATAAAGGTATGCCATAAATGAAAAATACAGAAGCTTAAGGAAAACATAAACATATTATATATCATATATAAATATAGTTTCATCATAATGGACACCTTTTAAGGTGTTAGAATAATATTGAGCAATCATCGTTTCATGAGGCAGAAATTCACCATCCACAGAAACAGTATGCTCTTTAACCATTAGATGAAGGTGTGTTAAAGTGTAGATATAATAATTCTTATAAAAACATCCTATTATATTTAATATAATTTATTTTATAAAATAAATGAATAAGAAAAGTGTAGGGTGTTGGAGAAGAAAAATAATACATAAGAACACAAGAGAAGACACTACCTTTAAAACGAGTAATTCATTTTTATTTGAGCTCAAAGGCTTACTTGGAAAGACTTCTGCCCAAAGTGAGGCTTCTAGAAGTAATAGAGGGATGTGGAGAGACAAAATGGGCAGGGGTTGGCCGAGCCAAAGGCTTGAGAGGTGTGGGTATGGTGGTAGAGGTGGGGGCCTTTTATAAGAGGAGAGGAGGGGCACTCTTGGAAAGTTACAAAAGGTTACTTTATTATAAAATGATTTTCGGATTTTAAAGGTCCCAAAATTATATATTTATAGCATAAGGTGATAATATTTTTAAATACACCCATTCAATAGGTTTTTTAAAAGTGTAGGTCTTAGATTATACATTATCTTTTCATTTTATTTAAATCAACAAATAATGAGGTAATCGATGCATCATCATGGTGTCATATATAATTTAATTTATTTAATGTCTAAAAATTATAAAAAAAATCATCATGTAGGAAATATATTTATCTTTCTAATGAATATTTATAGTCAAAAATATAACTTGTATAACCCCATTTAAATTGTTTTTTGGTAAAACAACACATGTTTGTGACATTTTTTTTAACCTTAAATAAAAAGATATTAATGTCATTTTCCTACGAAAGTGGCTCCATGGGGTCCCCAATTTTACCCATGGATTTTATTGGTCAGTCATGACACCTCCAATAAGGGTAGGACATGTTTCAAGTTCAATTCATATTATTAAAATTTTATTTTTACCATAAATTACACTAATTACCTCTAATCGCGATTAAAAACTTAACAGTTACTATTCACAAAAAAAATTATATTAATCCCATTGAACCACATTTTACTTCTTAATGAAAACCACTTCTGTCAAATTTTTTAAATTCAAAACACAGAGGTGGTAAAATTTCTTTTAAACAAAAAAATAGTTTTTTAAGTACCACTTAGTGGTTTCACTATTCATCAAAAATTGAAGTTTTTCAGAAAAATACAAAAACATCACCCTAAGATATATTTGATATTACGAATTAAAAAATTATGTATATTTTACAAAATTAAAAACATATAAGTTACATTAATTAATTTAATAAATAATTTACCGTTGTCATGACAAATAGCGTGTTTTTATGAAACAATATATATCAAAAGATAGACACTAGTTTAAGTCCAATTTCAATGTGAAATTAATTTCAACGACCACTATTGTATTAAATGGTAAAAATATATTCTAATTTCACTTTAAAACCAATTCAAAAGATAATCTAATCATACAAATAAATTAGATTAAAAAGAGGTTTTGAATTATAATACAACTTTTTCACTATTCATTAAAAATTGAACATTATCGGAAAAATAGCAAAAATTTACACAAAGTAAATTTTGATGTCCCGATTCTAAAGAAGAATTTTATTTGGTCCAATAGAATGTATAATAGTGAAAAAAAGTATATTTAATGACAGTTCTCCATCAAAAGGCGATAAGTGGACCTGTAGTGAAAATTAGAGTATATATGCCTAAAATTGAATTATTTTTGTATTTTAAGCCTTTATCCTTTATTAGATAAATGTAACAACATTTAACAAACATATATATATTCATATTTTAGTTATTTATATTCATTCCCGCCAATACAACGACTACGTGTTAACTACCATTTAAAATAATATTATTTTATTACTAGTGTGCAACGTAAGATTTCAAAGAAACTCTTTGTTGCATATCAGGTACGCTATCGATCATAGCAACCCCTTTAAAGTAAACTTAATATTTATTTCGTAAATATTAATAAATATAAAAATGTTTTATTCTTTATTTACCTAGGATGTCACATCCTTCCCCCTTTTTGGGAATTGCGTCCTCACAATTTTATTCCCTTATCAAAATAAGTGGGGGTATTTATCCCTCATAGCATTTTCAGATTCCCACGTTGCCTCTTCAACCATATGGTTTTTCCACAAAACCTTTACCTGGTGAATTACCTTATTTCACCACACTTTCTCTCTTCAGTCAAGAATCTGGACTGGTTGTTCTTCATAAGAGAGATTCTGTTCCAACTGAACTACCTCTAGGCTCAAAACATGAGATGGATCTGGCATATACTTTCTCAACATAGAAACATGAAAAAAATTGTGTACCTGAGATAAACTCTGAGGTAAAGCTACTCGGTAAGCAACTGATCCAACTTTTTCCAGAATTTCATATGGTCCAATGAACCTTGGACTCAGCTTTCCCTTCTTACCAAATCACATCACACTTTTCCACGGTGAATCTTTGAGAAAAACATGATCACCTAACTCGAAAGATAGATCCTTCCTCCGGTTATCCACATAACTCTTCTACCTGCTCTGATCTGTTCTCATGTGTTTCTGAATCAACTGAACTTTTTCTGCCATCTCTTCTACCAATTCTAGTCCCATCAGCGTCCTTTCACCCACTTCATCCCAAAAAGTAGAAGTTCAACACCGCTTCCCATATAATGCCTCAAACGGTGCCGTCTTTATACTGGAATGAAAACTGTTATTATATGAAAATTCAACCAAAAAAATATGCTAGTACTAACTTCCCTTATAATCCATCGAACAAGGACGTAGCATATCCTCCAATGTCTGAATTGTTCGCTCTGACTGCCCTTCTGATTGAGGATGAAAAGGTGTACTAAAATTTAATTCAGTACCCAAGAACTTCTGAAGGCCTTTCAAAAAGTCAAAAGTAAACCTGTGATCACGATCAAATACAATGTATAGGTGAACTCCATTGAACCAGACTATCTCTTTAAGATAAAATCAAGAAATTTGATCTAGAGAGAAAGTATCTCGGATTGGAAGGAAATGAGTAGATTTAGTCAAGTGATCAACAATAACACAGATTGCATTATTACCTCGAGATGTCTTCGGTAAACCCACAACAAAGTCCATGGATATATTTTTTCATTTCCACTCTGGCACTAATAAAGGAAGAAGCATCCCTTTCGATAACTGTCACTCTGCTTTAACCTGCTGACAAGTCAAACACTTCATAGTAAAATCAGCAATATCTCTTTTCATTCCATCCCACCAGTAGTACCTCTGAAGATCTCTATACATCTTAGTACTGCCATGATGAACTGAAAATGAAGAACTATGAGCTTCACATAACAAATCTCTTTTCAACTGCGAATCACAAGGCACACAAAATCTCTTCCAAAATCTCAAAACACAATCGTTATCAATGTTGAATTCAGGAAACTTACCCTTCTGAACCAGCTCTACCTTTTTCTGCAACCCACTGTCTTTCTTCTGCACTTGCTTAATTCTGTCTGATAGAGATGATCTCACTGATAACTGAAACAAAACAGAAGAACTTCCTGCACCAACAGCTTCTATTCCAAAGTTCATCAAATCAAAAACCAAAGGATCTCATTCCAAACGTAGCATGGTTAATGAAACATTTTTTTCGACTCAAAGCATCAGCCACATTATTTGCTTTTCCCAGATGGTAATGAATTGTAAAATCATAATCCTTGATTAATTCTAGTCATCTCCTCTATCTCATGTTCAATTCATTCCGAGTGAATATATACATTACACTTATGTGATCGGTATATATTTCACACTTTACTCCACACAAATGATGCCTCCAAATTTTTAAAGCGAAAACAAAAATAGCTAATTCCAAATCATGTGTAGGGTAATTTACCTCATGAGTTTTCAACTAAAGTTATGCATATGCAATTACCTGATCATTCTGCATAAGGACACTACCAAGTCCCTTCAACGAAGCATCACTTTATATAACAAACTCACCATTCCTGGAAGGAAGTGCCACAATTGGAGCATTCACCAATCTTCTTTTCAACACCTCAGTCAACTGAGCCATCACTGCAACAAACTGTTTAGTTCTGATTCTAACCATCTCAGGATACTAATTTGAAATGTCACTTCCCTCTATATGCCTTCACAGAAAATCTGTTCTGTTTCCTCTATGAAAAACCATTCTTAACACAAAAATATCTCCAGAGAAGCAACAAGGTAATCTTCAAATGCTATATCATTTCAATCATACCATAAATTAATTTATAATTTAACAACCTTCTAACTCCTAAAGCTTTCTAAACTGACCTCTGATACCGACTATAAGGCCCCAGCCTTAAATATTACTTAATATTGAAATAAATGAATAATTCCCAATGATGATCTTTTCAGGTTTAGAGTTTTATAGAATTAGATCATAACTATTACATCTCAAAAGATTACAAAGTAGACACTTCTACTAAGTTTTAATAAAATGAAAACTCTTAAAAAGAAACATGTCTAGTTCCATGTTTTAGATAGCATGAATTTTCCGTGATCCCATCCTTGACCCTATTATATATTAAGTCCTGTGAAAAACATTTCAAAAATATGGGGTGAGCATAAAAAGCTCAATAAGGGATATACAATGAATGAAAAATCATAGTTTTTCAAACAACAAGTAAACCATGTATACTTTATTAAAGTAATACCTTCACCTTTATGAAGTAGTAAAAACACTTCACTGAATAAAAGATCCTTACATATCGTTTTGTAACCAAAATATTACCATAAAACCCATATAAAGAACAGATAATATATAAAGGTCACTTGGGACATAAACATACTAAAGTGGCATAACTATACGGTCGACTTCCACACATATCACTTAATGGAATAGCCATACGACCGACTTCCATACCCAATGCATTATAGGTTATAACATAACCACTCGTCCTGGTATTCACAGCACCACCCGTCATATGGTTTATCACATAACCACCCATCAAATGTCCAAGTACCATTATAAAATCATAAGACATAAAACAAATATAATGGAAAGAAAACATTTCCATACTTTGATCACAATATATCACTTAAATATATTGACATAACAAATCCATTATAAAAACCATATTCAATACCAAGATACATAAAATAGTATATGGTATTTATTTCATTTTAAAAACATTACAGCTTGTTGAGGAAGCCAAAGACCAAATAATACTCACGGTGGCGGAAAAGGTTTTTGTCACTGCGTATGTTAAAAGAAACATTCCTTATTGTTGTTTAGTAAAACACTTCGTAGAAAAGGATTCCTTTTGTATAAAATTAATTTTTAAAGGGGTTTATACACCGTATAAAAGAAAGCCTTTTATTAGAACAAAATATGCCTCAATGAAAGGAGATTGAGACGAAGTCCCTTACGAAGATCAATTTTTTAAATAATATAGATCTATTATGTGTATTCACTATAAGTACACATAAAGACAGTACAAATACAAGATATGAAATAATAATATCATGACTTAATTTGAAAGTAGGAGATTAACCCAAAGAACAGAAATTTCGGTAAGAAGTTCCCTTACCTCGTGTCCGACGTGACTTGATTTATCTTTAATCTCCTGAATAATAAACATGAGTTAATTTTACTTTCTTAATAACCTTTTTCAAGTTCATTATTCCTTTTATATAACTTATTACCATGTCGCGAACACTATGTAATTATTTAAGTTAATTACGGTCGTTTTAACGATCATTGGTACTTGAGTCAAAAATAAACTCTTTATAATTACAAGCTGTTCATGTATCCATTATATCTGGAGTAATATTAATTATATAGATATCATATATATCATATATATCCATTATATACTTTCATTTATAATATTACATAATATTTAGAGGTAAAAAATGAATGCACCGTTCATGGAGACGGTAAGCCGTACGTACACATGAACGCTACTTTCATTTTTTACTTCGTATTTTATGGAATGGAATCATAATAACATAAAGGTATATTATAATTCCAGTACAATTTCATATATAATATCATTAACTCCATACTTTATATGTCCCACATATGGTATTAACGAATCAAATCACTTTGAGGGGGCTGTAGTCCGCACTTCCTAAAATGAAGATATCAGGTATACCCATAATGGAAGCCATAAAGGTATGCCATAAATGAAAAATATAGAATCTCAAGGAAAAAATAAACATATTATATATCATATATAAATATAGTGTCATCTTAATGGACACCTTTTAAGGTGTTAGAATAATATTGAACAATCATCATTTCATGAGCCAGAAATTCGCCATCCACGGAAACAGTATGCTCTTTAACCATTAGATGAAAGTCTGTTTAAGTGTAGCTCTAATAATTCTCATAAAAACAGACTAGTATATTGAGTATAATGTTTTTGTTACAAAATAAAGTAATAAAAACAGTTTAGGGGGTTGGAGAAGAAAAATAATACATAAGAACACAAGAGAAGACACTACCTTTAAAACGGGTAATTCTTTTTTATTTGAGCTCAAAGGCTTCCTCGGAAAGACTTCTTCCCAATGTGAGGATTCTAGGAGTAAGAGAGGGATATGGAGAGACAAAATGGGTAGGGTTTGGCCGAGACAAAGGCTTGAGAGGTGTGGGTAAGGTGGTAGAGGTGATGACCTTTTATAAGAGGAGAGGAGGGGCACTCTTGGAAAGTTATACAAGGTTACTTTATTATAAAATGATTTTCGTATTATAAAGGTCCCCATATTATATATTTCTAGGATAAGGTGATAAGAGTTCGAAATCCACCCATCCAATAGATTTTTGACAAGTGTAGGTCTTAGATTTTACATTATCTTTTCATTTTATTTAAATCGTTAAACAATGAGCTAATCGCTACATCATCATAGTGTAATAAATAATTTAATTTTTTAATGTCTAAAAATTATAAAAAAAATATCATGGTGTAGGAAATATTTTCATATTTCTAATGAATATTTATAGTCAAAAATATGACTTGTATAACCCCATATAATTATTTTTATTAAAATAACACATTTTTGTGACATTTTTATTTTAACATTAAATAAAAAGATATTAATTTCATTTTCCTACCAATGCGGCTCCATGGGGTCCCCAAGTTGACCCATGGATTTTATTTGTTGGACATGACACATACAATATGGGTAGGACATGTGTCAAGTTAATTTCATATTATTAAAACATTATTTTTACCTTAAATTACACTAATTACCTCTAATCGCGATTAAAAACATAAAAGTTACTATTCACCAAAAAAATATTTTAATCCCATTGATCCACATTTTATTTTTTAATGAAAACCATGTATGTCAGATATTTGAAATTCAAAACAAAGAGGTGGTAAAATTTAATTTAAATGAAAAGTCAGTTTTTTAAGTACCACTTAGTGGTTTCACTATTCATCAAAAATTGATGTTTTCCAGAAAAATACAAAAATATCACCCTAAGATATATTAGATATTCTAAATTAAAAAATTATGTCTATTTTAAAAAATTCAAAAAATATAAGTTAAATTAATTAATTTAATAATTAATTCCCGTTTTCATGACAAATAGCGTGTTTTTATTAAAAAATATATATCAAAAGATTGACACTAGTTTAAGTCCAATTTTAATGTGAAATTAATTACAACAACCACTATTGGATTAAATGGTAAAAATATATTCTAATTTAACTTTAAAACAAATTCAAAAGATAATATAATCATATAAATAAATTCGATTAAAAGTGGTTCTGAATTAAAATACAACATTTTTCACTATTCATTAAAAATTGAACTTTATCGGAAAAATACCAAAAATTTACACAAAGTAAATTTTGATGTCCCGATTCGAAATAAGAATTTTATTTGGTCCAATAGGATGTATTAGAGTGACCAAAACTATATTTAATGATGGTTCACCATCAAAAGGCGATAAGTGGACCTTTAGTGAAAAATCGAGTATATATGCCTAAAATTGAATTCTTTTCGTATTTTAATCCTTTATCCTTTATTGGATAAATGTAAAAACATTTAACAAACATATATAATAATATTTTATTTATTTCTATTAATTCCCACCTATACAACGGCTACGTGTTAACTACCATTTAAAATAATATTATTTTATTACTAGTGTGCGACATACGATTTCAAAGAAACTCTTTGTTGCGTATTGAGTATGCTATCGATCATAGCAACCCCTTTAAAGTAAAATTAATATTTAATTCGTAAATATTATTAAATATGAAATTTTTTTATTCTTTATTTACCTGGGATGTTACAATGCGAGACATCACATATAATGTCCTTGAAAGTGTAATTAATACTAGACATCCTTTTTTTCTTCCTCGGTGGATTTCCTTCAAGTATCATGGATTTGTGAGGGTTCGGTCTATCAAAGGTTACATTTCCCATTCTCATGATCAGAAAAAGTATACTAACATTAAATCTCGAGGCTCAAAAGTAGCTCTGATGTGAGATTTGAATAATGCTTATGATCATGTGGAGTGGAGATTTATCAGCAATGTGTTGGATAATTTGGGTTATTATCCATGGAATATTGACATATTTTTAGATTTTTAAGCTCTATGTGGATGGTGGTCTCATTCCTAGGGAAGTCTTATTGTTTCATGAAGTCCATTCCTAGCCTCCATTTTAGAGACCCATTATCTTCCCTCATTTTCAACCTCACCAAGATGGTATTGAGTAGGGTCATCTGTTTGAGAATAAATAATAGAGCTATTATATCATAGTAGAGGAGTATTAGGCCGAAAAAAATTTCTCACCTTATGTTCGTAGATGATAATATTGTGTTTATTAATGCTATGAAAAGTTTATTTGTGTCTTGAATAGGCTTTTGGTGGAGTATTGCCACAAGAGTTTCCAGGTTATCATTAAAGAAAAAAGTTTTTTTTTCATCTCGAAGAAATACTATCCATGTTAGATTTTTTATATTCAAACCAATATTTCCATGAAAAGAGGAGGTTTTCCTATGAACTATAATGGGGCTCCTTTATTTCCTAGTAGAATTTGGATTCGGGACTTTGATTTCAATACAAAAAAGAGCGCAAACCACATCTATGACTGAAAAAACAAGTGCTTATCCTATGGTGTTAATTTTTCTCTCATTTATAGTGAGATTTTGGACACACCAGTACATGCTCTATCTACTGTTATGCCACTGAAGGGTTTCGTCACAAGATTGGACAAAATTATGGCTGACTTCATTTAGGATCCTCTTGCGAATTAGAAAAAACATTGGGCCTCTTGGAGAAGAGTGTTGAGGCATGCTATGGGGGATGGCATTAATGTGTGTAGTTTGGAAGACACCCTAATTAGAATGCAATATATCTTGGCTTGAGATGTTGAAAATTATAGTATGCTATGGGGAAATACAATCAATCATATGTTTTCCCATTATTCCTCCATAGAGGGAAGGTCCTCTCCGATCTGTCCTAATATTTCGAACCCCATCTCGCAATATCTATCACTCATAATGGAATATTGGGAGGGGTAATATTTCTTTCTAGAACTACATATGGGTTGAGAAATTTCTTGGATTTCATGGGGAACCCTTCTCCCACCATCTCTTTCAAGGAATCCAATATGTACATGGGTCTTATTAAAATGTTGTTGGATGAGGAGTAGTAGGCTCTCTTCAACCTCATCGTCATGTTGTAGGATCCCAATCAGTGTGTTTTCACTCCATCCTCCTTAGGGGTCATATCTAGTCAGGATTTTCATCACAGACGGGGCATATAAGAGGATCGTGAAAATTGGTAGACACTCTGTGGACCAAGTTGGTTCCATTGAAGAAAATTTCCTTTTATGGAGGATCAGGCACCATTCCATTCCTACGTATGAAAATATTAAACATTGTGGTATCCTGATTGTTTCTCAATGTTCATGTTGTAAATCAAACAAAAAGGATACAACCAACCATATCTTCTTCTGGGGTTATTGGGTGAGTTCAGTTTCAAGTTCTTGTGGGGAATTCTCTAGGTATCGTGATTCTAACCTGGTGGATCTCCCATTCATGGACATATGGTTCCATGGGTTGGGGATAGAGTTTCAAAGAATATGACATGATTTTTGACTCTCCTTGATAGGTGTTGGTCAATGTAGAATGCCAGGAATAATCTCAGATAGAATAGTATTTGATCTATGGGTAAGTCTATCATCATCGAGTCAAAAAGTATCTTTATTGTTCTGGATAGTATCCTCTGTTACTGGAAGGATGCACCCTCCTATAGTTGGATGTTTTCCATCCCTCATTGCATCAAACCAAGAGATAGTAATATAAGAACTCTCTGGGTTCGTTGGAATCCCACCAAGGGCCTTAAACCTAATACTGATGGTTTCTGTTCTATTGGAGTCTTAGAAGGGGTGGGGATGTTCTAGACATAGAGGGGTCGGTCCCCTTGGACTTCTCCTCTTGATTAGGACACAACTCATCTCTTCAGGCCGAAGCCAAGGCCTTTCTCAAGTGCATTACCCATTTTCTCAAGAAAGTTTTATCTTTTGTTGCAGTTTAAACAAACTCTGAAATTATCCATGACGCTCTGAATGGCATCTACTCTCCACTATTTTCTATTGTCTACTTATCTAGAAAGTGAAAAGGTACACTATCCAACCAAACCCAAATCAGACATTCATGACATAAGGTTAACCATGTTGCATATCACCTTACATTGATGGGGGTACATGGACATGAAACCGTTTCTTTGCATTATATTTCTTCTTTGAAGCCCGAAAGGGTCAATTTGATTAGAGGTGATACCCTCAGCTTGCATCATTTCATACGTCCTTAGGCATCTTTATTTTTTTTGTTTGGTTGTCTGTTTTCTCATTCTTAATAAAAAAAGTATATTTGAGTGATAAAAATATGTATCAATCAATATGGATCAAAATGAAAACAAATCAAACATTATGGAATAACATGTCTTAAAATATTTTGTGATATATAGTTCCCACCTAGGATACATATTCTCACATCATTTCTTCCATGCCAATATAACTCAATAATACCCTATATAAGGGAATGAAATGCACATATTGAACCATCTCACATCAATATTATATTATTTCAATCTTATTTATCAATTTATCATAATTCTATATATCTAAGTCTTTCTAATAAATGATGTGAGAGTTATTTTTAATATGATAATTATGTTATAATATGTTAAAGATGTTTTAAATCCCGTATTTTTACAAGGGAAATAAAAACCAATATTCATCCTTAATAGAACAACCTAATAGATCAAAGGTACTAATTAACATCAAATAGAACTATGTCTACTTAAAATTTTCTAGATATGATTAAAGAACCAAAATGTATTTCATTTAATTTGTTATTAATAAGATTCAATATGTATATCTACAAGTTATGTGAAGGAATATAGTATCCATCCAATGATGAATACATGGAATTTACTATACATTTTAGAAAAAGGAAATGGTTTATTCATCAAGAACATGTTTGGAACGAATGAATGTTTTATCCTCTATTATAATCCCAATAATGGTTGAGTTGTTTTTATACATTTGACATGTTTTATAGAACTGGAAAAACAAATTCATCTTCATTGGAGGGATATGGAATGCCTGAAATATTTTTTTTTAATCTCGATAAAATATCTTATGAATTTATATATATATATGTATATATATATATATATAATGATAACATTATAATCAGTGCAGTGGAAAATCCTGATTTTTTTGAAGGACCATCGAGGGACTACCTATAATTTTGATAGATAAGTTTAGTGTGATTGTTCTTTCGATAATATTATTGTAGGTCTATATATTCTCTTTAACATTTTAATTAATATAGATAATTTTTTATTTTGGAAATTTTCTAAAAAAGTAAAAAAATCATAGATCATGTGAGTTTTTTTAACAATCATTTGATTTTGGTGGATGGAGTATCGTATGAATTATGTGGATATCATAGGAATTCAATGAAATCATACTAGTTCCAATCATATAAATGCTGTATAACTAGAGGATTTAGAAGAAAATAATATTACGTTCAAGACAATCATATGGCTTTGTGATACTTTCAAAGAAAATTGTGAATTCTCTAGATTAATCCTTCAATGTAATAAATTTTCATATGTATTTCTTCCATCTTATGACTTCAGGGATATATATTTTCTATATGAATTAATGTTAAGAATATTCCATTATGAGAACTCATATGGATATGTTAATCACATTACATGAAAAGTATAATTATTTTGGAGTATTTTATGTATGACATCCTTACTAAATTAATTTAATATCATAGAAATCAGAAATAGCTATAGGGTTGATCATATAACTTCAACAATAAAGAAGTCATAATTCCTAATGGTTTAAAATTTGTATTTCATTATTTTAAAATATAATGAGTTAATAATTTTTCATACTTCATTAACTCTTAGTTAAGGTTTTAAACATTATATAAACTTAAATAGGTTTTTATTAATTCATCATGAAATTAAGAATATTTGATCACCATCCATGTGTAGGATAGGTCAAAAGGTGAAAATATATATTCCCAAAATATGTTACTCATTGTTAAATTTTGTTCAGAATATAATTAAGTTGTTTTTCCAAGTTTAAAAAGTGTTGAATCAAAGAGAAGAAATGGCCTAAGAATTTGATTGAAGAAAGAAAATATGAATTTATTTCATGATTAACTAAATGAAATTATTTGGATTCCAAGAATAATAATTAGATGCTTACATAATTGATCAATAATTAATCAATGCCTATATCATTATAATATGATGTATTTGAGTATGTTTTGGAAATTTATGTCTGATATACAGATGAAAAAGTATAATATGGAAAAATGTAAATTTTCCAAATCCTAAATTCAGAATATTACTAGATTTTAAGAAATCTAAAATGTTAAATTAGTCAATTATTATGATAACCTTTCATCATATTATATTTCAAAATGATCATTTTTGAATCATGAATGTAATGAGGATGAGTGGCATGTTCTACATCATAATGAGTAATTGTCCAATAAATTGAATATACTATTTTATTGGTATTTTTTAATGGTAAAATCCGTTAATCTACAATACTATATGTCATTGTTTCCGGATTTTTATACACCTAGAGATATTAATGGGTAATTATTGTTAGAATATATTATGAAAGAGGATAATCCATGTCAAGAAGATAATATCAGAAGAAATACTCATCCATGTTTTAAAGATGGTAGAGGAAAAAAATGTGTATTTGTATAATACACCATTGAGTAAATAAAATAAAATAATTAACAAATAGAAATGATGATATTTAGAATCATGGTTTGTAAGAAAATTGTGAAACTGATACATGCCAATTCGGTTTACATATTATCTTCTATATATATATATATCCATTCATAGAAATGTGAGAATAATTTCTTTAAAAGGTATGACTTATTATATCAGAAAAAAATATACCCTAAAAATAAAATATAATGGAAACTGAATATAAAGATGATATATGAGAGAACCTAGAGTTGTATAAGTGTAAAAATATCATTGAACACTGCAGAACAATGATTCATTATAACCTACAGTGTGGAGGAACAATGAATTTTTTTATGATGTAATGAGGAATAAAAGGAGTTTATATTGAATAAGATAAGAATAATAACTTGGGTAGAAAGTATTAATAATAATAAGATATAATTGATAATTAGTCAGAAATTAGAATCAGTAAGTTGAATAAAATTGACTGATATTTTTTTGTGAATAGCTTCTATAGAATCTTTTGAGGATGATATGTTAGTAAAAATCAAATTACATATAGTATATATTAAAGACCTAAATGAATTTGAAGATATCATATTGACTATTGGGAGATCGTTCTATGGTTGTAAATAAAATTTTAGTACAGAGAATATAACTTTTTATAAGGATCTAAAAAACATTCATATATATATATATATGGGTTGACTCTAATAAACCCAAGTAAATCCGGGTATGATGGGAGATCACAGTCTAAATGATAAAAACAATTTGAAACTACTCTGATATTTCCATTATGAAACAATAAATTATAGTCATAAGAGAAGAAAGAACCATTGGATAGTGAGACTCTATCTGAGAGAAGATTATTGGGACTACTATATGGTGTTCTTGTGTGAATTACCCTCCACTTTATATATTTATTGTTTATAGTAGGTAATATTTGATTAGGGAACATGAATAATTTGGGAAAGAAGTTTTTCTTATTACTGAACCCAGAAAATCTATATATTCTTCTTCATTTAATGTATTATCCATGTGAGTATAATATATAAAAAATAGAGAAGATAGAGAATCAAAAATTCTAGGAGGAGGAATTAAAAAAATTATTGGAAAAAGTTTTAAGTGAACACTGATTCATTACTCCCATATTAGTTATCCATCGACTATGTGGTCATATAAATTTTCATAAGATTAATACTAGGTTCCTTCCAAAAAATTCATAAATGATTTAGCAATTTGTGTTTTTTGAGGAATACAATTAGATAAAAAAATAAATAATTGATATTACAAATAGAAATAAATGGAATTAAATATGAAGAAGGAGAAGGATTTACCACTACATGATTTTGGTTAAAGTGGAATTTATTTTCTATTTAATTATTTTTATAATCTATTTTTTTTCAAGTACAAATTATGAAAAAAGTTAGGTGTATAAAGATACCCAAAATGTTTATGACTTCAATTCTAAAATTAAATTTCATTTTAAGATATTTCTTCTTGAATTAGTTTCTTATGTACTTTGTTTTTTGAACGACCTCATTGACCAAAAATAAAAAATAGAGGAATAATCTGATTCTATGGAGAATTCATTTTCTTAATAGAATTTAAGAATAGATTCTCTCAATAAATTAGTACTATAAAAGGGTAAAACATCCTTAGTTGGAAATTTATAAATGTCTTTCATTGACGAAAAATTGAAAAGATCAGTCCTTGAGATATAATTTTTGATGTTGTTGTTATGAAATTATTTCATGCCTTGTAGAAGTTATCAAAAGTAACAGTGAATGTCAGTTATGTATAGATGGATGTGAAAGAAAAAAAGGATTAATGAGCTTGATAGTCCACTATAATAAATTTATAAGATTCATGATGATAAAATCAGAGGTCAAATAATAACTTGAAAGTAAGATTAAATTTAGTTTAGGTAGCTAATAATTACATCCAAATTAATTGTTTGGAGCTATAAATCAACCTTAAAATCAAGAAATAGAATGAACTATATTTTCTAAAACAATTTATAAGAGGTTTTCTACAACTAAATTCTTAGAGAATATTTTTCCCCAACAAGGACACTTATTGGTGGTAAATTGATCCCGAAACTATCTAGAAAATCCTTCACCGTGGGATCACCAAAAAAGATAGTCTACTATCTTATTAAATTAGATAATATTGGATCTCCATTTTATAGATATATAAGATAAATATAAAATTATTTAATACAAACAGTGTGTGAAAAAAGTGGGATATCCAACATAATATTATTGGAGGGGTTAAGTATGTCCCATAAATATTTCCCTCTTCCAAAAATTACGAAACGTATAGGTACAAACCCAAAATATTCCTGATTTAAAATCTAGATAGCCTACACCTATAAGAAAAAATTCCAGATTTATAAGAATACACTGGTTATTTAAAAAAATTTAGCCTTTGGTAATTGATTTCTTGAAAACGATTTTACTATGTACATCTTTTAAGAGACCAAAAAATGGGACTAAAATATAAATAATTCTATATGTCAACTTAAAATAAGGAAACAACACATATGAAAAATAATTTATCTAAAATTAATAGTTATGAATCTCACGATAAATTTGGTGAATTTTGAGACATTAGTAGTCACTACTGTAATGAATATTAGAATATAATTTCTTGGTCTTATTGACATGATGATGATTAGATAAGGCTACAATTGAATGAAAAATTAAAAAAAAATTTAGTATAGAAACAAAAGAAGAAATGTGCTAAACATAATATGCCAATGAAGTTATTAAGGAATGTAAGGAATATGTTGCACCTATTGAAAGTAAATTATGATTTTATAGTGGAATGAGATTCAACCTTGTGGTACATAATAATATTTCAATGAAATTAATTAAATTGGTATGAAATATTGAAATTATAATATCGACAAAAAAATTTGAGTGAAAATAGGATTGGCATGGTGGTTTGTACTCCTAGTGAAGAAATATAAATGTTTCCCTGAAATGGTCACTAAAAAGTGGATTAATTTTTGTAGAAGGGGTAACCAGAAATGTCACATTGAAAACAATTGCATGACAAGACTACTTGAATAAACAGAATGAGAAAGTGATAAAGATAAATCATTATAAGTTTTTAATGTCAAAAATTATTATATAAATAAGGGATCAACACCCATGAAGAAGGATAAAAAGGGAATAAATGATTGTCAATAATATGGAATAATAATTCGGAAGAGGATACGATGATAAAATAATATTGAAAAAATTATTCCATCATTTAGTACCAAATATGAGAATCAAATTTTTTTAAAAAAAATGATAAAAACCTGGAAGAAACCATTTCACATAAAGGTGATAATGTTAAGTAATTCAAGAATATAAATATCATCGATATGTTGAAAAAATTTACGCCATTAAAGATGGTCGTCTCTAGTATAAGAGAGTCATCTTATCCCAGGTTCTTTAACTAAGAAGATGATGATTTTCCACCTTTCCCATATCATTATATTGTTTTTAAGTACTCAGAATTGAATTTGATAACGTATAGAGAGCATCCCTTAAGGGGTTATTTTTTAAGTGTTCATCATTATAGATAATTATATTTTATTTATTTTTATAGTATTATTTATATTCTTTTTATTTCTAAAGGATAAGTTATGAATCTCATTCCCCTATACCGATTTTTATTCATATATATTATTTTAATTGAGAGGGTGTGATTATAAAATAAATAGGGAAGAAATTTAAATATACTTGAACAATTAGGATGTGTTTTTTGAATTATTGTGTAGGTAATTTAATTACATTAGAAATGAGATTGATCAGACCCAAAGCTTATAAATTTAGTAGTAAAATCATATTCCTATTGGTTTCGAATAGATTAGTTTTATAAATTTACCAATAGGGTTTTCTATAGTGTATTTTTTCATATATACTAATATTTGGTTATACAATAAAAAATTTATATGGTAATTCAGTTCCACCAATATATTAAAAATAAATTGAATGAATATATAATTAATAGGGAATAAAATAATGACATTAAAAAATGGGAAGAATATTTGTTTCATAAATATAAAAAATCATCTTTGAGTGGAGAAGTATTTCTCTTTGGTGTTCTAGCCTCAAATAAAGGGAAGAAGAACATTTTCATTCCTTACCAATTGTGTATACAATAGAGGTAATAGCTTTTCCCAAAGTTTATATTGGTATATATATCCATTAAAAGGATTTTATTTTATTTAAAACAACCCAAAATGGGAAAAATAATGTACTAAAAAGTGTTTTGTTTTCATTTCATTAAACAAGAGAAAATATGTATATCATGGACTTAGGTGAATTATTAGATTATCCTCCCAAAAAAGTAGATAACGAACTAACCATTATTCTTTGTAAAAATACATAGTTGTTGCTTGTAGAACATGGGTAGATAGGTTTAATGAATTATACCCTGTAAATATCAAATGATTATTTAATATAGTTTGAATGGATATGAAATTTTTCAAATAAGTGGGACAAGATTTATTGTCATCCTTGGAAGGGTGTTTAATTAGTGATGGAAATGTAGTTTTAATATAGGGAAAAAATATATAAAATATAATGAAAAAAATATTCAATAATTTGGAGAAGCTATAAAGAGTTTTGGAGAGCCCAACCATAGATTACCTCAGATATTGGTTGTTAAATTTTGGGTGTATTGTCATTAAATGATGTTTGGATGGTTTGGAGAAGCTTTGAAATCATTTAAATTAATTTTTATAAAGGTAAATTTTTTGTGTTTAATTAAAATTGGAAATGTCTCTGATCATATTTCACATCCTGTTTATATTATAACTTTTGTTGTCAGAGTGTAATTCCCCAATATTTTATTATAAATCTTCCATTTAATTTAAAAATATTTTGATAGCTTTTGTACCATGAAATAACGAAATAAAACTATCTACAACATGGTACATTATTAATATTTAGAAAATATAAAGAATATAAAACCCATAGTATATAAAATGATAAAAATAAACTAAAATTAATTACATTTTTATGATAAATAATTAATATGATATAATATTAAAATGATTTTTCTCTAATAATTTGTTTTAAATTGTTATATATTTTTTGATAATAAATAAAATTAACCCATTTAGAAATATTATTATTTATGAATTAATAATTTAAAATTACATAAATTACCAATATATATGAAATAATATTATGAATAGATAAAAATGTAATTTAAAAAAACAATTTTTATTTATATTTTTCTATTATAATTCAACAACCAAATTTATAAAACATATTATGTTAATATTAAAAAATAAAATATATCTCTAAATTCATCATGTTAAATTATCTTAGGAGTAATTTTTTATATTTTTATGGAAAATGTGTAATTTCCGGTGAATAGTACAAAATAAAGATTTTGAAAATATTTTCTCTTATGATATTTTAATAAAAAAATAGTAATGTTTATAAAATAATCTATATATAAAAAATATATATTTATAAATTAAAATCAATCAATTAAAAATATAAATTTGAATTTATAAAACCTATTTTTAACATTTTGGGATCTTATGTAATTATTTCATTTATTAAAAACTATTTTCATTCTCATGGATTTATCAAAGTATACAGTAGGAAGAATTTGGTTTTGTAATGTTGTGGAATAAAAATCAATATAATTAAGTTAATAATAAACCAATTAATCTTATGAAATTCAACATTGTTGATCATTAAATCTTAATTAAAATTTATAAGAATTAAAATACCCATTTTCTAGAAATGTTGATTAGATGTTATGTGTGCTACTTTTAATATTAATTTTCATACCCTTGAAATTTTTTGTTGATAAAATTTATTTAGTAGTTTGAATTAGTAGTTACATATTATCTAAAAATTATACTTCATTTTTAAACATTAAATTAAATTAAATTAGTTTAAAATAGTTACCATTATAATTATAAAACATATTAAAAGTAAAAAATATAAGAGTAAAATACTTAAATACATGTTAAAGACATGTAAAGAAATAAATGTTTGTGGCATGGTCAGACTTAATGCATACCTAATTTATTTTTTTCCACTTTTGGAGCCACAATACTTTAATAGTGACTTTTCTATATATATTATTACAAAAGTGTCACTCCCTTTATTTAAAAAAGGAGTAATCGCTAGCCCACTTCCCCTCACACCCCAAGACGCTTATATTTGAAAGAATTATACCCATATAACTCCCAAAAATTCTCAAACACATCATATATGTTTTTTCATCTTAAATTACACCTTCTAAATTCCACAATCAAATTTTATATAGAGCTTTTCCAAAGAGTTCTTTAAAAAATACCAATCACTAAATTTTTTATCTCTTTCCTTCATCTTCTAACGCCTAATAATATAATTTTTTTCATTATAATATATTTAATAAATATATTTTTTAAAATTTATTTTATTATAATGTTGTAAATATCTTTATTTTTCTTTTCCCATTTAGTTAGAAAAATGGATATTTCAATTGTGTGTACGTTTGTATTGCCACCTCTATAAGGTGATGTGTACCATTTTACTTCACATCAATATATATATGATTCAAAATGGGCTTTAAATAAATAACCTTTATATTAATATCATGATTTATATTTAATTATTTTTTCATAACTTCCATCGCTTCTCTCATTATAATGGAAATGAAAATATCATATGTGTGTATGTGTAGACTATTACCTCAATGAAGTGAAAAATTTTCTTTTCCATTACTCTAGTATGATCAGTTTTATCTAAATATATTAAATTATTGTTTACCACATTGAAAAATTAAATATTATTAACATGATTCTTTAATAATGATATTATACCAAAATAATCAATTTCTTACCCATACCCACTCATTGATTATATCATATTCTTATTTAATTTGGATTTTTCACCTACATAAATAATGAAATTAATTTATATCATCGATGACCATTGAAACATTGATAATTATGCTATTATAAATTGATGATCAAATAATTTTTGTTTTATTGTTATTTAAATATTATAATAACTATTAACTCATTGTTAATATACAACTAATATTTTATTATAATATCTAAAACTAGCTTATCACTGATTATGATTTCCAAAATCATAATTGAAATAATAATGAAATTAAATTATAATTTCATAAATGACTATTAAAAATATTATAAAGAACCATTAATTATCTATTAATTATTAAATTATAGTAATTTAATGAGGATCAAAATTACATGTGTGTGTAGAACTACTATGATTTGTAACATCTGATGATGATAATGAAGATTAAATAATAAATAATTGTATAATAAATGACTATAAAATGTTACTGTAAAAGATTATATATACTAATAATGTTATAAAATAAGTTATTAATATATTTTGTATTTTTATATAGGATCTTAGTTAACGCTAAATATAGCATAACTAATGGTATATGTGTTTTGCCTCAATTTCCATTCTTTTAGATTTTTTATACAAAAAAAATTCATTTATATAGTATGTATGATTCTTATTGTATATATAACAACTTGAGTATTATTTTATTAATGGTATTTTAAGTTCAATTCCATCATATATCTTTTAATTCATTTTAATTAATACATCTCTCATGCTATAATGAATTTTTTACATATCTTCATTCTTTATTTGAGACATATGGAATATCCACCAATTAAAACTTATTTTGTTGTGTATATACATCCAAATGGATTTATTTTAACCTAAATTTCATTAAATAAATATTATTTGAAAACCTATTAAAAATTCTAATCCCATGGGCTTCTGATTAAGGCGATATAAAATCTTAAATGTATATTTATAACTCAAAATGTATTTCATTTATTTTTGGTGTTTCATCATGAAAATATTTATTTCTTTTTTAGGTTCTCCAATAATAAGATTTTTTTTTTCTAGTGCACTATATGGAAAATGTATTTTTAATTTAAATATCCTTCTAGGATGAAATTATTTCTCTTAAAATATAACATTGTTGATAATTATTCCTGTCCTCCTGAAGTATGATCATAGACTTATATATCCCTGTTTTTTTATTACCTTCATTATTATCAAATCATAGTAATAACATAAAATATATTTTGTTTTTTTGTAATTAATATTATATTTTACCTTCGATTAAACATAATTTTTAAAAATATTTTTACTATATAGGTTTTCAATAATGGTATATCAACATAGCAAAAATAATATAATTTTCAAGTTGATGTGTTTTATCTTTCATTGTATTTATAATATTAATTTTGTTATGTATTTTTCAAATACATTTTATTGATATTTATTTCAAAATATTTTTTTGAAATTTTCTTTTTGGTAACCCCTCAAAAGTAAATTTTTAATGTAAAATATAATACCAGTTTTTTCAATTATGGGGGATGAATTTATCGAATCTATTTTTAATTTTTTTTCTTTTTGAACACATTAATTCTTAACGAAACATATATCTCTACATGGGTTAATTATATTATGTTTGAAATATAAATTTTTTCATGTTCTCTTGGAATAAAAATGTAAGGAGAATTATTAATGATGGATGTGTATACATACTACCATCCAATGAATTGGTTAATTATTAATATATCATGAACTAAAAATTGAAAATGGGTAGTATTCTATTCTAATGAGGGTATATGGGTAGTTTCACAATACTAAAAGGGTGTACCAGTTTTTACCATGTGACATGAAGGGAACATGATTATTAGTCTGATCCCAAAGGGTAGACAATTGTTTATCTCCATATCAAGAGTGTACATTGGTTTTTATCCCCGACCTATGAGGGTGCTTTATTTTTTATCCCAATCCCACTATGTTATGTGAGTATGATAAAATTTCATTCTCTATAATGTTATTATTTCCATATTATGCCGCATTTCTATGTAATATGATTATGTTATCATACCATTGCTCATGTTTTTTATCTGATATTTATAAATAATATAGAATAGTATATTTTTTATCATTTGATACTGTTGGATTGTTAAAGGAATATAACTTCTGATAAATCTATAATGGGGTCTCTTGTTTCATAGAATAACCCTTGACTAAGATCTATTCTGAGATGTCAGGGGTTATTTGAATGGTGACACAAAATCTTTTGGCAATATGGGGTGTAATTTACTTAACTATTACTATTACCATAGTATGGTGTCATAACCCTTTTCAATGATTCCAGATGGTTATGTGTGAGTTATATGGGTGGATTATATTGCATAATTCAATAATTATGACTTCATAGTAACCTCTTAGTTTCATTCAAGATTAAATGTATAGATAGATATAAAATTTAGACAACACATTGATTTTAGTACCTTATGAATCCATTGTTTCTCATGGGATTAATACACTATTGGGCTAGATATATGATAAATAGGACCACCATCCATTTTTAGAGTTTTATCTATAGACAATATCTAGAATATATTCTATTATCTTCTTCCTAGGTTCTATATCGTAATATGGGATTGATATAATATTCAATTTTGATTTTAATTTCTTATTCTAGGGAATTATACCTGGTATGTTTATAATCCCCCATGATTGAGATTTTTCCCAAAATAATTTTTTTCTAATGAGATAGTGCTTATGTTTGGAGATTCTCTTTGTAGATGTGGATCTAATGTGTCTTGTTTGATGGTGAATTTTTTGTGATGCTCGATAGATCCTATAAATTTAGGATGGTGGTGGAAACCGCTTTGACTAGATATCATTATTGTAATACACTTAGTGATGAAGAGTTTTATGGTGTCTGCAATCATATGGTTCCAGTGAAGTAACATATGTTAAGGTTATTATTTTATCTGATGTGGGGATATACATGTAACATATATTCTCATTTATGTGACATGTATTGTATAATTACTTATATATATTTAGTATATATGTTTTTTGAATTATAGGTATGTGTATATTTTAAGTTGATATATGACAAGGAATCTCATGTTGTGTGATATTTTATAGTATTTTGAGTCATTATCCTTGGGAATATTTGATGAAATCATTGTGTGGAACACTTAGCTTAATTCTATATCAGGTGGGCCCATGTAGGATAAGTCAAGTCAATGTGTTATAAAATGAGGTTTTTTATAAGAATGTTGTTTTTGGTTTGTTTTGAAGTTAATATGGATGGTAATTTAGAGAAATTGTTTTAATTAGTATCTATATAAGATTTTAATTCATGTAATCCAGTGATGGTGATGTGTTTTTTTTTCACTAGTACTTTGATAACCTTCTTGAATAGAGGGGATATAGAAGAACCAATTTTCGGAAAGGGTAATGGTTTATGATCTATCAAAAAATATCCTTTTAATTTTAATATCTTTGATATAACTCCATATATTTGATTTCAGGACCAAGGTTTACATTTTTACTTGTTGCAGGTGTACATATCATTCACCAACTAGGATTTAATGGTAGGGTCCCTGCATACCTATAGCAAAGAGAAAACCTTTTATTGGTGACCATACTAGCGAAGAGAAATTGCTTATATATCCAATACTTATTATGTGTTCTTGTGTGCTACGTTCTCTAATTTGATGTGTGCAATAATCTACTATGTTCCCTCGTATTGTGTTTCATCTAACATTACATATGATATCCTATATTGTGTGGTATCATTTAAATTATGCTACCATCTTTTTTAGGTTACACCTGACTATTTTATTCCACTAAGGTTAGTAGTGTGATATCCAACAAAGGTGTGTGTTCTACTATATAGTTTTATATTGTTAATGAATCAACTTTTCAAATACTCAATCATGTATCATTCATGATCCTTATCTTGATTATATTTCTCTCCAAAAATAAAAAATTTAGTTTTTTTATAGAATACGTTAGTTTTTTATATTTTGGTAGAGGATTCATATGTATTGAGCATATTTTGTTCCTTTAGATGTCATATGCCTACTTTTTTAATGAGGATACCTAGGTCCCAGGGAAATATTAGTTGAATTTTACTTTATGACTCATGTTTTTATTTGGTTCATACTTTTATAGACAGGGTAATGATTTGTGTGTTGACCACACCATATAACATAATGAGGCACTAGTGGGAGATTTTTTTTCCAGATTCATTGGTTGAACTACTGAACTATGGCTTGATATTTTTTATTTTTTCCAAGAAAGAGATTTATTAAAGGAAGTTGAATTATTAAAATGGTGGTGAAACCATGATTTTGTTTGTGTCTATTAGAATATATATCATGGAGTATTCCATGGACACTGTTGAAAACCATTTATTTGAGATAGTGATATATTTGGTGTATTTAGAGAAAGAGTTTGTGATTTATGGTTGTTTGTACATGTAACACTACTAATAATAGAGAATTTGGAGTGAGAATTAGTAGATGGGTATTTTTTGTTAATAAATACCCTATTTTTCCTAAAAAGATAACACAACTCCATAATACATCAAGAGTGGTGTCATGGTTGTAAATCCATATTGAATATAGTGTTCAAATTAGTTCTAACCTTGTTGTGTCCCCATTAAAAATGTGGTGTTATTTTATGGAAGTGTTAGTGGTTTCAATGATTTCGGAGATAAACTATCCATTTGTACAATCTTGTGATCTAGTTCTACAACACAACATCTGAGACACCACCCACCTATACTCTGTCCCTATAAACATAAAATATATTTTCATGGGGACCATGTAGGGGTAAGTATTAGAATAACATGTAGGATATCCAGAATTTAATAATATAAAAAATTCAACAAGTCACCTCACAAACACGATGGTACCATACGGCTTCCCTAAGAAAATGTTGGAAGATAAAACACTTGATGAATAAACTACTACTTTTCCAGTAAAGAAAAACACTATCCAAACACTTACTGGAATTTCAGGGATAACCCATAGAACATTCGAATAACCACTAAATGATGACTTTATGATCAAACCTCACACTACAAGGGATGTGTACTCACTCTCTATCTTCCTATGGGAAAGCCAACTATCTAATGTTCACCCTTAAGTGATGTGACCTCCATGAATATCACAATATTGATGATTAAACTCTATTATACCATAATTGGTAGATTCCACTAAGAAAAATAATCATTTACATAATGGATCTATTACAGGAGATCATTTTAAGAATGAATAATTCACCATGAACTATATCTTTTTCCACCATGTCACCATTGTCCCTATAATTAGTGACAATACACTATGTTACCTATATGCCATCATTTCTAGAGTGAGTCCCCATATAGGGGAATCATAAATGAATGTCAAAATCATAGTTACTAGCACTAGAAATCCCATAAAAAGGGGAAACCCACACCCTACATCTTGGGGAAAATATTTGTGTGGTAAATTATATCATTAACCACTCTAACACCCAAGATAAAATCACTACATACATGATTCACTCAATGTGTTTAAGATCAACCATCAAGGAGAGAGATATTACTAAACTAGAACAACCCATATACAAGATGGTAACACACCAAAATTAGAAAAATAAAGAAGAATATTCCTCAAAATCCTTGGAGCATATTAATAGTACATGAAGAAATACTACTAAAAATTCCATCATTCTTCATAAACTATACGTCTTATGTGGATCCGCATCTTGCTATAGAACACAAAAAATCTAAAGGACGTACCATCAACCAACACCACACCATATCTGTCACCACCAACCCCTAGTTATTATTTTTATACCAAAACTACATTAATGATAAAATTCCTTAGAAAAGAATAAGATAGTCTGATGATGTAAACATTAACATCTATGATTAGGTCAAAGTGTTCCTTATGTGGAAGCACTTAGAAAATGTTTCTTAAAAGATATGATATGTACCCCACATCACTAGGAAACACTAACATTAATCAAAAATGGAAAAAACAATTATTCTTCCATAACAGAATAATAAATAATTGTCCATGCTTGTACATCAAAATTATCATTCTACATTTTCATCAAAATTGATGCTCTGATTAAATGGATCATCGTGATTACACCTTCCACATTGATGCATACCATGAAATAGAAACCAAATATGAAGTGAAAAAAGAGAGGAAAAATCACTTACTCAAAATAATGTAGGCTATAAAGGGTTAAATAAATAATGATCAATCTTTTGACTCCCTTATCACTTGAATCCACACAGCAATAATAAGATTTTAAGGTTACGTCTATATAAGAAAAAAAAATATCTCTATGTAACAAATATTCATTCAAGGACCATGAATTTTACTGTAATTAATATTTTATTAGAAATTAATTAATTTAACACCTAAATTTATGGGTTTCCATCATTTTTGGGCCCCCTACCACTATAAAATTTCCTAGGGTTCTACTCCCAAAGAACAAGATAGGGTTTCATAACCCAAATTTTGACCGATGTAATAGGTTCCACTATCTTTGTTAATTCTATGCATCACCCCTAACAGATAAATAGTGCAAAACATGGGAAAAATTAAGTATTATCCCTAAATTAAAACAACTAATTCTTTTAATAAGAATATAGCCTCACTATAACATCCCATGAAGAAATTTAGTCACAACAGACAAATTATATTTTTAAACCCATCTCCAAGATGAGAAAATTGGAAAACTCCAATAAAAAGGATAATAAATATAATATAACATATATCCATGCTCTAGTAATTTACTTATAATAGACTCATGATGGACCACCCATGTATACAATATGTTCCTATAGTATATGGTGTGTGTGTTTCATGAGTACCTTGTCATGTATCCTAATATAAGTTGTGTAATTTAACCTAACATGGCATGTACCCATATTCAATGTACATAACATGGGATTTGTATACATGTATTATAAACACTATATTATATAACCAGTGTCTTATATGGTGTTTCCATATGTCCAACACACATTTTATCCCCAATCCACGATTTTTGTACCATGATTTGTACCTCTAGTCGTCTTTTGATGGGATCACCTCAATCACCTCTATCGGTTTCAATTAATTATCAACAATGGTCAAAGATATATCCCTTAATGTGTATCTAGGAATCAATATATATGGTTAGTTTCACTAAATCCCCTATTAATTAAAATGATAATCCATTTTATGGGCCAAAAATGGGGCCTGATACCCACATGTACAATGTACCACACCTAGGTAAAAACACTACTCTGAACTCAAAAATGATGTCAAAATTTCCATATATATTTCTATTTAGTTTATATAAATGTTTAAACCCCTGAGAAAAAATAATATTTCATTAATTATACATTAAATATCCTCAATAATATATTCATCATAGAATCCCCATAAACAACATCAAATGGACAAAAATCAAATCTTAGAATTAGAAAACCAATTATAAAAATGTTCAAAGGTAGATTAATAGGTTAAAATAAATAATTTTTCCCTCTTATGATCTTGGGGCTCTGAAAATCAAAAAATATCTTTGTCTTCCCCAAAATAAAATAATGGTCTCTATAACTGAAAGGTTTTTCATGATGATGGGTAGCATATTTACCACATTCTTATGAATGTAATCATTTTTAAATGAGTTTTTTCTTATATATCATGGTTATTTTTATATTGGAGACCACCCTTGAAAGGAAATACACTAAATTTAGTATATCCATTGATCCATTTGTAGTATTTCCCATTATATATAAACTGTTTCATGTGTTAGAGGGGTAGGATTCCTAATAATGTAATGTAATTTAGTCACTCAAGAATCTTTTATCATGGGGTTTGGGGCTGACATATTTTGTGTATCTGAAAGTTTATGAATGTAAAATTTGGATTGTTATGGTATATGAAAAATTGATGGTCATATTTTGGATCAAGATCATTTATATGAGTTGGGTACTAATTCATATTAACCTCTCCAATATCATTCATGAAAGTTTGGTGAAAAAAATATTTTATCATAATTAGTGGATTCCCACCAGTTGTAGATCTTGTTATGGATAAATGATTCTTATTAATTATTGAGAAGTGGTTAAGGTATATGGTTAATTATTATCTTCACACATAATCTAGAAACGTTAATATAATTTCGATCCTTAGAGATTGTAGGTAAGATAATGTAGTTCTAAAGGAGTATGTTTCATTGATACTGTTTTGGTGTTAAGGTAGATTGCATGTGAACCACATAATGCTGGTGTATAGAGTGTATATTTTTCCATCTTGTGACCACCATGAAAAACACTTTTTAATTTTGATGATCAATGTACACCCACCAAATATAGCATCTTTAATGAAACACACTAAGGATTATATCTTTGTTTCATAAATATTTCACATTCTCTGAGGGTGTTTGACCCTTAGTATAGGATATATTTTGTGTATTGAAAATTATAATCACATTCAAATAGTTAATAAATTATTAATTAAATTATTTAGTTGAGATGAAAGGGAGCTATTAACTTTGGGTTTGGAAGGATTTTCCCTTCTTTATCAGTGGTATAAAAAGTTTTCATAGAGCCTTTTTCTATAAGGATAAGGTAATTGAATGAGAATGAGATGATGATTTTGGAACTTCATTGTTTTATACCCGTAATAACTTCATATTTACATATGAAAAAGGTTTAAATAAAAGAAAATTTAGTGAGAAGAATTTTTTTGGATTAATATTTAAATAATTTTTCAGTTTTTGATCCTTAAGACTTTATTAATGGTAAAATAGAAAATTTTACCCAACAATGGACCTTTATAAAATTATCCTATAACTCTTTTTATTCCAAGGTGTGGGGTTTACCACATGGATCATCTTATAAAGAATTATTCATATAGAAAAGTATGGGTAAATGTATAATATGTATACAAACTCTATATCAAATTCTTGTAACTCCCCATGTCCTTATAATTAAAGTATTTATAAATGAGATGTTACCATTCTAAATTATTGTTTCAATTTGATTAATGGAACTGAAATTGATTAGGAAATTCATCATTGAAGATATGAATTAAATTAAAGACAGTTTATTTATTAAATGTGAAATGCTACAACAATTGCACAAAAACTAAATTTTTTACACAATGAATTATAACACACCATAGATAAAATAAATATATTAAAATTTCAGAAATCAATTGGGGGAATAGATAAAAATTTAAATCTCAATGCTTTCAAAAATACTGGAACGTCATTTAACTGGAGGATCACTATTTTCTAAATGAGACCATAATGAGGAAGATCACAATGAAAAGAGAAATAATTATACAATATCTATATCATAAAATAAAAACAACGTCACACATAGAGAGATTTTAATGAAAAAATGATTCAGTAAGTATTTATATTTTTATATGAACAATATATGGTCATTGTAAATATTCTTTAGAAAATATAGTCCTTGAAGATATAGTCATTGCAGATATAGTCATTGGTCATATATCCAATAAGTGTACTGAAATCGTGTATTGTTAAGTAGCAAATTTAAAATAATGTAACTTATAATGAAATATAAATATGATATTAAAGTATTATAAATATATATTTTTTGTTATATATAAATATAACCATTAATATAAAACAAGAAATATATATATAATTAAAATAAAAAAATAATATTAATTTAGTAGTAAAATTAAATTTTACAATATAAATAATTAATATCTACAATTTTTGTTAAAGTATTTATAGTACAGAAGTAATATTTTTATAGAATGGTTGTGTTAATTATTTTATATTTTTTCCAAAAAGATCAAAACAAACACATTGAAAATATTGTTATATATTATCTAATTATTTTTCACGTTTTAATTTATAAACATATATTAAATTATATTAATAAAATATAATTTTTAAAAACATCATTTTTCCAATAGGAGAAGTGTTCTCTATATTTTGTGTTTTTTAAAATATTAAATAAAAAATTTATTTTTAATTTCATAATTTAAAATTCAATATTGAATTCCTCACATATAAACTATATTTGAATAATATTTGGATCTTTTTATTAAAATATTTATTTTGGTTAAAAATTACGGTTTTTAAGAAAATTATAATTTTTATGATTCTATAATTTGGTACGAATATCCTAGAATATTAAAAACATTTTAAGTAATAAGATATTTATTTAGAGAATAAAATAATTAATTTTATAATATTATTTAAACTTATAAATCCTATTTTCAAAATTTTTAAGTCTAAATTAAAATACTCCTTTAATAAAAGTAATGTACTTGGTCTTTCCTTTGAATCAATAATTTTTGATGTGATATTAGGTTTTTTCATGACTTGAAAGACTCTTAAAATATAATTAATTTATTATAAATTAATATATTCCATCAAATTAGTTTAAATGGTAATTCATATCTGATATATAAAAATAAAGATTAAAAATATTTTTTCCTGAATATAATTTTTAGGAGATTATATGAACCTATTTGTAAATTAAATTTAAAAAAATTTAAAAAATTTAAAAAAATTATTTTATAAATTTTTCTTAAATTATATATTAAATGGTTAAAATTATGTTGACGGATAAATATTAATTTTTTAACTAAAATAAGTTACTATGCTTAGAATATAATTTCCAATGTAAAAGTAAAATACGGTAAAATATGAAAAGTTAATGTAAAAGTCCTTGAAAATTTCACGTTTGTCACCAAAATATGTGCTTGGGGTTATTTTATCCCCAATATCACTTTTCCTAATCATTTTTCCAATTTATTTAAATAACACGCTAAATAGTTACTTTAAATTTCTGAAAATGTATGGGTGATATCCAAAACTACCATTCTCTTCACTTATTAAAGGATAAAACATACATTACTTCAAAATGAAACTTCCCCTCTAATTTCACCGTTTAAATCTAAAAAATTTATCTTAATTTAATCTTATCTCACTTTTAAAATCGGTTTGTCACTATATTTTTGCATAACTCCTTCATTTAAATGTATAATTCCTAGATAAAATTTGAACACGTGATGTGAGTATCCACATATTCTTAGTGTTTCATTCCCAATTTTTACTATCATAACCATCATTAAACATAATAATATAAATAATTTGGTATCTTTATTAATCATATATTTAATTTTATTAATTAAACTAAAATTATTCATTCTATTCCATCTGTTATAAAAAATAGAGATAATTATTCACGTGTATGTGAGGATTACAACCCCCACAAAGTGATGATTTTTTCAAAATAATCTATCAATGATGGTATCAAGTATGGATTTAATGAATAAATATGTTATTAATTTCAAAAATAATATTATGGAATGTAAAAATTTTCATATATGATCATTCCTTCTATTTATTGAGAAATGTGACCATTATTCGTGACTGTGGCGGACTACCGCCTCCATGAAAGGTGATTTTCTTTTATAATTACCACACATTCTGGATGGTTCTTATAATAGATTTACTAAAAATATATTAAAATTATAACATGTTTAAACATATGAATATTTCATTCTACAATTATCTAAAAACATTCGTTAAATCATGAAATCATTATATAATATTACAGTTTGGGATTGTTTTACCTCCAATGTGAATGATATTATAATGTATATTCCATTAATGATTAAGGATTTTAAAGTAATTATACGAAAATTTTATAAAAAATAAGATATTTATTATTTATTATTTTATAAATTAGTTATTAATTATTAATGTATTTATTAATATATATTCTTTTGATAATTAAAAACATCAAAACTAATTTATCATGTTTTCCATTTCACAAACCGTATTCATTTCAATTTATTGATGAAAATATAATTTAGGAATATTTGGAGAATATTATTCTTTATATCTAGAATAATTTGTTGAAGAAGAATACGAAACAACTTAGTATGACTCAACTTGATTACCATAACTTTTTAATGAGATGGATAAATGGATGTGTTAGCATTCATTCATGAAAATAACTATAACAATGTAATATATTTTCAATTAATTATGTTAAATAAATTTTATAAATGGAAATAAATTTGATTAAAACATTAAATTAAGTAAATAATTTTGTATTTTTCAATATACATGAGGTTAGAGAATGTTCATGTTAGTGAAAACTCAAGGTATGGGGTTTGTTACCTCAAATCCATCTCTGTAATATATGTTTTGTATTACGGACCAAATATATATTATGTGGTGTATATGTTTCCTACTTGAGATATTATATCATAAAATAAATTTTAATAATGGTAATATATGTTAAATTTTTGGTCACTCCCATTCAAAAATGTTTTATACACCTCGAGTTGTTAGGGTTATTGTTAACTCAATTGATATTCATTGTGTAATAATTGTTCTTCTTGAACATAATTCAAATAAATGAGTAAAGTCTTCCCTATGATTGTAGTATGTTTTATTTTTCCTTTCATTTTTATGATTTTGTTTCCACATAAATGCATTTTCTAAATTATTTTTATTTCATAACCTATGTTCTCTATAATGAACATTAAAATATAAAATCTTTTTCTTCGAGTTTTGTAGTTTCTTTTGAACACTGAAAATTGTTATTATAATTATCAATTGATTAGTCATTTTATATAATGTTATATTTTACATTTATATTGGAAATTATATATTGATTCAAACCTAACAACATGATTTTTTTCTCACCTAAATGTACAATGTTATCAAGAACGAACCTACATTTGTTAATTAGATCTTTGTTTTATGTCTATATTTTCCTTATTTTCACTATTCTAATATATTTTTCAGAAATATATTTGGGATTATTTCCAGTTATTTTAAAAAATATAGTTACCCATTTTAAGATGTAAAATCTAATACAATTTTTCTGAGTTGAGATTACCAACAAAGGTATTTCAAAATATTTTTCACCAGACATTTCTTCTGATCATCTTTATTATTTTTCAAGGAATAATTTTATATAGTTTTTTTAAAAGGTAAATGTTTTGAATTTTTTCACTTCATATTTTTTAAAACTAAAATTTAAATTGACCTGTAACATTATAATTTTATGAAATTATTTAAGATGATATCTTCAAATATATTCCATTGGAATAAATATTTCTACCACATTATTCATTTTATTTAGATCATTATCCTAATGTTTTTATGGTTTATAAAATAAAATAATATATCTAATATATTTGAAAAGTGTATCTTTTAAAATGATTTCAAAATATTAAATATATTTCTTATTTCTACTATATATTTATTTCCCAAAACCCCTAAATATTATTTTTCATCTAATTCATTTTGATTTGAAATATATTATGCTTGATCAAGTATGTTTGTCAAATGTAAAGATCCTCCTAATTTCTTTGGGTGTATTTTATAATTTCTTTCTCTTTTAGAGAATCATAAATCACTACCTTTGTATTGTATAATCATTTTTTATATATAATCGCAAATTCTGTTATAATTATGTTACTCTAATAATACCAAGTTCTTGATTACATTGATTGAAGGACTCTCACCTATATTACAAAAATAGATTTATTTGGCATAATTTTTATCTTAAAAGTAGATATATATTTTTTATAATGTATGTATCATATGCGTTCATATATTAATTGAATGGAATTTACCTAGAATGTTACACAATTTCATTAGAAATCCATTCATTTTCCATCAGTTTTGTATGCTATGTTTATTGATATAATAATGAATTACTTAGTTATTATATTCTCTTTGATAAGGATATAAAACAAATTTTATTTCAGTGGGTTCCTATATCTTATGAATTATCGATTGTTTTTCATATTGAAGACATAGGTATGGATACTGTTGTTTAGGGTCCTTAATTTTCCCTCTAATGCATTGGGTAAAAAATTTTATCTCATGAGATATGTATTTATACATATGTTGTAATTTATAATAATAAAGGGAAAATATGGTGTGGATCATGAATGTTATGTTCCTCATACTAATATATATTCTATTTCTAAACTATGATTTACAATTTTAAGATAATTCTAAGGACTATGTTATGCTCTCATGCCCCTGATCACTATTTTGATTCTTATTTTGTTTTATATCCTGATTTTTTTCATGATTTATATCCTAAGATTTTTTTTAAATGGTTTTATTTTGTTTCTTGGTTATACAAATATTCTCATTTTTTGCTCACTTATAATATTTGATTATTGTTGTTTATATCAACAATTTCTTGGTGTTTGATCTCACCCTTTTCGTAAATTTCAGCTTCCTCTGAATATGAAAAAAATGGAAATCAAATATATGTCTATAATGGTATCATATGAGAATAATTCATTGGAGTTTTTCAAGACATCATACATATTAATTAGTTTCTCTCACTATTGATAAAAGTTCCACTAGCTAAAGGGAATGAGTTTTGTTAATTGCTTTTTTATCCTAATTTTCTAAAACAATAAACCACAAATGTATTTTTAAGGTAATTTAATGAAATATTTTCTTTATGACATGTAATTTTTAGGGGTAAATATATTTACTCTTATAATATATTTCATAGTAGGGTTTAGATATATTTAGAGATTAGTTTATCATCTGTTGAGGCTAATTTGGGAGTCTGAATTGTCATAAAATCTTGATAAGTTAAAATTTATCCTAATTTCAATGTTGATGATAAGAAATTAGGTTATATGATGTAATATAAAAAATATTGGATTTAGGATAAGACAAATTTACATAAAACCCTTGTGTAAATTATAAGGGTTATATCTAATTATTGGATATCATCATGAAATTCTGGTAAAGTAGAGATCCTATGGTTTTCCAATAAAATAAATTCAAATATATATAATTTTAAATGATTTAAGGAATTTACATGGTTATAACAATTGGTAATAACCAAGAATAGGGTATGTTAGATATTAAATTGACCATGTTCTAGAACATGATAATTAATCTTGTTTGCATACCCAGCTAGAAACTCCTAGGGGATATCTTTTACATAATCACTTTATATTTTTAAAATTATATATATTATATATATTTTTATTTATGTTAAAACTATATATTTTATGACATATTATTTTCAAATAATGTTAATTCCTTTGATATCCAGTGTTACACCAAACACCGAGTTTTAGAAAACTATAATATACTTTTAAAATTATTATTCAAACATGATAATTATAACCCAACTGTTAAAAAAGAGGATATACGTATTAATAAATAAAAAAACAAACTAAAATATATTGTTTAATCATGAAAAAATAATCTACTTGTTTATTACAAATCATAGTGATAATCTGTTGAATGTAAATAAATGTTTTTTATGAAAATTTTTTTCTGCCCATTTATTTTATATCTTAAAAATTAAATTATTCCCCATTGGTAAATTATTTTAAAGAAAAAAATATATTAAAATAAATTCATTTTAATTAATATATTATTATTTTAGAATCAATGATAAAAATAAATATAGTTCTATGATTTAAAATGTCTTTTTCTAAAATGTTGTTTCGTAACTTTCTGAACACTTATGTTAAAAATAGTTTTTACATAGTTTTGAATATATAATTAAAAAATAAATATTTTATTTTTTAAATTAAAATTTAAATATTTTTTAGGTTTAATTTTTATTAATTTTTTTTAAAAGTTTTATTTTTTAATGAATACTGAAAAAGCCTAATTTTTATAGAAAACATACTTTTCATTTAATAAAATTGTAAATTAAAAAAATTGTTTAAAAATAATATTTTTTAAATAATATTATAATAATTCAAATATAGTTTTTTTAATCAATACTATGTTGAATTTTGATATAAATGTTTTTTATAACTATGAATTTTTTTTGGAAAACCTCTTTTTCATCGCAGCTGTGGTTTTATTTTAAATTAAATGATCTCACTTATATGAATGTAATTTGAGGAAATGGATTCCATTTTATTAATTATATTAATTTATAATATATAATATAGTAAATTTAATTTTTTCTCATAAAAATTCTAAAAATAGTAAAAATTAATTATGATGGTTAGAATTAAAATTGGGTTTTGCAAGCTAATAAAACATGAATTAAAATTAATTTTAAACATTCATTGTGCCTTTAATTAATAATTTGGTTTTAATATATATAATAATAGGGTAAAAAAGATTAAATAAGTATGATTTTATTTTTATCATTAATGGAAACATTACTTAGTTAAATAAATAGAGACTTGTAATTTTAGGGAAAACTAACAGGTAAAAGATAGAAAAATTATTAGATTTTGGAATAGCATGTATGAAACATGTTTACTTTCATGAGTTAGAGATTACTATAGATGATATAAAATTAACACTCCATTATTTTTCAATTTTTTAGGCACACAGAATGATAGTTAGCTCCCATTGTTTAATAGTTTCTGGTATTTACAAATATGACACTCATCCACCATTACAAAATTCACCTCCTACCATCACTTATTCACCAATTAAAAGTAATTTGGATTAAAAAAATTGAAAAAACACCTCTCAAAAATCCTTATACATGTTCTAGGGCTTCTGGTCATCACGAAATACCGACATTGGGGTTCATAATAAGAGAACCAAAGGAGGTTGTTCTATGTGAAGGTTATTGTTTTCACTAAAGTATTTATTTCCAAATATTATCTCACCATATTATATAAAATCTTAATGATTGAAATATAATAAAAAACTTATATAAAATATATTGAGATTGTGTTATGTATATTTATTAACCTATATTTATCTTCTCGTTCATCAAATCAGAAACGAAACTGTTAATCTTGGGAATGATGGACTACCACCTCACGAACTGATGTAATACAATTTCCATAACCATATCCCAAGGATATATATTGATATATTTTTCATAAATTTATAATATTTATGAAATAATTATACTTATTTTATTATAACATCACTTATAACTTCGTACATAGCCTTCTTTCGGAATATGATAGTGTCTATCGTGTGTATGGAGGGTTACCACCCCACAAAACAATGTCATTTATTTTTAAATTATGATTTCAATTGAAGTTGATAAGGATACCTTTAATAACTATATGAGATATATATGACATCATAATGAATATTTAATAGAGACATATATTTTCCATTTTTTCCATCTGTGGAGAAAATGGAAACAACTTTAATGTGTATATAAGGTCTGTTGTCTCCAAGAATAATGTAATTCATTAGTTATATTTAACATTTAAAGAATACTGTTAATAGGTATATAATGTATATATATTATATTTATATCATGGTTAAAATTCTATATATGATATAACCATGATCAATTTAAAAGGAATGAAATTTGAAAACCAAAATATACATGAAAAACAAGGTAATTATTACCCAAATTGTAATTTTAACAAATAATTTTTAATAAATGGGAAATAAAAGGTCATAAGTAAATAATATATGATACAATATATATGTCTAATGTTTTTTAATATATTTATAAAATATTCATATTCATTATACATGTGTTTTGAACATATATGATGAAATTCCATACTTGAGGTAAGGGATTTCTAGTCCATCGTTAATTTATGAGAGATATATGTCATATTCACAACTCATTTATTTTGGGTGGTGTGATTATTTTCCCTTTGACATTTTATATTATAAATTCAAATATTTTAATGATATTGGAGGTTTTATATTATATTATTATTTAATTGGGATTATGATACAATTTTTTCCAAAAGTGGTAAGGTATTTTTATCTCACTTTTATTTCCCTAGGACATATACCATATTCATCAATTATATATTTTGTGTGGTGTATATTGTATGATCATGGGAATCCATTAAGACATATTCTTATATATATATATATTTTGGTAAGTCGCTTTAATGTATTTAATTAAATGTTTATTAGGTTTCTGAGGAGTCTTGAGGGTGCTCTATGGGTTTGGGACAATAAAGAGGGGAGAAAGTAACCATCTAGTACATACTAATAAGTTGGTACAAAGATAGTTGGTGTTTCTAGAGGTGGGGATCCTGGTTTATGAAACCATGAAAAGGGGAATCTGAAACCATGATGTCATGGATTGAAACATCCCGAATGGTTGTCACATGGTTTGACAAACCCTGCGACCTCCACAAGAGACCATATAGTATTTCCCCCTCTTGGACAGAGGGTGGCACATCGTTGGTTCATAGCCGGTGCATGATATGGACAAATGTTTGACCAAACCATGATCCCATTTTGAAATTTGGTTTTTTACTGCTTATTTACCATAGGAATTTCTTTTTCATCACCTGAATTTCATCCTCATTTCCCCTATTATAGACAAGGGTAATGAACCCTTCCTCTCAAACATCCCAAGGATAAGTATCCTCTATTTTTATGTCATTTTGAGAATCTTTAGTAATGGATCAAATCTTAATTTATTGTAATGTTTTTATTTGTTATATTTTTTGGTATTACGTATTTTGTAATCATTGTTCTTATTCTGAATACCTAAAACCCTTTTTGTCTATCGGTTTCTAGGTTGAGGTTTTAAAGGTGGTTTGTTTTTGAATAAAATGCAATGGTTGAGCATGTGGATGTCTACGGAATTCTGGTAGGCCATATAAAAGTTATATCCCATAGTAATTTTAATTTTTTATGTGTATGTTTTTATTATTTAATGCCATGATTTTATTTTGGTTTCCCATGGTATATATTATGAATGAGTTGGTTAATTAATTATCTGAACCACTCATGATCCACATGGGAGGAATTGAGGTTTATTAGACAGGTTTAAGGGCCACCCATGTGGTGATACACTTCTAGATCCTAAAACATAAAATGTAAATCCTATAATTGAATTATTATGAGATAGATCCCATGATATATATTTTTACATGTTATCTGGAGTTAGGAAATATAATTAATTGAAATTGTGTCTTGTTTTTAACATGGAATAAGGGGGGTCTTGGTATAATATAAATGGGTTAAATGTATTAAATTTAGTGTAATAAATGAATTATGGGTTATAATGGAAGTGTGTAAATAAATTAATGGACGTAAATGAGGAATATGTTTAATTGTATAATATATGAATGGGAAAATGGGTTAATAGGAAAAGGGATTTAAATATAAAATATCTAATGGGTTAAGAAATAAAGACATAATTTGTATTGAATGAATTATAATGGTAAATGATAAATGATAAATGTGATTAATGATTGTTGTCTGTGTTGATGAATTTTTTATGGATAAAGAAGCATTTATACATGGCTTAGTGGTAAGTGTGGGTATTGGACACGAGGCTCAATTTCCATGGGTCACGTTAGACAAACACAATAAACCCCACAATATAATGCCCAAGATAGGGAGTGAGAATGATTCTCTATACCCTTATTGGTTTTATGTGATCTGACTCCCTGAACTGAGGCTTCGAGGTAATTATTACCTTTTTTGAAATTTATTCCCAAAGTATATAAGTTATAAAACATTTTCAATCATTCATTGTTTATTTAACCAGTTTAGGTCATTGTGTATTTGATTGAAATGGTTAACCCATAGAACCAACAGTTAATGTTGAATTTGTAAACATTTTTTATTTATGTCTACTAGTTTATATAATTTTTATATTTTTATTCATTATGTACCTACATACAATATTGATTTAGAATTGATATTTTTTACACACCATAGGTAGTGGCCTAATGAGTTTTACTCACACCCTGTATAGTCTTCTATTGGGTACCCAAGCATATTTCATGGATGCAGGTGAGGAAAATGGCATGGTCCCTATGCTGGATGGTGGATATGGAATGAGATATTCATAGAATAGGGATATAAACATTGAGTTAGGACCTTTTTTTGGTATTTTTCATCTTGAATTTATATTCAGTTTTCTATAAACGTGGAATTGTTTGACATAACAAAACGTTTTAATTTTTTGGTTGTGGGATTATGTCTTGTTTTTTGAAATGGACTGTTGATTAATTTTTACTGGTTATATTGATTCCATTATTTTATACATTATCTATAATGTATTACTCAGATAAATAGGTCATAGTCACACCATATAATCTTTTAGACCCTTTTTTAAAGTCAACAACCTCTCGCATGTAGGGAGTCATGCTTTTGGTAATGTCGTGACCCTACTTGGGGCATTTTATTTTGTAGCTATAGGTATTGGGATGATAAAACATGTTATTAGGGTAATTTTTTTCATTTGTTTTCTAACTATTTTTAAATGGTATAGGGTAGAATAGGTTGAGATGGGCCTTTCCAAGGAGGTCAGGCATGGGAATATCTAACCCATGTATGAGGGAAAACCCATGAAACCTAGGTGGTACTATAATTATTCTGGTTTTTCTGTTAATATTAGATGATATTTTTCCATTGGTCAAATCATTTTATTCGGCGATGTGACTATTTTATGGTATTTTAATCATGGATGAAATGGAATGTGTTTATACATACATGCATCATTTTAGGCACCTAGGGAAATATCTGAAATTCATCATGATAGGAATAGACATGGGAAAGTCATGTGGTATATGAGGGATGTGGTTTTTATTGATAAAAGAGAGTATTATTTTGAAACAACTATGAAATATTTATGTTATATGTTTTGATATATGTGTTTATTATTATATAGGGATACTATCATGATGATGGGTTCTAGTATGGTGATAGTATGATACTTTTGAGAATGTACCACTAGTAGCATAGATGGGAACCCCATTGATCCTAGGTAATAAATTGAAATATAAACTCAATGAGAACATTTTGTATTTTATGAAGATGATGGAATGGGACCCCGGGAGGGTTGTACCGAGTATTTTTTACATAACTAAAGAGTTTTGTTGCATCACCCTCTAACATTTTTTGGAGAGGGTGGACTTGAGGTAGCTGAGCTCTAGATAGAGTTCATCCAGATGGTTTTGGATCCCTTTGAGACTCTTCTAAATAAGGGAGTCATGTTGTTGGCTTGTATTTTTTGAGAATTGGTAAAGACATGGTGGGGTATTCTTGTTTAGACCGAGCATGAAGATGGTATATTATTGAATGATTTATATAAATAAGTTTATAGAACATTTTTTTACATAGAACTTATATAAAAAGAATATTGTAATGTTTTTTGAGACTGGCCAAGAGACCCATGATAGTTATTGATTATACTAGAATATTCCACGACATTCAATTCTTTTTACCACATTATAAGGTGATGAGGAAGCTAAAGAAAGATGTGTTAGGATATAATTAGATATGAGATATTACCAAAAGGAAAATATATTTTGGTTAAAGAGGTTTGATGAGGTGGTTCACTAGACCAATATTTATGTATAGAACCACAAGGTGGTTTCTGGTAGTGGACATACGGTTTTAGTTGGGTGATCTATTGGTGTGGATTCTAATAATAGGAACCAAAATTTCATGGGATTATACTAGGGAAGTTGTACAAAGAGTATTTAGGGAAGAGTCTTGGCCTCTCAATGTGGTGACTAAATGTTTTGTTTTTAGTGTGGTATGTCGGTACAAATGTGTGGTTAGTTTCTCCAACTACCAGTTGAGTGTTGAGTATGTTGTAATATGGGGAATGTAAAATAGTTCTATAGGAACCCATGAAAAAATGGTAGTGATAAAGTATTAAGGATAGTGTATAGTGCGGGTAGTGGTTGGTTATCCCATATATGGCCTGAATTTGAGGTTTGGTGGTCCATACTGGTCAGTTGCGGATGTGGTACTTCAGGAAAAGGGAGTACTTCTTGGAATAGTAGTACAACACTAGGAACTCAAACTGAAGTTTAATATGGAGTAATATTTCATCTTCAGGATGTTCATCTTGTACCTATAGTTGGAGAGGCTATACCATCAAAAGTTTAGGGGTACAATTATTATATATATAATTTTTACTGGTGAATTTTTCATATAGGATTCCCACACTCTTTTATATCTACTTATTTTTTTAAGGTGTTTGGCCAATCAGTGGAGTATATGTTTGAGTTTTTGTCAATTGATACACTATTTGGAGTGCGAGTAGAAAATATCTGGGAATGTAAGGATTGTACCCTTTAGGTTTGCAGGTATCAATTCCTATAGGACCTGACTATGATAGAAATTTTAGATTTTGATCTGATAGTGGGAATGGATTGTATGGGGTTTTATCCATCCCATATTGATTATTAATACTATAAGTAAAAGTTCAAATCTCTTGAATGTTGTAAACATGTTTACCATGGGGATTGAGTTATCTAGGAAGGTCATTTAAGGCCTATTTGTCAATAGTTGGGTGTTCTCACTGTCTAAGTGGAATGTATTGTAATTGATGATTGGGGAGTATAGTATCTTGTTTTTTATAATTTTGTTGATTTGTATAGGAAGTTTTTTAAGGACTTCTCAGGGCTACCACCGAAGAGACATGTTGAGTTTATGACTGAGTTTGTTCCTAGAGTAGAACCTATTTCTATTACACTATATATGATAGCACCAAAAAAGTGAACATAAATCTCAGATGGTGGAATTGGATAGTTAGTGGTTTATTTTTCTAATTATGTGTTTTTTGTAATATCTAGTTTTGTTTTCCAATAATGATGATGGTATTTTGCGGTCTAGAATAAATTACAATAAGATGAATTGGATGAAATTTAAGAATAAATATATTTTTCTATGAATCAATGATCTCTTTGACTAGATGGGAGGTTATTTTATATTTTCCTTGATCGAATTCAGATCAGGTTATCATCATCAAAGGGTGATACCTTATGAAATACAAAGGTATAATTTCAAGAGAAGTTATGATTTCTATGTGTATATTGTTATTCTTTTTGGTTTGAAAAATATGATTGCAGTGCCATAGACCTAATGAACCAAATCATTCACCCCCACCTAGATAAATTTTTGTATGAAATCTTAGTATACTCCAAGACTCATGAAGATCATTCCAAACCTCATTACATCATCTGAAGTGCAAAAATAGAGCACATGATATATGTCATGGTAACTATGATTCAATTCTTGATAAATAAATTGAATTTAATGGGTCACATCATCTATATGAATGTTTGTTCAGTAGACACAGATAATGTGTTGGTAGTTGTATCCTTGGATCAACCCAAGAATATTGTTGATATCAAAAACTTTTTGAGTTTTGAGGGTTATTATCGAATTCTCATCAAAAACATTTATAATTTAGCAGAACCACTCACTAGCTTGAACAAGAATGAAATTAAGTATATATGTTCTATTGAATGTGATAGTTATTTCTTAGTGTTTATGAACCAGTTGACTACAACTCTAATTTTTATCCTAGTCATGTCAGGTAAGGGGTATAACTTATTTTTGTGATGCGTCTGATATTAGTGTTGGGGTATTGTTGATGAAGGGTGATTGATTTTGGGTATATATTTCACAGTATATGACAATTAATTAATTAAATTACCCTATTCATGATCATGAGTTGGATATAGTCCTTTATTATTTAATGTGTTGGTAGTATTACTTCTTGGGATAAAGGTCTACTATTTATATTGATCTTAAAACCCTTTTGTATATCTTCTCCCAGTGTGCTTTGAATCTTCATGAATGAGTATAGGTCAAGTACATTCAGATCATAAATTTTTATTTGGTCAATACACTGGGTAAAGGAAATAGTGTTATAATTTATTTGATTTGGAAGACTCAAAATCAGTTGGTTTTGGAAATCTATTTCAGAGTGGAGAAGGATTATTTTATTTGTTGAGAAGCTTCAAGAGGATCAGGATAGACAAGGTCATATGACCCATTGATACATGGTAGTTAATTCTATTCATAACATTCGGGTAATGGATTGGAATTATTAGGATTTAGAGTTTTTTAATTTGAGGGAACATCTTGAAGGGGGATCCAATTTTCAATTGGCTATTTTTGATTATGATGAGAACATTTATGTTTGTCTCAATGTTATTGGTCCTACTAGTAAGCAGGAAGATTAAATTCATGAGTTTCATGCTTAGAATTGGGAAGTTCACCATAGTCTAACCCAAATGTATCGTGGTGTTTATAGATATTATTTTTAAAAGAAATATGAATTTCAATTATGTATCTAGTTTACAAATAATTCTAAACTAATCAGTTCTTTAGGTTAAAATTCCTTATAATCATTCCAATGTAATTAATTAAAGAACTCACTTTGTCTACTAGTGTTGGGGCCATTGTAGTTTGTATTAGAGGAAGATTATTTTAAACCTTGGGAACTGAAATTTGTAAATACTATATTATATAGCATGAACCAAATGTAGAATTTGTGTATCATTATAAAATTACAACACAGAAAAACTAGGATTATGAGATTATATATGCATAAATTTTTTAATTCATTTTTTTTATTTCACTTGTTTTGGGATTTTAAATAGTAATTCATAATGATATAATATAATCTAATGTATTTATTTATTTATAAATGGAAACTCAAAGAAGAAAAGAGATCCTCACTATTGAACATTGTATGTAGAGTAAGGATAGTCTTACCTATAATGGTATTCTTCCAATCATTAGAAGGGAACAAGTCTACCAAACAATATCATCATTTTATTATATACTATCATATTTTATAGAGATAAAGTAATAATTATCTCCATGTTATGGGTTTAGATGGATAAATGAGAACAATAGTATATCATGGAAAAATATATATAAAATAAATAAGAGAAATATGTATTTTTCCACATGTTACAATTGTGGAATAAATCACCCAGTTACATGATTAAAAGGAATGGGAGTTTTCTACAAGTGTAGAGAGAAAGGGCACAATTGTTGAGATTAAAAGGGTAATAAAAGGGATTCCAATAAAAAATTATTCAACTGTAAGGAGATGGAACTCTATGAAAATTCATTTCCTAAGCATCAAAGAAATATACCTTAATAGAGGGGTAATGGATCATGGTTATGTATATACTAATACCACAGAAAAAAGGAATGATTAGTATTCCTAGGATTTACTTAATAAATATTTTATTTTATTATTTTCTTAATAAACCCATGGAAAAATTTATCATTATTTATATAAGGATTTTACTGCATTACTTCTTCTTTATGGAATTGGAATCATGTGATGAATAGAACTGGTAATCAAGATATGTGATTCTTTAGCTTGTTGATGTTTTGTAAAACACATGAATTATAAATGATTACCCTAAATATGTGCTTCATGTTGGTATAATAATAAATATATTTTTATGGGGTAATATTGGTGCTCATGAAAGAGGTTAGTGACATGATGGTTTATGTTCTGCTATAATTATTAGATGGTTGGATTTCATGAATATTTTAAACAAAATGAGATATTAATCTTGGAAGCATGCATGTTTTTAAAAAGGTTTAATGAATATTAATGTATTATTGTGTTTGGTGTAAGACAGTATGATCTACATTATTTGGGGAAATATTATGTTAAGTTGATTTTGGAAATTTGGTGACCTTACTTCAAAAAAATTTGTCTTTGGATTTATACAAACATATTTTTTTAAGTCTCAACGATAACTACTTATTGGATGGATTAAGGATATTATTAATTAACATTATTGTATGATTTGTCATTTGGTATAACCTATTATAACAATTTTATCTTCAGTAATCAATTAAAATATGATCAAATTTCTTGTAGATTTTATTATTCATAAAAGTGCATCAAGCATAAAAAATTTCTTTAAAGATTTACATCCAAATATATGAAATTAAGTGGTTATTGGTTGAAGAACAACCAAAGAATGAGACAATGACATGGAAAGTAATCATATTAGAATATATTTTTTTCATGTGATTATAAGGATATTAAAACAATCTCTCAAATCTAGGAATAGTATTTTGGAACAAAAACATCATCTTCTTACTTTTCATTTGAACGAATCAATGGTCTTTTAACTTATCAAAAATTTTCTGTTTTGTGACGGTTAAATTTATAATGAATATGTTCTATATCACTCTCCATTAGAACAAGATTTTTTTATTCCTATTCTTTGTCTTTAATTTCACTTCTACATAATTATCTTCTCATAGTTTGGTGGTGACTTTTGTGTTTTCATTTTCCTCCATTTCAAAGGAAGTTTAATTAACCTTGTTGATGATGTGGGATTTTCACATGAGTATTTTAAAATGGAAAAAACATTATTACCAGTCACAATATTAATTTAAGAGTGTAAAATTTATTTATTTTGGACAGAATATAACACCCCAATATTTTATGGTATGTCTATTTTTAAATTTAGCTTCATCGATATCTTACATTACATAGAACAATGATCTTAAAAAATGATTAAATGTTATTATTTATTTGAGATAGATATCACCTAACCATTGGGATAAATGAAATTAGTAAAATTAAGTAAATTATTAAAATATAGTTTACATATTTTTATAAAATTAATTCATTCGTTACTAATTAATGGAAAATCCAAATAAATACTAAATGAGCATAAAGGATGTGGTTAATTAAAAAAATATTTTTATGACCAGATTGGAATTTTTTCTTAATAAATTTAATTATTCATTATTACATTATGATATTTATTAAATCTATATATTCTATATTATATTAAATTTTTTTAAATTCAACCAATAATTAAAAGGTGGAGATATGGATAAATCCAATTTTAAGTTTAAATGATATATTTTCTAAAAAAGTAATTTTCCCGCCTCCAAAGGGAAAATTTATTTTAAATATAAATTTTCAGAATTTTAAAATTTATATTTATTGGAGTAAAATCAATTTCTAAGAAATTAATTTATAAATTATTTTATGTTGAATTTTTCATATTTTTCTAAAAATATTTATGTTATTGTGAATAGTGAAAACATTGGATTTTTATAAAATTTCCAATTTCATTATATCCAAGATCAATTATTATTTTTAATTTTATATCAATGAATATTTAGAAATATATAATTTTTAATAATCTTATTATTTTTATTTTAATCATACTTATATATTATGTTGATATAATTACATTTTTAGACATAAAAATACATTTTTAATAAAATTGTTTTTTGTTACGATTTGCAGGATAAAATTTAAATTACATTTCTATAATTCTATATTTTTAATATTGAAAAATACATGATACATTTGGATTCATAGTTGCCATATTTTTTAATTATTCCTTTATAATTTTCTACCAATACGAATACTAACATAGGTAATTTTTTTACTATTGTAAGGGAAAAATTGGGTAATTTAGGAGAAAAATAAAATGATAAGGATTGTAAAATTACACTAAGATTTTCAACAATAATATTTTATGCTGTTAATTATACCGTCATCATATAATATTAATATTTTATGTATTTAATAAAAACATTTCTACAAAAATTATTATGATATAATTTCAATTAAATAAAATCAGAATATGTTACATTTATATTTTTTTTAACTATATTAATTTTAATATGGATTTGTTCAAAAATATATTCAAATATAAATATTATTTTAAAATATAAAATATTGAACTACATCAATTTGTTTTTATTTTTAATCAATAATTAATTACGTTAAATAATTATATAATGATACTACAGTAATTATTTTATTAATGAAGTAATAAAATAAATTATTCTTTTAAATAAAAATAAAATTTATCATATTCAGAAAAATATTTTCTTAAAATGGATTCATTTTTTTAAATATAAATTTCAAAAAAATACCATGGTGAATTGTTTGGTTTGGTCTAAAATAGTTGAATTTTTTGGTTTTTTCTAAAATAGTTGATGTTTTGTGAATAGTGAAATACAGTAATATACTATATTTAACATTAAAAGTTTGAAACTTTATTTTTTGAGTCACAGACGGTTTATGGATGATTTATGAACCATTTTTTCAAACTCACAACCACTAGTTACTATACTTATTCAGAAGAATCATCATTATTGATATCATTATCCAAAATAATAAATTAACGAATAAAATAATCAAAACACCCCCTCCTCTCCCTATAAATACTACCCCTCATCACCCATTCTAATCACAACTATAAAAATTTATATCTTGTCTAAATTCCTACATATTCCCTTCTCAATACATTTCCTCATGTCTAGAACATGTTTTTCTTACCAAAATACCAAATATAAGTGTCTTAAAGTGGTCATCAAGGAGACAATATTCAAGAGGTAAAATCCTCTTTCATTCACTTTTATTTTCCTTCCATTTATTTTTATATAATCATCTACCATATTTGATGTTTTATGGTAACTACCGTATAATATATATACTTTATATTTAATTTTATAATGGAATATCCATCCTCAAATATTTTCTAATTTTATTTTATTTTTAAAAATGAAAACATCTTTTGTGATGTGTCGATTCACTACCTTTGTGGATGGTTAGTTTTAATTTTCAATTAATACATTCATGGAAGGTCATAAAACCATTATAATATTTAAATAATACTTCAATATACTAATTATAATTTATATCTTATTCTCAAACCAATGTATAATCATAATAATAAAAAATTGATAGAACTTCATGATGGTTGTAAAAATCACCAAAATAAATTACGACTTTTTAATTAACATATTATTTAATGAGTAATAGAAATATCATACACCAAAATGATATATGAGATCATTTATACATCTGTATATTCTTTAATAATAAATAATTTTACTTATTGAGAATTTATTCCCAATTTACAAGAACTCCCATATATATACTGAAGGGAGCAGACAATAAAACTCTAAAATAGATGCTCTTGAAATAATGAAATTAAACATTAGAACTAATATAAATGGACATAAATGTACATAATAATATTATAATAAATAAAAATTGTTTATAAATGTTACTTAAATAAGTAATTAATGAATATAATTTGATTTTACGTGATATTAAGTACATGTGTAATGTGCTTGTAGACATAAGGTAATGGTTTCCCATCTCACTTTTTTGCATGTGAGAAATATGTATTCTTCACCAATAATTTAATTTTTAATGTGATTATAATTTCATTTCTAATATATTTTCATAAATATAATTTTATTTATGATATTAAATTATTTATTTTATAATTATTTATTTGGGGCATGCGGCTCAACTAATTATAATGTGGTAAGAGAATTCGTAACCCAATTTCCATTTTGGTGTCAAACTATTACTCATATGATTATTTCCTTTTATTATTAATTTTCAATAAAAATTACGGTGATTTAAATAATATACACATAATTTATCCATTTGTTTAATTTTCACTCTTTCATTTATAAATACTCCTTTAAATAATTTCATGTTTTCAAAATTCAAAAGAATTTTTTTTAAATTTTACTGTATGACCATATCTTCCATATTTCATGATTCCATAATTTTATGAGAAATAATTTATAAATTTAAAAGTTTATTTTCAACTAAAATGGTTTATTTTGTTATTTTTCATCTTTTAAAATATTTATTTCAATTTGATGTTGTATTTCTCCGATTAATTTCTAATCGATTTTATTAGAGTGTTTTCATATGTGTCAACACCATTTGATGGATGTTATATATAATTTAGGTTGATATAATATGACACCATCCTCCATATTTTATTGAATTTTTTATTATGATTTTGACTAGGGATATATTATTTTTATACCATTTACCCTATTTTTCTATAGGGTTTATGATTATGTTTATTATATGGAAAAATTATTTAAATTTGATAATCTAAATTAAATATAAATGATTATGTTGATTATATTTCAACCCTTTCCTATAAACAATTAATTAAAATTAATAATAGACAAGTGGGGCATAATATAGCCCCTCGATGCTTTAGTATGTCTCATGAGAAAAACAAAAATAGGTTATGGAGGAGGGCTTACCCATTTTCATATAATTCATGTTCGTGCCCTTGATGGTATATTTTAAACATCACACATTATGAATTACCTTATTAGGATATTATTTAATGATATTCCATGTGAATATTGAACTTATAGAATATTCATGGTTAAGATTCACTATCATGTAATTATTTATATATAATTATTTGATCATTAATTCCTACAAAATTATTATCAAGTTATTTATTAAATGGATTGTATTTTAGTTATTCATTTTACTATATTTTTTCTGCCTATTTATTGATGATAGCTTCTTATATATGTATACCCTTACTGAGAAACTAAGCCCTCACAATTTTTATGTTTTATTTTTCTCTAAGATATGAGGAAGTATTAAGGGATTTATATGCCAGGATATACAAAGGGGGAAATGGAATAACTAATGAAAATTATCTGTTATTTTATATTTTTATATGTAATGTGAATTCTAATTATTTATCTAGTTTACCAACACTATTACACTATGCATTCCATCAAAATGAAATTCCTTTTAATGAAAAAAATGTAATAATGTTTGGCACCGACTCTAGCCTACTAGGGTCATTTTCATCACAACCCTAGTAGAGATACCATGCATCTCAACTATAAATACATCCATTCATAGTTACTAAATGTATTTTTTCATCAAACTCCTTCTCAATTCAATTTTTTTCATTGAATATCGTAATAACATTGTTATTAACATCCTATATTGAAACCAAGGAGTGAGAAACATTGATTTTAACCATGAACTACCAAAAATATATTTAGAACAACTAGGATAAATACCCCTAGAGTGAGGTGAATCATGGTATAACAAATTAAAAAACATCCCCTTCATTTCATGTATTATCCTTAAACAAAACTTTATTTTATACCATTATCATATCATGGTATGTGAAGAAATGAAACCATTCATGAGAAAAAAAATATTTACATGGTTTAACCACATTAGGATAAATCCAAGTAGCATAAAAAAAAATTATATGTAAAAAACCCTAAATCTATTTTTTGTTACAATTTTTGAAGAAAAATCAATTTTCTTCATTATTCATTCCCATTAATAATTTGAAATCTAACTATCCTCTCATCTATAGTTTTCTCACCACTACATTGGAAGAATGTTTTCTCAACCACATGAATCAATAATTTTTTATTCATCATATGGTGTTTCATGAGTATGTAATTTCATAAACATGATGTATTAATCATTACGTTGGTATTTATAGTAAAATATTTCTCGTTTCCTTAAAATTCACTTTTACAGGCCCATTTTACCAACAATCATAAACATCTAAAAAACATTGTGAATATTTTCTATTCCATGAAACTTTTTAATTTCATATAAGTCAAAAAATTTCATAAAGCATTATAATATTTCGATAAACCTACCAACATAATGAAACAAATTTCTTAATGTATGAAAACCCTTCACTAAAATCTTTTGGAAAATTCAGATCCTTTATATCTTCATTTAGGATGTCAATCTGTTCAAAAAAATATAATCAAACCAAAACACTACAAAGAAACCATGATGGGTTTTTTATAGACATATTATAAAGCCAAATAATTCATATTTTTTATGTAATAAGAAAATTAATGTCATAAAATTCAATAATAAGGATACTTTTGTCTACATTTTTATTCTTAAGCATTACAATACACATTATTGAAAATTTTTTTGACACATTATGGGAGATAACATTAATTTTTTACAAATAATTGAAGATTTATATGAAAATTTCAATTTAACATTTAAATGTATTTGTTCTATATTATGTAATATGTATCGTTTTATTTTTATGTATTAAATTTTAATTAGATAAAAATTTGTTACCTTGCTAAAAGAAGAAATTTGAAGAAGAAAAAATTATGACTCTAAAATTCAAATAATAAAAATAAAAAACACATATGATAAGTTATGATTGGTGATTTATCAACATTAACTATTCCCCCAGTCCATTATATTCCACTCTAAGAAATTATTCCTTGATTAGAGGATTTTTCGTTTATATTATTACAAAAATATCACTCCCATTACTTTTAAATGAATCCATAAACACCTATAATATCCTAAGAAATCCGGCCTCTTATATTTGACCAAAAGTTATCCAGAGAAACCCAAAACTCAATTATAAATCCTGTAGTTTTTATTCTTCACAAAATTCATCTTATAAAATCCTTAATCAAATTTTAAATGGATATTTTCTTAGGAGTAATATAAGACCCCAGCCTTAAACCTTACTTAATCTTGAGTTATTACAAGATTACACATTGAGGATCTTTTCGGGTTTAGAGTTTTAGATAATTAGATCATAAAACATGCATTACATTCCACATATAAACAAAGTGGTAACTTAAAGATAGTATTCTTCATTAACATCAATGGAAAAATAATTAAAATAAAAAATGGATTATTTCTTGAAACTTCCTTGACACTATCATCATATCATGTACCTTTACCTTGACCTGTGAAAAACATTTCAAAAAAACATGAGATGATCATAAAAATCTCAGTAAGGGATATAAAAATATGGAAAGGAAACATGGGTACATATATAGATAAGAATGAGATCATACTTTACCCATAAAACATAAGAATTTTAACATACCTCATCAAATCATGAATAAATCATAGAAATCATAAGACATAAAGGTAACTTGAGGCATTCATAACATCCTTACATAGGGAGTAACCCTCTTGGTTACGTTTGGAATACCTATCACTGTATATTCCCTAAATCTCTTCGGAGAAACCTTAACGTTTCACTCCTTCGTGTTACCCAGTGCATTGAAGAGCTATATCGGGCTCACCCGCCCTTATTCTATCACGGAACCACCCATCTTCATAATAATTCCCAAGAACCTCACCATAATCGTATCACATAAAACATGCATAAAGGAAACATAACATTTCCACCTTTCAATCACAAGATATCAATACAACACATTGATATAAAAATATTATGAAAACCATTGTCAATACCAAAATAATAGAAAAGTAAAAAATTGTATTTATATTTCTTTTTAAAAAAAGTTATGGCTTGTAGAGGAAGCCAAATCTCAAATAACGGTCACGGTGGCGGAGAAGTCGTTGTCGCCGCATACGCATGACAAAAACATTCCCTTTTTTTGTTTAGTAAAACGCTTCGTATAAAAACAATCCTTTTGGATAAACTTAAAAGTCAAAGGGGTTTATACACCGTATAAAATAATGTTGTGTATAAAACAAAATATTTCTCAATGAATGGAGATTGAGACGAAGTCTCATACCTCGGGTCCGACTTGACTCGATCGTTCTTTAATGTCCTTAAAATCGGGTAACTCCCTATGGTTTGAGCTCAAAGGCTTCCTTGGGAAGCCTTCTGCCCAATGTGAGGCTTTAAAGAGTAAGAGAGGGAAGTGGAGAGACAAAATGGGCAGGGTTTGGCCGAGACAAAGGCTTTGTAAGTGTGGTTAAGGAGGAAGAGGTGGGGGCCTTTTATAAGAGGAGAGGAGGGGCACTCTTGGAAAGTAAAGATAAGTTACTTTATTTTAAAATGCATTTTGGATTAAAAAGGTCCCAAATTGATATAATTCGAGGATAAGGTGATAAGGGTTCGAAATACACTCATCCAATTGGTTTTTTCCATGTGTAGGTTTTATATTTTACATTATCATTCCATTTTATTTAAATCGTTAAATACTGAGGTCATCACTGCATCGTCATGATGTCATAAATAATTTTATTTATTTAATGTCTAAAAATTATAAAATAAATACTATGATTTAGGAAATATTTTTATCTTTCTAATTAATATTTATAGTCAAATATATGACTTGTATAACCCCATATAAAAATTGTTTTAGTAACATAACTCATGTTTGTGTCATTTTTACTTTAACATTAAATAAAAAGTTATTTATGTCATTTCCCAACCAAAGTGGCTTCATGGGGTCCCCAAGTTGACCCATGGATTATCTTGGTCGGCCATGACACATCCAATGAGGGTAGGACATGTTTCAAGCTCATCTCATACTAATAAAACATTATTTTTACCTTAAACTACACTAATTACCACTAATCGCGATTAAGAACTTAATTAGTTACTATTCACCAAAAAATTATTTTAATCCCATTGAACCACATTTTACTTCTTGATGAAAACCATTTATGTCGTATTTTTGAAATTCAAAACACAATGATGGACAAATTTCATTTAAACGGAAAAATCAGTTTTTATAAGTACCACTTAGTGGTTTCACTATTCATCAAAAATGGAAGTTTTTCAAAAAATTACCAAAATTTCACCCTAAGCTATATTTTATATTCCGAATTCAAAAATGAAGCCTATTTTACAAAATTCAAAACATATAAGTCACATTACTTAATTTAATAATCAATTCCCGCTGTCAAGACAAATAGCGGGTTTTTTTGAAACAATATCTATGAAAAGTTTGGCATTAGTTTATGACCAATTCCAAAGTGAAATTAATCTTAATGACCACCATTGGATTAAATTGTAAAAATATATTCTAATTTCACTTCAAAACAAATTCAAAAGATAATCTAATCATATAAATAAATTAGATTAAAAAGTAGTTTTGATGTAAAATGCAGTATATTTCACTATTCATTAAAAAAATGAACATTGTCTGAAAAATACCAAAAATTCACACAAAGTAAATTTTGATGTCCCAATCATAAATAATAAGTTTATTTTAAAAAACATAGCTTATAAAATTTTCAAAATATAGATTTAAAAATGGTTTTCCATCAAAAGGCAGTAAAACAATCTTTTAAGAATATTAGTGTATTTCATGCTTATGATTGGATTTATTTTCATTTTATGCCTCTAAAACAATATCTAATTCATTAATATACATAGATAAAAATATCTATTATTCATTACTTACATGGGATGTTACATCCTTCCCCCCTTTAGAAAATTGCGTCCCCACAATTTATTTACTTATCAAATAAATGGGGGTACTTATCCCTCATTGCATTTTCAGATTCCCATCTTGCCTCTTCCATCATGTTGATTTTCCAAAAAAACCATTACCTGCTTAATCACCTTATTCCGTAACACTTGCTCCCTGTGGTCAAGAATCTCGACCGGTTGTTCCTCATAAGATAGGTTCTCTTCCAGCTGAACTACCTCTGGACTCAAAACATGATATGGATCTGGCATATACTTTCTCAACATCGAAATGTGAAAAACATTGTGTACCTGAGATAAACTCGGATGTAAACCCACCCGGTATGCAACTGATCCAACTCTCTTTAGAATTTCATATGGTCCAATAAACCTTGGACTCAGCTTTCCTTTCTTACCAAATCTCATCACACTTTTCCAAGGGTAAACCTTGAGAAAAACATGATCACCAACCTCGAAAGAGAGATCCTTCCTCTTGTTGTTCGCATAACTCTTCTACCTACTCTGAGCTGTCCTCATGTGTTTTTGAATCAGCTGAACTATTTCTGCCATCTCTTCTACCAATTCTGGTCCCATCAACTTCCTTTCACCCACTTCATCCCAGAAAGCTGGAGTTCAACAACGCTTCCCATATAATGCCTGAAATGGTACCATCTGTATACTGGAATGAAAACTGTTATTATATGAAAATTCAACCAAAGAATGATGTTGGTCCCAACATCCCTGATAATCCATAGAGCAAGAACATAGCATATCCTCCAATGTCTGAATTGTTCGTTCTGACTACCCATCTGATTGAGGATGAAAAGCTGTACTAAAATTTAATTCAGTACCCAACGACTTCTGAAGGCCTTTCCAAAAGTTAGAAGTAAACCTGGGATTGTGGTCAGATACAATGGAGGGGGGAACTCCATGTAACCTGACTATCTCTTTAAGATACAAACGGGAAAGTTGATTTAGGGAAAAAGTATCTCGTATAGCAAGGAAATGAGCAGATTTGGTCAAGTGATCAACAATAACCCAGATTGCATTATTACCTCGAGATGTATTCGGTAATCCCACAACAAAGTCCACGGATATATTCTCCCATTTCCACTCTAGCACTGGTAAAGGCTGAAGCATCCCTTTCGGTAACTGCCGCTCTGCTTTAACCTGTTGACATGTCAAACACTTCACAGTAAAATCAGCAATATCTCTTTTCATTCCATCCCACCAGTAATACTCCCACAGATCTCTATACATCTTAGTACTGCTAGGATGAACTGAAAACGGAGAACTATGAGCTTCACATAACAACTCTCTCTTCAACTGTGAATCACAAGGCACACACAATATCTTCCCAAATCTCAAAACACAATCACTATCAATGTTGTATTCAGGCAACTTACCTTTCTGAACCACCTCTACCTTTTTCTGCAACTCACTGTCTTGCTTCTATGCTTGCTTGATTATATCTGATAGAGATGATCTCACTGATACCTGAAACAAAATAGAAGAACTTCTTGCACCAACAACTTTTATTCCAAAGTTCATCAAATCCTTAACCAAAGGATCACTTTCCAAACTCAACATTTCAAATGAAGCATTACTTTTTCGACTCAAAGCATCAGCCACTTTATTTACTTTTCCCAGATGGTAATGAATTGTACAATCATAATCCTTGATTAATTCTAGCCATCTCCTTTGCCTCATGTTCAATTCTTTCTGAGTGAATATATACTTTAAACTTTTTTGATCGGTATATATTTCACACTTTACTCCATACAAATGATGACTCAAATTTTTTAAAGCAAAAACAATCGCAGCTAATTCCAAATCATTTTTAGGTTAATTTACCTCATGAGTTTTCAACTTTCGTGAAGCATAAGCAATTACCTGATCATTCTGCATTAGGACGCAACCAAGTCCTTTCAATGAAGCATCATTGTATATAAAAAACTCACCATTCCTGGAAGGTAGTGCCAAAACTAGAGCATTCATCAATCTTCTTTTCAATTCCAGAAAACAATCATCACATTCTTTTGTCCAGATAAACTTAACACCCTTCCGAGTTAGCTTAGTCATTGGACTATATAACCGTGAAAAATTTCTAACAAACCTTTGGTAATAGCCTGTCAAAGCAAGGAATCTACGAATCTCAGTTACATTTGTGGGTCTTGTCCAGTCTTCCACAACTTTTGTTTTTGCAGGATCAACAGTTATCCCATCTTTAGAAACAATGTGACCATGGAAAGAAATTTGTTGCAACCAAAACTCACACTTGCTGAATTTCCCATACAATTTCTTTTTTGTTAAGGTTTGCAAGATAACCCTTAAATGTCTTTCATGCTCTTCTTTACATTTAGAAAACACCAAAATATCATCAATAAAAACCACCACACACTTATCCAAGAACTCGTGGAAAATTCTATTCATTAAGTCCATGAATATAGCAGGTGCATTGGTTATCCCAAAAGGCATTACTAAAAATTCATAGTGGCCATATCTTGTACGGAACGCGGTCTTCGGAACATCTTCTTCCTTTTCCTTAAGATGATGGTACCCCGATCTCAAGTCAATATTTGAAAAATACTGAGCTCCCTGGAGCCGATCAAACAAATCATCGATATGAGGCAAAGGATATTTGTTCTTAACAGTGAAATTATTCAAGGCTCTATAATCAATGCAAAGTCTCATTGAACCATCTTTCTTTTTAAAAAACAAGACAGGAGCACCCCATGGTGATGTCCTAGGATGAATGAAACCTTTCTCTAATAAATCTTGCAATTGCTCCTTCAACTCTAAAAGTTCAATTTGAGCCATTCAATAAGGGGGTTTTGAAATTTCCTTATCATCAGGAACTAAGTCAACAGTAAATTCAATTTCCGGATCTGGTATTATTCCAGGCAACTCATTAGGAAAAACATCAGGATACTCATTTACCACTGGCACATCATTAATCTGAACATTTCCTTTATTTTCAACGATGTGTGCAAGGTAACATTCATTTCCATCTTTTACAAGTTTCTCGGCCTCTTGATAAGTTATCAACAGTAAGGGTTCATTCTTGTACACAAACTGAAAGTCTTTCTGAAAAGAAACTTCCTTATCTCTATAGTCAATCTTAGCATGGTAAATAGAGATCCAATCCATACCCAGGATAACATCAAACTCTACTACAGGTAGAACAATAAGGTTTGCAAGTAGGTTCTTTCCACAGATAAGGATATGATAATTCTTATAAATTCTTTTTTCCTCAACATTCCCCCCAGGTGTTTTTACCAAAAGTTCAGGAGTCATTTCTTGAGAAGGTATTCCCATTTTACTAGAAAAGGTTTTAGATATGAAAGAATGTGTAGACCCTGAATCAAACAACACACTGGCATAATCTGAAAAAACAAACAAAGTACCTGATACAAATTCATTTGATGGCCCGACATCTGCTGAAGTAGTTGCAAAGGATTTCACAACCACTTTCTGCTTGTAGTCTAACTTCTTCCCATCACTCAAGCTCTTTGTCGGACACTCATTTACATAGTGACCCATCTCATTGCACTTATAACATTTCACTAACTGTAAATAAAATTTGTTCTTACCTTCACCTTGATCCTTTTCAGTGCAATCACGAGCCTTATGTCCCATCTTACCACATCGATAGCACTTTCCAGAATTCAGAAGACATTCCCCAGCATGCCTTTTTCCACATTTATCACAAACTCGAAACTTAGTTTTCTTACCATCAGAATTTTTTGAAGAATTCTTACCTTTCTTCTGCCACCTCGATCTCTTCTACTGTTGGTTGTTATAGAACACTTGATCATCGGAAAACTCCATTTCCACCTTCTCAGCACATCGAACAAGCTTTTCATAACTTTTAAACTCACAAGAAGCTAATTCCCTTCGATATTTTGGATTTAATCCTGAGTAAAAACGATTGATTTTACTATCAAGGTCTTGGAGAAAATTTGGAGCATACCTTGCCAATCGAGTGAACCTTTCTTCATAGGTAGCCACTGAGTCTTCCTCTTGCCTCAATTCCAAGAATTTATTTTCCATCCTAAGTCGAACAGCCTTAGGAAAATACTTCTCAAAAAACATACATTTTAATTCATCCCAGTTGAGAGCATCAATCTCATCAGCGTCCCAGATATTTTTAACCATCGACCACCACTAATCTGCTTCACCCTCCAAAAGATAAATAGCAAGACTAACCTTTTGATTGTCTGAACACCCCATGACATCAAAAATCTTCTCCAGTGCTTTAATCCACCCTTCATCTAGCACAGGGTCAGATGATCCTCTGAATGATGGGGGATGTTGCCTCATGAAATGTTCCACGCCTGAAATGTTCCTCTGCAGTTGATCTGGCTGATCTCGTGTATGGATACTACCACCATTTATCGCTTGAGTCAACTGCGCCATTACTGTAACAAACTGTTCAGTTCCAATTCCGACCATCTCAGGATGCTGATTCGGAAGGTTATTTCCTTCTGTATTCCTTCCTAGAACTGCTTCCCTATTTCCTCTGTGGAAAACCATTCTGAACAAACATGTCTTAACTGAAACAACATGGTAATCTTCAAATACTATATCATTTCAAAAAAAATATTTTTGGATAATCATTTAAAAGAATTCTAACTCCTAAAGTTATCTAAACCGACCTCTGATACCAACTATAAGGCCCCAGCCTTAAATCTTACTTAATCTTGAGTTATTACAAGATTACACATTGATGAGCTTTTCTGGTTTAGAGTTTTAGAGAATTAGATCATAAAACTTGCATTACATTCCACATATAAACAAAGTGGTTACATAAAGATAATATTCTTCATTCCCATCAATGGAAACATATTTAAAATAAAACATGGATTATTTCTTGACACTTCCTTGACACTATCATCATATCATGTACCTTTACCTTGACCTGTGAAAAACATTTCGAAAAAAACTTGGGATGAGCATAAAAAGCTCAGTAAGGGATATAAAAATATGGAAAAGAAACATGGGTACATATATACATAAGAATGAGACCATACTTTACCCATAAAACATAAGCATTTTAACATACCTCATCAAATCATTAATAAATCATAGAAATCATAAGACATAAAGGTAACTTGAGGCATTCATAACATCCTTTCGTAGGGAGTAACCCTCTTGGTTACGTTTGGAATACCCATCATTGTATATTCCCTAAATCTCTTCGGAGAAACCTTAACGTTTCACTCCATCACGTTACCCAATGCATTGGAGAGCTATATCGGGCTCACCCGCCCATAGTCTATCATATAACCACCCGTCTTCATAATAATGCCCAAGAACCTCACCATAATCGTATCACATAAAACATGTATAAAGGAAACACAACATTTCCACCTTTCAATCACAAGATATCAATACAACACACTGATATAAAAATATTATGAAAACCATTTTCAATACCAAAATAAATGAAAATTAGAACATTGTATTTATATTTCTTTTAAAAAAAGGTATGGCTTGTAGAGGAAGCCGAAACTCAAATAACGGTCACGGCGGCGGAGAAGTCGTTGTCGCCGCATACGTACGACAAAAACATTCCCTTTTTTCGTTTAGTAAAACGCTTCATATAAAAAGATTATTTTTGGATAAACGTAAATGTCAAAGGGGTTTATACACCGTATAAAAGAAGGTTGTGTATAAAACAAAATATGCCTCAATGAAAGGAGATTGAGATGAAGTCCCATACCTCGGGTCCGACTTGGCTCGATCGTTCTTTAATGTCCTTAAAATCGGGTAACTCCCTTTGGTTTGAGCTCAAAGGCTTCCTTGGGAAGACTTCTGCCCAAAGTGAGGCTTTAAGGAGTAAGAGAGGGAAGTGAAGAGACAAAATGGGCAGGGTTTGGCTGAGCCAAAGTCTTTGTAAGTGTGGTTAAGGAGGTAGAGGTGGGGGCCTTTTATAAGAGGAGAGGAGGGGCACTCTTGGAAAGTAAAGATAAGTTACTTTATTTTAAAATGAGTTTCGGATTCAAAAGGTCCCTCATTGATATAATTCGAGGATAAGGTGATAAGGGTTATAAATCCACTCATCCAATTGTTTTTGGCCATGTGTAGATTTTAGATTTTACATTATCTTTCCATTTTATATAAATCGTTAAAAAATGAGGTCATCACTGCATCATCATGATGTCATTAATTATTTAATTAATTTAATGTCTACAAATAAAAAAAAACTATGATGTAGGAAATATTTTTAGATTTATAATGAATATTTATTGTCAAAAATATGACTTGTATAACCCCATATAAAAATTGTTTTAGTAACATAACTCATGTTTGTGTCATTTTTACTTTAACATTAAATAAAAAGTTATTTATGTCATTTCCCAACCAAAGTGGCTTCATGGGGTCCCCAAGTTGGCCCATGGCTTGTCGTGGCCGGCCATGACACATACAATGAGGGTAGGACATGTGTCAAGCTCATCTCATACTATTAAAACATTATTTTTAGCTTAAACTACACTAATTTCCACTAATAGCGATTAAGAACTTAATAAGTTACTGTTCACCAAAAAAATATTTTAATCCCATTGAACCACATTTTCCTTCTTAATGAAAACCATGTATGTCGGATTTTTGAAATTAAAAACACAATGATGGCAATATTTAATTTAAACGGAAAAATCAGTTTTTATAAGTACCACTTAGTGGTTTCACTATTCATCAAAAATTGATGTTTTTCAGAAAATTACCAAAAATTCACCCTAAGCTATATTTGATATTACGAATTCAAAAATGAAGTCTATTTTAAAAAATTCAAAACATATAAGTCACATTAATTAATTTAATAATCAATTCCCGCTGTCATGACAAATGGCGGGTTTTTTTGAAACAATATCTATGAAAAGTTTGGCATTAGTTTATGACCAATTCCAAAGTGACATTAATCCTCATGACCACCATTGTATTAAATGGTAAAAATATATTCTAATTTCACTTAAAAACCAATTCAAAAGATAATCTAATCATATAAATAAATTAGATTAAAAAGCAGTTTTGATGTAAAATGCAGTATTTTCACTATTCATTAAAAAAATGAACATTGTCTGAAAAATACCAAAAATTCACACAAAGTAAATTTTGATGTCCCAATCATAAATAATAAGTTTATTTTGACAATCATAGCTTATAAAATTGTCAAAATATAGATTTAAAAATGGTTTTCCATCAAATGGCAGTAAAACAATCTTTGAAGAATATTAGTGTATTCCATGCATAAGATTGGATTTATTTTCATTTTAAGCCTCTAAAACACTATCTAATTCATTAATAGACATATATAAAAATATCTATTATTCATTACTTACTTGGGATGTTACAAGTAAGGTAAAAGTCCCTAATCATTAATTTTTTATTATATAACATTATTTATTATTATAAAACAACCAAGTATAGTTATGAAATTATTTTATATTAAATAATTAATATTATATTAATTAATATTATTATGTTTCATGAAAAATATTTGACAATCCATCCCCTTTTTCATAGAAAAATAATATTTATGTTTTGTGTATGTGTGGAATACCACCTTCATCAAGCGATGTGTATTGTTTCCATTAACCACCAAACATGGATCTTTCAAATTGAGTATTTAATAATTTAATATTATATTTATATTATAATTAATTGTAAATAAAATATAAACCATTTATTAACTTTCTTGAGATATATGTAAAATTTAGTCATTATCTTTGGGTACGGACATGCTACCACTTCTTAAAAGAATCGTATTTCATTTTTCGTCTCCCTAAAATTTTATTATTTATATAAAACCCCTAAATACTATTACCTAAATTAAAATATAAAAATAATTTCATCATTATTTTTAAATTATTATATTATATTTAGAGAATCATATTCTTAACCATACTCTCCCCTCAATTACATCATGTTCTTGTTTATATTGGTTTAATCGCCTATATAAACAACGATGAATATTTATATCATAGATGGTTATGGAAACAAAGATAATGGTTTTATTAAAAATTAATGATAAAATAATTCATAGTATGTGTTTTTCGAAAGGGTAGAATATTATGTAACTTATTATCAACATACCACCATTCTTTTTTTAAAGTCAAATTCAACAAGTGTGTCATTGCTTCCATTTTCCTGAATCATAATTTAAAACCTCATGAAATAAAATTCATATGTCCTAAATAATTAGGAATAAACTATTAATATACCTTTTATATTCTTGTAATGATAAAATTCTAGTAATTGTTTGAGGATCGACATTATAATCATGTGCCAAACAATGAAGAATACAAACATATAATGATGAGGATAAACTAATACTGACTAGTAAATGTATAATAAATTACTATAGTTTAATATTATTAAAATTAATATATATTTTTTGGTTATCGAATAATTGATTATGGTAATTATTTATTTATAAAATATTTTATATAGAGTTTAACTATGCATAAATTCAAGGTATGGATGTTTCATCTCAAATTTCATTGCTTGTGAATTGTTTTGCTTTATGAAAAAAATTTCTTTTAAATTGTGTATACCCAACATATTTAATGTATAACATCACTAATAATATTTTATTCATGGTATTTTATGTTGAATTTCAAGTTAACTCATTGAAAGTATTTATTTAATACATTTTCTTAAGTCGTATGGTATTTTCTCATCTCAATAATATTTCATAAAGACATTTAACATCATCACCACTTGTTTCTTCATTTCTTGGGTATATAATACCCTACTTATGAATTTTAAATTAATTTTAAAAAAATAATAGGCATTTAAAACTACATATCAAGATTCCATTTATATTTATTTCGATTTAGGTTATAACCATGAAAAAAGGTCATTAATAACTCAAAAGAACTTTTTTGGAGTAATAATGTTTATTCATGAAACAAAATCATCTATTCCTATGTTATTACAACATAATATTTTATTATATTTTATATTATATTATTATATATAAAAAATAAATTCCCAATTCAAATCACATTTCGTGATTATTTTCATTTTTAAAAATTTATAACTTTGTGGAAAAAGAATTACATCCATCACAAGTAAGATATTTCCTCTTTCATATCCTCATTTTTCATTCCAATAAATTTTCTCAATGATAATTTTGAAACTAAAATATTTTTTATTTCTCTTTTAAATCATATTTAAATTTTCCGATGTTTAAAATAATTTTTTATTACACTTTTATGATGTGGCATTTCAACAAAAGTATTTTGAAATATAAAACAATGTGTTTTTCATCATGATGGTATGTTTATTCTTCCAAAATATATTTCCTCCGAGAAACCATTGTGAATATAACATGTATACATTATTGATATATATTTCAAAAAATGGATTTAAGACGTTATTTATTCCATCCTCTAAAAATTAATTTTTGAAAGGGACTAACAACATCCTCTTTTAACAAAACAGTTAATTTTTTATTGGAAAATTATTTTTAAAATTTTTTCATGAGAATATAATCTTTATTTATTAAATACATTCTTCTCAAAAAATATTACTATTAATGTTGTAAAATATCATTCCAATGAAAAATAATTCTTATCAAATTTAAAAAGAATGGACTTGTTTCCTTTTATTTTTGAAATTGATTTAATCAATGATATGGAATATTTATCATTCATATATGTCAACATCCTTAGTTATAATTATTATAAACTAGGGATATGTTTTCATACAACTATCCTAATATTTTTTGATATATTATAATCTTTTCAATGATTTGTTTTGAAACCTGCCTCTTTCCGTTGGATAATTATGTGATGTTTAAAATATAAATCATTCAGGTTCTCCTCCCACACAACTGTATATAAAATTATTATTAATTTGTAGGGACCTATATCACCCTTTAAATAATTTTTTTGATAATTTAATGTCACAATTTCAATATTGGTACATAGGTATTATACCAATCTCAAAATTGAATAAAGGGTGTTTCCCAAATTAATATGGGCACATGGGTTGTCATTACAAGTTCATGAGGGTATACAGGTTGTTAGTATAAGAATAATATGTTACATCAATAGCTATTCCTATACCTAAATAGTACATGAATTTTTAGATAAATCCCATTTGGGTACATGTTTTTTTATTTCTATCATAATAAAGTATATACCTTATTATCCCAATCCAACAATATTATAATAATCAAGTTGCAATGCCTGATTCATTAATGTGTGATTTTATTTTATTTTTCTAGTGCCTCTTTTTTATGTTATGTGATTATGATATTCTACTATTTATACAATTTAAGGATTCTTGTTTCATTACAACTTTTAATGGATTATAGGTTATGAAGATGATTATATCTAATTTAAAACTATAAAGGGGTATAGTGGGGTTATATTATAGAAAAATCATTACAATTATTAGATAATTAGTTTCTTAAGTAGAAAATACTCATAGAAATTAATCCTTACATTCTTGGTATTTTATTTTTATTTTGAAATTTAATTTTAACATGTTTAAATGATGAAAAATAAAGATATTTCTATCTTGAATCAAATATGTTATCATCAAATCTTTTTTTATAGAAATTTATTTTCTCTCTAAATTATGGAATGTGGGTTTTAAGAACCTCATAGAGCATCATATGACTTCAATAATATGACTTATGTGGATTCCATAAGAGTGAACTATAATTGTAAGAATTCTATATCATATGAATTTAGTGTGATTTTAATACATCAAAGGTTGATCATTAAGACTTCAAGATGAGCATATAACATTATGATTCATAAATTGGATAGTGTGAAACCATTAAGGGAAATACTTCATCAAAATTATTTACCCATTATAAAACACTAGCCACAGTAAAATTATTGTGTGTATATAGGTATAAGATTATGACTTTAATATATAGAAATTCAATTAATTCTTGTTGGTTGAAAATTGAGTTTTTTTGGAATGAAATAATGTAATAACGAATAATTAATGATGTTTGGTGAATGATTATTCATGTATTCATAAACAATAAATACCAAAATGGTTATGTGATCCAATAAATTGAATATTAAGATGATTTTATCCCTATCCATGCATAGGGAATATCATATAATGTAAACAAATTTACCTCCCAAAATAAAACATTTCTTAGGAAATATCACTCAAGTGATGATTGAGTAATAATTACACATTTAGAAATCGAGGAATCATAGAGAATCCATTATCTAATACTGATATTAGAGAGGAATATTAATTTTTAAAAAAAATTAAATTTAGAAGTTTTTCAATAATTATGTATATGTATTATCATTGAAGATAGATTCATTCATAAAATAATATATAACTATGATATAATATATTTGAGTGATTAGTTGATATTAATTTATGAGATAAAGAATATGAAGTATTATAATTATCGCCATGAATTCTCCCAACCCTAAATTGACAATACCTATAGATTTTATAAATTCTAAAAATGATAAATCATTTGATGCATGTGAAGAACATTCAATGGATTAAATATCACAATATCATTTGTGATTGAAGAATGTGATGAGGATGATTAGTTTGTGTTACTAAATGATGATTACATGTCCAAATATAAGTTATACTATTTTCATAAGATACAATAAAGAAAAAATGCTTATATAAAAAATTTCATTTATATATTTTGTATGATTTACAATCATATATGTATTTTAAAGAGAGATTGTAATGGTGATATTTTGATAAAGCAATGAAATCGAGCTAGTTGTATTGAAACTGAAGAAATATTCTACCTATTTTCAAAGAGGAAAAAATGAGGTTTTTTTCCATTGTGTTGATAATGGATACAATTGAAAACATATATATATATATATATATGTCTTTGATAATCATTTTAAATATGAAATGTGTATTGATGGTGCATAATAATTTTTATTATGAATTATATCCTTTATATTTCATGTTTTTGATATATTAGTGTACATTATTGAAAGGAAATAACTACTATAATTAATAATAGATACACTTAGAAAATAAATTTGTGTAAATGATGATTATGAAGATGATTTGGGAGATATTCAAGAGCAATAGAATAATAAGAAGATCTTATAATAGTATATAAGGAAAAATGATCCAAAAAAACTAGTAGTGATGAAGAACAAAAAACGATTTTATAATACATTGAGGAAGAGAAGAACATTATAGTAAATAAGAATAGAAAAATAACGAGGGTATTAGACGTAAATGAAAAAGAAGATAGATTCATCCACCAATTCGATATGATATTTATTTATCCAAATCACGTTGAATTAGACATATATATGTAAAACAATTATAATTTTATGATGATAAGCTATCAGTAGGAACCAAGTTATTATAGCGTATCTTTATTTTTTAATGGTAATAAAATATTATGTGTTGAGTTGAGGGATATATTTATATGTTTGTGAAGAGATTTCTATATTGAATAGAAAACTAAGTATAAGAAGGATCTGAAGAAACCAATTATATATATATATAGTGCGATGTTATAGATATTTTGTAATTCACGGTAGGTATGGATATCGTTGTGAGGACCTATAATAATAATGTGAGGATAATAGATAATTTGAGTTTGAAGATGGAAAATAAAATCTTATGATATAAAGGAACCTATAGCTAGTCAGACTATATATAAGAGAACATCAATGGGAATATGATTCAGTGTTATTATTTGAAGCTCCCTCTATATTATAAAATTATTTATTATATTGGAAAATACTTGAATGTTGAACATAAAAAATCAAGTCAAGGAGTGTGTCTTAGTAAAATACAAGTAAATCCTTACATTCTTATATCATTATATATTACATTATCTTGGTGATATTGTGGGATGTAGGATAGAGTGTATTGATATTTAATGAGAATAGGAGGTATAATTAAAAGGGAAATTTTTTTAAAAAATTAATTGATAATTTAGTCTCCACTCTCATCTCACTGGTCCATCATCATAGTAATCACTTCAAAATATTTTGGATCAATCTGAAATTTCATCAAAAAAATAAAATTTATTGTATATATTTGATATTTATAATGAAGTTTATAGATCAATGAATATGTGCTTAATTCTACTGAATAATAAATGGTAGTATCTAATAATAATTTGAATAATAGGTTATTGAATGAGAAAAGACAATACAATAAAACATAAACAAAAAAACATATCTAACACATGTTTATTATAAAAAAAAATTTAAGTTTGAATATATTGAATATAATGATAAAGAAAATTCTATTGATTCAACTACAAGTTATTAATAATATAAATATCATGGTCAGATCAGACCCATTGAATAAATTTAATCTCTTGATAGTGATCTTTTTGAAAAAAAATCCTCTTGATGTGGTTACTCATATAATTTTTTTTAATCAAGGAACAACATGATAAAAATTCACATATAGTGGAAGAATCTAATTCTATATAGTATTAATTTTTCAAAACAAATTTTTTTCAATACCCTCTCCAAAATAGTGACTGGAAATAGTGAAACTGTCTCAATTTTCAATGAAACCATGGGTTTTATTGATGAATATTTTAAAACTTATATCACCGAGAAGGATGTGTAAGAGAATGATTTAACTATAGTATTCCATGAATTTTTTGATTTATATAGATTCATAAAAATGTGAAATATGAAGAACTAGATGTGAAATAAAAGAAAATGAAAGATAATAAATTTTAATAAAAAAAATTAGCATGATGTATTAACATTGAAATTAGTGAGAGAAGATAAACTAGTATAAGATATTGTGGTCGAATTTGAATGAGAAACATTCCATCAAAATGAAGTGTTTGGGGTTGAAATAAAGAAAAATAATAATAATCCACACTACATTTTCCAAAATCACTGAGAAGAGAGTTGATGTAACTCATGTCCGTGAGAATAAATTTCCATCAATAAGTACTCTAAAATAGTATAAGGGTTTTGATATTCGATAGAAAATACTCCAATTCAACCACAATAACAAGTGAATCTATATTATACCTAAATCTACTAATACTGAATTTATTATTTATAGAAAGAAAGAATTAATGATAAATTAGTCACAAAATTGGAATTATAAAACTAATGGTATGTTAACCTATATGTGATTAAAAAGGTATTTTTCTCTTAAATGTTTCCCCAAATAAGAGGATAATTAGTTTCACTTCCAACCCAAATTATTAAAAAGTAAAAATATTGGTTGATTTCTCCTACAATAAAAAGATCATGATATTAATGAAAATTTGTGTCCTTCTATGTCTTATTTAGTGATAAATTTAATGTCAAAGCAATATTTAATTATATACATGTTTCAGATTCCCTATATAAAGGGGCATATGTGATTAAAAAAGAAAAAAACATCTCCATAAAACCATACATCACATATGAAAAGAAATATCTATAAAGAAAAATTGGAAAAACATGATAAATTCAATAAAATATTCAAAATTAATTGTCACATATATGAATAAATGTTGGTATAACACTTCAAGTTTTCATTCACGTACAAATGTAAAAGGAAATCCATATTTTAATGAGAAAGTAAAAAATATACCTTGGGTAAATAAAAGGATGAAACTAGTTGAACCTAATATACCCATAAAATTGGTGAAGGAAACCAAGGAGGATAAAGTACATATTGAAAACCGAATATTCTTCTACTATGTTATGAGATGCCACACCATGGATAATCATTAGAGATCAAAGAATATGAAAAAAGGGGAAGTAAATTGGTTGATAAAAATGAATAAATAAAAGGGAGAGATATTGAGATTGATTTATTTTTGGAAACACTACGTGAAGAGTTTTAAAGGATTCATAAAAGGGGTTACTCTAAAGATATTAATGTTTATGTATAACATTCAACTGGTGAGGCCACATTAATAAAAGTGCATGACATAACTATCCATCCAAATAGAATAGAAAATTAATAACAACAAATAATCACTAGTTATTAATGTCAATAATAACTATAAAAATAATGGATACACATCCATGAATAATACAAAACATTAGAATAATGAATTCTAGATCATATTCTTTAGTTTTTATGAAAAGAAATAGTTGATTGAACATTCTGGAAAAATTAATATTATATGATTTCTATATTTAAATATCTATTTAAATATAATATATATGGAAAATAAGGAAAGAAAATATTATCCTCATAGGTTATTAGATTTACAAATTTTAGGAAAAGAAATTTCATTAAGAATTTTAGATACTTTAGGCCTTTTAAGAATATTATCTCTTGGTTTAGAAGGATATATCACACTCAATTTTACAACAAAGATAATGATGATTTAAACCCATTCTAATATCATTTTATTGGGTTTAAGTGTCGGTAATTGAATATGATGAATAAAAAAGATCATACAATAAGTAGGGCATTCAGAACGGGTGCTGATTCCAAGGAATTATCTCTTCTGATTAACATGGAAATGATGAACTACATTGTAAAATTTAATAGAAAATGTATGTTATTAATTCCCCAAAATCTTTTTAAACACGTACACATTATTTTACTCAAATATCATTTATTTTTAACAAAAAGGGAAGAAAATTAATTGAAATTAAAATTATTAAATGTTTTTTTTTCAATATTATGACATGTTCTTAAATTATTTTGAACAAATAATCGAGAACACCCAAGAATCAAAAATCAGAAGTGGTATCACATTAAAATTTCATTATAGATATATATTTTTTTAAATTTACCTTTCCTGTTTTCTACATTGGGTAATCCCCTTTATAATTTGATTTGGTTAGTTGATGGCACATTTATATGGAAAATATTATTCCACCCTTCTAGAAAATGAAAATTTAGTGGATATATCATTAAGAGGGTGAATAAGGAGGTGAAAAATAATAAGAATTCATATTTTTTAAAATTAGAAGTGTTTTTTTCAAGAATTGTCGTCCTTCCTTGGGAATTTTTTAGTTCAAATAAACAAAATATGAATACTTTCAAGCATAGATAATATTTCACTAAGAGGGCATGCATTTTCCCTTTGAATTTATTATCAATAAGGTGGAATATATATTGAAACTCATTTTCATTTGAATGAGTTAATTGATATTGAAAATGATAAAAGAAGGGGGATATTAAATATCCAAATGGTGTTTGGATAAAATTAATGATAATAAATACTAATATGTATGTTAATAAGTTCATTGAAGGATTATAGTATCTACCTAGTGATGATGAAAAGTAACTCACCATGCATGTTTGGAAAAGTAAATGGATGTTTCTTGAAGGTATTATCATGAAAAACTCATTATAGTATACCATATCAAAATCAGGTGGTTTTTTATTGGATTTTTATGGACATTAAATGTGATAAATAATCAGAATAATTTTTTTCATCATCATTTAAATGTTATGGAAGAGGTGAAGGAGCGTGTTGTTGAATTTTGATAGAATAGATTATATATATATATATTGATAAAATAAAATTCAATGAAATTGATAGGAAAGATAGAGTTTTGGATAACCTATCCATGGAATACCAAGCATATTTTTTATTGAATTTAGTGTTAAATTTATTTTAATAGTGTTTTGATAAGTTTTATGAATCCCCAAAGATATTAAAAGTCACTTTGAAAAATCTGGTTTTTCAATAAAGAAATGTAAAAGTCCAAGATTGTATGATATTTATTACTGATCATATGACTGTAGTTATTGGATAATCACATTAATTTAACAATATTATTTCTCAGGATATCATGATACATCTCTTCAATCATATGTGTTCCCAATAATGCGTCTTTAAGAATATCTTAAAACATCAAAGGTTGATCATATCACTTCACTACCAAGAATATCTATTTAAGCTACATGAATCAAATAAATGAAATGTATCAGGTGTAATTCATCAATGTAATACTTTTCCTTAAATCATTAATCCATTGTTTCACTTAAATAAAATCATAAATACTTGGTGAGTGGATTCATGTTGAGCATTTTACTCTCATCTATATTGTAGGGCATTAATAACATATGACATCTCTTGGTGAAAAATATTGAAGTATTTTGCATATGAATTTGAGATCATAGCTCATTAAATTGAAATTTAATTAACACAAATATTGGGCTAATTTTATATCATAAATGGTCAAAAAATAGTAATTCCCAGGGTTAAAATGATGTTTTTTTTAAAAAAAATATCTAAAGACAAAATAACTTTTGATGATGAAAGACCTATTCTATAGGGTTTCAAACATAATAAACACCTAAATGGGTTTTTGATCTATCTATGAGGAAATTTATAAGATATGATCATCATCTAGTGATATATATGATTAAATTATGATTAAAAATAGAGTCACCATAAATTTTGAATTCTAATGAAATATTATTTATTAGATGATTCATTTATCCTTTCATGTTCATAACATTAATAATCATATATAATCCAGGGAATAAGAATGATATTAAATAAGAAAGGTCAATTATTATTTATTAATTAAAAAACTAAATTTACCATGTTTTCATGTAAAATTAAGATGAAGTTACATTAAATCTTGATTTATTCATAAAATCGTATATCATTGTTATCTATTATATTTGAGTAAGTTTTTGATCTTCTTGTCTTTGATAAGTAAGATGAAGTATGAGACGGAAGGCATGTATTTTTTCCAAGACAAGATTAAGAAGACATCCAAATTTCATTAAATCTTATAATTTTAAATATTCTTATACTTGTGATGACATTACGGTGAATTGGATATCAAATGATCATTCATTATTCAATCTTGTGCTGAAAAAGATTGGTTTTATCTACTATTTGATTTTTCTGTATCTGTGGTAGAAGATGAACTATTTTTAAGAGATAAATTCAAGTCAAAATGAGTTTCCCCACAATGCACCATTTTTCCACCATATGGTTTTTGTACAGCTAGGGGACTGATGGGAAATTATTGTGAGAATATTTGAGGAATAGAAAAAGTGAGCCTCCTCTATAAAAATTATAGAAATATTTTTCTTTGTTTTAGAAAATAGAAAACAGAAAAAATAAAAAATTAAAATTTTATTTTTATAATTCATTATTGGGTTGAGAGTTGAAATTGATTGAAAAATTAAAAGAAATAAAATTTAAGATTCATAAGAAAAAACCAATGTGTCCAGATGCTGCATGAGAATTTGGATTGGAAATTATATTCTATATATTTTTAAATATAGAATTTTGAGTGTAAATACATTAATAGTTAGGAGATATTATTAAAATAATAATAGACCCCACGAAAGAATAGTGTATAGACGGATTGAGATGAAGATTTCTAAAAGAACTATGAGATGTAAATGAGAGATAATATCACAGAACATTCAAGAATATTGAACAAGGAGGTAAGGAAAACTATATTAATGATGAATATGAAACCACACTATTTTATAGTGAGGATGAGATGTAGGAAATATTGATCAATCAATAAAATATAACCTGGTTATCAAAATTGAAAAAAGAATAAGGGGGATTTGAACATCAATTTGTGATAAATTTTAGCGATCCAATGCACATTACTTAGGAGATACATGTAAATATGTTCAATAAGGAGGCTATGAATCTGACTTATTATCTTGAACCAAGTTCTTTATAGTATATCTTTAAAAAATTATGGCATTCATAGATCAAATTTTGAGTTGAAGGATATTATTCAATGATTTATTAATTTAGAATATATATTAACCTCTATAAAAGAGATAAATAAGAAACATTTATATATACAATGTGATTCCATTTAACCTATGTGACTCAAAATATTCAACGAAATCATAGTGAAAATATATAAAAACAATGTGATGATATTGAGACATTTCTCATATGAATATGTAAAAAAAATTATAATATGTATAAACCACTAATTGGAGATACTCTAGAAGAGAGAAAATTATTAGAACTCAGATCTAGTGTTGGTGTATGAATAAACCTCTAATATATTTATTTTTTGATAATTGTATTTAATCCTTGATTGAGGTTCTTTAAGAATGAATAAAAGGGTTTGTTCTTAGTACAATAAATTTTAAATCCTAGTGTTTGTAGGAACGTGTTTACTACATTATCTATGTAAGGCTATGATAAAATGTTTGAATGGATCCTGAAAAAACAAAATTAGGATATTTAATCAAAAATAAATATTTTTTAAATGTTTAAAGTGACCAGTGATTCTCCCATACCTTCTTAATAAAATTATTCTATTGGGTTAATTACTATGATTGTGGATAACCATTGTGAAAAATGATATCAGACCCTAAATTATAGAGATATCATCCTCTAATGAACTTAATTCTCCTAATGAAACTAAACCACTTTCACCCAAAATGGAATAATTTGAACCGTCATTGTCATTCTTCACACCACAACTGGTCCAAGCACTACTAACATGTTAACTTTTATTCAGTAAAATTTAGATTCGTAATATATCCTATATAATTAATCACACAGTTCCATTCTAATGGATGATTGGTTATTTTTTTATAGGAAAACTCAACTAGAATAAGTTGATTAATCCTTGGTAATTAAAAATATAGAATATATTCTCATAGAATATAATCTAGTATCAACATTATTATACCCTATATCACAATTGTGGTAAATATTTTTTTCCATATGTAATTTCTTTACATTCATAATTACATCCTAATATGAATGAATTTTGATGTTATAGTGGTAATGGGGGTGTCTAAGGCTGGTTTGGATCCCATAACATAGTTTTGGGTGAAAAAGTTCTAGTGCATAGTTAGTAGAGACTATGTAGTGTAGGTCATATGGTTACATCTAACCGTGAAATGATTGGTAGTGGATTCCTACAGGCGGTATAGTTAGAAAAACAATGTGGTTTTAGGTGCATGTCCATCAAGGTATGTCACAAATTTTTTACAGTGGAATGGGGAATGGTTAGAGAAAAATATTTCAATATGTATGCACTAATCGGGAAATATTCCCCTACCTACAACAAATGATTCATTCCGGGCTCACTATTTTTCTAACCAGGTTCAAACCCTAAAATAATGGAATTCTTAAGAAATTACCATAATTACATTAATTAATCTATTAAAACCTAATTCTATTTCAATCATCACTCTCATTGGATTTCAAAACCATGGGATAACCTCCTTCAACAGAAATATAGTATTTTCTACCATTCTTTCATCTGATCATAGATAAAAGCATTGAATGTCTTATTGGATATATATTAGTGAGTAATCGATTCATTTTTAGTTGTTCAGTGTTATTCTTGGTATTAGTTTTTCTATTTAGGTGTAAGTTAAAATTACATCTTTTTTGGTTCTTCATTTGTTTTCAGTTTTTCTTGATATAGGTTGAATAAAAATCTAATACTAGAGGATCTATCCACTATGAACCTATATTGGGTTATCTCATTCTTTTCCATACATTTTTAAGTGCTTTTATATATTTCTTTGTGTCACTTTCCCAAATCTCATATTGATGACTCTGTAATGGATTTTAATTATTTCATAAAATGAGTATATGAGAAATATGTAATTAATGATACCTTTTATTGTTGATTAAAATACATGAACCTCGATTTTGAACGACACATTGTGTGTGTTGTTAAATAAATTAAATCACTATGTGTTGAGTTTGATATTGGATACATTTTTTTTGTAACTTTTTCCTCTTGACATAGGATATTTAATATTGAATTTCCAATTCTAATATGAACTATAAAAAAATGTAAATTGAACTAAATGAAGGGGGAATGGAATTACCCTGTCCCATGGCCCTTCCATGTAACAGATTACTTAGTATTGAGTTACCATCATTATGAAATGTCATTGTGAGAAATAAAAAGGCAATACTTCTAGGATTAGATAAATAGTGAGGTGAGATCAAAATGAACTGAATATATTGATGATCCATGATATAACTAATTGATATTTTATTAATGTTTGATAAATTACATGGGTGACACATGGGATTAGATAGAAACACCATAGATATACTCAATTGGATTTTTCCTTACATACAACTGAGTGATACATGGACTTCCTATTGGACAACCAAAGATACACTTGCAGTGGTTGACAATTATATGTATGAGTGATACATGAACTCTTTATGTATTTAAATGGATGGGATCATATGGAATTAAATTATATATGTTGGGTGAAAATTACTCTCCCATAGTGGAATGCTAAGGATGGACTCAATGATATGTAACATTATAGAAAATCTTGATCAATACCTGGGTTTTTATGAAGATCACCAAGGATGGGCTTTTATAGTTGTTGGTTCATGATACTCCTAGAGTGGTGCTTGTTTTTAAAATTAGAAATTCCAAAGATGGTAACATCTTATTAAATGAATAATAAATGAAATGATTTATATGGTGTGTCTTCCAATACAACATACAGACATGGATTTGGTCAGATACTTATACTATATTGATGGCCTGATTAGGAATCCTTGGCAACATACAATTACAAGGGACACTAGGTTACATGTCAAGTGTTTAACATAATATTTAAATTATATTGATTAATTAAAGTTATGTAATCATAAATGAGAATGATGTAAATGTTAATTACGAGACATTCCAGATAGACTGAAGCTGGTAGTAGTGGACATGTGTCCATGGGAACTCAAACATTTATGAGTTTTTTACCTGATGTACTTTCTTATATGTTCTATTATTGAATGTAGACTATATATATATATAATGATAGGATGTAACTTTTCCTTTTGAGTGGTTTACTATTCGTATTGTAACTCAAACCTCATTCAGGCCACCAACGAGTTCCCAAACTAACTATATGATTACTGGTGTGGATCAGGAAAATCACCCTAGTAAAAGTTCATCATTACTGGTTAATAGTAGAGGAGCATGTGATTGACTAGATTCTGATGATGATAGATTGATTTTTTTTCTCTTTCATTTTTTTCATGTATTGTATATATTCCTTGTAAACATGTTTTGGCTATTTTCAAATAATATGACACGTACCATTATCTATTTTTTGAGACCCTTTTCTGGTATTGACTATTTTTATCTATTACAACTATTCATCTCTTTTTTGATTGTTATAATGCTTCTTTTGTATACTGGTTTTGACATTTTATTATGTTAAACACTGGTAAGAGGTAATTGATTTGACACTAACACACACTATGCGCTCAATACTAGATAGTAGCCTATGGAAGTTTGGGATATGGCCTTAAGGCCACCTAGGAAATTTGTATCAAGGCACCAATCTATGGAATCCATGTATGAGGTGTTACAAAGTGGTATCATTGATTTTTTCCATTATTGTTTATTGTTAAGTGACAATAGATAGGGATAAGAATAAAATGTGATTCGGTAATGAGCTGTTCTCGGGTCTAGTTATTCCATGTAAAGGAAAAATCTAAATTACCTTGAATTAAATTTTGTTTTTATGAATTTTGGCTATTAATGTTCATTTGATTCCACTATGGAGTAATACACTAGAATAGTGGTGTTATAATTGATATGATTATTGGTTATATTATGTTGTAAATCAATGAGATAAGGGTATTCCATCTCATGAAATTTTTTAGTTACTTATTAGAATTCACATGACAAGAATTATTCCATTTCATATAGGATACATTGCTCGATTGAATTTTTTGTGATAGGCATTTTGATAGATATACCAATTCTGTGATATATATTTTGTAGAGGGTATTTAGAAACATGATCAGTACAAAAATTTTATGTTGTTACCAAAGATGTTTTTTCTTTTATAGGCTATACCAGACACTTTATATAGCCAATAGTGGAACAATGAGTCAGGGACAATGAGTCTCAAAGACATGAATGTGTTATAGTTTGAATTTGGTGGATGTCGCAATTCGGTTAAGGAGGAATATGAGCCCATATGGATTAGATTTTGGGAAACCATTTGGTTATACCATTTTAAATGAATTATGATAAAATGCAATTGAGTGTGAGAATAAAATGGAAAATTGATGTTTCGTAGAGAAGAGAACATAATCCCGAACTCACCATAGTAATGGGGAGTAAGTAGTATCTCTTTCTTCCTTATAATATAAATGACTCCAAGACCTGACTAAATGATTTGGTCGAGGGGTTTTATTCTTATAAATGAAGACTTGTTTATATCATATTTCAGTATTTTCTCATTTAGTTAAAAACCATGATAATGTTCTTATCTGAGGCATGTGTTTGGAATTGTATTGGCAGGCCACCATGACCACCTCTAGTCATAATCTTGGAGGGAGAAAATAACCACACTCTAGAGGTGATGGTCTATGGGCTACTGGTGGATCCTCTATTTGTGAAAGCTGCATAACTTGTAGTTTTACTAAACATAAGTGCTAAGACAAAATTTTGGGAAGGATTTATGTGATTCATTTAGACCGTTTAGTGAGCACTAAAACCATCCTCAAATATGGTACAGTTGATTCACGATTTCTCATAGTTCAATCTGCCCTTTTGGGGATGGTGGAACGTAGACTATGGATTTATTTCATGATTCCATGATATCCATATTCTATCGTCAAGAGATTCCTCCAGAGTATATGGAAATACTTACTACATATATAGTGTGTGATTCCACCAATAAATGGTGGGATGTTATTCCCTAGATGGAACTTCTTCAGTATATTTATTGAAGGTATTTTCATATGACATTTTTGGATTAATTTAATTCTCTAATTCTAAGGATCGACAGAGCATGAAAGTTCATTAACTTAGAGTGAGTAATGTTATCATTTATGGATAATGTTTCCCAATTTATAGAGCTTCAATGCTTTCACCTATTCGAATGGTTGACATGTTATCTAAACCTAGGATATTTGAGGATGGTATCAAGTATAACATCTAATCATAGGAAATTGTATTCATGGTGGATACCATTTATGGAATAGTGAATAAGGTTATTATTATACATGATAACCTGATAGATGGTGGTGGTGCAAGCCAGGGAGTTTCAAAATATAGATTTGGAACTACGTCGACCTTATAACAACCTTTCTCTTTATTAAAAACCATAACATGATTCATTAAATAAACAAGCACTTAAAACAACCTTGAGGATCGATAGGTCTAGTGTCTTGACAAATTAGGAACATTATATGACAACATAAGATAGAAAATACAGCATATTTATTGAAAACTCCATTTACATGACCACAACATTCCGTCATACTCATTATTGCATGGAATAACTTGAGGACATACTTATGAAAAGGGGGAGCTATAAAGCCCAGTGAGGAAGTAAAAAGTAATAAAATGAAGAATACAATACATGTTAGGCAATAGTAATATCAATGGAGCATAAAATAAACATGAACATAAAGCTATGATATATCATGATTATAATAATGTGGAGATTTGGAAAAAACATTTAACAAGGCATTTTCTTGAGATAAGGCTCTTTTCACATGGAGCATTAGTAAACCCTAATTTCACTTGAATTATCAAGAGTAAACCCACATTTAACTTGTATTATCATGATTAAACCCTCATTGTACAGGGAGTATCATGATACAATTCTTTACCCAATGGATTAGATAGCTATCAAGGTACACACTTTATAAACAATTAATTTCATGTATAAGTGTGACACATGGATCATAAAACATGGATTCATAAAACATCATAATTTATTCTATTAAATAAGAGATGCAGAATACATAAATTTAAAACCTAAATAAGTAAAGTACATGTGCATAAATGTAAATTCCATTGATAGTGAAATGGGTATCGTATTCACTTACATTATGATTTTTTCATGGGAAATATTGGGGTATCTTTTCCAACATAACAACAGCAAATAAAAATCATATAATGATTTGATGTGATTGAAATGAGTCTCTAATAATCTATACCAGATGTTGATAGTAAGGGGGTCATGGAACATAATATTGAAACAAATTCAATGGAATTTAGATTCATAATATTAAATAAATTATTTAATGTAAATGATAAGAGAGAAAATCATTACGGAATTTTGGCAAGGTAATGGGTGTAATTGGGAGGAATTATTAAGAGATAAAGAGGACTTTAATCCTTAAAATATATGTTTGGAAGTATTTTGGAGGTTTGAAATCATCTCACATCATTTTTAGTTGAATATAAATGGGCATAACACATAATGAAATTTTAATAGAAAAAGAGGAAGGACGAAATCCCTTACATTGAAGTGTGGTCCCAAGGTCATATTATAGGATTGATAGAGGCTTATTAGGAACTTGGGGAGCCTTGGGAGGATTATAGATAGAATAAGGAAAATCATTTATATACTACAAGTTTTTTGAGTTTAGAGAAGTGATAGCGTGGGTGGGTTTATATATGTAAAGAAAGGGAAATTCATTAATATTTCACAAACCTAGGTTTTGGAATCTGTTTAATTAATTAGTTAAAACTGAAACCTAACCAATGGTTTTTTACAATGTTTTTTTATATAGGGGAGTTGAATACATTATTTTATATGATCAATGGAAGAACTTATTAAGGATTTAGGCTTGCTTATGTGGAGGTGATTCACACTCTTAAGGAAATCATTTTAAAAAGATAAAATATTTAATAATTTTGGGAGGGTCTACTAAGGAACCATAATATTAATCAAATAAATCATAAATCACATTAATTTTAAGTTAAAACATATATTATTTGAACAAACCTTTTATATTATTTTATTACATCCCTATTGGGTCAATATGTTGTCAAAAAACAAAATATATATTTCAATAATATTTAATTTTTAACCAAAAATTCAAATTTATCAGAAAATTATGAAAAATTAACTGTTAGATAATTTCCAAATCCTGAATCCAATATTTATATTAGAATTATCTAAATTATTTTCTAAATAATTTAATTTTTACTTTAAAAATAAAAACTGACTTCAATAAAAAATTTATTGTTGTTGAAAAAAATAGCTTTGAAACCTGAATAAAAATTTCAATAGTATTAATAAACAATTATAAGATCATTTACATTTAATAAAAATGAGTTTGGTAATAATATTTTACTAGAATATTATTTAATTAAAAATCAATTTAATCATCAAAATAATTTCTTAATTGAATATTAACAAAAAATACTATTAGTGCTTTAAAACCCATTTAGAAAGTAACAATAATAAAATGAATATATATTCTTTATTCAAAAATAATGAAAATATTAATAGTGATATGGTCTTGTTAGAAAACCCTTTAGAAGACCCACATAATATCTAAGGGTTATGTGTGCGATGGTGATATACACTTGGGGATTCTAGGATAGCATCGTTCATGCGGAAATCACTATTAACTTCCACATCTCTCGTAGAAGATTCTATTCAAGATTAATTTGTTGAAGCTCTGCGTGGGAATGATCCAGAGCAAAGCCTAGTGATGCTAGATCCATTCTGAGCTCTGAAAAATGGGCTTCGTATAGAGAAATTTTACTGGATGTGGCCATCTCTTCTACTATTTGGTTAAATTGAATTTGATAAAGGCCAATATTTATACTAATCATGTGACCCATGTTCAATGAATATATTATCATCGGTTAAAATTCTTAATGGTATTTTAAAATCGTAAAATGTAAAACCAAGAAAGTTCATATGTTTTATATAACCATTTTACATAGTATGAAATTTAATTAAAAAGGATGAATTTTCATAAATAAATGATTTGGCCATTACAATATTCCAAACATAAAATATAATTTACCCGTTAAATTTACTTTTCCCACACTAAAACATATGAGTGTTACTATGTGTATTCACTTCCTCAAATTCCCATGTAGTATCTTCAAACTAGTCATTTATGGACAACACATTGATGATGTGCGTTGTTTTATTTCACAGAGATTTTTCTTTATGATCTATGATCATCACTAGTATATCTCTATAAGAGAGTTTATTTTCATATCGTTCCACCTCTAGATTGAGTACATGTGATGGGTCAGGTGTGTACTTCCTCATGAGTGATACATGGAATGCTTCATTTACCTAAGGTAGGTTATGTGGGAGTGCCTATCAATAGTCCATTACTCCAATGTGATCTAGGTTCTCAATAGGGAGGATATACCTTGGAATAAGATTTCTTTTCTTCCCAAATCTCAATAATCTCTTCCATGGTGATATGTAGAGGAATACCATGTCTCCATCATAAAACTCTATGTCTCATCGACGGTTATCAACATCGATCTTTTTTCGACTCTACGAAAATTTAATGTGTTGGTGGATGGTTTTATCTATATCCACCATTTCATCGCCAATTTCTATACCTAGGAGTTTTCTCTCCCCATCTTTATACAAACATTCTAGTGATATACACCTATTCCCATAAATGGGATTCATAAGGAGCCATTTGGATTCTTGAGTGCAAATTATTATTTTAAGAGATCTCGACCAGAGGAATATTTTGATCCAATCCTCTTTTATATTTCATTGAGAATTCCCTCAACCTATCCTCATGTGATTCTCTAGTATGCTTAGATTTTCCATCAGTTTGAGGATGATAATCCATACTCAAGTTCAGCTTAGTATTAAGAGCATGTTAGAGACACTTCCAGAATAGATAGGTGAATATTTTATCTCAATATGATACAATATATAGTGGTACTCCAGGAATCCATACCACATCTCTAATGTATATCCATGAAAATTGACCAAATGAGAAATCCCCCTAAATTCTAATTAAATGTTTAGAATTTTTAAGACGATCCACAACAAGCCAAGTAGTGTTGTTTCCTTTTGATTTCTTTATAAGTTCATTAAAAAAGTCCATGGTGATGTTATCCCATTTCCATGATGTTATTGGTAATGGTTTCATCATCCCCTTGGACTTACGCCTCTCATCCTTCACTTTTAGAGATTCCATGAACATTGATGTATATACAACAAAATCCTTCTTCATATTATCCCACCAATAATTCTCTTGGTGATCTCGATACATCATTGTGTTTCTTGGGTGAAAGGAGAAATTAAAAATATGTTCATCCCCCAAACATTCATTCTTTATCTATGGATTTGGTGGAACACATAGTCTTGACTCAAATATCACAATTCCTTATTCATTAACATTGAACTCTATAGATTTCACTTTTTTTATAGTTTCTACTTTTTTCTAAATTCCAGCATCATCCTTTTGAGCATACATTATCCTTTGAAAAATATACGGTTGAGAAATATTTTTGGAAAGGATTTATGATGTTCCCTTTTTTATGGTTCCCATGTCCTTCTTTATCAAATTGAATAAGATTCGATTCTTTTCAATTCTCAAAATGATAGAATCATTGGGTCTTTTCTACTTAGATCACTAGTAACCTTGTTCACTTTCTTATGGTGGAAATGGATTGAGAATTCATAGTTTTTAATCATCCCTAACTATCTTCATTTGTGAATATTCACCTCTTTCTGTGTGAATATAAACTTTATGCTTTTATGATTTGTACATATTTCACACATCTCCCCAAAGAGGAAATGTCACCAAATTTTTTAAGAGAAGATTACTACAACCAACTCAATATTGTGTGTTAGATAAATTTTCTAAAGAACATTCATTTTCCTGGATGTATAGGCAATGAATTTGTCGTTTTAATTCAACACATATCCCTATCCCTTATGAAGAAACACAGAATACCACAAAAAGATGTCCAATTCTAGGTATTGTGACCACTGGTGTAGTGATAAACAACCTTTTAAACTCCTTAAATCTATCTTCTCATTCATAAATCCAATAAAACATGACTACCTTCCATTTTATCTTGGTAATAGGGGTTTAAAATCATGATAAATTTCCCAAAAATCAGTGTTAACATCCAGCAAACCCCACAAAGTTATGAATATCCAACCTAGATGTTGTCTTTGGCCATCCCTTAATTGTATTCGTCTTGAAGGGATCCAAAAATATCATATTTCTTATGATGATATGACCCATTAATGAGACATCATTCCAACAAAACTCACACATGTTTTACATTTCATAGAGATTATCCTTTCATATAGTCCCATGTATATTACTTAGATTCTCCTCATGATTCTCCTTGGTTTTGCAGCATATTCGATTATTGTTTATTAAGACTACCAAAAAATTGTTGAGGTAATCTCTATGGAATCTATTATTCATTTCCATGTGGATTTCTGGAGAATTAGTGAGCCTAATAAGAATTACTATGAATTCATATTGCCCATCCCTTGTATGAAAAGACATCTTGGTAATATCCTCTTTCTTCACCTTTAGGTGGTAATATCCAGACCGCATATCCATGTTGGAGAAGTATTGTGATCTAGGTAGCTGATAGAATCAAATCATCACATTGTGGATCAAAATACTTCTTATTTGTCATGATTTTTTGTAGATCATGATAATCAATGAAAAGGAACATTATCTCATCCTTCTTCATAATAAAGAAGACTGGTTCACCCCATGGTGAAGAACATGGTCGTATAAACCGTTTATCAAGATTCTCTTATAGTTGTTTCCTTAGTTCCTAACGCTCCAAAACAACAATTCTATATGGACTGCTAGATAATGGAAAATCCCCATGTATATGATTAATCAATAATTTAACATCTCTTCTAGGAGGAAGACCATGCAATTTCTTGGGAAATAGTTCAGTGAATTCCATCACAAAAGGAATTTCTTCAGGGACAGTTTCTTCCATATACATCATCATATGATCTAAATATTCATAATCACATGGATAGTAATATATATGCTTTATATTATGGTGCTAAAGAATATTCATCCTTCTACATGAACTTTTACATAATTAGGGGTCGGTTCCTCACAAGGTGTGTGATTTCCCTCTCACATAAATTTATGTCGGATCTACATAGGGAACGCCAATCCAGGCCAATAATATTATCAAATTCCACCAGAGGGAGTATGAAGCGGTTCTCTAGGAAGTTCAATCCAGAAATTGTGATAGGGGAGGAGTTATATTCATGGGATTCAATAATTTCCCCATTTTCCAATCTTATAGAAATCTCAACATCCATGATTTGTGGTGGTGATGTGATCGATCATCTAAATATTAGAGATATAAAAGAATTCATATAAACAAAATCAAAAAGTACATTCAATATTCTTAAATGAATAACTATCGTACCTATCACCACTTTATTTTGGGGGTTCTCATTGGCAATAGTGATGGAAAACCTCTCCCTTGTTGCCTTGGAGGTTGTTTTTTTCCTCCGAAAACCCTTGGAATTGGGGACTTGTTTGGAAAGTTCCATAGTTATTTGTAGTTAAAGAAATGATAAAATGTGTTTACTGTCTAATGGATTGTTCCTCTCCTATATCGCATTTGTATGTTTTTCTTATTGTCAATTGATGGCTTGGTACCCTTCTAATCCACACCAACAATATTTCCTCATCCCCTCTAGGAAATTTATGGATTGTGTCTTTATGTACCTTTGGTATGTGGGGAGCTAGAATATTTTACCACCATTGGATATAACGATCAGACCACTAGAATTAAAGTCAACCTCCTTATTCATTTCCCCATGAAACCGCTCAAATTTTCCAATCTCTATTTTTTCTTCAATGGAATATTATACAATTTCCTCATAGCTATCAAATTTAATGATCGCTAGGGATTTCAGAAAGATAGGTTTTACCCCACCAAATAATTGATCAACATTTCATTCGAGGGTAACAACAATGTCATAGGTGTATCATGAGAGACCTCTTAAATTTGCCTCATACATTCCTATGGATTCATCATTTATTCATAAGATAAAGGATGTCACCATCAAACATACGTTAGAGGGTTCATGGAAAATATTTATTGAAAAACAATTTCCATAAATACTTCTATTAGAATACATTGATATCTTCTTCAGGATTCATATTTATTATCAATGTCTAGCAATGATTAGCTTCATCCTCCATAAGATAAAAAGTCATAAGAACCATATCTTGTTCAGAAAATTCAAATATGGAGAGGATATTCTCAATGTATTTGATCCATTATTTGATGATTGAGGGAACAAATGATCCATTGAACGTAGGAGGCCTTTGAATCATGATGCTCTCAATTGTGTAATGTTATTTCATGGGTGGTGTAATTTTTACCTGACCAATGTTTTTATTCAAAACATGAGTTAACTGGAGAGTATCATGACAAATATTGTGATTCCCGCTCCTATTAGATTTGAAATCTCTTGTGAATAGTATTCACATTGATCTTCACATAGGTTGTTAGCTTGAGTCCTTCTCTTACAGGCCATTGGATTGAATAACAGTACTATTATGGGTATCAAATAATTGGTAATTTAAAGTAAAAAAGGCATAAATTATAAATTACATTTATTTCATTAACTTTTGAATTTACAGGATTTAATCTATGTTATCTAAGATCTACTTGACAACATATATTCTTAGGGGAATTTTTTATTCCCTTAATAATTGTTCATACAAAGATTATTATTTTACCATGTCATATCCCATGGGTGTGTCAATCCAAGAGTGCATAAAGGACCACTATTGTGCACCAGTTCTCATTCAATTCTAGCTCAAAGTGGTGTTTTTGGGTTTTACCCCTACATACTTTTGTGCCAGATCCACCTCTACTTGTTTGTTTCCATAAATGGATGTATTTTATTTATAAACATATTAATCTTTACTCACCAAATATTTTTGTATGTTTTTATTATTTTTGGTCTTATCCCTAAGGAATTCACTAGGTTTTTCTAATACTAATACCAAAATTAACTAAACATGTTCACTAATACCATCTTTAATAACCCTACACTTTAATACATACTTAATCATGATTCATAACATAAAAATTTCACTTAAGACAACTATAGGGATCAAGAGGTCTAGTGTCCTTTGAAATTAAAAATAGTACATGATAACATAAGAAATAAAGTATAACATCTTTATTTAAAACTTCTTTTACATGACCACTATATCCCTTCATATATAGTATTTCCTCTGATAACATGAGGGAATACTTAAGAAAAGGTTGTTCTGGAAAGCCCCATAAGGGAGTAAAGAAGGAATAACATGAATAATACAATAAATTTTAGTAAATAGGAACATAAATGTAGAATAATAGAAATATTAACATAAAGGCATGATATAGCATGATTATCATTACATGGAGATATCGAAACAACATTTAATATAATATTAGCATGAGCGAAGGCTCATTTCCAATAGAGCCTGACTAAACCCTCATTTCACTTGAATTAGCATGATTAAATCCTCATTTAACATTTATTATCATGACTAAACCCTCACAAAACCTGGAATATCATGATACTATTCTTTACCTAATGCATTGGTGCCTAATCAGGGAGCACACTTTATTAACAATTCATTTCCTACATAAGTGTGCCAGATTGATCATAAAATATGGATTCATTAAACATCATAATTTATTCCATGAATAAGAGATACGGAATAAATAAACCTATGTAGTCCATCTATAGGTACATGTTTATAAAGGTGAATACCCTTGATAGAGAAATAGGTATGATATTTACTTACACAGTGATTTTGGCATGGGAAATTTTGGTGTAGCTTCGACCGCATGACGATGTCAAATAGAAATAATAGAATGGGTTAATGAGAGATATAGGGTGATATCAACATTTATACATGAAATAGATAGTAAGGGGGTCATTTAACATAATATCATGACATATGTAATGGAATTTAGATGAATAATATAAAATAATTTTTTTAATGTAAATTAGAAGAGAGAAATTCCTTACCGAATTTCAGCAGGGTAACAAATGTAAATTGGAGGCATTAATGAGAGAGAAAAAGGTATTTCATCCTTAAAACATAAGGAGGGAAGTATTGGAGTGATGAAATATAATATCCCAACATTTTTAATTGAAAATAAAATGGCATAACAACATAAATAAATTTGGATAAAAATAAGGAACGAAGAAATCCCTTACATGGAAGTGTGATCCCAAAGGATTAGGAGATGATTTTGAGAGGATTATTTGGAGATTAGGGTAACTTGGGAGGACTCTAATGTGATAGTGACAAATTAGAGATGTTACCAAAGGGTTTTTAGTGAATAAAAATGGGATCTTGGTTGGTTTTATTTAATAAAATTGAGGGTCTTTCTGTAATATTTCACAAACATAGGTTTTGGAATATATCTTATTAATTAATTATAACCACAAACCAACCCATGGGTTTTGTAGTTGGTTTTTTTCCAAAGGGTTGTGTAAAACATTATTTTATAATTCAAATGTAAGAACTGATAAATTTTTTAGTCATTGTTATTTGGAGATGAGTTACACTCTGAAAGAAATCAATTTAAAAAGATATTATATAGTGTTTTATTACATCACTATGGGGTAATTATGATGTCCTAAACCACATTATATATTTAAACAGTGTTAAATTTTTACCCCAAAATTTGACTATATCAAAAAAATTATAAATAATTCACCATTATATACATTAAATTTTTTGAATCCAAAAATTATATTCATTTTATCTATATAATTTTCTAAATATTTTATTTTTTATATTTTATAGAAAACTGACATTTTTTAAAAATTAATCGGTTTTGAAAAAAAAACAACATTCAAACCATTATTAAAAATTAAAATTGTATTTATAAAAATTTATAGGATCATTTATAGTTAATAAAAATTAATTTAGTAATAATATATTACTAAAATATTATTTCCCTCAAAAATCCATTAATTCATCAAAATATATTTCTTAATTGATTATTAACTATAAATAAAAGTTGTTCTTCCAAAACCATTTACAAAGTAACAATAACGACATGAATGTATAATATTAATACAAAAATATTGCACATAATCATAGTTATAAGGTCTTCTTACAAAAACACACATAACACCTTCATAAGACCTAAGGGTAAGGTGTGCAATGGTGAAAGATTCTTTGGGAGGCTCAGATAATATCATTTTGGTGGTAATTTCAATTAACTTATACATCTCCTGTAGGCGATTCTGTTCATGTTTAACATGTTCAAGATCGGCTTGGGCATGGCCCAGAGTGAGGTCTAGTGATGCTACCACCTTTTCGACCTCTTCCAAATGCGCTTTGTATGGATAAATTCTACAAGATGAGGCCATCACTTCCTTTCTCCAGTTAAATTGGATTTGTTAAATCCCAATATTTATACTAATAATGTGATCACTATTCAATGACTATAGTAGAAATGGTAACAAATCATAAAAGTAATTTAAAATCCAAAAACATAAAACCATGGAAGTGAATATGTTTTATGTAACAATTTTACATAATAATACAATTAATTATCTCAAGAGAAAATTTCATTAAAAAACTTTGGGTTGTTACAGACCTCTAGTAGGAAGAATAATTAGAAGAATCCATAGGGTGATAGTTTCTATATGAGAATATACTCGGGTAGCCAGGTGACGTGTCACCCATGTAGTAGACTGATACATATGAGACCTTAGTGCTAGAGATACCCAATCGAGAGTTAGTTTTTTTGGAAATATTGGACATCTCCACCAAGTTTGTAGATATTTTACTCCAACAACCAATAACAGACAGTCTGCACTGACTCCACTCGTAGGACTAGGGTAAGTAGCTTTTTTTTTGTCCATGAGTTAGAGTATAGCTTTACGATTAGGCCAAGGTGGGGGTTATGTCTAGGGTAGTCAACCCATTCATTCAGTGATATGAGAATGGATCTTCAATGGGTTGCTTGGTTGTATATCTAGGATCGAAATCTATCCTGATATATGCATTGAAACTAACACTTGAGGAGTAGAATCCCAAACCATCTATGGTGAGAGGTACAATTATAGTGGACTCTACTTTAGAATATAATCTTTTCAATAAAGGGTATTCTATTTGATTTATATCTGTGTCTATTGTAGAGATACATGGGATCATTTTAAAGTGTTTTGATGGCATTACGACCCTAGATACTACATCGGGGATTAGAAAGGTGTATATACGTCAATACATGGAGTTACCCTCTGATATTGAATGGTTCTTCTATGTATATGAACTATTTTTCCTCAAGATGATAGGTTTTTAAATCAATATTGGCTAGACTGGTTGTTTCCCTCTCTTGATTTAATTGATTTTTATCGTCACGAGGTGACCTTCACACCAACATAGGGTTGTGAGTTTATTCACAATGGTGAATGAGATCTCTTTGAAAGATGGTATTGTAAAAATCATTGTAGTGTAGATGAGTTGATATAATAGATTGTGAGTTTATATCTAGATGATCAAGAAATACATCAAGTAGATTTCTTTCTAGTGGTAGATCATTTAAGGGATTCTTTCCAAGATGAATTATCAGGGTTCCCTCTAGTAAGATAGGTGATGTGATCTATCGATCTAGTTCTTGGAGATAAATTGTTATATATTCATCCATTATGAAATGATACTATTGAGATGCAAAAGATTAAGAGTAATTTATAGTATTTATAGAAAAATGAGTTTATACAACCTAGTACTTATCTATGGGGTTAACCAGACATTTTTCCAAGAAGGATGATAGAACTCTCTAGATATGTATATATTACCATAAATTGAACCAGTTGACAGTTAAAAAATTGTCTCCTCTAACATGTATAGATGATATATTTGACAGAATCCAAGGGTATCTTGTGTCCTCAATGATTAATTTGATGTCATGTTATTGTCAATTGTGTTGGACCATCAAACATGCCTCAATAAATTTTTCATATATGGTATTATCTATATGAGTATTTTTTTTATTTAATTTGGTATCATGAATATGCCATTGGTCTTGATATAAGTAATGAACTATATCTTCCATCCTTCCCAATATTATTTTGGGTTGTTTTCATGAATTATATCATGGTGTATTAACACACTTGACAAGACCATTCCAAACATCATGAGATTTTATTGAACACACTGAGAGATCATAAATTGTAAGCTAGCTCACTATGTTACACTTATAGATGGATCCTCTTCACATTCTATTTAATTTTATCCCAGAGAGTAGAGTATTATTTAAAATTAGAGAAGGTGGGAGCTATAGTTTTCTGGGAACATCCCAAAAAAATATTTCAGATACAATGGTTCATGGGGCTAGCCAGATATTAATTGAATTATATATAAAAATTGTCTAATCAAGAATCACCACATGTGTGCATGAATAAGATGGGTATGAGCTTTGTAAGGACAGATTCATGTGATTCATCCATTCAAGAGCTGAAAGGGTGATTTAATTTAGCATTGATACAATTATTTTCAAATCGCGGTATGAGTTACACTGTTTACTACACTGCATTCGGGTATGGGTCTCAGAGTGGTCGTTTTGATGGGAGATAGTGTTGTGGTGTATGAGTCTCAACAGTTGAGTCTACACAAGATGAATTGCACAATTCTTTACCTCAATTAAACTGCATTTTTTCATGCATTGTGTTGTTGGAGACTTTGATTACACGGAAATCATTTTATGGGGTGCAATGGCCAAAAAAATCCCCAAGTACAGATATACACAACATGTTCTAAATATGAGGAAATAAGGGTGGGTTGAATAAATATATCCATTCAACATTGAGATTTCCTACATTCCTAGTAATGGAAATAATGTGGGAGATATACTATAGTAGTAGACATAGATAAGTTATATTCAGAAGGAAATTAATTAACGGCAGCTTATGGCCTTTTTCTTTGAGCTGTACTATGAGGTACAAGATAGTCAAGGATAAAATTTTCCATCATCCTTAGTTATCGGCTCTATCATTTATTATAGAGTAAGGATGATGTATTTATTGGATTCTGAGAGCCTATTCCTATAGGATATTGTGGCAGGTGGGGACACTCATCTGGGTTGGTCCATAGATGGGGATGAATGTTTTCTCATACATGGGCATGTATGGATTTTAGAATACATGCATGAGGAGGTGATTTGATAATTTCATATTTCATCTTGGTCAGTGCACCCCATTGTCACCAAGATATATCATTATTTACATCTCCACTAATAGAGTCCATGTATAAAAAGAGATGTAACTATTGTTTATGAGGTGTTCCACCCCTCAACAGGTGAATTCATAACATCTTTGACCCGGTAGACATTTATAGAATCTACAAATTCACAAGTGGAAATATGACAATGTTGTGATGGATCTCATGACCGAATTACCAATTTCTCTTCAAGGTAATTATTTCATATGGGTTGATATTTATTGTATCACAAAGGATTCTCATTTCCAACTAATAAAGTTTACCTTTTCATATGAAAAGCTTGGGAGGTTATATATACATGAGATAGTAATACTTCCTGTGGTCCCCCATTCTATTATATTATATAGGGATTCATTGTTTACATAATGATTAAAGAATTTGAAAAGGAGGGTGTTAGGAAAATAGGTGATTCTGAGAAAATCCTACCACCCTTAGACATATGGTTGATAAAAATGTATGATACAGTTTCCTAAGGACATGATACAAGAATGTGTCCTATATGTTTGTGTATCTGGGGGGAGGCACATACCCCCTAGTTGAATTATCCTTAAAATGTATCTTTTAGTATACTATTATAATGGAAACATGTAAGGATATGTATGGTAGGTCATTCCTATCACCCCTTTGTTGGTAAAAGGTAGGAGAGGCGAATAAAAATGGACCTTATCTCAAACACAGAGTAGGTTCAATTGATTCGGAACCAGATTACCACTACACAATCTCAATAGAAATCATATGCTAACTGGTGTATATATAATCCTGTGTTTTCATTCAAGGATCAATTAATTTTACATGTATCTCGAAGGATGTGGCACATGGGGATCAAGGGATAGGGTAAACCTTTACTACAATATGTCAGGTCATTTGAGATTCTGGATTGAGTTAGGCCAATGGAATTTCAGTTGTATTTACATATGATGTCCAATGATATGCAGAGTCTCTTCCATATATCACAGATGTGTTTCCACCATTCAGACCATTCTCAAAATTTCCAGCCTCTTGAGGTGTAGATATTAGTATATCCATCCTTCGAGGAACATTCTATATATCTTTTGGATCACAGAATGAATGTTCTCTGAGGCCAATAAACTCCTCTATTATAGGACCTATGGTATCATAGTCCTCAATAAGATGATACATGAGAGTGGGAGGATGATGTACAAGCATAGTGGCCAGAGTTGTTCATATATTATGCCTCACCACCCTTCGTAGGTAAATTCTCAGAAGAATTTCTTTAAGGGGATGTTTGTATGAACCTAGTTATTTATTGAGGTAGATATATTATCATTTCAATCAATTATCTATTTAACTTATTATTTATAACCTAACATGATTTTATTTTTATGTTATGGAGGTAATTTTGAAGTATGAGGATGTTTCAAATTGTGGATCCTAGATTTTGGTTGAAATGTCATGGTTCATGATTATTATAAACTGTGTGGGGCAGGAAATAAAATTACTTCTAACCATGAAAGGATAGGCATTAGAGTCCTATGGGCCACAGGTCATGAAAAAAATATGTGATTTAAAGAAGACAATCCTAGTGTTATGTCTATAGTTTTATTTTAGTTGACTGAGATAGGATTGGGGAAGTGTTTTCCAAATTGTGTGCACTAATCATGTTACGTGATCTTCATACAGAAAAGGGTGCATGATTGGTGCACGGTTTGGACAACCATGTATTCAAATCATACAGCCTAGTGATTCTTAGGAAACTACCAAAATTAGATTAATAAATCTATTATGAAATAATTATATTTCACTCTTCTCCCTCAGTGGAAAGTAGGACCCTGTGAGCTCATACTTGAGAAAAAATATAGGCTTTTCTACCAAACCTTTATCTGATCTCTAATTCAAGAAATGTATATCTCATTGTTTCTACATCAATGAGTAATTATTTTTTTCACTCTTAATTCTTCTAGGTATAGAAAATGTTTTTGAGGTGAAATCTAATATTCTCTATTTTTAGGTTCTTCATGTGTTCAATGATTTTCTCTTAATCTGATTCAAATCTAGATATGATAATGGACTAGTAATTCACTATTAATCTATAGTAGGTGTTCTAGGGATTTTACGTGAATTTAAATGTTTTTATAGTAACTTTGTTGTGTCGCATTACCAATTATTGGAGTGATGTCATTAAACTAGATTTTAATCCTCTGTTAAAATGATTAGGTGATACCTGTTTAATTAATGAAAACATTAATAGTTGATTAAAGGTCATGAACCTAGAAATGGAACAACCCATATGGTTTTAGGCTCAATAAATTTGACCACCGTGGGTGGATTTTGATATTGGATACATTTTTTTGTTCAATTTACCCCTTGACCTGAGATGTTTTATATTGAATTTTCAATTATAATTTGAATTGTAAATTGAGTTGAAAATTATTTGAAAAAAGAGAGTTAATATAATGACCATGACCGTTTTCCTTTTCCATGTAATGTATTTTTTGAGCTTGAGTTTCCCTTATTATAAAATTCCCATATGAGTAATAAAATGGAAGGACTTCTAAGCTTAGACATGCCTTGAGCCAAATTTTTTATTTTGATATAAATGATTTGAATATGGTGGTGACCCTTGATATAACTAAATTATACTGAATGCATGTTTGATAATTGTATTGGGTGACACAATGGATCATAAATTAATTTCATGGATAGAATCAATTAGATTTTTCCTTAATTGTGATCAAGTGATACATAGACTTCATAGTGGAATTCCAAGGATATTCTCATGGGGGATGACCGTTAAATGTTTGAGTGACACATGGACTCTTATTCATTTCCAAGAAACAAATACTATGGTTTTTTGTTATATACACTTAGTGACACATGGTCTGCCTTAGGGGACCACAAAAGATAGACTATGTGGGCTTTGATGTTTCCCCACACCATGATTGATACATGGGTTCCTATGAGGATTTCTAAGGATTGGCTTCTACAGTACTTGATTTATGATACACCATTAGTGATACTAATATAATTGTAATGTACTGGTTCTGGAATCCATCGATAGGTGCCCTGTACCCAGTTGGTCACATGGCCTCAAGCGCATTTCCCCAAATGTCAGAGGCTGCTGACTAGTAGTGAGGGACTAGGGTGTGATAGTGGGGAAACTATGCCCTCATTAGCAGAGTACACATCAGAAGTAACCAAAGAAAAATAATAATGGAAGCAGTAAATATCCAACAATAATAAAAAAGAATAATACTAAAGAAATAAACACCTGGAGCACACATGTATATATGAAATGATGCATGATACATATGTCTAGGAAAGCATCCAAACAAGTAACAATGATGAATAAAATACTAAACCAAAGTAAAAAAAGAAAAGTAAATAGATAAGAAACTCCTCAGCATCGCAAGCCTCGGCTTGGTCACATGCTCTCCTTCTCCATAGAAATCAAGTACCAAAAGTTGACGGGTTTTTTCCCTTATCTATAACTGCAACAACATAGTCTGTTTGGGCCCAAAATAATGACCCAAATAGGATGTGAGACTAAATCCTAGTTGGAAACCACCTGATGATATGTGCCTAACCCTGAGTGAGTATATGGCAGGTAATAGTACAGTAAGCCGTAAACAGTAACAGTAAATAGCAGGCAGTAAGCAATAAGCAGTAACAGGACAATATACAACAGTAATCAATCCATAGAACAACAATAAGTAGAGAATCAAAAAGCTAATAACAATATGAACCCCTCTAAAAAGTACTCACAGCCAAACCCTCTAGTCTTATACAAGAAATACCAACAACCATCTGGGTAGTGCACTCAGCCTAACCCCTCTATTTTGGTCATACAAAATTATAAGACTCTCTGGGGAAGCTCGCTCAGTCAATTTGATTTATATTCTAGGGTAGTTAGGGACTCTCTGAGGAAGATCACGCTGTCTAACCCTCTTATATCCTCATGTTCTAGAAACTCTATAAGGAGCTCACTCAGTCAATCCTCTTATATTCATAGGACTATCAAAGACTCTCTAATGAACCTCACTCAGTCAATTCCTTCTCTATCCTGGAATGGTTTTGAATAAATTAAAACAATGTAAAGACTCTCTAAAGAAGCTCACTTGGTCTACTATCATGTAGTCTATAAAATCCTAGACTCTCTGGGAAGTACACTCAGCCTATCCCATGTAGTCTATAATGTCCAAGACTCTCTAAGGAAGCTCACTCAGTCTACCCTCCTGCAGTCTATAATATCCAAGACTCTCTAGGAAGCTCACTCGATCTATCCCTTATAGTCTAAATCTCCAGGTTCTCACAGTCTCATGCCAGTCAGTGCATAATATTTATATAAGGGCAAAGTACACCAATAGTTCCACTTGGCTAACCAGTCTATAGCATAACAAGCATGGCAAGAATATCATTCCAACTTACAGTCACAAGGCATGGAAAACATGTATAACGACCAAAGGCTAACAAGGCCTAAAGGTTCTAACAATAATAAGTCATTGGAAAAACATCCAAGCAAAACAATTATCCACCAACATGATCAAATTACCTCTACACAAACATATAAGCAAGGTAGGAATACAACCGGGAAAAAAAGGTAATCCTGAAATACACCGTTCAGGGGTATTGCTGGAATTTGCAAATAAAACTCAAATAATTGTAACGGTAAGGCACAAAAAACATACCGTGATGCTAGGAGATCAATATAATTTGACCCCAAGTCTTTACTCTCCTTATAACGGTGTAGATCTTGGAAAATGCACTAAATTTTCAACACACGATATCTTAAGAAAGAGGTAAAATCATGGAATGTGACTCAAGAAGAAAGAAGATATCATCGCTCTGGATCTAACTTAATCGATGGCGGTCGATTCGGAAAACAGGAGGAGGCTCGGGGGATCGGAGGATGTTCGTAGCTGTACAGACACTCCCGGTCGAATAACCTTTAGAAGAAGACAATTTTGTTGATTGGGCGTGAACCAAGTCTGTTTAATGAAAAAAAGAAAGTACACGGTGTGTACTTTTGGGTTACATGGTGTGTACTTGGCCTTTCCATACTCCACTTTATGCAGCCTCCTCATTTCCCATACACACCGTGTGTGTGGCCCGGACACGGCCAACATACGGCCTAGCGCTGCATCAAAGTACACAGCGTGTACTTTGAAAATTTACATATTTTCCTCTTTTTCTTAAAAACGACCAGAAAATGAAAAACATACCGGAAATGAAGATCCAGGTTCTTAGAAACATCCCCCATTAAAAAAATTCTTCCACAAATTTCCCTTGCTAGGCGTAAAATAAGAAACCCCAAACAGCTCTGGCCACTATGATCGTACATCAGCCTCCATCGCTGAGGTCTCGTCCTGTACTCGCTCGTGCTACCATAGCACCCATACTAGAGGAACATACCGACCCCAGAAAACCATCGTACTATGATCAAAAATCTGGATAGGATGCTTCTCAAACAATGCATCTTCTTCGAGCTCAACCTACTCGGGTTGAAAATCACGAGTTAGGTCTGAAAAGTAATTTTTGAGGTGAGAAACGTGGAAGACATCGTGCATAGCCTAGTACCTCAGAGGTAACTACAACCGAAAGGCAACCGGAACAACTCTATCCAACACCTCAAACGGACCGACGTACTGTGGTGAAAGATTACCCTGTCTCCAAATCCTCTTGTGTCCCAACCTTGGTGCGACACGCAGCAAAACCTGATCCCCGAACTCGAACTCCAGAGGACGTCTCCGCTGATCAGTATAAGACTTCTGTTGAGACTGTGGTGTATCCATCCTCTTCCAAATCAACTCTATCTGCTCTTAGGTATCCAGAACAAGATGAAGTCCCAACAACGCTTCATCTCTTGACTCCATCTAGCTCAAAGGTGATCGTGAAGGCCTACCATAAAAAGCCTCGTAAGGTTCCATCTGAATAGTTTCCTAAACACTATTGTTGTAGGAAAACTCCATAAGAAGAATATGCTCATCCCAATAACTACAAAAGTCTATAATGCATGATCGAAGCGTATCCTCAAGAACCTTGTTCATACGCTCATATTGGCCATCTGTCTGGGGATATAATGTTGTACTCAAAAGTACTTGTTTACCCAAACCTCCTAAAGCCCCTACCAGAACCGAGAAGTAATGCGTACATCCCTGTCTGAAACAAAGGAGTGTGGAACTCCATGCAGATGTACAATCTCTCAGATGTACAGCCACCCCAGATCATCAATATTGAAAGTCTCCTTGATCCGCAAGAAGTGTGAAACCTTCGTAAGCCTATCGACGGCAACCCAAACAGCATCACTCCCTCGAGGTGACCTTGGTAACCCAGTCACGAATTCCATCATTACATCATTCCACTTCCACTCAGGAATGGGTAACTACTGTAAAATCCATGTTGGTCACTGATGCTCTGCTTTCACATGCTGACAAGTAGAACATCTCATGACGAACCCAACAACATCTCTCTTCATACCTGGCCACCAGTACTGGCGGTTTAGATCACGATACATCTTGGTGATGCCAGGATGAACAGCCCAAAATGAAGAATGAAAATCTTACATCATCTCCTCGCATATGTCTACTAGCACCCATATGAATCCCTGAAATTCAAGATCTCATTCTTTCCCACAATCGATCCAGAAAGAGGTTCCTCTCATAAAACACTCTCCCATCAGACTAGGCATTCTATGTATGATAGTTGCCTCATCCGTACCCAATCAAGAAGAGTTGAGGTAATAGCTACAGAAAAAATGAAAGTATATCCCTATCTATCCTGCACCTCCAAGTGCATCTCAAAGAAGAGATCCATAAGCTACCACTCACTGCTGGCCTCCTGAACTGCCTGAATCTGAGTCCTCCTACTCAACCCATCAGCCACTGGGTTGCCCTTTCGCGGTGTATAAGCAAGCTCAAATTCAAAGGACTGAAGATACTCGACCCACCTGCGCTGTTTCAGATTCAGATCATGCTAATATGAAGATGTACTTGAGACTCTTGTGGTCAGTGAAAGCCACAAAGTGCTCTCCCAGAATATAATTTCTCCAACAGCGTAAGGCATGAACAACAGCTTCCAACTCCAGATCGTGCGTCAGGTAGTTCCTCTCGTGTGGCCTCAACTGTCGAGACCTATACGCAACTACTCCATCTCCCTTCATATGAAAAGATCTTAATCTGACACCGAAATCATCATAGAAGACATTATAGCTCTTGTCTGGCTCTGGAAATACTAGTATTGGTGTTGACATCAACCTCTATTCCCACTCCTAAAAGGTTGTCTCACATGAATCTGACCATAAGAACATCACCCATTTATTGGTCAGACCTATTAGCGGTGATACAAGGAGTGAGATGTCCTGTATGAAACACATGTAGTATCTAGGCAGCCCAAGAATACTCTTCACCTTAAATACATTCTTCAGATTCTCATAGGAAACTACAGCTCTCACTTTATCTGGGTCTACTGATACTCCTATCTCTGAGATAATGTTACCCAAGAAGTGAATCTGATCCATCCAAAAGTGGCATTATGAGACCTTAGAATATAACGGATGCTCTCTCAGTGAACTCAGAACAATCTCAAGTTGGGTAGCATGGTTGTGTTGAGTGTGAGAGTACACCAAGATACCATCCACGAAAACCACCATGATGGAATCCATGTACGGATGGATCCCTCGATTTATCAGTGCCATAAAAACTGCCGGTGCATTCGTGAGACCGAATGTCATGACCGTATACTCGTATAGACCATACATACTCCGAAAAGCTGTTAGAGGTATATCAGATGGTCTAACGCGCAACTGATGATAACCAGATCTCAAGTCAATAATTGAGAACACTCGGGCTCCTCGAAGCTGATCAAAGAAGACATCGACCCTCAGTAATGGATAACGTATCTTGACCATCAACTGGTTAAGCTTCCGATAATCCACGAAAATCCTAAGGGTGTCATCTGCCTTCTTCGGAAATAGGACATGCGAACCCCAAGGAGAAGTACTGGGTCATAGGAAGCCCTTTGCTTGCAACTCCCCCAACTACTTCTTGAGATACTGCATCTTAGATGTAGCCATACTATAAGGAGGAATGGATACTGGTGCCACTCTTGGAACGATCTTAATAGAAAAGTCTACCTCAAGCTCCGGAGGCAAACCTAAAATATCCTCTGAAAAGACTTCACTGAAATGATCCACCACTAGGGGAAAGTCTAACTGTGAAGTCCCCTAGTCCTCATGATAAAGACTGTCAATATGGCCTCTAACTCCTCCTACCCATGATGTTGTGGTCCATCTCTACCCATCTGGACATCCCACTCGCCCCTATGAAGAAATGATCCACCCTCTGGTTATACGAAACTCATCCTACGGTGATAGCAATTGAAGACTGCCTAGAAGGGAACTAACTAGTCCATACTGAGAATGACATCATAGCCTGTCATCTATAGGACATAGAGGTCCCATAAAAATTAACACCCTGTAACCTTAATAGGGAACTCTCTACACTGACATACACTAGACGTCCTCGTTCCCAATAGTGTATCAAGAGCCAACATGTCGTCAGAAGAAAAGATACAGAGCCCAAGGATCTCCACAACAGAAACAGAGATAAAACTATGTGATGCACCAGTATCGAAAAGAGTAGATGATAAAACTGAGTCTACTAAGATCATACCTAGAACTATAGAAGGGCCGAGATCCTCCTCCTGATAGGCCTGCTCCACAGCGAATGTCTGGCCTGTACCGCAACCCTGCACCCCTGGCCGACCACTCTGAGTTGACCCACTCTGATGTCACTAGTGACCTGGTGACTGACCACCACTGTCGCGACCACCACCTCGGGCCAAACAGCCGGAAGAACTCCAGTTCCCGGACTGGTGAGAAACTGGCGATACATCTCCTGTACGCGGGGTCATAGAAGAACCCATACCACCAGCTGTAGGTGAGAAGATCTGACTAAAACGGTGAATATGGCCCATCTTGCCACAAGATCGACACTCCATATGGTCTCTCTGGCAATGAGGCCTAGTATGCCCACTCCCACCGCATTGGTAGAATAATACCTCACTACCTGAAGATGCATTCCTCCTACCCTCGTCTCCTCAAGCAGACTATCTGCGGTGCTTCCTGCTATCAGTAGGAGGAACACTGACTCTGGAAGTCAAACTACCCTAGCTCACTGTTTCAGAATCTCTCAGATTGCACTCAGTGATCAGTGCCTGGTTGATGATAGAGGATATCAAAGTCAACCTGAATATATTCACCTGGTAATGGTTCTCCTTCCTAAGACCATCCTCAAATATCCTATCATGGAACAACTATCACCTGCTGGAATCGGCGTGAAATGCTGCAGCTCATTAAAGTGAGACAAGTACATCATGACAGAAAGAGTACCCTGCTCGAGACTCATAAACTCCCGGGCTTGGTCGGACCTCAAGGTATCTGGGTAGAAGTAATCATAGAATATTCACCGAAACTCATCCCAAGTCATACACTTTTGGAGCCCTGACTGTGAGATCACATCCCCCACCTCTTAGCGGTGTGTCGGAGCATATAAGTAGCAAGATTCACCCACTTCTCTAGAGGTATCTCCAGATTCTCAATGATTGTCAGAGTGGCCACTAGACATGACTCTACAGCCTGGGGTCCTCCATCCCCTGAGAAACTAGGAGGATGATGCTTCTGGAAAACCTGTGTCAACTGAGCCATCGACGGGGTAGGAGGCGACGCTCCCTGAAAGGTCTGCATCATCCTTAGGAAGTCCTCCCTAAACTGCGCATCAGCGCTTGCAACAGGTATAACTGATGTTGCCAAGGCTGGCATAGCAAGAAGATCTGTAGGAGGTCCCTGATTGGCCATATCCGGTGTCTGATCACCATCTGGAAGATGACGTACAACCGGAAGACGTCTCGGGGGCATAACTCTGAAAGAACAAAAGCACACCTTAGATCAGGAATATCAAGGACAGAGAACACAAGAGTACATGATGGGAATAGGAGAATAAAAATTTATGTTTTACACAACTCGACTACACAACATGTATAAAACTATACGACATGTTTTTTAAATCTATTCACATGGACGTGTACTTCTACCCCGCCTTGGTCATGTAACACCCCTGACTACATGGCGTGTTGGCCCCACACACAGCGTTTACTTGGACTCGATTCCACTGCCTGAGTCTCATTACATGGATAACTAACATGGTCTTATTAACCCTAGCCTAAATGGACTGTTCATTATGGACACAGCGTGTACTAGACAAGGTTTCGGCGACCCGTGTTGTTAGTTACACGACCGACTACACAACTGACCCTTACACGGCATGTTCCGAACAAACATGGCATGTATAAGAGAGATAACTCCATCCCATTTTGTTCATGACATGGCCGGGTACCTAGAACAAGTCTACATGGTGTGTTCATACAAAACAATGCGTCTTCTACATGAGCTTCCCCGACCATGTTGTTAGTGACACGGCCGGGTACACAGCTCACTACTACAAGTCGTGTAACTACCGTACACTGCGTGTTCCTGAAAAAATTTTCACCACCCTCTATTCTACTCACACTGTCAGTGACATGGATTCAAACTACATAGTGTGTAGTCAAGTACACACCGTGTATTCTGGGTTTTTCTGGGCAGTAGCTCAGAAACTACACTGATGCCCAGAAAAAACTGAAAAACATGCCTGGAGGTGCCAAATTCTGATCTGTGGGGGGCCATACTCCCCACAAATCAAAGCATGACATCTCCAACATATCATACACAAGCGAAACATGTCAATGATCTACCATTTTCTGATTCACGAGGGACCATAACACCTCAAGAACCAAAATTTGGCGTTCATTTAAGCAATGTACAACACAAACAATTTCTCTATAAAACTGTAGGGATTATATTAAAGCATATATCATAACAGCATGCATAATCTACACAACGTCTATCACAACAAAATCCAATCGCTAATGCACCATAGATGGCATAGAAAGAATTCATGGCTTGTGATTCCTATTAATTGACTATATGATGAATGAGATGGAATACCCTCATCTCATCGAGTAGCGACAGAAATAGAACCACAATGGAAACAACAATAACAAACACAAGGAATGTGAATCACTCTAGGTGAAATCATATCAACCGTAAAATCTCAAAACCAGAAAACTGCAACAAATGATATATATTGTCTTTTCCCTGTACACGAGTTATCTACACCCACGCACACCTTATTACTAAGTACCGAATCCATCCAATCACTGGATAAAGCCTCCAAATAGTAAATCAAGAGAAAATAATTCTGCTGATACCACTTTGTAACATCCCGGTTTCGAAAGCCACCCCGAGGCACCCCGTACCCAGTTGGTCACATGGCCTCAAGTGCATTTCCCCAAACTCCAGAGTATATCAACTAGTAGATATGGCTTTGGGTGTGATAGTGGGAAACTATGCCCTCATTGGAAGAGTACACAATGGAAGTAAACAAAGCATACAAATAGAGGAATCAGTAAATATCCAACAAGAATAAACAGCGGAAGACTAAAACAATAAATAGTTGGAGCACACATGTATATATGAAATGATGCATGATACATATGTTTAAGAATGAAGCCAAACAAGTCACAATGCTGAATACAATAATAAAATAAAGTACAAAGAAAAGTAAATAGATAAGAAACTCCTCATCATTGCAAACCTCAGCTTGGTCCTATGCTCTCATACTCTAAAGAAATCAAGTACCGGAAGTTGAAGGGTGCTTTCCCTTGTCTACAGCTGCAAAAAAATAGAATGTTTGGTCCCAAAAGCATGGCAAAAATAGGGTGTGAGACTAAATCCCAATAGGCAACCACATGAAGATTTGTGTCTAACAGTCAGTGAGTATATGGCAGGTAATAGTACAGTAATCCATAAACATTAATAGTAAATAGCAAGTAGAAAGAATTAAGAAGTAACAAGATGATATAAAATAGTAATAAATCGACAGAACAACAAGCAGTAGAGAAGGAAACAGCTAACCACAACAAGAATCCCTCTGGGATGTACTCGTAGCCATGCCCTCTGGTCCTATCCAAGAAATACCAACAACCCTCTAGGTAGTTTACTCATCCTAAACCCTCTGGTTTGGCCATAAAAAATTATTAGACTCTCTGGGGAAGCTCGCTCGGTCATTTCCCCTTATAGTCTAGGGTAGTTAGGGAATCTCTGAGGAAGATCACGTGGTCTAACCCACTTATATCCCCATGGTCTAATAACTCTCTAAGGAGCTCACTCGGTCATTCCTCCAATAGTCTTAGGTATAACACAGAATCTCTAAGGAAGCCCACTCAGTCAATTCTTTTTCTAGCCTGGAAAGGTTTTAAAGATATTCAAGCAATGTAAAGTATCTCTAAGGAATCTCACTCAATCTACCCTCCTGTAGTCTATAAAATCCACGACTCTTTGGGAAGAAAACTCGGTGTATCCCCTGAAGTCTATAATGTCCAAGACTATATTAAGAAGATCACTCAGTCTACCCTCCTGTATTCTATAATTTCCAAGACTCTCTGGGAATCTCACTCAGTCTATCCCTTATAGTCTATAGTTCCCGGTTCTCACTATCACATGCCAGTTAGTGCATAATAATGCTATAAGGACAATGTACACCTATAGAGCTACCTGGATAACCAGTCTACAACATAGCAAGAATGGAAAGAATATCATTCCATCTTACAATCACAAGGCATGGAAAACAGGTATAACGACCAAAGGCTAAAAAGACCCAAATGTTGTAACAAGATCAAAGCATGGGAAAAACATCCAAGTACAAAAATTATCCACCAACATGATCAAATTACATCTACATAAGAATACAAGCAAGTCATGTAAACAACAGGGGGAAAATGGTAAACACGCAATACCCTGTTGACATATATTAGTGGAATATGCACAAAAATCTCATAGACTTCAAACGGTAAATAACAAACCACCTACCTTGATGCTAGGAGATCAATATACTTTGACCACGAGTCATGATTCTCCTTATAATGACAAAGATCTATGAAAACGCACAAAACATTCAACCCTTGATATTTTGATAAAGAGGGAAAATCATGGAATGAGACTCAAGAAGAAATAAGGGCTCACCGCTGTGGTTCCAACACAATCGACAGTGGTCGATTCAGAAAATGGACGGAGGTTCAAGGGCTCAGAGGATGTTCAAGGCTGTACGGATGTTCCCTATCAAAGAACCCTGAGAAGAGGAAAATCATGTCGATTAGGCGCGACCCCAGTCCATTTAATGAATAAAAATTTTCATGACATGTACTTCAAGGGTACACGACATGTACTTGGCCTTTCCATACTCCCATTTAAATGGCCTCCTCACCACCCATACATACAGTGTGTGTGGCCCGGAAATGGCCAGCACATGGCCTGGTGCTCCATCAAAGTACACGGTGTGTACTTTGAAAATTTCTATATTTTCCTCTTTTTCTAAAAAATGTCCAGAAAAGGAAAAACATACCTAAAATGAAGATCTAGGATTTTATAATAATATATTTAGAATGTCGTGGATGGGCTCAAATTCCTAAATGACTAATAAATGAAATGGTTTATTTGATACATCTGCTAATCTAATGCACAATATTGGATTCAAATATAGAATTATACTATATGGATGACCTGGTTGATAATACTAGAGAACATACCATTATTGGGGATTATATGATATATTACAGGTCCTATGACTTAATATTTAAATTTTATTTATTAATTAAATAAATTTAATTATAAATGAGATTGTAATTATTATTAATTTAGATACATTCCTCCAAGAATGATTAAGAAGGAGAGGATGGGTATCCATGGGAACCCATACCTTTACGAGTTTTTTATTTTCATTACTTTATTAAATATTATATTAATTCTTAAATATATATATATATTAATGAACTAGATGGAACATGACCATTGTGTGGTTTCCAACTCAGATTATATCTCACACACTATTTGGGCCTCCAAAAGGTACCAAAATAGACTATATTATTATAGGTGTTGATATGGACAAGCGCCCTACTACAAGTCCTTGATTACTACATAGAAGAAGAGGATCATAATACTAAACTAATGATTTGGATGATAGTAATGTTTTTTTCATTCCTTTTCATAACTTTTATTACATGTATTGTACATCATCCATATATTTATGGTTTAGGTTTTTTATAGAAACATGACATGTACCATTGTATATTTGTATTAGATTTCATTATGGTAATGTTTATTTGTTTTTATTTCACCTATTTATCATATGTATGATTGATATACTACTTACACTATTGTCTGTAATTGAAATTATACAATGTTACAGTATGGTAAGAGGGAATTGTCTCCCAATAAACTCTCTTAATGACCATGTTGTTACTCATCGTCCTTTGGATTTTGGGGAGATGAAATTGAGGCCAGGTTACCAACCATGCTCAGGGAACCCTTTAATGGAATCCAGGTATGGGATGATTCGTAAATGATGTGTTATATCTATCCAGTATTGTGAGGAGGGAAAGTAGTTATAATGAATAAAAAACATCCCAAACCATGTTAAAGGCCTCCCTAGACTTATATTGTATAACGAGGATATTAATTGATGATGATGTTCATTAGTACATCGTAAATCCTCACCACCTCATCAAAATTCCACCTATACAGAAAATCCACCATACTTATCTCCCATATCATCATGAAATGAGACTAATTTTTTAATTGGTTGATAATTACATAAATAGAATCACATATTTCCAAGGATCAAGTTAAATCGATGATGAAATCCATAGAGGTATCATCTCATTCCCACAATGGAACATCCAATTTCGACAATCACCATTGTAGAGAATAATTTTCAATTATTAATTGATGACACATCATGTATTAAATTATGAGCTCTTTAATTGTTCATATTATCATGGTCCAAAAAATGAATCCTCAATCCCGGATACATCTTGGATACCCCTCGACATTTAGGTAAATATGATAAATGAAACTCATGAAGCAACAATACTCACATTTTACTAATAAATAAACCACCTCTGATGAAACAAAATCTGATGATGATCATTGATAAACCATCTTTATGGGGTATCAGTGTAAAATATAGTACCTCACGTCACCTATATCGTTGAGTCTCACTAATGAGACTACTCCGCTTACTACATCAATGATAACAGCACCATTATATAGTATTTTATACCACTACCAGCAATCTTCTCTATATCAAGATGTATTTCCTTGGGCACCTCTATCACTCTCGAGGAATTCCAAGCCTCTCTAACAACTCACCCTTTCGTCTTCCAACTCAGTAACTCAATAATTATATTAAATTTTCCTAGTATATAATTTCTCTAAAAATTAATTTCATCTGATAAATATATCTATGTAAATTGACAATGAATAAAATCATATTAAGATATAACATACCTGAATATAATTTGATTTTTGAAGGCCACAATGATCTAACTAATGTGGAAAACCCCTTATAGTATGAATGAAAACACCAATACCCCCTACTCGATATCATCGATGACGTAGTTACACTCATAAAGAAATTATTATTATTACATATATCATAACATTTGGCAATATTTAATCAATAAAACCAAAACAAAATATATTGGAAAAATTATTGAATACATGTAACATCATTCCCAACTCATGGTATTTAATAGCTAAAGTAATGATAATCATCACATTGGTGTAGATAAAATATTGATAACATTTAATAGATGATATAGAATAATTATAAATCCCATTAAAGACATTCAATGGGGATTAAGTATGATATAAATAAAAAAACAACTATATGTACCCTAGAAGAGAAAAACTATAAATCTATACCATATTCTTAGGTGACTCTCAATAAACACCCCCTTGATCTTATAATGATCGACTCTTACTCTATACGAGGCCACCACTAGATTGAGAATATGTGCGATACTCCATTAAATATTATCATATGTTTATTTTATCAATGTACACCACCGTGAAATAATATAATAACTCATGAAAATACAGTTAGGTGAACCATAAATATTGAAGGGGTGTTCACGACACCAAATGAAAAAAATAAAAACAGAAAAATATTTTATTTGTATTTGGAAGTATTCTTCATTGTGTCCTCATACTTTAATGTCAAATTGTGATACCTGTATCATATATCAGAAACTGGAAAGAATGTTCTCCCTTTAAGAGGAAAAAACCACAAATCTTTATAAGGGGATATATGATATTTATCCTCATTTATTATAGTCTCTAGTATTTTCTACACAACCTTATACCCCCATCTATCTTCTTTCAGAATAATATATGTGAACCCCATTTTAATACACATGGTCTAATGTAACCCTTATAAATAAATTCATAAATCAGAATACATAACTCCCTTGGCTTGTGAGGATCCATCTTATTAAGATCCATCATAGTCATAGAGGCATTATTATGGCTTCACAAATTTTTATTATGTAACTTTTCATTACATTTTACAAATAGGGGATATTTAATGTTTAGTGTCTTGGAAATGAGGTAAAAATTTCATGAATACCAACAGAATTATTCTAATACACTTTTGAGTATTAATAATAGTTTCATCCTACATAAAAATACTACACATCATAACTTGGGGACAAACATAAAAAGAAATGTTGAACAGAAGGCCCGGTAAGGGAAGACTAGGGAAACAATTTACGTGTGTTATTAATAAGAATTTAATGAAATAAATAAATACATGGGAAATGGAAAAATAGGCCTAGAATAATAAAAAATACACGAATAATTACTTGAAAATGTGGCTAAATCATTTAATTTAGGTAGTCAATTCTTTTCACCAATTTCCATCCCCAAGGTATCATAAATATTAACAATGATATTCACCAAGGTATCGTAAAAAATATCATCTCTAAAGATTAATTTATTTACACAATCCATTGGAGAAAAATCAATGATAACACTTAATATTCTATTATTTTCATGTGATTAATATATATAATTATCAAACATTTCAGAAATAATTCAAAGGGAATAAAAAATGTGTTTCATATCAAAAGCAAGATGTTTTAAAAATTGCTTAAAAATATGATCATTATGTAATTTATAACCCATCACAATGGAATGAGGGTTTATGTATGTAAATTCCAAAGTAAAATTTAGTATTTTTATTTCTTGATGAATACTCATGGAAATGAAATTGTTTAGGGTATTCACAAAAAGAAAATAAGATACATTCTTGAGAAAATATAATGATTTTGAGGTGAAAATTCTACAGTATAACGAATGTGAATCATGGTTTTAGAAAATTATACAATGAGAGGGGGAAATTGTATACCATCCATAAATAACTCATAATATAGTATAGAGAAAGAATAAAATGAAAAATAAGATCATTGTATGGGAATTTGAATGACATATTACATAAAATAGATCTTTAAAGGAAAATAGAAGTGGAGAATAACCTTACCTTGAAGAGTAACTTCTAAAACATTAATATTTGAACTGTTAAAAATGGTGGGACCTTGGGATGAATCCTTAGGAGGTAATACTCTAATAAATTAGTGTAAAATGATTTTATAATTAATGGAATGAAGAAATGGGAGGGCATTTTTAAAAAAAGTGATGGAATATTTTATTAATTTAAAATGACACCACCTTGGTGGTATTTCCAAAACCATGGGATTGTGTATGGTATTTTCCCATGGTATTGACCACTTGGGGAACATAATATTATATTTTATCTATAAAAGTCTATCATATTCTTTCAATACTAATTAAATCATTATGACATAGTCATTATGTCATTAAACGTTCTGAAAACTCAAAATTGTATTTATACATTTCACTAAAAATAGAACTCTTTTGCAAAAATACCAAAATTTCATCCAAACCATTTTTCGACATGTATAATTCAACATTGATATCCATTTTATAAAAATTAATTAATTTAAAATTATATTAAATAAATAACATATTAATATTTAACTAATATTTTTTAAAATATTTCTTTACTTATATTGTCATATAAATATAGTATGTTACCACTTAAAATGACGAAAACATATTTATACTTTATTAGGTGAGGTTAGTATTACATTAATCAAATTACCATTCATTATGGTAAAATTTATTTTCTAAAGGGAAATTTTACTATTCAACAAAATATTATTTTGATCTTATTAAACCACAACATTAACCTTCTTTACAACTATATATGCCTTATTTTCGAAAATAATTCCAAAGAAAAAGTTATTTAATAATGAAATATATCTTTAATGTTCATAATAAAACACTATTCATCATAAAAAATTATTCATCAAATACTAAAATATTTAAACATATTATAAAACATCCAAAAATTACGCCCATGTTAATTTTGACATTTTTAACTAAAAAATATTGTTTATTTTAACACAATAATTCTCTTTGAATGAGAAATCATTGAAAAGTACAATATTTTTCTTTTAAATCAAATTTATCAAAATTTTATTAATTGAAAATATATTTTGTTAAAAAAGTATATTATTAAAATAGAAATTATGAAATAAATTTTTTATTTATACCGAGGGACTACACAATGTATTTAGGGACTCATTAGATAAACCCTTATAAAACTGGCATAAGACCTAAGAGTAAGGTGTGTAATGGTGATGGACTCTTATGGAGGATCAAAAAACATCACACAAGTAGTTATATCCACTCACTTGAACTTCTCCCTTAGGTGATTTTGTTCAGGACTAACATATTGAATCTAGGCATGTTCCTGGTCCAAAGCAAAGCCCAATGACACTACTTATTTCCCAAGCTCTAATAAATGAGCTTTGTATGGACCAAGTTTACTACATGAGGCCATCGATACTTCTTTCCAAAATAATAACAATTATAATTTCTATTTATAATCACTAATCTTAAAGTTAAGAGTATATTTTCTAAGGGTCATATTAATCAACAGTCACAGAATAGTCGAAACCCAACACTCTCATTTAAATTAAACTCACTTTATTAATAAATGGATATTGTCTTGTTGAATATAAAAGAATATAACATACATTTTCAAGAAACAATTATTAATTAAATAGTTACAATCATTACACATTATGTTAAAAGTATATCTCAAATAATATGGCACACCAACGGGGTAGGTCGATGGCCAATTTTGGAAAAACATTAAAATAAAACATCAAAAAATTGGAAAAATCCAACAATTATGATCTATAATGTTGAAAAGTAGTGTTTTTAACTATGATATAAGGGTATATAAACACCTACATCCCATATGATGGTCCCTCTAACTAATAGATATCATTTTATTACGTTCTACGTCATTGAATATGGGTCTACTTTAGTAGAAATATATTTTATAAATATATTGTGTATAACTTGTCCATGTCATAGATGATGTTGTGTAGTTATATATAGAGTAAACACGGATACCCCATTAATTGACAGAACCCTATAATTAGTTCAAAATCCTATGATATATCAAACAAACTGGAAAGATTCATACTGGTTTATATAAGATTAGGGGAACTATGAGTCTCTCTACCTTGAGTCCCAAATTGCATATTAGGGAAATGGATGTAAAATAAAATGATTCTATATAATTAAAGAGGGTAAATATATAGTGTAATATATTAAAAAATTACATCAAATAATGTTTTTTCCCACTCATTAATGGTATCTCCACTACAAGAAACTTTTAATGTACACCTCATTTTCCATACTATCCCTACAAAGGGACCACCTCTAGGGTCATGTTATGACATATTTACCAATAGAAATAAAATAACATTGGGTTGACCTCTCCCAAAACCATATCCCCTTATCGGAACATGAGTTTACTATCCCAACTATATATATGGACTTAGAAGAAACTAATTCTAGTAATGAATATGATTTGTGCCACCCACTAATTAATGGGATAATAGAATAGTTTGGAAATCTGTTTTGTCAATTTTCATGATCTCTTGAAATAAATAATATATGAGCTCGATTCATTTATCAATTAAGATTCCGATGTAAACTGTTATATCCATAGAAATAAGAAGAAAAGGACAATGGATTACTCCCTACCAGTAATAACCTAATGTAAATGACATCTAAAATCCTCCACTAATATCCCTTCTCAGCATAGATCCCTACTGACTCCCCTCTTGAGCTAATCTTAGTTTTCCATGATTCATATTGGTCACTTTTTTCTTATTCTGCATCTCCTTTTATATAGTAAATATAAATGAGGTGAAAGTATAATTAATAACCAAGAACATAGCCTCCTCTCAAAGTCACGCTCTATAATTCCCATCAGAGAAAATATTAAGGGGGAGTGAATGGGGTATTTAAATAACATTCAAATTGTTCACACAACCAAAATCCCCATAAAATGGTTGATAAATTAATTCCTCTCTATATACCTCATCATACATGAAAGGATGTTTATGTGAATATACCTTTGTAAATCATACCATAAAACCTCTTCCCAATAATGATCCTAGATATAAAGAATATACCATAAGAGAACTATCCATTGAATTTAGAAAATTGAAAATGGAACATGGGTTTTTCCCTTTCCTGTATAAAATGATGGAAATTTTAGACTCCTCTAGAAAGTATTCCTCCTCCACATTGAATATGATTCCTTCCAAACTTGATAATACATGATGCTGGAACACTAAAAATATATTCCAATAAATATCAACATCCTTATTTGGTTCAATACATTAGAATCCAACATAATTATCATAATTCACCTCACCAAACTAAACAACATTCGTAAATAACCGGTGGGAATTAAAACAACCAAAAATCAAACTTATAATACTAGTATCAACGATTTTTTTATAATTAATTTAATTAGATTAATTTTAGTGTCCCTTAATATCACCCTAATTACATCACAAAATAAAAAAAACAGCGATTCTTGGTCCATTCATAAAATTATTATCAGTTTACCAAGGTTTAGTAACATTGCGTTTATTGAATTAGAAAACATGGGGGCCTAATCACCTATGAACTAGCTGGTACCCCGTTTAACTACTCCAAAATTGTCTTATTAACATTGATTCCCTATCATTACCATTACATAAACACTACTAACTAACTCTAAACGCTATCCTTAATCCCATCCATAGATTTCACTCCTTTTTATCACGACCTTCCCTAACTAGGATCCCCTCCAAGGCCTGCAATTAAGATGAGAGTGACCCTCATTGTCCATCCACAATAAGCCATAAGAAGCCTACTAGCGTTGAGTGTATAAAACATGAATATGGGAAGCATTACACTCATATATATTCGGTCTAAAATAAAAAATCCACAAATCCTTTCCATAATATAAATTTAATTTAGATCTAAGAATAACCAAAATTCATGAAATTTCAAACTGATATTTAAATAAATATAAAAATAAAACTCCTTAGGTAGTCACTCTAGCAAAAACTACAAGCTATGAAGTACTACCACCCAGATTTATCTCCAAAAATTCCCTAAGAAACCTTAAAAATAATTTACTTATATATATATATTGGTGTGATAAAACATGTATTATTGGAAAGATTCAATTCAAGGAAACTCAAGAAAATTTTCTATATGTATTCTAATGATTAAATAAAATATCTATATCACCAACATGAACCTATCAGGTAAACTTCTTCCCAACCTCACAATGTCTATACCAATAAATATAACCTCTATGTATAATAAAATAGTTTTAATGAATATAGAATGTGGTTACCCCACAACACTTCTCCACATGTTTTTCACTCTTGCATGTTAATGGAAAACATATTGGAACATCCATCCTTTCCATGTCCATGAAATAATTCCAACAATATGAAACCTAATGTGGGATGGACTATAGACCTACCATCCATAACATAAATGGTGTCAAACATGCTCATTTTAACTAGTGATATAAATCATAACCAATCATTATCTATATACATTGTATCTATATAAAAAACAAACAACATATTCTCATCATAGTAGGATATCATTGATGTGAATGACTCCAATTGTGTCCCCTCCTCATACCACAGAAAAATTAAACTATATATATTTATATATTTACACCACATGTCATCACTATATCAATCACACCTACAACCTCTACCCATCATGGTCATGGGAGGTTTAGTATAGATGGTGGGAAAGAAGGATTATTCACATATATTCTCCCTCACCATCCAAGATGTTAGGGAAGGAAACATGAAATCCAATATGTTTGGAAATTAGTATGGTTTATCTGAATCATGTTGGTGGTGTGTGAAATAACAATAACATAAATCAGATGGTACAAATACATACATGATAAACCTGAAATGGTCTCACCAAAATAACAATACTACAACCCAAAACCATCCCCACATTCTCACATCTAACCACACAAAACTTATCCTCCCTTAAATCACAATATATCCCATAATCCAATATGAAAAATCCAAAATAGTGCCCACATTTTCCAATTTTAATTATGTCATTAAAAAAATTATATTTCTAATTACCAACCATGTTACATTTATCATTTCAATGAAATATATATTTTATTATGAATATTTTTTATTTATCATTCCAATTTTTATTTTATTTCTAATTATTAATTTCATCGTTAAAAATTAATTTATTTCCTATAAATCATTTAATTTGATCCCAAACCCATTTTAAAGTTCATCACACCCATTAATACTTTCTATAAATTTGGGAAAATATAACTCATCCCTAAAACATTTAGAAAACCCCTAAAAAAACTAACATGTATCCTCATCCAATAGCCACCATAATTGTAATAACATCATCCCCATGAAAACAAACATTTCCCCCATATCGAACCAATCACAACCTCACTACCTAATACAATCAAATAACCTCAACAAATTCAAACTCACAACTAAAAAAACCCATTTTTTGAAACAAAATAAAATTGACAAAAACATCTAATTTTATTAATACATACTTCCACAATCATATTCTTAAACATGCCAAAATATAATTTTAATATCTCAAACATGGGGGAGAAAAATATATTTTTTTAAATATGTTCATCACCATATTTAATTTATTATCCTTTTATTGATAGTTATTAAAATAAGAAAAATTATAGAAATAGCCAATTTAATACAATATCAAATAAATCTCAACAATATAAAGGGACAACAACAAATAATTTATGTCATAAAGTGGAAAACATATTACCATATGAAAGAAACCCATTCTAATAAATTACCTAATAGTTTGTTCATATCTTCATTAGATTATTCAATTTATTTTACCCAAAGCAATAAAATGTATTTTAATGACACATTATATAAAAATTATGTGAGTTCATGAATATCCTACCTCAACTGATACATCAGTACTTGCTATAAAATAACCACCATGTTCTCATTTTTTGAAGAGATAGGCATGTTACGATATCCATCATAGAATACTATAGTAATTAAACTACAATGATCTATGGTATGACATCCATGTATATATATTTAGGCCCACTGATAAAAAACTCACACAACTCCCTATGTATAATTGCATCATCAACCAATCCTCCAATCCACCACTCAAGAATACTACATGGAAACTGCCTAAGATTAAATAAAGTTCTCTAAGAGTCATCACATATCTTTAAGTTTCATCCCATAAATTTTATAAATTATACTTTTCAAAAAAAAAATATCTTTTAAACACTTAAATCTGTAATATATTTATGCCACACAATGATCAATCACCTATAGAACCACCCACCATGGTAAACCGATCTTTACATTATGACTTAGATAGATTGGTTGTGACCTAAATCCCCAACATAAATCTCACCTCCAACAATACATTTTTCCATCTAATCTCTGATTGTAACCTCAAAAAATCAAATGACATAATGTAACTACTCGCAATGTAAATTTTTCTTATAAATTTCACTGTCTGCTCACAAAATGTCACCATGGTCATCTTTAATTCATCACGAAGATTATTTTTAACTATTGATTTTTCAAAATAATTTAGATATTATATATGCTTCTATAGATTTATTTTATTGATCTTTTTTATATAAATATCGCTTTTATGTCCGTTAATGAAAAAAATAAAGTTTATCATAATAAATAATACTCCAAAACATATAGATTTTAATATAATATGTCATTAAGGATATATTACAGATACCACATGATCGATTTCTCATTTATAAAATTATCCTTCTTTAAATAACTTTCAAACCTTTCTACCAAGGACATTTCATAAAAAATGGTTTTCCTTATAGAAATTATTTAATGTAAGCTAGTAATCATTATTCATAATAATGTTAGATATTTTGATATCTATATTTTCAAAACTCTGTTTTAATGGTTAATTGAGTTGAAACATTCTTGGAATATTATATACAATGGTATATCAATAATTTATTAGAATATTTATCTTGAGAGATTAATGTGTTCAAGAATTTTTATTCATTATTAGTGCATGTGAATACATGATTTCTCTAATCATAATCTTTCAAATTATTCTTTTATCATGTTTATGAAGTCCTCAACTAACTACAACATTATTCTACCAAACATGATATCATTAATATTGGTTTTTAACATGTACTACACTTCATTAAATTTTTTCACATATATCTTTTATTTAAGAAATACAATCAAGAATGTCATATTCAGTTATATTATATTGATTACTAATTACATTTTTGTTAAAAAAATGTGGGAACTCAAAAGATTGATGATATCATAAATTAGATAAAACGGGAGAAAAATAATGTAGATGAAGGGTAAAAAACAATTATTTACATGGTTCAGTAAGAATAACTATGTTCATAGATGGATATAATCAATTTCACTAAATTTGGAATCCTAATTACAACGGAGAAATGTAGTTCATAAGCCTTAGATAGAAATGTGATCATAAAGTAACATAATTCTAAAATAACCATATATGTATATTAGTATATAGTGCATCAATACACCACTCCATTGTGGTCCACAATGATATAGTTACCACTTTCATATTTTTGTTTAGTAAGAGACTCTATCACTTTTCAAAAATTCATATAATTAAATAGGCTCTACTATTTCTATAATATTCCACTTCGTAGATAATCCAGCAACAGATCTATATTTATTAACATAGAGAGTAATTGCATATTATGTGACTTATTCTCCATCAGTTAGTGATGTAAAATAGAGAAACAACAGTGACCTAACTACTAAAGCATGAGTTTCTTATATTATATTAATTCATTAATTAAGTTCTACTTCATCTAAATATGATTCTACATAGAATAAAATATTTCCTTATTTATAAAATGTATTTCAAATTGACTATCACATTAAAAAAATATTTCATCTCCCTTTTTATCTACTTATTGTATGAATTTATTTATCTTAACTTCCTCATTCTAATATTCTATTTCGGAAATATATTAAACCTATATAGTATATAATTCCCCAATCTTCTCTCTATAAAATAATGAATTTATAGCAATTCTTCCAGAGGTAGATGCATTAAATGTAATACTTATCTTGTTTTCATAATCACCTCATATTTCAACATATATATACTCTTTTAAATTCATTCCTTTTTTCCTTTCACATTTATAGTTCATTAGTCCCCTTTAGATATCTTTGTGTCCACTTCCTAGATTTTAAATTTTTTCATAGGTTATCCATGTACCCTGTCAAAAATCCCACCACATGAGAAATATAAGGATGGTAATAAACCATTTAATAAATAAATCATCACATTTTAGGTTTATAAATAACATTAAATTTTAATTCAACAACTTTCATTATCATTAGAAAGTTCTCCAGTGAAAATAAAAAAATAATTTCAATGAGAATAAAAATATGATTTCCTTCAATCGTACTAATCTATATAATGAAATATAATGTAATTATCTTATGAAAACATCAATGTTTTAGAAACAAAATATCTGAAAATTGACATCCCAGGATTCATATTATCTTTTCCAAGGTCATTCAAATCTAAATATTGAGAAAAGTACCATTTTATCTCATAAATAATTGTGTTACATGAATTTTTAATAGTTATATCTTCTAAATATAGAAACATAATTATTTATCCCACACTAAATCACATAATATAGAAATATTAGTCCAAGATATGCTTTTTATATATATTCTTACTCAATAGTGCATCAAACATAATGTTCCATTACATGGGTTCCTCCCTAAATCTATAAAAAACATTAAATGGGTTTTTATAACTCACCATTCATTCCTGACTCTTATAATCCCTCATGTTGATTCATTCAAATTTCATCCTCTCTATCTCAATTCAAAAAAAAATTATCAACATAATATAACTCAAAATAAAAATCATCAATGGAAATAATGCTATAGGATACCCAATTAATTGGGATATTCATTACAAGATATAAAATTATACTGAAATACATACATTAATTTTATTGAAATATCTTATGAATTCTCATTTCATTATATCCCATAACACTATAATCTTCATTACTAACTTGGTATACTCCTTTTTTCTTTAATGATTCATTTTCCTATAGCAGTTGAGTCTACTCAATTGTTAGATTTGTAAGAAAATAAGAATTCATCTTAAGTGTGTCTTGATACCATTAACTGAACTCCATCGACTATACTTCTTTTCCACATCATTAGGGATCCAAAAAATAATTAATAAATAATCTAAGGATGATGAATAACACTAAAAATTCATTCTCATATTGTAGGTATCCTATACTATATTTGAGTTGTAGGATATATTTCTTCTGTTATCATATGACTTAGTACTCCATTAATCTCAACATTCTTTTAGTACCATGATTTCACATTCCAAATGTCATTTTTACTTTATGATAGTGAAAAATCAATTAAATATAACATTAAATCATTTAATGATATTCATATTCTCATTATCCTAGTAGTGATACCAAAAATCCTCATCATTATATGAAATAAATAAACTTTATATGGACTTAGTATCATGTTTATCCCTTGTATCAGAATGAAAATGTATATTTTCCAAATATATGAATTATCATAATTCAAATAATATTACTTATTTTTTAGACCATATCTCCTCATGTTCATATCATCATAAGTAACATATAATCACATTCTAATAATATATACATCCATATTTAATTGCACTACTTAGAATCATAGGTAGTCTAGAGGATAACCTCACACTCCTTGTTCATTTATTCAATTTCATAATGATTTATTTTTCATCATTATTCTATTGAGGTGTTCCTAAATTATATTCTCCCATTAAAATTAATGTCAAAGTAAAAATTTTTATTTATTTTATATCATCATACTCTCCTTTTTTATCAAAACTCTTAAATTTAATATTCGATCTGATCTCATTTTCTTCCTATTTAATCCACTTCTTAAACAAAGTAAACATGTCATATATATTATTCCTAAATAAATTTCATTCCTAGCTTAGTTATCCACCCAAAAAAGTCACATATTATGGTGACCCTCCAAACAAATATACTAGTGTATATTCCAAAACATATATATATACACAAGTCTTAAATTTCCAACTTCATATATTTTACCATGATTTAAAAATATCACCTTATTTTTTTAACATATAATATTCACAAAGAAATACCACTGTAAAATTAAATTCTTATGACATTCCTTTTATTTCTAGGATATCCATTTATTTCTCACAAATCTATTCAAACATAAAATGAAAAAATTTTGATTCCTTGATTATGTTTTATGTTACATCCACTTCTATAAGAAATTATATCATATTATATAGGGTTCCATTCTTCATCCAATGAACAATGACTGGGGTCACCTATTTAATTTTTCTTGAGTTACTAGTGAATTTTTTCCAAATACTACATCATGATGTTAGAAAACTAGAATAATTTTCCTTTTTAACCCTAGAATTTGTCATATGCACATAAGAATGATAATAACCAACATTTTAAAATGGATGTATATGTTTCCCTTTCTAAAAATCATATAATTTTCAAAATCTACATTATATATAATTACTATATTTTTATAAATATAATTTAATAGAAAATAAATATCTAATATAGAGTGGAATGATCCTCCTTGGACTAAATTCCAAGACATAGTGGGAAAATCTATCCTAAATAGTCAAATATGGTATGCTCCCTTAGAACATTTGTTTGTTGAATTTCTCTATAGTGCCATACATTTTTCATAACACTCCTCATTATGTCCATTTATATCATTACTCTAGTAGGTTGTGCCAAGTCACTTTATCGTTTAACAAATTTAATCTTCTTGATTTATATTTTCCTAAAAAAATTTCCTATAATATAAAATTTAAACATATTTTAGTTTATAAAGTATAACCAGAGAACCTTCAAAAATAACTTTTTAATATATCATCACTAAGTCCCAAATATCACACATCATTTAATTTTTATTTTTCATTTGTTAAAAGAAACACTCATGATTGTTACAGGTGATTCCAAATTATTAATGAATCAAAGCTACAAACATAGTGTTCATAAATTATCATATAATGAAATTACCACAAATGATAACTAAAATTTAGTGATGTTGAATTAATTAATTTAGTCATTAATATCCTCCCCTTCAATCATCATTATATTTAATATCAATATTCTAAAGAAATTTTTCTTGACGTCGATATCTTGTCAGGATATTTCATGTGTGGTGTCATCAACCATACTATTGTATTATATAATATAATGATAAATGTGACATTATTTTTAAAAAATAATTTATAATAATCAAAGAACCTTTCATTTTTGAAACTATCTTACAATATCATCCAACATTTTTGGGATTATACCTATATGTTACATGAGTAGTTTATTTTAATAAAGGGAATATAATATTTTTATTCCCTATAAATTGATTTTAGATTCATAGAAATAACCAATATTTCCCTCTAAATCTTATATGTACACCATTCAACTTGATAAATATGACCTTGATCTTCAAAACTAATTATTCGATAACATGTTTTTTTGAAAAGCTAAATTTATAATGAAAACTGTATCCAGAAATTAGTGTAATGGAAGAAAAATTAAAAGGAAGAAGAAAAATTGTAGGGAATTATTTAAATGTATCAAAAATCACTTTAGCATTGATGAATAAGATGAATATATTTCATTTTATTAAAAATATTAATTATATTGTAATGTATATTACAGAGTCCTTATCAAAAAATGATGTCATAATTAAATAGGGTGTTGATGTACCTTATGTTGATACATTACTTAGATCCACACAATGTTCAGTAGTTCTATAATTCTCCAAATAAGTGTGGTCAAAATTTATATAATAGAAAATCCCATTCAGGTGTCCCATATGGGCCTATAACACTAGACCCAACATCATCATATAGATTAGGATCCATAACTCTAATAAATTTATTTACCATCACCAAAAATAATTATGTTAATTCAGTTAATTTAATTTCTATAAATGTTACATTATCATTAATTACCATTATTTGAGTATAACATTTACATAATAATCTGACCACAATTAGGATTTAATTTCCTCACTCATTATATTTATTATTGAACACTTAATTGTTTTAAACGATGATTTGATTTTTCAACAACATCATATACTCGACATTGTTATTATATTTAATTTTTTAACATTTATCATTAATGGATTTTACCCTTGACTCAACCTTTACCACATATCAAAATATAGTTGCTACATTTTTTTGAGAAAATAAATCTTTTGTTAAATATCAATGTTTTCATTTATGTCAGTGTTTAGGTCATGAAAGATATCATATTTTTCAATTTTATAAAATATTATCTACCATTAAGTTAGGAATTGACTCAACACAACCCATGCATTCACTTCTAGATTTATTTTTTATTATTCCTCATATAATTATCATTTGTGTTGTCTAGAAATTTATTCATAATTATATCTTCTCTATAAATTTCTTAAAAATTTGATCCTCTAAATTTTTTTTCTGGATTTTCTTCACTAACATTGACATCACATCATTAAAAAATATTATTGATTTTTTTGTTAAATTATTACCAATATATTATGTTTTTTGAATATCTAAGAAATATTCTATTATACACTATATTATTTTATTTTCTTCATAATCATTCTTTATTCCCATTATGAAACCTAATAATAAATATACTAAAATATTTTAGAACTAGATTCTTTATATTCCATGTCTCTTATGGAATAATAGTATCCATGGGAAATAATAAATCTATATTTTTTTAAATATAACAAATTACACTGCATCCATCAAATAATTATTTATCATACACTCTCAATGAGTATTTTTGTTTCCATATTATTTTCAATTCTGTTACTTATTTCAAACACACTTCTCTTTTATGTAGGTATAATAGAAATTATTCATTCATTATTATATGCTTCAATAAGTATATCGAACCTTTGATTATGGTGAAATAAATTCTATTTTCAGAACATAGGATTTAGATCATACATCTTTTTTAACTCACATATGGATCCATTACATTCAATGTATTATCTCTATCATAATAATCATGAACATGGTATATGTTATCCTATAGGATTAAAAAACAAACAAAATTAAGTATATTTATTTTTGTTTTCCAATATTTTATAAGTGACCACTTTTGGATGTGCCAAAAAATTAAGAAAATGTGATTAAATTATCATCATCATGTAGTGGCTTATTTGAACCATCTCCCCTCACATGAATGCATCACATTTATTTCCATAGTCTTTTTTTAGATTTACTAAATAAGGCATCATATTGGTCATTGAATGGGTTTTTATTATTTTTTTATGTATGGGTTTGATTTGTTAATTGAATAAACTAGTCTACTCAGATACTATTAGAAATCATAAATTCTATGTTCTATCTATTTTTAAAATAATTATGTGGGTCTATCTTCTTTAAATTTATAGATCAACTTATTTTGTTTTAAAAAATTATCCATTTAAATTTTATACAACATTAATTCTTAAGTAATAATTTTTATTCACTCTAAAGAGAATATCTCGAGGTTCATATAAAAATAATTTGTACATATTATTTAATTATTCTAAATAGAGACAAAAATTTCTATTACATTTCATATTTAAAACACCTCCATATTGAAAAATGAAAACTCTTATGTATATGATTCTTTATATTTTTCATTATTATCACATTTCATAGCATATGGGAGGAGAATCCACTATCAATTATCTATTTATTATTATTCAAGTATTCTTGGAGTGAAATTTTATCCATAATCCATCTTATTATTTTATAGTGGAATTTATATTTTATTTTAGGCAGGAGTAGGTATCTTATCATTGCATAATTTATATACATTTTTTCAATATTATTAATTTTTATACAGATACAATTTATTCTTCAACTAGATAGTGTTCAAGACATTCCTTTTATATATTCTTGAAGATACCATGTATTTATTTTCCTCCATTATTTCATACAATCAAATTCATTATGATCAATGTTATAATAGTGAAAATAATAATAAAAAATGAATTAAATCATAATAATGTTTTTGAATATTCACATACTTTTTTTCTTCACTATTCCTAATGTAATGAGGATTTCTATAGGAAAATTTACTTCTTTATATTACCAACAAGCTACTGAAAATACATTATGTAGTTTGGACCAAAAAATAAAGGTAATTTTGAGCAACAAAATAATTAAAATAGCAGAAACAATTAAAATGATAGAGTTGTGATGGAATTATATTGTGAAAAGTAATGGAAAATAGTAGAAAGATTTAAATAAGACTACAAAGGTATGTAATAAGGGAGAATAATTTGAAATTTATTTATAAAAAATAATCTATTAATTAATCATATTTATGAATTGAAGTGATAAAAGATATATAAATAGTATATTAAAACACATAGTTGATTCTTATTGAACAACCTCACTTAGTGAATTGTCTTACTTACTATTATTTATATCAAAAACTCAAAAAATTGGTTTATCTTTATTCTGTAAAAAAGAACCTCAAACATTTTCAATTTATATACTTTGGATAAGTATATAACCATAAAGAAATTCCCTAATCCTCACCCATCGGTACATTGGGGGGGGGGGATGATTCTTAGGAGGAATAGGAAATGAAAAAAATATAAGAAAATGCACATGTATTAACCTCTAGAAAAATCTCACCTAATTTGTTGAAATCATCAAAATAATAACTAATTTATACCTACAAAAACATATAAAACTCTAGATTTATTTCCCTTTATGTTTCTTAAGGATGTAGACGGAATAGAAGTGAATGATATAAAAGAAAAAAACACACTTATATTGAGATAACAAGGTCACAATGATGCGATCAAATTACAATTCATCTCATACCAAATCCCCAAAAAACTAGCTACAATAATTTTCAGCAAAAAAACACATTTAAAATAGTTGGGATGAAGAAATAAATAATGGTGTGTATAGAAATAGAGGATAATTATTCCTTATTGATCACGATCTCCCCAAATTTGTAATTCCATTGAACACCTACCTCATGTGCAACTCTCTCTTATGGTCTTTCCACCACTCTCCATCCATATGATGAATAAATGATAATTATTATATGAATACTTCCATTTTCTTATTACCAAAAGATTTATCCATCAAACTATGTTTTTTTTTGTCTAAAATACACGCCTGAATGAATTATTATCATCTTCCCTTTTTAAACTACATTGAATCTTTAACAAAACTTCCCATCTAACTCAAGACACTTGAATTCGTGCTTGTTTATTCAAACTTTATTCATTTAATTTCACTCAATATAGAATCATTATAATTATTTTTCATGCTAAAAATTTTATGGTTATGTATAAACTGTCCACATGAATTAATCTATAAGAGTCATATACCAGCATCTACAATGATGGATCAATCAACTCGGTTTCAAACTATTATCTCCTTCAATAAAATAATATTAGACACATGTTTTCTTTTATCCTTATGAAATTTTACATGAGTGAGATTTCATTATTCATTAGTGGTGTCAATGTGCGGATCACAATTTGATGTATTGATCATAAAATCAATCCCATTGTACTAATACGTATAACGATTTAACATGTTTATCCCTCATCAAAACATTACGTTCCTATTATTCATGTCGACGAATGCTCACCTTCCATCCCTACTTTGTACTTCTTGAACCCTAAATACATCAAGTAATCTTCCTAAACTCATCTTGTAACAATATAAAATATAATAGGTAACCCATTATCATTGAAAAACATCAATTAGAAGGATAATCATCGAAGCACATTGTTGACCACACTTTCTGCATCGACCAATGATTCAAAATACAAAAAATTGGGAACTCAAGGATCCCTTCTTTCTCATTCAACACATATAAAAAAATAGATAAACTATGATCCTAGATATTCCATATTTTTCCTCATTGTGATCATCCCCATCATCTGAGCTTTGGATTTCCTTCATGAGGCTCTCGAAAAAATACACAGATGTGATTCAATCGGTCTCATAAAACATTCATGATCTCAGATGTCCATTGATCTATTTGTATTTATTAATGTTTTATGATATGATGTTCTCAAATATTATTTAGTGGTAGTAAAATTTTATTCATTGTACGTACATCTCTAATCATAGGTAAGATCCCTCTTTATGCACCATAGATTTTTCTTCAGTCTTGGTCGCATTAGGTTTTCATTATAATACACTCATTCCAAAATATTTGAAAAAAATTCACAAAGGGATGAATTATTAATATATCATTTATAAATATTAGGATTTTTTATGATAATAACCATGATAAAGTAATTTTTTAGAAAAAATGTAGATTATTAAACATGTGAAATGTTTTTATGAAGATAAAAATTAACAAATAAACAAGAAAAAACTCAGTTCAAATCTTCAGCCAGAGTACTCTTAATGTGTTAACCAGCTCAAATCATACCATAGAAACATAGAAGTCATACTATGGAGTATCAAACCATGATTTTTTTTCATTTTGATATTTTTTTTTTAGAAATAATTATATTTTATTTTATGTATTGTTAATATTTTCCAATAAAAATTTGGAAAATTTTAATGATTTTAATGTCACTATGGTTTGCTAAAATTTTAGTAAACAATATGGATTATTAGTTATATTAAACTACATATGGATTCTAGGATTAACTGTGTGATATATTTTTTAGGTTTCTAGAGATTGTGAAACAGTTACTGTTTGTTTGAAAAAAATATTCTTGTAAACATTCCAGTTACCAGTTAGTTAAAAAAATGTTTTGTATCACAACAGTCAACTCCCCTATACCCACCTATTAGATTTCTGATCCCCCATGTGTGACCCACATCATATACGAACACTAATTCCCTAGATCTCTTCACCAATTGTGTTTTCATCTAGATTTTAACATGATTCATGGTCATCCCTCCTTGGTGCAATCATAACTACCTTACCTTATCCCTTTTCAAACAATTTCATCTCCCCCTATTGATGAATTGGTTACTCCAAACCCTGCATAGTATCTTAGTCTGATTGTTGTTTTGGTTCCCCATGTAAAGGGTCGTGCTGGTCCTTTCTCAATTTTTTGGGCATTCTTCATCTAAAGTGACACATTTTTTTCCTTAAACAAAATTTTCCATGTTATTTTTCCCAAGATTTTGTTATTAATTTTAAATTCGTGATTTTTTTATTTTTCTAATTTATAAATTTATTATTATATTTTACTATATAATTATTTTTAGCATTATTTTAATTGAAAATAATTTTTTATAGATTTTAACATCAATGTATACAGTTTTAAGATATCATATCATGTTAAAAATAAGATTTTAATTATTGTTTCTCTATAATTTTTTCATAAATGGAAAAAATGTCTTTCAAAAAAATATTATAGAATTATCCCAAATGTTATGGAATTTTAATATAGATATTGAAAGTATTTACATATAATTTCATGTATCCAATGAAATTCTATGTATTGATAGATTATTTAAATAAATATTTAAATAAATTGAGAGGTTTTAGAATGTTTTGAATTTGATTGGGTTTATAAATAAATTTAAAATATTGGATTTGGAATTTTAAAGGTATTAAATGAATATTTTATTAATTTCACTAAAGGATTTCAAATGGATTTTAGAAACTAGTATTGAATCATTTTCAGAAGTGGATTTCCAAAAATGTTTTTTGAAGAATGGAATGTTCTATTGGGGTGAGGAGGGTTGAAGGTATTATTTGGGATCTAACTGGATCTATCATTTTGGACATTAATAAAGTCTATTGTAATGGTTGTTCTCTTATGTCGGAGGCCCAAGCCATGTTGATGTCATTATTTTATGTAATATTTATCATCTAGTCTTTCATACATGTGTATATGACTCATCTTTGGTGGTGAGTCTTTTTAATTATCATTATTCTTACCCATTGATCCACTTCCAACTCATTAGATATTTTCAATGTATGATTCAATATGATGTGTGGTTTTGCATACATGGTGTGAGGCTAATGTTGTTGCAGATTGTATTTAATCAAATGGTGACCTAGAATATCCACTAAATGTTTTCTCTGATATAGGATAACTTCACCTAGATTATAAATAAGTATTTATAAATGATTTTATTAGACTACATTATATTATGACCAATAAACATGTTCTCTATAAAAAAAATTCTCTTTTAATAATGTTTAAATATGAGTGGTTGATTTTAAAAGAATGATTTGAAATGATATTTCAAACAATTTGTGAATAGATAGGTATACCGATCCATTTTCAATAAATACCCATTTGGCACTTTAAAACTGTATCTAAATGTGTGTATGCATGTGTGGCCCTCTAAAACCAGTTATTAAATGGTGACCCATTAGGGAGATATTTTTTATTTTTTTGATACAGACGGTTTTCAAAGTGGAAAATTATATATTTCTATGGAAATGTAATGGGGTTATTTTCTAATTAGGGTGTAGGAGGATGGATGAGTTTTAATGCTTTCTATTATATTAATGATTATGATTTATCACTCTCTTTTTATTAACACGTATGGGGATCATATGAATCCATGTGAGTGTCAAGAGAAGTTTCTATACAGTGATGATTTTAAAGGCAATATCCCCCATGGTATAAAAAGGATATGGAGGGTTATTCCACCAGTGAGGCTAGTTGAGATAATCTTAGTTGATTAATAACTTAAGAACTGTATTGATAAGCTAATAGAAGGTTCTAAACTGAGTACATAAAGGGATACCTAATGAGAGATAGAATTACCCATGCTTGAATATCCCTATTAAAGAACATTATTCATTGTTTTCCATAATCCAATTATAACTTAGGGAATCTTACTTTTTTGTTTTCTTCTTCATGTAAAGCATTGGTGGATTTTTATTATTTATTATGCATTTAGTTTTATTCGTCAAATTTTTTTAAAGGCAATTTAAAATTTAAATTCAATAATGTATTGAAAAATTATGTTTCTAATGAAAAAGTGATTTAGGACCAGTAAAATGCTTTTATGACTTTTTATTTAGAATATAAAAATAAAAAAAGATTTAAAAGTAATTAAATATGGGGTTTTCTTTTGAGAAACTATTTTAGAAACATTTATTATGTTTTTTCTCTTCCAAATTACTTCAAATAAATTTATAATTAAAATTTTGGCTTGTGAAAGGGGTGGTGGTAGAATTTTTATATTCATCATGCCCTTTCTTATTATTATATATACGATTTAGGTTCTTGGCCTATAATTACCTTAAATGATTGAAATAAAATTCTCTTTATGATTTAATTTATAATTTTATTATGAAAATAAGTATACAGAAAACATGTGATAATATTTGGATTAATTATATTCTATAATATTTACTTGAACTTCATGAATATTATTTATAGATAATATAGTCTTTAATTGTTATTACATTGTTAGTATAAATATAGGATTTTAAAAGTCCTATTGATACCGAAAAAATAAGTGATGAACTCAACCAGGTAAATTATACCCTATGAAGCCCATTTGTTGGACCTTCCATTGGAGCTAACATATTTGGGAATTTACCTTGTCTAATCCCAAGAAGAGATCTATTATCTAAAGAATGAATGAAATGGTTTACAAGAGTAGTTCCACCCCATTGAGATCACAACCCAAACCATGTTTGCCGAACCACTAATGAAACTCCCACTATCACCCACCCTATTATTGGGAAATAGGTTGGAATATTAAAATGATATGTATCAATACCCTTCTAAAAGGAATATGTAAAATATTTTATATATAATAATGAATATATTTCATTCCTATTATTGTCACGTTATAAATGATTTTTATTTTGATACAATAAAGACAAAATTATATTTTTGGTTAACATTCAAATTAACTTAATAAATTTATGAAATTAATGGATTTTTGGAAGAGTTTATATTTAAAAACAATTATTATTATAAAATAACATTTATTAAATATAAATAATCATATAATAAAATTTAATTTTTAAAAGCGTTGGAAAATTGTTACTGTCAAAAAAACCTAGAATTTTTTTAAAAATGAAAATTTTATTTTAGAAGATAAAATTAACATTTTTTTAAAAATTATTTATATAAAATGAATATAATTTTTGAAATTATATATTTAAAATTATATAGCTTTGAATTTTTCATAATTTTAAGTGACAACCTATTTTTTGGGTGAAAATTAATCATCGTATAAAAATACTTTTTGGTTTATGACCTCGTATTGACCAAAAAGTGAGGTAATAATTACTATATAGTGGATCATAAATCAAATTAATGTTTACCTTTAAAATAATTTTATTTAATATTTATTTTATTTATTTTGTATGTCAATTATGAATCTTCCAAAACTAATAAAATATTTTAAGGTTTTAAATTCATATCAATAAGAGTGTGTCTCGCCTTCACATAAGAATGAACCTTATTTTAATAAACATGTACCTTGGCCTTATAAAATAATAAAAAACACTCCCATTTTGTTGATACTACTGGAAAAAAACTTCAGATGGTTTGTGGATTTGTATGTTTTATTATGTAGAGTCAAAAAACTAAAAAATAAAGTAATCTACCTATTTTCCAATATAAACCCACCCAAGATGCCTTTTATTTTCACTCAAAATATTTATAGTACAAAAATAAGTTTCTCGCCACTATCTATAGTCCTCCACAGGTGCCCTTAATCAATCAAGAATCCCCTTACATGCCTTTTTTTCCCTCACTCAAACAATATATCCTCCACTTTCCTTTTTTATCAACCACTACTTTTATGTTATTCCATTTAATTTAAATTTTCATATGCGGGTATATGTTTTCCCAAATCCATCTTACTTTTCATTTTATATATAATTTATGAGATTCTCTTTTACAGATAATTATACCCCTATTAACCCTTTTCTATACCCATTATCATGCCAAAATAATGTAACGGTTCTTTCATTTCTCTTTACTATTAATGTTTCCTCAATATATTATTCCTTCAATTTCTAGTTAATAATTTTGGGACATATATTTATATTCCCCTATTACTTTAAATTTTGTATCTAAATTATGATAAACCCATTTCTCTATCCCATACATATTTTATTATTTTTTATGTCACATTGTTTATGTGGTGAATTATGACTGTAATTTTTCATGAGAAAACAATTGTGTAGGGAATACCATACCCATTTACTGTAATGTTTATTCATATTTATTCAAAAATAATTTTTCATTGAGAAAATAAATATGTGTACTCCACAATCATTGATTGTGTAATAAATTGTTATGGGGAAGTTTTGTATTATATATGTGGTATATTTAAGCTTTATTGTGAAATGAATTTAATGGGTGCACCAAAATAAGACTCCAATGAATTAGTTAATGCGTAGTATCTTGATATGTCATGTTGGGAAAAAGAGTGAACCGGATTCCTTTATGGGTCTTTTTATACCATGATGTCTTTCCAGGTTTAACTCTGACATGTGTTTATGATGTAGTGTTTTATGTTATTTCCACATTTCCTATGTAATTATTATCATGCTATATCAAGTCTCTTTTTTTCAAGTTTATGATACCTAATATTTTTATGACTAATTGATATTCATATTGTTTTTCATTTATTATCCTCTCAAATTTATTTCATGATTATTACATTGTTTGAATTTATATCTCACCCCTTTTATAGGTGTGTCCCCAGGTTATTCCATGTATTTTTATATACGAAGGAATATTAGGAACATATTAATGAGGTTTCCAATAATGATGATGTATTTCATGTTTTATGTTTTTATATAAAGTAATTAATTCCCAAAGAAAATAGTCTTATAGATATTTTGAGTTGTATTATGTGTAATATTATTAAATATGTCTGTGTTAATGAAAAATATAGATAGTGTTTTACAGTTGGTAATAGTGGGGAAATTTAGTAATTTTCATCATTATGATTTGGGAACTCTAGAGAAAGCCTTAGGGATAAGACGAAATAGATGAAAAATATCCCTAAATTTTCTTAATATATTGTAAGTTGATTATCAATAAAATATTTACCTATAAAGATACTACAAGTGGACATGGTTCTATAAAATGAGAAATTAGGAGTAAAATTTCTGATAAGGTGTTTCGGGATTGACTCAGGGTAACCTGGTAAATTATAACAGGACTTACTATTCACCTAGTTTGACATCCTCTATAGATAAGATTTGGTAAATTCATAAGAACATTATGAACCATTATTAAGTAAAAAAGAAATCCAATATGAATGCAAGATCGAAAATATATCATGAATAACATAGATTAATTTCTATACATTCATAAGTTAATAAAATTAATGTAATTTACATGTTATTTCTTATAATATCATTGGATTCAATTTAATTAGTTTAATAGTTTAAAAATAATCACCCCTTGTTCTTTCAAATGGATTGAAATAATAGGATTCACGTAAACAATCAATGTGATGGACAATGTGATGACATCCCCAACGAGACTCTAAACCCATTGGGAGTTAGAATCAGGAACTTCATGATGATACTCTCTAAGATGACTTAGGTTTCGAATAGAAACGAGGATTTAGAGGAGTTTCCAAATGATAGATCAAGCCGTAATAATGGTTTTTATAATCGAATGCTTCCTACATTAATTATATCATCTAATCCTTTAATTGTGGAATAATGGATCAACGACATTGAGAATATATTCTCCATACATCAATGTTCTGAATAAGAGAACATTCCTCTAACAATTCATCATATGGAGGAAGAAGCTGATCAGTGGGGGACATTGATCAAGAATATAATGATTGATTAAGATATTGAACCAATGGAGTAGAATGAATTTCAGAAAATGTTTTTCAATAAATACTTTCCTCTCACTCTCCATCTTAAAATTAGATGATATATCGTTACACTCTTGAAGAAACAAAATGCATCAATTACAGATTATGAGGAAAACATCACAAGACATGCAAAATATATATCTAGTTTATCCCTTAACCCAACATTCATGGTTGATCGCTTATTAGGTTTTATAAAACATAGTTTACAAAAATCCTTGGTGATTCTTGACATTTATATCGATGAGGAAATTGTATGATGTTTCCTCAATTTCGATATAGAGATTGGTGAATCTCAAGGGTTTCATAGGGATAAGAAGTATAATATGGAGTTTAATTTTTTAGGTTATATGGGAAAATATAATGGTTATAAGAAATTCAAACATACCACTTTTCAATGGTGTTGAAAGAAGAACCCCAGAAATTTCCTAAAGGGGTCAAACAAATGGTTTACGTGTGGGAAGGAAGGATACTAGGTAATGTTTTCTGGTAGGAGAAAGTCAATAATGGATAGAGGAATGGAATCCTCTGGTAAAATCTTGGAATATTGTTCATTTAATCAACTACAAATAACCATATCACATTACAAGTCAATTCCTTATGCCATGGGGTTTAAGAGACAACCAACAACCTCCAAGACAACAAGGGTTTGATTATTCGATCATAACCACTAAGATGTATCCTAACAAAAATGCGGTGATTAGTATACTAGTTATTCATTAAAAAAATATAATATACTATTTAATTATTGTTATAGAGATTCATTAATATCATGAATGTTTAGTTGAACTATTCAAACACCACCATAAATCATGGAAGTACAACAATGGGTGAAAATTCTAAATGGTGAAATTATTACATCTTGGGCACATAACTCTTCCCCTATCATAATTTGTGCCCCGAACATCGTAGTGAATGATTTCATATTAACTTTGGTGGAATTTGATGCAATTCTATGCATGGAATAACTTTTCCTATAAGGATCAAACATAAATTATTATGAGAAGGAAATGAATCTCTCTATGGAGAATCACCCCTGATACTGTACAAGTTCATAGAGGAAGAGGAATCTTCTTTAGTGCCATCATCTCAAACATGGATTTTATTACACTCTAATAACGAATAGTTAGAAAAAATTATTAATTCTATTGAAAGAAACATCCTCGAATACATGCATATTGTGAGGGAATATACTCATGTGTTTCAAGAGGAATTTCACGGTCTTCCACCTTGTAGAGGGGTTGATTTTTTAATTGATCGTATACCAGGGGTGTTGCTAATATCCAAGAATCCATATCGGATAATTTTTTTAGAACATGGGGAGATAAAGAAATAACTAAAATAAAATGAAGTTAAAGGGTTTATATTCCCATTTTCTTCACCATGGGGTGAACCTTCCCTCTTCTTCATGAAGAATGATGGGTCACTACACCATTTCATTGATTATCATGGGCTCTACAATATCACGATAAAGAACAAGTAACCTTTTCCATGGATTGATTACTTGTTTGATCAGCTATGTCGAGAAAAATTCATCTTCATGGTCGAAATGTAGTAGGGATGTTACCATGTTAGAGGGAAGATGGGGGATATCTCTAAGACATCCTTTCCCACAATGTAAAAGCACTATGAGTTCATAGTTTTTCTATTCAGACTCACTAATACACCATAAATCTATACAGAAATTTTGAATAGAGTATTTATATAATACCTTGACAATTTTTTGGTACTATTTTGAGATAATATGATTATATACTCTAAAAATAAGGAGTAGGATGAGGAGCATTTGAGAACTGTTCTAAATACTTTCCAAAAGGATATGTTTTATGAAAAATACATAATTTGTGATTCTTAGTTGAAGGATGTCTCATTATTAGGGCATATTATCACAAGAAATGAGATATCTATGGATCCTTAAATGAAAAAAATGATTATGTTTGGCCACATACAATATCTATGAGTGATATTTTTAGTTTCCTTAGTATATATTGAAATTATCACTTATTTGTGGGAAATTTATCATAACATTCAAACCCTCCTACCAACCTAATGTGGAATGGAGTCATGTTTTTTTAGAAATATTAACATGAATAAAGATTCAATGAGGTGAAAAAGAGGACTATAATTTCCCCAGTGCTCCCACTACCCAAAATTGGAACGATTTTCATAATATTCTGTGATGTTTTAAAGAAGAGACTAGGCTATGTATTCATGAAAAATGATATATCCATATCCTATGTTTCAAGGAAGATGAATTTTCATGGATTGAACTATCCTCCACCCATTATTGAGTTGGATGAAGAGATCGTGTCATTGAAAAAATGGAGTCATTTTCACTTTGGGGAGTAGTTCTAAATACATACAAATCAAAAATGTCTTGAATATACATTCAAAATGAAATATCTAAATCTACACTAATGAATATTGTTAGAGATGGTCAAGGACTATGTGTGCTCAATTCATGATCATCCTGGTAAAGTAAATAATCTGGGAGAAGCAATAAGTACAAAGGAACCAAAAAATTATCATTGTTGAGAATTAAGAAGGAACTAATCTAAATATAATTGAAGATGATGGACATGAGAATCAAAAATGAAGGAATATCATCAATCATTTATCATATTATTTCTCAAACTTATTTTCATGAAAGGTTAATGTATTCTAAAAAATATTATTTGGGAATTCAGAATAAAGTGGAAAATATATGAAAAGAGAAACCCTCATAGTTAAATGTTAAGGAATAATTAATAGTGATATTTGATTCAAGATGATGTGTTCCAAAAAATTTAGAGTTAAAGATGGAACTATTTGATGATGAACATAGATAAACATTGTCCATTCAAACAGGAAACACAATGATGAAATGAGATATCTCATAGCTCTTTTTTGGGAAAACATGAAGAATGATATATTGGAATATACATAAAATATCATTGTATCATAGAATGTGAAGGACGAAAGGTATAAGTCAAAGAGGATGATACAACCATTACCGAAAACATTATTGAAATGGGAAAATATAACCATGAAATTTTTTAAAGGACATCATAAGACATCCAGAGGAAACATTTATATCTAGGTTTTTTGGATCATCTTAAAAATACTACACACTTTTTGCTCACAATCATTGTAACACAAAAATGCATCTCAAAAAAAAAGATATATGCTGACAATCATTGATGAGAACTTGTGTATGATGTTGGAGACATTATATTCCTCTGAATATTAAAGTAATGTGATTTGGGAATTGGGGGAAATGTGGTCTAAGGTACGTTGTCCCTTTTGAAAACCATGACCGCAAGAAAATGGTGGCATATCCACTAACACTCCCACTGAACCTCTATCTAGAACAATACATATTCCATGCATCCCTCTTGAGAATTTTAATACCATAAACATCACATGTACTCAATCTAGAGGAGGAATAATTGGAGAATTAATATTCCTATGATGATAATACGGTAAAAATCGTAGACCAAATAGAAAATGTTTTATGAAATATGAAAATTTACATTGTTAAAGTGTTGTGGATAAACCACATGTTGAAAGAAGTAATGTGGGAATTGAAGGAGGTGATGAATTAGAGTTAACCACATATATTTTAGTGTTGGAATAGAATATTTATAGGGGGGATTATTTTAATGGGGGATGATTATAATAAACCAAACAATAATAAATAAAATTCCCATTATTATTTAATTATTTATCTTATTATGTAAATATGGGTATTGAAAATAGATGGTCTATTTTGGTTTAATTATATCCTATCGGATTTAATTTACCACAATGAATCATATCTGTTGATATTGTTGTTGTTGAACAGTGGTCACATTTTTAGTATATGTATAGGATTATAACAATCCAATTGACGTAGAGTGTAACATCCCATCCATAATTAGGTTTGTAACATATTTAATTTTTTTTATAAATATTTTAAGAGAACCCAGGGTGTGCACATGAAAACCCCGACGTGGGTCTCAGGACACATATTAAATTGATTAAATGACTGCAGGGGGTTTCTGAGAAATGTTATGTTGCACCTTAGTATTGTGTTCGAGATTAAAATAAATAATTAAGGATTTAAAATAAATAAGAATAGTGTAATAAAATATAAAAGAAATCATGAAGGGATAAAAAAAATTTACAAATAAAATAGAAAATGGGTTACGTACAAAATATTAAAATAGGAGATTTCCATATTTTATTTATTTTTATCATTTTTCCATTCCATCCATTTAATTATATTTTTTTCATTTATTTTTATTTTTCCTTTAATTTTATTTTTCCTTTAATTTTATTTTTCTTTTATTTTTTGTCTACTTTTTCTTTCATTTATCTCTCTCTTACTTTCCTCTTATCCCTCACGTCATGCCCCTCCCTCTCCCTCAGTGGAACACCCCCATGGTCCCACTTCTGAAGAACATCACACCTCTATTCGTATTCTAATTTCTTCTCCATCTAGTGAGATGTAATCCTTAGGGAAATGCTATCCCTGAATAATTATAATCATAGTGTTTCATGGTGTCCCTTGCATGCAGTCGTACAGAAATGGATTTTTCTCTATTTTGGTATTTTTCTAAAATCATCAATCTTCATCCATTTTATGTCAGGTCAAATCCTTCTGAAGTTCATAGATTCATCTAATACTATAAGTTATGGTGTCTACTCACTTTTCCTCTATTTTTTGTGATTTATTAAAATGATCCATTATGTCGTTAGTCGGTTCCATCCTAATTTGTTCATATTCAACAAATTTTATTATTTTTTCACCTAATGGTTGCAGCCGTAATTATCATAAATTAAATTGCTTAATTTTTTGAAACATTGTCAGATACCCCATTGGGTGAACCGATATGGCTGGTAAAGATTTTTTATCCCATGAATTTAATTTAATTAACTCCATGTGTTGCACAACATATTTTTATTGTGTTTAATTTGAATAATAAATTTAGATTAATTATAAACCGTGTATTGTTGGATCTTTGGTAGGTGTTTGTGATGATTTATTTAATTATTAAAAAAATAATTTATCTTCTTGTGGTGATAGGGTATGTTTCCTTGTTAAATTCTTATGCTGTAACATTTAATAAATACCTAGTGTTTTATGGGTGTATCTCCTCAGATTTCAAAGTGGAATTATATATTCATACTATGTCATATCTTCTATTGAGAAACATTAGTTAAATTTAGGATGGGGAAAGAATATGGGCCTCGTATTAAGGGCCAGGCATAGACCCTCCATTTCTGAGATAATACCACTACGTGTCAGGGGCAGTGTCCTTGTCTTTTCTAGACCGATACTTCCTTAGTATTTCTAATACTTATGAGTAACACCACTTCCAAATGGGGCCATCAAGGATGAATCTATTTGAAATTCGGATAAGACGGCCTTGGATAATGCTTGACCCATTTTTGAGAGGTCGTAACGGACTCATGGTAAAGTCATGCCTCGACCGATACCTAGACATTTGAAAGATTACGTTGGACGAGCTCGGTGGTATTGGATAATTTGAGGGATGTTCCATAGTGATACCTTCAGGAGGGGATCAGACACCAACTCTCAACATGAACCATAATAATTATTCATTGAAGGATTATATTAATACTGCTATTAATCTCTTGAGATTTGATATATTTTCTTGTATGTTGAAGAATAATTGTTTGACTCATGACATAGACCCCAAGTTAAAGACTAAGATAAGGGTATTCCTCTTCCTGGTTTTATATTAATCTTCTAGGCATTGTATATCCACATATTGTTTTCTACTTTTATGTATTCTTTTCAATTATCTGGCTTAGGGTGAAGGAGGTGATTAGGGGCGTGTGTCGTTTGGAACCCGGGACAAGTTATTTATTTATTTACACTTAATCAATGATCATAAATTGCTATATATTTTCACACTAAATTTAATTATTTCACAAAATGGAGTGGTTTAGGCATCGAAGGTGTCGGCCCACTGGGATTTTGTATCACACCCTATTCGGGTATCATTGACAACCGAGTAGATTACATGCATGCAGGTTTTGAAAAAGGGAAGTCTGGTACTTATGATGCTAGATTGTTTCTTGCTCCTTAGATGGATACTACGACAGAGGAACAAACCTTTCTCATGATGCAGTTGTTGATTTGTCTCTTTTCGTTTAGTTTACAGTATTCTTGAGTTTATATTTTTTTTACTTTTAGATGAGATAGTCATCATGGCATGACATAGTTTTGTGATCTCCCAAACTTGAGTGTTATTTTGTTGGATTATTTATATTGGTTATGTTACTATTTATTCATTTATATGCTTCCTCTATTTATTTCATAATTTTTCATACATTCACTGAGATATTACCTATTACCTATGAGAGAATAGTCTCCCCAAAGACAAGAAAAATGGTCATCAATGCTAGTTGGTAGCCTATAGCATTCGGGGAGATGCGCTTGAGGTTATGTGGCAAACCCAGCTTGGGGAACCCCTCAGGTGGATTTCAGGATAGGAACTCTACAAAGTGGTATCAAATCTATTTTATTCCTTTTGTCTTGCTATTTGGGTTAGACAGATGACTATGATATAGGGATTTGGAATGTACCATGTGCATGGATGTAGCTACCCCATGTACAGGGGAAACCCAAATTCTTATGTTGGGATTGCAGTTATTGATTATGTCAATCATTGTGGATATGATTTCACAGTTGTGTGACTCTTTTTTTGTGTTGTTATTTGAGTTGGTATTGTTTAGATTGTTGGTTTTTACAATTTTATTGTGATTATATGAGGGAAATACATTACATGAATCATATTAGGAACCATATTATTTAAAATGACATGCATATTTCCATGTCATATCTCTTTTTAGTGTGAATATTCTTGATTACATGTGATTTTATTTGTTCCTTGTGGTATTTTTTTAAATAATGTTTTGTTAAATTATAAATTTGTGACAGTCTATTAGATGTTAACCAAACGTAATCAGGAAATGGATAGTATGCCTTGTTTTTTATCCTTTTAAGTTTTCTATTCCATATTAAATCCCAACTAATGAAGCGGGTTATCTGTTGTGTATTGTTAAGAGGTATGCTATGTACATAACCTATTTTTCACCAATTTTTTTTCATAACTTCATTAATATTTTTCTAAAGGTGTATGTTTTGATGTTTTAAACCAATGTAACTGCAACGTCTTTGTGTCATACCTAAGGAGAGTGCCAATGAGAACCTTCAAGAGATGGTTTGTCCTAAACCACCAGTGGTACCTCTTGTAGTGACTCTTATGGCACTACCTCATGCTGACCTTATGAGGGACCCTGACGCTCAATTTAGGGATAGTCTCCTCAGGTTTATGCATTCAGTTTAGAGTATCCCCAGACCTACCCCATCCTTGGAAGACATCATTTGGTACTTTCTGCAGTAGCACCCTCCTACCTTCTAAGAGAGTGTAGGCCTTCATGCTTCAGAGTCATGGATTCAAGTCATAAGGGTTATCTCCAACCACCTCAAGAAACTTCTAGAATTAAGGTTCCAAATGGTAGTCTACATGCTTCATGACTCCACCAAGAACTAGTAGGATGATGTTTCTTAGGTTAAGAAGACCAGTGAAATGGTTTGGACCGACTTCCAAGATGATTTCTGCGATCACGTTTTTCTACTAACTTTGATAGATAATCATGAAAGAGAATTACTACAACTTCAGATGGTCTCTATGATTTTGTTAAACTATTCTAAAAATTTCACAGAGCTTTAGAGTTTTGGTCCATATCTAACTGGTCATGCGAAAACTACAACGAGATGCTTTGAGGACAGACTTGAGTATATTATCTGCTTGCAGGTTAGCATCATCCATTTGACCACTATCATAGAGATCATAAATCAGACAGCAATTTTAGAGAAAAATTTCGAGGAAGCTAAACTGGTGAGATATGTCGGTTTTCTTATGTGATTGGGTGGAAACTCTTTTAGTAGTAGGAAATTCCCTTTTGAAAGTGCGCGTAGGGGAAATCCTATCCAAACAACACATTTAGATGGCTATTTCACATGATATCAATGTGGTAGAGATAGACATAAGAATCCACAGTGCAAGAGAGACTTGAAGGAGTCTCGAGCTTGCGTCAAGATGGGTCACTTTCAATGTTTCTGCCATTCCTTCTCTTCAGCATCCAGTGCCAGAGGATCTGCACCTTCACCTCCGTCATGTATGAGAACTATGACCCACAACAGGTTGGAATTTCTTTTTCCATCAGTTGTTCATGCCGAGGTAACGGTGGAAGTTGTGGTCAAGTAATTTAAATTCAAGATTATCAACATCAGTATAGTGGACCTAATCAGGACAACCAGGTAGTGTCACAAGGTCGTGGCTCAGGTATCATATACGTAGTGAAATTAGAACAAGAGCGGTGTGCAGGACCATGTATGGTTAGAGGTAATATTCTAGTATCCTCTACTTTAGTTTTAAATCTTTTTGATACAAGTGTATCACACTCCTTATTATCTACTACTATTTTTGAAAGTCTTGGATTTCTAATTGAGTTTGATTGTGGTGGAATGTCTCTTGAATCTATGCTTGGGGTCAAGAGAGAGGGAATGCACTAGTTTCAAGAGTCCCACCTTTAGATTGGTGGGTAATGTTTTGTTTTGAATTTCTATATCTTCTACACATCTTGTATAGAACTCATTCTTATAATAAATTGGATTTCTCCTTATTGTGATCAGGTGGATTTTTATCTCCATGGGGTGTCCTTTACATCCCCTAAGGGAGGATCATATCTACACCAAGGTTAATTGGATTTGCAGGTATATTGACCTAAGTCTAAATATGTAGGGTTAGGAAGAGTGAAAACTTAGTTGTTTAGTCCCTTCACGAGCGTCCAAGGAATGAAGCTAGTGGAATTCCCCCAATGGTGGATCTTTTCATGGATGTCTTCCCTAACGATTTTTCTGGATTACCTCTTATAAGGGACCTAGAATTCACTATATAGCACATTCTATGTGCAGAACCAGTGTCTAATCTTCATTATATTATTGAACCAACAGAGCTACAGGAACCCAAAAAGCAACATGAAGTCCCTGAGGCTAAGGGTTTCATCAGACCTATCACATCGTTTAGGGTTTATATAACATTTTTTCAATGAAAGAAGATGGTACCATTAGGTAATGTGTGGATTATCATTGACTCAACCAGATCACGGTAAAGGATCGATATCCATTTCTACGTATTGATAATCTCTTCGACCAGCTCTTGGGAGAAACTATTTTCTATAGTATTGATCTGAGATTGGGATGTCACCAAGTTGGTTTGAGACCATGTGACATACCATGTAAGACATTTAATAGTAGGTATGGCTTGTATGACCAACTAGTTATGACATTTATCCTCAGGAATGTGCTGAAACTATTCATGGAACTGATGAAAAGGGTTTTTCACACGTATCTTGATTCTTTTGGGGTTGTCTTTGTGGAAGACATATTTGTGTATTCGTATTCGAAGCACAACCATGAAACACAAATTGAGACAATGCTGAGTACACTAAGAGAGAAATAGATATACACTAGGATCAGAAAATTCCACTTTTGGACTGATAATATACACTTCATGGTCATATTATATTTGATGTAGGAGTTTCATTTGATCCATAAAAGGTGACCTCCATAGTTTCGTGGGAGCATCCCAAGAGTGTCTTCGACATCCTCAATTTCTTGGGGCTTGCTAGCTATTAAAGAGATATTCATCCATGGTTTCTCCTAGATAGTAACACCTCTTAAGGCCCACACTAAGAATGGTATATAGTTCCTCTAGTCATAATATTGTGAAAAGTCATTTCAGGAGTTGAAAGGAAGACTAACCACATCCCTGATCATGATTCTTCCTAATCCAGGTAAAAAATATATTTATTCTTATGATGCATCAAGAATCAAACTGGGTGCTATTTTGATGACATGTGATCATGTTGTGGATTATAGATCCTACTATTTGAGACCTCATGAGTTGAACTATCATACACATGAACCTGAGTTGGCAGTTGTGGTTCAAAATCTATATTGTTGGGGACACTACTTGTTGGGTGAGAGATTCATTGTTTATACGAATCATAAATTCTTCAAATATATCTCCAATCAATGAGAATAGAACTTAAGGAAGCACAGATGGGTTTAATACATGTAGTCATTCGACATTGATCTTGCTTATACCCATGGTAAGGATATTTCCCTAGTAGATTCTTTAAGCCGTAAGACACAGAAACAAGCCTTTAAAGTGGCCAAAAGTGAGTGAAAAATGATTCATTTTTTTTCAAAGATGCATCTGGAGGTCCAAGAGAAGAGAGGGTAAACATTTCTATTTGCTCTTATTGTGATTTCCTCTCTCAAAGATATAGTTCATAGACAATAGCTAACAGATCTTGAGGTTATTGTTTTGATGGAAAGCATTACATGAGATAACCCACCTCCTTCTTGGGTTGTTGATGGAAATTAAACACTCCATTACTGTGGCCATGTATGGTTACCATCAGGTATAAATGTTTAGCTATTGAAGGAATGTCATACCTTTTTTTTGTTCATTTCAACATGGAATTACCAAGATGTACATAGTCTTGTGTCGATAGTACTAGTGGCCTAGAATGAAAAAGCAAGTAGTGGGTTTCATCACTCAGTGTTCCACCTTCCAATAAGTGTTGGCAGAGCACCAGTGACTTACTAGACTCCTAAAACCTCAATCCATTCCTAAAGGGAAATGTAATTTCGTCAACATGGATTTTTTTAACGTCTTTCCAAGGTCTCCTCGGGGCAGTGATGTAGTGTGGGTGATTTTTAACAATCTCACCTATGTTACACACTTCTTACCTATCTAAGAGACCTTTAAAATTGATTAGTTGGGAAGGATGTATATTCGAGTGATTTTAAGACATCATGGTGTACCTTGTTCTATTGTCTCTGTAACACCCCAAGCTTCCATGGTACGCTTTTCATTGAATAATACAGTAGCATGTGTTGTACACATTTTCGAGTTCTAACACACACCACAACCAATAAAACATGCCATAATGAATAGTAATACCCTCTTTTTGAAATATAATAAATTTTATCTTTCAAAATGGACTTTATTTTTGAATATGAAATATTGAAATTAGCTTAGGGTGAATTTTTGGTATTTTTCTAAAGGCATTAAATTTTTTACGAATACTGAAATACATTAAGTTATAGTTTAAAACCGAATTTTTATTTAAATAATTATTTATTTTATTTAAATTTATTTTATGTCAAAATAGATACATAAAACCTATATATGTTAAATGTAATTCATTGGAGTTAGTTTATAATAATTTTATATATATAAAAATTTTTTAGGACTTTTAACTATGTTTTACCCACCTCCTTGGAGAATTCTCAAATTAACATTAAAAATAATTTTACCACTTCTATGGGTGGAATTTCAAAAATCCAAGAAACACGGTTAATATCAAGGAGTAAAATTTGGTTTAATAAGATAAAAATAAATTTTGTTTAATATAAACTTTTTACTTTATGTACCACGGTTAAATGTAAATAGGGTAACTCAGAGTAAAATGATATTATTATTACCCTAACACATGTCCAAATTCTATTGGATAAGTATAATTCGACCAAAAACAACATTAGGAATAAAATATGAACTTCTTTGGTCCACTTGGATTAGATTACGAAATTTATTATTATTTAGTTCAAAAAAGATTTAAAAGAGTTAAAATCAATGATTAATAACTAAATCATTTTTAATATATGGTCATACATAATATAAATTCGATTATAAATATTAATTAGAAAGCGAAAAATATTTCATACATAATGGTATTTTATTTATAATTTTTAGACCTTAAATAATTTAATTTATTTATGACAAAATGGTGATGTAGTAATTACCTAATTAATTAAATATTAAAATAATTGATATTATCAATATCCAAATAAATGTAATTTGAGACTTTTTATGAATTAAACTAATTTTATTTGTTAATATTACATATTAGGGTTGGTTAGATGAATTTTGTTCGAAGTGATAATGCTGTTATGAATTTAGAAAAAACAAAATACCAAATAGTGTCAAAATTGACATAAAAGAGTTTTGAAAACAAATATTATATTATTAATTGATATGTTTTTTCTAAAAATCTAAGTTTTGGAAAATGGACTAATATAAGGATATTTGTATCATTAATGAACCACTTTGGGTTCATATGGATGTATATAGTATGTTTATTAACCATATAATATAAAAATACAAAGAGACATAGTAAATGTCAAACTATTTAACTAAGAGTTAAATATAAATGATAAGGTTAATTTAGTGACCCAAACCTGTATAAAATCTATTTGTTGAAAGGATTTCGACCCATCACCACATTATCCTCGAAATAAGTCACATTAGAGCCATTATAAACAGAATTCCAATTTATTATAAAATAATATTTTACATTTTTTCTAAGGTGCCCCTCAACCCTCTTATAAAAGGGAACCCCCCTTCTCTCAAATTCATATCTTAAAATCCTTTTTCCGCGGCCAAACCCTACCCAAATAGTCTCTCAACATCCCTAAATTCATCATAGAGTCATTAGTTTGATCATAAATCCAACCTAAGGATCCCTTTTGATAAAATCAAAAGGAAGAACCCGAAGAAGAGGTAATGTTTTCTTCACCCTCTTTCAAGTTCCTTTCTTCTTCCACTTCATCTTTCTTTTTTATTTACATTATAAAATAATATCTCCAGAAAATTACATATACTAGGATGTTATTATAAATATGGTACAACCATATTCAGTATTCTATCCATCTTTTTAATGACATGTCACCATACATGCATATGTACAGCTTACCGTCTCCATGTCGTGGTGTAATTGTTATTCAAAACATTATTATTTAGATGGGTATGATAATGATGTGTAATTGATTTAAAAAATAAATATAACCTTATAACGATTATTTATATATGATATATAATCCAATTATATATTATTTTAATATCAAATTAATGATATTGTTGCTCATGCGTACGTACGGACTACAGTCTCCACGAATGCGATGAGATTCATTCCCCATCGTATCCATTCAAGAATAATTATCATTTGATGATTAAAAGTAATGTTTAAGAACATTATATCATTCTGTATATGAATAATATACAACCTATCCATAACAAACATGGATTATGTAACAAATCATATAAAGGAAAATGAATCAGTTAACACCCGAAACAACGATAATACCAAGATATTATTAACAAAGAAATTTTAAAAGATCATATATGATATCATATTAATGTATATGATTCTTTTATAATTTAATAAAAATTATTTCACCATTATACAAGATTTAAACCAACCCTTTACCAAGTAAAAGTACATATTAAGGGTTTATTTCACAATCTATTCATTATCTGAGGTTGTATATACGTTATTATCTACTGGGACCTCTTTATTATCCACATCCATGTTTCTTAAAAATGTATTTCAAAACATTCTTAATATTTTAAAAACTATGGGTTAAAGTTATTTATACCATTGTTTGACTTTTATAAGATATTTATAAAGGAATCCTTCTATCATTTTCCAAACAAGGTCATTATAACCTTTTCTACAGAATTAAGGTAAGAATGTCTTTTTTTGACTTATATGGCAGGTTTGGCTATTTTAGGCCATTATAAAATCGTCAAAGATTCCCTTACAAGATTATAATAATATTTTCAAAGTAAATGTTTCCTTTTATTATTATGTAACTTATAAATTATTTCAAAAAAAGAGATATATCTCTCAAATATTTTAGATTTCATCTATATCAACATCCTTTGATGGATTTTAAGTTTATTTGAAGTTGATAAATTATGATACAAAAATTCCATATTGTATTGACGGTTTTATGATATGCTTGACTCTGGATGTATTATTTTTATACAATTCAGGGTTTATGGATAAATTGTTGAAATTCCTTATGCTAGTTTCAATACGAATGCTTATGTTATGTTTAATTATTTTCATGTGAGGAATGCATTAGAATTAGTAGGTGATAGGTGGAGCCCTCAATAGGTCATCGATGCATCGGTAGGTATTAATAGACAAACTAGTGTCTTGGCACAAGGCCTGGACAAAATCTTATTTGTAGTCTTGACACAAGGCCCTGACTATGTGGTTATGATAGTCTGGCATTATGCATTCCATCATTATGAAAGTGGTTATTGATATTTCATGTGATTATTCGACTTATAGAATATCCATGTGAATAAGTACATGGGATTATTTCATTTTATATTTGCCATATTATGTTAAAGTATAAGTTTAAAAGGCTTTTGTTTTAGTTAAACATTAACTAAAATGATTATCTTTATTTATGAAAGTTTCTGCAATATTTTTATCCTTACTGAGCATCTGAGCTCGCCCCATAAAATGTTTTATTTTACCCAGGATGTGAAGAAGTATTTGATAAATGACCTGTAGGGATAGTATGAGGTGATATGAAGACAAGATGTTGCTGTAGTTTTGTTTCACTTTATGATGTAATGTAAGACTTGCGAATATATCTAGTGTTTCCAAGACTATGAAACTAATTGGACTTTCGAGGCATGAGTTTTTGTGATCATGGAAATATTATGTAATAATGCACCAACTCTGGATAAATGGGGTTGGGGCATTACAGTTGGTATCAGAGAAAGTTTATTATAATCCTTATAAGCTAGATTTAGATAACCTCTGATTAGAGCCCATAGCCCTAACATAGACTTTGAGGATTAGTATTGAAGAACATCCTAGAATTTTGGTATTGTAGATATTTTATGAGTTTTCGGAGCAATAAATCCCTTTCTGGATATGAGCAGGTAGAGGCGACTCTGGAACATATGTACCTAGAGATAAAATTCGAAAACACCGCTTCGAGATAGACTCGAACGGGAACTAGTGCACAACAACGGGCCTTATTGCACTCTTGGTTACAATACTCCCATGGGATATGCTTAGGATAATTCTAATTTTCTTTACAAACCAATATAAAGGGTATACGAGTATATAAATCTTCAAACAAAACTTTTTTATCATTATGCATTATATCCATAAACTGTTCAATTTATGTTAAGTGTTTTACACATTTGGATTTATGTATTGCGATTCATGAACTAATCTAGTGTATTCTATTGTTTAGAAATGGAGCCTAGTAGAAGGAATGGAAACCGTATCAATGCATGCACTGCATGTAGGGATTTCCCTCTGACTCAAGATAATTATAGTGGAGCTAGTGATAAAACTGGTGATGGTCAGCTTATCACCATACTGGGACAACTCACTCAGGTTATAAATAATAACCATACCCATGTAGAGCACCTTAATCCGATGCGAGGAGGATCAATGTTAGATCACTTCATGAGGAAATAACTACCAACCTTAAATAGGAGAAAAAAATAAATTAGTAGCTGAGAAATGGATAAATTCCTTAGAGAAAATATTCCATGCGTAGGGGTGTAGTGAAAGAGAAAACAGTATAATGGTAGTTTACCGCCTCACTGTAGATGTTGACCAATGGTGGTCACTGGTTCAAAACACAAAGGAGGATGATGAAGTTTCAAATATGGAATGGAGGGAGTTAAAAGATCTTTTCTTGGAAAAATAATTTCCTCATGACCATCGAGCAGTATGGAACGGAAATTTCTGAGTCAAAGACAAAATGAGGATGATAATGTCACAAAGTATGAGGCTAACTTTACAAGGTTAGCAAGGCATGCAGCTGATTATATACGTAACCCAAGGAGTATGATTGATCATTTCTTTTATGGGTTAAATCAATTTCTTCATCAACCATTAGTCTTACAATTCTTCTCGTCGTATGAAGATATTGTCTCATGTTCTATCCAGACAGAAAAAGAATTCTCTAATTCTTGTGACTTTAACGAAAAGAAAGAGAAGAAGAGATTTGTTGATCAATATGGAAATGGAAATAAGGGGAAGAATGGAAATGTTGAATATCCATCCTACAGTAAATGTGGGATGAAACACCCCAGTACTTACTTAAAAGGAATGGGAATCTATTTCAAGTGTGGTGAAAAAGGCCACCAAGCTCGTGATTACAAGGGGAAGAAAGAATCTACCGATGTTCAATGCTACAATTGCAGGGAGATGGGACATTATGCAAATGAATTTCCTAAACATTAAGAAACTTACCTAAAAATGGCCAAGGGATCAAGGCCAAGCTTATGCTATCACTACTGCTGAGGTAGAAGCTCTGAAAGAAATGGTGGAAGGTAATTTAATGGTTTCCTCAAGTTTAGCAAATGCATTATTTGATTCGGGTACATCACATTGTTTCATATCTTCCCAGTTTTCTAAGAAAATTAGATATTTCAAATTTGATTTAACAAGGTATTTGTCAATTAAAAATCCTAAGGGAAGTATCATCACAATAGAGTTTTGTGAATCTATTCCCATTAGAGCATATAAATGTTCTTTATCTTCTGATCTCATCATCATACCTATGATTCGGTTTGATATAATCCTTGGTATGGATTGGATTTCAGACCATGGTGCAACGATTTATTATAAGAAGATGAAGGTTAATATTTTTGATCATGATGATAAGGAACACCTTATCTTTAGAGAACAATCGTCACCACCTAATTCTTATCTAGATTCACCCCCAATAGCTCAACTAACTTCAATTATTGGGGAGGAAGAGAATGAAATGACTGTGGGTGGGGAAAGGAATGTTCAAATATAGTTTTACCTATTGTGAGAGAATATGTTGATATGTTTCCATAAGATCTACCTGGACATACTCAAGAACGGGAAATTGAGTGTTCCATTGATTTAATTCCTAGATCAAGGCCCTATATCGAAGACCCCTTATAGAATGGACACTGCAGAATTAGCTGAACTAAAGAAACAACTAGAGGAATTAAGTAATAAGGGATTTAATCTCCCTAATGTTTCTCCATGGGGAGCCCCTTTCCTTTTTGTTAGGAAGAAATATGGATCTATGTGGTTATGTATCGACTATAGGTAAATCAATGCAATAACAATAAAGACCATGTATCCCCTACCTCACATTGATGATTTATTTGACCAGCTGCATGGATCTCAATACTTTTCAAAGATTGACCTTTGATCTAGATACCATTAGTTGTGTGTGAATAAGGAAGACATTCCGAAGATAGAATTTCATACCAAGTACTGGCATTACGAGTTTACAGTAATGCATTTTGTATTGACTAATGCACCCTTTGTATTCATGGATCTAATGAACAGAGTTTTCATGGAATATCTCAAGGATTTTGTAGTGGTATTTATTGATCATATCCTTATATACTCCAAACGGTACGAAGATCATGAAATTCACTTGGTAATTATCATGAAGACTCTTAGAAGACATGAATTATATAGGATGTTTACCAATTATAAATTCTGTCTTCTAGAGATTTCTTTTCTTGGTTGTATTGTCTCTAAGGATGGAATTTCTGTTGATCCTTCTAAAACCAAGGCAATCAATTAATTGTCAGCACCGATGATTATAACTGAGGTATGCAGTTTTATTGGTTTAGCAGGTTATTATCGGCGTTTAGTCCAGAATTTTGCCTGATTAGCTAACCCATTAATGAAGCTCACACGTAAAGGGGTGAAATTTATTTTGGAAAAATGATTTTGAAGAATGTTTTGAATAACTGAAGAAAAAATTAGTCAATGCTCCTATATTGACTCTATCATCAGGGAATGATGGGTTTGTTATTTATAGTGATACATAGAAGAAATGACTTGGTTGTGTCCCTATACAGAATGTTAGGGTTATTTCTTATGCATCACAACAGCTAAAAATTCATGAGAAAAACTATCATACTCATGATCTTGAGTTAGCAGCTGTAATATTTTCTTTGAAGATTTAAAGACACTTTCTATATATTGAAAAATGAGAGATTTATACTAATCACAAGAGTTTGATGTATATTTTCTAACAAAAAGAACTCAACATGAGGAAATGGAGATTGATTGAAATACTCAAGGATTATGATTTCACGATACACTACCACCTGGGGAAGGAAAATAAGGTTTCATATTTTTGAGTAGAAAATATCATGGAGTATTGAACAAGATGATAGTTGAGAGGGATCCTATTTTCTTGAATCTAGTAAAGATGGATATGGGAATCACCATGGAAGGTGAAACATAAATACTTTTTCAAATGGTTACCAAATCATCATTATTAGAAATGATAAATAGTTCTCAGACCGATGATGAAGAGTTTAAAAGGAAGATTAATGTTGTGAATGATGGGACATTGAGTAACTTTGTGTATGAAGATGGAATTTTGAAATTTGGGAGGAGACTTTGTGTTCCTGATATCCCTGATCTAAAAAGGGAATTATTGGACGATGCTCATAGTTCCAATTTCAATATACACCCTGGGAGCACCAAGATGTATATAGATTTGAAGGAATATTTTTTTTGGGAAAACATGAATAGGGAGATTGCTGATTTGGTGTCAAGATGTATGGGTTTTCAACAAGTGAAAGATGGAAGGCAATAGCCTGGAAGACTCATGTAACATCTTCACATACCTGAGTGGAAATAGGAGAATATTTCAATGGACTTTGTCATTGGACTACCAAAGAATCCTAGAAGGAATGATGCAATATGGGTCATTGTTGATCATCTTACCAAGTCAGCACATTTTCTTGCTATAAGAGAATATTTACCACTTCAAAATATAGAAAGACTATATATTAATGAAGTTGTGATACTTCATGGAGTACCTCTATCAATTGTTTCTGATCATGATCCACATTTTACATCATTATTTGGGAACGGTCTTCAGAAGGCCTTTGATACTGTACTTCATTTGAGCACTGATTACAACCCCTAAACTGATGGACAATCAGAACTTTCTATTCCAGTCTTAGAAGACATATTGAGATCTTCTCACTTTACTTTCAGGGTATGTGGGATCAATATTTACCTCTACTGGAATTTTCCTATAATAGTTGCTTCCATTCAAGTATTTGGATGCCACCATATGAAGTGTTATATGGAAAGAGATGTCGCACACCAACCTGTTGGGATGATGTTAGTGAAAGAAAACTCGTAGGCCCAGAACTGGTGGAGGAAACGATTGAAAAGGTGAAGGTAATCCAAAACAACATCAATGCAGCTCAATATAGGTAGAAGAGATATGCCAATAACATAAGGAAGGATTTGGAATTTCAGGTAGGAGATCATGTTTTCTAGAAGGTATCTCCATGGAAGAGAGTTATACGTTTTGGTAAGAAGGGAAAATTGACTCCCAGGTACATCGGACGTTCGAAATTCTAGAACAAATTGGGGTTGTAGCTTACCAATTGGCAATTCCTCCAAATATCTACAAAGTTCATGATGTGTTCCATGTATCAATATTGAGAAAATACATGCCTGACCCAACACATGTACTCAACTATGAGGAATAGAAATGGAACCCGATCTGTCTTATTGTAAAGAACATGTCAAGATTCTTGATACAAGAGAACAAGTGCTGAGAAACCAGATGACTCATCTGGTAAAATTTTTATAGAGAAACCATAAGATGGAAGAGGCAACGTGGTAACCTGAGGAACTTATAATGAAGTACCACCTGAGTGTTTTTATATCATAATATTCTAAAAATTTTAAGGACAGAGTTATTTTAAGGAGGGGAGAATATAACACCACAATCTTCCATGGTACGCTTTTCTTTGAATAATACAATAGCATGTGTTGTACGCGTCTTCAAGTTCTAACACACACCACAACCAATCAAACTAGCCAATATGAACAGAAATACCCACTTTTTGAAATTTTATAAATTTTACCTTTCAAAATGGACTTCATTTTTGGATTTAAAATATCGATATTAGGTTAGGGTGAATTTTTCGTATTTTTCTGAAAACATTCAATTTTTGATGAATAGTGAAAAACACTGAGTTATAGTTTAAATCCAATTTTTTTTAAAATAATTATTTAATTTCTTTAAATTTATTTTAGGTCAAAATAGATAAATAATACATATATATGTTCTATGTAATTCATTGTAGTCAGTTTATAATAATTTAAATATATAAAAAATTTATAGAACTTTTCACCGTCTTTTACCCAACTCCTAGGAGAATTTCAATATTCATATAAAACATAATTTTACTACTTTTGGGAGTGGAATTTCGAAAATATGAGAGAAGCGGTTAATATAAACATGTAATTTGTTGTTCAATGAGATAAAAATAATTTTTTCTGAATAGTAACTTTTTACTTTTATTTTCCACGGTTAAATGTATATAGGGTAATTAAGGGTAAAATGATATTATTATTACCCTAACACATGTCCTAATTGTATAGGCTAAGTATAATTCGACCAAAAACAGCCTCAAGAATAAAATATGAACCTCTTTGGTCCACTTGGATTAGATTAGGACATTTATTATTATTTAATTCAAAGAAGAGTTAAAAGAGTTAAAATCAATGTTTAATAACTAATACATTTTTAATATAGGGTTATATATAAGATGAATTAGATTATAAATATTAATTAGAAATATAAAAAGATTTCCTAAATAATGGTATTTTATTTATAATTTTTTGAAATTAAATTATTTAATTTATTTATGACACAATGATGATGATGTAATTACCTAATTAATGAAATATTTAAATAATTGATATTATAAATATCCAAATAAATGTAATTTGAGACTTTTTATGAATTAAGATAATTTTCTAGGTTAATATTACATATTATGGTTGGTTATAAGAATTTTGTTTGAAGTAAAAATACTGTTATGAATTTATCAAAAACAAAATACAAAATAATGTCAAAATTGACATAAAATAGTTTTTTTTAAATATTGTATTATTAATTTATATTTGATTCGTAAAAATATAAGTTTCATCCAAAGGACATATATAATGATAGGTTTATCATTAATGAACCACTTGGGTTTCTCTTGGATGTATATATTAAATTTATTAACCATATAATATAAAAATATAAGGAGACACGATAAATGTCAAACTAATTTACTAAGAGTTAATTATAAATGAGAAGGTTAATTTAGTGACCCTAACTTGTCTAAAATATATTGGTTGAAAGGATTTCACCCATACTCACCTTAGCCTAGAAATAAGTCACTTTGGATACATTATAAACCAAATATGAATTTATTATAAAATAATATTTTACATTTTTTCTAAGGTGCCCCTCACCCCTCTTATAAAAGGGCACTCCCCCTTATCTCAAATTCATACCTTAAAAGCATTTTTTAAGAGCCAAAACCTACCCAAATATTCTCTCAACTTCCCTCACATCTACCTAGAGGCCTTAGTTTGATCAGAAATCCATCCTAGGGATCCCTTTTGATCAAATCAAAAGGATGAACCAAAAGAAGAGGTAATGTTTTCACCACCCTCTTTCAAGTTCCTTTCTTCTTCCACTTATTCTTTCTTTGTAATTTCCATTATAAAATAATAACTGAAGTATCTTCTATATACAATGATGTTATTATAAATATGGTACGACCATATTCATTATTCTATCCACCCTTTGAATGACATGTCACCATACGTGCGTACGTACATCTTACCGTCTCCACGTTGTGGTGTAATTGTTATTCAAAACATTATTATTTGTATGCATAAGATAATGATGTGTAATTGTAGTAAATTATAAATATAACATTATAATTATTCTGTATATATGATATACCATCCAATTAAATATGATTTTAATATCAAAATAATGATATTGTCGTTCGTGCGTACGTACAGACTACCGTCTCCACGAATATGATAAGATTCATTCCCCATCGTATCCATTCAAGACTAATTGTCATTTGATGATTAAAATTAATGTTTAAAAACATTAAATCATTATACTTATGAATAAGATACATCCTATCCATAACAAACATGACTTATATAACAAATCATATAAAGGAAAATGAATCAGTTAACACCTGAAACAACGATAATACTAAGATATTATTAACAAAGAAATGTTAAAAGATCGTATATGATATCATATTAATGTATATGATTCTTGTATAATTTAATAACAATTATTTCACTATTATACTGGATGTAAACAAACCCTCGACCAAGGAAATGTACAAGTAAAGGGTTTCTTTCACAATATCTTCATTATCCGAGGTTGTTTATACGTAATTATCTACTCGGGCCTTATTATCATCCACATCCATGTTTCTTAAAAATGTATTCCTAAAAATTCTTAATATTTTAGAGAATATTGGTTAAATTTATGCATACACTTGTTTGTCTTTTATAAGATATTTATAAAGGAATCTTTCTGTCGTTTTCCAAACATGGTCCTTTTAACCTTTTCGAGAGAATTAAAGTAAGAAAGTCCTTTTTTAACTTATACGGTTGGTGCAGCTATTTTACGCTGTTATAAATTCGTCAAAGATTTCTTTAAAATCTTATAAGAATATTTTCAAAGTAAATTTTTCCTTTTATAATTATGTAACATTTAAATGATTTCAAAAAAAAATAGATATTACTCTCAAATAGTTTTGATTTCATCTATGTCAACATCCTTTGATGGATTTTATGTTTATTTGAAGTTAATTTATTATGATAAAAAACGTACATATTGTATTGAAGGTTTTGTGATATTTTTGACTGTGGATGTGTTATTTTTATACCATTCATGGTTTATGGATAAATATTTGACTTTTCGTATGCTAGTTTCAATACGAATGTTTATGTTATGTTTAAACCTTTTCATATGAGGAATGAATTGGACTTAGTAAGTGACGGGTGGATCCCTCTATAGTTACTTGATGCATCGGTTGGTCTCATGAGACAAACTAGTGTTTGGCACAAGGCCTTGACAAAATTTTATTTGTAATCTTGGCACAAGGCCTTGACTATGTGGTTATGATAGTCTGACATTATTCATTCCATCATTATGAATGTGGTTATTGATATTGCATGTAATTATTTGACTAGTAGAATATCCATGTGAATATGTAAATGGAATTATTCCATTTTATCATTACCATATTATGCTAACATTCCAGTATAAAATGCTTTTATTTTTGTAATACATTGCCGTAAATTTTTTTGTATATTTATGAATGTTTCTGCTATTTTGTTATCCTTACTGAGCATCTGAGCTCACCCCTTTCAATGTTTTATTTTTTCAAGGATGTGAAGAAGTATTTTATGAATGACCTGTAGGGATAGTATCAAGGGATATGAAGACAAGATGTTGTTGTAGTTTTTTTTTCACTTTATGATATAATGTAAAACTTATGAATATATCTAGTGTTTCCAAGGATACTAAACTACTTAGTATTTCTAGATGTGATATTTTGTGATCATTCCAATATTGTGTAAGAATTTACCGACTCTGGGTAATTGGGGTTTGGTCATTACAGTCTCGGACAGAGATTCCCACTTTACAGCATGGTTCTTGAAAGTGATGCACGAGGAACTAGGTTCGCTGGTACTTCTGAGTACAACATATCACCCTCAGACTGATGCGAAGTCCAAGAGAACATTTTAAGTGTTAGAGGATTTGTTACGGGCCTGTGTCCTTGATTTAAGAGGTTCATGGAAGAAGAATGTACCTCTTGTTGAGCTTAAATATAATAACAAATTTCGGGAATGAAATCAAATGGCTTCGTATGGGTCCCTCTATAGTAGACCATGTCATTCACCAGTATGTTGTCTCAAAGTATGTGAGGCTGCTATGCTGGTTCCTCATCTCGTTCAGGAGACTTACGAGAATGTACAGCTGATTCAGAGGCGTATGAATATAGTTTTTTCTAGACAGAAGTCTTATACTAATCTTCGCTATAGACCTCTGGTGTTCGAGGTGGGACGTCCAATCTTTCTGTGTGTTTCTCTGAAGTTGGGTCATAGGCAGATCATGAGACAGAGGAAGTTATCACAAAGATACATTGGGCATTTCGAGATAGGAGAGAGAGTTGGGCTGGTAGACTATCTATTGCTACTATGTTAGAGGAACCATGCCATTCAGAACATCTTCCATCTATCTCAGTTCTAACAATATCATCCAGAATCGTCCCATCTGCTGAGCCTAATGACATCGTCCTTGAGGTAGCTGCATACTTTGCAGAGCATACGATTTGTATCTTTGACCTTTGCATGAAATTAGTTTGAGGCAGGTCAGTCCCTCTAGTATGGGTGTTATGGGAACTCATAATTGATTTGGACGAGACCTCGGAATAAGTGATGAATGTACATGCACAGGGGCTAGAACATTTTTATAATGACATTCCACTACCCTCAGAAGGGAAAATTAGGGACGATTTGTCTTAAGGAGGGGTGTTTGTAATGTCCCGACCTTAAAAAAATATGTACCATTTTTAATTTTTGTTTTCTAAATCTTTAAAGAGACATAGGGCGTGCTACTGTGGACCCTATTGGGGGTCCTAGATAGATTTTCTAAATTTATTAAATGACAACAAGGGTTTTATGAAAATATTTATGTCGTGCCTTAGCATGGTGATCGGAATTAAAATAACTAATTAAGGATTAAAAAGAAATAAAAAGAGAGTAAATAAATATAAAATAATGAAAGAAGGGATAAAAAGAAATTTAAAATAAAATAAAAATGGGTTTACAAAAAAAAATTAAATTAAATTAAAATGTGATATTTCATTTTTAAATTTATTTTTATTATTTTTCATTTCCATCCTTTTTATTTTATTATAGTTTACATTTATTTTCCCGTTTCCTTTTATTTTATTTTTTCTTATTTTTCATTTATTTTTCTTTTTTTCTCTCTTCCACTCCTCATCTCCCTCACGTTGTGCCCCTCCCTCTCCCTAGGTGGCATTCCCCCCTTCTCCCTCTTCATATGGACTTCAAACCTTCGTTAATCATCTAATTTATTCTCCATCTAGTGCACTATAATCCTTAGGGAAAGGATAACCTTGTACTATTTGAATCGTAGAGTTTCGTTGTGTATCATGTGTGCAGTTCATCCTGGAAGGATTATACCCAATTATGTGATTTTTCTAAAATCATTCATTTTCTTCCATTTTAGGTTAAATAAAATTCTACAATGGATCATAGAATCATTTAAAACTATAACTCAGGGTGTCTACTCACTTTACCGATATTTAGTTGAGATTTATAAAAATGCACCATGGTGCCGTTAGTCGATGCCTTCCGACATTATGATAACTCACCCATTTTCATTAATTTAATTGTTTCTCCTAATTTGTACAGCCCTAATTATCATAAAATAAATTTTTTAAATTTTTGCATCTTGGTCAGTAACCCCTTTGGGCATGCCTACGTGGCCGGTATAAATTTCATTGCCCCAAATATTTGATATAGTTAACTCCATGTGTTGTGCAGCCTATGTTTATTTTGTTCAATTTGAATAGTAAATTTAGAATAATTTGCAACCTTTTATTGTAGGATATTTGGTATTTTTTTGTGCTAATTTATTTATTTACTAAAAAGTGAATTTATCTTCTTATGTTCATATGTTATCATTCTTTTTAGGTTCTAAACTACTTGATTGAATTTACACCTTGTGTTGCACAGGTGTATCTTCTTGGATTTCAAAATACAATTACATATGCATTCTATGTCATATCTTATATTGTGAAACTTTAATTAAATTTTGTGTAGGGATAGAAGATGAGCCTTGTATTAAGGGACATGCATAGACCATCCATTCCTAGCTGGTTACCACTGCATGTCGGGGGCCTATGACTTTGGCTATTCAAGACGGAGACATCCATGGGCTTTCAAATAATAATGAGTGACACTGGTTACAAAATGGACCACTAGGGATGGAACTATTAACAATGTGTCTATTCCCACCACAGATGATGCTTGGACACTTTTGGCATGATCGGAACGAACTCTTGGTATAGCCATGCCTAAAACAATACTTGGTCATTCAAAAAATTTCTTAGACGGGCTCTGTGGTATTTGATAATTTGAAGGATAATCTGTAGCGATACCATCAGGAAGGGCTCACACTCCAACTCACAACATGAATAATAATAATGATGGAATGAAGGATTATATTAATTCCATAGTTATTCTCTTGATATTTTTGGTATCTTTTGGTATGTTGAAGCACACAGAGTTGACCAATGACATAAACCCCATGTTGAAGCACAATCATGGGGGTATTCCAATTTTTTGTTTTTCCATACTCTTACCAGATTTATATATATTAATATTTTTATTCTTCATACATGTATTCCATTCAGGCATTCCTCTTAGGCTGAAGAAGGTGATTAGGTATGGGTGTCATTGGGAACCCGGGCCGGGTTATTAATTTCATTTCACTTAATTATTTACCTGAAATTGTTATATAATGGAACAATACATTTTATTATTGAATGAATTGGAGAGGTTTAGAAACCATGTGTACTGGACTACTTGTATTTTACCTAACCTCTTGTTTGGGTGTCGTTGACACCTGAGTAGATTACAAGCTTGCAGGTTTTGACAAAGAGAAGTGTGTTTCTTCGGAGGCTTAGATGATTATTGATACTTAGGATGGATACTAGAGAATAGGACTGATCCTTTATCATGATATAGTTGTTTCATTGTATCTTTTCATTTAATGGACACTACTCTTGAGTTATTATTTTCTGTAGATTCAGTTTAGATAGACATCATGGCATGACATCATATTGTGAGCTCTTGTACTTGAGTATTATTCAGTTTGAATTTTTATATTTCCTTTCCTATAGTTCATTCATTTATTTTCATCTGATATTTATGACTTAATTATTGTTACTTCCACTATGATATTACCTATTACTTATGAGGTAATAGCCTCCCCCGCTGACATAGAAGGAGGCCCTCATAGCTAGCCGGCATCTTTGGGCATTCGGGGAGATGCGCTTGAGGTTATGTGACCAACCCAGCTCAGTGCACACCTCAGATGGATTTTGAGATGGGGACACTACATTGATAAATGAAGTGATGACCTCAACCAGTTGGATCATACCCTATAAAGCCAATTTATCAGAGCATCCAATAGAGGTAAGGAATCATGGCATTTCCCTTAATCAATCCCATGATGATATCCAACAAATTAAGTCTGAGGGAAACCATTTATCAGAGAAGTTCATGCTCATTGAGATCATGACCCAAACCATGTTTGTGGAACTTCTCATGAAAGTACCACCATCGACTATCATACTCATAGGTAATATGTTGGTGTATAAAAGTGTTATGTATCAAGAATCTATAAATATAAATAAATACAAAATAATATATTGAATATTGAATATATTTTCAGGATATTATTATTTCTTTGTAAAAAAATTTTATTCAATAAAGTAGAAATTTTATTATTTGGTCAATATTAAAATTCAATTAAGGAATTTATGAAATTAATTGATTTTTGAAATAAATAATATTGTAATAATATATCATTATTATATAATTTTTATGAAATATAAATGATCTTATAATAAAATGTAATTTTTATATGTGTTGGAAAACTGTTATTGTCAACAAACCCAACATGTTTTAATAAATGTGGATTCTAATTTAAAAATGAAAATTGACATTTTTTGGAAAATAATTGGATTAAATGAATAAATATTTTGAAATCAGAGTATCAAAATTATCCAATAGTGAATTTTTCATAATTTTTTATGACATTTGAATTTTTAGGTAAAAATTAAATACCTTATAAATATAATTCATGTCTTCTAAGATAATAATGACCCAAAATTGATGTAATAATTTCAATAAATGGGATCCATGACCAAATAAATATTTTAACATTCAAATTATTTTTAGTTTATTTTATTTATTTTTTAAAAACATTATGAATCCTCCAAAATGTAAAATAAAATTTTATATTTTAAAATCATTTATTTGAGAGTGTGACACCCATCCACATACATAAGGATAGTATTTTAATAATTTCATACATTTCAATTATAAAATAATAATAACTAATCCCATTTTTTTAAAACTATCAAAAAAAACAAAGATATAATTTTTTGTTTTGGATATTTTATTCTGCAAAGTCCAAAACCTAAATAATTAAGAAGTATCCATCTTTTCCAATATAAACACTGATAACATCCCATTTAACATTACTCAAGCCCCATGGATGATGACCATAAATTTCCCTCCACTCTTTAATGTGCTTTCAAAGTTTCCTCATGTCGTCAATAATCCCCCTTCTCAATCATTTGGAGTCAAACACTCAATTAAGAGATCCTCCACTCTCCTCTTTTGCAACCACACTTTTTTTGTTATGAATTTTAATTTGAATTTCCCTATGTTGGAATATTTAATTAAATATCCTGATTACTCTTCATTTTTAAAATTGATTATGATATACCCTTTCACTCTCATTTTTCCCCTATAAACCCTTCTGTACATTCGTTAACATGCTAATATTTTGTAAGGGTTCTTTAATTTCCCTTATTTACTGGTGATACCTCAATATCATATCCATTTTATTTCCAATTAATATTGATTGGAAATTTATTTAAAAGTACCTATTATTTTTAATATCATTTATAAATGATGAGATACACATTTATCTCTCATAAACCCATTTTATGAATATTTATGTGACGTTGTTATGCTACAAAAATTTCACTCTGATTTTCAAGTAAAAAAAACTGTGTGGTGGATACCATACCTATTTCCTTTCAAGGGTATTCATATTTATACACGTACACATTTTGTATGGGGAATTAAATATGTTTATCTCACACTCTTTCATCGTGGACTAAATTATGTAGATGAATGAATCCATCTTTTATGATCTACGTGACATACTTAAGCATGAGTAATGAATGAATAAGACGGGTGAACCAGTTTAGTGATCCAACATATTGGGTAATGATTAGTATCAGGATATATTATATTGGGATATAGAGTGATCATGATTACATTATGGTAATTTTTCCACCATGATGTTTTGGCAGCTTCATCATTGGAATAGTATTATGATATAGTGTTTTTAGTTGCCACAATACCCATGTTATGTTTATCATGAAATATCATGACTTTTTTGTCATGTTTATGATTATTACTCTTTTTATGCCTCATTGATATGATTATTTTTTACCTTTTATTATCCACACCATGTTCTTCCATGTTTATTCCCTTGTTAGATTTAATTTCTCACCCAATTCTTATGTTTTTCCATAGGTTATCCGATAGAGTTTAATGTAAAAATAAATATTATGAACACGTTAAAGAGGTTTTCAATAAATAAAATTTAATAATTTTTTTTAGTTATTATATAAAATTATAAATTCCCAAATACATTATATTTTTCGATCATTTTGTTTGTATTAAGTGTAATATTGTGATTTTTATTATTATTTTATTAGTAATTTCTCAATTTTTTAATCCCCTAACGTGTCTTTTATGGAAATTTTCATATTTTATGTTTTTGAATAATTTTTGAGCTTAATTGGAATAAAATATATTTTGGATTTTAATAGTTTTAATTTATTTCATTGTTTCCACCATAATATTTGATTTACTAATCCATAATGTGAAATTATTCTTTTATAGGTTTATATGTTTTATGGGATTCAATGTATTCATAATTTTCAAAAGTTAAATCCACAATTTGAAGGCCCAAATCCAGCTCACAATTATGTCCCCAATATATGTGTACATATCTTGATAATTTTATTTTTAGGCCCATAACTCATAAAAAGAAGAACTGATGGAGCTAAAATTTACCATGGAGTTAGAGAAAAATCGGATGAACAACATTCATTAAATTTATATTGTGTGATTCATTCATTTTATATAATACAAATGTATAGGAATTCATCTTGGTTGGAATACATAGAGTCACCGATCAAGAATAAATATTGTGAAAAATTGGAAATATCTACCACCACATGAGGTCAATAAAGATGAAATTTCCTGAGCTGAAATAGAATAGATGGATGAAAAACATTCAAAAATACCACATTTCGCAATTAGGTCATTTATTATTCCTACATCACAGAATATTTTGGATGAACTTTTTGTAGCAAAAAGTTTAACAACATTTCCCAATAAAAAGTGTTTCTTTTTTCATTACATGTATCTAGATACATAAGGGTTCCCTTGGATGGAAATTTTTTCTAGGTTATTATTTTATTTTAATATAATATTTTAATATAATTTCTTGTGTTAATTTTATAGTTCTCCTTTCACTCATTTCCTTTCCCTCTCTTTTTTCATCCCCTATTTTCTTTTTCATCGCGATCTCTAATAGTCATAATCTTGAGTTACTTACCTGAGGAATATCCAGGGAGATTAATAATTTAATGAAACCTTGTATTTGAGCTATAATTTTAAATTTTTCATATTTTTTAGATTTATCATGATGCAAATATTAGTAGTGAAGGTATTTTTGTGTCTTCACATGCCACTCGAGGCTTAACATTAACTTCTATAATATTTATCTTGATCGAGGAAGTGGATGTGTGGTATCTCAACCATCAATAAGAGTAGTATATATTCAATATAAAATTCAGAGTATGATGTTCACACATACTATGTAGTGTTATCATTAAGTAAATTAAACAGTAAAAAAATAAAATGAAGGCTCAATATAGTTTATTCTCTCAAGAATGTTTCATTTATTTCAAACATAATTCTGTTTACATTCATTCTATTTGCATTGAGTTTTCATACTTAATTTATGCTTTTCATTATCATTTCCAAAATAAATAGTACTATTTATTTTATTCCATAAAAAAGTGAATTATAATAAGTTAGTGATTTTCCATGATATCTATTTAAGTGAATGTCCTAGGTTATCCCCTTTGTTTAACATAGTTATACATATTTTTTAGACTGTTTACAAAAAGGTTTCATCAAATTAATATCATTGGAGGGGGATACAAGTGATCTTAAATCACTAATTTAATTCAAATTTAAAACATAATTTCCCTTGAATTAATTTAAATTAAACATGTGAAAATCAAAATTTTCAAAAAAATGTTAAAAAGTATATATTTGTTCAAAATGTATTTCCATTCAAATTATTATCCATGGAAAGGCCAATATCTAGTTCAAGAAGAAGTTATCAATGATATTGATGTTCATTTTTAAAGGAATAATAATAAAATTTAAATCATTGAGATCCAAATATAGTGGATATCTAAATTTGTATATGCATGTCAAAAGAAACCCGAGCATGAAAATAAACCTGAACCAAATGTAGATTGAGTGGATGATGAAATGTCACTGATAATTTATTTCTAAAGAACCTAAGGTAGGTGAGAATGAGCTACTTAAGGCATTGATAACATCATACCTCACTCAACCATTTCATGAGGAGGTCAGGAATGAAAGAATTTGAGCTGATGTACTCATGTAAGATCAACTTTTTTTAGGATGAATCCTAGAATCACTTTGTAGAAGTCAACCTGAAACAAGATCTTCCCTTCCATGAAAATAAAAATTTATCCCCACTTAACCTATCTCTTACATTATTAGATAAAAATGATTCAAATTAAATAACTAATATTTAGTTTCCACATTTCCATCTAGAAGAGATCAATTTCCTGGATGGCTTTCTTGAATGGGAAGATTTCATTATTGGTTCATCATGTTTTAATCTTATTCAAGATGAATTGTTTTCTAAATTCTCTTTTTATAAAATTTCGGATTCATCATATGTGAAGAAGACCTTGATGTTAAGGAATATTTCACCCAATTGGTAGTTGTTTTTCTGTATGAGACCACCCAAGTGGTGGTTATTGAAGAATAAGAGATATAAATTAATGTTGTGTGACTACCTACACTACACCATTTTTTCTCATACAGAGGATGACTCCAATTATGATCATATAGAGAACCCCTATGTTATTTTCCCTCACACTAGGTATCTAAAAATATTTGTTTATTGTTTTCTGGGGGTTGGAAAATTTATAAATTCTTTTGGGTTTTCGAATATCTATATTTACTTAGAGACACAAGAAAAAGTCAAATGTGTTGGTTTATATTAAAGGAAACACATCCACCATTAGATTTGGAATAAACAACTATAACTTCCTAATGTGTGGAAGTATAAAACTAAGAACCTAATTAGGGGTATAAACCAAGAGTTATTCCTTTTATATCCCTTTTATCTTTTTTTTTATGTTTTCTCATTTATTCCTTATAGTATTAAATGTGGTTTCATCTAATAACTTAAATCAAGGTTTCCAAGAAAAAATAAACCAGGTTGTGTATTTTATTTTATTTATTTTATTTGTATCCTCATTTAAATTCTATATGATTTTATTTGATAATATTTATTTATATAAAAGAATATAGTAAATATATTAATCATGGGGGAGGGATTCCAAATTATTTTAGTAATTTTATGTGCGTCGATTTTGTTTTTTTGGGATTTTTTCTGAATTTTTCGTTCTTTTAATTTTCATTTTTATGTGCTTATAGAATTATAGAGTTAAATGATATACTTTTTAATATTTAAATTTTATTTTATCGTAAGAATGATTAATTTTAATTTTGGGGGATTTAGATGATTACTTAATGGATATTGTTTACTAATTTCCCAAAAAAAAATCTTTTGATGTAGTGTGGTTGACTCAGAATCCCATGTGCATGAGTACTATCCAAATTTAATATATTTCCCAATATGATGGGTTTCAAAACCGTTTTTACATCTAATTTAAATTTAATTTTTCTTGAGTGTCTTGAGACTTGTTTTTTTCATAAAATTTGTTTTCCCTTTTTCAAAGATATTATAGTTTTGGGATTGTGTTAAATATGATTGAGACACAAATTTGGAAGCCCTTTTTGCATCCAAATCTTATTTTGGCCCACCTTTTCATATAACCATATTTAATTCCCTATTATCCATGAAATACCATGTTAAGAAGAGAAAGTTGAAGGTATTTATCCATTTACAACATACTATAGAAGATAAATTCCTTATTATTATGGAACTCTAATGTGGGGGCTGGGGAAGATGAGTTATTTTTTATTTCCTGAAGAATATATTTTAGTTGAATTGAATATTCTGAAATATTTATTTCAAATTGCATGTAATAAAATTCATGATGGAAAGATAGATGGGCGACCCAAAATATAATTACAATTATTAGTTCGAATTCCACAAATTTTCTAAAATCAAGATATGTCTCTTATTTTAGAGGTTATTCATTTATCAATGACCAAGACAAAAATTATTTAATTAAAAAATATGGGGAATACAAAAGTCTAAATGATATAATATTTTTACAATCGTTATCATAAATTGAATTAAGATTATCTTGAAGCTAAACCAGCCTTGTTATATCGTAGTTAACTCTTTTATTTACATGAACATCCCCCACCATGTTGGATTTGCGAAAGGTAAGAGATACAATGTAACTAATCTCTAGGATCGAATGAAAATAGTTCAGCCATAGAGTTCTATGAATATAAGCGAGATGCACCACTACATACAAAATGTACAAGAAAATTGTGGTTGAATCGAAATTCAATCCAATTATTGTTCTATCCCTATATCTTAGAAAAGTAAACTATGTATATCATGCTCATCATTTTTTCTTCTAGGGATGAAGTGTTTCCATAGCATCCATAAAAACAATAGAGGCATTGCCCAAGGTGGTCTCTAAAGTTATGACCACACCAAGATAGACTTGTATTGCCATTATAGGATCCATACAAATTCAAATTGATATACACAATGAATGAGGCTTTCCAAAATAGTTCATATATATTCCTCAGGAGATGATAGATTTTATAAATCTGAATACGGTGAAAAATCTCATGGTCCTTGATAGAGTTGTAATAACAATCTTTTTGAATCGAGGCATCTTCTTGAATGGTAACGAGGATCCGTTTCTGACCAGTATTTAGATTAATTGAGGAATTATTATGATTGAGAGAGTTTATACCATACAAGATCAGATGTATAACTTTAGTAACTATAGATAATAAAATATTTGTGATTTATTGAGAGGTTTCTATTTACACATAGTGCTTTAGTTGGTAGTGGAGAGTGTTAATAAGAATCCATTTGTAATAAAAAATGTAAAAAATGTAGTTCCAATGAGAAAAATCCATATAATAAAAAAGAAAATCATAGTTATTATCTTCTCTATGTTGGTTACAAAAGGTAAATTTAGAGCATTGTTTTGATAAAATTTGTGTCTCTTATCCTTAAAAATATGATTCTGAAATGAAAAATCGATAAACATTCAAGCTAAAAGAATTGTATAAGTAAGGGAAAAATAATGAAATTATCATTGATGATGATATTCGATGTGTGTAAATACACTATAAATAAATAGTTGTTTTTAGGTGACTCATTCCTTAACTAATTAAGGCGAGCATCATTCATGAGGAAATTCATTTTCATGCATTTACTTCACTTTAGATCATAACCTTCCTCATTCTGCCTCAAATGATTTTATATTTTAATCATTCCACCACTGAGCCTTAGAAAAACCCATGAAAGTTTACTCATTATTGACACAATTTATTCCCTTTTAAGTGGAAGCATTTAGAGGATATGAATTAAATAGAAATCACATATGTTCATGGGAATTATAAAAACTCCACTTTTGAAATCCTTGAGAGAAGAAGGAAATATTTTTCCATGGAGGTAGGAACAATTGTCATGTGATGATTAACATGAAATTGAATGTATTCTTATAATTTTTTAAAAGATGGACTGTTTTAGTCATATAGGAGGAATGATATTTTCTTTGATGTGATAATTAAGGTGTTTTGTGATTTATGCTTTGGGAAGTTTGTTTTGACCACAATATAAGATGACCGCCCAGGAGTGAAATGTTTATGTGTGTCGGAATTGATAGAAAAAATATTTAAAATTATTTTAATCTTAATTTTAGTGTTATAATCTCAAAATTGTGTTATTTTAATGATAATTTTCACCTTTTATGTTTTCGTGGAATTTTTTTAGCTTAATTGAAAAATGGCATATTTTGGATTTTAATAAATATAATTTATTTCAATGTTTTGGCCAAAATGTCTTCAATAATTATAAAAATTTAAATAAATATTATTTTACTGGTTTCTATGTACTATGGGATTTAGTGTATCCTTGAGGAACAAATTCTTAATCAACCATTTGATTGCCCAAATTGAACTAAAAAATGTTGCCTCAAAATCCGTGCATAGCTCTGGAAAATATAATTGTTGGGCCCATAAGTCATACATAGGAGAACCAATGGATAATAAATAAAACATGGATAAATATAAATTACTAATTAACAACATTAATTAAGGAGAAAACACATGATTCCTTTGTTTTATGGTAATAAATTCATGGGAAATCGGCTTTGATGGAATATGAAGAGTCACCTATACAAAATAATTATCTATAGTAAATTAGAAATATATCCCACCAAACATGTCCAATGAAGATTAAAATTCATGTTCCTAAATAGATGTTATGTATGAAAAAAATTTAAGAAGAACAGATTTACAAATTCAGTGATTTATTAAGGCTATCAATTGAATGATTTTGGAAGAATTTTTTGGAGCCAAAATTTTCATTTAATTTTCTAATAAAATATTTTTTCTTCTTAATTTAATGTTTTTTAAACATATGTGTAGACTTTGTTGGAAATTTTTTTGCCTATTACTGTATTATATTCTCATTTTATAATGGTATTTCGTTTTTTTACTTTCATTATTCTCATTTCTCTCATTTTCATTCTCTCTTTTGTTTTTGTCCCCTGCTTTCTAATTCACTGTTATACTCCTGATCATGAGTAACTAACTCAAGGAACATCCTAGGGTACAATGTAGAAACAAATTATTGGATTTATCATTTTAATTTTTTCTTATTTTCTTTGGGTTATATATATGGGGATATTAGTGGGCTATTCGCCTTTGTGTCTCTATATTCCACTTGAGGTTTAACTATCGCTTCTGCAATATTTTCCCTCATTCGAGGGGTGGATGTATGGTATCTCTTAAATCATTGAGAGAACGATACATTAAAAACCATATGAATATGATTATGATCACCCACACAATTCTATAAGTTCATCAAATAAATTTTAAACTACTAACAAGACAATGAAGGTTCAATCTGGGTGACCCTCTTGGGAATTTTTCCATTATTTCGAACATCATAATGCCAGCATTCATTCTATTTTCATTTCATTTATAAGTATATTTTTTTTATTATTATTTCAAAAATTTACATTTTGACTTATCTTATTTCATAAATAAAAAATATATAAACAAATGTAAATTATAATTATTTAGTGATTGACCACAAAGTTCCTCAAGAGAATCACTTAGCTCATCCCCAGTGCATTTCTTTATTATAAATATTTTTGAAATAACATATGAAAATGCTTTATCATATTTAATGAATCAAGATTATTTTCTGTTATTTATTTAATTGTCATGATCTTATTCATCCCATGGTTCATATTATATGAATTATAAGAACCGACCCTTTTTATTTTCATATAATGTTAGGAAGAGTATTCATTTTTAGTCGTTTACTGCATTATATGTTGGTTATTTGAGGATAAAATTATTTATGTGTAGAATATGTTTTTCAAGATATTGAAGGAGTTTTGTTGTTTGTTGACTATAATATAATTGTGTGGTAGTTTGGAGGGTGATCTATGGTATTTTATTTCTGTTATATTTTTTATTTTTATTTTTTTGTTAATATTTTTCATTTTTTTGTTTTAGATGTCTGAATTGTGGATGGGTTATAAAATATTTTTTATATAAATTAGTTTTCAAATTTTCCCTGATAAAAATGTTGAATCATCCTCAATTATTTTTTTTGAAACACTTAGTGGTTGGTGTCATCCTAGAAGGAATTGAAATTCCCCTCAACTATGTCACGGTTTAGCATAGGCATCAGATAGATGCATGACTAGGGTTCATTTGTAATAAATGGCATGTGCACCCTTCAATCATCAGTCTAAGCCTAGGTTCCTAAAAATCATTCAATTTATTAATGGTTCCATAATATGATCAAGTTAGAGGTTTTTATTGTAACTAAGGAGGTAGGTGTAGGGAGAGAAAAACATGCTCTCGCCTGCCCCAAACCATATGTTTCCATGAGAACTGACATTTCAATTTTGAGTTCGGAATTTTTATTCCATAATTTTGTATTGTATTTTGATCCTTATTTTCATTATATGATATTTCATGGTTTTATTTGATGGATTTTAGTATAAAAATAATAATATTAGTTGTATGAGGCTAGTTTTAATGGTCTAATGAACCGATTACTGACCAAACACTATATCCAAAAAATTGGTATTTTTTCATGATTATCCATTCACCAATAAAACCATGTTGTTAGTAAAATAATGGAATGAATCCCACTTTATATTTTTATTTATATTCATTTATTATAATATCCTAGTAGTGGGAAAAGGGCATGTATGGTCTTGTGATATGTTGAAAATGTTAAATTAATGTTCTGACTAGATTGTGGTGTGCTCTATGTTTTGTGCAAATTGTGAAATTTATTTTGGAAAAAACCTGTATTATTTGTTAAATTTTTTTTTCAAATTTATTTTTATTTTATAACATTAAATGTGTTTTTATTTTGAAATAATATTTATAAAAATTTTAAAAGGATGATAATTTTGAAAAAAAATATTTGAGAAGAATGTTTTGAAAGGGGGAGTTACTTGTGTAAATTTGGTTGTTTTTTAATAATAGAGTGTTTTGTAATGAGTATGGTTTTGAAAAGTGTAAATGGAGAGTTTTGTTAATGATTTTTAGTAGGATTTTGATCAAATGACTTATAAATCATTAATTACTGTTGTGTATTTTCTAAGAAAAATAGAAAATTATTATATTTTGTGATTAATTTATTATGTTTCATTAGGTTTGTTATTTTTCAATTTTCTCATAGTATGGTGGGACTATTTGATTTCATGTATTTAAAAAGAACATGTTGTCTTTGTGTATTATGTTATTCGAACTCTGCCTCCCAATAACATCACAAAATTTATGAATGGTAAATTTTAGTGGATCAACGTCCAGGAGTATTCCATATATTGTTATAGATAGTGTCTTTAGTTGATAATCCAACCTAGACTTGGAAATGAGATTTTTAGTGGGAATATACCAATCTTTGGAATCTGGTTTGGGGTTTTATAAATCATTTACCTTCCTTTTGAGTAGTGATAGAGGTTAACCAGTGAAATTGTTGGATATTTTTTTCATTAAACTATTATTTGATTTCATTGTATCATGTTTAGTTTTATTAGATTTGATGATATTTTTTGAGTTTTTTTATTTGGGTTACTTATTTGATGCTTCTTAGAAGGTGATTAGGAGATGTTGGGTGTTTTTTCTGGGTTCACACCTCGAATGTTTTTGGGTCCCTTGTGTCACTAGTATTTGGTAATTTGGGGATGATGTTTTAGGATATTATTTTTCATGGATCAGTCATTGAATCCTTGTGTGCTTTTTTATGGGTCTAAATTTTGTATGGTTTTGACATTACCTAGTTGGTGCAGCTTATATTTGATTAGATATATCATGGGTGACATTCCATTAGTGAGGTTCTGTGTTTTCCTCACATCATTTTCTACAACCCATGGTTTATGCCACATTGGTCCATATTGATAGATATTTTATTTTTTAGTGTCAATTATTTAATAATTATATGGTGATGCTTTGGATGGGTTATATTTTGATTTTTTCCACATAATTTATGTCTATTTTACTTGTGTTTTGATCTTTACTATTTTTCGGGGACAATTTATATGATTGAGTAAATGTGTTTTCATTATGGGATTAATGGAAGTTTGTTTTTATTAGTTCTTTGTCTTATGTAAAATGTGTGTTTTGTTAAACCACCATTTAAGACTTTGTCTAAATGTGGGGGAGACTATAGTAGGTTTCTATTTTTGATAGGATTTATTTCCCTTGTTAATTAGTTAGATTTTTTCAGAATGATTTCCAGTTTTTTTTAGAATGAGTTCTATGGGCCTTGAAGTGTTTTTTATTCATGGTTCCTACGTCAAGGGTCCATTCTAGTTTCTAAACCATCCATTCTCTCTTTTAATGTGATTGATATTTGATGTTCCAATGACTTCCATCCTTTATTTGATGGATTTCTAGGTGGATGATTTGGTTTTGGTAATGAGTTTTATAACACATAATATTTTATTTCTTTTAATTTATTAATTTATTCATTTACATTATAATTTTAGGTCATTTTAGTTTAAGTAAATTATTCTTTAATTTTTTTAAAAATTGATTTTAAAGGCCACAGATTTATCAAACATGGTTATTAAACCATACTTTGTTTTACTCTGTCCTTATACAGTTCTATTTTTCACTGTTATAAAATAATCACATAAACTGCATGGGAACCATAATAGTAATTGTGCGATATGTTTTTGTTTTAGGTGTGTAAATAGGATTGCATCATTACTGAATGATTTTGAATTTTTTTGGGTAAACTGAGGAGTTTTCCGAATGTGTTAAAATTTGGAATTTTTGATTTATTTATATTTATTATTAAAAAACTCAAAACCCTTCTCCCCCTTACCCAATATGGGGACCCCTCCACAACACAGATCTCTTCTTTCAAAACAATTTCTCTAGTTTTCCTCTTGATTTTCATTTGACCCTTCTATGTGATGTCTCTACACCCATTCATTTTCTCATGATTTCATCTCCCCATCAGGGTGATTTGGTTCTTCTATGTGCTATCTCTACACCCTTTCATTTTAGACCTTATGCAAATTATTCCATATATGATATCCCTATTTTTGCAATTTAATTTTAGAAATGTGATTTTATTGTATTTTTATTTAATTTATTGTATGTACCTAATTAATTATATTATGTATTATTTGATATGTAAATAAATTACTACTTTATTTTCACATTTATGGGGGGGTTTCTTATATTTTTGAACATGTTAAAAATATGATTTTAATTAATTGTTTTGGACATTTGTTTATAATATTTTCACATTTTCTCTTTATAAATTCTTTATGGAATTATAAAAACTATTTTTTTGTTTGTAAATTATATTTAAATGGATATAATTAGAATTTAATGTGGTAATTGAAATTTCAAATATTGATAAATTATGTAAACATTAATATAAATAAAATGAAAGGTTTTAAAATTTATCAAAATTGTTTTGTTTGAGAAATAAATTGAAATGATTTATTTTATACTTTTGTGGGATTTTGTTGAAATGTCAATTGAATTATTTGAAGGGAATTAAAATTGATTTTAAGAACCATTTTTCAAACATATACGGGAAAAGTTTTTAAATATTGAGTTTAAAAGAAGGATTTGAAATGATGTTTCAAACCATTATTGAATTTCTTGGTATCTTGATCCCTTTTTATAATAGATAATTTTTCACATTAAAATGGTTCGTAAATGTGAGTTTGTTTTTGTGTTTGACCCTCTATAACCCCTTATTGAGTGGTGAACCCTAATGATGATATTGTTTATTGTCATGATAAAGATTGTGTACTTAGGTATATTATATATATTTTTATTGAAATGTTAATGGTGTTATTCTATTATAAGGGAATATATGGTGACATGAGTTTTAAAACATTCTCTTATATTAGAATTTTTGATTTCACACCTTTTATTTATTAACATGCTTGGGATCATAGGCATCTCAGTGCGGTTTGAGAGACGTTTCTATCTAGAATTGATTATATTGAATAAAGGTATGAAGTGGCTATGGATTTGTGTGCCACTAGTGGGACTAGTTAAGAGTAGATCAATTTGTTATAGGCTTAGGAACTTCATGAAAATGATTATAGATGTTTCTGAACAAAGTATGCATAGGGTCACCACATTAGATGTTCATGAATTTTACATTCTTATTTAATTATCCTTATTAGGGAAAATAATACCTTTGTGTTATCTAATTCAATCGAAACATAGTGAATTTTACTTCATTAATTCATTCTTTATGTGATGCTAGAGTATATATTTATTATTGTTTCTAAATTTAGCATTCCACCTTAAAATTTTTTTATAAGGTATTTATCAATTTATTTATAAATTATATTGAATTTGGTTTTTTACTAAAAAGGGATTGAGGCCTGGTAAAATGACTTTTAATTGATAGTTTTCATTTTAAAAATTATAGAAATGAAATATTATAAAATTATTAATTATGATGGTGAATTTTGAGTACATTGTTAAGAAAAAATTATTATAGATTGTTATTTGAAACACACATTAAATGGTTATATAATTAAATGTTTGGAATGTGGTATTGGGGTTGGTGGGCCTACAAATATTTTTTATGGTTTCACCAATTCCCATATATTAGTTTTAGGATCTTTCCCCACCTCTTGACGTCCCTTGGATCATTGTTTGAAATAGTGGGACTTGAGGTTAGTTATTGGGTTATATTTATAACATTTAGCCTATGGTGCTTATTAAATGATTTTTAAGATGCAACCAAGTCTATTTTCAATTGAATTTTTGGATAAATGATCACTTTATATTATTTAATTGATGCATTCAGTTATGTTTGTTTATGTATTTTGTTATTTAAGTGGTGGATGGGTGATTTTCTTTTCGTACCAGGATGAGGGTGTTTGGGGGTGAGAAAAGGATTTTGCTATGTGGGGTTGTGTAGAGGGTGATATTAGTGACTTATTTCATCATATTTTATATCATTTTTTACATTTCATTAATATCTATTTTTTTGTTTTGGAATGTATTTTAAACATACAGATGAGTCCTATAATATTTTTAGAATAAATATTCTTTTAAATTAACTCTAATGTAATGGATGAAACATCCCCAATAATTTTATATTATACCCCTGATTCTTTTTTAAAAATTGGGGGCCGGGGGAATCCCCCTCAGGTATGTCATGAGACATCTTGGGCATCCAATGGATGAATATCATGGGATAGTGTGTGTCTTAGTTCCGGAAAAACACTAAAGGAAATTATTAAGTCACAAATTAAATAAAATTATATACACTATTTAAAAAACGATAATGATAAAATTAAATTAATTACAAAAATATAAATATATATAATGAAAATTAAAAGAATTATAAAAATAACAGATATATTTAGAAATGATGAGTGTTTTCATTTTTATGAATTTCCCAAAAATATATACTTCCACAAAATATATTTTTTTTATTAAAATAATCGAAGTTTGAAACAAATAATACAATACTAAAAACATATTAAAAAACATGTTATTTTTTATTAAACTTATTATTTTATAAAAAAAATTAAAATAAAATTGGAAATTAATGATGTGGAAATTAATCAATTTCTACAAAAAAATACACATTTTTATGAAAATGGTAAAATAAAAATAGTTTCGATGCAAGATGATCCAAATAAATTAAACTATCATTTTAATAACTTTTCTTCTGTAAAAATTAGTAAAATATTGATTATTTACCAAATTATAAGTGACCAAAATGCATGAAAATAAAGACATATTAAAAATCATCTATTATAATATTATTTCTTGTCATTGAGAAATCTTTTTATCAAACTCAATGTAAGGAAAATCGTTCATGAATGAAAAGGTAAAATTCCTCATAATGAGTTGATTTTTAAATACATTTTCCCCTATATACTCGCTTATGTAATAATTATTATGGTACACAGTAAAATAAAATTTTGACCAAAATATTGTTTTTGATTTATAGAAGTTATTAATATTGTAAATTATTAAGTTTCATAAATATAAATCACCATTCATATAATTTATATTCCAAACAAAACTTTTTCTATCAGTTAATAGACTATTATAATTTGAAAATAACAAATAGAAACATTGGTGGAATATTAAGCTTAATATTTAACATAAATTAATAATTAAATAAAACACTAGTTTAATATTAAAGAGATAGAAGTCGATAAATATTCTGATTTCATTTCATTACCCATTTAAATGAATATATCATATGTTCAAAACCTATTAAAAATATCAAAATTATTGAATAATGTAATTAATAATCCAAAGTATTGATGAGAAGAAATAAAAATTAAATGGGTAATGTCAATCATGATTCAATATTGAATCTATGGGGAAACAGAAATGATTAACCATTGGTAAAGAAAAACAATCAAATTTCGGATAAATATTTTACCACAGAGTAAGAAAATTGAATCTTTATAAATATAAAATTTTGAAGATTTATAGAAATTTCTTATGTGTTCAAAATTTATGCATTTTTTAACATATTTTAAGAAACATTTTTCACACTTTAATCGCAACATCATAACTAATATTGATTCAAAAAGTGGAGTAAATAATTAAGACTATTTTTTTCAATGATTTTAAATTAAATATAGAAAAACCAAGTACAAGGGTCATAAAAATTCTTTATAAAACATGTTTCAACACATTTAATGAGTGTTTTTCAAAGAAAATTTGATTATATACATACATTTAAATTATATAGAACAAAAAAATTTAATTCAACTCAAAAAATGTGGCATTTTTATCAATATGATAATAAATTATTTTAATTGTAATTCAAATGGATTTCAAGAAAGCCATATTTAGGACAATAAATACACAAAAAAAATTTAAACCCCATCTACTAAATTTTAATTAAAAAAAATATTCCCTCTCACCAAAAACGTCCATGTAGTAATTTATTTAATAATCAATATTTTGAGTAAAGATAAACTTATAAGGGAACATGTCACAATTAAATGAGCTTTTAAAATTAAAAAGGATAGGAGATAATATAAAAAGTTTCTTACCCATCAATTGGTCCGTTATGATAATGGTTAACAAACATTTTAATAAATCTCTTTAAAAAATCATGTCTTCTTTGACTCTCCACGATTGTACCTAAAAGGGTCAAAATAAAAATAATTAAATAGAATCATAAGATACAACAATATATGAAATGAAGTAAAATTATATGGAAATATATGTATAAGTATTGGGTGAAAAAATGGACAGCGGTAGGATCATGAAAGCAAGAGAGGTAGCACAATTGAAATAGTAAGGTGTATTTATTTAAAAGATAGATAAAAAATAAATAATTTGTTCGACTACAAAAAATCATTGGTTTTATAAAATTAATCACTAAATTTATATTATACAGGAATACTTCACACTATAAATCATACTATAATCAGTAAAAAATTGTATACTATTATTGGTTGAACCCTTATAATTAACATGGAAATCAACAACATTAATCTGCACATATTATCATACTACAACAGTAAAATAATTCTTTTAAAAACCTCCAAAGAATGAAATACATAATAATTTTTCAACATCTATAGGACCACTAAAAACATTACAAAGTAAAATAAACTGAGGTTTTAGTTGCCCATAAATATACAATAAAATATGAGAATCACTTTTATAGCTATCCCCCACAATTATAGGTTTTTTGACAGTTCAAAATAGGTAACAAAATAGATACAAAATTCTCACCATTTTTTTGAAATGAATAGAAAATTAATTCTACAGAATATAATATATTTTACTCCCAAAATAATGATTCATGTTTAGGAGTGAAAATATACATTTTAGACAATTTACTAGAATCAAATGAAGTGAAAATTTCAAATTCTAGTTTAAAATATCTATTTATACAATCATGTTTAGTATGTGATAAGGTATTATCAACGAAAAATTTCACATTGAAAACTATATCAAATTATTTAATTGTAAAATTGAAACTATAATTGTCCTAATTTTTGAGAATTCCAAACACACAATATCAGATAAATAATTACTATAAACTGGTACACACAAATCCTATTGAAATCTTTGAATTCCTAAAATCGTATTTCATTCATTTGAAGGGTTTTCTACGAACCATATGGTTGTTAGTGCTGTCCAAAAACATTAATAATAATGTTTAAATATATTATTTAAAAATTAACCACCACATCATTCATAGAAATTATTTTCCAAGGTATTTCCTTAATCTTACCCAGGCAATAAATTTCTTTTCATTATTTAGATTCAACATAATTTACTTTAAATAATCCATATAATGGCTCCTATATTACTCCTAAAAATGTTAATGAAAATATCTTATTTACTAATTTATAAAGACTTTTTAATAATATCTATCAACTAACTGTTCATTTAAAGCATTAAAATATAAAAAAACGCTTCTTGATAATAACCTTCTTAGAGGATAATTTACCATTTGAAACATTAATAACTACACCACTTTTTTCTAATAATGTCTCTTAAGGAATGATAAGAACCATAGTGTCTCACACTATATATTAAATAAAAAAATTATATGGAAATATAAACTTCCCCACCATGACTAATAGTTTATCTTCCCTTCAAATGGGATGGGTTACTAATATATCATCTAACTATAGAGAAAGATAGATTGATTTTAGCACCCCTAGACCAAATTTTGTAATATGGATAAAGAAATCAATTTGATATTACCACATTAGTACCTAAGACTCAAAAGAAATTTATACCCACAATTTATCCTATTTTATATTATATAATAAAAATTTAATGGTCCCTCAATTTATGAGTTAACAATATTAATAGGTTAAGATTACACTTTTTGGTCATATTTATGGTGAAAATTTGTTCCCAATACATTTTAATTCAATAACCCATTTGATATATTTTAAATATGATGGAATTTGGAATAAGTATTCAGAAAATGGAATTATCAATTTTAAAATGATAATAATTTAAAATAATTTCAAGAATCCAGGTTCATTATTTTTTCGGACTCATAATGGGAAGGGAATAATAGGGGAATAATTGCTCAAAGGTATTATTTTTTTATTCCTTAAACCAAACCTTCATCTTACATTCCTTTATAACATAAAATTTCATTTTATATTTTACCTTTTTATTTTCTATTCAATAATTATAATTTATTTTGTTTGGACCCTCTTGTCTAGATTTCCATATTTTTCATTTAACAAATTTTCATTTTTAAATATTCATAGATATTCTTTCTATTAGTCCCTAGGTTCACCTTCACATTTTCATGAGAATGCAATATTGATCTAATGGTAATAAACACTACATTTCTATTTGATTTAATGATGTTATGTTCGGTAGTTTTCCATAGTCTCTTCCTCCTAACTCTCTGGAAAGTTGACCAATATATATTTCTAGATTATGCATCCTACCATCTAGTTTTTAGGTTATTTGATCAATATTAGACCTTTTATCGATCAAATAAATCTAGAAAACTTATGAAACATAACCCTTATATCCTCTTAGTGATTATAGGTTTCAACAATTTATTTGTTTTGAATAAGTGGTTTGGGTTATTGTGAGAATCAAAGGGCAGAAAATCTCATCATCCTTTGCCCTATCTTGAATAGGTTTAATTTTTTTTAGAGAAAACAATATAATGTTTTGAAAAACAGTGATTATTACCCAATGGTATAGCCTTATAGTATAAGAATTAGACACTTTCATCATGTTGAATAGGTATATCCATGATTTGATAATAGTTTATAGTATGCCCAAACATACCAAACTGATTACATAGGTATCTAAGTGAATTCTAATTTACCATAATAGATTTATGATGATTTTTTTCACTCCTACTAATAGTTTTAATCCTATATAAATATTTTTGTGACTTTTGATAATGATTATCAATGAATTTTTAAAGCTCCTTAGTTGTCACCTCTGAGAAGTGAGCATCACTGGATGTATCCAAAATATTTAAATGGTATGGAGTGACAAAGTTATAGAATGTTCCTTTATTAATACGAGGATCCAATTGGTGATTGAGAAATTTTCTAATTTTTTATGAAAACATTCCGTAAGACCCAAGAATAATTTATCCCAAATCCTGGGCAAAACCTATAATTTTAGGTATCACATTAACGGTGATGTTACTAGAATCACACTTTATGACCCTTGCATTAGAAATGTGGTCCCATATATCACTAATTTCCTCAATTATATTATCGAATCAGCTTCAAAACATTCTCTTTAAACATAATTAAATCATTATAATACTTATCTCATTCTTACTTAACCCATGTAGAGGTAAATATTGAACCACACTATAATATTTTCCAATAAAATAATTAAAATACTCATCTGGTGTACCTCTAAAAGAGAGTAATATATCGAGTTAATAATATTTCATTATAGTATTTATATACCTAGGGTATAACTATATAGAATATGCATTATTTTAACAACACGGTAAAATTTTCCAATAAAATTAGGTAAATCCTTATCAAGTAGCCCATTAAAAGAGAGTTATATTGAGAGGTAAAAAGAGTTCATCTCATAATTCAGAAACATATGGTATAACTATACACAATAAGTGTTATTTTAAATAGTGAGATGTTGTAAATTCAAAAAATTATGACTCACAACATTCTAATATATAGGTTGAGGTGGATAAATATTTTTTTAACCTTTTCATATTTTTTATTTTATTATTTTATCCATTTTAGATTTTTTTCTAATGGAATAGATGTATTGTTTTACTTAAATTATAAAATAATTAAGTCTTGTAGTAAATGATTTCCTAGTATGCATTCATGTTCTTGGAAGAAACTACTCAAAATATTCATATGACTACAATAAACAAAAATAATAGGTTTGTCAAAATATATTTTAAAAAATATATATTTTATTTTTTAATATGTTTTATTTATTAATTGTTATTGTTAAATTTTTTTCTAAATGATTTATTCTAAGATTTTTATACGTTAAATCTATAAAAAAAAAGTGGCAAAATTTTATTTCCTGGTCGTTTATATGATCAAATTTATTTTCATACAATGTATAATTACTACTCTCAATATGGTAAGTAGTGTCAAACCTCATAGAAGGCTATGTTGGGTAATACAAAATATAAAAAAATGTTAAAATGAGGGAGTGATGGTGGAATTATTGAGTGAGAATAATTAAAAATTGTGGGAGAAGTGTAATAAGACTAGAAATTGGTGGATTTAATAAGACATATAAGAACTAAATTGATATATTTGACTCTTTTATTTCATCATGTTTATCAAGATAAGAACTACCATAATTGTAGAATTTCTTTTAAAACACCAAGTTATCAATTATTTAATAACCTAGCCATGTTAATTATCATATGTACTGATATATCTATCATGTAATCAATAAATAGATTATTCTTCATTAGAAAAGATAATGAAACTATTTTAAAATTGAATTACTTTGGTTGAAGTTAAAAATAAATGAAATCTTCTCATATTCACACTATTTTACATTAAGTGGGGAAAATAATTCTCATAAATAATTGGAAATGAAAAAAATAGATAAAAAAAACACAACTCAAATTCTACAAAAATATCATTTCATATATTGTTATATATGAAATAAGAACTTATTTTTAACTAGGAAAATTTATCAAACTATAAATTTATTTGTCAATACATATTTGGAGGATGTAGAAGATAAGGTATTGATAAAAATATATAAGAATAAAAAAATCATGAATTAACTTGAATAAAAACTGGGTATGAAATTAAATTTTATCTCATATGAGCTCCCCAAGAATATTTATCTACATATGTTTAGAAAAATAATATAATAAATTGGAAACTTCTTATAATAAAAAAAAATAATTTAGAAAAAGGGAGTATAATTCTTTTCTATAGATCATGATCTCATTTCAAATCCAGTTCTCATGATCCCCTACACTGAGCGCTACTCTCTCCTATAGTTTAGAATTGGCTATCCATCCATGTACTAAATTTATTAAAATAAATTTATGAATCCCTTCCCACTTCATGAATAGATAAGATTCATTAAAAATAATAAATACTATAAAATAATATTAATTTGTCGCATTTTTTAAACATAAATGAAAGACTCTCATCTTTCATTTTACCACTGCATAGTAACTTTAATAAAACTCGACAACAAACTCTCGCAGAATTGATGTGTGTTTAATTATTTAAATACTATTTAACTAATATCATACTAGCTGGAAACATGACAATGCTTTTTCATTTCATCACTTCCATATTTAGGCTTCAACCATCCACATGAATTCATCTACAATAGATGAAATCCAACATCTATAATACTTTATCAATCAAAATAGGTACACATGACTACCAACTATGACCAAACAATCATTGATACTCATTCACCATCAATCCTGAGTTATGCAACATAGATGATCTACCGCCCATCTTTAGTTGTGATTATGTGTATATGACATGCCCAACCCCTCATCACATCATCAATCCCATTAAACTCGTACATACAGGATTTCATAAAGTTCATCCCTCATCTTCTTTTATGGTTCACAATAGTCCAGATGAAGCATTTTTCATACCACCCAAGCTCAAGATTCATGAAAACATTAGCCATGGAACCATCGTCCATAAAATATCTTTGACCATTTTCAATTATAAAAGAAAAAAATTATAAATAAAATACTTAAACTGTCCACAAACCCATTGGAGTTCTTTGCCAATAACCTAATGTGAATCCACCTTCGATTAAAAATATTCAACATCAGGGAACTCTTGGTCCCTCAATTTTCATTCAACACATGTAAATAAAAATAAATAAATAACATTCAATAGTTTTCCATTAATTTTCCTCATTGTGAAGATCCAATTATATCATGTTATTGATTTGTATCAATGAACACAAGTGAAAAACCACATAAATGGTCTGGTATCCTTCTTTACTCGGTTAATCTATCATGGGATTTCATTGGATAGAAGAAGACTTGATATAAGGATTCTTTATAATTTTTTTTTCTGTTTATCATCTTTGATAAGACCTTGTAGATCATCATTGGGGAGAAGTGTTATGTTCAGGTCTCAGATGAAACAACTTGAATCCATTTAAACATAAATCAGTATCACCAACATTACATGATCTCAGGTGATCTTCCTTCCATTTAACATTATTTTAAATTGATTCTATCAATATTATACATTTTATTCGATTAGAATTAGTTTCATGTCAATATAACTACCTCTACAAAATCAGGTGATATTCCTCCGAATTCACCCCACCTTCAACCTTAGTCTCAATAGGTGGGCGATGAATGTATGGTAACCTCATTCAAAACACTTGTTAAAAAATTTCACAATGGGTTAATGTATTATGTTATCCCATATTTTTCTTATAATCACATATTCCCAAAGTCTCGTGATAATGGCCAACACAAGCCTTATAATGGCATGTTGAAGTCTTATAATTTTTCTCAAAACAAGTATTAATGAAATGATGCATGTAATATGATAAATAAAATGATTTATTGCAATTTAAAATAAAAAAATGTAAAAAACATGCAATGATATAAATAAGTCTTCTAAAAAGGAAAATTACTATAAACATAAAATAATACTTTTGAGAATGTTTTGACATATCCATTTTGAATAATTTATCAATCTTAACAAAATAATAATGAAAATTTGTTCCATAAAATATATTTTAAATAAAATCTAGGAACATTGTTACATAACATCCAATACTCGTAACTCTTTAAAAAACATAGAAATTATGTTAAATATATTTTATAACAAACAAATTTTTTCTTCAAAAAAATTTAAACTAACTATATGTTTATTAATCAACTAACAACCCAAAATAGTCATTTTTATCAAAATATTAATATAAAATTATTTTAAACACAAAATTATCCACATGTAGTAAAATACCATTTAAAAAAAATTTAATGTATACGGTGATTAAAATCTCAACTATTAACCATATTATAAGTCAAAAAATGTATTCAAATAAGGCCATATTAGTTCCCAACCATAGAAATAAATTTCATTCCATCATAATAGCCCACGGTATAACCCAAATAGCTACTAACATAAAATATTATCAATGTAAATCTATCATTCATTTTTTATCTATAGTATCATAGTTTATTATTTATTTTTTGGGATTCACTGGATGATTTCTAGTTATCTAACTTCTTTGATATTAGAAATTTTTTTGAAATATATCAGTAATTAGATGTTTGGATGTTCATATAATATATCCAACTTATTTCATTTCCATTATATATGATATTTTATTATTTGAATACTACTAAATATTTATTATTCCTTCCTTTGATCATTATTTTACTAAAAAATCCATATATTTACCAAATATCCACTTATTTTTTTAACTTTTTAGATTTGAATTCAACTTCAATGGTAATTTAAATGTTAAAAAAATTTCTATATATAATTACATCATTTTAAAAAATAATTTAATATAGGTATTTATTTCATTAGTTATTATATCTTATTAATTTTTTGGTTAAAATCTTAAAAGGAAGGATCAAACATGCTATAAGAAAAAAAAATCGGTTGGGTGACTTGACCCCACAGTCGGTGCCCCGAAACCCCTCCATCCCTCCCAAACCATCCTTGTGTGGGGGGATTATTATTATATATTTTTCCTTAGTTTTATAATTGAAGTATACACTATATAAATTTCCTAATATTGAATTTTTATATCCAATAACTTGGTCTAGTTAGGTAATTTGTGTTTTATATTCCATAACATGATCTAATCAAGTGATTTCTTCTTCAAGTTGATAAAAATAATATGATAATTATTTCAATGATCATCCAAAATTGTTATTAATATTATTATAAATATCCAACTCCTTAGTCATCCTTATAGTTTAACTTTCTAGATATAAATATCTTTCAGTCGATCGTTAAAATTATATTTAATTTCACACTTTCCCTTTGTTTCCATCATATTATCTTCTGAATCAATTTTGAATTTATTTTCTACTCCTAAAATATGATGTTTATCAATATCTTAATGTTAAATGACTTCTCTTATTCATTCACATCACTTATTCATTGAATTATCATTCTAGATTGATTCACAAGGAATTAATTAGTGTTATATATTAGTGGAAACTTCCTTTTTGTATTTTTTTAGAAAGCAGTCTCACATTCTTCTTCATCATGTATTATTAGATTTTATTTTCTAATATGGAAAATTATTTGACACATAAATCTATCCAAATGCTATTTGAAATAAGATTTACACTTCTTTCATAAAAATTTACTACACACATTTATGATAAAATATACATCACTTTTATCTGGATCAAGGTCATATTTCTATATTTCATTCAAACTTATCAAAATTAATGAATGAATTTTATTGTATTTTATTTTTACCCTTATATCATATGACGCTAACCTATATTAAAAAACACAAAGATATAATTCTATTACATTTAATTATGAATGAAATTAAACCATTTAATTATATAATGATGGAAGTACTCTGATAACTTATTTATGATATTTATATCCTTGGACTATTTATTAAGCCCTCACACAGATCCAACAACCTCATTTATTTAATAAAATAATCTATTGATTCCATTATTAGTATACACAGCTGAGACGTCAAAAAAATTGTAAAATATTAATTATCACTTTCAAAACCAAGTAGTATCATATACATATATTGGAAAACATGTCCCACGTAGATTTTTTGTATACAGAACTCATCATTTTTATAAATATTTTATTTTAGAGGGATATAGAATAATGATATTATTTCAATAATTTAAAATTTAGTAACTTCTTATTAGACAAATTCTAGTTCATATCAATGTTTTAACTAAATTTAATTTCTTGTTTCATTGAATGGAAAAGTTAAATATCAAGAGATTCTTGAAGTGATCTTATAATCTTCTTAAATATTTAATAATTTAAAAAATAAAAAATCCAATCTACCTTTGTACTGACACCATTATCTAGGTATATTATTCTTTGAGAGTGATTTTTAAATAGTAACTTTTGGAATATAATACCACTTCATTCAATTAAAATGGTCTTTATCACAATAATAGGGGTGAATTAGGATGAGAGTTTTTTTGTCATATAATATATATTATTCTCATGTCTTCTAGAACTCAATAATTTTTTTACATATCTAACCAAATACATCATGAATGTAATGAATATAAAACACAACATATAAATATTTCACTAGAGTTACCCAAAAACATCATTTATGGATAAAAATAAATGATTTGTTAGTGTGAAAAAATTAATTAATGAACTCTTGACACATAAATATATGTTAAAAAAATATTTGTATCTCACAATTTTATAATTAACGATCAAAAAAAACTATTACCTAAAAAATATATATATGATTTTGTTTATATGAATCACCTTGACTTAATCTAAATCATTATATTAGATTTTGTTCTTCTTCTATATCAAATAATTTCTATCATTTTTAATCTAAATTTAATAATAATATATAAATTTAACTGAATGGAATGTTTTTCATTTAAAACCTTCAATATCTTAAAAATTTCCTATCCACAATTTTTTAACTTATTATTATATGTATCACACAATAATAGTCTATACAGTGATATAAAATATGATATAAAAGATAAATTTTATTTTATATTGTAATATATATTTAAATCGCCATATCATTTTAATATCTAGAAAACCATATTGTAGAATCTTTATGTGCAACATGGTTTTTAGGATAAAGTGTTAAATCCAAAACCATGCCATTCAAATATCTATGCTCCTGATATTTCACATATTTTCGTAAATTTAGATTCATATGTTGGGAGGAATTTCTATTCCTAGTAAAAATTGTCAGTATATAAACATTATATAGACCCCACCAATCCCATGATGACTCAATGTAAATGTGAATGATGCTGTCATGAGAGGAATAAACATGGAACGTTGTGGAAAAATATTTTTGGATTGGTAGAGGATTTATTAGTGGAAAATTTTATAACTTTCCTGGTTCTCGCATTCGTATAAAAGAAGATATTTGATAATTCATTCATATCATTTAGGGTGTGATCCATTTTGGATAGAACTTGTTTTCAATTGAGAGTGACTCCTTGAGTTTTATCAATCTTCTGAAGCTGAAATCATGCATTATTCTATTAATTATTTTCATAAAATTGGAGGAATATTTAGATTATCTGGATAGAATTAAAATTATGATTACATACATTTACCATGAAGCTAATATGGATGTTAATTCATAATCAAAGAGTGTAGTGGATAATTATAAATCTCTATTGACTTTTTTAACTGATATCTTTTTTATGATTATATCTAAAAAATATACAGGCTTTTTGTAACATCCAACCCAGATAAAATGATGAATTGTTCATATTTTGATAGTTCACACTAACCTCAGGCATGCCTCCCCACATATCAGATGGTGCTGATAATTGGAGATGGATCATGAGGTTACAATGGGGAGATTGTGACCTCCTTATAAGAGTGTGAAACTCTGTGTAAATAAAATAAATTTTCTAAAAAATCAATATAAACACCACGACTAGGTTATGTGTCTATAAAATAAATACAATGACACTTGAAATAATAAAATGAATTTCTCATTCATACTGAACTAAATCAATCAGGTGTGTATTATACACAAGTAGTACTAGAAGTGCCAAAATATAAGTGGGGTATATATACCATCCCTGACTTTTCCTAAGTCCTTCCCAATCCCATCTTCAAAATCAAACATTTAATTCCAATCAACAATAATCATCATCAAGAATTTCCTAAATCCTAAAATGGTGGATAATAATGTTATCTATTTAGGTACGCATGTTTCATGGCATCATGTATAGAGTTTGTGAATAAATTAGTTGGATACCACCAACAAATTCACTAAATAATATCATTTCGGTGATAGATTATGCAGACGTTATCAAGATAATAAAGTACAATTACCACTTTTAATACATTAAAAAGTAAAATAATTAATCATATGTTGATCTCTATGATCAAATTCACCATGGTAATAATACATGCCTTCCTCAGATAGTGTCTTTTTTTTGTTGAGAATGTTATGATGAATGTACCATCCCATATTCTAATAGGGTTCATATGCCCATCCCTATCCTACAACTGACATCTATGGGTTATATACCCATCCATAGAGCCATTATGTCCACTAATGTTTCAGGTTCACCTCGGGTTTACCTATAACACCTACGTCCAGCTAAAGACTATGTTCACCCTAAGTTTAACCATCACACACATTTCCACCAGGGTTTTGTGATATTGGTCTAACCATGACACATTTATTCATAGGGGGGCATGTTAACCCAGGGTGTCACCATCCCAAATGTTCCCAACTAGGGGTCATATTCTCTATGGGTTTAGCCATCAAATTAAGTGTCCAACCAGGGTGCATGTTCACCCTAGATTAGACCATCAAGTCCAAATATTCCATACGTATTAAAATGATAATGCAACATAACATTATTTCCTTATAATAAAAATAAAAAATCATAAATAATCATTAACCATTACCCATATGAAAGAGTTCCAATTTTCCATTATCTAAACAATTCCAATACAATTTTAAACATCAAGGTCATTTATGATATGAAATGAAATTTCCATGAACCATTTCAAACAATATTTTAAAATTACCTTTTCTAATACAGATTTCCCACAATACCAGACATGTTACATCAAAACAATTTCCCATCCCCATTTCAAAAATCCAAGATGAAACACAAGTTATGAAATATTATTGTAGAACCAATTCTAATTTCCATTTCAAAATTATTATTCCCATAAATATCACATACAATAAAACCAATTATAATTATCCAATTCATAGTGTTGGAAAACTACCAAGGTGCTCTATTAGGAATAATATTCACACAATGCATAATGTTTTCAAAGTGTGCTAAGGCCAATTTTTAATTTAAGTCATTTAATTTGAAGCTATGGTCATCCAATGGAAACTTTTGTGACCTCCATCCCACACAATTATAAATTTTAAATGAGGAAATGGGAAAATTAAGGACCACATACCACATTTTATGCATTCACACTTTAAATACGAGGATCAATAAATTGATTAGGCTCGCCCAAGCTCAATTGATCCTTCTCCACACTTTCAGATCACAAAAAAACCAAGACATCTCAATAAATTAATTATAAATACTAAAAATAATTGAATCCCCAATACCAAAATTCATAATGGTAAAACACATACCAACTTCTATCACCACACTAAAACCACAAACAATATCTTTCCAATAAAACATGGTATACTCACGACAATATTTTGTGCAAATCCCTAAAAGGAAGAACCATTACATTGACCAAAATGAATTGATTTAATGAAAATACCTTAATAAATTTGGTGTTCTGAAATACCTTTATTGAAATGACTTATGAAGATGCGCATAATTCTTCTTGGAATTCCCCCTATGCAGGCTGAATGAAATCCCCTGAGAATTGGAAGATTCCACCAAGCTCAGATGGAATCACCAATGAAAACCATAAATGGTGAAAAAATTAGTAAGGAAAAAAAGGAAGATCGATAGAGGATAAAATAGGATGATACTAACCTCAAATAAGAATGTATTCTCCATAAGACACATGCCAAACCAAGGGGTTTTGGAGGGTGGAAGTGACAGGGTTGTAGGAAGTCATGTATGCTAAACATATGGGTAAGAGGTAGGATGCCTATTTAGAAACATGAGAGGATAATTTTATAATTTTCCCCTTTAAAATCTCACAAAATATTTGATGTCTATATAAAATTGATGATTCCAATTATGGACACCATTAAAATTTATGTTTTTCCCACCTACTAGCTGGTGGCATACTTTAATTTGATATATCCACCCTAACCCTTCCTCACTACTCCAGTGAACTACCATCCATCCTCGAGTTGTGTCCTATGTCTAAAACATCTCTCTTGTAGTCTGTAAACTCTCTAAATTTCCTTCCAACATCCAAATAAAAAATTTCATAATCAACCATATTCTTATTTCACATTCCGCTTGAATTGTAAATGTCCATATGGATTCGAGGCATTATAAAATCCCCACCATATAACTTATCATCCTTGATATTTTTTGATGGTTATCCAACACATTAACCATTCTATGTTGGTCCCCAATTTATGTTTAAATGGCCTCATTCTAGACATGAATTACCAAAATACATCCAAAGAACATCTAACAACATAGGGCGTTCAAACTATGAAAAACATGATCCAACACCAGTCGTAACTACGAAACATTGAGATAAATCTTACTTGATCTCAAATATCCTGATACACCAATGATGTTGTCATCCAATTACCCATAAGAGCTATGGTGCAGCCCACTATAATAGTTATTTAAAACTACTAAATTACAATTCATCATTTCATTACCATTGAAATTTTCTATTCAAACACCACTTACACATTCCAACAACCCAATCAACATGGTTTCTAAACCACCTAACACTAATAAACAAAATATTTCTGACTAAATCTTAGTACCCATCCTCACTACTGAATTACAAACTGGGATAGATTCATATCCATCATTTGCTAATAACCTAGGAATATCCAAAAATTCTGGAATAGACCGATTTTATTAATAAAATGCATCTTTTATCTCCAGAATTTCATTTATGATTTTTCTCTAACATATCACATCCATACCCATTAACAACCTAGAGAAGGATCTTCCTCGACCATCATCTCTCAATAAAGATTCAATGAAACTAATATCATGTCACTAATATAACTCGACCATGATTCCTTCATTCCCAAAATCATCCTGTTATCACCCTCAAAAGTCCACCAAATTAGAAAATTGAATCCTACTAAGATTCTATAATAAGATCGACAACTTAACCAAATAATCACTACATCCTTCCACACATATTGATGATCTCATCAAATGTGCATCCCCCAAATTACTTAACTTCACCCCAATCCTGAGGAATATTTTCATTCTCCATCCACCACCACATCAAATTTACTATTTAGTATTCCTTGGTGAATCTAGATATGCATATCACTTTCTCCTCACTAGAATCATGATGTCATCATGATCCTTCAATGGTATGTTACATACCCTATAGTGACTTCCAGCATTAGGGTCGTACACTAGTGAATGACAAGACTCTCCACACCCTAGGAGTTTCATTTTCATCACATAATTAAGAAATACCCAACTTCATAATCCAATGCATTATATATCATTGAATAGTAGGATTGAATGTGGTTATTTCGTATTCATTTGAGATTAAAAAACATAATATTAAATACTCTTTGATCATGGATTTGGAGAATGGAACCTATGCCATTTTCTAATATCAATCCCATAACAAGGACCTCTCCCTTATATAGTTGAAGGTACATTACTCACCATATGAAATTAAATACACTAATCCTTGAACATAGCCTCTAGGGATCAAGAATAACAATGCATGTCGCTCTTCTGAGCAATTATTAATAGATCTTTTGACTCCTAATGACTCTTCCAGGCTCAACCCAAGCTTTTATTCCACTACACTATGATCTTTCCATGATGTCACCTTTCACTAGAGGGGTATCTCAAAAAACATTAAAAGTCTACATCCCTCACTTATAACCAGTTTCCCATCAACTTCTGATCACCTTAGGTTTAGAGGGACTCATCAATTGATACCAACCATTGTCCCATGATGCTTCTCTGTTAAGAAGATATGAACTGAAATTCATCATATCACTACTAACACCATGTAACTTAGACTTCTTAGAGACCTGAATGAAGATCCATGAAATGAAGATAGCATATTTTCTAATCCAAAACCAAAAATAACATTAATATTTTCATCTTGTATCTCCTTGGATGTAACAAAAATAAATGGGTGATTACTCATGGGACACCTGACCACATAGCCCAAAAATTATCAGATATTTCTGACATGTCCTTACACATCAGGCTCATAAAACATTGAGGTGTAATGTAACCCCTCAAATAATTCACCAAAAAAATCATGGTCCCAATAGCCATGAATTACCGAATGTAATCCCATATTCCAACTCAAGTATCTAAACATGCTTTTTGGTTGGTCAATTTCATCAACCTCGAGACAAACTTGACAATTTCATCGAATAACCTAACATTTCTCACAAGTCAAGACTAACCACACAACCACCTATCATCTTAGGAATCATTCAAAAAATAAGAGTCTTTAATCATGCTTCTTTTAACACCCTGGTATTTTTATGTAATAATTTTTCAAATAATTTTATTTCTTTGATAGCTTGCACTGCACACAACAAAATGTTTAGACATACCATAAAATAAAATTAAAATATAATATATTTTTTTATAAAAAAACATTTAAATTTGTAATACCCAATAAGAATAAATAATTTATTAAATCTATATAAATTTAAAACATAATATTAATTTATTTGTGTGTTCAAAGATAATAGTCACACAGTTTTTAGTAAAACAGTTATATTCTTCAAAAATATGTTTTCATCAAAAATGAGGGTTTCTTCTTTTTATGTGGAAATAATAATTAATATATGTTATATAATTTTTTAAGAATATGTTAATTCATTTTTTAATTCATAATTTCATAATTATATAATTTTTTTAAAAAATTTCTAAAAATAATTTATTTTTAAGGAATAGTGAAAATTTTGATTTTTATTAGAAACTGTCTTTTCATATAATGATTTTACAAGGAAAAATTTTATTTGATTAGTTTCAAATTTTATTTATTTAAATTGAATTTATCATAATAAAATAATGTTTTATTATTTGGATTTTATAATATGATTTTGTATTAAAACATTTTATATTTTAAAGGGGCATTTTTGGGAAAAACAATATCTCATTATCTTTTTCAGTTTTATTTTAAATTAAATCTAGAAATAACTATGTTTAGAAATTTTAAAAATGATTTCATATTTGGAATCATTAAATAAATTTTTTTTTAAATATTACCCTTTTATTTTTTTCATTATGAATAGTAACATTAGTAAAGTCTTTTATCATGCTAAAGGGTAAATCCGGGATTAAGGGAAATAATAATATGATAATGAGTATAAATTTATCGCAAAACATGCCAAAAATTTATTGAAGGAATAATTTTATACCAAAATAATCCAAGATGTTAATTTATTTCCTTTTGAGGCTACTTGGAGGAGATTATGACCTATATAATTTTTTATTTAAAGGAATGTTAAAGATGTCAAATTCATATTTTTATTAATTTTAACACTTTCAATACGGGGTTATCTATAGGATATGTTCCGCTATAAATATTTTCCAAAAATATAAATGATTCATATTCATCATGGTAATTAATATATAATTTTTTGTAATTAAATAACTTCTCTATATTCTTTCACAATGCTGATGTAATGATTGTTCAATTAAGTGAAAAATATAATCAATGATTTTAAAAATATTAAAAGTTACATAATTTTAGATATTTAAGTTAATAAAGAATTTCTATACAATAAATTTACATGTTAGAGATATAATAAAATATATTTTTGTGAATTTTACATGTTTTTTTTATATTTTGAAAATCCAAAGTAGTGAATAGTATCAAAATTTACAATAATGATTTTTATGAGATTAATTTTATGTTAAATTTTTGAAAACTCATAAATATATTAATTAACATAAAATTGATGACTATATAATCTTAAATATCATTACATGGCCATTTATGGTCAAATTTACACCATATAAGTAAATATTACCGCCCTTTAATATTGAAAATTTTGATATCAGTATTTAAATTATGATAGGTTAACTAAGAGTTAATCAAAATGATAAAATTAAAAATAAAATGAAATATTGAATAAAATATGTTGTATGATGATATTACTCCTTTGTTGTATATTTTTTTCATATTAATGTCCATTTAGTAATATTTTTATAGAAAATTAATTTATTATGATTTGTTATTTTGAGATAAATCAAAAAGTTCCCCTCACATCAATTATAAAAGAGCACATCCTCTCTCACTTTTTCACAAAATTGATTCTTCTTTATCAACTACACTCTTAAAATTTCTCTTCTAAAACCCATTAAACACATTCTATAGGTGTTTTTATTATTATTAGATTAAATATAGAGCACATTATAGAATAATTATTAGAGTCGTTTGAATGGATAGATAACCGCTCTAACTGATTACATTATTTTTCTACCATTCTTTAACCACTCTAAATATGTTATTATTCTCATAAATAATAACATTAGTATCCAAAATGGACATAACTGTTATTATTATTTTTAAAAACCATTCAACACTAGTTTTACATTAAATAAGAAGTGAATATATCTATCATGCGTATGTACGACATACAATCTCTATAATGAAATAGAATTCAATTTTCATCACCATATTCTATGTATGGGTATTATGATGGGATTAATAAATATATATGATATAATGATGATTCTATAAATATGAATTATTATTTACCTTTATTTTATTCTATAAATCAAAAAATTAAAACAATATTAATGCAAAGTATTGAATACCATCTCTATAAATGGTGTAATTCATTTTTTGATCTACACTCTATAAGAATGATTATAAATATTTATATAATTATTATATATAATGTTTATACCAGTATTATAATATTTGAAATTATGAGTCCAAATTTAGAATCGTAAGGAACAAGACTTCCTAACACGAATGATCTCTGGAAAACGATGAAATTTTCATATATAAAAGTGATTTTAATAACAAATTATTTACAAGAAGGTGATAAGATGTTATAAATAAATAATACATAGTATGATATAATAATGGTAATGGAATAAATTTATAAAAAAACCATATTACATATTAATTATTTTTGAAAATTAATGAATAATTGAAAGACTTAAGGAATTATTTTATTTCACAATCTTATTATTATTCGAGATTATTTACATTTAAGACTCCATTGACGAATAATTTTCTTACATGTCCTTTTTTTCTAAAATTGATTTCAAAATAGATTTTAATTTTATCCTACAGTTTTTACAATCATTTTTACCGTTGTTTTACATTTTACTACTGGTTTTGAAATTAATATTTTTATCATTCTACAAACTAGGTATTGTGTTAATATCCCAATAAAAAATATAAGTAATGGTTTTTAACTTATATGGTATTAGAAATATTTCCCACCATTATAGAGACTAAATTTTTTATTTTTTTTATAAAATATTACAAGGTAATTTTTAAGTAAAGAAACTTTATTTTTAATTGTTTGGTATAAATATTTATTTCTAAATGGATATGATATTTTCCATAATAAATATTTCATGTGATCTTTCAAAATTATTTTCTTACGTGACCTTTACTTTTTTGAGGATATATACAGTGATACCATCCTTGTTCTTTCTTTAGGTGGTGTATTTTTATGATGGCATGATGTTTATAAGCCTCATTAATTTTTCACTAGTTATTATATGATGAAATGTTTTTGAAACAAAATTCTTTTCCATGTGTTATGCATTAATAAAATATTTATGAAACACATTTATTTTCCTAATTTTTATTATAATGCATAATTTATTATCCTATAGAACACATAATTATGGTTTTATTATATAAAATGTGACATATATATCCCTATAATAAATTTAATAATGATTAATATCTCGTGAGATAAAAATGTGAAACAAGTCGATAAGATTTATCCTAAATGAGAAACAAGTGGGTCATGATGTAGTATGTGAATCTGATGAGTCATGATCCTCTATGATGAAGGTTATGGTAGTTAACCTTGACATATGAAATGGATTTCTATATTTACAATGGTTCCAAACATTTATGACTTGAGATTATGGTTTAATGTTGATTTATAATGATTTATCACTCTTATGTTCCATGCTTTCATAAATGATAATGTTTTTTCCATGAATAATTTTTATGATCTGTAAACGGTTGGGTATGATCTTCATAAATTATGTTAATGATCACATAACCTTTTTATCATCTTATTAATTCATATGATCATTCATTCATATCTCATAAGATTACCCTTATTGAGCATCTGAGGTCACCCTTCCTTATGTTTCCTTCCTTATGTGTTGAATAAAGGTTTAGGTATGGTATGCATAAGTGGAGTACTATGTGATAACATCTTTGAAAGATATGTTAAAGATGTTTACTAAAATATTTTGATTTTATATATAATATCCAATGAATCTAAAACAATTTGATTATGGCATTGAATGTATTTTTATAAATTGAATAATCATATAAATATATGTAATATTTCTGTATAAAAATATTAGGCTATTTAGTTAGTATTAGAGAAAGGTTTAGACAATCTTTGGAGAATAGGGTTACAAAATTTTTTTGAAGACTCTAGGGATATGATTAAGTATTAGAAAAAATACTAAATTTTTGGTAATGTTCCTTAATGACTTAGGTTAAACCCTACATCATATAAGAAGGTGACACAATATAGAAATTACATAAATGATTTGTTACACATATGTTATTATCCACTATGATTAGTGTTTTCAACACTACAGTTAATTGTTCATGTCGATGACTAAAACATATAGAAACTGTGTTAATGTTGAGTGTGATATGAAAGTGACATGTATTTTCTCATTAGAAACCAATCATTATGGGATCTATAATGTAGAATATTACAACTATGCAAATGAAACATTCTCATGATATGAATCATTCTGAGTTTATAAATTATCAATGTAGAGAACATTATTCTGTTTAATATTTCATGACTCAAATTGTACTATCTTTAATTGATTCTTCTGATCCACTAAAGAATTAGTGATGGATCAACATCATTAATAAAATATTTTTTATTCCTTAATGCCCAAAACATGGAAATGTTTCCTTGGATATTTATTATTTGGAAGGAAAATGAGATCAATGGTGGAATATTATCAATAATATTAAGGAAGTGGATGTCACGGCGCATCTTCAGGGCCCATGTTGTGACTACCCCATGCTATCCTTCCATAGTACAGGGGATGGTGACTAGATCCAAAGGAATAATTCTCGGTAAAAAGGGAAGGCATTGCCTTTATAAAGGTAATCAATAAAACAGAGTACACAACTGAAGTAAGCACTAAGTAAACTGAGTACAAAAGTAAGTGATGAAAAGTAAATGGGCCAGTATACACACCCAACTAAATGTAAAGTCAAACTGATAACTAGCACAACTGCAGTAAAGTAAAACAGCAACAACGGAGTCATCCTCCAGAAATCTCACCTGAAGGACGGGTACAGATGGTCTCCTCAGCACCACAAGTTCGTCTGTCTGCTCCATGTACGTCTCGCCAAATGGTCCACCTCTAGGTACTGTCCAACTCTACAAGTCTCCACCTCGATCAGGGTTGTCTGTAGTTTGCATCCAACACAATGTAGTGCACTTAAAGCCCAGGTAGGGGTGAGTATACGATACTCAGTAGGGACCCTGAGACCCCTAAAGGTCCCCCAGAATCCAGAGAGAATAAACCACAGAAGATAGATACAAACAGGAAGTATCAACCAACCCTACTTATATATATTCCCATATATATACCTAAGGTATCAACCACAGTACGGCTCCAACTCTTGAGCCCAAGTACAACCCATTCCACACAGGAAAGATGTCAATCACATCGATGATAATGATTGAAAGTCAAGACTCAACTCACACATGAATACTTGTTTCATATACTGATAGATATGATTACTTGTAGTCACTGATTTATCTAAGCTATCGGACCGAAACAGGAGACATGACCAGCTAAGCTGTCGGTCCCACACAAGATACAAGACTAGAAACTCTACCAGACCAACACATGATACAAGTATAGAGGTCAAACTACCCGGCCCACACAGGATATAAGAACAGTAGTCATATTCATCTAACCCATGGAGGATTCCAGTACGGTAGTCCTCTATGTTGAACCCATAGAGGATCCCAGTACCATAGTCATCACTGTCGAACCCACGGACGATTCCAGTATAGTAATCGACGCAGTCGCAGCTAGCTCAAGGGTTCCCGCACACAATATGCTCGATTCCAGGAGGTTCCTCTCCTCGGGCAAAGGGGTCCATACATAGACTATCACTAAGTCTAGAGGTGATGTATCCTAATGTTCAGTCTCGTCAAAAGAAACCCAACACGATAGACGGAGCGTCAATCGGACGCTCGGTCTGAGAGTTATTGGATTTTCCATTCTAGGGGCCCAGTTGGAATTACGCTCGTTCAAAACGTGGCCACATTCCAAAGTCTTCCAAAACTCCCATATAGTATTTCAAAAGGCCAACTTCTTCTTGAGGTTCCCAGTGCCGTAGACGGCACATCGATCGGAGGTGCAGTCTTAATGTTATTCACGTTTAAGTGAAAATGGGACTGACCCGTCAAGCCCAGTGGGATGGCGGGTAAGGTCGATCCGATTTTGGTGGGTCCTACCCTGCTGGTGTCAGACCGGCCCGGTGAAGCGCACGGCCCGGCCCGGTGCGGCCCAGCCCGGTGGGGTAGAGCCCGGCCTGGCTCGCAGCGCCTCATCCCGGGGTTCCAAGCAATGCGGGGGGGGGGGGATCCGCCAATTTTCTCGAACTGGCGACGTCGAGCGGCGCCGCCCTCCTGCCTGGCTAGCCGAACCTGGACGGATTCTCCAGCGTGAGTGGAACCCTTGAGTGGGTCGTTGTCCTCCACATGTGGCTTTAGGCTGCATCATGGCCTCCTCCAACCCTGTCGGCTGACGAGCCAGCTGGTTCGCCTGCCGAAGTAGCCCCCAAAGAGCGGATTGTGGTCCTCCGCAGCGCGGCGCCATGGGGCACCGTGGTTCAACCATCCCGACCGGCTACAACCGACCGATTATTCTTCGGCCGAAAGGCTCGTGGTTGTGGGACATGGTTCTTCCACACACGTCCAGCGCACGGCCTCCACCTTTGTTCATCATCACTTCTTCCAACATGCTTCCATCACGAATAAAAACAAAGACTAACGGAGGGTCGTCGGGCCGTGTTCGTTCGGCCCATGCCCTCTGCATTTGGCATAAGAAGATGGCCAATGATAATCCAAGAAATTAAACAACAAAATAGGTACAATTTATTCACATAAATAAATTACAAAACCCCTACCTCGTAATTGACGTTGCTCGGTGACATGTCGCGGAAGGCGAGCGTCACGGTAGTCGGGCGTCGTGGAAGATGGCGTCGTGGAGAATGGTGGCATCCCATTAATGATGGGGGAAGAGTCATTGACATAGGTGATGCTTCTCATGATTGGTGTTTTATCCCTTGACGCGGAGGAAGAAGAAGGTAGGAGAAGTCGTGGAGCGTTCTTCGTCGAGAGAGGATGCTGTTCTTCATGGAAGAATGAAGCTCCTCTAATTCTCCAAATGTTCCCCACCCAAATATTTTCTTAGGAAAATATTATAAATAAGGCTTCCACTAATTTAAATTAATTTTCATGCAATTAAAATTAATTCAATGGAGTTGGAAAATAATTAATGAAAATATTAATTAGGCCTTGGCACATTCAATGGGTGGGAGGTGGAGAGGCTCCACCTAAATAAATAGGGGGAGCTTTCAAAATAAACAGAAAAAGGGGTATCAATGGGGAGTTGAGGGGAGGTGAAGGGTTTGGGTTCGTGTGGGACCCACCACACTATATCCTCTCATGGGAGGTTATGTGGGTTGTGGGCCCCACCCTTAACTTCCTCTTGTAAGTTATAACTACCAAATATAAATAAAATTGTGTATATCAATTTTATTTAATTTATTATAAATCCCCAAAAATTAACTTTCAACCCGCATAAAATGCAACGGTAGTAAAGGTCCCCTTAAGCGAATACCAACGTCGCGAGTTCGTCGGTGTCCTCATATTTCAATTCAGAGCACCGATTCAAAAGATAGAAAAACCCACACCAACGTTTACTGAACATACATGAACAAAACTTCAAAAAATGATTACGGGCACACCGGGTCTCGGAATCAGGCGCCATCAAAAACTGTGGACTCTTAAAATTTCAAAGTATTTAAAAAAACTTCCTTGAAATTTTTGGGTCCTTACATTACCCCTACCTTAAGGATTTACATCCCTATAAAGATACAACACACTAGGGGAACAAATGGAGGTACTGAGCTCGCATCTGAGCATCCCGCTCCCAATAGATCTCCTCAAGGTTCTCGTCCTCAAAGAAAATTTTCACCAGAGGAATCGACCATCCACATACGACCCGCTCATGTCGATCCTTGATCTCCACTAGGACCTCCGTGAACGTCTCCCCATCATCATTGTCCAGCTCTTTGTGGTCGATGATGTGGGATGGGTCATTCACGTATCTCCTCAGCTGAGATACGTGAAAGACATCATGAACCCTGTGCAATTGAGGTGGAAGGGCCAGATGGTAAACCACCTAACATACCCTACTGAGGACTTGGAAAGGTCTGATGAATTGTGGAGATAACTTTCCACCCTTGCCAAATCTCCGTAGACCTCATCGATGTGAGACCCATAGGAAAATGTGGTCATCATCATCGAACTGTAGTGGTCTTTATCTCCTATCAGCATCGGACTTCTATCTGCTCTGTGTAGTCTTCATCCAATCCTGGATGATCTGCACCTTCTCCGTCATATCCTGCACCATCTCTGGTCTTACAAGTGCTAACTCCCCTGGGTTTGTCCATCACAGAGGTGATCTACAACATCGGTCATATAGTGCCTTGTAAGGTCCCATCCTGATGGTGGAGTGATAGCTGTTGTTGTACGAAAACTCCACCAAGGGTATGTAATCCTCCCAGCTATGACCAAAGTCGAGGAAACATTCATGGAGCATGTCTTAGAGAGTCTGAATGGTCCTCTCAGTCTGGAAATCTGTATAGGGATAGAAGGTCGTGCTCAGACGTAGATGCACCCCAAATGCCTCCTGCAACCTCTTCCAAAGCCGAGAAGTAAAGTGTGCATCCCGATCGGAGACAATCGTCGATGGAACACCATGAAGCCGTATGATCTCTTGTACATAGAGGCATCCTAAGAACTCTACTGAGCCCTTCTCTATGATTGTATGGATGTGCGCCGACTTGGTGAGTCAGTCGACAATCACCCAGATAGAGTCATGTCCTCGGGATGTACGTGGAATCTCCATCACGAAATCTATGAAGATCCCATCCCACTTCTACTTTGGGACCTCTAATGGTTGTACCAAGATTGCTAATAACTAGTAATCCACCTTCACTTGCTGACAAGTGATGCATCCTGAAATGAACGCTACTACAACTTTTTTCATACCCAGCCACCAGTGTTATCGTCTGAGGTCCTGATACATCATCACCACTTATAGATGTATCGCTAGAGGGGAAGTATGGAACTCACTAGTCCCCTGAAGAGAATGATGTGCTCCCCTCCTTCAAAAAATTCATCAGGTGCCTATCTTGAGGATATATGGCCATGTCGCCTCTCACAGTCAACATCCCCATGCTGAGCCTCCTTGACTCACTAAGGAAGTGGAGGAGTGATGGTGGGAGACTGAAGATAGGCTGCTCCATCTATATCCACAAAGGATATCTGGTACGTGGCTAGCTTCTTCATCTCCATTCCTAGAAGATGAATGCCTGATCTCCTGCTAAGGGAATCAACTAAAATGATCCCCTTCCCAGGAGTATAGAATATCTCAAAGTCATAGTCTGGGAGGAACTCGAGACATTTCCATTGTCTAAGGTTTAGGTCCTTCTGCAAGAATATGTACATGAGATTTTGTTGGTTAGAGTAGACTATAAATTGCTCACCCATAACATAGTGTCGCCACATCTTCAAGGCGAAGACCACTACTGCAAAATCCAAGACATGGTTAGCATAGTTCGGCTCATTTTGTCTCAACTACCACAAACCATATGCGATCACCACTCGCTCCTACATCCGGACACACCCGAGTCCAGTCTCTAATACGTCGCAGTAAACTACGTACCCAACGCCCTCCTCCAGTACCCTCATGATGGGCGCACTGGTCAATCTCTACCTCAGCTCCCGGAAGCTCTACTGGCATCTATATGACCACACAATGGGTTTCACCTTCTTCATCAGTACTAAAAAGCGGTGCTACAATTATCGATAAGTCTGGCACAAATCTCTGATAGTACCCAGCCAGACCCAGGAAACATCGCACCTCCGTCACACTCTTGGGTGACTCCCAAGAAAGCACTGCCTCGATCCTCACTGGATCTACTGCTACCCGCACCTCTGAGATGGATTTTCCTAAGAAGTGAACCTCTTGAATCCAGAACGGGCACTTAGAGAGCTTACCATAAAGCTGGTGCTCCAGAAGCATGTCCATTACTACCCGCAAGTGGAATTGTTTCTCGTCCTCAGTAGTCGAGTAAATTAGTATGTCATCGATGAGGACTAGGACAAATCGATCTAGATAAGGCTGGAAGATCCTATTCATGAGACTCATGAACACAGCTGGAGCGTTGGTTACGCTGAAGAGAATAACCAGGAACTCATAGTAGTCATAACAACACCTAAAGGCCATCTTCTGCAAATCCTTGTCTCAAACATTGAGCTGGTGATAGCCTGACCTGAGGTCTATCTTCGAAAACCATCGTACTCCCTTTAGCTAATTAAAGAGGTCATTAGTCCTCATAAGTATGAACTTGTTCTTTATGGTCACCTAATTCATGCGACGGTAGTCAACACAAAGTCGCAATCTCCCATCCGCCTTCTTGGAGAACAAAATCAGAGAAGCCCAGGGTGAAACACTGGGTCAGATAAATACCTTTCCCTGCAAGTCCCCCAACTATACCCACAGCTCACGAAGCTCGTCTAGAGCCATTCGATATGCTGGGATAGATATCGGTGATGTCCTGGGGTACAAGTATATATAAAATTCTACATCTCTTAGAGGAGGTTGTCCTGGAACATCATCAGGAAAAACTTCCGCATACTGTTCCACCAAAACATGAAAACTCGGACTCCGTACATCAACTACTCCGAGGATGAGACTAGCCAACTGATGTGTGATCAACTTCCCTCTCCTCTGTGGAAGTCCATCATGTGTTGAAAAGTCCCCCTTCTCGTCGGTGATGGTGAACCTGGTCCCATCTGTGCGGACACACCGCTCTTTGTGCCTAATACAGTCGATCTGGGCATGGAATGTAGATAACCAGTCCATACCCAAGATGACATCGTAATGCCTCGACGCCGCTACAAGAACATCGTAGCCAACGATCTCACCTCCTAGAGTAAGCTCGCACTGCTGGAACTAGTGCATAATCCTCGAGTATGCTACCATAGGAGTCTCTAGCATTGAGGATCGAGCCAACGGCTCCATTGGAATCTCCGAGATCCAAACAAGGGCAGTGCCAATAAAATAATGACTCGCACCTGTGTCTATAAGTACTGCAGGAATGGTGGTGTAAACAAAGATAGTACCTCGAATCATCTCAGGTGCGCCGTGGTCATAGGTCTTGACTGCCTAGAGCTGAGCCCGCCTCTGTCTGCCAGCTCCCGGTGGTGGGGGAGGACCTCTTGGTGGTTGTGGTGGTAGAGCCACGAAACGTCGTCCACCACCCGCTGCTCAGCCAGCTCCTCTTCATCGTCCACCCGCTCTTGGTGGACCACCACGGTCAAACCACTCCCTCTGCCTGGGAGGTCCTTCTACTGTCTGCTACTCCTCTGCATGGAGGGTCGGGCGGTCATGAGCCATGTGGCCCTTCCTGCCACATGCATAGCACTGCCTGGTCCTTGTAAGGCTGGCTATGTTTCGTCTGCCCCGCACAACCGAAGCTGTATACTGAGTTCGCCCAGCTGATGGACAAGTCTTCTTAGACCCCTATGACAATTGTCTAGTGCCGGCTGCAGAAGACTCCACTATGTGTTTCCCTACCGTGGGTATTGCAGCTGGTGACTGCTCAGTGAGAAATATCTCTACTAGAAGGGCTTGCTCCAACACCCCCTCCTACGTCAGGATTCTGAGGGGAATCGTCAAAGCCCATATCTCGTTCCTCAGCCCCGGCTCAAAGGTTTAGGCCCTAAAGAACAAGTCATTTACCATATTTGTGGAGTAGTGCGAGAGGTCAGTAAACCTCACTGAGTACTGAGCTACTGTCTTCCTACCCTGCTGTAGATGTAGTAACTATTGAATCTACACCGCACGAAGGGTGGCTGGAAAAAACTCTGAGTGAAAGCGACTCCCGAAGTCTCCCCAGAGAAGTGATTCCTCATCAGGAACCTGGAGCATCAGGCTCCACCATATACCTACTCCTACATGAAGAAGACTCACGGAAAGGATCACCATAAAGTCGGTTATTGTCCCTACCAATCTGAAAACTATGACGATAGCCTCCAGCCAATCCTCAGATGCCTATGGGCGCGTCCCTCCGCATAACATGGGAGGCCTCTATCACTGGAACACATGCAATGTACTCAGGTGACGTGCACTCTCTATAGCAGGGGCTAGTGGTATAGGTGGCTCAGTGGGTAGTGGTACCGCTGGTGCCTCCACTGTGATGGGGCACTGCACTAAGCCCTCGTCGCTCGGTGGGCTACCATCCTGTATGTCACTCGGAACCATAGCTGGCTGCCTTCATGGGGCCATTCTAAAAATAAATAGGTGTGCCACGGTCAAAAAGTATACCTGGTGAGCTAACACAAAGTAATCACAAAGAAACATTTTCAAAGGAAACTCACACACAATCAGTGTTTTCATGCACTGAGCCAGAAATCAGAGGTCAGGCTCCTGGTGTATGGATACGTCAGCCGTCGTACCAACACTGGACTCCCTCAACTGAAAACCACCCTCAATACTCTTGACACTATTGCTTCACAGAAATAAATATTAGTGTCTTGAGTTCTACAGTAGAACCAACTCCTCTTATACCAATTTTCCATGACCTATCCTCGGGACCCATGCCGGGACTACCCCAAGCCTTCCTTCCATAGGTCAGGGGAGGTTGACTTGCACCAAAGGTGTATATCCAGGTAAAAAGGGAAGGCATTGCCTTTAGAAAGGTAATCAACACAGTAGAGTACACAATTTAAGTAAGCACTATGTAAACTGTGTTCAAAAGTTAGTGCTGAAAAGTAAATGGGCCAGTATACAAACCCACCTAAAAGTACAGTACAATAGAAAACTAGCACAACTTTAGTAAAGTAAAACAGCAACCACTGAGTCATCCTTTGGGAATCCCACCTGAAGGGTGAGTATAGATGGTCTCCTTAACACCTCAAGTCCATCCATCCGCTCCGTGTACGTCTCTCCAAGTTGTCCACCTCTGGGTACCGTCCAGCTCTACGAGTCTCTACCTCGATCAGGGCTATCTATCGTTTGTATCCCACACAACATAGTTCAGGAAAATCCCATGTAGGGGTGAGTATGCGATACTCAGTAGGGACCCCAAGACCCCCGATGGTCCCCTAGAATTCACAAATGATAAACCAAAGAATAGAGATACAAACAAGAAGTATCAACCAGCCCTACTTTGGTATATTCCCACACATATAACTACGTTATCAACCACAATACAAATCCAACTCTCGAGCCCAAGTACAACCTAGTCCACACAGGAAAGAAGTCATTCAAATCAATGATAATGATTGAAAGTCAAGACTCATATCACACATGTATACTTATGTCATATAGAGATTGAGATTATCAGATTTAGTTACTGATTCATCTAAGTTGTCGGACCCACACAGGATACAAGACAAGTTAAGCTGTCGGACCCACACAAGATACAAGACTAGCTACTCTGCTGGACCCACACAAGATACAAGTGCATAGGTCAAACTGTCGGACCCACACAAGATACAAGAATAGTAGTCGTCGTCGTCGAATCCATGAAGGATTCCAGTAAGGTAGTCATCACTGTCGAACCCACAAATGATCCCAGTATCGTAGTCATCACTGTAGAACCCAAGGAGGATTCCAGTATAGTAGTCGACACAGTCACAACCAACTCTAGGGTTCCCACACACAACATGCTCAATTCCGGGAGGGTTCACTCCTTGAGCAAAGGGTTCGTTACATAAACAATCACAAAGCCCAGAGTTGATGTTTCCCAATATTCTGTCTCATAAAAAAAAAACCCAATGCGATAGAAAATGCGTCTATCAGACTCCCGGTCTTATAGTTATTGGTTTTTCCATTTCTGGGGCTCGATTGGAATTACGCTCGTTCCAAACCCAAACTTTTTCAAAAATAATCCAAAACTCACATAGAGTATCGCAAAAGGACCACTTCTTCACGAGGGTCCCAGTGCTATAGACGACGCCTCGATCTGATGTGTGGTCTTATTTTTATCCACGTTTGAGTGAAAATGGGCCCAGCCCTTCAAGCCCAGTGGGCTGGCGGGTCGGGTTGACCTGGTTTTGGTGGGTCCGGCCCAACTGGTGTTGGACCGGCCTGGTGAAATGCGTGGTGCGGCCCGGCGCGGCGTAGCGTGGCTCGACCCAGTGGGGCGCGACCCGACCTCGCCCACTGCGGCTTGTCCCGGTTGGCCGAGCGATGCGGGGTGGGGGGGGGGGCTTCCCGGTTTCTCGAACCGGTGGCACCGAGCGGTGCCGCCCTCCTATCCGGACGGCCTAAGCCATCTGGCTTCTCCGGTGCGGGAAACCCACTAGGGAGGGCCGCTATCCTCGGCATGCGGCGCCGTGGCCTCCTCCAACCCGACCAGCTGACAAACTGGCCAGTTCACCCACCGAAGCGGCAAGCAGAGAGAGGGCTGCATTCCTCCGTAGCACAGTTCCATGGGGCACTGCGGTTCCACCAGCCTAGCCGGCTACGGCCTGCCGGTTCTTCTTCGGCCAAGCAGCCCATGGTTGCGGGTTGCGGTTCTTCCACACACGGCTGGCGCGCAGCCGCCTCCTTTTCTGGTCGATGCCTCTTCCAACACACTTCCATCGCTAATAAAAACAAGGTCTACTGGAGGGTCGGCAGTCCATGTTCGTTCAGCCCGCGCCCTCAACGTTAGGTGGTGGCAGATGGCCGATAATAATCCAATTAATTCAACATAGAAAGGGGTAAAATTTATTCATATAAAGAAATTACAAAACCCCTACCTCATAATTGTCTTCGAACATCGTCAAGCTACAGAAGACGAGCATCACAGTAGTCGGGCATCGCAGAAGATGTCATTGTGGAGAACAGTGTCATCCCATCAACGTTGGGGGAAGAGTCATTGAAGTAGGTGACGCTTCTCGCGAGCGGTGTCTTCTCCCTTGACCCGGAGGAAGAAGATGGTAGGAGAAGACGTGGAGCGTTCTTCACCAAGAGAGGATGATGTTCTTCATGGAATAATGAAGCTCCTCTAATTCTCCAAAAGTTTCCCACACAAATATTTTCATAGGAAAATATTATAAATAAGGCGTCCCCTAATTTAAAAGAATTTCCATACAATTCAAACTAATTCAAAGGAGGTACCAAATAATTTATGCAGATATTAATTAAAGATTGGCACATTCAATGGGTGTGAGGTGGAGAGGCTCCACCACAATAAATATGCTGAGTAGTCAAAATAAATAGAAAAACAGGTATTAATGGGGAGTTGAGGGGAGGTGAATGGCTTGGGTTCGTGTGGTCCCCACCACACTAAATCATCTCATGGGAGGTTATGTGGGGTGTGGGACCCACCCTTAACTTCCTCTTGTAGGTTATAAGTACCAAATTTAAAAAAAGGTTGTGTAAAAAAATTATTTAATATATTCTAAATACTAAAAAATTAACTTTCATCCCGCATAAAACGCAACTGCGATAAAGGTCCCCTTAAGCGAATGACGGTGTTGCGAGTTCATTAGTGTCCTCATATTTCAATTCCAAGCATCAGTTCAAAAGATAGAAAAACAAGCATGTACATTTACTAAACATACCCGAACAAAACTTCCGAAAATGATTCCGGGCACAACAGGCCTCGGAATCAAGCGCCGTTAGAAACTGCGGAACCGTAAAATTCCAACGTATTTAAAAAATTTCTATTAAATTTTCAAGTATTTATAGTGGAATATATTTAATTTATATAATGGGATGTGTTTAAGTATATATTATTTAGTATCTTCTAGATACTATATATACAAATATGAATAAATAATTTCTTAAGTTGAATCAATAGTATGAAAAATCCATTATTACCTATGAGGAAAATTTTACAAGGATTTCGTGGTATGAATATTATTTATTTATAAGCACATAATTTATAATTGATCAATTATTTGATTTCATAGAACAAATTCTTTGAAAGTCATCAAATATAAGAAACTTTAATAGCTATAATGAAATAATTCAATGCAAACTCAAAGTATTAATTGAAATTGTTGATTCCCAATATTCCCATGGTTTTGATAAGATCACAATGATTAAGTATTATGAAAAATAAAATGATTGATATGGAGAAATGAAATTACATTAATTTACATGTCATAAATGTGGTAATAATCATCATGGAGATTGTTTTAATGGAACTGGGAGGTGATTTAAATGTGGAAAAGTGGTTCATAAAGCTCCAAAAAGTCAAAATGTGATTAGTGTTCTGGTTATTACAACAGAGGAGCGAAAACAAAAAAAAAATGTCACTCTAACATCCATTGTTTCAATAGAAGGATATTTGGGAATTATCGGAATAAATGGCCCAATTAAGTGGTTAATGTGGATGAAAAAATACAAAAACATCTAAGGATAATAGAAAACGGGAATTCGTATTCAATCAAAATTGATAATGTGAATCATTATAATTAATACATCGTTATTCGTCCCAATTTAGTTGGGAGTCTCATGTTTGATTTTATATAAATGATCCCTTTTAAAACCATATTTTTTATATGTTAGAGATATTTCATGGGACAGTCTCAGTTTACATGGATTTTAGAATAATGACATCATATTGGATATTTTAACAGTAAATGGATAAAGCTATGATTCCTATAAAAATATTTCTGTATAAGATAAGAGCTTATATATGGAATCAATGGTGAATTAACATTTGGATGTTTATTTGATTCCATGTAAGATTAATATAATAGTTATGATTACCCTCATAATATTATGTATTGAATCCCCTTTTATAGATTTTGTGTTATGGGACTTTATCACGATTAATAATATTTTAAGAGATATTTTTGGAAATAAAACCCTTTGGTTTGGATTATGTGATAATGTTATTCAATGGGGAATGTCTTTAAACATTGTGGACATATGATTAAAAGGTATTGGTAACCATTAGGGTTTATCTTTTCACTGATATTAAGGTAATTATGGTTGATAGATATCACCTCATAAAATCAGCACACTTCATTCTGAGAATATTTCTCTCTAGATCCACTTACGAGAAGATATATTAAGGATGTAATAATGTTACATGTATCATATTTTGATATGATGTTTACCTCACATTTTTTGTAAATTTCCAATCAAGATCCGGATATAGAGTTTAGTTTCATCATTTCATATCATCTTTATGTATATATATAGTCTTAAATGATATTTATTAGTATATAGGTTATACTATAATATTATTCAATTGATTTAAAAGGGGGTAGGATAAATACCTTCCCCTAGTTGTGTTTTCTTGCAATAGTATCTTTTAATCAATAATTCATATGAATCCCTATGAAATAGAAATTTTGAACTCCAATGTACACGAAAAAATTACAGAACGAAAGTTGATGGGAACTGAGTTGGATAATGAGATGTCATAGAAGGATGTATTCATTCAACAAAATGTAAGGACATCACACTATTGAAGGAAATGATACAATGACAATCAACAACATGTAAGGAAAACACACTATTGTAAGAAATGTTACAATGATAATTTTTGACATGATCTAAAATTTGATGTTTATGGGAGGGTATTTCTTTGAATTCATCTACAGAATAAAGAATGTAAAACTATACCACAGGTATGTTGGTCCCTTTGAAATAATTAATCATATCATTATAATAGATTATCATTTGGCATATCCACCGAATCTCTCTCATGTTCATGATGGGTTCTATATATCTATAATGAGGAAGTACATACCTAATACTTCACATGTACTAAACTCATAGGTCATAAAACTGAATAAATAACATTATTATAATGAATAATGAGTAGATATTGTGGATCATATAAATATTGTTCTATGAAACAAGTCCACTCATCTAGTTAATGTTTTTTGGAAATACCACCATTATGAGAAAGCTAGTGGGAACCCGAGGATGTGATGAGGTAGAGGTGTCGTCATCTTCTTGTATCCAAGTGAATAACTTTAACGGATATATTAATTTATAGTTCATTAGATTGTAACTCCCTATGATTTTTATGAAATATATTCTTAGATAATTTTATTTCATTGATAACTTTTGTGTACGCAACAACAAGTTTAGAGGAACCACAAAATATTAATAAAATATTATATGTCCAGTGTAACCTAGCCATTGAATTGATAATAATAATTAGGAATAATTAATTTTTAAAATAAATATAACTTCTCAAATCAATATGAATATATTAGTTTGTTCTTAGAAAATAATGTCAACAATTTTAGTAGTCATTTTATTCTTTAAAAAGAAGATTTTTTTAGAAATGCGTTTTTCTTCTTTTTATGAGTGAATATTATTTTATATATGTTCTAGAAATTGTATTTGAAAAAATTAATTTCATTTTTTCATTATGAATTTCAAAATTATATTGAAATTGCATAATGCGAATTTTTTTAAAACAATTATTTTTCAAGGAAAAGTGAAAAATACTGATTTTTATTGAAAATTGAATGTTATATTAAATTTTTTACTAGATAAAATTATTTTATGGACTCGTATTAGATTTTTTATAGTTAATTTTGATTTACAATAACCCAATTGTGTTTCTTAGTGTACATTATACTTTAATTTAGTATAAAGACATTTTATTTTTAAAAGTGTATTTTTTTGAAAAAAATAACATTATTTATTACATTTTTCCAATTTTATTTTAAATTAAAATATAAAAGTTATATATTTGGAAATTTGAGATTTTTATTCCATATTTTGAAATTAGTTGGTTCAAATTTAGTCAATATGACACTTTTATTTCTGTTCAATATGAATGCTAATCCTAGAAAATATTCTTACATAGGTCAAGTGTAAATCATGTTATTAAGGGTTAAAACAATATGATTTAGTCAATACAATTACACAAAAACCTGAATAAATTTGATTTAATGAATAATTTTATACCAAAATAATACAATAGTAAAATTTATAACCTTTTGGGACCACTTGAAATAGATTATGACCTTTGAAATATATTATTTAATGAAAAGTCAAAGATGTCACATTCATTTTTTTAATAACTATATTATTAATGAAGTGTTATCCAGATGATATGTTTAACAATAAATATATTTTGAAAAAATAAATGATTTATATTCATCATTTTAATTCAGTAATAATTTTTATGAGTTATATAGTTACCCAAAATACTTAAACAGTGCTGATGTAGTAATTATTAAATAATAGGAAACCCCAAATAAATGATTTCAAAATTATTAAAAGTATCATAATTATGATATTTAATGTGATATAAAGATTATATAGATTAAAATTAAAATTTAAACAAATAATAATTTTTTTTTGAATTTGTGATTTTGTTTTCATATTTTTAAATACCATAGTAGTGAATAGTATCAAAATTGACAATAATAATATTTAAGGATATTATTTTTATTTATTAAAATAAATAAAAAATGTTTAAAAATTAAATTTTAACATTATATGGTCTAAAATCTCATTAATTGTTCATTTATAATCCAATTTAAACCATATAAGTAAAAATTACGACATTTTAATATTGAAAAATTATATACCATAATTAAATTTAAAATATGATAACAATGGGTTAATTAAAATGATAAGTTTTCAAAAAACACCAAAACTTATATAAAATCTGTTGGATGATGATATTACAAACGTATAATACCTTATCTTCAAATCCAGGTCAATTTAGTGGTATTTTTATGTAAAATGAATTTATTATAATTAAATATTTTGGGAAAAATATAATAGTGCTCCTCACCTCAATTATAAAATGTAATGTAATATTTCACTTATTTATACCAATTTTATCCTTATAAACCCACAATACTCATCCAATTTCTCTTCTAAAATTTCATAGACAAGTTATATAGGTGTTGGTTTTCTCAAAATATAAATCTTATATACCTTTATTGGAGATCCAAGGGATATGCTTTGAAGAAGTGGTACTCGCTCTTACTAATCACATACTTTTTCAACTCTTAATTATCCCTTATAAATATATGATTTTTATCATAAAATAATATATTCATTTTACAAAATATTATTAAATTTTATAATAATTATTATTAAAGCACCATTACACACCCACATTTCCATCAAAAAAGAAGTGAATGTATAGCTCTTGTGTATGTATGACTTACAATATCTATAAAGAAATACAATTATTTTGTTATTACCATGTTTTACTGATTGGTATTATTGTTTGTTTAATTAATATATATGATATATATTATATAATATGGATTCTAGAAATATGAATTATTATTTACCTTTTTCATTACCACAATTGAAAAATGAAAATTATGCTCATTCGTATATACAGCCTACCTTCTACGTGAACTGTGTATTTAATTTTAAATATCTAATTTTTATGAATGAATATATATATATGTATATAATTATATTTTATAATTATTATACCATGATTAAATTTTTGAAAATTATATAAACAAGATTAAATAATAAGGACCTAGACTGCTAAACTAAAACATGCTTGGAAAATGTACAGTTATTATACATAATAGTGATTTTAATATCCAATTATTAAATATGGGGGATAAGATGTTATAAATAAATAATACATGGTATGATATAATAATGGTTTGGGAAAAAATATAAATCAACCCAATATTTAGCACATAATAGGTTTGAACATGAGTGAATAAATTCAAGACTTAAGGTACGAGTTTATTTTAAAATATCATTATTTTTTTGGATTGTTTATATTTAAGACACAACTAGGTAATATTTATATTCCATGTCCAAAATGTTTTTTACCACAATGAAATAAAATTTATTTTATTTTTACCTATGTATTAATTTTTAATAAACATTTTTAATGTTATATTTCTATCATTTTCAAAACATGGTATGTTGTGACTTTCCTGAAAATAATTCAGAAAAAACTTTTTTTAACTGATATAGAATGAGAGAATTTTCCCACCATCATTAAAACTTAATGCTTTCAATCATACAATATAATATTACAAGATGATTTTTAAATAAAATATTTTCATTCTTAATTGTGTATTCTATAAAAAAATTATTTAAAATATAAATGATATTGCCCTCAAGAATTATTTCAAGTGATCTTTAAAAATAATTTTTTATGATAGTTATTATTTACTAGGTATATGAGCCTAGGATACCATCCGTATTATTTCTTGGAATGGTTTATTTTTATGATGGAATTATGATTGTGAATTTCATTACTTATTCAAGAGTTATGATTTGTGGAAATTATTTTGAATCCCATTTATTTTCCATGGGATTTGAATCATTGAAATGTTTATGAAACGCATTTCTTTTCTTAGGATTAGATGTAATGGGTGATTTATGAACTTATGGAAAAATAACTATATTTTTTATTATGTGGAAGGTGAGAATTATATCTCTCAAAAAAATCATTTTTTAAATCATAATATCTCTTGACAATACAATGGGAAACGAGTTGATGGGGGTTGATCCATAATAGGGAATTAAGTGTGTACTGATCTACTATGGGAAATAGGTGTGTCCTGGTCTAATATTCTAAATGTCTTGGTATTTAACCTTTTCATTTGAAACTTTTTTTATATTTATTTTATATCTAAACTATTATGGCATTATCTAATGGTCAATCATTTATTTTTTATTATTTCTTTCTTATATTGTCCATGTTTTTGAAATGATAATGTTTATGCTCAGAATCCTCTTTATGATCTATTATAGGTTGGGTATGAGCATTTTATGTTATATTAAAAAACATATAACCTTATTAATATTTTTTTTCGTAATTTTCATAGATTTAAATCACCTATGTTTACCCTTATTATGAATCTAATCTCACCATTTTTTATGTTTCCTTCCCCATGTGATGAAGAAAGGTTTAGGTATGGTAGGCCTGAGAGGAGTACCATGAGAGAATATCATTTTTGGATATTTTTAAGATCTTTCATAAAATAAGAATATTTTATATCTAATCTCCAAAAACTCAAAACATTGATGGTTTTGGTGTTGATAATATTGTACTGTATCAAATATTTATCTAAATAGATCAAATATTTGTGTATAAAAATATAAGTCCACTATAAAACATCAACCTATATCCATCAACCTAGGGTCAACACTAATTTTCCAGCCAGAGAATCATCAGAACATAAGACCTAGGAATATGAATGATCTTACTCACCCGAAACCAGATTCAATACCAAACACATGAACAGAAAGTTATTCTCCATATAAGTGACCCAAGTCATAACCATAACCCTTCCAAAAAATCGATATCCCATTCCATGAATAGATTATAAAATAAAAATAATATTCTAGTGCCTCACACATATGTACACCCACAACACATGTGAACCCATCATTTCACAAATCAGCCCAGATACACTCTTACCCCGATAACTGAGCTAATATCAAAATGGAATGCATGGTGTTCTTGATTCCAATGGGTTGATGAATAACACCTGGAATTATAAAATATAAGGATGGGAATGATTTTCCCACATAACCGGTAGAAGAATCATATACAAGTAATTTGGATGAATAAAAAAATTCCACAAAGAGAATAGTAGGAGAAGTCAAACATGTATATAAACCAATGTAAAACCAAAAGCACTAGAATGAACAAGATAAAATAGACCAAGTCCAAACAGAAACTCCACTCAAAGTGCACATGATTAACAACTAGTGCTTCCTAGTGGTACATTCCCCTTTCTCAATCCTAGAATGAGGAACTCTATAAATTCCCAAGGGAAATGGTATGGTGTGAGAAAAAATAACAGAAGGGTCTCATCGAGTATTCCATATAAGATACCATCAATAAATAAAGAAAATTATTACTTCAATATAAAATAAAACCGATATGAATGTATAAGTTCTCATTTAAAACGAGATATCCTTTTCATTTCCGTTGATGGAAACATTTCAAACAATGTCCTAACTAAACAATGTATATTAAATAGTTTACGTAAATTCATAGCCATTGCTAAAGTAGTTTTACAAATAATTTATTATATAGAAAAATAATCATAATTTTGAAACGGGGTTATCTACTATGATGTATGCCAGTTCTAGGTTTTTGGATCCTCACACACTCATATAGAGATAATGAAAATATGCACACTTGTCCCTCTGAAACAGGACCAAGAGGACTAACTAACATCCCAATGAATATAAGATCTTCCAATATATTTATGTTAGAGTTGTAAAGAATTAATAATTTTATAGACCAATAAAAACCTGGAATTTTTTTCCCTAACAACTCACTAACTACCCAAGAATTAATGTTCTTATCAACAATCAATAATGTGAAATTTATTTCAAAATAGATTAAAATACATTTAGCCCAGTTCTAATTTCAATATGGAAATTTCTCTTTAAAAACCAAAACATGGGTTTTAAATCCACTCATTTATTTTTTATATAAATCCATACATAGGTTCTTATCAAATATTTTTGTCCCATTTTTTTTAAAAAAAAATCATACACTACTTCAAATTGCTTATTAGTTGTGCTAGTTATAGGGTTTTATCAGCACTTTAAAAGAATTGAAATTGTGAGCAATGATAAAAGGAGTTTTTTAACAACACTAATGAATGTTATTTTAATGTAATACTTTTAATGTGATTAAAAAATAATTTCTAAGGTAACAACACTTTTTTAGGGCTGTTATAGGTTGTATATTAACAGCCCTAAAAATAACTCTAAAAAATAAAGAAAAAATTATTCCTTTAATGCAATCTTGTCACCCCTTTGTCAATGCTTTCAACTACTAAATCCTCTGTCAAGTACCTCAACCCCATTATTTAGTTCTAAAATAATACAAAAAAATATATTTGTGACCATTATTTGATCCAAGGACCTCCCTTATGTGACTAAATTCAATTTACCACTATTCTATGCATATTTTGTTGTATATTTGATTAATTTTATAGTTATTTGTATACATTGTTAAATTATTAATATATTAATATCCAATTATATTTATTTAAATATATTATATATTAATATTTATTCATGTATCTTAGAATATATATATATATATATATATATATATATAATGATATGTTCATTAATACACAAACATATGTATATATAAAAATTATATATGTATATTATTGCATTTATATAAGGTATATAAAATGGATAGATTATTACATTAAATAAAATGAATTATAAATATATATCTTGTAGATTTAAAAATAATTTTTTAAGTAAATATGATTATATATGTTTTTATACAAGTGATATATATTATTAAATATAAGAAAATAGTAGTATAATTGATTATAAATAATACAACATTGTGAAAAAATGAAAAAAAAATTAAACCCTAATATCAATATGAATCTATGAAATGGGAATAAATTCAGTCTCTACTAAAAAAGTCATTATGAACCCCTTATACGAGGCTCAAAATCCATCGATTGTTAAAAAATCTTGGTACCTAGACTAAAAAATTAGTTTGGAGGCCTTTTGGGAAACGTTTGACCTAAGGAAAGTAGTGGAATGGGTCCTCCTGATTAAAATAGAGTAGAACTCATTGCTATCTTTTATTTGATATGTTGTATAGCCCAAACGGACCCCGGATCAAAATTTATTGTTATAGGATGTTCAATTTTTTGTTTTCAACTTATTTTTGATCTTTTATTAATTTATTAATTTTTATTATCATTAAATAGTTATTAAATGACCATTACATGATAATAATTATCAAATTATTAATTTAAAATTATTTTTTAATTATTTAATAAGATATTATCACTAAATATCTTAAATATATAGTAAAAAAATCCAATTTATCCTTATCTAAAACATACTTAAAATATATATTATATATATGTCAATATCTAAATACTTATATATTAATAAATAATTTTTAATGATTTTTTTTTAATTTTCCCTTTATATGTTATTTTTTACAAGAGCCGATAAAGCCCCCCCTTGAGTAGCACTTTTTTAGAAGTACTGATAACAACCCCCCTATGACATCAATTTTTATAAGAAATAACAAAGGGAACACTTTAATAATGTTTTTTGGTGCTGTTAAATAAAAATTTTAACATAACTATTTCTAGTGATGAAAAATGCGATATTTAAAGGTTATTTTAGCAAGGGTTGGTAATTCCCTATCACCGAATAAACCCTTTTTATAGTTTTGATAAATCAAATTCCAAAAAATCATCCAATTCAAATCACACCATAATTCATTGGAATTGTGGGTTTTCCCCATATTATATTCCATTTAGATTTAGATTCCAATTTTTATCAAATTAAATATTTATAATATAACTAAAAGAAATTTAATTTATGTCACCAAAATCAACGTTTATTCAATTGGATAGACATAGACGAAACCACATCCTTAATATGAAGATCTCATAAAACAACATCTACAATGAGAATTACCAATGAAGAAAAATTGAAAAGGTTATCAAGGAATCAAACCTAGATAGATGATCCAAAAAATGGAGTTTAAAACTCTCAACCAAAATAAGTTCTTAGAATCCTTTAGGAGGTGCGAAGAAGATAGTGGAATATAAGGAATATGAGAATAAATCCTACAATAGAGGAATCAAAAGATGTTCCCCATGATTTGATCAACCATGGAAAGGGTTTAAATGATCCAAAATGTATCCTTGAGAGCCCTCTCAACCTAGGAAATTGATATACAGTGAGTTAATGTCAGGTGGGGAACATATGGGGGTTTTAGTAATTTTAAAACATTTTTTAGAATAATAAAAACCTAAGTTCATGGTTAGTTGGGAAGGGCCAGGTGGTTTTTCAAACCATGTTCCCTAGCTATGCACCCCTCTAATAAGGTACCCAATTTCTACTATATGGTCACATGGTTTTTCAAACCATCCACCAACTTTGTGAGCCCCTACTGTTTTTATTTTCATGGTTTTCCATAGGTGCATGCACATTTTGGTATAACAGTGTGCCAAATGTGAAATTTACATAAAATTAGAAAATTATCAAATTACTTCTTGAAAAAACTCGATAAAAACCCCTTATGAAGAATGAAAAATATAGAGGGTTAAGGAGTACCTGAAAATATAAACATGATGTTATAACATCACCACCATTGAAACTTTTAATTATGATAAATCCCATTAAGAAGTCTTCATGTCACAATGATGAGGCCAATGATCTATCATTAGTTCCTCTCTCTCCCAAGTCTTGTGAGTATTAGAGTTGTTCTTCAATAGAACTTGAACCAAAGGTATTATCCTTCCATGAAGTACCTTGGTTTTATAATAAACTATCATAAATGGATGTTTAGTCATTGATAAATAGGTCTCAATGTTATGATCACTCTAACTCATAACATTGGATGGATCATAAAGATACTTTTTTTAGCTAAATTACATTGAATACATTATTTATCGATGTAACTATAAAAGATGTGTTAAACAGTAATCCCCATTTCCCACCTTCTCATCAACTTCAAAATGAACCAAAAACTAGGAGCAATCATTTCTTGCCTCCCAGGCTACATATGACCCAAAATAGGGGAAATTCTAAAGAAAACATGATTACCAAGTGATAATTACAACGACCAAAAATGATGATCAACATAATATTTATATCATAACTATGTAGTTATCATACTTTAATGATTTATCTAAATCTTCACTATCATCTATTAAACCATGCTTGGCCCAACCATGGAACATTCACCGATATCTGACCAACATAACAAGGATTTGGAAGGCATGCCATATAGGGCCGCAAAAAGATCGATTTTGATTTCAGACAAGTAACTACTATTATAAGAAAACTCTACCATCCCTAAATGTCCTTTCCAACCTCCACCAAAATATAGGGTAAATGAATAAATAATATTTTCAAGAATCTTTATATTACTCTATGTTTGTCCATCTAATTGTGGATGGTATGCCATACTCAAATGAACATGATATCTTAGTGCCTCCTAAAGGCCTATACCAAAAGGATATTTAAAATTGGGATCCATATCTAAGACTATAATAGATTGAACTTTGCCCAAAAGAAAAATCTCTCTCACATAGATTTTTATTAGCTCTTAAACATTGTTCATATCATGAGTGGGTATAAGGTGAACTAATTTGGTCGGCCAACTGATCATAACTGATATCACATTTGTCTTTCTATAGGTACATGGAAACCCAAACATAGAGTCCATAGATATATCATCCTTGACATGTTGTAATGTATTACAATGAGAGACAAAATTAAAAATTCTCTATCTCATACTTGGCCACTATATTCTATACTTCATATCATAGAACGTCATTATGGTTCGTGGGTGCACAACCCACTTGAAATTATGAAAATCCTCCAACCCAGTTTTTTTCACTAGAAAATGTACTACAAATGGATTAAAAAATTAATGGATACCATACATAGAGAACGATGACTCAAATATGGTATTTCCACCATAAAAAGATTTCCTAATGATATATAACTCATCATTAAGATATTTTTTTATGATGAATCATCTTGATATGAGAGAAAGAAAATTGTAAACTATTCGAAACAACCTCGTCCCTAGAATCCTGTATTCCTATATACAATTGTGTAAAGAGATCCATAAAATTATACTCTTCTAATGATTCTTTCATGGTCTAGGTCAAAGTTTTCATGATCAGAGAAACTACAATGGCATTCCCATTCTCTGAGGCATATGCAATGTCAAAATCAAAGGACTATGGGTAGTTTACTTAACACCATTACTTTAGAAGAAAATATTTTTGAGAGAATATATAACTATAGATCATTTGGTAGGAATACAATGTAAACCTTTCTGTGGAATGGAAATGTCCCCAACTCTTACTTACATGCATCATAGCTAAATGGTGAAGGTCATGGGTTGGGTATTTCATCTTGTTTGGCCTAAGATGTAACAACCCAACCCCAGTTACCTAGAGTCGGTGCATTATTACATAACATTGGAATTATCACAATAGATCATGTCTCGATAGACCGATTAGTTTTGTAGCCTTGGAAATACTAGATTACATTATAAGTCTTACATTACATCATAATGTGAAAAACCACAACAACATAGCCTCCATAGTCCAAACACATATCCCCTCAGACTATCCCCACAAGTCAGTCATAAAATACTTCTTCACATCCTGGGAAAAATAAACCATTGAAAGGGGTGAGCTCAGATGCTCAGTAAGGATAACAATATAGCGGAAACATTCATAAATAATCATAAGCATTTAAGGCAATTTATAACTAAAACAAAAGCCTTTTAAACATTAACTTCAGCATAATATGGAAAAAATAAAATAAAATAATTCGATTTACATATTCACATGGGTATTCTACTAGTCAAATAATCACATGAAATATCAATAACCACTTTCATAATGATGGAATGCATAATTCTAGACTATCATACCCACATAGTCAAGGCCTTGTGCCAAGACACTAGTTTGTCTCATGATACCTGCTGATGCATCAAGGATCCATAGCAGGCTCCACTCATCACTTACAATGTCCAATGCATTCCTCATATGAAAAGGTTGTAACATAACATAAACATTTGAATTAAATCTATCATACATAATTTCAATACTTCATCCACAAACCATGAATGGTATAAAAATAGCACACCCATAGTCAAACATAACTCATTCAATACAATATGAAAGATTTTATTGTAACAGATTAACCTCAATCAAGAATAATGAATGATATTTACATAGATGAAAATAATCATCCAAACTATTTTAGAGAAATATCTCCCTTTTTCTTAAAAACATTTAAAAGTCACACTATTTGTCAAGAAGCCATTTAAAAATTGATTTTTGAATCAAAGTCTCTCAGAACACTTTGAAACTTTTAAAATAATTTTAATTTTAAAACATTAATTTCCATATAAATAAAACCTTAAAACCATTTTAAAAACTAGGAAATTAATGAGAAAGATTTAGAATAATAAATAATTAAAACATTTAAAATGATATAGTAGTTTGAGATCCTAACCAAAAGAGAGACACTTGAAAATAAATAGTTGATGTTATAAAAAATTATAATATCATGAGAATAAAGGGATCCATGATATACGGCGTCATAGTATATTATATACACCATATAAAAGTGATCTGGTGTATAACAACAAAGAAGTCTCAATGGAATGTAAATTGAGATGAAATATCTTATAAAGACCATATACTTAGGTTAAGGATAAATAAATGACATAATTAGGTGTGAAAATTATAAATTCACTCAATATGATTGGATATTCAGTGTAAATCAATCAATGGAAATTCACACATATTCTTGTAAAAAACACAAATTAATTGGGTGTTTAACTCAATAAATCGAGATTGATTTAAAATTACTCTTATAAATTTCATATCGATGACTTGAGAATTTATCAGTGGAGTGATTATGTGTATCAAAATTATATCCATAGAAAGGCGAGTGGAAATTATGATATAAGAAAATGAATAGTGATTCCACACAAAATCATGAAGTAAAATAATAAATGAAGTATGTGTAAGGACGAATGAGAGGAAATTGAAATTTTAAATTACCTTATCAATTTGGTAAATTACAAAACATACCCCCATGAAATAATGATCGTAAAATGATTATTTAAATATACATAAATTAATGTATATTACACAATGAATGCAATGATGGGTATTACACACACCACATGCAATAAATAAGTGGTGAACAATGGAAATCCCAGGGAATTAAAAGTGTGATAAGAAACCCCTTACTCTTTACTTTTTTCCTGGTTCTAGGTTAGGTTGACCTCTTTATAATTGTGAAATAATTGTTATTAAATTATAAAAGAACCATATACATTAATATGATATCATATATGATCTTTTAACATTGCTTTGTTAATATTATCTTAGTATTATCAATGTTTCGGGTGTTAACAGATTCAATTTCCTTTATAATATTTATTATGTGAGTCATATTAGTTATGGATGGGATGTATCTTATTCATATATAGAATTATATCAAGTCTTTAAACATTATTTTTCATCATCTAATGAAAATTATTCCTAAATGGATATGATGGGGAATGAATCTCATCGTGTTCGTGGAGATGGTAATCCGTACGTACGCACGAGTGACTATATCAGACTTTTGTTATTAAAATAATATATAATTGGATGATATACCATATATTGAGAATAATTAACATGTTATATTTATTAATTACATCAATTAAACATCATTATTTTACCCATCCAAATAATAATGTATTGAATAACAATTACACCACGACGTGGAGACGGTAAGCCGTACGTACGCACGTATGGTGACATGTCATTCAAAGGATGGATATAATAATGAATTTACTTGTAACATATTTATAATAATATCATAGTATATAGAATATACTATAGTTATTATTTTATAATGGAAACAACAAAGAGAAAGGAAGTGTAAGAAGAAAGGAACTTGAAAGAGGTGGTGAGATATTTACCTCTTCTTTGTGTTCTTCCTTTTGATTTGATCAAAAGGACTCTTTGGGATAGCTTTATGACCAAAGGAAGGACTATAGGATGAATGAAAGACAGTTGAGAGGGTATTTGGGTAGAGGTTGGCCAAGCCAAATGGCTTTGAAGGTGTTAATTAGAGAGAAGGGGGAGTTCCCTTGTATTAGAGGGGTGAGGGGAACCTTTGGAAAAGATATAGACGTTATTTTATAATAAAATAATTATCGGTTTATAATGGAACATAAATAGATTCTTTAAAGGATAATTTGGGTATGGGTCAAAAAACACTCAAACAATAGGTTTTATAAAGGTTTGGGTCACTATATCAATTTTATCTTTTAGATTTAACTCTTAGTTAAATAGTATGACATTTACCGTATCTCATTGTATTTTTATATTATATGGTTAATAAACATACTATATACTTTCAAGAGACTCCAAATGGTTCATTAATGATACAACTATCATTATATAAGTCTTTTGGCTGAACCATAGAGTTTTATGATTATAATATCAATTAATAATATAATTTTTGTTTTAAAAACTCTTTTATTTCAATTTTGACAATATTTGGTATTTTGTTTTTTCTAAATTCATAACAGCATTATTACTTAGAAAAAAAATTATATAACCTTCCCTAATATGTCATATTAACTTATAAAAAGTATTGGAATTCATAAAAAGTCTCAAATTACATTTATTTGGATATTTATAATATCAATTATTTAAATATTTCATTAATTATGTAATTACTGTATCATCATTGTGTCAAAAATAAATTAAATTATGTAATGTATAAAAAATATAAATAAAATACCATTATTTAGGAAATCTTTTTATCTATATAATGAATTTTTATAGTCGAATTTTTCTTATGTTTATCCCTATATTAAAAATTATTTAGTTATTAAACATTGATTTTAACTCTTTTAACTCTTCCTTAAATAAAATAATAATCAATGTCCTAATCTAATACAAGTTGACCAAAAAGGTTCATATTTTATTTATAAGGTTGAATTTGGTCGAATTATACTTATCCAATAGATTTATGACATGTGTTAGGGTAATAATAATAACAGTTTTACCCTTAATTACCCTATTTTCTTTTAACCATGGTAAATAAAAGTTCAATGTTACTATTCACCAAAATTTATTTTTATCTTATTGAACCACATTTTACAACATAATATTAACAATTTCTCTTGTATTTTCTAAATTTAACTCATAGATGCAGTAAAATTATGTTTTATGTTAATCTGCAAATTCTCCTAGGAGGTAAGTAGAAGACGGTGAAAAGTTCAATAATATATATAAATTTTTTTATAATTTTTATAAACTGAATCCAATGAAATACATTGAAAATATATAGTTATTATGTATCTATTTCGACCAAAAATAAATTTAAATAAAATAAATAATTATTTAAAAAAAATTTGTTTTAGACTATAACTCAGTGTTTTTTCATTATTCATCAAAAATTGAAAGTTTTCTGAAAAATACCGAAAATACACCCTAGGCTAATTTCTTTATATTAAATTCAAAAATGAAGTCCATTTTGATAGATAAAACTTATAAAATTTCAAAAAGTGGGTATTACTATTCATAACAGCTAGTTTGATTGGTTGTGGTGTGTTAGAACTCGATGTTGCATACAACACACGCTACTGTATTATTAAATGAGAAATGTACTCTGGAAGCTTGGGGTGTTACATTATCCCCACCTTCAATAAATTGCATCCTCGCCATTTTAAATTGTTCTTCCAAAAAAAAAGGTTGAAAATACCTTTATTAGAAATAGGGTTAATAAAATTTAGTTTTAATAAGAGGGAAAGGGAAATGAGAAAGTCAACACCAAATTAGGGTTTTGAATAGGAGAACATTGGTGGAAATTATAGACACCTAATTAGAGGAAAAATGTAAATATTTATAGGGAGTGATTGAGGTCATCAATCACAAACAAGTGTCAAATTGAGGGCTTCAAATCCATCAATCTAGGATGATTTAAAATATCATCAGTTCAACAAAATATAAGGTGTTAGGATAAAATATTTTTGGTTTTAATATCTCTTCCATAAAGTTTAAGAATTAATCTATTCATAGAATAAGAGAAATATATATATATATATATATATACATTACAAGTAGAGTTTCATCTTTCAACTAAAAACTATCAAAAACTCAGCTTTCACTCCAAAAGATAATAGAACCCAAAAATTATTATATTAATATAAATCTGATAAGGTTTAAAATATTAACACACACCATTTAAATGAATAAAAATATTTCGTAATAACTAGGGACTTCCTGTAGGCTAGTGGTTGGAAATAAATTCCTGTCACACTATGGTTGTGGGTTCAATTCTTGTAACATTGTCTGACATGATGGGTTATCGCCCGACCTTCAGGTTGTCCTTTTTAAAAAATAATCATAAGAAATGTTTTAACCTTAAACAATACCATCCAAAGTTCATCTTAATCCATTCCAACCTTTATAGTTATCTAAAATAACTCTGTCTGGACTCTCTATAAAAGGTATCTAAATTCCAAAATCATTTGTAACATCAGATTCCCCAAACAAAGTAAAGTTTCTCTTATTGTCACATACTGAAAATATAATTACCTTAGTCATATTAAATTCTTAATTAAAACTACAAGTACTGTAGTACAATCCATATATATATCACGTTATTCTTCTTAACCAGAATATAATCCTTGAGTTCAAAAACAAAAATACATTAATTATTACACTTCAACAATAGTAACTACATAATATTGGCCGTAATCCCTTGGCATTTTCTGAGGTAAGTTTCCTTGTCACATAGGGAATTAATTTGTATAATTCCCCATTTCTCTACAATTGTAGCATTCAACATTAACAGAATCATTCTTCCCATTGCAATCACAAGCATGGTGGACTTTTCACCACACTTGTAACAAACACACATTTCTTTTAGGAAAGAAACGATGTGTTTCTTCCCACATTTATCACATAATGGAAAATAATTCTTTCCCTTTTTCCTTTTATCTATCTCTTGCTCCACCGTTCTGTTCTTCTCCTGCTTTAAATTATTGTCATAAGATTTATGGAATTCTTTTTCTATCTTGATAGCACATGAGACTATATCTTCATATGATAAGAAGGATTTTGATTCTAATTCTCAACCGAGAAATGGTTTTAAGCCATCAAATAAAAAGCCACTAATACTTCTTGGGTTATGTATATAATCTACAGTATGCATTTCTAACCTTGTAAAGTTAGCTTTATACTTTGCGACATTATCATCCTCCTTTTTCATTAGACTCAGAAATTGTCTTTCCATATCTACTCGATGGTCATGAGGAAAGTATTTTTCTATGAAAATTTCATTAAACTCCATAAATTCCATATTTGATACTCCCTCATTTTCCATTGTGTTTTGAATCAATGACTACTATTGATCAACATCTCCAGGGAGGCGGTAAACTGCCATGGAAACTTTTTCACTTTCGCTACTCCCCAAGGTGTGGAATATTTTCTCTAAGGAATTTATCCATTTCTCAACTACTGGTGGATTTTTACCCCCATTTAATTTTGGTGGTTGTTGCCTCATGAAGATATATAACATTGATCCTCCACACTGTGGATCAGGGTGCTCCATATGGGTAAGGTTATTATTCATAACCTGAGTCAGTTGTCCCTGTATGGTGATAAGATGATCAACACCAGTTGTATCACCATCTCCACTATAATTATCTTGAGTAGGAGGTAAATCCCTACATGGAGTGCATGCATTGATATGGTTTCCATTCCATCCACTAGGCACCATTTCAAAACAATGGCATAACATAGATCAGTTTATGAATCAAAATACATAATTCCAAACTTGTAAAACAGTTAACATAAATTGAACCATTTATGGATATAATACATAATGATAAAACTATTTTCATTGAAGAATTATATACTCATAAACCCTTCATAATGGTTTGTAAATAGAATGAGAATTATCTTAAGCACATCTCCCAGGATTGTCATCGCCAAGAGTGCAACAAGGCCCGTTGTCGTGCACCAGTTCCCATTCGAGTAAAGCTCAAAGTGGTGTTTTCAGGTTTTACCCATAGGTATATTTGTGCTAGAGATAACTCTACCTACTCATATCTTGACAGGGTTGAATTTCTTGGAAAACTCACAAAATCTCTACAATACCAAAATTCTATGAAGTTCTTCTATACTAATCCTCAATGTTAATCTTAGGGATATGTTCTCTATTCAGATTTTATCTAAATATAGCTTCCAAGGTTTGTACTAAACTTCCTATGTTACCAACTGTAACGCCCTAACCCTAGTTTCCTAGAGATGGTGCATTATTAAATAATATTGGCATGATCAGAATAGATCAAGTCTCAAAATACCGATTAGTTTAGTAGCATTGGAAACACTAGAAACATTCATAAGTCTTACATTACATCATAATGTTAAAAACTACAACAACATAGTCTCCATAGTCCACACTCATATCCCCTCAGACTATCCATGCAGGTCAGTCATAAAATACTTCTTCACATCCTGGGAAAAATAAAATGTAGAAAGGGGTGAGCTCAAATGCTCAGTAAGGATAAAAATATAACGGAAACTTTCATAAATAAGCATAAACAGTTAATGCAATGTATAATTTAAAAAATACATATAAACATGAACTTCAACATAATATGGAAAAAATAAAATGAAATAATTCAATTTACTTATTCACATGGCTATTTTACTAGTCTAATAATCACATGCAATATCAATGATCATTTTTTAATTATGTAATGCATAATGCCAAACTATCATAACCACATAGTCAAGGCCTTGTGCCAAGACTACAAATTAGATGTTGTTACAGCCTTGTGCCAAGACACTAGTTTTTCTCATGAGACCTACCGATGTAGCAAGGAGCTATATCATGCTCCACTCATCACTTACTAAGTCCAGTACATTCCTCTTATGAAATGTATAAAACATAACATAATTATTTATATTAAAACTATCATACGAAATGTCAATACTTTATCCACAAACCATGAATAATATAATAATACCACATCCACAGTAAAACATAACTCATTCAATACAATATTTAAGATTTTATTGTAACAGATTATCCTCAATTGATAATATTGAAGGATATTTTCATAGATGAAAATAATCATCCAAACTATTTGAGAGAAATATCCCCCTTTTTCTTCAAAACTTTTAAAAGTCACACTATTTGTCAAGAATCCGTTTAAAAATAGATATTTTAATCAAGTGTCCCATAACACTTTGAAACTTTTAATGTGAATTTTATTTTTAAAACATTAATGTTCATATAAATAAAACATTAAAACCATTTTAAAAACATGGACATTAATGAGAAAGATTTAGAATAATAAATCTTTAAAAAATTTAAAATGATATATTAGTTATAGTTCCTATCCAAAAGAGTGATACTTGAATAAAAATAATTTAGGTAATCAAAACATTATAATATCTTGATAATAAAGGGATCCCTGATATAATATTTCAATGTACATTATATACACCATATAAAAGTGATTTGGTGTATAACAACAAATAAGTATCAAAGGAATGTAAATTGAGATGAAATATCTATTAAAGACTGTATCCTTAGGTTAAGGATAAATCAACTACATAATTATGTGTGAAAAATATAAATACACACAATATGATTGGATATTCAGTGTAAATCAATCAGAGTACATTCACACATATTCCTTTAAATACAACACTAATGAATTGGATGATTAACTCAATAAATGGATATTGAGTTAAAATAACCCTATCAAGTTCATATCGATGACTTGAGAATTTATAAATGGATTGATTATGTGTATCAAAATTATATCCAACGAAAGGGGAGTGGATATTATGATATAAGAAAATGAATAGTCATTCCAAACACAATCTTGGAGTAAAATAATCAATGAAGTATGCATAATGCCGAATGAGTGGAAATTGAAATTTTGAAATCCCTTATCAATTTGGTAACTTACAAAACATAAAACCATGAAATAAGGATCATACAATTATGATTTAAATACCCTTAAATTTAAGTATATTACACAATGAATACAGTCATGGGTCGTACACACACTACATGCAATAAATACCCTTAAATTTAAGTATATTACACAATGAATACAATTATGATCTTTTAACAATGCTTTGTTAATAATATCTTAGTATTATCATCGTTTTGGGTGTTAATGGATTCGTTTTACTTTATATTATATGTTATGTGTGTTATATTTGTTATGGATGTGATGTATCTTATTCATATACATAATGATATCAAGTCATTAAACATTTTTTTTAATCATCTAAAGAAAATTAGTCTTAAATGGATACGATGGGGAATTAATCTCATTGTTTTCGTGGAGACGGTAATCCGTATGTATGCACGAGCGATAATATCATTATTTTGTCATTAAAATAATATATAATTGGATGGTATATCATATATACAGAATCATTATAATGTTATATTTATTATTTACATAAATTACACATCATTATTATACCCATCCAAATAACAATGTATTGAATTATAATTACACCACGACGTGGAGACGGTAAGCAGTATGTACGCACATATGGTGACATGTCATTCAATGGATAGATAGAATAATGAATTTGGTTGTTCCATATTTATAATAACATCAAAAATACTGAAGACATTGGAGTTATTATTTTATAATGGAAACAACAAAGAGAAAGGAAGTGGAAGAATAATGGAACTTGAAAGAGGTGGTAAGATATTTACCTCTTCTTCGGGTTCTTCCTTTTGATTTGATCAAAATGACTCTATAGGTTGGCATTCTGACCAACAGAAGGAATATTGGATAAAGGGAGGAAATTTGGGATGGTATTTTGGTAGAGGTTGGCCGAGCTAAATGGCTTTGATGGTGTGAATTAGAGAGAAGGGGGAGTTCCCTTTTATAAGAGGGATGAGGGGCACCATAGGAAAATATAGAAATATTATTTTATAATAAAATAATTTTAGGTTTCTAATGTCTCAAAAATATATTATTTAAAGTATAAGGTGGTAATGTGTCGAAAACCACTCTACCAATAGGTTTTAGAAAGTTTTGGGTCACTATATTATGTTTATCTTTTAGTTTTAACTCTTAGTCAAAATTCGTGACATTTACCATGTCTCTTTGTATTTTTATATTATATGGTTAATAAACATACTATATATATCCAAGAGAACCCCAAATGGTTCATTAATTATACAAATATCATTATATAAGTCTTTTGGAAGATCCTTAGATTTTTAGGAATAGAATATCAATTAATAATATAATATTGTTTTTAAAAACTATTTTATGTCAATTTTGACACTATTTGGTATTTTGTTTTGGCTAAATTCCTAAAAGTATTATTACTTCGGAAACAATTAATCTAACCAACCCAAATATGTCATATTAACCTAAAAAATTAGTGGAATTCATAAAAAGTCATAAATTACATTTATTTGGATATTTATAATATCAATTATTTTAATATTTCATTAATTAGGTAATTACTGCATCATCATTGCGTCATAGATAAAGTAAATTATATAATGTCTAAAAAATATAAATAAAATACCATTATGTAGGAAATTTTTTATCTTTATAATGGATATTTATAGTCCAATTTAGCTTATGTTTAGTCCTATATTAAAAATGATTTACTTATTAAACTTTGATTTTAACTCTTGTAACTCTTCTTTAAATAAAATAATAATAAATGTCATAATCTAATCCAAGTAGAACAAATAGGTTCAAATTTCATTCCTATGGTTGGTATTGCTTGAATTATACTTATCCCATAGAATTAGGACTTGTGTTAGGGTAATAATAATATCATTTTACCCTTAATTACCTTATTTACTTTTAACCATAGTAAATAAAAGTAAAAAGTTACTATTCTCCAAAAAAAATTTATCTTATTGAACCACATTTTACTCCTTAATATTAATTGTGCCTCTCGGATTTTTCAAATTCAACTCACAGAAGTGGTAAAATTATGTTTTATGTGAATTTGATAATTCTCCAAGGAGGTGGGTAAAAGACGGTGAAAAGTTCAATAAAATATTTTATATCTAAAATTATTATAAACTGAATCCAATGAATATCATTGAACTTATATAGGTATTATATATATATTTTGACCTAAAATAAATTTAAATAAACTAAATATTTATTTTAATAAAAACTTGGTTTTAAACTATAACTCAGTGTTTTTTCCCTATTCACCAAAAATAGAATGTTTTCAGAAAAATACCAAACATTCTCCACAAGATAATTTCGATATTCAAAATCCAAAAAATGAATTCTGTTTTGAAGGATAATATTTTTAAAATTTCAAACAGTGTGTAATACTATTCATAATGGAATGTTTGATTGGTAGTGGTGTGTTAGAAATCGAAGTTGCGTACAACACACGCTACTGTATTATTCCAAGAGAAGCGTACCGTGGAAGTTTGGGATGTTACATAAGATGTAAAGATCTATAAAAAACATCTTGATCACCATATATAAGAACAAAACCCAAACCCTAAACTTATGCATCATAGAAGACCAGAGAGACCTAGATGACCTCTGGAAGAGTCAAAACTGGAACAGTAGTCAACAGTTATTTCATATGAACAAAATAACTCTAAAACTTATTATACCATACAATCATCACCCCTTCTATGTGAGAGAAGTCATAAAAGTAGTCTATATTCAGAAGTCATTTAAATCTATGTTGTAATAACCAACTGAAAAAATGATTCTCTATATCTCAGAAATATTACAATGTTTCTCACATGTCATAAAAGCTTCCACCTTCTAAGGATCAACTGGTATACCATGTTCCGGCACCACGTGTCCCATGAACATCACATCCGAAATCAAGATATCATTTTTTTAATAACATGGAATAAAGTCAGTGATTTCTCAACAATTCCAAAACTGCTCACAATTGAAACACATGATCTTCAATGGATAGAGTAAACAATGTTTTAATCCATAATTTACAGCACAAATGTATCAAGATACTAATGGATAATACTATTAACTAAATCCATAATGTTTGTAGGATCTTTGGTTAGACGAAATGGATTGACATGGTGATCATAATGCTCATTCCTTCTCTAGAAGGTAGTTTTTTAAATTTAAAATTCATTTATTATCAATTGGTTATAACCAAATAAAATATTAATCATCAAAAACCACATCACCAATTTATACTGGTCAAACATATCATCAATCCATGGGAAAAAGTACCTTTTCATTACCATAACACAATTTAATTTTCATTAATACACACTTTGTTCAAGTGAACCATTATTTTTCTTACTGAATATAATATTTTCCACCCAAGGTGACACTATAGGTTGTGTGATGTTATTATCTAAATGTTTACCATCTAATTCTACAACTATTTCATTTCAGCTAGTGCAATGCAGTAATAAGGAATAAATATTGGCTGAGTACCTGGTATGAAATCAGTAAAAAACTATACCTCCCTTACTATTCAAAAAACAATGGAGTCAGAAGGAAAAATTATTTCAAACTCAATGAAAATTTGATGGATATCACAATACAATGATTACTAATCCAAATAAATAGACACAAACGATTGCAATTTACACAACTCTGGATAAGAAGGTCTGGCTCTGCTCGACCTTGGGTATCATTCTCCTTGAACGATGAATAACACTCCATCAGATGTAGTAAAGGAGACCCACCAAGATAACACTCAATTTGGGAATTATTAATAATAACAAAGTTTATCTTAAAAATGATATAAATAGGTTTCATCTTGATATCCATAAAACTATAAAAAACTCAATATCTGATAGTGAGAAAACACAAATTGGATAAGAGAAACCCAGCACAATCATTGTTCTTAGGGGTATAGTAATATCATTCACACAAGATAAAATATCCATAAGTAGGTTTATCAAATTCAAAACACAAGTCAAAATGAGAAAATGAGATTAACTAGTATTTAATAAAGGAAAATCTAAAGGAAAATCTATAGTGATGGTACCTGTCACATTAAATGGACCCATATCTTCTTCTTCTAGAGACACTTCTACTGCATGAAGAATCTTTATTCTAGATTCATATGGTTGTAACCCCTTTGTTTTCAAAGAATCATATTTCACCACATCACTTTTTGGTTTTGGAGATCTTGTGCCTCTACATGAGCCAAAATAGACATGAAAAAACTTCTAAAACTGATTTTAGCATCTAGAGGAGCCACATATCTTAGGATCCTTGGTGAACACCTTTTATAATTACCAGGATTTCCACAATAGTAGAAAATCAAAGGCCTCTTCCAGACATTACAAGAGTTCTAGAAGAACCCTACTGTTGAGAACCACTATGAGACTCATCACACTCTATATTTTCTTTTTATGGAACTCACAAATATTCCATTGGGAGAAAAGAAAACCCCCACTAACCCTTACTTACTAGCCTTTTCCATCCCACCCATTAACTTTCTGTCCAATACATATGCATATGAAGGGATAATTATAATGAAAACCTGAGAACAAATATCTGTGAAAAGTTCCATCTTGAGCCACCAAATCTTCATATTCTCATTCGATATAATCTCATGAAAAAATCATAGAATCTCAGTAAATTTATTTTCATATGCCATCACGATAATGATAGCCTGCTCGAGTTTCAAAAAACTATATAGCCTTGGAAAATACCATCATATCTAAATAGGATTGTTTGGAGAAGATTTATTTAATGCACTTCCACTCAAAGCACCCATCCTTCATCTCTATCACCATCATTTCCCACCATCCCATGATTGGTCTCTCTAGAATGAATGTAGAACATTTAACCTTGAATGAATTAGGCTTCTCAAATAACATGAAATTTTAACACTCCACAAACAATCCTCATCCTATTTAAAATACTTTGATACTTGGAACACTAGTGGATTTGGGGATGGGTTTCCATGATAATGAATCTTAAATTCATCCCTCTAAGGTTACATAGATGGTGTTTGATCAAGAATTGGTGTATGTGTATATCCTAGTGCATGGAAAGGATACATTATAACCTAAACAATATTATATTCCATGAGATGATTTTATCATTTTGGTTCATCAAAAACATCCTTGATGATCCTATTCACACATCTTATCGGAGGCATGATGCTACAAAAAATCATTAGACAACACTAAATCCTTCAGAATATTGTTTAGAAAATCACTCAAAAAAGATCAATAGGTAAATTAATCCCATTAGATAGGTAATTATTATTTGGATTTCAACCATTACAAATAAAAATAATGTAAAATACAAGAATTAATCCTCCGGATTCTTCTCCCTTACTACCCTTGCAGACATAACATTCATTACGGTGACAGTTGGCTTGATACTTACTCATAAATACCTCATATGTCCTGAAAAGATTCCAAAAAACCAGATACTGACATCAAGGAATTATTCTTAACCTTCCTTTGACAACACGTTATCATGAACCAGACCAAATAGCCTTGTACCCTAATATCCAAGGCGATCCCAACATGGCTGGAGAGGCCTCCATGATCACCATGGTTTTGAAACTAAAACCCTGAATTTTACAAGACAATGGTGGGAATGCTTTTTCCATAAAAACAATGGAATAAGAAAAATACAATTTATTTGTAACACCCCCAACAATCCATGATACGCTTCTCTTTGAAAAATACAATAGCGTGTGTTGTGCACAACATCGAGTTCTAACACACCACAACCAATCAAACTAGCCGTTATGAAAAGTAATACCCAATTTTTAAAATTATATAAATTTTATCTTTTAAAATGGACTTTATTTTTGGATTTAGAATATCGAAATTAGCCATGGCTGACTTTTTGGTATTTTTCTGAGAACTTCCAATTTTTTATTAATAGTTAAAAATACTAAATTTTATTAAAAAAATATTTTTCAATAAAAAGAATTTATTGTGATAAATTATACTATTGAGTGGTTTTAAAGTATAATTAGAATATATATTTACCATTTAGTCCAATTTTGGTCATTGGGCGTAATTTCACATTTATACTGGATATAAAAAAGTGTCAATCATTTGATATTTATTATTTCTTAAAAACATGCTTTTTGTTTTAACAACAGGAATTAATTTTAAATTAATTTCTTCCACTTTGATTATTTGAATTTTGAAAAACGGATTTCATATTTAGAATCATGAGATCCAAATTGTGTAAACAGTGAACTTTTATTTTTATACATTTTGAATAATTACTCCGGTAAATATTTTATTTACCATGGTTAAAGGGTAAATCCGTTAAAGAAGGGTATAAAATAATTTTATAATAACATTAAATTACCATAACAAATTCCCTAAGCCAATTAGATGATTAATTTCCAACCATGGTCATCCTTTTTTCGATTTTGGGATGCCATGGGGCCACTTGTATGTTGTAATGACACTTTATATTAATTAAGTGAAAGTAAATACAAAAATGACATAAGCATATATCTTTTAGTAAATCAATTTTTACATAGGGGTATATATGTTATCTCTTAGACTATAAATATTCATTAAAAAGATCTAAATATTTAATACCAAATGGTATTTTATTGATAATTTTTAGAAAATGAATAATTAAATTTAATTATGATACAATGATGATGTAGAATTTTCCTTATTAATTAAAGAATCAAATAAATCGTATTATAAATAATAAAATTAATATAATTTGAATGTTTTAATTCCATAAAATAATTTTATAAGATAATATGAAATTTATTATTGATTAAATGAATTTATTTATAATTAAAAATTTTGTTAGGACTTTATCAAAAATCAATTATTAAATAGTGTCAAAATTGACATAAAGGAGTATTTAAAACAAATATTATATTATTAATTGATATAATATTCCTAAAAACTTTTTTTTGCCAAATGACTTATATAAGGTAATATATATTAAAAATTAACCACTTTGGGTTCTCATGAAAGGTAATAGTATGTTTATTAACCATATAATATAAAAATACAAAGAGACATGGTAATGTCATACTATTTAACTAAGAGTTAAATATAGATGATAAAGTTAATATAGTGACCCAAACCTATCTAAAATCTGTTTTTAAAAAGGATTTAGACCAATCCCTACCTTGGAATTGAAATAAGTCACTTTGGGTCCATTATTAACCGAATATAAATTCATTATAAAATAATATTTTATGTTTTTTCTAAGGTGCCCATCAACCCTCTTATAAAAGGGAACTCCCCCTTCTCTCAAATTCATACCATAAAATCCATTTGGATCGGCCAAACCCTGCCAAAATATCCTCTGAACTTCCCTCACTTAATACTATAGGCCTTCCTTTAGTCATAAAGCCTACTTAATGATCCCTTTTGATCAAATCAAAATAAAGAACCCGGAGAAGAGGTAAAAATCTCACCACCTCTTTCAAGTTCCTTTCTTCTTCCACTTCAATTTTCTTTGTTGTTTCCATTCTTAAATAATAAACCCAGTATATTATATAAACTGTGATGTTATTATAAATATGGTACAACCAAATTAATTATTCTATCCATCCCTTGATTGGCATGTCACCATGCATGTGTACGTACGACTTATCGTCTCCACGTCGTGGTGTAATTCTTATTCAATACATTATTATTCGGATGGGTATAATAATGATGTGTAATTAATGTAAATAATAAATATAAAAATGATAATTATTCTTTATATATGATAAACCATGAAGTTATATATTATTTTAATATCAAAATAATGATATTGTCGATCTTGCGTACGTACGGACTACCGTCTCCACGAACGCATTGAGATTCATTACCCATCGTATCCATTCAAGACTAATTTTCATTTGATGATAAAAAATAATGATTAAGGTCTTGATTTCATTCAGGAAATGAATAATATAAGACCTATGGATAAAAAACACGGCTTATGTAATAAAACATATAAAAGAAAACGAGTAAGTGAACACCCAAAACTACAATAATACTAAAATATTTTTAACAAAGAAATATTAAAAGATCATATATGATATCATATTTATGTATATGATTCATGTATAATTTATTAAATATTATTTAACTATTATAAAGGTGGGTAACCTACCCTTGACCATGTAATAGTTCAAGGTAAGGGTTAATTCTACAATCTCTTCATTATCTGAGGTTGTTTATAAGTAATTATCTACTGGGATCTCTTTGTCGTCCACATCTATGTTTCTCAGAAATGTATTTCAAATAATTCTTAATATTTTATAGAATATTGGATAAAGTCATTTATACCATTTTTTGACTTTTTTTAAGATGTTTATAAAGGAATCTTTCCGTTGTTTCCCAAACAAGGTTCTTTTTAACCTTTTCGAAAAAATGAAGGTAGGAATGTCTTTTTATAACTTATACGGCGGGTGTGGCTATTTTCCATCATTATAAAATCATCGAAGCATCCCTTACAAACTTATAATAATATTTTTAAATTAAATTTTTTCTCTTATAATTATGTTACTTTTAAATGATTGCAAAAAAGGAGATATTTCTCTCAAATAGTTTTGATTTCATCTATGTCAACATCCTTTGATTGATTTTAAGCTTATTTGATGTTGATTTATTATGACACAAAACTTCCATATTGTATTGAAGGTTTTGTGAGATGTTTGATTTTGGATGTTTTATTTTTATACCATTCATGGTTAATAGAAAAAGTATTGATATTTCTTATACTAGTTTTAATACGAATGTTTATGTTATGTTTAAACATGTTCATATGAGGAATTCATTGGACTTAGTAAGTGATGGGTGGAGCCCGCAATAGCTCTTCGATGCATCAGTAGGTCTCATGTGGCAAACTATTGTCTTGGCATAAGTCCTTGAAGAAATATTATTTGTAGTCTTGGCACAAGGTCTTGACTATGTGGCTATGTTGGTCTGGCATTATGCATTCCATCATTATGAATGTGGTTATTGATATTTCATATGATAATTTGACTAGTAGAATATCCATGTCAATATTTTAATGGAATTATTTCATTTAATTTTTTCCATATTATGCTGAAGATAATGTTTAAAAGGCTTTTGTTTTAGTTATACATTGCCTTAAATGTTTATGATTATTTATGAAAGTTTCTCTATATTGTTATCTCTACTGAGCATCTGAGCTCACCCCTTTCTATGTTTTATTTTTCCCAGAATGTGAAGAAGTATTTTATGACTAACCTATAGGTATAGTCTGAGGGGATATGAAAGTGAACTATGGAGTCTATGTTGTTGTAGTTTTTCACATTACGATATAATGTAAGACTTATGAATGTATCTAGTGTTTCCAAGGCTACTAAACTAATCGGTCTTTAAAGACGTGATCTTATGTGATCATGCCAATGTTATATAATAATGAACCAACTCTGGGTAACTTAGGTCAGGGAATTACAGTTGGAATCAGGGAAAGTTTAGTACAAACCATGGATGCTAGATTTAGATAAACTCTGATTAGAGAACATAGAACTAAGATGGACTTTGAGGTTTACAATAGAAGATCCTCCTAGAATTTTGGTATTGTAGATATTTTGTGAGTTTCCTGAGAAATACATCCCTGTCTAGATACGAGCTGGTATAGATGGCTCTGGCACAGATGTACCTAGGGGTAAAACACGAAAACACCACTTTGAGCTTCACTTGAACGAGAACTGGTGCACGACAACGAGCCTTGCTTTACTCTTGGTTATGACACTCCCATGGGATATGCTTAAGATAATTATCATATTATTTACAAACCATTAAGAAGGGTTTATGGGTATATACTATCTCAAAGAGAACCTTTTAATGATTATATATTATATCCATAAATTGTTCAATTTATGTTAAGTGTTTTACAAATTTGGAATTATGTATTTTGATTCATAAACTAATCTAGTTTATGAAATTGTTTAGAAAAGGCACCTAGTTGAAGGAATGGAAACCATATCAATGTATACACTCCATGTAGGGATTTCCATCCTGCTCAAGATAATTATAGTGGAGTTGGTGATGCAACTGGTGCTAATCATATTATCACCATACTAGGACAACTCACTCAGGTTATGAATAATAACCATACCCGTATGGAGCACCCTGATCCGCAGTGTGAAGGATCAATGATAGATCGCTTCATGAGGAAAAACCCATCAACATTCAATGGGGGTAAAAATTAACTAGTAGTAAAGCAATGGATAAATTACTTAGAGAAAATATTCCACGCCTTGGGGTGTAGTGAATGGGAAAATTTGTCATAGAAGTTTACAGCCTCACAAGAGATGCTGATCAATGGTGGTCACTGATTCAAAACACGAAAGAAGATGGTGAAGTATCAAATATGTAATGTAGGGAGTTTAAATAATTTTCTTTGAAAAATACTTTCCTCATGACCATCAAGAAGATATGGAAAGACAATTTATCACTGATGGAAAAGGAGGATAAGAATGTTGAAAAGTGTGATTCTAACTTTACAAGGCTAGCAAGGCATGCTGCAGATTATATACGTAACCCAAGTAGTAATATTGATCATTTATTTGACGTGTTAAAACTATTTATCCATTGAGCAGTAGCCTCAAAATCCTTCTCGCAGTACGAAGATATTGTCTCACGTGCAATCAAGACAGAAAAGGAATTCTCTAAGTCTTACGACATTAAAGAAAAGCAAGAGAAGAAGAGATCTGCTGATAACTCTGGGAATGTAAATAAGGGGAAGAGGGGAAAAGTTGAATATCCATCCTGTAGTAAATGTGAGAAGAAACACCCTGGTACTATCTTTAAGGGAATGGGAGTCTATTATAAGTGTGGCGAAAAGGCCACCGAACTCGTGATGGGAAGGGGAAGAAAGAATATACCGATGTTCAATGCTACAATTATAGGGAGATGGGAACTTATACAAATAAATTTCCTCAGCGTTAGAGGAAAATTACCTCACAAAAGGCCAAGGGATCAAATCCCAGCATATGTTATCACTACTACTGAGGTAGAAGCTCCGGAAGATGTGGTGGTAGATAATTTAATGGTTTCCTCAGGTTTAGAAAATTCTTTATTTGATTTTGGATCATCACTTTGTTCCATATCTTCTATGTTTACTATGAAAATTAGATATTTCCAATTTGATTTAACAAAGGAGTTGTCAGTTAAAACTCCTATGGGAAGTATCATCGCAACAATGTTTTATGATCTGTTCCCATTAGAGTATATAAATGTTGTTTGTCTACTGATCTCATCGTCATACCTAGGACTATGTTTGATATAATCCTCTGTATGGATTGGATTTCAGAACATGATGTGAAGATTTATTGTAAGAAGAAGGAGGTTAAGATTTTTGATGATGATGATTAGGAACACCTTATCTTCAGAGCAGAATCGTCACCACCTAATTCCTATATAGATCCACCCCTAGTAGTTCAACAAAATTCAATTATTGGGCAGGAAGGGAATGAAATAATTGTGGGTGAGGAAAGGAATGTTCAAATAGACGATGTACCAATTGTGGAAGAATATATTGATGTTTTTCCAGATGATTTACCAAGACATCCTCCGGAATGAAAAATTGAGTTTTCCATTGATTTAATTCCTAGATCAAGGCCCATATAGAAGACCCCTTATAGAATGTCAACTGTGGAATTAGTCGAACTAATTAAACAACTAGAGGAATTGAGTAACAAGGGACTTATTCACCCAAGTGTTTCTCCATGGGTATCCCCTATTCTTTTTGTTAAAAATAAAGATGGATATATGGGGTTGTGCGTTGACTATAGAGAGATCAATTCTATAACAATAAAGAACAAGTATCCCCTACCTCGCATTGATGATTTATTTGACCAAATACATGGAGCACAGTAATTCTCAAAGATTGATCTTCGATCTGGATATCATCAGTTGTGTGTGGAGAATAAAGACATTCCTAAGACAACATTTCAAACTAGGTACCAGCATTATGAGTTTACATTAATGCCTTTTGGGATGACTAATGCGCCCTCTATTTTCATGGATCTAATGAACAGAGTTTTCAAGGAATATCTTGATGACTTTGTAGTGGTATTTATTGATGATATCTTGGTATACACCAAAATCAATGGGGATCATGAAAATCACTTGCGCATTATTCTAAAGACTCTTAGAATGTATGAATTATATGGGATGTTTTGTAAGTGTGATTTATGGCTTCAAGAGATTTCTTGTCTTGGCCATATTTTCTCTAAAGATGGAATCTTCGTTGATCTTTCTAAGACCAGATCAATCCAAGAATAGCCAGCACCGAAGAGTATAACTGAGGTACACAGTTTTATTTGTTTTGCAGGTTATTATCAATGTTTCATCCTGAATTTTTTACCGATTGGCTAACCCATTAACGAAGCTGACACGTAAAGGGGTTAAATTTGTTTGAAAAAAAAGTATGAATAATTATTTGAAGAACTAAAAAGAATATTATTAAATTCCATTATATTGACTCTACCATCAGTTAATGATGGGTAAGTTATTTATAGTGATGATTAAAAGCATAAAATTTATTATTTCCTTATGCAGAATGATAGGGTTATTGCCTATACGTCAAGACAACTAAAAATTCATGGGAAAAACTATCCTACTCATGATCTTGAGTTAGTTTCTGTAATATTTTCTTTGATGATATGGAATAATTATATCTATGGTGAAAAATGTGATATATATACTAATCAAAAGAGTTTGAATTATATTTTCTCATAGAAAGAACTCAACATGTGGCAAAGGCGATGGCTTGAACTACTCAAGGATTATGATTGCATGATACACTACCACCCGGGGAAGGAAAATAAGGTGGAAGATGCTTTGAGAAGAAAGGGTCATGGAGTTTTGAACAAAATGAAAGTTGAAAGGGACACAATTTTCATGGATCTAGTAAAGTTGGATATGGGAAAAGCCATGGAAGTTGAAACATCGATACATTTTCAAATGGTTGAAAACAAATCTTTACTAGAAAGGATTAAGAGTTCTCAGACCGAGGATGAAGAATTTCAAAAGAAGATTAAAGCTGTGAATGATTGGAGATTAAGGGAATTTCTGTATGAAGATGGAATTTTGAAATTTGGGAAGAGACTTTGTGTTCCTGATATAAATGATTTAAAAGGGGAATTGTTGGATGATTCTCATATTTAAAATTTCTCTATACACCATGGGAGCACCAAAATGTATAGAGATTTGAAGGAAAATTTTTGGTGGGACAATATAGCGACCCATACTTTGCATACATGGTTAATACTTCGAAATTGAAGCATACTTATTACAACATATAACAAAATCATGAAAATACCATATAGGTATAGTGTCTTTAGAAACTGGGAAATATAAATAACTAGTTCATAATGCATCTACACTGTCTCCCATTTATTTCATCATATCTATAGTCCCTTTTCACATATCTTACTTAATAACCTTCTTCCTGACCTGGGGAAAGAAAACATACAAAAGGGTGAGCTCAAATTCTCAGTAAGGGTAAACAAAAAAATATCAATCACATCATATTCATAAAAACATAACATTTTGGAAATCTTAACCTGCAAAATAAATCATAATTAAATAACATGGGAAAAATCATGGTAGTGAAATGTAATTCCAATAATCATAACATAAAACATGAAACTTTGTGGCATACACACAAAATCATAGAGAATCATTTATTATTAGTCAAGACTCATTTCCAAGACTATCTTAGTGGACAAAGTCCATTTCTGAACCGAGTTCACTCCTTGTTTCAGTCTTGTTTCACTGAACCGGTTTAACCTGCAGTTCCAGCCATGTCTATCTCATGAGATATAAAATCTTTACCCAATGCATTGGAGGGAGATATAGGTCCCACCAATCTCATAGTGATACCATTCTTGTGTTTGCCACAAAATCATAAACCATACATCATAGCATAACCCATATAATAAAGATGTGAATCTTAATCATCGTGACATCATAAAACAATTCATATAAGATAAAGGAATTCATAAAAATATTTCTATCACAACATAATCAAATCAATGTAATAATAGGGATAGAAACAGAACCCTATATTATCATATATGGAAAATAATTTTGATAAAACACTTGAACTCCATTCTTGAGGAAAATATCCTTTCTACTTCGAAATTTTTTTCCCTTTCTTAACATGTCATAAAATTTTAAACTAAAAGAAGTTGATTAAAAATAAACTTGAAAACATGTAAAGTAATATTCTTGGAAATAATGCTTTAAAAATCCATCCATTCCGTATAAGTTTAAAAAAAACATTTTTCTCGTACTTTTGTCGGAAAAGTCAAAAGGTACCATATACGAAAATCGACAAAAGATTCCCTTCATATCTTTTACTAAAAACTCCCCGAAGGGTAAAATTGGATTTAAAAAATTGTAGTAGGATATAAATAATATTACATATTGAGGAAACATGGATGTGGATGATAAATATTCCCCAGTAAATTCTGAAGTATAAACAATCTCGGATAAAAATTGAGATTACGGGATTGTCCCTTACCTTAGGTCTGATTTGCTTCGTAAGTATCCGAACCTCCTGTATAATGATTTAAATAATGTTATTTACTTATTCCAGAATCATACATATTGTTATGATATCATATATGGTCATATTCATAGCTTCTTATTAGTAATATTTAATTACTACTTGTTATTCCGGTGTTTATTACTTTTTGTTCTTATGTGTGTTTTGTCGTATAAATTCTTATTCCTTTTCATATGATATAGATAAATCATTTACATAATGGTATTTGTGTAATATATATCATATTAATTCATTCAATTCATTTTTATATTCATTATTCAATGAAGATCATATAGAACGAGTCGCATCACATCGTGGAGACGGTAGGCCGTACGTAAGCACGAGCGATGATATCGTTCCCATGATCATGGAATTGTATTTGAGTGTATGTATACTATTTCAGAATCAATAAAACCTTACAATAATCATATAGAGTTATTTATTTGCACCATTATACCCATCCAAGTAAGGTGGTGGTGGAAAACAGATTACACCACGGCGTGGAGACGGTATTCCGTACGTACGCACGCGCGGTGATTTCATTTTCCGTAGGATGGATAAGAGGTGAAATAGCGTTGTTTAATATTTATAATAACATATCAGTATATGAGGGATACTTATGTTATTAAATCATAAATAAACAACTAAAGAAGAGGGAGTAGAAGAAGAATGGAACTTGAAGAAAACGGTAGAAGGTATTACCTCTTTCTCGAAGTGCCTCCTTTAAACTTTCTCTTAAGGCACTAGAGTTGGTCTTTATAGAAGACCAGTAACTCTAGTAGGTTTATAAGGAAGTGGGGAAGTGAAATGGGAAGGGTTTGGCCAAGTTTTAAGGCTCAAATTGGTGTGATTAAGAGAGGGAGGAGGTGCCCTTTTATAATGGAGGAGAGGGGCACCTTTGGAATGTGTGGAAATATTATTTTATTATAAACTTATCTTCGGTTTCAAAAGGTAAAAAAATCATTAAAGATGAATATAAGATGACTCATGGTCGAAATAAAATCATCCAATCCGAATTGGACATGTTTGGAACATATTTTAATCATTATAATCTTATTTATTTAAATCATTTATTAATGAGGTAAATACTTCATCATTATTGTGTCATAAATAATTTAATTTATATGGTGTCTAAAAATTATAAAAAAAATATCATTATATCGGAAATCTTTTTATATTTCCAATTAATATTTATATTCAAAAATATAATTTATATAACCCTTTATAAAAATTAATTACTAAAATCTTTTTGTTAATGTCAATTTTGTCTTTACATTAAATTAATTAATCCAAATTGTCATTGTCACTACCAAGTGGCTCAATGTGGTCCCAAAATCGACTAGAGGATGCCCATGGTCGGCCAATACTCATCCAATATGGTTAGGACAAGTGTCAATGTAATTTTGAATTACTATAATATTTTTTTAACCTTGAATTACCCTATTTACCTTTAACCATAACAAATAAAAATTACCGTAGTTACTATTCATAATATCAAAAAATAAATAAAAATAACCTATTAACATAATTTGGACCCACTGATTCCAAATATGGAATCCATTTTTCAAAATTCAAAACATATAAGTTGCAGTAATTAATTTAAAATTAATCTCGTTGTTAAGCAAACGAGTTTTAAAAGTTAAAACATTACCAAAGATTGAAATGCTTTTACCTACGAATTCAATGTAAAATTAATGATAATGACATAAATTATATTAAATGGTAAAAATATATTCTATTTATACTTTAAAAACATTCAATATTATAATTTAACCATATAAAGTATTGCTATGAAAGAAGTTGTTTTTAATTAAAATATAGCATGTTTTTACTATTCATTAAAATATGAATGTTATCAGAATAATATGAAAAATATATCCAAAGTAAATTTTTATATCCTGATTCTGAAGAAAAATTTTATTTTGTCAAATTGAACTTATAAACATGTCAAAAACTAGATTAAATGGGGTGTTCCATCAAAAGGCGGTAAAACTGCATTTTTTGAAAAATACTACTTTTATCCAAAACAAACTGATTTTGTTTTCATACCTCATTCTAGAAAATGTATAAGACGAATTAAAATGTTATAAAATTCAATATTCAGTTAATACTATTTATAATGGCTTGTTTATAATATTATAATATATAGTTGTTTAGTGAAACTCGGTATTGCGTACAACACACGCTATCGAGGAAGGTCGCAATTGCGTGTAATGCAAGCCAAGATAGTGTTGTGTGTAGTGGAAGATTCCTTTCCATATAACATATTACATAAAAAAATATACTTCTCATAAAATATCAGGGTGTTACATTCTACCCCCATTAAAATGAATTTCGCCCTCAAAATTCATCACTTCATAATAAACAGATGATGATACCTCTCCCTCATCATATCCTCAAGTTCCCATGTAGCTTCTTCAAATTGGTTGTTCATCCATAAAACATTCACCAAGCAAGTGGTCTTGTTCTATAGGACTTTTTCACTACGATCCAGAATCACTGTCGGTTGTTCTTCATAAGAAAGATCTTGTTCCAGTGGTACAACTTCTGAGCGGAGTAAATGTGAAGGATCAGGTATGTACTTTCTCAGGAGAGATACATGGAATACATCGTGAACTTGAGATAGATTCGGTGGAAGCACCAATCGGTAAGCTACCTTCCCAACATGATCCAGAATTTCAAAAGGACCGATATATCTAGGGCTCAACTTTCCCTTCTTTCCAAATATCATTACTCTCTTCCAATAAGATATTCGTAAGAACACTTTATCACCAACTTCAAACTCTAGGTCTTTTCTTCGGTTTTCGGCATAAATTTTTTGTCGACTCTGAGCTGCTCTTATGTGTTGTTGAATAGATCTGACCTTTTCTACCATCTCATCAACAAGATCAGGTCCTAATATCTTTCTTTCCCCAACTTCATCCCAACAAGTTTGAGTCCTACATTTCTTTCCATAGAGAGCTTCATAAGGAGCCATCTGAATACTGGAGTGAAAGCTATTGTTATAAGAAAATTCCACCAAAGGTAGGTGTTGATCCCAACCACCTTTGAAATTCATAGAGCAAGCTCTCAACATATCTTCTAGTGTTTGAATTTTTCTCTTAGACTGGTCGTCTGTCTGAGGATGATAAGTAGTGTTGAAACTCAACTCTGTATCCAGAGTACGCTGAAAACTTTTCCAGAACTTTGAGGTAAATCTCGGATCCCGATCAGATATAATGGAAAGTGGTACTCCATGGAATATTACCACTTCCTTTACATATACCCTGGCAAGCTGATCAAGAGAAAAATCTTCTCTAATAGCAATGAAGTGTCCCGACTTCGTAAGATGATCTACTATAACCCAGATAGCATTATTGCCTTTGGATGTTTTAGGAAGTCCAGTGACAAAGTCCATAGTGATGATTTCCCATTACCATTCAGGTATGGGTAATGGTTGTGACATCCGCTTAGACTTCTGTCTCTTATCTTTAACTTGATGAAAAACCAAGCATCGAGAGACATATTCAGCAACATCTCTTTTTACTCCATCCCACTAGAAATACTCTTTCAGGTCTCTATACATCTTCGTGCTTCCAGGATGAATAGAGAATGAAGAACTTTGAGCCTCATCCAGTAGCTCCTTCTTTAATTAAGGGATGGGAGGAACACAAACCTGATTCATGAAGTTTATTATCCCATCACAATCAAGGTTGAATTCAGGAACATTTATCACCTTCTTTTGTTACTCGACATCTTCTTTCTGCACCTCTTTAATCTTTACATGTATAGATGGTTTAACATTCATTTGAGAAAGATATGATTTTCCCCTTCCATTATAATTCCAAGATCCATTCTTTGTAAATCCATAAATATTGGATATTTTGTGATCCTCATAATGGATAAGCTAGCATGGTCTTGTTGACTTAATGCATCTGACACCTTGTTTTCTTTCCCAGGGTGGTAATGAATTGAGCAGTCGTAATCCTTAATCAGCTCCAACCATCTTCTTTGGTGCATATTCAGCTCATTTTGAGTGAAATTATACTTTAAACTTTTATGATCAGTATAAATGTCACACCATTCTCCATAAAGATAATGCCTCTAAATCTTTAATGAAAAGATTAATACAGCTAACTCCAAATCATGAGTTGGGTAATTCTTCTCATTGATTTTCAACTGTCGTGAGGCATAAGCTATCACCATATCATTTTTCATAATAATACACCCCAATCCCTTCTTTGATGCATCACTGTATATCACAAACCTTTCTCTACTATAAGGCAGTGCGAGCACAGATGCACTGGATAACCTTATTTTCAACTCCTTGAAATTCTCTTCAAATTTCTCCATCCAAACAAACTTAACTCCTTTCCGAGTCAACTTGGTGAGTGGATTAGATAATAGTAAAAAATCTTTCACAAAATGTCGATAATATCCAGCCAAACCAAGAAAACTTCGGATCTCGGTTACTGTTGTTGGTCTCGACCATCTTTCGATAACCTCTGTTTTTACTAGATCCATAGATATCCCCTCTTTTAGGATTATGTGACCCAAAAATTCAACTTTTGGAAGCCAAAATTCACACTTGGTAAATTTGGCATAAAGAATCTCTTTTCTTAGGGTCTTCAATATAATTCTAAAGTGATCTTCATGTTCTTCCTTGCTCTTTGAATAAACAAGAATATCATCTATAAAGACTATCACAAACTGATCAAGATAGTCTTTAAAGACTCTATTCATCAGATCCATGAAGATAGCAGGGTAATTAGTAAAACCAAATGGCATCACTATAAATTCATAGTGTTCATACCTTGTACGGAAATCCATCTTTGGTATATCCTCCCTTTTGACCCTTAATTGATGATACACTGAACGAAGATCAATCTTGGAAAAGTATTGAGCTCCGTGTAGTTAGTCAAATAGGTCATCAATGCATGGGAGATGATATTTTTTCTTGATAGTGATCTTGTTAAGTTCTCGATAATCAATGCAGAATCTCATTGATCCATCTTTCTTCATAACAAACAGAACATGTATTCCCCAAGGTGACGCACTGGGGCGTATGAATCCTTTATCAGGATTCTCTTGGAGTTGCTTCTTCAATTCCTAAAACTCAATTGGGGCCATTCTATAAGGTGTCTTTAAAATAGGTAAATCACCTGGTATGAGTTCTATTGAAAACTCAACTTCACAATTTGGTGGAAGACCAGAAAATTCCTCCAGAAAGACATCATCAAATTCCCGTACAATAGGAATATTATTAATCATGAGTTTCTCTCCAACCATTTGAGATAAATAACCTTAATTTAGTGGAATCGAGACCCATAAGATAGAAGAACTTTCTACTGGAAGGTTATGTTCATCCTGTCATCGATAGACGATCATAGATTGATCTGGAATATGAAATGTGACTTCCCATATTTGGAAATTGATATGACCTCCATATAAAGAAAGCCAATCCATGCCAAGAATCACATCAAATTTCACTATAGGAAGGGTCACAAGATTTGCAGGAAGCACTTTCCCACAAACATCAATCAGAGAAGAATTGTAAACTTTTGATGCGACTGTTGTGCCATTAGGAGTTGCCATAGCCAACTCAACATCTAATTGTTGAGGTAATACAACGATACCCATAGAAAATTCTTTAGAAATAAAAGAGTGGGTGGATCTAGAATCAAATAAAATGTTTTCTACTTTGGAGTGGAAGGTAAGTGTACCTCTCACCACTTCGTTTTTGTACTCCACATCACCGATAGTAATTGCATGTGACTTTCCTTTGACTTTGGCCTTAAGAGTTTTTTGACGTCGGCCATCATCATCAACCATGGGATTTGGGCATTGATTGGCATAATGCCCCATCTCCTTGCACTTGAAACATTGAAGTGTAGTAGGTTCATTCTGTGTATCCATTCCTTTGTTTGCATCATTAGACATCTTCTTCCCATTATTTCAACATTCAATTGCCCGGTGACCATCTTTTCCACACTTTTAACATTTTCTTGTCCCCATAAGACAATTTCCTCCATGTTTCTGTCCACACATTGAGCATAAGGGAAAACTCATATTCTTTTCAGTGTGGTCTTTAGAATTTCCTTTGAATTCTATTTTCCTCTTCTTATCAAACCCATGTGACTACTGGGTTACACCAATCTCGATCTCAACCTTGAGAACACATCGAACAATTTCTTCATAGCTATTGAAGTCCCTTATGGCTAACGCCCTTTGAAGACTTGGTTTTAAGCCACTAAAGAATCGATCGATCTTACTCTCAGGTTGGATAATAATTCCAGAAGTGTACCGTGCAAGTCTTGTAAAATTATCTTCGTAGGTACCAACAGATTCATTATCCTTTTGCTTTAGTTCAATAAACTCCTTCTCCATCTTTGTTCGAAGAATACGAGGGAAGTACTTATTGAAAAATAAGTTCGTGAACTCGTCCCATTCCATGGACTCAATTTCATATCTTGGCCTCGTATTCTTGATAAGATTCCACCATTGATCAGCATCACCTTCCAAACGATATACTGCTAAGATGACTTTATCATGTTCAGAACATTAAACAACTGAAAATATCTTTTCAGTGGTGCTGATCCGTTGTTCAGCCACTAATGGATCAGCAGACCCACTGAATGAAGGTGGGCGCTGCCTCATGAAGGATTCAATATAATTCTTCTCCTTCCTTTGCTCATTTGGAAGTCCTGCATGATTCACAACTTGAGAAAGTTGTGTGAGCATTTCTATAAGATTTTATATTCCAGCTCCCATAACGTTTGGTTGCTCAGGGGGACAATCATTGCATTGCCCGTTGCATTCCCCATTAACATGGTTCCTTTGGGTTCTAGACATTGACTAAAACGAAGAAGAATAGTGAGAGCAACACTAATTATGAAAGGAAAACCACACAATCAAGAATAAAATTTCACACTTAAGGTCTAATCATAGGTTGTTCATGGCTATTTCTAAAACACTAATATTTTGTTCTATACTTAGACATATCCTTAGGGTTCTTACTAAGGCTTTCACATCCTAGTTTCCAAAGGCTGACTATACCTTTCCTCAGATACCAACTATAGCGACCCATACTTTAAATAAATGGTTAATACTTTAAAATTGATGCATACTTATTACAACACATAACAAAACCATGAAAGGACCGTATAGGTATAGTGTCTTTAGAAACTGGAAAACATAAACAACTGGTTCATAAAGAATCTACACTGTCTCCCATTTATTTCATTATATCTATAGTCCCTTTTGGCATATCTTAATTAATAACCTTATTCCTAACCTAGGGAAAGAAAACATAAAAACGTGTGAGCTCAAATGCTCAGTAAGGGTAAACAAAAGAAATATCAATCACATCATATTCATAAAAACATAACATTTTGGAAATATTAACCTGAAAAAGAAATCATAATTTCATAACATGGGATACATCACGGTAGTGAAATGTAATCCCAATAATCATAACATAAAACATGAAACTTTGTGGCATACACACATAATCATAGAGAATCATTTTTTATTAGTCAATACTCATTTCCAAGACTGTCTTAGTGGACCAAGTCCATTTCTAAACCGAGTTCACTCCTTGTTTCAGTCCTGTTTCACTGAACTAGTTAAACCTGCCGTTCCAGCCATGTCTATCTCATGATATATAAAATCCTTACCCAATGAATTGGAGGGATATATAGGTCCCACCCATATCATAAAGATAACATTCTGATGTGTGCCGCAAAATCATAAACCATACATCATAGCATAACCCATATAATAAATATGGGAATCTTAAACATCGTGACATCATAAAACAATTCATATAAGATAAAGGAATTCATAAAAACATTTCCATCACAACATAATCAAATCAATGTAATAATAGGGATAGAAATAGAACCCTATATTATATTAGATGGAAAATAATTTTTACAAAACACTTGAACTCCATTCTTGAGGAAAATATCCTTTCTAATTCAAATTTTTTTTCCTTTCTTAACATGTCATACAATTTTAAACTAAAGGATGTTGATTAAAAATAAACTTGAAAACTTTTAAAGAAAATTCTGGGAAATAATGTTTTAAAAATCCATTCACACCGTATAAGTTAAGAAAAACATTCTTCTCATACTTTTGTCGGAAAAGTCCAAAAGTACCTCGTATGAAAATCGACAAAAGATTCCTTTCATATCTTTTACTAAAAACTCACCAAACGATAAAATTGGATTTAAAAAATTGTAGGAGGATATAAATAATATTACATATTTAGGTAACATGGATGGGGATGATAAATATTCCCCAGTAAATTCTGATGTATAAATAATCTCGGATAAAAATTGAGATTGCGAGATTGTCCCTTACCTTAGGTCCGATTTGCTTCGTAATTGTCCGAACCTCCTGTATAATGATTTAATTAATGTTATTTAATTATTCCAGAATCATAATTATTGTTATGATATCATATATGGTCATATTCTTATCTTCTTATTAGTAATATTTCATTACTACTTTTTATTCCGGTGTTTATTACTTTTTGTTCTTATGCGTGTTTTGTCGAATAAATTCTTATTACTATTTATAGGATATAGATAAATCATTTACATAATGGTATTAGTGTAATATATGTCATATTAATTAATTCAATTCATTTATATAGTCATTATTCCATGAAGATCATATAGAACGAGTCGCATCACATCGTGGAGACGGTAGGCCGTACGTACGCACGAGCGATGATATCATTCCCATGATCATGGAATTACATTGGAGTGTATGTATACTATTTCATAATCAATACCACATTAAAATAATCATATATAGTTATTTATTTTTACCATTATACCCATCCATGTAATGTGGTGGTGGAAAACATATTGCACCACAGTGTGGAGATGGTATTTCGTACGTATTCACACGCGGGGATTTCGTTTTCCGTAGGATGGATTAGAGGTAAAATAAGGTTGTTTCATATTTATAATAACATATCAGTATATGAGGGATACTTATTTTATTACCTCATAATGAAACAACTAAAGAAGAGGGAGTAGAAGAAGAATAGAACTTGAAGAAAATGGTAGAAGGTATTACCTCTTTCTCAAAGTACCTCCTTTAAACTTTCTCTTCAGTCACTAGAGTTGGTCTTTTGAGAAGACCGGTACCTCTAGTAGGTTTAAAAGGAAGTGGGAAAGTGAAATGGGCATGGGTTGTCCAAGCTTGAAGGCTCAAATTGGTTGGAGGAAGAGAGGGAGGAGGTGCCCTTTTATAAGGGAGGATAGGGGCACCTTTGGTATGTGTGGAAATATTATTTTATTATAAACATATCATCGGTTTAAAAGGTCCAAAAACCATTAAAGATGAAGATAAGATGACTCATGGTCGAAATAAAATCATCCAATCAGAATTGGACATGTTTTGGAAAATATTTTAATCATTATAATTTTATTTATTTAAATCATTTATTAATGAGGCAAATACTTCATCATTATTGTGTCATAAATAATTTAATTTATTTGGTGTCTAAAAATTATAAAAAAATATCATTATATAGGAAATCTTTTTATATTTCCAATTAATATTTATATTCAAAAATATAATTTATATAACCCTTTATAAAAAATAATTACTAAAATCTTTTTGTTAATGTCAATTTTGTCTTTACATTAAATTAATTAATCCAAATTGTCATTGTCACTACCAAGTGGCTCAATGTGGTCCCAAAATCGACTAGAGGATGCCCATGGTCGGCCAATACTCATCCAATATGGTTAGGACAAGTGTAAATGTAATTTTGAATTACTATAATATTCTTTTAACCTTGAATTACCCTATTTACCTTTAACCATAACAAATAAAAATTACCGTAGTTACTATTCATAATATCAAAAAAAGTAACATATTAACGTAACTTGGACCCAATGATTCCAAATATGGAATCCTTTTATCAAAATTCAAAACACAGAAGTTGCAGTAATTAATTTAAAATTTATCCCGTTGTTAAGAAAACAGGTTTTAAAAGTTAAAACATTGCCAAAGATTGAAATGTTTTTATCTATGAATTCAATGTAAAATTAATTCTAATGAAATACAATATATTAAATGCTAAAAATATATTCTATTTATAGTTTAAAAAAATAAATATTATAATTTATCCATATAATGTATTGCGATGAAAAAAGTTGTTTTTAATTAAAATATAGCGTGTTTTTACTAATCATTAAAATATGAAAGTTATCAGAATAATATGAAAAATATATCCAAAGTAAATTTTTTTATCTTGATTCTGAAGAAGAATTTTATTTTGTCAAATTGAACTTATAAACTTGTCAAAAACTAGATTTAATTTTGGTGCTCCATCAAAAGGCGGTAAAACTGCATTTTTTTTAAAATACTTCTTTTATCCAAAAAAACTGATTTTGTTTTCATACCTCATTCTAGAAAATGTATAAGATGAATTAAAATGTTATAAAATTAAAAATTCAGTTCATACTATTCTTAACAGCTAGTTTATAATATTATAATATATCGGTGTTTAGTGAAACTCGGTATTGGGTACTACACAAGCTATCGAGGAAGGTCATGATTGCGTGTAACACAATCCAATCTAGTGTTGTGTGTAGTGGAAGATTCCTTTCCATATAACATATTACATAAAAAATATACTTCTCATAAAATATAACGGTGTTACAGACAAATGAGGATAGAGATTGCTGATTTTGTGTCAAGAATTATGTTTTTTCAACAAGTGAAAGCTGGAAGGCAACAACCTGGAGGAGTCATGCAACCTCTTCCCATACCTGAGTTGAAATGGGATAATATCATGATGGACTTTATCATGGGACTACCAATTAATCCTATAACACTGATGCAATATAGGTCATTGTTGATCGTTTTACCAAGTCAACAAATTTTCTTACTATAAGGGAAGATTTACCACTTGAAAGTCTAACAAGACTATATATTAATGAAATTGTAAGGCTTTATGGAGTACCCCTATAGACTGTTTCTGATCGTGATCCCCATTTTACTTCATGATTCTGGAAGAGTCTCTAGAAGGCCTTGGATACTGAACTTCGTTTGAGCACTACCTACCACCCACATTCATATGGACAATCAGAACGGACTATTCAAACCTCAGAAGTCATGTTGAGATCTTTCTCACGTGACTTTTAGGGTATGTGGGATCAATATTTACCTCTTCTATAATTTTCCTATAACAATAGCTTCCATTCGAGTATTCAGATGGCACCATATGAAGTGTTATATGGAATGATATGTCTCTCACCAACCTGTTGGGATGATGTTGGTGAAAGAAAAATCGTAGACCCAAAACTGGTGGTGGAAACAATGGAAAAGGTGAAGGTAATGAAAAACCACATCAAAGAAGCTCAAAGTATGTAGAAGAGCTATGCCGATAACCGAAGGAAGGATTTGGAATTTCAGGTCGGAGATCAAGTTTTCTTGAAGGTATCTCCATGGAAGGGAGTTATACATTTTAGTAAGAAAGATAAATTGAGTCCCATGTACATAGGACCTTTTGAAATTCTAGAACGAATTGGGGCTATAGCTTATCATTTGGCAATGCCGCCAAATATCTCCAAAGTTCAGGATGTGTTCCACGTATCATTGTCGATAAAATACATGTCTGACCCAACACATGTACTCATCTATGAGGAATTAAAACTGGAACCCGATATGTCTTATTGCGAATAGCGCGTCAGGATTATTTATATGAGAGAACAAGTGTTGAGAAATCGTACAACTCGTCTGGTAAAAGTTCTATGGAAAAACCAAATGATGGAAGAAGCAACGTGGGAGCCCGAAAAACGTATGATGAAGAACCACCCGAGTCTTTTTATGTATTAATATTCTAGAAATTTCGAGGACACAATTATTTGAAGTATGGGAGAATGTAACACCTCAAGCTTCCACGATACTCTTCTATTTCAATAATACAATAGCGTGTATTGTACACAACTTCGAGTTCTAACACACCACAACCAATCAAACTAGCCGTTATGAATAGTAATACCCACTTTTTGAAATTATATAAATTTTATATTTTAAAATGGAAATCATTTTTGTATTAAAAATATGGAAATTATCCTACAATAAATTTTTGTTTTTTTCTGAGAACTTCCAAATTTTTAAGAATAGTGAAAAATATTAATTTTAATAAAAACAAATTTTTTAATCAAAATAATTTATGGTGCTAAATTATAATATTGAGTGGTTTAAAAGTATAATTAGAATATATTTTTACCATTTAATCCAATTTTGGTCATTGTACGTAATTTCACATTTAAACTAGACATAAACAAGTGTCAATCTTTTTATATTTATTATTTCTTAAAAACAAGCTTTTTGTTTTTAACAACGAGAATTAATTTTAAATTAATTTCAGCCAATTCTGTGGTTTGAATTAAGAAAAATGGATTTCATATTTAGAATCAGGAAGTCCAAACTGTGTAAATAGGTATCTATTATTTTTAAACATTTTGAATAATTAAGTAAATATTTTATTTACCATGGTTAAAGGGTAAATCTTGTAAATAAGGGTAAGAAATAATATTATAATAATATTAAATTACCATAACACGTGAACTAACCCTATTTGATGATGAAATTCTGACCATTTCCATCATTGGGTAGATTTTGGGACCCCATAGAGCCACTTGTATGTGATAATGACACTTTATATTAATTATGTTAAAGTAAATAGAAAAATGACATAAGCATATATATTTTAGTAAAACAATTTTTACATAGGGTTATATATGATATCTATTAGACTATAAATATTCATTATAAATATAAAAATATTTCCTACATAATAATATTTTTCAAAATTTTTATACATTGAATTATCAAATTTATTTATGATACAATGATGATGCAGTATTTTTTATATAAATTAATGAATCAAATAAATGGTTTTATAAATGTCAAAATAAATATATTTTTAATGTTTTGATTTGATCCAATAATTTTATTGGTTAATATGACATTTTAGGTTTGATTAAATGAATGTTTTTCGAATTAATAATGTTTTTAGGACTTTATCAAAAATCAATTATTAAATAGTCTCAAAACTGACATAAAGGAGTATTTAAAACAAATATTATATTATTAATTGATATTCTATTCCTAAAAATATATGGTTTGTCAATAGGACTTATATAAGGTTATATATATTAATAATGAATCACTTGGTATTCTCTTGGGATGTTATAGTATGTTTATTAATCATATATTATAAAAATACAAAGTGATATGGTAAATGTCAAACTATTTAACTAAGAGTGAAATATAAATGATAAGGGTAATATAGTTACCCAAACCAGTCTAAAATATATTGGAACAAATTATTTCGATCCATCCCCACCATAGAAATGAAAAAAGTCACATTTCATCCATTATAAACAAATATGAATTTATTATAAAATTAAATTTTAAGATTTTCTTAAGGTGCCCCTCACCCCTCTTATAAAAGGGAACTCACCCTTCTCTCAAATTCATACCTTCAAAGCCCTTTGGTTCGGCCAAACCCTACCAAAATATCCTCTCATCTTCCCTCACATTATCCTATAGTCCTACCATTAGTCATAAATCCAACTTATGGTGCCCTTTTGATCTAATCAAAAGGATGAACCCGAAGAAGAGGTAAAAATCGCACCACCTCTTTCAAGTTCCATTCTTCATCTGCTTCCATTATATTTGTTGTTTACATTCTAAAATAATAACTCCAGTATATTCTATATACCGTGATGTTATTATAAATATGGTACAACCAAATTCCTTATTCTATCCATCCCTTGAATGACATGTCACAAAACGTTTGTATGTATGGATTACCGTCTCCACGTCGTGGTGTAATTGTTATTCAATACAATATTATTTGGATGGGTATAATAATTATGTGTAATTCATTTAAATAATAAATATACCATGATAATTATTCTATATATATGACACACAATACAGTTATATATTATTGTAATATCAAAAGAATGATGTTGTCGCTCATGCGTACGTACGGACTACCGTCTCACATGATGAGATTCAATCCTCATCGTATCCATTCAAGACTAATTTTAAATTTATGATTAAATATAATGTTTAAGGACATGATATAATTCTGGATATTAATAATATACAACCTTTGGAGAAAAAAAATGGCTTATGTAACAAAACATATAAAAGAAAACTAGTAAGTGAACACCTGAAATGATGATAATACTATAATATTATTATAATAGCAATATTAAAAGGTCATATATGATATCATATTTATGTATATGATTCATGTATAGTTTAATAACAATTATTTAACTATTATATAGGAGGTTAACCAACCCCTTACAAAGGATAAGTACAAGGTAAGGGTTCGTTCTACAATCTCTTCATTATCCGAGGTTGTTTATACGTAATTATCTACTGGGATCTCTTTATCATCCACATACATGTTTCTTAGAAATGTATTTCAAAACATTGTTACTATTTTATAAACTATGGTTTGATAGTCATTTATAACCTTATTTTACTTTTTATAAGATATTTATAAAGGAATCTTTCCGTCATGTTCCAAACAAGATTGTTTTTAACCTTTTCGACAAAATGAAGGTAAGAATGTCTATTTTTAACTTATATGGAGGGTGCGTCGATATTTGACATTATAAAATCATCAAAGCTTCCCTTACAAGCGTATAAGAATATTTTCAATGTAAACATTTTCTTTTATAATTATTTGACTTCTAAATGATTTCAAACAAGGAGATATTTCTCTCAAATAGTTTTGATTTCATCTATGTCAACATCCTTTGAGGGATTTTAAGCTTATTTGTAGTTGATTTATTATGATACAAAACTTCCATATTGTATTGAAGGTTTTGTGATATGTTTAACGGTGGATGTGTTATTTTTATACCATTCCTGGTTTATAGAGAATGTATTGACATTTAGTATGCTAGTTTTAATATGAATTTTTATGTTATGTTTAAACCTGTTCATATGAGGAATGCATTGGACATAGTAAGTGATGGGTGGAGCCCTATATAGCTCCTCGATGCATCAGTAGGTCTCATGAGACAAACTAGTGTCATGGAACAAGGCCTTGACAAAATATTATTTGTATTCTTGGCACAGGTACTTGAATATGTGGTTATGATAGTTTGAAATTCTGCATTCCAACATTATGAAAGTGGTTATTTGATATTGCATGTGATTATTAGACTCGTAGAATATCCATGTAAATAACTTATTGGAATTATTTAATTTCATTTTTTCCATATTATTCTAAAGTTCAAATTTAAAAGGCTCTTGTTTAGATATAAATTGCTTTAAATTTTTATTCTTATTTATAAGTATTTCTACTATATTATTATCCTTACTGAGATTATAAGCTCACACCTTTCTATGTTTTATTTTTCCTAGGATGTGAAGAAGTATTTTATGACTGACCTGCATAGATAGTCTGAGGGGATATGAATCTGAAATACATAGACTATTTTGTTATAGTTTTTCACATTATGATGTAATGTAATAATTATGAATGTATGTTGTGTTTCCACAGCTACTAAACTAATCGGTCTTTCGAGACTTGATCATTTTTTATCATACCAATGTTGTGTAATAATGCACTGACTCTGGGTAACTGGGGTCAGGGAAAGGGTTGTGAGTGAGATAAAATCCTTGTATGGTCTAAATAGGTGTTCCATATAAGATTTTGATATAAAATAAACCAAATATTGTATTCAATTTCAAAAAAAATTGGCACAATAGTACAAGTTCATATTTATAAAAATTTTGATTTTAATTTCAATTGATGGAAACATTTCAAAATAGTGGTTTAAATAAAAAATTTATATAGCAGATATTATATAAATCCATAAGTGTTAATTCAAAAGTCTTTTTGGGACATTTATGTCTTTTGTTTTGGAAATCAGATGTCCCTATATAATCTTTTATCAAATAAATGATTTACATCGTTTACAGTTTTGATGAATATCATACTAACTTTGTCCGTCATACTGATAATGTCCAGCATACTGACTATGTCCATCGTACTGACTATGTACATCATATTGACTCATTCTATTATATTGACTCTGTCTATCGTATTGAATTTATTGATCGTACTCACATTGTTCATCATGCTCACTTTTCATCATATAAATAAATTTCAATGATCAATATTTATCGTACTCATGTTTTACTTTTATCACACGCATGATTATATTCATTTATCAAAACACATGTTCTATACCTATCATACTCATGTTAACATTTTCATATTCCTATTTTTAACAAATAATATTATGTGAAGTTAGTTATTAACTAATAAAAATGATGTCATGTTTTCTGTTTCAATATGACCGTTACAAGGCCAGGTGTCCATGTCCCTTCGATTTTTCTAGTGAAATATGACCATTGGAGAAAATAACACCATTGGGACGTGAGGCCTATAAATAAGAATACATTTCAAGAAGAGTAGTGAATTTAATCAACATCAGCTTCTTCAATGTTCTAGAGAGATATTTTGTGACTTATCTCTGATTCGTGCGAAAGCCTTGAAATTAAAAAATGTGAATGGAACCTTCTAAGATTATTTTATTTCAATAAGTGATTTGTTTTTATTTTTGCATCTGATCAAGTGATTATGATCGAGGGCTACATGGGATAGGTAGATGGTGCAACTGATCATCATATCAAGGGATTTCATGAATTTGAAAGGATCAGGTGTTGATTACATGTAAAATTGATGGATTCCCGGGATAACTAGAACGACGTTCCGATCATCATATTCAGGGATTTCTGGTGTTAGTGAGACAGACCAATTATCATAGGTTAATGGATACCCTACTATTTGGGGTAAAATAATTGTATTAACTTTTAATTTTCCATTGATTATTGTAATAAAAAGAGAATCCATTTATTTCTTCTTTCTATTTTTATTCTTTTTTAATTGTTTTAGTTACAACTTATACATTCAGTATTGAATCTATAATCTATATGGTAGAATAATTTACAATTTTTATTACTCTGATATTTGTATTCAATGTAAATACAATTGTTTCATAATCTGTGGTATCATATTACATCATCAAACTTATAGTAATTCCTATATTTTGTTTTCATTTATAGGAGGCTTTGTGAATTGTTTTTAGTTATTGTAAAATAAATACCTCTCCTAAAGATTTTAGTAGAAATTTTTTCAATATAAAATTAACCCCCCCCCCCCCCACCCCTCTTGTATTTGAGCCATCTGATATCCATTTCATCCCAATAATTGGTATCAGATGAGGTTTTTTTCACTGCTTGTATACATTATTTAATTTTTTTTACACTTACCTTTATTTGTAGAAAATGAATTTTGATTTTATATGATGGTACGCATTATGAATTTCTGTTGAATTGATAATCTTAACCACACAATACCACCTATTTATTATGGTAATTGTTTTGAATTTTTGAGGGATTGAATGAAGACTATTATCATAAAAACTAGTGTATATAACGTTGTTATGCTCACTAGTGAATATAAGATCCCTGATAAAGATTTCTGAACTTTTACTACCCTAGAAAAGGTTGAATATCAGCTAAACAAAAAGGTACATAATAATTTGTTATGTTCTATGACTTGGAATATTTATAGTCAAATATCTTCTTGTGAAGCTGCAAATAGTATATGAAAGAAATTGGAGATTACACATTTTAGTACTTCCAAAGTAGTTGAAACAATATGAGCTATGCTAAGATCTAACTATCAAGATTTCGAATTTCCTTATGGGGAACTAGTAGTTAAGGTTCAATAATGATTTATGTCAATTGTAAATAGATTTCAAGATATAGGAGAGAAAAATATACATGATGAATTTTTAGTTGAGAAGATCATAAATATTATGCCAAAATAATGGGAATCCAAGAGGACTAAATTTGATGAATATAGAAAGGATAGTAATCGTTCTCTTGATGATCTCTTTGGAACTATATTGAAATATTATGGAAGGATTAAGAGACATGTAGTTAAATTGGAAAAGAAGAATGGTGGAGTTTTATTTATTACTACATCAAATCTTACCATGTCTCAACCTCCTGTGAAAACCAAATCTAAAAAGATGAAGGTCGAAGTCTTGTCAGATTCTAGTGATACCGAGCAGTTAGAGGATGATATTGTAAATCATGATATAAGAATGAAGAAAATTGTTGTAAAGAGGGAATTTCAATATAGATATAAAAATTCCCCAAAAGGTAATAAAGATAATAATGATTATGACGTCACATGCTATGAATGTAAAATAGATGGACACATTCAAACTGATTTTCCTACTCTAAAAAGAAAGATACAAAGGAAATACATTCCAAAAAGAATAATAGAAAACTCTAGAAGTCCAAGGGATAGAAATTTTGTAAATATAATGACTCTTGGAGTTTCATTGTAGGTGATTCGTCCAAAGATGCTTCTAATCGTGATACCTCAAATCAAAAGAAAATTGGTTTTTTTCCAAAACACTTTATCAATGCTTAATATCCAAGGTACATGGTTTTGATTCTCTTACTAATATGCCTTTGAGTATCAATTATCCTGATAAAGATATTTTTTTATGATGAAACATCCTCATCAGAGAATGATAATTATTTTCCTTTTTTTGATGATATTTCAATATTTCCTAAAATTTTAGAAAATAAAAATTTTAATGTTTCTATAAAACATGAAAATGGAAATACAATGATTGATATTTTAACAAAAGAAATATTAGATATTTCAAAAGTACATGATTCTAAAAAAACTTGAGAATGATGGTCATTATAAAAACCATGAAAAAATGAATTTTCAAATGAACAAACTCTCTCATGATATTAGTAATATGTTTTATGAGAAAAATATTAAGGGAGAAATACTCAATTCTAAAATGCATGCAAATAAAGATATGAATTTTTAAATCAGACAAAAATCTAATATTTATTTTTTTATGGAATTTTTATGAAAATTTAATACTATGAGAATAGAGTTTGATAAAATATATTCTCAAATTTGTTCTTTAGGAAATAATTTTGGATTTGGTTATACATATTAAAAAAAGTATTTAATAATAACTATTCTGTTCCCCAATGTTCTCCATTATGCACCAATTTTCAATGTTGTGGACATTGGGAATGAAATTTTACATTAAATAAAACAAAATATTTGGGTATCCACATAGCTCATTTTTTTAAAAAAATATTGATTCCAAAAATATTCCATTCGAATATTTATGGACCCAAACAGGTTTGGATTCCAAACGTTTAATAGTTTTTGCTTCCTAAAAACAATAACAATACAGGGTACATGGATAGAGGATGATTCGGGCACATGATTGGAAACAAAAACTTCTTTGAAAAATTTATAAAGGCGAAAAGAAGAAAAATTACCATCAGAGAAAATACTCAATGAATGATTGTTGATATAGGTAATATTGTTTTCCTTATAATTTTTTTGATTTTTATTAATTTTTTTATTGATGGTCTTAATCACTACCTCATTAGCATAAGTCAATTATGTGATGAATATTACCTTGTGAATTTTAGGAATGATAAATTTTTAGTTCATAATTCCAAGGATAAATTTATTATATCTTTCCAAACGCATGAATATGTTTACACTATAAACATTAAATACCCATGGAACTAAGAATAACCTTGTCTAAGTGCAATTGAATAATAATGTTGGTTATGGAATAGAAGAATATGACATATTAATTTTAGAAATTTGTATTAACTCAGTAAGATAGGACTTGTTAATGATTTACCTGGGGTTGTGTTTGATTCTTATAATGTTTTTGACTTTTTCAATATAGAAAACAACATAAGTCAAGCTATAAAACAATCAATGATGTCACAACTACTGATGCATTACAGTTAGTGCATATGAATCTTTTTGGTCCAACACAAACTGGAAGTATTGGAGGCAAGTACAATGTATTTAACTTAGTTGATGATTATAATATATTTACATGGTTATATTTTCTTAGTACAGAATTAGAAGCCTTTTTTTCATTATATATCTTGTTTATAAAGATAAGAATGAGAAAAATATACCATTGATAACTATCCGTAGTGATCAAGTTAGATAATTTGTAAATTCTGATTTCAAAACTTTTTGTAGTTAAAAAGGTATTACTCGCAAATTTTATTCAATAAGAACACCCCCTCAAAATGGGGTTTTTGAAATAAGAAATATAATTCTTGAAGAGATAACAAGAACCATGTTGAGTGAATACTCAATTGAACAACATTTCTAGGATGAAGTTGTTAGTACTGCATGTTATATTATAAATCGAGTTTTAATTTGACCATTTCGTAATAGAACTCTTTTTGAATTACGGACAAGCTGAAAACCAAAAGTTTTATTCATCAAAGAATTTGGTTGAAAAGTATTTATTTTAAATTCAAAACATGATATAAATAAGTTTTCACCCAAATTTGATGATGAAATATTTTTAGGTTATTCCACCACTTCTATGTATAATAGAGTTTTTAACAAAAATAATTGTGTTGTTGAAGAAACAATACATGTTATGTTTGATGAAACTAATCCTTTTGTTTTGTAATATCTTAAATATATTACTTATGATGTGTTTTCCAAAACTGATTACCATCCTATAAAAGATTCTTCAATCATTTTAAATACTCAGAAATTGTTTCTGAGACATTTACACCTGAAGACATTCTACCTTATGCTAATGAGTAGGTTTTTCAAAATCCAAATCAGTTATTTCTTTTGAATCATATGAATGATTACATCATTAGTGATGTAAGTTAACCAGTAAGGACTATAAACTCCTTATGATATGAAATAGAACTTCTTGCATTTCTATCTTAATTTGAACCCAAATCTCCATGTGAGGCCTTAAGTGGTGAATATTGGATTAAGGAAATGTAAGATGAACTAAATGAATTCGATAGGAAAAAAATATAGACCTTGGTTGAAATCCCTAAGGATACATCTGTTATTGGAGTAAAATGGGTTTTCAGAAACAGATTCAATAAAAATGGCATCATAGTATGAAAGGAACCTATACTTGTTGGTAAAGGATATAATTGATAAAAGGTATAGACTATGAAGAAACCTATGATCATGTTACAAGACTCAAATCTATTAAAATTCGATTATTCTATACCGTAATATTTATATTTGAACTCTTTTAAATGGATGTCATGTGCGATTTCCGTAATGGATATGTTCATGAGGAAGTCTATGTAGACCAACCCCCTGGGTTTGTAGATAAAAAACATCCTGAATATGTTTACAAACTTACCAAGTCCTTTTATGGACATAAACAAGATCCTAATTCTTGGTATGATAGATTAACATGGTTTTTGTTACAAAATAATTCTATTAAATGATATGATGGTCCAAATCATTTTGTAATGAATGAAAAAAATTATCTTATAATTGGTCAAATTTTTGTGGACGACATCATATTTGAATCAACTCAAAAGTATTTAACAGATTTATTTTTGAATCTAATGAATTCTGAGTTTGAAATGAGTATGATGGGTGAGTTAAAAAAATTTCTTGGTTTTCAAATTTCTAAAAAATCAGAAGGTACTGATAAATATCAAAATAATTATATCAAATACATATTCAAAAAGTATGGTTATGAAAATAAAAAAATTAGTCGTACACCCATTGGACCCTCAAACACTCTTGATCATGATGAGGCTGGAAAACCAGTTGATCAAACAGATTTTAGATGTTTGATTGTATGTCTACTATACTTAATAGCTAGTCATTTATACATATTGTTTTTTGTATTATTAGGTTATAGATATCAAGAAAATTCAAAACCAACCTATTTAAAAGTTGTGAAATGGTTTTTCCTCTATTTAAAAGGAAATTTGGATTTATACATTTTTTATTCTTTTGGAAATTATTTTTATTCAAATGGTTTTTTGGATGATGAATTTGGTGGTTTTAGAAGGGATAGAAAGTGTACCTTTAGAACATTTCATTTTCTAGGATATTATTCAGTACACTAGTCATGAAAAAAACAACACTTGGTTTCACTCTCCTCTACTAAAGATGAATATATAGTAGCTGGAAATTGTTGTGCCCAAGTGTTGTGGATGCAACACTGTTGACACTCCATTCTTTCAAAAAGTATAAAAAATGACAAATGGAATCCCTATAAAAAGAAAATGGGAAAATACATGAAGAAAACTCAATATTTTCAAAGGCGTGAATTTTAAATCGCCTTAGTCAAGCCAAAATACAAACGGCGCGCTACCTACATGCACGCCCAAGTATGCCATGCCGCTTACTTGCACTATTCTATCTGGTGTGCTAGTAATATGCACACCCAACTCATTTCTCTCAAGGACACTTATTTTCCAACAAATAGACCCTTGATCCCCCCATTTTTATTGAAGAATTTCCTTGAATCCCAACAGCTACTCTCATCAACTTAGTAAATTTCCCCAGTCTTCTGAAACATTCAATGTAGTTCTTCAACACCATGAGTGGAGGATTTAAGGGAGAATCATTTGACATAATACCATTCAGTGTTTGAAAACCATAAAACTTGAGTTCCTAAAGCGGCCAACCTCCCCAAGTCAAAAATACTTCCATTCCTTCCATTCATCTCACAGGAACTAGAGCGCCCCACTTCATGGATCACCTATGAATACTCTTGTAGGCTTGAGAAAGGCATCGCATATGTATTACCATATAGTTTGTTCATCTCTTAAGAAAACATCAGGTCGCCCAAGTGTTCTTGAATGCCCATACTTGTACACCCTTATCTACATGGGTTACCCTCTTTGATTCACTTATTCTCTTCACTCTTTTCATTATACAATCTATCAAGAATTCCTCATCCATTTATGGCTAGGATTCTTCATGATTGGCTCCCCTGTCTGAAAGGGATTCTGTTGAGACCTCCACCAATACCACCTAACATATTAAACCTTTGGGAAAGGCACCTCAGTGTGTCTTTTATTTGGGATTGTATTTCCATAGTCAGTGGTTTCCCACATTTGATTCATAATGGTGTTAGGATTCATGGAGTGTGTGTGGGTTTGTATATCCACATTCACGTAGACCTTTTTACAAAAAATAGTGTTGGTAAGTTATCGGTTTTGAGAAAAAGTGTTTGGGCCTCAACCTCGCCCTTCATAAAGAGATGGAAACCTAAAATTTTGGTAGGGAAGTTATGGTTCACACCTACTTTTATTCCTTTTTAATAAAAGAGAAGTCAACCTCTCCTACCGAGATCAATTTTAGGGAATCCATACTGACATAAGCCCCTCACCTTCATCCCTTCCCCCTTACATTTGATCGTTTTCCAGTGTAAATAGAACAGAGGGAAGGCTCGTCGCCTCCCCCTCTTCCACGGTCGACACGCCCTTTTCTACTAATGCAGGAGCAAAATTATGAAAGTGTAAATTCCTTTATTGAATATTTGATATTCTCTTATTTCTCACACCGAGCTTGACTCACATGGGATTAGATATTTTTCATGATCACCCCATTTACAAAATGTAATGAACTATGAGAAATCTGATTCCCATCGTAATCTGGATATGTAGGTATACTTCTTAGGACTTGAGCTCATTGGATGTTCTCTTCAGGTATCCAACCATAATTCTCCTAATTTGGTAATCCTCCTTAGGAATAATCCCCAAATACAATCTTCAATTCACCAAGGCATCAATTTATTGAAGTAATCCCAAACTCATCTCTCTAAAATGACTATACTCTCTTATGGGATTTATCAATCCTCTTGGGATTTTTTTTCCATATGTATGGGATATATAGGAAGCATTCATGAGGATCAAACCTAAAACCTCAAATCAACCCTGTTCTCCTTGGGCCATATTCTTAATAGGGACTAATCCTACTTAGAAACCCATATCCTTTCCAATATCCTTGGGCTACTACAGCATAAGTCCCACACTATGTTTCAACTAAGAACCTTATTAATAGTGGTCCTTATCACATGAATTTAAAGGTATGATGTGTCCCATTCAGTGGCACCGATCTATGTGGGTTCTGGTTCCTTTCATAATGATACGTAGGTAGCCTATCTTTTTTGTCATGATACCAAAATCAAACAAAACCTTTGCTTCCCTGGATGAATATAAAATTCCAGAGTGCCCCACTAAGTGGCTCGAAAACATGTATCATCCAAATATAGATTAAAATAATCTCTAAGCAGTATATTAGTGGATAAAATTGATGGAAAACCTTAAATACATATGAATATTTCCATTAATTAAGAACCTTGAATGCATACTAATGATTCTAAAAATTTACACAAGATAATAAGTGATTATAAATTCCAAGGGATAATTATGAAATACTTGGTGAATTAATAAAGATTCATGAAAATATTTTAAATTTAAAATGAGACTACCTGAGTAGAAAATAGTTCCCCCCCAAAAATGGGTGTTATGATTATGACCTCCCACCCATTCAATCAATGAACATTCTTAAGTATCGTAATGTTCAAAACATAATGAACTCATTCCTTTGGAAACCAAGTCCCTATTGGATAATAAACTGTTCAAAGTTTCTATTTTTATGAAAAAAATCAATGGAAACCTCCTAGAAACATTGATTCTTAAATCTATAACACACGTTTCAAGGAACTACGAAACAAAAATGGTGAACCCGTCATGAATCATTGGAAACGTTAATAATGTTACCCACATGTTAGGATCCTATAAATTGATTAAGGAAGGACAGACAAACGAATTAATCACTCATGTGTCCATCTAAAATGATGTTACTTTAATAGATCTTGTTGTTGTATTCACATATTCAACAAAACTCCCTTCAATCCAAAGAATGGATTTCTCCAAGACAAAATCTATGAATTTCGCAACCCCTGCTCAAAATGGATCTCTATCCATAGGAAGGACATCATCACCAAACTAGAGTCTTCAACACTGGGTCTCTAATGTGCTGGTAATGGAATATCTCCAGTAATGTACAATCTCGACTTTGGATGCTGCTTAGGTCAACAACAATCTTTGATCATCTGGCCAATGACATCCAATGATCAAGAAGAAAATGGTGCCACCCACCATCTCCAACCGTTTTGGGTCTTCATCCCCGGAATGCATTAAAATAATCCCGCCCATACTATAGGGAGGTGGATTAAGGGGTCCCTCAAGGCCTCAATTCAAGAATGTAGGATTCCTTGTTGAGGAATACCACCAGCATTCGACACTAGAATCATGCGGTTGTGAACCTCTAACATGATGAGGGTGTTGCCTCCAGATGTTTTGCCCGGGTCTCTCAGACTCAGTCACCCATGATGAACTTCCAGGGATAATGTCAGGTTAACATGGAGAAGTTTATCACCTCTTCCTCCTCTAGATAATTCCATCAATTTAAATTGATGGCAAACAACTAGTGGGAACATACACCCATCCATCCTAATTTTGCTGCTCAGCAGACTCGTTTGACAGAAACCCACCAATCCCACTAGATAAATCGGGCGAAGTACCATGAACAGGCACATAAACCTGCATTCATGTTATAATACAATGATCAGGGTCATCTTAATGCTTTTCAAGAAGTTCTCCAATCTAATTTGGTGGCCACTGGCAAACAAAAACATAATCCTATTTATATTCACAAATTATGTCAGCAGTCTCGTCTTCCAGTATTGAAGGATGTTCGTTAACCATACTTGATGGGAAATAGTTAGTAGGCACATACACCTACCAATGTAGATCAATCCTGCAAATAATCGCATTTGGTAGCACCCAAAGAAGCTAGTCGGAAAGCTCCGATGACAAATTTAGGGTAGACCCAACTATCTGCCCCCATGCATGTGTACTATAAATACCCATTGATTGGAAAATGAGGACAGGAGAAAGCACATAATCCTAATCCTGATACGGAATGGACATATATTCTTGTTCCGACTGCTAATGTAACCAAACATATTCAACAAATGGTGAAATGGAATATGAAAATCCCTTCCCATATTCAAGAAACATGCTAGGATATTTTAACTACTTCATTAGTATTAGGGGAACCGACACATAAATCTGTCCCCACACAAGGGATGACACTTTAGAATTACATCATGGAGTAGATACACACATATGTTCCATTCTAGGAGGGTCATGGGGAATAATCTCCCAATCACATGGACAACATGATTTGGAACATACACCCTTTCCAATTTGAGGTAATCGGTCCGTTCTGGTAACCACTCTAGGGTAAGCACATATAGTTTCCCATGATAACAAATTTTCCCAACAAGTGCCCCCAACTAAGTATATGATAACATCCAAGAAAATGTCTCGCCAAGAATTTTTAGAAAATAAAGAGTTAGGCAATGACGTGGCTCCACATAATGATCGAGTTCTTGAAGCCCTCATACATTTATCTGTTGCAGGTCAAGATATTATTCAATCATTACCATGTTATGGGAGTGGTAGTTGTAATTCTGAAGTTCTTCTTCAGACACTTCATCATGAAGGCTGGCGGCATGAAAATTTGGTCAATCCAGATTGTATATCTCCGGATGATATGCATGGAAACCATCAGTGTGGCCTGAAGACCAAGGAGCAAGAAGATTTATCCCTTGCTGTAATCCATTTTGATGATCCTCTCCATGATGGAACTCACAGTGAAAGTCTTCTCTATAGTAGTATTTCACATTGTCAAGACAATTCCATAATTGACAATGTAACTATGATAAATCCCTCCAATATTGAGGCACTTTAAAACACAAGGCCACTCATGTCTAATGCCTTGCCTTTTACGGGTGTAACACTTTATCAACCAGATGATATGTTAAGTTAATGGTCATTCTCCAAACCTGCTTTAGTACATTTGTCTTCAAACACAGAGCATCCAGTCTGGTCAAATCAAGTCGAGAAACCTCTTTTGAAAGAGGATGAAGATGTGATAAACATGAGGAAACAATTAGCTATAGGAGAAATACCAGTCATTTTCTAGACATTGGAAAACTCTTAGTATACCATTTCATAATTGATGATAGGTGATTCCATTCATGAGATTCATCTCAACATATTAAAAAATATTCATCATTTGAATACCAAATTCTTACCGTATGATGATTATCAAGATCATATAATGGTAGTAGAAGGGTTGCAATGCAAAATTGACTTGGGATCTCTCTCAGTTTCCCAACATCCAAAGGTTAAAAAACATCAAATAACCCTTTAGCGTGCATGTCATAATTCTCTAAAGAGATTACACTAATTAATTTACAATTCCCCATCTAGTTTTTGTATAAGAGTATGGGGGTGCATATGGAGCATTGATTTTCACAGCATTCTAAAATCATAAAAGTCTGCCAAAAGTGGTCTTATTCAATGTTATTGCCCATGTTCAACCACAATCAATATGTTTTGTATGCAATCAAATGTATGCTTAGGAACAGGCCTCAACAAGTTCTCATTAGAATATGGCCCAATGTGAAGATGTTGTTGAGTTACATTTACATCAAGTATCGTAGAATCTTGAATAGACATACCATTTAGAGTATGTCAGTTGTTATAGGATGCAAATGTCTGAAATAGCATAGCAGTTTTCTGAAATAGGTTATTAATCTGATTTTCGGATGATGCACCCAGCTAATGTCAAAACCAAAATCCTCAAAATTAGAATATAATTTGAATGAATTTCATCCATAGATGTTCAATAATAAACCCATCTTGCAATGATGGGGGATTATTTAATTCCACCATAAAATACATTAAACAATGTTTTATGATTTGAGGAAGAATAACAGGAATAGCCCCAGCCTGTAGGGCTGGGGTCTTTTTCACTTATGCAATCCCCTCCTCAAATAAAGTTAGTTTTCTCCCGATTAGGGAAGAATCCACAAATAATACGTACAACTGAACTATCCAAGGATCCCATTCGGGTTACTATCTTCTAAAAATTTCTAGATAATTCTTTATATAAGAGAACAAAGTCTCGTTCAAGACACAAAGGGGGACAATCTAGCAGAAACCCTAATAGAATTCCATCAATTCATTATGCATCAATGAATGTTAATAAATCCCATTATCGAGTATCCTCCAGAAAATAAGTCCAGTTCATGGGAATTAAAAGATTATGTTCTTTCCCATAATATAGTTCACACCAAGGATAATGGAGAAGGTGTGCATACCCAAAATCAGAGGCTTACCTAGAAACATGGTATGCATTCAAATAACCAACTCCCCACACTCTAAAAGGAATCTAACAAGGAGAAAGAAAAAAAGCCATACTACATCTCACTTATCCACTAGATAAGGTCAATCTCTATCTCTTGAAGAGAGATTTTCATAGAAAGAAGATGAAATGAATGAGTTGAAAATACTCAACATAGAGTTACTTTGAAACAACGTTTCTTTTTGGCATACACTCTAGGAAAGTCCTCAACTTGCAAATCCTATAGGAGCTTCTCAGCAAAGTTGATTTGTAGTAACTACATATACAGATAATTAATTCCCTCCATTGGTTAGAGTATCAAGGCTGGACCATATAAATCTTTATAGACATGTTTTTGTGGGTTTTCCAATGTAGATATCAACAATCAGGGGTTTAACCGGTCGTTAAACCAGCTCAAGCTCTTGTTTTTATACCTGCATAGGTTCCTGTGCATTCTGATGTTCCCAAAATTATTATGAACACAATTGAGGCATTAACAGCTCGATTGAAAGCTATGGAGGAATGACAATCACCAGTTCAGCAGGAAAAGCGAACTTTCCCTGAATGGGTGGATGCAATTTCACCCCCACCAAATTTTGTGAATACAGTATTCCCAATCATTAATGGTTCGGGAGATCCAGAACAACACATAACACATTTTGTTTCTCATTATGATCCCATGATGGGAACCTCTGAACAACAAGAAGTAGTTATTCTTAGGTGTTTTGTGCAGTGATTACAGGGACTATCCTTTGTCTGGTATACAAGTTTGAAATTTCGATAAATTAATGGATGGGAAGATATCCATCCGAAATTCCATCTCTAAATTTAGCTCAATGCTACCATAGACATCAGTTTTTTATCTTACTAATTTTTATCAAAGGGAGAATGAAAGAGATTGAGATTTCTTTACATGATGGAAATGATTAACATATTCCTTAAGACTAGAACTCCCTAAAGAATAATTTCTATCAATCTGTTTAGAAAATCTATGTGATGAATTAAGCACACCATTGATCCCAGTGAAATACAAAGGAGGGTTTTGAGACCTTACTTCTCTCTCCCAGTAGATAGAAGACACTATTATAGAAAGTAACACTAAAACTTGTGTAATTCCATCATATCTAGGGAGGAGTATAGGAAAGGAAAAAACTACTACATTCACCCTCAAACAGGAACCTTTACCAACTTCTACTTTGAGAACCTCATCATAGCGAAGGGCTTTACCTCCTAAACATCAGCAGTAATTACTACCTCATCAAGATGGTCAATGGGATCAAAGGTAATGAGTAAATTTTATTCTTTCATAAAAAAATGAGTTATTGGTTACTTTATCTCAGCCTTAGAATACAATTTTGTTCAGTTTCAAATTCCAAAGAAGTAAAATAAAGATGGATATGATGATCTTCTGAATTACTGTCCCTTTCACCAGATGTTGGGACACCCCATTCGAGAGTGATTTGTTTTCAAATACATTCTGCAAAAAATAGTAGACTATAGAAAAGTGAAATTTAAAAGTTCATCAACTCATGTATCATGTGTTACTACTACCAATCCAGAGGAATAGGGAGAATGGCTTGAGGAAAAAAGTAAAAATGTGAAAAAATATAATGATTGGATGATCTGAAAAACGATAAACCAGACTCATTAAATTTTACGAACACAGTCGAAACAACCAATTGTGTCTTCCGCAACTCCTACCATAGAAAAACAATCTTTATCAAAGGTCATTCCTATACGAAGAGAAGTTATCATAAATACAATGATCAGTCAGAGAAAGAAGAGATCATGTCATGGCCAGAGATTTTCTTTACCCTGGTAGATTTTATGCCATCTGTTTCAAAATCCCTGGCACAGAAATACCAAACGGTACAACCAGAATTAATCTTTCAAGAAGAATCTTCATCAAATGAATAATTGATCTTTGGCTTTGTTAATGTTATCCATTTAACAGATCCTTACCCCAAAGGTGATTCTGATTATAATTAGCCAAAATTCCATGTACCTAATTGGGGAAGAATAGGAAGGGGTCATGGTCCAAGATATAGGGGAAGGCGTTGGAAATCTAGAAACCACCATTTTAACTCTACCCCATCTCGAACCATATATGTGGCAGAAACTCGTGGAAGATCCCTACAGCGGGATCAATAGGAATAAGGTGTTTCTTCCATGAATGACAAGTTTGGTTCTGACACAATTATTTTGGAAGACCAATTAGAAGTCACACCATCTTCTTTTTCAGCGAATGAATATACCTAGTCAGTCTAATTTACCAAATCCAGCAATATTTCCAACTATTTTTCCAAAACAGAGTACATCTACAACAGAACCATCAAAATCCAATGAACCTCCAAAACCATATTTCCATGCTATGAAATGGAGAAATTTGGACTGAAACTATGATATATTTAAAAAAATTTCCCATGTACCGGACAAATTTTCATTTCTGGGTGCTTTGAATCTGTCAAAAGATTTTCAGGAGACACTCATTGAGGATTTTTCAAGTCCTCAAGAGTTTGAAACCGAAGATGCTACTGCTGAGGTTCACAATATAGAGAATGATCCTGCAGAATTTCAAGAATTCATATCTTTTACACATGAATATGAAGATGATTTTGTGCATGGGCATATCATACCTTTGTATTTGTCTAGGAAGGTCAATCACATTGACATTCGATGAGCCTTCATTGATAATGGCTCTGGAGTCAAACTCATTCTTGTTCGTACACTTAGTCAATTGGGATAGACTGAATGTGACTTATCTCCTTCGACTTTAATGTTTCAAGATTATGATAAGATTGAACAAGAACTTATGGGAGAGATTACACTCAGAACTCAATTTGGAGATCTTGAATCTGATTTAGATTTCATTTTTCTTTTTCTGGACACAGCCATCAATATTCTTCTTGGAAGGCCTTGGTTGCATCAACATGTATCCATTCCTTTTTTGTAACACCAACGTCTGAAATATTGTATCAACTATCAAACCGGGACAATGTATGGTGACAAGGCTCCATTAAAAGCATGTGAATCTCATTACATTGAGGCAAAGTTTTATCACACAAAAGGAAAGAAGCCCATGACAAAGAAGATAACCAGAGTTAATGCTCCAAATGGACTGGAAAAGATCCCAAAAAATCAATTCATAAAATCGAGTAAAAATTATGTGTTACCCATCAATCAAATTGAAAGGATAAAACCTAATCCAAAGACACATCCAGTAACTTCCATAATGTCAATTACGGTAACTGAGGCTGATAACATGGTTGAAATTATTGACACATTAAGAAATGATGAAAGACAGAATATAGATGATTTTATATCATCTTATGAACTAAAACAAGCCTCTACTTCATCAACCAGATTAGAAGAGATAGTAGCAATGCTAGAAGAATACAAAGATATTGATTCTCAATCCATCACTCTTACTTTATTACCATAAGAAAACCTTTCCTTATTGGCAAGGTCATATATAATGTCCTCTTCTTCAAGAGTTCAAATTATTATTTCACCCATATTTCTAGAGTTTTTTCTTCATCATCTACAATGAATGTGGAAACAGAAGAGGTAATACATATTGAGGATGAAGAAAAATATCTCAGGAATGCTCCTACAACATTTGAAGAAGGTGTCTCTACCACCATGGATGAACTCAGAGAAATAAATCTAGGTCCAGAGGAAGATCCATGCCCCAGTCTAATTAGTGCGGCCATGGCCTATAAAGAAAAAGAGGGGTATAATTCCTTTCTATAGAAACATCGAGATATATTTTTGTGGAATTAAACAAAAATTACAGGTCTTAATCTTTATGTAGCCACACATCATTTGGTTTTTACATAAGAACATTGTGGATTTAAGGAAGGAGCAAGGAGAACACACCCAACTCATGCCTCTAAAATTAATTCTGATGTTGATAAGATGATAATGTATAACTTTGTTATGAAAGTTCAGTATTTCAAATGGCTGGCCATTATTGTACTAGTGTAAAAGATGAATGGTCAAATTAGAGTCTCCATTGATTTTAGAGATCTTAACCGGCATTGTCCTAAAAATAATTTTCCAGTCCTGATTACAGAACTTCTAATTGCTGAAATGACTATCTATGAAGATCTTTCCTTCATGGATGGATTCTATGGGTATATAAAAATCCAAATGGCCTAAGAGGATGAAAAATATATAGCTTTTAGATCCCCTAAATGTGTGTTTTTCTATCAGTTAATGCCCTTTGGCTTAAATAATGCTGGTGCAACATATCAAGGTTCCATGCATCATATCTTCAAATCCATCAATGGAAAATTTTCTGAATGTTAAGTGGATGATTTGGTGGTAAAATCCAAACCACATTATAATCACTTGGCAAATTTGGAAACCATATTAAATAAGCTTCGGCAATAGAGTTTGAAGATGAACCCCTTGAAATGTACTTTCAGGGTAACCTTGGGAATATTCCTCGGCATCGTTGTATCCCATAGAGGAATCAAAGTAGATATTGATAAATCAAAATCAATCATTTGTATTTCACATCCTTGAAATTTTAAAGATTTAAGAGGACTTCAGGGACACTTTGCCTATATTTATCGCTTCATCGGCAATTTGGTAGGAAAGTGTTTTCCCTTCACCAAATTAATAAAGAATGGAGTTACCTACCAATGAACTAAATATTGCCAAGTTGTTTTTGATATCCTCAAGAAATACCTATTGAGACCACCAGTATTAATCCCTCATGATGATGGACGAACACATATTCTCTATGTGACAGCTTTAGAGAGATCACTAAGTTCCATCTTCACCCAAAAAAATGATACTAGGAATGAAAACAGCCTTTAATATCTTAGTAGAACTATGATTTATGCGGAAACTCAATATTAAAGTATTGAAAAGTGTTTCCTGGCATTAATCATTGTAGTATAGAAATTTAGGCACTACCTACTACATAATTAGGTCCAATTAGTATTTCTTAATAACCTGATCAAATTCATTCTCATTCATCATATGCTCATAGGGCGTCTAGCATGGTGGCCGGTTATTTTTCAGTAGTTTGATTTCCATTTTATTCCTCAAAAGGCAATAAAAGGCCAAGCTCTGTCCAAATTCCTTACATAGCATCCTTTTGTGGAAGATTAATCATTTAATACTGAATATCATGATGAATAGGTCTTCTCTATTCAAGATAATTCCCAAACATGGGAAATGTACTTTTACGGTGCTTCGAGATGTCTAATAGGATAGACAATGGAAAAATATAAACTCAATAAGGTTGGATTAGGAATTTTTTTATTTCCCCAGAAAATGCAGTACTGCTTTATTCTTTCCTATTGTCGGAAGGTAGTATAAACAATGTTGCAGAATATCATGATCTCAATGCAGGTTTGGAATTGGCCCTTCAGGTGAAATTGGATCATTTAAAAGTAAAAGGTTATTCAAAATTGGTAATAAAAATTTCAATGGGAAATATAATATCAGAAAAGAATAATTAATTCCTCTTTTTGATTATGTCAAATGTTAATGGCTAGATTTCACTTAGAGACGACATTGTCTTATGTCCCATGATTACAAAATTCCCAAGAAGATGCACTGGATAATGTAGCTACAGCCTTGGAAGATCCAAATCGGGATGAGAGAGTTTTCATCATAACCCATTTCCATGTGGTCTCACCTTTTTTTCAAAACAGAATTGAGGAAATTAATAAAATTGGCATTATTTCTGAACCATATAGTCATACCACGGGATGGAGAACATCCATCATGGAATATCTTCTAAATGGGTAATTCCACCAGATAGGGCTGTGAAAGAATAGATCTGTTGAAGAGCATCTAATTTTACACATTATTATAGTACAAAACACCAAAATATACTTTAAAAGTGAGGATTTGATGGAATTCGTTTTAGATGTATTAATTGTGAAGTGACCACAGCTGTCATAAAAAAAGTACATTCAGGAACTTGTGGTGCCCACCAATCTGGGCACAAAATTTTTGTTTAGATCTGAAGGCTTGGACAATTTTGGCCTTCAATGATGCAGGATTGTACATATTTCACTAAAAAATGTTTTCTATGCCAAGTGCATGATAATTTCATTCATAAACCCATAGAGTTTCAACATACAGCTAAAAACTCTTGGCCATTTACCACATGAGGATTTGATGTATTGGGCCTTATCCTCCAGCTACAGCTAAGCAGTTCAAGTATATTTTCACTACTACTGACTTCGTCACTAAATGGGCTGATGCAATACCTCTAAAGGAATTTGGAGAAAGAAGCATTATTAGGTACCTCAAAAACTAATATCATCTCCATATTTAGTATCCCTCATATTATTCTGATGGACAATGGAACCAATTTTTGTTCTACTTAGGTAAACAAGTCGTATTAGGAACATAATATCAATTCCAACAATTCATCTCGCTACCATGCGACAGGAAATGGAAAGATAGAGGCCTTCAGTAAGACCCTACTGAATATACTCCAAAGTATGGTTAATAAAGATAAGAAATCATTCCTTAATAAACTTTTGAATTCTTTATGGGATTATTGGACAACTACCCATACAACTACCCAACAAACTCATTATTCATTAGATTTTGGAACCAAAGAAGTTTTTCCAATTGAACTACAATTTCTTTCACTTTGAGTTGCAATCTGTGATTAGTTTTCTATAGATGAAAGGTCGCTAAAATGGTTTGATGGATTGGAAGGGTTAGATGATAAAAGATTGCATACTTTGAATCATCTAGAAGTCTATATAAATAGAATAGCATGATCATTTAATAAGATAGTTTTCCTTTGTTCATTCCTTTAACTAGAATTGGTATTTGTCCTTAGGACTCCAATGATACTAGGGAAGAAACCTCCTAAACTTTTGGGAAAGTGGGAAGGACCTTATTCCATACATAAGGTCTATTCAGATAAAGCATATCCATTAATCTCAATGAATGGATAGCTTATCACAACTCCAACCAATGCGAGATTTTTTAAGAAATACTTTGTGTTGTTTTGTACTAATAGACCTAAATGCAAGGGTTTAAACTAAACAGTGTAATGTCCTTGTTTAAAGGCAAAAAACTACATATCCCCCATGTCCTAGTTTTAAGACATTAAACTACATAACAATCATTAGTGTCCATGATACATGATGTTAAAATACGTAGCATCTTAATCCATGCTGCATGACGTTAAACTGCATGAAATTATTTGTAGAACTAACATTCTATCTATTTGACATTAGAATCATTCATAGACACGCATCATTGGCATCATCCCTACTCCTTAGTAGTACATGGGTCCCTCTATTTCCTTTGTCTGCGTTAGATATGCATAGAGACCATGGTTCAAGAACTATGTTTTCCTTGATTCTAATTTTCAATGAGATATGTAGAGATGCCTAATTCTCTAATTTTGGGCCCAGCCATAATCACAAAATATTGTTATTTTCTTTTCTCCTCCTTTATATCAATTAGATATATATAGAGTGTTTCCTTATGATATATGATTTTGTCCTTATACCATTTTATTTCTTATGAATTACCGTCATCTCAGAATGTGTGAAAAGCCCCCATTCTTCTTGTTAAAAATGATTAGCATGAGGGATGATTGTTTAAATAAATATGTATGGAATGATTATAATCAATTTTTAGATACACAAAGGTGGATAGATCTCCAATATTGGGCACATCTACAATAAAAATCCTTTTTATTTCTTATATAAGAAACAAATATCCATAGGAAATGTTTTAAGAATTATATATGACTTCATCCTTTCCCTATAAATACTTATAGTGACACTTGGGTGTTATAACTTAACTATGTTACAATATTGATTTTCCATTCACATCTTTTCATCCCCATGACTTAGTTACAAGACATTAATCTCCTTGGAAATATTACATCCCTATTCTTCAATAGTGTCACTTTTGCACTGTAAAAGAATACTTTACTACTCTTTGTTTCTCACACTTAGCATAGATCACATGGGGTTAGTAATTGGGTAAATTAATTCTTTATAGAAAAAATGTATCCCATTTTATTATGGGATTATTAATGTAATCACAACATGACTTAAAACTGCACAGTATAATGTCTTTACTACATGACTTAAAACTGCACAGTATAATATCCTCGTTGAATGACATTAAACTGCACATCATAATATTCACCTAGATGATAAAAATAATGTCACCATTTTACATATGAGTCATATCTATGTAAATGAAATCAAACTCATGTCCAATATTGGGTCAAATATTTATCATATTCATTTGGCATAACCCCTTCCATATTTCACACACTTAATCTTTAATAATTCCAGATCCTCACAATATTTCTTACGTTTTCTATTGATGTAGTTTCTAATACCTGAGAACTCTTTTTCCTGACTGTGCAGCATGTTCCCTAAGGATGCCTTGAATAAGTAGCCCACATAACATGCCTATCAGTCCAAAGATGCCACTATTTGTATATGCAACATATTCTCTAGTAGGCTCTGCATAATACAACCACCATAACGGGCTTTTCAAATAATGGAAACTTTGTTCTTGGTTGTAGTATCTTTTTTCCCTTTTACCATTGATGAAAACTTATAAGAAGTTATATTTTAAAATATCCATTCAAGTATACTTTTCACATTATCTTTCTCACAATAGGAAAATATTCAAGACCATGTTTTACACATTTCCCTCACCATGTGTTTGATGCTCTATGAAATAACCTTGAAATCACTTAGCCACATATTATGTATTATTTCGATTTCTGGTCCAAGTTGTATGACCTAAAACTACATACACCATATCACTTATGTTTGGGTCAAACCATCGTAAAAGTCTTATTCCTCAAATTCTTTGGACATCTTGGTTGGAAATACCCTTTCCATATTATGGTACCTTTGTCCATAAACCAAACTCTATGCTTCGGAAAATCTGAATCTCCATAATATTTCTCTGAATTTGGCAATATAATAGTAATCTTCTAATATCTCTTTTTACTGACTATGTAGCACGTTCCCATAAGAGGCCTTGAATAAGTTTCCCACATAACAGGCATGTCAGTCAAAAGATGCCACTATTTGGATATACAGCATATTCCCTAGTTGGCTCTGCATAAACCAACCCCCATAACAGTTTTTTCAAGTAATGGTAACTCTGTTCTTGGAAATACATCCTCTAATTCTCTTATCCCACTTTCCCATATCATTCATCAGTTCTAGAAATTCCCAAATCATTGTTTTAAATTTTCCCTTATATACTAGAATTTGAAACTATATATCCTAAATAATTATCATGAAATTGGTATTGATTTCTCATACCTTTGGTCAAAGCTAAAGACCATAAATTAAAACCACACAATGTCTTCATTGTGTGACTTTAAACAGAACAACCCAACATCCTCACTATATGACATTAAACTACACAGTACGACGTCCCCACTGCAAGACTTTAAACTGAACAGCACAACATCCTCACTGCAAGACTTTAAACAGCATAGTAAAACATCCTCACTACAAGACATTAAACTACACATTACAACATCCTCACTACAATACATTAAACTGCATAGTATGATGTCAGAAATTCCCCGTTCTGATAGATTTTAACAATTACTCATACCCCAACTTTTAATAGAGATTCTTTTCTTTTTCATGACATATGTTGATCTAAAATATCCCTTTTTCATTCTTAAAAATCTATTCCATAGAAAAACCACATACTATGGTCTTGATTCATCGAAATATTTTTTCCCATATCTAACAAGAACAAAATTTTAAACTTAAAAGAAATATTTTAGCATGGCTATGTAGCATATTCCCTTAGGTGGCCTTGAAAATGATTCCCACATAATAGGTATTTCAGTCAGTAGATTCAACTCTTTGGCAATGTAGTATGTTCCCTAGTTGGATCTGCATAATAAAACCCAAATAATAGGTTTTTCATATAATTATAACTTCATTCATGGAAGATATTCCCCTATTATTAATACAGGTTTTAGATTTGGTGACCATAAAAATCATGACTCCAGATTCACCTTGGAAATATTTAAAGAATATTACAGAAAATTTTAGCCACAGAGTTTTGTTTGGGATCCAATTCAAAGTCCATGGTGAAAGCTATTTCAATCCTACATATTAGTTGATTATGCTTACTGGGCCCAATTTCCAAGGTAAAACAAATTCAATTAACGAAAGTGAAAAAATAAAGGATTAAAGACAAAATACATTTCATTTATGAAAATTTTAATAGAGAAATATCAAAAAATTGAATCTCTCTCTTAATACAATTACAAAAGGATTTCTACATAATTCCTCATTTGTTTAATAGATTCCTAAGCCCCATCAACTACTTGTTGGAGTTTGTTTATCAGGCATTCCTCACTCTATTCATCATGACGAAGTACTTCATTAGAATATGTGATGGCTTTTGCAGCTTTATTTCCGAATTCTACTAATGAGAAATGGGGCTGGTCAAGCTCCCCTATAATGATATCTTACTCTTATTGAAGGCATAGTTTCTAAACAATATTTTCTTTAATTATTTGCAACAGTCCCTTCCCATTTGAATTATGATTATCCTCATCTTGGGATGGTGCTTCTTGGAACTCTACAATTTTGATAGATTGTTTGGCTTCTATCAAATCTCGTTGAAGCTTTTTTCTCTTGCTCCCTCCTCCAGATAATCTCTTTCACCGCAATACGAATTTCATGGTATTCCAAACATCAAAATCCTAGATCAATAAATAGAGATGAATTTCATGGAATTCTTGAAGGCAATTCTTTATGGGGCATATCATATATTATCTTCCAGATATTTTGTGATTCTTTGCGACGAGCAATATGAAGAGTCTTATTCAATTCTGAGTCAGATTCAGAATCACTATCATACAGAGGGGTATATTTCTCGACTAATGCAATTAAATAAGATCCATGCTCTATTCCTACTTGGACAATGGTTTCTCAACCATTTAATGTTAATTGGAAAGATGCAAAAGCTTCACCTCCAAAACTACCCATTGAAGTTGATATCCCTCCATGGTTAATCAAGAATACTGGTTATATTTAAGAGATAATAAAAGTGAAATTAATCACAATATCGGTGTCTCTTACATAGAAGTAAGCCACATTCTTGAGAGGAATCCTCTCCAAAATTCACAGTTTCAATATTATTATTTGATGTCAATGGTTGAGGACTGCTCTTTTTAATGTGCTCAGGATTTTGAGAGTGAATATCAGGAAGATCTGTAACCTCAATATTCACTTGAGTTAATGTCTCCACGATGGTAGGGTTGACATTAATATCGACACTTACATTGGTTATTGTTCCAAAATAAATTTCATTAGATGGAACTTCATATTCTAATCCACCATGGTTAGCAAGATTATCATAAGAAGATTAACATGACGATTAATGAGAACTCACGTCCAATTGATTCTATATAAGGAACACCAAAACATTCTAACGAATTTGATATTTTAACTCGTTCTAATTGTTATTCAGAAGACATGTCAAGTTTCATCATTTCATCCAATGATATCTCTGATCACATGTTAGTCTCACCCCTGGGAAAACTTGGAAGGTTTACTTTACAACCGTCCTCCAGCAACTTGTGACCCCGAGTAGCTTCTTCAGAAAAAATTGTTGGGTCAATGTCAGTTGTTGCCAGATATTATAGTGCATGTGATGAGATGAAAAGTGTCACAAAATGGAAGTCATATATTGTTTCATTTTATTATTTATGAAATATTATTTATTTACAAGAAGCTTCATCTCCTCTAATAGCAGGAATCAGAGCAGTGCTGGGGACAGATGTTGGATCCTTTAGATTCAATGCCTCTAAAAAAATAACTGGATTTACAATAATTTGTGTTTGATTAGCAGCACCTTCTATGCCTCCTTGAATCTTATCAGTTGTTTCTTTCAAATAACAAATATAAGAATCCCCTTTAATCTTAAAAAGTTAAAACTCTTTTTCATGAATAAAACTAAAATTCATGATTATCAATGAATGTTACCACTGCTAAGAATGTGGTTAACCGTATTTTTTATTATTTAATGCCTTTTCTTCATCATGTTTTTAATATTTCTTGCATCATCATCTATAAATACAAGTATCAGAGATCCCAGTCCCCTCTCGTTTTCCTACTCCATGTCCTGTAAGCCCGGAGATATTTTTCTTGATTCACGGGGTGATCTGGTAGCTCCAAATGTAGTGCCTCCAGGACTACATTGTGGTGAGGGAATTTTAGTTGTCTTTCCTTTACCCAACTATATGTTAAGAAAAAATTTCTCATAAGAAACAATGTTTTGATTAAAATTCATTGTGAAAAATAGAGGAAGATACATAATAAAGGGAACTTACATCCTTAAGGATAACAATGTCATGCCATTTTTCATCTATTAAAGGATTAATCCTTTTGGTGGTACCACAATCTATACTTTACCTTAAAAACATTGTGGTAGGTATTGAGTCATTTGTGGAATATATGATCATTTTCAGCTCTTGAATGTAGGTCCTTACCTCATTGGGATTATACTTAAAAAGAATGTTAGAAGAAGCCCGCAAATCCCCTACTCATGAAATATGCAGTCTTACGCAAAGATCCGTCCACATGGTCTCACCATCACAGTATAGACTCTACCATGTTTAAATAGCCTCTGATCGTATATATTCAGAATTTATGTCGGAGGGTTGTGATGAGGATCTTACAACAATGGACATGAGTTTCTTCCTATCACCCTCAGTCATGGATGGCGTATTGTAAAATGGAACACGCCACTCTTCAGAATGATGGAGACTAGATCGCCTTGACAAGAATTAAGAAGGGACTGATGGAGTGCCTATATTTATTATAGTGGGAGGATTATATCAAGCGCAAGGTCTCTTTAGTGAACTTATAGCATCATCACCTCCGCTCTTTGATTGTTGAAAGTCAGCCACTGATGATGAAGAATTATCTTCCAATCTATGGGGTTCCTTCTTGCTACTACTTTTATCCCCACTCGGGGGATGAAATGATTTAATACCCCTTTAGGGTATGATGCATCCATGATTTCTGCATACAAAATGGTTAATCTGCTTACTACATTTGCAGTGGGTAAATTAAAAAATTCCCTAGTCTTCTCTACTGATGTCAACAGTCATAGTTGTAGGGAAACAATTGGGTGTTGCTATAATCTGACATTCACAAGAGGGGATACAATATTCTATTGTAGACATTTTAATTGACGTGAAATTCAATAAGGATTATAGGCCTCACCAATGATTTCTCGGTCGATTCTGGTGGCCAACACACCATCTATTATAGCTAGCATATATGCCCTCAGTACCAAACTAGTAGTACCATCGTCAAGAAATTTTCTTGTAGGCAGATTCCTATAAGGAATGAAATGAAACTCCTTATGCATGCTTAATCTAACCTCGTTGTCATAAGCACTCAAACACTAGAGTGAAATACCCTAAAATGCCTGAACAGACGGTTAGAAAGAACTTCCAAAAACCAGTACTCCACTTTGAACAAAATATGTTCTAATGTGAGTAGCAATCCATCCCCACAATATGTAGAATGGACCCGCTATTATAAAGGTTGATTTTTATTTGAAAATATGTTGCAAACTCATAATAATATGGGCCATAATAGGAGTATCCAACCCTACCATCCTTTTCTATTCTAGCTTAGTATCAATAACAAAGGTTCTCATCCTCACACCTCCTTTGGTGTCTCAGATAGGCAATAAATATATGATGCTCCATATGTCTAGGAAACTAACTAGGCATGTCTTTTCATGAATTTTTGGGTTGATATCAGATCCCCATCATTCAAATTCTCCCTTCTCTAGTGTTGGCCAAAAGGTGTAAGGAGTTCCTCTCTTCTCTGCCCTAGGGTAGCTAGTTAGATGGGTGTCAGTGGGCCCCTTTTCCTAATTCTTTATCAAAAATATTTCCATCCATTCCTCTGGATGAATGTCCCTCCTAATGAGAGTTTTCATGGTGATTGAATTCTTGAGTTTGATATATATTTTCCTCAACTCATGAGCCAAATATGATGCCTTCTCCGATTCAATTCATGTCACCATGGGAGGAATAAATTCTTTTTACATGTCTACAAAGATTGTAGCTCCATAAAATTTGGAGATGTCCCACACGCTGATACATACCTCTAAGTGTGTTAAATGGAAGGAATTGGTCTCTAGGCTCCACCGACTTAATAAATATGGTACAAAATCATTATTCCTATATACATAGGATTGACCAACCCAGAAAACTTCATATATCCCAAAGATTCTCAAATCACTTACCAATTCTGCACGTCTTTTGCACCCAGTATGCCCACATCCATGCGGGTTTTACACCTCCTCCTCGGTAGAAATCCCAACTTTTATTCCAACCCTTGGACTGATCTATCTGAGAATCTTAAAAGATGGATGTATAAAAGTGTAGCTATAGCTCGGGTGTGTGTGCCTTCAAATATAGAGCACATAGGCTATGATGCATAATATGGTCTTTCTCTACTATCCCAGCACTAGAAAAAGAGATCCCAATAGAAACATTGGCTGACAAAAAGTTGTTATAATCCTAAAACCAAGAATTTGGGATTTATTTCTTTGGATCTTGAATGTTAGCATCCTGCAAATGGCCATAACTAAACAAAGGCAGATAGGTTCTCCGAGGAACGTTGAAATGATAATTCTCCAAATATTTTAGTAATACTAGAAAAGTGGTTTCACAAACATCAAATTCGTTAGGGCCAACTACATTCATCTTGTCATAAATCCTCTTGTTGGCGAGCTTATCATCAGTTGCAATTCTTTGGGGAGCCATTGAACTTGCAAAAATATTGAGATCATCTTTTTAAGAGTAAGTTCATTTTTTGTGTTTAAAATAATAATATAAAAGTCATTAAGGCGTGAATGTTTTAAGCATGGAATTCATGTATAAGTTGGTGCACAAGTATGGAGCCCGACTTATATTGCATAGCTAAAAAACATACAGTTGAAGCACGACAAAAAAGAATCATTTGAATTGAAGACTAGTGTGTCGAGAGATGAGAATTCATATGTTGTGAAACATATCTTAGAAGTGATTCCGTTATATATAAGGGATAAATATCACCATGCACACTAGAAATGTTACATGTTGCAAAATTTCATCCCCAATTATACTTGAGAACTGAATACTTGTGTGCCCCATTTCCCATGTCTTTCTTCTTCATTACATTACCTCAGTATAGGATACCCTTTTCATTTTGGATATAATTATGGGGGGGGGGGGGTTTGACACTCCATTACATCAAAAAGTCTATAATAATTACAAAGGAAATCCCCTTATAATTAAAATGTGAAAATACATGAAGAAAAATCCAGATTTGCAAAGGCATGAATTTTGAATCACCTTATTCAAGCCAAAACACCCACTGCGCGCAACCTATTTTTTCACCCAAGTATGTCACATAGCCTACCATCAAGTTCCTATATTGAATGGAAGTCACTTTCTCACCCAACTCATTTCACAAAAGGTCACTTATTTTCTTATAAATAGACTTTTGGGGCACCCATTTGCACAAACTAGTTTCCTTGAAGCCCAATTGGTGCTCTCGTCACCCTAGTACATCCCCCCAGTCTTCCAAAAATTCAAGTTAGTTATTCAACACATTGATCGGAGTATTTAAAGCAGGATCATTGGACTTTAGTTCTTTTAGTGTTTGAAATCCATTACAATTTCTCACCCAGGCTCCCCATGTCAGAAATACTTGCATGCCTCTGATTCCTCTCATAGTAACTTGAGGACCCCACATCGTATATCATATATGAATACTCTTGAAGGCTTCAAAAAGGCCTTGTCAAAGTATTACCATACATTTTTTTCGTCACTTAAGTGAAAATTAGGTTACCGATGTGTACCTGCGCGCCATTCTCTACTTGGGAACCCCTCATTGATTCACTTATTCTCTCCACTCCCTTATGTCTACATTCCACCTTGCCTTCCTCATCCATTAATGGAAAGGATTCTTCTTTATTGTATCCCTTATCTGAAAGAGATATCATTGATATCTCAACCAAAAACTCATGACTTATCAACCCTTTGTGAAAGGCAGATCAGTGTATCTCCTATTTCAGTATTTATTTCTATAATCATAGGTTTCCCACATTTGATTCATAATGGGTTTAAGATTCATGGATTTTCTGTGGGTTTTTATATCCACAGTCAAATGGAAATGTTTCCAAGAAACAATGTTGGGAAGTTCCCGGTTCTGAGAATAAGGGTTTGGGCCTTGCCCTTTCCCTTCTTAAAGAGTTAGAAACCTTAAATTCTAGCAGAGATGGTATGGTTCACACCTACTTTTCTTCTTCTAAATAATGGAGAAGTCTCCATCTCCTTCCACGATCTATTTTAGGGCATCCATCAAGGCATATTTCCCTCACCTTTTACCTTCCACCTTACATTGTATCATTGTCAGATGTAAATAGAACTGAGGAAAGGCTTGTCACCTCACACTCTTCCCTGATCGACACTCCCTCTTCGACTAACGATGGAGGAAAATTTTAAATGTGTAAATTCCTTTTTTGAATCATTGATAATCTATTGTTTCTCCCACCAAACATGAATCACATAGACATAGTGATTTTCCATGATCAGAAAATTTACACAATTGAATGAACTACAAAAACTATGATTCCCATCATAATCGAGATACGTAGGAAGCCTTCTTAGGTCCCAAGTTGTTCATTTTCTGGAGATTTCATGATGAAGGAAGATGTGTGTTTCTGGATCTTCTAATATAGAGAGAAATTGGTGCCTATCTAGAGCTTTCAAGAAAATCATGTTTGAGAAGTTTGACATTTATAATGCTGAAATGTTGAATGGTGTGAACATTCCATTATTTTTCATTATGATGAACATGAATTGATTATATGGGGATTGAGGAGGAGACCATATTTAATAAAAAATTAGTATAAAGAAATTTTTCTTCAAAAAGAGTCAAGCCCTAACCATTCAGTGTCAGATATTTTCAAATCTAAATCCTACCAACTGAAATACATAAAACAAACCTAAAAATTCCTCATGGTAATAATATGTCCATGAATCACATTGGGTGGTGATGTATTAATTTATCAAGGCCATGCTGACCCTTGTATGTGTTTGGGTGAGAAAAACACTGTCGAAAAATTGACATTTGTCTGATAAGATAAAATTCGATTTAGGTAAGTGTTTTGTGTGCATGAGAGGATAAATAAAGTGGAAATATAATGAATAATATTAATAGAAAACATGATTTAATTCTTTTTATGAGGCATGATATCTTTTTTTTCTTGGTGTAGAATATTTTGATCTCAAGGATATGTGTTTTAAAATTTAATTTGATTTGATATTGACGTTTACATGACACAATTTTTCAGAAAACATGATATGAGGTTTTTTCCTAGAGTGAAAAAGGGTATGAGGGGGGAAGTTAAGAAAAAAAAATTATAGAATATTTTATTGATAATAAAAGATATAATTTCCTCACACTGTGTTAAATTTTTTCATTTATGGAATATTTGGGATTAGATCATTCATTTGAAAATTTGATGAAACTTCCAATTTTACCCTTTAAATATTCATTATTCTATTTTAAACATAAATAGTTTTATTTGAATTATTTGAACATAAAATTTTGTAAATGTGTTTCTGAAATAATTTTCTACAGCTTTTATTTAGAACATTAGATCTTAATCATGCATTTATTTGGTGAAAATGGGCCATTAATTCAAATATAGGCTGCACTCTCAAGATTAGACGTGGGTTCTGTATTGGGGCCAAAACGTCTTCATACTCTTTTAGATTCGGCCACAATATTGAAAGGAGAAGTATGAATCATTTTCTCATGAATAGTACTTCTGGAAGGACATGGTATTCACGATTTCTGGTGTTTAAATTAGAGGTTGAATTTGGCATAAAATATTTGGAGAGATTCCCCATTCATAATTGAAGCCACTTTGAACCTAGCCTCCCCTCCACTATATAAATTGGGGTTTTTCAAATTTCAAGGGGTTGGGACGCACATTAGGATGTTGATGGAATTGGAAAATAGGTTCCACTCCAATTATCCCAGCAATAAAATGAGGGTAGCTCTTTAATAAAGGATCCCATCGTCAAAGCCCTTTTTTCTTCCTCGTGTTGTCATGTTTGTGTTTTAATAATAAAATTCTTTGTTCTTATATTATTTATTCTCTTTTATTATTGTTCGATCGAATATGTAGATATATATTTCTATTAGATGGATCAATACAAGAGGGGGGGTGAATTGTAGGTTTATAAACCTTTGAGTTTTAGCAACAAAGAGATTAGTTTAAATGATCTTAAACTAATACAAATACAAACACCCACAATTGTGTTGAATATAAAAGGTATGATGTATTGTAATACTAATGTAATGTAAAACAATTGTATTCAAGGTGAACACAATAATCAGAGTAATACAAAGATGAATGATTCTACCTTAAAGCGTATAGAATCAATCAATACAAAAAGTAATAGAATGATTGTAATTGAAACAATTACAATTGAATATGTAAAGAAGAAAGGAAACAATACAAATCCCATTCTAATACAAGTAACAGCAGAAATGTAAAAGTATTACAATTATTTTAACCCAAATAGAAGGGTTATCCTTTCACCTAGGATAAAAGGTCTGTCTCACCAACACCTTGGTGAACCCTCGATACGATGATCGGCACGTCTGTCTGCCTATCCCCGGTAGCCCTCGATACGATGATCGGCACGTCTGTCTGCCTATCCCCGGCAGCCCTCGATATTGTAGGTAATCGGCACCTCTGTCTTTCAATTACTTGAAATCCCTCGATACGATGATCGGACTCACAAGGCAGATGAGAGAAGTCACAGTGTCTCTCTTTAGAATCTTGGTAGTTCACAGAGTCTCTTCATTCATTCTCTTCGTTCATCGTTGTTCTCTCAGCTTCAAATGACCTCCTATTTATAGGCCTCGGGTTCCAACGGTCATATTGCCTCCAACGGTCATATTGAAACAGAAAGCACGACATCGTTTTGATTGGTTTGTAACTAAATCAATGACATCATTTTGTTAGGACAAGAGATATATAGAAATGAAAAACATGCGTACGATTCATATGCAATGAGTATTTTCGACTAAATACCAAAACAAATAATAAACATATGAATAGCAGAGTCAGTACAATACGATTGACAGAGTCAGTACGATACGATTGACAGAGTCAGTATGGTACGATTGACAGAGTCAGTACGATACGATTGACAGAGTCAGTATGGTATGATTGACAGAGTCAGTACGATCAGTATTGTATGATACGATAAACATGATAGAAGACAAATGTAATTTCCAAAATATGATAGAATGCATTTGTGATTTCCAAAACATGAGATAGAAGTCAAAAGAAGACTTTTGACGTAACAATCTCCCCATTTTTGGAAAGCACAGCACACAAAGTAAATGTAACAAGAAATACTTGTCTCCCCCTGAGTTATTGAAAACTCTTCTGAGTAAGAAATTGAATACAACTAACTCCCCCTTAGGTATAGACTTTCCTAAGGATTGTATTCGTAGATTTTCCTTACGAGCGTTGTAAATCATTCTCCCCCTTTATAAAACATTATCCCCTTTGTAAATATTCTCCCCCTTTGTGATTTACAAAAAGAATGGAGTAATATTGAATTGTATAAGGGAGTTAGAAAATAAACACAAGACAAAGGATAAAAGAAAAGGATCATAAAAGTCATTACAAAACAAAGACAAGTTCCAAAGGAAAAAAAATACAACAATCATTTGTTTTCTCTTTCCTTATCCTTCTTTATAAGCTCATGAAGAACAACTTTCATCTTCTTGATCTCCTTCTTGTCTTCAGAAATTGATTCACCCTGAGTTTTGAGAAGCTCTTGTTGGTCCGCAAAAATCTGATCTTGATTTCTGATAGTCTCCTCCTGGACTCTGATTACTTCTTCAAGGGTATCAATTCTGTTTTTCAAATTCTTGTTATCTTTGGATAACAAAGAATTTTGATTCTTCAGCAAGACCATTTCATCCTTGAAAGATGAAACCTTCGAGAATTCATATTGAAAAACATTCATTCTCTCTTGCAAATCTTTTACTAAAGGAACATCGGCTCTTTGAGAAGACAAAAGATTCAACCTTTCAACCGTTTCTCTGTCAATCTTGTTGAAAGAAATTGCAAGCTCTTTTGATAACCTTCTTATATCTTCAATTACTATCTCATGATCATTGATTGAGCTCTCTATTTTGTATGACCACTTGGTCATCTTATTGCATGCCTTTTTATGAGCAACCGAGCTTTCTGAAAGAACTTTCAAATCGGCTTCTACAGACAAAACTTTCTTCCTCGATTCTTCTATAGATCCAAACTTCTTCTTTTGATTTCCAGTAATAAAATAAATCTTCCCTTCCATCCTCGGGAAATAATGAATAGTCTTCTCAACCCTTCTTAAAACATGAACAATGTAATCACTCTTCTTGAGAGAGATTGTATGCTCTAAATCAGTATCTTCATCGTACGATGCTAGTTCATACGACCTGATTGAGTCAACAACTGGCTGTTTCCCTTTTTCTTTTTCTTTATGGTTTCTTTCTTCTTCCACTTTTTCACTAATGACAACAACTTTATCAGAGTGAGAGGATTGATCACCTTGCTTTTCTTGAGATAAAATTCTGTCCGGATATGGTGCCTGATCGGCATGAAGAGTTTGTTGAACACCTTCACTCAGCTTTTGAACCGATTCCTCTCTACTCTTCTTTGAACATTGAAGAAATTCTAAAAGAAAGTCTCCTTCTTCTTCTAACACTTCTAATATCTCTTCCATCACTTGTTTTTGTTTTCCATTCTCAGGGAAACTCTGTACGATGGGCTCTTGGTGCACTTCTTCTGTTAGTTGGGCACTAGAATCCTCAACCGCTTTGAAGACTTTAGAGACATCAAAGTCCTGAGACTTTCTTTTTAAAAGAAGCATCTTATTTTTTTCAGCCTGAAGAGTTTCTTCTACCCTTACTCTTTCTGCAAAAGCCTCAGCAGGATCAAGACCGAACATCGGATCTCCTTCCTTTCTCTATTCCTTATCCTTTCTCCATTTTGCTACAACCTCCTTATTGTACCTTGGCTTCTTCTTAGGCTTTGAACTAGTTTGCGGATCGGATTTTTGAGTAACTCGAGTAGGTTGAAAGTATTTGGCTGGCATAGGTGCCAATTGATTCTGAGCCAATTCATCTTCTACATCTCTGACAAAAAGTTTTGAATTCGAATCAAAACAAACATTCAGCTTTTTCATCGTACTATTACTAATCCATGAGGGCTTAAAAAGCATGGGGTTTCCTTTCAAAGGAATGTTACAAAACTTCATACTCTCAAGAATGAACTTCGTAAGGATAGCTGGATACATAATCATCTGGGACTTAATCCCTCCGGTCTTGACATTCTTAATGGTTTCAAAAACATACCCCATGAGAGTTACTTTTCTCATATTCACAAGATAGTCAGGCATAAAGATATCAGAAACTTTCAGAGTTTATCTATCCCCTTTCCTTGGGATAAGAAATCATTGCATCCATAAAGTCACAAAACGATTGTCCGGAGAAATATGAGACACTATTCTCTTTTCTTCATTAATAACAAACAAAGTCTTTTCAGCACTTTCTCTATTAAACGTACCAACTTCCTCTGGTTGTTTGTGTGATGGACAGAATGAATCCACTTCTACAGAAACATTCAGAAAATGTGCCGCTTGTTTCACAGACATAGACAATTTTCTATCGTACACAGCAAAGTTTATAGTCATGTCTTTTTCAAAAGAAACGGTTTTATAAAACTGACAAACTTCATCAAAAAGAACCGGATCTTAAGAATCAGGATTTTCAACACCCAGATGTTCCCACCCTTAAAAAAATGATCCTCCTGATTGTAGAATCGTACTTATCGAAAAAGTCACGAGATACTAACCTTTCTCTATTAAAGTCTTTCTTTGTAATAGTTTTTGAAGACATTTTGGCGGGAGTATTAGCAGAGGATTGAGACATAAAGGTTCTGCCGATGAGAAGATCGTACGAAGATTTATAGCTGGTGGAGCAGAGCTTCGCCTCAAATCCTGAAAAAATCAATGTGGGTTTGGGGAGGGGAGGGGGCTATTTATAGGCGATAAAGGGGTGACCGTTGATCTTCTACGATCGAAAAAGGATGACCATTGATCTTCTATGGTCAAGATTAGAGAAAACCAGATCAATGGTTAGGATTAAAACAAAGAAAAAAAATTTAAAAAAATGAAAAAAATACCTATCGGAGAATGTAAGGTAATTGTTGGTTTTGATATATTTCAAAAGAAAAAACAAACGTACGAAATAAAGTACAATAGAATTATTAGACGACATGCCGATGGAAAACAAATTCAATATTATCATCGGCCGATTCAATATCATGATTGATTGATACGATGGAAAATAATTTGATTACCATCATCGGTCGATTCAATACCAAGAACGATTGCTACGATGAAAAAGAAATTCAGTACCATCATCGGTCGATTCAATACAAAGATTGATTGATACGATGGAAAAGAATTTCAATACCATCATCGATCGATTCAATACCAAGATTGATTGATACGATGGAAAAGAAATTCAATACCATCATCGGTCGATTCAATACCAAGATTGATTGATACGATAAAAAAGAATTTCATTACCATCATCGGTCGATATGATAAAATTGTTTATACGATAAACAGAAAAGTAAAATTTTCAATACGATAAACAGAAAAGTAAAATTGTCAATACGATAAACAGAAAAGTAAAATTGTCAATACGATAAACAGAAAAGTAAAATTTTCAATACGATAAACAGAAAAGTAAAATTGTCAATTCGATAAACAGAAAAGTAAAACTGTCAATATGATAAACAGAAAAGTAAAATTGTCAATACGATAAACAGAACAGTAAAATTGTCAATACGATAATCAGAAAAGACAGCAAGGAAAAAAATGAAAATCATAAGATAAAATGAAATAATGTGAGAAACATAGAAAGAATTGTTCTCCCCCTTTCTACGAGGAGTTTCTTACTATTAGGAGAGATGTAAAACAGGAAGTAGATATGAATGATTATTTTAATGTAATCATTCCTAGATTCTGTTTTATATATTCAAATCTATCGAAAGGTAAAGGTTTTGTAAAAATGTTAGCAAGTTGTTCTTTCATTCCGATGAATTGTAAAACAATATCTCCTTTTTGTGTGTGATCCCTAAGAAAGTGATGCCTAACATCTATGTGTTTTGCACGTGAGTGATGTGCTGGGTTTTTACTAAGAGCTATGGCACTTGTATTATCACAAAGAATTTCATTTTTGGAGAAACTCAAACCATAGTCAGTGAGAGTGTGTTGCATCCACAATACTTGAGCACAGCAACTTCCAGCTGCTACATATTCAGCTTCAGCAGTGGAGAGTGCTACTGAGTGTTGTTTCTTGCAGGACCAAGAAACCAAAGAATCTCCTAAGAAATGACATGTTCTAGATGTACTTTTTCTATCCATTCTACAACCACCAAAGTCAGCATCTGAAAAACTTTTTAAAACAAAATCATTTCCAGAAGAGTAGAAAAGACCTAAATCTATAGTGTCTTTTAAATACCGAAAAATTCTCTTTACGGCTTTTAAGTGAGACTCTTTTGGATTAGATTGATATCTTGCACATAACCATACAGAGAACATCAAGTCGGGTCGACTAGCTATCAAGTATAGAAAACTTCCTATTATACCTCTAAAATTTGTTTGATCTACTGATTTCCCAGTTTCATCAAGATCAAGAGTATTTGAGGTACCAATTGGGGTGATAATACTTTTAGTTTTGTCAAATCCATACTTTTTGAGTAAGTCTTTAATATACTTATGTTGAGATATATAAGTTCCTTCTGGTTTTTGAGAAATTTGAAAACCTAGAAAGAATGTTAACTCACCCATCAAACTCATTTCAAACTCAGATTTCATTAAATTTGCAAATGAATCAGTTAAAGATTTCTGAGTTGATCCAAATATGATTTCATCAACATAGATTTGGACAATCAAAACATTTTTGTTTTCCATTTTGATAAAAAGAGTTCGATCTGCTGTACCTTTTGTATAATTGTTTTGTAAAAGAAATCATGTAAGTCTATCATACCATGCTCTAGGGGCTTGTTTAAGACCATATAGAGCCTTGGTATGTTTAAAAACATGATCAGGATGTTTTGGGTCTTGAAACCAGGAGGTTGTTCTACAAAAACTTCTTCTTGAACAAAACCATTTAGAAAAGCACATTTGACATCCATTTGAAATAGTTTGAAATTGAAATATGCTGCAAAGGCTAATAGAATACGAATAGATTCAAGTCTAGCTATAGGAGCATATGATTCTTCATAGTCTATTCCCTCTTGTTGATTATAGCCTTTAACAACAACTCTTGCTTTATTTCTTACAATGATTCCATTTTCATCACACTTGTTTCTGAAAACCCATTTTACACCAATCACAGTTGTTTCTTTAGGTCTTTCAACTAATGTCCAGACTTGATTCCTTTCAAATTCATTTAGTTCATCTTGCATTGCTTTGATCCAATCATCATCACCTAAGGCCTCACTTGGACTTTTAGGTTAAAATTGGGAAAGAAAAGAAAGATGTTCTATTTCATTTCTTAAGGAATTTCTGGTCCTTACAGGTTGATTTATATCACCAATGATGTTTTCACTTGGATGATTCCTAAGAAACAATTGATTTGGGTTTTGTAAAACCTGTTCATAAACATATGGTAGAAAATATTCTGTGGTAAATGTTTCAGGAATACTTTCTTGAACATTTTCCTTATCAGAATGCTCTTCTAATAAAGGATGATAAACATTTTTAGAAAACACATCCGAAGATGCAGTATTGGGTTGGTTGAAAACAAAAGGATCAGTTTCATCGAATTTTACATGTACTGTTTCCTCAACAGTACACGTGTTTTTATTGAAAACTCTATAATCCTTAGAGGTTGTATAATAGCCTAGAAAGATTCCTTCATCAGATTTTGGTTCAAATTTGTGTAGATTATCTTTTTTATTCAGAATGAATACTTTGCATACAAAAACATTGAAGTATGAAACTTTAGGTTTTCGGCCAGTCCATAACTCATAAGGGGTTTTATTAAGAAATGGTCTAGTTAAAACACGATTTATAGTATAACAGGCAGTACTGACAGCTTCAGACCAAAAGTGATTAGCAATTGAGTATTCACTCAATATGGTTCGAGTCATTTCCTGAAGAATATGATTTCTTCTTTCAACAACACCATTTTGCTGAGGAGTTCTTGGAGCTGAGAAATTTTGAGTAATACCATTCTTACTACAAAACGTTTCAAAATCTGAATTTTGAAATTCACCACCATGATCACTATGAATAGTTATCAATGGTAGGTTTTTCTCATTTTTAACTTGGGTTCTAAAAGTTTTGAAATAGAAAAAGGCTTCAGATTTCTTTGTGAGAAAGTAGACCCATGTAAATCTAGTAAAATCATTAACTAAAACAAATACATAGTATTTGCTCCCAATGATTCCAGATTGTGAAGGACCAAACAGAGCCATATGCACAAGCTGTAATACATTAGAAGTTGAAACTTCATTAATTGATTTAAAGCTAGTTTTATGTTGCTTGCCAAATTGACAAGGATCACAGACTTTTGAAGAATAATATCTAAGGTCTGGTAGCCCTTTTACAAGTCCTTTCTTTGAGAGTTTTCTTAGGTTTCTCATATTACAGTGTCCTAGTCTCCTATGCCATAACCACGATTGGTCTTCTATTACACTTAAACAAAGTAAGTTTTGGTTCCTAAGGTCTTCTAAATTAATAGTGTAAACATTCTCTTGCCTATGGGCAGATAGAATGAACTCATCCGTGGAATTGTGAACTAGACACTTATCATTTCTAAAATTCACAAGGTAACCTTCATCACATAATTGACTTATGATGATGAGATTGTGCCTAAGACCTTTAACAAACAAAACATTTGAAATAAGAACTTTTCCAAGAAAAATAATATTACCTATACCAACAATCTTTCCTTGAGCATTATCTCCAAAGGTAACTTTTCCACCTTTTGATTTGATAACCTTTTCAAAGAGATCTTTGTTTCCAGTCATATGTCGAGAACAACCACTATCCATGTACCAAATGTTCTTATTGGTACACTTCTCGTTTTCCTGGAAAAGAAACAATTAGATTTTCAGAATCCAAACTTGTTTGGATCCAGAAGGGTTAGATAAAATAATTTTAGGAATCCACATTTGTTTTTCAATATGAGCTTTATGAAATACTAAAGATTGAGTTTTGTTAAGAGAAAAATCTTTTCTCCAGTGTCCACCACATTGACACTTAGAACAGAAAATGGTTTTTTGAGGAACAAAATATTTATTGCTAAAAACAGGTTTGGAATAAGTATAACCAAGACCAGAACGATTTCTCAAAGGTCTAATTTGAGAATACATCCTATCAAAGTTTTCTTTTCCATGAGTAAAGTTTGACAACCACTTTTTCAAGGATAAAATCTCTGACTTTAGTTTTAAAACCAAATTCTTATTTTCCAAAACATTTGAATTTGAACTAGAGTTAGACTCTAAAATATTTTTCTTCAAAATTACAGTTTCAAGATCCGTAGAAAGTTTATCCTTATCAGATTTAACTTTCTCAAGGATTTTTAAAATGCTTTCAAAATAAGAAGTTTTCACATTATGATCTTTAGAAAGATCTGATACTTCTTTAGTCAAGATTGAAATTCTAGAATTTTCTTTTTCAAATCTCTTTTTAAGTTTACAATTTTCATTTTCAAGTAACTTATCAAATCTAGAGACCTCTTCAAAAGAAGGTAATGAATCATCCTCTCATGATGAGGATCCATCATTTGAAGATTCATAATATCTATTATCAATATAATTTGCATTTAAAGAGACATTTGTAAAAGCTTCAGCATTAGGTACCTTATCCATGAGACAGTGATCTTCAATTGGTAGTCTGGCTAGAAGTCCAATATTTCTTTGTCCTGATGTCACATATTCTGAAGAATCATCTGAGGAATCACTACCACTTTCACTCCATGTATCATTTGCATTCAAGCATTTCTTTGTCTTATAAAACCTTTTCTTGTTTCTTTCAGAGTGTTTCTCTTTTATATCTTTCCTCTTCAGTAAAGGACAATCAGTCCTCATATGTCCTGCTTTATTGCATTCATAACAAGTTAACTCCGAATCATTCCCATCTTTCTTGTCTTTATTTTTGAATCTATATTTAAAATCTTTCTTTCCCACAATATTTTTCATCCTTCGAGCAAGATTGGATAACTCATTATTCAGAAGATTACAATCACTTGAATCAGATATAACTACTTTCTTGGATTTTGACATTGTAAGCCTTTCAGGTGTTTTAGCTTTAGATGCAAAAGCTACAATTCCATTCCCATTCTTCTTCTTGTTGAAATCAGCATCTCTCTTCATCCTTGTCTCATGCTGTTGAAGAGTTCCAAAGAGTTCATCAAGAGTAATCTGGGAAACTTTTCTATTTTCATCAATAGCTGTTCTTTTTGACTCCCATTCATTTGGCATTATATCTATAATCTTATATACAAGAGCTTAATCATCAAGACCTTTTTCTCCCATAGATTTTAAGTTGTTGAAAATTGTCATAAACCTTTGTTGCACTTTACAAACTGGCTCTCCATAAGGAAAAACAAATCCATGATACTCTACTCGAAGCATTTCTCTCCTTGTTTCTATAACCTTGGATGTACCAAAATGAGTAACTTCTAATTTCTTCCAAATATAGTTGGCTGCTTCACATGAAGATATCTGACTATATATATTCCTGGTCATAGAGCATAATAAAGTATTGCGTACGTTGTAATTCAATTGATATTCTTGCTTCTCTTGGTTGGTGAAAGTACTAACTTCATTGTCAGGAATTTTGTAACCCCCAGTAAGCATAATAAAATTGTCTACACCAGTATTGATAATGAAAGTCTTAATACGATCTCTCCAATACTCATAATCATTCCCATCAATGATTGGTGGTCTAGAAGGATTCAGATTATCTATTGATCCAATATTCATTCCCGCCATCTAATAAAACAAAAACAACTTTTCCACTCCACACGTTAGTGTAGTAAGTATTCAAGATAGTAATAAGAAATAAAGCTAGTAATACAAATCAGTGGAAAACCCCCTCTGATACCAATTTTTGGATCGAATATGTAGATATATATGTCTATTAGATGGATCAATACAAGAGGGGGGTGAATTGTAGGTTTATAAACCTTTGAGTTTTAGCAACAAAGAGATTAGTTTAAATGATCTTAAACTAATACAAATACAAACACCCACAATTGTATTGAATATAAAAGGTATGATGTATTGTAATACTAATGTAATGTAAAACAATTGTATTCAAGGTGAACACAATAATTAGAGTAATACAAAGATGAATGATTCTACCTTAAAGTGTATAGAATCAATCAATACAAAAAGTAATAGAATGATTGTAATTGAAACAATTACAATTGAATATGTAAAGAAGAAAGGAAACAGTACAAATCCCTTTCTAATACAAGTATTAGCGGAAATGTAAAAGTATTACAATTCTTTTAACCCAAATAGAAGGGTTATCCTTTCACCTATGATAAAAGGTCTTTCTCACCAACACCTTGGTGAGCCCTCGATATGATGATCGGCACGTCTGTCTGCCTATCCCCGGCAGCCCTCGATACGATGATCGGCACGTCTTTCTGCCTATCCCCGGAAGCCCTCGATATTGTAGGTAATCGGCACCTCTGTCTTTCAATTACATGAAAGCCCTCGATACGATGATCGGATGCACATGGCAGATGAGATAAGTCACAGTGTCTCTCTCTAGAATCTTGGTAGTTCACAGAGTATCTTCATTCATTCTCTTTGTTCATCGTTGTTCTCTCAACTTCAAATGACCTCCTATTTATAGGCCTTGGGTTCCAACGGTCATATTGCCTCCAACAGTCATATTGAAAAAGAAAGCACGACATCATTTTGATTAGTTTGTAACTAACTCAACGACGTCGTTTTGTTAGGATAAGAGATATATAGAAATGAAAAACATGAGTACGATTCATATGCAATGAGTATTTTTGACTAAGTAGAAAAACAAATAATGAACATCTGAATAGCAGAGTCAGTACAAAACGATTGACAGAGTCAGTACGATAAGATTGACAGAGTCAGTATGGTACGATTGACAGAGTCAGTACGATACGATTGACAGAGTCAGTATGGTATGATTGATAGAGTCAGTACGATCAGTATTGTACGATACGATAAACATGATAGAAGACAAATGTAATTTCCAAAATATGATAGAATGAATTTGTGATTTCCAAAACATGATATAGAAGTCAAAATAAGACTTTTTACTTAACAATTATTATTTTTTAAAATTTATTCTTTTCTTAATCTTTATAATTGGTTTGGAGTTAATATTAGAAACGTGATTGGTTTCTACCATTTATAATCATTTGCACATGCAAAATGTATCTACGATAACTACACCACCCATGGAAGAGTAGTTATTTTTAGTAATTTAAGTACCTCTAACATTATTCATTCATTAATTTTGAATCAATGAGGAACTTTAATTCGCTTAATATGATATATTAATTGAGTTTTCAATTTAAATGAATCTATGAAATCAATTGATCAACTGATACAAAAACATGTGAGGTCGGAAGTTGTGTAATTTGTGAGAGTGCGATCTTAATCGATAATAAAAGACCACACAAGATAAATTTATAGAGTTGAAATTTAATCCAAAAAAAAATTAATCCTCATTTACAGATTGGATATTTTATATAATTACCACTAACCATAATATATCTTAATAATATCAATTAGAGCAGGGTGTTGCGATTGCATGTTCTGAAGCTAGCCTAGGGATTAAGTAATTTAATCCTTACGGTTTTGTTAACTCTCATAGGTTTTGAGGGTTAAAAATTGAGGGATTATAATTAATTGGATTATAATTTAAATGATAATGAAAATAATTTAGTGAATATGTTGACTTAGATCGATAACGCCATTTAAATATTTTCTAAAAAAACATATTCTTGTTGTGACATTTTAATAGAACTTCATTTTAAAACTAAAAAAAAACAAAAAAAAATCTCCTTCCAGAAAACTTGTTCTAGATTTATATACTAAAAAGCAAAATCCTTAAATTTAATGTTATTATTTAATTGTAATTTTCTTTAAAAATACCTTTAATATGTTGTTAAATTTACTTCCTCCTTTGAGAGATGATCGAGGTCAGCCACTCTGCTGTACCTAAGTAACCAACAATCACATATCATTTCAATTCCCCAATAACATTGCCTTTAAAATTCATAAATATATAATTTTTTCATGATTTATAATTAAACATACTCAATGGTTTCATATTTGTAAAAAAATTATATATCCATTTAGGTATACAAATTTTTCTAATATCGTGTTTCTGATATATCAAAGAGTTATACTCGAATGGCATAAATATCGATCATGGAGAATATATTTTGAATGGGATTCAGAATAATGTATAACAATATCTCATCATGATGAATTATTTCATAATGTAAAGGATAAGAAAAATTCATTTGTTAAAACTACATCAAAAAACCATATGAACACCAATTTGAAAGAGAGATGAGTTTTTATTTACCATACTAGAATTGATTGTACGTAATATTTAATTCATGTCATTCATGTAGAAGAAGATTATGTTATTTTTGGATTAACATGTTACTAAATGAACCTAAGAAAATAAATGAGGACATTAAGGATAGGATAGACATGATTGAAATACAGATACATGAATAGTTGGTGACAACGAAGAATGAAATATTTACTTTTCTTCATCCAATAGAATACACACTTTCAAGTAATGATAGATATATGTTGTCTAACTTATTGAATGATGGAAAAATCATTGAGCGGTATTCATCACTTATGATTAAAATTAGTTCATTGAATGGTTTAATTGTAATTGTCCTGAAATTAAATGACTATCATGTCATGACGCATGAAAGAATTCTTGTTTCTTTAATGCCATTTTGGATAAAAAATATGACATATATTAACCAATAATTGTTTCTTCTTCAAATTTATTCTCATCAATCTTATATAACTAGTGAAATTTAAAATTAAGGAAAATGAAATTATTATCCTAATAGAGGAATTGGATATGTCTATACCCCCTTCATTCTTTAAAATAATGGTTCACCAAATGGTTCACTTTCTTAGAGATATAAATCTATGTGTTCTAATATGTTATAGAAGTATATAACCCATTAAATAATATATAAATATTTTAAAATGTTATGTCAAAATATAATTCAACTAGAACACTTTACTATAGGGTGATATACTGTTGAGGAATATATTCAATTATATATCAATTACGTGTTAGATGTGGAAGGTATTAGCCTACCCAAATCTCATCTTTTGAGTGACTTATGGGTGAAGAAATTTTTTAAAGAGATGTTTTCTTCATTGAAAATACATAAAAGGATAAGGATCACCTTTACATATTATATAATAGTATAGAGGCTTATCCATATGTTGAAACCCACACAAAAATTCATAGTAATTGGAATCCATCAATGGGTAAAATCTGGATATCAAATACAAATAATCGATAATTTATAGGTTTTTATTATGTCTATATTATTAAGGAGTTAACTGAAAATACAAACATAATTTCCCAAGGAATATTTTTTCTAGTAATAGTTTCATGTGAACATTTATTATATTGTAATAGTTATATAATGAATTCCTATAAATTATATTCTAAAGAATATGATTAACTTAGTACCATAAAAAATAGAACAAATACACTTATGGATGGAACAATGTATGTATCTTGTTATATGAATATAAATCCAATTTATTTGACTATGATAGACTTTTGAATCATCTAAAAAATATGTGATTTTTCTTTGGAAACATTTAAAGTTATGATTTTTCAATACAAGTAGGTTGATAATTGGAGTGAAGTAAACAATCAATGAATTCAGATTCATGTCAGTGGATATTATTAAGTAATTTTCAAGGACTAACCATTCATTATGGAATCAAAGTAATTGATTATGGTATCAATACGATACAATTTCTCAATTTTAAAAAAATAAAATAAAATAACGAAACATTGATTTAGACAACATTATACCTTATAATGTTATTTTTTATAGGATGAACATTCAATGATATTTATATTAATGTTCATTGGAATGGATTGTAGAATATCAAAAACAATTCTTATAAAGAATCATCTCAGGGATGCTGAAGGGAATGTAAACCCACATGCACTATAGAAAAATAAAAAAAATGAAAACCCAAGAAAAATGGAAGGAATTTATTGGTCATTGTTAGGATCAATAATTTGTGGCACATTTTGATTCACAATACATGTAACAACACATTGTTTGTAAAATATATTATTCTCTTCAAATAAATGTGTCTTATTATATACTATCATACACATAAATAATAGATAATGAATTATTTCATTAATAAATACTATTAAATTAATAATTAATGAAACCAATTAATATTAAAAACATTAAAACTTGATAAAAAATTAAATTATAATAGCTTAAATGGGAAAATATGGATCACACCACTTTTCTAGAATAATCTCCTCCACTACCAACACTATAGAAAAAAATATTAACAAACAAATAAATATTATAAAAAATTGAATTATTTAACCTTTAGAAGAATTATGTTGAATGTGGAGTAAATGATAGTAGAATTATTTTTAGGAGTTAATATGACCAATTTAATTGTATTATGACTATTGGAATAGTAACTGTGACATTGGGAATAGTAACATGACTGTTAAGAATAGTAACATGACCATTGGAATAGTATTTTTATCTCAGAATAATAAATTGAGATTTAAATTTTATTTATCATGGATAATTATGTAAATATAAATATTATTAGTCCAAAAAATAAATATCATGATTAAAAAACTCCTTGAAAATATAAGAACATTTTTTAGTAAAATTTATCTTAAAGTGTTTTCTAAAATTCATAATTTTTATCTTAAAAATTAAAATAACCTAGTATAGAAAATTATTTTCAAAAAATGTATTAAAATTTTTAAATAATCATATTGATATTTTCCAATTGTTTTTTCTGGGTAATTTTTTGAAATACTTCAATTTTATGGTGAATAGTAAAAATATAGATTTTCACATAACTATTGTGACTAAAATTAAATACTAATGATTTATTAATGAAATAATCATTTCTAGAACATTATCTTCGGAAATTATATATTTAAACTACTAAATGAGTCATTTAAATAAAATAAACATAAATTACAAACTTTAAAAATCATTTTCCAAAACATAACATCAAATGTGATTTCTTAAAATAATCATTTTTCATTCTTCCCAACGTCATTTTCAGTAAAATAAATTAATTTGAAATATAAAGAGGGTTAAAGTACTAGAAACTATTATATTATATTTATAGATGAATTATGTTAAAAATAAATCACTATTAAATGTTTTACATTTCATATATTAATTTATTTAATATTTCATTATAAAAAACACATATCCTCAAGTATAAATAACACCACTTCCTCCCCTTAGAAAACTACTAATAAATGACTTTATTAATCCTAAAATCTACCAAAATCCGTTCTATAAATACCCATATAATCATTTGTGATGTTATAGATTAATACAAAAACAAACATCAAGGGATTTTTGGTGCCATACAATAGAATTTGCCAATGAGATTTTACCCAAGTGGTACAAGTTCTTGCTTGGCATCCAAAAGACTCGAGATCAAATTAGGTCAGGGAAAAAATTTTGGGCACTAAAAAAGTACTGTAGAATTACAATAGTAGCAATGGTACTGCAGTGGCGGAGGCACTGTAGAAGAACTGTAGTGGAGGTGGTACTATAACAAGCACTGTTGAAGCGTCGGTACAGTAGCAGTACATTTCCCCGAGGGGTACTTTGGGCCAAAAAATGGGATTTCGAGCCTTGTATTCTGGCCACTCGGCCTTGGTCCTTCAGGCTATGTAATGTGTCTCCCTCTACCCATATTTAAAATAGGTCTTTTCTTTAATAATAATTTGAGGCTTCAGCCCTAACCTTTAAAAAAAAGAGAAGTTGAACCAAGGATTTGGTTCGTTTTGATCTACTTTTTCTTTTTTAATTCTTCTTCTTATTCTATTATGTTTTTAAACACCCTTCCACAGAAAAATTAATATTAATTCTACAATAATTTAATATTATATTAATGATTCTATCCTACTAGAAGTATTATATTTACAATATATATAAATTTTAAATTTCCCTTTTTCCCGATCTTCTGATAATGTCCCAACATAGATCGATTAACCACCTACGGAGACATTGTTATGTAAAAACTTATAAAAATCATCATGGATGGATATTCTGAAATATGTATTATAAATAAACATATAATTATCATTATTATAATAATTTTAAATTTATTATAATAATTTATAAAATACATTGAACAAAATTACAAAGTAAAACATGGAAATTTTTAAGTAAAAGATTTTATCAAAATGACATCCATATAACCATGGAAATTAATAAATATAATAAAATTAATATAATTTATAAAAGTTTAAATATATAATAATTTACTTCTGTATAAATGTTTTAATAAATATATGTTTATTATTCAGGAGGCACAACAATAATGAATTAATGTTGGAATAAAGTAAGTGGATTATCAAACCTAACGCCCATTTTTTGGGGTTTCCCTATTTCATAGAAATATGGGAATTCTATTATTATTCCATAAATATCATTTCTTTTCCCATAACTCTTTTTTGGGGTATATACATGTTTCCAAATTTATATTTAAGCTAAATAAAATTATATTCCAAAAAGTCATGTCCTTCAAATATATATCTTCGACTCCAAATGTGTTGTTTATTATCTAAATAAAAATTATATTTTATTAGAATTTATTAAATCACTTTTTCATTTTATAATCCCCAATGTTTATTAATGAATTTATTCTTATGATATCCTTGTGAAACCCATTCATTTCCATGGGTAATTTTATGACTATGATTGTTATATGTTCTTTGTGGCATGCATGATTATTTAAATATTATGATGTGATGAGTGAGACATGAATTATATATCCCTTAAATTAATTGGGTAATATGATGGATCTCATGTGATAAGGTGTAATATGTGTTAAAAATCCTATATTTTTTCATAATGACTATGTTTTGATTATGTACAAATGTTATGCGTGAACATGATGTTAGCTTTGTTCACAAGTATGTGCGGTATATAACTAATATGACATGATGTTTATTTTTTATAACTTTCTACATTCCATGACTTTATCACATGTTTCCCTCATTATATTTATGAATATCCAATTTTTATGATATGATGATGCTGATTATTCTCACCCATTTTATACAGATTCATGTCCCATATTCATCATGTTACTCAAATTTTAGAGCACCCCCTTCTTTAATGAGTATCCATTGGTGATTTCATTTACTAAGGAGAATGTGATATTTTATAACGATAAGAATGACTTAAATACATGTTTATGTTTTTTTTTGTACATGTTATATATGACCCTAATTTTCCAAAGACACTAAACCTTTTGATTCTGGATTTATATCTCGATAATGTTATTTATATTAAAATGATGTAACAGTCTTGTAAGTAAAATTAAGCTAGATATAGTTTGTTTCAGATATATGGTTAATTTAATTTCAGAATTAGAATTAGATTACATTATTGAAAACCCTTGTTATAATGCCAAGTATATGTAAATATCTATGAAACATTGTTTTACAAAAATATTAATCATAGGGATCCTGAATGATATACCTTTAGAGTCAATTGGAAAAAATCCTAATTTACCTATTCATGACTTTTTGAATATCTTTTTTAATGAATTTTTATTTTATAAAATAATGTTAACTTGGATAAACTAGTCAAAGAACTCATGTGAGGGATAATGCAATAATTTATCGGAAGATATCGCCGATTCCATGGGTGGTAGAGGTCAAAAACATCATGGAAATGATTACCTAGTTGTCTTAGGCTGTTAATAGTAATATCAAATACATGGAACATCCTCATTTATCCAAGAAGTGTCAATTATCCATCGAATCTTTTATGTAGTAATTACCACAATCATTTAGTGGATATTATGATCCAGGAGTTAGGAAACAGTGGGGTAACTCAATAGAGAAGATCTTTTCTAATCTTTACTATTATGAGAAGGATAAGGCATCTATTTCCATTTATCACATAGATGGAGATGGAAGAAAATGGTCCAAATTGATAAAGAACACCATGTTGAAGGACAAAATTTATGACACAAAGTGTTAATACTTTTTGAAAATATTTCTTTACCAGTAATTTTTCCATAAATATACAAACAAACAGGTTGAAGGAATTCATAAAGAAAAAGAAAAAGGAAGTTAAATATGTTTTATATTGTAAATAAAACCTCAAAACGATTTCCAGATATGTCATTGGTTTTAATATCAACATTGATTGAAATAATGATATATTCATTAGTGGTTTAAAGACACACTTTCAATGTCTCAATCTATCCTAGAAATAGTGAGTTATGATGAAGTGGTATGATTTTATCTCAAATTAAAGAAGGAATTTGGATAATGGTCCCATGGTTATGGAGATAATAATATATGAATTAATTTTCATGATGGTGTTCCTAAATAAAAATATGGAAAGTGGTTCCAACAACCCATATGTTAAAAATGATGGATGAAGCATCATGGAAACTACCTTAAAGGGATAAATAAATGCAACATGTGTGGGATTAAAGGACACCATGCTCATGAATGTTTAAGAGACATGAAGAATCTATAAAATTTTATTGAATAAAGGATAGAACCACCTAGGTTTAAATTCTTCAACAATTGGGAGAATGTGCACTACACAAGTTTGTGCACTAAATTATGGGTCCTCGAGGCAATCAGTGTCTGTAACCACCAAAACTAATAGAGAAAGGGAAATCATACTCCTTCAGTACTACTGATGTGGATCATGTAAATAAGTTGAAACAAAATACACTTATATTTCACTCATTAATGTAATTTTATATATATTATTATGGTTCTACGCATTCCTTTATATCCTTCAAGTTCTCTATAACTATTGAAGCAAATCCACAATATTTTGAAGTAAAGATATCAGTAAAAACACATAGTGAGGAAATCATTGAAACCTATGTTCAGGACACATATCTTCTAAACACCTATGGAAAAATTCATCATGTTACTATCATAATACACCCTATGGTAGAATTTGACTCTATAATGGGCATGTATTGGCTATCATTATATAGACCACACATCAAATATTGACGAAGTAAATCTATTTTCATATTATTAACCACCCAATGAACCTCTAAAAAAGAATTTAAGATCATGAATATAATTTAACAATTCCATCAATGGTGTTGGTGTTAATACACTAAGAATAAGAATAAATTACCAAAAATGGTTGATTTAAATGAATGTATCAACCTTGAGAAATTTCATATTGTTAGAGAATATATTGATATTTTTTCCCAGGAGTTACTTATAATTCCCCTATTCTGTGAAGTAGATATCTCAATATATATCATAAATAGATCATGTCTTATCTCTAAATTCCCCTATAGGAAGGCCGCAATTCAACTGGAGGAGTTAAAGAAGTGGCTGCAACAGAATTTGGAAAAAGGGTAAATACTCCCTAGTGCCCCACCTATTGGTGCTCCGGTCATCATCATAAGGAAAAAAGAATGGATCAATATGACCATGTATCTATTATTAGGACCTCAATAAGATCACCATAAAGAAAAGTTTCCCCTTTTAATGAATGATTAATTGTTCGATAAAATATGAGGAACTCATTAATTCTCAAAGGTGGATCTTCATTATGGATATCATCAACCGAAGGTGAATAGGGACTATATTAAGAAGAATTATTTCGACATAAGGTATCAGAACTATGATTTCTTATTTATCCTCTTCATAAATTATAATTCCTTTGAAATCTACTTGTAATTTATGAATATAGTCTTTAGATACTGGCTTGGAAAATTTTTGGTAGTGTTTATCAACAATATTCTCATTTCCTCTAATAGATAGGGGAAACATGAAGAAGATCTAAGGATTTTTTTGGTATCATTAAGGAATGATAAAATGTACTCTATGATAAGAATATAATACTTTTGGATGTGGTAGAAAATTCATTTGGGGAATTTTATCACATGTGAGGAAATATCTAGGGACCCTTCAATGAAAAAGGAAATTGAGGAATGGCATAGAACCACTAGGGTCACATAAATCCATAGTTTTATTAGATATGTTGGTCCCGACCAATGTTTTGTAAAAAAATATCATAATTCAATAACACACTAACTAAAAAATAATTTTATAATGACAAAAACATCCTTTTAAACATTTAAGGAAAATATGGACATGGAAGGGAATGTTTTTAAATAGAATATAAAAACACTTTCAATTTTTCTTAAAAACATTATTTTGGTTTCATGAATACATAATGAGAGCAAACTAAAATTAGAACATGTAATTTACCATAATAACTAGAGTAGAATCAAATATTTTTGGTTAAATATTGTGAAATAAAAATATTCCCCCAGTATATACTTAAACACATACAATCTTTAATAAGGATGAGCTTTTGAAATAAACCCTTACATCTGGTTTGACTTCCCTTTTATGTGTCTAAACGTCTATTATAATAAATATAAATTTATTATATATATATATGTTCCATAACTAAAATCATATATATCATACCATATATTTTTTTTATTTATAATATTTTACCACCATTTTATTAATAATTATTTAATAAAATTACTATTCTAGGTAATAAGTACATCACTTTTCATATATTCTTCAGTTTGGATGTTTCAATTCTTGTATAATTTTCACGGTTCCATCATATAAAAATTATTATCATTATATAAATATCATATATATTCATCATATATGTATTTATATTAATCGAAAATTAATGTATATTGAAAAATGAATTAAACCATACAAGGAGATGGTCTGTTGTGCATACTCTTGAATGTTGTTTTCATTTTATCAATGGTTGGAATAAATGAGAGTTATACAAAAATTAAACATTATAGAATAAATATTATAAAATAAATATAATATATAATAATTAAATATATACTTTTTACTATCCATGTTAAAATAAAAAATGTTTCACATTTCTTCGTAGAGGCAATAGTCAACAAGGGCACATGAGGGACATTATCATTTTCCAAATGGTTGGATGGTAAAAATGTATACATGATATTATAATTAACTAAGTATAAATATATTCTAATTATCATATATATTAATCAAATATATCATTATATTAATCCATTATAGATGAATATGGAAAAATAATTACATCAGTTCGTGAGGAAGTAGTTATCCATAAACATGATCAACGATTTCTTTTCACAATTGAAGGAACGTGGGATGCATATTGGTTATTACAAACACAGACAAACATATTAGTGAATGTAAGATAATATGGTTATTATTTCATCATATTTGGATAGTATTTAAATGTGTTATAGGAAGAAATATAACGGAATTAAAATGTTTAATAATTATACCTCTTCTTCAAAGAACCACATTAGGTTTATACCTAAATCATTCCTTGGATAGTATTGTAATAAAAAACGACTCTTTGTAATGGTGAGGTATTTAAGTAAGAAATTTTTTCTTGTCCTAGAGATGAAAAAAGGTCATTGATGTGTGAATATGATATTGTATGAGGTGTCCTTTTATAAGTAAGGGGACCATAATGGAAATTTCCTAAAAGAATATATATTGACAAAGTCATTCTCAAAGAAAATGATTCAAAATAAACATATATTCCAAGGGTTTTAGGATGAGGGAAAATATATCAATAAAATAGGGTCTTTATTTATTTAATTGGAATACATACCACTATATGTTGGTTTATACCCCTTAAAACCCCTGTTTTAACCTTAACCAAAAAAAATATTTTTATTGTTTTTAATATTCATCCGGACCAAAAATTAATTTTTCCTTATTCAAAAATATTAATTTCTATGATTATGAATATTTAATAAATTTTAATAAATTCAATTCACAGAATTGGTAGAATTTTATTTAATATTAAACCCATAATAATGATGTAAATAAGTTTTCCAAAGAAAATAATTTCATAAGTTCAAAAGGTTGTAATATCAAAATGCTACATAACAGTGATTAAAATTGACTAAATTAGATTTAAAATAATAAAATTATACTAATTTTAATCTCTAAACAATTATAAAGAAAAAATGGAACCATTTAAATTATTTAAATGAAAAGGTGATTTTTAGTAATAATCATTATTCATACTATTCATTAAAAAAATAAATATATTTAGAAAGTTCCCAAGAAATAACTATAAAATATTTCTGAAATCTGGTTTCCCAAAAAAAAATTTATTTTTTAAAATAAATAATATAATGGTGAACAAAATTGAATTTAAAATATGACTAGGAAAAGTGATGGAACCACTTTTATGAAAATACAATTTTTTTGCATAAAACTCCATTTATACTTATCCCAGGCTTTGAAAAAAATATTAATTGATTGATAAAACAATTGATTAAATTTATTAAATTTCATTAAAATAATTCACCAATATATATAAATTTAATTTATTATGATAAAATCATTTTACCTGTTTAAAAACAATTATTTTAATTTAAATTAACTATTTTTCAACAATAAACCAACGAATTAATTTGGTACTTAAGAAGACAATATAATATTCATAATATAATTAGTCTTATTCATACACACCAACTTCATATCATGGTTATAAATATATAAAATATTATTTTCCATTTATACATGGGGTTTCTTATATGAAATGTTGTTTAGAAGATTAAATTTAATGAAATAAATAATAAAATCAAGGGTTGTTACATGAAAAATCAATTCACCACAAAATGTGATAGATATGAATCAATATATCTATTTTTCCTTAAAACATACAATTTAGTTCAAAAAAAATCTCCAAATAAACACTAAGAAAATGAACTATATTTTCCTCATAATTTAAGACGAAGATCGATAAGTCAATTGTGAGGTATAAGAATCAACCACACTTCAATCCAAAACATTACATAGTTGATATGACTCAACGAGTATCCATTTTTATTTAAAATAGACAGTTTCGTTTAAAAGACACATGGAAGGATCTAAACTAATAAAATGAATTCATATTATTTTTATACTTTAGTAAAAAGATCTATACGTCATTTTTGACATATATGAATCATTTTCACCTCAATCTGATACACAATGTCCCTGGTGTGACTCAAAATGTGTGTTTTCGGTTTAAAAATGTCATTTTAGTTGAAAAAAATGCCATTAACTAAATAAATAGAAAAAATTAACACATAATATCTTGTTAATTTTTGAAAAAAAACATTAACAATTTGTAATGTGTATGAATTAGATGCTTGTTAATCTGACACACAGTATGACTGGTATGACTTGAGGCTCATGTTATTTGTTTAAAAATTTTATTTTTTAAAAACTTGTGTACTTCACATAAAATCAATAAAATTATATTGGATTGTCTTGATTATTTGAAAAAACAATCCATAATTTTTTCGTGACATGTATGAATCAGGAACATGTTAATGTGATAAAATTTATGATCAACATGACTCAAAGTATGTGTTTTTTAGTAAAAAATTGTTATTTTAGTAAAAAACTGCATCCCTCACTAAAAACTAAAAAACCCATATTTTCTTGATATCTTATAAAAATGATCAATAAGTAATTTTTTACTTGTAAGAATTAATTGTACATAAATCTGACACACGGTGCTGTCAATATGACTGAATGTGTAAGTTTTTAGTTAAAACTAACATTTTAGTTCATAATATGAATTAGATGATCAAAATTGATCAAATTCCCTCATATTATTCTCATACTTTAAGATAATGATCCATCAGTCATTTTTATGTGTATGAATCAACATCACATTAATACAACACATGGTGTGACGGGCATGACTAAATGTTTGTGTTTTTATTTATAATTGACATATTTGTTTGAATCACATGTGACATACCCAAGACTAATAAAATTAACTCATATTTTCTTCATAATCTCGGAAAATGATACATATTCCATTTTTTATGCATTGAAATGAACCCCACATCTATCTGATACACGGTGATATCGATATTACTCAATGTGTGATGTTTTATTAAAATTGATACAATAGTTCAAAAAATGAATCAAAAACTCAAAAATAATAAAACACATGTAAATTATTTTAAAACATTAGTAGTATTATCTACAAGTCATTTGTGATATTTAAGAACAATATGAGCCTCAATATGATACATTGTGTGACCTATATGGCTTGAAATGTGTCATTTTCTATTTGAAAATTATATTGAAGTTGAAAACTCACATAAATCCTAAAAAAATGCAATAAAATTGTGTTGAAACATTTTTAAAATGATCTTTAATTCATTTTTGGACTTATAGGAATCAATCACATGAAAATGAAACACGTGGTGTGATGGGTATTACACAAAGTGTATGTTTTATTTTGTTAGGTGATATTTTAGTTAAAAATTATTTTCACCAATTGAAAGTCTAGAAAATAGAATCAAATTGTTTTGATATTTTATGGAAATAATCCAGATATCATTTGTCATATGTTGGAAATATTTTCACATCAATTTGATTCAAGGTGTAACCAGTATGATTCACTGAACATGTTTTCATTGAAAATTGGAATTTTATTTCAAAATAAAAATCACAAAATTAAAATTGATAAAAAATAAAACATTTCTTTGATACTTTATTAACATCACCCATAAATTATTTTTTATGTTTACGTATCTGCTATACATTTCTTTGACACATTTTGTTCCCAATATAACTCAAAGTGTTTTTTTAGATTAAAACTGAAAATTTATTAAATTATTGTTTTGTATTAATAAATTATTTATTCTTTATATAATTACTAACAAAATAATCTTTTTATATAGGTACACTATTTTTCTCAATGTGGAGTGGTTTTCTTAGTATGTTGTTTCATGAACAGACTCTATTAAGAGGGGGTTATCGCCAAAAGACAACAAAACATTACTATCATTGACTTTTTTATGTTTTTGATAAGTTATATATAATAATGTAATTATACATTCCAATTTTGAAATTTTTTTTATTAATTTTTTATTTTTATTTTTTATTTTTATGTAAATTTAATTAAAATATAATTTTTTATTAGTTGATGTAGTGTCCCCCAATTTCTATAGTACGATATTATATATAAGGATCTAGCCTTATTTCAATATGTAATCTCAGATTTAGTCAAGAAATAACATCCTTTATCATTGTGGATATTATCATGTTTATAGATTTAGAGAATTGGGAATTAATAAATTCATAACATTATAGATTAATATACAATGTAAACCATAAAAAACATTATCCATTTCTTCCAAAATATAATTTTTTTTAAGTAAAACATGATTTCTTTGACAGTTATTCGATCATTTAGCAAGGCTTACTTCTTTGTCATACCCATTCTTATAACATATGAAAATCATTGAAAAACATGGTATGCGCACAAAAAACTCAGTAATGGATATAAAAAACGAAAGAGCACATTAGTCCACGAATACATGTATCTTATGAAATCATTTTCAACAGATATACTTTTCGCCCATAAATAATTTTTGAAAAATGATATTTTCAAAAGATTCCCACAATACATAAAAACATAAATATAACGATAAAGTTATCTTGGGGAAATATACACATAGTTTTGTAACCGTCTCTCCTACATTATAATTTGTAACCCTCATGGCTACCTTAAAATTTGTCTAACCATCGTAGTTACACATAGAGAAACCATACAACCGAACTCCAACTTACACATAACCAATGCATTTTATGGAGATATAGGTCACACCCTCCATCATAAACAATTCACTAAAACCATAAAATAGTCATAAAACCTCAATAATTGCATAAAAACATTTCTTTTGAATTTCATAAAATAGAATTTTCAAAGTGGTTTTCAAAATAAAATTCCCATATATATATATATATCATAAAATTAATGTGAATATTATTAGAGTGGATAGAATATATATACGCACAATAGATACACAAAATTGAACATAATATATTTAATATCTATCCAAAAAAATTTAATACCATGTAAATAAACATGTAGAATCTTAATCCAAAGAATGGAAATCATGTTAAGATTTCCCTTATGAAAATTCGGCAGCCTAACAGTGTCACTAAAAATTTCGTAAACAATTTTGATGAGAGAAAATGGGTTTATCATCATTATTACCTAATATGGAAAGTAAGGGGATATTTAATGACATATCCCAATATAATACAAGGGAAGTTAAAATTAATAACATAAAATGAATAACATAAAATGAAATCTTGAAAAGAGAAGGGTGGTTTATTCCCTTAGCATGTAGAGTAACTCCTAAACAATGAATGTTGGGTCCTTTGGGGGTTGAGTACACCTATAGGGGACTACTAGGTAGGTAACAAGACCATAGATTCGTTGAGGAGTAATTTGGAATTATTGGAAGGAAGGAATGGGTTGGTATTTATAGAAAAGTGAGGGTATATTTTATTAATTACCAAGGGACACCTCATGAGTGGTTTTGAAGACCCTTGGGCTCGCCCATGGTATTTTCCATGGTATTTTCAACTTGGGAAACCTCATAAAAAATATTTATGTAAACAATTCTACCACAATTATGAAAACATTATTACATAATCAATGATGTCATTAACCACACCGAATTACAAACTGTATATTTACTATGAATCGAACATTCAAACACTTTAGAAAATTCCCAAAAATTCACCTTTATGATTTTTCAACTTGTAGAATTCAAAAATGAACTCCATTTTTTGAAAATAATTTCCTAAATATTATTAATTTAATTTAAAAAAAATATTACATTATTCATAAATAAACAATTTTCATTCTATAACTTCATTTATATCACATTGAAAAATTAACAATGGTATCATTATTGTAAAGCCTTATTAAAATAAAATTTTAACACAATATACTATTCATTAGGGTCATATTACTATTCCTATCACTTGTCTTAATGGTATGTTACTATTAACAAAAAATCACGTCAGTTTCATTAGACTCAGAAGAACATATTGAACACAATTGTTGATAACCATTTATTTGAAATTCAAAACATAAAAGTGGAAAAATTATGTTTAATGTAAACTTATTAATTTATACTTAAAACAATGTTTCATGAATTTCAAAATATTTTTACAACCTTGGGGTGTTACATTATCCCCACAGTCTATACATTGCATCCTCTAAATTTTATTTACTTATTAAAAAATTGAGGGTAATTTTACCTCATATAATTTCCAGACTCACGAGTTGCTTCTTTAACCATGAGGTTTCTCCACAAAACATTTACTTGGTAGATTACCATATTCTGCAATACCAGTTCCCTTTGATCAAGTATTTGATCTGGTTTCTCTTCATAAGAAAATTTATCTTCCAACAGAACTGCTACTTGGCTCAAGACATGAGTTGAATCTAGCGGATACATTCTCTAAATCAAAACATGAAAAACATAGTGTACCTGAGACAAACTATAAGGAAAATCTACTTGATATGGAACTAGTCTATCTTTCTCCAAGATTTCAAAAGGGCCGATGAACCACAGAATTAGCATTCCTTTCTAACCAAAACTCATCACACTATTTAATGGAGAGATTTTAAGGAAAACATGGTCACCTACATAGAGATAGAACTCTTTCTATATGATATCTAAATAACTTTTTTTCCCTCTCTAAGTTTTCCTCACATTCTACTGGATCATCTTCACTTTGTCAGCCAAATCCACTAGTAATTCTAGCCCCATAATCATTCTTTCACTGACTTCAACCCAAAATGATGGAGTCTAATACCGCTTCCCATACAATTCCTCTAATGTTTCCATCTATATACTGTAAGGAAAACCATTTTTATAACAAAACATAAATAAGGAAAATATATTTATCACAAATTCCTCATTAGTCCATTTAACTATCAAGAAACATATCCTCCAAAGTCCGAATTGTTTATTCTAAATGGCCATCTGATTAAGGATGAAACGAAGTACTGAAATTTAATTATGTGCCCAACAACTTCTGAAGTACCATAAAAAGTTATATGTTTACCTAGAATCCCAATTTGATATAATGGAAAGAGGAACTCCATGTAACCTGGAAATCTCTAAGAGATATAGTCAAGAATGATGATCTAAAGAAATTGTACCTCGAAATAGAAGAAAATGTGCAGATTTATTCAGTCGATCAATAATAGACCAAATTGATTTATTACCTCGAGAAGTATTTGGTAGTCCCACAAAAAATTCCATGGATACATTATCCCATTTCAACTCTGGCATTGGAAAAGGATGAAGCATCCCTTTCAGCAACTCTCAGTCTTCTTTAACCTGTCAACATGTCAAACATTTATTTGTATATTCTAAAATATCTATTTTCATTCCATCCCACTTGTAATACTCTAAAATGTCTTTTTTCATTATAGTACTGCCAGCATTAACTTAAAATGGAGAAATATAAGCTTCACCAGACAAATCATTCTTCAAATTAGATTCACAAGGCACACACATCCTTTTTTCTAAATCTTAACACACAATCTTTATCAATGTTAAATTCAGGAAACATACACATTTTAACCAATTGTACCTTTTTCTATAGCTCATGGCCTTCTTTCTATGCTTTCTTAATTCTATCTGATAATGATGACTACACCAAAACCTGAAACAAAATATAGGTATTCCTTGCACCAACAATATCAAATCCAACATTCATTAAATCATTAATCAAGGGATCATGTTCCAAACATAACATGGTTAATTATTCTTGATATTTTCTACTCAAGGAATCCACCACTTTTTTGTTTTTCCAATATAATAATTGATCGTGCAATCATAATTCTTTATCAATTCAAGCCATCTTCTCTACATCATGTTTAATTTCTTTTTGAGTTAATATATAATTCAGACTTTTTATGGTTTGTATATATTTGAAATTTCAATTCGTATAAATGATACCTCCATATTTTCAAAGAAAATATGATAGATTTAAATTCCAAATCATGTGTTCGATGATTTAACTCTTGTGTTTTTCTTTGTCTTAAACCATTAAAAATTACCTAGTTATTCTAAATCAAAACACAACCATGTCCCTTCAAAGAAGCATCGTTGTAGATGAAAAACTCATCGTTTTGGGAAGGCAAGGCCAAAACTGCAGAATTCCCCAATCTCTTCTTCAGTTCCTGAAAACAAACATCACATTTTTCTGTCTAAATAAATTTATCCCCTTTCATGTTAACATGGTTAGCAAGCTAGATAACCATGCAATGGTTTTAACAAACAGTCAGTAATAACCTGCTAAACCAATAATACAACGAATATTTGTAACATTTTTCAATCTTGGTCATTCATCTACCATTTTTTTGAAGGATTAATTATTATTCCATCCTTTTTTAAAATGTTCCCAAGAAAAAAATTCTAACCAAAAATCACACTCTCTGAATTTTTCATGCAATTTCTTTTCTTTTATGGTTGGTAAAACATTCCTAAGATATTTTTCATGTGCAAGTTTTTTGTTATAAAATACCAAAATTTTATCAATAAACACAACAAAAAACTAATCCATGAACTGATGAAATATGGTATTATTTTGATTCATGAATACCATACATAAATTAGTTAACCCAAACGACATAATAAAAAATTTATAATGCCCATATCTAGTACGAAGCGTGGTTTGTGGGATTTCATCCTCCACCACCTTCAAATGATGGTATCTGGATGTCATGTCAATCTTGAAAATGTACTGATCTCCCTAGAGATGATCAAAATAGTCCTCGATATGAGGCAAATGATACATATATTTAATAGGGATGTTATTAAATTTTCTTTAATTAATTTATAGTCTCATGGTACCATCATTCTTTTAAACAAGCAAAGCAGGAGCACTCCACAGTGAAGTGCTAGGATGAATGAAGCCTTTATCAAGAATTTCTTGCATAGATTTTTGAATTCAATAAGTTCTATTTGAGCTGAACAATATAGGGGTTTTTAAATTGTCTTAGTATCATGAACTAATTCAATTGTGAATTTGACTTCTCGATCAGGTATGACACTAGGTAACTCATCAGAAAAAACATCAATGTATTCCAGCCCCACTAGTATATCATTACTCTAAATATTTCCCTTATTTTCAGAAATATGAGCAACATAACTTTCATTTACATTTTCAATAGTTTCTCAGATCTTGATATGTTATCAATTGTATAGGTTCGTTCTGGAATACAAACAGAAACTCTTTTGAAAAAACAACTTCTTTATCTCTACAGTCAATCTTAGCATGATAACTAGAAAGCCAATCCATTACCAGAATAACATCATACATGACTAAGGGAAAAACAACAAGGTTTGTAGGTAATTTCATTCCACATACAATAATAGAACGATTCTTGTAATTAATATTTGATATAATATTTCCCCCATGTGTTTTAACAATAACTTATAGTCTCATCTGTTGAGGTGATATTTCTAATTTACAAGAAAATTTCTCAGAAACGAATGAATGTTTAGATCTCGTGTTGAACAAAACATTATAGAAAATGTGGTAAACAAATAGAGTAAATGATATAACTTCAATGTATGGCCTCACATCTACGGATGTAGTAAAAAAATATCTCACTAAACCATTCTGCTTATAGTTTGATTTATTTGCATCAATTGGATATCACATTGGGAATGCATTATCATAATGACCCATCTCACCACATTTCAAACAAATAATATTATTGTTATCAAGATTAGTCTTAAGATCATTTTTATTCAATCTCGGGGAATATTTCTAATCTCACCACATCAAATAAACTTCCCAGTTTTGGTAAGACATTCTCCAAAGTGCTTCATTCCTCACTTTTCCCACAATAAAAACTAGATTTTCTTACCACCAGATTTTTTAGGTTATTCTTACCCATCACATTCCATCTAGACCACTTCATCCCCCTGTTTTGAAAATAAAAGTGATCATCTAAAAACTCAATATCTACCCTCTCATCACATTGGACATGTTTCTCATAACTTTTTAATTCCTAGGAGTCAAACTCCCTTCGATAACGTGGATTCAATCTATAGTAAAAGCAGATGATTTTTCTATCATGATCCAGAACAAGATTAGGATCATACCTTTCTAGTCAGGTGAAGATCACATCATACACATCCACTAAATATTCCTCATTTTTCACAATTTAAGGGATTTCTTCAAAATCCCAAGTCGAACAAGCTTAGGAAAATATTTTTCATGGAAAATACCTTTAAATCTGTCCCACTCTAAGGAATAAATATCCTCTATATACTTGACATTCCATAACATTGACCACCACTATTTAGCTTTAACTTCAAAAAAATAAGTTGAAAGACCTACCTTTTGATTATCTGAAAACCCCAATATATTAAATATCTTTTCAAGGATTTAATCCATCCTTCAACCTCTACTGGTTCAGAAGACCCGTGGAATGTAGGAGGGAATTGTCTCATATTTTGTTCCACTATTTTCTTATTCGGTTGTGTCACCTATTATTGTTTATTGAATTTATTCAACCACCATTTATTTCTTGCATTATCTGATCCATTACTGTCACAAACTTCTCTATTCCAATCCCTACCAAACAAGGCTGCAGATTCAAATGGATATCATTCTGTCAGTGCCTCTCTTCATCTGTTTCCATGTTCTTTCTATGGACATCCATTCTGAACAAATATATATTATTCGAAGCATCATGTAAATCCTTGAAAGTTATAACATTTCAAAATAATCATAGATTAAAAATAATTTATGGTGTCCTATTAACATCATCCTAACTCTTAATGTTATCTAAACCATCCTCAGATACTAACTATAAGGACCCGAACTTATTATATAACATAATCTTGAATTTAGTCTTAAAATCACATCCTTTCCCTTGGGGATCCATTCATGTTTATATATATAGAGAGTTTGGACATAATAAATTCATAACATTACACATTAATACATTGTGTATACCAAAAAACCAGTATTCATTTCTTTCGAAAAATAATAATTTTTATGTAAAACATGATTTCATTGAAAATTCATCCATCATTTAACATGGATTTGTTCATTGTAATACCAATCCTTATAACCATTTATAATCATTAAAAAAATTTGGATGAGCACAAAATACTCAGAAAGGGATAAGAAAGGAAGGAAAGAGCACATTTGTCCATGAATACTTGTAACACATTAAATCATTTTCAAAAGACATACATATCAACCATATATACTTACTTTTTGAAAGATGATATTTACACAAGATTCCCACAATACATAAGAACATATAAATAAAAAATAAGTTATCATGGGGCATTACATACATAATTTTGTAACCCACTCATCTAAGTTATAATTTCTAACCCTCATGGTTAACATACAATTTGTGTAACCATCACAATTACACTTTGAGTAACCATACGGTCGACCTACAATTTACACGTACCTAATTTGTTGGAGGGAGATATTGGTTCCACCATTCATCATAAACGATTCCCAATAACCATAAAAAATTATACAACATGAATAATTTCATAAAAACATATCTTTTTAATTTCATAAAATATAATCTTAAAAGTGGTTCCTAAAAAAAATCCCCTTATAAATATCATATAATTGAAGTGAGACTTATTAGATTTCATGTAATATGTATAAAAAATTTAAATAAATACAATTAAACATAACACATACAAAAACCACCACAAAATTTTTTTAATACCACACAAATAAGAAAGTATAAGGTTACCCTAATGAAAGGAAATCGGGTTAATAATTACCTTACAAAAATTCTGCAGCCTAACATCATCGCTTACCATTTCATAAAATATTTTGATTAGATAAAAGTGGTCTCTAACCATTATTACATAATATGGGAAGTAAGGGGATATATAATTTCATATCCTAACATAATAAAAAGGAAATTAAAAATAATAACAAAAAAAGAATAACATGAAATGAAATCTTGGAAAAGAGAAAGGGTGGTGGATTCTCTTAACTTGTAGAATAACTCCTAAAACATGAATGTTGGGACCTTGGTGGCTTTAAAACACCTTGGGAGGACTGATAGGGAGGTAAAAAGACTAGTTATTCGTTGATAAGGAATTTGGAATGAATTTAATAAAGGAATGGGTTGTTATTTATAGAAAAAGTGAGGGTATATTTAGTTAATTTCCAATGGACAACTATTTAGTGGTATTTGAAAAACCATGGTCTTACCCATTGTATTTGCCTATAATATTTTCCACTTGGGACACCAAATAATATATATTACCATACAGAAGCCCCCTAGAATTATCACATCATTATTACATTACTAATGATGTCATTAAACACACACAAAAACTTTATTTTTTACAATTCACTAAAAATTCAACTCCTTCAGAAAAATCCCAAAAATTCACCCTTATCATTTTTCAACATTTATAATTCAAATATAAATCCATTTTTTGAAAATAATTTACTAAATATTATTAATTTAATTTTTAAATAAAATAATACTTTTAAAAAAATTTACATTTTTAATTCTATAACTACTTTTATATCACATTGAAAAATTAACAAATATGTGATTATCTTAAAGACTTAAGAAAATTTAATACTAATAAAATGAAATATTGATTAGGGTCATATTAATATTAACTAGTTTATGTTACTATTCACCAAAAATCTTGTTAGTTTAATCATACACAAAATAACATACTGAACACAATTTTAGAGGACTTTTTTTTGAAATTCAAATCATTGATGTGGAACATATAAGATTAATTTCTAGTTATAAATTTCTACTTAAAAAAAGTTTCATACATTTCAATATATTTTAAAAACCTTGGGGTGTTACACTACATGTTCAATTCTTCAACATTATGTATAATGTGGATAAAAGTTCTCTTTTTAGTGAAAAAATGAATTAAAATTGTGTACCCATTATTAGAAGTAATAATACATGGATAAATTGTCCCCTCTATAAGTGTTATAAATAAACTGGATAAGGTCCCCCCTTCATGAGTGTTAAACTAATGCTAATAAATGATCCCATTGACCAATACTTTTTATTACTGGTTAAGGAAACATATATCTATCCTATTTTTAGTGATAATAAAACTCCAAAGCTTTTAATGGTTACTACAATATAAATTCATTTAAGGCCCGATGCATTCTATTTTTAGAACTATTAAATTCCATATCTATTGTTGTGCCCATATGAGGCACATATTGTTAAAATCTGGCAAGTGGGAAGGATTGTATATCTACTAACATGGTGGTTCAATTTATCGGTAATATATAATGGATCCCCATATCATAGTAATAATTAGAAACCGATCATGAATTATTAATATTTTAATTATAATTGTTATAATTCTATATTTACGAGTCAAACAAGTTTTAAATTTTAATATTTGGGGGTTTCTATAACAAACCAAATAGTGATTAATTAAAATTACTATTGATATAATTAAATTTTTATTTGGTAAAATGTTTATATAAAATATATTCGCTTATTTGGTTTTATGTTTTTGGATTTTAAAATACCTTAAAGAAATATTACCATTTCTAATATAGTTGTTGAATAGTTATCATATGATTAGTTTAAATATTGGGGTTTAAGAAATCAATTTTACCAAGACAAAAGAAGTGATGGCCTCATCTAGTAGAATTTCTCCATATGAAGACCATTTTTCGGTGATTGGAAAATAGTTAGTGTCACTGGGCTTCGCTCTTGACCAAGACAATGTTGAGCTTCAACATGTTAAGCTTGAAGGGAACCGCCTGTGGGAGAGGTGGAAGTTAAAAGAGATTACCGCTGAAGAGATGTTATTTGAGCTACCCCAAAAGTCTGTCACCATCTCACACATTACCCTAAGGCCTTATGTGGGTGTTATAAGGGGTTATGTAAAAAGAACCTAGCTCCTATATTATCTATATTTTTTTGTATAATGAATATACATTCTTTTTATTATTGTTACTTTGTAAATGGTTTGTGAAGTACAAATAATATTTTTAGTTAATATTCAATTAAGAAATGTATTTTGATGAAATAATGAATTTTAAATTAAATAATATTTTAATAAATTATTATTACCCAATTCCTTTTTATTAAATATAAATCATCCTATATGTTTTATGAATACAATTGTAATTTATATTAATGTTTGAAATCTATTTTTGTCAAAATCCCTGAATTATACATAAATATTGGTTTTTATTTTAAAAGTATGAATTTAAAAAAATAATAAAATTATTTATGTAAAATGAATATCATATTTGGATTTAGGACCACTAAATTATCTATTGTTGATTTTTTCATAACATTCAAAGACAGTCAAATTATTGGGAAAACATTAAATACACTATTAATTTATTATGTGTTTTATGATATCCTAATGATCTAATAGTGATACAATAAAAATATACATTTTTTTCCAATATATGTTTTGTCTTTAAAATAATGTGATTTTATATTTTTTGATTAATTTTATGGTGCCTTAGTGAACCCTACAAGACTTATAAAATATTTTAATATTTAAAATTGACTTCCTTGAGAGTGTGACTCACCTCCACATAATCAATCCTAATATTTTAATAATTTAGTCTATTATCCTTATAAAATAATTTTATACACTCCCTTTTTGAATATACCATTGGATGAAACCATGGTATGGTTTGTAATTTTGATTAGTTTAATGTGTAGTGTCCAAAACCTAAATAATAAAGAATACCCTCTCCTTTCCAATACAAAATCACATAATCTCACATTCCTCTTCACTAAAAACCATTGGGGATCGACAAAAATCTTCCCCCGTATCTCTAGAATCCTACCAAGGCTCCCCAGTATCCCTATAATCCTCTCTCAAGCCTCTCCGAGTCCTTTCGGATCACACATCCAAGTAATGGATTTATTCATTTCTCATTTTTGTCCAAATTTCTTTTTGTTGTAATAACTTTTTATTTTCAATTACCAATGATGGTGTATGATTTTTCACCTCCTCCATAATACCATATTTATGTTTGAATGATGATATACCTATTTCTAGGCCATTAATGCCTCTCATGTACACCTATTACCATGCCGAAATTTCGCAAGGAAATTCTCTCTCCTCATTCACATTCAAGTAATTCTTTTATATTATTCTTCTAAATTCCTTTAAATATATTCGGATATTATTTTTAAAAATCCCATTACATTCCATTTCATGTATAAATGATGAGAGACCCATTTTTTCTCATCAATCCATTTTACAATTTCTATTTGACATCGTTATGCTGCCAAAGTTATACCAAAACATCCATGCCAAAATCATCATGTATGTGAATACCAAACCCATTTCCATATCAAGGATAGTAACCTTTATGTGAATATACATATTTAATTATTTTTTGTGTATGTATTACACATTCCTTCATCGTGTAATAAATTATGATGTTGAATGACTCCATGTTATATGATCCATGTGGCACACTTATACATGAAAGGAAATGTTTATAAAGGGTCCATCTAGATAGCGCTCCTATGCATTGGGTAAATATTAGTATCATTATAATTCAAGTGAAATTAGGGTTTTCTCATTCTAATTGAAGATAAATTAGTGTTTACTCATTATTATTCAAGTGTAATTATTGTTTACCCTTTATCCATGTGTAATGAGCCTTGGATCATGCTAATATCATGTTAAATGTTATTGCCACATTCCTATGTTATGATAATCATGTTATATCATTCCTTTATGTTCATGTTTCTCTTGTTCTCTATTGATATTCCTTTTTATTAACATGTACAATATTATTCATTTTATTCATTTTTTACTCTCTGAATGTGATTTATATCTCACCCTTTTCATATGCATGTACTCAGGTTATCCCATGCATTGCTAAGTATGAAATAATGTCATGGTCAGGTAAATTATGTTTTTAGTAAAGATGTTGTGTTTTATGATCTATTTTTTATGTAATGATTCTTATTTTCAAAGAGACTTGACATATATATACACAGTGTTTTCTTAAGTTTGTGTTTATGTAAAAAATCATTTTTATGTGCGTAATAAAGAGTAGAGTTGTTATGGTTGGTATTGGAGGATTGGTTTAGTTATTTTTGGGATTAGAATTAGAAAACTGTAGTGATATACATAGGGATAATATAAAGTATTATAAAACATCCCTAAATTTTTGTGAGTATATAGTATGTGATTTATCAAGAAACCAGATCCCTACCCACATACAAATAAGTAGAGGCGAATTTGGCACAGATGTATATAGGGTTAAACTGGAAAATAGTGCTTTGATCAAGGCTCAATCGAGAACTGGTGTACAAAAACAGGCATTGCTGCACTCTTGGTTATGACACTCCCACTAGATTTTATTTCATGAATTCATAAGCATAGTATAAGCCATTATTAAGGGAATAAAAGTATATCCCTTAGAATATATTTTGGGAAGTAGATCATGGATAACATAGATTGAATCCTATAAATTCATTTGTTAAAGAGAAAAATGTAATTTATAATTTAACCCTTTTTGTATTTAGATTCCCCTTTATGTGTTACCCCAAATATTCCATTTATTATAGACAATGGGCGGTAATAGGAGTCATTTTTCATAAAACTAATGCGAATATCAATGTGATGACTTTTCTAAGGAGATTCCCAATCAAATGGGAGAAGGGATAACAAAATATGTCAAAATACTCTCTCAATTAACTCAAATTATGAATTCAATCCTAGGTGAAGATGAACATTCAACCCCCCCCCCATGAAAGAACATGCCACAATGGAGATCATCATGAAACAAATGCCTCCTACATTTAATGGATCATCTGATCTGTAAATCGCTGAATAATGGACCACCTCTATTGAAAAGATCTTCTCCACCCTTCAATGTTTCAAACAAGAGAAGTTTATTTTGGTTTCTTATCGTATGGAGGGTGAAGATGATCAATGATGGACATTTATAAAAAAAAACATGAAGCCTGGGGAAGAGATCAATGCATTGTAATGGAAGGATTTCTAGAAAACAAATTAAATAAATATTTTCCTAGCACCCTCCGACTTAAGATGGAAAGGGACTTCCTTTCCCTTAAGAAACATTATGATGAATCCATTAGAGCATTTGAGAAAAATTTCACATGGATTGCACGATATGGGTTCGAATTTTTCATTACCTCTGAATTAAAGGATGACTACAAATTTTGTGGGCTAAAACCTAGGCTCTGGAAGACCCTAGTGATCCGTGACTTTGAGAGATATGAGGAAATTGACTAATGTTTACTAAAAGATAAAATGATGATCGAGGAATATGAGGGGATTCATGGGGTTATGAAATCCAAAGTGGACTTTAACTCTAGTAGTCTGATACATAAATACAATGGTGCTTAGAAATTCCAGCACCCCACATTCCAATGGGGTGGAATGAAAAACCATGGAAATTGCCTAAAGGGAATGAGGAAATGATTTAGGTGTGGAAGGGAAAGAAACATGGCTATTAACTACCGAAAAGAAATACATGAAGCTAAGACAGAGGAGAAGAACACTATGTTCAATCCTCAATGCATTTTCAATACATTAAATGAAATGAAACATTGCACTTTCCAAACTGGTTCCCTAAGACAAGGGTTTTTTGAGGTATCCAAAAAACTCCAAGGTAGAAAGGGGACTCTTTTCCCACCACTAATACTGAAGAAAACCCTGACAAGGAAGTGGTGATATGTACACTAGTTATTCATTCAATAATAGTGAATGCATTTTTTTGTTCTGGTTCTATGGATTCTTTTATATCCTAAATGTTTTGTATAAAAATATGAACACCACCACAAATCATGGAAGTGGGAATGTTAGTGAAAATGTAAAATGGGGAAATCATTGGACCCTATGAATATAACTCCTACCATATCACAATTTTTGGTATTAACATCTTAGAAAATATCATAATACTCTCACTGGTGGAATTTGATTAAATTATTAGTATGGATTGGCTTTCCTAATATTGAGCCAACATAAATTTCCATGATAGGGAAATAACTCTCCATATAGAGAATTGACCCCCAATTCGATACAAGTTCATGGATGTGGATGAATATTATTTAGCACCATCATCCCAAGAGTGGATATTACTACCCAATGAGCATGTGTATCTTTCTTAGATGATTGAGTATAAGGAATCAACCATCCTTCAATAAAATCCTATTGTCAGGTAATTCATTGAAGTGTTTCCTAATGAATTTCTAGGTCTTCCTACTTGAAAAGATGTTGAATTCTCGATTGATCTTATACCTTGGGATTTTTACAATATTGATGACTCCATTTAGAATAAATGTTGTAGATCTTGAGTAGATAAAGAAAAAACTACTGGAGATTCTAGACAAAGGGTTTATATTCCCAAGTGCTTCACCATGGGGTGTATCATTCCTCTTCATCAACAAGAAGGATGGTTCAATGTGCCTTTTCATTGATTATCATGACCTCAAAAAAAGTAAAATAAAGAATAAGTATCTTCTCAAATGAATAGATGACTTGTTCGATCAGCTATGTGGAACCCAATACTTCTCTAAGGTGGATTTTAGTTTAGGATATTACCAAGTAAGGGTGATGAAGGGGAATATCCCCAATATTGCTTTTTATACAAGCTATGAGCAATGAAAATTCATAGTAATTCCTTTTGGACTCACAAAGGCTTAAGAAATCTTCATAGGATTGATGAATAGAGTCTTTAGATATTACCTAAAAACCAATTAGTAGATATTATATACGCTATTCTAATATACTCTAAAACCAAGGAGGAGAATGAGGTGCATAAAATAATTGTACTAGAGACATTGCAAAAGGACATGATATATGAAAAGTATATAAAATTTGAATTCTGGTTGAAGTAAGTCTCATTCTGGGGTCATATCTTCACAAGCAATGGGATATCTATAGATCCCTCCAAGACAACTACAATTGAGGGATGGCCCTGGACAAAATCGGTGAAATATATCCATAGATTCCTAGGGTTACCTGGATATTATCGCTAATTTGTGAGAAATTGGTCATGATTTTTAAACCCTCCTACGAAGCTAACATGGAAATGGGTTAGATTTTCTTGGATTGATGAATACGAAGAGAGATTCATGGAGTTAAAAAAAAATCTTATCACTACCCTCGTGCTCAAACTGCCAACAAGTGGAGAAATTTTTGTGGCATTCTATGATGCATCGATGAAGGGTCTAGGTTGTGTGTTGATGAAAAATTACAAATTCATTACCTATGCTCTATAGAAATTGATAGTTCATGAGACAAAAAAATCGAATACATGATATTTAGTTGGATGCTCTAATTTTCTCTTTAAAATTTTAGCAGAATTACCACATCATGGAGAAGTGTGAAATATATAGAGATCACAGAATCCTCACATATATATTCATATAGAAATAGTTGAACATTTGCTAATGAATATGTTTAGAGCTGATCAAAGACTATGACTACTCAATCCATTACCACCTTGGGAACGAAAAAAAGGTGACAGATGCATTATTTAGAAAGGATCCAGCAACTCTTTCATCGATGATAATTGAAAAGGATCTAATCTTCTTAGATTTGATTAATATAGAAATTGGAATCACAAATAAGGGAACATCGTCAATCTTTTCACAAATTATTACTCAACCATCTCTTCTGGAAAGGTTAAATGATTCTCAAAAGGATGATATGGGAATTGAAAAGAAAGTGGAAAATATCAAAAAATGTAAATCCTCAACGATATTTTTCAATGAAAAAGGAATTTTGAGATTTGGGACAAGACTATGCGTTTTATAAAATTTGGAGTTAAATAACGATCTATCATATGATGCACATAGTTAGAATTTCCCCATTCACACAGGAAACACAAATATGTATCAACATCTCTGAGAACATTATTTGTGGGATAAAATGAATAAGGAGATCACTATGTATAAATCAATGTGATTGGTGTGTCAGGATGTGAAGGTTAGGAGATAGAGGTCTAAGTGTATGATGTAACCATTACCTATACCGACAACAGAATGAGAGAACAACACTATAAATTTTTTCACCGGACATCCGAAGACATCCAAAACAATCAATGATATCTGTGTTTTTGTGGATCATCATACAATGAATGCACACTTAATTACAATTAAAAAGGAATTATGATAGGATCAATGGGCATGGATATACATCAGAGAAGTGGTAAGGCTGCATGAAGTACCACTATCATTTGTATCTGATTTATATCTAAGATTCACCTCTAAGTTCTAGAAAATTCTTTAACATGATATGAATTCTAATCTACACTTCAATAAGGATTATCCTTCTCAAAATGATGGCCAATTTATGTGAACTATCCAAACACTTGAAAATAAGTTGAGAGCATGCTCTATGAACTTAAAAAGAGAATGGGATCAACATATTCCATTGGATGAGTCATATTAAAACAACAGTTTCCACATAAGCATCCAAATGGATCCTAATGAAAACCTTTAGGGGATGAGGTGTAGAAAAATTACATGTTGGGATGAATTTGGTGAGTGAAAACTCATAGGTCTCGAAATGGTCGAAGAAATGGTGGAGAAGGTTAAAACCATCCAGCACCACATTAAAGCTTCTCAGAGATGACAAAATAGTTAATCTAATAATCATTGATGAGACCTTGATTTTGATGTTGGGGATATGGTATTCCACTATATATCACAATGTAATAGAGTTATGAGATTTTGGATTAAAGGGAGTCTTAGTATGAGTTACATCAGCCCTTTTGAGATTGTAGATCTCATTAGAGAGGTGTCATATTGGCTAGCAACCCCATCGATACTATCTCAAGTAAATGATTTATTTTATGTATCACTCATGAAGAAGTAAAAACCTGACCCATCACATGTAATCAATCTAGAGGTGGTACAATTAGAGAATGACCTCTCCTATGAAAAGAAGTCGGTGAAGATTTTATATTGTAGGGAACAATTTCTACGAAATAAGACAATGCCCCTCATAATTGTTTTGTAGAGAAATAACAAGTTCAATGAAGAAACATGGGAGTCAGAAGAACTGATGAACCAGAGTTACCCTCATCAATTTTAGTGTGGGAAAATTAAATTTTGAGGGTGAAATTTCTTAAGGGGGAATATTGTAATAGAAAAAACATTGATCAATGAAAAATACTCATTATATAATTAAATGTCTTATTATGTAAAATTGTTATATAAAACATATACACATACAAGGTTTTATGTTTTTTATTTTAAAATTTCATTAATAATTGTTACCATTGATAATATAGTCGTTGAACAGTGATCACATGAATTGTATAAATATTGGGCTTTAACAAATCCGATTTACCCAGAAAAATGAAGAAATGACCACATCCAGTAGAATTGCTCCTTTCGAAGCCCGTTTTTTAGGGCGTGGAAAAGAGGTAGCATCACTGGGCTTCACACATGACTAATCCCAATCCACACTCCAACACATTATGCTTGAACAAAACCTCCTACAATAGATGTGGAAGTTAACAAATATCACAACCTGAGAGATGTTATCTGAGCCTCCCCATGATTCTATCACCATCAGACACCATACCCTTAGGACTTATGTGGGTGTTATAAGGGGTTATGTAACAAGACTCTAGCACTATGATTATATGAATTGATTTTATATAAATATGTTATATTATTTGTATTACTGTTACCTGGTAGATGGGTTTTAAAGTACCAATAGTATTTTTAGTTAATATTAAATTAAGAAATGTTTTCTGACAAATTACTAGATTTATAAATTGATTAATAATTTAATAAAATACATTTTCTGAATTAAATTTTATTAAACATAACTGAATGAATATTTTTTATGAATATAATTGAAATTTTTATTAAGGATTGAAAATTGTTTTTTTCAAAACCCATAAATTTTGAATAAATGTTTGTTTTTATTTTAAAATTAAAAATTCACATTTTTATAAAATTATTGTGATACAATTAATATCATTTTTGGAATCAGGATGTCGAAATTATCTAATGGTGAATTTTTAATAATTTTCTAAGATAGTCAATTTTTTTTTTAAAAATTAAATACTATTTAAGTATATAATGTGTTTTATAACATAATAATGACATAAAAGTGATTTAATAAAATAATATAAAATTTTGTTTGAACAAAATATTTTTTATCATTAAAAAATGTGATTTTAGTTTTTTTGATTAATTTTATAGTTCCTCAATGGACCCTCCTAGACTTATAAAATATTTATACTTTTTAAAATGATTTCCTTGAGAGTGTGACTCATCTCCACATAAGAAATCATTGCATTTTAAAAATTTATGAAATTGGCCTTATAAAATAATTTTTTCCACTCCCATATAGAAAAAAGTGTGAAAATCATGGTATAGTTTGTGGTTTGAATTAGATTAATTTGTAGTGTCCAAAAGCAAAATAATAACGAATTCCCTCTCCTTTCCTATATAAACCCACACAATTTCCAATTTCTCATCACTTCAAACCTTTGGATATAGACCAACCTCTTACCTCCTCTATATAGAATCCTCTAAAGGCGCCCTAAGCTCCCTTGAAGCCTCTCTCAAGCCTCTCCCAAGCCTTTGGGACAACACTTCCAATTAATGGATTTCTTCGATACTTATTTTTGTCCAAATTTATTTATGTTGTTATACAATTTTATTGTAATTTAACAATGTTGTGGACCAAATTTTCTTCTCCCCCATACATTCGTACTGATGTTTAAATGATGATATATCTCTTTCTATCTCATTAATACCTCCCATGTACACCCATTACCATACCGAAATTCCATAAGGAAATTCCCCCTCCTCATTTACTTTAATGAAATTCATTTATATTTTGCATACAAATTCCATTACATATATAGGGATATTATGTTCTGATACCCCATTACTGTACATTTCATGTATATTTGATTAGATCCCCATTTCTCTCTCACCAACACATTTTAAAATTTATATTTGATGTCATTATGCTGCTAAAGATACACCAAATTTCCATGCCAAAACAATCATGTAAGTGAAAACCATACCCATTTATCTATCTAGGGTATTCAAATTTATGCACATATACATATTGAATGATAATTTTATATTTTTATTCCACGTTCCTTCATCAATGAATAAATGATGATGGAAAATGACTCTATGTGATATGATCCATGAGGCATAGTTATGCATGAAATGAAATGTTTTTAAAGGGTGTTCCCTAATAACACTCCAATAAATTGGGAAAAGATTAGTATCATGATACTTTAAGTACAACGAGGTTTTGATCGGGATAAAATCTAGTGATATTAGGGTTGAATCATTCTAATTCATGGCCAATGAGGGTTTACTCATGATCCATATGCAATGAGAATTGTCTCATGCTAAAATCATGATAAATATGGTTGCCACATTTCAATGATATTATAATCATGCTATATAATTTCATTTATGTTAATGTTTCTCTTATGATACAATAATATTCCTATTTCAAATCATGTACTATATTTTTCATTTTATTCCTTGTTTACTCCCATATTGGGCATTATAGCTCACCCTTTTCTTATGCATATTCTCAGGTTATCCCATGAAATGCTAAGTACGAATAAATGTTGTGGTCATATAAAAGAGGATTTCAATTAGGATATTGTTATTTAAGTTCTAAGTTGTTATGAAATGTTCCTAATTGCCCAACAAACTAGACATATTGATCATTAGTATTTCCTTAAGTGATTTTTTGTAATAAATCATGTTTAAGTGTGTAATAAAGAGCAGAGTTGTTATAGTTTCCATCATAGACACATGGTTGGTTCACGATTAGTAGAAACAATAAACAGACCATTCAAGGGACATCATTTTTTTTAAAAATTCTATATTGCACTATGGATACATAATTTGGAAAAACCAGGCATCTTAACTATTCAAGATGCCCATAACCTCTACTCATGGCGCATGGTTAACACACAGTTTTCCAAACATTATTTCGAAACCATAAATGGTGTTGAGACAAAAAAATGAAAATTAATAATTAAAAAAACTAATTCTAAAAGGGGTTATCCCCCTCTACCTCTCCACTTTCTTGTACATCATCCCACTCCCCTCTCTCGGCAGCTTTCTCTACCTACTCCTCCTACCTCCATTTTGGGAAAACTTTTCTTCTGATCATGAGTGTAGTCTGTGTCGGTAAGGGTCTTTCCTCATCTATAATGACCCATAATTTACATACATTGTTATTACTTCAGAATTAAAGCATATTTATTACAACATATAACAAAACTATAATAGGACCGTATAGGTATATTCTCTTTAGAAACTAGGAAACATAAACAACTTGTTCATAAATCATCTACAATGTCTCTCGTTTATTTCATCATATCTAAAGTCCCTTTTGGCATATACTACATAATACCTTTATTCCTGACCTAGGGAAAATAAAACATACAAAGTGTGATCTCAAATACTCAATAAGGGAAAAAAAGGAAATATCAATCATATCATATTAATAAGAACATAACATTTAGAAAATCTTATCCTGCAAAAGAGATCATAAAATCAGGTCAGGGGATAAATCATAGTAGAGAAATGTAATCCCATTAATCATAGCATAAGACATTAAACGTTGTTCAAAACACATATAATCATAGAAAATAATTTCATATTAGTTGAGTCTCATTTCTAAGACCATCATAGCGGAAAAAGTCCATTACTGAACAAATTTCACTCCTAATTCCAGTACTGTATCACTAAACCAGATAAACTTGTCGTTCCAGCCATGTCTATCTCATGAGATAGAAATCATTACCCAATGAATTCTAGGGAGATATAGGTACCACCCATATCATAATGAAACCATTATTATGTGTGCCACAAAATCATAAATCATACATCATATCATAACCCATGTAATAAAAATGGGATTCTTAAACATCATTCCATCATAACATAATCCATATAAGATAAAAGGTCTTCATTAAAATAATTCCATCATAACATAATAAAATCAATGTAATAATAGGGATAGAAACAGAATCCTATATAATCTTATCTGGAAAATAATTTTTATAAAACACTAGAACTCCATTCCTGATGAAAATATCCTTTTTTCGTCGAACACATTTTTCCTTTCTCAACATGTCATTCAACATTAAACTAAAAGAAGTTAATTAAAAATAAACTAGAAAATTTGTAAAGGAAGCATCATGGAAATAATTTTTTGTGATATCATACAAATCCATTCATTCCATATAAGTTAAAAAACAATCTTCTCATACTTTTTCCAAAAAAGTCAAAAAGTATCTCGTACTGGAAACGACAAATGATTCCTTCCATACCATGAGGAAAATGTAAAAAAAGGGTAAAAATGACTTTAAACATACATGGAAAAATAATAACCATTTTATGAAAACATATTTAGAATACATTGTTGTGGATGATAAATATAACCCCAGTAAATACTTACGAATAAAAAATCCCGGATAAGAATGAGTTTGGAATAATTATCCCTTAACATAGGTCCAATATGCGTTGTATGTGTCTGAGACTCCTATATACTGGGTTTAAACAGATTATAACTAGTAATATAACCATAATAATCTTTATTATATCATATATGATTCACTTACGACTTTATATTACCCGTTCATTTGTCAATTCCTTCTTAATGCAGCGTTTTGCGTAAAATCGTTTCATTTATAGTACATGTTTTGACTTGTAATTATTCATATTATTAATTAGATCATGATTACTTACTTCCATAATGTAAAACATGTTTTAAATATATTATATATTCATAATTTAATATATATATATATATAATTGATCGATAAATAGAATGAAATACACCGTTCATGGAGATGGTATCTCGTACGTACGCTTCATCATTGTTTTGTTTCATTATTATATTGAATTAAAGTATGTAAATAACATATAAATAAATCCAGTATCATTATAATGTCACGTATTTCATTATTAATTATTATATATACTTTTAAATGATTCTGTAATTGTTAACATGGTGAATGAATCTCATCGCGTCTTGGAGACGGTAATCCATACGTACGCATGAGCAATGATATCATTCCCATAACTATTGAATGGAATTTGAGTGGATGATAGAATATATCAGAATTAGTATCAAGTTATAATAATCAATATAGTTATTCTTTAAACCATTATATCCATCCATGTAAGGTGGTGGTGGAAGACAAGTTACACAACGGCGTGGAGACATTATTCCATACGTAAGCACGTGCGGTGATTCTGTTATCTGTAGGATGGATAGAAAGTGAAATAGGGTTGTGTCATATTTTTAATAACATATCAGTATATGAGTGATACTGATGCTATTACTTTATAATGAATAAGATAAAAAATAAGAAGTAGAAGAAGGAATAAATTTGAAATAATCGATGAAGGATATTACCTCTTCTTCGACGCGCCTCTTCTAAACCTCCTCTTAGGGAACTAAAGATGGTATTTGAAGAAGAAAAAGACCTTTAGTGTGTTGCTATGGATGTGGAGAATATAAATGGATAGGTTTTGTTCGAGCATGAAGGCTCAAAATTTTGTGAAGAGGAGAGGGAGGATGTGCCCTTTTATAAGTGAGGAGAGGGGCACCTTTGGAAACCTCAAAATATTCATTTATAATAAACAAAAACCCCCATTAAAAACATCCAAAATGACACAAATTCTAAGATTATATGATATAGGTTTTTAATCTAATCAACAAATAAAATTTAGACATGTTGGGAATTTATTGTAAACCTTATCAACTTGATTTATCATTATTTAATCGATTTAATTTTATTTGTGGTAATAATATTCTAAATTATAAATTTTTATAAATATTTCTTATGTGTTCTGAATTTTAAATAATATTATACTTTATGAAATTTTATACTATATAAATTTCAATTTATAACTTTTAAATATTTTTGTGATTTTTCAACAATTTTAGAATATGTTATTTTTATAAAATAACAATAGTGTCAATTTTGAAAGTATTTATTTATTTGAATTTAAAAAAAATCACACAGAGGATATATTCGAAAAAGAATATTTAATAGTTTCCTAACATGTCATATTAATCTATAAAATTTTTTGATAACATTAATTAGTTCATATAATATTTATTTTAGTATTTTTAAAACAATTTATTTGATATTTGAATCAAAAACATAATTTCTACATTACTATAGTGTCATCATTATTGATAATTATTGAAACCCTAAAAATTCTAAATAAATAAACATGATGTATATAAATTTATTATCTTTTTGGAGACTATTTATTTTATATGTGTTTTGAAGTATATCACTAAATTAAAATTATTACACTTATAAGATATAAGAGAGTGACATGTTGTCACTTTCTTTGGTTTTTGTAATAATTATATCATTTTGAGGATCAAAAGTCCATGAAATGAATCAATTCAGACCCTTAAGTGATATGGTTCTACTTCTATTCATCTAATATAATTTTAGTAGGTTCTAGGTTAATTTTATAATCTTATTTTTACCCTTAATTCCCCAATTTAACTTTAACTGTAGTAAATAAAAATTATTGTAGTTAATTATAATAATATCATAAAAATAAAAGCAACCTATTAACATAACTAGGACCCACTGAATCCAAATATATAATCCAATTTACAAAATTCAAAACACAAAATTTTTAGTAATTAATTTAAAATTAATCTTGTTGTTAAGAAAACAAGTCATAAAAGTTAAAACATTGTTAATGATGATATGTTTTTACCTTTGAATTCAATTTAAAATTAATGGTAATGAAATAAATTATATTAAATGGTAAAATTAATTTATATTTATATTTTAAACCCATTAAATTTTATCATTTAACCATATAAATTAACTTGATGAAAAAAGTTGTTTTTTTAGAAAAATTTAGCGTGTTTTTACTATTCATCAAAATGTGAATGTTATCAGAAAAGTATAAAAAAATAATCCAATGTAAATTTTTATATCCTGATTCAAAAGAAGATTATTTAGTAAAATTGAACTTATAAACTTATCAAAAATTATATTTAAAATGGGTGCGCCATCAAAATGAGGTAAAATTACATTTTTTTTAAAATTACATCTATTATCGGAAAAATTGATTTTGTTTTCATACCTCATTCTAGAAAATGTGTAAGTTGAATTACTATGTTATAAAATTAAAAATTAAGTTAATAATATTCATAATGACTAGTTCATAATATTATAATAATATATCATTGTTTAGTGAAACTCAGTATTGCGTACAACGCAAGATATAGAGGAAGGTTACTCTTGAGTGAGACACAAGCCGAGAAAGTGTTGTGTGTAGTGAATGATTCCTTTGGTGTTGCGTCTAACATAAGAGATAAAAAAATATATCTCATAAAATCTCTTGTAGTTATATTCTACAACCCTTAAAATGAATTTCTCCCTCGAAATTCGTCACTTCGTAACATATAGATGAGGAAACCGCTCCCTCATCATATCCTCAAGTTCCCATGTAGCTTCTTCTAATTGGTGGTTACTCTATAAAACATTAACCAAGAGAGTGGTCTTGTTTCGTAGAACTTTTTCACTACGATCCAGAATCTATATCGGCTATTCTTCATAAGAAAGATCTTTCTCTAGCGGTGCAACTTCTGAGCTTAGTACATGTGAAGGATTTGGTATGTACTTTATCAGGAGAGATACATTGAAAGCATCATGAACTTGAGAGAGATTTAGTGGAAGTTCCGATCAGTAAGCTATCGTCCCAACACAATCCATTATTTTTAAAGAACCAATATACCTAGGGCTCAACCTACCCTTCTTTCCAAATCTTATAACTCTCTTCTATGTATATATTCATAAGAACCCTTTATCACCCACATCAAACTCTTGGTATTTTCTTCGGTTGTCGGCATAATTTTTTTTGACTCTGAGCTACTCTTATGTGTTGTTGAATAGATCTGACCTTCTCTTCCATATCATCATCAAGATAATGTCCTAATAGCTTTCTTTCCCCAACATTATCCCAGAAAGTTGGAGTTCTGCATTTATTTCCATAGAGAACATCATAAGGAGCCATTTGAATACTGGATTGAAAGCTATTATCATAAGAAAATTCCACCAAAGGTTGTTTTTGATCCCAACCACCATTGAAATACATTGAGAATGCTCTCAAAATGTCTTCCAAAGTTTGAATTTCCCTCTCATACTGATCGTCTATCTGAGGAGGATAGGGAGTGATAAAACATACCTCTGAATCTAGATCATTCTAAAGACTTCGCAAAAACATCGAGGTAAACCTCAGATCCCGATCAGATATAATGGAAAGTGGTACTCCATGCAATATTACCTCTTCATTTACATATATCCTGGTAAGTTGGTGAAGAGGGAAATCTTCTCTAATATAATGAAGTGTGCCGACTTCGTAAGGTAATCAACTCTAACCCGGATAACATTATTGCATTTGGATGTTTTGGGAAGTCCAATGACAAAGTCCATAGTGATGTTTTCCCATTTCCATTCTGGTATGGGTAATGGTTGTAACAAATTTTTAGACTTCTATCTCTCATCTTTAACTTACTGACAAACCAAGCATCGAGAGACATATTCGGCAATATCTCTTTTCATTCCATACCACCAAAATTAATCCTTTAGGTCCCTGTACATCTTTTTACTTCCAGGATGAATAGAGAATGAAGAACTATGAGCCTCATCCCGCATCTCCTTCTTTAATTCTTGTATGGTAGAAATACATACACAGTTCATGAACCTTATTATCCCATCACAATCTAGGTCGAATGTAGGAACACCTCACACCTTCCATTCTAGCCCAACATCCTCTTTCTGAGCCTTTTTAATCTTCACTTGTTTATATGGATAAACATTCATTTGAGAAAGATAATATATCTCCACTTTCATTAAAATTACAAGATCCATACATTGAAAATCCATAAATATTGGATATTTTTTTATACTCATGATGGATAAGCTAGCATGGTCTTGTTGACTTAATACGTCTACCACCTTGTTTGCTTTCCCAGGGTGGTAATGAATTGAGCAGTCATAATCCTTAATCAGGTCCAACCATCTTCTTTGGTTCATATTCTTCTCATTTTGTGTGAAAATATACTTTAAAGATTTGTGATTAGTATTAATATCACACCTTTCACTATAAAGATAATACCTCCAAGTGATTAATGCAGAGATTAGTACAACTAAATTCAAATCATGAGTTGGGTAATTTTTCTCATGGATTTTCAACTGTCATGAGGCATAAGTTATCACCATATCATTTTTCATGAGAAAAAACTCCAACCCTTTCATGGATGAATCAATGTAGATCACAAACCAATCACCACTACAAGGCACTATGAGTAAAGGTGCACTGGCTATCCTTCTTTTTAGCTCTTTGAAATTCTCTTCACATTCCTCCATCCATACCAACATAACTCTTTTCCGAGTCAATTTGGTGAGTGGGTTAGATAATGTTGAAACATCTATCACACAACGCCGATAATACCATTGTAAATGAATAAAACTTTGTATTTCAGTTACTGTTGTTGGTCTCGACCGTCTTTCAATAACCTCTGTTTTTGCTGGATCCACAGATATCCCCTCTTTTGAGATTATGCGACCAAAAAATGAAACTTTTTTAAGACATAATTCACACTTTGTAAATTTGGCATAATCCTTCTCCTTTCTTAGGGTCTTCCATATAATTATTAAGTGATCTTCATGTTCTTCATTACACTTTTAATAGACAAGAGTATCTTCTATAAATACTACCACAAACTGGTCAAGAGGGTCTCTAAAGACTCTATTAGTTAGATCTATGAAGATGGTAGGGGAATTAGAAAGACCAAAAGGCATCACTATAAATTCATAGTGTCTATAACTTGTATGGAATACTATATTATGTATATCCTCTTTTTTTACCCTTAGTTGATGGTATCCTGAACAACGATCAATCTCGCAAAAGTACTGGGCTTCATGTAGTTGGTCAAATAAGTCATCAATGCGCGGGAGAGGATATTTGTTCTTGATAGTGATCTTGTTAATTTCTCAATAATCAATGTAAAGTTTCATTGATCCATATTTCTTATTAACAAACAGAACATGTTCTCCCAAAGGTGACGCACTAGGGTGTATGAATCCTTTATCAAGATTCTCTTGGAGTTTTCTTCTTCAATTTGTGTAACTCAATTGGTTCCATTCTATATTGTGTCTATGATATAAGCATAGAACCCAGTATGAGTTCTACTAAAAACCCAACTTCACGATTTAGTGGAAGACCTAGAAATTCTTCCAGAAATACATCATCAAACACCTATAAAATGGGGGTATTCTTAATAGTGAGTTTTCCCCAAACATTTGAGATAAATAACCTTAATTTATTGGAATCAAGATCTATAAGATGGAAGAAATTTCTAATAGACGTTTATATTCATCCTTGCATCGATATATGACCGTAGATTGATCTTGAATATGAAATGTGACTTCCCTTATTTGGAAATTGATATGAGATCCATATAAAGAAATCCAATCCATGCCAAGAATTACATCAAATTCCACTATAGTAAGGATAATAAGATTTGCAGGAAGCACGTTCCCACAAACTTCAATCGGAGAAGAATTGTAAACTTTTGATGTGACTGTTGTGCCATTAGGAGTTTCCACAGCTCACTAAATATCTAATTTCGGAGGTAATATGGAGATACCCATAGAAAATTATTCAGAAATAAAAGAGTTGGTGGATCCACAATAAAATACAAAATTTGCTACTTTAGAGTGGATGGTAAGTGTAACTTTCACCAATTCATTATCATACTCTATATTGCTGATAGAAATTTCATGTGACATTCCATTTTCTTTGGCCTTAAGAGTATATTGACGACAATCATCATACATAACCCTTGGATTAGGGCATTGATTAGCATAATTCCCCATTTCCTTGCACTTGTAACATTGAAGTGTAGGAGGTGAATTCTGTGTATCCCTTTCTTTGTTCGTATCATTAGACATCTTCTTCCAATTACTTTGACATTCAATTTACCGATGACCTTATTTTCCACAGTTAAAACATTTACTTGTCCCTTTAAGAAAATTTCATCCTTGTTTCTTTCTACACTTTGAGCCTAAATGAAAACTCATATTCTTTTTAGTGTGGTCTTTAGATTTTCCATTTAATTCCATTTCCCTCTTCTTATGAAACCCATATAACTTATGGGTTACTCTAATCTCCATCTCAACCTTGAGAGCACATAGAAGAATTTCTTCATAGCTATTGATGTCCGTTATGGCTAATGCCCTTCGAAGAATTGGTTTTAAGACACTAAAGAATCGATCGATATTACACTCAGGTTGGATAACAATCCCAGAAGTGTACCTTCTAAGCCATGTAAAATTTTCTTTGTAGGTACCAACAGATTCATCAACCTTTTTTCTTCAGTTAAATAAACTCATTCTCCATATTTGTTTGAAGAATACAAGGGAAGTGCTTATTGAAAAATAAGTTCTTGAACTCATCCCATTAAATGGACTCAATTTCATCCCTTTTCCTTGTATTCTTGACAATATTCCACTATCGATAATCTTCACTTTCAAACGATGTACTACTAATATGACTTTATCGTGTTCAGAACATTTTAGGACTGAAAATATCTTTTTAGTGGTACTGATCCATTTTTTAGCCACTAATGGATCAGATGACCCGCTGAATGAAGGTGGATGCTGCCACAAGAAGGATTCAACAGAATGTTTCTCCTTATTTTGGTCCTTTGGAAGGCATTCATGATTCATAGCTTGAGAAATTTTTGTGAGCATGGCTATAATATTTTTCATTCCAGCTCCCATAATGTTTGGTTTCTCAGGGGGACAATCATTTCATTGCCCATCACATTCAACATTAACATGGTTCCTTCGGGTTCCAGCCATTGACTAATACCAGGAAGTATAGTGTGAGAAAAACTAATCATAACAGGAAAACCACATAATCAAGAATAAAATATCACACCAAAGGTCCTATCATAGATTATTCATGTCCATTTCTAAAGCACTAAGATTGTGTCCTATTCTTAGAAATATCCTTATGGTTCTTACTAAGGCTTTCACATCCTAGTTTCCAAAAGTTAACTATACCATTCCTCGGATACCAACAATAACGAACCATACTTTACATACATTGTTATTAATTTATAATTTAAGTGTATTTATTACAACATATAACAAAACCATGATAGGACCGTATAAGTATAGTGTCTTTAGAAAGTGGGAAACATAAACAACTGGTTAATAAATCATCCACATTTTCTCCTATTTATTTCATCATATCTAGATTCCCTTTTGGAATACCCAGCTTAATATCATTCTTCCTAACCTGGGGAAAAGAAAACATAAAAAGGGTGAGCAAAAATTCTCTATAAGGGAAAAAATGGAAATTTAAATCATAACATATTCCTAAGAACAAAACATTTTGAAAATCTTATCCTATAAAAGAGATAATAATATCATGTCAGGGGATAAATCATAGTAGTGAAATGTAATCCCAATAATCATTAAATAAGACATGAAACTTTGTAACATACACACATAATCATAAAAAATAATTTCAAATTAGTCAAGACTCATTACCAATACCATCGTAGTAGACAAATTCCATTACTGAACTGAGTTCACTACTCATTCCAGTCCAATATCACTGAACCGGATTAACTTTTCATTCCAGCCATGTCTATATTATGAGATATAAATCTTTACCAAATGCATTGGTGGGATATACAGGTCTCACCCATCTCATAATTAATCAATTCTTATGTGTACCAAAAAATCACAAATCATACATCATAGTATAACCCGTGTAATAAAAATTGGATTTTTAAACATCATGCCATCATAACATAATCCATATAAGATAAAAGTACTTCATAATAATATTCCCATTATAACACAATCAAATCAATGAAATAATAGGGATAGACACAGAGCCCCATATTATCTTATATGGAAAATAATTTTTATAAAACACAAGAACTCCATTCTTGAGGAAAATATCCTTTCTTCTTCAAAGATTTTTTCCTTTCTCAACATGTTGTACAATTTTAAACTAAAAGAAGTTAATTGAAAATAAAATTGAAAACATGTAAAGGAATTTTCATGTAAATATTGTTCTATGAAATCATAAAATTCCATTTATGTCCTATAAGATAAAAAAACAATCTTCTTATACTTTTTCCAGAAAAGTCAAAAAGTATCTTGTACTAAAAACGACAAAAGATTTCTTCCATACCATGAGGTAAAAGTAAAAAAAAAGTAAAAAGACTTTAAAATTACATAGAAGAATAGCAAAAATTTTATGAAAACATTTTTATAAGTCATTTATGTGGATGATAAATATAACCGCATTAAATACTTATGAATAAACCATCCCTGATAAGAACGAGATTGGAATAATTATCCCTTACCTTAGGTCCAATATGCTTCGTATGTGTCCATGACTACTTTATAATGGGTTTAAACATATTTTTAACATGTAATAGAACCATAATAATATTTATGATATCATATATGATTCACTTATGACATTATATTACCAGTTAATTTGTCAATTCGGTGTTAAATTTGTGTTTTGGGTAAAATCGTTTCATTTATCGTATGTGTTTTGACTTGAAATTATTCATATGATTACTTGGATAATGATTAATTAATTCCAAAATGTAAATCATGATTAATATATATTATATATTTAGAATGTAATATATATATATATATATATATTAGATCGATAAATTGAATGAAATACACAGTTCATGGTGACGGTAGGCCATATGTACAAATGAACACTGTTTTCATTTCCTTTTTAAATTGAATGAAAGTAAGTAAATAACATATACATAAATACACTATAATTATTATGTCATATATTTCATTATTATTTATTAGATATACTTTATAATGAATCTGGAATGGTTAAAAAGGAGAATGAATCTCATCGCTTCGTGGAAATGGTAATCCGTACGTACGCATGAGCGATGATATCATTACCATAATTGTTGCATAGAATTTGAGTGGATGATAGAATATCTAAGAATTAGTATATTTTTATAATAATCATATATAGTCATTATTTACACCATTATATCCATCCATGTAAGTTGGTGGTGGAAAACAGATTACACCAGGGCATAGAGACGGTATTCCGTACGTATGCACGTGCGGTGATTTCTTTTTCTGTAGGATGGATAGAAGGTGAAATATGGTTGTTTTATATTTATAATAATATATAATTATATGATTGATACTGATTTTATTACTTTATAATGAAACAAATAATTAATAGGATGTATATGATGAAATAAATTTGAAAGAATCGGTAAAGGATATTACCTCTTCTTCGACGCGTCTCTTCAAAACCTCCTCTTATGGTACAAATGTTGGTCTTTTCAAAACAACAAGAACACTAATATGTTTCTAGAGAAGTTTAGAATATAAATTGACAGGGTTTGGCAAATCTTTAAGGCTCAAAATGTTTTGGAAAGCAGAGGGAGGAGGTGCCCTTTTATAAGAGAGGACATGGGCACCTTTGGAACCCTCCAAAAATATTAATTTATAATAAACTAAAAACCCACATAAAAACATCCAAAATGACACAAATATAAATATTAGATGATATATGGTTGTAATATAATCAACCTATAAAATTTAGACATGTTTGGAGTTTATTTTAAACCATATAAACATTATTTATCCTTATTTAATCTATTTAATTTTATTTGTGGTAATAATATTCTAAATTTTAAATTGTTATAAAGAATTCCTTATGTGTTCTGAATTGTCCATAATTGGATAATTTATGCCATTTTAAACCATATAAATTTCAATTTATAATTTTTAACTGTTTTTGTGATTTTTAAACAATTTTAGAATATGTTATTTTTAGAAAATAACAATAGTGTCAAATTTGACACTATTCATTTATTTGAATTTAAATAAATTATACAAAAAGGATATATTCAGAAAAATATATTTAGTTGATTCCTAACATGACATATTCATCTATAAAATTTGTGTAAAATAGTAATTAGTTCATATAAAATTTATTTTAATATTTTTAAAATAATTTATTTGATATTTTAATCAATAAAATAATTTATACATCACTATTGTGTCATCATTCATGATAATTATTGAATAAATAAAAATTATAAATAAATTCATATGATGTAGATAATTTTATTATATTTGTAGATACAATTTATTTTCTACATTTTATGAATTTTATCACTAAATTATAATTATTACACTTATAAGATATAAGAGAGTGACATGTTGTCACTTTTTTGGTTTTAATAATAATTATATCCTTTTCATTGTCAAAAGACCATAAAATAAATCTATTCCAAACCTTATGTGATATGGGTCTACTTATATCCATCCAATATAATTTTAGTTGGTGTTAGGGTAATTTTATAGTCTTATTTTTACCGATAATTACCTTATTTACCTTTAACTGTAGTAAATAAAAATTATCGTAGATATTATTCATAATATAAAAAATATAAAAGTAACATATTAACATAATTTGGACCCACTGAATCCAAATATGGAATAAATTTTTCAAAATTCAAAACACAGAATTTGTTGTAACTAATTTAAAATTAATCCCGTTGTTAAGAAAATGAGTTTTAAAATTTAAAACATTGCCAATGATTGAAATGTTTTTACTTATGAATATAATTTAAAATTAATGGTAATGACATAAATTATATTAAATTTTTAAAAAATATTCTATTTATAGTTTAAAACCATTAAATTTTTTCATTTATCCAAATAAATTATCTTGATGAAAAAATATGTTTTTAAGAAAAATTTAGCGTGTTTTTACTATTTATCAAAATGTGAATGATATCAGAAAAGTATTAAAAAATAATCCTATGTAAATTTTTTTTCCTGATTCAAAAGAAGAAGTTTATTTTGTAAAATTGAACTTGTAAACTTGTAAAAAATATATTTAAAATGGGTGCGCCATCAAAAGGTGGAAAAAATGCATTTTTAAAAAAATACTTCTTTTCTCTGAAAAATTAAGTTTGTTTTCATAACTCATTATAGAAAATGTGTAAAATGAATTATAATGTTATAAGATTAAAAATTCAGTTAATAATATTCATAATGGCTCATAATATTATAATAATATATCATTTTTTAGTGAAACTCGATATTGCGTACAATGAAAACTATCGAGGAAGGTTTCTCTTGCATGTAACGTATGCGAAGACAATGTTGTTTGTAGTGAAAGAATCCTTTGATGTTGCAAATAACACAAGACATAAAAAATATATTTCTCATAAAATCTCATGGATTTAGATCATCCATTCGATTATTCTTCTATTTTTTCACCGTCTCTACTACTCCTTTTGGTGCAAGCACCATTTCCGAAATCTAGCCTCTTTAATGGGTGTCTTTTGATAAGAATTTTGGTTACTACAATTTTTTGAGTTTGATTAAGGCCATTTATTATAACAACTATTGAGGGTAGTGTATTTTATAATGGGTTTGGATAATGTTTCTTCCACTCATCAAATTTGGATGATTATTAATTAGGTATTTTTTATTTTTTTGTTTATTTTATTTTTTTAGTGCACCATTGACAAATTTATGTAATATTTTTGTCATCATTGGTCAGGGATACAACACATGTCTCATTGAATGTGATAGATACACACACACACATACAAGAGTGACTATAAGTACTCTATTTATAATAATTAAATAATGGAGGTTTAAATGTATACAATGGTTCATATGGTTTTTATATTTAAGTAATAGTTTATATTTGTGTCTATTTGAAGTAAGCATCATCAAAGGTCGCATGTGTTTTTGTATGTTACCCAATTTCTAAGACATCAATTTGAAATATATGATTTTGAGATTATTTTAAAAAAATTCCCCATTATTAAATAATATTTATATTCTATATGAGTTAGTAGTTGTTCTTGGAAATGGTTTCTCAATGGTTTTCCATTTTTTTTTGAACTTATAACATGGTTTTATATGTAAAAATTATTTCTATGGGAGTTTTGAAATTTTTTTTAAAAAGTTATCTATTAAATTAGTTTTCCATATTATTTTTACCAAGTGAAATGTAAATGAAAATTTTGTTTTAGTCAATTGACAGTTTTTTATAATGGCCTAATGGAATGATTTGGTTTCTTAAAGATCCACTAAGTGATTATGGATCCCATGGTATTTAAAATTTGAGTTATATATGTTTAATTTCCCTATTTGTACATATTATCAAATGGTATTGGTAATATGTGAATAGGGACAATGTATGTATATATATACAGTTGTATATGTGTTTAAGTGGAAAGAATTGGTTTTAAATGTCAAATTTGTTGTATATGTTGTGTTTTTAAAAAAATTAATCTTTTATTCTAAAAATATAAGGCCCCATTAGAACATTCAATGTTTTATAGAAAATAGAATACCTAAATTAATGAATTCCCCATTCAAATTAAATGTTCTATATGCATTCTATATGTGTAAAATGTTACTTAATTCCAGGACTGAGGCTTGTTCCATTGTTTTGTGACATAGAAAATGGTTGTAGATTAGAAGGGATATTACAAGTGAGAAAGAGGATTGGTTTTTCTGTGAGGATTTGTTATATGTATATGTGTGTGTGTGTGTGCTATACTGATAAAAATTACTCCCATTTGATTATGGATCATGGGAATCTTTGGTACCGAGGTGTGTGGCCTATGGATTTGTATACTGGGAGAGATGAAATGGTTTGACCAGGTCTTACAAGTATAATTCTACTATAATACTAACTAAACATGGCAATGATGATGATGGTGTGGGTACCACAATAACATTGGATATGACCACTCATGTGGCTCTAACAAGAGGAGAGATATGGTTGTGGCTGATCATTGAGAGTATTAAAATCCTAGAACCTATATGACCTAGCTACATGGGCATTTCCAATGGTTATTTCATTCTTCTACTCTAGTTTTAAATGGAATTTTTAAACAAATATTCTTGGATTTGTTTCATTTTGATGAATAATTTCATAAAAAGTGTGTTTTTATTTCCTCTATTAGTATCATCTTGGGATATAGATTATAGTAGTTAATTTTCTCTGAAAACATTATTTCCCCACATGTTTGTTCTTTTTAGTCGATTTTTGAAAAGATTATCGTGATTTATGAATGGGTTTCAATATAAGAATGAGGAAATATATTTTTTGGGTATTATCTTTCTACATGTTTTTATTGACAACAAAACATTATTTTTATTAATTTATTTCAAAGATTCTTGAAGTGGTTTTAATTTCATTTGTTATTAATTGGGTTTTATTTTATTTTAGCATCCTTTCATAGTATTTTACAGGATTACAGAAATATTTTCTATCATTTATCAGCTTCTAATCTTTATTGTTTTGGATGATCATGGAGTAGTCATATTATTGTGGTTAGATGTGACCCATAAGGTCGCATTACGACTTGAAAACCTTTATTTCATTTCTCTTGTAGTGTTCATTTTATAATTGTAGTTCATGTTTATTTAAATACTATCTATAGAATAAATCATTCCCAACTGAGTTATATTTCAGTCCATACCCCAATTATATCTTCAAAAGATCAAGAATGAATATTATTCCTTTCAATAGACAGAGTGAATGATTCAGCGTAAACCTAAGTTGTTTTGTGAAAAAATGGTATCTGATTATGAGTCAAGTTATTTTATCTGTAGGAACATTATAACTCTAATAAATATCCCTTATTAATTTAGATGTCAAGTAGAATAGAGATAAAAAATTTGGGAATTAGTAGGTACACATGGTAAGCTAATCATAATTTTTTTATTTTTATACTCGAGTAACCATGAGATATTGGGATTTGGATGTTGAGATTATGTTTGGGGGTGAAATGGGAGGTGATGTAGTGGTGCACATTGAGTTTAGATTGAATGTTATCTCATGTGGAGCCTGCATACAAGGTATTATGTTTCTCTAAAATATTGTTTTTTGGTTGAAACATGGTCCACCAAGGCCTGCAGTAAATTCACAGACTATCACTAGTCCTTCCATTGTTGGATTAAAGTTGTTATTTGTCTGTAAAATGGGTTTTGAAAAAAAAATATAGGGAATTTTTCATTTTCAAGTTGTTTTCAAGAAAATATGTAAGATTTTTTGTTAAATCAATCATTTTGAAGTGGTAGTTCTTCCTTTCGTCTTTCATGGTCAACCTGTCCTCTTGGAAATTTTAGGGGTAGAATTTTTCATGTTGGGGAGACTTTCCACACCCCAGACATGAATTATTAATTATTTAATTATAAATGGGATTATTTTTGAGTTTAGAGTTGACAATGTTTTATATTTTAAAATTCTTGTGTTTACATCAAAGGCACATAGTTGACAGATGGTTAGTAGAAATCGTGCATTGAACATGCATGTGGTTCTTCAGTTTTGAAAATAAAGAATCACATGGTCAGCACATGGGTTATATTATGGTGCACACTTCCACTATGAGTTTTCCAGGACATCTAGTAGAGGCACACAACTGGTTCATATTCTTCTAAATTGTGTGTCCTAATCATGCATGGTGCCTATAATTTTAGAAAACATTAATTGAAGTTAATTATAATAAAAACAAAATTCTAAAATGGGTTCTCCCCCCTCTCCCACACCACTCTCACACACACCAACCCCCTCCTCTCTCTTAACCATGCACTCCACCCCTCCTACTACCTCAATTTTTGGCCAATTTTTTTTCTTATTCTAGGTTAGATATTTTTTATTAAGGGTTTATCTTCCTCTATTATATTATTTATATATTTTTATTTACACTTTTCTCACCCTCCTTCTAGTGTACATTCCCTAGATGAAACCTAATCTATTTTTTGAGTTTCTTTTTGTCACTTTTTGGTTCCTAGTGTTTTTTAGTGTTTGATTAATACTGACTCATTCTAGAGTCATTTATAGTAGTGGTATTTCCATCAGTTTTGGGTAAGGTTTCTTCCACACTACAACTTTGGCCTATTTTTAATTGGGTATTTTGTGGCTTTTTTGTTTTATAAATTTTTTTATTGTGCCTTTGTCCTGTTTTAGGTAGATCTGGGATTCCATTGGTGAGGGTGACAATGTGTGGAAACTTGAATATTACTTATGCCAATATACATTTATAGTCATATATATAAGAACCCTCTTTCAATGTATTCACTCTTGGTGGTGTTAATATATACATTGGTAAATTCATTATTATATATATTTAAATGTATATATGTGTGTAAGTGTGATGTAGATACCGTCAAAGGGTACATGTGTTGAGATACATTACCCTTTGTTCAAGATAATAATTTTAAAACTTTGATTTCTAGATTATTTTAAAGTGTTTTTAATTTTTAAATAAAATGAATATTTTATGTGAAGTGGTTGTGGTTCTTATAAATGGTTTCTCGCGCGATTACCTTATTTTTATTGAAATTATTTCATTGGTTTCCGTTGTTAATACCTATTTCTATTTTATTTAAGAAATAAAAATCACATTAACTATTAAATTGGAGTTCTAAATTATTTTTTCCCACTTATATGGGAATGGAAAATTTCGTTACATCTTCGAATATTTTTTTATAAAGGTCGACTATCATGTTTTGGTTTCTTAATTATGCGAAAAGTGATTCTAAGTCATACAAAGTAACAAATGTGACTTATATTTATAAACATGCATATATATATATATATATAAATCTTTGTCGGTGTGTGTTCCCTATTTTTATAAATTTCACATAGCACTCGGAATATGTTCATAGGGACCAGAGGTATAAATATATAAATTTATACAACTTTTTATGCGGGAATAATGTTTTTTAAATGTGAAGGATAAGATATGAAAAGATTTTTTCCAATGATAATTGTTTATCTCTAAAATTCAATGGATTGGTTGTCACAATGAATGGTTTATGGATAATGGAAAACCCATGATTTGTAAATACACTAATAATGGAAATGTGGTTTATGTATTCTAGAAGTGTTGAATTTGATGTAATCCCTATAATAGGGGATTATGCCTTTGTTGTGTGACTTATAAAGGGGTTGTTATTAAGTAGAGAGATTTAAGGTGAGATGGTTGATGAGTTTTTATGTGGAAAATGTGATATGTACTTATATTCAAGGTTAATAAAAATTAATCTAAATTTTAACAAGTAATATTGGAATTTTGGGTACAAAGGTTTAATAAGTAAGGAATAGTATGGTGGGAGAGATGTAATGGGTTGACAATGTAATCCTAGTAGGATGATTCTAAAAAACTAACAAAAAATTATGATGATGAAGTTGATATTGTCATAACAATATGACTTTGGGAATGACATATCTAGTATCAGATATACAAGGAGAGTTATAGTTTTTATTGATCGATGAGATTACAATGATTGTAGAACCTATTTTACCAATATACATTGGGATTTTCGATTGAAATTTTATATTTTTTCCCAATTTTCAAGATACTGTTTAGAAATTATTTTCAACTCAGTTTCATTTTTATGTATAAAATGACAAATTTAAATATTTAATTTTCTGTACTGGAAGAAACAATTGATATAACCTCTAATTTCTTTTTTTCTCTAAAAAAATCCTTTCATCGCACGTTCCTTCTTATGAGTCACTTTTTGAAATGTTACTTTTGATTTGGAAATGGTTTTCTAAATAAAATGGTGATTTATTTGGGTAGCAGTTTTCTACTTGTTTTATTAGAATGGAAACCCATATTTTTTATCATAATATTTCCAAATATATTGAGTTGTTTTTTAAAGGTAAGGCGAATAGTTTTTTATCCTCAGGAACCCATACTAGGAATGTTTAATGATCACCCCTATATTATCAATCATTTTCAGTTTTAGGTTCTCCCAGTTTTAGCCACTAGAGGAGCAGGCATAACATTATGGTTGGTAGTGAACAAAAAGGTCATAGGGAGGATTAACTAGATTTATATCTCTATAATTCCAATGTTTATTTAATTCTTATTTTTCATGTTTATTTAATTATAATTAATGGGATAAGTATTTCCCTACTGAGTCATATTTGATCCCAAACACTAGTTTCTAGCCCTAAAGGCTTGGGAACACCTCTTAAAATTTATTTTGAACTAACTTGGGTGCCTGATTTGTGGTTTACTATGGTTGGTTCATGAAATTAACCAATAATGACTACAAAATTCAAATTATTAGTCTGAATTCACCTAGAAATGGGTTTTTGATATTTTATTGTCCACATCACTAGGATTTAAAAAATTTCTTTTATTTTTGTATAAATAAAAATGGGTTTTAAATAACTAATTTTTGTTATTTATAAATTTTTAATCTTATGAAATCATTCACATTTATTAATAATTATATAAAAACTTGCATGTTGGTTTTTGTGACTGATATGATTATATAGGATCATTTTAAATATAAAACTATGTTATATACTCAATACTATATATACAAATCTTGTGTGCATTTAAATTTTCATATTGTTATATCTTGTAAGAAAATAAGGTGGTTTCCCTTTTATACTAATTAGTCAATGGGCCTAGATGTGGGGATATTGGGGTAGTGGAAAATGAGAATTTTTGTGTGTCATGTGGTGGAAACATGTATTCAATTTCTTTTATATTAGTTTTCAAGGATATGAAATATATTCTTTATCCCTATATTAATCATCTACTTATTATATCAAGAAGTGATCATATATGTTTCCATTTAATGATCAAATTATTCTTTTATTCGTAATAATATGTGTGGTTTTTTTCATAATTAAAAGAATGTCTTTCATTTAAAATGAATATAACAATATGTGAACGCAATATCATTAATTTTCATTTTTGGACTATTATTTATTCATTGTCATCTTTAAATTATAAATGGTTCCTATCATCAATTATGTTACCCTTGAAACATGTAATAGATTATGGTTATTGGGAACATATCTTAATTATTGGTCATGATAGTGAAAGTATATTAAAAAAATAGTTAGGCTAATATTTTACATTTTAGTTTATGGATTTTTATTCTATAAAATAGTTAACCTAATTTTAGATAGAGCATGAGATATATTTTTTCAAGGAAGAACATTTTCATTAAATATGAGACGTATAGTTTTTATTAATGGGGTTAGAATGGGTTTAAAAGTATAACATCATGTATTAAAAGTAATATAGAGTTCTATATTGTTTTTTAGAACAATTTCAAGGATTAATTCAATTATTTAAGAACTAGATTATTTAGTTGAAGTTTTTTATAATACATTGTGTATGACATGGTAAACTATAATAGGATGGAAGATTTTATAGTATAATTTAATGGTTTCACTTCATGGTTTGTAGATCATGATGGTAAATATTTATTTTCTTTATTTTTTATTTTTAGTTGTATATTATTGGTAAAATAAATCTATTTATTTTTGGTCATTTTTGGTATTCCAATAGTATTTTTATAGATATTTATGAGTCATTATAGGGTAATAAACACTAGAATATTTAATTAAGTTTTCATTGTTTTGTAAAATTGATTTCACTTGGACTAATATATAATTATGTATCCTATTTAAAGAAGTATAATGGGTTTTTGGGTTTTATAGTGGAAATAAAAAAAATTATTGGCCATGAATAATGGGGTGAAAATTTGGGGTCATGTTGATGTTTTGGTGGGCTCACGTAGGAGAATGTTTTTTTATGACACCTTGTTTATAGTAGGTGATAATTAATTTTGTTATATTTTACACAAGTAATTGATTCCCTCTATATACAATTCTTAAATGAAATTACCATTTATAAGTTACAGTATATGAGTGGTATAACACTCCTATAAGATATTATATAATTTTTTATAATAACTCTTTAGATGAATTATTGCTTATGGTGTTCACTATTTATGTTATTTCCATGAATTATTCATTTATTATAATGGTAGAGTGGGTTAGCTATTTATACATGAATTATTAAAAAAACTTGGGTGATCATTGTTAACATTATAGTAAGATCAAGTTTCACTCAAGTTGTATTTACATAGTATTTTATTTTATTTTATTTATTATCATGGTAAGGTTGTTTAGAAAAAAATTGTGATTTATCTAATTACTTAACAGTTGGGTTCACTTTGATTTCCCATTATTGTTTGTCCTTATTATAATAATTATTTAACTAACTTTTTATTAAAGATGATATTTCATTGAAGGGGAGATATTATATTGTATATAAAATATGGAACAATGAGTTATATCTAATAATAGACCATAGGTGTTTGGGTACCTATTAGAATTTTCATTGGGTTGAGCATGTGTTGATTCAAAAATTTCATAAGATTTATTTTGGCTTTTATTCTCACAAACACCTACATTTTTGTAACTAATGAAATTAATTTTAGTGAATTTTAGGAAATTAATATTCGTTGAAATATTTATTACATAATTAAATTCTTGGCATTGATCCGTGGGGAATATTAGTCGAAGAATTCAAAATAAGCATTCATCTTATTTTTGATTAACTATTCTCAACCCTACGTAGGAAAGTGCATCATAATGAAGAAAACACTCATTAGAAATAGTCTGTATATATTATAAACCATACACTATCAGGAATGTATGGCTAATAAACCATTCATTAATATGGAACCCGTTATTTGAGAAAGTGGAATGTATGGATTCTTAACCATACCTTTGGAATAAACCCTACATTTGAGGAAATAAATTCATGACATATCAACCCTAATTTGGTAATAAACTGTTTATTTCCAACCATTAAATATTTTTTTCGACAAGTGAAGGAACTGTATGTTTGACTATTCAACCAATGAGTTTTAATTTTGTGATATTATCCGTTTTTTATACAATTGGATCAATGGAAATAAAAATACATTCAAATTTTTTTTATAACCAATTCAAATACTCATTATGTTAGTTTTGAATGATCATATTTAAGGGAGTAAAATTTTAATATTCATACGAGAAGTTACAACTCTCATAAATATTTTTGAATTCAAATATTCTTGATTTATTGTTAGATATTTATAGAGCTAGTTTGACCTGGAGTTGTTTGACCAACTATATAAATATGTATATGCTCTTCATCAAAAATATATATCATTGTTTACTAATATGAGAATATGTGTTTTTTGACTTCATAGATACACATTAGAGTCATACATGTTCATATCTATATGATTTACACACTTTTGTTATTATTTATATAGCTTCATTTATATGTAACATCTTCTTTTGAAAGAAAAACAACGAATTTAGTAAAGAGACAATTTAAAAAAATTATTATTATACATCTATATGGTGTTTTCCTCAATTTTATCAAAGCCTATGAAAATGTTTATGATAGATGTGATATCATGTTACATTGAAGAACTGATTTCATCTCTCAGTTTCTAGTGTAAATTGTGATGTTTAACCCATTCCATCAAACAAATGAATCTCTTTTTATTTATTTGAGTTTCATATCTTTATACTTATTCATGGTTATGTTTCAGATTATTTTAATAATATGGTGATTTTAGGTTCCTTATAAAATAACTAGATTGATTTTTTAATTATTGTATGATGTCAACTGCCTGCACTCAATAGTATATTTTAAAGTTCATAGGATTAATGGACCTAGTAAAAATAACTATGTTTTTGGATTTGACTATTGGTGATATAGACTAAGGGATATTTTTGCCCTGAGCCACTATACATCACAGTGTTCATTTCATTTATTTTCACTACTCAGACATCATTGAGAGAAAAGGAAAAGAATTCTACTTACCAAGTGAGGTGATCTTAATCTGTTAATGTTTCTAAAACCACAATTCAAAATAGACATGTGTTTTTTATTCATTATATCTATCCCATCCTAACATTTGGTATCAATGTTTGGACAATGGTGGTATGTTATTAATTTAACTATTCGATAAAATTTCTTATCTGATGCTTATATATATTTTTTTACTAGATCTAACAAGAATGAGTTCAAGATACATGTAAAGATGTTTTTAAACGGTTGATTCTAGAAAAGGTATGTTTATTATTCTTACACCATATTTTATTAATAATGGTTATGGATTATATAAATATTATATGATTAATTGTTTAAAAAATATTGGAATAATGATTTATTTAATGACTGTTAATCTTTATGATATTCCAAATGAAAATTTTAATGTATTGAGTAATGATCAATAAAGAGAATATGATATAAATTCGAAAACTATGAAGGATATTGTGTATGACATAGGAAATAAAAAATTCAATCAATTATTTCAATATTCTAATACATATATGATATGAAAGACTTTCTTTTACCCATGAGGAAACAGACAAAGTCATAAAATTAATATACACTGGTAAAAAGGTAATGTTCGATACATTTAGAATTAATGAGAATAAATATATTAATAAAATGGATGCAAGGTTGAAAAATAATTTCAATGATATTTATACTTTAGGAGAATAAATTTTTCATTCAGATCAAACATTAAAAGTACTCAAAGTAATACATCATAAGTGGAATGGAATATTTGAAGCTGTTTGAAAGTCTACAAAAATACGGAATTTGATAATGAAGGACCTCGTTAAGACCTCGATGATGTATAAAGTTGAGATAATGATTGAAGCATAAATTCATATTAAAAATAAATTAGTCCCTCTCATGACTATAATTGATTAATAATTTGATTAAAATTCTCAATATCAAGATAAATATCTATAAGATCTTGCTAAAAAATATGAAAGTCTTTACATAATGAAAAATAAATTCGCATAATATTATTGATGATGTAAAAGTAATTAAATAAGTTATAAAAGGATTAATATACTTTACTCAAAGAAAAAATTAAATACAATTATGAATGGAAAGGCATGAAAGATATAAAAGCTTCCTAGAGTAATAATTCTTGTTTATATGGTGAATCTTCTGTAAATTCATAATATGAGAATAAAGTTTTGTGTCTAATGGTTGATATTGAAGAGGTATAATTCTATTAGACTCAAAAATCTAGTTTAAAAAAAATTTCTAATGAAGAGTTCAAAAAATATTGATTTAGGTAACATGAAAAATATGAAGCATTAAAAAAAATTGATCAGAAGATATTTTTCTATTATATACATAAAATTTATAAAAATTGATTATATAATTACAATATAATGGTTATAAGATATCTTATTTTTTACATAACATAATGATTAAATAATTAATTGCTGATGTTGATGATTTAAAACAAGAATCTATTATATTAATAAAAAGAGAAAAACATTTTAACATAATATTTGAAAAAAACTTATACAAAAAAAATTTTGGAATATAAGGTCATGGGTAGAGATGAAAATTTTAAAAAAAAATATTTTTTACTTGTTTAAATATTAAAAACATAACTACTATTAAATCATTCTATTAAGGTACTAATAGTCATTATGTGAGTGATTAATTATTTATAAAAATGAAAATTTTTTGTTTTAAAAATGCTTATTGATTAAATGATTAGTTAAATTATAGAATCTATACTGGAAACAAGTTTAGTTACATACATATTTAGTTTCTATCACTAATAATTTGAAAATCATATGGAGTCCAAAAAGCAATTGAATTTAATATTTTGAAGTGTTATACCACTAATATATGTTTTTAAATCGTTATGTGGTCTACTGATAAATATATGTTAAAGTATCTATTGGGGTGAACAACTATGGAGTATTTTATTATAAAAAAATACTTAATACTAATTTCATTGATATGTGAAGTACATTATTTTAATATATTAATATTATAGTATAATAACAGTGTTGTTATGGATAAGAAAGTAATTTGTAAAATTTTAATAAAATTGTCTTTTTTATATGAATAAAATATTTCGTTTTAATTGATTGTATAACTGGTTTGTTAAATATTTTTAAAATATAGTATTTATTATGAAATGTTTATAATATAATTTAAAAAAACATTTTATTCTTTATTCTAAAAATTTTAGTAGGTTTTGATATCAAAAAAAAAATTCTTAATTAACATGTATTTTTGCAATGATTTTTTTTATTTTTTTTGCTCAAGAAAATGAATCATCTAGGGTATTTTGTTTGAATAAAAAGTGTCATATTCTTCTTAAAATATTTTTTCCCTTCTTTTGATTATATGATATATCTTGTTCAAAAAACTATTAAAAACCCATCACATAAATATGAAGAGGTTAAGTAATTTTAGTTCAGAAGAAACACTTTCTCATAAAATGATGAAAGGTAGTCTTTCTGAACTATTAAAATTACAGTCGGTATGATTTGTTGAAAATTCATGTGCAATGTCTTCTGAATGAAATATAAAATTTCATAGTTCCAAAGAACATGAAGTTTCTTCATTTCAAGTATCATGTTAATGTATTCTATTTAATTTATCTATTTGAATAAAGATATATAGAAACTGAAGGTAGTTTGGATATATTTATAAAGCCGAATGATGATCAACAAAAAGCATTAGTATCTGAAGTTTTTTTGATTCATTAAAAACAACTATCAGAATAGTAAACATAGTATGATTTAAAAATAATATTTTTTAAATTTTTAAGGGGAAACACTAATTCAAACTCATCTTATTAGAAAAGAAGTATCAGAATACTAAAGATAGTTTGATTTCAAAAGAATATTTTATATATTGTAAAAGAAAAATAATGAATCAAATGGATATTCTTAGAAATGATGATATTAAAAATCATGATCTAGATAAATTGAAGTGATTTATAGTTTAAAAATTTATGACTTATTCTTATTAAAAAACAACAGAATTTCATAACAGTCACGACCATTCCCTCGGGGCTCGTGCCGTGACTACCCCAAGCCTGCCTTTTATAGGCTAGGGGCTGGCAACTAGCACCGAAAGGTGTATTCCCTAAAACCAGGAAGGCATTGACTTTATAACCTATAAACACATGCAACCACGAACACAAAAAGATATGAACACAAGTCAACTGTGTAGAAAAATGAGTGGTTAAAGTAAAAAAAGGGTCGGAATACAAGCCCAACAGTAATGGTACAAGTACAACTAACACACAATACAACTGAAGGAAATGAAAGGCAGCTATTGGGTCATCCTCTGAGGTTCCTACCTGAAGTGTAGGTCATGTTCACCTCCTCATCACTCCAAGTCTACATGTGTCCTCTGCGTACATGCATGTTGTATGGTCCACCTCCGGGCCCCATCTAGCCCTAGTACCCTTAGCCTCGATCAGCATTGTTTTTCATCTGCACCAAACACAATAAGGTGTGGGCATAGCCCATGCAGGGGTGATTATAACGATACTCAATAAGGAACCTGAGACCCTGAAGGAATCACGCAATTCATAGAGGTTAAAACACAAAGTATGAAGTCAAGTAACAACCCTACTTAGGTATATGCCCATACATATACCAAAGTTACCAAGTATACCCATCTCAATAATGAAAAACACATGGTCCAACCCAAAAAATCCAAAGATCGACTATTCCACAAAAAAAGGAATACCTTGAAGGTAAGTACCACACAAGTAAGTCACATAGAAGAATACCACCAAGGTATTACCAAGAAGGGAAGTACCCCACAGGTACGAACTCAGCTCACACCAGTTATAACTTAGGTACAGTAGTAGAGATAATTAGATATAACTACTAATTCATCTTACTCAGGGAATAGGAAGACCCATGAAGGATCCTAAATTGTTATCAGACCCACGGAAGATCGTAGTACATCTTGATACCCACACATGATCCTAGTACATTTTCATTACGTCATTAGACCCACACATGATCCTAGTACAACATCAGTACGTCGTCAGACCCACACAGGATCCTATCATGGCATCAATACCTCGTCATACCCACATAGGATCCTAGTACAGTAGACCCACACAGGATCCTAGAGTAGTCCCACATGGATTCCAAGTGCGGATCCATGTGGGATCCTCAATTACAGACCCACGAATGATCACTTTCTCATTATACAGCCGGCTAGAGGGTTCCCATACCAAGCTTTCTCACCTCTAGGAGAGTCTTCTCCTTAAGCCACTAGTCAATAATCCAACTATCACAAAGCTCTATGGAGAAGTATCACAAAGTTCCTCCATATAATAGGGGTCTCAAAACAACAGACGGTTCACCTATCGGACACCCTGTCTATATGTTATTAGCCTTTTAGTTCCAAGGGCCTGGTTAGATTCGTGTTTGATCCAACCCTACCATACCCCAACAATATCCAAATTTAATGTTAGGTCCTATAAAATTATAGGCTCGCTCTATGGTTTATGGCACCATAGACGGTTGTTCAAACGGACGCCCGGTGCCAAAGTTATGCCCAAAAGAGAGTATATGGTCGAATCTGGTCCGACCCGACCGGGTGGCCCAACCTGGGTAGCGGCCTGCAGGGCAGCACGGTGTAGTCGTGGAGGCCTCAGGGGGTGCGGGGCCGCGGAGGCCATGTGGCGGAGGAGGACGCGGGGGCCACGGAGCGGCGGAGGCCATGCAGTCCGCGAAGGTCGCATGTAGTGAAAGGCTGCGTGGAGGCCCCGGTCCGGCAGGTCGGCTGTTGTGCTGCGAGGCCACCACAGTGCGGCCGTCTGTTGTGGCTGGCCAGATGATCAGTCATCCTCTCCGAGAAGTGCGGTTGTGCGCCACACCTTCGCCGACGGCTGGTTTGGATATTTTCTCTTCGTTCGTCACCGTGGCATAAATCCACCTTCTTCCATCATGAAGAACACACCATTAATGAAGAATGACAGAGGGTTCGGGCCATGTTTTTTTGGCCCACACCCTCCGCGTTAGATCGGTATCAAGCAAATCAAGGGGGATGATTCAATATGATGGGAAAAAATTAACATTGACCAATTTAAAACACACCTTTACATCATTTGTTTGTTGACATCGATGAGGAGGGAAGGACAATAATCGATCGAAAACATCCCACGTTGGAAGACATCCCACGGAAGAATTCGACGACATTGGAGAACGTCAGCATTCTTCATTGGTGAAGCAATCTTCGTCAGAGAAGAAGATTTCCTCCAAGGTTCCCCTCTTTCAATCCATTATCCCAATTCCACCCAAAAAAAGTAGCCAATATGTTGTTTTTCTTTAATTTAATTGTTGACACAAAATTTAGTTGATGTCATTAATTACAATGTGGTTGGAACCATTATAGTGGGAGGATACCAAAGGTTATCTCCCATTAAAGGGGAGTACAAGAGTTATCTCCATATTAAAGGAGTATAGGGGATTTCGGTGGTCCCCACACTTAAACTCGTATATGGAGGTTTTGGGCTCAGTGGTCCCCACCTCCATAACCCATGTTTAGGGGTTTCAAGAATAAAAATAAAATGATAAAATATTTTTTTTCCCACAAAAATTGAAAACCAAACTTTCACCCTCTACCTACTATGGTCGACGTGAGGGTCACTTTTAGTGAATACTGGCACTGAGAGTTCAACAGTGTCTTCTGATTTCAATTACGAGCACCATTTTAAAATGTTCAAAGACCCACCTGAATGTTTACTAAACATACCCGAAACAGAAGTTTAGAAATTCATTCCGGGCACACCGGGGCCTCAGAATCATGCGCTGTCAATTTTTACAGATTCATAAAAATCCCATATATTTAAAAAAGAATTATATGGAAATTATGAGTCTTTACATTCTCCCCACCTCAGGGCCTTTCCCCCCTATAATACACATTTCAAACTAATGGAACAAGTGGATGTACTAAGCATGCATATGAGCCTCTAGCTCCCATGTGCTCTCCTGGAAGTACATGTGCTACTAGAGAATGCACACCCGAGGTATCGACCACCCATGAAGGACCTGCTCTTGTCGATCCTTAATCTACATGGGAACCTCCAAATACGTCACCCCGTCGTCGATATCCTGCTCACCGTGGTCAATGATGTTAGAACGGTCGTGCACGTATCTCCTCAACTGGGATACGTGGAAGACATTATGAACCCAGTGCAACTAAGGGGGACGTTCTAGGGAGAAATCCACCTCGTGAAATCTGTTGAGGACCTAAAAGGGTCCGATGGACCACGAAGATAACTTTCCTCCTCGGCCAAATCTCCACAAACCTTGTCTAGGTGAGACCTGTAAAAAGATGTGGTCACAATCCTTGAAATATAGAGGTCTCCATCTCCAGTCGTCATAAGACTTTTTTCTTCTCTATACAGGCTTCATCAACTCCTGGATGATCTGCACTTTCTCTGTGGTAGCCCATACCATCTCTGGTCCCAGTAGTACAGACTCCACTGGGTCAGTCAAGAACAAAGTTGATCTGTAAGGTCTCCCGTACAATTCATCAAAAGGTTCCATCCCAATGGTGGAGTGATTTTTGTTGTTGTCTGCAAACTCCCCCAAGGAAAGGTTATCCTCCTAGCTGTGACCGATGTCAAGGAAAAAAGCACGCAGCATGTCCTCGAGGGTCTAAATGCTCCACTCATTCTAGCCATCCACCTGAGGGTGGAAGGCAAAGCTCAAATAAAGCTGCATCCCAAAAGACTCCTACAACCCCTTCCATAGCAGGGAAGTGAAATGTGTATCACTATTAGAGACTATCGTCGAGGGTACCCCATGTAGCCTCACATTTTTCTGCACATAGAGGAGTCCCATTTTCTCTACTGAACCCTGCTCTCGGATCGGTAGGAAGTGGGCCGACTTGGTGAGTCGGTCGATGATCCCCCAAATAGAATCATGGCCTCTAGATGTACGTCGATGTCATGTCACGAAGTCCATGGATATCCCATCCTACATCCTCTCTGGGACCTCTAAAGGCAGATCCAATCCTACTAGTACTTGATACTCTGCCTTCACTTGCTGACAAGTGAGGGATTGAGAGACAAACTCTACTACTACTTTCTTCATTCATGGCCACCATTGATGTCGTCAGAGATCTTGGTACATCTTTTCCACTCTAGGATGTACCTCTTGAGGGGATGTGTGGAACTCCCTCAACACTTCCTCCTAAAGCAACGCTGGTACCATGGTACATCCTCTGAAGAGGATGACGTGCTCCCCATCTTCTGAAAATCAATCGGGTGCATTTCCTATGGATATATAAGCTCGTTAAGGATCGCAGTCAGTGTCCCCACATAGCACCTACCTAACTCGCTGAAGAAGAGAGGGAGTTACTATAAGAGACTGATGGAAAGATGCTCCATCACGTTCCATGAATGATATCTGTAAAGCAGCCAAATCCTCTGTCACCTCACCTAGCAGTTGTATACTAGAACTCCGTCTGAGTGAATCTTCTACAACGTTCCCCTTCCTTGGAGTATAGACTATGTCAAAGTCATAGTCTTGGAGGAATTGAAGCCAACATTGATTTCTCAGGTTCAGTTCCTTCTAAGAGAAGATATAACTGAGAATCTTGTGATCAGAGTACACTGTAAAGCGCTCACCCATAAAGTAATTTCACCACATCTTAAAGGAAAAGACCACTACTGCTAACTCTAGGGTTGGGGTAGCAAAGTTCTACTCATGTTTTCTCAGCTATCTAGAGCCATATGTGATCACTTATCGATCATTCATTATGAGACATCCATTTCTGGTCCCTGATTCATCGCGGTTGATTAAGTACCCTATGACATCCTCTAGAAGCCTCAAGATGGGGGGTACTAGTCAGCCTCTGCCTCATCTCCTGAAAACATTTTTGGCATCTCTCCGACCACATAAAGGGTTTCCCCTTCTTCATCAATGCTAATAAAGGTGCTGAAAATATGGAAAAATCTGTCACAAATCTCAGGTGGTATCCGGCCAAACCCAGGACACTCTGTAACTCTGTCACAATCTTGGGTGGCTCCCAAGCATGTACCGCCTCAATCTTCACTGGATCCACCACAACTCTAGCCTCTGAGATGACGTGTCCCAGAAAGTTCCCCTCTCAGATCAAGAACGAGGACATCGAGAGAATACCATAAAGTTGGTTCTCTTAGAGTGTGTCTAGAACTATCTACAAATGATAGGCATGCTTCCCCTAAATAGCCGGATAGATCAGAATTTCATTGATGAAGCCTACTACAAAGTGATGAAGGTATGGCTGAATGATCTTGTTCATGAGTCCCATGAACACTGCTGGGGTGTTGGTTATGACAAACGACAAAACCAAGAACTCGTATTGGCCATACCAACATTAAAAAGCTATCTTCTGCACATCCTCTTCTCATACTCTAAGCTGGTGATAGCCTGATATGAGGTCCATCTTTGAGAACCATTATGCTCCCTTCAGTTGATCAAAGATGTCGTCAATCCTCGAAATTCGGTAATTTTTATTCACGGTCACCTAGTTCAGATACAGATAGTCGACACAAAGTCTCAATCTCCCATCAGCCATCTTCGAAAACAAAATTGGGGCTACCCAAGGAGAAACACTTGGCCGAATGAACCCTATACCCTGTAAGTCCTCCAGCAGTACCCGCTTCTCATGAAGCTCTATGGGAGCCATCCGATATGCTAGTATATAAATCAGTGCCATCCTAGGGTAAAATTCAATCTAAAATTACACCTCTATATGAGGATGTAGGCCTAGAACATAATTAGGGAATACATCTACATACCGGTCCAGTACTATAGGATAACATAGACTCTCCACATCAACCGTTCTGAGGGTAATACAAGACATCTAATGAGTGATCGGCTGCACTCTCCTCCGAGTAAGTCCATGACATGCTGAAAAGGATCCCTTATCCCAGGTGAAGGTAATCCTTGTCCCATCGGTGCGGACACACCTCACATTGAAACTAATACATTCAATCTGATCATAGACTGTAGATAACCAGTCCATACCCAAGATGTAGTCATAAGGCCTCGACGCCGCTACTAGGAGATCCCAGTTGGATATCTCGCCTCCAAGAGTAAGATCACACTGCCGGCACCAGTGTGTAATCGATGGATCCTCTCCTGTAAGAGTCTCTAGCCATAAGGATTGATCCAATTTAACAGTTGGAATCTCCGAGCTCTGAACGAGGGTAGTGGAAATAAAAGAATGATTGGAACATGTGTCTATAAGTACTACATCTAAGGTAGAGTAGATATAGACAGTACATCATATCATATCCGATTTTCCATGATTGAAGGCCTTAGCTTCCAAGAGCTGAGCTCACCCCTGTCCACCTACTCCCTGTGGTCGGGGGTGGACCTCTTGGTGGTGGTGGCAGTAATATCTCGAATCATCACCCACCGCCAGCTGCACAACCAGTTCCTCTGCCATGTCTTCCTTCTCCCTGTGGACCTCCTCGGTCGAACCTCTATCTCTACCTGTGTGGTCCCTCAATCGTCTACTGATCATCCGAAGAGCGGGTCAGGCAGTCACGATCTATGTGACCCTACCCTCCAAATGTGAAACACTACCTGATTCTCGCATGCCTGGATCTGTCTCCAGTGCCTCGCACAACTGACCATGAATCCTGTGGTCATCTACCAGTAGGTCTGATCCTCTTGGACCTCTATGAAATCTGTCTACTGCTAGCTACAAAAGACTCTTCTACGTGACGTCCGGTGGTGGGTCTTGCTACTGGTGACTGCTCAGCAAGAAAACATTCTACTAATAGGGATCTCTCAAACACCCCCGCCTGCATCGGAATGCAGAGAGAAATCATCAAAGTCCTACTCTTCTGAATGGGTCCCTTCACAATGGTTCAGGCCCTAAAAAATGGGTCCCACACCATATTTTTGGACTACCATGAGAGGTCTTTGAACCTAACTGAGTACTGAGCCATATTCATGTTGACATGCTGCAGATGATGTTACTCCTGAATGCGCACTGCCATAAGAGTTTCTTGGACAAACTCTGCTCAAAATAGTCCCTCAATGTCTGCCCAGAGTTGTGTCACCTCATCGTGTGCCTGGAACATCAAGCTCCACCATTCGCCCGCTACTTCCTATAGAAGAATGGATGCATGGATCTCCATGAGATTAGCTGGTGTCCCTTCCAGTCGGAAGACTCTCACAAAAACCTTCAACCAATCCTCAGCTGCCTGTGGGTCCGTCTCTCCCCTAAACATGGGTGTTCTATGGCACTGGAACTCGTGCAATGTGCTCAAGGGGTGGTCACCCTCTCCTACTAGGGCTGGTGGAATCAGTGTCCCAATGGGTAACAGTACTGTAGGTGCCTCCACTAGTGTCTCTACTAGAAGAGGGCCCTACACCAAGGCCTCGTCGCTTGGTGGGTTATCAGTGCGTACCATATCCGGAACCCTTGATGGCTATCTGTGTGGAGGAATCTTGAAAATAAATATGTTTGGAATGGTCAATATGTTATACCTTGTGAGAAGACTAAAAATGATCAAAAAGAAAACTATTGAAAACACACACACACACACTCAGTGTTTTTGTGCAATGAGTCAGAAATAAGAAGTCAGGGTCTGGGTGTATGGTTACATTTGCCACCACACCAACACTAGTTTCCCTAAACTGATAACCACACTCGCAACATTGAACACTACAGCCAATTAAAAAAAGACCAAAGTCCTATGTTCTACGGCAGAATAGACTCCTCTAATACCAATCTGTCAACACCCATCCCTCGAGGCCCATGTCGTGACTACCCCAAGGCCAACATCCACAGGGCAGGGATTGGGGACTAGCACCGAATGCCGTATTCCCTAAAATAGAGAAGGCATTGCCTTTATAACCTGTAAATACATGCAACCAAATACACATAATGATATGAAAAAAAGTCAACTTTATAGAAAAATGGGTGATGAGAGTAAAAAGGTTCCAGAATACAAGCCCAACAGTAATGGTACAAGTACAATAGAAATACAATACAACTGATGAAAGAGAAAGGAAGCTATCGGGTTGTCCTATGAGCTTTTTTACTGAGGGGTAGGTATAGATTTCCTCCTCAGCACTCCACATCCGCACATCTCCTTTGTGTACCATCACACCATATGGTCCACCTCCGGGCCTCGTCTATCCCTGGTATCCTCATCCTAGATCTACGTTGTCCATCGTATGCACCAAACACAACAAGGTGCGGGTATAGCCCATGTAGGGGTGAGTATAATGATACTCAGAAGGGACCCCGAGACTGTCATGGTCTCATGAAATACACATAGGATAAACCACAAAGTATGAAGTCAACTGATAACCCTACTTAGGTATATTCCCATTAATATATCTAAGTTACCATGAATAACAATCTAAATTATGAAGAAACCCATGGTCCAACCCAAAAGTCCAAAGCTCAACTATTACACAATGGAAAGAATACCATGAAAGTAAGTACCACAGAGGTACGCCACAGAGAAGAATACCACCAAGGTATTACCATGAAGGTAGGTACCACACAGGTACATACTCAGCTCACGCCAGTTATAACTTAGGTACAGTAGTAGAGATGAATATATGTAACTACTAATTTATCTTACTCTGCTATGAGCCATATCATAAATCATCATCAGACCCATAGATAATTGTAGTACATAGTCAGACCCACATAAGATCCTAGTACATTGTCAGTACGTCTTCTGACCCACACAAGAACCTTGTATAGCATCAGTACGTTGTCAGACTCACACAAGATCCTAGTATAGCATCGATACATCGTCAGACCCACATAGGATCCTAGTACAAAAAACCCACACAAGATAATAGAGTATTCCCACATTTATTCCTAGTGCAGATTGATGTGGGATCCCCAATTACAGACCCAGGAAGGATCTCTTTCTCAGGATACATCCATCTACAGGGTTCCCGCACTATGTTTTCTCGTCTCTGGGAGAGTCCTCTCCTCAAGCCACTGGTCGATACTCCAACTGTCACGAAGTCCCACGAAAAAGTATCCCAAAGGTCCACCACGTAATAGAGGTCTCACCAAAATAGACGGTGCATCCATCAGATGGTCGGTCTGTAATTTATTAGCCTTTTAGTTTTGAGGGCCTGATTGCATTCGTATTTGATCCAACCCGACCATAATCCATCTTTATCCAAATCTCATGTGAGGTATTCCAAAAGGACGGGCTTAAACCAAGGTTTCTGGCATCGTAGATTCTTTTTCAAATGGATGCTCGGTGACAATGTTATATCCAAAAAAGAGTATACGTCCGAATCTGGTCCGGGTCCGATCCGACCGAGCCCGACCTAGCCTAGGTCGACCCGATTCGAGTCGGCCTAGCCCATGCTAGGCGGTCCGGCCCACTGTGCAGCCCATGGTGCAGTATAGGGTGGTTGTAGAGGCCGCAAGGAGCGTGGGTCTGTGGAGGCCACAGGGCAGTGGAGGCCATTGGGGCTGCGGAACCACAGAGGCCATGGGGGCCGTAGTGCGGCGGAGGCTGAGGCGACCGCGAAGGTGGCTGGTGGCACAAGGGGGCATAGAGGCCACGATATAGTGGGGCTTTCTTGATTTGGTGGGGTGGTCGTGGTGCGGCGGTCTTCCGCGGCTATCCGGATGGCCCTCCATCCTCTTCGTGTGGCCCAGTCATGGGCTGCACCTTCACCGGTGGCCGGTTCGGTCGGCCGCTATTTGTTCATCACCGGGGCACAAACCCACTTTCTTCCATCTCAAAAAACACAAAATTCTTGAAGAATGGCGGAGGTTCATGCCATGTTTGTTTTTCCCACACCCTGCGCATTAGTGTGGTAGCTAGCAGCTCAAGGGGGATGATTCAATGTGAAGGGAAAAATTAACATTGATCAATTTAAAACACACCCCTACCTCATTTTTTTTTTGAAATTGATGAGGAGGGAAGGATGGTTGTTGATGGAAAATGTCCCACATTGGAGGATGTCCCAAGGAAGAAGTCGAAGATGTTGGAGAACATCGGTGTTCTTCATTGGATAAGCGTTCTTCATTGGAGAAGAATAATTCTTCCAAGGTTATCACCTTCCAATTATTTCTCCCAATTCCACCCAAAAATATGTAGAAAATATGTTGTGTTTCATCAATTTAATTATTGACATAAAATTAAATTGACTTCATTAATTACTATGTGGTTGGCACCAATAAAGTGGGAGGATACCAAAGGTTGTCTCCTATTAAAGGGGAGTTCAAGAGTTATCTCCAAATTAAATAAAGAGTTTAGGGGGTTCGTGTGGTCCCCAACCTTAAACTCAAATTGGGAGGTTTTGGGCTTGGTGTTCCCCACCACCATAACCAATGTTGAGGGGTTTCAAATATAAAAATAAAATGTTAAAATAATTTTATTTTTATTTTCCAACGAAAATTGGAAAACTAACTTTCACCCTCGACCTACTGCGGTCGATGTGAAGGTCTCCTTAAGCGAATACCAGCACTGTGAGTTCAATTGTGTCCTCATATTTCAATTTCGAGCACCAGTTCAAAAGTTACAAAAACTCACTTGCACGTTTACTGAATATACCCAAACAAAACACAGAAACTCATTCCAGACACACCGAGCTTCGGAATCATGCACCGTCAATTTTTCTGGACTCATAAAATTTCCATATATCTAAAAAAATACATGGAAAATCCAGGTATTTAAAATAACAGATTAGGAGAACTATGAATATATTTAGCTAACTTAATTAAAATTATTCATTTTTTATAAGATTCATTAGAATGGTCTAATATTTATTTATTTATTTATTTATTCTTTTCATATGAAAATAAATTTTATATACTATTTAAAAATATATTATTATGTGAATAATAGTTAAATTCGATGGTTTTTAATTTTATATTACTTTTTATATTCCTTATAAAATCATGAGCCAAATTGTTTGTCTTTACTTATGAAGAATATTAATTAAAATAATTTAATATTCCATGATTTTGGTGGAGTTTTTTATCTTTTTATTTTATAAATATCCTTGTTTAAATTTTTTTTATATCGTTGTTCATGAAAGAATAAATTTAGGTAGATTCGATTACTACTCTTATGTTTTTTATGTCAAAAAAATTAGCCAATGTTTTGTGTTGTAATTTTAAAAGGTTCATCATGCTAATAATGATTGCAAATTTTACGGAAAATTTATTCTTTATCATATTCTTGTGTATCATAATGGGGGGAAATATTAGATTACTCTAATGTTTATAGTTATCTAAAAATGAATCTCTAATCATGGATAAAATTCAATGTGATTATATATGTGAATTGTTATATATTTATTATAGGACTATTTTCATTAGGGTATAAATACTATAAAAGGAAAAAGTGGAAAATTTATTTTGGATTTTTCTAAAAATTGTTTTTAATTTTATTCAAGTTATATGTTTTTTTATCATCAATAGTGGGAGATTATTGATGTTGTGTTAATTAAATAATTTCGTTATTATTATTTTTGGTTTAGATGCTCAAAAACACCCAAATTTTTATTATAAATGAAATTAATTTAAGTTAATTTCATGAAATTAGTATCCATTGAAATATATATTCTAGATTTATATTCATGAATTTGATTTGCGTTGAATATTCATTGAAGTATTCTTAATGAATATTTATTGTATTTTATAGTCACAGTTCTCAACCCTATATTAGTAATCATAGATTAAGGAATAATACACACATTATAAATACCGCCTATGGATTATCAACCCTATAATGTCAGGAATGTATGGTTAATCAATCCAATGTTAGTATGGAACCCAACATTTGAGAAAGAGTAAAGTATGGTTTATCAACACTAGATTCAGATGAAACCTTATACATGAGGAAAAAAACATATGTTATATCTACCAAACATTGGTAATCAAACATATATTTTCAACCCTACATTTTTTATTTTCCACATGACATGGAACCCTAAGTGTTTATATCAAACTACTGAGTTTTATATCTTGGATATTATCTACATTTTATGCAATGATATCAACCAAAATAATGATAAATTCATTGATATTTTAAAACCAATAAAAGAGAAAATTATGATTTTTTAAAGGCTCTTATTCAATGGAGTAAAATATTACTATTTCTAAGGAATTTTACAACTCTCTTGAATGGTTTGTAATTAAAATAGTCATGATTAATTTTGTTATTTTTTTAGAATTGGTTGGACGTAGTGATGTTCGATCTGTTGTATAAATCTATAGACATTCACTATCAGAAATAGATTTATAGGCTTACATAAAAGAAAATATTTTTGTTTTTTCTTCAGAGATACACTTTCAAGAAATAAATATTCAGGTCTATCTAAATTACTTATGCTTGTTTCCATTGCTGATACAACAATTATTTGTTTCATTTTATTATATGATAATGATGATGTGTTTTTTAAAGATACACATTAGATAAATTCATGTTTAAATATTAGTATCATGTTTTCTTTTTTAGTATCTAATTAAATCATGTGAAAATGATAAAGAACAGTATACCATCATGCTTCATTTATGATCTGATTTTATATTTCTATTTCTACTATAAGCTGTAATGTTTAAAAAATACCATCAGATAAATCAAAAACTTTTGATTTATTTGAGTTTCATCTACTCACACTCATTTGTGGTTAGGTATCATCTTCATATACTTATATATGTATATTAGGTTCCTTGTAAATGAACTATAAGACCATTTTTCCTTGTATTGTGTCAACTTCTTATAATCATTTGTGTATTTTAAAGGTCTTATGATAGGTGGACTAAATGAAAATTACGAGGCTCATGCAGTTCAGAGTCTATGGAGTGGAAAAAAATTATTTTTTTCCTAGAAAAACTAAATATATATATATTTATTTCAATTATTTATTTTTTATCCACTCTCATCTTTGAGAAAAAAGGAATGGAACAAAGCTTTCCAAGGGATGTATTCTGAATCAATTAATTTATTGAAAACAACAATTCACCCCTACTGTGTATTTTTTTTTCTATCAAACCTAATAGATAGGAAAATTTAAGATTTATTTTATTTGTGAATTGAGTTTTTAAATGGATTATATTTTTTATTTATATTATTATAATTAGTAATAAATTTAGTAATCAAGTGGTACACAACCTTTTGAGTAGTGTCATAATGTTCATAGATTTTATCCCTTAATATCTTTCATTTTTATGAAATGTAATTTACATGTTTATTAGTCACATAGTTAAACATTGAAAATTTATTCCATATGGAAAAATGGAAGATTTAAAATATGGTGGGGTTTAAAAATATATATATACTACAGATGCAGTGGGGGGATTCTTAAATTCTACTTTTTGGATATAAGAAATCATGTGATGTAGGTGGGTGGATTCACATAAGGATGAAGGTATGGGAACAATAGTTAGTGATAATATATAATTTATGTGAAGTGACTAATGAATTCTTCTATTTAAAAAAATCCATTATCTAGCATAGAATTATTTGAATGTGAGAAAAAATGTCCCTTAAGGACATGCATTCAAAAATGAAGCAGGATGGGGAAGTCTAGAGAATAATTTCCTTCTCTCTATTTTTGTTTATTTATAATCCACCCTCAGAAATATATTTCAATCATCATTATCACCACCATCATCATTTATATAATGGAGTGGATTTAGTGTTATTTAGAGACAATATACATAATCTTCATTTAATAATCATGGGAGTTAAAGATAATATCATAATATGACCAGGATAGAAGATTGTTGGGGATCAAAGGGGAAATCAAAAAATATCAAAAATTTATCTAGATGATAAAACCAATGAATTTATTGTTCATATATAGAAGTCCTAAAACCCTATCTACCACAATAATTCATCACTTCATCAATTTCTATTCCCCCCTTGGTATTAATTTTGAGCAATGAAAAAAAACATGAAAGACGATAAAAAAAGAGACATTCAAGGATAATTTATAAAAACAATGAAAAATAGGAATATGTGGTTTTGAATTTAATACTAGATCCTTGAGAAAACAATGATATCAGTTTCATTCAATTAGGAGAAACATCTATGTTATAAGAATTATTGTCTTCTAAAACTATACCATGATAAATATAATTTGTGACACAAAAAAACATTCAGCCATCAAATCGTCTAGCTTAGCCTTTCTAGTATCCTCCAATGTGGGTATACACTTCCACCTTTGGATTTGGTGAGTCCAACTCTTTAGGTGAACCCTTTTTGGATCCAGTAAAAAGGGTTCCACCACTACCGTTATGTGGACTAATAATCACTCTTAATCTATTCTCAAAAAATGTCACCACATACATTTATATAGACACCATGTCCATATCTAAAATTAATTCAGTCACCATCAATTTTTCTATCCATTTACATTTATAAATAACTATCCAATAATTATGAGAGAAACATCTCTATTAATGTTAGAATATATCTCAATTAAAAAATTTATCTCTCTCATATTAATTGGTTTGACTGAATAAATCATGTTGTGAGATTTTTTTAATATTTTAAGACCATAAGTTTCTCACATGAAGGATATTTTTATGATCACACTAAGGTCAAAACTGGTCCAGCTTCAATTCACCATTGTTCTATAGCACCAATACTATTCTTCACCTCACTATTCTTCAATTTTATCAACTATCATTGAAATAGTTCCTCTCAAAAATTATACTATGATGATATGATTTTCCCATTGAATATATGAAAATAATTTTATGGAATAAAAATAAAATTTATACAAATAAACTGTGAATGATTTTTCATGCTTCATATTTCATAAATTTTAAAAAAAATTATAACCAATACACAATTTCCATAGATTCAATCTATTGTACATCCATGAATATCCAAACACATTGGTAAAGATTTTTTACACCCCAAAGCTGTTTTTGTTACACTGAACTATAGTAACACTATTTTAAATGTCCATTATCTAGTAACCAAAGCTTTCATAATTATGGTTCCATTTACATGATGCACTCCATGTAAATTTTTTTTAGGGAATACATAGAATTTAGGTCCTTGGACCTCACTTCATCTATCTTGGTTCAAACACATTGGGATCTCACCATAATAACAGAAGGTATTTTTTTTTTCTATATCGATACTCATCAATATGATTGATATATTGTTAAACTACAATATCCCTGATCTATCTATATCTTCAACTATAATTGGGGTGATCTTCATATCTTTCACTGAATTGAACTTCCAACTAACAGATTAATCTGACATATCCTTCTAGAAAAATCCTTTTTTTCTTACTATTATGGTCTTCCATTTCACTTCCATTCTATAATTTCATTATTCTTACCCCAAGCTATTAATTCCAAATAATTTATGGAATGCACTACATAACTCATTCATTCATGAAGAAAATCGATATTCTTGAAACAATGTCGATACCACTACAATATTTTAGGGAAATTATTAGGGATGCCTTGTAAACCACCTAAAAAGATGATTTTTAAAAATATTCTAGTATGATCTATCTTTCATTAACATATAAACATAGATTAATACATAATCTAGTCAATGTTTCATCTATTTTTTTAAACTCCTCTAGTACCACTAATATCATTTGGTAATTTTCTTCTATGTTCTTAATAAAATACTCCACTATATGTACACCACTATGTTCTATAACTAAATTCGTAAACCAAGATGTGTTATTTTTCAATGACTTGAAATGATATTACCGGAAGATATCATCCATACAAAGGTGTTTCTAGTAGATCAAAAGTACTATTGATGATATTTGGTCTGAATACATGTTTTATTTGTTGGAGACAGTCAAATATTTATGTAATAATACTAGGGTCTCCACCTATTATATGTCATATTCAGAATATTTACAATTTCATCCAAATATAGAGGTGACATCAGTGGTGTTTCTGGAATATCAAATGTATTTATTTCACTATTTAGTGGATCAATCAATGGAAATAAGAATAATTATGGATCATGGTTTTTGTGGGATCTAGAATCCTAGATAGACTAAATCAAAGAGAAAAAGAAAAACATCAATTTTTTGAAATTTTTGCAAGAGGGGGAATATCATAAAATAATAACAGAATAAGAAATGTTATTAAAATACATCTAAAGGAAAAGTCATGAGTATATCAATGAATAGATACATACTAGTCAATAAAGTGGTGATGACTACTCAAGGTAGACACAATCTCATGGATTCAAGGATTATAATCTCCGGAAAAAAATATAATATAATATATCAGTCGTAATCGTTTGATTATTTTGAAACCCCCCTAGAAGGACTTCCGTACATTGGGAAGCATAAAACATTGGATATGATTTTAATAAACACGCTTAAACTAAATTAGAATTATAACACAGGTAAAATAATTCATTGAGTACACTATGTAAAACGACTCAAGATGAATATTTTATCCATGGAAATTTGATGATATCAGATGCTGTAATGACACTAAAAAAATAGATCATAGGGATTTTAAAGGGTGAAATTGTGGGGATAAATGTATATATGTTCTCAAAAAGCATCTGTGTTCTTATGGGTGAAACATAAGTGGAATCTATTATAGTTTTCACATTAACATCATTCATTAAAGAGTTGATGATTTTATGTAATCAGAATATTCCCAATATATTTTAATAAGGCCTTTGGATTCATTCTAATCATAATATTCTTCCTAGGATTATAATGTTATAATAATTTTTTTATTAATTTTGTTTTTAGTCCAAAACACATGTATAGGTTTTTAACAACAATGAAGAGTAGTAAATAGATCTTTGAGTTGATCTATTATGACATTTGGAAATCATAAGTTATCTAACTTGGACGAGAAAGGTGATTTTTACCTTTCAATTATGTATATTCCAGGATATGTACGAGTATCCAGAAATGTGTAAATAAGATGACTTTAAAAAACTCAAATCATTCAATGTGTGGAAAGAAATTTTACTGGTAATCAATATCAAACACATGAGGTCTGAAAATAATAGAGAATAAAAAAAAATAAGTATGAGTATTTTTTCCAATATAAAAGAATGAAGACACTATTCCTAGTGGCATTAACTCCTTATGTTGATGGACTTTTAGATAGGATTAAAAGAACCTTGTTGGATAGAACATGGGAGTTGCAGATGACTATTGTATTTTCTAAGATGTTCTTGGTAGAAGTAATGAATATCACCTGCTTTGTGATCAATCAGTATCCTTTTGTGGAAATTGACCTGGAGTCAATAATGGATATGTTTAATGATGAACCTATTGGCTATTATCTAATTCATATTTTTTTAAAAATCCTATATATGCATTACTTAAGGACCAATAAAGAATGATGTTAGGCTCATGATCGATGTAATGTATCTTCTTAGGATATGATGATTATGTGAATTGTTATAAGGTGAAAATTTTGTTTTGTATATGCACATAGAAACAGAGTACAAACACATCAATAGTTTTAAAGACCCTAAATTTCAATGTAATTTTTTTTTAAATAAATGAGAATTTTACGAGTCTTTGAAAATTGATGGTGCATGATTGTGAGGCTCTGAGTGCTCGAATTGAATTTATGAAATTTATTTCAGGTACATTCAGTAAACGTGCAAGCGAGTTTTTATAACTTTTGAACCGGTGCATGGAATTGAAATCTGAGGACACCGTTGAACTCATAGCACCAATATTAGCATTAATAAATTTTCACCTCGACAGCAGTTTGTCGAGCATGAGAGTTAGTTTTTGAGTTTTTCGTGGAAATAATAAAATAAAATAAACACGAGTTTTATTTTATTTTGTTATAAACACCCTCCATGTGGATGTTGGTAGTGGGGACCACCAATCCATAACCTCCAATGAGTGTTTATAGTGGTGGGGACCACCTGAGCCTAACCTCCCATGATAGGTTATGGTGGTGGGGACCACCCAAGGCCAAAACCTCTCCAACTCCCCCATTAATGTGGAGGAGCCACTTCATCCTTATCCACATTAATTTTTCCAACCCTCCTCCACTTTAAATTAACCCAACGCACCCCATTAATTATTCCAACCCTCCCCTTTTAATTAATTAACCAATCTCAATTAATTAAATTCTTCAATTTGAATTTATGACAACAAACATAATTGATCACTTAATCTATTATTTTGGAGGCTACCTTTAATTTTGTTGGAAACATTGGCAAAGGGAGGTTCCTTGGGAGAAAATCACTCCAACGAAGAATGATCCACTAATGAAGAACGCCAACCTCCTTCAACCTTCTTCCTCGGGACTTCTTCTGATGTGGGTTGTCCTCATCTTTGACTATGACGAACCAAGGCATGAGCCCAGAATTGGAGGTGTGTGGCAAAATAGATGAATGTCGACAACATCACCTTCTTCCCTCTTTGTCGACGTCATCAAACGATCAGGTAGGGGTTTATTGATATTCACTTCCCATATTCTCCCCTTCTAATTAATTTTTGGGATTTTGGAATAGAAATTGACGCGGGTTGTGGGAAGTGATGTTTAAGAATATCTTTCATGCATGTTTATGCTTCATTCTTATAGTAAACCACTTGATAACATTCTAAACGCGGAGTGTGCTAGCCAAAAAAACATGGCCCCAACCCTCTTTCATTCTTCTTTGATGTGTTCTTTGAAATGGAAGAAGGTGATGAAGGCAATGGCGATGCCACCTACGGCCTCCGCGACCCGCGCCGCCCAGCGTCACTTCTCCCTCCTAGATAAACCGGCCCCACGCCCGGCCGAGCCACTCGTGGCCAGACCACATCACTGTGCATCCCCGGGCTGATCCCCCTTGCTGTGCCACCGCCGTTCTGGGCCACCGTGCCGCCACCGTGCCGAGTAACCATATTGAGCCGCCGTGTCACGCCGATGCGTCGCTGCCGTGCCGAGCCGCTGTGCCACCACGTGCTGACCCCCCCCCCCACTTTCTGTGCCACCATGGTGCCAAGACCTTCGGAAGCCGCAGTCCGCCGAGTCGGGCCGCCGTGCCACCGACGTCCACTGATCCATGGTGTCGTCCATCAAGCCGCGCTGTTGTCCATGCCGAGTTGAGCCGCACCACCGACGTGCCAAAATGCTGTCCAGGCCAAGCCGTGCCACCACCGCTGATGTGATGCCTCCAAGGCCCTACGATCCCCGCAATCCACCCTCTTCACGGCCTTGTGAGCCGCCCTAGTCCAAGAGGGGTCACGGCCGAGCCGTTCCGCGGTCGAGCCGCTTCCACGGCACACTCCGAGGTCGAGCCGTATCTGCGGTCCCTCGAGGCCGTCAGGCCGAACCCAACAGGCCGGTCCACCCAGTGGGCTAGGAAGAACCCAAAATGACGGGTGGCCCAGTGAGTGGGCTGAACCCAGTGGGTCAGGCTGGGTCAGGCCGGGTTGGTCTGACCCGGTCGGGCCGGAACGGGGCCCACTATGACCCATTTACCAACTTTTAGCCATAACATTGGCACCAGATGTCCATTTGACGAACCGGTAGCAGAATTAGGAATATTGGAGTAAGATGGTCCCTTTGAGTGATACTCCAGTGAGTTTTGTATTGATATGGTATATGGTCATGTTGGATGGAGCATGAATCCAACCAGGCCCCAGGGACTAAAATGCTAATAACTCATAGACTGGGTGTCTGATTGATGCGCCTTCTATTGCGTTGAGACCATTATGACGTGTTATACCTTTTGGATAATTATTAAATCGACTTAATGTATGTTTTAGTATTTGACCTTTGGATTGGGAAGTGTTTTTCCCAACTGAGTTACGTATAAAACCCTATAGCTAACTGAGACCTGACGACTGCTGACTGTTTTGACTCGTAGTGACTCGACTGGCCCATTGGGGAGTGCCTTGGTGATGCGGCAGACCCATTGTGGGGAGTGCCATGGTGACACGTCAGTCCCACGGTACTCGACAGGAGAAGCACCTCAACATCATATGAGGCGGAGCGCCTCTGTGTGACGCGGCAAACCCACAGAGGTGAGCGCCTTTGTGTGATGTGTTAGACCCATGATACTTGACCGTAGGAGTACCTAAGTAGTCCAAGGATAGTGGAAAGAACCTATGTGTGGTGTGGCAAGCCCAATTTACTCAATAGAGGAGGAGTTCTCCTGCAGCCAAGGTGTTCGATGTTGTGACTCTGAATGTTACTTGATACTACCCCCTGGAATAAATCCTGGTGTGAGCTAAGTCATAACCTCTGTGTTTTCATCGTGGTTGAGATGGATTACTTGATAACTTATGTATATATATGAGAATATACCTACGTAGGGTTATCTATTGAGTTCATAGACTGTGTTTTACCCTTGTTTGATTTTTTCAGAACTGAGGGTCTAGGGGTCCCTATTGAGTATCATTATACTCACCCCTGCACTGGATATGCCCACACCTTGTTGTGTTGGATGCAGAAATTGGACAGCGCTGACTGAGGCTGAGAGTACTAGGACTGGACTGTACCTGGAGGTGGACCTTACGACATGTTGGTACATGGAGGATACAGACAAATGATGAGTGTTGACGTGGTGATCTGTTCCTATCCATCATGTAGGAACCTTAATGGATGACCTAGCAGCTGATATTCCCTTTTCATCAGTTGTATTGTATCACAGTTGTACTTTTACTTTCTAGTTGGGCCTATATTCTAGCCCCTTTTACATTCATTACTCTTTTGTTATACAATTTATGTTGTGTTTCATATCCAGCTGTGTGATTGGTTGTGGGTGTGTTTATAGGTTATAAAGCGAATGCATTCCCAGTTTTAGGGAATTAACCCTTTGGTACTAGTCTCTATCCCCTGGTCTATGGAAGGTGGGCTTGGGGTAGTCAAAGCATGGGACCTGGGGGATGTGTTGTGACAAATTGGTATCAGAGGAGTCAGTTCTACCACATAACATAAGACTCTGATCTTTATTTTTAAGGGCAATATAGTTAAGTGTAGTGAGTGTGTTTATCAATTTAGGGAATCTCGTATTGGTACGACGGCTGATGTATCCATACACCAGGACTCCGACTTCTGATTTCCGACTCAATGCACGAAAACACTGATCGTGTGTGTGTTTCCAAGAGTCTTCTTTGTAAACTCTTTGAGTCAGCTCACCAGGTCAGCTCACCTCGTATAACATTTTGATTGTGTCTTGCCTGTTTCTTTTCAAGATGCCTCCACGTAGACAGCCACTTAGGGATCCTAGATTTGTACGCACTGATAGCCCACCGAGTGACGAGGCCTCGATGAAGGTCCCTCATTGAGTAGAGGCACCAGTGAAGGCACCAGCGGTACCATTCCCCATTGGGAAACTGATGCCACTAGCCCAAGAAGCAGATGGTGCACGCCTCTTGAGCACATTTCATCAGTTCCAGTGCCATAGGACACCTATGTTTAGGGGATAGATGGACCCAATGGCGGTGGAGGATTGACAGGAGGGTGTAGTGAGAGTTTCCAAATTGCTAGGGACACTAGCTGATCTCATGGTCATCTTTGCTGCCAGCCTTCTACAGGCAGTAGTAGGTAGATGTTTTAGCTTTATGCCCCATGTTCACAATGAGGTGAAACTTCTCTAGGAAGACTTCGAGAGCCTGTTTCGGGCAGAGTTTGTCTCAGTGACCCTTCGCATAGTGCGCATTCAGGAGAATCATCATCTGCATTAGGGTAGCATGACTGTGGATTAGTACTCAACGTGGTCCACTGACCTCTCACACTACTCCACATATATGGTGCGAGACCCATTCATCAAGGTCCAGACCATGAGAAGGGGCTCAGGTGGCAGATCAAGGCTTTGATGATCTCACTCAACATCCCGACGCTGGCAGTGGTGTTATAGAGAGCCCTCATAGTGTAGAGTTTCATTGATGAGCAGTACCCAGTAGTGAGATGCACCACTAGTCGACACGTAGCGGAGTATTCTGCAGCTAGAAGTAGATAGATGTCGTAGAGGTCCAAGAGTACTAGACCTATTGGTGGTCGACCGCATGACTCAGGGTCAGTTGTGTGGGGCACCTGAGACAGAGCCAGTCATGCCAGGATCATGCAGTGTTACTCATGTGGTGGGCAGGGTTACATGGCTCATGTCTATCTGACCCGTCATAAGGATGATCAACAGATGGTCAAAGGACCACCCAGGTAAAGACAGAGGTTCGACCGAGGAGGTCCGTAGGGAGTAATCAGACATGGCAGAGGAGCTGGTCGTGCAGCTAGTGGAGGGAGATGATTCGATATATTACTGCCACCACCACTTGGAGGTTGAACCCAATCATTGGGAGCAGGTGTATAGGGGAGAGCTCAGCTCCAGGCAGTTGAGTCTTACAATCATGGCTCTCCGGAGATGATACGAGGTACGATCTGTGTCAACTCCACCATAGCTACAGTACTTATAGACATAGGTTCCAGATATTCCTTCATTTCCACTACCCTCATTCGGAGCTCGGAGATTAAAATAAAGTCGTTGGCTTGATCCTTATTCCTAGAGACTCCTATAGGAGTAGATTCGATGATTACGCACTTGTGATGGTAGTGCGATCTTGCTCTAAGAGGTGAGAACTTCGGCAGGGTTCTCCTAGTAGTGGCGTTGAGGCCTTATGACGTCATCTTGGGTATGGACTGGTTATCAACAATCCAAGGGTAGATTTACTATATTTGGTGCAATGTTAGGTGTGTTTTCACGGATGGGACCAGTTTTTACATTCACCTGTGAGAATGGATCCTTTGTAGTGAAGGATGGACTTACCCGAAGGAGGGTGCAGCCGATTACACATCAGTTGGCAAGCCTTACCCTCAGAGTGGTTAGTGTGGAGAGTCTGAGTTATCTTGTAATGGTGGAACAATACATGTATGTTTTCCCTGATGATGTCCCATGTCACCCTCCTAGAAAAGGGGTGGACTTTTACATTGACTTGTACCCTAGAACGACACTGATATCCACACCAGCGTATCAGATAGCTCCCGCAAAGCATCATGAGATGTGGGTATAGCTAGAGGACTTGTAGGTGATAGTATTCATCAGGCCTAGTGTTTCTCCCTGGGTAGCCCCGATTCTGTTCGCCAATAAGGTGGATGGAAGGTTGAGGCTTTGTGTTGACTATCGGTGCCTAAACCAGGTGACCATGAAGAACAAGTACCCACTTTTGAGGATTGATGACCTCTTTGATCAGCTGAAGGGTGTATGGTTGTTCTCAGAGATAGACCTCAGATCCGGCTATCACTAGCTTAGAGTTCGAGATGAGGATGTGCAGAAGATGGCCTTTAGGTTTTGGTATGACCATTACACGTTCTTGGTTATTCCATTTGGTGTAACCAATGCTCCAGTAGTGTTCATGGGACTCATGAGTAGGATCTTTCAGCCATAACTTGATCGCTTTGTGGTAGTTTTTTATCGACGACATATTGATCTACTCGGATACTAAGGAGGAGCATGCCTATCATTTGTAGGTAATACTAGACACACTCTAAGAGCACCATCATTATGGTAAGCTCTTAAAGTGATAGTTCTGGATCCGAGAGGTCTACTTTCTGGGATATGTAATATCGAAGGCTGGAGTTGTAGTAGATCCAGCAAAGATAGATATGGTACTTTCTTGGGAGCCACCGAGGAGTGGGACAGAGTTATGGTTATCCGGGTTTTGGATGGATACTATAGGTTGTTTTTGGTAGACTTATCCAGATTTGTAGCACCACTATCAACATTGACAAACAAGGGGTAACCCTTCATTTGGTTGAAGAAATTCATGTGGAGTTTTCAAGAGCTGAGGCATAAGCTGAATAGTGCCCCCATCTTCAGGCTTCTAGAGGAGGGCGTAGTGTACGTAGTTTTCTGCGATGCATCAGGGACCAGACTCAGATGAGTCCTTATGTAGGAGAGAGTAGTGATCACATATGGTTCTCGACAGCTGAGATAGCATGAGTAGAACTACGCTACCCATGAACTGAATTTATCAGCAGTGGTTTTTGACTTGAAGATGTGGTGACACTATCTGATGGGTAAGCGTTTTACCGTGTACTCTGATCATAAGAGTATCAGTTTTATCTTTTTTCAAAAGGACCTGAACCTGAGACAACGATGATGGCTTGATTTCCTCTAGGACTATGACTTCGAGATAGTATATACTTTTTGGAAGGGGAATATTATTGTAGATTCACTCAGCATGAGTTCTGGTATATAGCTGCTAGGTGAGGCGACGGAGCAGCTGGCGGCTTTACAGATATCCTTTGTGGATAGAGATTGTGCATATTTCTTTCAATATCTTATAGTCACTCCACAACTTCATCAGCGAGTAAGGGAGGTGCAGCGTGGGGACATTGACTATGAGACAAGATGTGCTTAGATATCCATAGGACATGCACCTGATGGATTTTTTGATATTGGGGAGCACACCATCTTCTTTAGAGGATATACCATGGTACCATTGTCACTTTAGGAGGAAGTATTGAGGGAGTTACACACATACCCTCTAGCAGTACATCCATGAGTGGCTTAGATGTACCAGGATCTCCGACGATAGCACAGGTGGCAGGAATGAAGAAGGCAATAGAAGAGTTTTTCTCTCGATGCCTTACATGTCAGGAAGTAAAGACAGTGCATCAGGTACTACCAGGCTTGGTCCAGCCTTCAGAGGGTCCAGAGTTTAAGTGGGATGGGATATCCATAGACTTCATGACAGGACTTCTACATACATCCAGGGGTCATGACTCTATCTCGGTGATCATCGATTGACTCACCATGTCGGCCCACTTCCTACCGATCAGAGAGAAGGGTTCAGGAGAGATCTTGGGAAGCCTCTATGTGCAGGAGATTGTGCAGCTACAAGGAGTACCCATGACAAATGTCTCCGATCAAGATACATGTTTTACTTCCCGGCAATGGATGGGGTTACAGGAGGATTTTGGGATGCATCATTGTTTGAGCACCGCCTTCCATCCTCAAATGGATGGCCAGAGTGAGCAGACCATTCAGACCATCGAGGACATGTTTCATTCTTGTGTCCTTGACTTCGGTCACTGTTGGGAGGACCACTTATATTTGGAGGAGTTTTCATACAACAACAGCTATCACTCCACCATATGGATGGAACCTTTTGAGGAACTGTACGGTTGACCGTGCAGATCACCCTTGTGTTGGACTGACCATGGGGAGTCAGCAATAGTGGGGTTAGAGATGGTACGGGCTACCATAGAGAAGGTGCAGATCATCCAGGATTGGATGAAGATTACACAGATCAGGAAGAAGTCATATGCTGACAGTAGACGGAGACCTATGGAGTTCGAGGATGGAGACCATATCTTTCTATGTGTCTCACCACAATGAGGTCTATAGAGATTTGGCTGAGGTGACAAGTTATCTCTGTAGTTCATCAGACCTTTTTAGGTCCTCAGCATAGTTGGCGAGGTGTCATACTACTTAGATCTTCAACCTCCGTTGCACCGGGTGAACGACGTCTTCCACGTATCCCAACTGCAGAGAAATTTGCATGACCCGTTTCACATCATCGACCATGGAGAGCTGGAAGTTGACGATGGGGAGACTTTTACGGAGGTTCCAGTGGAGATTGAGGATCGAAAGGAGGGGGTCCTTCATCGACGGTCGATACCTCTGGTGCACGTTTGCTGGCAGCACAGGAACCTCTAGGAGATCACGTGGGAGCGGGAGGCTTAGAAGCATGCTTAATACCCCCACTTGTTCTCTTAGATTGAGTTGTGGCTTATGGGGACCTAAAGCCTGAGTTGGGAGAATGTAAAGACCAATAATTTCAATGTAATTATTTTAAATAAAATGGAATTTTACGAGCTGGAAAAAATAGACGGCGCGTGATTCCGAGGTACATAGTACCTGGATTGAATTTCTGAAATTTATTTTAGGTACGTTTAGTAAACATGCAAGCGAGTTTTTATAACTTCTGAAACAGTTATTGGAATTGAAATTAGAAGACGCCATTGAACTCACAGTGCAGATATTTGCTTAAGGAGACTTCCACCTCGACGATAGTTGGTCTAGGGTTGGAGTTAGATTTTGGGTTTTTCATGGAAATAATAAAATAAAAAAACAAACGTTTTAATTTGATTTTTCATAAACTTCTTCCATATGGATGTTAGTAGTGGGGACCACCAAACCATAACCTTCCATGGGAGGTTATGGTGGTGGGGACCACCTGAGCCTAACCTCCCATGAAGGGTTATGGTGGTGGGGACTACCCAAGGCCAAAACCTCTTTAACTCCTTCATTAATGTGGAGGATCCTCTTGAACATCATCCATATTAATGGTGCCAACCCTCCTCCACTTTAACATAATCCAACACACCTATTTAATTATGCCAACCATCCCCCTTTAATTAATTAAGCCATCTCAATTAATTAAATGGTTCAATTTGAATTTATTCCAATGAACATAATAGACACTTAATCTATTATTTTGGAGGAGAGATTTTCATTTTGGTGTAAACATGGGATAATAGTGGAGCCTTGGGAGAAAATCTCTCCAACGAAGAATGCTCCATCGACAAAGAACACCGACCTCCATCAACTTTATTCCTCGGGACTTCTTCCGACGTGTGACGTCCTCATCTTTGACTACATCGGACTGACACATGAGCCCGAAATTGAAGTTTTGTGGAGAATGAGATGAACATTGACAACTTCACCTTCATCCCTCTTTGTCAACATCATCAAATGATAAGGCAGGGGTTTGTTGATTATCACTTCCCATGTTATCCCCTTCTAAATCTTTTGCAGAATTTTGGAATTGAAATTGATGATGGTTGTGGGAAGTGATGTTTTAAAATATCTTCCATACATGTTCATGCTCCATTCTTTGTGAACCAATCGCTACCACTCTAAACGCGGAGGGTGCGGTCAAAACAAAAATGGCCCAACCCTACGCCATTCTACATGGATGTGTTCTTCGAAATGGAGGAAGGTGACGAAGGCGATGAAGGAAACGACGCCGCCACCCGCGGCCTCCGCCCCCCATGCCGCCCTGCGGCGCTTTGCCCTCCGGACCGAACCGGCCCTGTGCCCTGCCGAGCCACCTGTGGCCGGACCGAACCATCGTGACACCTCGAGCCAAACCCTCTCACTGCACTGACGTTGTGCCGAGATACAACACCACTGCCATGTCGTGCCTCCGTGCCAAGCCACTGTGCTGCCCCAAGGCGAACCCTCCCTCATCGTGTTTCCACCGTGTCGAGCCTCTACACCACCACAAGACGAACCCCCCCCCCCCCACTCCGTGCCAACTCCATGCTTAGCCACCACACAACCGCTGTCCACCGAGCCGAGTCACCACACCACCGCCATCCGTAGAGCCGCGCTATCATCTGCCGAGACGCACCACTGTCCGGGCCAAGCCAAGCTGCACCGCAGTCATGAAGAACTACTATCTAGGCCAACCTGAGCTGCCACAATTGATCTTCCCTCTCCACAGCCCTCTAAGCTGCCTGAGCCACGGGCTTGCGAGCCACCTTGATCATGGATATCCAGCGGCCGAGCCGTTCCGTGGCCGAGCTGCCCTCACGGAACACTCCGAGGACGAGCATCTTTCACGGCCCCTCATGGATGTGGGGCTGAACCCAACAGGCCGGGCTACCCCTTGGGCTGGGCCGCACCCAACAGGCTGGGCCGGGTCTGTCTGACTGGGTTGGACCGGACTTAGGCCCAAGATGACCCATTTACATTCCTTTGACCATAAAATTGGCACCAGAAGTCTGTTTGATATACCGTCAGCAGCGTTGGGAATATTGGAGCGAGATGGTCTCATTGAGTGATACTCCACTGAGTTTTGGATTGATATTGGATATGGGTAGGTTGGATTGAGTACGAAAACAACCGGGCCCACGAGACTAAAAAGCTAATAACTCATAGATCGGGCGTCCGATTGACGAGTCGTCTATTGCGTTGAAACACCTATGACAAGGTGGTCTTTGGGATACTTCGTCATGGGACTTGTTGGTAGTTGGATTATTTGAAATATGTATTGGGAATAAGTTTCCCCAATCCTAACACGTATGGAACCCTACGACTAGTTGAGACTTGATGACTGCTGACCGTTTCGACTCAAAGTGACTCAAATGGCCTAGTGGGGAGGACCTTGGTGATGTGGGAGACCCATGGTGGGGAGAGAATTGGTGACATGGCAGACCCATGGTACTCGACATGAGGAGTAGCTCCACAGGCTAGGAGGGGGAGTGCCTCTTGGTGACACGATAGACCCACAGTGGGGAGCACTATTGTGTGATGCGGAAGACCACCAATACTCTATAAGAGGAGTACCTCAGTACTCCTATGTTAGTTGGAAGATCCTCTGTGTGACACGGAAATCCCACTGTACATGATATAGAAGGAGTTATCTAGAATCTGAGGTGTTTGACACTGTGACTCGTAATTTTATTTGATACTACCCGCTAAAATAAAACCCGGTGTGAGCTAAGTCAGAACCTCTATGTTTTCTTCATTATTGAAATTTATTACTTAATAACTTAGGTATATGTATGAGAATATAACTAATTAAGGTTATATATTGATTTCATATATTGTGTTTTATCCTTGTGTGATTTTGTAAGATACAGAGGGTCTCAGGGTCCCTACTATGTATCTTTATACTCACCCTTGCACGGGTTATGCCCACAACTTGTTGTGTTGGATGAAGATGACAGACAATGCTGACTGAGGCTGAGCGCACGAGGACTGGATGGTACCTAGAGGTGGACCTTAAGACGAGTCGGTACATGGTGGATACAGATGAATGAGGAGAACTAAGGAGGCGATCTGTACCTACCCTTCAGGAAGGAACCTCAGAGGATGAACTAGCAGCTTACTTTCCCTTTTCATCAGTTGTATTGTATCACAGTTTTACTTGTACTTTCCATTTGGGATTGTATTCGGGCCCCTTTTACTTTCAGCACTCTTTTGTTATACAGTTTACTTGGGGTTTCTTATCCAGTATTGTTCTTTCTTGTGTGTGTGTTTACAAGTTATAATGGCAATGCCTTCCCATTTTTAGGGAATTACGCTTTTGGTGATTGTTGCCAGCCCCTGGCCTATGGAAGGTGGGATTGGGGTAGTCCTGGCTTGGGACCCGGGGGACGTTTCATTAAAATTGTTGAGATGGGGAATGAAAAAAATAAGATCCTATTTTTTCTAAGGAATTTATAGATCAAGATGACCAATTATAGGATGATCATGGACCATGATAGTCAACTTGTGAGAAATGAACCAAAAAATAGAATCATATTTTGTATCTCAGAGCAATGTTGTTTATTATATGTTGAAAGAGGATGGAGAAACATCTTATTTTGTGATGGTGTCCAAGATTCTAGATGTATATTTATGGATATCAGTGATGTATGACGAACATGAATACCTACTCAATAACTAAAATTGGGATCTTGTTCCATTACGTTATGTAATTGTGGCCGTTAGGAATAAATGGGATGTCATGATGGAGAGGGATGATGAGGACCATTTGAAAAGATGGTGCCCAAAGGATATTCTCTGAATAAATGTATTGATTTCAAGAAAATATTTTCTTATATTAATAGACTAATGAATTTTCAATTAATTCTGGTGATGTGTGATATATAAACTCTACATATAGTGTTGAATGTTTTGAAAACATATTTTATCCATGGTGTTCTTTATAAAGAAATATATATTCTCAAACAAGATTTTTTTATCAGAAAAGGTAAAGAAAACTTGATTTACAAGTGGAAAAAATCATTATACGGTCTCAAATAGAAGTCTATGTGTTACAAAAAGAATTTTTTTAATAATATCATGAACTTTGGATATGAAATACTTTATTTAGATCCATGTGAATATTTAAATGTTATATATGGTAGTGGTTTTATTATTATTCTATTTTTTGGATGAAATATTAGTTGTAGGCCCCAAAAATGATCAAATCCAGGAGATAAAAACATAGTTGGCTAAGTTATTTGATATAAAAAACTTGGTACCATCCAATAGAATTCTTGGGATGCTAATATTAAGTTATATAAATAATACTAAAATTTGGATTTCATGTAACAATTACATGAGGAATGTATTTAAACAGTTCCACATGAAATTAAATAATCTAATATCATTTCATATTCATATTAATATCAATCTATCCTCAAGGATTAGTCCAATAAGTGAACTATATAGAATTTAAATGTCCCTATTATTGTATGTATCAACACTATGGGATATGATATTTATTATGATTTGTATGATACTTCACATAGCACATGCATTGGGAGTTGTTAGCTTGTAAATGGATAATCCAGGATAGGAACATTTGTACATAATGAAGAGGATACTAGGGCACATTAAGATGGCCTAAAATGATGTATTATGTTATGGAGGAATATATTTCACTATAATATCCTATGTTGATTCATATTTTTTAGGTGATTTTAACCAAGGGAAATCCACTAATAGGTATATTTTTACTCTTTTAAGAAGATATATGAGATGGATTTAAAAAGTATTGTAAATTGTGTCCTTATCCAGGACCAATATAGATTATAAGGTGGTTTCATAGGATTATAAATATTTTATATGGTTCAAAATATTGTTTGGAGGATCTCACAAATAGATAAGAGAGTATTTAATTTTTTTTATTGTTAGATCACTATTCACATTAAATAGAATCAATTTTCCATTCCAGGATAAATAAAAATAGCATACAATATCTAGTTGTTTAATATTTTATGGTGTAAGGAAGAGTGGATAAACATAAAATTCACAAAAAAGTAAATATGGTAGATTTACTAATGAATCCATGTAACCATGATATGGTTATATAGTGTAGATCCTCAAGAAGACTTATAGAGACAAGATTAGCCTTTTTGGTAAATTAAATAGTGTTTGAAGATTTGATTGGATCTCAATAAAATCTCTATATAATAGGTATATCAATAGAATTTTAGGGTCGAATGAAAATTGCTAGCCCATTTATTTTCTTCCAAGTGGGTGGACCCCTACCATTATTTCCCTTCATTTAATTTTGTAAAAGGAATTTATTTTTTGTAAATATAGTGGAGGACAATGTAGAGTAATCAATTACTATGAAATGGGATATCCCACAATACTTTTGATCATTGGTTTCTCAAGAAACACCTAATCACCTAATTTTATCTTTGAGGGTGTTGTTTTCTTAGGTGTTTCTCAATTTACCCAACTGAGAATATTTTTATTGTTTTTAAAAATAATTGAGAGAGAGATAGAGAGTTTGTATCCATATTTTCCATATTATTGTCCTTATTTTTTTCTATGGATTTTTACAACATTGATTTTTTGGGATTTTCCACATTTCATCCTTTGTCTATTTATTTCCATATGTTCAAATTTATTTTTATCTTCTGATTATAACTGCACCAAAGGGTAAATTATATTTAATCCTAATATAAAATCAATCCATAATCATGCACATAGAATGGTTTTTGGTATACAAGGTTAAACCTCATTTATCATGTTTTAGAAAGACATAAGTAGAAAAATTTGATCAAGGATTACATTTTGGTTTGTAGTTTTATTGAGGTAAAGGATTTATAAGAGGTCATGATTATAGGTCCCCAAATTTTTTGTATTGATTTTATATAATTTTTTTATGTATAGACATAAGAAACGAGCCTATAAATTCATGTAATTTTATGAGTTTTATTGATTAATTTTGTAAATGAATTCATGAATGTGATATTGACCTCATTTATTTTAAATTATTTTATGTTTAGTATATCCCCCATAGAATACATGGAAATAAACATTATAAGTATCCCTATGAATAACTGGGGGAAGAATTTTGGTTCACCAGAAGAATAATTAGAAGAATCTATTATATGTGTATACATATATGAAACATATTTTTTTACTCATGGTATATTATTTCCCAAAAATTATATTTACGATAATTTTCATTATAACTATACAAGAAAGTTATAAAACATTATTTTTTACTATAATCAATTAAATGATGAAAAAAAAATTAAAATTGGTGATCAATAGAAGAATATTGACTTTAATATGATTCTAATGGATTATAACCTTATTGTGGGAAAATTTCTAAATTAAGAACTTCACCACATAAATAATTAAAATAATCTTTGATCACATAAAAATGTTATAAAGGTGAATACATTTTAGGGAAAAACATATATTATACCATGGAAAAAAATATTTAAAATTTTATTTATTTATATGTGTTAGTAAATACCCTAAAATTTCATAAATTAATAATTATTAAATAATTTATTCATATTTTGATAATGTATTTGTTCAAAAATTTGTTATTATTATTTTTATATTATTTCAGTCTTACAAAGTATAAGAACAAACTCCATACAAAGGTAAATAATTTATAGTTCCCATTAGAGTGGCTCACATGTGTCAAATAATTAATAAAATAAAAAAAATATTTTAGATTCTCAAATTAAAAATAAAATTAGATACATTCATTGAAGTTAAATTATTTTCACATATACAAATATGAGGTTTCGTGGTTGTATTCACATGAAAATATTGGTTATTAATAGGTATAATAGGAGTAGTTGAACCAAGATTTTAATATTGAAGTCATATTTTTCATTTAAAAACAATAAAAGATGTGAAGTACATTTAACAAGGGTATCATTAATATTATAAAATTAGATAAATAAATTTAAAAAAAAATAATTGCATAAATAGAGAGGTAAATAGGATATATAATATGCTAACATGAGTTTGAAGCTTCTAAAAATCGATAAAACATACACCATGAATCTTATTATTCCTATGATTTATTTGTATATTTTATTTTTTTCTCCTAAATGTTTAAATTAATTCACTTTTTCAAGGTTCATCTAAAAAATTGTCCTATAGACAAAAACAATAATTTTTTAGTCCCTAGATAACAATATTATGTGGTAAAGGTTAAATTTTATTTGATCAGTTACTCTATAAAAATAATAATTTTTTTTAATTAGTTTAATAATCAATGAAAATAATTCAACCAATTTTATAGGGAATCCTATTTAATTAGTTTATATTAAAAGTGGTACTTTAATCGTGGAGATTTTAGTAGACTATAAATTTATGAAATTCGATCTTATAGTATTTTGACTCATGGAGATAATAAAATAATAATAATTTATTAAATATCAAATTCCCTATTCTCATTATCAAAAATTACAAGAGGATTATTATATTCCATAAATTTTAAATGAAAATTTTATTTTTTATAAAAATGATACAATAATAATAATTTTAATAAAATAACATGTAGACACACATCTTTTCATGTTTAGAATATTATGACTATTCAAAAAAAATAAAAAAAATAACTTGGATTCCAATGTGAATTTTTTTTCTAATTTAAATCATTGACACCTAAATTGAATTAATAAAAAAATTGTAATAAATTTGTACTAAAAACTAAAAGAAATTAATTTTTGATCTCTTGACAAGAATCTAGGAAGGGTGAGTAGAACAATACATCTCATTCACATTGATCAATTTGAGGATACTCGTTCAAAATGAAATAAGATTAAGATATCTAGCCTTCTGAATCCTTGAATATGATATAAGTGTTACTAAATAAAAAAATTAATAAAAATTATTCTTTCATTGAAATATAATATATATATTAATTTTTTTGGGAAGTTATAAAATTTATTTTACTTGATAATTTTTTTTAAAATTTTGTGAGTGATAAATTATTACATAAATATATAAACCGATTCCTATCCAAAAAAGTATGAATTTTTTGGAAGTGTAATAAAAAAATATTGGAAAACAATAAATCATAGTCACCTTAATATTTCGAAATAACATTATCACGATAAGATGTAAAATCAAAAGGATATGTTTTTAAAAATTAATCTAAAAATGACTATAATATTAGAATAATCACTACATTTTTATAGTTTTTATGGGATTTCAATATTAATATTTTTAGGAAAAAATGTTTCTAATATATATACTATGACTATTGTTTTATTTTAAAAGGCTATACAACACTTTAATATAATGATAATTTATGAATTTTTTAAATTAAAAGTAAGATATATTCTTTTGGGGAAAAGATACTACATGTTTAAAAAATTTTATTAATGAAAATTGAATTGTAGTCAATTTTATAATTTTATTAATTAGGAAATGAATAATTTAGTGAATTCCCATAATTATTTTAGAACAATATTTTTAATGTGTTAAAATTTAAATTCTTAAGGTCAATTTTTGTTTTTTATATCATTTATTAAGACTATTTCCCTATATTTTTTATAGGTGATTATATTTTTAATAATAATTTAGAGTTTTATTTTTTATTTATTCGTTTGATTTGAAGACTCTAATTAGTGCACACTATTTTTAGAGTATTTTCTATTCTGAGATGGTCTCTTATTTTTTAACTCTAACTTAATTGGGGTTTTTTGAATCAGAAATTATTTTGTATTACTATGATATATTTTATTCCCGAAGATTATTTATCATTTCAAATTAAATACCATTTAAACATTATTTATCATGATTGTTTTTATTTCACCATGTATTTTTTCATCACCTTTATTAATATATGATTCATCATTGTTTATTATATTTTTAATATATTAAAGTATATGATTTTATTATGTTGTTTTTATTATATGATATAAATTATATTACGTGAATATTATATAAAAATATTCTCTTATTTATTATATATAAATTTTATTATAATTTTTTGTTTAGAATACTAAGGGGAAAATCAATGTAGATTGGGAGTTCAATATTTGATAATGTGTCATTTTATTCATCAATGATATCGATATGATGATTTTAATAATAGTTTTTAATATCACATATTATAATTATTTTTTTATAAATATTTGTAATGTTCACCTAATAGATATTTTTTATTGGATTTTCTTTCAAACTATAGTGTATCATTTTAATTTCATGAAAACATAAAGTGTACCATATATTAATTCTTAGAGAATTTTTGAGGAGCATTGAGCATTAATGATGAATTGTTGTAAGTGTCTAATAGTTTATGGGATAGTTGGATGCAGTGATTATGTTCTGTGATGGATTACATTGAATATATGACCATATGTTTCAATTATATTTGTTACGTATATGGGAAAATCAAGGAATAAGTTAAGAATCTACAAATATTGATAAATAATTTTTTGAAAAAGGGTTAATAATTATAAAATTTAATGGGACTCGATAGCTATGAGTTTTTTATTAATTTATCCTATATAACTGTATATGAAATCATAGATAATGAAACACACGGATATGTAGAAAATCTCATTAAGACATGTCTAATTGAACATGTGATCATGAATAAGTGAAAATTAGAGTGTTTAATTCTATTGAAATTCCCATGATGAATGAAAATTCATAATGACAATTATAAGAGACCATTTATTTCACATAAATACACTGTTTCTATTGAAATTTTTTATGTAATTCAACTCATGTAATTATTGAAATTAATTAAATAAATCCTGATGTTTTGTTTTTATATATGGAATAGATGTACTGAGTATAAAAAATTATGAATTCAAAATAATATTGACTATGTGTTGAACATATTACGGAAATACTACTGAATATAATGTATGCTACCATTGTATTTTTAGATTATATCCATTAAATAATAAACTAATAATGTAAGATCTCGAATTTTTCGTATTGTTTATTTTTTATAATGTTTCAGTTTTAGGTTTGTATTTTGGTTAAATAAGTGTTAACCAATTTAATGAGATTACCCAATATTATTCATGGGGTTTAGGACCCCCAAGTGGAGGGAAAAATTGTTTTTTGGCCATGTTGCACGGTCTATTTATGGTTAGCGCAAACCATGTAGAGCATACCAGGAAATTGTGTGAGGGGACCATCATGGGGTAGTCTCTCTAGCATGATTTGAACACAATTTCGGAAATCATGCGGGTAAGCCATTAGACATGGTTATTTTTGGATAGTGGATGATACATAGTTGGAATATAATTTGGAAAACTGTGCAGAGGAACCGTGTAGCCCTGTAAAGATAAAAAAATTACAAAAATGCCACCTGAATATTTTTATGAATTACTAAGGATTTTATTCCCCTATTCCTCCTTTAACCCTAATGGCAAAATTGGATGACCCAAGATTCCAATAAGATATTATCTATCCTTATAAGGTTTTTTGGAGAACAATTATTTTCTGAGGAAAGCATCAGTTGAGTATAATCATCTCATTGATTTGTTTTCTGAATTAGGGTTTCTATCTTTCTCTCCTCTCCATCTGAATATCTAAAAACATTTTTTTCAGGTAAATATAGTTTAATGATTTCATAAGTGTTTGATTCTGGATCACAGAATACATTTGGGAGTGTTTTTTCCAATGTATTTGAGTTAGGTTGTCTATAAATTATACCCCATAGTTTCATTGTATATTTGTGCATGTCTGAATTTTTTCATTGTCACTTATTATTGTGATCTCAAAACCCTTGGAATGATTTGAAATTTTGTGGATCTAAATTATAAATAAAAACCCTCACGGTTCCCATGGGATTCATCAAATATTATTTGACATATTTAAGGCCACCCATGGGGTGCGCCGAGAATTTTTGGAACATGAAGTAGTTAAGAAAGTTCTAGGTTATTGGGTGATCGTGTAGAGACCTTTTGGAGTATGTGACATTCATAATAGAAGTCAAAATAAGGTATTGATAATTTCAGTTGGGGTATGAGGTTTATGAAATATGTTATATAAGCATAAGAAAGTTTGTGCAAGTGAAACATTGAATATGCTAGATTTATAATGACACATGAAATTGGAAAATATGTTGAAGGGAATTTCAAAATGGGATTTATGAATATATATAATGGGTTGATATAAAATAATTATTGAATATGATTAATGAGCTATGATTAAGAATGGGAATTGGGATAAATGGGATAGTTTTTGTAATTTGAAAATTTTTTAATGGGATATGGAATAATATGATTTACCATGTGGATTAGTATGGATTATGATTATAGTAGAAATTTATTATGTTTTTTTGTGGTGTGGTTGTGTGTGGTGAATGGAAGGATAAGAATGTACACATGGATTTATGTGTATGATAAAGGACTAAGGATCCTTCTAGGGGTTTAGTTGGACTAACGATCTAACCCCAACCCCAATGCAAGTGTTAGGGAAGGATATGCAACTTTATTCCCATAAAGGTTTCATTCCACCCAGACAGAGGCTTTGAGGTAAGGATATTGTGATGTTGTGATATTTTATCACTAGTGAGTTCGGGAATTACTTATTCCCATATTCATAAAGTTAAATTGCATGAACCTTTCATGAATGATTATAATTACCAACGTAAGAACATTGTGATGGATAATGAACTAGTAATAAAATAGAAATATTGAACTGACACCTGTTTTAGTGATAACTATGTAGATATTGATAACTAGTGGCCCAAAAATTGTCTTCCATTAATTTATATTTAGTCATGCTTGCATGAACTACCTATTATATTGGATATTATTTGACATCATTGGTGGTGGCCTATTATGTTTTACGCACTCCCTACTCGAGACACCATTGGGTACACGAGTAGATTTAATGATTGATGGCAGGACTAGGGAAAAGGCTCTATACTTGGGAGTAGATCTGGACATAGGAAGTGAATGGATGAGGTTCCAATCCTAAAGTCATGAATGTTTTGGGGATTCTATTATTTTTCTTTATTATGGGTGTTTCTAAAATTTCATTATAGCATGACATGACATATTTAATGTTTTTTGTGGTTTCTACTGAGTTGGGAAATGGTTATTTATGCTTGTTCATCAACTATCCCATTCTATATCTTCTGTATTATATATTTTCTATTGGTTTATTCTCTAGTAAGAGGTTATAGTCTCCCCTCATGAGTAATATATACCATCGTTTCTTGATGGAAACCTCTGGTGTATGGGGAGGCACACTTGAGGTCTTGTGACGACCCTGGTCGGTGTGCCAGTTTAGTGGATCCTAGATTAGAGATGTTATAAATAGGATTATGTTATTTTATTTGAACTTATTCTCTATAAAAAACTAACCTTGGATATCCTACAATGTTACCTGGTTGACCCACTCCATGGCCCCAGGTACGATCCCAATTACTAGGGGCCGAAGACTAGTTCTATGGAATCAATGTTGACTACATGGAAATGGTTTTACCCTTTAAAACCCATCGTGAACCGTCCATGTGTTAGATCTAAATGAAAACAAACAAAAAAAATTATAATTAATGTTAATCAATGTATAATCATGAAAAAATTATCTTAACCAAATGAAAATAATAAAATATAGTAGGAAAGGCCACATACATAGATAAATATAATAGTTGGGACATCCCAGACTATAATGTAAATTACCATACCAAAATGTAATAATATATAGGATCCCAGGATGTCTATAAAATTTAGCTATATGTGTTCGTAGTCCACCAACAACCCATTTCAATGAATACAATACGAGTATCATGACACCTTTACGTGAGATAAAAATTATTTTCCATTTTCTATGTCAAACAGAATAAAATATTCTTTTACATGGTGGAATTAGTAGGGTGTGTGGGAAATCATATTACAATTCCACCATGAATCCACATAATACCAATAAAAATGAGAACCAATAGATCTTGTATGAAAGTATTTCTTTGAAAACCATTTATTTAAAAACAATTTTATAACTCATTATGTTTTTGAAGTAATCATAAAATAAAATAGTGGGAAATAAAAAATATTAAATATGCTCATAATCAATCAATTAAAGACACTAACATGAAGGAATGTAATAATAAACCCAAAGATGATATAAAACATAAGGGATATATCACAAAAAAGATCTCGTTATGTTTAACTTCAGCATGGATTAAATAACCAATATATATGAACCAAAAAAATAACATAACATAGAACTCTCGAGTACACTAAAAATAGACCCTAAATTGACCATGCCTATGGATAGGGATACAACCACCCTAAAACCAACAATCCCATGTGCACCCAAGTGCACCCATAACCACATTAATCACATATAATGAATCCTATAAACAAGAAAACAAAATTTCATCAAAATATTCTTTTAAAGTGTCTTTAAAATAACATTTCATGGAAATAAATTTCATGAAATAATTTCATCTAACAATACATAATAATAAACAAAATTCCAAAATAAAAATCCCACGAAATCACTATTCTATCAAAAAATACCAAACACATCAAAAAATGTTTAAAACCACCAATAATCAATTCCATCATAATAAATCAAAATAAAATCTAAATGTTAACTCATGAAATAAGTTAATACAAAAGAAAATTATGATTTCATAGGGATACCAACCTCTTATGTGAATAAATTTTTTCCCCTTTATAAAATATTACTATGGGAAAAGAATGAATCTTCAATGACCTAAACCCCAATTAAATTCATTAGAACCTCACCTGAAACCCTGTGTTTAGCCCTATGAAAATTATTTCTAGAATACCTAATGAGAGAAGAATAATATTGATAAGGATGAATGAGGATTAATCAAGAAGAAATGGAACTAATCTTGGAGGATTACAAAAAATATGAAGCAGAATCACACAAAAACCAAAGTGAGAGGAATTCCATGATTACGGAGTGACCTGGTCAAGCAGAGGGCTTTGAATGGGAGTTGGAGACTTAAAAACAGTAGGGGATGTTTTTATGAAATCCACAATTTTAATTTTTTTGGTAAATTCTTATGGTTTGGCCATATAGTTTTTGAATCCGTGCACAAACTGTGTGGGTCAACCGTGACCACTACCTCAAGTAATGTGGTTTTCTAGGATCCCCACATGGTTTCACAAACAATGAAGAGACTATGAAGTAACACCCTCTCCACCACCATCATTCAAAGGGTCAGAAATACGATTACTCCTAACCATGTTCCAATGTTACAAAATTCCCATTTTCCCCAAAAATTAATGTATTTAATCCCAAACCCTTTAATATCCAAAAAAACATAAATGAAAAGAAAATATAATGTAAATATATACTAGTGACCCAAATATTTTCACATTCACCTATGAAATATTTAAATATTCAAAATTTAAAATAAGTGAAGATTTTAAGGGTGTTTTTATTGATTATTTTTTTATATCATGGTTGTATTAAGGGAGTTTTTAATTAATATACCGAGTTTTATTATCATGATAAATGATGTGAAAATGTAATTAAAGGGGTTTTTAATTCACATGGGTTCCTTATTTATGGAAATAATCATGATCACAGTTAAAATAAAACGTAAAGAATATTTTAAAAAATAAAGGATAATTTATTTATTTTAAATAGGAAAAACCAAAGAGTTATATACATAATAGAACACCTAGGAGGAGATAAGTTATGAATATTAAGATATATATAGAGATATTTATAAAAAAAATTATTGTTTCAAAAAATTCAAATGAATTATTATAATGAAACCTGACATGTAAGTAGAGAAAATATATTAAATATTAAATAAGAATAAATAATTATACAATAAATAGTTGGAACCAGGAATTTTTTATGCTAGTAATGAAGTCTAGTTTTTGGTTATTGTGAATCCAAATTGGGTTGTTTATGGTGTTTGAATTATGTGTTATCTTATAGTATAATATGTCTACATTGTTGAAGGTGACATATTTTCCTTGGGTTTTACAAATTTGTAGTCTCAGAATAAGTAGGATGGAATATGCTTTATAAAAGGTTGTATTCTGGACCGAATCTTATCAGATATAGTAAAGGAAAAAGATTCATTATAATTTGTTTTTGTAATAGATTGATCTTCATGAAGGAATAGAGATACATGAATGCATGATGGAAATACTATGTTCTTTGTGACTATGACGAATCATCGCATGTGTGTGATGGGTTGACGATGATTCTTCATAACTGCAAGAAGCTTTAGAAATGGGTTAAATTTCACCATAGATTCATGAATAGAAGAGATTCATCATTATTGCTTTGGAGTTTCTGGAAATTCATAATGAGGTCATGGTATCTTCATGATGGTATATTCCAAGAAATAGGCGGCTACCCCCACTTAATTTTATAAAAAATGGAATTGGAGAAAATTCTGAATCCTTATGAATTCTAAATTTAGAAATGTTTCATGAATAATGTATTCAATGTGATCCTGAGCATCATGAAAATTCTATCTTAGTCTTGAGAAATTCTTTGGTATCTTGGGATGTGGTGTTTTTCAATGACAATTTATTCCACGATGACATAGTATTCTGTGACCAGAGTTTTCATTTCAAGGGAAATTATCTTTCTGAAGAATATTAGTGATGGAGCATCATGAATGTATATGGGTTTGAAATTTATTATCTTTTAAAACATAAAATGGGTTTACAATGTATAGCATAATCAGGAAAATTATTGTTGATAATCTGGTTTATGTGAACTTTGTTTTCAAGTGCATGAATTTAGGTATACGATGTAAGTAGACTCTCATTCTAGGCAGGGACAAAGACTTAAATTATATATACTAAAGTGACAGTCATGTTTTTATATTGAGTATGAATTTAACCAAAGTAGTGAGATAGTGGGATTTGACTAATGTTTTCCTAGGAATGAAGTGTACTATACCTCAAATAATTTAAATACAATGTGCATGGAATATAGAGATAGTGACTAAATTTCTATCTTAAAAAACAATTGAATATTTAGTGTATTTTTGTATGATTGTCGCACTATTAGTGTATACTACATAGACATTATGTTAGTGGTGAACTAAGTAAAATGAATTTGTTGTCTCTTGACATCTGAATTTTTTATTACAGCATGATACAATAAGTTTGGTTTACCATGTTCCTACCAGTGTGGGAATATGATTTGTCACTTTAAAAAAAATTGACACATTTATTTGCTCATCCTCTATTAATGTGATCCAAGGTCTAAAAGGTGCTATCAGATCAAATAGGTTTTTATAGAAAAATATATCCCCTATTGTTTACTTGTATAATTCAGTGAATTTATAGGGAGACCCCCTTGCGATGGAAGAAACATCCATATTTCGAAGAATAGCATAAGATATCATCTGAGATCACTAAGGATGGAAGATCCTTTTTCCATTACTTAGGGGATTCCGGTCACTAATTCAACATGGTTTCTATGACCAGAATAGATAAGAAAAATATTGATGATATTCTAAAGTAAAAAATTCTACTACTTCATCCCTATATGTTCATATTCATTTGAAATAATGATTTTTACTTTATCTATGTTTATGCAGGAAAATTTGTAGAATATATATGATGGTGATAAAAATGTAAATGGGGAAAACTCCATGATTTGAAAAATATGTTCAATGATATGAAAATTCATCGTGATAAAATTTAAATACCTATTTTAATTGAATTACTTATGTTTTTGGATAAATTTGTGGAATTAGAGATGAAATTAATGATATTGGACGTACGAAGAAAAACTCGCGAAGGATATAAACTTTGTAGAATCATAAAGTGTCATACCTTGAAGAATAAGATCTATCAAAATATTCTCTTTATTATTTTATATGTAGTCTATTCACTTATGAAATTAGATTCAAACCCTAAGATGAAATAAATCAGGTATATAATAAAATAGAATTGAAATCCATGGAAAAATGTGTGGTTTCCAGAGATAGGGTTGATTAAGATAATGAGGAAGATGAATTTATTTCTCTTTTATAAATGAAATTAAAAAGAATAAAATAGATATTTTAGGTAAATCTTTCTCTATTATGTTTTTGGTGTGGTAGAGTATGGGACATTGCCTCTCAATTCTCAAGGATGTTTGATGATGAATATGGTGAATCAATAATCTTGAAGAAGCCTCTTAAAAGGTTTTCCCAAATGGATATTTAAAATCATTAAACAAATTAATGAGAAATATTTTTCATCTGTAAATAAGAGTAAGATGATAATGAATTTTTAGAGGATAAAGAAATTGTGTTATGATCTTAAACCAAAGAATCCATGATGGCTATTTTTGAAAAGGTATCACCTTAAAAGGATAAATTTAATTAGTTGATTAGAGATTTATATATCATGATTGAAGATTAGGATGCTCTTGATATTATTGAAATTCATAGAAATAGAATAAAAATTATATGAGTTTTTATGGAAGATTTATTAGATTATTTTGATCTTCTTGAAGAAAAAATTGATCAACTGGAAGCAGGGGAAGAAAGATATTTAATAACTCTTAAAATCCTAGAAAAAGTTATGGAATTTAAGCTCAAGATTTAAGATCATGAAAAATTGAACAATGACTATATATCTATATTAGAGGATACGGCTAAGATAGTTTAACGAATTGAGTAATAATTTGTTACTCTATGATATAAACTATAAAATGAATTAAAATCAAAGGAAATAAATAAGAAATTAAAATTATTAAATATTCTCATATTTAGATATATTAGGAAGAGATAATCATGAATCTGAAGGAGTATAGAATGACTTAAATCATCATAAATCCAAAATTATTGGAAAAGGTAGAATTGGCTATGATGTATATACATAAAAGACTAGAAAATTGGTTGATCAATAATAAAGGTAAGTACAAATTTTAACATATCACAATAGTGATTAATGACCCAAAAAAGAAATATTCAAACCAAATAGAATAGAGAGATGAAAAAAAATCTATAGAAACCAGAAAGGATCTCCAGTCAAGAATAATTACATGATAATAGGACATGTGTAAAAAATGAAGTGAGAGTATTTTTTCCATATAAAGTATCAATTTTGTGGATTTTTGTGAGATTTTATGTCCTGCTATGAAGATACATGGTGATATGTAAATGGGGAAGTACTAGGAATTCAAAAAATGAGAATAAGACTATATCCTATATCATATAGAAGAAAAAGTTTCTATGTATATTTCATTACTATTCTAACTATGTCTCTAAATTTATTCATTATAGGTAGAGTAAATGTGGAGAAAATATTTATTGAAACCAAATACTAGATAATACCCTCTGACAAAGAGTAGTTATTCTTGTAAAGGTGTATTCTCTTCTAGAAGAAGAATATGAGTATGATTAATAGATAAATATTTAAAATAGATTAGAATTTCAATCATTAGCCTCTATGCTAAAAAAGTATCTTATGGATGGAAAATAATAAAATAGATTAGGGAAACCTTTTATAAATAACTCTCAATGCTATAAAGAATAGTAACACCTAGAATCTTGATAGTCGATGCTCATCCCATATGACAGGAAATGCATATTTTTGGAAGAATGTTAAAAAAATGTTGATTGAACAATGATATTTGTATGTCACATTGATTTTGATATAAAATTAAGTGGATGTACAGAACTATAAAATGACGAGCTAAGGAAAACTCAAGTTATCTATGTAAATAGCTTTCATCACAGTCTTAGGAAATTGAGTCAAATATATGACTCAAGACTTATAATGACATTTAATAAAAAGGGGGGAACTATCATTAGATAGATAAGTAATTCTATTATCAAAGGATTCCTACCATATAGAAATTTATACCTGGTTGACAACAAATATATAATTTTTTACTTAATAGTCGAATAATAAATCACATATTGCACTAGTGGTTGGATCACATTAATCAACAGAGCATGGACAAGATATGTAAACTTATCTTAGTCAACAATAGTACCATTCTGAATCATGAATGACAAAATACATGGGATTATTTCATGTGAGGAAATATATCTGGTATTTCATAATAGTTAAAGTATAAAAAGTAATCAAATCATCTTGATATCATCCACACAGATGTGTGTGGTCCAATAAATGTGGTTGGAACATATGGAGAGAAGAAATTAATTATTATTTTTAATTATTATATTATAAATTATTTTTTAATGATTATGAAGAATAAATAACATATGATTTATTTTATGAATAGTTGTCATCAATATTCTAATAATGAAACTAGATGCTCAATAATGTTTTTGTTTTCTTAAAATAGTAGAGAATACACATCCATTAAATTTAAAATTTACCTAAAAATCATATAATAAATATTTAAGTGGTAGGTGTAAAAACACCATGGAAAAATGGAGTTGTCAAATACATATATCTATATATGATTAATATTTCTAGGACTATACTGATTTTGATTCATATTTCTAATCATTAATAGAAAGTGGTTGTTCAAGTTGCAGTGTACACTAAAAATCAAACATAATTTTTTTTTGGAGAATTAAGGATAACATATGAGTTATGGTTTGGAATGAATCCCACTTTGATATTTTTTCATATTTATAGATGTAAATGTTCTATTAGAAACAAATAAAGAATTCATGGAAAGTATGAAGGAGAAAGAGGAAAAGGGATAGATTCGCATGAGGAAATAATGGAAGGTTTTCATAATATGTAGTAATCAAAAAATGATGATGATCTATAAAAAACCATTATTGGATTCAATTTATGAAAAACCTTAATAAAAACCTCATAACAAAAATGTAAGATAAAAAATTAATCAATCCAACATTATTGTGGACTGAACAACTCCTACTCAGACTAAAAGAGTGAGGATTATAGCACATTCAACCATCCTATCAATTGTGTAACCATCCTATTTTGAAGAATAAGTGAATGATGAATCATGTGTTATGACCATTATGGATGAATTCGATTATATTGATAATAACCATTCATTATATCTAGTTAAGAGACCCAAAAATTGCAATGTGATTGAAAAAACAGGATATTTAAAAACAAATTTTATGATCATGAAAATGTGATCATAAATAACGCTATCATAGTGTTTAAAGGCAATGAATAGATTGAATTAATTGATATTGAATAATAATTTTATCTAATGGAAATAATATATTGTATTAGTTATTTTCATTCCACGGTAATTCAAATGGGTTAAAATGTTCATTGGATAGATTTCAAAATGGTATTCTTAAATGGTTTTCTTGAATAAAAAAGTTAACATTGAACAACCATTACACTATATGGTTGGTAATGATGAAATTGAGGTTTAGAGATTATATATGGAACAATATGTTATGAATCATGAACCAAGAGCATTGTATTATTTAATATATTATTATATGAAGATGTTTGAATTTAATAGAAGTGGTGTTTACCATAATCATTGTGAGAAGAATTACCGAAAGATCAATTTTGTGTGCTTCTGTATGTGGATGATATTATATTTCGTAGAAGTGGGAAAGGATCATTTGAAGAATATTATAATCACAAGAAATAAAAATTTTAAATTTATATGATTGGTGAGCTCAAAAAAATCATGGGGCCATAAGTGATTTGAATGAAGTATTACACCTTCATTTCTCAAGAAAAATATGCCAGAGTGATTTTGAATAAAATAAATATACATGACTCCAAACCAATTTCTACTCAAATTTTTATTGGGAAACAACATAGAAAGCATAATAATGGGTCTTATATAGATCCCCCATTTACAAGAGAATAATTTGTGGCTTATTATACTTGACTAAAACATGGTCAAATATTGGATTTTAAACTTGCTAAGTGGCATGATTTTAATGTAATCTGAAGTAAGAAAATTTAGATAGAATTAAAAGAATGATCATTTTTATTCAAGGTAATTTTAATATTGGATAATTCATTTCTTAAAGAAAGGATAATATATTATAGTCATTTTCTGATGCTAACCGGTCTGAAGATGTGGTGTGAAAAAATTCCATAAGTGGCGGATCATTCTTCCTAAAAATAAATGTGTGGGTTGGATAATCATAAAAAGTTTTGAAAATATATTATTACATATAAATTAGATTATATCTCTGCAATTAATTCTATTAGTCTGCTATTGTGTTTTACGTAATAAATGAATGATATATTTGATGAGGTTAAACAACTACTGGTGATTCACTATGGAAATAAGAAAAAAATTGATCTAATGAATAATCTTAATATTCACTCTCATACAAACCATACTGAAATTAGATATCATTTCATAAAATAAAAATTTTAATAAAGTGTGATTATAATGGATAACACTAGAATAACTGACCTTGTGGATGACATTATGGAAAATCTATTTTCATCACATGTGTTCGAGAAACATCATTTTAACCTCTGTGGTTAGACACCTCCAATTGCATCCGGAGGATATGGTTGGTCTCATCACCCCATTTTTTGTTAACTGTTTTAATCTGTTTATAGAAGTGATGCTGGTTTATGGGGGAGATACAGTCCATGGGGAGTTTATAGTGCACTAAAATTTAAAATAAATGTTCATTCTCGTTGTTTTCAAAGGCAGAGAATATAGAAATTAAACATAGCCTTGGGTGTTTCAACATTCGTTTTCTTCTTTCTATATTATTAATAAACCATGAAATTCTTTTGTGACATGATAAAAATTAGGTTTTATGAGTATTTATTTTTATATTGGGTATTTTATTGTATAGGTTAAATCATTCCAAAGCATGAGATACCAATTCATGATTCCTATATTCTTCTCTAAATCATGATTTTCTCCCAAAGACTTAGATTTATGGATGAGTTGTTTCTCATCTTTGAGGTTTTGATAATGGATGGTTCTCTGTTTAATTTATCTAATGATTTCAAAAAAATCTAACGTAAAGATTGTTTGAACCATGGATTTTCATTGCTGTAAATAGATTATAGATTGTGTTTATTGTCAACCAACATTGTGTTGATCAGGGCATTTTCAAGGCTAGTGATCATATAGTACAAGTTGACTACAGTTTTTAATGTGGAGTCATTTCCTAGTGTTTTCCATTTTTGGGCACAAATTAGGATTATATATCAATATTCAAAAAATATTATTTTATTGTATTGAATCATCAAAAATATGGTAAATTCATAAGTTTGGTGATGACTAGTTTTTTCAGAGACTAGGTTTCACAAAATTTTGAGCTTTGCAATGGTATTGAGCTATATGAATGTGTGATGGAATGATAGTGTTCTTCATGACTAGGAAATACCGTCACAAGTGTTTGATGGGTTGAAGGTGATTCTTCATGATACAAAAAACTTCAAGAATGGGTCAAATTTCACAAGAGATTCAAAAATAAAAGATCATCATGAATATTATTGTGGAGCTTCACAAAAAATACACTAAGTTCATGGGATCTTCATGAAAGTATGAGAGTATAAATAGTATGCTACCACCACTTAATTTTCGATTAAAAATTATTTGATAGAAATATTATTCATTTTTACATCACAAAGTATATGAGCATAGAAAATAAGGTATACATTGTCAGAATATGCACCACAGAAAGAATTTCTTAGTATTGAACAATGATGAGGTAACATGGAAAAATGATTTTCAAGATGACTGATTATTCTACAACATCATAGTTTTCTAAGAAGGGAATGTTCTTCTCTAAGGTGTTAGATTCATGAAGGAGATTTGTGAAAGTATGTGTGTTTAAAAGTGGGAATTTCTTTGATAAATAATAAGGTTTTTGTTCAAGACTAAGGATCTTCACGGACAACCATGTTGAACATATGGTTTAAGTGAACAATGATTTCTAGTTTATAAAATCAGTTCTATGGTGCAATTAGTGTCTCTTGGTAGTCAGGGACTAAGATGTAAGATCCAATCTAATGATGAAATCTTCATATTTTTCAACTGAGTAAAACATCTCCAAAATCATTGAGATATGGGTATTTGAAGGATGTTTTCAGAGGGTTGTAGTTTCTATCCCTAAAATATTTAATAGGTAGTTTTCTGGTATTAGAGTAAATTTGAATGAACTTGTGAACTCGACACAAGTTAATATTACTGAATTTAGGTTAAACTGATAGACTTTGGGCATATGATCCTTGGACTATACATTAATGGAAAAACAAGTAAAAATTTTATTTTTTCTCCCTTCATGAGAATGTTTGATTACATCACGATTTAATCAAACAAGTTTTACATGTTCCTACAAATTTTGTAAAAAGGATCAACTCATTAAAAGAAAAAATTTACAGCCTAATTCCCCCTCCCCTCTCAGTGTGTTTCAAGGTCACATATAAACCATTTTTTAAATATAAACAAATTTATCCTATTTAACCATGGAATAAATATATGAAGTTTACATTTATGAAATTTAATATAGCCCATAAAATTTCATAAAGAGGATATACCATCAAATCACTTATTAGAAAAAGGTATAAACTCATTTGTTATGATATAGAAAATAGTTTATAATTTATAGTCAGTAAATATTGGTAGAGATCCAAATTATTGAAGTATTGTGATGCTAAAAATAATTTTAAGGTTGTATAGATTTTGGAGGAGTTCCCTCTCCAAATTCAAACAAAATAATGTTCCTGAGTGTGTTTTTTAATGAAAAAAGATGCTTCCCTTGAGTCATGGATTAGAATTTATATTATTACTAATACCATTATAATTTTATGTACTATTGTGATTGATTTATCATTTTGAAAATGGTTTTGGAAGTAAAATCATATAAGGAACACCTATGATAATGAAAGGCAAAATTTATAAGACGGTAATATAAAAATATTTAATAAATAAATTACCCAACTTATAATGGGTTCATAATTTAGTTAATGTAGTGAGTGAGAATTTATAAGGATACAAACCATACATACATGACTATTTAACAATTTTTTAGGAAAACCTAAAAATATTAAAACTCAAATGTTCAATTGGTTTTGTGTAATGCCCCAACCATATAACCACATGTGGATTCCCTCATTGGGATCTCTACATGACCTCTGGCATGCCGATGAGTATTCTCGAGGCTATCGAGAAGTAGCGACCATCAATTATATAACATGTTTAGCCAATACACTCTTTATCAATGTAGAAAAAAAGAATTAAATATACAATAACCAAATTATATATCCAATATCCAAAGTAATACCATAAACTAAACAATCCAAAACCACATAATGGACCAAAATAGGAAACAATATCCCAAACTAAGAAGATAAATATGTTAGGTTGTAACAAGTGCCATGATTCAAAATTACAAACCCAAAAATAAAGACACTAGAAAAATCCAAGAGGGTCCTAAAACTATAACTGGTTCCTTCACCTATGACCCCTCCAAACTAAATAATCAAACATAGGACACTTTCCCTTATCCTGTCTGGGAAAGATGAATTCTATTTCGAACCAATTATATAGCCTGAGTATGGTGTGAGTAAAACATAGTAGGCCACCACCAATGCTGGCTAAAACAATATCAAGCCTATAAATATATATAAATATGTATAAAAAATAATGAAAAATAATGTAAATAATTATCATGTTTCATTATTTTTTAATTAACCACATAATTTACCTAGGTTCATGATGACACCAGAACCATGAATACCACCTTCATCCCATGCCAGAGTATAAACCATATCACATATGAAAACATGATTCCTTATAAAATTTCATCTTTTATTAATTTAATTTAATTTCAAATAAGAAATGCTTGAAACCATAGTCCATTTCCCATATTTTAGGCCTAGAATGCCATGTCTACCACCAAATGGTATTTTGACACATCAGTCCCTATCCTAGAATCCTTTAATCAGTCTATCACATATGGGATTTTGAAGCATCAGTCTAAATACCAAACTCATATATCAATCAACCATATATGGTATTTTCAAACATAATTCTATGTCCCACACTCATAAATCAATCAATAAAATTTATCACATATATCACATATATCAAATTTAACATAGTTAATCATAAATAACCCATTTATCACAATTTTATATCACTGTATACCATTTCAATTTACATTAAATAATAATTTTTTTACATTAATCACATGGAATGATATGAAAAATTCACAACTAGACCATCAATCAACATTTAATCATATAAAATATTAACCCACAAAGGTTAATACAACAATCCCTTAATTCATATTATAAATCAATTCTATGTCTCATCAATTAACCAATTAAACAATCCCATAATTTGAGGAACATCATAATCTGAATATCCATTAAACTTTATAATCACATCATTTCACCAATTAATTAAACAATTAATAAATCTAATAAAATAAAAAAATCAATTTATGTAAATTTCTGTTACACAAATCTATACACACAATTATAATCAAAACTATAGTATTTTCAATTTACGACACCAACCTCAAGATCATTTATGAGCATTCACCAAATCTGAAATCCTTAAATTGAAGCAGAATGTTCAATAACACAATTAAGAACAAGGTACATAACCAAAACCTATATCCAATATCAAAAAAAAATTAGTTATATCACACCCAGGATCTAAACCAATATCAATAGGTAATATAAAAACCCTCTTTGTCTATAAGAGTGATTGGAGAATGAGGAAACCACAAAGGAATATATTTCATACTAGGAGAGGTGTAGATTATTCAATTTGTTCCTCGATTCATCAAGAACAATTTTTGGAAGGAATTTTAATTTTTATGGGACCCTACAATATTGAATGAAATCCTTGAGAGTCATGTAGGGTCAAATTAGAATGCAATCTGGGGGATTAGGAATTTTGAAATAATTTTTGGGGGATTAAAAACTTCACGCACGGTTTCCTAGAATAGCCACATAGTTTTCCAAACCCTGAACCCTAATCATGAGCCTATCCTTAGGGGTGCATAGTTTCTAATAATATATTTAATGGTTTTAAAAACAATGTAAAACCACGTGATTCCACTATGATTGCGAATGAATGATTTTATTGGTCTGGGAGCATGGTATGGGAAAACTATGTTACAACCGTGCAATGCAAAAAACTCATTCAAAAACATCCAAAATTATCTTGTTTCACCCAATGAGTCCCCAAAGTAAAATACAACCATGTTATTCTAAAAAATGTGTCAAATTGAAACTAAAAATATGAAATATACATCTTCATATAAGGAAAAGGTCTTAAAATTTCCCAACATTATAATATCTCTTCCTTGAGTTTTAATCCAATGTATCTCTACTATTTAGAGGTAAAAAGATTAGGACACTGATCCCACATATCTTCAAATTTCTATGATGTTTCCTCCTGAAAAATGAAATGTTTCCATAATTCACAAACTATCATTATCAAATTTCACAAAACCACTTTTTCACAATGATCTGCAACATGCTTCAGATTCTCCTCAGTGATGCATTGGTCTCAAGCTCACCAAAATCCAAATAGATCATATGAGAATGGTTTGGTTTATACATATGAATTCTTAATACATGTAAAATAGTGTTCACATCACTATACCACTATAGATGCATCACCTGGATGATTCTATCCACAACCTCAAAAGGTCTAACAAACCTAGGTACCAACTTGGGCTGCCACCAATTCCTACAGAGACCTAGTCTAGGTGACACTTAAACGAACACATGATCATCAACTATAAACTCAATTGTTCATTAATATATATCATCTTACAACATTTTTATACTCTTATCTGTATCCAAATATTTTCTTATCAGTTGAACCTAATCTTAAATATCATGAATAAGATTTAGTCCTAACAGCTCTGATTCACCTACCTCCATCCAGAAAAAAGGTGATCTACTGGAAAAACATAAATATCCTCATATGGTTCCACATGATTTGTATCCTTATAAATATTGTAATTGTTAAACTCAATTAATTCAATGTTCTTCTCCTGTGACCCACTGATGTCAAGAATTCATGCTTGTAGCATATCCTCCAAAATATGTATAGTACATTCTAGCATCCCATATGTCTATGGTTGGAAATATTCACTAAAAAATACCTACGTACCAAGTGATTTCTAAAATCATTTCTTGAAATGTGAAGTGCATCATGAGTATCAATCTAAAACTATACTCTATGGCACCTTGTGCAGGTGAATTATCTTCTAAACATTCAATTCTCCCAACCAATCCCTTGATAAAGTCTCCAGTATTGGAAATAAATGTGTTACTTTCATCAATCGATCCACAACCACCAAAATAGTTCCACTCTTCTGAGACATCCCCATGAGACCTACCACAATGTCCATGGTTACATGGAGGAACCTTCCAGTTTAGGGAATGAAATTAATGTTCCAACTCTTCTATCATACACATAGTTTCCACAACACAATTTCTATCATACATGTTCTCATCATCATCTTTAGTACAATCAAAATGAGAATTCCCACCATCAACCACTCAGGGGCCTCATACCGCCTACCCCTAATCTTTATCAAATGTGTAGACACTATTGATACTGATTTGAGGTTCATATTCCCTTGGACAACATAAACCAAAACATCCATATAATCCAGTAATGTCATCATATTCACTCGGAAAAATACTCATGGACCGCCTATGTCTATGTTTTCCAACTCAAACCATGAGAAAAACATTTTCCATCCCCTTAGGTATATCCTAGCTCAAAATCAGATGAATTCATATACTCAACCTATCTCAACATCCAAATATTTAAATCTCATTGTGAAAATATATACAATATTATCTAGGGATTAGTATATATTGTAATCATTTCACCCGACCGATAATGCAGCCAATACTTCAAATAGTTAATAGTTGTAGCTAACTCTAGGTCATGTGTTGGGAAATTCTATTCATGCGGACACAACATCCATGGTCCGTATTCAACGAATCAATCCCCCAAATCAATATATCCACACGTTATATCTATAAAGAATCAAAAAAATATACTATACTCCTCAACTGGATGGAGAAGGATCAAGATTGGAGCAGTAGTAAAGAACTCATTCAACACCTAGAAATCATTCTCGCAATATATATACTATTAATATTTTATTCTCCTATTGGTTTAGCCTTGAAGTAGTGTTTCCAATTAGGATTAATCCCATATGAACCCTTGATAATATCCTTACATACCTAGAAATCTATAGACATTAAAGAAATTCATGAGATGATCCCAAGAAACAACTAACTTCACTTTCTCAAGGTCCACTAACACACCTTCCTATTAGATGATGTGACCCAACCAATGTACCCAATCAACCTATTATGGGAACTTAAATATATTTTAATACAGTAGATTCTCACATAGTTCATTCAAGGTGATGTTAAGATGTTGATAATAATCATCATGATTGTCAGATTACAACAATATTTATTCCACAAAACAATCACAAACTGATCTTGGTATGGATAAAAGAATAGGTTAATCAAGGCCATAAATATTGTCAGAGAATTTTTTGGCCCAAATGACATCACAAAGAACTCATAATAGCTATACATGATTTTGAATGTTTTCCATAGTATATTAGATGGTTTAAATCTCAACTAATTATACCCTGATCTCATGTAAATTTTAGAGAACACACATAATAATATTAACTTTTAAAAGAGATCATCGATACATAGAAGAGGGTATTGGTTCTTCACTATAATCTAGTTTGACTTCTTATAGTCAACACATAAACACAAAATGTGATATACCCCAGGCAATGTACATGGATAGATAAATCCATTACCCATAAACTCTTCTAGTTGATTCGTAATCCCATGAAGATAAAATAGTTCCATTCAATATGGTGGAATTGAAACTGTCTCATCTCCAAGCATGATCTGGATCATAAACTCAACATCCCTCTTATGTGGAATCCCTAATAAGTCCCCAAGAAATTCGTTCTGATAATTATCCACAATGGGTGGAATGGAGTCCTACTTCAAACAACCGTCATATAGTAATAGACTTGTAACCTGAGCAGTGATCTCCCCTGGTTGTTTCGGAATTATCAATGCATTACCTACCTAGAAATACCACTCTCCATTTTGAATATAATTGTGAACCTCAGGATATATAAATTTCACTTACCTATGGTAAAAATCTATGTGTGAAATAATGATAATAACTAATCGAATAAAACTTATGTCAAAGATGAGTTATAAATAATGAAAATATCCCATAAGAAATGGTACTCCCCAAACCCAAGAGAACACCCCTTGCATAAATTGATGTCTCTTGATCATATCCCAATGGTGAATTGATTTTTAAAACCTACATCATAAATTCCGTTGTTAGAATCATCACATTCACATGTTGTACTAATATATAAGAATGAGAGGTGCCAATATCAAATATAGAACCAGAAAAAATAGAAGCTACAATAATTGTAAATATAACTGTTGATGGTCCTCTCTCACTATCCATAAGGGTAGGAAGAAAAAAATTCTACTATCCTAACCCACATCCTTGATATGAAGTCTGATTCCACTAAGCTTCACCACTCTACTAATATGGGACTTTTACTAGAAGCACCACATCCACTCCCTCGACTACCAAAACTACTAAAACTCAAACTGGTAGAATGGTATGGTGTAGAATACCCCATCCCAAACTCTAGTTCTACCTAGCTCCTCCATCATTACCCATCTGTCATGGGTTCCTATAGATTCATAGTAGATGTCCCATATTTCTGGAAGATTGGAACCCTACTTGTGGTCAGGGACACTCCATATGAATGTGGCATGACCTACCATACTTGAGGTAGAGCACATTAGTTATTTATTGAGTGACTAAACCATCCTCCATAACTCTATTATTTGTATCTCCCTAGTTTACATTCTCAATGTGATACATCTTACTCTCATATTACATACCATATAGTCATCTATAAGATACCACATGTGTACCACTAGAATCCTCTTTTAGATTTCCTTCAAATATGAGAGCCTGATTCACCACTTATGAAAGAAAAAATTAGCTTAACGATGTTCACTTTGGACATATTATCACATTTAATCCAATTCGGAGAAAAAATTCTGCAATATTCCAATCTCATACTAATACATGAATAGAGAATGAAAAATCAGTAAAGTTCCATCCAGAGTACATCATAGACATTCTCTCATGAGTCAACCTCATAAACTCAAATTCCCTTCTCTACCTAAGTGTCTTATGGTAAAATATCTCCAATAACATCTATTAAAATTCCATCAAGTCCTTTTATTATAGATATCCATCATGTGTTTGGATGTAACACTAACTCTTCACCCGACCATATAAAATATAAGAAGCTAGTTTGACTTTCTTATTTGTAGGGGTCACTTGTTGGTCATGGTTTATCAGGATAGAATAAATACAAAACAAAAATACATCAGGTCTAACCTCTCTAGTGAAAATATGAGAGTTCTATAACTAGAACGCCCATTTCATCTATGGAATACTCTTCACAATACTTCCTGAGTAACTTTCTAAGATCTGCATACACTGAGAAAAATTCTCATGGAACTGGTCTTTGGATCCCCCCTTGGAATAATTAAAGCCTCTATTTCAATTATTATAGGATCATTCTTATATATTTATTTCTCCTATCCATTCTAAAATTATCATTATAGGGGAATATTTATACAATTACAAACACATGTAATTGGAAAAATTAAACAACATTAACACATTTAACTAGTGGGAATCACATAAATCCCAAAAATGTTATTCCCAAAAAACTGTTAATCATAAAAACTAAGGCACTATCACTATCATTTTCCATCCCTCATCTAGATCATGGCTCACATAGGGTAAAAAAATTACATTTCACGATTACCATTAGAAAACAATTTATCCATTCCAAATTATCAAATTTTTTATTATTTAAAATTTTGAATTTCATATTATGCAATGTTATCATTTAAATTACACTAACAAAAAAATAATTTCCATTTTATACAGTTCACCCTAAACATAATTTTCGTTCAATTCCTAAAAATGGTTCATATATAAAAAATTATTGATTTTCTTCAATGATGCATGCTTCAAAAACTCCCATTCCATTATGTCCCATGAGGAATAAATCTCAAAAAACAAAAATAGCACATTGAAAGTGCATCACTCAAGGTGAAATAATATGCAATTCAAAAAAAATTCAATAAATTCAATCCCACCTTGGGTACATGTATTTACCAATATACATGGGTTAGCTACACACATACATAATATCTTAACAATGGCATGAATTAACCTAATCTATTGTATACCATTCCAATATTGTAATGAAAAAGAAATAAAAATTAAAAAGATCTCTTATAAAAATTTGTAACATCCAAAACTGTGTGTCACATATGGTGCCCCAATGTAGTTCACTATGTGACCTTAGTCACATCTCCTAGTATTCTAGATATTTTAGACTAACAGTGAGGGTCAACTATAGAAAATGGGGAGACTATACTATATTTATAAAAAATTGAAAATAATTAAACAATATCCAAATGATATAAAAAATATATAGATTCACACCATAAGAAAAAACATACTAGTACCACATAATGAACCAAGAAAGGAAACAATATCCAAAACTAATGTGATTGATATGTCATGCAATAATAATTTTCAACAACAAAAATGAAAAAACCAAAAATAAAGACACTAAAACTCAAAGAGGGTCACAACACAATGTATGGTTCCCTCATACATTCTCCATCCCAACATATCCATATATCATATTGATCTTTCCCATTTCATTTCTTATAATCATGAAGTATAATTAGGTACCGATCATTTATCCTAACAAGGATGTGAGCACAACATAGTAGGCCACCACAAACAACGTCTAAAGAATTATATAGTCTATAATAGTGTATTTAATTGTATAAAGAATAAATTAAGAAATAAAAATATAAAGTTATCACAGTTCATTATTCTTTAATAAACCACATAAATTACCCAGGTTCATAATGAAACCTGAACCATCAATAAATTCTTCAACCCTTGCCAAAATATGAACCACATCACATAAGAAAACTATATTAATTATAACATTGCTTCCTGTATCTATTTAACCTCTATCCATATCACAGTTTCTCAGAACCATGGTCTAATTCACTCATTTTTTGGCCAAGAACTCATTGTCCATCACCCCATGGTATTTTGAAGGATCTGTTCTAATCCCACACCCCTTTTACCAGTTAATCACATACAGTATTTTGAAGCATCATTCCATGTACCACACATGTATTTCAATAAATAACATATGGGATTTTGAAACATCATCCCACATCCACACTCATATATCAATCACTAAAATATTTCATCAATGGAACATCTATCACATTTAATAAGGTTACCTTCATTAATCCTCTTATCAACATTTCACATCATCGTATACCATTTCAATTATCCATTCAATCATAGTTTTTTAGTTTAATAACATGGAATAATATGAATAAGTCACTATTAAACCAACAATAATCATTTATAAATATAAACCATTAACGATTCTAGATTAATTAAACCATCCCTTAGTTCCAATTATCAATCAATTCCAAATCCTATCAATTATCCAATTACACAGTCCCATGAATTGACCAATTTCATTTTCCCTATATTCCATCAATTTCATAATAATACCAATCCATGAATCAATTATCCAATTAACTAATCCAAATCAAGATGATATTGGAAAATTGGAAAATTAATATTTTACAATTAGATACACAAAATTATAATCATGACTATGGGAGTTTTAATTTATTCCACCTACCTCGAGATCATTGACAATCATTCACTTGACTATAAATCCCCAAATTAAAGTTGAATGATCCATTGTGCAATGAAGAATGAGATCTAGAACCAAAAAATATATCCAATATTAAATGTAATTATATATATCATTCCATTGATCTAAATCATATCCAACGGGATAAACTATAGTTATTTTTAAAAGAGAGATGGTAGAATGTGAAAACCACATGTAAAGGGATTTCTTACTGGGAGATGTGAATATTTTTCAATTAGGTTATTAATTCTTCAAGAACGGAGATCATAAGGACTTAGAATCCATTCGAGAGCCTATTAAATCAAAGTAAAACATTTTTGGTTGAGTAGGGATGATAAAGGGTGAAATCAATGGGGTTCAAAATTTTAAAATAATTTTATCGAGAATTAAAAAACCCATGTATATTTTCTTGGGATGGGGTCCACTATTTTCCAAACCGCATGCACAGTTTCCCCAGACAGGGTTCATAATTTTCCAAACCATGTGACCTAATTGTGTTTATCATCTTTATGTTGCATAATTTTAATAATAGGGAACATATTTTAAAAACCTTTGTTCCAACTATTCAATTCCCCTCTGTTTGGTAGTGCACAGTTTGCTGGGGCAGGGCAGATAGATTAGGAAAACCTCGTACCAAATGTGCACTTCCCATAACAATTCTCACATGTCCAAACATACCTAGTTTCATCAAAATCATCCCCATAGATAACTCCATCCATGTTATGGTAAAAAGGGAATTGTGTACCTATATATTCGAATTATACATCTCCAAAAAATTCAGGATCTTACATTTACTGTCTTGGAATGTAACGTTTTTTAAAATTAATAAGAATAAGAAATTCAACATAATTTTAATCATTCATTATATTACTCATATAGGATTTGATAATATTGAAAATTAATATTATTACATGGTACATTGGATTTAAAATATATTATCCAATATATCAGAAAGGGTAGGAATAATATGAATGAAGAAGAAACATAAACTAGCCTAAGATAAGGGATGAATATAAAAATCACTATTATATCATATGTAAAGGTTCATAATAATATGATTGATACCTGAAATGTATCATATGATTAATAAAAAAACATCATTAGTTGTTGGTCATTGAAAATTCATTAAAACATAATGAACTAATATCACTATATCATGTTTGTTCATAACATTATAAAAAAATAAAACAATATCATTTATATTTATAATGATATTATGAAATATAAATTATTACTGAATGAATAGGAGCGACACATAACTTTATTATTATCCATCGCATCATAATTTATTCAAAATCACATGTTCCAGTTTAAAATAAAACATGAATGATGTGAATCCTTATTTAAATACCATGTATTATAATTATTTCACAAAGAATATTTCAAGGAATTGACTTGTTGATACAAAATATATGAAAGAAATCTATTATTGTTGACTTAAAATGGTAGAATCAGTATGAAAACGACTATAGGTCATGTAGAGTATACTAAAATTTATAATAAAAATCAATGAGAGGTTTTAAAAATAATGACCTTAAAAGAGTGTCTTGAGGTGGATAACAATCCATCCAAATGTGATAAAGGTTCCCATATTCTTAGAAGAGTGACAAGAAAATTATTTAATGTACATTTACAATGTATTAAAAAATTATAGTAAAAATATTAAGTAAATAGAAAATGAAATTTTATAAACCTATAATAATAAAAAAGTTTTTGAGAGTACCCTTACCTTAGGAAATGTTTTGTTTCATAATATGTACACATCATGTATGACCACGTTTTGGGTATTAAAAATTTTATATTCATGGATATTTCATTAATTTAGTTATACATAGTCAACAATAATTATAAAAAATTATTTAATAAATTTTAATTAATGATAAAGTGGTTTCTCTTTATGTTCTAATTATTACCTTTTTCGTTTCAATACTTAGTTTTTTATTTTTTTTATTTATTCTTTTTTACACATTGGATGTAATTTATATCTTTTAAATAAGTAATAATACCTTGGTGTTGATAAGATTTAAATATGTGTTTTTGTGTATATATAAATTTTAGTTCCATTTCCATGTTAAATTGTAAATAGATTTAAGGTTGGATTTTGAAGATCAATTTTCGATATATTTTAATATAATTGGAATATTACCTGAAAACCTTGTATTAATATGTGATTATTGACATGTTTTTAATAATCTAAATCAATACATATTTTAGTATATAAAGGGAACTATTTTAAAGAATTTTAGATGTGTTTTAGTGATATTTGGAGAGGGCCTAAAGTCATTAAAAGATTTTTTTAATTAATTTTCATAAATTATAGAATTTGATTGTTATATTTAGACTTAAAAAAATGAATGATGTCATATAACATTGATAATTTGATAATAATTAATAATAATCTATGTATAAATGATTCTGGATCTCCATTTTATTCATCTTACCAAAGGATGAGTCATTCTTAACCAATATTTAAAACTAATAAATGATTTTTCTACATATGAGTAACAGTAAATATTAATATGAATCATTATTGTTTTCAAATTATTAATTCACTCATACTATGTTTTATATATGTCTGACTTGGAAATAATGTATGTTTTATCTAAGAGTTCTACATATTTATTCTGAGCTACGTGTGTTTCATGTGACCCTAGGTATGATTCATATGGATTACATATAAGATTCATTATAGACATTTTATAGTTTAGTTATTTTGGTTTTATAAAATTATTGAGGGCTTCCAAGAATAATATAAAATGAATTTCAATAGAAAACTATGATGAAAATATATGGAAAATTTAAAATAAGTATAATGTATAAATGGGAATTAAATAGAATTATGATTTAAAAATGATCATCATTGATTAAACATCATGATTAAATATAGGTCATTATTCAAGATATGAAAAATGAAACAACATCACTGGAGGAATTTGATATTGTTGGGATGCATTCAATATAAAAAACAGAAGTTCAACATACTAGATGAGCATGCTTCCATGTATATGGAGTTCCTAATAAGAGTAAAGGCATTGTATTACAGGGAGATTTAAATATAAATAAAAATTAAATTTTAAATGGATAAAATCATGGATATCTTGGTAAGACTTGACCAGAAGTATGAAATGAGAATATAGTGTTTATGATGGAGCATATTTTAAAATAAAAATAATATTGAGATATATACTTTGTCCTAAATAGAAGATTATGTAGGATTCTCTAGAAACCAAAATATCCTTATAATAATGCACATAGCAAGGAAGACATGATCTAGAAGAAAAATATAATAATTTTTTTCAATAGTGTAATGCACTGTTATCATGATTTATGGAGTTCCCATAAATTATTATTTGAGAATAATATTCACATTGTATTCTACGAATATATATTATGGTAATGACTGGAAAAAAAATAATAAGTTACATATTATATAAGTGATAAGAAATATAACACATGATTGTATCAAAAAAATGTAAAGATGATATGATACAGATGCCAGAGAGACATATAGGGAGAAGAATAAATGTTGAACCTGAGTTTTAAAGAATATAGTGTAGATCAAGTTCCCCTAAAATCTGGGATAAGGTTTGAGATTGGTAGAACTATTCATGTGGTTTTCAAATTTCACGAACATCCACATTGTAAGAGAAATGTATTTAATCCATTAGGTCATCATTATATTAGAGAACATTGATTTGGGTTTCTAACAAGTCTTATGAATATAGATTTGTGATTGAGTTGTATGACCATTCATATAGGGAAGAGAAATATAGTATGCATTTTTTCGGATCAGAATACGGAGGTCTATGGGGTAACATATGTGGTAAAAAATGTTTAATAAATGATTTGGGTTTCTAAAAAATCATGTACTGGAGTCGGCCTTTAATTTGAAAACATTTAAATCCTCTTCTTCCATTTACAAATACCATATCTCTAATCATCCCTATATGTGTGAGATAAGTATATGAACAAAGATAAAGACCTTAGCCAACCATTTTTTAACACCCTAATATTTTTTATATATATTTTTTCAAATAAATATAATTTTGTCAATATTTTTTTACAAGTAACATTGAGTTTTCCATGTATTACACACAACCTAGAGTTTATGCAAAACATGTCTTTTTTTTATAAATTTAATTATTTCATAATTATCACCTATCCATTGGATAGAATGGTAAAAATAGTATTAACTAAATTATAAATATTTATGGTTTAAAAATATATAAAATAAATTTTTTTGTGACCAATGAATTAAAAATGAAAATAAAAATACGATTACAAAATAAAGAAAATATTCCTCAAAAAATATTTTTATTCCAAGGAGATGTTTTATAAAAAAAATTAAAAAATGAATTTTGATAAATAAATTTAATGAAATTTATATATAATCGATTAAATCAAATATTTTAGTATTCATATTATCTGTTTTCTAGAAAAGTGATTAGTATAAATCCTATTTTATGAATAAAACTATATTTTTCTAAAAAATATATTTGTTACCTTTTTTGAAAAATTAATTTAAAATTAATTTTATATAATTTTAGAAACAATATTTGAAAAAATAAGCTCAATTTTTTAAATAATTATTTCAATTTTATATTTTGGTGAATTATTTATAAATTTCTAAAAAGATTATTTTTTTATGAACAGTTAAAATACATAATTTCAATAGAAAATTATCGTTTCGATTAAATTATTTATAAAATTAAATTATTTTTTAAATTGGGTTAAAATTTAAAAATATATGATATAAATGTTTTTATCCAAATTAGTTCATTTAAATCAGTTTAATTTCAATTTTTATATAAAAACATTGATAACTTTTGAACATTTTCTCTTTGAAAACCCCTCTTTCTCATTATGTTGATGGGATTAAAATTAAATTAAAATTTCTTAATAATGTGAATTTAACTGGGAAAATTGACTCAATATTTGGATTAATGATAATTTATATTATATAATAATTAGAAATTAATTTTTTACCACAATGAATAGTAATAATACTAAATATTATTTTCCATTGTTATGGTAAAACTGGGTTTAGTGTAGATGTTAAACAAAAACTATAAGTTTATAATGGTTTAAAAAAATTCTAGAATAATTTAATGGTAATATTTAGACCCTGAAATGTTTAATACATGAAAAGATTCTATTTTGGAGACTTTTTGTATGTGAAAAATGTGGGTAGAATGTTTTTTTTTCAAAATTAAAAGTGTGATACTCACCTTACTTGTACAAGGCTACCCATATCCTCTATTATTTACACCATAAACCCCATTTTGTTTTAGACAATACCTTATAAAATAACTTCTAAATTCCCCTAATATCATTCCATAATACTTATAATGGTAATAAATACAACATAGGATGATTTTGGTGAAAACATAAATAGGATACTCGAAAAATAACAAAAATCCTTCAACAATCATTTTTTATTTTATTTTTTCAACCACATACTTCAATTATTATTAATCCATTATAATGTAAAAATATCAGCATAATCCATATAATTATATGGTTTTATGTTATGTTAATTACATATAACCATACCCAATTCCATTAAATATGTTATGAAATCATCATTCTTGTAAATGGTGGACTATCTCCTCGCAAATCGATGTCATCCATTTTTCCATTACCATCGCCCACAGTTGGGTATGATGATGGATATAGAGCATATATATGACAATTATAACATAAATATTTATATTTATACATTATACTATATATAAATTATTATGTTTCATCTCATAGGTGATGTGATATCATCTCATGGGAGTACAACTAACTACCGCCTCATGAAGCAATATGATTCATTTTACACTATCTCGTTAAATTGATGTTAATAAGGACACATTTAATGAATATTTTTTATACAAATGACCTAAATATTTTACTAATGAAATATTTATCACTTTGAAAAGATAATATATCATTTTATTTCTTACCATTTCACTTATTGAAGGATGATAACATTGTCCACGTATGTGTGGAATGCCTCCCTCATGAAGCGATGTGACTATCTTTTCATCACTACATTAAATGGAAGATATGAATAATTATATTTATAGAAATATTATTTTGTTTATGATATCTTTATAATTATATAAATTTACTATATTTTTTACCTCAAATCCACAATGATTGTTTAAAAATGGAAAAGTTATTAATGCGTACGCACGACATACTGTCTCCATGATCGTAACATACTTAATTTCTCAAAACAATATTTAAGTATTAGTATTAAAATTATAAATGAATTATAAATATTATAATTATTTCATGATTAATAATTTTTGGAATATATAACCATGATCATGGTAATAAGACTGAAAATAACAAGTCAAAACATATATGAAAAAAAAAATCGATTATTACCGAAAATATGATTTTAACAAGGAATTGATAATAAATGAGTAATAAATGGAAATAAATAGATAATATGTGATATTATATATATAATTATTGTTCTATAATTTATGTATAATATATATATTTATTATACATGAGGTTCGAATGTCTGTGAAGGAAGTCGATATAAACAGTAAGAAATTTCTATTCTTTATTTAATTTCAGGAAGACATTTAAAAATTCACCAATAATTTATTTGATGTGTTGTATATACTAAATTTTTTAAATCATATATCATTAATATATTCCTTTTCATTATATTAAAATTTTCATTTGATGTTATTCATTATTGGGGATAACACTATGGGAAAAATGGCTATTTGCGACGGGAAATAGTCCCGTTAGAAACTTATTTGCGACGGGTTAGATGATCCCGTCGCAAAAGGACTGGTGCGGTTACGCGCCAAATCGCGGGAAAGTAATTTGCGACGGGCGGTGACCGCCCGTCGCAAATAAGCGGCGGCGGTAAAAGCTATTTGCGACGGTAATATACCACTGTCGCAAATAGTATGTCGGCAGATTATTATTTGCGACGGGACCCGTCGCAAATAACTATTTAACCGTTGACCGTAATAAATGATGGCTAAGGCATTTGCGACGGGTACCGTCGCAAATAATATTATTTGCGACGAGATACCCGTCGCAAATGGACCGGTCGCAAATAATCTAACCTATAAATACCCCCATCTGTTTTTTTCAATTCATTCTGAAACTCCATCTTCTCCTTCTCTCAAAATTCTATTTCTAGAGTTCAGCGTTTCTTATGTTTAATTTTTTTCTCCAGAGTTGATATTGAAGTTTTCAAGAACGATCAGAGATCGACCTCAGATCAATTTTAAAGGTATTTATGTTCATTTTAATTTAATATTTATTTTAAATTTTTTATTAGTTTCAATTATTCTTAATTAGTTGTAATTTAATTATGTTTTTTGTTTTGTTACTTAATAAATTTATATTATTAGTATTGTTCATAGTTAATGGTAATTAGGAATAATTAGTAATAATTTTCAATAATTAAGAATAAATGCTAATAATTAGTAATAAATACCAATAATTAGGAATAATTACATTATTACATTATTAGTATATTTTATTATTAATATTAAAATAATATAATTTTTTATATTATATAAAATTCTCCTTTCATCTGTGTGTTTTCTGTCTCCGCATTTAATATTTGTATGTGGAGACAGAAAACACACAGATGAAAGGAGAATTGTATATAATATAGAAAATTATATTATTTTAATATTAATAATAAAATATACTAATAATGTTATTATTCCTAATTATTGGTAATTATATGAATAATTACCAATAATTAGCAACAATTAGGAATAATTAGTAATAATTAGTAATAATTACCAATAATTAGTAATAATTAGTAATAATTATCAATAATTACAATAATTAGTCATAATTAGTAATAATTAGTAATAATTACTAATAATTACCACTAATTGGTAATAATTAGGAATAATTACCGATAATTAGTAATAATTAGTAATAATTAGTAATAATTAGTAATAATTAGTAATAATTAGTAATAATTAGGAATAATTAGTAATAATTACCAATAATTATCACTAATTACCGATAATTACCAATAATTAGGAATAATTACCATTAATTAGGAATAATTACCAATAATTAGTAATAATTAGTAATAATTAGGAATAATTACCAATAATTAGTAATAATTAGTAATAATTACCAATAATTAGTAATAATTAGTAATAATTAGTAATAATTAGTAATAATTACCAATAATTCGTAATAATTAATAATAATTAGTAATAATTACCAATAATTAGTAATAATTAGTAATAATTAGTAATAATTAGTAATAATTAGTAATAATTACCAATAATTAGTAATAATTAGTAATAATTAGTAATAATTACCAATAATTAGTAATAATTACCAATAATTAGTAATAATTACCAATAATTAGGAATAATTACCAATAATTGGTAATAATTAGTAATAATTATGAATAATTACCAATAATTAGTAATAATTAACAATAATTAGTAATAATTAGTAATAATTAGTAATGATTACCAATAATTACCAATAATTACCGATAATTACCAATAATTAGGAATAATTACCAATAATTAGTAGTAATTAGAAATAATTACCAATAATTAGTAATAATTACGAATAATTACCAATAATTACCAATAATTACCAATAATTACCGATAATTAGTAATAATTAGGAATAATTAGGAATAATTAAAAATAATTAGTAATAATTAGTAATAATTACCAATAATTAGTAATAATTAGTAATAATTACCAATAATTACCAATAATTAACAATAATTACCGATAATTACCTATAATTAGGAATAATTACCAATAATTAGGAATAATTACCAATAATTACTAATAATTACCAATAATTAGTAATAATTACCAATAATTAGTAATAATTACCAATAATTACCAGTAATTACAAATAATTAGTAATAATTAGTAATAATTAGGAATAATTACCAATAATTAGTAATAATTAGTAATAATTTGGAATAATTACCAATAATTAGTAATAATTAACAATAATTAGTAATAATTTGTAATAATTAGTAATAATTACCAATAATTACCAATAATTACCGATAATTACCAATAATTAGGAATAATTACCAATAATTAGTAATAATTAGTAATAATTACCAATAATTACCAATAATTACCAATAATTACCAATAATTACCAATAATTATCGATAATTAGAAATAATTAGTAATAATTAGGAATAATTACCAATAATTAGTAATAATTAGTAATAATTACCAATAATTAGTAATAATTAGTAATAATTACCGATAATTACAAATAATTAACAATAATTACTGATAATTACCTATAATTAGGAATAATTACCAATAATTAGGAATAATTACCAATAATTACCAATAATTTGTAATAATTACCAATAATTAGTAATAATTACCAATAATTACCAAGAATTACTAATAATTAGTAATAATTACCGATAATTAGGAATAATTACCATTAATAAGTAATAATTACCAATAATTAGTAACAATTACCAATAATTAGTAATAATTACCAATAATTACAAATAATTACCGATAATTACCAATAATTAGGAATAATTACCAATAATTAGGAATAATTACAAATAATTAAGAATAATTACCAATAATTACCAATAATTAGTAATAATTACCAATAATTAGTAATAATTACCAATAATTACCGATAATTAGTAATAATTAGTAATAATTAGGTATAATTACCAACAATTAGTAATAATTACCAATAATTAGAAATAATTACCAATAATTACCGATAATTACCAATAATTAGGAATAATTACCAATAATTACCAATAATTAGGAATAATTACCAATAATTAGTAATAATACGTAATAATTAAGAATAATTACCAATAATTAGTAATAATTAGGAATAATTACCAATAATTAGTAATAATTAGTAATAATTAGTAATAATTACCAATAATTAGTAATAATTAGTAATAATTAGTAATAATTACCAATAATTAGTAATAATTAGTAATAATTAGTAATAATTAGTAATAATTACCAATAATTAGTAATAATTACCAATAATTAGTAATAATTACCAATAATTAGGAATAATTACCAATAATTATCAATAATTACCGTTAATTAGTAATAATTATTAATAATTAGGAATAATTACCAATAATTAGTAATAATTAGTAATAATTACTAATAATTAGTAATAATTACCAATAATTAGTAATAATTACCAATAATTAGTAATAATTAGTAATAATTAGTAATAATTACCAATGATTAGTAATAATTACCAATAATTAGTAATAATTACCAATAATTACCAATAATTACCGATAATTACCATTAATTAGGAATAATTACCAATAATTAGGAATAATTACCAATAATTAGGAATAATTACGAATAATATTAGTACTATAAAAATAATAAAAAATTTATATAATATTAAAATTATCAATATTTGTAATAGGTTTTGCTTTATTATCAACATATTCAATTCTTAAAGGGTCAATTTTTAGGCCTATCTCAATAAAATGTTTGTGTTAGTCGTGTATGATGTAAACACTATAATTATCCTTGCTTGAGTGTTTTTTCTAAAAAATTATTAAAAACCAGTAATGCTTTTATATTTTATAGAAAAATATGGAACAACGAGGTCGTCAACAATCATTATTAGGTGACCGCATATGAATAAATCAACGTAGAAATCCAAACGGTTTTGGTTTAAATCCAGTATATGTAGAGGGTGTGGAGACTTTTTTATTATTTGTGGCATCAAATCCAGAATTTGTTTCAGAAGGAAAATAAAATGCCCTTGTACAAAATGTGCATTGAGAACGTTTGACACGTTTGAAAAAGTGGGGGACATCTCTTGCGTTTTGGTTTTCAACCAGATTATGTTTTTTGGTATCAACACGGTGAACGCAGTTCCAGAGCAGGTGATACCAACATGATTCTGGATCCATCCTGGTTTCAAGATTTAGTACATGATGTTGCAGGTTCATCTGTTCAACATACAGAAACTCCGGCTGATATAGCTTCAAATCCTAAGTTGGCACCATCTGAATTTTATGAGTTGTTGAGGTCTGCTGAGGATGCATTATATCCTGGCTGCATGATGAGAAAATTAGAAGCAATTGCAAAATTTATGTCTATCAAATCAGATAATGGAATGTCAAACACCTGTTTTGACCAGATATTTTCTTTGCTTAAAACACTGTTACCCGAAGGAAATGTTTTTCGTACAAATTACTATGAGAGTAAGAGGCTGGTTCGAAATTTGGGACTTACTTGTCAGAGGATTCATGCATGTTCAAATGACTGCATTTTGTATTCTGGGGAAAATGAGTCGTTGGATTGTTGTCCCACATGTGGGAAACTAAGATATAAAGAAGGACAACATGGGAAGTCTGGTTTGATTCCTGTAAAACAGTTGAGATATTTTCCGCTTACATTCAGACTTTAGCGTTTATTCATGTCTAAGAATACAGCGACAATGATGTCATGGCATAAAGAGAATATTTCAACCGATAAAAGCTTGAATCATCCAGCTGATGGTGATTCATGGAAACATTTTTGATAGAGTGCATCCATCCTTTGCTTTATAAGCTAGAAATGTTTGACTGGGCCTTTCCACTGATGGTTTCTGTCCGTTCGGATCTTATGGTAGTCAATATTCATGTTGGCCTGTTTTTTTAACTCCGTACAATTTACCTCCATGGATGTTGATGAAGGAGCCATATTTCTTTTTGACTTTACTAATTCCAGGACATTTGAAGAGAAATATTGATGTTTATTTGAAACCATTGATTGATGAATTAAGTTTATTGTGGAGTACTGGTGTCAGTACATATGATGTTGCAACGAAACAGAATTTCATACTGAGAGCAGCATTGATGTGGACAATTAGTGACTTCCTGACTTATGGGATGTTATCTGGCTGGAGTACACATGGTCAGAAATCATGTCCTTACTGTATGTGAGAGAATAAAGCATTTATTCTCATTCATAGAAATAAACCTTGTTATTTTGACTGTCATCGCAGATTTCTTCCCGCTGATCATCCTTTTCGCAGAAACAGATCTCATTTCAGAAAAGGAACAGTTGAAAGGGATGGACCTCCAAAAATGCTATCAGGTTTGGAGTTAAAATCAGTTGTATTTTCATTGCCTCCCATCACTTTTGGTCCCACAATATACCAACAGAAAATTTATGGTTTTGGGAAAGAACACAATTGGATTAAATGTAGCATATTTTTGGATTTTCCATATTGGTCTGATTTGTTGCTCTGACACATGTTAGATGTCATGAACATTGAGAAGAACTATTTTGATTATTTGTTTCATACAATTTTGGATACGTCAGGAAAGAGAAAAGACAATGTAAATGCACGTTTAGATCTTGCCCAAATTTGCAGGCGTCCAGAACTGGAACTGTTTGAGAATGTCAGAACAGAAAGGTTACTGAAACCAAAAGCAGCTTATACACTATCTAAAAAAACAGTTTATTATTTTGTCAGTGGATTGCAGATTTGAGATTTCCAGATGGCTGTTCTTCTAATTTGGGTAGATGTGTAAAGAGTGGTCATATTACTGGATTAAAAAGTCATGATTGTCATGTTATAATGGAAAGACTTCTATCCATTGGATTAAGAGGTCTATTGAATTCTGTGATTTGGGATTCCATAACAGACATGTCTCATTTTTTTCGGGAAATTTGTGTGGCTACAGTAGATTATGATGCTCTATGCAAACTTGAAGAAGATATTGTTGTAATTATATGTAAACTGGAAAAAATATTTCAGCCGTCTTTCTACGACTCAATGGAACATTTGATGTTACATTTTCTATATGAAGCCAAATGTGGTGGTCCAGTACAATTTCTATGGATGTACCCATTTGAAAGATGCATGAAAAAATTGAAAAGAAAATTACTTAATAAAGCATCTGTTGAAGGATCTATTGCAGAAGCTTATTTGTAAGAGGAAATATCTTTTTTCTGCTCCCATTATTTTGAATCTGAGTATCCTTCATAACACAACTGAATGGGACGGAACGATAGGAATATTTATGAAATCGACAATAAATTATCTATTTTCAACCAGCCAGAGCTTGGTTTTGGTGGAGTTTATGAACGATGGCTTTCGGATGATGAACATCACAGAGCTCATATGTATGTTCTGCTCAACTGTGAAGAGATGAAATCAGTTGTACTGTAAGTGTTTATATCACATATTCTATCATTTATGTTACAATAAATAACTTTGTTTTTTGTAGTTTTTATGATAATCATATCAAGAAACAAATTCCACAATTACAGCAGCTGCTCTCGAAGAACGCCGACTGAAAAATTTCTCTTAGTGGTTTCAAAAACTGGTAACACAAACTCTTTATCTTTTAGAAACTCATTCAATGTATAGTTTACTATATTGATAATTATTTCACAACTTTTGAGGTGTCTCGACATGCTAATAAAATTGGAAAACGGATATATATATTGAGTAACCCACCTTCCAAATTTGGTAAAACTTATAATGCATATGTGGTGAATGGATTTCGATATCACACACATGCTTATGGGGAATCGAAAAAAACAATGAACAGTGGAGTTAGATTGAGAGGATATCATCATCGAGAAAATGAAGTTGACTTTTATGGCATACTTGATGAAATCATTGAACTCTGTTATCATGGACAACATTACATAACCATGTTCAAATATTGGTGGTTGGATACAGAGAGGGCAGTGCATGTTCATCCGACTCATGGAATCATCGATATTAAATGTAAAAGTGTTCTCACAGTAAATGAACCATTATTATTGGCTCAACAGGAACATCAAGTTTATTTAGCAATGTACAGTGCTACATCAAGAGACTTGACTGATTGGTGGAGTGGAATAAAAATCAAAATTCGAGACAATCAGTTTAGTCAAAGTGAATGTGCTTTCACTGATGTGAAAAGAATTGAAGTTTTTCAAGAGAGTCATCAAAATCAATCTTTTTTACAAAGAGACATGAGTATCGATGACGACACCCCACATTTAAGAGTCGGTGATGACGATGATGTTAATGATGTCACATATGAATTTGAAATGGTAAGAGATGAAGCAACTGGAACTCGAATGGATATTGATGATGTTGAGGAGGAATATGAAGATGACATTGACATATATGAAGATGATGATGAAGATGAAAAATGATAGAATTCCATGGTAGTTATATACAATCATAATATATATATATATATATATATTAGTAATTATCAATTATTTGCTAACAACATTAACATTTTCTGTTTCAGATGGACGACGAGACATTTCGTGAGTTGGCGGATGCTGACATGCATTTCGATGCGGATGAGTTGCTGGCAGATGACCCTCAGCCTGCAGGCGCTCCAGGTAGTACGCGGAGGGGGCACGGTCTTGCACGATTGATGATTCCTGACCCCGTCCCCAAGCGACGTCCACGTCTTGGGTTTGATCCACGCACATGGATGTGTGATAACCTATGTGATAATATGTGGATTTGACTAAGATTTCATTAATCTATTCACATAATAAATGTATATTATTTTTACAGTTTTCCGCATATAGTAGTCGGACAGGGCAGTGCTATTTTGTGAAAATATTTCTCTCAGCCGTGGACCACATGGGAGCAGATTCCCATTGATGTGAAGCAGGCCATGTTCGGCCATTGGTTGGTACGTACGTAAATAAATAATTATTATTCTGAAAATTATTTCATTTCTAACTTGATATTTTGATTTATTTGTAGGGTTTATGGTATCCGATCGAGGATACCATTCTTGACGCCATCCACAAGGCATGGGAGGTGGCCATGCGTGATCGCTTGCGTCAATTTTTGCACAATTTAAGAAAAGCTGCCATGAAGAAAGCAGGAGTGTCAGATTTTGACGAGTCATGTAGAGCACACCGACCAGAGTACATTTAATCCCATGTATGAGATGGATTATGTGCGCACTGGTTGAGTGGTGCCTTTCAGAGGAGATCATCGGTGGGGAGGCAGAATCGGGGGAGACATGAGGTGACTCATCGAACTGTGAGTCGTTCTTTCATTACTCATAGACAGCATCTGGTACGTACATTATTTATAAATATTTTATATGACTATAAATATTAACAGTTTGTTTTATTCTTATAGGTTGTCGAGCACCATGACATTACGGAGTACGACGTATATCAGAGGATGTATAGTGATCCTGCTACTGGGGAGATCAGAGGTGATCTTCAGCATCACATCGTGGTCAGTATTATTTGTTTTCATGTTTAAAAATTAACTGCATATAATATATTCACAATTTTAATTTGAAATTGCAACTACAGGAGTAATATGAGGCCGCAGCGTCACAGACCCGGCCTGAGAGTCAGGCCGAGTCATCAGATCAGACCACTGGCCATCAGTTTGATGAGGTGGCATGGATGCAGGCCACCCAGTATGCCTTCGAGAAGGGTCGGGTAGTTGGTATTAGCTCTTGACTGACTCCCGGAGATTAATATGGCAGTGTTGCGATGTCAGCGTCCAGCTCGAGAGGAGCTCGTGCATCTTTTTCTGCTACACAGTTTGAGGATTAGTTGCGATCTCAGACTGCATTGATAGAGACTCTCTGACATGAGCATGAGCAGATGCATCAGAAGCAGCAGCAGCATGAGGAGGAGCGTCGACGCTAGCAGCAGTTGTACGAGGAGTAGATGAGTCGGTGGCAGCAGCAGCACCAGGAGCAGATGGAGTACATGCACCAACTCACTCATGCTTTAGGGATGGAGTTTCCTCCACCAGCATCTACAGATCCCCCCTCCCCCCTCCCCCTCCCCCTACTTCAGATTAGAGTTTGTTTTTATGTTATAAAGTTTGTTAAATCAAAATATGAATTTTTTTCTATTCGTAGTTTCTGTATCATTATAAAATATTAATAATATTATATTTTGAAATAACAATATTAATATGAATAATAAAATTATTTATATTTTATAATATTAAATTTTATATATATATTAAAATTTTATAATATTATAATTTAATTATATTTTCTTGTAATATTTGAATTATTTTAATATTTGAATGTAAAATAATTATATTATTTTTATATTAATTAAAATAACTTATTAATATTTTTTATTTATGAATTATAATTCTAATATTATTATATTAATTAAATCACTTATTAATATTCTATTATTTTTTATTTTTGAATTATAATTCTATTATTATTATATAAATTAAAATGATTTATTAATAATTTTTTTTTTATTTGTGAATTATAATTCTATTATTATATTAATTAAAATCATTTATTAATATTTTTTATTTTTAATTTTTGAATTATAATTGGATTATTAATATATTAATTAAAATAATTTATTAATAATTTTTTTTATAGTATTTGCGACGGGATACTATGCCCGTTGCAAATAGTATTATTATTATATCCATTAAAATAATTTAATAATAGTTTTTTATAAAAAGCAATTGCGACGGGGCCCGTCGTAATTACAATTTGCGACGGGCCCGTCTCAAATAACTGTTGCGACGGGCCCGTTGCAATTACTTTTTTTAAAAGCTTTTACAAATATACGGAGTATTATTTGTGACGGGAAGGATCCCTGTCACAAATAATAGCTTCAGTGACGGGCTCGTCGCAAATAATTGTTGTTGCGACGGCGTTTTCCTCGATGAGCGATTTGCGACGGGATCCCGTCGCAAATGACCCGTCGCAAATACCCATTTTTCCCGTAGTGTAATGACTCAAAATATTACCAGGGCGATAATATATTTTGGTATAATTTTTTAATTCTATGAGATAGAAGAAATATTCACCACCAATTTATTTTATCTAACATACATAATACCATGAATTTATTTTATAATTATTCCATTAAAAATTATTTATAGTGAAATTTCAATTTTATGATATCACTTTCACGAGGATTACTGTTTAAATGTAACAAAATTGGTAATGAATTTTTGTCTCAATTTTCAATCCTTGAGAAATTTATTATTTTATGCATCTATCTTCATTTATGAGATTTATATAAAACAACATTTATATTTAGTATAATGAACTTATTAATTCTAATAATATTTAATGTTTTATTCAATTTTATTAATTCATGGGTATTACAATTCAATGTTATAAAGGGGGTAATGATTTTATGTTACAATCTCATCGCTTATAAGGATTTTTTATAATTATGTTTTTGATGATGAACTATTATGATAAATTTCTGAAGAAAATAATTAATTTTTTTATCCTATCATTATTTAATGATAATATTTTTTCCCTCTATTTACCTTTTATAATTAACTAAACATTTCAAAATAATTTTATTTAAGAAAAATCCTCTTAATTTCTATGTTCGATTGAAAAATATTTTCACATAAGAAACGTTGTTTTCTAAATATTTTTCAGAAAAATTATTTCAATTTTGTATCATTATTCTTATTTTTCATTAAATATTTTTTCTACATGTTTTACTATTTAATAATTTTTGAAGGAATATTCAAGTCATTTCCAAACAATTCTCGTTTGGATTTTAACAAAAATGTGAATGGAATCACTATTTTAATGTGTACAAAATGAATGTAATTTTTTTCCATCTCACCATTATTTTATTTTAATATTCCATTATAATTTTTTTCTATTGTTTTCAATGAAAATTATTTCCGAAATATTTTATGAATTTTTAGTTTTATAAATTGATTTTCAATAAGAAAACTATCTTCCTCAACAAATGTTCTATTTGATTTATCATTAAAAATAATTCATTATATAAGATGAAATACCATGACTTAATTTATTATTTTATTGTGATTTTATCCAATCATATTATTCTTATTCATTAATTGGATGGTTTATGTTGAAAAAATGTTTATTGAACCCATTTTTTCCTCAGGTTATATTATGATAAAATTATGATCAAACTTCCTTCTTTATCCATGACTTATAAAATAATGAAATGATTATGAAACCTATCCCCATTCCACCGGTAATGATATGATGAAATCTCTATGAAACCCATTTTATTTCATTTTTTAGTATTGATAATTTATTATACAATTGTGGGACACCTAAAAATGATTTTAATTATGTGATGGTGGGGCCTATATCTACCTCCAATGAATGGGGTAAATATTTATAACACTTGAAATAAAAAGTAATTAATTGGGATGTGAACCTCATTCAGTAAAGTAATTTTTCCAATATGATATTCTTGGGAGTTGACCTGGACTACTATGATGGTTGGGGAGTAAGCACATTCTAATATTATATCCTTGGTAATTATACTTTACTATGAAATAAATTATTTACTATGATTATGTCTATTACACAATTCCTTGTATTATACCAATGTTATTCACTTTTGGATCTTGTTCTATGATTTCCTTATGATTTATTTCCTTTTAACTCACAACGATTATGTCACAACTAATGATTGGAATCATGTATATGTAGGGAATTATTTTCAAATGTTATACGCATGTTATTGTACCCTTATGTTCTTGTTATGATTATGTACCTTCCTAGTTTTCCCATAATAGGAATCTAATATCACACTTTCTTATGTTTCCATATCCCATTTTTTGAAGAATGGGTTTGACTATGGTATGTTTGTGAAGAGTACTAAAGTGAAATTTCATTAAGTAAGATGTTTAAGATATTTCACCAAATTTGAATATTTTGTACCAAGCCTCCAAAGACACAAATATATTATGGTCTTTAGGAACGTGTTTATGTGTTGTACTAAATATTCATATAAAAATATATAATATCTATTTATGAAAAAAAATTGGATTTCTATACATGGAGGATGGGTTTAAAGGGATTAACTTTAAAAAAATTGATAATTGATTCACACCTACCCCTCTCAGTGATAGAACCAATTCATGGATACTTCAATTACTATTAAAGGAATTGTTCTCTTAGAGTGATAAAAATTCAATGAGGATAAAGAATACAAATTCCTCAAATATGAGGCTTTTACCAAATGTTTTTAACAATAAAAATCACAATTGGTGGAATATGATGCCACCCTACCACCTATCACATGGATGAGAAGTGAAAGGTGATGTAATATTGGGGAGTCCACCCGTCATAGAGGAAGTTACTATGAAACCTTCTCATAAGATATATATATAGGATTAAGTTTAGAATCAAAATAAAATTTTAATTCCATCATTTGTATAAATTTTATATAATGTCATGGGACACAAAAAACCACTAAAGAAATATGGTATTAGTTGATAAGAATACATGTAGACAATATAAAAATTAGGGAAGCCTCATAAATGTTATGATGGATTATATTTAATGAGATAATCTTATGTGATTGTGATAATTCTAAATACTAATTCAAAGTATTCATTGAGAATGTGAGAAATATTTGAGGCTTTTGTGAGAATACATACAACTCAATCACTATAAAAAAACTTTTAAACGTCTCATATATAGATTAAATACAATGGATTAAGCTTTTTTAGATAGGGTATACCTACCCCTATATGAAATTCAAATTATTCTTAAGGAATAAAATATTAGAATACACCAAATATCTAGATGAATGAAATAATATTTAAGTCCATATCAAAATAAAATTCCATAAATATGGAAGTTTAATGAATAATATATTTTAATGATATAGAGGATTAGAAGTGAAATAATTTTTTAGTCCTTAGAAATTTTTCCTATGGAATTTCAATGAAGAAGCTAATAAATAATGACTCATATAACGATACAAATAATTTCTATAAACAAATGAATAGAAAGAAAATTTAAAAAGATCTCTAGTAAGAAGATTAATTTTCTATGAAAGAAGGATAACAGATAGTCATTATCATCTAGAAACAAATATGTCAATGAAGTTCACATTTTAGTCCATTTTAAGGACTCTTTATGACTCATCACGAAGTGATTATGTGGAAGATAGGAAGTAACTCAAATGGATATGAGAAGATAAATATCAATCTACTTTTTCAAATAATACACAACTCAATAAATATTGAAAGAATATATAGAAAGACAATATTTATATGACAACTGAGAAAGACTTTTATGTCATCAAATAAGTGATATACATGGATGAGATTGATAATTTCAAGTTTAAGATTTTGGAACATGATAAGATATAAAAATATCATAAAGATAAGTTAGATGTGAATGAAGATGATCTAGATGATATATAATTAAAATGTATTGGGGCTCATAATGATGTTAATTAACCAAAATTACACTTCAACAATGACTTTATGTTAAGATGGGAATATTCACAAGATGGATAAAGAAAGAAGACTGTAACAAAAGGTAAATTGGTTCCGAATCATCAAAAGAGATATGTTATTTGCAATAGTGCAAGTATTAAAGTGAATTGGAACCAATTTGTATGTATAAGAGTTATGATAGAGACTCTCCCCCATTAAAATAAGAAAAAAAACAATTATACCCCCTCCCCTTATGAAAAAAGGCTCAATTAGATAGAAGACCACACTAACAAAATCCTATATATATTTATAGAAGAAAAATATTTACATTCTTTTAATAGATTTATAGAATATATAGAAATAAGTAATACTCAAGATAGATTAATTTATCCTCATAGGGTAAAAGATACGAACCATGGGGAGTTATACTAATAAAATGAGAAAAATTAATAAAAAAAGAAATCCCGGAAAAATAATAATAGAATTTATCCCACCCCAAAAAATATTTAGATGTCTAAAATAAGTGTGTTGTATATGTGAAAAATAAGGCTATGTGGTTGAGATATACATCACTTGGATTCTATGATAATTTCCATATAATGAAAAATGTAATGATGTTCAGAAGAAAAAATATGGAAAAGTAAATAATATGTAGTCTAACAGAAATGATATTAAGAAACTCAAGAGGTTAAGGATCCTACTATATAATTATTTACTATGTGGCCTCATAAATAGAAATCATTCAATAAAATAGAGAAATATAATATAAGTGAAACTAACAAAAGAAATTAAACGATTTCAAAATAATAGGTTCATGTTTGTTAAAAACTATACACATAAAGATCATAAAATGAAATAAAAATTATTTTAATGGTGTCATTAGTGTAATAATTAAAAATGATAATATAAAATATTAACATAACAATATTATTAGAAGTCATAGATAGTTTAATAAAAATGAAAATAATTTTCCTTCATATCTGAGCTAATGAAATCAAATTTACTAAAAAAATAAGTTCAATAAAATTAGATGGAAAATAAACCAATTAAGGTTATTCACAATATAAGAAGGGCTACATTTGAAAAAAAAATATTCCTAGTTCAATAGAAAACTATAAAACTAACCTTTACTTCTATGAAATCAAAATTTACCAATAGATTTCTACTTTTTTAATTTGTGCACTCATGTTGGTAATTAAATGTGAGGAATGAATCTGTCACTTGAGGGAAGAAAATAATATGTTCTTAATTTTGTATTTGAATTAACATGTTGGGTAGTAAATGAGTGCATCCATTTAGTGGAAGAAAATTTCATTTGTAAATATTAAAATGTCACAACATATGCGAGTCTTGAAAATACATAATTTCAAGACAATCCAATGTAATCTGGATAATGTGGTAATCAATCACACTAAAAACCTTTATTTTTATATGTATAAATTATTCTTATAAATAGTTGGTGTATATTTATTAAGGGATGTGAAAAAAGGGGACTTAGATGTCTTGTAGTCAAACATTGTGATGTGTCTCTTAAGATGGCCAGGATTAATTTTTTGAATATGATTTTATATAGAATATAAATTGAGAAATGGGAATACATAAGCATGGTATAAAAATATGATAGATTTTTTGGCATAATTTAATTCATGGTAAAATAACCCTTGTTTTCAACATTTATTATGTCCAAATAATCTTATATTGGACTACTTAATGGATCTTTTTAGAGAAAATCGTGGGGCACTATCATTCTCTCAAAAATTGTACATGGTGTGATTCAGAATAAAAGTTGACGAATAAGAAGATATATTGATATTTTTAAAAGAAATAAGTTGTAATTATAATACCTAAAAATTGTATATTATTTTATTATCAATAATGTGGAGAAATAGAATAATCAGACATATTGACATAGGATGTGGTCAATGTGATTTAAAAAAATATAGATATAGAATTGTTTTTCCCATTGGATGTGTCTTATTTATTATTAGTATGGAAGAATACCATTGTTTTGTGAAGATGTAGATATGAGTTTTTTATGAGATATTAAATTTTAGAGGTTATTTTATGTTTAATATAAAGGTTTTTTAGGATTCATCATTGAGTTTAATCTTGCATTGATTTCAAATTACATAAAATTATTCATGATAAAGCTGAAATAACATGTGCTGATTGAAGTGAGGTTCTTCAGGGAAAAAATGAAAAATATTTTTAGATGAAATACAGTAAATAAATAATAAACATTTTTCTTTATATGATTGATCAGTACATTAAATTATAGATAGTGAAATTGAACAAATTTTACTAAAGTGACAAATTTTAGTTATGAATAAAGAATTTCAAAAAGTAATGAATTTGTATTACACGGATAATTTCTTTGGAATTCATTAGAATTTATTTATGAGTTACTTTGGATCTATGTATCAGTAATCAAGACTAATATAAGAGTATGTTTTAAAATAATATATGTGTCATTACTAGGAGTCATGGAAAATATAAAATTTATAATCTACATATGAATAAAACTAAATCTATGTATAATCCACTAGAGTTAATTCATGATTCATTCAATCATATAAATATATATGTATGTGTCATTTGTGAAGTGTATTTATTTCATCCATGTGTTGGGAGAGTGTCATTTAAAATTATGTATGTATCGCATGACCCTGTGAATGTGTCATTAGGTTTCTACATAAGTTTCATTACAAACTTTATTTAATTTTGTGATTTATATTTTATGAAAATATTAAATATTACCATAATTAATTATATTATAATTTTGAGTGATATATTTATGAAATTATAAATAAAATTAAAAAATATTTATTATAAGAAACTGTAAATTAAATTATATGATTCATGGAATCTAATCACCATGGATTAAATATCATAGTCACACATGGATCATGATTCTAACTAAGATGGAGGAGTAACTAAATAAAGAAGAAGTTGTTGTTATTGATATGTGTTATACAATTCAATTTTGAAATTTAACTTGAAATCATTCATCCTATATTACATTTGTAATTTTTAATGAAATTAAAAGCATCCATTCCATGAAGATTTATATAAGGATATTTAATGAGTATTAATTTTTTTAAATAAATTTAGATTTCAAGGAGGCTTGACACAAGATTTGAGAAGAGATGATACAACATGTTTTTGTTGAAAAAAATCCCTCAATGAATAATGTCGGTGTTCTCTGTTTGATTGTGTTTGATTACAATGCTATATGACAATGAATTGTCAGGGTTTGTGTTTTTTAATGTAGGTGTTTATAGTGGAACAATTTCAAAATGTTTTCCAAATATTTGGGACTCAAAATTGGAAGTTTGTTTTCTGAAAAGGATGTTTTTTCGTAAAGGGAATCATGGTTCACAGACTGCTAAGGATTGTTTAAAGGCAACGAAAGTTTGTTTTCGAAATAGAAAATTCATTCCATCAAAGTAATATTTCCACATAGTAGTGCTACGTGGACTACGAATCATGGTTCATGGACCGCATAGGAGAAATGGTTCCCAGGATAATGATGGTTTAAGGGGGGGATAATGGTATGTGAAATGATTTCACATTAAGGAATGTCTCATGGTTCATAAAAATGAGGTGATGATTTTTAGATCCGTAAAGGGATTAATTTGTTGAAAGATGTGGTAACTAAAAAGGAAATAATATGGTATGAAGACTGCGAAGGGAAATGGTTCAAGGAAAATTGTGGTTTTTGTAAGATGCACAGTACATGGTGAAGGTTGTACTGAGTCAAACCTTTATGTAAAAAAAATTAGTGAGATTTATAGATCTATTTTTTATAAAAGTATCACCATTCCCACCATTACTTAGAGCAATTTTCATTAAAAACAACATTGCTCAAAAAATTCAGCTATGTCAAAAAGTGTTTTGTGAAGATGGATCACATGAAGTGAAGTGGTTCATGGGGGGGGGGGGGTTGTCAAACTGTGAATTAGTCCATTGGAATAGTCTGAAAAAGTGTTTTTTAAGATATATAGCTTGTAATGGAATGCGGTACATGGGAGAGGATTTGGTCTGTAGAGATGTAGCGGAGTGTTGATGAAAAATTATACAGATGAATGAATTCTAAAAACATGAAGAATGTTCATAGAGGTGGTATGTAAAGGCATTATGTAGAGGAATTACGCAGAGCTCGTATGTGGAGGTGGTTAATAGATTTAGTATGCAGAGTTGGTATGCGAAGGCAGATACAATCCTTATAACATGGGTAGTCTCTGGCGAGGAGGTGATCCACGAAGAATACACATTATGCGGTGTAGAACAGTTCACAGATAAAGCATGTTATTCAGGAAGGGACTTGAACCATTCATGAAAACAATTTATAATAACTAATATTACAAAAAAGTGGATTTCATCTATTGGTGGAAATTTAACTTCATCGTAGCATCTATCTATAGTTGAGGATCTTTTAATTCATGAAACTTAAGTTATATTCAAGTCCATAATATATGACTGGATACCTTCTAAGAGCTATGAGAAAAAAGAAAAGGATGAGGTTGATTATTTCCACTAGTAGTGAGCTAGGGAAAGACACCAAAGAATTAAACCTTTTGAAACAAGTGATCTAATCTTACACCTTGTAAAGGTAGTGACTGTGATATTAGAAGTGATCTAGCTTGAGCATCATTATTATCATTGAGATGTGGTGAATTTGGTACGATCATCGCATTGTCATTGTATTCTCCTATGATGTATCCTAATGAGGTTGAACCAAGTAAAAAATTAAATTTTCATTATTATTAATTTATTTCTCCACATTATATGAATTATCATTACATAAAATTGTAAATGACATGATCAGAAGTAGCGTTAAAATATATCATAAGTAACACTAGCATTAAATGGGTCATGATCTAGTCTCGAAGGAGGAATTTTGAAAATAATATATGTACCCTGATTCACCCCCCTCAAGGTATCTAGAATCTTATTACACCTAACATCTTTGGTGGAAATTTTAATTTAGTGATATGATTTAGGCGATGAAATTACCTTGAATATAATATTAGGATGGATTTTCATAAAAAAATATCCTCACAATCATGAACCTCATACGGGAGATATAATATAAGGGGAAATGAGAGATAATATACTTAATTAAATTGAAGTTTCACCTACAATAATTTTTTATTGAGTTTACATAACTTAATTATTTTGAATAATATTCATACAAAATTCTATGTATATACAATATAAAGGACATATTAAGAAGACGATGAGTTGAATATTTTTTCATTTCTCATAAATATGATTCATGAGAGTATTATAAAACATTATATGTGTCTCAAGTTAAGTAGATATATCTGGAGATGAAGACATGTTTCAATAATGTTTTCATAACAATGAGGATGATAAAAAATAACATAGAATAAACAATGAGGTTCATGGTTTGAAAACCTATTCAAGAATCTATTGAAGTTCATGATGTTTTACCAGAATAAACCTATTGATCTAGCCAATTCTTGGAGGGAGATCAATGTAAAATTTATAAAAAATAATCTTAAATTTTATAAAGATATTTATTTCATTATATCATTATAATGATTTAGAACTGTGATGGGGGTCTCTAACCAGTCACATGAAAAAATATTAGTAATTTTGGTGCACAAACATACACAAGGGGGAAAACAGCACATTATGGCTCTCTTTTGATTAACACAAGGATATTAATTATGTAACCACTTGTGTTTATAGTGATTAATCCATAATTGGGGTGTCTAACTGATCATTAAAAATATTGGTTTTTTATGTGTTAACCATGTAAATCCTCATATTCCTTCTACCATGGTTTTATCTTCATGAATCTAAATAAGGGTATAATAATTTTTGGATCATCAATCAGGACCATAACTAGTCAGTGATATTGGGTTGAAAGGTAATAACTTATAAATATAAATCAAGATCATCGATTCCCCCCCCATCCCCTCTTTGTGATCCAAATGCTTTGTGGGTACTTAATATTATTTATATGATGACACATGTCATAATCACACTTTATTTCACAATTTCATACTTATATTTCAAAAGTGTACAAACAAAGGATGCATATGTCTAGAGTCTTTTGTTTGGTGTCTTTTGTATATTATACCAATAAATACTTTATATTATGGTTTTCAAAAGTATTCTATTACCCTTAAAATTATTTTTAATGATATTTTCACTTCAATATAACAAATGATTTCGTGAAAATACTTCTATTTTTTTATTTTTTTAACTTAATGATTTTTTATCATTAAGTGATGTTTTTACCAACCTATATATATATATTTCATTTTGATATGATTACTTTTATAAAATGTTATTTATGATATCTTTTGATTACATAAGATCATGTTATGTGATATATTTGAATTTTTTAAGAAACCCATTATTCATCATGGGTTAATTATTAGTTAATTGATGTTCCATTTTCATGTAAAACATAAATTTAAATATTAAGAAATATGTGGGAAAAAGATCTTCCTATAATATTTTAGGTAATAGATTATATCTCATGATATATAGATGTTATGTGAATGAGTTATAAAGTAGCTATATTAGTAAAGAGTGATCCTAATGGCGTTTATCTCTACTCACAACTTTAATACTGGATGGGTTGGATGGAAGGAAAGTTAAAAATGATAATAAATATCATGTTTATGAATCTGACACATTTTCCAGTCATTTATAATGCTATTTAATTTTTTTTGATTATTTATTATTTTTAACTTGTTACACACTTTTATGTCAAGATCACATTATTCTGATCATTAATATGTATTTTGAGCCTTGTCAAAAAAATTACACATCCTTATAGATCTAGTTTTTATTTTACATTTATCTATCACATTTTATGATTACCATCTATGATCTAATTATATTTTATTAATGAATTTATTTATTTTGTCATTAACTACTTCATAATAATGATCTATGTAACACCCAACATCATTTATATTAGTTGAAATTTATATTTTCAAAAAATTATTGTACAATGAACATTTTAATATTTCATGGAACTGAATTATAATTTTATAGGATTAATATTTTTTATTAACTTGGTCAAAATAATAATATAAATATTTTTTTAAAATTTTCCATTTCAAATAATATTTTATGAAAAATAAAAAATATTATATTTAACTATTACAGATTTTATTTAAAATATTTTCTAAAAATATGTAAAATTAAAAATTTATTATATATAAATTTTATAAAAAAATATATGGTCATTTATAGGTAAATAACAAATTTTTCAGAAAATTCTTTTTAGAAAACAATTTTTTTGTTTTAAAAAAAATGGTTCCTATCCATTTTAATTAATTAACGTAAAATAAAATTATTAATTATTTATATTAAATTTTTAGATTAAACATTTAAATATGAGAATTTAAATCCACATAAATGTAATTAGAATTTATATAGTAAATATCAAATCATCTTATTCTTGAGAAATGCATTTCCTAATTAAATAATTTTTTAACAAGAATTACAGGTTTGTTTTACAAATAAATCAAAAAAAATGTGAATTGAATATAATAAAATTAATTTAATATTTTGAATTATAATAATTAATGTTATGTAAAAATATCAACATTATTTTTTTCCATACTGATAAGAAAAACAACATAAAAATAATTGACCCGGTTAAGGATAAAACGAGGTTTTTTCTGTCACATGTGATTATATAAAAATAAATTTCTACACATATTAATTTTATTTATAAATTGGATATAATATTTATAATAATTAGGTAAAAATTTTCTAATAATTATTATTTTATTTTAGGCATAATGGATTGATTACTGAGGTTAAAAAAACTAGTTATCATGGTGAAAAAATATGGGAAAAGGTAGAAAACATAGATTATAAGAGAAAAACATATCTAAAACATCTTTATTATGAGGTTTTTGTTTTTTGGATTGACCTTAACATACTTGAAATCCATTATTTAGCAGTGATAGATGCACATGGTGTGAGGGTGGCTTAAATTTGTTTAATAGTTTTTCGTATTTAAAAAATTCCACTCCTCCGCAATTATAAAAAGGGAAGTCCCTCCCAAAACATATTCTCACCAAAAAATCCATCTTTTCAACCACAAACTACAAAAATATCCCCTCAAGACCAATAAACTCATTCTAGAGAAAATTATATAAGATAAGGTAATCATCTTAACAAAGATCGTTATTTTTATCTTTATCCCTTTACAAGATTAAATTATGTGTTAAAAAATCCAATATAAAAACCAAATAATATCCCATATAGTGATATTTATTATTTTTATTTCAAAATATTTATTTATATTCTTCTTCATCAAATGGGAAACAAATATATCACCTGTGTGTATGATGAACTACCACCTCGTGAACTGATGCAATTTGTTTTCCATAACAGACTCATATAAATAATAATAATGATTGAAATAATAAATATATATGATACATATGAAATTAAATAATTATTTTTAAAATAATATATCGTAAAATTCATTTCCCTTTTCCCATTATGATAATGATATCATCACTTGTGTGTATGTATGACGTACTTCTCCATTAATTTATGCAATTTAATTTCATTTTCTAACATTCAATAATGTTTCTAAAAATTTATGTACTTGTTACAAATTATAATTATAACATTAATATAATTATTTATATGATGGACTTATATCCCTTACAAAATAACCATAACATTGCTGGTAAACATGAATAAGAGAACAAGGTAATTAACACCCAAAACAAGGGTAAAAATGTGACATTATTACTTAAATGGCGATGAAATGTTATAAGATAATTATATATGATATTATATATAAGAATATGTTTCCAGTATAAATTAATAACCTGATTAAAGCCCTTATACATTATGTTAAGGCTCGTTCAACTAAAGGGATGTTCGAGTTGTGGAATTTCATCTCAATTTCCATTTCATTGAGACATATTTATTAATATTCCTTAATTCCCTTTCCTAAGTTTCATATAAATCTTTTTTTATCGAACATGAAAAAAAAATTATTGATTGTTAATGTTTTAATTATATTATATTGTTTCAAGTGTTTTTAATTTCATTGGTATCAAATAGGTAAGAATCAAAGTTACATCTCACATTCTATTAGGATAAATATTATTTTCATTAATGGAACATTATCAATTATCAATCATAAACTCCAAAAAATATTATAAAAAATAAAGTTACGTAGTTTCCATAATTTATTTCAACTTTTACTCTATTTTTTAATTGATTTTTTCAACAAAAATATAAAATTGAAACAAATTTTATTTATCATTAAATGAGATATTTTCCTTCCATGAACATGTTTTCGAATACATTTTTTTAAAAATCCCTTATAATTTAAAAAAATATTAGGAAAATATTAAGTTATATTTGACATAAAAATGTATTTTAAGAGAATATTTCAACTATTTTTATATAGGGTAATTTTATAAAAAACCAAACATATGATTTTTTAATGTATATAACGATAACAGGAATCCCCACCACCATAACTGTTTTATGAAATATAACTTATTATAATGATTTTCCTTTATTTTCAAATGAAAACTATTTTATGAAAAAAAAATTAATATTTAAATTTTATTTTTGTTATTCTTCCAAATGACATGATTTTATTTCATAAACCTATATTTCCACTTAACTGATGGTTATTATTCATATCTTGGTTAATTTTCTGATTGTTAAATTTAACATGAGAAAATTACTTTATTTTGATCATTTTTCTTTTGAAGTTACATTTCTATTTAATATACGTATTCTTAATATGATGAATATGATCACTTCATTAGAGGTATACCATTTTTACATATGCTGTTTACTTTTAAAGTAATATCAATAGCCGGGGAAATACTGATATATTCATATCCTTTACTCAATATATATATTTGTTGATTTGGATTATTTTTCATGAATTATGGTAATCATACAATATATGAATAATACACTATACATTCAGTTATAAGTATGTTTGATAATTATATAGCCCATCGATGCATCAAAAAGTCTCATGATAAAAATTAATTTTCAACATTAAATAGGTTTTTTACTAATAGTTTTTAATTATCATAGATAAACGTATTGATGGTATAGATATCTATATTTATGATATTATGAAATCCAATACTAGTTACTTCCTTCTTCAAAAATTTACTTATTATAATCCATGATATTATTTAATTGATATTATCCTTGGAGGCATTTTGTACTCGAATTATGGATTAAATGGAATGTGTGATCAATTATTTAACTTACCATATTGATTATTCATTATCTATTTATGATAGTCATGTTATTGATTTAATGGAATCCTTGTTTCATTATTTGCATTTCCGAATTGATTACACCTTATTTATTCATGATAGTTTCATCTTTATGTAAACTATTCTATGAATATAATATTACTGTTATTTTATTTCCTTTCCCCCAAACATGAGGATGAATTATTTGATTGAGGTTAAAGATGCCAAATGTTTTCCATTATTATGTATTATATTTTATCCTAAATTAAAAGAATAATCATGTATATATCTGGATCTCTATGACTAATAAATTGATCAGTCATTTCTTATTTGACCACTTATATTTATGTCAATGTAATAAAGTAGACACTGACTCTGTGTTATTATATTTTAGGTTTTTACAGTTGGTAATAGAGAATGTTTAATATAAACCATGGGAACTATAATAATGAAAATATTGATTAGGGAAAACAAAAAAATGCTAAAAATTGATTAAGAAGTATATAAGAACATCAAAATGTATTTTTGAGGTAGATATTATGTGGTATTTCTTATGTTTACATCCCTTTATGGAAAATAAAAGTCGATGTGGTTCTATAATAATTGTACTTATGGGTGATTACCTTGAAAAGGGTTCAATGGGCTTGAATCAATCATTATTTAGTTTACAATAATAAGCCTTATTGTACACCTAGTTTGACACTCCTAAAGGATATTCATAATATAATTCACATTTTATTTACAAAACATTATGAATTATTTTACTATAATGATACCTCAAAATAATTTTTTTAATATATTGAGAATAAAAATGAAAAAAAAATTTATTTAGGATATGTGTTAAATGATATTTGAATTATAAATTATTAAATAAAATTCAAATTGATATAAGATAATTTATTATATTTTATTTTATATAAATGGAACACGGAATAAGGAAGGGTATCAATGTTCATAGCCAATTTAGAGATTTAATTTTTGAGAAATCTAATATATATATTATTGATACTGAAAAGATCATTGATATTTTAGGGAAAATTATTCATGTTATAACTAATATCCTTTATTAAATCAATAATCTTACTCTTACATAGTGTGATTCTCCTTTGTGGGACCCCTTCACAATATATAATTCCTCATCATTTATTGGGACAACTAATATAGTGGTAGAATAACAATTAATTAAGTCCCATGAAAAGATATATGTAAACATAGTATGTAATGAAAAGGAAATGGTTATACTTGAAGTATATTATCTAAAGCGATATTGGGATCAATTGTGATTTTTGATCTTGAATACTAGTGAGATGGCATAATGAGTACACATATAATATAGATAATTTAAATAATTATTCTTAAAAAAAACCATCATCATGAGAAATTAACTGAAATGAAGATAATGATTCATAGATTAAATAAAAATGAATAAAAATGAATAACAATTTATTGTTTGGTATAAAGCCACCTTTTCATGGATATTTATATATTCTATGAATTACATACATAATATGAAATGCTATATTTAAAATTTCTTTGAACGGATTATGATAATTCTTTTAAGGGCGTTAATCTCTCAAACTTCATTATCATATAATGAAATAGTTTTTTAGACCCTAAAAAGGAGAAGTAAATTATGATTTGTGATGAATACGTAGAATTCCTTTTCATTATAGAGGATTATTCATCATCTCATTCAAGTATAGATCCACACCCATCAGCTCTTCTAAATGAGATTATTGGGGAAGATAAGAAAACACTATCTTTTGATGTAGATAGTGATCAGTAAATTAATGATGTACCTATTTTACATGAATACTTTGATGTATTTCCTAAATAGATATCCATAATATAATCAAGGTGAGTTTTCTATTGTATTCATTCCTAATAGAAGACCAATATAAAAGAGTCATTATAGAATGAATTTTATAGAATTAGTGGAGTTAATGAAAAAATACATGAGTTGTGTGATAATGGATTTATTCACCAATGTTTTTCACTATGAGGAGCCCATGTTCTCTTCATTAAGAAAAAATATGGATCCATGAGGATTTAATTGATTATAGGTATGACAATGTTACCATGATAAATAATAAGTATCATTTTCATCATATTGATAAATTATATGATATGCTTCATAGAGATTAATATTTTTTAGAGATTGACCATCATTTTTGGTATCATCAATTGTGATTAAATAATGAATATTTTTAATGATAATATATTGAATGAGTTTTGAACATTCTGAGTTTATTGTAATTATATTTGAATTGGATAATGCACCATCATTTTTATTCATCAAATTAATATAATATTCAGATAATATCATGATAATTTCATTATGCTATTCAATGATGATATATTTGTTTATAATAAGAGATATTATGATCATGAGAATCACTTCATGATCATTCCTGATTCACTTAGAGGAAAGTATTTTTTTGGTAGATTTAGCAATAGTGAATTATAGAATTCATAAGTGTCTTATATTTTCCATATTATCTCCAAATATTGAATCATAATTAATAATACGATGGTAATGGATGTTAGATAATGTCCTATAACAAATGAAGAAAACTGAGGTATATCATTTCATTAGTATTTAGGGTTACTATCAATTAATCATTTTTAATTTTCCTAGTTGACTAACTCATTAACCAAGACTACATGTAAATCGGTTAAGATTATATGGATAAAGTATTGTGAATAATATTATAAATAATTGAAGAATATATTTTTAAATTATCCAATTTCAAATATACCACCAACTAATAACCTTTTTTTGATACATTGTGATGCATTGAATAAGGGACATGGTTTTTTCATTATGAAAAATTATAATTTTATTTCATATGGAATAAAGAAGTTAATGTCTAATGAATAGTACTATCCAACCTATGATCTTTAGTTGAAATATGTAACATTTACTTTGAAGATTTAGAGATATTATTTTTATTGTGAATGATGTGAGGTATCAATGCGTGATGATTTTTCACAAATCCATGTTAAATATTTCATTTACCTAATAATACAATATAGTGTATACCTAGGGTCGGTCTTAAGGTGGTTTCTCATAAAAAATGATTTCATATTTTCAGTATTTATAATAAAACTACTGTGAAAATAAATATTATATAGTGGGTGAGTTTTTAATATACATGAAATATTGACATATATAAATATATAATTCATGAATAATGAACGCAGTCAAAATGATTCTTAACAGAAAGGTGATCCTCCCTAAAGAACACCTAGAGTGAACCTTCATCGTCTCTTTATTAGCAACAACTCAAATTAACAAAGATGCTTCATAGTATTCATTAAAATCATATCCAAACCATTTTGTGAATATAATGTGTTCTCAACGACTGCCAAGAGACCACACATCCACCTCCTCGATCAAGAGAGAATATTAGAGAAGACAAGGTTAAGCCTCATGTGGTAAGTAGAGATAGAAATGTGCCTTACCCACTATTACCACCTTGAACTAACTATAAGAAAATGTGAAACAATAAACATGGAATTTTAATAATTGGGTTCAACTTTGTATTTATCCCTCAAAAACTTCCGAAATATAGTTACTCCTGATCATGAGTATTAGAGATCATAGTGAGAAGAGAACAAGGTGAAAAAATACTAAAAACCAATGAGAATGTAAGAATAAGTATATTAAATTATATTAAAAATTAATTATACTATTATAGAAAAAATAAAAATAAATAAATATAGAGAATTGGTTCCTAAAATGAAAATCATTTGAAAATAATATGAGATGCATTTTTATTGGTAAAATGTGTCAAAATTTGGCTCTAGAATATTCCACTGAATGATTGAACATAGTAGACCCATTTAATGATTGAATTAGAAAAATTATTCTAATGTAATGTTTTAAAAAAAATGTGGTTCTTGTTTGAAAACCTAATTTCGGTTTTATCCTCAATGTGTAAAATAATTAATATCCCATTTATTCAAAAAATTTATTATGTCTAGGTAGAATCTTTTAGTTTTAAAAATTTGATTTACCATGAATTTATAGATTTGATATATGTAAAATATTAAAGGAATAATTATGAAAGTTGTTCCTTAGGATTATTTATATAATTTTTTAGATCTAATGTATAATTAATTTATAAGCTAAATGCCCAACTTCAAAAATACCAGATATAGGAACAGATATCGAGTAATGACTTGTTAGCATATTTTGGGCCTCCAAATGTTGTATTCAGATCTTGGTACAGTAATATGTAATAAATAACAGGATTATTTTTACCATAAAAAATAAATTTCATAAATTAATTATTTTTATAAAATGTTATCGCTAAAATACATGAAGAAATTAAAATAGATAAAGTCCAAAATTAGGTTATTTTGGAAATTAACCTCCAAATTATTCTTAAACTAGAAAATGTTGAAGTTTTCCTTAAGAATGTTTTTTCGGATTGAAAATATTTAAATCAAAAATAAAATAATGGAAAATATTTTCCATATCAATTTTCTTAGAATTAAACAATAATTTTCCTCAATCATAAAACCCAAACATTAAAATTAGTGGGCACGAATGTTGTAATTTTTCAAATTTTAGAGAAATAAAATTAAAAAAACATCAATGTTAAATCCAAATATAAAATTTCATGTAAATTTTCAACTAAATTTCCCATTTTATAATGAAATAATAAATTCATGTATTTAACATTTTCTCTTTTAAAAATATTGTAACTTATTCACTCAATCATTCAGGCTCATTAATTCATTATTATTAATCAAGGAAAATCATGATTAACTTATATTTTTAATTATTTCACTCATCACTAATGATATTAATTAAATTATAATTATTATAATACCATTTAAACATCCTATTTATACATGGATTGAAAAATAACAATTTTCTTCACTTTGTAAATACAAAATTCAAATAAAATATTGAGGGATTTTCAATCAGGGTTCAAATGAATATTTCCAATATAGTTGGTATGAATTGATGACAAAATTATAGGATCAATAAGTAGGAATATATCTTACGTTTAAATCATGATATAATAAATACAATCTTAACGTTATTTTCCCCTTAAATTTTTAAGAACTTTTACTTCCAAAAAATCTTAAAGTAATACCAGCGATCAAATAAAGTATAATGAATTATTTGTGCACCCTCATGAAATTATTTTACTTTTATAATTTATTTTCAAATAATAATATTATCATTTTTTCTAGGTTATGCTTAAAATAAACCAGACATCCATATCATAACCATGTATGACAAAACAATGGTCCAGTAATAGTTATATTTGATTCCTCTAAGTAAAACCCATTCCTATTTTTTTTTCTTTTCAATAAGTGAAAAAATAAGTTAATTTAATGAATCCAAAAACCTATCTTTATTACAAAAATAGATCCCACAACATTTTTTCCTTACAGTTTATTTCATCACATTCTTCAGGAATCCCTTTCAACCACACACTTCAACATTAAAATATCATGAAAATACTAAGTAGATAGTAGGAATGTGTAAAAAACGGCATGAAACATAACTCCTTTGTAAAAATGTCATTCATAGATCTATGAGGAAAAATAATATTGGTTTAATTTTTGTATTTTATGGGTACATACTTTTTAAAAGATACCTCAATCATTATAAATATGTTTTTTTTCATTCATAAATTTGATAAGTTCAAATAAATGTTGTATTAGATGGAATGTTCCAAGATCACTCATGAAATATGACCAAGAACAAATAAAAAGTATGTCGTATAGAAATTCTATTGGGAATATTAATATTATTTTAGAACATCACTCAAGGAATGGATAATAATTATAAAATAACATGAATTCCAAAAATTCATATCATGAAAAATGATTGGGATATTTTATTTACACTAATAAAACAAGTCACAAAAATCATGAGTCCTTATTTTTGTTGAAGTTAGATTCCTATGAACAAATGTTTTCACATTGATTAAATGTATATTTATTGTATTGTAAGTTAAAAAACATTTTATTACATATTTTTTTGGTTCTACATGACTCCAAAGTAAGAATGTAGAAGATAATATGTCACATTGATAAGGTCAGAGCTATTTCTCGCAATGATGATAACCTTGATGTGCTATGTTGATATTATCAAATAATGTTCTTTGGTTAGATAATGTACTATGATGGGGAACATAGTACACTTAATATCATATGTGAGTACACATAATAAGATTAGGCTTCCTCTTCTGATGTTTACAATTGGTAATCTCTAAGATGGGATATTAGGAGAACATACCTTCTAGTAAGAATTCTCTAAATTTTAGGGTCTCCAGATATTATTATCTATGACTGTGTGTAATAGTCCATAGAAATTATGATCATTATTAATACATATTACCAATCATATAAATATATGTATTTTATATTCCCTGATTATAAATGTTCATGAAAAATTTAGATATATTCGGTGAGTCAAAAGTGACATGTCATTAATGACTAATTCGATGAAGGATCTTTTCATTCCATATTTATAGAAGCGAATATCTCATACCTTTTATTAGAATATAACCATAACATTAAATTCTATTTACATGGTGTAATGACATATTAATTTCATATAGTCAAATAAAGACAAATCGATAATATATGTTGGTGAAATATATGTGAAACCTTCTTGATGATATATTTTCACAAAGGAATTATATTACATAGTGATAAATCATATGTGGTTTTAGAAACTACGACATTAACTTATTTTTTTGGGTGCCTTGTCCTATTTCTATACAGCAATCTAAGAGTTTAGGAAATCCTTCCCAATGTCAACAATAATGAATCACAAAGGGTTTAAAATAAATGTTTCTGTTGATCTCAATTATATTATTGCTTATTTTAATTAATTGAATAAATATTATTTTCAAATCAAAGGAATAATTTTATTCAAGTTATATTTATTACATAAATTACATTAATATCTATTCACCTTCTTGTTAATAGAATATTTATTTTATTTATTGATTATTTTATTAAATATTTTTTTAGATTGGGAATAAAATATTTATTTATGAATGAAATATTTATTTTTTTGTTCAATAAATGCTAGAGGAGTTTGAATGGTCCAAAAACAAATTCGAAGGAAAATAATTCTTAACGAAACTAATTTATAATATTTTTTATTCCCAATATGGAAGGTACCACAAAATAATTATTATATAATTATTATATAATTTGAGATTTATTAATTGAAATAAAATCTATTTAATGGAATATGTGTAATTAAATTATATTTTAACTTAAATTCCAAATCAAAATATTGGATACTAAATCTTATATGTAGATCATACAAAATTTTAGAATAGAAAATTATTGCACAACATGAATTCTTTATCAAATACTCCCTCTATCCCCCTCTCAATAATGTGAAGGTAATGAGATATTTCTTTAAAACTGAATAATAAGAGATCAAGAACGAGTAATGAAATGCATTAGATAGGACATGTTATCACCTAGAGATTGAGTGGTGTTTCTTGAAAAACAAAAGATCACATGTGGATCACTGCTATGGGGATTATATCCTTGGATTATCACAGTGAAAAAATGTAATCTGAAAGGGTATTTACATATGACCAACATTCACCAATAAAAAATGTTCATAAGCATGGTTATTTTTTTCTTCCCATATTATGTAAAATAATTATAAATTTTTCACGTTAGATCCAAAATCTTCGTTTCATGAAAAACATTTTGAATGAAATTTTAATATATCACCCACCACTATGTACTAACACTATGACCTAAATCATCAATTTTAATATACCTGATTCACTTTAATCATTTATTTATCGAATCTAATCATTAAATCTCATTAACATTTGAAATATAATACATGGATTCCAAGTATTCATAAGAAAATAACGTCTCCTTGATTATTCAAGTATACTATAATTCAAACATGTCCATGAAATTTCTAGTTTAATAATTAAAAAATATGGGACAAAAATCTATAGAGTTTAATATATATACATTTAAAGTGAACTTTTTTTACAACGAAGTGTATTCTTCATTACTAATTCCCCATTTATAGCTTCCTCTTCCATCATTAACCTATAAGATATAATTATTAAACTAATCACAATGATCGTTTCATTTTAGATTAAAAATATGGAGTGGGATACATGGTAAAATAATTCATAAGAATGAATTTGAAATTACTAGAATGAATGTAAAGGGATGTTACTTAGTATTATTCCCCAATATGGAAGAAAATCATTACTGCCTATAGGGAGAAGTACTAGCTGTTATCCATATTTTCATTGTGGATAATTCTTCTTTGACTTGAACCACCACATGTGGTTTTTCTCAAATTGAAAATATTATTTATTATTGAGGAATGATCCATTGATAGAATACACCAAATCCATCACCTTCATAATTAAATGTATCTTAAAAGGTAATGGTATAATAAAGTACGAGTCATAATCTTCCTTAATTGGTACTTGTGTAAACATAATTTTCTCTTCCTGTCCTGGATCAACATGTGATGATTTCATTATAATTTAAAAATAAATTTTAACATGTATTTTTAATTGTATATGATTTAAACATGGAAAAATAAAAACCATCACTCCCCCTTTCTTTTTTAGAATCACTTATCTTGGTTTCATCATCTTATGATACTTTTATTTCATCGTGGGAATTGAAAAATTCATGTTCATTAAATATATGGAGTTTTACGTGTTCTTTAGTATGTCCAAGTTCATTTACCTCATCTTCCTATAAGGCATTGAATTAATTAAAAAAACTAAAAATTCAAAACAATAAGGAGGGATACTCAAATCATATTTAATAATATCAAATAATGAATTTAAAATATGATCATCTCCTTGAGTTGTTTCTGGTCCAATAACTACCTCATTAGCGAGTACCTCGTGAAGATTGATCTCAATGGAAAGAAGAAGGAAGTCGAGCTCCTCAAACTTTTCGTCCAATTACATAACTATTGTGGCTTCCTCCTCTATGTCTAGAGTGATATGTAATTATTTTGTATCTTCTACATTAATGGGATTATGGAGAACAAATTATACCTCCTAATCATTCCATAATTCTTCCATATCTTGCTAATCTCCAAAATATAGATCAATATTAAATTTTCCCTCATAATGGACACAATCTAGATCATAATGGTCATCCTAAATTTTTTTGTTCAAATTGATGGGATATGGATACTTCTCATGTTATTCCTCAATATCATTGATGTTATTAGGGAAATTGGGGAAAACAAGTGGCTCTTCGTTCATGTCCATGAATCTTTACAAGTCAATTCAGAGATTATTGACCACTCTCACAAAATCATGAGGTTTGATACATGTATTTATTCCAATTTTCATATCATTGAATATTTTCATAATAACATCAACACTTACTTAGAGGGACTCCTCAATATATTCTATTTCTTATTCTTGTAATAGAGATTAATTGTTCCATGTATTGAAAAATTGATAAATTGAAAACATAAAGGAAAATTGGTTTTTTCATTGAAGCAAAAAATTGATCAAGTGTTATGCCTCCCTATAAATGGAATCAAATTGACAGAATATTATTTTTATGAATCCTTGGTAAATATTTTATTTACCTAAATAATAAATGTAGTTCGCACATTGTGTCGGTCTTGTGGAGGTAGCTCACGCAACACTATTTTACTATTATAAATATTTATATTATCACTAATAATAATATAAATAATATAAAGTTGTGTATTTTAAAAGATAAATGACATATTAAGATATATATAAACTTCAATTATAATTAATGGAGAAAAAAATAATATTTTATAAAAAAGAGATCCTCCCAAGAGAACACCTATAGTAAACCAGTATCATATTTTTATTATTTCTATTTAAACGTAATGAAAATTCATTATAATATTCATGAACATTTTATCTTACCCAATGTTGTGAATATATGGTGAACACAATGATTACCGATAGACCACAAATCAATTTTCTCATTCAAGGTATAATATTGTAGAAGGGAAAGTTATACCTTGGGCCACAAGTAGAGATACAAAGGCTCATTACCCACTAAGACCCCCTTGAAATAAATCTATGAAAATAAGAAAAAAACATGAATGTGAAATGACTTGGTTTCAACCATATATTCATCACTGAAGAAATTGAACTAGTTAGTCATTCATGATCATGAGTATTATAGATCATAGTGAGAAGATAATGGGGTGGAAACATTAAATTGAAAAATATGATAATTGAAGTAGAATAATAACATAATATATTAAAAATTAATAATACTATTACAATAGAAATTCACTTACAAAACTAACAAAAATGGGAACCTAAAGTTCCAATCCATTGAAAACGAAATGATATACATTTTTATTGGAAAATGGTTGAAATTTTGGCTCTAGAATGTTATTAAAAATATTTGCATGTGGTAGACCCATTTAATGACCAAATTGGTTAATGCAGTATTCTGGTAAGTTGTTAAAAATCTATTTCACATTTTACTACTAAATTCGGTCTTCATCATCCATTTTTATAAGATTCTATATCCCATTGATTATAAAAATTAATTTTTTCCTGCCATAATATATGAATTTCCAAAATCTTATTTTCCATGAATTTTTAGCCTTGATATTGTTATAATAAAGTGGGTCCATAGTTATGAAACATGTTCCTCAAGAATTTATATTTATTGTTTTTGGGTTTAATCTCCAATTTAGAATCCATTTTTGAGTAATAGGCACACCACTAAAAATTTCTTACTCTATTCAAATATTTTGAGTCTTGACTTGTTAGCATATTTTGGGCATATAAATTTGGATTTATCTCTTTTTCTTATAGAATGAAACAAAGGTAAATAGGTTTATAAGACCAAATAATTAATTTCATAAATTAATTATGTTCTAAAATGTAATGGATAAAATATATAAATAAATTAAAATACATAAAATCCAAAATTATGTAATTTTTCTGTTAAAATCAACAGGATTCTAAAAGAGTAAAATGTGACAATATACCTTAATACAACACATAAGTGCGATTAAAAACATTGAAATTAAAATTAAATTATTGAAAATATTTTCTACATTTTGTATAGACATGCCATAAGAGCCTAATACAAATATTATCACAAAAAGGTATCAATATTGGATATAGGTTATGACTCATGCTACTCAATGATTATGAATACTAAATACACTACAGCCTAGGGAAAGAAACTAAGGAAGATGATGCATTGATAAGGAAATATCATAGTGTTATGACCCAAATGAAGACTGAGAGGGATCTTATATTCCCAGATTTATTATATATGGTTGTAGTGATTATTAAAGAAGTGGATAAATCCCTCCTTTTTCAAATGATTTTGAATAAATTTTTATTTTAAAATATAAAATATTCTCTATCTAAATATGAGAATTTTCAAAATAAAATTAATTCTATGAAAATTTTGAAGAATTCATATATGAAGTTAGAATTATTATATTTTGAAAGAGGTTATGATGATTGGTTCCTTTAATAAATATTATTACATGATTATTAAGTATAGATATCCATTAATACAATACATGGATCATAAATTCATAATGCCTTTTGAATTCTAGGTTCATATTTTATAAAAATAAATCAAAACACATAACCTATACTTTTTTCTCCACATTGAGCTACTAAAGCTCATTTTTTCACCTAAAAAACATTAGATAACCTTATTAATTGATAAAAAATGGGTTATATAATAATCTTAGTAAGGAAATAATAATGATAAGGAATAATAACATGCAATTAAAAGGTATAACAATATGTCATACAAGATAAGGATAATGAGTAATTACATCGAATCAAATAATAAATAACATGATATCATAAGATCATTACATCATTGTAAATTTTGGTGTAACGTATGACATGACATAAACATGATTCAATGATATCTTCTATACAATATCACGTTGTGGGAAAAGTCCCATAATGGGTTTGGATTACTTCCTAATACCATACATGACGTATCATGATATTACAGATTTACTTAATTAATTAGAGAACCATCTAGGAATTCCTATAATAACATGTTAATGATCGATTTGTTCCATATAAATCAATATATAATAATTAATTTCATCATAATCACCCATGTAATGAAAATGGGTTTGATAATATTACTTCATATCATACACAAAGGAATTTTCACAATGATCACATTTTAGTGATGATAATATGATATGTATTAAAATAACCACATAATAGAGAATAGGGTATTTATATATGTTAGAGACACATAAATAATTTATATGTATTCTATTACATTAAGTGATAGATATTGAGAGTTAGAAAGATAATGTTCCTAACCCTATGGAGTGTGTGGTTTAGATAGACCCCTTACCTTGAGCCCAATTTGTCATGTGCATTATTTATCCCCCTAAATAATAAAATAATGTTAATTATTAACTTGAATAATAAGATCTTTTTTTATTATTTTCATTAGTTTAATTATCTATAATATCATATTCAATTACATAAACAATTAATTCCACATCGAGCATCCTAAAGAAAAAAAACTCATATGTCCAAAGTCACATTGCTATGATGAATAAGGTTAAATAGATTGTTAATTAATCATATCTCGAATTGAAGACAAAGAATAATAATATATATATATATATATATATATATATATATTATTTATAATTTTTAAACTAAATTGGAATTATGGTTATGAAAAATTAACATCATCAGGATCGCGAAGTTGTTAGGCCATACATATATATTAGTAATGTTTCCATTTTTTGAACAACATAATGTAATTAAGGTAAGTGTTATATATTTATTGGATGAAAATTATACCATAAATATCATATTATTTTTTTAAATAAACATAAAATAAAATCTAGTCTATTTTGAAATAATATAATTTAAAAAAATTATCACATCACTGCATGATGTGGTAGTCCACTATATATATGACCAAAATTATCATTTTCAAGAGATTATAATGTACGGAATTATATGATATATTAATTTTGAATAATTTTTAAGTTATAATTATTTCCATATATAAACATTAAATTAGTCATTATTACATTCCAAGAAATGTGTTTGGGAAAAAAACACATCACTTTGTGAGGTGGTATTTTGCCTTATACAGGAGTGTTGTTATAGTATTCTATACAAAACGAAATGAAATAAGTTATATGTGATATTATAAATAAAAAGGAATAATTATATAATAAATAAAAAATATAAACAGTAAATATATCATTATAAGTATCTATGATAAAAGGTGATGGAAAATGAATCACGTCGGTTCACAAGGAAGTGGTTTTACACACACATGATCATTGGTTTAATTTCCCATTTGTGGGAGGAGTTAATAGTTTGAAGTAATTACTAAAAAATGACAGAATATAATTATATATAATGTACATAATTTTTTATGTCATTGTGGTTTAATAATATTTATTGGATGTGTATGAAGAAAAAAAATAAAATGTTCGGTTGATGACATTGCTTGTTTATTAAAAAACTTAATTAGGTCTTCACTAAAAGTCTCTCTAGGTAGTTTTTTTTGATAAAAAACGTTTTCTATGATGATATGAGTGATGTAAGGAATTTATTTGGTTAGGTATTTTTTAAACCAATTTGGCTTTGATGTGTGGAAATGTGAGGAGAGGGAGATACCTTGTATAAGTTAGGGAGAGGACACACATTGTATTTTTGTATATAATGAATTCTACCCATATATTTCACACGAAAAATGATTAAACATGAATATTATAAAAACTTAAAAGGTATAAGGTCAAAATATGGCCATAAAAGTTGAATTTTAAATGTTTTGGGTTATTTTTATCACTTATCTTTTTAGTTTAACCCCTGGTAAACTTGTTTTTACCATAACCATGGTAAATACTTTTTACTGTTTTGACTATTCATTATAGAAAAGAATTTTGATTATATTGTTAGATAGTAAAAATTATCATGATTTAAAATATTGAATAAATTATAAAAAAACTAACAAAAATAAGTGTACAAATTTTATTTAAATTTAAACCTGCAGTAGTGTCGAGAAAACAGGTTTTCAAGAAATGAATTTCGTTAAAGAAATGATAACCTCATATTAACTATATGAAATGTAAAAATTAATAATTTAAATTAAATTTAAACATTTATATAATATATATATATATATTATAAATAGTTTATCAATAGAGGATATTTTATGTTATTAAAATTGAGAAAGGTTATGCACTTTAATATATTTTTCCAAAAAAAGTGCTTTAAAGCCTAAAAAACATAAATATTATGTAAAGATGATTTAAATTAAATTAATTTGATTTAATATAAATTAATTAAACTTCTTTTAATTCTAAATAACATTTAAATAATAATTGTAAAAAATATGTTAAAAATAAATGATAATTTTATTAAAATCAGTATTTTTCACTTTTCACTGAAAAATTAATATTTTATAAAAAAAATTCCACATATGTTAGTATATATATTATGATTAAATAATTATGATAATTATGAAAAATAAATTTTATAAAATTAGTGAAAAAATATTAAAATTACGTTTGGAAAGTGAAACTATACAACCTTTTATTAAAAAATACTATTTTTTAGAAAACATTTTTTTTCATTAAAATGATTTTCATTTGAATTCTAATTTAGTATATAACAATTTATTTTTTATATATTTATATACCATATAATTTTCATAATTTATAAATTTTTTTAAAAACCCACTAACATAATGACTAGGCTATAATGGATATGTCTTAAATATATTTTAATAGAGTATCACATTTCGTTTGAACTTGGTGTAGTGTGAATCGAAAGATATCAAAGAGAGTGAATTTATTTATAAATAAAATATATCATAAAGTATTAGGGTGTTAAAGATATTATTTGTTCCATATACACATAACCTTGAAATATAACTATTTGATGATGCTCATAGCTAAAATTTCTCTATATACTCTAGTAGCACCATGATATCAATGGATTTGATGGTATATTTTTTGGTGTCATAACATAAAGGTAGAATTGTGTAATTATGTGCTAAGTAGTTTGGTATTTCAAATAATGAAGGCTAACAAAAAACATCTTAGATGAATCACACAATATATTCTTATTCTTATGTTAAAATTTGATGACATTAGTATGGAATTCTTCATGGGACTACCATTTAATATTTAATAGAATGATGTAATATTGGTTTTTGTTAACTGCCAAACCAAATATGTTGTGACCTTGACCCTAGTATCCCACATTCGATGCCTTATTTTGTAACATTGACATAGATACATGTAATAGTATCCCAATGGAATTAAAAATTTATCATTTTTTTAGAACTGGATACATACATGATACACATTTGACATATAGAAAAAAAATTAACATAATAAAAAAATCATCATCCTTTAAATACATTACAATAATTAAACTTCATATATTAGGGAAAATAAACAATATATGCATGAGATTAATTTCTCAGTAAGGTTTAAGTACATCAAATGATATAATGGATTAATAAATAATATTCTACATGGTAAGGTAAATAATTTAAACACATGAAAATTAGTCAATAACTAAAGCATAAAATGAATGAAAAAAATGATCAAATAATTAAATATAAATAATCAAATGACCTTTAGATAAGACATTATATACTCTAAATAATCTAACAGTCACATATAATATCAATAATTACAGAATGTATAATTTCAGACAACAGAACTATCAAGATATATATTCAGCACCATTACTGTCACGATGTATCCACAAGACAATTTCTGTATACGGGTAGAGACCCATATTATTTGGCCATCTAATTCCTCACATGATACTACTAATTCATCAAGGGGATTAAATTAACTGGTCCCCAACCCCTGTTGTTAATTTCCAAATCATTCCTCATATTTCCAAAAATTGATTTAATTCATAAACAATGTACTTTATCAAATATCTGTTCTAAGTAAAGGATAAAGATTTATCAACATTTACCCAGTTAATCAGATAACTTTCAAAGTATTCCACATATAAAAATGGTATATATTTTAGGAATGAATCATATTATTCACAAAATAATGTGGATATTTAACATAAATTTAATGTCCAATGAAAAATGATTATAAGAAAGTTAATGTTTCAAGATAAAGTTAACATACAGAATAGAATATTAGGTTGCACAATAAATCGTCCCATTTGATAAATTTTATTTTCGATCAACATGGAGGAAATAATTTAAATTAAAAACTAAAATAAAATTAATAATTAATTAGTCATGATATTTCACATCAATAGGTAAGTATATTCACCACATAAATGTGAATTTGTGCATAATAACAAAAAATACTCAATAGAATTTAAATTTAGATGACATCCCTTACAACTTGGTAATATTTTAATGAAAATCCTCATGAAAGATATATAGAAAAATATATGTATAAATTAAAATAATTATTAGTATAATAATCCTAAAATACATTCATTTCCATTATACACACAACATAAAATAAATATTGTGTGAATATGGAAAGTATCTTATAGAAGTAAAAACTGAGACATTAATCCATTACCTTACTTTTTAATTTAATTGAACATCATTTACCCTTATTTTTAATGGTTTTATAAATATAATTATTTTATACCAGAAACATAATTATATTTATAATATCATATATCATCCTCTTATAACTTTTTACCACCCATATGTTAATAATATTTCATTATTTTCATTAATTCGAGAGTTAATTGCTTTTTTTTCTCATTCTTAATTAGTTATGAATGTTTCAATTAATGTGTATATTTTATAGTGAAATAATATCTATAATAATAATAATGAAATTTTTTTCTCATATAAAAACAAATTATAATATAAAAACAAATAAGTAATTATATTTATGAAAAATTAAGTACATTACGATCATGGAGATGGTATTCCATAGGTTTGCATGAGTAACATTTCCATTTTCCAATGATCATTAGATAAATAAGGTTACTAATATATAATATTAATATAATTACAATATTATCATATATACCACATTATATATTAATATTTATCATCCATGTGTTATGGTGAAAAAAAGTGTCATGTTGCTTCATTAAAGTTGTATTCCACACATACACTCATGACATTATCATCATTCATTGAGTGAGAAAGAATAAAAATAAAAATATATTTTATATTTATAGAATGATAAAAATTTCATTTATATCATTATTATTTTATTAAAATGATATATAATCATTGATTTTATCTTTATCACCTTCCATGATAGGAGTTAGTGAATGATGAATCAAATCTCTTCACAAGGTGTTAATCTACCTTAAACATGAGTAACATTATCATTTCTAATATGTAATGGAAGGTAAAAAAGATATATATTATATAATAAAAAAATAGTTATATTTTTTATATAAATATCATATATGTAATTTATATCCATCAACATACCCAAATATGAGATTTTTTAATGGAATAAAAAATTGCATTGGTTCATGACATAGTAGTCATCCGTACACAAGAACGATGATTTCACAACACATTTAATGGAAGATGAAATGGATCCAGGTCATGAACATCTAATTAAAAAATCTGTGTATATGTAATTTAACTAGTTCATTAAAAAATATTGGTTTAATAAAATATGATGGACATGGAGAATAAACTAAAATAATGATGCTCGTTGAAGAACATTACCTCTTTTTCAGGTATCCTCCAAAGGTTTTCATTAAAGCCGTAAAAGGATAGATTCATTACCAAACTAAGGATTTTAGTATTAGGTGTCACGACCCATCCCTCAGGGACCGTGTCGTAACTACCCCAAGCCCGACTTCCATAGGCCAAGGGATGGAGACTAACACCAAAGGCGTAAATCTCTATAACTGGGAAGGCATTGCCTTTATAAAACGTAAACACACAAAAAAAAATAGAGTACAAGCGGAAGAAAACACTAATTAAATCAGTAACAGGTGTGTTGAAAGTATAAAGGGGGCTGTAAATACAGGCCCAACAGAAAGGTACAACTACAACTGAACGAAAGTACAACTGAAAAGACAAACAACTAGATGGTGAAGCAGCTCCTGGATTATACTATAGGTTCCTACCTGAAGGGTAGGTACAGATATCCTCCTCAACACTCCACGTCCATTCGTCTCCTCCAGGTACCAAATCATCATGAGATCCAGCACCGGGTACCATCCAGCTCTACAAGCCTCAACCAAGATCAATGTTGTCCGTCGTTTGAAACCAACACAACAAGGTGCGGGCCTGGCCCGTGCAGGGGTGAGTATAACGATACTCATTAGGGACCTCGAGACCATTAAGGTCTCACTAAAACCAACAAGGGCAAACCACAACGAAATATTTCAAGATAAAACATTAACTTAGGTATATTCCCAACCATATACCTATGTTATTATGTAACCCATCTCAATTTTGAGGTAAACACAAAGGTTGTAGACTCAGCTCAAACCAGGATTTTTTTTCACGATGATGAAAACACAGCTGCTGGAGAACTCTTCCTCTGTCGAGCGTAGTATTCCTTCCACAACTTTGAGATTCCACTCACTAACCTTAGACTGGTGAGGTACTATTCATGTAGAGTACAACGGGTCTGCTGCCAAATACCGAGTGCTCCGTCTACTGTGGGTCTGCCGCTAAATACCGGGAACTCCACATAATAGACGTCAGAGGTACTCCTCCTGTCGAGTACCATGGGTCTACCCCCAACTACCAAGTGCACCATCCACCGTGGGTCTGCCGCCAAATACCGGGCACTCCATCCACTAGGATAATCGAATCACTCCTAGTCGAATCGGTCAAGCAGTCGGCAGGTCTATAGCTACTAGGTCTCCGCACTCCGTACGATCGTCTCCAGGAAGGTCCTATCAATGATCTACTTGTCATCACTTATATGTGTCACTAAGTCTCACGTAGAAGTAACACAAAGGACCTCCCAGTTATAGGGGTCTCAACACAACAGATGGCGCGTCAATCAGACTCCCGGTCTGTGAGTTATTAGCTTTTCTATTCCAGGGGCACGGTTGGTTTTTATGATAAAACCAACCTGACCATACTAAAGTATCATCCAAAACCCAGATATATTATTTCAAAAGAACCATATCATAAAGAGGAATCCAAAATAATCAATGGCATTTAAATCAGACGTCCGGTCCTCAAGTTATAAGAGTTTCTGCTCTCAAGGCACGGTTGGTTTCAGGTTCGAACCAACCTGTCCATAAACAAACATCACCGATATCTTGAGCGTAATGTACTAAAATGATATTCTCAATCCAAGGAATCCTACACAACTCATGGTGCTTCAAACAGAGGCCTGTAGCTCATGATATGGTCATTTAACTGAACACATTCCGAAAATAGGGGGTCTGGGCCCGGTCCGACCCAGCCCAACACCCCCTGGGTCGGCCCGAACCGGGTCGACCTGACATGGGTCCGGGTTCAGCCCAGCTGGCGAGGCCCGGCCCATGGCCGGCCGCTACTCAGCTAGCCTGGCCGAGCGTTACGCAATGCGGGGGAGGCATGGCCTCCCCACTGATTGACACTAGTGGTGCCAGCTGGCGCTGCCCCCGGGCGTCCCGGATCCCGTGCGGGCACGAGATCCTCCACGTCGACGCCATGTCTGTTGTCGTGGTGGGTCTTCTCCAGCGGCGCTCTAGGGTTCCACCGCCACCAGGTGGCCAGATGACTTCGACCACCACCTCCGGTCATCGGCGCCACCGTGCTGGCGTGGTGCGCCAGCAATGTCTTCCGCGGACCGCTGGACGCGCTCCGGTGGTCTGATTCGCCCACCACTTGCACCTATGGCTCTCCTAGGACCTGTTCTTCACTACGATGGATTCCAAATTCCGTTGAGGTCCCATTTCATCATCACTCATCAATCCATGCACCAACAAACAATCTGTGGAGGGATGTCGGGCCGTATTTGTTCGGCTCGCGCCCTCTGGGTTAAATGATAACAATTTTCCAAAGATAAACAAGGTTTCACGTTGTATGAAGAATAATTTTATTCTAATAAAACATAAAAAATCCATCCAAAATTTCACCCACAAAAAACTATTCCCAACCCGCAAAAGGAAACGCACGTGGATCAACATGATAATGAGTTGATCTGCGTTCCTTGTTTTAAAAAGGGAAAAACATGGGAAAAATAATCATACTCAAATTAAACCCCTAGCTTAATTATGATTTTTTCATTGTAGACGCGGAATGTTTTTTCACTCCATCAATGTCAGGAAATAACCATCATCGATCCGTGGAAGACGATGCCTCGGGGTGAGGATTTGATGACGACCTCGGAGCATGACCGAGGAGGAAATGACATCTCCTCACTTGTTGCGAAGATAAGGAAAGCACATCATTCTTCATGGAGGGCGGTGTTCTTCAAAAACTCAAGAGCTCTCCCTATCCGTTTTTGAACAACAAAATACCTCCTCTGGTAAAATAATAGGCTCCTCCTATTATTTTATTACACATGAAATTTAACTTTCAAAATTCAAATCACCTCATTAATTAAATGCATTGGAATTTAATTAAAAAGAGGGAGAGGAAAGATCCTCATTAATTAAATGCATTGGAATTTAATAAATGAGATCGAGAGGAACGATCCTCATTAATTAAATGCCTTAGAATTTTATTAAAGAGAGGGAGAGGAAAGATCTTCATTAATTAAATGTGTTGTCATTTAATTAAATAGACGGAGAGGAAATATTGGCACTTCAAGGGGATTGCCAAATTAATGAGGGGGTTTAAAATGTTTAGAGGATAATAAATGGTGGGGGCTCATGTAGGCCCCACCTCTCTAACATCCACACTTTTGTAGTTAGGTGGATATGGGTCCCACCCTTAACTACCCATTGGACTAACTAACCTCCTTAGATACATTATAAAATTGTTCCAACAATTTTCTTTACTTCTTAACTAAACCCCAAAAATAAACTTCCCCTTTCGTGAAAACGCAAATATGGTAACAGTTCCCTTAAGAAATTACTGGCATTGCGAGTTCATCCGTGCCCTCAGATTTCAATTCCAAGCACTGGTTCAAAAGATAGAAAAACCTTCTCATTCGTTTACTGAACGTACCTGAGATAAACTTCAGATATTTATTTTGGGCACACCGGGCCTCAGAATCAAGAGACGTCAGAAGCCACAGACTCATAAAATTCCAAATAAATTAAGAAAAAAAATCCTTGAAATTTTCGGTTCTTTAAATTACTCCCACCTCTGGGTTTTACATCCTCGTAAAGCTATATCATAAACTAGGGAAACAAAAGAGGGTATTGTGCACGCATCTAAGCCCCCCGATCCCATGTGCTCTCCTGGAGGTTCCCGTGCTACCAAAGAATACGCACCAGAGGAATCAATCGTCCATATAGGATATTCTCTTGTCAATCCTCAACCTCTACTGGAACCCCGTTAATGTCTCCCCGTCATTGATGTCCAGCTATCTATGGTCCATGATGAACGATAGTTCATGCACACATCTCCTCAGCTGAGATACGTGGATGATTTCGTGCACCCAGTGTATCTGAGGAGGAAAGGCCAGGTGGTAAGCCACCCCACCTACTCTGCTGGGGACCTGGAAAGGCCCAAAGAATCATGGAGATAACCTACCGCCCCGACCAAATCCCTGTTGACCTCGTCATGGGGAGACCCATAAGAAGACGTGGTCATCACCCTTGAACTCCAGTGGTCTTGTCTTCTATCAGCATAGGTATTTTGTCTGCTATGTGCAGTCTTCATCCACTCCTGGATGATCTGCACCTTCTCCATCATAACCTGAACCATCTTTGGTTCAACACGTGCTAACTCCATCATTATCCATAAAGGATATCTGAAATGCGGCCAACTGTTGTCTCGCCACTCCTAACACCTAAATGCCCGATCTCTTACTAAGAGCATCTGCTACATCATTTCCCTCCCCAGGAATATAAACTATCATGAAGTCATAGTCCTAGAAGAATTCATGCCGTCACCACTGTCTCAGGTTCATGTCCTTATGAGAGAAGATACACCTGATACTATTGAGTGGGAGGGAACCTTAAACCGTTCTCTCAATGAACAATGGGTGAGACTAGCCAATTGTAAGATCTCATATCCACCCTTCTTCATCTACGTTCTACAATAGATGCTGAGATTTCTTCTCTGTCTAAAAGAGAAATCTGGTCTCATCCCCTGGTGAACCATGTTCCTTACCTAATATAGTCAATCTTGACATGAATGGTACATTTCATGTCTTCAATGACGTCGTAAGGCCTCGACGCTACTAATAAGAGATCCAACAGTTACTCTCGCCTCCAAGGGTTGAGTCACACCATTGGCATCAGTGCATGGTTTCTAGGTCTCCTCCAGTAGGAATATCGCATGTGAGGGTCAAGTAAATAGTTATAACAAGAACTTCTTATTATCAAACACACATAAGGAATGTAAGGAAACATCACTAAGAAAAGTTTATTTTATTACTGTAGCTCGTAGTACAAAGACACAAATCAAACACAACAACAACAACATGGATACTAGAAGCACCAAGAACAAAGCCTTCCATGCCTGGAACTAGTCCCACTCCTTTCCACCTACTTCCGATACTCCATAGTCATATGATTCAGCTGCCTAATCTTGCATTCTCCCTTGTACACCCGCTCTTTGCGGTCGGGCTGGACCTCCGAGTGGTGGTGGTGGAAACACCTCGAAGTGTCATCCACCTCTATCTGCATGGCCAACTCCTCTACCTCTGTCTTCTTCTCCTTGTGGTCAGCCTCGATCGAACCTCTTCCTCTGCCTGGGAGGTCCTTCTCCAATCTTCTGATCGTTTGTATGGCGGGTCATACATTCATGTTCAAGGTGACCAAGCCCATCGTAGGAGTGACACTGCACGCTCCTTGCACGACTGGCTATGACACCACTCTGGTTGCCCCGCAAAACTGAACCTGAGTCATGCAGTCGACCACCGGTGGGTCTGGTCCTCTTGGATCCCTGTGTCGTCTTTCCACTGCTAGCTGCAGAAGACTACGCTACATGTTGACTAGTAGTGGGTCCCACTACTGGAGACTGCTCAGTAAGGAAACTATCCACTATAGGAACTCGCTCCAACACTTCCGTCTGCGTCGAAATGTTGTGAGAAATATGAATCTCTAATCTCCCTCATGACCCCCTACTCGATGGTACGGGCCCTGAAGAATGGGTGTCGTACCATTTCTGTGGAGTAGCACGAGAGGTCTATAAACCTTTATGAGTATCATGCTATTGTCATGTTTCCCTGCTGTAGATGCAGTAGATACTGTATCTGCACCGCTCTAAAGGAGGCTGGTACAAACTCTACCTGAAACAGGCTCTCGATGTATGCCCATAGGATTGTCGCCTCATCGTGCATCTGGAGCATCAGGCTCCACCATCTACTTAATGCTTCCTGTAGGAGGCTGTATTAATGAATCACTATGAATTCAGCTGGTGTCCCTACCATTGTAAAGACTCTCGCCATAGCCTCTAGCCAATCCTCATCCACCTGTGGGTCCATCTCTCCTCGGTACCTGGGTGGCCTCTGGCGATGGAACTCATGCATCACACATAAGTGGCGTGGATCACCTGCTGATGGGGCTAGTGGAATCGGTGGCCCAATGGGTGGTAGTACCGCTGGTGCCTCCGTTGGTGCCTCAACTGAATGAGGGACCTATACTGAGGCCTCGTCGCTCGGCGTGCTGTCAGTACATAAAACTCTCAGGGCTCTATCTAGTCGTCTACGGGGAGGCATACTAAAAGAAACAGATGTGACACGGTCAAAAGACAATACCTGGTGAGCTGACATGGTTTGAGCTAACATAAAAGAAAATTTTGAAAACACACACACACAATTAGTGTTTTCGTGCACTGAGTCAGAAATCAGAAGTCAGGGTCCTGGTATATGGATACGTCGGCCGCCCGAACCAACACTGGACACCCTGAACTAAGAACCACACTTAGTACCCTTAACATTATTGCTTCACAGAAAGAAAATATCATAGTCCTAGGTTCTGCAGTAGAACCGACCCCTCTGATACCAATGTCTCACGACTCGTCCCCTGGGGCCTGTGTTGTAACTACCCCAAGCCCGCCATCTACAGTCCAGAAGCTGGCGATTTTCACCAAAGGAATAAATCCCTATAACAGGGAAGGCATTTCCATTATAAAATCTAAACCAACACACACAACCAATTTACAAACGGAAGAAATCACTATGTAAAGTAGTAACATGTGTGGTGAAAGTACAAAGGGGGCCAGAAATACAAGCCTAATAGAATGGTACAACTACAACTGAGTGAAAGTACCACTGAAAAGATAAACACCTAGATGGTGAAGCAGCTCCTGGATCGTCCTCTGTGTTCCTACCTGAAGGGTAGGTAAAAATATCCTCATCAACACTCCATGTTTGTCTACCTCCTCCGGGTACAGAATCATCATGTGATCTAGCTCTAGTTACCATCTAGCTCTACAAACCTGAACAATGATCAGTGTTTTCTATCGTCTGCAATAAACAAAATGAGGTGCTTGCATAGCACGTGCAGGGGTGAATATGATGATACTCAGCAGGGACCCCGAGACCCTCAAGGTATCACTAAAACCAACAATGATAAACCACAAAGATAGATCTCAACAGATAAACTTTACATAGGTATATGATCATACATATACCTAAGTTATCAAATATCCCATCTCAATTTTGTGGTAAACACAAAGGTAATAGACTCAGCTCAAACCAGGATTTTTATTCACGATAACGAAAACACAGCTGCTGGAGAACTCCTCCCATGTCGAGAGAAGTAGTCCTGCCATAACTCCGAGGTTCCACTAATTAATCTTAGACTGTTGAGGTACTTCTCCTGTCAAGTACTATGGGTATGCTTCCAAATACTGGGCGCTCCGTCCGTTGTGGGTCTTCCAGCAAATATCAGGCGCTCCCCCTAATAGCCGTCAAAGGTACTCCTCCTATCGAGTACCGCGTGTCTGCCACTAACTACCTGGTGATCCTTCCAACATGGTTCTGCTGACAAATACCGGGCGATACTTCCACTAGGCTAATCGAATCACTCCAAGTCGTATCGGTCAAGTAGTCGTCAGGTCTACAGCTACTAAGTCTCTGCACTCTGTACGCTCGTCTCCAGGAGGGTCCACTCCACGAGCTAATTTTCGTTACTTCTAAGTGTCACGATGTATCACATAGATGTAACAAAGGACAACCTCGTCATAGGGCTCTGAAAACAACAGACGGCGCGTCAATCGGGCTCCTGGCCTGGGAGTTATTAGCTTTTCTGTTCTAGGGGTTTGGTTGGTTTTTAAGATAAAACCAACCCGACCATACTCCAATATCATCCGAAAACTGACATAGAGTATTCCAAAATAACTGTCTCATCAAGAGGAATCTAACATAATCGACGACATGTCAATTGGATGTCTGGTCCTCTAGTTATGAGTGTTTCCGCACCGAGGGCCCTGTTGGTTTCTGGTTCAAACTAACACGGCCATACCCAAACTTCACCAAAATCATGAGTGTAATATAAGGAAATGACCGTATCGATCCATGTAATCCTACGCAACTGAAGGTGCTTCAATCGGAGGTCCGTAGTTCATGATATGGTCGTTTAATAGAAAATAGTCCGAAAATAGGGGGTATGGGCCCGGTTCAACCCGGCCAAACACCCCCTAGGTTGGCCCAAACTGGGTCGACCCAAATCGGGTCTGGGTCCATCCCTTTAGGGCGCAGCCCGGCCCGACTGACGCTGCCTAGCCCATGGCCAGCCGTGGCTCGGCCGGCCTGGCTGAGTGTTATGTGGAGCGGGGGAGGTGCGGCCTACCCACTGATTGACACCAGCGGCGCCAGCTGGCGACACCCCCGGGCGTCCCGGATCCCACGCTACTGCGGGATCCTCTGTGTCGCCCCCGGGCTATTATCGTAGCGGGTTTTCTCCGGCGGCGCGCTGGGGCGTCGCCGCCTCTGGTCGCAAGCGCCGCCGTGCTGGTGTGTCGCGCCGACAGTGTCTTCCACAGACCACCAGACGCGCTTCGGTGGTCCGATTCTCCCACCGCTTGCGCCTATGGCTCTCCAGGGACCAGTTCTTCACTGCGAAGGCTTCCAAACACTGTTGTGGTCCCATTTCATCATCTCTTTTCAATCCGCGCACCAACAAACAATCTGTAGAGGCATGCCGGGCTGTGTTTGTTCGGCTCGTGCCCTCCGCGTTAGACGATAACAATTTACCAAAGATAAATAAGGTTTCACATTGTATGAAGATCAATTTTATATGAATAAAATTGAAACAATCCATCCAACATTTCCCCTCAAACAACTATTCCCAACCCACAAAACGAAATGCCCGCGGATCAAATTAATAAGGAGTTGATCTAGTTTTTTAAAAAAGGGAAGAACATCGGAAAAATAGTCATACTGAAATTAAATCCCTACCTTAATTATGATTCATTCGTCATATATGCGAAAAGCGTTGTCGTGATGTCAACACCGAGAAACAACCATCGTCAATCTGTGCATGATGACCTCGCGGGGTGAGGATTCGATGACGATGTCGGAGCATGACCGAGGAGGAAATGGTTTCTCCTCACTTGTTGTGAGGATAAATAAAGCATGTCGTTCTTCACAGAGGGTGGTGTTCTTTAAAAACTCATGATCTCTCCCAATCCTCCTTAGCACAATGAAATCCCTCCTCCAGTAAAATAATAGTCTCCTCCTATTATTTCATTACACGTGCAATTTTACTTTCAAAATTCAAATCACCTCATTAATTAAATGTGTTGGCATTTAATTAAAGAGAGGGAGATGATATATCGTCATTAATTAAAAGCGTTGGAATTTAATTAAAGAGAGGGGGAGGAAAGATCCTCATTAATTAAATGTGTTGGTATTTAAATAAGAGTGGGAGAGGAAAGATTGTCATTTTAAGGTGGGTTGCCAAATTAATGAGGGGGTTTAAGGAGTTTAAGTGAAAATAAATGGTTGGGGATCGTGTGGGCCCCACCTCTCTAACATCCACACTTTGGTAGTTAGGTGGATGTGGGTCCCACCCTTAAATACCCATGGGAGTAATTAACCTCCTTAGATAGATAATAACATTGTTCCAACAATTTTATTTACTTCTTAATTAATCCCCAAAAATCAACAGCCCCTTCTGTGAAAACACCACTAGGGTAACGACTCCCTTAAGCAATTACCGGTGTTGTGAGTTCATTGGTGCCCTTGGATTTCAATTCCAAGCACTAGTTCAAAAGATATAAAAACCCACTCGTTCATTTACTAAACGTACCCAAGCTAAACTTTGGAAATTGAATACGGGCACATCGGGCCTCGGAATCAAGTTCTTTCAGAAGCCACAGACTCGTAAAATTCCAAAGAATATAACTAAAAAAATTCCTGGATATTTCCTGGATATTTACTGTCCTTTACATTAGGGATGATAAGTTGTTATGTTATTAGGGTAGGTTTTTGTTGATTCATATTGATTGAGATATGTGAGTAAGTGAGGAGGGTGAGTTCCCTTTTATAATTGAAGAACAGTGTAATTTTTTTAAATACCCAAAATTATTCACTATTGGGATGTATCCCTTACCAAATGTGGCTAAAAAGTGGAAAAAATGAAAATTATGGTATATTTGGAATAAAAGAATAACAATCACACAAAAAAGAAACACATTTATTTAATGTTATTCCTTATTCTTTATGTTTAACCAATTTTACCCATATTGTTTTTACCACTTGTATATTTTTCTTTACACATATAATTGTCACGACCCGTCACCCAAGGCCCATGCCGTGACTTCCCAAAGCCTGCCTTCCATAGGCTAGGGGCTGGCGACTAGCACCGAAAGGCATATTCCCTAAAACTATGAAGGCATTGCCTTTATATATAGTAAACACACTCAACCAAGCACACAACAAGATACGAGCACAAGTAAACTATAAAGTTAAAAAAGAGTGTGTACAGTAAGTAAAAGGGGTGATAATACAAGCCCAATTGAAAAGTACATGAAAAATGAAAAGTAAAAGTAAATTGAAATAGGTCCTGCGGACTCTCACCAAGGATCCAACCTGAAGGTTGGGTATAACTCTCTAACGGTCGTCTCTGTGGTATGCCTCATATGATGTCCACCTCTGAGCTACCTCCATTCCTGGTACTCTCGTCCTCAATCAGAAATATCCATCATCTACACCAAACACAACTAGGTGCGGGCATATCCCGTGCATGGGTGAGTATATCGATACTCATTAGGGACCCTGAGACCCTCTAAGGTCTCACAAAACTAAAAATGGATAAACAAAAAATCATGAAAACAACTAAAAACCCTACCATGGTATATGCCGATACATATACCTATGTTATCAAGTATACCCATCTCATTCATGAGGAAACTCAAGGCCCAAATCCTTAGCCAAGGTACTATTGTTCCATGAAAGAAAGAATACCACGAATGTAACAACACAAAGGTAGGTACCACAAAGGTTACACCACATAGAAGAATACCACGAAGGTATCACCACAAATGTAAGTACCACAAAGGTACGCCACATAGAAGAATGTTACAAAGGTATCACCACGAAGGTAAGTACAACAAATGTACACCACATAGAAGAATACCACAATGGTATTACCACCAATGTAAGGACTCAGCTTAAACAAGGTATAACATAAGTATGGTAGTAAAGATGATTAGATGTTACTACTGAATCATCTTACTCTATTAAAAAGCAGACCCACGTAGGATCCTATATCATCATACCCATGTAGGATCCTAATACAGCCGAACCACATAGGATCCTAGAGTAGTCCCACATGGATTTCCTAGAGAGGACCCAAGTGGGGCTCTCAAACAAAGACCCACGTAGGATCCCAAATCACATACCCACATAGGATCACAAAGCACAAACCCACATAGGATCCTTTTCTCATTTTACAACCAGCTACAGGTTTCCCACACTATGCTCGCTTGATTCTGGGAGGGTCCGCTTCTCAATCCACTGGTCGATAATCCAACTGAAATGATGTACCATGAAGAAGTATCCCAAAATACCTCTACATGATAGGGGTATCAACCCAATAGACGGTTCATCAATCAGATGCTCGGTCTTTAAGTTATCGGCCTTTAAGTCCCGAGGGCCCGGTTGAATTTGTGCCTGATCCAAACCGGCCATACCCCAACCTTATCCAAAACTCAAGTGGGGTATAGAAAAAGGACCATATCAATCCAAGGTTTCTAGTTACATAGGAAGTTATTCAAATGGATTCTCGTAGCTCAAGATATGGAAGAAAAAATGAAAAGGGTCGAAGTTGGTCCAGGTTCGGTCCGACCCGGACTGACCTAGAGGGGGACGACCTGACCAGTTTCGGGATGACTCAGTCCACTGGTTGTGGCCTGTTAGGAAGCCTGAAGTGCGGTCTGTGGTGTGGAATCCCTCTATGAGGCAGCCCGCGGTGTGGAGGCCCACGGTGTGGAGGCCCGCCGCAGCTGGTCGGATGACAAGCCTTCTTCGCGCAGTGCGGTTGACCATTATGACACCATCGGGGGCCGACTCTACTGGCCGCCCTCCCATCACCACCGCAGCACATGACCACAACTCCTGCTTACCTGGTGGGGTGGAGGCGCGTCTACCCCTCCCCTTCACTTGGCTGGCCGACGCCGGTCGTAGCCCTAGATCCGCCATGAACAATGGGATTCTGTTGTGTTGTTATCGTATTCACGGTCGTTCAGGGTGATGGACACCACTCCCAAGTCCCACTGGTGCCAATACCTAGCACTGGCTACCATCCTCCTCCATCGTGAAGATCTCATCATAAACCACAAGGTTTTCAGAGAGCTCATGCCATGTTTTTTTGGCCGCCACCTTCCTCATTAGAGTGGTAGCAAGTTGCACATGGGGAGAGATTCGACATAAAATAAAATTAATGAAGATAAATCAAAATCACAACCCTCACTAAAAGGTTCGTTAATGTCAGTGTGGAGGGAATGATGGATGTTAGTCCATTGTCATTGAAGACGTTCCTCATTGGAGAGGGAGTTCTTCATTAGAGATGGGGTTCTTTGTTGAAGATAGCCGTCTTTATTGGAGAAATAATTCTTCGATTGAGATAGTGTTCTTCATTGGAGAAAGGTGTTTCTCCAATGTTCTCCCCCCTTTTCCAACACTTCCCCCGAATTCCACCAAAATGAAATATGAAACTTATTAAATTATGTTTTATTCATTTAATTGTATTTGGCCATTAATTAAGTTGATTTTTGTGTAATTAAATTAATGGAAGGTGGAAAAATTAATTAGGAGAGGACCAAGAGTCACCTCCCTCATTAAAGAGGGAGTTCAAGGGTTGGGTGGTCCCAAAAATTAATTTTAAATTAGGGGGTTTACCTGCTCAGGTGGTCCCCACCATCCATCTTTCAAATGGGAGGTTAAAAATAAAATAAAATTTTTTCATTATTTTATTTTTATTTCCATGAGAAACACAAGAACTAACATTCACCCTCATCTTACTACAGTCATGGTGAAATTCTCCTTAAGCAAAAATCAGCACTACAAGTTCAACGGTGTCCTTAGATTTCAATTTCGAGCACCGGTTCAAAAGTTACAAAACCCCGCTCGCACATTTACTGAACGTACCTAAAAAATGTTCAAAAACAAATTCCAGGAAAACCGGGCCTCGGAATTACCCAACATCAATTTTTTTGGACTTATAAAAATCCCATCTAATGGAAAAATGATATGGAATTTTCTAGGTCTTTACATTCTCCCCACCTCTGGGTTTTGCATCACTGAAAGCCAAAACACAAACTAGAAAAACAAGTCGAGGTACTGAGCACAAATCTAAGCCTCCTGCTCCCATGTTCTCTCCTGGAGGTTCTCATGCTACTATCATACACGCACTAATGGTATCAACTTCCCAAAAAGGACCCGCTCCTATCAATCATATATCTATACTGGAACCTCTGTAAATGTTTCCCCATCGTCGATGTCCAGCTCGCCCTGGTCAATGATGTGTGAAGGGTCGTTCACGGATCTACTCAGTTTGGATACATGGAAGATGTCATAAACCTGTTGCAATTGAGGTGTACGATCTATGAAGTAAGACACATCACAAACTCTACTGAGGATCTAAAAGGGTCTAATAAACCTCAAAGATAACTTGCCACCCTAGACAAATCTCCGAAAAACTCATCAGGGTGAGACCCATAGAAAGACGTGGTCACCATCCTCGAACACCAAATGTCTCCATCTCCTATCAGCAAAAGACATATGCCAGCTCATTGCAGTTTTCATCCACTCGTGGATGATCTACACCATCTCTGTGGTAGCCCATATCATATCTGGTCCAATGAGTGCTAACTCCCCTGTTTCAGTCCTGCACAAAGGTGATCGGTAAGGCCGTCCATACAGAGCCTCAAAATATGGCATCCAAATTTTGGTGTGAAATCAGTTGTTTTATGAAAACTCCACCAAGGGAAAGTGATCACCCCAGCTATGACCAAAGTTGAGGACGCAAGTACGCAGTATGTCCTCGATGGTCGGAATGGTCCGCTTTGTCTAGCCATCCATCCGATAATGGAAGGTTGTTCCAAAATGAAGTTGCTTCCCAAAAGCCTCTGGTAACCCCTTCCAAAGATTGGAAGTGAAACATTCATCACGATCAGAGACAATCATCGATGGTACTCTATGTAACCACACAATCCCCTACACATAGAGGCATCCCAAGCTCTCTACTGACCCCTTCCCTCTGATCAGTATAAAGTGGTATGACTTTGTGAATCGGTCGATGATCACCCACATAGAATCATGGACTGTGGATGTACATGGAAGTCCTATCACGAAATCTAGGGATATCTCATCCCACTTCCACTTTGGGACCTTTAAAGGTTGTACTAAGCCAACTAGTACCTAATGATCTGCTTTCACTTACATAAAAGTGAGGTACCTAGAGACAAAATCTGCTACTGCTTTCTTCATTCCCGGTCACCAGTGCTGTCATCAGAGATCATGGTACATCTTTTCCACTTCTAGATGTACTGATAGAGGTGATGTGTGGAACTCCCTCAACACTTACTCCTGAAATGACACTGGAACCATGGTACGTCCTCTGAAGAGGATGACATGATCCCCACCATTCGAAAATCCATCAAGTGTCTGTCTCGTGGATATCTTAGTACGTCGAGCCTCGAAGTCAGTGTCCCCACGCTGCGCCAACCTAACTCACTGAAGAAATAGGGGAGTGACTATAAGAGAATGAAGAAAGGCTACTCCATCTTGATCCATAATAGATATCTCAAAAGCTTCTAGCTGCTTTGTCGCCTCACCTAGCAGCTGTATACCAGATCTCCTACTGTGTGAATCTGCTACAACATTCCCCTTTCAAGGAGTATAGACTATCTCGAAGACATAGTCTTGGAGTAACTGAAGACAATTCCGCTATCTCAGGTTTAGGTACTTCTGAGAGAAGAAATACCTGAGACTCTTGTGATCAGAGTGGACTTTAAAATGTTCACCCATAAAGTAATGTCCCCACATATTCATGGAGAGGACCTCTACTACTAACTCCGTGCCATGAATAGTGTAATTCTTCTCATGCTGTATCAGCAGTTGAGAACCATATGCGATAACTACTCACTACTGCACCCGGACACATCCCAGCCCTGTCCCTATTGTGTCTTAGTAGACCACGTAACCAACACCCTCTTATAAAACCCTCAAGATGTGGGAAGTACTAAGCCTCTACCATATATCTTGAAAACTCCAATGGAATCTCTCTGACCACAAGAAGGGTTTCCCCTAGTTCGTCAACGCTGATAAAGGTGTTGTAACTCTGGTGAAAATTGGCACAAACCTCTGGTAATATCTATCCAAACACAGGATACTCCGTACCTCTGTCATGCTCCTAGGTGGCTCCCAAGAAGGTACCACCTCATTCTTCATTGGATCCATCACAACTCCAATGTCCGAGATGACATGTACCATAATGTGAAACTCTCGGATCCAGAACTGGAACTTCGAAATCTTACTATAAAGCTGGTGCCCTCAGAGTATGTACAGAACTATCAGAAAATTATAGGCATGCTCCTCCCTAGTGGCCGAGTAGATCAAAATGTCATTGATGAATACCACTGTAAAGCGATTAAGGTATGGCTGAAAGATCCTATCCATGAGTCCAATGGACACTGCTGGAGAATTGTTCATGCTGAACGACATGACCAAAAACACCTAATGTTCATACCCACATCTGAAAGTTGACTTCTACACATCCTCTTCTCATACCCTGAGCTGGTGATAGCCTGATATGAGGTCTATCTTCGAGAACCACCAATCTCTTTTCAGTTGATCAAAGAGGTAGTCAATCCTTGGAAGTTGGTACTTTTTATTCACGGTCACCTAGTTCGGGTGCGGATTGTCAACACAAAGTATCAAGATCCCTTTCGCCTTCATGGAGAACTAAATCGGGGCTTCCCAAGGAGAAACAAACAGGCAGATGATCCCCTTCCCCTGTAAGTCCTCCAACTATACCCTCTGGTCACAAAGCTCCGTGGGAGACATCCGATATGTTGGTGTAGATATCAGTGCCATCATAGGGTCAACGTCAATGTAAAAGTCCACCTCTCTACAAGGAGGTAGACCTTGAACATAATTAAGGAAGACATCCTTTTACAGGTCCACCACTATAGGATTGATCAGACTCTCTACATCAACTGCTCTGAGGGTAAGGCTAGCCAACTGATAAGTTATCGGCTACACTCTCCTCCAGGTAAGTTCATCCTATAATGAAAAATCTCCCTTCTCTCCGGTGAAGGTAAAAATAGTCCCATCCTCATGGATACACAATAATTTATGCCTATTATAGTAAATCAATGCTTGGACTATAGATAACCATTCCATACCCAAGATGACATTGTAAGACCTCAAAATTGCTACTAGTAGATCATAGCTGAAGCTCTTGCCTCCAAGAGTAAGATCACACTGTCGGCAATATTGAGTAATTACCAAATCCGCACTCGTAAGAGTCTCTAACCGTATGGATCGAGACAAGGAATTCATCAGAATCTCTGAGCTCCGAATGAGGGCAGTGGATATAAAAGAGTGACTTTCAATTATGGCTATAAGTACTACAACTATGGTGGAGTAGACACATATCATACCTCGTATCATCTCCAGAGCTTCGTGGTCGTAGGCCTTAGATACCTTGAGCTGAGCTCACCCCTGTCCACATTCTCCCTATGGTTGGGGAGGACCACCTGGTGGTGGTGGCGATAACATCTCAAATCTTTGAACACCGCCTTCTGCATGACCAAATCCTCTTCCATGTCTGTCTGCTCGCTGCATACCTCCTCAGTCAAAAAATTGTCTCCACCTGGGCGGTCCTTTAACCATCTGCTTATCAATCATATGGAAGGAAGGGAAGTCTCGATCCATGTGACCCTACCAGCTGCAAAAGTAACACCACCTGCTCCTCACATGACTGGATCTGTCTCTGGTTCCCCACTCAACTAACCCTGAATCATGCAGTCTTCCACCTATTGGTCTGGTCCTCTTGGACCTCTGTGACTTCTGTCTGATGCCAGCAGTAGAAGACTGTACTATATGACGCCTAGTGGTGGGTCTCACTATTGTTGAATGCTCAGTAAAAAAACTCTCTACATAGAGGGATCTCTCTAAGACCCCCACCTTCATCGGGATACTGAGAGAAATCATCATAGCACTGTTCTCCCACCTGGGTCCCTGTTAGAAGGTATGGGCCCTGATGAATGGGTCTCGCACCATATCAGTGGAGTAGAATGAGAGGTCGGTGAACCTTTTTGAGTACTGATCCACAGTCATACTTCCCTGCTAGTGATGAAGAAGCTCTTGTATACACACTATGCAAAGGGTCGTTGGGACAAAGTCTGCCTGAAATAGGCTCTCAAAGTCTACCCAAAGAGGTGTCACCTCATCATGAACACGGAGCGTCAAACACCACCATCTGCCTACTATATCCTATAGAATAATAGAGGTAAGGATCACCATGAGATCAACTAGTGTCTCTACTAGTCAGAAGACTCTCACCACGGTCTCCAACAAATCCCCAGCCGCATGTGGGTCTGTCTCACCACATAACCTCAGTGGACTCTGCCACAGGAACTCATGAAACGCACTTAAGCGGCGTGCACCCTCTGCTGTTGGAGCTAGTGGTAGCGGTGGAAAAATGGTTAATTGTACCGATGGTGCCTCTGTTGGTGCTTCTACTGATAAAGGGCCATGCACAAAGGCCTCGTCGCTCGGTGGGATATCAGCATATACTATACCAGAAACCCTAGCTGGCTATCGGCGTGGAGGCATCATGAAAAGGAAGAGGTGTTCCACGGTCAATAAGTTATACCTGGTGAGCTGAATTAAAGTGTTCATAAATAAAAAATTTCAAAACATGCATGTAATCAGTGTTTTCATGCACTGAGTCAGAAATCAGATGTCATGGTCCTAGTTTATGGAAATGTCGGTCACCACATCAATACTAGATTCCCTAAACTGATGACCACACTCAATACACATAACACTATTTTAGTTAAAAAGATCAGAGTCCAATTTTCTGTGGTAGAACTAACTCCTATGATACCAATATTTCACGACCCATCCCTCGAGGCCCATGCTGCGACTTTCCCAAACCCGCCTTCCATAGGCTAGGGGCTGGGGACTAGCTCTGAAAGGTGTATTCCCTAAAACCGGGAAGGCATTGCCTTTATATCATGTATACACATTCAACCCAGAAAACAACAAGAAACGAACACATGTAAACTTTAATGTAAAAATAGTCTATACAGTGAGAGAAAGTGGCCAGAATACAAGCCCAACTGGAAAGTACAAGAAAATAGAAAAGTAAAAGTAAATTGAAACATCTCATGTGGACACCCGCCAAATATCTTACATGAAGGGTAGGTACAACTCTAAAATGTCCATCTCTACAGTATGCCTCATATAATATCCACCTCAAACCTACCTCCAGTCCTAGTAATCTCTCCCTTAGTCAGGGTTTTCTATCATCTGCACCAAATACAATAAGATGTGGACGTAGCCCATGCAGGGTTGAGTATAACGGTACTCTATAGGGACCCCGAGACCCTCAAAGGTCTCACAAAACCGAAAAAGTATAAACCACAAAGCATGAAACATCTGAAAACCCAACCTAGGTATATGGCCATACATATACCTAAGTTATAAAGTATACCCATCTCATTCCTAAGGAAACTCAATGCCCAAATCCTTAACCGAAGTATAACTATCACACGAAGGAAAGAATACCATGAAGGTAACACCACCAAGGTAAGTACCAAAATGGTAACACCACAGAGAAGCATATCATGAAGGTATCACCATGATGGTAAGTACCACCAAGGTACACCAGACAGAATAATTCCACAATGGTATCACCACAAAGGTATGTACTACAAAGGTAGGCCACATAGAATAATTCCACAAAGGAATTACCATGAATGAAATTACTCATATTACACAAAGTATAACATAGGTATGGTAATAAAGATGAATATATGTAACTACTGAATTATTGTTCTCTGTTAAGAGGTTGACCCACGTAAGATCCTAAATCATCAGACCCAAGTATGATCATAATACAATATACCCACTTAGGATCCTAGAGTAGTCCCATGTGGATTTCTTATAGTGGACTCAAGTGGGACTCTCGAACATAGACCCATGTAGGATCCCAAAGCACAAACCCACATAGGATCCCAAAGAACATAACCACATAGGATCCTTTTCTCATGTTACCGCCAGTTAAAGGTATCATATACTAAGATTGTTGATTCCGAGAGGGTTTGCACCTCAAGCCATAGGTAGATACTTCAACTGCCACGAAGTCCCACAAAGAAGTATCCCAAAATACCGCCAATTGATAGTGGTCTCAATACAATAGATGGTGTGTCAATCGGACCCTCAGTCTATATGTTTTTGGCCTTTTGGTCATGTGGGCCCTAGTTGGATTCATGTTCGATCCAACCTGGAAGTACCCCAACCATATCCAAAACTCAAGTGGGGTATACCAAAAGGACCACCTCTATTCAAGGTTTCTGATGCCATAGAAGGTTCATCAAACAGACGCACGTAGCCCATGATATGGCCGAAAGAACTAAAAGGGATGAAGTTTATTCGGGTCTGGTCCGACCCGGCCTGCTGGGTCCGGCCCGACCCATGGTGCAGCGGCCTGCGGTGCAACGGCCCTCATTGCGGTGGCCCACAATGCCGCGGCCCGCCTCTTCAACACGTTGTGGTCACGGGCCACAGCACCACTAGCGGCTGGCTCTGCCGGCCGCCATCCCTTGGCCACTGTGGCACAAGACAGCGACTCCTGCTCGCCTGGCGGCATGGACGCATGTCACTGCCTCCCCATCACGCGGTCGGCTGACACCGGCCGCCGAACTTTCTCCACTGTGGTCGATGGGCCATGACCCTTCCCCGGTGGTGTGTTTGGGTGGACGCCGTCTTCACGGCCGGCCACAGTGCCGACCACCACTCTCGAGTCCCACTGGTGACAATTGCCGACATTGTTCAGTGTCCCTCTCTATCCAAATGATCGCATCAAAAACAATATGTGTTGTGGAGAGGTCAGTCCATGTTCATCAGGCCCACACACTCCGCATTAGAGTGGTGGCAAGCGGATCATGGGAAGAGATTCAACTTAAAAGAAAACTACAAAGATAAATCAAAATCACACCCCTACCTCAAAGGTTCGTTGATGTTGGTGAAGTGGTAATGATAGACATTGGTTCATTTTCATTGAAGACATTCCCCATTAGAGAGGGCGTTCTACATTGGAGATGGTGTTCTTCGTTGGAGAAAGCATTCTTCATTGGAGAAAGCATTCTTCATTTGAGATAACGTTCTTCGTTGGAGAAAGTTGTTTCTCCAAATTTCTCCCCTTTTGGACAACACAAAAGTGCAATTCCACCAAAATGAAATATCCAACATATTAAATTAGGTTTTATAAATTTAATTAGATTTGGCCATTAATTAGGTTGATGTTTGTGTAATTAAATTAATGGAAGGTGGCATAATTAATTAAAAGATGACCAATTGTCACCTCCCTCATTAAAGAGGTAGTTCAACGGTCGGGTGGTCCCCACCATTAATTACAAATTGGGGGGTTTTCCAGCTAAGGTGGTCCCCACCTTCGAGCATTCAAATTTTTGGTTAAAAATAAAATAAATGTTTGTTCTTTAATTTATTTTTATTTCCATGAAAAACACAAAAACTATCCTTCACCCTTGTCCTACTGCGGTCAAGGTGAAAGTCTCTTTAAATGAATATCGGCGCTGCAAGTTTAATGGTGTCCTCAGATTTCAATTCCGAGCACGTGTTCAAAAGTTACAAAAACCTGTTCACATGTTTACTGAATGTACCTAAAAAATGTTCAAAAAATCATTTCGGGCACACCGAGACTCGAAATCACTCATCGTTAATTTTTACAGACTTGTAAAATTCCCATATAATTTAAAAAAAATTACAAGTAATTTTCATGGCCCTTATAGTGATTTATCTTTATAGGATAAAATTAAAATGAATGTTTTTATATAATTTATAAATAAATATTCTAAATATTATATTAAATTTTTAAAATAAAAATCAAAATTTTTCTGTAAATTTTATTTTCATACAAACGCATGTAATACTGAAAATAATTATTTTAATTATAGTTGGTATAACATAGTTTTTTCTATTCATGGTTCATATAATCATTATAAATAAATAGTTGGTCCATTAATAGAACATAGTAAATATTTATTAAAATTTATAAATCAACTATTAGAAGGTGTTTTTTTTAATTTTAAATCATTTAATAAAATATCATTAATTATAAATTAACATTAATAGAAATTTTAACATTATACAAATAATTTGAAATTAAAAAAATCAATACAATAATGGAATTCAAATATTTAATTTTCACATTACTTTAACATGATATAATAATAAAAAAATGTAACATAATAATTCATTAAATTTTCCTCAGTATTTATATTTTCAAAATCATTTATTCTTTTTAATTATTAATGAAATAATTATTGTGTTGTTGATTCATAAGAATATAATGTAATATATGTGATCTAAAAATTTCTAATTAATTATCATGATAAAAAAATAATTTATACTTATAAATAATATTTTTAAAATAAACAATGATTGTTTTCCCTATAAAAAAGAATACAGATATTAAAGGAAAGGATGATTAATTTTTTTCATTTTTTCCTTTAATTAACTTATTATATATGTAGCTTTTAATTAATAGAATCAAGATAAATCGTAATAAATTAAATAAAGTGATGAGGGTCTAAATATTTCTAGAACATGGGTGCTGGCAAGTTGGATTGTTATTTTCCCCCTTATCTATTAAGATTTACCACCCATAAAATCTTTTTCACCTTATTCACAACATTTAATTTTAAATATTTTCACTAATAATTATAGTGAAAAAATAATTTGAGTTTACTAGATAAAATAATTTATTCTAATTTAAAATATTTAATCCATTGGGTTAAATTTAGCTCACATTAGTGTTATTATTTAACTGAATATTAATCATACAGATGGGAAGAGAAAGAGAGTTTTGAAAGTTTAAGTGTTCAAAATTTTGCACTATTTTTATATAAAAATTTATAATGAAAATAATAAAAGGTAATAAATTAGAATATTATATTTAGAATTTATTTAATTTTATATTAAAACAAATTCAAAATATAGTTCCAAATTAAAAATTATTTTAAAACATCATGTTTTCTATTAAAATTCAGTGTTATTTAGTATTTATCAAAAAACTAAATTATATGAAAAAACCAAAATACTCACCCTAAAAATATTTTGATATTAAATTTTTAAAAATTAATTTTTTTATTTCAAAAAAATAATAAAAAAATTTAAAATTAATTTTAATTAATGAGAGTGAAGCACAACTAAAATTTATTTTAGAAAAAATTATAATTTTTCCAAAAAAATATATTTCTACTAAATGATACTTATTTTATTACTAATAAATATAAAATTAATAAAAATGTAAAAAATAAATATTTTCATAAGGTATTTATTCATTTTCATACCCCCCATTCCAATGTCAAGGAAATAACTAGCATATTAATTAATAATATTACTAGCATATCATTCTTTGGTAAAATTCATTCTTTTGTGTAATGCTAGCTATCAATTAAACTCATTATTGTGTTTTTTACAGGGTAAGATCAATATTTCATGTAATTAATTTTATTGAATAGATTAAATTTATTTAAAAATGAATATATTATAAATTCTTGAGGAATTATAGTCCCTTCATTACTTTGATTTGTGTGTTATGCATGCAATTGAATACTATGTTCTTCTTTTAGAATTTCAAGGTGTCACATTCTCCCCACCTTAAGTAAATTTTATACAATAAATTTAAAAATAATATGATAATAAAGGCTTTGATATTTTAAAGTCCCTTTATTTAAAAAATCACATCGTAATAGGGTTAATAAAATATCATAATAATATGAGGGAATTGGAACTTCTAAGGTTATCTAGAATAATCACATAACTAGGGTTTTGAGAATGAGAACTACGGTTGGACATAAAAAATGGAAATAGAAGAGAGTCATAACACCCAAATACCTATTGAGAGTTATATAGAACATTTATCACAAGAAATTGGTTGATCTATTTAATATTAACAACCCAAAAACCATAAACCAAATAACTTTGAAAAATAACAATGATATGATAAAAGATAATGGTAATCATATATCCTTTTATTTCAAGATCAGTTTCCAAAATTTACAAATTATTTTACTCTTTAATAATATATTGAAATATAATTAACTTAAATATTTCTATTTTATATGAAAAATTTCATCATTTTTTTGTGATTAGATTAGTTTCAAATTCATCCCTTACTCTGAGAAATAAATATCCAAAAAATAATTTTTTATGCCTAAAGCACTGAAATTCACTTCTGATGGATATTAACATACATAATAGATAGGTATATAATTAATTAAACTTTTTTTTAATATTGTGAAAAAAGGATAGCATTTGTTATCTGATATGCATAAATTTCCATATGGTGAAGTAATATAGGAATCTCTAATACCTCTACTGATGTTAGAATTTAACAATTTCATAAATCATTAACCTTATGACCCATCCAAAAGATTAATATCAAAAATCATAAAAATAAGGTCACTACATTTCAAAAAATAACGAATCATTAATTTTTAAAGAAATTTTTCAGATATTTATCATCATTATCCAAATAGGTGACTACCTTCATCATTTATTTTATTTAAACATTATAATTAATTAAATTGGAATAAAACAATATTGAGAAAATTAATCAATATTTATTACATATGTGGGATATAAAATATTTTATATATTTCTTAAATTCAATAAATATTCAAATTCCATCAATGATATCATGACAACTTTTTCACCAAATCATTAATCAGTTCCATGGTATTTAGCACTATATCCAATTTACTTTATCCAAATCAGTTTCCTCTTTATCACGATATCATTATATAAACATCTATAACATATTATGGGTATTATTTCCCTCAATTGTATGCTTTGTAAGAAGTTCATCCTTATATTGAAACATTTTTCTTTTTCATGGGTACTATTCAACACACACTTTTAAATCCTTACTGAAAAATTACTACAATTCAATCCATATATGTTTTATAATTATTATAAATAAGATATCATTGATAAAATACTCAAATGTATAAATACTTGATTCTATTAAAAATAAAATTAATAACACCACTTTTTCTATGGTAATGTCATAAAATTTACCATTATCCGTTATCTAATTTTATGGTATATTTCTGTGAGTCTTGGGAAATTTATGTTCATAGTGCCACATATTCTTACATTTGAAGAATTGTACATCATATACTTTTTCAATCACTTTAAATCACAATCATGGTGTAATTTAATTCCATACTTGTATCAAACTCATATTCTTTTTAACAAAGTACCCGTCTTTATCTTGATATAAGTATCACATTTGGTAAAATACGTCTTTCCCTTCTTTACTTAATCTATATTTTTACTAACCGTACTCTTGTCTTTATGCCTCCCTCTATTGCAAAAATACATAAATAATTCTATCTATATATTATTATTAAATGAATCCATATAATAATATGATGAGTATATTTTAGAGAATATATCGCATAAAAATATTGGATTTAACCCATCATAGAAATTATCATTGTTACTCTTCAGATTGCAATAATTGATGTGGTTTCCATTCTATCGAGACACCTTCTTTTTATTCTATGTCACCACTAGGTTATCTTAGGTAATTTATATCATCATCTATTCAAATATTTTGTTATTATTTTTAAATAAAATGTTAATTATCATAAGTTTATACACCTAGATTTTCAAACCAATTTCATATTAAGCCATATTTTCGTGCACCAAGTGAAAATTATGTCAGGCATACTGCACCCTTTTTTGAGTTATTACACATATGTTATTCTGTTCCCTAACCAAATCTACTTCTAGAATCCAAACATGGATATAGTTCTATGAAAAACACCATTATATCTTCTTTACAAAATCATTAGTTTATTCTTCTATATTATCATAAAATATTATCACAGGGTTATGTTCCCCAGTTTTATTCCACAAATCTAGTTTTTTAGGTTTCTACTAAACATCCTCAGAAAGACCTGTAATGTCCCTGACCCAATTAGTCCATAACTGGTGACTTAATTTATTATACTTACAAATATAACGTCAATCACATCCATAAAAAATAAAAATCTGAATATTCTTAGTGAAATAGATATATGCATGATACCCATTTTCATGGGGAAAATAAAATAACACATAATAAAATAAAAAACTCAACATCCTTGAAAATCATTCCAATAATTCATATTCATGTACAGGGGAAAGGAAACAATAATTAGGGTGAGATACAATTATTGGTAACGATCAATTATAATGGAATATCTCATTAATAAACAATTAATAAACCATAAGGAAATGTAAATAACTAAAACACATTCTAATTAATCAATTATTTGAGCATAATAGGGCTATAATAATAAAAAAAAATTAATGGCATGTAAATAATCACATGATATTTAAAAATGAAGATGAATAATTTAACTAAAAAAATAATCTCATGGAATATCAATAATTATAGAATTCATCATGTCATACATCTGACAGTTAATGATCCATCATCAAGACATTTATAGTCAGGATCTATCCTGAACACATTTTATGTGTGTGGGTATAAATCCATATAATTTAGAATACTATTTTGTCTCATAAGATTATACATTAATTGAGAGGACTACATCAACAGGTCTCCAATGCATGTAATTAATTTCCAAATATATCCTCATATGTTTAATAATATATTTATCTCATAAATAATGTTCTATATCAAATATCTATACCGAGTAAAGAATTCAGATTTATCAATATTTTTCTATCAAATCAAATAAATATCTAAGTAAAAAATAATATAAATAATGGAAATGGTTTAGGAAATAATAATATCCCTCAAAAAATAATATTTATCTTTAATATAAATGTTAGGTTTGATGAAAAATGTATAGAATGATGTGATTTTTTATAAAAAATTTAACAAACACAAAATAAAGTGAGATTGCACAATAAAACTTGTAATTTGGTAATTTTCATGTAAAATCCCCCTATAAAAAACAATTCTAATTGAAACTTACAATCCAATGAATAATGATGTATTTATGATATTAAATTTAAATGGGGAGTATATTCACCACATAAAAGCTTATTGGTCCATAATAATATATCAGATGGAATGGAATGTAAATAGAGATGGAATTTCAAACAACATGGTAACATTTTAGTTATCAACCCCATGAAATGGAGATCATAAAATTTAAATGTAAATACAGATAATAATCATTATAAGAATCATAAATTTTATTTGTTGGAATTAAATGCACAACATAAAAGAAATAGGTGGTCAATTTGAAATGAGTCTCATCAAAGTAAAAAAGTGAGACAAAAATCATTTTCCTCACCCTTTATTTTAGTTTAACATAATTTATCTTAATTTATAATGGTTTTATTCTTGTTATTAATTTATAATATAATTATAATCATATCTAAACTATCATATTTGATCCTTTTATTGCATCTTAACACCCATTTGTTAATAAAATTTTATTATTTTCATTATTTCAGGTGTTAATTGCCTTCTTTTGGTATTCATGATTTTGTCTGAATGTTCTTGTTATTATATATATTATTTAGTTAAATTATATCCAAAAATGTTATTAAGGACTAAATATCATATTTATACATCACTTATACTTTTAATCCCAATCATGACTGTGTTTTGTGAAAAATGATGTATGGTATTTTCATGTTGACTGTTGTTTGTATGTATGCATGAGTAACATTTCCATTTTACAGTGATCATTATTGAAAAATGTAAGTAATATATTATCATTATATAATTATAATAATATCATATATACCTTTCTATATATATATATATTATCCATGTGTAGTGGTGGTGAAAAGAGAGTCACATCACTTCTTGAAGGTGGTTGTCTACACATACACAAACGACATTATCACTTTCATTGAGTGAAAAAGTAAGAAAATGTTTTATATTATAATCCATAATATTAAAAATTTCACGATTATCCTAATTATTTAATTTATATCATATATAATCATTATTTTTATCCTTATCAACTTCAATGTGAGGCGTTTTTGAAAGACGAATCGCATCGCTTCGTGAGGATGTAGTACATCATACACAAAAGAGAAATTATCATTTATCCTATCAATTGGAAGGTAACATGATATATTTTTTATAATGAATACATAGGTATAAATTTTTTTTTAAAAATATATATATACTTTATATCCATCATCATACCCTACCATGAATTGTGGTAATGGAATAATGAATGTCATCAGTTTGTGAGGCAGTAGTCCTCCGTACACCCAAATGATGATTTTGTAAACCATTTTATTGATATGGATTCAATTTTAGGTCAATAAATTAACATAAAGGCATCTAATTATATATAATATACTAAGGTTATTATATAAGCATGCTTTAATAAATATTAAATGGGGTGTATAATGATGTTAAATAATTGTGTTTGTTGAAGAACATTACAACTTATTCATCTTTTGTCTGCATCCTTTCACTAAATAATTTATAGATTTTATTTCTTCCCAAACTAACATTTAAAAATTACAAACACATGTAATGTGTAAAAACTCTGTTTTAACCTTAACTGCATAAGACTGTGTTTTTTCTATTTAACTGTCAATATAATCATTATAAAATATAAATTTCTAGATTAATGGATATTGAATATGTTTAATAAAATTTATAATTCATCTAGAATAAGATATAATTTAATGTAATTTTGAATCATTTACAAAAATATCATTTATTATTAAATAACCCTAATGAAAAATTTGAAATTATTCATTTAATTTGAATTTATAAATATAAATACAATTACATAAATAAAATATATATTGTTTAGACATTTATAACATTATTTAATTATATTCCAAATTTATATAAATCAATATTTTTTAAAATTATAATCAATATTAATATTTTTAGTATCATTTATTCTATTTAATTATTAACTAAACAATTCATGTGTTGGAGTTTCATAAGAATCAAAAGTTATTATTTCATATATAAATAATTAAAATAAATTTTAAAAATAAAAAACTCAATTATTTTTATAAATAATAATTATAACCAAACCTATGGTTTTTTCCATATCCTAAATCTTTATAGACATTAATGGGGAGGATGGTTACTTTGTGTGTCGTTCTATTTGCTTAACTTATTATATTTGTCAATTTCATGGTTTTTTATACCAATAACTCATAACAATTTATACTAAAGGGATAAGAGTAATAATATGGCTCTTTAAAGGGTTTTGGACATGTGGGTAGGTCATTATAGCACTTATCTATTAACGTTATCCCCCAGATATACCCATTTTTTACCATAATCTTGATAATTAAATTTAACTTTTGTCAAAAATAAATATGGTCAAAAATTAAGATGACCATATTACAATTTATCAGTAATTATTATTACAAATTAGAAATCTATTTGGCCAAATTAAACTCACATAAGTGACATAATTTAATTTAAAATTATCCTGGCATATTGCATGATAAATAGAGTTTTTAATGTGGAATTTTTCAATAGATTACAATGCTTTTATAAAAATAAATTAAATACAAAGGATATTCAAATTAACTAAATTGGATTAATTAATATATAATTAATATACATTTTCTTTAAAACCAATTCATAATATAATTTATCATTTTAATTTTTTTATATTAAAAGGAGGTTTTTAATTAAAATTCAATATTTTACACTATTCATTTAAAATATGAACGTCTCATAAAAATATCAAAAATACACCCAATAAAAATTTTTATATCACAATTTCAAAAATGAAGATTATTTTTTCAAATAAATTATATAAATGTGTTATAAATGAATTTTAAATTATGTGTGTGAAGTGTTGTTAAACTGCCTCTTTGAAAAAATATTGTTTTTCCGAAAACATTTATTTTTATTTTTAATGATAATTATTTTATTATTAATTACTATATATTTATTAAACAAGATTAAAATAAATATTTTGATATGTTATTTAATCCTATTCATAACTTTTATTTCAATTGTTAGGTGATTACAGTCATATTTAATAATAATAATTGTATATTTTTATATTGCAAAAAAATTTATTATGTGTAGTACAAGTTATCATGGAAACTCATTGTTGCAAATAATGCAACTATAAATTAGTGTTGTGTGGGATGAATGTTATTGAAGAGATTGAATTTATTTAAACATGACTATATTCTATAATTTTAGGGTTTTATACTCCCTTCTACTCTTGGTGTTGCATGTCATACACGCTATTGAATACGACATTCTTCTTTTATAAATTCAGGGTGTTACATTATCCCCAACCTAAATAAATTAATTCATATAAATTATTTATTAATATCAGCTGTAAATGGTTTGATATTTGAAAACTGAATTGTTTTAAAAACCAACATCATAAAACGATTAATAATATATGCTCTTAATAAGAGCGAAGGGAATTACAAAGGTCATTTTGAATAATCACATAACTAGTTTTGAAGTAGGATAACTTTTCTGGAAATTGAAAACATTGCTATAGAAGGGAAAACGAATAGCCAAATACTGATGAAGAGTGATAAAGAACATTTTTTACAAGAATTTGTGTGATCCATATATGGTTAATAACCACAAAACCGTAAGTAAAATAATTTTGAAAAGTTCATTGATATCATAAAAAAAGATGGTAATAAGATAATATTTTATTTCAAGATCATTTTATTAATGTTGTGGAATTATTATAATAAATACTATTATAAGGAAATATAATTAATTTATATGATTCTAATTTATAATCACATTTTCATCCTTTTTTATGCTTCAATCTATTTGGAAATCACCCCTTACACCAATAAATAAATATCAAATTTTTTTTTTTCCGAAAGCACTAAAATTAAATTTTAAGATTTCATTACATCCATAAGAGAATAGAAATTCCTAACATAATTATATGGTTATTATTATGACAAAAAAATTAACAGAAGTTATCTGATATGTATAAATTTTTAAATTGTGAAGTAATTCATTTAAATTTAATACTTCATCTGATGAATAACTTAAACCATTTAATAAATGGGTACATTATGAAAATTAAAAAATATTAAATTAAACATCTTTATAATTAAGGTACTTGAATTTTAAAAATGAACTTAACCATAATCATCAAATAACATGAAGTAACTCCTAATCATCACATAATAAACATGTGAATACCTTCATCCTTTATTTTCTTGAAACATAGTAATATTCTGAATTAATATAAACTATATTTAAAATAGGAATTCTTCCTTATTCAGTAGGCAGAACAAATATTATTGGTTATATTCCTTAAATTAAAAAATGATATACATTCCTTCAATGATAGAATCAACACATTGTCAACAAATCATTATTCAGTTCCAGGTTACTTAGTACGATCCAATATCCATTATCTTAATCAATAATCCCTTTATCCCAATATCAATATCTCAACATCTTAAAAATATTAAGGGTTATCCTTCCCTCAATTGTGTTATTTCCAAGAAGTTAAACATTCCACTAAGAAATTTTTGTTGGTCATCAGTACTGTTAAACACACTCTTTCAAATCCTTAAAAAAAATTAATACAGTATAATCCTTATATATTTCATAATTATTATAATAAGGAAATAATTAATACAATAATTAAATGGAATAATTTTAACACTCAAATATTTCGTAGTATGTTATTTGTTCAATGTAATCCAATAATTTTCACTACACGCAACACAGAGTTCAAGCGCACTACGACTTACTGAACTAGCCATTATAAAGATGTTATGAATAGTATTAACTAAATTATGAACATTATATAATACATATAATTTAAGAATCCATATTATGAGTTTCATAGACATAATGAAAAAATAAAATCATTTTTTCAGATAAAAGAAATATTTTTAAAAAAATGAAAGTTTACCTCCTTTTAATGGGGAACTCTTTTTAAACATAATATTTGAATCTTTAATATATTAAATTTGAAAAAATAAACTTCTTCTTTATAATCAGGACCTAGAAACTTTGTTTTAAGAAATATTTGGTGTTTTTCTGAAAACATTCATATTTGGGTAAATAGTGAAAAAATACTATATTTTAACTGAAAACAACTTTTTTACTTAAAATATTTTTTAGTGTTATATGACTCATTTTAATGGTTTTAATGGATAAATAGATTATATTTTTACCATTTAATCTAATTTTATTCATTTGAAAAATTTTCACTTTGAAATTAAACATAATCATGTATCAATCTTTTGTTATTTATTATTTCATAAAAACACACCTTTTGGTTTTGACAATGGGAATTAATTTCAAATTAATATATTAAAATTATATTTTTATAATTTTGTAAAATAGAATTAATATTTTAATTCAAAATATCAAAATTAGTTTAGGGTAAAATTTTGGTACTTTTCCAAAAACTTTCAATTTTTGCCCAAAAGTGAAAAACACCGAGTTATTGGTTAAAACCGACTTTTTATTTAAATAATTATTTATTTTATTTAAATTTATTTAAGTCAAATATATACATAATACTTATATAAGTTCAATATAAGTCATTGGAGTCATTTTATAATAAGTTTAGATATATAAAAATTTTATTGAACTTTTTACCATCTTTTACCCACATCATTAGAGAACTTGCAAATTTTCTTAAAACATAATTTTACTATTTTTGTGAGTTGAATTTCAAAAATTCTAGAGACATGGTTTACCTCAATAAATAAAATTAGTTTCAATAATATGAAAATAAATTTTTTTGAATAGTAACTTTTTACTTCTATTTACCGTGGTTAATGATAAATAGGGTAATTAAAGGTAAAGATAATATCATAATAATACAAAATTACCTTAAGACTTGTCCTAACTATATTGGATGAGTCATATCCGACCATGGGAATATTAGGGATGATTTTGGGAACCCATGGATGGATCCACTTATTAATTTTAATGACACTTTATTCTAATTAACTTAAATTAAAGGCAAAAATGACAAATACAAATATCATTTTGTGAATAAATTTTTACATGGGGTTATATAAGTCATATTTTCGAAAATAAGCCTTCATTGGAAAATTAAATATATTTCCTAAATTATTTTATTTTTTTATAATTTTTAGACATTATATAAATTAAAATATTTATGACACAATAATGATGTAGTATTTACCTCATTAATAAACGATTTAAATAAATAAGATTATTAATATTAAAACTATATCCAAAACCTATCCAATTCATATTGGATGATTTTATTTCGACCATGAGTCATCTTATCTTCATCTTTAATTAGTTCTGGACTTTTATAAAATGAATATCACTATATAAGAAAATAATATTTTCACACTTTTTTAAAGAGCCCCTCTCCCCCTTATAAAAGGACACCACTTCTTACCCGATCCACACACCTCTCAAGCCCCTTGGAACATCCAAACCCTAGAAAATAACTCTAAATATCTCTATCATATACCTATAAAACTTAACTTAGGCATAAGTCACTTAAAAAAACTTTTTTTGGTTCAAACCAAAAGAGGTCACTGAAATTAAATGTAACAGTTTCTCTTGAATTATTTTCTTTTCTTTTTTTATTTTACTTCCAGAACCCCCTAAACTCTTTTTATTCACTTATTTTATGACAAAAAATGTATACTCAATATAATGGGATGTTTTTATGAGATGTATTATAACTAAAATTACACAAACCTCTATCTAATGGGTGAAGAACATACTATTTCTGTGTTTGGAAAACTAACACCTCAGGAAACGATTATTGTTCGATTATCTCCCACTGCCTCTTATGGTGGCCATTTAGATGGAACTATAGTTATATATGATATATATATTATGTTTACGTTTTCTATTTTATTTCTTATACATTTTCCATTTATATCATACATTCATGGTTTCTATTATTGGTAAAACGAGATAATTTAATTTGAGGAAGTGCGGACTACCAGCCCCTCAAAGTGATATGAATCGTTAATGACTTATGTGGGACATATAAAGTAAGGAGTTATTGTTATTATATATAATATTATACTTTAATTATAATTTACATATTTATCATTATGTTTTAATTTTATTAAAATACACAATTGAAATGAAAGTAGCGTTCATGCGTACGTACGACTTGCCATCTCCATGAACGGTGCGTTTCATTTCTCATCACTAAATGTTTTTTACTGTTATAAATAATTAAATATAATGGAATTATATGATATATATGAAATATATATGATTAATATCATTTTATATATAATGTAATTTTGACCACATGGATAATTTATAATTATTACAAGTTCATTTTTGACTCAAGTCTCGAACATCGACAAAATGTCCGATATGAACTCAAATAATTAACTAATTGTTATATCAAGGTAATAAGTGTTATAATAGGAGGAATAAAATTGAAAATTTTATTATTCAAGTATAAATTAACTTACGTTTATTATTCAGGAATAACAAGGAACATACGAGTGAGTCATGTCGGACACGAGGTAAGGGGTTTCTTATCTCACTTTTAATTCCCTAATATTTCCATTGTTCCCCACTTATTTATTGAATTGGTGTATTTTGTACTACCATTTTATATATATTATCATGACTCACTTTATATTCATGATATTCTGTGATTCATTTGGTGTTTATGGACTATTTTTCATATGACTCGATTGATTACAACGAGGTAAGGTTTATTTCCTCAATCGCATTATTATCCAAGATTGTTCTTGTGTAAGTATTTTCTGGGACATACTTATCATAGATACCCAAATTTTATAAAAAATATTCCAAAAGGAATATTTTAAGGTTTTATGGAAGGGTCTATTTAACTCGATCACCATTTTAAATGTTTTAAAGATTTAAATTTCAAAACCCTTTTAATTAATGTCTATATTTTCGAAATGATTTTAAGGATTTATTTATAAGGAAATGAATGGTTTGAAATGAGAAATTAATTTAAAAAGTTTAAATGTGGAATGGGACAGTTTGATTCAAAAGTACCTCTTATGTGACTACCATTATAAATGGTGAAACTTTTAAACAATTTTATGAAAAGGGGTATTTCTCTCAAAGCATTCTACTAATCATTTTCATCTATGTCAACATACTTTAATAGATTTTAAACTTATTTGATGTTGATTTATTAGGATACAAATATTCCATATTTTATTGAGTGTTTTGAGATATGTTTGACTATTGATGTGTTATTTTTATACCATTAAGGGTTTGTGGATAATGTATTTAAATTTAGTATGCTAGTTTTAAAACAAATGTTTATGTTATATTTCAACCTTTTCTTATGATGAATTTATTAGACTAGTATGTTCTGGACTGGGGACTGGTAAAATTAACCCCTCTAGGTTGGGTTTTGGTTACAAAAGACCCTCCAGGTGGGAGTCTAGTTACAGAGGCTCCTGGGTTGGAGTTCGGTTATAGAGGCTCTTCGTGATGGAGTCTGGTTACAGAGGATCTCCTAGTTTGGGTCTGGTTACAGTTAACCCATTGGTCCTGGCACAAGGCCTTGACATAGAAATTAAATTCCGGTACTATACATTCCCTCATTATAAAATTAGTTATAACATTTGATTATTCGACTACTAGAATATCCATGTGCTTGTTTATATAGTAATGTTTGATTTATTTTTTCCATATTATGTTCATGTTTATTTTTAAGAGGCCATAGTTTTATTACACTTCTTGCCTAAAAAGTTTATAGCTTCTTCTAAATTAATTACGCTATCTGAAAATCTGAGCTCACCCCTTTATTTTGTTTTTATTTTCCCAAGATATGATGAAGTTAGTTATGAGTGACTTTCAGGAATAATCTAGGAGGCTTGGATCTTTCTAATGGAATAAATTACTATTTTTTTCTTTTCAAGTTGTAATGTTGGACTTCATTTATATAATCTATTTTCGAAGACTGCAAAAATGATCAGTCCTTCGGTACTTGATTCCTTGTAATCATGCCAATGTTATGTAATAATGAACCAAATCTGGGTAACTGGGGTCAGGGCGTTAAAGTTGGTATTAGAGGAAGTTTATCAATAACCATGGAAACTAGATTTAGATAAACTCTGATAAGAGAACATTACCCTATGATAGAAATTGATGATTAGTATAGAATAACTTCATAGAATTTTTTTAATGTAGATATTTTGTTAGTTTTCCTATTCAATGCATCCCTGTCTGGATATGAGCCGGTAGAGGCGGCTTTGGCACAGATGTACCTAGGGGTAAAAATCGAAATAACCAATTTGAACTAGACTCAAATGGGAACTAGTTCATCACAATGGGCCTTGCTGCACATTTGGTTATGACACTCCCGAGGGATATTCTTAGGATAATTCTGATTTTCATTAAAAATCTTTATGAAGGATTTATAAGTATACACATCCTCAATGAAATTTTATTTATTATTATTGATTATATCCATAAACTGTTCAATTTACATTAGGTATCTTAAAAGGTTGGAAGTATTCATTTTCATTCATTAACTGACCTAGTGTATGCCATTGTATAGAATTGGTGCCCAGTAGAAGGAATGTGAACTCTAGAAAAACGTATGATCCAAGAGTAAGAATGATCATATCTTTCAGGGTATTAAGCCAACATTTATAATTGAAATAGTCTCCAATGTATTCTCAACATATTAAGAAATTATATCATATGTAAATAAGATAAGTAAAAGATTATCTGAGTCCTCTAGCATTGAATAGAAGCAAGAGAATAAAATGATTGAAGAGAGAAATATGGATAAAGGGATGAAAGAAAAGAAGGATTTTTCTAAATGTGATAACTGTGGAAAGAATCACCTTGGTAAATGCTTGAAGGGAATGTGATTTTGTTATAATTGTGGAGTAAAAGGACACCAAGTATGTGATTTCATGGGTATGATAAATGTTTCAAATGTACAATTATTCATCTACAAAGAGTTGGGACACTATGAGAATCAATGTCCAAATCAACAGAGTATATCCCAAATGATGCTATTGGATAATAATAAAGTTATGATACTACCGAAGATGAAGAGGAATGATTAAATTTTTTACGTTGTTATTAAAATATTTTTTAATTTGAGTATTGTATTAATGATGTACATGTTATAAGAATTATTGAGTATATAAGGATTCCACTACAGTACTATTTCATTAAGGACTTCAAATTGTGCAGAACCAAGAAAAGTTACTCAATAGAAGGTTAAATTTTTGAGAAATATATGTTTTTGAGAAATATAGACCATAATATGGTTCCGATACTAAGATAGTGATTTTGGAATAATACATGATTTATTTGGATAAATTATATTAGATATTCTTCACTACCTTGAAACTGATTAATGATTTGTATATTCTATCATTATTGGAGTTTACAAAAAAAATTTATAGAAGGAGTATATCCAATATTCTATAAAGAATAAAGGAGCATGAATTTAATCAAACAGGTTTTATAGTAATTCAGGATGTTGCAGTGTTTTGAAAGAATACATGATAAAAGCTTTCACATGTTATTATGTGTCAAAAAGGATCTTCATTGTGTTTAAATTCCTTAAAAATTTTGGTCTGTGGGTTTTAACAGAAGTATTTTGGATATGTGTAGTTTTAGATTATTTTTGGATTGCCATAAAAAGGATAACCCATTGGTCGGGTGGCAACCCGTCGCATCTGGAAAGGCCACGAGACATGAACCCGCAACCGAAGGAGGACAAGTGTGTCTCACCTACCACCGACCCATGCGACTTACTTTATTGAATAATGTTGTCTTTTTTTAAAGGTTAGGTAGATGAATTATAAATTTATTTTTTTGGAACCCGATATGAATAGGATAAATAAAATATATTTTTAAGTTCTATTATCTTTTAGGGTGAAATATGAGTTTGTGGTAGAAATTAGTTTAATTATGGAACTTGACATGTCAAGTATATATTTTTTTCTCTTATTCTATAAAGAAATTAATATTTAAACTTTAGGTTAGGTATCTTAAATCTAAAAATGTGTTATCCTAATACCTTATGTTTTTTTTAAATTATCATAGATTGATGGCATTGAGGCCCTCAGTTCTACAATTGTTTTTAATAGATGACCTCAATCACTAACTATTAATATTTAGATTTTTCCTTCAATTATGTGTCTCTAATTTCAAAAAAATTTCTCCTAATCAATATCATAATTTGGTCGTGAATTTTTTATTCCCCTTTTCCTTTTATTAAGAGTAAATTTTATTAACCCAATTTCCGATGTGGGTTTTCCCATAAAGGTATTATATATTTTGAACCATTTATTTTTGATGAACAATTTCAAATTGTGAGGATGCAATTTATTTATGGATGGAATAATGTAACACCCCAAGATTTCATAGTACATTATTTTTTCAATGTAATTTAATAACTTGCACTACACGCAACACCGAGTTTAAGTGCACCCCGACTTACCAAACTAGCCGTTCATAAGAGGATATGAATAATATTAATAAAATTTTTAACTTTATATATATTATTCTAATTTATGTATCTATATTATGAGTTTCTTAGACATAATGAAAAATAAATTCATTTTTTCAGATAAAAGAAGTATTTCTAAAATATGTAATTTTACCGCCTTTTAATAGGGAACCATTTTTAAATAAAATAGTTGAAACATTTATTTATTTATTTTGAAAAAATAAACATCATCTTTAGAATCAGGACCTATGAATTTAGTTTCAATAAATTTTTGTTGTTTTTCTAATAACATTCATATTTTAGTGAATAATGAAAATTACTATATTTTAACTGAAAACAACTTTTTTTATCAAAATAATTTGTAATGTTAAATTATAAATTTTAATGGTCTTGAAGTATAAATAGATTATATTTTTACGATTTAATACCATTTAATTCATTTGAGAAAACTTCACTTTGTAATTGAACATAAACAAGTATCAATCTTTTGTTAGTTATTATTTCTTAAAAACATGCTTTTTGGTTTTGACAATGGGAATTAATTTAAAATTAATAAATGCAACTTCCATGTTTTGAATTTTGTAAAATAGCTTTAATTTTTGAATTTAAAATATCAAAATTAGCATCAGGTGAAAATTTAGTATTTTTCTGAAAACATTAATTTTTGATGAATATTGAAAAACACTGAGTTATTGGTTAAAATCGACATTTTATTTAAATAATTTTTTATTTCATTTAAATTTATTTTCGGGTAAATAGATACATAATTACTATATAAGTTCAATATAATTCAATGGTGTCATTTTATAATAAGTTTAGATATATAAAAATTTTATTGAACTTTTTACCGTCTTTTACCCACCTTCTTGGAAAATATGATAATTTGCATGAAACAAAATTTTACCGATTCTGTGAGTTAAATTTCAAAAATCCAAGAGGCATAGTTAACCTCAATAAGTAAAATGTGGTTCAATTGGATGAATTTTTTTGGTCAATAGTAACTTTTGACTTTTATTTACCCAGGTTAAAGGTAAATATAGTAATTCATGGAAAAAAGAATATCATAATAACAAATAATTATCATAACATTTGTCCTAACTATATTGGATGAGTCATGGATGACCATGTACATCGTTGGGTATATTTTGGGACCCCATGAAGCAACTTATGAATGATAATGACAATTTATTTTAATTAACTTAATGTAAAGGAAAAAAGGACATAAACAAATATCTTTTAGTAAATAAATTTTTACATGGCGTTATATAAGTCATATTTTTTACTACAAATATTAATTGGAAAGCTAAAAATATTTCCCAAATTATTTTATTTTTTTTATTTTTAGACATCAAATAAATTAAATTATTTATGGCACAATAATGCTGTAGTACTTACCTCATTATTAAATGATTTAAATAAATAATATTATTAATATTAAAACTATATCCAAGACCTGTCCAATTCATATTGGAAGATTTTATTTTGACCATGAGTCATTTTATCTTCGAATTTAATTCATTTTGGACCTTTAGAAACTGAATATCAGTATATAATAAAATAATATTTTCACACTTTCCTAAAGCGCCCATCCTCCCCCTTATAAAAGGACACCATTTTTAACCCTTTCCACATACCTCTAAAGCCCCTTGGATCTTCCAACCCCTACCCAAATAAGCTCTAAAGATCCCTATCATACATCTAGTATCATTACCTTAGGAATAAGTCACTTAAAAATGTCTTTTTTCTTCAAACCAAAGAATGTTACCCAAATTATAGGTAACGATTTCTCTTAAATTATTTTCTTTTAATTTTTTTTATTTTACTTCTCCAACCCCCTAAAATCTTTTTATTCCTTTTTTATGAAAAAAATAGTATCCTAAATATACTAGGATGTTTTTATGAGAAGGATTATAACTACACTTACACAGAACTCCATTTAATGGGTGAAGAACATATTGTTTCTGTGGTTGGAAAACTAACGCCTCACAAAACGATGATTGTTCGATTATATCCAACCACCTCTAATGGTAGCCATTAAGATGGAACTGTATTTATATATTATATATATATTATTTTTATTTTTTCTTTGTGCTTGTTTATTTTCCATTTATATCACACCTTTATGGTTTCCATTATGGGTAAAACGTGATAATTTCATTTGAGGAAATGCGGATTTCCACCCCTCAAAGTGATATGACTCGTTAATGACTTATGTGGGATGTAAAAAGAATGGAGTTAATGATATTATATATTATATTATACTATAAATATAATATACCAATGTATCATTATATTCTATTTCCATTAAAATACAATATAGAAATGAAAATAGCATTCATGCGTACGTATGGCTTACCATCTCCATAACAGTGTATTTCATTTCATACCTCCCAATGTTATATACTATTATAAATACATATATATACTGAAAATATATGATATATATGAAATATAAATGAGTAATATCATTCTATATATAATTTAATTTTTACCACATGGACAATTTATAATTATAACAAGTTCATTTTTTACTCAAGTTCCAAACATCGACAAAATGTATGATATGAACTCAAATAATTAACTAATTTTTATAACAAGGTAATAAGTAATATAAAAGTAATAATAAAAATCAAAATATTATTAATCAAGTTGAAATTAACTTATGTTTATTATTCAGGAAGAACACGGAACATACGAGCAAGTCAAGTCAGACAGGTGGTAAGGGGTTTCTTATCTCACCTTTAATTCCGTGAGATTTCCATTGTTCCCCAGTTATTTGTTGCATGTGGTGTATTGTGTACTAATATTTGATATATATTATCTTGATATTATTCAATTAATGATAATATGTGATTAATTTTGTGGTTATTGACTATTTTTCATACAAATCGATTGATTACAACGAGGTAAGGGTTGTTTACTCAATCTCATTATTATCTGAGATTGTTCATGTGTAAGTATTTTCTGTAAAAACTTATCATAGATACCCATATTTAATAAAAATGATTTCAAAAGGAATATTCTAAGGTTTTATGGCTGGGTCTATTTAACTAGATTATAATTTTAAATGTTTTAATGATTTATCTTTCTAACCCCTTTTAATTAATGTCCATGTTTTCAAAATAATTTTAAGGATTTTTTTTATGGACATGAATGTTTTGAAATGATAAATATTTTAAAATGTTTCTAAGTTGTATGGGACACTTTGATTCAAAAATCCCTTTTAAATTATTTTCTTTATAAATAGTGGGAATTTTACACGATTTCATGAAAAGGGTAATTTCTCTCAAAGAATTTTACTGATCATTTTCATCTCTGTCAACATCCTTTAATGGATTTTAAACATGTTTGAAGTTGATTTATTATTATAAAAATCTTCCATATTGTATTGAATGTTTTGTGATATTTTTTTTACTGTGGATGTGTTATTTTTATACAATTCCTGGTTTGTGGACAAATTAGTGACATTTCTTATGCTAATTTTAATACAAATGTTTATGTTATATTTCAATCTTTTTTTATAATGAATGTATTAGACTAGAATTTTACAGGTTGGGGGCTGGTAACCCTTCCGGTTGGAGTCTGTTTACAGAGGCTCTCCAGGTACGAGTCCCGTTATATAGGCTCTTTGGGATGGAGTCTGGTTACATAGGCTCTCCGGGTTTGGGTCCTGTTACAGTTAACCCATAGGTCCTGCCACAAGGCCTTGACCCATAAATTAATGTCTGGTACTATACATTCCCTCATTATGATATTAGTTATTACATGTGATTATTCAACTAATAAAATATCTACATGCATGTTTATTTTTTAATGCTTCATTTAGTTTTTCCATATTATGTTCATGTGTAGGTTTAAAAGGCTGTTTTTTACACTTATTATCTTAAAAGTTTATAGATTCTACAAAATTATTTACCCTTACTGAGCATCTAAGATCACCCCTTTATTTTGTTTTATTTTCCCAGCATATGAAGAAGTTATTTATGACTGAAATTCAGGAATAATCTAGGAGTATTGTATGTATCTAATGGAATAAATTACTGTCGTTTTTCTTTTCAAGTTGTAATGTTGGACTTTATGTATGTAAAATATATCCCAAGGCTGCTAAAATGATCTGTCCTTCAGGACATGATTCCTTATAATCATGAGAATGTTATGTAATAATGCATGAACTCCGGGTAAATGGGGTCAGGGTATTATAGTTGGTATTAGAGGAATTTTAGAAATAACCATGGAAAAAAGATAAAGATAAAATCTGATTACAGCACATTACCGTAAGATAGACTTTTATGATTAGTATAGAAGAACTTCCTAGAAAATTGGTAATGTAGAGATTTTGTGAGTTTTCTAGGAAAATACATCCCTATCTAGATATGAGTAGGTAGAGGTGGCTCGGGCACAGATGTACCTAGAAGTAAAACCCAAAAAACCACCATTGAAAGAGAGTCAAATGGGAACCAGTGAACGACAACGGGCCATGCTGCACTTTTTGTTACGACACTCCCGAGGGATATGCTTAGGATAATTCTCATTTTTTTATAAATTATTTCGAAGGATTAATGAGTATATACCTCCTAAAAGAAAATATTTTTTTTATTATTCATAATATCCATAAACGGTTCAATTTACATTAGGTATCTTACAAGTTTGGAATTATTCATTGCAATTTCTAAACTGACCTAGTGTATGCCATTGAATAGAATTGGCACCCAATAGAAGGAATGTGTACTCCAGTAAAGTGTATGATCCAAAGAGTAAGAAGGTTCATATCATTCATGTTATTAGGCCGACATTTAGAAAGGAAATAGTCTCCCATATATTATCAAGATATGAAGAAATATTATCATGTGTTAATAAGATAAGTAATGAATTCTCTGAGTCCTATGGATTTGAAGGGAATAAAGCAAAGAAAAGGATGGAAGATAGAAATATGGATAAAGGTAAGAGGTAAAATAAGGATGTTCCTATATGTGATAAATGTGGAAAGAATCACCTTGATAACTTTTTTAAGGGAATGGTAGTTTTTTATAAGTGTAGAGAAAAACGACACCAAGTACATGATTTCAAGGGTAAGAAAAAAGATTCAAATGTATAATGATTCATCTGCAAAGAGTTGGTTCACTATGTGAATCAATGTACAAATCATTAGAGTATACCTCAAATACTGCTATTCGATAATAAGAAAGTTATGATACTAACGAAGTTGATGATGAATTCTTATATTTGTTAGGTTTCAATTAATGTATAGTCTCATTTGAGTATTGTATTAATGATGTAAATGTTATAAGAATTATAGTGTATATAAGGGTTGTACTGAAGTACTATTTCATTAAGTACTTGAGATTGTGTGGAACCAAGAAAAGTGACTCAATAGTAGGTTAAATTTTTGGAAAATATATGGTGAGAGAAATATAAAAGTTAATATGGTTCTGATACAGAGATAGTGATTTTGGAATAATTAATGACTGATTTGGATAAATTTTATTGGATATTCTTGACTACCTTAAAAATGATTAATGATTTGTATATTCCATCATTGTTGGAGTTTAAAATATTTTGGATAGAATGAGTATATCCAGTATTCTATAAGGAATAAGAGAGCATGAATGTAATCAAACAGGTTTTATGATAATTCAGGATGTTACAATGTTTCGAAAGAATACATGATGAAGGTGTTCACATGTTATTTCATGGAAAAAATATCTTCATTGTGTTTAACTTCCTTAAAAATTGTGGCCTATGGGTTTGGATAGAAGTATTTTGGATATTTATAGTTTGAGATTATTTTTGGATTTCCATAAAAAGGATAACCTGAATGTTGGGTGGGAACCCATTGCGTTTGGAATAGTCGTGAGACTTGAACACGCAACCAAAGGGAGGAAAGGGTGTATCACCTACCACTAGCCCATGTGATGTCCTTGAATGAATAATACAGTTTTTCTAAAGGTATGGAAGAAGAATTATAAATTCGTTTTTTGGATCCCTATATGAATAGGATAAATATAATATTTTTTTTAAGTTCTATTATCTTTTAGAGTGAAACACGAGTTTGTGGTGGAAATTAGTTAAAGTATGGAACTATACTTGTCATGTTTTTTTTCTTCTCTTATTCTATGATGAAATTTATTCTTAAACATTAGATAAGGGATCTTAAAACTAAAAATGTGTTACCCTAATATCTTATGTTTTTTTAAATCATAATAGATTGATGGCTTTGAGGCCCTCAATTATAAAATTTATTTGTGAAAGATGACCTCAATCACTCCCTATAAATATTTACATTTTCCTCCAATTATGTGTCTTTAATTTCCACAAATGTTCTCCAAATCAATATCATAATTTTTTTGTGACTATTTCATTCCCCTTTTCTTCTTATTAAGAGTAAATTTTATTAACCCAATTTTTGATGTGGGTTTTCCCACAATGGTATTTTATATTTTTAACCTTTTATTTTAGAAGAACAATTTCAAATTGTGATTATGAAATTTATTTAAGCAGAGAAGAATATAACACCAAAATATTTCATAGTAAGATATTTCCTCAATGTAATTCAATAACTTGCACTACACGGAACACCATGTTTAAGCGTACCATGACTTACCAAACTTGATGTTCAAAAGAGTTTATGAATGTTATTAAATAAATTTTAGAAATTATATAATCCTTATAATTTTAGAATCCATATTATGATTTTCTTAGACATAATGAAAAAAAATTAATTTTTTTTTCAGATAAAGGAGTGTTTTTAAAAAAATGAAATTTTACCACCTTTTAATGGAAATTTTTTTTAAATAAAATATTTGAATCATTTATATTTTCAATTTTACAAAATAAAATTCTTCTTTAGAATTGGGACCTAAGAATTTAGTTTCAATAATATTTTGGTGTTTTTATGATAACTTTCATGTTTGGGTGAATTTTGAAAAATATTATATCTTAACTGAAAACAACTTTTTAAATCAAAATAATTTGTAGTGTAAAATTATAAATAATAATGGTTTGGAATTATAACAAGATTATATTTTTAGAATTTAATCCAATGTTTTTCATTTGAAAAAAATTCCTTTTGAAATTGAACATAAACAAGTATCAATCTTTTGTTAGTTATTATTTCTAAAAAACACGCTTTTTGGGTTTGACAACAGAAATTCATTTAAAATTGATATATGCAACTTATATGTTTTAAATTTTGTAATATTGACTTAATTTTTGAATTCATAACCTCAAAATTAGCTATGCATGAATGTTTGGTATTTTTCTGAAAACTATCTATTTTTTATGAATAGTGAAAAACACTAAGTTATTGGTTAAAACAAACATTTTATTTAAATAATTATTCATTTCATTTATATTTATTTTATGTTGAATAGATACATAATACATGTATATGTTTAATATAAATCATTGGAGTCATTTTATAATAATTTGAGATATATAAAAATTTTATTGAATGTTTAATAGTCTTTTACCCACCTACAAGGAAAATTTTCAAATTTGCATAAAACATAATTTTTCAGCTTTTGTGAGTTGAATTTAAAAAATCCAAGACACATGGTTAACCTCAGTAATTAAAATTTTGTTCAATAAGAAGAAAATAATTTTTGGTGAATAGTAACTTTTGACTTTTATTTACCGTGGTTAAAGATAAATCGGGTAATTCAAGGTAAAAAGAATATCATAATAATAATAAATTACATTAAAACTTATCCTAACCATATTGGATGAGTCATGACCAACCACGGACATCTTTGGGTTAATTTTGGGACCCCATGGAGCTACTTATAAATGACAATGAAGCTTTATTTCAATTAACTTAAAGTAAAGGCAAAAATAACATAAACAAATATCTTTTAGTAAATCAATTTTTACATGGGGTTATATAAGTCATATTTTTTACTATAAATATTCATTGTAAATATAAAAATATTTCCTACATTATGGTATTTTTCTTTATTTTTTAGACTTCAAAATTATTAAATAAATTATGACACAATAATGATGTGTTATTTACCTCATTAATAAATGATTTAAATAAATAAGATTATTAATATTAAAAATATATCAAAAACCTATACAATTCATATTGGATGATCTTATTTCGACCGTGAGACATGTTATCTTCTACATTAATTAGTTTTGTACCTTTAAAAACTGAATATCACTATATAATAAAATAATATTTTTACACTTTCCTAAAGAGCCCCTCCTCCTCCTTATAAAAGAACACCACTTCTAACCCTTTCCACACACCTCTGAAGCCACATGGATCATCCAACCCCTCTCCAAATAATATCTCAATATAAATATCTTATATCTTTAATCCATACCATAGGTAGATGTAACTTTAAAAATTCATTTTGGTTCAAACCAAAGAAAGTTACCCAAATTAAAGGTAACCGTTTCTCCTAAATTCTTTTATTTTAATTTGTTTTATTTTACTTCTCCAACCCCCATAATAACATTTTATTCCTTTACTTTATGACAAAAATTGTATCCTTAATATACTATGATGTTGTTATGAGAAGTACTTGAACTACACTTACACAATCCTCCATTTAATGGGTGGTGAAAATATTGTTTCTCTGGTTGGAAAACTAATGCCTCATGAACCAATGATTGTTTGATTATCTCCTACTACCTCTCATGGTGGCCATAAAGATAGAACTGTATTTATATGTGATATATATATATTAGTTTTATGTTTTCTTTTTTCTACTGTATTTTCCATTTAAATCATACCATTATGGTTTCCATTATGGGTAAAAGGCGATAATTTCATTTGAGAAAGTGAAGACTACCGCCCCCTCAAAGTGATATGACTCGTTAATGACTTATGTGGGACATATAATGTATGTATTTAATGATATTATTTGTTATATTATACTCAAATTATAATATACCTATGTATAATTATGTTTTAGTTACATTAAATTACAAAATAGAAATGAAAGTAGCGTTCATGCGTACGTATGGCTTACCGTCTCCATGAACGATGCATTTCATTTATTATCTCCAAATGTTATGTACTATTATAAATACATATATATAATGGAAATATATAATATATATGAAATATAAATTAGTAATATCATTCTATATATATTGGAATTTTTACCACACGAACAATTTATAATTATACGAGGTTCATTTTTTAATCAAGTTCCGAACATCGACAAAATGTCCGATATAAAATCAAATAATTAACTAACTGTTTTAGCATGGTAATAAGTGAAATAAAATTAATAATAAACTTTAAAATAATTTCAATCATGTTGAAATTAACTTAAGTATATTATTCCGGATGAACAAGGAACATACGAGCGAGTCAAGTCGGACACGTGGTAAGGGGTTTCTTATCTCACTTTTAATGCCATGAGATTTCCATGGTTCCACACTTATTTATTACATGAGGAATTTTTTCTACAACTATTTGATATATATTATCATTATTCTCTTTACATTCATGATATTCTATGATTCATTTGGTTGTTATTTATTGTTGTTCATATGACTCGATTAATTACAACGAGGTAAGGATTTTTCCCCCAATCTCATTATTATTCAAGATTGTTCATGTGTATGTATTTTCTAGGACATAGTTGTCATAGATACCCATATTTTATAAAAATTATATCAAAAGGAATATTTTAAGCTTTTATGGGAGGGTATATTAAACTATATCATCATTTTAAATGTTTTAAAGATCCATCTTTCTAAACCATTTTAATTGATGTCCATGTTTTCAAATTGATTTTAAGGATTTATTTATATAAACATGAATGTTTTGAAATTATAATTATTTTAAAAAGTTTCAAAGTGTTATGGGACACTTTAATTCAATAATACCTTTTAAAAGTCTACCATTAAAAATTGTGAAAATTTTAAATGATTTCATGAAAAGGGGAATTCATCTCAAAGAATTTTACTGATCATTGTCATCAATGCCAACATCCTTTAATGGATTATAAACTTGTTTGAAGCGGATTTATTATGATACAAATCTTCCATATTGTATTGAATGTTTTGTGATAAGTTTTACTATGGATGGTTTATTTTTATACCATTCATGGTTTATGGATAAAGTATTGACATTTCATATGACATTTTTGATACGAATGTTTATGTTATATTTCAACCTTTTTTTATTATTAATGCATTGGACTATAATGTTTTAGGTTGGGGACCGGTAACCCTCCAGGTTGTAGTCAGGTTATAGAGTTTCTCCGGATTAGAGTTCGGTTACAAAGGATATACGGGATGGAGTCTGATTATAGAGGCTCTCCGGGTTTGGGTCTAGTTACATTTAACCCATAGGTCCTGGCACGAGTCTTTGACACTGAAATTAATGTCTGGTACTACACATTCCCTCATTATGAAATTAGTTATTATATGTGATTATTCGACTAGTAGAATATCCATTTTTATGTTTATAGAGTAATGTTTGATTTATTTTTTCTATATTCTATTAAATTTTATTTTTAAAAGTATGTTGTTTTATTACACTTTTTGCTATAAATGTTTATAGCTTATGCTAAATTATTTACCCTTACTAAGCATGTGAGCTCACCACATTATTTTTTTTTATTTTCCCCAAATATGAAGAAGTTAGTTATGACTGACTAGCAGGCATAATCTAGGAGGCATGTATGTTTCTAATGGAATAATTTACTGTTGTTTTTATTTTGATGTTGTAATGTTGGACTTCATGTATGTAATCTATTTTCCAAGACTAATAAACTGATCGGTCCTTCGGGACATGATTCCTTGTAATCAGGACAATATTTTGTAATAATGCACCGACTTTGGGTAACTGGGGTTGGAGATTTATAGTTTGTATCAGAGGAAGTTTAGAAATAACCTTGGAAACTATATTTAGATAAACTCTGATCAGAGCACATTACCCTAAGATATAATTTGATGATTAGTGTAGAAGAACTTACAAAAATTTTAGTAATGTAGAAATTTTGTGAGTTTTCCAAACAAATACAACCTGGTTTGAATACGAGCAGGTAGAGGCGGCTCTGGAACAGATGTACCTGGGGGTAAAACCTGAAAATACCACTTTGAAGTAGACTCGAACGGGAACTGGTGCACGAAAATGGGCCTTGATGCACTTTTAGTTACGACACTCCCAGAGGAAATGCTTAGGACAATTCTCATTTTATTTAAAAATAATTATGAAGTATTTGTGAGTATATACCTCCTTAAAGAAAATATTTTTATGATTATTGACCATATCCAAAAAAATGTCAATTTGCATTTGGTATCATACAAGTTTGGATTTATTCATTACAATTCATATACTGACCTACTGTATGGAATTTTAAAGAATTGGTTCCCAGTAGAAGGAATGTGAATTCAGAAAAACATATGATCCAAAGATTAAGAAGGATCATATATTTCATGGTATTAAGCCAATATTTAGAAGGGAAATAGTCTCCCATGTATTCTCAACATATGAAGAAATAGTATCATGTGTTAATAAGATAAGTAAAAAATTATCTGAATCATATGGCTTTAAAGGGAAGCAAGATAAGAAAATGATTGAAGAGAGAAAGATAGATAAAGGGAATAGGGAAAAGAAGTATTTTTCTATGTGTGATAACTGTGGAAATAATAACCTTGGTAAATGCTTTTATAGAATGGTATTTTTTTGTAAGTGTGGAGAAAAAGGACACCAATTACATGATTGGAAGGGTATGAAAAAAATGTTTCAAATGTACAATGCTTCATCTGTAAGAAGTTGGGACACTATACGAATCAATATCCAAATCATCAGAGTATACCACAAATGCTGCTATTTGATAATAATAATGTTTTGATACTACTGAAGATGAAGAGGAATGATTATATTTCTTACGTTGTTATTAAGGTATTGTGTCATTTGAGTATTGTATTAATGATGTACAAGATATAAGAATTATAGAGTATAAAAGGATTGTACTGTAGTACTATTTCATTAAAGACTTGAGATTGTGTGGAAAAATGAAATGTGACTCCATAGTAGGTTAAATTTTTGGAAAATATATGGTTGAGAGAAAGATAAACATAATATGATTTTGATACCCAGATAGTGATTTTGGAATAATACATGATTGATTTGGATAAATTATATTGGATATTTTTGGCTACTTTGAAACTGATTAATGATTTGTATATTCCATCATTGTTGGAGTTTACAACATTTTATGTAAGAAGGAGTAACTCCAGTATTCTATAAAGAATAAGGCACAATGAATGTAATCAAACAGGTTTTATGGAAATTCTGGATGTTGTAGTGTTTTGAAATATTACATGATGAAGGTGTTAACCTATTATTACGTGGAAAAAGGATCTTCATTGTGTTTACATTACGTAAAAATTATGGATTGTGGGTTTGGAATGAAATATTTTGGATATGTCATGTTTGAGATTATTTTTGGATTTCCATAAAAAGGATAACCTAGAGGTCGGGCGGCAACCCATCGCGTCCGGAAAGGGCGCGAGACATGAAGCCGCAACCGATGGGCGATAAAGGTGTATCACCTAACACCGGCCCACGTTATCTCCATGATTGAGTAATGTAGTTTTTTTAAAGGTTTGGTAGATGAATCATAAATTAATTCTTTTGGAACCATATACGAATAGGATTAATAGATTATTTTTGTAGTTCTATTATCTTTTAGAGTGAAAGATGAGTTTATTGTAGAAATTAGTTAAAGTATGTAACTCTACTTGTCAAGAATATATTTTTTTTCTTCTCTTATTCTATGAATAAATAAATTCATAAACTTTAGGTATGGGATATTAAAACTAAAAATGTGTTATCCAAAATTACTTATGTTTTTCTAAATCATCATAGATTGATGGATTTGAGGCCCTCAATTGTACAATTGTTTGTGACAGATAACCTCAATCACTTTACATAAATATTTACGTTTTTCCTCTAATTATGTGTCTTTAATTGTGACCAATGTTCTCCAAATCAATATCATAATTAGGTGGTGACTTTTTCATTCCACTTTTCCACTTATTAAGACTAAATTTTATTAACCCAATTTTTGATGTGTGTTTTCCCGAAAAGGTATTTTCTATTTTCATCCTTTTATTTTTGAATAAAAATTTAAAATTATGAGGATGAAATTTATTCAATGAGGGAAGAATGTAACACCCCAATATTTCATAGTAAGTTATTTTTCAATGTAATTCAAAAACTTTCACTACACGCAACATTGAGTTCAAGCGCACCACGAGTTACCAAAATGGCCTTTAAAAAGTGGTTATGAAAAGTATTTACAAAATTTTGAACTTTATATAACCCTTATTATTTTATAATCAATATAATTATTTTCTTATATATAATAAAAAAAAGCCTTTTTCAGATAAAAGTTGTATTTTAAAAAAAAATGCAATTTTACCGGCTTTTAAGGGAGAACCCTTTTTAAATCCAATATTTGAAACATTTATATATTCAATTTGAAAAATTAAAATTTTTCATTATAATTGGGACCTATGAATTTAGTTTCAATAAATTTTTGGTGTTTTTGGATAACATTCATATTTGGGTGAATAGTGAAAATACTATATTTTAACTAAAAACAACTTCTTTATCAAAAATAATTTGTAGGGTTAAATTATAAATTTTAACGGGTTTTAAGTATAAATAGATTGTATTTTTACCATTTAATCCAATGTTTTTCATTTGAATGATTTTCACTTTGAAATTGAACATAAACAAGTATCAATCTTTTACTAGTTATTATTTCTTAAAAACTCACATTTTGGTTTTGACAATGGGAATTAATTTACAATTAATAAATGAAACTTCTATGTTTTGAAATCGTTAAAATAGAATTAATTTTTGAATTCAGAATATCATAATTATCTTTGGGTCAAATTTTGTATTTTTTTTGAAAACTTTCAATTTTTGATGAATAGTGAAAAACACAGAGTTATTGGTTAAAACCGACATTTTATTTATATAAATAATTATTTTATTTAAATTTATTTTAGGTCAAATAGATAAATAATACCTATATAAGTTCAATATAATTCATTGTAGTTATTTTATTTAACAATTTGAGATATATAAAAATTTTATTGGACTTTTTTCCTTCTTTTACCCACCTCCATGGAGAATTTGCAAATTTGCATAAAACATAATTTTACCACTTCTGTGAGTTGAATCACAAAAATCCAAGAGGCACGGTTAACCTCCGCATGTAAAATTTTGGTCAATACGATGAGAATACTTTTTTGTTAATAGTAACTTTTTACTTTTATTTACCGCGGTTAAAGGTAAATAGGGTAATTCAAGGTAAAAAGAATATCATAATAATAGAAAATTACCTTAACACTTGTCCTAACCTTATTGGGTTAGTCATGTATGACCATGTACATCTTTGGGTCGATTTTTGGACCCCATGGAGCCACTTATGAATGATAATGACACTTTGTTTTAATTAACTTAAAGTAAAAGAAAAAATGACATAAACAAATATCTTTTAGTAAATAATTTTTTACATAGTGTTATATAAGTCATCATTTCAACTATAAATATTCCATAGAAAGAAAAATATATTTTATTACATTATGTTATTTTTTTATAAGTTTTAACCAAAAAATAAAAATAAATTATTTTTGACACACAAATGATGTAGTATTTACCTCATTAATAAATGATTTAAATAAATATTATTTTTAATAAAAAACTATATCCAAAACCTATCCAATTTATATTGGATGATTATATTTCTACCATGAGTCATCTTATCTTCTACTTTTATTAGTTTTTGACCTTTAGAAACCGAATTTCACTATATAATAAAATAATATTTTCACACTTTTCTAAAGAGCCCCACCTCCCCATTATAAAATGACACCACTTCTATCTGTTTCCAAACACCTCTCAAGCACCTTAGAATATCCAAAACCTACCCAAATAAGCTCTCAAGATCCATATCATACAAATTTAAGCCATAAAATAGGCACAAGTCACTTCAAAATGTATTTTTGGTTCAAACCAAACGAAGTTACCCAAATTAAAGGTAACAGTTTCTCTTAAATACTTTTCTTTTAATTTGTTTTATTTAACTTCTCCAACCACCTAACCTATTTTTATTACTTTATTTAATGAAAACTATATAAAAGTAAATATAATAAGATGTTTTTATGGGATTTTTTCTAACTACACTTACACAAACCTCTTTCTAATGGGTGAAGACCATATAGTTTCTCTGGTAGGAAAACTAACGCCTCACGAAATGATGATTTTTCGATTATCTCCTACCATTTATTGTGATGGCCATTAAGATGGAACTGTATTTATATATCATATATATATATATATATAATATTTTTATTATTAATTCGCTCTTATGTATTTTCCATTTATATCATACCTTTATGGTTTCCATAATGGGTAAAACGCGATAATTTCATTTTAGGAAGTGCGGACTGTCACCCCCTCAAAGTGATATGACTCGTTAATGGATTATGTGGGACATATAAAGTATGGAGTTAATGATTTTTTGTATTATATTACACTCGAATTATAATATATGTATGTATCATTATGTTTTAATTCTATTAAAATACAAAATATAAATGAAAGTAGCATTCACCCTTACGTACGGCTTACCGTCTCCATGAACGGTGCATTTCATTTCTTATCTCCAAATGTTATGTACTATTATAAATAAATATATATAATTGACATATATTATATATATGAAATCTAAATGAGTAATATCATTATATAGATAATGGAATTTTGACCACATGGACAATTTATAATTATAATAAGTTCGTTTTTGACTCAAGTTCCGAACATCGACAAAATGTCCGATATGAACTCAAATAATTATCTAATTGTTATAGAAAGGTAATAAGTGATATAAAAGGAATAATAAACATAAAATATTCTTAATCAATTAGAAATCAACATATGTTTATTATTAAGGAAGAACAAGGAACATACAAGGGAGTCAAGTCAGACACGTGGTAAGGGGTTTCTTATCTCACTTATAATTCTGTGAGATTTACATTGTTCCCCACTTATATATTGAATTTGGTGTATTGTATACTACAATTTGATATATATTATAATGATTATTTTTATATTAATGATAATTTGTGATATATTTGGTGGTTATTGACTATTATTCATATGACTCGATTGATTACAACGAGGTAAGGGTTATTTCCTCAATCTCATTATTATCCGAGATTGTTCATGTGTATGTATTTTCTAGGAAATAAATATCATATATACCCATATTTTATAACAATTATTTTAAAAAGGAATATTTTATGGTTTTATTTGAGGGTCTATTTAACTAGATCATCAATTTAAATGTTTTAAAGATTTATCTTTCTCAACCATTTTAATTAATGTCCATTTTTTAAAAATGTTTTTTAGGATTTATTTATATGGACATGAATGTTTTGAAATGGTAATTATTTTATAATGTTTAAAAGTGCTATGGGACATAGTGACTCAAAAATCCCTTTTAAATTACTACCTTTATAAATGGTGAGAATTTTAAAAGATTTCATGAAAAGGGGTATTTCTCTCAAAGCATTTTACTGACCATTTTCATCTATGTCAACATCCTTTAATGGATTTTAAACTTGTTTGAAGTTGATTTATTATGATACATATATTCCATATTGTATTGAATGTTTTGTGATATGTTTGACTTTTTATGTGTTATTTTTATAACATTTATGGTTTATGAATTACGTATTGACATTTCGTATGCTATTTTAATATGAATGTTTGTGTTATATTTAAACCTTTTCTTATGATGAATGTATTAGACTAGAATATTATGGGTTGGAGATAGGTATCCCTCCATTTTGGAGTCCGATTATAGATGTTCTCTGAGATGGAGTCAGGTTATAGAGGCTCTCGTAGATGGAGTTCGGTTACAGAGGATCTCTGGGTTTTGGTCCAGTTACAGTTAACCCATAGGTCCTGGCACGAGGCCTTGACACAGAAATTAAAGTCTGGTACTATAATTTCCCTCATTATGAAATTATTTATTACATGTGATTATTTGACTAGTATAATATCCTTTTTCAAGTTTATATGGTAATGTTTGATTTGTTTTTTGCCATATTATGTTTATGTTTATGTTTAAAAGGTTGTTGTATTATTACACTTCTTGCCTTAAAATTATATAGCTTCTTCTAAATTATTTACCCATAATGATCATCTGAGCTGAACCCTTTGTTTTTTTATTTTCCCAGGATATGATGAAGTTAGTTATGATTGACTTCTTGGCATAATCTAGAAGGATTTTACATTTCTAATGGAATAAATTACTGTAGTTTTTATTTTCAAGTTGTAATGTTGGACTTCATGAATGTAATCTATTTTCTGAAATTGTTAAACTGATCGGTCAGTCGGGGCATGATTCTTTGTAATCATGCCAATGTTATGTAATAATGCACCGAATCTGGGTAATTGGGTCAGCACATTATAGTTGGTATCATAGGAAGTTTAGCAATAAACTTGGCAACTAGATTTAGATAAACTCTGATTAGAGAAAATTACCTTAAGATAGGCTTTGAGGATTAGAATTGAAGAACTTCCTAGACCTTTGTTAATGTAGATATTTTGTGAGTTTTCTAAGAAAATAAATCCCTATCTGGATATGAACAGTAGAGGCCTCTCTTTGACAGATGTACCTAAGGGTAAAACCTGAAAAAACCACTTTGAACTAGACTTGAACGGGAACTGGTGCATGACAACGATCCTTGCTGCACCATTGTTTATGACACTCCCATGGGATATACTTAGGATAATTCTCATTTTCTTTACAAATCATTATGAAAGATTTATGAATATATACCTTTTCAAAGAAGATATTTTTATGATTATTGATTATATCCACAAACTGTTCAATTTACGTTAGGTATCTTACAATTTTGGGATTATTCATTGCAATTCATAAACGGACCTACTATATGTAACTATATAGAATTGGCACCAAGTATAAGTAATGTGAACTCCATTAAAACATATGATCCAAAGAGTAAGAAGGATCATGTCTTTTACAGTATTAAGAAAACATTTAGATGGGAAATAGTCTCCCATGTATTATCAACATTTGAAGAAATAGTATCATGTATTAATAAGATAAGTAAATAATTCTCTGAGTCCTATGGATTTAAAGGGAAGGACGATAAGAAAAGTATGAAAGATAGAAATATAGATAAAGGGAAGAGGAAAAAGGAGGACTTTCTTATATGTGAAAACTGTGGAAAGAATCACCTAGGTAAATGCTTTAGGGAATGAGAGTTTTTAATAAGTCTGTAGAAAACAGGACACCAAGTAAGTGATTGCAAGGGTAAGAAAAAAGTTTCAAATGTACTATGCTTCATCTGCAAGGAGTTCGGACACTACATGAATCAATGTCCAAATTATCAGTGTATATCCCAAATGCTACTATTGGATAATAATAATGTTATGATACTACCAAATATGAATAGAAATGATTATATCTCTTACGATGTTATTAAAGTATTGTGTCATTTGAGTGTTTTATTAATGATGTACATCTTATAAGAACTATAGATTATATGAGGATTATACGATAGTACTATTTCATTAAGGACTTGAGATTGTGTGGAACCAATAAAACCGACTCAATCGAAAGTTATATTTTTGGAAAATAAATTGTTGAGAAAAAGATAAACCATGATATGGTTCTAATACCGAGATAATGATTTTGGAATAATACAAGATTGATTTGGATAAATTATATTGGATATTCTTGAATACCTTGAAACTGATTAATGATTTGTATATTCCATCATTGCTGGGGTTTAAAACATTTTTGGATAGAAGGAGTATATCTAGTATTCTATAATGAATAAGGGAGCATGAATGCAATCAAATATTTTTTATGGTAATTCAAGATGCTGTAGTGTTTTGAAAGAATACATGATGAAGGTGTTCACATGATATTACGTGTCAAAAAGGATCTTCATTGTGTTTACCTTCCTTAATAATTCTGAACTGTGGGTTTTGAGAGAAGTATTTTGGATATGTATAGTTTGAGATTATTTTAGGATTTCCATAAAATGGATAACCCGGAGGTCAGGCGGCAACCCGTAACGTCCGCCAAGGCCGTGAGACTTGAACCCACAACTAAAGGTTGACAAGGGTGTATCACCTACCACCAGCCCACATGATGTCCTTGATTGAATAATGTAGTTTTTTTAAAAGGTTTTGTAGATGAATTATAAATTCATTTTTTTTGGAACCCTATTGGAATTTGATAAATATTTTTTTTAAGTTCTATAATATTTTAGAATAAAAGATGAGTTTGTGGTAGAAATTAGTTAAAGTATGGAACTCTACTTGTCAAGTATATATTTTTTTATTCTCTTATTCTATGAAGAAATAAATTCTTAAACTTTAGGTAAGGGATCTTAAAAGTAAAAATGTTTTATCCTAATACCTTATATTTTTTTAAATCATCATAGATTGATGGCGTTGAGGCCCTCAATTATACAATTGTTTGTGATAGATGAACTCAATAACTCCTCATAAATATTTATGTTTTTTCTACAATAATGGGTCTATAATTTCGACCAATGTTCTCCTAATAGATTTCATAATTCTGTGGTGACTTTTTCATTACCATTTTCCTCTTATTAAGACTAAATTTTATTAACCCAATTTTCATGGTGGGTTTTCACACAATGGTATTTTCAATTTTCCACCTTTTATTTTTTAAGAAAAATTTCCAATTGCGAGGATGCAATTTATTAAAAGAGGGGTGAATGTAACACCCCAATATTTCATAGTATGTTAGTTCTTCAAAGATATTCAATAACATGAACTACATGCAACACCGAGTTCAAGTGCACCACGACTTACCAAACAAGCCGTTCAAAAGAGATTATGCATAATATTAACTAAAATTTTAAATTTATATAATCCTTATAATTTTAGAATCTATATTATTAGTTTCTTAGACATAATGAAAAAATAAATTCAATTTTTTCAGATAAAATATGTTTATTTAAAAGAAATGAAATTTTACCCCTTTTAATGGAGAACCCTTTTGAAATCCAATATTTAAAAATATTATATATTTAATTTTAAAAAATAAAATTCTTCATTAGAATCGTGACCTAATAATTTAGTTTTAATAAATTTTTTGTGTTTTCTCATAACTTTCATATTTGGGTGAATAGTGAAATATACTATATTTTAACTAAAAACAACTTTTGTAATCAAAATAATTTGTAGTGTTAAATTATAAATTTTAATGGTTTTTATGTATAAATAGATTATATTTTTACCATTTAATCCAATTTTATTCATTTGAAAAAATTTCACTTTGAAATTGAACATAAACAAGTATCAATCTTTTGTTAGTAATTATTTCTTAAAAACACACATTTTGGTTTTGACAACGGGAATTAATTTAAAATTAATAAATGAAACTTATATGTTATGAATTTGGTAAAATAGACTTATTTTTTGAATTCATAATATCAAAATTAGCATAGGATGAATTTTTGGCATTTTTCTGAGAACATTCAATTTTTGATGAATCATGAAAAACACTAAGTTATTGGTTAAAACCGACTTTTTATTTAAATAATTATTTATATTAATTATATTTATTTCATGTAAAATATATACATAATACATATATAAATTTAATATAATTCATTTTAGTCATTTTATAATAAGTTTAGATATATAAAAAATTTGTTAAACTTTTTACCGTCTTTTACCCACCTCCTAAAAGAATTTAAAAATTTGTATAATACATAATTTTTCCCCTTTTGTGAGTTGAATTTAAAAAATAAAAGAGACATGGTTAACCTCAGTAAGTAAAATGCAGTTCAATTTGATGAAAATAATATTTGGATAATAGAAACTTTTATCTTTTATTTACCACAATTAAAGATAAATAGGGTAATTCAAGGTAAAAAATAATATCATAGTAACACAAAATTACCTTAACAATTGTACTAACCTTATTGGATTAGTCATGGCCAACCATGCACATATCTGGGTATATTTTGGGAACCCATGGAGCCACTTATGAATGATAATGTCACATTATTTTAATTAGCATAAACTAAATGAAAAAATGACATAAACAAATATCTTTTAGTAAATCAATTTTTACATGGGGATATATAAGTATTTTTTTTGACTATAAATATTAATTATAAATATAAAAAATTCAATACATTATGGTATTTTTTTTTTATTTTTTATACATCAAATAAATTAAATTTTATATGACACAATAATGATGTAGTATTTACCTCATTAATAAATGATTTAAATAAATAAGATTATTAATATCAAAACTATATCCACAACATGTACAATTCATATTATATGATTTTATTTCAACCATGATTCATCTTATCTTCGACTTTAATTAGTTTCGGTCCATTAGAAACCTAATATCACTATAAAATAAAATAATATTTTCACACTTTCTTAAAGAGCCCCTCCTCCCTCTTATAAAAGGACACCACTTCTAACCCCTTACACACACCTCTCAAGCCCCTTGGCTCATCCAATACCTTTCCAAATAATCTCTAAAGATCCCTATATTACACCTATAATCCTTACCTTAGGAAGAAGTCAGTAAAAAATGTCGTTTTAATTCAAACCAAAGGAAGTTAACCAAATTAAAGGTAATAGTTTCTCTTAAATTGTTTTCTTTTAATTTGTTTTATTTTACTTCTCCAACACCCCTGAACTCTTTTTATTCATTTATTTTATAAACACACCGGTATCCTCAATATACTAAGATGTTTTTATGTTAAGGATTCAAAATAAACTTATACACACCACCATTTAATGGGTGAGGAACATATTATTTCGTTGGTTAGAAAACTAACACCTCACGAAACGATGATTTTTCGATTATCTCCTACTGCCTCTAATGGTGGAATTAAGATAGAAATTTATTTATATATGATATAAATATTATGTTTATTTTTTATTTTTTTTCCTTTATTTTTCATTTATATAATACCTTGATAGTTTCCATTATGGGTAAAACGCGATAATTTCATTTAAGGAATTGCGGACTATCGCCCCCTCAAAGTGATATGATTCATTAATGACTTATGTGGGATGTATAATGTATGGAGTTGAGGATATTATATATTATATTATACTCTAATTATAAAATACCTATGTATCATTTTGTTTTTTCCATTAAAATAAAAAATAGAAATGAAAGTAGCGTTCATGCGTACATACGGCTTACCGTCTCCGTAAATGGTGCCTTTCATTTCTTATCTCCAAATGTTATATAATATTATAAATACAAATACATAATAGAAATATATGATATATATGAAATCTAAATGACTAATATCATTATATATATAATGTAATTTTTACCACATGGACAATTTATAAATATAACAAGTACATTTTTGACTCAAGTTTCGAACATCGAGAAAATGTCTAATATGAACTCAAATAATTGACTAATTGTTATAGAAAGGAAACAAGTTGTATTAAAGGAATAATAAACATTAAAATATTCATAATAATGAATAAATTAACTTACTTTTATTATTCAGGAAGAACAAGGAACATACGAGCGAGTCAAGCCAGACACGTGGTAAGGGGTTTCTTATCTCACTTTTAATTCCTTAAGATTTCCATTATTCCCCACATATTTATTACATGTGGTGTATTGTGTACTACTATTTGATATATATTATCATGATTATAATTATATTCATTATATTATGCGATTCATTTGGTGGTTATTAACTATTTTTCATACGACTAGATTGATTACAACGTGGTAAGGGTTATTTTCTCAATCTCATTATTATCTATGATTGTTCATGTGTAAGTATTTTCTGGGAAATAGTTATCACAGATACACATATTTTATACAAATTATTTCAAGATGAATCTTATAAGGTTTTATGTGATGGTCTATTTAACTAGATCATCATTTTAAATGTTTTAAAGTTTTATCTATCAAAAAACTTTTAATTAATGTCCATGTTTTCAAAATGATTTTAAGGATTTATTTATATAGACATGAATGTTTTGAAATGATAATTATTTGAAAAAGTTTCAGTGTGGTTTGTAACACTTTGATTGAAAAATCCCTCTTAAATGAATACCATTATAAATGGTGAGAATTTTAAACGATTTCCTGAAAAGGGGTATTTCTCTCAAAGAATTTTACTTATCAATTTTTTCTATATCAACATACTTTAATAGATTTTAAACATGTTTGATATTGATTTATTATGATAAAAATATTCCATATTTTATATAATGGTTTGTGATATATTTGACAATGGTTGCATTATTTTTATACCATTCACAGTTTATGGATAAAGTATTGACAATTCATATTCTAGTTTAAATATGAATGTTTATGTTATATTTCAACCTTTTCGTTTGACTAATGTATTGAACTATTATGTTCCGGGTTGGGGACTGGTAAAAGTAAGCCATCTGGGTTGGGGTCCTATTACATAAGACCCTCCGAGTTGGATTCCGGTTACAGAGGCTCTCCGGGTTGGTGTCCGGTTACATATGCTCATTGGGATGGAGTCCAGTTACAGAGGCTCTCCGGGTTTGGGTCCAGATATAGTTAACCCATAGGTACTAGCATGAGGCCTTAACACAGAAATTAATGTATGGTACTATACATTCCCTCATTATGAAATTAGTTATTTCTTGTGATTATTCTACTAGTATTATAACCATGTGCATGTTTATATAGTAATGTTTGATTTATTTTTGACATATGATGTTCAAATTTATGTTTAAAAGGCTGTTGCTTTATTACAAATATTGTCATAAAGGTTTATTAGCTTCTGCTAAATTATTTACCCTTACTGAGCATATGTGCTAACCCCTTTATTTTTTTAATTTTCCGAAGATATAAAGAAGTTAGTTATGAGTTACTTGAAGGAATAATCTAGGATCCTTGTACATTTCTAATGGAATAAATTAATATTGTTTTTCTATTCAAGTGGTAATGTTGGACATCATGTATGTAATCAATTTTCCAAGACAGCTAAACTGGTCGGTCCTTTGGGAAACTATTCCTTGTAATCATCCCAATGCTATGTAATAATGCACAGACTCTAGGTAACTAGGGTCAAGGAGTTAAAGTTGGTATCAGAGGGAGTTTAGCAATAACCTTGGAAACTAGATTTAGATAAACTCCGATTAGAGTACATTACCCTAAGATAGACATTGAGGATTAGTATAGAAGAACATATTAGAATTTTGGTAATGTAGAGATTTTTTAATTTTCCAATAAAATACATCCCTGTCTGGATACAAGCAGGTAGAGGTGGGTCTGGCACAGATGGATCTTGGGGTTAAACCTGAAAAAACTACTTTGAGCTAGACTCGAATGGGAACTGGTGCATGAATACGGGCCTTGAAACACTTATAGTTACAACACACCTGGGGGATATGCTTATGATAATACTCATTTTCTTTACATATCATTATGAAGTATTTGTATGTATATACCTCCTCAAAGATAATATTTTTATGATTATTGATTATATCCATAAACTATTCAATTTATGTTAGGTATCTTACAAGTTTGGAATTATTTATATCAGTTCATAAACTAACCTACGGTATTTCATTGTATAGAACTAGAGCCCAATAGATGGAATGTGAACTCCAACAAAACGTATGATCCAAAGAGTATGAAGTATCATATCTTTCACGGTATTAAGCCAACATTTAGAAGGGAAATATTCTCCCATTTATTCTCAACATATGAAGAAATAGTATCATGTGTTAATAAGATATGTAATGAATTCTATGAGTCCTATGGATTTGAAGAGAAGCAGGAGAAGAAAAATATGGTAGAGAGGAAGATGGATAAGGGGAAGAGAGAAAAGAAGGATTTTCTTATATGTGATAACTATGGAAACAATCACCTTGGTAAATGCTTTAAGGGAAAGGGAGTTCGTTATAAGTGTGGAGATAAAGGACACCAAGTATGTGATTGCAATGGTAGGAAAAAAGTTTCAAATGTACAATGCTTCATCTGCAAGGAGTTGGGACACTACGTGAATCAATGTCCAAATCATCATAGTATACCCTAAATGCTATAATTGGATAATAATAAAGTTATGATACTACTGATGATGAAGAGGAATGATTAGATTTCTTACTTTGTTATTAAATTATTGTTCCATTTGAGTATTTTATTAATGATGTACAAGTTATACTAATTATAGAGTATATAAGGATTGTAATCCAGTATGATTTCATTAGGGACTTGAGATTGTTTGGAACCAAGAAAAGTGACTCAATAGAAGGTTACATTTTTTGAAAATATATGGTTTTTAGAAAGATAAACCATAATGTGTTTCTAATACTAAGATAGTGATTAATGAAAAATACATCATTAATATGGATAAATTACATTGGATATTCTTGACTACCATGAAATTGATTAATGATTTGTAAATTCTATCATTATTTCAGTTTACATAATTTTTGGATTGAATGATTATATCCAGTACTATATAAGAAATAATGGAGCATGAATGTAATCAAACAGGTTTTATGGTAATTCAGGATGTTGCAGTGTTTCGAAAGAATACATGATGAAGGTGTTCACATGTTATTACACGGAAAAAAGGATCTTTATTGTGTTTAGCTTCCTTTAAAATTTTTGTCTACGGTATTGTGCTGAATTATTTTGGATATGTATAGTTTGTGATTATTTTTGGATTTACATAAAATGGATAACTCGGAGGTCGGGCGACAACTCGTCATGTCCAGCAAGGCCGCGAGACTTGAACCTGCATCCGATGGGCGACGAGGGTGTATCACGTACCATCGGCCGATGTGATGTCCCCGATTGAATAATGTAGTTTTTTTAAAAGGTCTTCTATATGAATTAAAAATTAATTTTTTGGGAACTATACACGAATAGGACAAATAGAATAATTTTTTATGTTCTATTATCTTTTAGAGTGAAAGATGATTTTGTGGAAGAAATTTTTTAAATTATGGAACTCTACTTTTCAAGTATATATATTATTCTTCTCTTATTCTATGAAGAAATTAATTATTAATATTTATGTAAGATATCATAAAACTAAAAATGTGTTATCTTAATACGTTATATTTTTTTAAATCGTCATAGATTGATGGATTTGAGGCCCTCAATTCTACAATTGTTTGTGACAGATGACCTCAATCACTCTCTATAAATATTTACATTTTCCTCCAATTATGTGTCTATAATATCAATAATGTTCTCCTAATCGAGATCATAATTTGGTGGTCACTTTTTCATTCCCTTTTTCCTCTTAATAAGACTAAATTTTTTTAACCGAATTTCTGATGTGGGTTTTCTCACAATGGAATTTTCTATTTTCAAACTTTAATTTTCAAAAAAAAATCAAATATTCAGGAAAAAGTTAATTCAAGGATGGACGAATGTAACACCCCATGATTTCATAGTATGTTATTTCTTCTAAGTAATTCAATAACTTGCACTACAAGAAACACCGAGTTCAAGCGCACCACGACTTACCAAACTCGCCGTTAAAAAGAGGTTATGAATAGTATTATCCAAATTTTGATCTTTATATAAACCTTATATTTTTAGAATCCATATTATGAGTTTATTAGACATAATGTAAAAATAAATTCAATATTTTCTGATAAAATAAGTATTTTTTAAAAAATGAACTTTTACAGCTTTTAAATGGTGAACCCATTTTAAATCCAATATTTGAAACACTTATATATTAAATTTGAAAAAATAAACATATTCTTTAGAATCAGGACCTATTAATTTAGTTTCCATAAATTTTTGGTGTTTTTCTGATTACTTTCAAAATTGGGTGAATAGTGAAAAATACTATATTTCAACTGAAAACAACATTTTTAATCAAAATAATTTGTAGTGTTAAATTGTAAATTTTAATTCTTTTGAAGTATAAATAGATTATATTTTTTCCATTAAGTCCAATGTTATTCATTTGAAAAAATTTCACTTTGAAACTGAACACAAACAAGTATTAATCTTTTGTTAGTTATCATTTCATAAAAACAAGAGTTTTGGTTTTGACAATGGGAATTAGTTTCAAATTAATAAATGAAACTTCTATGTTTTTAATTTGGTAAAATATACTTAATTTGTGAATTCATAATATCAAAACTATCTTAGGGTGAGATTTTGGTATTTTTTAGAAAACATTCAATTTTTTGATGAATAGTGAAAAACATTGAGTTATTGGTTAAAACTGACATTTATTTAAATAATTAATTATTTTATATAAATTTATTTTAGGAAAAAAACATTCATAATACCTATATAAGATCAATATAATTAATTAGATTCATTTAATAGTAAGTTTATATAAATAAAAATTTTATTGATCTTTTTACAGTCTTTTACCCACCTCCTTGGAGAATTTGAAAATTTGTATAAAACATAAATTTACCGCTTCTGTGAGTTGAATTTAAAAATTTCAAGTCACATGGTTAACCTTAGTAAGTAAAATTTGATTCAATAAGATGAAAATAATTTTTGGTTAATAGTAACTTTTGACTTTTATTTACTGTGATTAAAGGTAAATAGAGTAATTTAAGGTTAAAGAATATCAAAATAATACAAAATCACTTTAACACTTGTCCTAACCATATTGGATGTGCCAAGGCCGACCATGGAAAACTTTGGGTCAATTTTGGGACCCCATAGCTCCACTTATGAATGATAATGGCACTTTATTTTAATTAACTTAAAGTAATGACAAAAATGACATAAACAAATATCTTTTAGTAAATCAATTTTTAAACGGGGTTATTTGAGTCATCATTTAAACTATGAATATTCATTGGAAAGCTAATACTATTTCCTACATTATGGAATTTTTTAAATTTTTAGAAATCAAATAAATTAAATTAATTAGGACACAATAATTATGTAGTATTTATCTCATTAATAAATGGTTTAAATAAATAACATTATTAATATTAAAACTATATCCAAACCTGTCTAATTCATATTGGATGATTTTATTTCGATCATGATTCATCAAATATTCTACTTTAATTATTTTTGAACCTTTATAAACTTAATATCACTATATAATAAAATAATATTTTCACACTTTCTTAAGGAGCCCCTCCCCCCTTATAAAAGGACACCCCTTATAACCCTTTCCACACACCTCTCAATCCCCTTAGATCATCCAAACCCTGAACCAATAATCTATAAAGATCCCTATATTAAACCTAGTATCCTTACCTTAGTAATAAGTCACTTCAAAAAGTCCTTCTGGTTCAAACTAAAGGATTTTACACAAATTAAATGTAATAGTTTCTCATAAATTTATTTCATTTATTTTGTTTTATTTTAGTTCTCCAACCCCCATAAAATATATTTTTTCCTTTATTTTATGACAAAAATAGTATCCTCAATATAATAAAATGTTGTTATTAAAAGGATTCGGACTACCCTTACAAAAACCTCCATCTAATGGGTGAAGAACGTACTGTTTCGGTGACTGGAAAACTAACTCCTCACAAAAAGATGATTGTTCGATTATCTCTTATCGCCTCCCATGGTGGCCATTAATATGAAATTATATTTATATATGATATATATATATATTATTTATATGTTTTCTTTGTGCTTATATATCTTTCATTTATATCATTCCTTTATGGTTTCCATTATGGGTAAAACGCGATAATTTCATTTGAGGAAGTGCGGACTACCACCCCCTCAAAGTGATATGACTTGTCAATGACTTATGTGGGATGTATAAAGTACTCAGTTAATTATATTTTATATTATATTATACTAGAATTATAATATACCAATTTATCATTATGTTTTAATTCCACGAAAATAAAAAATACAAATGAATGTGGCGATCATGAGTACGTACGACTAACCGTCTCCATGAATGGTGCATTTCATTTCTTATCTCCAAATGTTATGTACTGTTATAAATACACACACACACATATATATATATATTGGAAATATAAGATATATATGAAATCTAAATGAGTAATATAATTTTATAGATAATGTACTTTTTACCACATGGACAAATTATAATTATAACAAGTTAATTTTTGACTCAAGTTCCGAACATCGACAAAATGACTCATATGAACTCAAATAATTAATTAATTGTTATAGACTACTATTAATAAAACTTGATTGATTACAACAAAGTAAGTGTTATTTCCTGAATCTCATTATTATCTGATATTGCTTATGTGTAATTATTTTCAGGGACATACGTATCATAGATACACATATTTTATAAAAATGATTTCAAATGTAATCTTTTAAGGTTTTATGGGAGGTTCTATTTAACTAGATCATCATTTTAAATGTTTTAAGGATTTATCTTTCTAGACCCTTTTAATTAATGTCCATGTTTTCAAAATAATATTAATGATTTATTTATATGAACATGAATGTTTTGAAATGATAATTCTTTTAAAAAGTTTCAAAGTGGTATGTGACACTTTGATTCAAAAATACCTTTTAAATGAATACCTTTATAAATTGTGAGGATTTTAAACAATTTCATGAATATAGTTTTTTCTCTCAAAGCATTTTACTGATCATTTACATCTATGTCAACAGCCATTAATGTATTTAAAACTTGTTTGAATTTGATTTATTATGATAAAAATCCTCCATATTGTATTTAATGTTTTGTGATATGTCTAACTATGGATGTATTATTTTTATACCATTCATGGTTTATGGATAAAGTATTTACATTTCGTATTCTAGTTTTAATATAAATGTTTATGTTATATTTAAATATTTTCTTATGATGAATGTATTGGGCTAGTATATTTCGGGTTGGGGGCCGGTAAAAGTAAGCCCTCTGGGTCAGGGTCCGGTTATAGTAAACCCTCCAGGTTGGAGCCCGATTATAGAGGCTCTCCGGGTTAGAGTTCGGTTATAGAGGCTCTCCAGGATGGAGTCCGATTATAGAGGATCTCTGGGATTGGGTCCTGTTACAGTTAACCCATTGATCCTATCACGAGGCCTTGACAAAAAAATTAAAGTCTGGTGCCATACATTCCCTCATTATGAAATTAGTTAAAACATGTGATTATTTTACTAGTAGAATATCCATGTGCATGTTTATATGGTAATGTTTGATTTATTTTTTCCATATTATGTTCATGTTTATGTTTAAATGGCTGTTGTTTTATCACACTTCTTGCCTTAATTGTTTATAGCTTCTGCTAAATAATTTTCCCTTACTAAGAATCTGAGCACACCCATTTCTTCTGTTTTATTTTCCCAGGATACGAAGAAGTTAGTTATGAGGGACTTGTATGGATAATCTAGGAAGCTTGGAAATTTCAAATGGAATAAATTACTGTTGTTTTTCTTTTCATGTTTTAATGTTGGACTTCATGTATGTAATTTATTTTCCAAGACTGTTAAACTTATCAGTCCTTCCGGACATGATTCCTTGTAATCATGCCAATGTTATGTAATAATTCACCGACTCTAGGTAACTGGGGTTGGGGCATTACAATTTTTATTGAATGAAAAAAAATAACATTAATCATTATATCTTTTGAATGGTAATATCATATACTTGACCATAATATATTAGATTCTTTTGTGGAATATTACACTAAAACATGGGATATATATTTTTGTAGTACCCCATCTCTTTAATGTTAATGTATTTTACATTTGAATTTTTATCCATTGAAATCACAATCATGGAGGCATTTCATTCAAAACATATAAAAATCTACCACTCCTTTTATGCCAATACCAGGGTGTTTCTTTCAACTATTCGCGCATATAGTAAAATCCATATTTCTCTTTTTTATGTTCTCTTTCTTTTCCTAGAAATCCTCTTGTCTCATGCTTCACACTAAATCCAAAATACTTATATATTATTTATCTATCTTGTTATTAACATACATTATGTCCCCATATGATATGAATTTTGGGGATACTAGTTCCTTTAGATATATTATCATAAACTCAACATAGAAGCAATCATTCTTACCCTTTGGATTATATGCATTGATGCAGTTCCAATTCATTTGAGGGTCCTTCTTTCCAATAAAAGGAACCTTAGGTTTAAATTGGGCCATTCATTGTGTTCATCTATTCTAATACTTCATAATTATTTGTAATGAAAATATGAATTATCTTATAAATATACTATAAAAGTTACAAACTAGGGGCATATTAAGGCCCAATTTTATTCCCCAGGTGACAATAGGGTCAATCCCAATGTGCCCTTTTTGGATTTATCAACCCTAGATACCTAGGTTCTAGATCAATGTATAATTGTAGTTTCTATAGAAGGATTTATTACAAATAAAACCCCACATAATCTATTCTTTAACCAAACTGTAGGATGTTTTTCAATACAATCCTCCAGGTATTTCATATGGTTATTTTCCATAATCAATTTTTTTCCTAAATCTAGTATGCAAGATTTCCACTAAACTTACTCTAATACATACTGTATCGACCCTACACTAGTATCCTAGTTACAAAGCCTTACTTTTTTATATTAGCATAGATATTAGGATTCATATCGTAATGGACTAAAAATTTTAGTTGTTTTGGAGAACCATAAACAGACATGATACCCTTTTTACATTTAGAAATGAAAATAAAACATAACAAAGGTAAAAACTTAGTGTCTTTGAATTTCATTCCAATAATTCATATTCATATCCCTGGGAAATGGAAACAAAATAAGGATGAGATCATAATCTCAAAATGGGTTAACTATATTGAATATTATTATTAGTCAATAAATAATAATCCAAATTTCAAGGTGAAAATATGGAAAAAAATGAAATGACATCAACTATTTGATCATAATATAAGAGGAATAAAACATATCATATAATTCTATATAAATAATAAAATGATCTTGAAACATCACCATAGATACCCTAACTAATCAAATAATCATAAGGAATACCAATAATGATGGAATTAATAATTTTAAACATTTGAACTATCAATATCTATACTCAAGATAGTTATTATCAAAATATATCCTCTAGATAGTTTAATTCTATCGGTTGAAACCTTCCTGATTTTTCCAATTCATTCATCCCATGAGACTACTGATGGATTAAGAGGATTTCATTAACAAGTCCCCAACCTGTCTACTACATGTCCAAATAATTTTTAATATATTAAATAATTTTTTTTATTCATAAAAAATGTGCCTTATCAAATATATATATTTAGTCAGGCATAAATATTTATCAATATTGCCACAATTAGTCAAATAACATTAAAATTAAAAACTGTATTTAAAAATTTTATAATGTTTAACATATAATAATATCCATCACACTATGATATGTATATTCTTGATAAATTTATGTTCAAATTGAAAATTATTACAATAAATTGATTGTTTAATGATAAAGTTAACAAATACAAAAGAATGTAAAATTTCATTATAACTCTTACAATTTGATAATTTTCAATTCAAATACACTTTGATTAAATACTTCATATAAAATAAAAATAGTTTGAATAATGATTTATTCATGATATTACATGTCAATGGGTTAGTATATTCACCCAATAAAAGTGAATTGTTGCATAATAACAAATAAGTCTCAATGGAATGTAAATTGAGAATAAATCTCTTACCACATGAAAATGATTTAATTTTAAAACACAAGAAATAGATATCCTAAAATAGATATTTATATCCCAAAAATTATAATTATAAAAAACATAAAACAAATTCATTGGAATGAGACACACCACATAAAACAAATTGTTGGTGAATATTGAATGTGTCTTATAGAAGTAAAAAGTGAGATGAAAATACCATATTCCACACATTATTTTAGTTGAAATTTATTTAGCCTAATTTTTAATGGTTTTAGGAATTATATTAATTTTTAATTTTATCATAATTATATTAATAAAATTATATATTACCCTCTTAATACATGTTACCACCCATTTGTTAATTATATTTCTTTATTTTCATTTTTTTGGGTATTAAATTTATATTTTTCTCATTTTTCTTGTTATGAATGTTCTGGTTATAGTGTGAATTATATATTTTTAAAATATCCATAATAATATTCAATAAATAATTATAATTTTTATTAATCTATTATTCATTTAAAAATAATAATTAATGATTTTTTAAAAAAATTGATGTACATTATTATCATAGATACGGTAGCTCATACTTATTTATGATTATAGATTCAATTTTTTGATGATAATTATGGAAATAAGGTCATTAATATATTTTATTTACATAATAATAATTATTATTTATTAAAAATTAGATAATAATATTTATAATCCATGTCTTTTGGTGATGAATAAATAGTCACATATCTTCATGAAGGAGGTAGTCCACACATACATGAATGATGTTATCGTCTTCTATTCTGTGAAAATGTTAGAAAATAAAATGATATATTATATTTTTAAAAATTATAAATATGTCATTAATATAATTATTAATTCTTATAAATAATATAAAATCATTATTTTTATCCTTATCAACTTCCATGTGAAGCATTATTAAATGAGAAATCACATCGCTTCGTGAGGCGGTAGTCCTTTGTACACACAAGTTAAATTATCATATATACTATGGAATATAAGGTAACAAGATATATATGATATAAGAATATATAGGTTTAATTATGTTATTAATATCATCTATATGCGTTAGACCCATCATCATACTCAACAGTAAAAGGTGGTGATGCGAGAACGAACCAGTTCAGTTCATGAGGCGGTAGTCCTACCCACTAATGACGATTCCATAACCCATTTTATGGAAGTGCAGCTGATTGAAAGGCATGAAAATAACATAAAAATAACTCATTATATGTATTATTATAAATTTCTTTTATAATCATTATTTAATAAATATTTATGTTGGTGGAGAAAGAAGTAAAATAAAGATTCTTAATGAAGAACAATATCTCTTCTTTCACCATCCTTCATTGATTATAACTACTACCATCAAAGGGTGGATTTATTCCCAAAATAAGGCTACTAGGATGATGTTAGGGAATTTGGGATGTTATTTTGGTTGGTTTTGGTCATTAAAAACCTCATTATAGGAGTGAAGAGGTTATGGTATTGATTTCCCTTTTATAATCGAGGAGGAGGGATATTTTTGTAAATACCCAAAGGTATTAACTATTTGGAGGAATCACATACCACACATGCCTTTAAAATAGATCAATAATGAATTATAGGGGTTATGATGTCAAAACACTCCCCCAAATAACATGTTTTTATCAAATTATTCCTTAGTCTTTAAGTTTACTATATTTTACACTTTTAGTTTTTACCACAGTAACTTGTATTTTTTTAATCAACCAGGTAATGTATCATTTAAGACTGAAAATTAATTGACGTTTATAATTAAATTTTTACCTAACCATTTTTATTTTTATGACCAATTTATTAAAAAAATCTATTATTTTTTAAAGGTAATTCAAATCCAAATTCATATAACAAAAAAACACTATTATAATAATAATTGTGCTAATAGAGACGTTTTCTATATATTAACAAATATAATCATTTTAAAATAAAAATTTGTCCATTAATTTATTTTTTTACATATATCATAATTAATATATATATTTTATGAGTATTGGAATTTAAGTAGTTTTACATCATTTAATACAATATCACCTATCAAAAAACAACATTAATGATAATTTTGACATTATTAATTTAATTTGAATTGAAAAAATATCAATAAAATGATGAAATGAAAATATAAAATTTTCACACCAGTTAATAATGATATAATAATATATAAAATTAATGTAACACAATAATTCATTCAGTTAATATCACATTAATATTTTTAGTATCACTTATTTTATTTAATTATTAACAAATTAATTCTTGTGTTAGTGTTTTTTAAGAATTCAAAATAATTATTTCATATCTAAAAAAATAAAATAAATTATAATGATTAAAATCAAAATTATATCTTAAAATAATATTTATTACAAAAACTGTGATTTCTTCCCTATCTGAAAGCAGTATACTTATCAAAGGAAATGAAGGTTCAATAATTTGTATTTTTCTTAATATAAATTATTATAAAGGCCGATTTAATTGAATAGATTTGAAATAAATTATAAAATATATAATATAGTGGTAAGGGTAAAAATATGACCGTACAATGGGGTTTGGAAAAAAATTTAGGTTATTTTACCACATATCTATTATTTTTAACCTCTGGTAAGCTCAACTCTATTATAATCAATGTAATAAATTTTTAACTATTTTCACTAATCCTTATGGTAAAACATTTTGATGATCTTATCAAATAATATATAATATTAATATTCTATATAAGAAATATATTTTGAAAATTTTATCTCATATAACTGGTATAATTTAATTAAAAATAAATCTCATAAACTCAAAAGGAATTAAGGTTTTTAAATTCATAATGTCAAAAACAATACAATGATTTTAAATAAAAATTCAATATAAAATTTATTATAAGTGAGTAAATTTGGTCAATTGATATAAATTTGATCTTTTTTCCTTTTATAAAATTCAATAAATTCTTTAAAAGTAAATATTATTCAAAATTAAAGGATGTTTTAAATTAAAATTATGTAGGTTTTACTATTCATCAAAAAATGAAATATTTTAGAAAAATACCAAAAATTCATGTAATGATAAATTTTATATTCTGATTTCAAATTATATTTTTACTTTATCAAATAAAATTTCAAAAAGTGTTTAAAATTAATTTAAAATTATGTGTGTGAATCATGACTAGAATGTGTTGAATATAATATATAATTTTTCTACAAACATTACTTTTTATTTTAAGTTACAATTTATTACTAATAAATATATTATTAACAAAAATGTGTAAAAAGTATATTTTTATAATTTCTTTTATTATGTTCATACTCTCCATTATAATAGCTAGTTGATAACTATTATATTAAATATTAATATATATTTTATGTTGTGGTTTGGTAAAACATGGTCCTGCGTGTAACAGAAGTTATCATAGAAACTCAATGTTTCATGTAACGAAAAATAATCTCACATTTGTGTGTAATGAAATTTATTGAAGATATTTTATTTATTTATAGAAATCATATTGTAAATTCTCAGGTTGTTATACATCCTTCTATGCTCGGTGTTGCGTTTCATTAACTATATTGAAAACAATGCCCATCTTTAAGAATTTTGGGGCGTTAAAAAAATATGCACGTTTACATACTATAAGATTATATTTACCTATTGGTATCCTTACAAAGATATATATTAATTTTTTTGTAATAATTATTAGATAACATATTTTGAATTTTTTAGAATCCCTATTTTACATCAAAAGTGTAAGAGTCTTCAAAATTATCTTGATACTATGCTTTATATAATCACCTCCTACTATAATCAAACTGATGGATAATATGAAAAGACTAGTCAAAGATTGGATGAAATGTAGTTTCTTTGGTCACTTGAATTTCAATGTATAATTGATCTTTATTTACCTTCAGTATAGTTTTCCTATAATAATTGTTTCCATTGAAGTACTCAAAAGGTTTCATATGAAGAATTATATGGAAAGATATGTCATAATTAAACTTATTGGGATTATTTTGGTGGAAATAATATTGTAGGACCAAAACATGTTAAATATACAATGAAAATGGATACAAATATTTAGACTCGTTTTAAACAAAGTAAAAACTGGAAAACAGTTATGCTCACAATTTGAGGAAATATTTTCAATGTCAAGAGGTATATATTTTTTTCTAAAATGTACCTCCATGTAATGGTGACATAAGGTATTGTAAAAAAGGGAATACTAAACCACAAGTACATCATACTCTTTGACACTCAAGAAATAATTAGGTTTGTGCCTTATCATTAGGAAATGACACCAATTATCTCTAGTGTACTTGATGTGTTCCATATATCATTGTTAATGATGTTCATGACAAACCCAGTGCATGTGACCACCACAAAAGAAATATAATTTGAACAAGATATATCTAACTATAAAGAACACATCCAAATTCACTATATTATAACACAATTATTTAGGAATCATATGGCTTTACAAGTAATGTCATGTTAAATAAATCATGAAATGGGTTAAGTAACATGGGAACTATATGATGTATTTAATAATGACCCTTTTTGGTAACAAGGTGGCATTGATGAAAATATTGAGGGCCAAATATTTGTAGGAAGGAAGAATATAACCCTGATCCTCAATTATAGTATATGAAATTTATAATTTATAAAACTATAAAACAATTAAAATTTTAATATTTAATGTCACACAACTATAATTTGATAATATAAATATTAATTTTTAACTTACATGGCTAAAATAAAATTATAATTATTTTTTTCCAATTTTCCCTAAAAAATATGCATTTATGAAAATTGAAAAATTTAGTATTTAAATATTATCAAATTTTTTTAAAATAGATTTTAATCATATTTATAAATAAAAATTTACTAAAAATAAATTGTATAAAAATAAATTTAATATCATTTGTAGGTTAAGCGTGTATTTTTTAGAAAACAATTGTTTTCTCATAAAACTACTTTTGTTTAAAAAGGCATAATGTCCATCAATTTTAATTAATTAAAATAATATTTAATTAGAAATTGATTAATATAAATATAATTATTTTATACCTAACTAATTGAATTTGAATCCATATATTTATTATTATTATTTATATGGTTAATATAAGATCATTTTATGCTAGAAAAATGTATTACATGATACCTCATTTTCAGCATGAATTATAGGTTTTTTTAAACTAATTTCTTCAACTTATGAGAATTAATTTTTAATAAATGGATTAAATATTTTTATTATTATAATTAATATATGTTATTAAGGTTAACTTAAACTTTTTTCATAATTATTAGTAAAAATAATTAAAACTAATTAACTTGTTTAAGGTTAAAATAAGGTTTTGCGTGTTGCATGTGCTTATCTTAATATTTATTTTCAACACACCTATAATTTATATTTTATAGATTGGATTTAAACATTAAAATTATAATATATAAATTATTTATTAATATTCATTTTATTTTTGTCTAAATGGATTAATTTTATAGGTTAAACAATTAGTTTTCATGGTGAAAACTAAAATGGTTAAAGTATGTAAACAAATAGATAAGAGAATAAAATGTATAAAAATTGTTAAATTTTATTTTTACAATGTGTGTAATCACCTTGAATTATATAAAATACATTATATATAAAATATTAAGGCACTTGTTCGGAGAGAGACTTCCCATTATTGAATAGTTATGGGTACTTATGAAAATGTAACTCCTCCTCAATTATCAAAGGGAACTCCCTCCCCTCACTTATTCACACATATCTATATATTTTTATCAACTAAAAACTACCATAATATATCCTCAAAAACCCATATATTCATTTTAGATCCATCATTATCCCATTAATTTCATCCCTAAGGTTATTAAGAAGACATCTAAAGGAGGTTTCTATATAAGAAAAGAATTGTCTTAACAAAGCACTTTCTTTTTATTTTTTCATTTACAGACATAAAATATATATTAAAACTATTAATATAATAAAAACACAATTTCAAATATATTAATATTGTATTATGTTTATGGAATTAAAATTATCCATCTCATTCTCAAAAAAATGGGAAATAAATCCATCACGTGTGTGTACTGCGGACTACCGCCTCACAAACTGATGTAATTTTTTGCCTTCAACAGGTCACATGGGTAGTCATAATTTTTGAAAAAACAAATATATATGTTATATATAATGTCATATTAATTATTTAAAACAAATATACCATCCACTTACCTACCCTTTCATCTTTTTAGGGAATGTTATCTATACTAGTACCTAAATAAGACAAACCGTCTCCAGGAACTGATGTGATTCATTTTCTTTTTATAAATTACCAGAATGGTTCTAAAATGTTTCTAATAATTACATAGAATATTTATAGAATTATTATAATTCTATATATTATGGAACTAAATCACACACACAATAAATGGAACTTCTTTGACAATCAAGCATGAGAAAATTAAAAAATTAACACGTGAAACAAGGGTGAAAAATGGAATATTATTAACTAATTCCTGATATAATGTTATAAGAAGATCATATATGATATTATAAATATAAATATGGTTTTCTAATAAATTAATATCATGTTTTAAACCATTATACATGAGGTTATTGAATGTCCAACTATATAGAAGTGTTATGTAACATATTTCCTTTCAATTTATATTTTATTAAGATATAATTGTTAATATAATCATATTCACATTTATGTTTCATATATACTTAAACATTTTTTATTCTAATTTCTTAACCGGGGATCCAGGCAATGGTGCCATGTTCCATTTTTCTATATGACCTCATGTATGCCTCCCCGTATGCACTAGGTCATCGACTAGCTATGAGGGTCTGGTAAGTCATTAATATAGATACAATACCCTCTTATGTCAGAGTAAAACACTAGAGGAACTAAATAAAAAATATTGTAACCATCTATAATCACAACAATTATCATGTCACAAGATATCCAAATAGTAAATACAATACTCAACTGAAAGGTAAAACATGATATGATAACATTAGTGACATGTTTCTATAATTAAACTGAATGTAAAGGATCTATGAATCCCACAAGAAGGTCTCAAACCATGCATGTTTTCCTCCTCCAAGATCCATCCCCAAATCGGCCACCTATCCTAGGGCCATTTCCCATGTCCAATCCTACAATAATATGATCTATTTAGGTGAAAATCAAGAATCCCGAATAAGGTGTGATTATGACTGAGTAAGGGACAACCAACGTTGTCTATAACGAATCCATAAAAATGATTGTATATGTAGTTCTATAAGAAATAAGTACAAAACATAAATAACTTGTAATTACATTATCATTTATTATTATCTAACTACATTAATTCTGGGGCTCCCAATGACACCAATACCTCAATATTAACTTTATTTTATATAAGATCCTGAATTAATCCCTAAGTAATATCACATCTTAATACCTACTTCTTTCTAGAGCATGAAGAATTTAAAGGGGCTATGATATCATTGTACCCGATTTGACTCAAGATGGAGTTTGAATATTTTTGTGTGATTCCCTAACTTGGAGTTCCATTGTTTTCATTAGATAATTTCAAATTTATAAGCAACATATCAAAGGATACCAATATAAAAAATGCAAGTATGTTAACCTTGTTACAATGCTTACCCGTCAATAGAATTACCATATTCCCAGTTTCTTTACACATAATTATAATGACCATGTTACAATGTATAATTCACATTAGAATGATCATGTTCCCAATCACATTACCCATATGTATGATCATTATGTTTCCATTTTTAGATCTCAATTGAGAATTACCATGTTCTCATTATTTATCACATAATTAATTTATCAGTTAATTATCCACCTTAATCTCATAACTAATCAAACATTTAGTTAAACACATACATTCCATTAGTAAACTCTAAAATTAATTAATTTCTTCAAACAAATTAATTAATTACTCAATTTATAAATAAATTACATAATTTATATTCTATAAATAATTTTATAGAATTAATTATCTCATTTTAAATCATAACTCTTCATAATTAAACCCAAACTTAATTATCTAGATCTTATTATCAAAGCACATAATAGATTCACAATTAATTATTTCAACATATAAAAAATAACATCTCATAATTAATTACCCAATTAATTATCTAGAATACAAACCTATAACTTATAACCAATTTCCCTAAATTAATTATCTAATAGGGAATCCCCTTAGTCCTTGGATTAATTCCCTTATGTATCTCATATTTCAAAAAAGCATCAGTAAATCCCTTGGTAAATCTAATAAACCAAATTCATAAAAATAAATTTCTAAAGGATGCTAGAAATTCTACAATTTTTATTATACATATTAAATCAATGACTATGAAAATTACATTTGGACCACCAAAAAAATTCGTTGACAAACGTTCTCTCCATGGAAATCAACAAAATCTGAACAACACAATAATGTTGATAAATGTTCAAGAACTAAATCCCTAAAACTAAATCAATATCAAAGACATAAAGACCTCATAAATCTAGATCTAGATCAAAAATCCTTAATCTAGATCTCACCATATAGGTTGAGATCCAATTAAATAGAGCATATATTCCATGAAAGATCAAGAGAAGAAGGAATGATGATTGGGATAGGCTTTGGAATATGATCCACATACCGAGATATGAGCATATCTTCGATTCAGTATTTGAGTATTGAATAATAGAGGTTTAACATACTTGGAACACCTCTAGAATGCTCTAGATTCTCCAAAACACATCAAGCCCAAGGCTAGGTTAAAATAAGGGTGTTTCGGTGGTTTGGGGGATTTTATAACCTATTTTCAGATAAATCAAAACTGCATGCATAGTTTCCTATTCAGGGGATTACAGTTAAGAAAAACCATCGACCAACTATAATAACCTTACTCCATAGATCTCATGTGATCCTAGGGTTTTTCATATAGGATTTAAAACCATCTTCTAGCAGTGTTAACCACCCTACCTAGGTTCGCACGATTAGCTGGGTTGGGAACACGGTTTATCCTAACTGTGTGCCAATCATGCACAAACCCATATTTTCAAATTTCTATTCAAAACCCCACCCAAACACACACCGAGTCATAACTCTAATCAAGGGTACTTCTATGAACACGAAACATACATGAAATTGTGCTTATACAACTCCACAAATAGTCTGGATCATACAATCTCCCCACCTCATATCAGATTGTACTTGAGCTACACCTCCAATCCATTATAAGATTCCAATCCAATATGACCGGTCCATTGAGCCCTTATATCTAAATCTCTTTTCCATGTCCATAATACATGAACTATTAGCAGATTCTTTCCCCACAACAGATTCTCACTACAACCCAACACGCATATCAGATGCTCCTCAAAGGACACATCTATCTCATGGTCAACCTCTTCCACATAGATCCCATGAGAAGGGTTAGGATGATACCATTGTAGTTGTGATAAATGGAAAAAATCATACATAGAATTTTATCTTTAATGAAGAGTCAATCGGTATGTTACCTTCCTGATTCTCTCCAATATCTCAAATGGTTAAAAAATCCTCTATTCCAACAAGCCTTACCTCCAAATCATGTGGTGTCCCAAATAGGGAAACACCCAAAGGAACACAAGATTTCCCTCTCTATACTCTCAGGGTGGTCTCTGTATATCAGAATAAAAATTATATATTCTCTGAGCTATATCCATACATTTCCATATAAATTGTACATGCTCATATGCCTCTTTCACGAGACTTTGTCCCAATAACTCTGACTCACCTACCTCTATCCAGCAAAGTAGTGATCTAAATTTACTTCTATAAAGAACCTCATATGTTTCATATGTATAGGTTCATGATAACTATTTTTATAGGTAAACACCACTAAATTCAAGTTATTTTTTATAGATCCACTTATGTCAATCACATATGCTCATAGTATATCATCATGCACCTGTATGGTACATTCTGACATCCAATCTGTCTGCGGGTGGAAAGGCATACTCAATAAAACCATTGTACCATTTTATTTCTGCAAGACCTACTAGAAGTAAGAAGTAATGGATGAGTGAGGATATGAAACTATAGTTTACACCCCTCCATACAGATTGAATATATCTTAAAGGTACCATTCTCCCAATGGTTCAACTATAAAGGTTTCCATTAAAGGTAAGAAATACGCTACCTTTGTCAATAAATACATAATAACCAAAATATATACATTCTTCATAAGAATCATTGAGATACCCGCCACAAAATCCATGGACAAATCATCTTACATTCATTCTAGGATAGAAAACAGTTGTAGAAAACCACCAGGTCATTGATGCTCTGACATCACTAGTTGACAATTGAAGCATCTTATCACAAACCCTATTATCTCCTTTTTCATGCAAGACCACCAAAACTATCTTCATTGACCATGATACATTTTGGTCACTTCTGTTTGCATCTCCCACTTGGAGGCATGAAATTCATACACAACTCCTCTCACATGCACATAGGTACCAAAACCTGATTCCTCACATGGATGATATCATCCTAATCAATCATCTATTCTTAATATGACTCCCCACCTTCAAGTCATTTCTTCAGGGATATAAACTTTGGATCCTCATCTTGTATGTCCCTGATTTGTCCTAAAATTGTAGACATCAATGCCACTAAAACTATTGTCATCTTCTCATAACTCTCTTGAACTAATAAACGAAATTCAACTAGCAAGGTCATCATCCCCTACTCTACACTCGACTCCTAAACCATATGAGTATGAGTTTTCCTACTTAAGGAATCAGTCAAACTGTTTACCTTCCTGGGCTTATATACATGTTCAAAATAGAATGTCTACAAATAATCATCCCATATTTATTTCTGAATATTCAAATCACACTGTTAGAATATATACATAAAGATCTTGGGATATGTAAAAACTATAAACTTATCTCCCAATAAACAGTATCACCAACACTTAAGATAATAAACTAATACAACCATATCATGGTCATGCATAAGGTAATTCAATTCATTATGCCTCAACTATCAAGTCACATATGCCAAAATTGATATCCCTTTAAAAACAAAACTCTATGTCTAGTCCTTGAAGTGTAAAAATAACCCGTATAATCCCCACCAGAATTCTGTTGGATCAAAATTTGTGTTGATGTTAAATGCTTATTCAAATATTGAAAATATCACTCATAAGGCACAAACCATTAAAAGGTTACTCTATTTTTATTTAATTCTGAATGCATCACTACCACATGGGAAACGTGTTTGTTGAATCTCTTGTAATGTCTAGCTAATCCCAGAAATATTCATATATAAAAAACCCTCTTCAACTATTCCTAATAAACCACTTACTAAACTATCATTGATTCCACTAACATGTGTACCTGGTTAGTCCAAAATTGACTCATAGAATTCTTGGAATATATTCAATGCTCTCTTAGTGTACACATGATGAAGTAAATATTTTCAGAAATATCTTCATGAGTCTTAGAGTACACCATGATTTCATCCACAGACACCACCACAAACTAGTCCAGATATGAATTGAAGATATTGTTTACCAAATCCATATACACTACTAGTGAATTTTTTAGAACCCAAATAGATTTACAACAAACTCAAAAAGTAAATACCTATTTTTAAAATAAATCATTGGTATATTATATGTTCGTACTCTCAACTGATGATACTCTAATCTCAAATTGATCTTTGAGAACACACATTCGTTCATAAATTGGGAAAACAGATCATCAGTACATGGATGAGGTTATTGGTTTCTCACAATAACTTTGTTCAATATTCTGTAATAGACAAACAAAAATAAACCCCTATCATCCATCTGTCTCAAAAAAAATAGTTGATCCCCAAAGAGACGTACTTGGAACGATAAATCCCCTATCCTCTAGCTTAGTCTTGAGCCCTTCAAGATCAGTTGATTCCCTTATGTACAATGGAACAGAAACTGGCTCGGCTCATGAATTCTGCTCAATAGTGAATTCCACATCTCTATTAGGTTGTATCCCTACTAATTCATTAAAAAATAAATCCTATAATAGATCCACTACTGGTGGTAGGAAATCATGCCTAACACCCCCTTCATCTAGAAATAGTCTAGCAACAAGGGATGTGAGCTCTCCCAGTTGCTGAGTAATTAGCCATGCTTGTCCTTCAAGGATATCACACCCTCTATGTTGAATGTAATTTTCCCCTTTAGCATATGTAAATGTATCTCTCCAGTGGTTACAATCAATATGGGCTTGGTAAGAAAATATCCACTCCATACCCATAATCAAGTCGAATCTTGTCATATCAAGAACATAGAGGTCCCATAAGAAATGATATTCCATGATCTCTAGAAAACAACCCTTTAATATATAGATATCTTTATACCACACTCCCAACGGTTTATCTATTATCATTACACTACTCACAAACTCCACTGTTTGGATCAAACCATTAACATGTTTTGTAAATATAAAGGAATGATAGGCTCCATTATAAAACATGGAACTAGATAATGAAAAATATACTAGAATAGTACCTCTCACTTTTGACGATCTATCCTCTCTGTCCATATGTCTAGATTTTACTACATGTTACGGTGATGCCCTTATTCATTGTGATATTATCTGACTCCCCTGATAACCACCACTCCATTGATGTAGACGCTTCTGGCCAGAAGAACCACATCCACAACCTATAACCCCTCATCCAGTAGAACTACAACTACTAGCCCTATATATTTTTGAATATTCCCATACATAATATGACTCTTCATAGCTGGTCTTTCAGTACCATTCTGTCACTCTAACATAAAGAATTTATGCAGATGTCTCATATTTCCACAAGATCAACACTCCCCCGGTGGTCAGGAAATGTTTCAGCAATAGTGTCCTAGACAAATTCACAGACGAAAGATCACCCCAAAAAGGTATTTTCCAACCGACCCTCTTACCTATGTACTCTAGTTCCCACTTCCTTGGCTACAATTTTCATAATGGTGCTTCCTGCTCCCTAAAGTCTCACCTCCTGATCCTCTAGTTACAACTACAAGTCTAGTATTGGAAACCACCCTCAGGTTCCCTTCAACTATCAGAACCTGATACAAGAATTCCACAAACATATTCATCGTGGAGATATTCAAAAAGGAAATAATCTCACACTTAAGAGCATCCTAAAAATGCATCACCATAGCTTCTGATTCTCCTTCTGACATTAGAGAAAATCATTTCCAATCTATGTAGCATCTAGAATAATCCATTACTAATATTCTCCCCTATGTTTGATGCAGGAACTCAGTATTTTTCTCTTGTCTCAGTATCTTTGGATAAAAGTGTTCCAAGAACCTTTCCATGATGTCATTAAATAATATACAGTTAGTCTATCATGATCACGCCTGAATTTCCCACCAGTTCTTAGTTGATTCCTGTAGAATATAAGTGTCCAAACATGAACTTCCTTATAGATATACTCTCCAAATGGTCAATCATTATCTCTATGGACTCAACCCAAAATTCACCTCCCTCAGTTCATCCCTCTCCGGTAAAAGTCAGAGGGTGCTACAACGAAAACTCCCATGTAAACTCATACTTTCTTTTCACAAGTCGTTTGGGACTCTTTTCATTAATTGAATGAAGTGATATAAGTTTTCTCAAAACTTATCCACTTCATCCTTATGATACATGATTGGTACCCCATGTTACCTAATTGGAACATCATTCCTTGGAATAAACCTCTGTCACCCACTCAGTAAGCATCAATGAGCCACAATCTCTACAAATTCAAACACATGTCTTATGTCTCATAAAATAACCTTATAGCATTTACATAAGTTGAAATAATCACAACAAGTCTTTCTCCCCCACCTTAGGACACTGTCTACACTGAGTTTCTATCACTACCATTAACCGTCATACTCCTAGGTTACGGTTAACATGGTAAACACACGATCAAAATTAAGATCCTCAGTACGAAAATCAATTATTATCATTTTTTATTATCTTCAAATCCAACCCAATTAACATGTGAAACCATTTTTTATTTTTATCTCACAAACCTGGATAATAGTTCATGTTTAACAACAATACCCTAACTCGTTTACCCATGCGTGCCTAAAATGATTCATGTCACAATAACCAATACTTCCTTGAATGATGCATGTAGATTCAATTCTCATTCCATTCTCGGCCATGAATAAATACTGAAAATTCTCAGAAACAATAATCTCATCACACTGTAAGTGTGTCACCAAAGGTGAAGTAACATTCAACTGTAACAACAAAGAGAAATAACAACTATCCCACCCTAAGTACATGGATTTCCCCCCGTACATGGTTTCAAAACATTAATTCAAGAGATAATTTCCAAGCCTCAACTCTTCCTAGATTCCCATAAACCTTTCAAAAAATACTAACCCAAAATAAGAAGATATAAAACTAATCCTATGATACCACATTGTAACATCATATCTTGTGTGTCATACAATGATGCCTCGAGTCAGTTTTCCGAATAACATCAAGCATGCCTCCCCAACACTAGAGGCTGCTAACTTGCAATGAGTGTCTAGTAAGTCATTCATGGGGAGATAATAACCTCTTTTGTAAGAGTAAAACACCAGTGGAAGAAAAAATTAAACAACATAATAATATATAATCAGAACAATACTCATATCACAAGATATAAAAACAAAAAATACAACAATTAATTAAAATGGAAACATGATATGCAAATATATGTTCCATGTATCTATAATACAACTAAAATTAATAAAACAATTACTCCTAAAGGAGGTCCTAAACTATTTATGGTTCCCTCTTCCAAGCTCCATCCCCAAATCAGCCACTAATCCCTAGTATTTTCCCCTTATCTTGTCCTACAACAATATAATCTATTCGTGTAACGATTATGCATCCCAAATAGGGTTTGAGTAAACCATATTAGGCCACCACCAATAGTGTCTAAAACTAGTATAGTAAAAAGATAGTGTGTTAATTTTTATAAGAAATAATTATAATGCATAAATAACCAGTTATTACATTTTAATTTATTCTTATATAACTCAATTAACCACAGGGTTTCAAAGGATACTTATACCTCAATACTGACTTCATCGCATACTGGATCCTAAAGTGTTCCCTAAGGAATATAATATCTATGTACATGCATCGTTCCAAAGATCAATGAATTAAAAGGTGTTATAATATCTCAGTACCTTATTCCACTCATGTCGAAGTTCAAATATTCTCCTGTGAGGCCAAAACATGGAGTACCATATTTTTCATTCATTATTTTCACATTTACAAGCCACATTTCCAAAGCTACCCATAGCACAAATGTAACTAACATGGACATGTTACTATGCATACCCCTCAATAGAATGAATGTGATCCCATTATCTTTACACTTAAGTATAATGACCAGGTTACCATGTATACTTCACATTATTATGACTTTGTTCCCATTCTCTTTACACATAATTATGATGACCATGTTACCATTTTTACTTATCAATTTAGAGTTCCCATGTTCTTATTAATTATCACTAAATGAATTTATTAATTAATTATCCATATTTATCTATTTACTATTTAAAAAATTAGTTAAACAAGTATATTCTATTAGTTAACTCATCAATTAACTAAGTTCTTCCCCCCATTTATAATTTCATTAATTAATTAATCAATAAAAATTTAATATTCCTTAATTAATTTTCCAAAATTAATATTATAATTCTAAATATAAATTCCTTATAATTAATCCCACGAGAAATAATCTAGATCATAATATCAAATGACATATTTAATTAACTATTATTTATATCAACTTACCAAAACAACCACTCATAATTAATTCCCCAATTAATTATCTAGAATAAAATTTCTATCACTTATAAAAAATTTCCTAATATTCATTATCTAATATTCAATCCCATTATTTTTATTATTAATTCCAAAATTAATAAAATATTTCACCAAATATTTGATAAATCAATTATTCATTCTAATATTCCCAATTCAAGAGAAGAAATTGCTAAAGAATGCAATCCATTCTATTATTTTTCATATACATTTCAAATCCCAGAATATGGGAATTATATTTAGACCACCCACCTCTAATCATTTATAATCATTCATTCAATTGAAATTCCCACAATCTGAGTATCACAACAATGATGATAAATGTTTCGGATGTAAAGCCATAAACCAAAATTGAGATTGAAGACATCATAATCTCATAAATCTAGATATAAATCTAAAATCCTAGAACTAGATCTCAAGAAATAGGATTAAATCATGGAAAAAGTGGTTATCATCTATGAACAATCTATAGAAGAAGGAAGAATGATCAAGGTATGCATTGGTATGAAATCCACTTACAGAGAGAAGAGAATATCTTTGATCAAGGATTTTAATCATGAATAACGAAGATCAAATAGTCTTAGATACCATATAAAATAATATATAATGACTCAAAACTATTCGAGCCTATGTCTAGGAAAAAATAGGGGTGTTTTGGGAGTTTGGGAGAGTTTAAAACCATTTTTGGATAAATGAAAATCATGTACACGATTTCCGTGGAAAAGGAAAACGGTTATGAAAAAATGTTCTACAACTGTGTATACCTCATTATCTTGGGTCAAACGCTTTCCTAGGAGTGGGCCCATAGTTTTTCAAACTTTTTGATTGTCATGCAAACCTCTATAAATGGATTTTCACAGTTACATTGGTTAGATGCACGGTTTACCCTAACTGTGCGCCAATCGGGCATAGACCCATTTATTAAAATTTCTTCTTAAACCACACCCAAATTCACCACAAGTCATAACACTAAACAAGGGTACATAAATAAAAAAAACAAGTACCTAAAATCACGCCCAAGATAAATCCAGAAAATGATTCAGATCTTATAATAAACATTAATACCAATTTATTCTTAATGATTAATTTTTCAATTCAAAACTATTATTTAAAGGGGTTATAATTTTAATCTTACTAGAGAGGTAAGAATCTATTTTGTAATCTCAGTTTCTTTTGGGAGTAATTTTATTTTCAATCAAGGAATATTACCAATTATACTTCATATGATTCGATCTTTTTCATATATAATAAATATTGAAGGATTTTCTATATTTTCTTATAACTATTCCACAATTTGGTACATAATTAATGAAAATAAAATTTTAAAATATTAATTTATTTCATTTCTCTTTAAATCAGATATATTTTTCTTCGACGCCCATATTTTATATTTTTTTACAAGAGTCAATTTATTTAGAAAATTTATTATTAAGGATTTTTTATATTTTAATTAAAAAGTGGATTAAAATTAATATTTCTACCCTTTTTTGAAAGGGAAATTTTTGAAAAAAATGATCCAAAGGAATGTATTTTTTAATTTATACAATGATAATATACTTTGTCGCCACCATAACCATTTTATGAAATATGGATGCTTCTTTATATTTGGAATTGTTTTATACAAAAAAATCATTTATGAAATATTATTTTAATAACTCACATCCATTCCCTATATTATACCAAAGTAAATATATTTACTATAAAAAACCAATCATTCCAACAAACTAATGGTCACCTCTAATCTCCTAATAAATTTTTTGATTGTTAAATTTCACTTGATATAATCAATTTTTTTCATCAATTTTCATTAGAAATTAAATTTATATTAAACATTCATATTATTTATACCATGGATATGGTTATGTGTTATACCCTAAACAATTTTTATATAATCTATTTATGTTGAACACTAGACTGGGGCAATATTGATAAATACATATCCTTTACTCAAAATAGATATTTTATGATAAAGAACTTTTTCATGAATTAAAATCATGATTCAATATATTTGGAAGGACTTATACATGTATTTGTGGTTGGGTATTGGAATTATATATCCCATTGATGAATAAATAGATCTCGTGAGACACCTCAACTGGAAAAATTAAATGGGGTTTTACTTAGATTTCTAAATTATCCTAGCACAAGGTCTATAAGGTATAAATAACCTGATTTCTAATATATGGACGTCCAATATTAATCATTTCTATCCTAAAATATAAAATTATTATTATCTCTGAAATTATTATATTTATATTATATATGGAATCATTTGGTGATAATGTTATTGCTAAAAAGGATTGGGTGTTCTATTATTTACCATTCCATATTGATTATTATTTATCTAATCATAGTAATAATGTAATTTATTAAATGTTATTAGTGTTAAATTGTTTACATTTATATTTTGATTATTTCATATTTATTATTTTCATTTTCTTCTCTACATTACCCTTACTAATCATTTGATGTCAAATTTATTTTGATTCCATTCCCTATGATATGGAGATGAATTTTCATATTGAGTTCAAGGATTTTTTCACTTGTATATATTCCAATGTAAAAAATTAAACACTTAATTTTGGATAATAGTGTTGGGGTTTTTCTAGGATTAAACTTTTTGATATGTTATTTTCCTTATAAATCATCAAAGACCACCCCTTTTTTATGTTTACATTCCCTTGGTTAAAAGATAACTATATCTTGTGTGATATGTTAGAAAGGGTATATTGGATCATAATTATGAGTAAATTCTCACAAGTGTAGTAAATTAAGATCTTTATGTACCTAATCACTAAGAAGATAAAAATTTATTTACTTGTGTTGTATGAATATTTATAAGATGTTTTATTTAAATAATTTTATTGATGTATTATTTACTTCATTCTTAACAAGGGTCGCTATATTTTACTTCACATAGTAAATAGTTAAAATCCACTTTATTTGTTCAATACTCAGTTAAAAGAATGATATTTGTAATTCCAAGATTCATTATGTGATTTTGTATATTTTAAAATTTTAGGAAAACTTCCAAAACACATCCCTTGACATACTCTAAATATCATCATAAACAAAATCCACTTATATAACCATTTTGGAACCAATAATAAAATTCAATGTGTTTTTATATTCTCTTACTTTTTATTTTCAATGGTTAAAAAATTATCCCATTTACATTTTTTGGTAATTCATAAGTTTTTTATTTACCATAATGTGTCGTTGCCTTTTTGAAATGACCTCTAAACTTTGAATAGAAATAGTAAATCTCATATTTTACTCTTATTTATCTTGTGATATATTAAATATTTAAACCAAAATTTATAGAAGCATTTATAATTATTGAAAAATTATACTATTAAACCCTAGTATATATACCACTTGTTGTAAATTACACTAATACTCCTTTTTGTTCACCATGATATTATTCATGTGTTTTCCCATGGATTGTATTTCCTCTATTTTTTATATAACTAATTATAAAATTATTCCAAATTCCCCGATAACCCCCCATAAGGGTATTCTACAATTATCCCAAGGTATATTAATTCTACCTCTATAATATAAGTCCAATGTTTTACCCATGATATTATAAACCCAATGTGATAAATTATTAAAATAGATCCACCAAAATATTAGGGAGGTGGTTTCACTCAAACAATCAACTAATATTTTTCAAAGTATACTGTGCCTAATGGTTTAATAAAAATTTAAAATTGTTTTTTATTCATTGTAATTTATTCTTTGTTAATAGAATATTATAAAACTATGCCTTTGTAAAAATGGAACTATATCCATTTAAGAATTGTTAATGAATGTTGTATGTGATTAATTATAAGAAAAATTTCATCATTGTTCTCAAAACTTTTCACTATGTATATGTTTACATCCCCATCACAATCTTTCAATAATTGGTTCACTCAAATATATAAGTTTCTACATTCCCTTGAATATATATACTTTATTTTCTAATTAATTTAATCACTTTTTCCTTTTTAAGAATGCTAATATATATTATAATGACTAATAATACACTAAAACATTTACATTTTATATTAAAAATCACACCAAACCAGTATATTTCTAATAATACCACCAAGTAAATATTATATAATTTTTATACCTCAAACCATCATCAAGGCTGTATTTTTTTCTTCATAACCCATTTTTCTTTAAAAAATTCTCATCTATTGAATTATTTTAAAACCTTGCTAACAAGTGAATCAATAGAAAAATATTTTTAATTTTAAAAAATTAAATCAAACTAATATTATATTTATTATTGATAATATTGTTAGATATTTTTATACTAATTCTTTCCAAATTTGGTTCTAATGGAATCAAAAGTTGAAACTAAAATCACAATAATTTATATCATTATTTTTAATAAATATTTAGAATACTTATCATTAGAGAAAATTTTATATTACCCTTTTTGATTCCCCTACAGTTCTACCAAATATAAGAGTTCACCAATCATATAAATTTCAAAAATGAATATTTTATTGTGTTTGGGAACTCCTTCAATATATTTGACCCGCTTTTAATAAATATGATATCATTAACATAGATGTGTAGCATGAGTTTTTTTTCTCTTGGTTTTTTACATAGAGGATATGATCAAAAACTACAATCACTAACCCCAAGTTCTTCAAGTATGTGTTCAATAAAGTATCCCAAGCTCGTAGTGATTACTTTATAACATATAAATACTTTTTTTATATCATACCTTATTTTCATAATTTCAATGTTAAAAATCCATATTTTGTTCAATTTAGACCTTGTTATTGAAAAATAAAATCAAGAATGAGATATTAATTCCTATTTCATAAATATTAAATCCCCTTTGATTTATAAAAATCTGTAAACTATAATGATAATTAGATATTAAATAAGAGAAAATGGGTAGAAGGATTTATATATATATAAAAGAAGAAGAACCAGGCATAATTATTTACATGGTTTGAGAAGAATCCCAATGTCTCAAGAGAGATTAAATCTATTTCACTAAATCATGGAACACACTTATTGGGAAGAAATGTAGTATATAATCCCTATATTGAAATGTTCCCAAAAAGTAACATAGTGCTATATTACCCTATGTTACAACATTTCTGAGATATGCATAGTAGTCTATGGTGCAATAGTACCCCACATAATTATGTTCTATAATATTATAGATACCACTTCAATATTTTTGCCCACTTTAAGAATATATCAATTTTAAAAACTCCAACTTGGGAAACAAGATAAAATATTATAATAATCAACCAATTAGACACTATTGAAGTAAATGATATCTTTTATGTTCCCTATGCATGATTATATATTCTACCTTAGAACCAAGATTCATCATTGAAATAAAATAATGAATCAATAGTTACACAACATATCTATCATTATTATCATCTTCAATATATCTACAAGAGTATTGGTTCCTTGAATATCTTATAAGGTAAGTAGACAATACTATTTTATGAATATAAAAAATTGATACATTAGATAAGTAACATCAATCATTTTATGAAATATTGTGTTCTTTATATAATATATCTCACTTTGAATAGAATATTGTAATAAATTTTCATCTCACATTAAATATAACTCCCCTAATAAGTTCCTTATCTAACTCATCTCATTTCTAGAATCTGTTTCAATAATAAACTATGACTTTATGGTTGATAATGTCAAAACATTTTCTAAATAGGAAAATTTTATTATGAAAATTATCTAAAATTAAATGTATAACGTACAATACATCTTATTTTATAGATATCACATCCATGGTCCATATTCCCATACCAAAGTAAGGAATTTCCTTTTTCATTAAATAATGATAACTCATTTATTCCAATCAGATATCTTATTTTCCACATAAATGATCTCTAATGTAGTTTTCCATGTATATATATATACCTCCTCAGAACTACCACATCTTGTGAAACATGTGGATGTTTATAAACTATGTAATATATAATTATTATAATAGTTTATTCATAAGTTATCATTCCAATGTACATAAAATAATCATATACCCGTGTAACGCTCTTCTAATAAAGTCTAAAATTTCTATCTATATGAATATAATTTTTTTATTCCATCTTACATAAACAACTGAAAACATTTTCACTGTTTTTAGCCTATGAAAAAATAAATTATCTTGTCCCATGAACTCATTAGATGTTAATACCCAAAATCATAACTATTTTTCAGAGGTCTTTCATATCTAATTCCTCTGTTGAGAACTGTTTTTCCCATAAATCCCTTTCATATATGATTTTAAACAAATCATGCTATCTATATACAAAATCTATATGATATATTAATTACTAAAATAAATGTTATGGAAAAAGAGTTCCATGAAAATTTTTTTACGAACCCTTACAAATGAACCCATAAAACTACATGTTACATTGTCTTAGTACCTTCTTTAACCCATAAAAACATTTCTTGATGTTTAAAAACTGCTATTATATCTTAACTCTAAAAATACCATAGGTTGATCCATACATATTTGATTCTCCATATCTTCAAGGAGGAAATTATTCTATACATCAATTTTCTCAATATCAAAATACTTTTATACAATTTTCATGAATCGAACTAAGATGAGGATTAATATGAAACTACCCCAAGCCCACCTCTATAGTCCAGGGGCTAGAGACTATCATCGAAGGCACAACGAACATCGAGAGTAATTTTCTTAGAGAACTGAAGAAACACACCCATCCATCATGATCCAAAAATGAAGAGGAATTATAGTAAAAGATAAAAATACCAAGGGAACAACAATGCATGAAAACCCACAAAAGCTGAAGTGGGGTAAGTAAGAGATAAAAAAGGAACATAATGACTATAGATAGAAAAGGATGTATAATGTAGTGAAATAAAATAGCTCTTCCTAAACAGACAGAGAGAGAGTAACAACATCCAAGCATAAGGGGATGAACATGGTGTGTATATAAAATACATGTAGAGTCTTTTCCTCGTATAGCAGGAGAGTGAACTCATCAATCCATGAGAATCTAAACCTCAAAAGTATGTGGCATACCATGTTCATCCTCACAACCCCTGGAAGAAGAGTAACCAACCCCAATGGTATGGATAAAAATATGTGTATATATATATGATCATTAAAAATAAATGAAAATGATAGAGTAAGGGGATCCCCATCTGACATACCATCTATGGAAAAGAGTCTCTAGTGCTTCCAATGGTCCATCAATGATTCCCACCATCTCACACATCTTCCCAATAGTAACCATCAAATACAATTCACACCTCTTCACTATGTCTCATAGTTGAGGTGTAAAATACAACTATAAAGCACACTCTCTAGTGCCTTAGAAAGGATTCACTCTATATGCATCCATAGTGGACACATGACCCAGCTGATGGAAGGTTCCACACTACCAACACGATGAGATGTTCCCTATACCATGGGGGGTTCCACTCGATTGGTAGTGGACCCATGCCCAAGATGATAGGGGTTCCACTATATTTTTCAAGGAATAATTCCCTTTTATGAAAGGGGGTTCCACTCTAGTAATAGAGGACCCACAACCTATCCTATATGGGGGGTTACACTCGATATGTAGTTGTAGATAACCTACCCCCATACTTACGGAGGGTTCCAATCTATAGGTCGAGGACCCTAATCATAGTGTGATATGGATTTTCCACTCTAGTCATCAATAACCCACATATTATACCATAGGGGGTTCCACTAAATATTTAGATATAAAGGACCTTCATCGATGATGAAAGGGGGTTCCACTCTGGTGTCTTTCGTGATCCTCTGTCGGATCAATATAATTATCGACCATCACCTTAATGACATCCATTCCTATAACATTTCACATCATATCTAAAAAACAACCAAGAGAATAATTGTGTTCTACATGAGAGGTTAAATTATTATAGGATACTCATGGGCCAACATCTAAGTCCAAATGAAGTATGTATATAATATTGATCATCCCTCAAAGAAACTAGGGTGGTTCATGGCATGTTAGGGGACCCACAGAATATATAGTCATGCTGCATTGTTTGGATGAGTCCCTTGAATTACATGGATCCCATACCACGTAAAAGTAAACAGTGTGTGGGAGATAAACAAAACATTCCAATAGATCTTTGGGCCCCACTATATTCTTTACTGTGTCCATATATCAAAGCCTTTTCTGTATACTTTAGTACACATTGTGCCAATCACTGCGAGGTGTTGATCGTGTTTCTGGTCGGGACCATGTACTTTGTAAAATGTCTAGTGGCTATTTTTTTTCTTCTCTAAATGGATTATCAACATGGAAAAGGGGTTACAAAACATATATATAGTATACATGACATGAAATCCATATAAAAACCCAAAACCCAATATTTCGTTGCCTAGGGGATACATGCCATGTGTTCATAATAGTACATGGTGTGTCATTGGGTTTTTCATATATCTATTGATCCTATCACGACATTCCAAATATGGACATCTAACTTTATATAAAAACATTATTCCACTTGAAATTAGAGGATCTAGCTACTACTCATCATTTCCATCCATCCAGTGATCTGAAATCTGATTTCATCGACCATTGGAGTTTTTTTCCATGCACCGCATGCCTTTTATCATTTCTATATAAATTATTTCGTCTTTTATCATCCAAAAGATCATACATGATCCAAAAATTACCTATATCTTTCATTTCTTCATCAACCTATCAATATAATGCAATTTCATCAAGATTTTGAGGGTACGAGTGAGCTCAGTACCACCCCACAACATCAAACCGAGACTGCGAGGTCGAACGGGTGAAGATCATGAAGTAATCTAGAGAGAAAGTATACTGAATATAGGTTTATCCATCATTTGAAAAGATTTTTTATCCAATGATAATGAGTAGTGATATTCTTGGTAATAAAATGAGATTAAACAAGTTAAATGAATATATAAAATCAACCCATGGATCCACAATTGGTTCATCTAAATAGAGGGGATTGATATAATCAATAAATTTTAATAAAAAGGGAATAAATCATAAATTTATGAGTTCTTTCTGTAGATTGGATCATTCTTCATCAATGAACACAATCATCAACAATTTAAGGAAATAGTTAAATTTGATGCATCCTAATCTTCTCTAATCCAGAGTTCCATCATCATCTGAGGTGATTCACAGACATATAGAGGGGAAGAAGCTCGATAATCCTACCAAGGTTTATGCAGCTAACCCTATAATATTACTTATTCTGTTATTGTTATATTATTTTAATTTAGGTAAAATAACAAAATTAATTACTTTAATTAACTAATTTATCCACTGAACATAGAGCCTCCGAGTGAGATATTTGAATACCCCACACCAATCTATTTTAGGTAATGCCTTGGGTAAACATAATTTTCTAGACTCAACCATTGTATCAATTTTTTAATTCAAGATTCCATTTAATAATTATATTATATTCTTTAAGAAAATATGTTCCCACAATATAAAATATATTTTATTGTTTTGTAAAATCTATCCTGAGCACACTAAGACATGGATTCACACATCGTCTCTACACCTAGTTCTAGAAATATATATATAAATATTTAAAAATATTACAAGGAAATAAATAGGTATCTAAATTATTACATCCTTTGATATTTAGATCACTAAAAATAAAAACTAAATAAAAAACTCGGGATACTGATCCTTCATCTGGTTTTCCCACTCCTAAGAGGTCTCATATGTGTTTCCAATCTTCCACAACACACAAACCAAGTGGGTTATCCATCCATGATGGGTCCTCTCTCATTGATCATCAATCACTACTAGTTTTTTCACAAATATTTATCCTTCCTCAAAGTCTATCTCAATCTAGTCTAAGATGTGCGGGGGTCACGAACATGTCTCATCAACTGTGAAACATGGAAGTTTTCATGAACCCACTCCAACTGGGGGCGTATGGTGAGGTTTTAAGAAACATTTAATAACCTATACTTCATATTTAATATCCTAATTAACCATAGAGATAAATTTCCTTCTTGGATGAACCTATATAAACCCCAAAATTGGGGGACTCTCAAGAAAATATGGTTTCCCTACTTGAAATCCATGGTCCTATGATGGTGATCTACATAATAATTCCTCCTAATCTGGGCCTTCCTCGTCTTCTAATTGATGAATTGGACCTTCTCTTTTACCCCCTTCACCATTTATGGCCCCACAAGAGATTTTTCATCAATAAATTTTCATTATAATGGTGAACTATAGGTTATCTCATATAAGCCTAAAAAGTTGTTATATTGATGGTATAATTGTAGCTATTCATGTAAGAAAACTCTACATAGGGTAACTGATCCGCCCATTTCCAACTTCATTCTAACCCATGACACCTTTTCATATCCTCCAACTCATGGATAGTGTGCTTAGTATTCTTGTTGATCTAACGGTGAAAGGATAAACTCATCCTCATCTGGGTCTCAAATTCCTCTTATAGGTGTCTGCACAACCATGATATAAAATTCATTTCACGATTTGAGATAATCCTCAAGGGAACACCACATAGGGAAATGATCTATCATACATATAACTACAAAAAATTCTTCACAGAACTATGCTTCCTCCTAGTAAGTAACTATTCCAACTTCATGAGTCAGTAAATTATCAACCAAATGAAATCATGGACCTTTGCTATCCATGAATGTCAATTCACAAAGTCCATAGAAATTTATCCCCACACATACTCTATGATATAAATGGGATGTAACAAAAATATCTGAAATTAGTGCATAGGCTTCACATACTGACAAGTGAGGCATTGATAAATGATCTTAGCTATGATTCAGCTTATTCCGGAGCACCAAAATCATCACTAATGGAATTTGTACATATTTTATAGACTAGGATCTATATATAGTGGAGGAATGTACAACTATCTCACATCCTCCTCCTACATAATGTCTAGAACCATAATCTATCCCTAGAAAAAGATTATGTAATTCACTCCTTTAGAATATCCATCTGTTGCATCCATTCTATATATCTGGTCACGATAGACCTTGTAGTCAATGTGTTTTATCAAGAACTCTGTCTAAATCATAAGAAGATTATTAGTGAACACCATTGGTTGTAGAAAAATTGTACCCTCCTTATCAATAAGGGTCAGCTACATAGAAGCCAATTAGTCTAAAGCATCTTTCACCAAGCGATCAGGGAACTTCTTGCTAAGGGAATCTTCTACTACTTTTATCTTTTCTAGATGAACTCCAACTAGAACCTCTATCTTAGGTTCATGTATATCTTTGTAAATATGCACTTGAGACCCTGATGGTTTGAATAAACCAATAATTTCTCCCCTAGAAGGTAGTCCTTCCACACAGACATGCGGAAAACTACTACTGCAAGATCTTAGTTGTGATTCTGAAAGTTATTCTCATGTGGAATTAGTTTCCTTGTCATTTTCGTGATAACTAACTACTATTGCAAAAACACATAGTTGATTCAAGGTTATGAGGCATCACAATAAACTACATAATACACACCTTCCTCTAGTAGTCTCAATATAGAATCATTGGTCGTCATCCATCTCAAATCTTTGATCGACCTTTATCATAGCTCAGTCTAGTTAAACAGTATCCCTTTCCATATTGGGGTAGTTAATGGGGCTGAAATTCTAGAATTTTCTACTACAAAACTCATATAGTACCCCAGTAATCTATGAATTCTCTACAGACCTAACATGTTCTTATTAGGATCCCAATAAATAAATGCATCAATCTTCACTGGGTCTATAGCTAAAACATACATAGAAATGGAATACCCCATAAAAGTAACCTCATGAATCTAGAAATCATATTTCAAGAGTTTCCTATAAATACAGTTCTCGAAAAGAAAATCTAGAACCATCCTCAAGTGTTATTCAAGATCCTCCTCTAAAGTGGTCTATATGAGTATTTCATTGATGAAGATAACCACAAACTAGTCCAATTATAGTTGGAATACCTAGTTTATTAATGCTATAAACATGGATGGATAATCCTTCACACCAAAGGGAACCACCAAGAACTCATAGTGTAGGTAGCGTTATCTGAATGTCAGCATTGGAATATTAGCCTTGAGAACCCTCAACTAGTTGTAGTTGAACCGTTGATTGATCTCCAATAACTATCCAATGAATCAAACTAGTCAATGAAGTTATCAAACCTCTGTAATGGGTACTTGTGCTTTGTAGTGTCTTTAGTTAGGAGATGATAGTCTGTGAAAATTTGTATGCTACCGTATTCTATATTCATGAACAACACTAGAGATGATTAGGGGGATACACTAAGCCTTATGAAACCCTTCTCTCAAAGGTCACCCAAATATAACCTACAAACATGGAACTCGATAGAGTCCATCATATATGACACATAAGATATTGAAATGGCCATATGAGGAATGTAGATACAAAAAATTCATCTCCCTCCATAGTGGTATTCCAAAAAAATAATGGGGAATAATCCCATATAATCACCCCTGACAAAAGGAATCTAGATGACTAAAGAGCCTAATACACAATGGTTTACACTCAGAGTCGATGGGTGATGAGTTGATGCCTCCATCTCATAAAAACCATTCATTATATAATGAATTCCTTATCAACCACAAAGGATAATATCATTCCATCAATGCCTCAAAATCTAAATCGTCTTTGGAGAAAATGGATCTGGTATCAAACCATAAAAAACCAATAAATACAAAAGATAAAATCATCTGGTTCCATCTAATGACCAAATGGTCCCTCATGAACCTTTTTCCACCATCCGATAACTTGAACTGCTGTAAGATAAATGATAGAGAAGAAGTGTTCCATGTAGGAACCTCAAGATAAAGCTACTGGGATAGTGCCTAAACAAGGTTCTATAGATCTTGTCATAGGAGTATAGAGATGAAGTAATGAATTTTAAATGTGTCTTATAATATTTAATCAAAATTTTAATAAATAAATATCATACCTCTAATTGTCTCGTGCACTGCGAGGTCATAATCAACCAATGACTACAATTGTATGCCACCAAGACCGCTAACTCCCTAATCATGATGTGGGCAACCTAGGGGTGGTATTGGCAGGATCGCATCGTGTCTTCCACCACCCATTGATACTCATGATCTTCATGTATCTCCTCCTCATTGGTGGCCACCATGCTCTTTTCTAGGAGATCCCTGATCATGGTGTTGCCTCTATTATGGTGGTCTGTCAGCTTATGTATGTGCTCTTTGGCACGTCGGGTTAGGAAGTATTGTTCTATGTTACCTCACCCCTCACAGGTATAGTAAAACAATCTCTAAGATTCCTTGGTTCTCCCCAGTATAATTGTACTGCATTACCATGAATGTGATTTTGATCAAAAATGGATCTCCCGCACTGAGATCCCACCAATTGGAACTTTATTGGTGTTTCAGGTAACTCAACTCTGGGATGGCCATGGCTAGCTCCAGCTTCCGGGAGTCCCTATGATTGAAATATCCCTATTACTAGTTCACACTCCAACACCATGGCACAGCTGGGGATTGATGGAACTGGCCATGTAGCGGAAGCCCCAATTAGGTGGGTTTTAAAAATTTTCCATCGACGGTCGATGTAAACATGTCGACATCAGAGAAGAGAAGTTCGGTCTTAGCCGAGGACCGGCGTGGAGTATTTTATGCACCAAATTAAACCATAAAATACTAGGTTTAAATCTGAAGCCGCGCATGATGTCTGCTCATTCTTGGATTTCGTTGCTCAAAGAATCCGAAGTTGAATTCCTCTAGATCATCCACACGCACTTCAAGGAATCCACAGGAGCACCGTTCATCATAGTCCGTGTGCTAGCACGGATTTGCGACAATGCCTTTGATGCTCCAACGACCACCACATCGCATCGCTAGCGATGCCCAATAGAGATCTCTATCTGAGCACCTTGGATCTAGAGTATCTCTATCTAGAATGTGGGAGAGAGGTGATGAGAGATAGCTCTATGAATAGTGTTTTTCAGATTCCCCTCCTCTTCTATTTATAGTGCATAATTAAAATACGCGATATCGCCTCGCCGGCCCCCGAATACTTAACACACTATCAACGACATTTATGACTACTATACTGAGTCATAAATATTATTATCATTTAATTGTAATATTTAAAAATATATTACATGATAATTATTGAGTCATTAACTCGACTTGTCGCTCCCATATATATTAATTGAACCTTGAATAATTTAATATTAATCAATTAATATTTTTTCATGTATTTACTTAAAAACTCAAAAATACATTTAATAAATAAATTCAATACTCATTATTCTAAATTCGAATAATATTAATTTATTTATTGCATTGGTGATCATTTAACTTTGGGAAATTCCCAGACCCTTGTGGCGGGGCCCACTATGTCCAATACTCTTATTCAACTAAATAGGGAAGATTCTTGAATATGCTATTGTGTGTGACCCTCTAGGCCCTTATTTCGACAGCTGTGAATAGTATTCACAAACCAAGAGTGATATCTAGAAACCCATCATGGCCCCTGAAAAAATAAGGATTGTCACAACAATGATAATCAACCTATGAACACGCACTGGGTAATATAATCTCTTTGTTTTTAATATCTCATAAAGTAGGACGCACTCATGTGTCATTTCCCTTTTCTTGCTTTATAGTTTGTTGACGTAACTGGATGGATTTACCCTCGACTAACATGGCCATGGTCTTATAAAGGTACTGCCATCCATATCAACATGGCCTGAGATATATTACTTATATAACCCAGAAGTGAAAAATCCTTTCTAGACCATTCAACCAATGTCATGCCACCAATGACGCACCCAACACAAACTACCTCGCCAAGACATCATCGCCATGGTTTTCCTCTTGCATCAAAGTACGCAATCAATTGATATACATTGGTAATGATATCAAGTTAAGATAGCATTACACATGATCGTAGATAGGAACATCCAATGACACCTGAAACATGTGGTGTTCCTATTGGCGGTTCAGTCCTCATGATCTCACTACTAGAGTTCACCAAGTGCGAACTTCATGAGAAGAAGTCTCAATGCTTATGAGCCCCCTACACTTGATGGTCAGACATCTAATATGTCCAATTAGTAATATATATCTAGACAATAGAACATATATTTAAGATTAATGTCATATTATCTAGAGGTTCTCAATATAGACTGGGAACTACTATAACATTTCGATACGAAAATTAATCTTTGGAAATTACCATATCAATAGTGGAGGCAGAAAAGTAAACACTATAATGGTAAGATGACATCATTCATAGTTAACTCTATACACGATATGGTAATAAAAATAACATAATAGTTGGGTCTAGGGAACGCACTATTTCAATAGGGATGAACAATGAAGCTACACTAAAACATATCTATCTATGTGGTCCCTTCTCAAACTTATATGCATGGAAGTATCCATCACAAATCATGTCAAGAGAGTACCAGGTATGGTCCGTAAACCTAAATACAAACTTATCCACTATCATCCATCCCTATTTTAGTTCTAGAATCTCTTTTATAGTAATTAATTGCAAACATGCGGTGTATTACTCCTCGTATAACATTATTTTGATGTCGTGCAATGAGATTGTTGACTCATCATGCATTTTGGTAACTATTAGGACCACAAAGTTGAATACACTGTGATGAGGGTGAATTAGGGTTTGAATGTTTAAAACATATACCCCTTTAGATCCTATTTTCTTATTAAAAAACATCAATTCTCTCTTCCTCTTGTATTAATATATGAAAATATAAGAACTCATGCATTGGAAACAATTATTTTCACTTGGTTCACCCTCACTGTGCAACGTCCAAGGAGAATACAATGACAATGTGATGATATACCAAACACAATAAGGCTCACTGCTAATAATGAGTTCATGGTTTAGGTGACATCTTCTATGCCCAGGCTCAATTCCTTTAAAATGTTTAGGGTTTTATTATATCATTCTAAGGCATCACTACCTTTCACTTTTTCAGTGGCTCAATGCCAGTGGAAAGGGTCATCATCATCCTCTTCCTTCATTCACTTCTCTTGGAAATAATCAACTCAAAATTTATTGACCTATAGATTGGACTTAGTTTATTGAAATATAAGTCCAATAATTATCATTAATACCACATATTAAATTGTTATTAGATGCTCTTTTGATATCTCATTTTCACCTATAGATGAAATCCACCTTTTTGTGTTCTATTATGTAATGGAAATGACTTTCGAAAACTGACTTGAAGCATTTTAAACAATCCTTGACTGTTTTTCAAACCACAAGCTCCTCCGACATACTATCTACCAGGTATTTTACACAGAACACCTCCTACAGATTTTGCAACCGCTTATGTGAACCACCATTCATATGTAGATCCATTTTCCTTCATTATCATGTATCTCCTCTGTGTACCATCTTTGCGAACCACATCCTCAAACGACCATTTTTCACGAAATTTTCTATGTTATCATACTGCGTTCACTTACACCTACCAAATATCCTCGTCCATGTACCACATTCTTCCTCAAAATACAATTATTCTATTTCAAACTAAATCTTCCTTCCAAAACAATTTCATGAACTATTGTGCGAACTACCTCAATAATTGTGGAATAGCATCCCGCAAAGCACTTTCGAGGTTCATCGAATTCCAAGAGAAAATATATGTTCTCAAATGATATTCACTATCTCTTATAATCAATTTAATTGGTGATCCTTAGATAGGCAATGGTATTTACAAAATCATATAATCCATGATTTTCTGAATCAATGATTCATTACAACCTCCACCATATATTGATCCTCCTACCACGAACCACACCCGTTCCACAAACTATTTTTCCACAATGGTTTTTATACCACCTTTACTCATATGTGACACAATTTTTTTTTACCATCCCATGAAACATAATTCCTTCAAAATCCCACACTCCCTTCATAAAAAAACATCCCTACGAACCATTTTCAATTTTGTGGATAGCTTTCGCATATTGTTCCCACTACCTAGTATGCATCCGCGAAGCCATCCTGAACATATTACGTAGTGTACATCTCGGGCTTTACATTTCTATTAATTTTTCGAATTCATTATCCATTCATCACTATGTTCATTACTATGAAGAAAACCATACATTTTAAAGAACAAGTCCCTAATTTTGAGGCCCAAAATTTTTGGAAATCACTTGAAAATCGATCCACGCTAAAAATATTACTTCAAAAAACACCAATTGTACTCATTCACAGTCATTTGGCTTTTCAACCAACACAATCACACCAAAAACATAAAAATAGAATAGATTGAGGGATTTTTCTCATCAATATCACCCTTTGGTGTTTTTAACAACTATTGTCATAACAAATTATCATATTTTTATACCTCATTAAGGATCTGTCCTTATTCAATTAGCATTCACATCATGCTATTAATATGGTGATCATAGATTTACTCAACACATACTCTATGACAATGTGACTAATGATCAGCATGAGAAACATGTTTTTAATGAAAACTTCATCAATGAAACACTTCATTCCAGGCACCAACTCTTGAAACCAAACAAATACCTTCATAGAAAACCTCATATCTCATGATATATAATATTTTATTGAACAATTCTAGCAATGTCAGAATTAATACCCTCCATATGTTACAGATCCTCCAAATAGCATCACCTTAGCTTAAACTCCCACTACCCCCTACTCCAATTAACATCTTATGCCCATGTATTTTTTCCACCTAGAAGAGTCACACTTTCTCCCCCTTTTTCGAGGAACCCAAAGGGTAATTAATGGTTTTTTGCAATAGGTTAGATAACACATATCATTACATTAGGGAAAGGAAAACAATACCATGGGGAGAGGGGGTCCCACGTCCTCACTTTTCCAACTTCGGTGAGTCAACTAGACTCTAAAATCAAATTGATTTCTTTTAATTAATTCTTTGGGTATGTCCTTTATATGAATATATTCAACTTTTTGTTCTGTTTTCAGTTACACAAAATTCGCATGGCCTTGATCCACATTCTCCTTGATAAAATGATATTTTATTTCAATGTTCTTTGACCTTGAGTGATGGACTGGATTTTTCCTCAGATTTATAGCACTTGAATTATCACAATGGATTCTAATCAGTGACTTCACATCAAATCCCATATCATCAATCAAGTGCTTTTTCCACAGTAATTGTGTGCATGGTTTAGTAGCCGCAATGTACACAGCTTATACTGTAATTAATGAAATAAAATATTTTTTATTTCTCAATCAAGAAATACACAATCCAACAAGATAGAAGGCACCTCTAGACATTGATTTCCTATCATCTTATAAACCATCCCAATATATATCTATATATCCCAATAACTATAACTGGTATTTTTCATTGTACATTGAGCCAAAATACATTGGGCTATTGATATACCAAATTATTATTTTCACTACAATCGTATGGCTCTCCATGTTATTTATATGATTTATCAATTTTTGGAAGGTGTAATATAAAATATCAGGACTTATCACTATTAGGATTGACAGACTTCCAATAATTTATTTATATTATGTGATATTAACTATATTTCCTTCATCACCCCGTGATAGTTTCAACTGGTTGGCAATTGGAGTCTTCATATCATTGGAAATATCCATTCCAAAACTTCTCAAAACATCCTTTTCATATTTATATTGTGAAATAAAAGTATCATTCCTTCATTGTTTCACCTTTAAGCCAAGGAACAATGTTATCTCTCTAATCAACAACATTTAGACCTCACATTTCATGAATTCAGAAAACTATCTACATTGTGCTTCATCTGGTCCATGAAATATTATGCCATAGACATAAACCTGCACCATCATCATTTGAAAAATACCATTGTTGATATATAGATTGTAATAAACACCACCAATCTAGAATCCCAGCTTCTTTATAAACTGATCATGCCTTGAATACCATTCTCTTCTTTTTTTCTTCAAACTATATAAATCATTATTTATCCATCAAACTATGTTCTAAACTTCCCGAATGAGAAAACCAAATGGGTTTTCAATGTAAACATCTTCTTATATAAATCTATTCATAATTGATGACTTAACATTCATCTGGAGAAACTTAATCTTTCTTTTTCACTGTTATGGCTATCAATAATCTGATTGTCTCCACCCTTGAAATAAGAACAAATGTCTCATCATCATCAATTACTTATATCTTGGATTACCCTTTGCACACTAGTTCAAATTTATTTGGAATCACAACACCATCATCATTCATTTTGTTATGAAAAATCCATTTCCCTCAATGACATTATTTTTTACTGGTCTCAAAATAATCACCCTTGTCTAACTCATCTCAATTTGGTCTTGTTTATAATTCAATTATGGAACCCAATTATAATCTACAGATGCTTCATCAAATAATTTAGGCTTCACTTATGATAATTATGATGCATGCTATAGAGACATCATCCACTTTTTCTGCACTGATGATGTCTGATCACCAATTATGTTCATTCTCTAAATTTCAGCATTTCTTGCTGGCCTCTTTTTAAACACTGATTTATTAGCATCACTCTCATCATTAGTGTCTTCTTCTAAATCAATCTCTTGACATTGAGCATCTCTTGATCTGTGTATCTCTTCATCCCTATCCTCCTAAGACTAATCGACTATTTTCTGAATATTCAGCTCTTTCTCCACTATAGTTACACCATTTCTTTCAATAATATTCCATTGTCACTTATTAAAACATTTATATGCATTTATATTCTTTTAGTTGTCAATAAATATCCCTTTACCTCCATAAGATTAAGACTTCCAACATTTCTCCATATTTAAAATGAAACACTTACTTACTAAGAATTGAAAGTATATTAATGATGGTTTCATTCCATACCACAGATCATATAGAGTCTTCTCTTATGTTGGGAACAATATGAATCTATTTGATGTGTATACTGTTATCATTAATTACTCTTTCCAAAACATCTATAGATGTTCATTATCAACGAGCATTGTTCTATCCATGTTATTCAAAATCTGTTTTCTTCTTTCAACTACTCCATTCTACTGAGGAGCTCTTACTGATGAAACTTTATGCCTTATCCCATTATTATCAAGATAATCCCCCACTTGTCTATTTGTGAACTCTAATCCATTATCTATTTTAATCATCTGGATTTTCTGACCAAGCATCTTTTCACATTCCCATTGGTATCTTATAATGAAATTGAACACCTCAGGTTGGTGGGTCATGATTGAACCCATGCCATTCTACTATAATCATCAATGATGATAACATAATACCTCCTCACATCAATATCCCATGGTGAAATTGGCCCAAACACATCAATATGCACCAACTTAGGCAGTCTTGTTGACTTTTTTCCTTCGACATATATATATTTTGAATGATCATTCCTTTTTAGCAGGCATCACATTTTTGAATATGAACACATGATAATCTAGGGACATTTTTAGAAGCATCATGTTTCACTAGCTCTTCTAAGGATGTTTGTCTTTTTAGGCCAAGATGCTTGATCCATAAATTTTTTTCTTCATATTGGATTGAAATAACATATATTATTTTCCACTCACTAGGTGTAGACTCCCTTTTGTATGATTTCCTTGAAACAGAACAACACAATCCTCTTTCATGATGATAAAAAATATCTTGAAAAAACATATGGAATTCTTTGAGTCTCATAATTGATCGACAGTAATAATGTTGTGACTAAGCCCTTCAACAACAAAGACAACCTCTCATATCATGTCTTTTCCTCCAAACATTGATTTTCATGAACCAATAATTTTCAATCCCTCATCATTACCAATTAATAGTATAACTTATTTATCATACCTTGTTATAGTCACTATAACCTTATTTTTTGTCATATGGGAATTGCATGAACTGTCAATGATTCATATTCCAGTGTTATTTGATTCCTTGAACACAATTTATACAACGGCTGACTACTCATGGTCTTTCCTTTTGACCCATTTATTTGAATCGATAACTGACATGGAATTATAATCTAGATCCTCCTTAGTATATGATGGACCAGCTTCAACTTGAAGATCTACAAATCCATTTTTAATTTTCAACTCTAATGATATAACATTTGGCTGCTTATTATGAACACATTTAGTCTCTCTCTACACATTCCTCATCATTGTTTATGTGAAATTTATATTTATATATCTGATTCCTTTTCACCTGAAACAAATACCACCAAATGATTACATAGTATATAGAGATTTTCATGAAAACTTATGTTGGTCTTATTTTATATGGTCTATCCTTGTCAGAGATCTTAAATTTTTTGAGTGTCCCATTTTACCAAAACAATAGAACCTCATGTGAGGTACATTCTAGTGTTTCAATGATGCACCACTTGTTGTACCTTTGGATCTCTAAATTTAAGGATTTTTCATCATACCTGAATCAGTCTTCAATCCTGGAGTGGGTGCTTGTGGTCTAATATAAACTATAACTACATTCTATTTTAGATCGTGCCTCATAACATCATTACCATTCAAAGATGATTTTTTTCTTTTGTTCTGTAGGAACACTTTTCTCATCTTTTATCTTCTCTGTTTCATGTATGATCTCCTTTCGTGATATCAAACTGAGAGTTAACATTTTCTACTAGTCATTAACAGTTAATCTTAGAAGGATAAATTTTTCTTCAATCTCATTTATAAATTTTATTTGACCTTTTCAAGTCTCAGTTAAAATATAAATTTCTATTTTTCTTAATTTAATTTGGAGTTTCCACTCAACCACATTTTCTATGATTTCTAGCATTTATGAAAGTATCTTTTCAATTTATACATTCAGCTCAAGAATTTTCTTCTTCCGGATGTTGCATATAGAGTTTGGAAACACAAACAACTTTGTAAGTTTTTTTTTGAATATCAAAATATCAACCTCTTCATGGGAATATACTATTTCAGCCTGAATATCTACTCTTCCTTCTTGTTGTCCTTATTCATTGTCATATTAATCTCTTGTTAAGGAATATTGATGAACCACCACCAAAGTATGTACATTATGATCATGGTAGTCCTCAAAATATTCTACCTTTCATCTTCTTTTTAAAGAAGATTCTTATTTTTCAAGAATATTCTCTTAGTACATCACCTACCATTGACATTTGATGAATTCTTATTTTTTAGAATTTTATCATTGTAATAATTGTCATCATCAAACATCATCAGATAAATTACGTCAAAATGACCAATCATTCTGCATAAAGAGAAAGAAAATTATTGTTTCCCTTTGAACTTATCCTTTCCCATTTGCCGATTTAAGGAGTGAAATGACATGACATCATCCAAATTGTCTATCTTAGGACTATATTGAATAAGGAAATTCTTCATGGCCTTGAATTCCACTTACTTGGACTTCCACTTTTCCACTTCATTATTATCATCATTTCACATTGCATATGCTACAAGGATATTGTGTAGTTTTTCTAGTGTCAGCTCTTCTGGGTCTTTACCTTCCAATACAAAATTATTTGGATTGAACTATGGTGGAATTTTTCTCAAGATACATTTCAAAATATGTATGTTTTCAAAGAATTATCAAATACCTTGAATGTGTTCCAACATAACATTTACCTTATCGAATAATGCATCAATAGCATCATTGGATTTCATTCTGAGATCCTCATACATTTTTTTACATAACCTACAACTTTGATTCTTGGACATTTGTGACATCCACATAAATGGAAAATAATTTTTGTCACAAAGAATGTGATGTTTTATTGGAAATACCCATAGTAAAAATTTCATTTGATAGGGATACACCAAAATAATTGATCCCTCTTGAATCAACATCTAATTCCCTTTTTTTATCTTATGATAAAGAACCATTATTGATGTTAGCTGATATTCCATGCATATCTACTCCTAAGACATCCATTCTGAATGACTGGAGGTATTCCTACATCCAATTCTTTCAATAGATGAAAATTATTTCCATTGAAGATCATAATTCCATTTTGATTCACCACCTCCATTTATACTTATGATAGAGAACCATCAACTTTTGAACTTTTCCATTAATACCAATTGTTACCTTTGCATGGTTTAATACACTTTGAGGGGGGAGGTGAATTACTGTATGATAGATAAAACATATGCCCCATCATATTTTCATTAATTGTTAAAAAAAATCAATTATATCTTCCTCCTGTAGGAATATATGAACAAGTAAGAAATAATCCTCAAGACATAATGATTTTTACTTGGTTCAGGCACAACGGGCAACATCTAAGGAGAAAACAACGATGATGTGTCGATGAACCAGATTCACTAAGGCTCACTTCAAATAATGTGCACATGTTTTGAGCTACATCTTCTAGGACCAGGCTCACTGCCTTTACGAGGATTAGGGATTGATCACTATATTCTAAAGTGTCCCTCCCTTTGCCTCTTTCTCTAGCTCACTGCATGTGGTAAGGGTCATTGTCTTCCTCTTCCTTCAGTCCCATCTCTTAGAAAGGAATCCACTCACAATTTATAGACTTGTAGGATGAACAATATTATTGGACATATAAGTCCCTTAATTTTCATGAATATTTATCCTCAAATCTAGAAAGATGCATTGTTGAAGTCCATTTTTCACTTGAATATGAAATCCACCTTTCCATGTATAGTTTTGTAATACAAATGACCCTCCAAAACTAATTTGATGTTTTTTCTAGATTCCTTGAGTGTTTTGTGAACCACCTTTTCCTCCTGCATACTAAATACAAATTATGGAACATGGAACAAATCCTCTTCATACTAATACAACTTCAAAAAAATTCCCTTCATCCTCTGATTCCTCTTACTAAGTTGTCACGTACTGTTTCCATGTATCGACTTCACAAACCTCCCCTATGAACCACCATATGTTCATGAACTATTCTTCATTCATAGTCTAGGTTCTATTTTGCAAAACTAATCTCCCCATCTATGTACCTTATTGTTATTCAATCTACTTTTCTTCATTTCCAAAATATAACATCCCAGAAAAAAAACATTTGCGAACTGTTGCAAAAACATCTTTAGTATTTGCAGAATCACTTCCCACAATCCACCTTCAGACTTCAATGAATTCCCAAAACAAAGAGATGTACTCTTATGATATTTTTTTCTCTTATAATTAGTATTATATGTTCTTATTATATATGTAATTATATCTATAAAATATTTTAATCCATGATTTTCTAAATCTATGATTCGGTATAGCCTCCACCAAGTATCGATCATCTGGCTGTGAACCATACAGATTCCATGAACTGTTTTTCCACATTGGTCAGTGTACTTCCATGGCTCCTATGTGGAAAAATTCACTTCATCTATCTTGCTAACCATCACTCCTTTCATATTTTTAACTACCTTCGCCACAAACGGTCACTGTGAACTATTTTTGGTTCTGAAAATCGCTCATGTATATTATTCACGATACCTGGTATGTGGCCGTGAACCATTCCCAGACATGGTATGTGGTCTACATCACAATATCCACATATAAATTCATTTTTCAATTTAATTCTCTGTTCATCACATTGTTCAGTCCTATAAAATAATCCTTACACTACCAATCACAAACTCCCAATTTTGAGGTAAAAAATTTGGCAAACACTTGGAAACAATGCCACCTGACAAACCTATCTTCCGAAAACATCCACCATACTCAATCAGTGCAATATATATTTTTCAACCAACACAATAACACCCAAAACATACAGAGATGAAATATTAAGGTACTTTTTTCCATAAGTAACAATACTCTGCCAGTGCCCATTTTCATCATAGAAAAGGATAGCTGCCTGTGTAGCCACCTGATATCTCAATTTCTAGATGTTACTGAAGACATTGAGCACCGACTCTATCCAATACTATGATGTCTTTTGATTAGAATCACCATAGAATGTTAGTATCCATTGGTTCCTGGACTCACGTAGCATGCTAAACCTATGCGCATCCTCAGCATGATATGCAAGGATGATTTTATATTCAATGGTGGGGACATTTCTACATACCTACCTGGAGGAATAATATAATGGTTTGGACCCAAAACTGAGGCCTCATTTCTCAATTATTCTTCATCACAATTTATAACTAGTAAATTGGTTTGTTTTCATCACATAGGCATATTAAGATTTAATCAAGTTGTTTGATAGTCAAATAAGAATATATATATACACAATAGATAGTTTACAAAAGAATGAAATTCATATACTCAATAATATATTATGTATGTACCATTGATCCCTATAAAAAATGAATCATTATACCGAGTCAACAATAAGGTTCTCATGTTATTTATGAATAGATATGTTGGCAACCGAAAACATAAATAGATTCCATATCTTGGGAGGTATACTCGAAACGATTTAACATTGTTTCCCGAATCCAAACCAAATCCTTGCAATTAGACAACCCTGAAAATTATTCCATGGATCAAAGATCCTATAATACAAATCTTTCATGGACTGCCCCAATCCGGTACTCGATCCACAACTACCCGAATCCCACCTCCATAGGATAGGTTTTGGATACCATCACCGAAGACATAACTATCAAGTGGAGGAATTTTCCTATAATAATATATTTACAAACTCAACCATTTTGATTCATAAGTGTAGTGGGATAATAGAAAAAATGATAAATAACAAGGGAAAAACGATGCATGTAAAACCATGAGACAATATTAGAGAATGGAAGTGTAAACTAAAATGTAAAGGGGGAAAATACACAACCAATAAAAAACATGTCCAAACTTCAACAAATGGAAATCAAATTATGAGGAATCCAAACACTTGATCTCCATGATGAAACCATCATATGTGGTCCAAAGTACTAGATATCCCTATGCTTCTATGGTGTCATCGTTGACATGTCCTTCATCCTTATAAGACACCACACATATGGGAAAATCCTAAGTAGGTGTGAGTATATACATACATAGTAAGACTCCCCAAAATATTAAGGAGATGTAAATAGAGATACAACAAGAATAGAAATACTATAGATAGAAAAATATGTAGAAATTAGTGAAAAAGAACATATCAAACCAAACCAAGGGAGAGAGTAACGTCATCCAAACATAAGGGGATCAACATGGTATGTAGATGGAATACATTATGATATCTTTCAACATATAATTAGTGAGTGAAGTCATCCAACAAAAAAAATATAAATAATGAAATCATGCGGAATACCACCCCACATCTATGCAGCCCATGGCTAAAGTGTAATCAAATCCAATGTAATGGATATAGATATATATATCTATATACACCCAATAAAAATAAATCCAAATGATAATGTATGTGGATATCCCTGTCACATCTCAACCTAGGAAAAGAGTCACTAGTAGTCCCAAAAGTCTAGCAATAATGCCAAACATCTAACGTGTCTTCCCTGAAGTAACCGTCCAAGTCATTCCATTTCCCATCACTATGACACATAGTCAAGGGGGAAAAATCCTTGTAGAGGACTAACACCCTTGGGTATTTGGGGGTTGAAATATATATTTATATTCAAATGACCCATAACCAAGTTGATGGGGGTTTCATGCTAGTGTCATCAGGACACACGTCTAATCAAATAAGAGTGTTCCAATCTGTAGGAAGAGGACCCGCACCCAAGATGATTGGCGGGAAGGGTTCTACTCTATTGGTCAAGGACCCATTCTTCTATGGGATTTGGGGTGTTCCACTATTGTCATCCGGGACCCACACCCTGTCTAATAAGGTGGTTCCACTATGTATGCACTTCTATTGGACCGGAGCCCTTGCTAATGGGGAGTGCCACACTATAGGATTAGGGACCTAACACTAGTTTTTCAGGGGGTTCCACATCGGTCCTCAAGGAGAGATGTCCTATCAAATAGGGTGTCTCTACTTGGTAAATAGATATAGAGAAATCACACCAATGATGATGGGTGGTTCTAGTATATTGTCTCTACTGATCCTATGCCTTATCACTATCATCATCGGGTCTCTATAATAATCACTATGCATGAAACATTTCACATCATATATAAAATCCATAACCATGGAAACCATCAGGTTCTGTGAAGAAAAAAATTCATGATAAGCTACTCATGGGACACAATATGATTCCCAATGAAAGAGATAAGACATATTGAAGTTTCCTCAAAGGATCCAAAGGATGGTACACAACGTGTGAGGGGACCCACATTACATGTGGTCTCACTCCATCGCATGGTCGTGTCCCTGGAGGTGCACAGATCGCATCCTATGAAAACATACATGTTATGTGGGAGATATAAATGGAATAACCATTCCACTTAGGGTCATGCCCATGTTCATGGTTGTGTCCATGTAACCAAGTCATCTCTATATACATAGTACACAATGGGACTCTCCACACGAGGTGATTCATATATTCTCTAGTCAATCCCATATACTCTAGTACATGGTCTATTCATGGCCAAGTACTCTTCCAAACAAATTATCCATATCGTAATTTGGGTACACAATTTTTTGGGGATCCACACGATGTTCAATCTTTATAAAAAACAAAAGCAGTAGTCGTCGTATCTTACAGACAACAAACAGTGTGTTTATCATGGTACACTATGGGTAGTATGGTTTTTCAGAGATATTTAGATTTATTCACTGTAATATAAATATGGTCTTATATATTCATATCCAACCACAATTCCACCTAAAATGAGTGGATATAGCCATAAATCATCATTTTTGGCCATATCATATATAGAGATCTGCTTCAGTCAACTATGGGTATTTCATGGTGTGCACCACATTCCTATGATCCATGAACTCTCAATGATTTGATATTTGATCCTCCTGAAATATTCCACTACCACCAATAATCATATATATAACCTCAATTCATTGTTTCACCCATCACATGTAGTTTCATCATGATTCTAGGGGTCTGATAATGCTCAATACCACCCGAAAATGTCAAACATGGAGCTCGGGGTCAACCTGATGAAGTACGCAAATCAATTATGGGAGAAAGGAAGAAAAATAGATTGCTAACCATTATTGTGAAATAATTATTGACCAAAAATCAATAACGGGGATATAAAAGTTATAAAATGAGAATAATGAATTTAAATATGTATATAGAAGATTGCAAAGGATCTTTAAGTAGTGAAAATAGATAGAGGGGGTTGATATTCTCAATAAATTTAATAAAAAGTATCAATATTTTTTTAATATTTCTACCTTGATATTGGATTTATCTCCATGGAGGAATTCACTCAGAAATGATTGAAGGATTTCATTTCATTCGTTGTGTGCCAATTTACTCCGATCAAATGTTTCATCAATGTCTGTGGTAATTCACCAACAGAAATAGGGGAAGAAGATCTCGAATCTTCCTAAGTATTACATGACATACCTAGGATAATTATCCATAGAATTAATCTTACAAACATTTAGTTTCCGACCAATTTTCTAATTATTTAATTTAACTGACTACTTTATCCATTGAACATACCACCAATGTGAGAGATATCAGAACACCCCTTGCAAGACTATTTTTGGTCACCCTAAAGAAAATACCATGATCTATATTCATTCATGGTCTCAGATTTCTCATCTAATAATATTTCTAATATTTTTACTATTTTCCTGAAGAAACCATGTGTCTGAAATAGATAATATATTTTATATTTTAGAAATAAATTCCAGGAACACCGGGCCTCAGAATCACATGTCATCTTAGTGCCTGGATATAGAAATATAAATAGAAATTCTTTAAAGTAATACGATTGAAAAAAATTGGGTTTCTACAAAAATATTTATAAGAACAAAACAAAAAAATTTGACCCTAAATATATGATAGATATCTATTTTAAAAATATATATATTTTTATTGGATTGTGCTCACAAGTAGTCATTACCTTTATATCTTCTTAAAATAATTTCCTTTCATAACCAACTATACCAATTTATTTTTCATTTAATTATTTTCTAATTGTAGTGGTGTTCTCTCAGAAGTCACGTTAAAAAGAAAAAAAATAAAATACCATCCTTTATAGATAGTTCCCACTGAGTCGAATATTTTAACTATAATTATTGATTAAAACATTCTAGATAACCATGTTCGGTCATTAAGAAGTTGTCTTCTCACTCTGGTTGATATTGTCTACTATACAAAGGGTGTATCCCATTCTGGTTCAATTATTATATGCTCATGTATTCATTTAAGGTCAACTTTATCTTAACACCCAAATTCATTATTCATGGTATCAATTTTCACAGCTAGACAGTGAAACCATTATTAAATAAAAAATTCTAATTTCGATGGAATTTAGTTCTCATCATCCCAAAAGTGATGCCCATACACCATAACTTCATTTTCAATATGTAAGAATTCTTGGGGCTTAATATCAATATTTCAATTGAATCAGAATATACATGTACATATTTAAAATAACTAAATATTCGTAAAAGAGGTACCCTTACCAATTTTCTAGACAAGATTTATTTATATAGATATTCAATCATTAGAAAATATAGAGTTCAATTCATAATTTATATTTCCATATTTACCACCACTACCTATAATGTCTTTCATAGTGAAGAGAACAACCACATACTCCTATTTCATTAATTCAGTTTCATATTAATCCCTTTACCACATTATTCTATTATGTTGTTCATAGATAATTATTCTCCAACTAAATTCAATTCTTTGTATAAAATTTCATAAATAGTATATTATCATTCAATTATTCATTGTCTAAAAAAATTAAATGTATCTATGATGTCAACTCATTCTATAAAAATGCATTCAACATCTAAACACATAGAAAACATATCAAATATATATTCTACAATTTAATCTCGTGACATCCTAGTTCAATAATTCATAGATTTCATATAATATTATGACCCTTTAAAGGGATCAATTGTTAAGGCCCCCAGTAATTATTAGGAACTCATTTTAAATTTCTAGATTTTTTTGTTTTACCTCCTTTTACAAATAACACCTTTTCTATTTATGACGATATAATATTCAAATAGGCGAACCTTTATCAAATTATGCTCATGTAGTATTACAATTTTTTTAAGATAGTGCACCCCTTCTCACCAGTGTATAATTACTTAAAATTACAAATTGCAGAATACCCTATTATGTTTTTAGTTACAATCATATCCATGGTAATTTTATTCATTTTATATATGACTGTATTTTTCTATCTATGTGTTATAAACATGACACCTTTATAATTTTCCATGCATTTCTGGTTAATACGGTATTAAATCTATCATCACCGAGATTGTAAATTAAAATAATATTCTTTCTCAAAATTTGGATATTTCATAAATTCAGTAGAAATAGAAACTTCCACTTTTAGTTTGGATCTATGCATATCCCTATCCGAAATTCAGAAAAGTTTCATGACCAGTAAGATATGAACTTTTAAATTATCCTAAAATATATTTTTTTCAAAAATACTTCCTAATGATGGAGTTGAATTATGAACCAATTTTTAAAATCTAATACTCCAGGAGATAAAAAACACTCAGTATTAAAATATTATAATCTTCCTTAGTAGTTTTTTTCATTAAATTATTTTTTGGTGCCTTCAAATTGTCCCTATACTCCTCATGATTTTTATTCATACCATAACTATAATAGGTAGAACCATTACCATTTAAATTTTCAAAATACATTCCTCTTGATTTAAATATTTTCCAGAAATTATCCTAGAATATATATCTGCATATTTGATCCATTTAAAGAGAAAATCTAGAAAACCTAGAAAAATATTTTCTTCATATATCATCACTAGGGATTAAACCTAAAAAACCATTTATCTTACTTTTTTATTCACTAAAAAACTACTCTTGGTTATTGTAGTCTAGTACAATAAATGAATTAATAACAATAACAAAACCAACTCTTGTAAATTATCATATTTTGTAAGTCCCCCTAATTATAACTAATTATCATGAAGTTAGATGCATTAATTTAATCAATAATAATGTTCCATTGAATCATCTTTACATTGGATAACTTTTATATCCTATACTCTATATTTGAATTCCACATTCTTTTCCAACATAAGATACACATGTCACAAAACCTTCTATTATAGTAACTCTCGATCATTATTTTCTAAATTAGTTTTTTTCAAACCATGATGTGACATGTGTATATTATAAAAATATTAATAATTCCTGATTTGCAGTCACTATAATTTGATGTTACATTCACAAATATAATTAATCATCAAATTTAATTATTATATGTCAAAAATTTATTTGATAAATATGACCTTGATATTATGAACTGGATATTTATTAACAATTATTATATATAAGTGACAGTTCAAATGAAAAATTATTCCTAAAAGGAGACAAAAAATAAAAAACCTAATAATAAGAAGAAAAAGATTTAAAAAAATATGTTATTATGCCTCATCACAGCCAGAGACAGGTGAGGGCGAATCATGATGATGGAAAAAGAAAAAGGTTCCCTTTAATTAGTTAAATTTGTTTCTATTTTGTTTCCCACAATAGCCAGTATTTTATTCAACATCTCACTCAGAATAGTGTAATAACTGAAAAATGACAAGATATATAAGAAATTAAAGGAAGAATGGAACACAAAGATTATTCTTTGTTCACAAAAAAGGGATATAATCACTTTTGAATAATAATGATGTGATTGAAAAACCATAATCTATTATGAATTACTATTTTGGTGGGATATAAGTATTTCATCCATGGTCACTATGTGTCTTTTTTTCTATATTTAGAAGAATTTTATTTGTGTTTATCCTAGACCAATGTATACATCCACTTATTTACACTAATTCACTTAATCAGTGATGGATATTCTATTGTCTAAAAACATTTAGGTCTCTAAAATTAATAGTGAATGTTAGGGTCTATCTCTATCTAGTACGAGAAACTTCTTTCATCACATCTCATTGTTTATTTTCAAATTTTTCATCTTCATACTATGTTCTATTTATAAATTATTGATAAGATAAAATTTTCAATATCAGTCTTGAGTCATTTTCTACCTCAAAATAACTAGTGTAGAACAACTCTATATAGATGTGGATAATTTCACAATAAAATTATCATGTCACATCACTCTGCCACAATTACATAATGAGACACTTGAATTATTATTTTTGTTCTCTTTATTCTTCCCCTATGTTTTTTTCAATATTATCTAATGTTCTCCTTGATCTATAGAATTATCATGTGAGATATTCAGGTAAATTTTTTTTTTCTCAATCTTCCTTATGAAAAGTAATGTTGGAGATCATAGTTCAATGTATACTAAACATGAGGACTACACGCTACACCTTATGGTCTATATACTACACTTCATTGACCTTTATCATGCACAAATTCTTAAAACCACCAAATCAACACAGAGGACAACATAGTTCTCTTTACTGACCACATTTTCTTCTATACTAATTGCCTTCACATAACTGAACACAAGGAGTCATCCCCACAAAATCTACTTCATATAGTTGAATTCATTAAATAGTCCCCAAATAACAAACTATAGTAATAGCCATATAGAATTATTCTTTGTGTGATTATTTCACACACCCCACCTCCACATATCAACTTTATTAACTGATTATATAGACCAGTACCCATATAAAAACTCCATAGAAACTACCTCATAGAAAACTATTTCCATCACCAATCTTAGACCAATAATAACTTCTTATTACCAACTAAAAAAGGTTTATTGAAGTATTTATAGTCAAATCCATCCTAGAAACTCCCTAATCACTTGAAATAATGTTTATCCCATAAAAAATAATGTTCATATTACTCACTAAATTTTCACCTTTTGAATGAATAACCCACTTTTATCTCTGTGCTCCACTACTCAACTGTGTACATGATTTCTCATTCAACTATGACCCATAAAATGATATATATCCATGAAATCCATCCCTTTTCATGTATTACCTTCACAGTCATTCTAAAAAAGAGTAATAACACAATACAGTTAAACATTTTTATTTCCCAAAAAGTATATCCTTATGAAATCATGACTCATAGAAGAGCAACATACATGGTCACATTGGTTATGGGATTGAAAAATGATTTTCTAACTCAAATTTTCATGTCGCATTCCTTTCCTTCCACAAAATTTTGTAATTTTGTATCTATAACTCTATAATGAAAGCAACATAATTCTCTTCAAGTTTCATGTGTTGGCTTTATGGAATGAATTATTTTCCTTAAAAACTTCCCATAAAACCTAAAAACCCTATAGTCTTTTATTCCCAAAAATTTCACTCTAGAAAAAATAAAATTTATATCCTTCATCAAATTTTATCACACGGTTTTTAGAATTTGAAAAACATAAAATTCTCTAAAAGAACTCCCCTATCCAATAATGTTAACATCCTTTTTTAATTTATCATCTATCTATGCGATTTTCAAATCATCTGGACATCAATATTTGAAACAACACAACATATAAAATTTCATCCACCTCCACCTCTGTTATAATTACCATATTTTCCAATATAAATAAAATGGACCCTGAATGATTTTGATATGTAGAGTTATCCACTATTAATGATCATAAAACATTAATATAGTCCATGATATATATATATATATATGAAACTGTCTTCTTTTATTTAATCCACCATCACATTCATGTACACCACTTATTTATATGATGAATAAAAATTTTCACATTATTATGTCTTTAATGCCTGAATATACTTCTACCAAATTTTCAAATCAACTAATAAAATATTGGTTTCAAAATACCACCCATATTTTTGAAAATAATACCATAAATAATTCTCCACAATTTGATGTTAAAAACATTAGAACATTGAATTGATTTCGGGTGTAATGATCTCACTACCACATTTTCATTAAAATAAAATGGGCCCCTTGTATAAAAAATTAACCTTTTTAAGATCTCTCCAACTAAAGGGGTTTTACAGATATAAAATAACTACCCATTTATCATTAATATTCTAAGATTTAATATCAAATTAATAATAGAGACATTTGTTTTAGTAATCTAGAGAAGGTGATATTAATCATCAAATTTCATATTGAAAAACATAGGAGAACACTTATCACCTCTACTCCCCCTTGATGAAAGATTTAATTACTGACCTTACTTATCAATAGGTATAGATTTCATATCCTACTATTATACTGACCTAAAAATCATGTCTATATACTTTTATCTTAACTTAGAATATTAATAATTGATCTCGTTTTCTACCACCAAATCAGTAATTTCTCCAAAAATTTATTCGAATTATACCTTCCATTATTTGAATCATTTCCTCCATCTATATTATTTTTCCATTAGTTATATATATTTTATGATTTAATTTACCATTTTTATTTGACTCATCAATATACACTTTTATAATATTGAGTAAAAAAATCATTGTTGGAAATAAGAGTAAAAGTTTACAATCTCAAAGATATACATGTCACTCACTTACATCCATATAATCATGAATATTGATATTTTTTATCTTCTCCATCAAATATTTTAATATCAATAACATTATCTCTAAATCATATATGAATATAATAAAAACACAAGTGTGTGAGACATAACACATATAAGATCAATTAATTGTTCTATTTTTTTATAATCTAATTATACGACATTAAGAAAATGTATAATCTTCCCTATGAAAATATTTTTCTTCAGATAAAGAGAAACAACCATTAATAACTCAACACAAACATCCCATCAATGTATTCATCTATTATCTCTATGTTTTGATATAATTTTCATGATGTGAATCCACCTGATTGAAATATAATTTTCATCTTGCAACATCTTAGTGCCTTATAAATAGTCAATAAATACTACATTTTTAATGTATAATAAACAAACATAAAACCATTAATGTTTTTTCTTCATCATTATTTTTTTCATTTGATTTATTCTAATTTTTTAGTACCACTTGTGAAATAGCCTATTATAAATATTTTAGTATCAAATTTATCATGATGCAACATGTTTTTTATGAGGATTTAGAAACATATACTTTTTATCAGGATCTAAAATTTTCAAACTTATTCCCTTCAACACATGACTTTCATAATTGGATTTACAAAAGTACATTTTTATTACCACTTATAAAGTTAAATTAAATAATCACATTATCAAATCGAGGTTTGTACCTACTCATTATTTTAGTAAGGGTGTAATAGTAATTAATAATTTCTATATTTTTAACTATTATATTTAGTCATATATATTTCTAACTAAATAAGATGTTCATTGTCTAGTAAATCTACAAATTCCAATTCAAACGAATCTCTAATTTAAAATCTTATAGTCCTTGTGGATCTTATCTACTCCTTAATATTATACAACTTCTTGTATATTTTATATACTCTTGACACATATAGAGAGGTATACAACTAGAAACCTCAGGAAAATGATTATGGTCAATCTTGTAAAACAAACCCTTAACCTCTTATTTTCTTTGTATCCTTCACATTAATAATTCTTTGTATGGTTCCACTAATTTCTCTTCATATTTTTTTAATATACATTTTTAACCTAGGATTATTTATAATTTCCAATAAATAACTTTCCATCAACTATTTTTCTTCCATATTTCATGCCAATTCTAATTGATCTCACCATATTATTTAACATTCTTTTTGGAGATTCTCTATCTTTTTTTTATTCATCATCCCCCAATAGAATGAAATTTTTCTTTAATTAACATTTTTACTTGTGTAATGACAGGTGAAATCACCATGGAATTCCTTAGGTATTTTTATTATAGTAACTATAATTTCAATATTTTCTTTTTTTCATTATTGGGAATAATGTTTCAGGCACACATTGTTCTTACACGCAACTAGAGTAGCTTAAATATTTTCTTCTAGATTTTTCTAATTTTTTCCATAAGGGATACTCTGAGTGTAACATAGAAGGAACTAGTTTCACCCTTAGTCATTCCCCATGTTATCAATCCAGAATAATGGACCTATTTCATATCATAATAGATCTCCTTTTAGGAAATATTTTTCTTTATATACCACCAGAGTTGAGGACATTGTTATTGAATATTTTTCCTTCCATGATTTCTTCAAGAATCACTATTTTTAAATATAAAGGATATTAAGTGTTTAAAGTGTAATTAATGAAAATAATACACTATATTTTCATAATTTTATTAATATATTTATATATTAAATGAAAATTACTCCACTAGTAATCTTATTGGGTTCAAGATAAACAATCATCATATTCCCCCATCATTCACAATAGTAGAACATTATAGTTATAGTAGCATCCCATCCCAACCAACTGGTCTAAGATGGGTGTTATGTGAACTCATATGCACCTCCCCATATAGAAGATGATTTTGATTAGTATTGAATGTATATGTACGTTCATGGGGTAATATATATTTAATATCATATCAGAAGATTGATAATAATAAGTAAAAAATAATAAATAATGGGGGAAATAAAGAAAATTAATAAATAACACACACACATATATATAAGAGATCCCTATGGTGGATGGTTGAACATTGGAGATTAGAGCTAGAGCCTACTATGGTAAATGACTATTGATGATTTCCCTTAAAACGGTATTCATTCCCACCATTAAGGATATTAGAATTGTTTATCTCTAAACATCAAGGTTCCACCATATTATCTCACCACCTGAAGCATAATTCCATAGGATATAGAATACAGAAACAATATATGTCATAGGATTGAATGATGAAGAACAAATATATCAATTTTAGGAGTCACACATAATTACATGTGAGAAACAACATTTTACATGACCATTCACACACCCAAATGCATTTCTAAACAAAAATAGTTTAGTCCAACATAAACAACACATGATTATAACATCGTATACAGTCCCATAATATTGAGGACACTCCATCATTAAAGTCATCGATCTCAATAGAAGATCCATCGAAGGTGTCATCATATGAACTGCATTCACACACAAACCAGAAATATAATCATTTGAAAAAAAATCCTAAAACCAAAAAGAGCTATTTTATTTCTTGAAGAAATAAAATATTACATATGATAAAACATTCTCTCTCTTGGGATATTTCATGAATTATCATTTTAGGCCAATACTTCTGTTAGTAATTTTCCACTTAAGGGTAATTATCTACCTATAATTATCTATAAATAATATCTTATAAATTATATTATTATAGTAATAATTTTTTAATTTATATTAAAATATTTATTTAAAATGTGACACAATTGGATTGAAATTCATCGATATCTTAAAAAAATGGGTTTAGATTCTTTTTATCAAGAGGAATGCAATCGCTCCATCATCATGACAATCATATCAATATCGAATAAGATTTGGATGAATGAAGTTTGAAAAAATAATAAAATATAATAAAATGAAGAATACAAGAGAGAGTGAAGAATGTGACATAAGGGGGAGTATAGTGGCATGAGGGGGAGTAATTATACCACTTACAACACCCCAATTATGATTTATAATATATTGTCTCATTTTTATTTATCACAGTCTATTATATATATCTATCCTATATTAATCTGAAGAATTCATATGACCCCTCATGTACAAGAAACTATCATTTTTTTAAATTATTCCATTTAATTATTTTAATTTCACTCATCTTAAAGCCTTGCACAACCCCATGAATCACATCAAGCATTTTTTTAAATTCCCCATTGTGAGACATATTTAATCCATTTTAATTAAATGTGTATATTAAATGATATATATATATGTGTGTGTGTGAATTATATATATATTTTTACACACACCAATGTATGTATATAGACACAAAAACAAACAACATAACACACACACTCACCCACACAAACATACAACAACATTTAAACCATATATATACACGTTAGACACACACACATATGTGTATACATACATTCACCCTTATATATATATGTAAATATATATATCCCATATATATGTATTGTATACACACAAATTATTATATACATTTGTACATGATTATATATATCCCAAATATATATAAACACTTACATTCTTAATTTTCAACACAAAAATATAATAATAATAATAATAATATTATTATTATTATTATTAATTATAAATATTAAAAACGAAAATCAATTCAATAATTAACATATTAAATAAAACATCCATTCAAACCTAAATCATAATAATTTTTTATCAAACACAAAATTTCATTTATTTATCACAAGTAATAATATCACTACTATTATATTTTTCTCCAATAAATATAATCACATGGAGAAACCTTTCTCATCAATTAAACTGATTGAAAATTATTTTTCACTATTTTAATTTCAATTTTAATTTCTGCAACACAAATAATTATAATAATATAATTATTATTACCCATACGTGTGATGTATTGAGACACTGACACACTCAAATATTATGTCACGCGTAAGGCAAAACATATATTATGGACCTAACTATAGTCTCATATTATTCATATGATACACCATCTAAGAAATTTTCCATTATTTATAGAAAATTTATAATAAAAGTATTAGATAAATTATCCCCATGCAAGGTTTTACAAAACTCCTAACACACACAAATGTTATTCTGTTTATAGGGTAAACCTACTATCCTAGACATAACGATGGTATCATATTCCCATATGAGACAATGATATATAGATATTTTAATATTTTGTAAAAATAGCATGTAGTAATAATATAAAATATTTCATATTTTTTCTAAATCAATATCAAGGCTCCATAGGCCTCATAATTCTATATCAACTCTACACCTAACTCCAAAAATATTCTATAGAATATTCTGGAAGTATTCACAAAGATCTACAAATTACCTATGAAAATTAAATATTTAATTAAATTAGTTTATTAAAAATTTATATTTCCACATAAAAATAATAATAAATTATTTACAAGGAGGGTTTTATTATCCTTGAAATATTAAAGATGTTATAATTTATATAGGGTTATAATATCCTTAAAGGTGGGTGTGTATACCCCTATAGAGGTAAAATCACCAGTATTCAGTTAACCCTACTTGATGAAGTCCTAATATCACTAATGGATATTGAGGATACCCATGTAGTGGATAAAATATATTGTATAGATAAAATATATTGGTTATGGATTCCTATAAACATGATCGGTGGGTGATTAATAGGATAATAGAACCGGAGAGCAACCTAATAGAATGTGTGGTGTCCTGGTCATAACCACCAACTGGGTGGGGTGAGATGATGATATGGTGTATCATATGATGCTCTAAAAAACAACTGACTGTTTGGGGTGGTCTATTTTACATTGATGGAGGAACATGACTTCTTTGAAATCGTTTCTAGGGATTAGAATAAGTAAGTGGGGCCAGTGTTCTGGGGGATTGGTTAGTGCACGATGACTCAAAATATGATGAGTTTTTATTGATCATTTACATAATTATTATTTGCATAATTACACACATTTTTCTGTTATGATAAATAATTTTTTTTGTGTCCTATTAACTCTTTGTACTCACATCCAACTCTGTCATTTCAATGTACTTCTAGATTCCATGACTTAGGGTCCAATCAAGGGAAATATCCCTAGGGTAGATGGTTTAGAATTGGATCATGGAGTAGGAGAAGACTAGGATAAGATCTGTAGGTCCCACATGTGTTTATTTATATTTTATCTCTTTATATATCTATTCATTACTTTATTGAGAGTCTTTCCAAATTTGGAGTTGATTATCTTTATTATATTGTTCATTATTATACATTGATTATTTATTTTTCCCTTTTTAATTAAACAGATGATATAGTCTCCGCAAGGATCAACTTGAGACACTTGCTACTATTTGGAACCCTCTTCCATGCAGGGTGGCATGCATTATCTCATTTGGAATTCTGAGTCAGACTTGGTTATTCATGGAATGACTTTACTAAATGGTATCAGGGGATTGTGACTCACTAACTTTCTTTTCTCCCAACTTTGGTTTAGGATAGGTTAGATAGGAGATATGATGGATGTGACTCAGGGATAAGAACAATGACAGTGTACGCCTAGCACTTTATAATGGACATCTAAGATACCAAAATTAGGAATATTATGGATAATTAAATTCACATTGGGTGGTGTACATGAATATTATATGTTGTTTAAGTGATTTCTTGTTTTTTCTTGCACCATTACAAGTCATGTAGCATCAAATTCCCTATATATAGCTAACGTTATATTAAAAATTCATTTTTAAATTAAATCACATCATTTTTACTTTAAATTTTATATATTTTCCTTTTGTGATATATCTGTTGACATGATATGTGATATATCATTACTAGAATTTATTTGTCGAAAGGAGAATGTTTTTATGTTAGTATATTTTTATCATTTGTGATTAACATTTACAGATGGAGACTATCATTAATGATCTGATGGGTATACCTTGGGTTATGGTTATACTCCATAGAAAACCTTATGTGGCCTCCTAGATTGAATATTATTTGAATATGTTATTAATGTTTATATTATTGAAAATATATGAGAGTAGGATTTTGATTTTCAAACTATGTAACCTAAGTTGTTTGAACAAAACTACAAAAAATACTTTTTAGGGAGGAGTAGAATACATAAGAGGATAATTAAACCATCCTAAAATTTTTATGTATAATAAAACCATCTTCTTAAATAATGGATGAGTTTTTATGTAAAAAATGTTAATTTTCAATAAAATAACATAATAAATTATTTAAAGGTTTTATGTTGGGGTAAAACCCTCTTAACCCTTTGTAAAATTCATTGAAATATTTCTGAGTCCGGAACTAATATAGTAAGAAATTATGAGTCATATAAAGTCTCAATAATGATTTAATAAAACTAGATAATATTTTATACTATATGTGCATTGTATTTTTCAATAACAATTATATATCTCCCAAAAAGTGTCTCATATGGGAAATATGATATCACCATTAGATCTGGGATATGGGGTTTATGCTAGGTTCAATATTCCAATTGTAAACATTATATTTTTAGCCAAATCACTTGAGAGGATATTTTATATTATATTATATTATATTATTTCTAAAACTAATGTGATGTGTCTTAAATGGTTTATTATGTGATAAATCTCAGTCCAATGTTTGGTGCAGCATATGAGTTCTACCCTAAGTGTGATATTAATTTTTTTGGTTTGGTGTTTTAATATAACACATGCTAGAGTAATAATAATTATATTATTATTATGATTTATGATGAAGAAATTAAAATGTTATTTACATATGTAATTGAATAATATGGAATATTATTAATTGAAGATAAACACATCACTATGTGTGTATATTTATTATTAATCCTTTTAATAATAGTGAAATTATTTCTTGTGATAAATAAATGCAATTGTGTTGTTAATAAAATATTTATTAACATTTTTTGGATTTTAATGGAGGTTGTATTTAACATACTAATGGATGAAATGCTATTTATTTTTTAAAAAATAATTAATATAATTGTTTTTATTATTATTATATTTTCTGGTGGAAAATTAATAATGAGTCTGTGTATACATATGAGGGATAAACATATACATATACATATATAGTTATGTGGATATATATACATGGATGTGGGTATATATGTGTATATATATGGTTAATATTTTTATATATGTGTGTGTGTGGGTGAATGTATGTATATACAGATGTGTGTGTGTTTGTATGTGACATGAATATATATGGTTTAAATATATGTATGTATATGTCTGTGTGACTGTGTGTGGGTATACATATACAATGGTGTTCATATACATATGTATATATATTTCATATATATATATATTACATTTAAAATAAATTTTTAATAATGGTGAATTAAATATGTTTTAAAAAGGGGAATTCAAAAATATTCATGAAATGCGCCATGGGGTGGCATATAGCTTTAGGATGAGAGAAAAAAATATTAAATGTAATAATTAAAAACAATGGAATTGGTTTTTACATGAGGGGATCACGAAACCATTGGTATAATTGGGGAGAGAAATATATAATAAATAGAATTAAATAAAAATAAGAAAAATATATTATTAATTGGAATTAGGGTGTGCATGGGGGTAGAATTACTCCCCCTCACCACTCCACCCCCTTAATTGTCACATTCTTCCATAGCTCTTCTATTATAAATTGTATTTATATTATTATTCTTTCAAAATTTCATTCTTCAAAATATTCATTGATATTGATCATATTTATGTGCCATTATATCCATTAAATTAATATCAACGGGTAGAAGTTGAAACCTAATTTTTTAAGGACTACAATGTATTTTTAATCCAATTTTTTCTTGTTTTAGATTGATCAAGAGAACTAAATTATCAAAATATAATTATAAAAATATATTTTATAAGAAATTATGAGAATATAATTATAGAAATATATTTATTCATGAGGGGAAAATTTCTAACACATGTGGTTTTCTAAAATGATAACCCTAAAATTATCTAGGGGAGTGAAAGTATTATCACATGTAATATTTTATTTCATCTGAATATAAAATAATTAATTTTTGTTTTAGGAATCCTTGGAATTTGATCGTGTTTATGGTAGTTTGATAACATGGTTTTGGTGATGACACCTTCAATGGATCTATCATTGACTTTAAGGTAAGATTCTCTTACTATTATGGCCCTTGTGTATAAAATTTTATCATGTTGTGATAACAATGTTAGACTAATCTGTACTTGTTTCATGATTCATGTGGGTGTGTTAATGGTCTTGGGCTTCATTTTTTATGACATTGTTATGTGTCATTTGAAAAATTGATATTTATTTGCTTTAGCATTCCTTTGTATGAAGCTTATTGATGGTGTGTTTCATAGGTTACAGTATTATTCATTAGGGATTGAGATAATCAGTTGGATCCTTAAGGTTGGGAATTATTTCATTTTAATGATCTTAAAGGTTTGTGTGGATACCCCTATAGAGGGGAAAAATTATATGATGATTACACAACCTATCCCAATACTTAAGTCATTAAAATTTGGAGTGGATACCCTTATATTGGGTAAAACATAGTGGATTATTGTAATATACCAACAACGGATTCCTATAGACATAGGTTGTGGGAGATTAAAAGGATAATTTGATTGTGTATCTACCCAATAAAACAAGTGAAATGTATAGGTATCTATTCCCCTGGTCTGTTTGATTGCTGATTTTTTGGGATGGGGATATGTGGCAAAGGTTTTGATTTTTTTAGGAGTTGGAGGTCCAACAAAGCAGCTATAAGGATTATACCCCATGAAATTAGATTTCATGAAATGAATCTCAGTTTCATAGAATATTTATGTTGGTTCACAAACGAAAATGATTTGGGTATAAAAAATAAAATAAAATCAAGAGATGATGTGTTTTTGGGAAAAAACCACACTCGGGGAATAAGAAGACATGAAAGGGTGTTATAGGTCATGTAATAAACCAACCTAGTTTTTTTAACATTTTCTTTCAACTGATATTTCATTATTTATTTTGTTTTTTCTTCTTCCTCTCATTACAAACAAACTGTAGGCACCCTGATGAGTCCTTCTATCCCCACTCCTCCATCCTTGATCTATAAATATTGATGGTTGTTTGTTTGTGATATTTAATTGATTCATTGTGAGATTTTTCCTTTTTAACAAATGTTTCAACTTACTCATTCCCAGGATTCACAACCATGTATTTGTTTGCTTGAGTTAGATTTTTGGGAAGCATTTTGATAATATTTTTATGCAGTGATGTATAGTGTGTTATATCTATTATTGTGTGTGTGGGATATGTGAAATGTGATGTGGTAATGTTGTGATTTGTGAATATTCAATTGTTTTTGTTGTGGTACATCTGTGAAGCATGGGTGTGTTATTTCGATTAGTTTGTGTGGTGAAAAGGATGTAATTATAGATGATACATCATTTTTTCCTTGTAATGGAAGCTCAGGATGACAGATTGATTAATTGTGGAATGGATGAGAAATATGGTGTAGTGAGCCTGTGAAGTTGGTTGTGTGGTGGTTTGTTATTAGATGGGGTTGTGAGTTGGGGTTGGATCCCTTGGTAAATTACTTGAGAAGGATGATTTTAGTGAATTATATTAGTGGTTGATATGGGTTGTTCACATAGATTCTCACCATGAGCAGCATGTAGAAAGATTTCTCTATGTTTGAAGATCGATGTATCATAAATGGGTGATAAAAATAAAAGACTATGAATATACTTTATTTTATCTTTCTCTTCTCCTTATAAAAAATATCTATTGTGTTTAATGTTGTGGATTCTACTTATATGTTTCCTGGATGGTGAATTTATGGTTAATTAAATTTTTTAATAATGAATGGAAGTTATTAAATGTACTATGAAATAATTAATGAGAGTGGATAAATTGTTTTTTTTTGGAAATTTAAATGGTTTTATGGAATGTTAAGTGATATTGTGCATTTAGAGGTATCAAGAATGTTGGAAGAGTTGTGAGATTGTTGTTTTTTTAACCCATAGGTTCAGCATGAGTTTTTGGTATCATATATGTATATATAATTGTATTTTCCTAGTGATTTCTATATTAACCACACCCTATTTGAGAACTACATTCCTAATAACCCCATTGTTATAGGGGAATAAGTCTTTCCCAAACATATTGATGGGGGGATGGATGGATGGCCACCCTCTCCCCCCCCCCCTCTTCTATGTGGTGATAACCCATGATTCTTTGGGAAGGTTGTCATTTGTGAGGTCCTGGTGTGTGGGGGAGAGTTATGCTTCCCCAAGAGTTTTCAGACTGAGATGTTTGGTACATTCCCATGAATCTTCATGATCATATGTGTTGTGGTTTTTGGCCTATGTAGGTGTAGGCAGGATGTGATGTGGTTTGTGGTCCATGTGTTTGTGGGTGGGACATAACGTGGCTTGTGGCCCAGGTGACGGGATGAAGTGTTGTTTGTGGACCACATGTGTATGGGTGTGATGTGATGAGGATCATGGCCCAAGTGAAAGGGTGAGGTTTTGTTTGTGGGTCATGTGTGTGTGTGCAGGTTTTGACATTAGAGTTTTAGAAGAGGTGGGAGCACAATGACATTTTTCATCAGGCTGGAGCGATTATACCAGTGTGAAGTGGTGTGGGGTATCCATATAATCATTGTGATTTTTATATTACTGTAAATGGTGGTAATGACTTGGTATGGTTATGATTTCTATTTTATAATGATGTTTTCTTTTTGGATAAGATGTTTTCTTACAGGGGAATTAGTATGCTTCTTTCCAATTGTTCACAAGATACATAGGTTTTTCTTATTGAGTATACTTGTATGATAACCTTAAATATATAAAACTACGTTTAGGTTTCCAAGAAGACTATGTGAACTGTGTTTGACATTACTATCTCATAATTCGGGATAGTTGTTGTGTTACTGCTTATCCTCACTTTTGGTATACATTTGAGTTTTATTGAAATTTTAATAGTTTTATTTTAAAAGTTCACGTGGGATGGGTTTTTGAATTCTTTTATATATTTGTTGGAGTTTTCTTGAGGTTGAAACATCTTATCTGCCAATTTTTTTAAGGTAAATTCCTCCCATTTTTGTGAGATATGTTTACCATTAGTGCTGGTCACCACCCAATGGACTAATAGATGTAGGACTCATGGGTTTATTATCTCTCATTCTTTATTTTAATCATAGGAGGTGTGTATTTTGAGGTATGGGTCCAGACATAATGTTATTAGATGTTATGGTTGAGAGATAGGATGGATTTTGGGGTTAGGAATATATATGATTGCATGGGTTGGTAGTAAAATAGTGTCTGGTGACCTTGGTGCATGACATTGGCTAGGAAAAACATGTCGTGAAACGAGATTTTATAGACCCCATGATTCGATGCAAGGACTATGAGCCTACCAAATGACCAAGTGAGGCTACACCATTTTCAGGGTAGAGTCCTATGAAAGGTATATGCATCATAATGAACTATTTCATTAAATTAACTGGGTTTTTTTGGGAAGGTTAAAATATATCTGGTGAAAGGAGTGAATTAAACTGTATATTAATTAATATTACATACTAAATGGGAATAAAAATTCCTTTTTTACTTCTTAATTTTGGTTCCCAATCATATTCCACGTGTGGTTCATGAAGTATAGGCTTGGGAGGCCAATCAGGTTGATCGATGGAGTGTTGATCCTGTTGAAAAGGATGACCAGTAGAAGAAGATGTTGTGTTCATTTCAATTGAAGGATTTGGGAAATTACGAGGGTAGTGTTTTAGATATGGAGATGGAAAACTGACTGTAGGAGCTAGAAATATCCTACATTTTGATCTGGTCCCCTATAGAGTACTGGGTTTCTTTGGTAGTCATCCAAATTCATGTAGTTGTGCATCTATAGTGGATGCATTATATGTGGGAGGGGACAAAAGTAGATGTTTCATTGGTCCACTCTAAGATAGAATTCTATGTAGTGTCCCATTCAACTACCATGAAGGCTAAGAAGTGGTAGGAGCTAATCTCCCTCTATCATTAGAATATGTCTGTATGGGACCTAGGGTTAAAGTTCAAGGATTTCATTCTTTTCTCCCTAGATATATTTCCTGATGAGGAGGCTCATGTGATATGTCTAGAGGAGGTTCTTCAACCTTCTATCTAGTACACAGTTACTCCTATTACATTGATGACTAACATTGAGGTTCTGTAGAAGTTGAATGTTGTTGAATGGAATCACTCATGAGGGGGTCAACCCTGATAGGGGATATAGTAAGGTTTTTCAAGATGTAAGGTGACTAGTGATAGGTATTAGGTGCTATGACCATCGTGTTTTTAACTGAGGGAGATTAAACCTCACCATGTTCCTTATTGACCAGCTGGTCCTCTTTCATTTCCCATGAACTTAGGGCTGTGGTGTTTCATCTATGGATTCCAGGTTTATCTTCAAAATTAGTGTCCATTAGTAGTTCGAGCTCTATATGGTGGAGGTGGACAAGTTCATTTCTAGCCTCAGCAGTAGCTTCTAGAAAAGTTGTTTCTACAGCAGGATTATCTGGATAATGTTCCATAGAGGGGAGACAGTGTAGATAGGGTTTGACCTCAGTATGCTCCTCATGGACCAAAACATGGGAGTAGTCATTGAGGTTGCCCTCAAAAGAGGGGAAGATGATATGGGCATGGGTAGTTGCATGTGGTTGATATATCAGTTCCAATAGGACCAGATATCATTATATGTATGATCAGTTTGTTTAGTACCCTTAATTGTTCACTGTTTTATTTAGTAGCTTCACACTCCTTTTTTTCACCCGCTATAGCCCATGTTCTGGGACTAGACATAGAGTGGATTCATGTTCCCCTGGTGTTGGTTACACCAATCCGAGGTCAGAAAAAGTGTATGATGTGGGCCAGTGATGTAGATTGATGATGGGATGACATCAGTATCCTAGGGATATTTTCATTCTATAGATACAACCATATTATGTAATTCTAGGCATCAACTTGTAATATTCCATGCCTTTTGTTATCAATTATTTTTGATGAAGAGTCATGATATCAGATTTTGATGGCCAACATGGGGATTTCATTGGAATGTATGGTTTTCATGGGGGCAGTTAGTGTGTGTATCCCCTTCTCTCATTGATATCTAATCTGGAAGTAGAATCATTGGTCTCTAAAATGGAAGAGACTCCCATATTCATCGGGGAGTTCCTAGATGTTTTACCCAAGGAGGTTTTGACAATACCCCCTCAATATGATGTTGAGTTTGGTATATACATACACCCTAGTGCTTACCCTATTTTAATGTATCCTTACTAGATTTCCCCTTCTGAGTTGAGGTAGTTGATTAAATATATTGATGATCTGGTGAATAAGGCCTTCATTCAACCTCGTGTGTCACAGTGGGGTACGATAGTGTTGTTCTCAAAGAAGGCAGATAACAGGAAGAGGTTTTTCTTACACTACATGAGGCTGAATTAGGTAAAGATAACTATTTCACTCTACCTAGGATAAAGGATATTTTTTGACCAAATGAGAGGGGAAGGTTGGACTTAAAAGATCAATCTGCAATTTATATATCTCCATTTAAGGGTGAAGGAGGGCGATATCCTGAATACTGCATTCAGATGCAGGTGTGGGAAATTCGAGTTTTTAATTATTCTATTTAATGTTATGAACATATCAACTATGTTCAAATGGATTATAAAATTTTACCTTCATGAGTTCCTAGACCGGTTCATATTCATGTTCATCGATGATATCTTTTTCTAGTTGAAGTTAGAGGCGGATCATTTCGAGCACCTTAGAACTGTCCTACAGGTTCTTCGACCCCACCATCTCTACGGAAAGTTTCCCAATTGTAAATTTAGACATGATGAGTGAATTTACATGGACGTGTGGTGTCTCGGTAGGGAATGTTAGTTGACCTGTCAATAGTTGATGTGTTTGTTTCATGGGTTTCATTGAAAAATAAGGTAGAAGTTCACAGTTTTCTTATCTCACATGCTATTATCGGAGGTTTGTACCGAATTTCTCTCAATTTTTAGCTCCATTGACAACTATGAGTAGAAAATAAGATGCTTTTGTGTGGAATGAGGAGTTCCATGAAGCATTCGGTTAAATAAAATGGAATATAGTTAATGATCCAATGCTCCAGTTTCAAGAAAAACGTGTGATGTTTGAGGTGTTTGGTGATGCTTCCCAATTCAGTAGGGATATATCTTGATCCATCAATGGGTAGTGATATCTTATGGGTTTAGGTAGATATTAACCCATAAGAATAAATATTCCAGCCATGATCTAGAGTTTTCAATATTTGTGTTTTCACTAATGTTATGGAAGAATTACCTCATTCGAGAGAGCATTGTGGTATTCACAAATCACAAGAGCTTGAGGTATATCTTTTCACAATGTGATCTATATCTGTGATAGTAGAGGTGGATGGAGATTATTCTGAAAAATGATTTCAGGATCACCTATAGCTCGAGAATGGGAAATTTGTGGATGATTCTTTGATAACAATGTCATATAAGGATGTTGTTTGTGAATCTACAATTCTTGGAAGGTGATGTAGGGGTTATCATCATTTCACATAGAATCAAGGGAAGAAGGTGATATAGGTTAGTTCATTCAGATGATGGTGCATTCATCTTTTATGTAGAAGGTGTAAGAGTCTTGGTGGGGAGGCTCATAGGTGGTGGTGTTTCATGATCTTGTTGTCCATGGTGATGCTTTAGAGGGATGGTTAGAGGATGGCTAGAACCAGATTTTGTTCCATGGAATGTTTTTTTTTGTAATGAAGAAAGGAGTCCTCTATGAATTTCATAGCTCACCATTAGCTGTACTAATGGGAGTTTTTAAGATGATATGTTTCTTGAGGATGCAATTTTAGTGGCTTGAGATGAAACAAGAAGTGGAATAGTTTGTGGAAAAGTTCTTAGTTTTCCGTTAGGTTAAGGCTAAGCATCGAGTTTGTAACACCCCGAGATTTTATGAGAATTTTTCTTCTTAATTTCATTGATGTCTTTTGTTGTACGCTTCACCAAGATTATATTGTGCTATAAGAAACACCGTATTATCAAGTAGTATACACAACACTGTTCTTGGCTTGCATTAGATGCAAGATCAACCTTCCTCGATAGCTTCTATTGTACGCAATACCGAGTTTCACTAAACAATGATATGTTATGAAAATATTATATAAACTAGCCATTATGAATAGTAGTACCCACTTTTTGAAATTTTATAAATTTTATCTTTCAAAATGGATTTCATTTTTGTATTCGCAATATCAAAATTATCCTAGGGTGATTTGTTTTCTGAAAACTTTCAATTTTTGATGAATAGTGAAAAACCCTGAGTTATATTTTAAAACCGTATTTTTATTTAAATAATTATTTATTTTTTATAAATTTATTTTAGGTAAAAATAGATACATAATATCTATATAAGTTAAATTTAATTCATTGGAGTCATTTTATAATAATTTTAGATATATAAAATTTTTATTTAACTTTTTACCGTCTTTTACCCACCTCTTAGGAGAATTTGAAAAGTTACAATAAACATAATTTTACTGCTTTTGTGAGTTTAATTTCAAAAATCCGAGAGACATTGTTAATATCAAGGAGTTAAATGTGGTTCAATAAGATAAAAATAATTTTTGGAGAATAGTAACTTTTTATTTTTATTTACCACAGTTAAAAGTAAATAGGGTAATTAAGGGTAAAAATGATATTATTATTACAATAACACATGTCATAATTCTATTGGATAAGTATAATTCGACCAAAGACATCCTTATGAATAAAATATGAACCTCTTTGGCCCAATTAGATTATATTAGGACAGTTATTATTATTTTATTTAAAGAATAGTTAAAAGAGTTAAAATCGAAGTTTTAAAACTAAAACATTATTAATATATGGGTATACATAATATAAATTCAACTATATATTTACTATAAAGATAAAATGATCTCCTACATAAGGGTATTTTATTTATATTTTGTATAGATTAGATAAATTAATTTATTTATGACATATTGATGATCCAGTAATTACTTTATTAATGAAATATTAAAAAAATTGATATTATAAAAACCAAAATAAATGTAATTTGAGACATTTTATGAATTAAACATATTTTCTAGGTTAATATAAAATATTTGGGTTGGTTAGATGAATTTTTTTCTAAATAATAATGCTGTTATGAATTTATAGAAAAAAAAATACCAAATAGTGTCAAAATTGAAATAAAAATGTTTTAATAACAAATATTATAATATTAATTGATATAATGGTCCTAAAAATCTAAGGTTTGGCCAAAAGACTTATATAATAATTTATATGATATTAATGAACCAATGGGGGTTCTATTGGCAGTTTATATTATGTTTATTAACTATATAGTGTAAGAATACAAGAAGACACGGTAGAAGTTAAATTATTTAACTTAGAGGTAAATCTAAATGATAAGGTTAAAATGGATACACAAACATGTATAAAACCTATTTTTTAGAGGATTTCGACCCATACCTACCCTAGTCTCGAAATAATACACTTTGGTGATATTATAAACCGAATATGAATTTATTATAAAATAATATTTTATGTTTTTTCTAAGGTGGCCCTCTCCATATAAAAGGGAACCTCCTCCCTCTCCTCTTTACACAATCTTGAGCCTTCAAGCTCAGCAAAAACCTACTAATTTATCTTCTAATCCTTTATATTTATATCATATAGTTTATGGTCTTCTCAAAATACCAACCCTAGTTTCCTATGTGGAAGTTTAAAAGAGGCACATCGAAGAAGAGGTAATCTCTTCTTCAGATTATTACAAGTTTTTTTCTTCTTCCACATCCTCCTTCATTGTTGTTTCCATTATAAAATTATAATTTCAGTATATTATATATAATGTGATGTTATTATTAAAATGGTACACCCATATTATTTATTTTATCCATCCTATGAATGAAGAAGTAACCACACATGCGTACGTACGGCTTACCGTCTCCACGTCGTGGTGTAGTTTTTTATTCAAACATTTCATCATTTGGATGGGTATAATAATGAGTATAAATGATATAAATAATAAATATAACATTATTGGGATTCTTTATATATGATATACCATCCAATTATATAATATTTTAATATCAAAAGAATGATATCATCACTCGTGCGTATGTACGGACTACCGTCTCCACGAACACGATGAGATTCATATTCCATGATTAACCGTTCATGTATGATTATAAAGTATATATAATAAATAATAATAAAAGATATTAAATAATAATGATACTTTATTTATTTACATATATGTTTCACTTACTTAATTCAATTCAATTCAATAAGTAAACGAAAACAATGTTCATGCGTACATATGGCCCACCGTCTCCATGAACGGTGTATTTCATTCCGTTTATCTATCTATCATATATATTTATATGCTTAATATATATTATATATAAATCATGTATTACATTAATTAATTATGTTAATCAGGATATATGTAATAATATCAAGAATAACAAGTCGAAACACATACGATAAATGAACCAATTTTACCCAAAATGCAGCTTTAACAAGGAATTTACAAAACAACGGGTAATATAAAGTCATAAGTGAAACATATATGATATCATAACAATGAATATGATTATTTAATAAGTCAATAAAATTATTTAAATCATTATACACGAGTTTCAGATATATAGGAAAGATATCGGATATAAGTTAAGGGATAATTATTCAATTCTAATTCTTTTCTGAGATTTTTTTATTCGTAAGAATTTACTAGGGTTATGTTTATCATCCACGTCCATATGTTCTCAAAATGTTTTCATAAAATGTTTACTTTTCTTCTATGTATGTTTAAATTCATTTTTTACATTTTTTGAATTTTATAACATCGTATGGAAGGAAACTTTCTTTTGTTTTCCATACGAGGTACTTTTTGACTTTTCCGACAAAAGCACGAGATGAATTTTTTTTAACTTATACGACATGAAAATATTTTTATAGTTTCATAACTACATATTTTCATGAAGGTTCCTCTACCATATTTCATGAATATTTTCAATAAAATCCATTTATTTTAAGATTTCATGGCATTTTTTTAAGAAAATTATTTTGAAAAAAAAATGATATTTTCCTCAAGAATTAGTTTCAAGTGTTCTATCAAAACTAATTTCCATCTAAGATGACATTATTTAGAATGATTATGTTTCAAGTATAATGTCTCTATTATTTATAAGGTTTTATTTTTCTTATTATGAAATAATATCCATTTTTTTATATGTATTATGTTATGATGGAATGATGTTTATGAAACCCATTTTATTCCTTGGGTTTTGATGAATGATTTATGATTGTTTTATAGAAAACGTAAGAAGGATTTCAATATGAGATGTGTGGGACCTTTATCTCCCTCCAGTGCATTGGGTAAATATTTATATCTCATGATATAGACATGGATGGAATGAAAAGTTAATCCGGATCAGTGATTCATGTCCGGAATGAGGAGTGAACTCGATACAATAAGGGACTTTTTCCACTAGAATGGTCTTGGAAGAAATGACTTGGCTACTATGGAAATCATATCATGTTATTAATGGTTTTCCATAATTACATGTTCTATTCCAATCCTATTTTATCATGATTGATGTTCCATTATGATCTATTCCTTATGTACTACCATGTTTAATGTCATTGCTCAAGATTTTGATGTTTAAAAATTATGTTCATGTTTTTTTAAGTTCAAATGTATATGGGTTGTTTTATTTTTTCCATGAATACCCTTACAGAGAATTTGAGCTCAACCTTTTTATGTTTACTTTTACCCTAGGATATAATGGAAGGTTTTTAGGTAGGGAAAAAAGATGATTTTTATGGAGATGTTGATGATCTCTCACAGTGATTAGAAGATTCTGTTCCGAGTTTCCAAAGACATTAAACTAATTCGGTCATTGGGCATTTGTTTTGTAATGTATAAAATTATTCTGCAAATTAATTTAATGTCCATGTACTTCACGCTTTGGGGTCTCTATAGCTGGTATCAGAGAAAAGGTTTAGTCAACCTTTTGAAACTAGGATGTGAAAACACTAGTGAAATCCCTAGAGATATTTCTAAGGTATGTGTTGTGGTGTCCCTAAGGTTATGTATAAGTATAGGTTATAGTCCTAAAATTATGGTAATGATCTTAGTATTAATCCTAAGATGTTATATACTGAATTTAATCCCCCATTATTAAGTTTTCTTCCTAGGCTGACTTTTTCCTCTTAAACTATTATTTTTGGGTTTTAGATGATGGCTGGAACCCGAAAGAACCGTGTTGATCAATGTAATGGGCAATGAAATGATTTCCCTCCTGAACAAACTGATGTTATGGGAGATGGAGTGAAGAAACTTATTTATATACTTATACAAGATATGAATCATTCTGGACTTCTAAATGAGAAGAGAAGGGAACAATATTCTATTGAGTCCTTCATGAGGTAATGTCCACCTTTTTTCAGTGGGTCTTTTAATCCACATGTTTCTGAACAATGGATCAGTACCATTGAAAAGATATTTTCCATAAATCGATGATCGGATCATGAAAAATTCATTTTGGTTGTTTACCTTTTAAATGGTGAAGCAGACCAGTGGTGGACTCTAATTAAGAATAAAAATCCCTAAGGTGAATTTGATTCCATAGAATGGGATGAGTTCAAGAACTTATTTTTCAATAAGTACTTCACTCATATTCTTAAAACAAAGAATGGAAAGGTTTTCCTTGAGCTTAAGAAAAAGGATGAGGAATCTGTTGGTATATGCGAGATGAATTTTACAAGGCTTTCAAGGTATGCATCTGGATTTATCATCCACCCTAAAATTAAAGTTGATTGATTCTTCAGTGTCTTAAAACCAAGTCTTCGAAGGGCATTATCTATAAGAGAATTTTGTAGCTATGAAGAAATTGTGTGTTGTGCTATCAAGGTACAACCGGAAGTTGGTGTTACATATCCATCTCATGGTATTCACAGAAAATAAAAGATGGAGTTCATGAAAAAATCTCAGAAAAATGGTGAAAATAAGGAGAATGTTTCTTTATGCTCAAAGTGTAGAAGAAAGCATGGTGGATATTGTCTACGAGGTACTAGAAAATGTATCATGTGTTGAAAATAAGTTCATCGAGCAGCTGAGTGCTGAAGTAATGGGAAAAAGGTTTCTAATGACGTGAATAGAGAAAAGACTACAGAGAACACTCCACCAACACTTTAATGCTTAAAGCGCAAGGAAGTGGGGCATTATGCTAATCAATACCCTAATCCAAGGGTTAATGATGATCAAAGTGAGCAACCTATTAAGGAAAAGGAAAAAGGGAAGTCACATGCAATCACTGTTTTTTATGTTGAGTTTGACAATGATGTTGTGGAATGAATTACTATTTATGTAACGGGATTTCAAGATAGTATCATGGAATCTCATTTATAGTATCGTGGAATTTTGGAATATCTATCTATTGGTTTTCAATAATTGTATGGTATCGGTAATCATGAAAAGTGATTGAAATATTTTTGGAAAGTAGATGATATGTGCATAATGAAGGGATCATGAGAAAATTAAATGTTTGATTGTATTCATGAGCTCATGACTGATATAAGGACAAAGTGATATCATGGATTGAGTATATAGAAATTTTGGGATTTTGGTATGTGGAAAGAGTTAACTTTTGACATCATTCATGTTTTCACTAAGGCTATATGGTAATTCATCTTTCAAAATAATACAATATTAAGGTATTCACATGTTTGGAATGTGACCAACAAGATATATATTATGATAAATGTGGGATAAATGATAGTATTCACATGCTTGTTATGTGACCTTTCTAGTAATCATTTTCTTTATTCTATGAGATTGGACATATGTATTTTGGATAAGTCCAATGATTGAAATGGATTATGCCAGACATAAGATAGTATTAATTAAGGCTAGAAATGTTATAGATATTATTGCAGGAATGTTATAATAATGTAGTTTTAGAAAAAGGGACAACCTGCAGGATGACCGACAACCCATCGTGTCACATAAGGTTGTAGGAATCGAACCCCCAACCGTAGTGCGAGAGGACTTTATTACCTACCACTAGCCTAAAGGAAGTCCCTGTTTAGTAGAAAGTAGTTTTAATTTATTAAGCAGGATGATAGATGAATTATAAGTCCATTTTTGGAACCATATACGACTAACCTCACACTAATATGGCCTTATGTATATAACTTTTCCTAACTTTATGTTTGAGATAGATGGAATGACCAATCATTCTATCACATGATCTGCTAAAACTTCATAGAAGACAAATTCAACTTCATTTCTTTAATAGATGAAGTGTTAATTGTTCAAGGCACAAACAACAGGGAGATTGTACCAAAATCAAGTAAGCATTTATTTTAATTCAAAAATTCTTCAACATTAGGGAAATGATCTTGCGAACCAAAAATAGTGTCCTAGTACCCTGATATCGGATGAATCAGATGGTACCTTATATCATCACAAATTTATGGCTTTGTGATTGTTGTCTTTTTCATAGGCAAGATCTCTATCACTCTCTATCAGAACATGATGGTTATATTTCTCTTCCATATATATATTTTCACCTATATTAACCTATATGGAAACCCAGTGATGAGTTAATTTTGGCATCCATTATGTTTAAAATGTTCCTTTTTAAAATGATGTTTTATTATTCCTTTTCATGATGGGGGTTTCTATGAGTGAAACTTTCACATTGAAAACCATTTATAACCCTGATGAATTTCGAGGGAGATATTAATTTTAAGGGGGGTAGAATGTAACACCCTGAGATTTTATGAGAATTATTCTTTTTAATTTCTTTGATGTCTTTTTTTACACTACACTAAGATTATCATGCTCTATACACAACACCGAATTTTCTTATAGTATACACAAAACTATTCTTGGCTTGTATTATACGTACGAGAAACCTTCCCCGATAGCTTGTGTTGTACGCAATACCAAGTTTCACTAAACAACGATATGTTATGAAAATATTATATAAACTAGCTGTTATGAATAGTAATACCCATGTTTTGAATTTTTTTAAATTTTATCCTTCAAAATTGACTTTATTTTTGGATTCAGAATATCGAAATTATCCTAGGGTGAATTTTTAGTATTTTTCTGAAAACATTCTTTTTTTGATGAACAGTGAAAAGCACTAACTTATAGTTTAAAACTGAATTTTAATTTAAATAATTATTTATTTTATTTATATTTATTTTAAGTCAATATATATATAATACCTATATATGTTCAAAGAAATTCATTGGATTGGTTTATAATTATTTTAGATATATAAAATTTTTATTGAACATTTTATCGTCTTTTACCCACCTCCTATGAGAATTTACAAATTTACATAAAACTTATTTTTACTGCTTCTTTGAGTTGAATTTAGAGAATATGAGAGAAAAAATTAATATCAAGGTGTAAAATGAGATTTAACAAGATAAAAATAATTTTTGGTGAATAGTGCCTTTTTACTTTTATATACCACGGTTAAAAGTAAATAGGGTAATTAAGGGTAAAAATGATATTATTATTACCCTAACACAAGTCCTAATTATATTGGATAAGAATAATTCAACCAAAAAAACTTATTAATAAAATATTGACCTCTTTGGTATACTTGTATTAGATTAGGACACTTATTGTTATTTTGTTTAAAGAAGAGTTAAAAGAGTTAAAATCAAAGTTTAATAACTAACACATTTTTAATATCGAGTTATACATAATATAAATTAGACTAAAAATATTCATTATAAATCTAAAAATATTTCCTACATAATGGTATTTTATTTATATTTTTTAGTCATTAAATAATATAATTTATTTATGACACAATAATGATGCAGTAATTACCTTATTAATGAAATATTAAAATAATTGATATTATAAATACCCAAATAAAATTAATTTGAGACTATTTATGAAGTAAAAAGAATTATCTTACTATAACATAATAGGGTTGGTTAGATTAATTTTTTTCAAAATAAAAATGCGGTTATAAATTTAAAGAAACAAAATTCCAAATAGTGTCAAAATTGACATAAAAGAGTTTTTAAAACAAATATTATAATATTAATTGATATAATGGTCTTAAAATTCTATGGATCGGTCAAAATACTTATATAATAATATATATGACATTAACGAACCAATTAGGGTTCTATTTTCAATTTAAATTAAGTTTATTTACCATATAGTGTAAGAATACATGAAAACATCTTAAAAGTTAATTTATTTATCTTAGAGTTAAATATAAATGGTAATCTTAAAATGGTAACCTAAACTTGTCTAAAACCTACTGTTTGAGTGGATATAAAACCATACCCACCCTAGACTCGAAATATGACTCTTTGGAGCCATTATAAACCGAATATGAATTTATTATAAAATAATATTTTATGTTTTTTCTAAGGTGCCCTCTCCTCCCTTATAAAAAGGCACCTCCTCCCTCTCCTATTTACACAATTTTTTAGACTTAAAGCTCGGAAAACCCCTACCAATTTCTCTTTTCAACCTCTCTATTTATATCATAGAGGTTCTTGTTTTCTCAAAATACTAACCCTAGTTCCATAAGAGGAAGTTTAAAAGAGGCACATCGAAGAAGAGGTAATCTCTTATACTGATTCTTTCAAGTTTCTTTCTTCTTCCACTTTCTCCTTCATTGTTGTTTCCATTCTAAAATAATAACTCCAGTATATTCATTATACTGTGAAGTTATTATAAAAATTTTACAACAATATTAGTTATTTTATCCATCCTATGAATTAAAAAGTCACCACATGTGCATACGTACGACTTACCGTCTCCACGTAGTGGTGTAGTTTGTTATTCAAACAGTTCATCATTTGGATGGGTATAATAATGAGTATAAATTATATAAATAATAAATATAACATTATTATGATTCTGTATATATTTTATTCCACCCAATTATATAATATTTTAATATCAAAAAAATGATATCATCACTCATTCTTACATACGGACTATCGTTACCATGAACGCGATGAGATTCATTTTTCGTGATTAACCATTTAAGTATGATTATAAATTATATATAATAAATAATCATGAAAGTTATTAAATAATAATTATACTAGATTTATGTACATATATTTTTCATTTACTTAATTCCATTCAATTAAATAAAGAAACAAAAACAGCGTTCTTGCGTAAGTATGGCCTACCGTCTCTATGAACGGTGTATTTCATTTCATTTATCGTTATGTCATATATCTTTATATTCTGAATATATATTATATATAAATAGAATTTTACATTCTTGAATTAATCAAATCAGTATATAAGTAATAATTTCATTAACATCAAGTCGAAACACGTACGATAAATGAAACTATTTTACCCAAAACACTGCTTTAACAGTGAATTTACAAAAGAACGGGTAATATAAAGTCATAAGTGAACCATATATGATATCATAACAATAAATATGATTTTCTAATAAGTCAATGAATTTATTTAAATCATTATGCAGGATTATTAGATATGTACGAAGCATATTGGACCAAAGGTAAGGAATAATTATTCCAATCTCATTCTTATCTGAGATTGTTTATTCATAAGTATTTACTGGGGTTATATTTATCATCCTTGTCCATATGTTCTAAAAATGTTTTCATAAAATGATTACATTTCTTCGATGTATGTTTAAAGTCATTTTTACCCTTTTTTGACTTTTATCACATCGTATGGAAGGAATCTTTCTTTTTTTTTTACCATACGAGGTACTTTTTGGTTTTTCCAACAAAAGTACGAAAGGAATGTTTTTTTAACTTATACGGCCTGAATGGATTTTTACAGTTTCATAACACCTTTTTTTCATGAATATTCCTCTACAAGATTTCATGATTATTTTAAATAAATTCCTTTTCTTTTATGATTGTGTGGAATTTTGTGAAAAAAAATTATTTTGAAGAATAAATGATATTTTCCTCAAGAATTCATTTTAAGTGTTTTATCAAAACTATTTTCCATCTAAGATGACATTATTTAGTATTTTTATGTCTCAAGTATAATTTCTATATTATTTAAATGGTTTTATTTTTTTATGACGAAACAATATCCATTTGTTTTATATGGATTATGTAATGATAGAATGATGTTTATGAAACCGATTTTATTCTTTGGGTTATGATGAATGATTTATTATTATTTTGTGGCACATGTAAGAATGATTTCAATATGAGATGGATGAGACCTATGTCTCTCTCAAATTCATTGGGTAAATATTTATATCTCATGAGAGAGACATGGATGGAATGGAAAGTTAATCTAGTTTAGTGATATGGGATTGGAACGAGGAGTGAACTCAATTCAGTAAGGGGATTTTTCCACTAGGATAGTCTTTGTAGAAATACCTTGGATACAATGGAAATCATATCATGTGATTAATGGTTTTCCACAATTACATGTTTTATTCCCATGCTATTTTATCATGATTGATGTTTCATTATGATCTATTCCTTATGTACTACCATGTTTAATTTCATTTCTCAAGATTTTGATGTTTAAACTTTATGTTAATGTTTTTTAAGTTCAAATGTATATGGGTTGTTTTATTTTCTCCCTAATTACCCTTAATGAGCATTTGAGATCACCCTTTTTATGTTTCCTTTTCCCCAGGATATAAAAGAATGTTTTTATATAGAAAAAGAAGAAGATCGTTATGGAGATGTTGAAGATCATTCACCATGATTAGAAGATTATGTTCTAAGTATCTAAAGATACTAAACTAATACGGTCATTGAGTGTTTGTTTTGTAATGTATTAAGAATTCCGCAAATGTATTGTTATGTCCATGTACGTCAAGCTTTGGGGTCTCTACAGAGTTCATGGTGGTTTGTTGCTGAAAATGGATGGACCTAGGTATAAGTGGGATGAAATATTGATTTATTTCATCACATGGTTACCTAGGTCATATGGTAGATACATTGTTTTCTGGGTGATTGTGGATGTGTTTATGCAATTATACCACTTCTTAGTAATTAAGGAGTCACGAAATGTGGATTCCATATCTATGTTTTGTGGGAATGAAGTGGTGTTGTCTCAGGAGGTTTTGGGGTCTATTTTATTAGATTGGGATGCAATGCTTGCCTCATGAGTCTAGAGGGGATAATGAGTGATTTTGGAACCTAGTTACACCTCAATAGATCTTTCAACACTCGGATTGATGGGATGACAGAGTGGACTATCCAAATTTTGTAGGATATGTTAGAGTAATGATTCTTGGACTTTTGAGGATATTGGGTATGAAAAATTTCCTTGTTGGAGTTCACATATAATATTAGTTACCACTCTTTCATTTTCATGTCTCCATTTTAGGAATTTTACAGGAGATCATGCAATTCTCCATTCAGCTAGATGGAGGTTTGGGAGGCAGATGTTCTTGGTCTGGATGAGTTGTATAGAATGACTTAGAAGGTTCATCTTTTTTTCAATAGAATTAAAGAGGATTGAGACTAAAAAAAAGATTAATTCCAATCGTAGTAGACAACCCTTGCAGTTTAGGGTTGGGGACCACATGTTCTTGAACGTTTCCCCTTGATGTGGGTAGTAGTGGGTTTCTAGAGGGAGAATGTTTCTCCTAGGTTTGTTTGACCCTTTTAGGTGTTTGGATGAGTTTGGGAAATGGAATAAAATTTTTCATTTTCACTACTTTTTTAGAGGATACGCAATTTCTTCTATATATCTAAACATCATCAGTATCTTCATGATGACTCCAATGTCCTTGAAATGGGAGAGTTGGATATCGAGGATGACGAAACAGACCTAGAGTGGATGGTATACATCCAAGGTCATCAGGATAAGATGAATCATGGATAGAACAATCCTGTGGTTAAAATGATGCAGAGGTAAGGTGGCATTGAGGAGATTACATTTGAGAAATAAGGGTAGATGCAAGCTTAGTTCGCATAGTTGTTTTTAGTTTTTCAATGTTCTATTTTTCCTTATGATGTAATATTTGAACATTGTTTTATTAAATGAATTGTTCTCCTTTAGGTTGAAATTTGTGTGGTTAATTGGTTGATAAGGTCATGACATGTGAAAATAACGAGACTATAGTCCTAATAGAGATTCTATAAATATGATGTGATTAAATATGTGTGGGTGAGTTAGAGCCACCAAGAGCAGATAATGTCTTAACATGTAGGATAAAATTCCCTAATTTGTGTGTTCAGAATGGGGTATATTATTGAATTTATTGGTATTTATCTTCGGACGTGTGCATATAAACTTAGTGGTGTGGTGGTTTTGTGGATGTGTGGTTGTGGTTATTTAGTTCACCTTATTCTGCAGGTGGTAGTTTTTGGCGAGCGATGAGTCTTGAGAGGTATCTCATAGTGTGATTTTTCGGACCTCGTCTTCATATGGGATGAATTAGGATTCACACAGGTGAGCGTGATTTTATAGGTATATAATTTGATGTTTCTCATTCACCCCAGTACATTATATTTCTTATTTTGGGTGTCGGAGATATATGGGGGAGGTATTGAGAGTTTTTGTAGAAGTTGAAGGTGCAGCAAAGCTACTGCAGGGATTAATTGTCATGTTATTCAATTTTATGGTGTAAAACTCATTTTATCATCTTGTTAAAGAGGATTCAAAATTTCAAATTCATGAGGACTAAAAAATTTTATAATATCGAGAGGATACAGATTTATTATTAGAATCCGAACATCGAGTATTATATAACGGGAAATGACAGTACACATAATGTAATACCTCAATGCCATGTAGTTTTAAAAAATATTTTCATCTTACAATACTTTCTTTCAGGAATTATTACTCCTTCTTGTCATTACAAATTAACCCTAGGTTCCCCAAGGAGTCCATCCAGGCCCACTCCCCCTTCATGATTTACCAATCTTGGTGGTCGTTTTTTCAAAATATGTGACTGATCAATGGTGGGTTTTCTCCTATTTCTCAACAGTTTCCTCTTGTTGTATTTCTAGGATTCGTAGCCCTGGTACAAGGTTTATTTAATTGGATTTTTGAAGCATTTTGATATATTTTTCGTGTAGAATATTTTGATCCCCATTTCTTAGAGTATGTTTGTCGCCTGTAGGAAATATTCATCACCTCGAAGTGCACAAATGAGTTGAAAAGACTCCGTTAGGTAAGTTTATCCATTATTTCGCTTGGTTAGTGAATCATGGGACATGGACCTACTTATTTATTAAATATTATATTTTACCCACAATAATCAATGATAATAATTTGTGAAATGAATTGAAGGGGTAGAGGGACCAAATTCTCATGTTTTTAATGGCCTTGATGATATTGTGATGATGTAAACTATATGGGATAAACACCCCAATGAAAATCATGATCATTGGAGGTACGTTTTTTATAGTAAACAAGTTTCATGATTGTTGATTAATATTTAACTCTTATATATGAAATTTTTTAACTCACTTTCAATTAGATAATAAATGTATGCCCCAGGATTACCCAGATTCTATGATACCCCTGAATTAAAAAATTAATGGAAGTAAGGAATAGTTTATTAAATCTGGAATTGTTTTATCGATTGGTATGCAGGGTGACGTTCTGTTTAGTATAGTTATGATTGTGTGTGTGGGAAATTTGGAATGTGGAGTTCCTATATTGTGATGTGCGGATACACTCTGGTTTGTCTTGTGGTTGATATTTGGAGAACAAGTGTGTTATGTGGGTTGGTTTGGGTGGTGACATGCATGAACTTATAGGCGACACATAAACCAAAACATGTAATGGAATCTTAGGTTTAGAGATTGATTAATTGTGGAATTGATGATAACTGTGGTCTAGTGAGGCTGTGAAGATGGTTGTGTGGTGGTGTGCTATCTGATGGGGTTATGAGTAGGGGTTGGCTACGTTGGTATGTGACTTGAGAATGATGAGTTTGGGGAATGATATTTTTTTGTTGATATGGTTGGTTCACCTATAGTTTCTCCATCAGTAGAATGCAGAATTATTTCCCTATGTTTGATGATCGATGTATCATGAATGTAAGTTAAATGTAGAGGAATGTGAATCTACTTTAGTTTATCTAACTCTTCACAATCTAATATGACTTGGGTTGTGTTTCATGTTGTTGATTTTTTTTGTTTTTTTCGTAGATGGTTATGGAATTGTTAAATAAATAGTTTAATAATGAATAGAAGTGACTAAATGAACTATGAAATAATGAACAAGAGTAGTTAAATGGATGTGGTGGCAAATGTAAACAGGGTTATGGTATGTTGCACATTTTTGTTCATTAATAGGTAGGAAAAAAGTTGGCAGTGTTGTGAGATTTTTTTTCTTAGAACCCATATCTTGGGATTTGGTGTTTGTTGTTATATATATATACATGTGTTTTCATTGTTATTTATATTTTCACCCACCTTTTTTGTGAACTACATATCAAACACCCTCATATTCATGGGGGTGTCTTTCCCAAAGAACCTAATGGGAGGATAAATGGCTAGCCACCCTTTCTTCCCTACTCCCTCTTCTAGGTTGTGACAGCCCAAGATTATTCTGGATGTTCGTGGTTTGTGGGGCCCCGTTTTTTTTTTTTGAGTGATTTGTGATTTCCCAGGTGTTCTTGGGATGAGATGTTTTTTATATTTAGCATATGTTTTCGAGATGAGATGTGTTGTTATTTAACCAATGTCATTAGGGTGAGATGTGAGTCCTTTGTGTCCTAGGTGTGTGCAAGAGGGAAGTGATGTGGTTTGTTTCCCTTTTGTGTGTAGGTGGGATGTGATGTGGCTCATGGACCTAGTGATGGGAAGAGATGTGGTTTTTGGAACACGTTTCAACTGTTGGAAAGTGACGTGGGTCGTGGCCCATGTGATGGGACGAGGTTTGATTTTTGGACTAGGTGTGAGAGGGTGGGTTGTGACATGGTTATTTTGGAATATATGGGAGTGAGAGGACATATTATGTTTTGAATGACCGGCTAAATCAGTTGGAAGTGATGCGGGGTACCCAAATAATCGATGCACATACTATAATACTTTACATGACATGTACTATTTGGAGAGCATTCCTTGGTGAGGTTGGGATGGCTAGTATACCTTGACAGGTGCTTTTGGGTTATACTTTTTTCTCATAAGGACATTAGTATTCTTCCTTCCACATGTGTGTGAGAAACTTATCTTTTCATAAAATAGTAAACTTCTATGCTCTCCCTATATATATGAATCTTTTTTCAGGATTCCAGGAGCACTACATGGATAGTTCTGGGCATTACTAGCTTTGTCTTTGGGAAAAAAAGTTATTTTATATCCTTATATTTGGTACTTTGGAGTTTCATTTCCTTTTTACTAGTTTTTTTTAAACATGAATGTGGGATGGATGATGGATTTCCATAATAGATATCTTATAGCTGTTTTGAGGTTGATAGATCTTTTCACCCGATAATGTTTTTCAATAAAAATAAAATTCCTCTAATTTTTTTATATTTTTATAGCCTCGGTGTTAGTTTCCACCACAGGGCCTATTAGTGGTGGGACACATGTTTCATTATCTCTCTTTATTCATTTCTATATCAATTGCGGCGTACATGGAGGGAGGGTGTTTTGAAATGAAATTACAGTGAAAACCACAGACTAGGTGGGATGATCAGATCATGTGTTGTAGTGTCAGTCACTCTTGTGAGAATCACTGACTGTGTAGGGTCATCTATGTTACCGTGATGGAGGTACATGACTTCTCTAACATCATATCTAGTAATGAGTTGAAGCAGGTGGGGTGAGGGTAGTGGATTGGTCAGGGAATGAAGACATGGTATATGATTATTATTTATTGAGAATTTACATGTGTCATGATATAAAATGTTATATATATATATTTATATATATTGTGAAATTTTGGTAAGGATTCGTTGTTGGTGTCCTATTTGATCTTTTTATTCACACCCTACTCTGAAATTTTTGTTCTCTTGTATATTTTATGACTTGGGATCCAGTAAAGGGAAAGATCCCTATAGTGGATAGTTGAGGAGTGAATCTTAGAGTGGGAGAGGATGGGACATACTCTAAAGGACTTAATGATGTTTCTTTATTTATTTAACTCTATATGTATATTCAACTTACTTTTTATATGAGCTTGAAATATTGGGAGTTGTTTATTTATTTGACATGTTCAGTTCACTTTCTGCATATACATTGATTATAATTATTTTATTGTTTATTTTTATACTTGGGTAATTTATTTCCCATGAAAAATATGATTCTGTGGTATAGTCTCACCATGGATCCACTTGATACCCTCCCTACTAATCAACAAAATATTGTGTATTGGGAGTTTCACATGGGGTCATTTACAATTCATACTCATCCGTAGTGGTTAAGGATGGGATTTTACATCTACATTCTTCTAAGAATATGTTTACAAATTTGGAAGAATTATTCTTTTACTTCTATAATTTAAAATTGTGGCTTTATGCACTCCACTAAATAATAATTAAATTCATGGAGTTACCAACATATGTATTACCTTTATGGAACTAAGATTTATCTCATGTTCATAATTTTGTTATCTTTTTACTCTATGTTGAGTAGTTATCGGCGGTAAGCCTGATGTAGCTTATGTTCCAGAAGTTCTCATCTCTTAAACCTAATTATTGATAGGTATAAAACAATATTTTATTTCAATTTATATAGAGATAAAATCTAGTATGTATTATGATAATTCATATTGAATGTTATGTTGAGCCTTCATCTTTAATCCCGTATTATTTACATCAAAAAAACATCACTTCTACTCCTTTCTGGATTTTATTTCCCATGCATAGATCCTCAATTAATACAAGGTCTACTCGATGAAGGATTTCCTATTGATTCACCATTTAATATAGGTATTGTATATTTTCTCATTTAATGTATGAACATTTACCGGACTAATCAAATGATATACATTCCATTTCATTATAATCCTATCTTATTTCCATGGGGACAGTGAAATTTTCATATTTTACAAATTTTTCCATAACATTGTTAGAATTACAATCATATTACAATTTTCAAATATTTACCTCATTTGGAGATTCTATATTCATCATTTTCTTCCTCCTTTTACATTTTTACCTAAGGAAATTTTCATTTTCTTATGATGTCATTATGTAAAACCCTATACCAATGGTTTGGAACCATTGGCATGAGTCTCAAAATCATTGGTATAGACTATACCAACGATTTTGAGGGCCTTTGGCTGTTATGGCATAGAAAGAGTCCAATACGGACAATTTTTTATAACGATTGAAATAGGTTATATTAAGAAACAATATCAATTGTTTCTTAAAACCATTTGTATAGGTACTGTAAAAAATAAAACCATCTAGATTTTAATCCCAACACCTCCTTTTTATAATCCAATGACCTAAAAACTATCCTAAAATGAATTTTCAGAACATAATTTCATATATATATATATATATGTACATAAGTATTTTATCTTTATATTTATTTAATTTTATAAGACAAAATATTCCATTAAAAATATGGCCACCAATAAAAACGGTTTTGGAAACTGTTTCTATAGGATCTTTGATATTTTGAGTTATACTAATAGTTTTGAAGAAATCATTGGAATAGTGTAGACCTATACCAATGGTTTTGGGAAAAACATTAGTATAGGTTCGTATAAGTGTCCTATAACAATGGTTTTGGCCAAAACCACTATTATAGTTTCTTATTATTGACCTATACCAATGGTTTGGGATAAAATATTGCAATAGGGTCTCTCCATGGAACCTGTACAAACAATTTCTCTAAAAAAATTGTTATAGGGTTTCTATATGGAATATATGCCAATGGTTTTTTCCAAACTAGTTGTATAGGTCCATTTGTATATCTCATATTTTTAGTATTGTGTCAAAACCTATTTAATCATTAATTTTACTAATTTCCCATAAATAACTTTAATAGTTTCACATATCGAAAATGAATTTGAATAAAATGTTCTCATATTATAAACCTCATCTGGTAATGATTTTATTATGATAAATTTTATCACTGAATTTTAAAATATTTTATTATTCTTAGTCAAATCAGCATTGTGAAGAATGAATTCCATAACCTCTTTACAACAATATTGTAGGAACATATTCATCTCCTTTTCCAGTAATAAAATTTTATCCATAGAAAAATAAAGGCCTCAACTATGAATCCATGAATCTGAAATAAATTGAAACATTTATATTAAGTTGAAAAATTATCACCAAACCTTCTATCACAAAAACTATTTGTTGTATCCTAGGACACCATGAGGGTGTTAATCAAGGTGGTGGAAAAATTAAAAATTTCTCATTACTTTATTTAAATTTATTTAGGAACTTATTCCCACATTAGATAGAACTATGTTCAACTTCTCACTCTCAATGAAGAAATAACCAAAACAAACAGAAATATTCTATAAAGTAGTAAAATAACTAAAAAGCATATTTTTCTCGGTTCACCATAAAGGGCTAGTCCATGTAGCATACACTGATAATGTGTCGGTCATACCAGAATCCATGATACTGCACTAGTTTAGTTGAATATTATTTTTCCATCCACATTAACTCCATGTCGTTATCACATATATTTTAATAATTTTTTATTGGTCACTACTCAACCAATGTTCACTGCCCATTATTCACTCTAATAAATCTCTTATTTGAGTGGTCTTCCATAGATGATAAATTTTTTTGTTTATTAAGTAGATATTGGATTTCATGGAATATATCTATATCCATTGTGTCTCTTCTTACAACATGGATCATGATTTGAGAATCTATTGTTATTCCTCCCATTTCTCTCTTATCCTCTAAAACCGAATAATATCAACTCTGAAATATTATGGTTAATTTACTGTCTTCACTAAAATAAATATCAAAAAACATCTCCCTATATGTGAGAATAATTTCACACTGATATTATAATTTCAAATTACCTCATTCAATTACCAGATGAGACACTTGGGTTTTTATTTTAATGTTGATTATTCATCCTCTAAAACATACTTTATCATGATGAACTAATATACATTGTGATCTTTAGAATACCCAAAGAGGATATACATGTCAAAATATCTTCAAGAATCTACCTTATGATAAGTAAAATCAAAAAAAATTTAGTTCACCAGATACTCAACATTACTATTAATCACTATACCTAATGGTCCACATCTCGACATTATAGAGGTCCCTATTGTATTGATTCTAATCATTGTGTAGTTCCCATTATAGACCACGTTATATTTTTTGTGAAGTAACCTTGTAGAATTGACCTCAAGAAATATTTATTTTGGAATCGACCATATGGATATGACTTAATATTCTAGATATCTAAGAACATACATCACAAACAAATTCATGGAATTATCCAATGTGAGATTATTTTTTGAAGACTACCACCATATACTGTCTTTGGGAACATTTTTTTTGGAATTTCACCTATGTAATATCTCTATGGAACCTAGATTTAGTATGGATATTTTCTTTATCAATATTATGATATTTATTATATTCTCCTCAAAATATGACCACAAACTCAAATATTTCCCATGTAATCCACTTCTTGACTCTATACCTGAATTCTTGGTCGACTAATCCCCATTCTAGAATATAATTCCCTCCACTCCCAATGATGGACTTGTACAGCCTTCCGAATCATTCCATAATAGTACCACAACACCATAAAGACCATATTTATTGTGGACCAAAAAGTATCACCTTATAACTATGTTGTTCATCATAATTTCATGTACATTCCTATGCTGGATGTTTTCATTACAACATTAATCACCTACCCTACTTTTCATGTTTCTTTCCTATCATACTATTATTTTCCCAACATTTTAACCATTATCTCTATGGTGTGGGATGAATATATAAATTCATGAGATATGTAAAATAATTCTATAAAATAGATCTTTCACATTAACCCATTGTATAAAAAGTGGACGATTTTTATCTCAAAAATCGAAAATATCAAAATATTCAATTTTTCATGAAAAACTCACAAATGAAATTTGGTTTTTTCAATGTGCTTTATTTTGAATCAAAATTTTACAGTTAAAAAACATCTGGAAATCAAAATATGAAATATCAAAAATTCTGAATATTTATCCAACTCCACATTGTGTACAAAAAAAATTCATTTAAAATGTTGGACATGAAATGATAATGATCTACAAACGACTCTACTATGAATTCCCTTTATACTATTAACCATGTCCTTGATATATATAGATATCAAGGATTATTATTACATTTTATTCATCTATCCTTAAATATGAACATATTATTCATATTCCCATGACACTCCTTTACATTACTAGTTATTTAATTCCTGAACATACATTAAAAACATTTACAAAAAAATAAATTGAAAAACTATAGTTTTCAACATATTAGAAAGGCTTATGAAGAATATAAATGTAGCTATGGAGGAAAAATTGATCTTTTTTAAATCCATCTACCTAATTTTCAGGGAAGATATATTTCTAAATCCCTATATCAAAATGATCTCATATAGAAATAAAACATTCAAGTATGTTATGTTGATACATTGTTAATAATTGTATTGTGGACCATGGTTCTATAGTTCTTCCCATTAATTAATTTGTAACTATTAAAATATCCATTATCAGTCAAGTGATTTGTAGGGTTCCCTATAACTTAGCCCATATTCATCTAGTAGACCAGGCTTCCATAATCTAACAACATCAATAACCAACACAAAAAAATCAAATTAATTCAACTAATTTCATGTAAAATAGTTTATATTTGAAATTAATTAATAAAATATATTGGTGGGATAATAGATGTAGATAGACTAAAGAGGGGTTGAATTGATTTCTTGAGAAATTATTATCTTTAAAAACCCACTTTTATGGAATGATAGATTCTGATATTTTCTTATCAAAATAAAGAAGTGTAAAAATTGGGAAAATACTAAACATATAAGATTTATAGTGGTTTAAGGATCATTTATATCCCAGTATTCTCTACCAAAAATCAACTCCTAATGCTTGATAATTTCACTGGTACTTGGCATCTCTCTTGGGATTGACCTACTGAACGAAAGGAACAATCACATGGTACAAATCCAAAATCATTAGATGGGATCCTATAAGTATTTACAAAATTAATATCCTTAAAAACTAAGTACAAGGAGTGATCACTTCTAGAAATGAGATTGAAAAATTAATGTTTGAAAAACTATGAATATTCTAGAATGAATCAAATATAAGAATATAATTGTTCCCATAGATATATAACTATAATGATATATATAACAATGAGAGTCTTCAAAACAAAGTTAAACAGACCTTCATAGTACAACTGTAGAATAATTTGATCTTAGTTTTATACTGAGCATAGAGAAGTATAAGAGAATCCATAGAGATATTTTGATTGATCTTTCATCCTTTATTATTTGAATACTATTTTATACCTAGTCACAATCTATTAGTAATAACTACATTCAAAATGAAATGCCTTTGGGGTGAAAAATTATATCTACTTTTCGGAAAATTACCTTATAAAAAATAACCAAGTAATATAATAATATATTTATTTATTTTTTCTCAGTATGTGTATCCTTTTTGGAAACGGATTTTACCATAAAGAGGTAGTCTATTATTTAATATAATGAAATCATTATTAGTAAAAAATGAGTTTATAAATTACATTTTTTAAAAATAAATGAATATCATATTATATTATACAACATAATATAAAAAACACATTGATAAAACAAAATTACTTTGTTTTTAAAGTTTAATTGTAATATTATTATGAAATTAATCCCATTAAAATAAAAAATATTTCAAGGGGACAGAAAAATATAAAATTGGAAAATTACAATCTAAAAATATATATTTCCCCAATTTAATAGAATCGACTCTGCTATGAACATCATAATAGAAATGAAACAAATTATAATCAAATCAATCAAAATTTTAGAAAATGGAAATACAGAACCTCGGGATAAATTGATGTGAATAAATTAAGTAATATTTATTGGAGGTAATTTGAACCTTAGAATATTAATGTGACCATTAGAATATAAACCAGACGGTTGGGATTAGAACCAAACATTTTGGAATAGAAACATAACCATTTGAATAGTAATTTGACTTCCAAATAATAAAATTTAACATAAATAATATTCACTAGGAATAATTATTTTATTATAAATATTTAAGTTCCATAAAATAAATATCAAGATTAAAAACTCAAAGAAAATATAAACTCATTTTTAAAAAACTATTTATTTCATAATAAAAATATAATTTTTATGTTAAAAATTAATTGTATCCTATTATATAAAATTAATTTAATAAAATTAATTTAATTTTTGATATCATCAATTTGAAATTTTCCAGCGGGTTTTTATGTTAATTTTCTAAAATACTTCAATTTTCAGGTCAATAGTCAAAATATTATTTTTCAATACTAGTGTATCTTAAGTTAAATTATTCAAGATGTAATAAATAATTAATATTTTATTGAAATTTAGGTTAAAAACAAATTTAATTTATTAAATTATATATTAAAATATAATAATCATGTTTCCAAACCTATAAACCACTTTCCAAAGCCTAAAGTCAAATGTATTCCAAAGAAATCATTTTCAAACTATCATTTTTAATAAAAAAGTGAATTTGAATTATCAAAGGGTATAAAGTCCAAGATCCATTAGTTATTTTATAAAAGATTAATTATTTCAAAAATATAACTATTATATGTTTTATCTTTGTTATACTATTTTATTCAATATTTTATTCTAAAAATTCCCCTCCCCTAAAGTATAAAGTAACTCTTTATAACCAACTAGAAAACCATTCCTTCCACACATTAAAAAGAAATTGATCTACCAAAATAAACTATTTTAAGTCTCTTATAATCTTTAGAGACATTATATATTAATAAAACACCAGTCACTATGTGTTTTTTATGTCTTAAAATGGAAGCAATTCCATGGAGATGGTTTGTTTTCATCAACTCTTCTTTGTATTTCCATATTCTCTTCCACTGTTTCTCTATAAATTGCACAAAAAATTCATAGATTAATTAGATATTATGTTGAAATTTTAATAAAATATTAAAATTAAATAAAAATTATGCTTTTGAAATATTTGTACTGTGTACCTCTCTTTCTCCTTTGGACAATATTCTTGATAATTATCGGTTAACCACCCACAAGGAGGACTCCAATTTATTTTATATAAAAACCCATATATATTGTTATAAAAAAATATATAAAATATATAAATTTATAAATAAATGTATTTTAATATTCTATAATTAAAATTACTTATATGATAATTAACTAGAACGAAAAAGAAAAATTGAAGCAAAATATTATTTTTAATGAAAACATGATATAAAAATCATTAAATTCAACAATAAAATTAATAAATATAATCAAATGATTAAAACTGATAATTTATAAACTAAATTAAAATAATTCACTTATGGTTCAATGGTTTAATAAACCTGTGTTTATTACTCAAAAGGTAGAAAAACAATAAGATACAGTTTCATTTAAGGAAAGGGGACTCTCAAACCCAACATATTTTTTTGGGTTGTCCATATTTTAATTACATATTTGGTATAAATATTTATATTATTTAACATAATTATAATTTCACTTTTCTTCCATTTTTATTTCTGGGATATACATGTTCTCACCTTGATTTTAATGTCAAATAAGAAGATATTATAATATATTTTCCTTCTAAAAAACATCTTTGACTCCTCTTGAGTTATTTCTTCATGGATCAAGAATGATGAGGCTTATTTCAAATATCCTTTACAATATCATTTAGGAACACATATTTGTATTCATGAAAGTAAGCTTTTTTGAATCCTTATGCTGTAAATTCTTTTCCATGGGTTTTTCATGACTATGATTGTTATACTTTATTTGTAGCATTCGTGATTAAGTGAATATTAGGATGTAAAGGGTGGGCCAAGAATTATATGTCCCACAAATGTATTGGATTTTTGTAGGAATATTATGAGATTATGAGTATAATGTGTTAACATTATGTTACCGTTGTTTATAATAATTATTCAACTATTTATTTACATAAGTTACGCATCAACACGATGCTACCATTAGTCATTACAATACGTGTTATTTGACTACTATGACTGGATGTTTTATTTTTATGCATTTCCAGATTACATTTATTTATAAAAGTATTCCATCATGATGATGATTATGATCTAATGATTATGATATTATGATGTTGATTATTCTCACCTATATACTTTTGATTCATGTCCCATATTCCTCCTCTTAATGCGCTTTTAGAACACCCATGTCATTATTTTATATCTTTAGGTTGTTACTAGTACTAGGGAGAACATGATATTTTAGATATATAATTGATAATGACATATATAATTTGTTTTTGTTTGTTATGTTCAAGTGATGTATGATCCTAGATTTCTAAGGACACTAAAACATTGGATCATGGATTTGTGTAACTATTATGTTGTTTATAATAAAACTAATTAATAGTCATATAATAAAAATAATGTTAATTATAGTATTTTTTTCACTTGAAATACTCCATTGATAATAAATACCCATGTTTCTGAATGATGTAGCTGATTATGGGTCCCCAAGTAGCTAAAATACACATATTCAAATTCACATAGCTAAATTGAACCATGTAGTCATTATTCATATAGTTTATTTAGTCATGTATAAAAATATCATTGTAATTTTTCACTTTGATGAAATATATATTTTCAAATGATTGAAGTAGTTGATTGGATCCACAAATATTATTATTCATCAGATCCAAATCATGTTTTTGATTACTCAAAGTGGCCAATTCACACAGTCATTTCATCACTATAAATGATTTCTTATGTAGGTTATTTATCTATATAAAAAATTTCCATATATTTGATTCTATGAAATAAAAAAGTTATATATGTCATCCTATCACATAGATGGTTGTTAAATATGATAGCTTGGTGTGGCCAAATATCCACATAACCAAAGCCATCACTTAACTGATTCTTGTAAATTCCAAACAACGTAAATATTTTTTATATTATAGTAGATTTTAATTATATAATATTAAAACTATAAATAACAATTAAAAAATCATTAGAACCATATGAAGGTTCGTAGATATCATAAAAATATAAACTACAGGTGCTATGTTGGAAACATCAATTTACTAATAATCATCCACTATTTATGATTAAATCCCATTAAATATTAAACATGGAATTTTTATAGGCTTAGTAATTTTTCGAGAAAAATTCTATAATATATAAATTAAAAAAAAAATTGTCATTTTATCTCACCATTTATCTATCGCATCCCCCTTTTGTGACATTAAATTGAAAGGGTAAGGAGAGGAAAGACCACATTTAATCTAGCACCTTAATTTATGAATAGTTAAAATATTATTTGGAAATTAAATTTTAATATAGAATCACTAAAATTTAGTATGTAAAAAACTTAAATATGATGAAAATAATTATATAAAAACAATTTATATACACACAATTAAAGAAACAAATACAAAATTTATTAAACATGAACACTTTTACAAAATTACAAATATTCCAGCAAAAAAACATATACAATACATTAGTTTGATGAAATTGCTGTATGATTGGGTCTAAATTCAAATGTATATTTGTGTGGAGGTTTCATAAATGATGGATAGAGTGAATATATTTTCGAAGGGTAAAACACTAAAGGTAGGAAAAAACATCTATAATATACGGAAGAACTGTCTTCATCTAAAAAACCAGATCTATGTCTAGGACCTTGGGTATGAATTCTCATGAACATGTCAAGGTTATATATGGAAATGATGAACTCATATGTTCTAGAATTGATAAATTACATCTTCATGAAGAAATTAAAGGTTTATATTTTTTTCTAACAGTTTCATAAGTATCATGATATCTTGATTGCTCTGGCTACTTCAGAGAGGATAGCTAAACAATTGTGCCCAACTGCTTGCAATATTCCAAACATGATTCAAGAGGTTTTATTCTAATATATCATCTTCCACTAATAGAGTAAACTGTATCATCTAACATATAAATACTCTTGCTAACATTTATTTTTTATATGTTAAAAACAATTTTAAAAGACTCTTGTTGCATATTAGAATCCAAAGAGAAACCATTTTTTAGTAACCATTCAAATGATTTAATCTATTTTGTAGAAAATATCTGAAAATAACTAACCATGGTACCAGTTATTTGGTAATAGAGTTCTTATATATGAGGTATAGTATAGGGAAAATGACTAGTAACATATTTTAGAGTCAATTCATATCATAGAAGCTGAGTTGATGTTCCCATAGTAGTGTTAATGAAAATTTATCATTTGGATATGAGATTTGAAAATTTCATTTAAAATGGGGTAATTTAAAAAGTGTTAATGATAAAACTATCTTCCTCACCAGATTAAACTCCCAAAAAGTAATTATTTCATTTTTTCTTGAGTATCCCCCCATGTCTTCTATTGGATTTAATTACATGGAGCAGTATTCATCTTAAATGATCATGAGTACCCATTATGGGATGACTAATCCCCATAGTATTTCAAGAATCATATGTTCATATCTAGAAGAGATGGGGGATGAGTCTCAAGAAACAAAATTCAATAATAATTGTTCTTGAGATGGAGTTTATTTTTTTAATAGTTGTATATAACATTCACCTTTAGATTAATTCAAAGGATTACACCTACCATAATAGATTTTTTTTCATAAATTCAATTACCCGTTACCTTAAAAATAGATGCGTGCTAATCATTTAAAAAATTGTATGAAGATGGACTCAAACACTTTATAATGTTTTCTATAGAGCATACGTATGAACCTTCTCAAATCCTTTTTTTGTGTTTAATTTATGGTTAGTCAAGAAAAATTAAATGTTTGACCACTCCTACAGACAATTTCCTACTCACATGATGATGTTAACAATCCCATGGATGAACATTTTGTTGATGTTGGAATTACAAAATTAATAGTGGATCAACAATATGTTGACAAAAAAACCACAACAATTATGCATCATCACATTGTTGAAAAAAAAGTTATCATGGAAATATTAAAGGGTATAAAATTAGAGGTTGGTTGGAATTAATGGGGCTAACCTATTTACCCCACCAATTCGATGTTCATTATTTATGTTGGGGTCACAATGAAGATGAATTTGCCTATTGATATTGAATTTTGGCACCATGCCCCTCCTATAACAAAGGTATCCCTTTGTAATGATATAACAATAATTTTATGATATACATTCTCTATTTTAATTAAACATTATATGATGAAACATTTATTTCATATTCATTATTAATTATACTGTTCATCTATTTTAGAATATCTATATAAGATAATTTTTTAATGGCCCTTGTAAAGGCCTATAGAATTCTTCCAATTTATTATAAATAATTTCCATAATAGGCCTATTGCGGGGAAAGTAAATCCCCACCAACTAGTTAGTTATTCACAAATTGTAAAACATGAATCATAAAAATCATTCATCAGTTGTTTTAATGAGAAATAATTTTATGTTCATTTTAATCGATAATATATTATTTAACATTATGTGTTTTATCTAATTTGATTCGAAATAGTTAATTTATAAAATGTGAAATGGTTTTTGAAACTAATTAATGTTCATCAAAACCAATGTACCCATATCACAATGAATGGATGGGGTACGGTTCACTATTGAATTAATTGTTAGGTTCTTTAAATCAATAATATATGTTTTATGTGATATGAACTAACATATGTTCATTTTCTATATGTATATCAATGAATAAAAATATGAAGCCACTTATATACCCTGTCATGTGCTGTGGAAGGAGGCTCGTTTAATTAATGAGGGTAAACTAGTTGTTGAAAACACAAAAGATGTTTGGGAAACATGTGTAGGTATGACATAATAGTAATTTTTTATCCTTTATAATAGTATTCCATAAAAACATCTATTTATGTTCAATTTATTATTGTCTAGAAACATGAAATCATAGTGATCAAATTTGATGAAAGACTGTGTTCCATAGCTTTGAGCCGGTTGGAACAATATGGTAATATCAGAGGATAAGTTTTTGGAGTTTCTCCTCAGAAATATATCAGGAAGATTAAACCACATGAGGATACATATAATATAGTGAAAGGATTTCATACACAAATCGATTCTTCAAATGATATTATTGCTCATTCTAGTTTTCCAGACCAATGTATGAGGAATGATCAAAGAGAACTGGATGTGGAATAAAGATCCACACATGAACCAAATGACTGCACTACCATTGAGGTTAGTCATTCCCATCAACTGCATAAAATAACTATGTTAATCAACATTTTCCTAACACTTTCTCCAAAATGTGAATCAAATAATATCTCAAAACTATATATTACTAAAATTCTATAAGGTATAACTTTAGGTGATTTGTATGTATCTACACCCACACACTAGCTTATTGTGAGGGGTATGGTGTATAAAATTTTGGGAAACATTCTACTCAATAAAGACCGCCCAAAATATCAAATGTGATTTGGGATATCAGTAGCACATGAACCAATTAGTAAGTTACCTATTCCAATTGATGGATAGGATATTACAACGGTCAATGATGTTGTTGGAACTTTTATAGCATGGTCCCCTAAAATTATAAAGATACATTATGTATGTCTTTAACATTAATTTTCACATGAAAAACCAATAAATGTTTCTTAAAAATTTTTGATGTGAGGTATGAAATTATAGATGAATTAAGAGATATGGAAAAATATGGTCAGATACATTCAATATAGAGAATAAACCACGAAATCAAAATAACCTTATGGGAGTAGCTTTTCCCCACCAGTTCAATGTCAAAATTTATTATCTTTACAACATCATGAAAAGACAAAATTTAATGGTGAAAATATGTCTTTCATTTCATATGAAAATGAAATATATGGGTCTTTCATGACAGATATAATTTTTTTCAATTATATAAATGATATTCTCATGAATTAATGGATGAGAGCCTTAGCTTTGAATAAATACATATGGTACATTTTCATAATATGTCTATCTAGATAGTGATCTAATAAGTTTTTTAATTATAATAATAATTAATATTTTCTACAGGTGTTTACATTAATATTATATAAAGTTAATGTCTTATAAAGAATAATTTAGATTTTTAACACCTAAATCATTTCTATAGAAAAAAATAAATTTTATTTGAAAGAAATTGAGAAGAAAATATATGATCTACTAAATGTGTTTAAGAATAAAATAACAGATGAAATTATATTTTTGATTACCACAATGCATAAGTAAAAACTTACAATCTAATCACATAAATTTTTTTTTCATTAATTACTTTTTTTCTTTTTATACATCATAGGATGCGGATCGTAGTCAATCTGGATACTCAAAAAGTATTTTGGATCCAATGCATTGATATCAAATATAATGACCACACATGATTTTAATTATGAATTTTTAATAGAATTAAATAAGTTTTTTTGGTAATCATAAAATTATATATTTCATTCTATTTTTTAACAATAATATTTTTATTATAGTTAAATTTATAAATATAGGATAACTCATAGAAAGAAGTAAATTTTTGAACACTAAAATCATATATATTACTAAAAATGGTAATTGACGGTGGTATATATAGAAGTATTTTAACTCTCAAAATACATTTTAAAAAAAGTATTACTTTTGACAATTTTTTTTGTTTCCTAAGAATGATAATGGATACAATATAAGGATAATTTGTTTAAAAATTAATGAAAGACATCGTAAACCATGAAGAGACCAGCATACATGAAAATGTAATTTTAAAAAGTAATTATAAATTTATTGAAATTACATATCAATCATTTTTTATATATATTATCATTACTACCAACATTCCCAACAACCATCGTAATCAAAAGAACAAGTAAATTTGTTTATAGGTGATTAGTTAGCATACATGTTGTGATAATAATTTTTGATAACAAATTTTGGTTATTAACTGATATTTTTGTGATTAAGTATGGACTATGGCCAAAGAAATATATTTGGAGGGTGATTAATCAGTGTTAGAATTCTTATATGTTATTTTTGATTAGTTTCTCTAGGATATGTATAATGGAGGATGTCAATTTTTTAGAAGAATCGGAAAACAAATAATAATTTTTTTGTAAAAATGTGGAAGTGGAGGAAGAGGTGGAGTTAGAGATTGAGGTATACTTGGATTTGGAGGAGGAGGATGAGGTTGAGACCAAGGTGGAGGGGGAGACAAGGAGTTGGCTTGAAAATAATAAAATAATTTGGAAATAGTTAGAATAAGAATCATACCAAGGTGTTTCTTGAGTTTTTTAAGTGATAAGAACAATTTTCATTTATGATATGATCTATTTTTTATTTCATTCAGTTTTTCATTTAAAAAATGTTTTCCACAACCAATTTATGTGATTTTATATATGAATTTATGTTGAAGAATTTTTTTTCCAAAAAAAAACAAAACACACTTATTCATTAAAAATTATTATCTTATTCTATAATTTCTATTAGAATATTCCTAGTGTAATCAAATATTACTGAATTGTGAAAGATACCCTTCACTGAGAACAAAATTTAAAAAGGATTTTGATTCATCCCTATGAATTATCTACACTATAAAGAAAGGATTTTGTAGTTATTCCAATAGTCACATGAGAGTCATACAACACCAATACAACCATAAAAAATGTATATAATATATCTCAAATTTTAGATTAAATATGTTTGTCATCAATAACCAAATCCAATTGGTGTATGAGAGAAATATTATAGGAAAACCAGTACTGAGAGGCCATGGTCATTGGGGAGGGATTGTGTCAAAGGAAACAGGAAATCAAATTAAAAAAACACTATTATGAAGAAATACAAAAAAATAAAAATCCGACTTCAAATGACATCTTGAAGCACATAAAATACAGTTGATAAGCCAATTTAAAATTTTAATAGAATCTTTATCCAAAACCTCTATAAAATAAATAAATACAAAACATCATTTAGTGAATCATTAATTTTATTAAAATAAAAATATAGTGGATTCACTTTGATGAGTGGTGTAGTTATTTGGAAAATCTAATAATCAAATAAATTCATGAAACAGAATCCCAAATTCTTGTGAAATCTATAAAAGAAACATTCATTAGGCATGTGAAAATTCATTATATTTAATGATTCATATTCAGAAGCACAAAAATAAAAAAATCTTCATGGTGCTCAATAAAAAAATACATGATAATAGGGATATTCCAATTGTTATATACAAATAATTATGATGTTATGTTAATGTTCGCAATAACATAAAATATTGAAAATGATATAATAAGATATAGCACAATCCTAGAATACTTAATAGATATGCTTTATTTTAGTGTCATTTGGATGATATTTTGGTATATAATGATGTTTAATGACATCAAAAGGGTGTAAAAACATATAATAGAATCTAGACTCTTCTGAAAATACATAATAGGTCACAATGATGTTTTTTCCATTAGAGAAGTTAAATTGTTTATCATGGAGTTTGTATTCTCCATGATGGTGAAGGGGAAATATTGATTATATTTTATTCCTTAAAAACTCATATATAAATATTCATTTTAGTCAATAAATGATGTATAATTGTTTTTCACTAATGGATAAAGTTTTATAGGAATAAATTTTATTATCAACAAGGTTGATTCACTCATTTACTAAGATCATGAACTCAACATTGATGAGTAAATCATAATGATTTAATTTTTGTATTATTCACCAATAAATTCAAAATTTTGGGTTTTTAATCATCAATATTTTTTTATTAACTTGTGTGTTGAATGTGTTGTATGTTAAAAATGCATGGTGGAATCCAGAATACCTCAAATAAATATACATTGTGCTAATTATGACTCCTATTGTGTGGTTTCATTTTAAAACTGGCATTTTATTAATGAACGATTTCATATTTGTTTAATCTATTTCATAATATAATTACAAATATAAGAATTGTTTTATTATATAGTCGGTTTCATTTACTTGATATAGTGTGGTTTATTTATATTTGCTTGTTTTTGTGAGAAATTGGACTTCAAGGATACAAATAATATAACTTCAAGAAAATGGACAAAAATGTATAAAACCCTTTTAAAAAGGTGAATTCCAAATACGTATTTAGATAATTTTGATACTAATTTATCTACTATTTATAATTTAATTTTTGTTTAATTTTTATAGATTAATTATTTTTCACATATATTTTTAGATGTCATATTTTTTTCCTTCAATCATCGACAACAAGCCAGAAAAAAGAAAGCACAGTTCGATTAGATGATACATTTTATGAAACATTGGGTTTCTTCTTAAATGAAAATTGAATCTTTATTTGTTTTAAATCATAGTGTATATGGTTGAAACAAAAACTCACATCACACACTCATTCAGCTGCACCTCAATTTGTGGAATGGTCTCGCTGGTATGACTCAACTATATATTTTTAGTTTATAATATACATTTTAGTTCTCAACACACATCTCATACTCAAAAACAATAAAACACATTAATAAAGTTTGGGTAATTTATGAATATAATATAAAAATAATTTTTTGGTCTGTAGGAATCAACCACACCTCAATTTCATTAAATTATTTTGTTAGTATAATTCAAAGTGTTAGTTATTAGTTTGAAGTTGACATTTATGTTCAAAAAGTAGCAATAATTGAAAGTATAGAAAAAAAATATACTCGATTTATCTTAAATTTTTTGTAATAAACAATTACTAATTAATTTTTTATGTGTAGGAAGTATTCTCCTATAAAACTGACACACGATATGACCGAAAAGACTCCGAGTGCTTGTTTGTAGAATAAAATGAAATTAATGTAAAAAACTAAAGTGATGTACTAAAAACAATAAAATAAATTGTTTATTCTTTTTATACATTTTTAAAACATTCAATATGTCATTCTGGGCATTTTTGAATTAGAAACACATGAATCTTCTATGTGGTGTGATCGATAGGACTCCAAGATAATAATTTTATTAAATAGCGATTAATTTTAGTAAAATTATAATCACATAATAAAAACCTAGAAAAAATTATTATTATTATTATTATTCAGTAAAATGTTCCACGAGTCATTTTTGATGGGTAAGAATCATTCTCACCTCAATCGGATACATGTAGAGACCAACATGACTCAAAGTGTATCTTATCATTTTAAGATTAGAATTTTAGATAAAAAAGTTTCACTCACTAAAAACCAATAAAATAAATTGTGATTTCCTTGATAATTGAGTAAACAAATTATAAGTCATTTGTGATGTGTACAAATTAGTCTCATGTAAAATAGACACACAATGTGACTGGTGTTGCTCAAAGTGTCTATTTCTAATTTAAAATGGCATTTTAGTAAAAGTAAAAATTAACATAATAAAAACGATGAAAATTAATTTTAATTGTTTTCAAACCTTAGTAAAACGATCCATAAGTCATTTGATACATGTATGAATTAGTCAAGCCAAAATCTGTCACATGGGAACCGATATGACTTCATGTGTGTCTTCTTAATTAAAATTGACAATAAATTTATTTAAAAAGAAAAATAACATACATAAAACCCCTAAAATGCGTTCATATTATTTTTATACATTGTTATAATGATCAATAAGTAATTTTTGATTTGTAAGAATTATGCTGACCTTAATCTAACACATGATGTGCCTGGAAAGAATACAACTATCCATTATCTGTTTAAAATTTACATTTAAATTTAAAAAGTTTCACTCAATGATATAAATGTTAACACACTCATATTTTCATGATAATTTATGATAATGAATCATAATTCATTGTTGATTTGTAGGAATTAATATCATGTATATCTGACACATGATGTTGTTGGTAAGACTCAAAGTGCATGATTTGTGTTTAAAATTACATTTAATTATATAAACAAGTGACATATTTAATACAAAGAAAACACATTCATATTGTTTTCATAAATTAGAAAATGAATCCATTTTTCATTTGTATAATTAATTTTATTATTTTACATTGTTTTATTTATTTATTTTTTAATTCCATTATATATAATTTAATTTATTAATTGGTTAAACTTTTTTTATTATTATTTATTAAATTTTTGTTTTGGATATTTTGCAGGGGTTTCGGTGGCACTATCTTACGGTGCCATCGTTTCCATCATGGTGTCACTATGTCCCTATCATTCCTATCTCACAGCTTCCCACCATTCCAGTTGTTGTCTCACCTTTTAACAAACGGTGAGACCGTGAGACACAGTCACGGTGCCTCCTTCCTGCTTTGCCACCATTCCACCTCAAATCATTGTGGCACCATTTGAACTGGTTCCACCATCATGCACCCCCACTCACCCTCTGATTTATCCTCACCTCTTGGCTCATGCACACCACAACCACAAAAATCTGTGCAGCACAAAACAGCAAACCGCATATCACTTTTCAATTATCAACACAACAGATCAAAAGAATCACAGAATTTCTAGAACGAACCAGTTGCACAAATCAAAATCAGAACTCCAAAAACAATTCACCTAGAAATTACAAATATTAACCACCTCCCACTCTATGTCGAACCCTCCTCTCCCCTGTCCACTGGCCCGCCTCGACCATTACGGCCACACTAAAACCGCAGCCTCGAAGTCGCCGATGTGCGCTGATACCTAATTATTGATAGGTATAAAACAATATTTTATTTCAATTTATATAGAGATAAAATTTTGTATGTATTATGATAATTCATATTGAATGTTTAGTTGAGCCTTCATCATTAATCCCGTATTATTTACATCAAAAAAAGATCACTTCTACTCCTTTCCGGATTTTATTTCCCATGCATAGATCCTCAATTAATACAAGGTATACTCGATGAAGGATTTCCTATTGATTCACCATTTAATATAGGTATTGTATATTTTCTCATTTAACAAATGGACATTTACCAGACTAATGAAATGATATACATTCCATGTCATTATAATCTTATCTTATTTCCATGGGGATAATGAAATTTTCATATTTAACAAATTCTTCTATAACATTGTTAGAATTACAATCATATAACAATTTTCAAATATTTACCTCATTTGGAGATTCCATATTCATCATTTTCTTCCTCCTTTTACATTTTGACAAAAGGAAATTTTCATTTCCTTATGATGTCATTATGTAAAACCCTATACCAATGGTTTGGAACCATTGGCACGAGTCTCAAAATCAATGGTATAGACTATACCAACGATTTTGAGGGCCTTTGGTTGTTATGGCATATAAAGAGTCCAATACGGACAATTTTTTATAACGATTGCAATAGGTTACATTAAGAAACAATATCAATTGTTTCTTGAAACCATTTGTATAGGTAATGTAAAAAATAAAACCATCTAGATTTTAATCCCAACACCTCCTTTTTATAATCCAATGACCTAAAAACTATCCTAAAATCAATTTTCCGAACATAATTTCATATATATATACATAAGTATTTTATCTTTAGATTAATTTCATTTTATAAGACAAAATATTCCATTAAAAATATGGCCACCAATAAAAACGGTTTTGGAAACTGTTTCTTATAGGATCTTTGATATTTTGAGTTATACTAATAGTTTTGAAGAAATCATTGGAATAGTGTAGACCTATACCAATGGTTCTAGGAAAAAACATTAGTATAGGTTCGTATAAGTGACCTATACCAATGGTTTTGGCCAAAACCACTATTATAGTTTCTTATTATTGACTTATACCAATGGTTTGGGATAAAATATTGCAATAGGGTCTCTCCATGGAACCTATACAAACAATTTCTCTAAAAAAATTGTTATAGGGTTTCTATATGGAATATATGCCAATGGTTTTTTCCAAACTAGTTGTATAGGTCCATTTGTATATCTCATATTTTTAGTATTGTGTCAAAACCTATTTAATCATTAATTTTACTAATTTCCCATAAATAACATTAAAAGTTTTACATATCGAAAATGAATTTGAATAAAATGTTCTCATATTATAAACCTCATCTGGTAATGATTTTATTATGATAATTTTTATCACTGAATTTTAAAATATTTTATCATTCTTAGTCAAATCAGCATTGTGAAGAATGAATTCCATAACCTCTTTACAACAATATTATAGGAACATATTCATCTCCTTCATCCATTAATAAAATTTTATCCATAGAAAACTAAAGGCCTCAACTATGAATCCATGAATGTGAAATAAATTGAAACATTTATATTAAGTTGAAAAATTATCACCAAACCTTCTATCACAAAAAATATTTGTTGTATCCTAGGACACCATGAGGGTGTTAATCAAGGTGATGGAAAATTTAAATATTTCTCATTACTTTATTTTAATTTATTTAGGAACTTATTCCCACATTAGATAGAACTATGTTCAACTTGTTACTCTCAATAAAGAAATAACCAAAAAAAACATAAATATTCTATAAAGTAATAAAAATAACTAAAAAACATATTTTTCTCGGTTCACCATAAAGGGCTAGTCCATGTTGCATACACTGATAATGTGTCGGTCATACCAAAATCCATGATACTGCACTAGTTTAGTTGAATATTATTTTTCCATCCACATTAACTCCATGTCGTTATCACATATATTTTAATAATTTTTTATTGGTCACTACTCACCCAATGTTCACTACCCATTATTCACTCTAATAAATCTCTTATTTGAGTGGTATGCCATAGTTTATAAATTTATTTGTTTATTAAGTAGATATTGGATTTCATGGAATATATCTATATCCATTGTGTCTCTTCTTATAACAAGGATCATGATTCGAGGATCTATTTTTATTCCTCCCATTTCTCTCTTATCCTCTAAAACTGAATAATATCAACTCTGAAATATTATGGTTAATTTACTGTCTTTACTAAAATCAATATCAAAAAACATCTCCCAATATGTGAGAATAATTTCACACTGATATTATAATTTCAATTTACCCAATTCAATTACCAGATGAGACACTTGGGTGTTTATTTTAATGTTGATTATTCATCCTCTAAAACATATTTTATCATGATGAACTAATATACAATGTGATCTTTAAAATACCCAAAGAGGATATACATGTCAAAATATCATCAAGAATCTACCTTATGATAAGTAAAATAAAAAAAATTATAGTTCACCAGATACTCAACATTACTATTAATCACTATACTTAATGGTCCACATCTCGACTTTATAGAGGTCCATATTGTATTGATTCTAATCATTGTGTAGTTCCCATTATAGACCACGTAATATTTTTTATGAAGTATCCTTGTAGAACTGACCTCAAGAAATATTTATTTTGGAATCGACCATATTGAGATGACTTTATATTCCAGATATCTCAGAACATACATCACAAACAAATTCATCGAATTATCCAATGTGAGATTATTTTTTGAAGACTACCACCATATACTGTATTTGGGATCAAAATTTTTGGAATTTCACCTATGTAATATCTCTATGGAACCTAGTTTTTGTATGGATATTTTCTTTATCAATATTATGATATTTATTATATTCTCCTCAAAATATGACCACAAACTCAAATAGTTCCCATGTAATCCACTTCTTGACTCTATACCTAAATTCGTGGTCGAGTAATCCCCATTCTAGAATATAATTCCCTCCACTCCCAATGATGGACTTGTACAGCCTTTAGAATCATTCCATAATAGTACCACAACACCATAAAGATAATATTTATTGTGTACCAAAAAGTATCACCTTATAACTATGTTGTTGATCAGAATTTCATGTACATTCCTATGCTGGATGTTTTCATTACAACATGAATCACCTACCCAAATTTTTATGTTTCTTTCCTATAATACTATTAGTTTCCCTACATTTTAACCATTATCTCTATGGTGTGGGATAGATATATAAATTCATGAGATATGTAAAAAAATTCTATAAAATAGATCTTTCACATTAACACATTGTATAAAAAGTGGACGATTTTTATCTCAAAAATTGAAAATATCAAAATTTTCAATTTGTCATGAAAAACTCCCAAATGAAATTTGGTTTTTTCAATGTGATTTATTTTTCATCAAAATTTTACAGTTACCAATCATCTGGAAATCAAAATATGAAATATCAAAAATTCTGAATATTTATCCAACTCCACCTTTTGAACAAAAAAAATTCATTTAAAATGTTGGACATCAAATGATATTGCTCTACAAACGACTCTACTATGAATTCTCTTTATACTATTAACCATGTCCTTGATATATGTAGATATCAAGGATTATCATTACATTTTATTCAACTATCCTTAAATTTGAACATATTATTCATATTCCCCTGACACTCCTTTACATTATTTGTTATTTAATTCTTGAACATACATTAAAAACATTTACAAAAAAATAAAATGAAAAACTATATTTTTCAACATATTAGAAAGGCTTATGAAGAATATAAATGTAGCTATGGAGGAAAAATTGATCTTTTTTAAATCCATCTACCTAATTTTCAGGGAAGATATATTTCTAAATCCCTATATCAAAATGATCTCATATAAAAATAAAAAATTCAAGTTTGATATGTTGATACATTGTTAATAATTGTATCGTGGACCATGGTTCTATAGTTCTTCCAATTAATTAATTTGTAACTATTAAAATATCCATTATCAGTCAAGTTCTTTGTAGGGTTCCCTATAACTTAGCCCATCTTCATCTAGTAGACCAGGCTTCCCTAATCTAACAACATGAATAACCAACACAAAAAATCAAATTAATTCAACTAATTTCATGGAAAATAGTTTATATTTGAAATTAATTAACAAAATATATTGGTGGGATAATAGATGTAGATATACTAAAGAGGGGTTGAATTGATTTCTTGAGAAATTATTATCTTTAAAAAACCCACTTTTATGGAATGATAGATTATGATCTTTTCTTATCAAAATAAAGAAGTGTAAAAATTGGGAAAATACTAAACATATAAGATTTGTAGTGGTTTAGGGATCATTTATATCCCAGTATTCTCTACCAAAAATCAACTCCTAAAGCTCGATAATTTCACTAGTACTTGGCATCTCTCTTGGAATTGACCTACTGAGCGAAAGGAACAACCACATGGTACAAATCCAAAATCATTAGATGGGATCCTATAAGTATTTACAGAATTAATATCCTTAAAAACTAAGTACAAGGAGTGATCACTTCTGGAAATGAGATTGAAAAATGAATGTTTGAAAAACTATGAATATTCTAGAATGAATCAAATATAAGAATATAATTGTTCCCAAAAAGATATAACTATAATGATATATATAACAATGAGAGTCTTCAAAACAAAGTTAAACAGACCTTCATAGTACAACTATAGAACAATTTGATCTTATTTTTATACTAAGCATAGAGAAGTATAAGAGAATGCATAGAGAGATTTTGATTGATCTGTCATCCTTTCTTATTTGAATACTATTTTATACCTAGTCACAATCTATTAGTAATAACTACATTCAAAATGAAATGCCTTTGGGGTGAAAAATTATATCTACTTTTCTGAAAATTACCTTATAAAAAATAACCAAGTAATATAATAATATATTTATTTATTTTTTCTCAGTATGTGCAAACTTTTTGGAAATGGATTTTTCCATAAAGAGGTAGTCTATTCTTTAATATAATGAAATCATTATTAGTAAAAAATGAGTTTATAAATTTAATTTTTTAAAAATAAATGAGTATCATATTATATTATACAACATAATATAAAAAACACATTGATAAAACAAAATTACTTTGTTTTTAAAGTTTAATTGTTATATTATTATGAAATTAATCCCATTAAAATTAAAAATATTGCAAGGGGACAAAAAAATATAAAATTGGAAAATTACAATCTAAAAATATATATTTCCCCAATTTAATAGAATCGAATCTTCTATGAGCATCATAATAGAAATGAAACAAATTATATTCAAATCAATCAAAATTTTAGAATATGGAAATACAGAACCTCGGGATAAATTGATGTGAATAAATTAAGTAATATTTATTGGAGGTAATTTGAACCTTAGAATATTAATGTGACCATTACAATAGAAACCTGACCGTTGGGATTAGAACCAAACATTTAGGAATAGAAACATAACCATTTGAATAGTAATTTGACCACCAAATAATAAAATGTAACATAAATAATATTCACTAGGAATAATTATGTTATTATAAATATTTAAGTTCCATAAAATAAATATCAAGATTAAAAACTCAAAGAAAATATAAACTCATTTTTAATAAACTATTTATTTCATAATAAAAATATTATTTTTATGTTAAAAATTAATTGTATCCTATTATATAAAATGAATTTAATAAAATGAATTTAATTTTTGATATCATCAATATGAAATTTTCCAGCGGTTTTTTCTGTTAATTTTCTAAAATACTTCAATTTTCTGGTCAATAGTCAAAATATTATTTTTCAATACTGGTATATCTTAAGTTAAATTATTCAAGACGTAATAATGAAATAATATTTTATTTAAATTTAGGTTAAAAACATATTTAATTTAATAAATTATATATTAAAATATAATAATCATGTTTCCAAACCTATAAACCACTTTCCAAAGTCTAAAGTCAAATGTATTCCAAAAAAAATCATTTTCAAACTATACTTTTTAATAATCAAGTGAATTTTAATTATCAAAGGGTATAAAGTCCAAGATCCATTAGTTATTTTATAAATGATTAATTATTTCAAAAATATAACTATTATATGTTTTATCTTTGTTATACTATTTTATTCAATATTTTATTCTAAAAATTCCCCTCCCCTAAAGTATAAAGTACCTCTTTCCAACCAACTATAAAATCATTCCTTCCACACATTAAAAAGACTTTTATCTACCAAAATAAACTATTTTAAGTATCTTATAATCATTAGATACATTCTATATTAATAAAACACCAGTCATCATGTGTTTTTTATGTCTTAAAATGGAAGCAATTCCATGAAGATGGTTTGTTTTCGTCAACTCTTCTTTGTATTTTCATATTCTCTTCCACTCTTTCTCTATAAATTGCACAAAAAATTCATAGATTAGTTAGATATTATGTTGAAATTCGAATAAAATATTAAAATTAAATAAAAATTATGATTTTGAAATATTTGTACTGTGTACCTCTCTTTCTCCTTTGGACAACATTCTTGATAATTATCAGTTAACCACCCATAAGGAGGACTCCAATTTATTTTATATAAAAACCCATATATATTGTTATAAAAAAATATTTATAATATATAAATTTATAAATAAATTTATATTAATATTATATAATTAAAATTACTTATATGATAATTAACTAGAACGAAAATGAAAAATTGAAGCAATATATTGTTTTTTAATGAAAACATGACATCAAAATAATTAAATTCAACAATAAAATTAATAAATATAATCAAATGATTAAAACTGATAATTTATAAACTAAATTAAAATAATTCACTTATCGTTCAATGGTTTAATAAACCTATGTTTATTACTCAAAAGTTAGAAAAACAATGAAATACAGTTGCATTTACGGAAAGGGGACTCTCAAACCCAACATATATTTTTGGGTTGTCCATATTTTAATTACATATTTGGTGTAAATATTTATATTATTTAACATAATTATAATTTCACTTTTCTTCCATTTTTATTTCTAGGATATACATGTTCTCACCTTGATTTTAATGTCAAATACGAAGATATTATAATAGATTTTCCTTCTAAAAAACATCTTTGACTCCTCTTGAGTTATTTCTTCATGGATCAAGAATGATGAGGCTTATTTCAAATATCATTTCCCATATAATTTTGGAACACATATTTGTATTCATGAAAGTAAGATTTATTAAATCCTTATGCTGTAAATTCTTTTCCATGGGTTTTTCGTGACTATGATTGTTATACTTTCTTTGTAGCATTCGTGATTGAGTGAATATTATAATGTAAAGGGTGGGCCAAGAATTATATGTCCCACAAATGTATTGGATTATTGTAGGAATATTATAGGATTATGAGTATAATGTGTTAACATTATGTTACCATTGTTTATAATAATTATTCAACTATTTATTTACATAAGTGACGCATCAACACGATGCTAGAATTAGTCATTACTATATGTGTTATTTGACTACTATGACTGGATGTTTTATTTTTATGCATTTCCAGATTCCATTTTTTTATAAAATTATTCCATCATGATGATGATTATGATCTAATGATTATGATATTATGATGTTGATTATTCTCACATATATACTTTTGATTCATGTCCCATATTCCTCCTCTTAATGCTCTTTTAGAACACCCACATCATTGATTTATATCTTTAGGTTGTTACTAGTACTAGGGAGAACATGATATTTTAGATATATAATTGATAATAATATATATAATTTGTTTTAGTTTGTTATGTTCAAGTGATGTATGATCCTAGTTTTCTAAGGACACTAAAACATTGGATCATGGATTTGTGTAACTATTATGTTTTTTATCATAAAAAAAATTAATAGTCATATAAGAAAAATAATGTTCATTATAGTATTTTTTTCACTTGAAATACTCCATTGATAATAAATACCCATGTTTCTGAATGATGTAGCTGATTATGGGTCCCTAGGTAGCTAAAATACACATATTCAAATTCACATAGCTAAATTGAACCATGCAGTCATTATTTTAATAGTTTATTTAGTCATGTATAAAAATATCATTGGAATTTTTCACGTAGATGAAATATATATTTTTAAATGATTGAAGTAGTTGATTGGATCCAAAAATATTAATATTCAGTAGATCCAAATCATGTTTTTGATTACTCAAAGTGGCCAATTCACACAGTCATTTCATCAATATAGATGACTTCTTATGTAGTTTATTTATCTATATAAAAAATTTACATATTTTTGATTCTATGAAATAACCAAGTTATATATGTCATTCTATCATAGAAATTGTTGTTAAATATGATAGCTTGGTGTGGCCAAATATCCACATAACCAAAGCCATCACTTAACTGATTCTTGTAAATTCTAAACAAGATAAATATTTTTTTATATTATAGTAGATTTTAATTATATAATATTAAAACTATAAATAACAATTAAAAAATCATTAGAACCATATGATGGTTTGTAGATATCATAAAAATATAAACTGCATGTGCTATGTTGGAAACATCAATTGACTAATAATCATCTACTTTTTATGGTTAAATCCCATTAAATATTAATCATGGAATTTTTATAGGCTTAATAATTTTTCGAGAAAAATTATATAATATATAAATTATATAAAAAATTATCGTTTTATCTCACCATTTATCTATCTCATCCCCATTTTGTGACATTAAAATGAAAGGATAAGGAGAGGAAAGACCACATTTAATCTAGCACCTTAATTTATGAATAGTTAAAATATTATTTTGAAATTTATTTTTAATATAGAATCACTAAAATTTAGTATGTAAAACATTAAATATGATGAAAATCATTATATAAAAACAATTTACATACACACAATTAAAGAAACAAAAAAGAAATTTATTAAACATGAAGACTTTTAGAAAATTACAAATATTCCAGCAAAAAAACATATACAACACATTAGTTTGAGGAAATTGTTGTATGATTGGGTCTAAATTCAAATGGATCTTTGTGTGGAGGTTTCATAAATGATGGAGAGAGTGAATATATTGTCGAAGGGTCAAACACTAAAGGTAGGAAAAAACTTCTATAATATACTGAAGAACTGTCTTCATCTAAAAAAGCATATCTATGTCTTGGACCTTGGGTATGAATTATCATGAACATGTCAAGGTTCTATGTGGAAATGATGAACTCATATGTTCTAGAATTGATAAATTACATCTTCATGAAGAAATTAATGGTTTTTATTTTGTTCTAGCAGTTTCATAAGTATCATGATATCTTGCTTGATCTGGCTACTTCAGAGAGGATAGCTAAACAATTGTGCCTAACTTCTTGCAATATTCCATACATGATTCAAGAGGTTTTATTCTAATACAGAATCTTCCAGTAATAGAGTAAACTGTATCATCTAACATATAAATACTCTTGCTAACATTTATTTTTTAGATGTTAAAAACTATTTTAAAAGACTCTTGTTGCATATTAGAATCCAAAGAGAAACCATTTTTTAAGAACCATTCAAATGATTTAATCTATTCTGTAGAAAATATCTGAAAATAACTAACCATGGTACCAGTTATTTGGTAATAGAGTTCTTATATATGTGGTATAGTAAAGGGAAAAGGACTAGTAACATATTTTAGAGTCGATTCATATCATCGAAGCTGAGTTGATGTTCCCATAGTAGTGTTAATTAACATTTATCATTTGGATATGAGATTTGAAAATTTAATTTAAAATGGGGTAATTTAAAAAGTTTTAATGATAAAACTATCTTCCTCACCAGCTTCAACTCCCAAAAAGTAATTATTTCATTTTTTTTCTTGAGTATCCCCCCATGTCTTCTATTGGATTCAATTACATGGAGCAGAATTCATCTTAAATGATCATGAGTACCCATTATGGGATGACTAATCCCCATAGTATTTCAAGAATCATATGTTCATGTCTAGAAGAGATGGGGGATGAGTCTCAAGAAACAATATTCAATAATAATTGTTCTGGAGATGGAGTTTATTTTTTAGTAGTGGTATATAACATTCACCTTTATATTAATTCAAAGGATTACACCTACCATAATAGATTTTTTTCATAAATTCAATTACATGTTACCTTCAAAATAGATGTGTGCTAATCATTTAAAAAATAGTATGAAGATGGATTCAAACACTTTATAATGATTTCTATAGAGCATATGTATGAACCTTCTCAAATCCTTTTTTCGTGTTTAATTTATGGTTATTCAAGAAAAATTAAATGTTTGACCACTCCTACAGACAATTTCTTCCTGACATGATGATGTTACCAATCCCAGGGATGAACATTTTTTTGATGTTGGAATTACAAAATTAATAGTGGATCAACAATATGTTGACGAAAAAACCACAACAATGATGCATCATCCCATTGTTGAAAAAAGTTATCATGGAAATATTAAAGGGTATAAAATTAGAGGTTGGTTGGAATTAATGGGGCTAACCTATTTACCCCACCAAGTCAATGTTCATTATTTATGTTGGGGTTACAATGAAGATGAATGTGCCTATTGATATTGAATTTTGGGACCATACCCCTCCTGTAACAAAGGTATCCCTTTGGAATGCTATAACATTAATTTTATGATATACATTCTCTATTTCAATTAAACATTATATGATGAGAAATTTATTTCATATTAATTATTCATTATATTGTTCATCTATTTTAGAATATCTATATAAGAAAATTTTTTAATGGCCATTGTAAAGGCCTATAGAATTCTTCCAATTTATTATAAATAATTTCCATATTAGGCCTATTGCAGGGAAAGTAAATCACCACCAACTAGTTTGTTATTCACAAATTGTAAAACATGAAACATAAAAATCATTCATCAGTTTTTTTTATGAGAAATAATTTTACATTCATTTTACTCGATAATATATTATTTAACATTATGTGTTTTATCTAATTTGATTCGAAATAGTTAATTTATAAAATGTAAAATCGTTTTTGAAAATAATTAATGTTCATCAAAACCAAAGTACCCATATCACAATGAATGGATGGGGTACGGTTCACTATAGAATTAATTTTTAGGTTCTTTAAATCAATAATATATGTTTTATGTGATATGAACTAACATATGTTCATTTTCTATATGTATATCAATGAATAAAAATATGAAGCCACTTTGATACCGTGTCATGTGTTGTGGAAGGAGGATTGGGTAATTAATGAGGGTAAACTAGTTGCTGAAAACACAAAAGATGTTTGGGAAACATGTGTAGGTATGACATAATAGTAATTTTTTATCCTTTATAATAGTATTCCTTAAAAACATCTATTTATGTTCAATTTATTATTGTCTAGAAACATGAAATCATAGTGATCAAATTTGATGAAAAACTATGATCCATAGCTTTGAGCCGGTTGGAACAATATGGTAATATCAGAGGATTAGGTTTTCGAGTTTCTCCTCAGAAATATATCAGGAAGATTAAACCACATGAGGATACATATAATATAGTGAAATGATTTCATACACAAATCGATTCTTCAAATGATATTATTACTCATTCTAGTTTTCCAGACCAATTTATGAGGAAAGATCAAAGAGAACTGGATGTGGAATAAAGATCCACACATGAACCAAATGACCGCACTACCATTGAGGTTAGTCATTCCCATCAATTGCATAAAATAACTAAGTTAATCAATATTTTCCTAACACTTTCTCCAAAATGTGAATCAAATAATATCTCAAAACTATATATTACTAAAATTCTATAAGGTATAACTTTAGGTGATTTGTATGTATCAACACCCACACACTGGCTTATTATGAGGGGTATGGTGTATAATATTTTGGGAAACATTCTACTCCATAAAGACCGCCCAAAATATAAAATGTGATTTGGGATATTAGTAGCACATGAACCAATTTTTAAGTTACCTGTTCCAATTGATGGATATGATATTACAACGGTCAATGATGTTGTTGGACCTTTTATAGCATGGTCCCCTAAAATTATAAAGCTACATTTTTTTTGTATTTAACATAAATTTTCAGATGAAAATCCAATAAATGTTTCTTAAAAATGTTTGATGTGAGCTATGAAATTATAGATGAATTAAGATATATAGAAAAATATGGTCAGATACATGCAATATAGAGAATAAACCACGAAATCAAAATGACCTTCTGGGAGTACCTTTTCCCCACCAGTTCAATGTCAAAATTTATTATCTTTACAACATCATGAAAAGAAAAATTTAATGGTGAAAATATGTCTTACATTTAATATGAAAATGAAATATATGGGTCTTTCTTGACAGATATAATTTTTTTCAATTATATAAATGGTATTCTCATGAATTAATGGATGAGAGCCTTAGCTTTGAATAAATACATATGGTACATTTTCATAATATGTCTATCTAGATAATGATCTAATAAGTTTTTTAATTATAATAATAATTAATATTTTCAACAGGTGTTTACATTAATATTATATAAAGGGTATGTCTTGTAAAGAATAATTTAGATTTTTTAACACCTAAATCATTTATATAGAAAAGAATAAATTATATTTGAAAGAAATTGAGAAGAAAATAGATGATCTACTAAATGTGTTTAAGAATAAAATAACAGATGACATAATATTTTTGACTAGCACAATGCATAAGTAAAAACTTACAATCTAATCACATAAAATATGTTTTTCATTAATTACTTTTTTTCTTTTTATACATCACAGGATGCGGATCGTAGTCAATCTAGATACTCAAAAAATATTTTGGATCCAATGCATCGATATCTAATATAATGACCACACATGATTTGAATTAGAAATTTTTAATAGAATTAAATATGTTTTTTTGGTAATCATAAAATTATATATTTCATTCTATGTTTTAACAATAATATTTTTATTATAGTTTAATTGATAAATATAGGATAACTCATAGAAAGAAGTAAATTTTTGAAAACTAAAATCCTATATATTACTAAAAATAGAAATTGACGGTGGTATATTTAGAAGGATTTTAAATCTCAAAATATATTTTAAAAAAAATTACTTTTGACAATTTTTTTTGTTTCCTAAGAATGATAATGGATAAAATATTAGGATAATTTGTTTAAAAGTTAATGAAAGAGATCGTAAACCATGAAGAGACCAGCATACATGAAAATGTAATTTTAAAAGGTAATTATAAATTTATTGAAATTACATATCAATCATTTTTTATATATATTATCATTACTACCAACATTCCTAACAACCAAGATAATCAAAAGAACAAGACAATTTATTTATAGATGATTAGTTAGCATACATGTTGTGATAATAATTTTTGATAACAAATTTTGGTTATTAACTGATATTTTTGTGATTAAGTATGGTCTATGGCCAAGGAAATATATTTGGAGGGTGATTAATCTGTGTTATAATTCTTATATGTTATTTTTGATTAGTTTCTCTAGGATATGTATAATGGAGGATATCAATTTTTTAGAAGAACCGGAAAATAAATAATAATTTCTTTGTAAAAATGTGGAACTGGAGGAAGAGGTGGAGTTAGAGATTGAGGTATATTTGGATTTGGAGGAGGAGGATGAGGTTGAGACCGAGGTGGAGGGGGAGACAAAGAGTTGGCTTGAAAATAATAAAATAATTTTTAAATAGTTAAAATAAGAATCATACCAAGGTTTTGTATGAGTTTTTTAAGTGATTAGAACAATTTTAATTTATGATATGATATATTTTTTATTTCATTCAGTTTTTCATTTAAAAATTGTTTTCCATAACCAATTTATGTGATTTTATATATGAATTTAAGTTGAAGAATTTTTTTTCCAAACAAAAAAAACAAAACACACTTATTCTTTAAAACTTATTATCACATGCTATAATTTCTATTAGAATATTCCAAGTGTAATCAAATATTACTGAATTGTGAAAGATAACCTTCAATGAAAAAAAAATTAAAAAAGGATTTTGTTTCATCCCTATGACTTCTCTACACTATAAAGAAGGGATTTTGTAGTTATTCCAATATTCACATGAGAGTCATACAACACCAATACGACCATAAAAAATGTATATAATATATCTCAAATTTTAGAATAAACATGTTTGTAATCAACAACCAAATCCAATTGGTGTATGAGAGAAATATTATAGGAAAACTAGTACTGAGAGCTCATGGTCATTGGGGAGGGATTGTGTCAAAGGAAACGGGAAATCAAATTAAAAAAACACTATTATGAAGAAATACAAAAAAAATAAAAATCCAACTTCAAATGACATCTTGATGCACATAAAATATAGTTGATAACCCAATTTAAAATTTTAATTGAATCTTTACCCAAAACCTCTATAAAATAAATAAATACAAAACATCATTTAGTGAATCATTAATTTTCTTAAAATAAAAATATAGTGGATTCACTTTGATGAGTGGTGTAGTTATTTGGACAATCTAATAATCAAATAAAATCTTGAAAAAAAATTCCCAAATTCTTGTGAAATCTATAAAATAAACATTCATTAGGCAAGTGCAGATTCATTATATTTAATGATTCATATAAAGAAGCACAAAAATAAAAAAATATTCATCGTGATCAATAAAAAAATACATGATAATAGGGATATTCCAATTTTTATATACAAATAATTATGATGTTATGTTAATGTTTGTAATAACATAAAATATTGAAAATTATATGATAATATATAGCACAATCCTAGAATACTTAATAGATCTGCTTTATTTTAGTCTCATTTGGATGATATTTAGGTATATAATGATGTTTAATGACATAAAAAGGGTGTAAAAAATATATAATAGAATCTAGACTCTTCTGAAAATACATAATAGGTCACAATGATGTTTTTTCCATTAGAGAAGTTAAATTGTTTATCATGGAGTTTTTATTCTCCATGATGGTGAAAAGGAAATATAGATTATATTTTATTCCTTAAAAACTCATATATAAATATTTATTTTAGTCAATAAATGAAGTATAACAGTTTTTCACTAATGACCAAAGTTTTATAGGAATAAATTTTATTATCAACAAGGTTGATTCACTCATTTACTATGATCATGAACTCAACATGGATGAGTAAATCATAATGATTTAATTTTTGTATTATTCTCCAATAAATTCAAAATTTTGTGGTTTTAATCATCAATATTTTTTTATTAACTCGTGTGTTGAATGCATTGTATGTTAAAAATACATGGTGGAATCAAGAATACCTCAAATAAATATACATTGTACTCATTATGACTCATATTGTGTGGTTTCATTTTAAAACTGGCATTTTATTAATGAATGATTTCCTATTTGTTTTATTTATTTCATAATATAATTACAAATATAAGAATTTTTTTTATATAGTTGGTTTCATTTACTTGATATAGTGTGGTTTATTTATATTTGATTGTTTTTGTGAGAAATTGGACTTCAAGGATACAAATAAGATAACTTTAATAAAATGGACAAAAATGTATAAAACCCTCTTAAAAAGGTGAATTCCAAATACATATTTAGATAATTTTGATAGTAATTTATCTACTATTTATAATTTAATTTTTGTTTAATTTTTATAGATTAATTATTTTTCACATATAGTTTTAGATGTCATATTTTTTTCCTTCAATCATCGACAACAAGACAGAAAAAAGAAAGCATAGTTCTATTAGATGATACATTTTATGAAACATTGGGTTTCTTCTTAAATGAAAATGGAATCATTATTTGGATTAAATCATAGTGTATATGGTTGAAAAAAAAACTCACATCACACACTCATTCAGCTGCACCTCAATTTGTGGAATAGTCTCGCTGGTATGACTCAACTATATATTTTTAGTTTATAATATACATTTTAGTTCTCAACACACATCTCATACTCAAAACCAATAAAACACATTAATAAAGTTAGGGTAATTTAGGAATATAATATAAAAATAATTTTTTGGTCTGTAGGAATGAACCACACCTCAATTTCATTAAATTATTTTGTTAGTATAATTCAAAGTGTTAGTTATTAGTTTGAAGTTGACATTTATGTTCAAAAAGTAGCAATAATTGAAAGTATAGAAAAACATATACTCGATTTATCTTAAAATTTTTGTAATAAACAATTACTAATTCATTTTTTATGTGTAGGAAGTATTATCCCATAAAACTAACAAACGATATGACCGAAAAGTCTCAGAGTGCTTGTTTCTAGAATAAAATGAAATTAATGTAAAAAACTAAAGTGATGTACTAAAAACAATAAAATAAATTTTTTATTCTTTTTATACATTTTTAAAATATTCAATATGTCATTCTGGGCATTTTTGAATTAGAAACACATCAATCCTCTATGTGGTGTGATCAATAGGACTCCAAGATCATCATTTTATTAAATAGAGATTAATATTAGTAAAATTATAATCACATAATAAAAAACTAGAAAAAAATTATTATTATTATTATTATTATTCAGTAAAATGATCCATGAGTCATTTCTGATGGGTATGAATCATTCTCACCTCAATCGGATACATGCAGAGACCAAAACAACTCAAAGTGTATCTTATCATTTTAAGATTAGAATTTTAGATCAAAAAGTTTCACTCACTAAAAACCAATAAAATGAACTGGGATTTCCTTGATAATTGAGTAAACAAAATATAAGTCATTTGTGATGTGTACAAATTAGTCTCATGTAAAATAGACACACAATGTGACTGGTGTTACTCAAAGTGTCTGTTTCCAATTTAAAATGGTGTTTTAGTAAAAGTCATAATTAACATAATAAAAATGATGAAAATTAATTTTAATTGTTTTAAAACCTTAGTAAAATGATCCATAAGTCATTTGATACATGTATGAATTGGTCAAGCCAAAATCTGTCACATGGGTACCGATATGACTCCATGTGTGTCTTCTTAATTAAAATCGACAATAAATTTATTTAAAATGAAAAATAACATACATAAAACCCCTAAAATGCGTTCATATTATTTTTATACATTGTTATAATGATCAATAAGTAATTTTTGATTTGTAATAATTAGGGTGACCTTAATCTGACACATGATGTGCCTGGAAAGAATACAACTATCCATTATCTGTTTAAAATTTACATTTAAATTTAAAAAGTTTCACTCAATGATATAAATGTTAACACACTCATATTTTCTTGATAATTTATGATAATGAATTATAATTCATTTTTGATTTGTAGGAATTAATATCATGTATATCTGAGACATGATGTTGCTGGTAAGACTCAAAGTGCTTGATTTGTGTTTAAAATTACATTTAATTATATAAACACGTGACATATTTAATACAAAGAAAACACATTCATATTGTTTTAATAGATTATAAAATGGATCCATTTTTCATTTGGGAAGTTTAGTAATTAGACACACCTCAATTTTGTGCACGACATGACCAGTATGGCTCAATGTGCATCTTTATATTTAAAATGGATATTAAATTTAGTGAAATTGAAAACTAAAAATCTCAAAATAGTATATCAGATATTCATTATTTTTATTGTTTATGATTATTATCCCTAATTCATTTTTTGATGTGTAGGGTTTATTCTTACTTCAATTAGATATACGATGTGCCTGACATGACTCAACGTTTCTCTTATAAGCTTAAAATTAATATTTAAGTTCAAAAAGTTTCACTCATTGAAAATTGAGAAGACATGCTAAAACTGTGTTGATAATTTAGTAAAACTATTCATAATTAATTTTTTATGTTCATAAATTAGTCTCATATCATATTGACACATGATGTAACCGATATTAATCAAAGTAAATGTATTTAGTTTAAAATTTAATTTTAGTAAAAATAAATGCGACCTAGTAAAATCCAAGAAAACACATTAGGATTTTCTGGATACATTTGAAAAACTACCCATAATTCATTTTGGACATGTAAAATTCATCTTCATTTCAGTTTGATGAATTTTGTGTCCTATATGACTCAATGTGTGTCTTTTTATTTAAAATTGACATAAGTTTTATTAACAAAGTCAATTGACATACTGAAAACCAAGAAAACACATTCATATTTTTTTTTGAAAAATTAGGAAAATTATCCATATGTGATTTTTATGTTTATAAATCATCATATATTCAATCTAATACATTTTTTGTCTGACATGACTCAAATTTTCCATTATCAGTTTAAAATTGGAATTTATGTTCCAAAAGTGTCACTCACTGAAAAATGAGAAAAAAGTCTAATATTGTCTTTTTTAATCTAGTAAAATGATTCATAGGTCCTTCGCAACATGTATAAATAATTATAACATCAATACAACACATGATGTGACATGTATGATGCCACGTGTGTCTTTATATTATAAAATTACATTAAAAAAATAATAAAAGTGATGTATTACGAAATGATCTAACAAATTTCAATTCATTTGATCATTTAGAAAAATTATCCACAATTACCTTTCTTAGAGTAGGAATTATCTTTCCCTAAATCAGGGGCATGGTGTAACTAGTATGAATCCAAGTGCATACATTCAATAGACAACTATCATTTTAGTTTAGAACATGCATCACATTCCCAAAACTGAATAAATGATCCCAAATTGTTCTAACATCATTATATCTACTCTTACTAAATTAATTTCATTATCCTTTTTTTATAAACTTATCTAGTTAATTTTCATAGACATAGTTCTTTAAGATGAATAATAAATGGTGGGTTGTGCAACAATCAACCGAAAATCAATCTAATAAACAGTTCTCCTAGAATGACTCAATTTTTTTAAAAAAAATAACACATTATATTTAATGTATTTGTTTATATTATTACTAACATAAATTTTTTTCCGTATATATGTGTTATATTCTGCTTGATTAGGGGTGATTTTTTCTTCTTTATAGGTGTGTTAGTATGATCTACAATAGTCTTTTATTCTTAAATTTTTGTTTTAATTTTTTTTTCATTTCAATTTACTATATATATATTAGTTTTCAAATTTATGGTGTTGTAGTTTTATATTATTACACAATGCAGTTTTCCCAGTTTTTAATTTTGTAGTCTAAAGTTAGAGTATACTTTAGTATGCCTGTTTATCAAAGCTACTAAATGCACAGATAAAGGAATCATTCTTTCATGGGAAATAAAATGTAGATAAAATCCTAGGGATTTTATTTGTGACCCAGTAGAGATCACATTGCTAGCACTGATAATGGTTAATTCTATCACTGTTGAAGGAATGTTTTGAATTAGTGTAAGGTTAACAATTTTATAACTGAGATGATTCCTTCCACCATTTATAATATTTCTAATAGTCATGACACTGAAATTGAATGAGGATAGAATTTTTTGTAAATTTTTTTATCAAATACATCCCTTATGATACCCAAATATATATTATCTTGAACAACTAGCTATCACCATTTTCATTCAAGATCCTCAAGTGTACAAATAGTGATAATTGCATTTATTTAACTTTCCCCCACTAGGAGATACAATACTCTATTTATCCTTCCTATCCATGATTCTCTAATGTTGAGTTAAGGGTCACCTTGGAACTTTAGAGTGTCATATCTATAGAATTATAGTGATTGATCAACAATATGTGGTCACTCATGTTTATTTCCTTTCTCAATATACTAAAATGGTCCACAATGCTTCAAATTTTTTGTGGTTTCACGTGGGTTTCCTCAAGTGGAACCATGTTATTTAAATCATCATCATTGGGGTTTCCATGTACCCTAACAGGAAGCATCTTCTAATAACCACAATGGAATCATTACACAGTCACTATTGAATAATTTAATCTCAATACCTCTACAATATACCAAATTAAAACATAGCAGATCTTAAAATATCACATGAATGATTTAGTGGTTGTGATAATTATTTTAATAATGCTTTATATTGTACTATCATTAATTAAACCAATAATGATGTGGCGATGAGAAGCTATAATTACGTCATAATATTGGGTTCCAAAACTACCATTGTAACTTGAGGTTAAGTGTAAAGAGGATAGTTTCCATTTATTATACATAAATTTCATGTCCAATAACATCCTATATCCTGAAAAAAAATTATTTACAGGGAAAACTAACTAAACTAATACAACATGTAACACATTGACCAACTTTATTGGCATAGTGAGGACCATTGTGACACTAACCTTATGTGACATCCCCTAGATAATAAATGTTGCAAATAAATTATAAGGGTATATGTAATGATTACTGTATTATTTACCAAAAAATGTATAACTTTACATAAAAAAACTCAACATAAATAAATAAACAACATTAATGATATAGAGACCAATAATAATCCAATGTAAAAAAAATAGAAATCATAATCTGTGTTATTGTATTCAGATAAAAACTAATTAATCTACATCAATTAGGGCCCAAAACACAATGGAGAACCCAATGTACTGATGTGGAAACATGACCAACTCCACTATAAGATTTCTTTATTCTCCTACTCCAAATATAAAGGCCACAACGTCAAGGTTATATTATAGTAAGGTGTTAGACCGTACCCTTACTAGTATCATGATAAATAGTATCTATATATGCACCATGTTTCATATTTAGTGGGTGAGTGTACAACACAATCATTAATTTCCATGGCCTCCCACATAATCCACTATAACATGAATATTATATCTATAATTTAATATAAAACATGTCTAATAAATATATAATGACATTATAAAATATCAACATTTGTAAATAGTGATGATAACTCACACCCTAAAAGTCACCAATTCCATTCACACATGCACCCAATAAAATCCACAACCAATAGGATACCATATCATATTTTCTCTAAAGAGATATAACTCGTTAGTGGACTACATCCCTCTAGAACCATGTTTTCACTAGGTGGTATAATCCAAGATTCATTCAATCTTTTTTGGGAGCCAGTTTTAAATTCTACAAGCCCAAAATAGGCACATGAACACATTCTATCCATACCATGAAAAGATCCCATGCATAATAAATATATATGAAACAAAGGTCTTATTTACACTTCTCATCAATAAAACTGTAGAAAATTACCACAACCCATATTTTCAAGCCTAGTATATTAAAGAGAATAGTTATAGAGTCTTATCAAGAAAAACTAGTAATTTATATTTAAAATAAATCCATTATGTTATAGAAAGAGTAGGTAGTGAGAGAGGACACCCACAACCTACATGTTTCACATGAAAAATCATTCCATGATTCATACACTAAGGTTCCCCTTTCTATTCCATTAATAAATCGAAATCAAATTCTATCAAAATGAATCCAATTACATACATATGGGAATGTTATCTTAGGTATAGAGTTTCTCTAAAACTAAAATCTGGATATAATAAGGGATAAGAATAATTTGGATACGTTCCAATGATTTACTCTTTGAAAATCTTGATGATTCAATGAAATTGGTCTCTAGATGGAATATGATCACCAAAAATTCATAGAGGGAGCATAAAATTCAATGGAAAAAGAGGGAAACTAATATGAATTGAAAGGTTTATATAATTTAGAAGGGATTGATAGAACTAGACCAATTAATGTAATAAATGAAGTGTTCACATCATGAATTCTTAGGGTAGTTGGACTTCCCAAATTCAGAGTTTCATTTCTTTAAAATCTAAAAAAATATTCATGTTGTGAATATTATTCACACCATGAACAGTCACATATCAAATTTACATTAAATCTAACTATTAACTATTCACACCCTAAAAAGGAAATCATATCATGAACCATATCCAACAATATATTCAAGATCATATCAGACATCCCCCTCCAAAAAAATATCATGATTTACCCAATTCATTTCATAACAAAAATAAAACAAAAATGTTGAGAAATTTTTCAAACCAATGGTGTTACACTATGTTTTTGAATGGTTCAATTGATGATTATTTTGGCTACATGGGTGGGTGTTTTTATGAAGATCCTTTTCCGTCACATTGTTTTTGAATCCTCCATTATTTTCCCGCTAAAAATATTTTCAATGTAATGGAATTGAATATTTTTTCTTCCCTCAAGGATTATATAAATTTAAAGGCTCGTACCCAGCAAATTTATGTGGGTGGAATTTTAATATTCATTGAGGGTGATAAAAAATCTCTAGAATTCCTCAAATACATGTTCCATAATTATCTATAGGTTTCTGAATAATTTTTGAGTGTACGAAAATATTTCATACCTTTTGGAAAAAGGATTGTTTTCTTCTTAGTGGAATCTTGAGTCTAGATTTCTTGGTGTTAAGATGTTTGATATTATTTCATGAACAAATGAAATTCATACCCAAACTGATCACCCGATATAGCTCACGACATACCCTATGGGCATCTTTAATCCCCTAAATTCATTAATAACTATTGAAGGCATCATAATAAATCATTGGCGATGATTTTTCCGAATAATAAATAATTTAAAAAATATAAATATCACATAAAATCATTATATTATCTATCTAGAACATAGACAGTCACACCATCATAAATATAGAAATAAAAAAAATTAATCATAGAAAAAATAGTATTACAAAAATAAATAATCAATAGATCATATATAAATTACTAAAGAGTTGCTGATACAAAAACCAAATTCTTGAAGGTTTTCAAGGATGATTCTTCTATGGTAAAAAATAATAGCTCAAATGAAATGGGGTACCCATAAAATCTTTGTGTGATTTAATAGTCACTAACCATTCATAAAAACACTTTCTACCTGAGTAATATTATAACATCCTCTTACCATTTTATCAGGTACACCCTTAACTTTGTTGTGGTTTCCCCCTCCCTTGAAATTGGTAGGATACCTAGAATGGTGAAGTCAGATATTTGTTAGACTTTCACTAAGAATTAGTTATTTTTTCAAGAATAAGAATGAATTCATACTTTGTAACTGGGTTACATGCTGTGTAACCATGTTAAACATTGTGTAACTATTTCAGGGTACATGTCATGATAGGGGTAACATTATGAAATATTACATGTCGTGCATAGTGGTTCCACATCATGAATATATTTTAATGATGGATTTTAAATCCATGTCAATATATTTTTTCGGTGTATATAGATCATTGGGTTACTTGTTTTGTTACTAGGCTACACGCCATGTAATGGACCTCGTACAGTTTTAAAAACAGTGTGAAGATGTTTTGAATCAGTTCCATCACCGGTTTATAATGGCCCTCGACCTGAGGCTGTTCTAGGGAGATTTTGAGAGACTCAACCCCTTATTGATCGATCCATTTGATAATGGATCTCTATTGAGGTTGCGGTGTATCACTCTAGGTAAATACACATTTCGATCCTTCATTGCATTTGATCAGGAAATCACCATTCGGTGATATATATTGATCTATTGGTCTATGGTTGGTGATTCTATTTGGTTTCATCCTAGATCTGTTGTGTGATCTCATTCTAGATTCCTTTTCATCCATTTTTCATAGTGTGACATGTGTTCATCTTAGTGGTATGTATGCTTCCTATCTTCTTCCAACCCCTTTTCATCTAAATTTAATCATCCTTGATGTGTATTTAATTCTATGTCCTTCATCGATGTTTATTGGATTCATTGATATGTAATTCCATTGTAGGTGTGTGCATTACAAGTTTTGATGTAGGTGGTTCTATTTCTAGATTATGTCAATAAGCTTTAATTTTCTTGCTTTATAAAATGATTTATAAAAGGAATTGGCCTGATAGATTTATATGTGTTGAAAAGAATTTTCAAATAGAAATGTTTTACCCTAGATATTGAGAAATTGAAAGAATATGGGTGTTTTTAAAGCATTGAAATTGAATTATTGAAATGGTTTTGAAATGGTTTTCATTTTATTGAAATGAATTGTGAAAAATATGACAAGGGTTATCTTGGGTACATAGGTTGATGGTTTATAACGAGACCATCATCCATTATTTTTTGATTATCATTGATGTTTATCTTGGGGATTTCCACTGCTTTCATGGAACATTGTTCTATGATATTTATATTTACATTTTGGGGGATTACTCATGGGGTATTCCTATGCTTCTAGAACAGTTGTTATAGGATCATAATTTTTTCACATTATTTATTGGGGTACAAGTATTCTTCAACCTAGACCTGCTGTATTTCATAGTGTTGTGATACATGTTCTTTTGATTTTAAAAGCATGGCCTTCTATATTAGCTTTCATATGAATGTTTATCCTTGAAGATAATGACATTGAAAATTTTTATTTGAAATTGATATGTCTGCTTTTGTTTGAAAATATAGATTATCGGAAATGATAACCATGTTTTCTATGAAACTACTTTAATAATCAGCATTGCCTATTTTATTTAAAATTAACATACATGGATTTTTATATAGAGGCTTGTTATGGGACACCTAGGTGGGATCCTACTTATCCTATTAGCTCACTCACTACACTCCCCTACATTGGTGCATAATCCTTTGTTTATCATCAAGTACAAGGAAAGGAAAGTCAACACAATGGGGAGGAATGGTTTGTGTCAGCTAGGTGGGAAGTTGGTGGTGATATGGTGAGTTTCCATCCCGACCATCATTTGGAGTAGATGTTTGGTTATTAGTCCTTTGCATATGGACTTTTCTTGTTGTTTTTAGCTACATTTTTTTTTGTTTTCACTATTTTCTTACAGCTATGGAAAATTTATCTTGTTCATATTCCCTTGTCTCTTTTTTAGTACATATATGTCATTTCAATAATCAGGTTGTGAGAAATCATTCACTCTATTGTGTTTTTCGATACCCATGTGCTTGTCGCCATCATGTGGGGATCGGGAACACCCTTCGGTTATGTGACTAATCGGGTCGGGTGTCATCATTGAGGGAAACCCGGGTTGGTTCCTTACAATAAGGTATTATTGGAGGTATGTCCTCTAGAGTCCTTATTGTATGAGGTTTATTATACTTGAGATTGTATAGTCGGGTCTTGATAGGTATGTTGCGATAAGTGTCTAACCAACTCTTGTCGTAACAAGTCTCATGATTCCATGGGATGTTGGGATTTAGGTCTCTATTATTGGTGTTTGTTTTAAAGTAAATGTTTTTTATTATGGTTTTTCTAGTTTGAACAGATATTTGTTATTTTATTTGATCATTCTTTTGTTTCTGTGTGTAGAAGTATTCCTCTGAGATGTCTTCTTTGGGTTCCTAAATAATGCGTAGTGGATGTTATTCAAGGTAACCCACCTATATATCATAATATCATTTTGAATATCATATTGGTAGTTCATGTTGACGAATTGGTGTACCATGATTTCAAAATGCATGGGTTGAGGTAAAACCAGGAGCTAGTGGAGGGAGAGATCAACCACGAGAGTTCTTGATTGAGAAGCCACCATCATTTAACGAAATGACATCACCACAAGAGGTGAGGACTGGATGGATAGGATCTATCTAATCATTGAAGTTACGGAGACACCAGCGAACATTAGGGTGATGTGGGAATCGTTTTGTCTCAAGGGATCTAGTATGATATGGCGGTATTCTATTGTCCAAGTTGATAGGCATGTGGACTTTTATTGGAAGGGTTTAAAATCCTATTATTTCAGTAGTTTTTTCAAGATTTTCTGATACTAGTGAAGTATATAGAGTTCATATCTTCACAAGAGGATGTGATTTCGGTGTGGGAATAAAATAATCATTTTTTTGGAGCTTGCTCATTTTTCCTCAGATGGGGTGAAGAATGACCACCTAAAGGCACAAAAGTACCTACAGGGTTTACAACCAAATATTTGATCACAAGTGTTTATATTGAATCTTTATACCAATTTGTATATGGAAGATAGATATTTGATGGATGAAATGAATAGGATAGTCATGGTTTGATTTTATACTTCTTATCTTCTATCACGTTGCACCTTCAGTGGCATGCATGGGAAAAGAGGAAGTGGAAAGATCATCGTAGGAGTGTTGTACGTGGGTCTTATTAGTCTGTCTCCACTACACCATTCACTACAGTAAGAAATATACCTATGTCTTGTTTCCAATGTTACATGTGAGGACACACTAGACTTTTTTTTCATGTACCTATGAAGATATGCAATAGTTTTGGATGCATTGGTCACTTATAACGCTTCTTTCAGAATATGACTATGACACGTTATGGCGAGTGTTTTTTGGCCACAAAGGCTACAATAGTGTAGTCAGAAGCCTCAATGACTATAGGGATCCAACCACATGCCTCATGAGAGAATGTTTTTCTCCCAATAGATGAGTTTCTGGTAGAATTTGATCCATTTCCTGTAATAATGATACATACTGTCCTTATTGCATATTTTGTAAAAATTTATATGATTGATACTAATACCTCTCAATCATTTATTTTTTCATGTTTTTTTGATTTTATCATACATAATACATATCTTATGTCACATAGGATGATGTTAGCAACATATCTTGGTACGAGGAGAGAGAAGGGGTTCATGTGTCCTTCTTATTGGTTAACGAAAGATGGTACATAGTTCATTTTGGATTTTCTCATTCATGATCTGGATATGTTGGATGTCCTCATTGGTATGGATTGTATTATCTCTCATTTTAATGATGTTGTTGGTGTGGTTCATTTCTTATTGGCATTGGGAGCTCTCAGGTGTTTTAAAAAGAGTCGGACCTGACATCAGGTCATGCAGTATCTTCCCTCCAATAGATAAAGAGTTATTTGTCTACTGTTTTGTTTAATCCTAATGATGTCTCTCCAGACATTGATTTTACCACTGGTGTTGGATATTTTCTTAATGTTTTCTCAAATATCTTCTTTGGTCTTCCTCCATAGATATAGGTATATTTTACGACTGATTTTGTGTAGTGTACACTAAAGATATTGATATGTTCTTATCATATAGAACTATTATAGCTGAAAGATCTCATGATTCAGTTGGACAAGATGTTGGAAGAAGGTTTTGTTCACCCTATAATTTATCATTGGGTATTCCTTGTGTACTTTTATAAAAAATCATTTGGTTTTATTTTTTTTATATGTACTAATTAATGTTTAACCAGGTGGCAGTTAAAAATAAATATCATTTTCCTCATATGGAAGATCTGTTAGATCAGTTAAAAAGGGGAAAGTGGTTTCCATAGATCAACCATCATTATGGTTATCATGACCTCAAAGATTGGGAGTCTAATAGACTAATGACATCCTTTAGGATCAGGTATGGATGTTATGAATACCTTGTGATTCTTTTTTGTTTAACTGACACTCCTATAGTTTTTATTGATTTGATGAATTGATATTCCATAAATATCTTGAATATTTTTGGTAGTGTTCATGGATGATATCCTCATTTTTTTTTTGAAACACAACAGTGAGCATGAGAATCATCTATGTTTTATTCATGAAATTTTTTGATGTCACCATTTGTATAGAAATATTTAGAAATTTATTTTCATGATTAGGTAGTGAAATTAATGGGGATCATAATTTCGTAGAATGTCATATCAGTTGATCTAGAGAAGGTAATATTTGTTTTTTTATTAAAGGAACCACAGAATGTCTTTGAGATACAAAGAATCTTTGGACATACTAGAAAATACCAATATTTTTTCACGGAATTATCTAAAATTTTGTCAAATTTTACTGATCTTACAAGTAAAGTGGCCAAATTATCATGGGATGTGAAGATTTAGTTTTATTTCGATGATCTAATTAGGCTTATTATATCGAATCCTCTTTTTATCTTACCCAAACCCATTAAAGTTACTTGGGTTTCTCAATGCTTTTGGTGCTGGTTTGGGATGTGTGGTTATCTAGGATAATTATGTGGTATCTAATAGACCTTTTCAGCTTCTATCACTTGAAAAGGATTACCATACTCATGATTTATTGCCTGCTGCAATTCTGTATGCACTAAAGTTGTGGTGGAACTATCTTTTTGAGTAATGGTTTACGATCTCCTATGATCATAAGAGTATTACTTATATATATTTTTAGAAGTAATTAAATCTTATATAGATACGATGGGTAGAATACCTTCATACATTTCAATTTTATTTCACCTACACCCAAAAAAGGGTAATGTTTTTAAAGAAACTCTTAGCAAGAATGTACCACCATAGGCTGTCCTGGAAACAAAGGAGCAGTGGAAACTTATGTAACTTTTTGCTCATTTTCACCTAAATTCTCATAAGGATATTTCAAGAAATGTTATATCTAGTGTTTAGATATAATCATCTCTCATAGAGTCTATCTTGCAGATTAAGTAGTAGGATAATGAGTTTTGAAAGACTCAAAAAATTCTTTCTAGTGGGGAGACTGTTTTGGGTTTGTTTCTTCCTTCAAAAGGTGTTGTTTACTTTAGGAAAAGGATTTTAATCCCAACATACATGAGGAGTTCAATCTTTTTTGACTGAAAATTATCTTCATGGGCCGTTCATAAAGGCACTATGAATATGTAATACGACATGAGGTGGTGATTCTGGTGGTTGGGTATGAATAATGGCATCACTAAGTTTGTGTCTCGATGTTACACCTGCCAATAGATAAATGATGTCCACTAGAAACATTCTGGTTTGATTCAACATCTTTTGGTGCCTATTTGTAAATTGGAAGAGGTATCTATGGATTTTGTGGTTTTATTACCATAGATTCCCTGAGGGATTAATTATATCTAGGCGGTTCTTTATCAATTAGCAAAGTCTTTTCATTTAATTTTGATCAAATACACCACTATTGTTGAAGATTTGGGTAAGTTATATGTGCATGAGAATGTGAGTTTACATGGGAGTACTTCTTCTAGTTTTTAAGATATAGATCCTATGTATACCTTTTGGTTCTAGAGGAGTCTCTAATAGGTGATGGGAACTTAGGTCATGTTGAGAACAAATTACAATCCGGAAACAAATGGTCAAACAGAGCATGTGATTCAGATTCTAGAGGATATGTTCTGTTCTTGTGTCCAAGATTTCTGAGGATCACAAGATATCCATATGGGACCAGTTGAGTTATTTTTTCATCAATAGTTATCAGTCTTCAATAGGAATTGATCCCATTTGAATAGTTATGTTTCCACACTTGTAGATATCCTCTTTGTTGGGATGAGGTCGGAGAAGTATCATTAGTTAGGCCAAATTTGGTTCAGGAAACATCATGGTGATTCCAGACTTACATTAAGGTTTGGTTATTACTCAAAGTATATAGAAATTATATGAAGACTAGCAGCAATAAATATTGGAGTATTATGTAAGTGATTGGATTGTCACCAAATTTTCTCCTTAGTTGGTTTGTTATCAACATGGAAAGTAGGGAAAGTTGAATCTGAGATATGTTAAACCATTTGAGGTCACTGACTAGCTCGGAATAGAATCTTATCAATTACAATATCTAGATTAGTTTATAGTTATTTGTGATGTTTCCCATATATCTTATCTCAGGAAATATCACCCTTACCCCACTCATGTTATGAGTTTGGATGGAATTGATCTAGGAATGGAAATTCCTATTCTATAGAAAACGGTTGAGATCGTTGGATCTAAAGAGAATGTCTGGTTTGGGAAGTCAACTTCATTTGTCTGAGTTCAATGAAAAGAAGTAATAGATATTCATGTGATGTGGGAACACAAATTATTGGGGAGGGTGTAGTGTCCTCTTATATTTCTGGGGATTAAATCTCCCACATGACTTGCTAGTTATGGAAGTTTGTTATGGTGGGGAGTTTATAACATCCTGTTACCATTTTATCTAGTACACACTTAACCTTTTCCAGGTTTTCCCATCCCATGATAATGGGAGGATACCCATAATTATGAAATCAGAGATTTTTTTGACATTAACTACGAACAGGTAATTTTTGCACGCTATAGAATGATTTCACTCTGTACTATGGGGTAACATTCCATTTAACTATTAAGGGTTGAAGACATGAGTGTGGTCATGCTATGAATGAAAAAAAATCGTGAATGGTGCTTTCATGTCATGTATTCCTTAAATGACACATTTTAAATCATAGGTGTTAGGTATTTTTGCATATATGTTTTGTGGGGGTCACATGTCATGTAACTTGGTTATATTCCATGAAATGGACCGCGTATAATGTTAAATCTTTTTATGAAACTATTTTGTTTCATTTCATTCATCGATTCTTCTTGGATCTCAACCTATGTTATTTATAGGATGTTTTTTAGAGACACAGCCCCTTCTTGAATGATCTGTTCAAAACTTGATCTCTGTTACAATTGTAGTGGATCTGTCTAGGTTAGTAACCATTCCATTCATTTATTTCCATTTATCAGAGTATCATTGTTATCTGACATAATCAAATATGATGGTTTATTTTTTATTCATATTGGTTTTGTCCAAGATCCATTGTGTGATCTCATTACAGAGGCCTTTTAATTGATTGGTCATAGTTTGACAGGTGTTTATCTTGGAGGTGTGTAGGTTTCCTCCCTTATGTCATCCCCTGGACATCTAAATTGAATTAATCATGATGTTGATTTGATTCTAGGTCCTTTTTTGAAATTGTTGGGCTTTGTTGATTTCGGATTCCATTGTGGTTCAGTGTGAACCTAGTATTAAGGTATGTGGTTCTATCTATATCATATGTTGATAAGCAAGATTATACCTTCCTTATAAATTTATTTATGTATGGAATTTTCATGATTGTCTTGCATGTGTTGAAAATAGTTTTTCAAGAGAAATGGGGTTTTCTCGGTTATTGACAAGTGGAATGAAAATGGTTATTTTTGAATCATTGAAATGAAATTTATAAAATGGGATTGAAATGGTTTTAAAGGTATTGAAATGAATTTTGATAAAATAGAACACGGGTTACCTTGGGTGCATAGGTGGAAGGTCAATCTTGGGTCCATCAATAATTGTTTTTTCATTCTCAATGAGGTTTATATTGGGGCTTTCTTCGATTTCATATGATTTTTTTTCTAGAAGACTGATATTCAAATTGGGGGGGGGTCGTTACTCATGGGGTATTCCTCTTCTTCCTAGGATCATTGTCCTAGGTTCATAATTTCTAAACATAAATGATTGTGATATGAGTAGTCTATTTCCAGGACCTATAGTATTCCTTGGTGTTCTAATACATCTGACTCAATTTTCTCATCATTTCTATCTGAGTTAGACTTCATATGAATTTTCATGCTTATGGAAAATGATATGAAAAAATGTACTTTGAAATAGTTATACCATCTTTTGTTTAGAACTGTGGAAAATGGGAAATGTTTACCGCTTTTTCAACAAAACTACTTTACTTCTTATTCTACCTTGTTTTATTAAAAATGGTAATATATGGATTTTTATATAGATATTGGTTATGGAACACCTATTTGGGATCCTACTAAGCCTATTTTCTCACACACTGCACACCACATCTGTGGTCCGTAGAACTTTATTTTCCTTTGAGTGAAGGGAAAGGAAAGTCGTCTCAGTGAGGTGGTGAGGTTTGTGTCAGCTAGATGGGAAATTGGTGTTGGTGGGAGTCTATACCTACCATTAATAGGATTATCTTTTTTGTTTTTAGTCTTTTACAATTGGGTTTTTCAAGAATTTTTCTGCTTCCTTTGTGTTTTTTTGTTTTCAGTGTTTTCTTACATTTAGGGAATATATATCATGTTCTTATTCCACTATTACTTTTGGTTTGGTACATATATTCCATGCGTTAGATTATTTTGGGAGTAATAATTCTCTTTGCTGTGTTGTTTGAATCATGGGTACTTGTCACCAGCAGAAGGGGATTGGTAACGCCATTATGGTATGTGACAGATCGTGTCAGGTGTTGTCTATTGGGGAAACCTGGGTTGGTTCGTTAAAAATACCAAGGTACATTGACCTGAAAAAAAACAAGGGTCTGTCACCATCAAGTGAAAAATATAGGATGAGAGTCTAATAGAATATGGGTAGGAAATAACAGAAGGATAACATAATTTCCATTTCTAAAATAGAAAATCATTTCATGTTTGAAATTTAGATCAAATAGATTTTTTTATTATTTTATGAGAAACCAATCATAATATTTTCCAAATAAACAACTTTAAAACACAAATAATTTTTTAAATTAACATTTCAAATTCATTCCCAAACAATCATTTTTTTATAAAACTTCTGATACCGAATTTTAAAAAATCAACAACTCGCACAAAATTAAATAACTAATTAGGATTAGATTTTTGAAACTTTAACAAAATATAAAGGTGGAATAAGGGGAAAGTGTCATAAAAAAGTCATTAAATAGGAGAGTATAAATAAATATAAATGAAAAAATAATGAAACAATTATAGATAAAGAATTTAGGAATGACCATATAAGTCTCATGGGGAGACCCAATGCATACCTAGGTGGAAGCATATTTAGGCCTAACAATGAATACATAAGTGAATAAATAATGGGTTGATCTTAAATAGTCCTATCAGGGGAAATCCCCTATTATCTATATATATCTACCACATAGGGGATGTAGTTAACCTAATCATGACTATATAGTAACCACCTATATCGCATCACTAGGATTCCAAATATACTATATTAATATTACTAATGGCTGAGGGGGAATCCTTCACATAAAACATATCCTTTAAAAACATACAAAGATCATACCATATCCCAATAACCATGCATGCGAAGTACCTCCCTAAATTATAGTGATACCATAGCGTTAACACATTTATAGCCAACATTCCATTATACTAATTGAGCTTTGAAAATTTGAATGTAGTAATGTAGTTAAAAAATCCATATATATAAAATTAAATAAAATTTCACTCTAAAACATCATAAGATGTTTGGAATAGACCTAATGGTTTTTTTTATATTCAGTTTTGAAATTAATTATATTGATCATTTTGAAAACCTATGTATATTTAATAGTTTATGATAAAATCAAGGAAACCTAAGAATTAATATATATATATATATATCCATGAATACATACATACATATATATATATATATAAATTAAAACCAATACATATATAGATGATTAATCATATTCGTATATATATATATATATATCCATAGAAGAAACCAAATTTTCTGATAAGAAAAAAAATCCAAGCCCCATATCCAAATCAAGGGTTTAAAAAATCGATCACAAAATTCAACAATAATTAATAAAACATTTGAAACATAATTTAAAACCCATAATGAAATTTCATCGATGAAATAAAAATTTAAAAAAATAAAAAAATGAAAAAAAACAACCACTTAAAATCCCATTTTAGAATTTTTTTCAAACACATGGTGTATGCCTAATTCCTTTGAAAACAATAAATAAAACATTACATCTTATTGAAATATTTTTAAACTCATTAAAAAACTTGAAAAACAACAAATGTTTTTGAGATAAAATTTGAAAATCATAAAGAATATATGATTTTTAATTTGAAGGAAAATCCATGGAAACCCTTATCTCAAACAGCGCGAGGAATGAATAAAATCTAAAAAAAATATGAATGATAAGTCATGGGATATGATCCCCAATCCCTCATATCAATATCCAAATAAAATTTGTTTAAAATGTCTCTATAGGGATTAAACAAAATTATTCTTGGTGAAAAATGAAGTGGAAACATGATAAAGAGGGAAGGAAAAGAAGAATGGATTGTAGATAACACCAACATGGATGAAAAATGACATAATAATTAAGAGGGAGGAAGAGAATGGTGTTTATTAGAAAACACCTCTCACTATAAATCCAAACATATAAGAAAACAAGATATTTTTGGGTTTACACATGATAAGGTATAATTGAATACACCAATTCTTGACGTTCATGGTATGATGTGTGATTTGGCTAGGAAGTTAACCAAACCAATCACCAATCGTATTCCCCTCATATAAGATTAACCGGTTACTACACAGTTGATATGTAAAGTTTTAAAATTCATGTTCCAACTAAGAAAAAAATCTATTGTGACTGTATACCCATTCAAGTGGTTGTTTCATAGTTTCAACTGTTTGTGTGAGCTGACCGTTCTCCCTAAAAAAATTACAAAACTAAAAAAAATATACTATTTTAAAAGGAAAATCAAACATAAGAAAAAATATAAAACAATAATAAAATAATAATAATAGAAATTATTGGTGTATGAGAAATCCTCACCATAAGGCATTATAAAACTAGAAATCCACCGAGTTATGATGAAATTAAAAAAAATCATCAGGTTCTTGCCAAAAATAGAAGTGCACCACTAAATGAATCAATAAAAACATATCAAATCCATAAAAACCATTGAAAACATATTTTTCCAAACTAAATCACACTTGAGTATCCCCAAATATGAATCAAGGGATATATATCCATTGCATCACCCCCAGATTCTAGTAAATAATCATTCATTTATGCTTTTGAAGTATATAATATGATTGGGTGATGTTTGGGAGGGGTTGGAAACAATTTTTATTTTTTCATGGCATTGATATCATTGAACAGTTTGATAATGGTATTTGGAATCCAAGACACTCCCATAGGAAATTATGAATAAAGAGATATGAGCTAAGGTGAATTTATACCGGCAGGTGCATAAAATGTGCAAATCATGCGGCAGCCTAGGAGAATCCATGCAAGGTGGGATAATTGGATTTTTTAGGGTTAGGGCATGGATGTTCTAAACATATTCTAACACCATGTGATGTCCACTTTTATGTAGTGTCTAGTGTAATGTTAGCATGTGATTTGTCCTAACCATTTGACTAATTGTGCAAGGTTTAAAAAAAGATCCTAAAAAATTTAATCCATGTTGGGATTAAGTTTTAACCGATAAAATTTTATCCAAATCAACCCTAAATCTATATTTTTTCATCCAAAAGTCTATGGATGCTTTGCCCCATTAAATTTAAGTGATACATTGGTGTTTCATAGTGTGTTGAAGCCTGATTCCCATGGTAAGTCATCATTTAGGTTAGTTTTGGAGGTTTTTAATAGATCCAATTCCCCCCCCTCATAGTTTCTTTGATCTAGTTTTATATAGGAAAATATAAGTATTTTAATGCCAATAAAGGTTATATATAGATTTATAAATGATATTAGAAGAGATCATAGGTTGGTTTTTGGATATTAATCCTTACTTTTTGGGGTTTTCCTTGTATTACTTAATTTTTCCCATAATTTATGAGGTAGGTGGCTTATCCATGGTCTCCACATCTTATAAATTTTTAGATTAGTTATAAATTTGTTACATTTTTTGAATTTTTTTGTGAAATTTGGATGAAAAGAATTTTAGCAACCCTCATTAGTGGTGGTTTGAGAATTTTTGGATTTTCGGTTGAATTTTGGAATTGTGGAAAGAAATTGTGAAATATTATTTGTATTCTTGATATTAAAATGTCGATATAAATATATTTTTTTCTGGATTTTTGGTAAATGGTTTAATTGAGATGTTTTTAGTAAAAGTTTGGTATTATTCAAATTCATTGAAATGGTTTGTTTGAAAGGTTTCAAATAATTGAATAATTTTATTGAAATTGTATTTATTATATGATTTGAAATGGTTTTGGAATAAATGGTTTTGTGGGTTACTTGATTCAATGTGACAGAGAATAAGGGGTATGTTGCATTGGGGTATAATGGGATGTGAACCTGGATATGGGGCGTGTTTCATTAGGACACAATGATATTGGGAAAATTGTAATGGAAATGGATGGATGAGAAACCTTTCATGAGTATATATCTATTAGAGAAGAATCCATATGTAGGTGTGAGGTGAATCATGGAATGGGTATTCGAAAAAAGAATGTGAAATGTTTTAATATAATATTTGGTTTCTTTTACTTGGAAATTGTTTTTGTTTTGGAAATTATTGTTGTATTAAACTACTTGGATTTGATATAATCAAATTTCAATTATTTTATATAAAAAATTTATATAAATTATCTTACATGTTCTATTATAGTGTCATGAGTAGGGAAGTCTTTTGGGGAAATCCTACATAGTTTTATTACTCCCCCCTTATTTATCACTTTGGTTCTATTGAAGATATCTTTTTTTAGACATAGTAAAAGGTAAATAATCATAGTTCATTGGTGGTGAATTAGTATAAATGGTTTATTTTATAGAGTTAGAGGATGGATATTTTTTCATCTATGTAGTTTTGTGGGTTGTTGTTGAGTTTTTTTATTCGTTTTCACTATGTAAATTGATGTTTGTTAACATCTACTATGGAAATTTGTTTTAGTATGGTTTTCCTATCAATGGTATTATCATGAGTTTTTCTAAATTTTTATGATGAATCTTGTAGTGGTTATTTGGTTATGGAGAGGTTGGTTAGGCTTTTATCTCCAAATAAAAATCATCCCACATCTATTAATAATGAACTTGTTATTTATTTCATGAATTTGGTGCCTTGGGGATATCTATTAAAGCTATCTAATTTCATTCTCACTTCTCATGCTAATGAGGAGGGTGGGATTTTATAAGTGGTATCAGTATTAGCCCTTCTAAATATCTTTGTGGAAAAAGTATTGTCATTCTCCCTTCTCAATCCACGGAGTTTGATACATAAGATTTATGGAGACCCTTACAGGAATTGGAATCTCATTTCCATGTGTTTATCTAATGAGATGATCATAACATGCATTTCAAAAATTACTTCCCCCTAAATGATAATATTTCATTTTGAGTAATGATTTATTATTTGGTGCAAAAGTGATGATTTTTAAAATTTTCTAAAATTGATTTCATATGTGGGATTTTGAAGAATGAATAAAATTATTATTTTTAAAATGGTATGATTTTTAAATGAATGGTGAAATATAAAAAATGGATGAATGTAAAAAATATTGAATTTTGGAAATTAATATTTTCATAGTATGATGAGATTGAATTTTAAAAATTTTAACCATCAGTTTCTATAGAATGAGATTTTAGTAATTTTATGTTTTTATAGAAAACATAACCTAGTAGATGTCATAAGAATTTGGTTTCACTTGTTCTATAGGTGAACCCACATTCTTTTCAGAGTATTTTCAATGATTCTCTAGCAATGGATAGAGGGAACTAATGGGATGTACAAGGAAAGTGGATCACTCCATCCTATTCCAGAAGTAGAATCCTCCCATAGCTTATGGTAATTCATAACCAGAGAATGTAGAGGAGTGGATGAACTTGTATAATTGAATATTTTATTTTCTTGGTACACTAATAGATCTAAAATTCAATATGGATATTTATATATTAGTGGATCTTGCATTCCAATGGTGGGATTTAGTGGTTCTGGATAAATTAAACTAGAGACTGACTTGAGAGGAATTCAAAGAATTATTCAAAAAACAATTATATCCTCATACATTTAGGATCACAATAATTAGGGAATTCTTCAACATGAAATATGTGTACCACATAGTGACATAAATTTCAGATAAATTTATGAATTTAGTCCATTTTTTCACCTGAAGTTTCTAATAGTGTGTCGCCGAAGGCATGAATATTTTAATCTGGGTTGAGGTAGGATATTCACTCAAAGATCATTCTACTATGTATTACATATTATACAGATATGGTGAACATAGAAATGGTAGAATAAAATAGTATCTTAGGAGCTACAAGTGGAGGGAAAAAGTTAATTCCTAGGATAAATGGTAGTAACATTAATGATGATAATGAGAAGAAGAGGGAAACTTATTTCCAAGGTAGTGGGGTGAAATGGAATCAAATAGCTGAATCCTTGAATCTTACTCTAAGACCCAATAGAAAATATAGTAGTTTCCAATGTGGTCTATTTTACCACATTAAGAAAGAGTATAAGACACGAATGAGAGAATTCCATGATATAAATCAAATGGGGAATCTTCAGCACTATTCTCATAGTTCTCTAAGGTTGGTTGTTCGTGTCACTTCTCATGCCTCGCATACATCATATGCTTTAATGGAGAGAGTGAAGAAGGAAAGTACTCATACATAAAAAATAGCTAAGCATAGTGACTCAAGTAATACCATGACTCCTCAATATGAGAAATCTCAATATGTTATTAAAGAAGAAAATTACATGATAAATAAATTATATGTCATTGAGAAGTTTATTTTAGATGTTCAATCCCGACAATCAATGGTTAGAGGTACAAATATATTTAATTCTACCTTTATGAACTCATTGTTATATATAAGTGCATCAAATTCCATTCTTTATTCTTATTTTGTAGATTTGATATATCTATGTGTTGAGATGATGCCTTTGGTGTTGAAGCAACAAACTCCTCTTGGTCAATGATAAGGCCTATAATTTTTGTGTAGATAATGTTTTGAAATTATTGATATAGTCTAGATGATAAGGGAATTCTCTATGATTGAGATCAAGGTCAATGATATAATACTTATTATGTATTGGATGAAAATGTTCAAGACTGACATCGATAGTTACACCAAAAGTGACTATTTAATGACTAAAGATATAGTCAAACACTTCTTTGAAGGGGACTATAATGAAAAGGACGGTGAAATGGGCTTGTAAGAACTATATTTATGAATTGTCTCAAACTAGTTTTCGTTGTTAGTCCTATAATGTATGGAATATATTGATGATAATAGTTTTCCATAATTTTTTGATCATTTTCATAATGTTTTCCCAAAAAAATCTTAGGTTTCTACCCATGATAGAAATGGATTTTACAATTAATGTTCATCCTGCGACATACCCTATTTTCCTTTTGTCATATCATATGGAACTAATAAATTTATGGTAACTAAAATTGCAGTTGGAAGAACTTGAAAGAAAATGTTTGATTTCGTCAAGAAAATCTTCGTGGGTAAAACTAGCCTTGTTTCTCAAAAAGGAGGATAAACCTCTTTATATTTGTATAGATTATTATAAGATTAACCATGTTTTGTTAAATAATCGTTATCCACATCCATGCGGTGATGATTTGTTATATCAATTGAGGGGAGAACATTTGTCCTCTAAGACTAGCATGTGTTTAGTATATCACCAATTTCATGTTTCGAAAAAGGATATTCCTGAGATAAAATTCAAGTGTAGATATGGCCATTGTGAGTATGTGTTAATTCCTTTATGTCTTACATATTCACAAGATGTATTTATGGAATTTATGAATCCAATATTTTAGAGGTAACTGGATTATTTTGTGGTTGTTTTGTAGATTGAATATTAGTGAATTCAAAGATATGGGTTGAACAAGAGGAATACTTGGTGAAAGTGTTGAGAATCTTCTGGAACTTTTTTTATACCTAATTACCAATGTGTGATTTCTGAATACAATAAGTACATTTCCTTGGCCATGTAATCTATAAAAAAGGAAAATATGTGGACACATGGAAGATAGAAACTATTTTCTCATGGAAACCACCAATGAATGTATTTCAGATATGCAATTTCTTTAATTTAGCTAGTTATTATCAATATTTTTTTAGATTTCCCACGTCTATATTAACCAAGGATATATTTGACTCCTTATTATTTTCTATTACAATGGAGTGAATATTGGAAAAAAGACATCTCAAGTGCTTAATGTTTTCATTGAATCATCCCCAATCATGATTTTTCAAGAATCTGGGCAAGGGTATGTGGTTTATTTTGATTCTTCAGGATCTGGGATTGTATGTGTTCTCAGGTAGGGAGAGCGTGTTATTACTTATAGCTCAAGACAGTTTTGTATTCATTTGAATAATTTCCCAACACAGGATTTATAGTTAGTTATTATATCCCATGCTTTGAAGACATGGCCTCATTATCTATTTGGTGAGAAATTTATATTTTTCATTGATCATAATATCTTGAAAAATATTTTCCTATAAACGGATTTGAACATGAGGAAATAACGATGGATGAAGTGTCTCAAATTTTTTTAATTTTACTGGATTGTACAATAGGTAAAGGAAATTTGGTGGAATAATAATTATGTAGAAAGTCCTATTCTCAGTTGGAAAACAAAACATTAGACTGGTGGTGGTTGATGTTGGTTATAACGATGTTCACATAGAATATTAAGACCAGGGTGATGTTTTCATTTTCTTTCTAGTTTTGTTTGTTCCTAATTTAGAAGACATGGTTAAAGAAGTAGAGATGAATAATTCTAAATGTGTTTCTATAAGTACTAAACTCAATGGTCAGGAGACCATTGAGGGATGAAAGCAGGACGATAGTTTTGTTTTGTGGTTTACAAATATGATGGTTGTACATATATATTTTCATGAAAAAGTTATTTTTTATAACCACCATACAAATTGGGATGTTTATCATTTTATACAAAATATATTTAAATAATTGAAAAACTATTTTGGTGGGCCAGTATAAAATGGAAGGTGAATGAGGTTTTTTGGAGATGCTTTAATTCTTTGGATGTAAAATACTAACATCACCAACCCATATGTATTCTATAGTCATTACGTATTTCAATTTGGAAATGGGAGAAGATAGTAATATATTTTATAACAGGTCTCCCAAGAATGGTTCACAAACATGATTGCATATGGGTGAAAGTGGATCAACTAAAAAATGTGGGCAATTTAATCCATATTTGTGAATCTAAAATGGTGGAGGATATATAAATATCTAATATCTTTAAAGTGTTAAGGAGACATGGAGTACCATTTTCGATAATAAAAGACAAATATCTGAGCTGTATGTATCATTTATAAAAATACTTACAAAAATACCTTCTGAATCAGTTGCCTGTAAGTATGGTGTATCATAATTATTTAAATGGTCAATCCAAAAGGATGATATAAACATTGGAATAATTATTTTGGTCTTGTGTAATAGATTTTGGCGGTTCATGGGAAGAGAACATACTGCTAGTGCAGTTCTTATATAACGACATTGATTAATACTTGAAACATATGGATCCTTTTGAATAATTGTATAGTTGTCCTTATAGTTCCCCAATTTGATTTGTGGAAACATATGATACTTCTCTAGTTGGGCTGATCCTTGTCCAAGAAAAAATGGAGATGATTCAGTTTACCATGTAATTAATGGAGATATCTCATAGTCATAAAAAATCCCTTGTGAATCATCATCAATGACTGGTGTCAATCTATGTGAGTGATCATGTGTTTTTGATGTTCTGCCCAAGTTTTTGGTATTATTAGTTTATGAATTAGGTCAAATTATCTCCTAGAAAAATATTCCCTTTTGAGATACTGGAAATGGGTTATAGAGGTTGAATACTAGTTGGAAATATAGAAATTATTATGTTTATTCATAATGTGTTTCTTTTACCATAGTTGATAAATTATCAGCCTAATCCTAACCATGTTACTCAATGGGATCACATTCACCATGTGACAGATGCTTCATTGTTGCACATTCCAGTGTTGATTGAGGATTGGAAAGATAATGTCTTGAATGGGAAAAACATCCTTCAAGTAAGAGTTTGGTGGAAACATAGTCAGATTCATGAAGAGACTTTGGAGTGGGAGAATGATATCATCATGAAGTGGACCAAAATCCATCCGAACACTAATGGTTTTCTATTATCTGGGAAGAAAAAGGCTATTGGTTGGGAGAATGCATCACCCTTGGATTCAACTATGTACCATTTAATTTATGATTTTTGAAGTATATAAAGAGTTTGAATTATGTATGGGAGGGTTTGGAAACATTTTGGAATGATTTTGGCGCTTATTAACAGGTTCATGGTATGAAAAAACTTTGCAGAAACAACGAAACTCAAAGAGGAAACCATGCATAGTGAGACATGGGCTAAAGGGAAGGTTCATGGTTTTTACAAACTATGTGGATGCATAGGACAAACCATGAGATGTGGTATAGTGTGATTTTTCATGGTTAGTACATAGTTTTCCTAACTGTGTGGGCCAATAATGAGAGGTCCTCTTTGAGGAAGTGGCTGGTGCATGGCTAGTGAACACTTTTATTTACTGTGTGACTAACCATGCATGGTTTAAAGAACTAATCTTAAAAAAGTGAAATTGGGTTGGTTTTAAGTTTTAACCATTCATTTTTTCTTCAAATAGACCCTAACTAAATATTTTATCCTCCCAATAGATTTCAATTCTTTCCCCCCTCAAATTAGAAGTGATCTAGAGGTGTTTCTTTGTGTTTTGAAGCCTGATTCCCATTGTAAGTCATCGTTTATGGTATTTTTGGTGTTTTTTAATAGATCTAATTCTCTCTATATCTCTCAGTTTCATATATCTAGTCCAATGTGGACATATATAAGTTTATTTATGTCAATGAAGGTTATATTTATTATTTCTTATTATAGGGGTAGAGACCTAAAGTACGTTTTTTTATATTTAACCCAGTTTTCTAGGTGTTTTCATGTTGTTCATCATTTTTACCCTAATTTCAATGGTAGGAGGCATAAATATTGACTCACCTTCTTATACCAATAAGGATTTGTGTAAAATTTACCAAATCTTGTGAAATTTATTATGATATTTTTGTGAAAATAATGAAAGAAACCTAATTTAGTGATGGTTTGGCTATTTTTGTTATTTTTGGTGAAATTGGGAAATTGTTGACTATGGTTGTTCTATATGGTTTCTTTTCTTCATTTTAAGATATGTATTTTCTAGATTCATGGTAAATGGTTTAATTGAGATGTTTTCATTAAAATTTCTATTTTATTGAATTGTATTAAAATTATTTTTTAAAGGCATTCAATAAAAGAATGGTTTAAATAAATCGTTTGAATGGAATGATTTCAATTAGTTTAGGAATAAATGGTTTCATGAGTTCATTATATTGATGTGAAACTATATAAGGGTTGTGTTTCATTGGGGTATGAAGGTACATGACCCTAGATAAGGGGTGTGTGTCATTGGGGCACAGTGACATTGGCCACATTGTGATGACTTAGGGGATGTGCGAGAAATTGCTCATGAGTATGGAATTATAAGACATGTATGCATGTGTAGATATGTAGTGAATCAAGGAATGGGTATTCAAAAAAGGAATTTGAAATGGTTTAAAGTTCTTTTTGGTTGATTTTATTGGGAAACTATTTTGGCATTGAAAACTATTTTGTTATTAAATTGCTCGGGTTTGATATAATTTTTTTCAATTATTTTATATAATTTTTTTTATATATATGTGACAACATGTTTAGCCCAAGTGGCATGTATATGGAAGTCATTTTGTTAAATCCTACTGAGTTTTATAAATCACCCATGATTTGTAATTTTTTTTCTTTTGTATATACCATTTACTGAGACACATGAAATGGTAATGTATCAATCCTCTTTATTATTGAATCATGACACTTCTGCAGTTTTGTGGTGTTAGAGTATGGATTGTGTTGTATATTTTATGTTATGTGGGTTTTTGTTGATATTTTTTGGATTTTTTTTTCCTATAGTACATTATTTTACTTGAATATTTATATCATTGGTATTATGATGATCTGTCTTACATTTTTTCATGCATAATTTTGTCGTTATATGGTAATGGAATATTTGGTTAGGTTTTTTATCGTTAAATGGAATATTTTCCCCTAATGCCTTGTCATTTTTCCCTCCTTTAGAACATTTGGGATATCACTTAAGGCCATGTAATGTCCATCTAACTTCTCAAGACAATGAGAAGGGGTGTCTTGTTACATCCATAGTGTATCTACCAACAATTTAATAATTAATTAACCACTTGATTGATTAAAATATTAATAATGTACCACTCAAAGGGAAATCAATAATTTCCCAATAGAAAAATGTTCAATCTTGAAATGACCATAGAACATCGGGTTTTCTCAAAAGTTAACTTGTCGGATCAGAAAATGAAAAAAGAAAAAGAAATATGAATGATGATACGAAAAATAGGAAATACCTGAAAACTATTCCAATCAACTATCAAAATCATAATTTTGATAATAATTATTCATGTAATATTATTTCAATTTGAAAACATATAGAGGTGTCACGGTCAATGAAAACAAAGAAGGGTCTTTCAAATATACTAAAAAGATGGTGTAAAATTCCCGAAGTCAATGTGGAGGATGTACAAAAGAAAATGATTATACTTTTAGGTAAAAAATTAAAAATAACATGGAAATCCCAGAATAGGTTACTCTAGTCTCTTCGTATTACAAAATAGGGAACCTTCAATAGCTCTGAAAGAAATAGGGTCAACACTCAATCATGTGTTTCACTTTATAAAAGAACTATACCATGGAATCCACATCCCACAATTCATTAGAATTGATTAACATAAAAGAAATAACCTAACCTGTAATGTCTCTGATTTCTCTGTATTTTATTTTAATATTATGTGGGAATTATTTCGATACCAGGTGATGTGACAGTGTGAAGTTTCAAGGATCAGTGAGCCCAGAACAACTGTTTGAATTTAATTTAATAATTAAATAACAAGCATGCGTGGTTTTCCAAAAAAGTGGAATAACTCCAGAATGGGTGCTCGGATCATAAGTCTGAGGGCACAATTACATTCATTGCAGCGACGTTACCTTAGGCGAGGCCTAACATCAGTCGGCGCAGGTCGGTGGTGATATCTAGTTTTTGGACATAACTGTATTAAAATATTTAATAAAAATATTTTACTAAATTCTGTTACAATGAGATATTTTATCCTTTTTGAATAATGATTTGCACAGGGGTTCAGGGTTACAGACCATATAACCATGAAACCATTGGAGGCTCTAGAGGCTCTGGAAGATACCCCAATGAGGAGAAGATGTACTTGACAGGTTTCACAGGCGACGACAACGCATCGAATAGATCTTCGCCCATGAATGCCCCAGATCTAGGTAGGATGTTTGATTTTTTTCCTTTCCATGTTCATGATTCCTACGACGAACGCGGACTAATCAACGAACATATTATCATACAGATCGATCGTATTTTTGGGGTGGGCATTTTTATGGGGATTTTGGGGAATTTATTCCTGAAGGTTATTTTAGTTTCGTTTAATCATCTAATGGTGACGAACCAAGTTCAACACGAACATCGATCGAGGTTCATCCCTCTTGATTTGTTTTGCCTTTCTCCCCTGATTTGTCATGTTCTCTATGTACGTTCTACACGTTCTTCATGGGGTATGAACAAGAATCTATTTCACCATCGATCTATAGCCCAATGATCTGAAATTGTATATCCACCCTCGGGATGATGGTCCAGAGCTGCGACAGTGGTTTTGTCAGACGATTTGGTGCGGATCGAGAGATATGTTTTTTTGGGAAATTTTCCTTCAGATTAATCATTGGATGTTTATGACTCGATCAAAACACCGAAAATACCTGATTCGATATTTGTGTGATGGGACGAACCATGATCTGATGTTGTATGGAAAATGGACAAGAGAAACGGAAACCAGATGATCAGCCGAGGCGCGAGGAGGAAGACAGAGGTTCTGGAGAAATCCCAACTACAAGGCGTGTAGTATGGGCTACATGGCGTGTGTTCATCAGTGGACCACCTGGCGTGTACACCAGGAGTACATGGACACAGGTTGGGTACATGGACAAGGACACGACATGTATACCCTTCCCTGGCCAGACCCGGATAGATGCACAACATAGCCCGTGTATTGGTACACAGTGAAGGTGACAAGGACATAGACCGTGTACGGGAACATGGCCGACCTACACAGAGCGAACCCCAGGTGCTCAGACACGGCGTTTAGTCATACTAAATTCCATGTAGTTAATTTTATTCTACAAGCCTAGAGACACGGGCCGTTTACATGGATAGTACCCGGAGTCAAGGAACACGGCGTGTGATCCTTCTACACGCCGTGTAGTTTTGTTTTACAGACCTTGACTAGAGAACCGGGCCGTTTAGACAGGTAGTACCTAGATTCAAGGAACACAGTGTGTAATCCTACTACACACCATGTAACTTGTTTTGCATGGCTTGATCCTTTTGTCTACCGTGACATGGACTATCTTTCATAGGGTTCGTACCCTTAGTCATTCTCTAGAAGGCTTCTGGTATCAATTCTTACGTAGAGGAGTATTATCCCTTCATCAGGAATTCCTGAATAGAGTTGTTGTAATCCCCTCTGTGAGACTTAGAGCCAGATCCTCTATTAATTCCTAGAACCCTAAGTAGAGTTCCTAGTATCGACGTCACCTACTTTACCCGTGCACTGATCCTCTTCTTAGCAGATTAGTTCAGACTGAGTTGTTGGAATCACCCCATAGATATTGGTTGTGATCCTCATCTGAGCATCATATTCTCAAGTACTTGTGGAGTGTGTTCTCCCAGTATGAGTAATTCGTATCTCTCTATTCAGTCCTAGGACCGTGTTCTCCTTGTTATGTGCTTATTGGAATCTTCGAGCTGGATCTTAGTGGTGGTTTCGTGATGGTCGATCGTGTATGAGTATATCTGGATATTCTTATTATATGTTCTGTAAACATATACTGTGTAGAGCTGGCTGTGTCTTTCCTCTGTGGTATTTCCCTTGTTAGATTCCTTTGTGGTTTCAGGTTGTCCTATTGGGTATTTTTATACTAACCACTGCACGGGCTTTGCCCGCACGTGTCATGTCTTGTGTAGACGAGCGAGCTTTTGATTGGATTCTGGGCGGACCAGGACCGAACGGTGATCAGTGAGATCAGACAGGCCAAGGTGTGTTCCTACGACTATAGATTGTAGTCCCAGTACCTTTCATTATAGGTTGGACTTTGTTACAGACTTTCTTTTGGTGGGATTATACATTGGCCAGGGGTTTTACCTTACTGTACTTTACTTTCCTATCATACTCTGTTGGTTGGTATTTTAGTGTATGCATGCATTTACTTTTTTAGTAGCTTTTACTTTTTCTGCTTTGTGGGCTTGGAGATGTGTGTGCGTGTTTATAAGATTATAGGCAATGCCTCCCATGTTAGTAACAAGCCTACTCGGTGCAAGTCACCAGCCCCTGGCCAGTTGGAGGCGGGCTTAGGGAGTTGCGGCTTGGGCCCCACTGGGACGGGTTGTGCTAGAGTGGTATCAGAGGTGGTCGGTTCTACCTTAGGACTGAGTGTCTGTGAGTTGGTTTGGGGCAATAGTGTTAAGTGTTTCGAGTTCAGATTTCAGGATAGGGACCCCAGTGTTGGTGCGGGTGGCCAACATATCCATACACCCAGACTCTGATAACTTTCTTTTCGACTCGGAACATGAAACACTTGTTGCAAGGGAAAGTAATGGTACATGAATCATATAGGAATGGGTTGCGGTGTCCATGTCCTTTTTGAGCCATCTCTCCAGATATACATAATGACTGAGATACATCTTGTTTCTCTACAGGATGCCTCTACGACGCGCACCCACTAGGATCTAGCTGCTGGATCACGAGGATGACCCCCTCATTGATGAAGCTTCAGTACAGCGACCAGATTCCCCAATTTTACCATTGGGTGGTATGGTAGTTATTGCACCACCTATGGAGTAGTGTATAGTGCCTACTGTACCAGTGGAGGAGGAGCGCTGACTGAGCACACCCCACGAGTTTCAGAGACAGAGACCCATTGGGTTTTGAGGTGAGCCTAACCCTCATGCAGCAGAGGACTGGCTTGAGGCAGTGGCCAGAGTCTTCCATTTGTTCAGGACACCAGCATACCAGATGGTGATCCTGGCAGCGAGCCTTCTGCATGGCTTGGTGGGATGATGGTGAAGTTTTGTTTTCCAGACCCATGACGATGCGACTCTTGCATGGTCAGAGTTTGAGCATCGCTTCATAGAGGAGTTTTCAATGGTTACCCTGAGAGCAGTATGTATACAAGAGATTATTCAGCTCCAGTAAGGAACCATGATGGTGACTTACTATTCATCGAGGTTTACTGACCTCTCATGGTACTCTATGGATATGGTTAGAGATCATTACTTCAGATCTCAGACTTTTGAGCGGGGCTTTCACAGAAACATTCGAGCTAGCATCATACCTATGATCATTTCTAATTATGTTGGGTTACTCAAGAGGGCTTTGGTTGTCGGGAGCTTCTTGGTAGAGCTGAGACATCTGACAATTGTCAGTAGTGAGCGAGCTGGAGCAGAGACCTCGGCACCAGGGAGCCGACGTCAGGGACCCAGGTGTGGGAGATGTTTTCAGAGGATATCCCAGGACAGGGGATCTGTCGTACATGGTTCGCAGGATGCATCCATCTAGCCTCGAGAGAGGCGATGCTACTCTTGTGATGGCATGGGACATCTCGTTCGAGATTGTCCGACCCATCGTACTACTCACATGGGAGCAGTGGATCGACCACCGAGGAATAGGAAACATGTAGAGCATATAGATCTGTAGGGTGGAAGATGTGGTAGAAGAGCTGGGATAGCAGCTAGAGGTGGTCGGCATTTTGATCTTTTACCACCACCACCCCCAGGAGGTCCACCCCTAGCTCAAGGAGCTGGTGGACAAAGGCAGGGGTAGCTGCAGGAAGTAGAGGCTTATGACCCAGGTACTCCTGGAATGATTAGAGGTACAATCTGTGCCTTTTCTACTTTGGCTGCCACACTGATAGACATAGGTTCCAGTCATTCTTTTCAGACTTCTTATCTTGTTTGAGACCTTGAGATTATAGTTGATCCGTTGACTGGACCCTTATGCTTAGAAACACCGACTGGAGAAGATTCAGAGATCAAACACCTTTGCAGACAGTGTGACCTGACCCTTGGAGGTGAGAGTTTCAGTTGGAACCTCTTGGTGGTAGCGTCGAGGCCTTACGATGTCATTCTTGGTATGGATTGGATATCCACAGTTCATGCCTAAAATGATTGTTTTTGGTGAATGGTGTGGTGTTTCCACGGTGATGGAATGAGGTTCTCCTTCGTCATTGAAAAGGAGACTCAGGCAGTGTAGGATGGACATGTGCATTGGAAGGAAGAGCTGATTTCACATTGGTTGGCTAGCCTATCCCTTAGCGTAGAAAATGTTACGAGTTTCTAGTTTCCATCAGCAGTGGCTGAGTATGAGGACGTCATTTCATAGGATGTCACTGGACTACCTCCCCATCGGGAGATATATTTCTGCATTAGGTTGCAACCCGGGATGACACAGATATCATTATCAGCATATTAGATGTCTTCTGTATAGATTTGCGAGCTAAGAGTACAGTTGGAAGACTTGAAAAAGAAGGGCTTCGGGAGAACCATTGTTTCACCCTGGGTGGCCCTGGTGTTGTTTGTCAAGATGGCAGACAGGAGATTGAGGCTGTGTGTGGATTACTTGTGTTTGAATCAGGTGACCGTGAAGAACTGATATCCACTACCGAGGATCGATGACCTTTTTGAACTTTTAAGAGCAGCACGGTGGTTGTTGAATGTTGATCAACGATTATTCTATCACCAGTTGCTAGTACATGATGAGGATATACCTAAGACGACTTTCAGATGCCGCTACGGTCACTATGTGTACATGGTGATGCCCTTCGATGTGATGAATGCCCCGATAGTGTTTATGGGAATCATGGACCAGATCATTCTTCCCTATCTAGATCGGTTCGTGGTGGTCTTATTAGATGATATCCTTTTGTAATCTGTGACTGAGGAGGAGCACGTAAGGCACCTTAAGATGGTTCTGGACACACTCTGAGAGAACCATTTTTACGGGAAACTCTCGAAGTGTCAATTCTGTATATAGGAGGTCCACTTTTTTGGACACGTTATCTCAATAGATGGTGTGGAAGTGGACACAGCCATGGTAGTGGCAGTGTTATCATGGGAGCCTCCCCGAAGCATAATAGAGGTGCGGAGTTTCCTTGGGATAGAAGGCTAATATCAGATATTCATTCTTGATTTCTCTTGAATTTCAGCACCCATGACAGCTTTGAGCCAAAAGGGGCAGCCTTTCGTGTGGACTGGGAGATGCCAGCAGGCTTTTCAGCAGTTGAGAAAGAGTCTAACAAGCGCACCGATCTTGAGATTACCAGAGGAGGGTGTCGAGTACATAGTGTTCTGTGACGCATCAGGAACTGGGCTTGGTTGTGTCCTGATGCAGAGGCTAGCAGAGATTTCCTATGGATCATGTCAGTAGAGGCCACACGAGGAGAACTACACAACCTATGATCTTGAGTTTCTATAAGAAGTCATCGCATTGAAGATGTGGTGGCACTACCTGATGGGTAATCGGATTACCATATGCTCTGATCACAAGAGTCTCAGATATAACTTTTCTCAGAAGGATTATAATTTGAGATAGAGGCGGTGGATTGAGTTCCTCTAGGATTATGACTTTGAGATCATTTATACTCCTCATAAGGGGAATGTTGTGGCAGATTCTCTTTGTAGGAAATCCAGTTCACAGTTGCTGGATGAGGTCATGAGGCAGTTGGCCTCTTTACAGTTATCCTTCGTGGATAGGGATGAGGGATCTTACCTTCAGTCGATGGTTGTTACCCCTCCAATCTTACAGCGATTCAAGTAAGCACATCTTGGGGATATTGGCTGTGAGACTCTACATGCTCAAATATGCATAGGTGATGCAGCTGATGGATATTCAAAATGTGGGGAGCACGTTGTTCTTTTCAGAGGGCGCACAGTAGTACCAGTGATGTTGTGGGAGGAGGTTCTAAGGGAGTCCATACATCTTCCTGGGTAGTGCATCTAGGCATGTCAAATATGTACCAGGACCTTCGACATCAGTTCTGGTGGCCAGGAATGAAGAAGAGTGTGGCAGAGATTGTTTATCGATGCATTACCTGTCAACAAGTAAAGGCTGAGCACCAGGTACCAACAGGATTGGCTTAGCCCCTTGTGGTGCCAGAGTGGAAGTGGGATGGGATGTCCATGGACTTTGTGATAGTTTTACCATGTACGTCTCGGGGACATGATTCCATATGGGTGATCGTTGACCAAATCACCAATTTTGCCCACTTCCTATCCATATGGGAGATGAGTTCAGTAGAGATATTGGGATGCCTATACATGGAAGAGATAGTTCGACTTCATGGAGTTTTATCCACGATCGTCTCAGATCATGATGCTCGTTTCACATATCAATTGTGGAAGGGATTGAAGGAAGCTTTTGGGACTCAGTTATTCTAGAGCACAGCGTTTAATCCTCAGACTGATGGTTAGACAGAGCGAACCATCCATGTTTTGGAGGATATGCTATGCGCTTGCATACTTGACTTTGTTCATAGCTTAGAGGATCACCTACCACTAGTGGAATTTTCTTATAACAACAATTATCATTCCACTATTTTTATGGCACCATTCGAGGCTTTGTATGGGCGACCCTGCTGGTTACCACATTGCTGGACTAACCCAGGAGAGTCAGCACTCATGGGCCCAGAGATGGTGTGAGCTACTACGGAGAAGGTACAGGTCATCCAGAAGTGGATGAAGACTATACAGAGTAGTCAAGAAGTCTTATTCTGAGATGAGACAAGGGCCCTTTGAGTTTGAGAAGGGATACCATGTGTTATTTCAGGTCCCGTCTTGACGGGAACTTCGAAGATTAGGCCAAGGCAGCAAGCTATCTCTGAGGTTCATCGGCGCTTTTCAGATTCTGAGTAGAGTTAGTGAGGTGTCATACTGCTAGTCTCTACCTCCCAAGATGGCCCTAGTTCACAACTTCTTCCATGTGTCGTAGCTGAGGAGGTACGTGCATGATCCATCGCATGTTATCGACTAGGGCGAGCTGGACATCGATGATTGAGCGACCTTTACTGGGTACCCAATGGAGATCGAGGATTGGTAGGAGAAGATCCTTATTGGGTGATCTATTCCCTTGGTGCGTGTCTGGTGGAATCATGTGAATCTCTAGGAGAGAACGTGGGAGTGGTAGGCTCAGATTCGTGTGCATTACCCACATCTATTTGAGTAGCCTTTGTTTTAGCTTTTCAGGTACGTAAATCCATAAAGTGGGTGTGATTTAATGTCTCAGATTTATCCGTCTTTTATTTTAATATTATGGGGAATTCTTTCGAGGCCAAGCGATGTGACAGCATGTATTTTAGAGGCCCGAGGAGCTCAGAAAAAATGTTTGAATTTAATTTAATAATTAAAGAACACGCGTGTGTGTTTTTCCTAAAAAAGTGGAATAACTTCTGAATTGGTGCTCGGATCAGAAATACGAGGGCACCGTTGTGTTTAGAGCAACGATTTTACCTTAGGTGAGGCCTAACATTGAACGACGCAGGTCGGTGGTGAAATATAGTTTTTGGACGTAACTGTAAAAAAATATTTAATAAAAATATTTAATTATATTTTCTTACAACAAGATCTTTTATCCTTTTTAAATTAATGATTTCGCAAGGGTCCAGGATTACAGACTTCATAACCCTGAATCCCTTGGTGGTTCTAGTGGCTCTGGAGGAAACCCCAACAAGGAGATGGCGTTCTTAACAGGTTTCACCGGTGACAAGGACACGATGACCTAATATTTTCCAATGAACGCCGCATATCTAGTTATGATGTTTGAATTTGGTTTCCTTTCCCCGTTCATGATTCCTAGGACGAACGTGGACTAATCCACAAACAGATTAGCCCGCAGATCGATTTTATTTGCGGGATGGGATTTTTGCGGGAATTTTGGGGAATAGATTCTTGAAGGTTATTTTGGTTTTGATTAATCTTCTAATGGTGATGAACCAAGATCGACACAAACATCGATCGAAGTTCGTCCCTCTCGATTTGATGTGCCTTTCTTCCCCGATTTCTCGCATTCTACATGTGCAGTCTACGCGTTCTTCATGGGGTAAAAACAATGATCGATTGCACCTTTGATCTATGGTGCAATGATCTATAATTGTAGATCCACCCCCGTGATGATGGTCCTGAGCTGCGAGGATGGTTTCAGCGGAGGATTCGGAGCAGATCGAGAGATATGAGTTTTTGGGCATTTTTCCATCAGATGGATTGTTGAAGGTTTATGACCCGATCAAAGGACCAAAAACAACTGATTCAGAGTTCATCTGATGGGATGAATGAAGATCTGAAGATTCACTACAAACAGACAAGAGAAACGGAAACCGGAAGATCGACCGAGGTGTGAGGAGGAAGACGGCGGTTCTGGAGAAATCTCGACAACACGACGTGTAGTATAGGATAGACAGCATGTGTTATTCGGTGGACTGCCTAGCGTGTACTCCAGGAGTACATGAACACGGGTTGGGTATACAGCCAAGGAAATAGCATGTATACCATTCCCTGGCCAGACCCGGCCAGATACATGGGATACTCTGTGTACTGGTACACTGGCAAGGCGACATGGACAGATACCATGTACGGGAAAATGGCCAGCGTACACGGAGTAAACCCCAGGTTGTCGAACATGGTGTGTAGTCAAACTACACGCTATGTAGTTACTTTTATACAACATTCCTAGAGACACGGGTCATTTAAACGGGAGTACTCGGAGTCATGGAACAAGGAATGTGATCCTTCTACACGCCGTGTAGTTTAGTTTTACACACCTGGACTCAAGACACGGGCCATTTACATGGGTAGTACCTAGAGACAAGGAACACGGCGTGTAATCCTACTATAGTTAGTGTATCCTATTTTACAAGGCTTGATCCTTTTATTAGTCGTGACTTGGACTAGCATTCTTAGGGTTTGTACCCTTGGTCTTTCCCATGAAGGTTTCTGGTATCATTTCCTAAATGCAGGAGTATGATCCATTCAGTATGACATACTGAATAGAGTTGTTGGAATCCCCTCTGTGAGACTTAGAGCCATATCCTCTATTCATTCCTGGAACCCTAGTAGAGTTCTAGGTATCGACGTGACATACTTTACTTGGGCGTTGATCCTCTACTTAGTAGATTAGTTTAGACTGAGTTGTTGGAATCACCCCATATCTATTGGTTGTGATCCTCATATTAGCAACATGTTCTCAAGTACTTTTGGAGTGTGTTCTCCTGGAATGAGTACTTCGTATCTCTCTCTTCATACCTAGGAGTGTTTTCTCCTTGTTACGTGCTTAGTGGAATCTTCGAGCTGGATGTTAGTGGTGGTTTCACGATGGTTGATCATGTATGAGTATATCTGGATATTCTTGTTATATGTTCTGTAAACATATACTGTGTAGAGTTGACTGTATCATTCATTTTTGGTATTTCCCTTGTTTTATTTCTTTGTGGTTTTGAGGTGTCCTATTGGGTATTTTTATACTCACCCCTGCATGGGATTTTCCCCCATGTGTCGTGTCTTGTGAATATGAGCGAGCCTATGACAGGATTCTAGGTGGACCAGGACCGGACGATGCTCAATGAGATCAGACAGGCTGAGGTGTGTTCCTACAACTACAGATTGTAGTCCCAGTACCATTCTTTGTAGGTTGGACTTTATTTCATACTTTCTTTTTGTGAGCTTGTTATTTGGACCAGGTTTTTAAATTACTGTAATTTACTTTCTTGCCATACTCTGTTATATGGGATTTTAGGGTATGCATGCATTTCCTTTTTTAGTATATTTTACTTTTTCAGCTTTGTGGGATTGGAGATGTGTGTGCCTATTTACAGGTTTATAGGCAATGCCTCCCATGTTAGTAACATGCCTACTTGGTTCTAGTCACCTTCCCCTGGCCTATTGGAGGTGGTCTTGGGGAGTTGCGTCTCTGGCCTCACTAGGACGGGTCATGACATAACCACTAAGATCTAAATTATGACCCATAACAATTAGAAGATTCTTAATGTAATCACATGACATGATCTCATAATTAACTCACTAAAATTTTCAATGTACTACTTCACAATCTATTGGGCCTAATGGATACTCAAATGATATAATAAATTGCTCTTCTTAATCTTGATAGGATGAAATGACCATATGTTGTCATACCAAACTACCATGTCATCTAACTTACAACTAAGACGGGATGATGATCTTCCACAGTTATGAACTCTACCCATTAAAAAGACCCAAGACAACTCTCATCCTTACAAGATCATGTGTTCTCAAAGATAAAAATACATACTGAATAATATCAATTGAATTCCAAGATTAAAATAGAACTTTATGACCCACAGTGATAGAGAAACCCTGGTAGAAAATTGTCTCTACCACTCTATCATGATTCTTGGTGGTGTAATAAACTGACTAAGCCACACTTGAATCCCTATGACTCATCATAAATATTAAATGAGGTATAATATAAATAAAATATAAACCATAGATCTAGTAAATATACACCAAAAAACAAATAAAAAAGTGTCAACTAAAATTTCTGATACCATTAAATAAATTTCTATTAAATATTTTTGACTATTTACATTTTGAATTAAAAAATATCAGAACATGCCTAAAAACCAAATTAAATTATGTACTTCATTTTTAAATTATATATTTGACGTAGAAATTTTTTTAATACTATATATTTTCCCACATAAAACATTCAAAAATCCTTGACATCAAACACTTTAAATTTTGTTACAAGGATGACCTATAAAGCAATTCCATAATAACCTACATTTTTGATAATTGAGATTAAATTTTTTAATCACTTTTTTATTTAAAAATAATTTTCATTACTATCATTGAAAATAAAATAATATTATTACTAATAACATCTATATATAATTATTGACTAAAATGAATCGAAAGCAATTTAGTGCTAAATTTTAATGGAAGGCTAGTGGATTTGCACCCCCCATGCCCTACGATAATAATTACTCTTGCCTTACTACTATTACCACAACTGAACATTCCATAGATAATATTTGTTTGTGGGTTAGATTTAAATTCACTTTTTATAGCTCAATTACATGATTTGGGGTAGATGTTTCGGAAAAATGTATCACCAAACTTATTCTTATTTATGTTCATTTAGTTTTTTTTAGAAGGTTGAATAGAATGACCCGGTTGAATAATAATTACCATATATCTGTAATGAATTGTATGTACCATGCTCAATATAGGTCCCTATCTTATAAATTTTCATGGGATTTGATGACTATTCATAGTTATCACCTTGAAACCTATGAATAGTTTGACCCAATTCTTGATTTCTATCCTAGTGGATCCTAATTTGACAGTAGAAGAATTTTGGATGAATAGTTTTGTGAACAATGTATAAACCATGCTATTTCACTAGGATGTAAATAGAACCAATTGAATTGTCTCTATATGGGTTTCTATACAATTAAGACTGACCATTTTCTCATTATTATTCCTTATTTTTCCCACTAAAATACGAAAATCATCAAATATCCCAAAAAACAAAGATATACATTAATCTACCACCAATGCAAGAAAAAATACCCTAGAAAACAATAATCAATGTCAAAATCTGAGGAATCAATGAAAATAATTCCATATAAACCTAATGCTCAATTCAAGTATGAGATCAGGATGTTATTCAACTATGTACCTATCGGGGTTCGATAGTACTAATCTCCAATCTACCATACATCCCAAATAACATAGGGTTTTCCAAGAATGTTTGCCATCAAGAAACATATTCTCCAAACCATTTATCTCGAAACCATATTAGGTAATCCATAAACTAAAAACCTAACCCACCCCATTACATAACTAACGGGAGTCCCCGACCCCCATGAAAGAAATAAAAGCATCTATGGAATTATAAGAAATATTGGGGATTATTTCTGAAATAAAAATGATTTAATAATATTGCAATTTCTCTTCAAATCCTAGCATGACCTATTGAGAAATTAGAAATCCAATCTATTAGAAATATAGAAATGGATAAAAAATTTAAATCAGAGTTAATGATGTATAAAAAAAATAAGTAATATACTAAACATAAATAAATTACTAAAGTGGTGTAGATAAAAAATCCATAATTTTTAAGGGAAAAGGCCAATGAAGATATGATACCAAATAAAAAATCAAATGAAATTTTATTTTCAACATGAGATTAAGGTGACATCTTGGTGGAAACCCATCCATAAAATCACTCTCTCCATGTGTAATCCAAATATGGTACTTGAACCCACAAAACAAACATAGGTCTACGGATTTCGATTGGATCAACTATTATATGAGAATGAATGTGTTTTGTAGTTAATCATCAGAAAATCAATTCATTTAATTTGTTTAAATGGAATATAAATTCTAGTTTGAAATAAAAATAGAGGATACATTTTTTTATTTTAAGAGAAAGTAATCATAATCATTTCTAAACATGCATCATTAAACCCCAAAAAAATAAAATAACTTCCAAACATTTAAAAAACAATAATTTTTAAAATTCAAATTATAAGACCCTCATTAAAACAAACACACAACATACATCCAAGGAACTAAATAAATCAATCATGGTAGGGGAAGTATTAACCTAATATAAACATGTAACAAGAGGGAGAAGTCATAAAAAATCATAATGAATGGATGTAGTGAAAAATCCAAATACAATAAATAGTAAACACTAAATGATAGAGAGTATATGGTAATCTGTACACATCCCATGAGGAGACCTAATACATACATATTAGATCGATATAAAACCATATTGATGCATCCCTTAGTCAATTAGTAACTGGATATCTCAGCTAGCATCATCTTTGGCACTCCCTCATATCCAATCAATAGCTACCACCAAAGAGGATCAACTCAGTTTATTATGAATAGATTGTATCTTCCTCTCATCCCTCTCTAAGATTCCAAGGATCCCATGATAGTAATACTAGTTAGAGATAGGGTATTTCTCACATAAAAAATATACAATGAAAAAAATATGAAAAATATCTCATATCCCTACACCTTAGCATGTATTTTCCCACCCTAAAGTAGAGTGATTCTATGGGAGTGTAGGCATTTAAAGAAAACATGTCAATGTTCTAATTGGACTATGAACAGTTGAAAATAGTAATATGTTTACAAAATCCTTTCAAATAAATTTAAGATTAAATTTTATCAATTAACTCATTTAATATTTCCAAATGGGCCTAAGGGTTTTCTTTTGAATGTTTCATTTGTAAATTTCATTGAAAAAATTACATTTAAAGGTATAAGATCAAATCATCGAAATTTCTAAATATATTTATAACCATTTACCTATATATGTATATATACACACACAGATATATATATATATATATATATATATATATATAACTTTAGGGGCCCATATATATTCCTATACTCATATCATGACCTATTTTTGGAAATAATGGGAAACAATCCAATCCATATATCTGAATCTAGTGTTCAATAAGAAAAATCACCAAAAGTCCACAATAATTAAGAAAATATTTCAAAAAATATTGAAACCATAATTTATTCACATAAACAAATATAAATATGAAACATGATGTAATAAATCAAATTCCACATAATAAACTATTTATACATTTTATCAAAAAAACATGGCCTATGCAAATTCAATTGAAAATAAATAATCAAACATTACATTCCATTAATCATATTTTAAACTCATTAAAAACCACAAAAACAAAAACATTTTTTAAGAATCTAAATTTAAAGAACATAATAAAATTTAATGTGTCATAAAAATTAAAATTCATTGAACCATCTTTGTAACACCATATGATAAATGAAAAAACCCATTATAAATAGGAAGGAATGTCTTAAGACGTGATTTACAGATCCTAACATCAAGAACCAAATAACATTATATAAAAATACCTCTTTATGGTTGAGACAACATTAATATAGGGAAACAAATAGGTTGACTTATTATATATATGTAATGAAAATATTAATGGAGGCCATACAATTAAAAAGACACTATTAATGGAATAGAGGAGCTTCAAAAATGAAGAGTTGGGAATAAAGTGGGATGATCGAAGCACCCTTCATGTGTTATGACTTAATATAGAAGAAAACACTCTATATGGGGGTCTTAAAAATACTGTGATATTTTTGTAAAACTAAATTATTTTTGATATGCATAAGCCAAATGGTTTGGCGGTACAGTTTACCAAACTATAAACCCCAAAATACATAGTAACTCAGAACCAAAAGGTTGGGCACTATGGTTTAGAAAACAATGATCCAAATATACAAAAATGATCTATAATGATCTTATACCCACTTACCTTTTTTCTTCATGGTTTCGACTAACTATATGGGATAACCGCGAACCTCTAAAAAATGTCCCAAAACATAACAATTTTAAAACGCCCTTGAATATAACTCAAGGATATAATCAAGTTTAAATAAAAGAATTAAATAATAAAGAAGGTAGTTTTCAGTGTGTCAATTATTCTTCTAAATCATTTGGTGATACTTACATCAATAGGTTTTTTTTATGACTCTTAGTTGGAATATATTTCATATAAAATCACAATTTAACATTAAGCGGGAAAGGAAAATCCACCATATAAGATAGGATATATTCTGTTGCGAAATTCTATTATCTAATCCATGATCATTTATACTTTTAAAATTTATTAATAGATAGTTGATTTATGTAAAATAAAGGAAAATAAAACATGAAATTTCAATAAGATCGATTGTAACTATTGAAAAAATGATCAAATTGGCTTGGATGGAATGTTTTAAGACGAATAATTTTGGTGGTCAATACATTAAAAATCCCATTGTATTTAATGAGTAACTTATTATCAAATTCATTAAACATCACATAAATATATTATAACCTTAATGTAGATTCATAAAATATGAATAAATTTATAGTTTTACAAAACGAAATATATTTTTAATGTACTATTTATCATACAATAAGGAACCCATTTTAATCACTTATGCATCATGTCAAAAGGGTTCTATATATTTACTCTAATAATAAAATATGAAAAATATGAGCGCTAAATGGAATATATCAGATCTCTATGTAATTTTATCAGATCTTTAGGATATCACTATTGATTTTGTTATTAATCAACTTGATCGGTATTGAATCCTTCTTCCTGGAGATCTGAGTCAAAATATAAATAATTACATTTTATTGATTATGATTTTTTAATTCTAGATTCCTTGAGATATTGGTAAACTAAATACCAAACATTAATATATCATTAATTATTTTCATTCTAGTTTTTTAGATATGTGTTACAAAATGACTCAATATGGGGTTAATTGAGATCTTAAAATTTTATCTACTTAAAAAAATCTCTTATTGAAAGAATAATTCTGATATTATATTTAAAAAAAATAAGAAATAGAATGAAAAAATTAAATATATAAAATTTATAATTTATAGTACGTTGGGGTAAAATGATCCACTAATATAGTCCACCAACTATCTACTTGTTGATTTTAGAGATTTTCATTATACTAGAAACTTTTTTGGGACTTCTTGTCTATGTGAAAAATGATTTTACTTGGTAAAAAGGGTCTAACAGATTTAAAACTAGATATTCCTTTATAATTCATGTCCATAGTATTAGTACGCTCATAAAAATGAGTTTAAATCAATAAAATATGAAAAAAAAAACATTGATGTATGTCCGAAAAAAGATGAAATAAGTAATTAATAATGATGATGATGAATCGTACAACGAGATAAAATATATTCAAATAGAAACTCTATAGGTTATTTGATTTCAAAAGATAATATCATAATTATAATAATTAAGATGATAAAAAAATATTTTTATAATAGAGAAAAGAACATTTTTATATGTATAACTTTTGTATATATTCTCTCTAACTTCATTCATTCACATGCTCTCAATTTTATATAAATTTGTTTTGAATTTGATCTAAGGACACTTGTTATTCCCAACGGTCAAGAAAATGTACCTTTGAAAATTTGAAGTAATGGGATCTTAATTAACACATGTACTACTTCTTTAAATATTAAACCAATAGAGATTATAGTATGTTTCAAATTTAATCATCATTGGATCCTTATATTATTGGAAATATATGCTTTAAGAAATTTTACTTCTATATATTTTGATGAATTATTTTCAGATACACAAGAATGCATAAGTTGTCCTTAAAAATGATACAAAAAGAGTAATGAGTGTATCTTAATGATAATATAACTCTGAGAATACAATATCAATCCCCTATAATATAATTTGTTCTACATAATACAAAAATATTGAAGTATTGATCTCATATGATAATTCCAACATCATAAGATAAAAAAAATTCTATAATATAAAAGTCTTATCAATCATTTTACTTTTCTACACATAAGATGTTTTTTTATAAATTTAATTTTCATAAGATAAATCAATATCCACGAAAGAGAAATGGATTATTTGATTATCCTTATACTTTATCTTCTTTCAAATGACTGACTTATAAATGATAATTCATATATTTTATAAAATAATTTACATAATTATTTATTCTTTAAGATAATATCATTTATTGAAAATTAAAATTTAGCATAAGATATGACTCTATCTGTAAGAAAATTATTTATTGTGCTTGAAAAAATCATAATACGAGAGAAAATCATTACGAATTTTTTTTTATGAGAACACAAAGATTTCAAATGAGTTGAGAATAATTGTTATGATTTTAAAACACATAATATAAACATATTTTAAAAGTAAATGAGGTAGTTTTTATCATCATAAAAATATATATGAGTTCATGATATATGGTGGAATAATATATCTATGTTCAACAATATTCCCATTTTTATGATAAAAATAATTCCATCAAAACCACTAAAAAGTTATAATAACTAATCAAATAATATAGGTTCTCTCATAAATAATCTCATATTTTTTATTTGCAAAATGTATGGTAAATGTTGTAAATAAAACACTTATACTATTATACATTATAATGAATAAAAATTTTGAATATAAAAATTAAATAAATAATGTTTTGGATGAACCTAATAAATAAGAATTTAAATAACAAGAAATTATAAACATATAAGTTATGTAATGGAAAAAAATTTAGAGAAAATATATAAACATTGAAATAAAAAAATCATTGATCCAGCATCCAATAATGTAAATATTATAAAAATAAATAAATTAGATAAAATAAATTAAATTATATTTAGGTTGGTTATTAGAATAATGATTTTTGACAGGTTTCATCACAAAATAACAAGGCCAGTTGGGAAGAAAAAGTGAGGTTGGAAAAATATAATTAATAGTTTCTCTAGATATACTACCCAGTAGGATATCTAATCCAAATCATCCTTCAAGGTTGTCTCTATCAGTAGGAACATTCTTGATGATATAATAATAAATTATTGTAAAATATCCATGAGATTTTGATAAATCATATCTATATGTATGAGATGATTTAATATTTTAGAATACATTATAAGGAGTTAAGGATTCATGAATGAGATTGTGATTCTACATTGAATACGTGGTAGTAGGATAATGTATCTCTTCTTGGTGCTATGAATCAGGTAGATGGTGATCCAGAATGGAATGTTTAATTGATTTTAATCTATGAAAATAAAATAGTTAATATTTTCAACTATTTATTAACCTTATTCGAACATGTATCTAACAATTGTATATACTTTCAGCACTTGTGGTTGGGGAAATTTATTTAGAAATCTCTATAGTAATATAAATAATAACTTCTTTTCCCTTATTTATAGTAGGCCTCAGATTTGATTCAGAAAAATCACCTCATTTCACTTGAAGATGAATAATATGATTGATATCAAGCAACCATCTGATGAATTTATAACAGCTTCAATTATATAAGAAATAATAGAAAGTCAAAAAACCATATTTTCAATCAAGGTAACAATGATTCAAGTACCCTTTTGGATATTTGAATTAATTTACATTACTATGGCGATATAATCCTGAATAAGGCTTCACAACTCCATCACATTCATTCTGAGACTCTGGAAGGAGCATCCATGAAATCCAAATATTCTTTTATTATCCCAAATAAGAAACTTATAACCAATTGAAAATTATCTATAGAGATAAAATCATATTATCGAGAACAAATTCTATATGTTGGATATTCATGTTATAGAGATAAAAGAACCAACTTCTCATACATAAAAACATGATCAGCTAAGCCTTCCTTGGATTTCCTTGAAGTGTGAACTACTTATGATTCATCCAAAAGACATTATAGTATTCTATTAAAAAATCAATATCTATCTAGGAGGCCATATTTGGTAGTGTATTTTATATTTTCTTGAGATACTCAAACAAAGGTACTAATATGTTCTTTAAAGAATCCAAATCATCCTTCAAAACAAAATTATCCTAGATTACTTGAAATTTTACTTCAGATTATAGAAACATAGAATTTAAAATATTATTTTCAATAAATAAATAATTATACTAATACATAATTTTGTTAACATATTCTTCTATATAATTAGTGCTTACCTCAATTCTATTATGGTTAACTTCTACATGAATAATAGAAAAACGTATTTATTCTATTCTACTTATCAATAATCTTTTACTTGAGAGGGTTCAACTAAAACTCTATTTTTATCCCTTTTAGTTACTAAGGTTATATCTCTCTCATCTATGTCATCTTCTTATAATTTTGACCATAGGGAATTACTCCCTAAAAAACAAATTCTCTCCCATTTAATTCGACATTCCATCAAGAAATGTTTAGATAATTTTATCATTGGAAATGCACTTGATAATATAGAGATTTTACATTCATGACCAATTTTGACTAGAAAAAAGGTATTCAAAGCCAAAAAAATCTAGTTTTATAAAACAGAATAACATTTTTAAGAACATATTCTTTCTATATTCCCTTCTCTATCCTAAATGTTATGTGATATAGCTTCAAATGTTTTCATCTAATCTATATCATTATGAAAAGTTGATTTAACTTCTTGAGAATATTCTACAGCTCTAATAGTATCTTCTAGTTAAATATCACTACAGATATCCACTCTAACATTTCTTATTCCCTTGGAACGTGTAACATCATCCAATGTGTATTTTAATGAAAAACATAAAATAACTTCTTTAGGAATTTCATATATAATAATTTATTTGGATTTGTCCCCCTCAACCTGAGCATCATCCACTCTAGTTGGTTTATATACATCAATTTTCAAAATTTTCTCCAAATATATGATTAATAAGCACCCCAGTGACTTCATTATTATATAATCAAGATTTAGAAGACTATAAAATTGATATTCCATAGCTTTATTCAACCGAACACCCAAATTCACAAATATGATTAACATAATCCTTCCAAACTGATAAAAGTTCATATTATTTTTTGAAAAATGATGCATATATCACTTTATATATCACATTATATTGCGAAAAAATCTATCAAAAATAAATTTATAAATTAAATATGTTGACCAAAGATCATCCCAAACTCAACAACTCAATTAATGATTGCATAATGGATGGCCTTAACAGGACATTTAATATCTAAAACTAGATCTTTTACATCGATATATTTGATATCTGAAACTACACACATAGAATTCATAATCTCAAGAGTGTTATCTTCATCTATATCAACAATATAGGTATTGATGTTTTAACATATTCATTAAAGACATTATAAAAAATGACCTCTACTAAAAAATAAATCATGAAATGTTTCTATTTCACTGTTGTGGTGACTAGGTTTCCATTATCTCCAAAATAAAATCTTTAATTATCATTAATTTATTTAAAATTTTTAAAAAATAATAAACCCATTATATCATCATCATAAACATACTTCCAATATTTATTATTCAATACATTCATTATTAGAATATTAATTCTACCATTTTACTCTATAGCCTCACCTTCCATTTTATCTTCATACATCATTAGTATCCCAATGAGATATTTTATTTTGAAATCAATTATAAAAGTATATTTTTAATGTTAAATATAATTATACTATATTTTATTTTTATAACATTGAAAACTATAATCACCTGGACAATTTTAGGAATATGAGTTCCTAAAGTATCCATGAGGCTTATAATTTTACTCAGCCTAACAATCATTTGAGTAATTCTCTCAAAAACAATTTTATGATTATATATAACATTAAATTTTCATTTTTATGCCTAATATATTGTATATTACCCATACCTTTATAATATAATTATATAGTTTTCCATATTTCATGTGTTTTACCATATAGAGAAACTCCACTGAATTCATGTAGTCCAATTCCACATATAATATAATTATTTTATTTAGAGTTTTGATAATAGTTAACTTTAGTAGTGTAATCCCATGTCTTTACATTAGTATTAGAGATTTCATATGGATTCGAAACCTTCAGATAAACATTTAGTACAATATTTTTCAAATAGATAATCAAATAAGTGTTCTAATATCCAATTTTTTCTACATTGAAATCATGTTCTCTAACTATGGAAATTACATATCTATTTTTATACATTATAACCATTTGAATATTATTGTATAACCTTATCCTTTTAGAGTTGATAACTCATTATTACAGTCCTTAGTAAAAATTGAGGGTTGAATCCTTCATTCAAAAATCATGAATTGTTCCATAGAATTTATACTATAATTGATGTTCTTTATAGATCAAATATAAAGAATGAAAATAATAATTATAATAATATATAGGGAAATTAATATTATTTTCAATTGACTCTCAAATAAGGTTATGTATAATAGTAAAATAGTTTTATCCTTTCATTTAAAAGAAAATTATAATTATAAACATTTATATAATGTAGTTAGGATTTTTAAACATACCTTTTTAAAATTTCACATATACTAAAACTATATTTCTATTTAATATGATGGGGATGGGCGTTGGTTGATGTTAGTTTTATTCTATGATTGATATTTGTAACATATAAATTACATTGGACTTGATTCAATTTAAAAATTAAATAAATCCCAATATAATCAATATACAATTATTAGTTCAATATTAACCTTATCAATTATGTATTGTCAATCAATATTAATAGTTAGTATTCCAGAGAATTCAATTTGTAGTTTAGGAAAATTTTGAATGTTTTTGTTTTTTACATTTTATATTTTTTTTTCTATTGAAATTATAAATGATTATAAGTATAGTTTCAAAAAAAATTAACTAATTAAATTATTGTTAATTATTTGGAATATTAAATTTTATAAAATAAAAATTTTATAGGATGTTATCTCACATGTGTGGATGTTTAAAATTAAAAAATTCTACTGTGTTTTAATTTTACATGTATATTTTTTTGTATGGTGTACAGCAAATTTATTTATTTTAAATATCTTTGATTTCATGTCATTAAATTCATGGTAATTAATAAATATTTAGTATTCTAGTAGTTTATTTAGAATTAGGGAAAGTGTCATATGATGGGTTGACCTTTATGGTTTTATGTAACACTACACTATTAATTTTTATATATTTTATTACAATATTAGTTTTGGGATAAAAATATTTACATTTTTTAATTAAATCTAATTCATTTTGGTATTGAACTTTTTGGTACATAATTTTGAGACCATGGACTGTGACCATGCATTTTTAAATTTCATATTAGTGAGAAATATATGGTATTGTCCATAGTATAGGGACCATAAATTATAGCCACGAATTCTTTATTTTTACCCAATTTTTTTTATTACAATATTATTATGAATTGATATTATAAGTTCATTAAACTATTTAATTTTATTATATTATGTTCTTCATGAACTATGTCGATGGTTTATTATACAATTGTTTCTCTATATAATTTTATAAAATACTTGAGTTATGTGGTTTGTATTATTATAATAATTATTTTTATATTAGTGTTATTGAGTTATAGAAATTTGATATGGGTTTTATATCATGAAATCCATGAATGATTTTAATGTAATATTTTTTATTATAATAGTATTTCTATAGATTATTATAATATTAATATAATTACTATTATATAATTTATTCTTTTAACTCTTTTAAAGAGGATATCATCCCCACCACTGTCCATTTTTTATTCACCTACAAGATAGGTAGGGTTACACATTTTTGTGTTTTTGCATAGTTAATAAAATAATCCATATAGATCTAATGTGTTTCATTTATTCAACCTATCATTTCCTCTTTATATCCCTTCCACCACATCTTCTTCAAAAAAAGTCTACCAACCATATATTTATTACATTACTGGTCTAGTGAGATTAATGATTTATCGATATTAAAATAAAACATTAGAAAAGAATATTGTTGGAAATTTATGTTAGTGGAGTATTTTTTGATTATTTTGAACTCTATTATATTTTTTTCAACATTATAAAGGTCATCAATAAGTGCCTCAATTTTTGGGAAAATGTTAGATTATATGATTTTTTGTTTTATAATTTTCATTCCTTATTTATGAAGATGAATTGGTAATTATTTAGGAATATTACACTAGTAATACTATATGGAATTTTCAAGAATATTATAAAGTTAGGTGGTTATACTTCCTCAACACTCGTTACTAAAAACAATTATTCTGAAATCAATTTCATTATTTTTTCAATTTTTTAAAGATGCATTGAGAGGCATGTTATTGTTTTTAGAAAGAAAAACTATTGGATATTTATAAAATAAATTATTATTATATATATATTGTTTAATAAAACTATTTTCCAACTTTTTGGATGAATTTATTTAAATAAAGATATTATGGTATGATTGTACATTTTTTGGTTTTATATCCATGATTGTTTGATTTTAAAATGATTTTAAAGGATTTATAATAAAAGACACAATGTCTTTAACTATTTTAAATCCTTGTTTGTATAAGATAAAATTTTTATTTTGGAATTTGATATCTTCTAACACATTTGTTTATATTATGTAACTATACATGATTAGCCGTTATATAGACTATGTTGTTTTTTTAATTCTGTTATAATTAAAGAATTTTAAATTCATAATGGGTTTATTTATATAATGAGAGTTTAGTATTATGAGTTGTGTGATCTTGTTGAAATTATGATTGTTAGTTATTGGGTTTCGAAACCTCAGCATTTTATTGAGGTAAAAGGCACCAATGATATATTCTTTACATCTATTAAACCTTGAGTATTCCGATGATATTGAATAGATTTTAAAAATTAAGTGACTCAGGTGGATCTCTTCAATATAAATAGGATGTTTCCAATTAGAAGGAATATATTATGACTGCCTAGATACTATAAACAGTTGAAACCTACTATATTGGGATTATCTGTCACTATTAATTTAAAATCTTGTGAAATCTATATATTATTGACATTGCTATGTTTTAAAAATTATATTGATTCTTCAATGCGATAAATATTTTTTTAATATATAATTTTCCTCAATTTATTAATACTTAAATTTACAAAATTAGATGAGTTTTTTAATAAGCATGTTGGTTTTAGTACGTGAGTGGAATTTAGAGACTCCATGGATGCATCCCATTGAGTTATATGCTAACTCTTTACATTTACACCTTTAGTATGATTTTATATTTCTACCTTTTTCTATGTTACTAGTAAGTGAATTTATTTCCCTTTTGAAATATTTAGGTCATGCAATCATATGTGGGGGTATTGAGGAATTTTCAAATGTGAAATTTCATTTGTTATATGGAGTTAAAAATATATTCCATTTTATTTATATTGGGATTCATGAATTGGAAATGTATTTTTTATCATTCTAATTACCATTTATATATTTTATCATAAGTTGATAATGTTGGTTTTCATTTTATGTTTTGTTTTTGATTTTATTAAATACATTTGTGTGTATTTTTGTATTTAGAATGGTTTCTTTTTCATTTAATAAAACATTTCAAATGTATGGACATGAAATCGTTTATTTTTCATTGAAATAAATAATTTATTTTTTATTTTTTAAAAATTTTAACGGTTTTTTTCTTTAAGAGTTTACAATTAGAACTCATGATAGCATATAGTGATTAGAAACTTACCTTTAGTATTAGGAATGTTTGTGAAATCATATTGAACAATTATTCATCTCAATATATAACATTTTCGGTTATGTATATTTGTTTTTTAAAATGATCAACTATTTTTTTGAATGAATATTGGATATATATTGGTATGTTAGAACATTTGTTTTAAATTTATGATATTTAATCTTTTGAAATATTTTTAATCAATATTCATAATTGATAATTTATGTATTAAATAAAAATCATGGTTTTATGTTGTTTCTAGGGTATTTTCAGGGGTTAATTTTAGAAAATGATTTTGAATAGGGTGATTTCTTGTGGGGATTAGTTTATAATAAATTGTGCATGATTTTTTAAACCATATAGTGTTGTAAAAAAGTAGATTATGTTATTACATGGTTTACATGCATGGTTTGTATATGATATAGGTAAATATTTATTATCATCATTTTAAATTAAAATCTCATAGAGATGATTTTCCAACCTATTTGTCACTCTAATGATATTTTCAGGAATTTTTATGAGTCATGGTTGGATTTTAGAAAGTCAAATATGTCAGTATATTTTTATAGAATCTTAAGTGGGTATATATTTATCCAATTTTATTGAGTTTAATCCTATTTAATGGTGTACTTTTTATATTTTGATTTTATGTATAGGTATATTCGTTGTTGTCCATAGATATTGAGGTGATTGGTTATAATGATCGTTGGGGTTTTTGTGGGACTAGGTATGAGCCTATTATTTTTTAGATCAAATTCTTGGTGGATGGAAATTTCATTTCTTATCAATTCTAATAGATTATATTTACACTCTATATATATTTAAAAAATTAGTTGGTTATTATTAATTTCCACTTAGTTATGTGTGTTTCACTTATATGACACATTACATATTTAATTATAATAACCATTTGATGTTTTATCTTATAGATTGTTTATCGAGTAAGTCTATGGTCATAAATGGCTGATTGATTATACCATTAGAGTTGGTTAGAAAATTATAAATTTATTTCTCGATAATATAATGGGTTAACATTAATAACATGTAATGATTGTAATGTTTTTTTAGGTTGTGCAAATATATATTTTTAATTGTATTTTTTCTGATCTTGGTTATTGTAACACCTGAGATTTTATGAGAAATATTTTGTTTTTATGTTATATAAATCATCAAAGGGATCTTTCACTACACACAACACTATCTTGGATTCCTTTACACGCAATCATGACCTTCCTCGATAGCTTGCGTCGTACGCAATACTGAGTTTCACTAAACAACGATATGCTATTAAAATATTATTAAAAGTAGCTGTTATGAATAGTAATAACCACTTTTTAAAATTTTTTAAATTTTATTTTTCAAAATGGACTTCATTTTTGGATTTGGAATATCGAAATTAGCCTTGGGTGAAATTTTGGTATTTTTCTAAAAACTTTTAATTTTTAATGAATAGTGAAAACACTAGGTTACTATTTAAAACCCGACATTTTATTTAAATAATTATTTATTTTATGTAAATTTATTGTAGGTCAAAATTGATACATAATACCTATATAAGTTCAATGCAATTCATTGGAGTCATTTTATAATAATTTCAGATATATAAAAATTTTATTGAACTTTTGACCGTCTTTTACCCACCTCCTAGGAGAATTTGCAAATTTACATAAAACATAATTTTACCACTTTTGTGAATGGAATTTCAAAAAATCTGAGAGACAAGGTTGATGTCAGTAAGTAAAATGTGGTTCAATGAGATGAAAATAATTTTTGGTGAATAGTAACATTTTTCTTTTATTTACCACGATTAAACGTAAATAGGGAAATTAAGGGTAAAAATGATAATATTATTACCATAAAACATGTCATAATTCTATTGGAAAAGTGTAATTCGACCAAAAACAACCTTAGGAATAAAATATGACCATTTAGGCCCACTTGGATTAGATTAGGACATTTAATATTAATTTATTCAAATAAGGGTTAAAATAGTTAAAATCAATGTTAAATAAGTAAATCATTTTTAATATTGGGTTATACATAAGATAAATTCGACAATAATTATTCATTATAAATATATAAATATCTCTTAGAAAATGGTATTTTATTTGTAATTTTTAGACTTTAAATAATTTAATTTATTTATGACACAATGATGATGCAGTCATTATATTATTAATGAAATATTGACATAATTGATGTTATAAATACCCAAATAAATGTAATTTGAGACTTTTTATGAATTAAAATAATTTTCTATGTTAATATGATATGTTAATATTAATTTAATTAACTTTTTTCGAACTAATATTTCTGTTATGATTTTCAAAAAAATAAATTAACAAATAGTATCAAAATTAACATAAAATAGTTTTTAGAACAAATACTATATTATTAATTGATATTTTCATTATAAAAATCTCAAGTCAGGCCAAATGACATATATAAGGTTATATATATTACTAATAAATAAATTGGGGTTCTTTTGGCTTGTTATAGAAAGTTTATTAACCTTATAGTGTAAGAAAACAATAAGACATGGTAAAAGTTAAATTATATAACTTAAAGATAAATCTAAATGATAAGGTTAAAATAGATACCTAAAATTTTCTAAATTCTATTGGATGAGAGTATTTCGACCCATACCCACCTTATCTTCGAAATAAATCAATTTCGAGCTATTAAAAACCGAATATGACTTTATAATAAAATAATATTTTTAGTTTTTCTAAAGGTTCCCCTCTCCTCCCTTGTAAAAGGGCACCTCCTCCCTCTCTTCCTCAAACCACTTTGAGCCTTCAAGCTCGCCCAACCCCTGAAAAATTATCTTCTACACTTCCCTAGAAACATCCTAGAGGTCCTGGGCTTTTTCAAAGACCAATTTTTGTACCCTAAAAGGAGGACTCAAAGAGGTGCTTCAAAGAAGAGGTAGTGTTCGTTACCGATTCTTTCAACATTATTTCTTCTTCCACTTCTTATTAATTAGTTTTTTCATTTTGAAGTAATATCATAAGTATCCCTCATATACTGATATGTTATTATATGTATGAAACAACCGTATTTCACCATCTATCCATCCTATGGAAAATGATATCACGGCGCGTGCATACGTACGGAATACCGTCTCAACGCCGTGGTGTAATCTATTTTCCACCACCACCTTACTTGGATGGGTATAATGGTGAAAATAAATAAGTATATATGATTATTGTAAAGTAATATTGATTCTGATATAGTATACATACACTCCAATACAATTCCATGATCATGGGAACGATATCATCGCTCGTGCGTACGTACGGAATACCGTCTCCACGATGTATTGCGACTCGTTCTACATGATCTTCATTGCATCAGGATTATATAAATGAACTCAATGAATAATAATGATATATAGTACAATAATACCATTCTGTAAATGAGGTATCTATAACCTAAAGAGAAGAATAAGAATTTATTTGACAAAACACACATACGAACATAAAGCAATAAACACCCAAATAACAAGTAACAATGAAATATTACTAATAGACTTCTAAGAATATGACCATGTATGATATCATAAAAATAAATATGATTCTGGAATAAGTCAATGACATTTTTTAAATCATTATACAAGAGGTTCAGACACTTACGAAGAAAATCTGACCTAAGGAAAGGGAAAATCTCACAATCTCATTTTTATCCGAGATTGTTTATACTTCAGAATTTACTGGGGAATATTTATCATACACATACATGTTTTTTCAATATGTAATATTATTTCTATCCACCTACAATTATTTAAATCCAATTTTACCCTCTGGTGAGTTTTTAGTAAAAGATATGAAAGGAATCTTTTGTTGTTTTTCGTACGAGGTAATTTTTGACTTTTCCGGCCAAAGTACGAGAAGAATATTTTTCTTAAATATACGGCATGAATGGATTTTTAGAACATTATTTCCATGAATATTCCTTTACACATTTTCATGTTTATTTTTAATCAACTTCTTTTCGTTCAAAATTATATGACATGTTAAGAAAGGAAATTGTTTTTGAAGTAGAAAGGATATTTTCCTCAGGAATGGAGTTCAAGCATTTTATCAAAATTATTTTCCATCCAAGATAATATAGGGTTCTGTTTCTACCCCTATTATTACATTGATTGGATTATAATGTGATGGAATTATTTATATGAATTCCTTTATCTTATAGTAATTGTTTTATGATGTGACGATGTTTAAGAATCCCATTTTTATTACATGGGTTATGCAATCATGTATAATTTATAATTTTGTGGAACACATAAGAATGGTACCATTATAGGATGGGTGGGACCTATATATTCCTCCAATTCATTGGGTAAAGATTTATATCTCATGAGATAGACATGGCTGGAACGGCAGGTTAAACCGTTTTAGTGAAACAGGACTGAAACGAGTAGTGAACTCGGTTCAGAAATAGACTTTGTCCGCTAAGATAGTCTTGGAAATGAGTCTTGACTAATAAGAAATGATTATCAATGATTATGTGTGTATTCCACAATGTTTCATGTTTTATGTTATGATTATTGGGATTACATTTCACTGTTATGATTTATCCCATGTTATGAAATTATGATCTCTTTTGCAGGTTAAGATTTCCAAAACGTTATGTTCTTATTAATATGATGTGATTGATATTACTTTTGTTTAGCCTTACTGAGCATTTGAGCTAACCCTTTTCTATGTTTTCATTCCCCAGGTCAGGAAGAAGGTTATTAAGTAGGATATGCCAAAACAGACTCTAGATATGATGAAATAAATGGGAGACAATGTAGATGCTTTATGAACCAGTTGTTTATGTCTCCTAGTTTCTAAAGACGCTATACACATACGGTCCATTCACGGTTTTGTTATATGTTGTAATAAGTGTACTTCAATTTTGAATTAATAACCATGTATGTAAAGTATGGGTCTTTATAGTGTGTATCAGAGGAAAGGTATAGTCAACCTTTGGAAACTAGGATGTGAAAGTCTTAGTAAGAACCCTAAGGATAAGTCTAAGCATAGAACACGGTCTTAGTATTTTAAAAATGTCCATGAAAAACCTATGATTAGACCTTAAGTGTGAAATTATATTCATGATTATGTGCTTTTCCTATTATAATTAGTGTTGCTCACACTATTCTTCTTGGTTTTAGTCAGTGGATGGAACCCAAAGGAACTATATTAATGAGGAATGTGACGGGAAATGCAATGATTGTCCCCCTGAGAAACCAAACGTTATGGGAGTTGGAATGCAAAATCTTGTAGCCATTCTCACACAACTTTTTCAAGCTATGAATCATGCAGGATTTACAATCGAGCAAAGGAAGGAGAAACATTCTGTTGAATCCTTCATGAGGCAGCGTCCACCCTCATTCAGTGGGTCTTCCGATCCATTTGTGGATGAACAATGGATCAGTACCACTGAAAAGATATTTTCAGTTCTTCAATGTTCTGAACATGATAAAGTCATCTTAGCAGTGTATAGTTTGGAAGGTGATGCTGATCAATGGTGGAATCTTATTAAGAATACGAGGAAAAGGGATGAAATTATGTTCATGGAATGGGATGAGTTCAAGAACATATTTTTCAATAAGTATTTCCCTCATATTCTTCAAACAAAGATGGAGAAGGAGTTTCTTGAACTAATGAAAAAGGATGATGAATCTGTCGGTACATACGAAGAAAATTTTACAAAACTTGCAAGTTACACTTCTGGTATTATTATCCAACCTGAGTGTAAGATTGATCGATTATTTAGTGTCTTAAAACCATGTCTTCGAAGGGAGTTAGCCATAAGCGACTTCAATAGCTATGAGGAAATAATTCGATGTGCTCTCAAAGTTGAGATGGAGATTGGAGTAACCCATCAGTCATATGGGTTTTATAAGAAGAGGAAAATGGAATTCAAAGGAAAATCTAAAGAGCAGACTGAAGAGAAGATGATTTTTCCCTTATGCTCGAAGTGTGGAAAGAAGCATGGAGGGAGTTGTATTAAAGGGACAAGTAAATGTTTCAAATTTGGAAATGAAGGTCATCGGATATTTGAATGCCGCAATGATGGGAAGAAGATTCCTAGTGATGCGAACAAATAAAAAGAAAACACAGAGTGCACCTCCTACACTTCAATGTTAAAAGTGTAAGGGAATGGGTAATTATGAAAATCAATGCCCTAATCCATGGGTTGTTGATGATGATCGACGTCAACAAAATCTTAAGGCTAAACACCAATGAAAGTGACATGCAATTTCTATCAGCGATGTGGAGTTTGATAACGAAGTGGTGAAAGGTACACTTACCATCCACTCTAAAGTAGAAAATGTTTTATTTGATTCTGGATCCACCCACTCTATTATTTATGATTAATTTTCAAAGGTTATCACCGTACTACCTCAACAATTAGATGTTGAGTTAGCTGTGACAACTCCTAATGGCACAACAGTCACATCAAAAGTTTATAATTCTTCTCTGATTGAAGTTTGTGGGAAATTGCTTCCTGCAAATCTTGTGATCCTTTCTATAATGGAATTTGATGTGATTCATGGCATGGATTGGCTTTCTCTATATGGAGATCATATCAATTTCCAAAGAAGGGAAGTCACATTTCCTATTCCAGATCAATCTATGATCGTCTATCGATGCAAGGATGAACATAACCTTGCTGTGGAAATTTCTTCCATCTTATGGGTCTTGATTCCACTAAATGAAGGTTATTTATCTCAAATGGTTGGTGAGAAACTCACAATTAAGAATATGCCAATTGTAAGGGAGTTTGATGATGTCTTTCTAGAGGAATTGCTAGGTCTTCCACCAAATCGTGAAGTCGAGTTTTCAATCGAACTCGTACAGGGTGCTTTTCCTATTTCGAAGACACCTTATAGAATGGCCCCAATTGAGTTGCATGAATTGAAGAAGCAACTCCAAGAGAATATTGATAACAGATTCATATGCCCTAGTGCGTCGCCTTGGGGAAAACATGTTCTGTTTGTTAAGAAGAAAGATGGATCAATGAGACTCTGCATTGATTATCGAGAACTTAACAAGATCACTATCAAGAACAAATATCCTCTCTTACACATTGATGACTTATTTGACCAACTACGCAGAGCTCAATACTTTTCCAAGATTGATCTTCATTCAGGGTATCATCAATTAAGGGTCAAAAGGGAGGATATACCAAAGACAGCTTTCTGTACAACGTATGGACCCTGAGAATTTATAGTGGTTCCATTTGGTCTTACTAATTCCCCCTCTATCTTCGTGGATCTGATGAATAGAGCCTTTATAGACTATCTTGATCAGTTTTTGGTAGTATTTATAGACGATATTCTTGTCTATTCAAAGAGGAACGAAGAACATGAATATCACTTGAGAATTGTATTGAAGATGCTGAGAAATAATAAGCTTTATTCCAAATTTACCAATTGTCAATTTTGGCTTCAAAAGGTTTCATTTTTGGGTCACATAATCTCAAAAGAGGGGATATCTGTGGATACAGCAAAGACAAGGGTTATCGAAAGATGATCGAGACCAACAACAGTAACCGAGATCTGATATTTTCTTGGTTAGGTTGGATATTATCGACCTTTTGTTAAAGATTTTTCAAGGTTATCTAACCCACTCACCATGTTGACTCGGAAAGAAGTAAAGTTTGTTCGGATGGAGGAATGTGAATAGAATTTAAAGGAGTTGAAAAGAAGTTTATCTAGTGCACTAGTACTCACACTTCCTTGTAGTGGAGAATGGTTTGTGATCTACAGTGATCCATCCAAGAAGGGGCTGAGGTATTTTCTTAGGCAAAATGATATGGTGATAGATTATGCCTCACGATAGTTGAAAATCCATGAGAAAAATTACGCAACTCATGATTTGGAGTTAGCTGCAGTAATCTTTGCATTAAAGATTTTGAGGCATTATCTTCATGGAGAAAGGTGTGATATTTATACTGATCATAAAATTTTAAAGTATATTTTCACACAAAAGCTGCTGAATATGCGCCAAAGAAGATGGTTGGAGGTGATTAAGGATTACGACTACTCAATTCATTTCCACCCTAGGAACGAAAACAATGTGGCAGATGCATTAAGTCGACAATACCATGCTAGCTTATCCATGATGAGGATCATAAAAGATCCAATATTTATGGATTTACAAAGGATGGATCTTGGAATTATAATGAAAGGGGAAAAATCGTATATTTCTCAAATGAATTTTCAACCATTTATACATGTGAAGATTAAAGAGTCACAGAAAGAAGATGTAGAGTTACAAAAGAAGGTGAGAAATGTTTCGGAATTCAACCTTGATTGTAATGCGATAATAATGTTTAGGAATTGAGTTTGTGTTCCTCCTATCCCAGAATTAAAGAAGGAGTTGCTGGATGAGGCTCATAGTTCTTCATTCTCTATTCATCTTGGAAGCACGAAGATGTATAGGGACCTAAAAGAGAACTTTCGGTGGGACGACATGAAAAGAGATGTTGCTGAATATGTCTCTCAATGCTTGGTTTGTCAGCAAGTTAAAGGTGAGAGACAGAAGTCTAAGGGGATGTTACAACCATTACCCATACCAGAATAAAAATGGGAAAATCACTATGGACTTTGTCACCGGTCTTCCTAAAACATCCAAAGGCAATAATGCTATCTGGGTCATAGTTGATCGTCTTATAAAGTCTGCACACTTCATCGTTATTAGAGATGATTTCTCTCTGGATCAGCTTGCCAGGATATATGTGAAGGAAGTGGTAAGATTGCATAGAGTACCACTTTCTATTATATCTAATCAGGATCCAAGGTTTACCCCAATGTTCTAGAGAAGTCATCAGCATACTCTAGACACAGATTTGAGTTTCAGCATTGCTTATCATCCTCAGACAGACGATCAGTCTGAGAGGAAAATTAAAACTCTAGAAGATATGTTGAGAGCTTGCTCTATGGATTTCAAAGGTGGTTGGGATCAACACCTACGTTTTGTGGAATTTTCTTATAATAATAGCTTTCACTCCAGTATTTAGATGGGTCCTTATGAAGCTCTCTATGGAAAGAAATGCAGGACTCCAACTTCGTAGGATGAAGTTGGGGAAAGAAAGCTATTAGGACCTGATCTTGTTGCTGATATGGAAGAAAAGGTTAGATCTATTCAACAACACATAAGAGTAGCCCAGAGTCAAGAGAAAAGTTATGCTGAAAACTGAAGAAAAGACCTAGAGTTTGAAGTGGGTGATAAAGTGTTCTTATGAATATATCCTTGGAAGAGAGAAATGAGATTCAGGAAGAAGGGAATGTTGAGCCCTAGATTTATCAGTCCTTTCGAAATAATGGATCGTGTTGGGAAGGTAGATTACCGATTGGCGTATCCAGCGAATCTCTCTCATGTTCACAATGTGTTCCATTTATCTCACCTGGAAAAGTACATAACTGATCCATCACATGTACTCAGCTCAATAGTTGTACCGCTGGAGAAAGATCTTTCTTAAGAAGAACAGCCAATAGAGATTATGGATCATAGCAAAAAATTCCTAAGGAACAAGACCAATAGCTTCATGAAAGTTTTATGGAGGAACCACCAATTATAAGAAGCTACTTGGGAACTTGTGGATATGATGAGGGATAGGTATCCTCATTTGTTTGTAATGAAGTGATGAATTTCGAGGGTGAAATTTATTTTTAGGGGGGTAGAATGTAACACCTGAGACTTTTATGAGAAATATTTTTTTTATGTTATATAAGTCATCAATGGGATCTTTCACTACACACAACACTATCTTGACTTGCTATACACGCAATCGCGATCTTCCTCGATAGCTTGCATCGTATGCAATAACGAGTTTCACTAAACAATGATATGCTATTAAAATATTATTAAAACTAGCCATTACGAATAGTAATAACCACTTTTTGAAAATTTTAAAATTTTATTTTTCAAAATGGACTTCATTTTTGGATTCGGAATATTGAAATTAGCCTAGGCTGAAATTTTGGTATTCTTCTGAAAACATTCAATTTTTAATGAATAGTGAAAACACTGGGTTGCTATTTAAAAACCGAATTTTTATTTAAATAATTATTTATTTTATTTAAATTTATTTTAGGTCAAAATTGATACATAATACCTATATAAGTTCAATTCAATTCATTAGAGTCATTTTATAATAATTTTAGATATATAAAAATTTTATTGAACTTTTGACCGTCTTTTACCCACCTCGTAGGAGAATTTGAAAATTTACGTAAAACATAATTTTACCACTTTTGTGAATGGAATTTCAAAAATCCGAGAGACACAGTTGATGTCAGTAAGTAAAATGTGGTTCAATGAGAAGAAAATAATTTTTGGTGAATAGTAACTTTTTTCTTTTATTTACCACGGTTAAAAGTAATTAGGGTAATTAAGGGAAAAAATAATATTATTATTACCCTAACACATGTCCTAATTCTATTGGATAAATGTAATCTGACCAAAAACAACCTTAGGAATAAAATATGACCATTTAGACCTACTTGGATTAGATTAGGACATTTAATATTAATTTATGTAAAGAAGGGTGAAAATAGTTAAAATCAATGTTTAATAAGTAAATCATTTTTAATATAGGGTTATACATAAGATAAATTCGTCTATAAATTTTAATTAGAAAGATAAAAAGATTTCATACATAATTTTATTTTATTTTAAATTTTTTTACTTTAAATAATTTAATTTATTTATGATACAATGATGATGCCGTAATTATATTATTAATGAAATATTTACATAATTGATGTTATAAATACCCAAATAAATGTAATTGGAGACTTTTTATGAATTCCAATAATTTTCTATGTTAATATGACATGTTATTATTGATTTAATTAACTATTTTTGATCTAATATTTCTGTTATGAATTTCTCAAAAATCAATTACCAAATAGTGTAAAAATTGACATAAAATAGTTTTTAAAACAAATACTATATTATTAATTGTTATTTTATTCTTAAAAATCTAAGGATCGTCCAAATGACTTAGATAAGGTTATATATATTAATAATAAACAACTTGGGGTTCGTTTGGCTTGTTATAGTATGTTTATTAACCTTATAGTGTAAGAAAACAAGAAGACACGGTAAAAGTTAAATTATATAACTTAAAGTTAAATCTAAAATATAAGGTTAAAATAGATACCTAAAATTTTCTAAATTCTATTATATGAGAGGATATCGACCCATCCCCACCTTAGCTTAGAAATAAATCAATTAAGAGCAATTAAAAACTGAATATGACTTTATAATAAAATAATAATTTTAGTTTTTCCAAAGGTGCCCCTCTCCTCCCTTATAAAAGGGAACCTCCTCCCTCTCTTCCTCACACCACAGTGACCCCTAATGCTTGGCCAACCCCTGCCAAATTCCCTTCTCCACTTCCCTAGAAACATCCTAGAGGTCTTTTTATTCTTAAAAGCCCAATTTTAGTGCCCTAAAAGGAGGTCTTAAAGAGATGCTTTAAAGAAGAGGCAATGTTCGTGACCGATTATTTCAACTTTATTTCTTCTTCCACTTCTTCTTATTTAGTTGTTTCGTTATGAAGTAATAACATCAGTATAAATCATATACTGATATGTTATTATAAGTATGATACAACCCTATTTCACCATCTATCCATCCTACGAAAAATGAAATCACCGTGCTTGGGTACGTACGGAATACCGTCTCCACGCTGTGGTGTAATCTATTTTCCACCACAACCTTACATGGATGGGTATAATGGTGCCAATAAATAACTATATATGATTATTGTAAAGTAATATTGATTCTAAAATATTATACATACACTCCAATACAATTCCAGGATCACGGGAACGATATCATTGCTCGTGCGTACGTACGGAATACCGTCTCCACGATGTGATGTGACTCGTTCTACATGATCTTCATTGAATCATGATTATATAAATGAATTTAATGAATAAATATGATATATATTACACTAATACCATTCTGGAAATGAGTTATCTATAACCTAAAGAGAATAATAAGAATTTATTCGATAAAACACGCATACGAACATAAAGCAATAAACACCCGAATAACAAGTAGCAGTGAAATATTACAAATAAGAAGCTAAGAATATGACCATATATGATATCATAAAAGTAATTATGATTCAGGAATAATTCAAGGACATTATTTAAATCATTATACTGGAGTTTCAGACACTTATGAATCAAATCAGACCTAAGGTAAGGGAAAATCTCCCAATCTCATTTTTATCCGAGATTGTTTATACATCAAAATTTACTGAGGAATATTTATCATCCACATCCATGTTTCCTGAATATGTAATATTATTTCCATCAACCTACAATTATTTAAATCCAATTTTACCATTCGGTGAGTTTTCAGTAAAAGATATGAAAGGAATATTTTGTCATTTTTCGTACGAGGTACTTTTTGACTTTTTTGGCCAAAGTAAGGGAAGAATGTTTTTCTTAACTTATACGGCATGAATGGATTTTTAGAAAATTATTTCCATGAATCTTTCTTTACAAGTTTTAAAGTTTATTTTAAATCAACTTCTTTTAGTTCAATATTATATTACATGTTAAGAAAGGAAAATGTTTTTGAAGTAGAGAGGATATTTTCCTCAAGAATGGAGTTCAAGAATATTATCAAAATTATTTTACATCTATGATAATATAGGGTTCTGTTTCTATCCCTATTATTAAATTGATTTGATTATGTTGTGATGGAATTATTTTTATGAATTCCTTTATCTTATATGAATTGTTTTATGATGTCACGATTTTTAAGAATCCCATTTTTATTACACGGGTTATGCAATGATGTATGATTTATGATTTTGTGGCAGACATAATAATGGTATCATTATAATATGGTTGGGACATATATCTCCCTCCAATGCATTGGATAATGATTTATATCTCATGAGATAGACATGGCTGGAATGGCAGGTTAAACCGGTTCCGTGAAACGGGACTGAAACGAGGAGTGAACTCGTTTCAGAAATGGACTTTGTCCACTAAGATAGTCTTGGCAATGAGTCTTGACTAATAAGAAATGATTCTATATGATTATGTGTGTATGCCACAAAGTTTCATGTTTTATGTCACGATTATCGGGATTACATTTCACTGCTATGATTTATCCCATGTTATGAAATAATGATCTCTTCTGCAGGTTAAGATTTCCAAAATGTTATGTTCTTATGATTATGATGTGATTGATATTTCTTTTCTTTACCCTTACTGAGTATTTGAGATCAACCTTTTATATGTTTTCTTTCCCCAGTTCAGGAAGAAGGTTATTAAGTCGGATATGCTAAAAGGGACTCTAGATATGATGAAATAAATGGAAGACAGTGTAGATTCTTTATGAACCAGTTGTTTATGTTTCCCAGTTTCTAAAGACACTATACTTATACGGTCCTTTCATGGGTTTGTTATATGTTGTAATAAGAGTACTTTAATTTTGAAGTAATAACCATGTATGTAAAGCATGGGTCATTATAGTTGGTATCAGAGGAAAGGTATAGTCAACCTTTGGAAACTACGATGTGAAAGCCTTAGTAAGAACCCTAAGGATAAGTCTAAGCATAGAACACGATCTTAGTATTTTCAAAATGTCCATGAACAACCTATGATAAGACCTTAAGTGTGAAATTTTATTCTTGATTATGTGTTTTTACTATTATAATTACTGTTGCTCACACTATTCTTCTTGGTTTTAGTCAATGGCTGGAACCTGAAAGAACTGTGTTAATGCGAATTGCGACGGGCAATGCAATGATTGTCCCCATGAGAAACCAAACGTTATGGGAGCTGGAATGAAAAATCTTGTAAACATGCTCACACAACTTTCTCAAGCTATGAATCATGCAGGTCTTCCAAACGAACAAAGGAAAGAGAAACATTCTGTTGAATCCATCATGAGTCAGTGTCCACCCTCATTCAGCGGGTCTTCTGATCCATTAGTGGCTGAAAAATGGATCAGTACCACTCAAAAGATATTTTGAGTTCTTCAATGTTCTAAATATGATAAAGTCATCTTAGCAGTGTATCGTTTGGAAGGTGATGTAGATCAATGGTGGAATCTTATTAAGAATACGAGGCAAAGGGATGAAATTGAGTCCATGGAATGGGATATGTTCAAGAACATATTTTTCAATAAGTATTTCCCTCGTATTCATAGAACAAATATAGAGAAGGAGTTCCTTGAACTAAAGCAAAAGGATGATAAATCCATTGGTACATACGGAGAAAATTTTACAAAACATGCAAGGTACGCTTCTGGTATTATTATCCAACCTGAGAGTAAGATCAATCCACTCTTTAGTGGTTTAAAACCAAGTCATCGAAGGGAGTTAGCCATAATGGACATCAATAGCTACGAGGAAATCGTTTGATGTGCACTCAAAGATGAGATGGAGATTGGAGTACCCCATCAATCATATGGGTTTGATAGGAAGAGGAAAATGGAATTCAAAGGAAAATCTAAAGAGCACACTGAAAAGTAGATGAGTTTTCCCTTATGCTCAAAGTGTGGAATGAAACATGGAGGGAGTTGTCTTAATGGGACAAGTAAATGTTTCAAATGTGGAAAGGAAGGTCATCGGGCATTTGAATACCGCAATGATGGGAATACGATGCCTAGTGATGCGACCAAAGAAAAGACTGCACAGCGTGCACCTCCTACACTTCAATGTTACAAGTGCAAGGAAATGGGGCAGTATGCCAATCATTGCCCTAATCCAAGGGTTGTTGATGATGATCGATGTCAACAAACTCTTAAGGCTAAAGACAAAGGAAAGTCACATGCAATTTCTATCAGGGATGTAGAGTTTGATAATGAAGTGGTGAAAGGTACACTTACCATCCACTCTAAATTAGAAAATGTTTTATTTGATTCTGGATCCACCCACTCTTTAATTTCTGAAGAATTTTCTAAGGGTATCACCGTACTACCTCAAAAATTAGATGTTGAGTTAGCTGTGACAACTCCTAATGGCACAACAGTCACATAAAAAGTTTATAATTCTTCTTTGACTGAAGTTTGTGGGAAATTGCTTCCTGCAAATCTTGTGATCCTTCTTATAGTTGAATTGGATGTGATTCATGGATTGGATTGTCTTTATTTATATGGAGCTCAAATCAATTGCCAACGAAGGGAAGTCACATTTCATATTCCATATCAATCTATGATCATCTATCGATGCAAGGATGAACATAAACTTCCAGTGGATATTTCTTCCATCTTATGGGTCTTGATTCTACTAAATGAAGGTTATTTATCACAAATGGTTGGTGAGAAACTCACGATTAAGAATATGCCCATTGTACAGGATTTTGATGATGTCTTTCTGGAGGAATTGCTGGGTCTACCACCAAATTGTGATGTCGAGTTTTCAATAGAACTCTTACTGGGTGCTTTTCTTATTTCATAGACAACTTATAGAATGGCCCCAATTAAGTTGGAGGAATTGAAGAAGAAACTCCAAGATAATCTTGATAAAGGATTCATACACCCTAGTTCATCACCTTAGGGAGCACCTGTTCTATTTGTTAATAAGAAAGATGGATCAATGAGACTCTGCATTGATTATCGAGAACTTAACAAGATCATTATCAAGAACAAATATCCTCTCCCACGCATTGATGACTTGTTTTAACAACTATGCGGAGTGCAATACTTTTCTAGAATTGATCTTCGTTTAGGGTATCATCAATTAAGGGTCAAAAGGGAGGATATACCAAAGATGTATTTCCATACAAGGTATGGACACTATGAATTTATAGTGATTCCATTTGGTCATACTAATTCCACTGCTATCTTTATGGATCTGATGAATAAAGTCTTTAGAGACTATATTGATCAGTTTGTGGTAGTCTTTATAGACGATATTCTTGTCTATTCAAAGAGAAAGGAAGAACTTGAATATCACTTGAGAATTGTATTGAAGACCCAGAGAAAGGATAAGCTTTATGAAAAATTTACCAAGTGTCAATTTTATCTTCAATAAGTTTCATTTTTGGGTCACATAATCTCAAAAGAGGGGATATATATGGATCTAGCAAAAACAGAGGTTATCGAAATATGGTTGAGACCAACAACAGTAACAGAGATCCGATGTTTTCTTGGTTTGGCTGGATATTATCGACGTTTTGTGAAAGATTTTTCAAGGTTATCTAACACACTCACCAAGTTGACTCAGAAAGGAGTTAAGTTTGTTTGGATTGAGGAATGTGAAGAGAATTTCAAGGAGTTGAAAAGAAGTTTATCCAGTGCACTGGTACTCACACTTCCTTGTTGTGGAAAATGGTTTGTGATCTACAGTGATGCATCCAAGAAGGGGATGGGGTATGTTCTTATGGAAAATGATATGGTGATAGCTTATGCCTCATAACAGTTGAAAATCCATGAGCAAAATTACCCAACTCATTATTTGGAGTTAGCTGCAGTAATCTTTGCATTAAAGATTTGGAGGCATTATCTTTATGGAGAAAGGTGTGATATTTATACAGATCATAAAAGATTAAAGTATATTTTCATACAAAAGGAGCTGAATATGCGCCAAAGAAGATGGTTGGAGCTGATTAAGGATTACGACTGCTCAATTCATTACCACCCTGGGAAAGAAAACAAGGTGGAAGATGCATTAAGTCGACAATACCATGCTAGATTATCCATGATGAGGATCACAAAAGATCCAATATTTATGGATTTACAAAGGATGGATCTTGGAATTATAATGAAATGGGAAAAATCGTATCTTTCTCAAATGAATGTTCAACCATCTATACATGTGAAGATTAAAAAGGCATAGAAAGAAGAAATAGAGTTACAAAAGAAGGTGAGAAATGTTCCTGAATTCAACCTTGATTGTAATGGGATAATAATGTTCAAAAACCGGGTTTGTGTTCCTCCCATCCCAAAATTAAAGAAGTAGTTGCTAGATGAGGCTCATAGTTCTTCACTCTCTATTCATCCTAAAAGCAATAAGATGTATAGGGACCTGAAAGATTACTTCTGGTGGGATTACATGAAAGGAGATGTTGCTGAATTTGTCTCTTGATTCTTGGTTTGTCAGCAAGTTAAAGCTGAGAGATTGAAGTCTAAGGGTATGTTACAACCATTACCCATACCAGAATGAAAATGGGAAAACATCACTATAGACTTTGTCACTGGACTTCCTAAAACATCCAAAGGGAATAATGCTATCTGGGTCATAGTTGATCTTCTTACAAAGTCTGCCCACTTCATCGCTATTAGAGAGGATTTCTCTCTGGATCAACTTGCCATGATATATGTGAAGAAAGTGGGAAGATTGCATGGAGTAACACTTTCTATTATATCTGATCGGGATCTGAGGTTTAGCTAAAAGTTCTAACGAAGTATTCACCATACTCTAGATACAGAGTTGAGTTTCAGCACAACTTATCATCCTCAGACAGACAGTTAGTCTGAGAGGACAATTCAAACTCTAGAATATATGTTGAGAGCTTGCTCTATGGATTTCAAAGGTGGTTGGGATCAACACCTACCTTTGGTGGAATTTTCTTATAATAATAGCATTCACTCCAATATTAATACGGCTCCTTATGAAGCTCTCTATGTAAAGAAATGCAGGACTCCAACTTCCTGGGATGAAGTTGGGGATAGAATGTTATTAGGACCTGATCTTGTTGTTGAGATGGAAGAAAAGGTCAGATTTATTCAACAACACATAAGAGCAGCTCAAAGTCGATAGAAAAGTTATGCTGGCAACTGAAGAAAAGACCTAGTGTTTGAAGCGAGTGATAAATTGTTCTTACAAATATCTCCTTGGATGAGAGTAATGGGATTCGGAAAGAAGGGAAAGTTGATCCCTAGATATATAAATCCTTTCGAAATAATGGATCGTGTTGGGAAGGTAGCTTACCGATTGGCGCTTCCACCGAATCTCTCTCAAGTTCACAATGAGTTCCATGTATCTCTCCTAAGAAAGTACATACCTGATCCCTCACATGTACTCAGCTCAAAATTTGTACCGTTGGAGCAAGATCGTTCTTATTAAGAACGACCAATAGAGATTCTGGATCGTAGCGAAAAAGTCCTACGGAACAAGACCACTCGCTTCATGAATATTTTATGGAGGAACTACCAATTATAAGAAGATACTTGGGAACTTGAGGATATGATGAGAGAGAGGTATCCTCATCTATTTGTAATGAAGTGAATAATTTCGGGGGCAAAATTCATTTTAAGGGGGGTAGAATGTAACACCTGATACTTTTATGAGAAATATTTTGTTTTTATGTTATATAATTCATCAAAGGGATCTTTCACTACACACAACACTAGCTTGGCTTGCTTTACACGCAATTGCGACCTTCCTCGATAGCTTGCGTCGTACGCAATAACGAGTTTCACTAAACAATGATATGCTATTAAAATATTATTAAAACTAGCCATTACGAATAGTAATAACCACTTTTTGAAAATTTTTAAATTTTATTTTTCAAAATGGACTTCATTTTTGGATTTGGAATATTGAAATTAGCCTAGGGTGAAATTTTGGTATTCTTCTGAAAACTTTCAATTTTTAATGAATAGTGAAAACACTGGGTTGCTATTTAAAAACCGACTTTTTATTTAAATAATTATTTATTTTATTTAAATTTATTTTAGGTCAAAATTGATACATAATACCTATATAAGTTCGATGCAATTCATTGGAGTCATTTTATAATAATTTTAGATATATAAAAATTTTATTGAACTTTTGACCGTCTTTTACCCACCTCCTAGGAGAATTTGAAAATTTACATAAAACATAATTTTACGGCTTTTGTGAATGAAATTTCAAAATTACGAGAGACACAGTTGATGTCAGTAAGTAAAATGTGGTTCACTGAGAAGCAAATAATTTTTGGTGAATAGTAACTTTTAACTTTTATTAACAACGGTTAAAAGTAAATAGGGTAATTAAGGGTAAAAATGATATTATTATTACCCTAACACATGTCCTAATTCTGTTGGATAAGTTTAATTAGACCAAAAACAACCTTAGGAATAAAATATGACCATTTAGGCCCACATGGATTAGATTAGGACATTTAATAATAATTTATTTAAAGAAGGGTTAAAATAGTTAAAATCAATGTTTAATAAGTAAATCATTTTTAATATAGGGTTATACATAAGATAAATTCGACTATATATATTAATTAGAAATCAAATAAAATTTCCTACATAATTATATTTTATTTGTAATTTTTAGACTTTAAATAATTTAATTTATTTATGACACAATGATGATGTAGTAATTATATTATTAATGAAATATTGACATAATTGATGTTATAAATACCCAAATAAATGTAATTTGAGACTTTTTATGAATTACAATAATTATATATGTTAATATGAAATGTTAGTATTGATTTAATTAAATTTTTTCAAACTAATCTTTCTGTTATGATTTTCACAAAAATCAATTACCAAATAGTGTCAAAATTGACATAAAATAGTTTTTAAAACAAATACTATATTATTAATTGTTATTTTATTCCTAGAAATCTATGTTTCGGCCAAATTACTTAGATAAGGTTTTCTAAATTAATTATAAACAACTTGGGGTTCTTTTTTCTAGTTATAGTAGGTTTATTAACCTTATAGTGTAAGAAAATAAGAAGACACAGAAAAAGTTAAATTATCTAACTTAAAGTTAAATCTAAATGATAATGTTAAAATAGATGCCTAAACTTGTCTAAATTCTTTTTTATTACAGGATTTCGACCCATCCCCACATTAGCTTTGAAATAAATCAATTTGGAGCTATTAAAAACCGAATATGACTTTATAATAAAATAATATGTTTAGTTTTTCAAAATGTTCCCCTCTCCACCCTTATAAATGGGCACCTCCTCCCTCTCTTCCTCACACTACATTGAGCATTCATGCTCAGCCAACCCCTACAATATTATCTTCTCCACTTCCCTAGAAACATCCTATAGGTCATGTTTTTCGTCAAAGACCAATTTTATTGCCCTAAAAGGAGGTCTCAAAGAGGCGCTTCAAAGAAGAGGTAATGTTCGTTACCTATTATTTCAACTTTATTTCTTCTTCCACTTCTTCTTCATTAGTTGATTCATTATGAAGTAACAACATCAGTATCACTAATATACAGATATGTTATTATAAGTATTAAACAACCCTATTTCACCATCTATCCATCCTACGGAAAACAAAATCACCGCATGTGCGTACGTACGGAATACCGTCTCCACATCGTGGTGTAATCTATTTTCCACCACCACCTTACTTGTATGGGTATAATGGTGCAAATAAATAACTATATATTATTATTGTAAAGTAATATTGATTCTTAAATTGTATACATACACTCCAATACAATACCACGATCATGGGAACGATATCATCGCTCGTGCGTACGTACGGAATACCGTCTCCACGATGTGATGTGACTCATTCTACATGATCTTCATTGCATCATGATTATATAAATGAATTTAATGAATAAATATGATATATAGTACACTAATACCATTATGGAAATAAGGTATCTATAACCTAATGAGAATAATAATAATTTATTCGACAAAACACGCATACGAACATAAAGCAATAAACACCCGAATAACAAGTAACAGTGAAATATTAATAATAAGAAGCTAAGAATATGACCATATATGATATCACAAAAATAAGTATGATTCAGGAATAATTCAATGACATTATGTAAATCATTATACAGGAGGTTCAGACACTTACGAAGAAAATCGGACCTATGATAAAGGAAAATCTCACAATCTCATTTGTATCCGAGATTGTTTGTACTTCAGAATTTACTGGGGAATATTTATCATCCACATCAATGTTTCCTCAATATGTAATATTGTTTCCATCCACCTACAATTATTTAAATCCAATTTTACCCTTCGGTGAGTTTTTAGTAAAAGATATGAAAGGAATCTTTTGTCATTTTTTGTACGAGGTACTTTTTGACTTTTTCGACCAAAGTACGGGAATAATGGTTTTCTTAACTTATACGGCATGAATGGATTTTTAGAACAATATTTCCATTAATCTTCCTTTACAGGTTTTCAAGATTAAATTTAATAAACTTCTTTTCGTTCAAAATTATATGACATGTTAAGAAAGGAAAATGTTTTTGAAGTAGAAAGGATATTTTCCTCCAGAATAGAGTTCAAGCATTTTATCAAAATTATTTTCCTTCTAAGATAATATCGGGTTCTGTTTCTATCCCTTTTATTAAATTTATTTTATTATGTTGTGATGGAATTATTTTTATGAATTCTTTTATCTTATATGAATTTTTTTATGATGTCACGATGTTTAAAAATCCCATTTTTATTACATAGGTTATGCAATGATGTATGATTTATGATTTTCTGGCACAAATAAGAATGGTATCATTATGAGATGGGTGTGACCTATATCTCCCTCTAATGCATTGGGTAAAGATTTATGTCTCATGAGATAGACATGGCTGGAACGGCAGGTTAAACCGGTTCAGTTAAACAGGACTGAAACGAGGAGTGAACTCGGTTCAGAAATGGACTTTGTCCGCTAAGATAGTCTTGGCAATGAGTCTTGACTAGTAAGAAATGATTCTTTATGACTATGTGTGTTTTCCACCAAGTTTCATGTTTTAATTTATGGTTATTGGGATTACATTTCACTGCTATGATTTATCCCATGTTATGAAATTATGATCTCTTTTGCAGGTTAAGATTTCCAAAATGTTATGTTCTTATGAATATGATGTAATTGATATTTCTTTTGTTTACCCTTACTGAGCATTTGAGCTCACCCTTTTGTATATTTTCGTTCCCCAGGTCAGGAACAAGGTTATTAAGTTGGATATTCCAAAAGGGACTCTAGATATGATGAAATAAATGGGAGACAATGTAGACGCTTTATGAACCAGTTGTTTATGTTTCCCAGTTTCTACAGACACTATACCTATATGGTCCTTTCATGGTTTTGTTATATGTTGTAATAAGTGTACTTCAATTTTGAAGTAATAACCATGTATGTAAAGTATGGGTTGTTATAGTCAGCTAGTGAGGAAACATACTATGATATATCTAATTACTTAATAGTTAAGATTTTTTTATTTCCCATTATTATTTATATTTAATATAAACATTATTTCAGAAATAGTTTATAAAAATGGTATTATAGTAAAAGGGATCAATTATAAATTATGTAAGATAGGGATCTATGATTTACATATATTATTAGACCATTTGAGTTTGTGTGTCTATCCAGTGGTTATTTTTATCTTGTGAAATGTGTATTTTTGGGATTGTTTTTGTAAAATCTTCTATTTTCATAATTTTTTCATTTGAATATTTTTTTGTATCCTTGGATTTTTTCAACGATGTTTGTGTGCTGGTTTGGGAGTCACCAAACGAAAGAACTAAAATATTTATATATGTTAAAGCTCATAAAAATATCATTTCAAAATTAATATAATTCCCCATGATTATATCCCCATATATAAAATTTGAGATCATAATTGAATTCAGAATGTGGGGTTTACCCTAGGTGAGCCGTATATTTTATCAGCATCTGATTATTTTTATTGTGAAATCATTGGAGGGTATGTTAAAAAATAATTTTTTAATTTATTAAATTTATTTAATGATTAATTTATCACACTATATAAATATTCTACTATGAAAAAAAACCACTTTTAGAATAGTAACCTTAAGAGATTATAAAGTTGTATGACATAGAAAACACTGAAGTTGATGAGATCAGGATAATTGATTGATGATGAACAATCAAAGTGATTCATGGGGAAAATTATGAATTCTGTATAATCTTCAACGAAATCAGTATAGAATGTTATCCTCACCAATGATCAATCATTACCTGTTAATGGGATCATTATTTTGTTTTTTCTCATGTTTTTTCTTTTATGCTGGGCCTAGATTAAATATCATATTAATTTATAAAATCTTATCTCCAACATGACCTAATATTTTTTATTCATCATTTTTGATCTTGATCATCTATTTTCATTGAAATAAAATTATCACATATTTTTTCTATGATTATGATCTCTGGTTGGATTCCAAATAGGCAATGATAATATCACTTTGTTATTATGCCTCTCTCATCTATATTATTCATTTAAATTATCATTGTTCTATGGGGTCAATAACTCCATATTTTCATACTATTTTTAATGAAAACAATCTTATGAATTCAAAATGGTAATAAAAAAACCATGGTATTAACAATTTTCAATGGATCAAGGTATTTATACAGATCATCGATGATTAATCTATGTATCCAGAACTTGATTACCAATGGGAGGTGAAAAATATCATCCCTAGTAGTTGGTAGTTAAAATTTCAAGCTACTGGGGGCTAATAATAATTGAACTATGTTTTTTTATTTCACTAGACTCAATGAGCCTACATGAAAATCATTTTATTTGAATGATTTGGGGATGAACATGATGACTGATGCACCATAATTAACTATACATGTAAAACCCTGCTACACATCAGGTGTTTTAGATTAACACACATTGTTTAGTATTTTTTCATATGGAAAGTGGGGTTTTAAAAAAGAGATTCGTATAACACACCATGGGGACAGACCCACATGCCATCTAACAATACTAGGGTGGTGGAGTTGTGTGTCGAGATTACCATACATAGATATTTTGAGGATCATAAATATTGTGTACTAGTAGGAAAATTAAATGTGGGGGTACTTTTCCAAAAAATCCATGTCCATGATAGTATACACTAAGGTCCTTGAGCAGTTCCACACACCATATTCCCCAATTCACATGTCATGTACTTTCTCCATAATCTCTTACATTGAATGTCTACTTCTTCGAGACTTGAATTTGGTCATATGAGTAGTCAATTATGAGTATAATTCTATATAAGTCATGATTGTGATATTTATTTTTTTAATAAAAGATCTAAATCTAGTTGATATGAATGTGAAACTTATTCTAACAATGTTTGGATAATGAATGTTATTGGGTTTGATCATTAGAGTAATGAAGGATCAGTACTACCTTAACTGAGTTGGTCACATATCCCCCGTATCCTATATATTGGTTTATTCACTACTCCTCCACTATATATATGGAATAGATATTATATCTAAATAGTGGTACTCTCTTTTTATTAGGATCTAATGGGGAGTTGTTCATACACTAGAGTCAATGCTCCCTCGATCACGGTACACTATATAAAGGTGAGGGCCATCCATTTTAATTCTTGCGAGGTTGTACAAGGTTAATTGAATCAAAGATGAGACCTTTGGAGGTATAGTTAGACTCCTCATAATTATATGGTTGTGGAGTTTGAGATTCATATCTTTTAGACTATGATTTATTTATTATGATATCTATGTTTGGGTTTAATTTCTCTCTTTGACATATTGGTTGAGATAATTGTTTCTTATTTTATTATCACTCTATTATTTTTTCAAGGTGTCCTATTGAGTACGTTTATGCTGACCAATGTATCAACTTTTCTCATATGTGTATTTTCATACAAATATTATAGGAAGATTTTAAGGTACCTTCATTGAATAGGTATTGTTGGAGTATCAAAATATATGGAGGTGATGAATGTGTTTGGTGGTCAGACTTAGGGATCTGGAGATGAGAACTCTTACACATTCCATTTCTCTATATGTTAGTATATGGGAATCAATTTTATTCTTCTTGGTTGGCTTTAAATTCTACCCTTTTATATTCATAGATATTTATCTCTCACACTTTGATTTGTTTTCCTAGGGGTTAAGGTATGAGTTTTTACACCGTAGAGGATTTAGTCTATTTTATCTATGAACTATTGCCATGAGCTATATGTTTGAATGTATATATGTTCATTATGATAAGAATTCCCATTTTTTTGGGATTCCTACTCAACACTTGTCACCATCCTCTAGCTTACTAGATCATGGTTGGGTAATTCCTCATGGCTAACTCATACCCTGGTAGGGCCTTGGTGGTTTGAGGAATGAATATTTTCTGGTGAAAATATTGGGGGTGAGTAAAGAATGTGATAAAAATGGTGATGTAGGGACACGTTTGTGGTGACATAGTGACATTAAACATATGTTATTGGGGATACACACTCTATTAATAGTTTTTAGGTGGGAAAATGAGTTAAAATGATTTTATGGTCAATGGAATTTGGTACTAGTATTTATTTAATAGTTTAGACCCTGTAATGGATTTCGATGAAACATGGTATTTAGGATATTAAAAACATTAATATACCACATAGAGATTTTCAATCCTTATGGGGAGGGATGATAATTTACACTTTAGGGATTCCTTGAGTGTGTGTATTAATAGTTTTTATTCCCATAACCTAGATAAAGATTATTATTGTTTTTTTCATTTTCCTGTAATCATTATTATTAGTTTAGTAGTTTTGTTCTTTTTTTTTGTTTTTTTGCTGTTCTTGGTGATGATGTTTTTTAAAAGGTTATACATTAGCATTGATAAAGGCCTGCTTGATGGGGGTGAGGTCTGATCCATGCAATCAAAATCGGGGAATGCATATTTTGTTTTATTTTGTAACCCATTAATTAATTTTCCGTATTATTATTATTATTAAAGTCATCGTATAGTGGATTATTTATTTTTAGGGACCACACACATGATATGTACCATATCCTTACCTTTCATCAGGTGCTTCTTAAAACTTGTTTTTACTTCATTTTGTTTGGGTGTGTTTCATGTCTTATAGGGTTAGAGAGAGATTTTTTTGGTAAATGACCGAATGTAAGGGTACTTTTTTATAAATTTATAGAGTCTTGTTTTAAATGTTCCTAAGGTTATATTGAGTTATCCTAGTGTTCATAGTACTTCAGAGTTGTTTTGTGGATTTTTTAATGAGTCTTTTTGATGGAAACATTTAAATATTTGACTAGTTACATGATATGAATCAATTGTCTGGGAGATTTATGGAGTTCAATTTAAAGTGGGATACATAAATTATTTTGAAAAATATTCTCACCTTGAATAGTTAGATTGGTATGAATTCAACCTAATATGGTTCATTTTTTTGATGTATTCGTAAAATCATGTAATTCATGACATGAAAGGTGTTCACACAATGAATTCCACAGGACTAGTGGTTTATAAGAATGTTCCATGAATGAATATTACTCTATTTTATGTGAAATACTATATATAAACCATTGAGTGATTTGGGTGATATCCCTCCTTTCATATCACTCGAATTCGTATTTTATCACCGTTGTAGTTTCATCGCTTCTCCTTGGTAGTGGTATTCCTATTTATCGTATACATTTAGTCAAAATAGTGGATTTATATTTTTTTTCTGGTTGTGATTGATTGGTGTTTCCTATTAATCCATTATAGTTATCCCTCAAGACTTTTTTGAAGATAATCATTTAGTTATCTGTATCTTTTATCAAAGGATAATAATGTACCCCAATTACAGAGGTATGTGTATCTATAAAAGTGGGTTTAATTCATGAATTTCCATATACTCTTGTAAATTACTTTGGGTTAATCATTTAAATTTATTTATTTGACATTGGAATGGGTTTTTTTTAAAAGATAAATATTTTTATAGGGGTTTTCTTTCAAAATAGTTTTTCACACAACAATTATTAGATAAAATGAATTAATGGGTTCTTTTTGTTTTAAAATATATTTTTAAAGACATAGAACATTTGTTAACATTGGGTTCATTGAGAAAGAAATAGTTACTCATTTTGTGTGCAATTCCATTAATGTCTTTATGACATTAGAGTGTGTACCATTACACTAGAGGTTATATTGGTTGGATCCAAATTAGGACTAGATTGAGGATTTATTTCATGTCTAGGATGTATACGTATAGGATAGATCCACAATGGTGTTCTTTTCCATCTATGATTGTGTGATCACATGATTGTTTTTTCATAGTTATTCTCTCACATTCTTATCATATGGTGTATCTATGGTTGGTGTTTTTTATGCCTACCTGTTTTAATTGATTTTTAAAATATTCCATGATTTTGAGAATATGGTATGTTTTTTCAAAAAAAAAATTATTAACAAAATGGGGTTTTATTAAAAAATTATATCTACTATTTTTTTAAATAAATATAGCTAATTAATTTTGTATATTAGTACTTTTATAGAATATTTGGTGATATCCTACTTGGATTTGTACTGAGCTCTTAATTTTTACAATAGGTTGTTGTAGCTGGTTTTTTAGTGATTAGGTAAATATAAGAGTATTATGTACTATGTTGGTTTTTATTTTTTGTATTTATCATTATAATAGGACGGTTTGGTGGTGGTGGATGGTCACATAGAGACATGTTTTTTATAGTCTATTTTATATTTTTGGGTTTTCTTGTTTGGAATGAATTTTTTTTCTCATGGATTTTTGTCTTTCATCTGTGATGTACTATGGTTATATACATTGTTTTTATAAACATTTGATTGGTTTTTTGCTCTTTTATTTTTACCTCACTATGCAGTAATCCATCTATATCGACCTGTATAGTTGAATCAGGATGGTTTATAAAAAATTTGTATAAGATCCATTAGCCAACTTTAAGTTCTTTGAAATAACATGGGATTGGTTTAGTATCATAGTAGACCAGAGTTCGGACCAACAAAATTTGGATAGTATGTTTGTAAAAATTTCTATTCCAGTTCACTTTCCTGTTTGAATCTAAGATTTCATGGGTGGTCGTGGATTTTTTCTATGCTTGAAACATTATTGTTGAATTTATTTGAATGATCTAGATATGGGGTTTATTTAAATGACCTTATTCCTTCTTTTTTATCGGTATTTTTTTATGAAATCCATCACTATTTTAAATTATTATTCTCTAAAAGAATTAATATTGATTTCTAGAAGTCAATTTTATGATTTTTGGAATATTATCCTAAACTAATATGTAGATATCTTGTGTTTAATAGATAATTCCTCTTATAAGAGATCTTCTGAATCTGAGTGAATATGCTAGGAAGTATATTCCATAGTATTTTTATTTAGAGGAACCTTCTTTATTATAAGCTATAATCAGCATTATTTAGACACTAGGTCAAGTAGGTTTTGAGAACCCAGTGTGAGCAGTGGATCATGGACTAAAATTAGCCAATAATAATCTAGCTATAATTCATTGTGGGAAAAAGAAACCCTGTAATGTATGGAGAGGCTTTTGCAGATTGATTGGATCATTTACATTTTTAAGAATCATGAGGAATCTTAAGGTGGGTTTTCTATGTATATGATTCTTCAACAATGAATGAAATATTCTGACAAAACATTGAAAGATAATATTAATGAGGAGTATACCTAGGAATCCATCATGAAAATATTTAACCATATATTTTATCTTGATACATTATAAAATGAAAATTATTATGAGTTTCTAACCTTTGATAGATGGGATCATAATTCTTAAGGGAATTCCACTTAGATTTAAATGTGGTGTACTTGGTACCATATCCCATTACCAATGATTTCTTGAAATCTCATATATTTGAGATAGGGATGAGGGAAAATATTTGGTCAATGCTAGTTCTAATGTACCATCCAAATTTTATATAGGTTGTTATTAAATCTACATTGGTATATGCACACATATTTGGGAGGATATATTATGGTGGATCTTTGGGGGATATGAAGGTTATCTAGAGTGTATCTTATGGCTAGAAAAGGAATAAAAAATGTATCTGAATTTCCTGGGACCAGTTTTGGGTGCTTTTTCGTGGAACTAATAAGTTGTTTTTTATTAGTTTAGAAGGATTGGTTATACTTAGCATGATTAACTGAGGCTCAAAATTTTAATAATAATTGTGTAAAATGTTTTTATCTAAGGTGTTTTTTATATTATGTCTCGTGGAAGTAAGGTAATATCCACTATATCAAATTTTCGTATTTTTGTACCGATTATTCCAAGGGTTATTGATTATATCCTTAAGTCAAAGGAAATTTACCAATGGATAATAATTAGTATGGAGGAGATTGATGTTCTTATATGTAAGAGTGTTAAATAAAGGTATTTTAAGAAGTTCCACATACTGTTAGTGGTATGATGTTTATTTCTTCTTTTATTTTTCTAGATTTACATGATACATGTTCTTCAAATCCTTTTTATAACATCAATGTTAGTTGAAATGTTGGGATTTCATTAATAGATTATGATGTTTTGGTTGGATCATTACACGCCATTGGGAGATAGGTTCACATACAGTTTTTAATGATACACATATTGAGTAAAAATGGACAACTTTGAGGAGGAGTAGGACTTGATGGGGATTTATCTTTATATCTTTGAACAGAATGTTCCAATGGATTTGATGATTAGTGTTATGGACCATATTGCTTTTTTTTCAATGTAAAGTTAATTCTTAATAACCAGGGTTAGTCACTCATGTCTTCTAGGGTGATTTGGAATCTAGGGATTAGAGAGTGAGGAAAATTGATCCATATAATTTAGTGATATCATGTATGTTTTTGGAGGTGTTCCTTGATGTAGTGGACACTTTTTTTAGTATTAAAATTATTAAATTGGTGTGTGAAGACCCCATAGTTTATTTATATGATTTTTTAGGTTTACCACTATAGATAAATTACAATTTTACCATATAACAACTACATGGTATGATTTCCATTTCTATGATATTCTATTATATGTTATCTTCTATGGTTGTATAACTTAATGTCCAATTTGAATACCTCGCGGTTGAGGGATTTATTCATCATGGGTTGTCACTATGGGCTTATCTAGCCCACTTTATTAAGAAAAAAGAATAGAAATAAACTTTTTAATAATAATAAATATTTAAATTAGTTGAAATAAAGGAAAAAGTATCCCTTTCACAGGATTGATGATTTCTTGGATCATCTTATAGGATCTCAATGGTTTTATAATGTTGACCTTTGGCCAGGATAACACTAATTGAGATTCTGATAAGAGGATATACCTTAAAAAATATTTCTGATATGGTATGGCCATTTTGGGTTTTCTTTGATATTTGGTTTCACTAAAACTCATGCGATATTTATGGATATAATGAACTAGAAATTTCATCAGTTTTTCAAATATTCGGTTTTTGTGTTAATGGATTATAGATTGGTTTACTATAAGAAATAAGAGGAGCACATTGGGCATTTGGATATCATTATTAGAACCATTAGGGAACATCATTTCTATAATAAGATTTATATATGTGGATATTGGATTCAAGAATTGATGTTTTTGGGAAATTTTATATCTATGTTGGGTGTCTCAATGTTTCCTAAAATGATAAAGGAGGTTGTATCCCTATATAATCCCTAGAATTTTTTGAGATCTTTTGTTTCTTGGGGTTTACTGGTTAATTAAGGTGGTTTTTTCATCACTTCTCCAAGACCACATCTCAGATGAATCATTTAACCCATGCGAGTGTATAGTATGAGTGGAATGAAAAATTTTAGATATATTTTATTAAAAGAGTGTTAGGCTGACTTTATCTCATGTTTTGTTTCTTCCCAAACCAGATTTGAGTTATGATTTTGTATGTGATTCTTCTTGCATAGATTTCAGGGAGTGTCATGATGTTGGGGAATCATGTGGAAGCCCATGTCTCTCTCCAGTTACAACCTCATGAGAAGAACTACCCTACCCGTGATATTGGGTTTGTAACAACCCCAATTAATAAAGAGTTAAATGACTAAATGATATGACTCATGTCGACAGGTTGCACGTTCCTTTTGGGTAGCCTGTCTGATTAGAACTCCATAGTTAAGCTTTCTAGGCCTAGAGTAGTGATCAAGATGGGTGACCTTCTGGGAAGTTGACTAGGGTGTGTGTGAGTGAGGACAAAAAATACTAGAAATGACATGTGTTGGCCTATGGGGACTGTCATTAGTCCAATGAACCGTGGGGTGTCTGTGCAGTCACCGGGACCCAGTTGTTACATTTGGTATCAGAGGTGGTACCCAGCCTTAAGTGTGGTGCACTGCCTGGGTTGAGTTGTAGGGCCCACAACGAGATCGTTGTGCTCTAAAGGGGGGTGATTGTAACATCCCCAAATGATAAAGGGTTAAATGACTAAATCATATGACTCAGGTCAACAAGGTGCACCTTCCTTTTCAAGAGCCTGTCTGATTAGAACTGCACAGTTAAGTGTGCTTGGCCTTAGAACTGCACAGTTAAGCGTGCTTGGCCTGGAGTAGTGATCAGGACGGGTGACCTTCTAGAAAGTTTCCCAGGGTGTGTGTGAGTGTGTACAAAGCACACTGGAAAGGTCATTTGTTGGCCTTTGTGGACTTTCATTAGTCAGATGACCCGTTCTGGCATGTGGGTGGACCCTAGGGTGGGACCCACATGTCTGCAGGGCAACTTGTGGTATCTGGTAGGCATGGACCCGACGACCATGTTAAGGTGGGGTGTCTGTGCAGTCACCAGGACCCAGTAGTCACAGTGTTAGTAGTAGTTCTTTATGAAAAGAGAACATTATAATATATGAGTCAGGTCAATAACATGCACCTTCCTTTTCGAGATCCTGTCGGATTAAAACTCCATAGTTAAGCGTGTTTGGCCTAGAGTAGTGATTAGGATGGGAGACCTTATATGAAGTTTTCTACGGTGTGTGTGAGTGAAGACAAATCACACAGGAAAGGACTAAATGAACATAAAACACGGTTTGAGTTATAGGGCCCACAACGAGGGCATTGGGATCTAAAGGGGGGGTGATTGTAACATCCCCAAATGATACAGAGTTAAATCACTAAATTATATGACTCATGTCAACAAGGTGCACCTTTATTTTCGGGAGCCTGTCTGATTAGAACTCCTCATTTAAGCGTGATTGGCCTGGAGAAGTGATCTGGATGGGTGACCTTCTTGATATTTTCCTAGGGTGTGTGTGAGTGAGGACAAAGCACACTAGAAAGGAAATGTGTTGGCCTGTGGGGACTGTCATTAGTCATATGACCCGTTCAGGCATGTGGGTGGACCCTGGGGTGGGCCCCACATGTCTGTGGGGAAACTACTGGTACCTGGTAGGCAAGGACCCGACAACCATGTTAAGGCGGGGTGTCTGTGCAGTCACTAGGACCCAGTTGTCACAGTGTTGGTAGCGGTTCTTTATGAACATAAAACACGGTTTTAATAACTATTTAGGGAGAATATTATAATATATGACTCATGTCAACAAGGTGCATCTTCCTTTTCGAGAGCCTGTCTGATTAGAACTCCGCAGTTAAGCGTGCTTGTCCTAGAGTAGTGATCAGGATGGGTGACATTCTGGGATGTTTTCCCGGGTTTGTGTGAGTGAGGAAAAATCACACTAGAAAGGACATGTGTTTTCCTGTGGGGACTGTCATTAGTCAGATGACCCGTTCTGGCATGTGGGTGGACCCTGGGGTGGGCCCCACGTGTCTGCGGGGCAACTGGTGGTACTTGGTAGGCAAGGACCCGACGGCCATGTTAAGGCTGGGTGTTTGTGTAGTCACCGGGACCTAGTTGTCACAGTGTTGGTAGTGGTTCATTATGAACATAAAACACTGTTTTACTAACTATTTAGGGTGAATATTATAATATATGACGCATGTTAACAAGGCGCACCTTCTTTTTCGGGAGCCTGTATGATTAGAACTCCGCAATTAAGCGTGCTTGGCCTGGAGTAGTGATCAGGATGGGTGACCTTCTGGGAAGTTTTCCCTGGTGTGTGTGAGTGAGGACAAATCACACTAGAAAGGACATGTGTTGGCATGTGGGGACTTTCATTAGTCAGATGACCCGTTCAAGCATGTGGGTGGACCCTGAGGTGGGCCGCACATGTCTGCGGGGTAACTGGTGGTACCTGGTAGGCAAGGACCCAACGGCCATGTTATGACGGGGTGTCTGTGCAGTCACCGGGACCCAGTTGTCTCATTGTTGGTAGCGGTTTTTATGAACATAAAACATGGGTTTACTTACTATTTAGGGAGAACATTATAATATATGACTCATGTTAACAAGGTGCATCTTCCTTTTTGGGAGCCTGTCTGATTAGAACTCCACAGTTAAGCGAGCTTGGACGGGAGTAGTGATCAGGATGGGTGACCTTCTAGGAAGTTTCCCAGGGTGTGTGTGAGTGAGGAGAAATCACACTGGAAAGGACATGTGATGGCATGTGTGTACTGTCATTAGTCAGATGACTCGGTCAGGCATGTGGGTGGACCCTAGGGTGGGCCCCACGTGTCTGCGGGGTAACTGGTGGTACCTGGTAGGCAAGGAACCAATGACCATGTTAAGGAAGGGTGTCTGTGCATCACCAGGAACCAGTTGTCACAGTGTTGGTAGCGGTTATTTATGAACATAAAACACGGTTTTACTAACTATTTAGGGAGAACATTTTAATATATTCTGTTCATATGTTCCTGATGTATAATTTTTCTCAGAAGGATCTAAACTTGTGATAGAGAAGTGGGTTGAGTATATCCAAACCTTTTATTTTTATATTTTTTATAATCCTGGGAATGGTAACTTGTTCTCCAATGAATTTATAATGAAATTACTATGTCAATGAGTGAAGGAATTATCAGAAGTGTGTTCTCTAAGGATTCTATTTTTCATGATGCTCATAGGTCTAGATTAATCTGGTGGGATGGTGTACTTGGATTTGGTAATGGATAACTCATTAGTTTATGAGTGGGTTTAAAATGACCATGTATCTGACACCATGTGATAGTGATTTTTTTTTTAAAATCCTAAATGGCGGGAATACCCTGAGTGACATCTCTTGATCTACCGATATATCTTTTTTTTTCAAAAAATGTGTTTTTACCTTTTTTCCTAAGGCATAATATATAAAACTATCGAAACATTTATTATAGGTTAGTTCACCCTAGTACATCCAAGATGTATCGTGATGTGTAATTTCATTATTTGTGGTCTAGGATGAGACATTCAATTAAAAATTTTTTGTCATGGTGTCTCAGGTGTGATAGATTTAACATTAATCACTAGATATCTTCTATATGTTACATACATTACCCATTATAGTATGGACTTGGGTTGATATATCATTGGATTTATTCATTGGTTTACTATTAACTCATAGTTGGAAGTATGTTATTTGTGTGTCAATTGACAAACAAATGAAATCAGTGCATATCCAACCTTTCATGGAGAAAAAAAAGTTGAATTTTATGGTGCTTTTTTTGGTCTAGGTTGATTTGAGGCTTTATGGGTTTTCCTCTACCATTGCTTATAATAGGAACACTAGGTTCACATAATTGTTTTGCAATGGTTTATAAGAGGAAATGAGTTCCCATTTTAAATAGAGAAAAAATAACATCCATAGAGGGATGGAAATATAGAGACAGTTATCTAGGTTCCGGATGACATTTGTTGGTATGTGGGGACTGTCATTAGTCAGATGACCCGTTCAGACATGTGGGTGGACCCTGGGGTGGGCCCCACCTGTCTGCAGGGCAACTGGTGGTACCTGGTAGGTAATGACCCGACGACCATGTTAAGGCGGGGTGTCTGTGCAGTCACCAAGACCCAGTTGTCACAGAGTTGGTAGTGGTTCTTTATGAAAATAAAACACGATTTTACTAACTATTCAGGGATAAAATTATAATATATTCTCTTTATATGTTCTTGATGTATAATATTTCTCAAAAGGATCTGAACTTCTGATAGAGAAGTGGGGTGAGTATATCCAAACCTTTTATTTTTATATTTTTTCTAATCTTAGGAATGGGTTCTTGGTCTCCAATGAATTTATAGTGAAATTACTAAGTCAATGAGTGAAGTATTTATTAGAAGTGTGGTCTCTAATGATTCTATTTTTCATGATGCTCATAGGTCTAGATTAATCGGGTGGGATGGTGTACTTGGATTTGGAAAAGGATAACTCATTAGTTGATGAGTGGGTTTAGAATGACCATGTATCTGACACCATGTGATAGTGATTTTTTTCAAATCCTAAATTCTAGGGATACCGTGAGTGACATCACTTGATCTACCAATATATATTTTTTTCAAAAAATGAATTTTTTTCCTTTTTCCCTGAGGCATTATATATTAAACTATGGAAACATTTATTATAGGTTAGTTCACCCTGGTACTTCCATGATGTATCATGATGTTTAATTTCATTATTGGTGGTCTGGGATCAGACATTCAATTGCAAAGAAAAATTCACGGTGTCTCACATGTGAGAGATTTAACATTAATCACTAGAGACCTTCTATTTGTTACATACATTACCCATTCTAGCATGGAATTGGGTTGACATATGAATGGATTTATTCATCAGTTTATTGTTAACTCCTAGTTGGAAGTACATGATTTGTGTGTTCATTGACAAACAAATGAAATTGGTGCATTTCCACCCTTTCATGGAGAAAAAAAGTTGAATTTTATGGGGAATATTTTGTCCAGGTTGATTTGAGGCTTTATGGGGTTCCCTCTACCATTGCTTCTAATAGGAACCCTAGGTTCACATACTTGTTTTACAATGGATTATAAGAGTAAATGAGTTCCCATTTGAAATAGAGTAAAAATAAGATCCATAGAGGGATGGAAATATAGATACATTTATCTAGTTTCCTAAGGATATGCCTGGGGTATTTCTACATGATTTCAGCGGTTCTTGGGAATTTTGTTTTCCATAGGTGCTATTTTACTATAAAAAATTATCATCCCTTGATTAATATGTTCCCCTTATATGGTTATATGGTGGTCATGTGGATCTTACTTATGATGGGAAGATTTAGAAAAGTGGTCCTTAGTTGGGAAAATACTTCATTAAGAAGTGAAAAGAAATGTGTTGTTGATCAAAATGATATTTATATCAGAAAAGAGTCAGTAGAATTACTATGGAGACTATCAATGGTGGTTGGTAGAGTTTTAGATTGGTGATCTGGATTACTATAAAAGTTTCACCATTCATGGGAAACTATTGCTTGGGTGGATAGTGTAAGTTGGAATGAAGGTATATTGGACCCTTTGAGATTATGGATCATCTTGTAAAGATTTAATATCAATTGGATTTTCCATCTAGTTTGAATTCAATTCAGGGTGTATTTCATGTTTCCTAGATGATTAGGTATCAACTAGATATTTTCCATCTTATTGAATTAGGTGATTTTTATCTTGATCCTAACACGACTGTGGGTGAGAAACTATATAATATTACAGATCTATGAGATAAGGTACTATATGGTTAAAATATTCCAGTGTTCCATTTATTGTGGAAGTGTAGACGTGATAACCATGAGATGTGGGAGTAAGAATTATGGATGAGACAGTAGTGGACTTTATTTTTGTTTCCAATATATTAGAGCCCTTCTATGGAAAAACTATTTTATTTTGAAGTTATTATAAGATTTCATTACCTTCCTTCAAGAACTTATTAACGATTGTATTTACTCCATTTTTTTGGTGCATTTTTGGTCCTAAGGGGATTAAGATATTTTTTCAGGGAAAATGAAATAATGTCTAGGGAAGTATGTTTTTTGAATTGATGGAATTTATATACAAATGTGACTAATGATTTAGAAGGTTCTTCTTAGGATTAGGGAGATCTAGAGATGGTTTGTGGATTTTCCCCATAATCTTCTTTTAGGATAAATTCAATCAATGAAGTTGTCAAGTGACTTAAATTTGTTGTTGGAATTATGTTTTTTATTTTGTTCCAAAGTGAATCATTAAAATTTTCAATTCACAAATTGGTTGATTGGGATTAATTCCACTAAATCTAATCCATTTATTGGAATTTTTGTAAAATTATAAAATTCAAATGGTGAAATGGAATCATTCTAGGAATTACATGAGACCAAGGGTATTTGATCAATCCAAATGTATGAATATTATATCATCTGATGTGTAAGAATCCCTCTCAAACCCTAGGGTGATTTTATGTGATTTTGGTTGATCTCTATCCTTCTAGATTTCCCTATTCTGATTTTGATCTGCATGGTTGTTGAGTCACTTATCCCAATTAAGAGGTCTTCCTATTTATTTCATGCCTTTGATCACAATAGTGGAATTAGCTCTATTAGTGGATCAGATTGTGATTGGATGATTTTTTATATAAGTCCATTAACGGATTCCCTTAATAACTTTCTATTATAGGCCGATCTTTGTGTTATTTATCTCTCTGATTGAAAGCATCTAGGATTCCTCTATTATTAAGGTAGTTGTATCGATAAAATTTGTTCAAATTCACGATTTCCCATAATTTTTCAAAAAATCTTTTGGGTTCATTATTAAATTTGATTGATTTGACATTGTAATTTTTTTTATAAAAATATACATTTTAAAGGGGTTTTCTTTAAAAATGATTTTGTTCACAAAAAATATTTAATAACATTTTTTAATGGCTGGTTTTGGTTTTGTAATGGATATTGATAGGCATACAACATTGGTATCCTTGGTTTCACATGGAATATACTTTTCACTCTTTATGTGTGTAACAAAAAAACATTTTATATTCTATTTGGGAATATAATAAAACACGAGGTTATATTAGTTGGATCTAACTTAGGCATGGATGGGGGATTTTATTTTGTTTCTATAACATATACTAATAGGTTATATCCAAAATGGTGTTATTTTTTGTTGATGATTGTATTATTATATATTGGTATTTTAATTTTTTTTTAATCACATGATTATCTTATGGGGTATCTATGGCTTTCTTACTTGTTCTTATCGTCTTTCTATTATTGATCACATATTCCATGATTTGGTGAATATAATATTCTTTTATAAAAACCAAATGAATCTTTCAAAAAATAGTTTTATTTTTGTTAAAAATCATTGTAAAATGGATTTTATTTTAATATGTGCATAATTTATTCTTGATATTAGAATTTGAAAAGATTATTTAGTAGGATCCTTTAGGTTTTTTATTCCCACCATAATTTTGACTTTTGGTGGTTATAGATATTGTTTTTGAAGACCTTGGATATCAGAATATCATTTTTTAACATTTTGGTTTCTCTTGTTGGACTTCATCTTCGTCACTGGATGGTTTGGTGGTGAGGGATGGTCACACAAGTACAATCTTTTTTTGGTCTATTTTATACTTATATTTTGGCCTCTTTGTATTTAATTTGTTGGTCTCATGGATGATTATCTTTCTTTCACACCATACTCGGGTTGTATACCTTATTTTGGTTACAAATGAGGCAAGTTTTTGTTCCTTAATTTGTTCCTCAATATATAGCGGGCTGTCTCGGGTGAATATTTTAGTTGACTAGAGCTAGTTTTTACATAATCATTATTTATTATATTCAATTAGTGGAGGTGCATATAGTGTTACAAAACTAATATAACCGAAGAATCAACCCATACCCAAGCACATTGAATGGATTACAGTATTCATGGTTAGACTATCCTTATTACGAAACATAAAGTAACTTGTTGAGGCTCAGATCATTCCATACCTCCACATTGTGTAATGTGGGAACTAGAAAACCCATATTTTTAAATTTATTGATTTCAAATATATTTTGAGATTTTTTATAAATAATTATTTATTGATTATTTGATTATGAATTCATTATTATTAGTATGGTTATTTAAAATTACAACTACTTTTTTATTGTTATAATTGTAAAATTTTGTGATTTTTTTGTACATAAACATATTAATTAAAGAAAAATAAATTTATTAAATTTTTAAAAGAAACTTATTAGTTATAATTTTATATTAATTGTTTTATATTTATGGTTGGATATTTAATTATTTTGAATATTATTTATCAGTTGAGTTTTATACTTAATTAAATATTTTAAATATTGTTATTTAATGTATTTATTTATTTAACTACTTTATTAAATAGTTTAATGTTTTAGTTTAACTTTACATTTTTGTGAAATTGTACTATTTTGAAATTATACATATTTCAATAAATTAATCTATTTATGTTTTAAATTTTATGATCAGAATATTAATTATGATAATATTTTTAATTACGAAAATTTTATAATTTGGTGAGATTTATTAGTTAGTGGTTAGTGATATCACACAATATAAATGAATATTAGAGTTCACATCAACTTATAAAAATATGTTAAATTGGATAATCCTGATTGATAGAAAAATGGACATTTTAGTGTATTTAATTTACTCATTTAAAAAAATAATCATAGGGGTGACTGAATTTTTGATTTTATGTGTAAATAAATAAAACATAATAGAACTAAATTTAATATACACTGTCAAAAAATGGTTGACAATGGTAAAAAGGATTGTTCGGAATTAAAATAAAATTGTTGTTATAAAAATTATAACTGGGATTCTATATATATATATATTTTTAAATAAGAAGAATGTGTATAAATAATAAATATGTCTATTTTTATAAAATAGAATTAATTTATTTATAAAAAGGTAATATAAAATAATTTATATATATAATTAATAAATATATATGTTTTAATAATAAATATATTAATATTACAAGATATAGATGGGTTATTTCGTATAAATAAATTTTATTGATTTATTTATCAAATTTATATAAGATGATATAGAATTTTATGTGACCATTAATTTATATAAATTTCTATCACGGGATATATTTCTTACATAAATAATTATTATTGATTAAATATATTCACACATAAAAAATATATGTGAATCTAATATCTTATATTTAATTATTTCTTCCATTGTCATCATGAATCAATAATGTTGAATTACAAGCATATATTACGAAATGTGTCCAGTTAATTATGAATGTAGGTGGATAATTAACAGAATACCTTTTAAGTAGGGTATTTAAATGTATATTTTTATGTTCTAAAATAACTTATATCTTTGGATTCACTAAAATCTTTTAATCTCTTATTATTGGTACTTAATCACTTCATTTGATAGGTACTCAAATCTAATGGTTGGAATTACCACAATTATCCTTGATTATTAGCCCTCTAATATTCATTTTTAGAATTATAATCTTTATAATTAATTTAAATAATCATATTAAATCCCAATTTTTTTTATATTTTTTATCCCTCTAACATTTTTCAAACAACCCATGGACAAAATAAAATGATAAAGGTAGTTTTATACTCTCTCTACCTAGTCCTGGTGGAGATGGTTTGGACCAGTGGGGAGTTCCTATTTATTTAATGCATTTTCATTATTATACTATTTTCTTGGGATTATTATTATTGATTGGTCTATGGAAATAGGTTCCATTAATCTATTTAATATTTCAATTTGTTTTCTATTCATTCATATTTTACATTCATTTTTTTCTCTTATTCCCTGAATAACATAATTTTTATTAATTACTCATATACATTCATTAAAAACCTACTAATTTTATAACATGTTATTGTATTGATAAATATTTCCTTATATATATATTTACATTTGTTATTATGAAATTTCCCATTGAATATGGGTATTATTTAAAAAAATATAATATGTAAGAATGGTTATGATTCATTAATATGATTCCATTATTTACTATGAATGCATTGATGTGTTAAATGTTTATAATATACTCAATTAAATTTTTATAAAAATGATGTTTTCTTGTGTTAATGATCTTATGACAACACCATATATAGAAATGTGAAATTTTTATAGAATAAAAATATGATAATAATAATAAATGAGCTCTATAATAAATTTTTTTAACTATAATTGTAATGAATAAAGAAGAAGACTAAACATGACCATTTAATTACTGACTATATGGTTTAATATCGATTTTTTATTGAAATAATACTTTTTTTAGTTTTTAATTTATACATTGAAAATGATTTAAAGATGGTGATATACTAATTATTAAATGACACTATTGGATTTATTATTTCTAATTTAAGTATTATAGTTCTTATTTATTGGTTTATTTTTAAATATCATATTTTTCATTTAATTTTAAATGTTGGATTCAAGGTGTTTTATAGATATTTTTATTTTTATAATGTGTCTTAGTAGTTATAAGGTTTTCCATTTCCTTGTTATCCATATTTATTTGTATTCAATTAAATAACTAAATAATTATTTGGAATAAGATAATTGGGTATTTTAATTGAATTTTTATTAATATTAGGGTCTCTTTATAATTTTTGTAGTGATATTTAGTAATTTTTTATGATGTTTATTATATCATGAAATGATTAAATTAATTTATTGATTGTTTCTGAATCGTTTTTTCTTATTATGAATTATGATGTCAATTTTTCTATTATTGTATGTTCCTGTTTTCTTGATTGATTCATGTGTAAACATCAATTATTTTTTGTTATTTTATTATATTTTTTCTATATAATTTTTACTTATTATACATTTATGATATAACAAATATCAGTTTTTTGTATAACTACAGAGGATATAATGGATTGAGTCATATAATAGTTTTATAGGGGCGATAATGACTCAAATTTAATAAATGTACAATACTTTTGAGAAATAATTCTTTTAAAATGAAATAAGAAATAATTTATATACATAGTCTATAATGGATTAACGTGAAGTGTATTTATATAAATATATATTGGTTGTAATGTCTTAGGGTTTTAATATGTGAATTAAGTTATGAGGTATAATGGATTGAGTTATTGAATTTTAAAATTTTATTATCGGCTGTAATGGATTAGTTTTATATCATGTATCCAATATTTAATGACTCAAGGTTATAACACTAGTTGATAATATAATGACATGGTGATGTGGTTGTTTAGATATGTATATGTTTATGGTGATGCGGTGTTGCGATGATCGTGGGGATATTATGGATATGTGATAGTGGATGTATTTTTATTATGATGGTGATGTAGTTTCTCATTTGTGATCAACTGTGAAAATAAAATAAAATAATATTATTAATGATATGATTAATTTTTCATAATTTTTTAAGAGAGGTGTTTTTTGGGGTTTTATTAATTTTTCATAATTAATTATAGAAAATTGATGGAACCATCATTTATTTAGGATAGTGGAATAATTATCTATTATGGTATGATTAATAAAATTATGGTGATATAATTATGGGAATTATATTTTAATAATTATATAATCTAAAAAATAAAAAACACAATTTTTTAAATTATTCTAATAAAAATTTCAAATATAATATGAAACTACATGAAACACATGCAGAGTTGGGAGCTAAAAGACTCTATAATGTTATGTTCACTTTTGAGCATGGTTATATATTTAGTAACCACCCTTCATTATCCCTTTTTTAATTTAGTTGATCTCACTCATGTTTATATTGACACATTTATTACACATGGATAAAAAAATATTTACAAATCGGATCCTATATAGTACACTAATGGGATTTTTAATTCAATATTTTTTATGCTTTTTTGTATGATAGTATAGTGGATATTGTGGAATCTACTATTTAGGAAATTTCAGTAGAGTGTATAATTTCATTCGGGTATTTTCCTTGTTTTTATTTATTTAATATCTTGTAAAGATTGTTTGGTTTTGGATATAATATCTATTTAATTTATTAATGGGTTTTATTAATGGTATATATTTTATATTCATATGAATATATTAGTGTAGCACATCTGATGTATTGACCTTGACCCCTTTATCCTTGCACTAGTGTCTACATAATTATATAGTTTTTCCAAATACAAGTGATCACATCCCAAATGAGTGAATAATTTAGTAGTCATGGTGAATAAGATACATAAAAAATTCCCATATTAAACATTTTTAGAATATCATTATTTCCTATAGAATATCCATCTATATCAGTCATTGTACACTTCTTGGATTCCTGGGAATGGAAAACAATAATGGTGAGATCAAATTCTTAGCATAGGTTATGTAAAGAGGAATATATCATGAGTAAATAAGGTGTGGTCAAAAATTCAAATAAATACAGAAAGTAAAATATTTAAACACACACTTAATTTTATAAATAACATGACTATAATGATTTTATATGTAATAATAAATATAGAAACATAAATAATTAAACCCATATTCCATTTTAATAAATAAAGTGAGCAAAAAATTCAACCATGAATACTATCAATGAAAAAATATCATGGAAAATAATCACAGAATTCTTAATGAGTGAAATTATTAAAATTAGATATCTTGATCTTATGCATCATCATACATTTACTATCAGGATCTAGTGACAAGATAGTTTAATTGATGGGTAGGTATACAAAAAAACAATTTAATAAGGTTATCTAACTGATTATTATCATGAGACTATCAATGCAGCAAGGGGATATATATAACTAGTACCCAACTATAACTAAAAAACTAATTTATTAATCTTATATCAATGATTAATTTATTTCATGAACAATATGCCTTATTAATTTTTTTCACCTAGTGAGAAATATAGATTAATTATAATTTCCTCAATCAATCATATATGTTTCAATGTATAATACCATAAATTGAAATGATATAATATTTCTGTAATAATAATATCCATTATAAATAATATGTATATTTAGGTTAATTCTAATTTCTAATTATATTAAGAAATTGAATATTTCAATGGAAAGTTAATGATTATAAAAATTATTATAGATAGTGAATGTAAATACTTTCCCATGTGAAACTAATACTAACCCATAATGATATATAATATGTATGGTTTATCTATAACATATATCTACTTTATTATATGTAAAATAAAATGTAGTTTTCATTGAAGAATATAAATACCATAAAAATTCATTTAAAAATATTTTTTTGATAGTACACGTTTCACATTGAAAATCACATCTAAAAACATAAAATTTCTAGAATATTTGGAAAATAAATTTCAATAAATTTTATTTGAACAAGTAATATAATCTCCAAATAAATTATTGTTCATGATGTAAGAAGGCATTGTTCATGTTTACTACGTTAGAAACATAGGCTCTTTTTTGGTTTTTGAATCAAAAGTCAGAAAGTTCATTATTCAGATGATAAAAAGAATATTACATTTTTTTGTGAACAAAATTATGTTTAAAAATTTCTTTAAATAATTAGTATAAAACACTTTTTAAATCATTTTTTGAAATCATGAATATATAAGAAAATAGATTTTTAACCGAAGAGAGAAATGAAGTCATATTTCTTGAAATAATATTTCTCTATAATTTTATGTACTAAAGAGAGGAAAATAGTATTATTACTTAAAGGCTTCCTGGCTATCCAATGTAGAATAAAATTAAATAGTTTTATTATAAAATAATAAAATAATATCATTGAATGTCAATTAAAGTATACACAATTTCAATTAAAATGAGATAGAAATAAAGATCGCTTACAACTTTTCTATCTCTGGAATCATAAACCCCATGAATGGAATAAAATAAAATGAAAAATTAAATTCCATGAATATAAATATATTAATGATATAACATATCAATTTATTAGAAGATAAACCTCAAAAATAAGATAGGTGTATAATATAAAATATCTCCCAAGGACAAAAAATTGGGATGAGAAGCACTTACAATGATCATAGCATTGATGTGGGAATCTATAAATGAATTAATTAAATAAAAATATACATAATACATTTTGAAATAAAACATAAGTAAATAAAAATTCATTACACACATAATATAATAATATCAATAAAAATTAATAATTAATATAATCTAATGGAAAAAATGAGTTATGGATTTCTTTTCAACTTGGTAATTTTCAAGTAAAATAACAATTGGTAAAATAATTCAAATTGAAACATAATATACCAGGAATTATGAAGTATTAATGATATTAAAAGTAAAAAAGTTTATTTTATACACCATCTTGAGTAAATTATATGCATAACATTTCAGTGAGATTTAATGAATGGAAATTGAGACAAAACACCTTACTTCAAACTTACTTTTTTGTTGAATGTACATTAACATCGTGTATAATGGTTTTAACCCTATCATTGAAATATAATATATCCATATTATTATTTATAATATAATATTTGTTCCCTTCTTAACATAATATCACATTTTATCTTATAATATTTCATTATTTTTATTATTTCATGTATTAACTTCCTTGTTTTCTCATGCATGTTTTTTAATAAATGCACTACTGGAAATCCTAGTTTTACCAACGGTTATATCCCAACGGTTTACAAAACCGTTGGGAATAGCCATATATACCAATGGTTCTCAGAAACCGTTGGTATAGATGGTTTTATAAACACTTTTACCAACGGTTCATTACAACCGTTGGTATAGACGAGTTTTTACCAATGGTTCTATAAGAACCATTGGTAAAAGTTGGATTTTGGATGTATATACCAATAGTTTTTAAAACTGTTGGTAAAAATTTCCCTCAGATTGGCAGTAGCCCATCCTCTCCCCCATTTGCGATCCAGAGCCCTAAACGGGAGATATCGGTGATTTTGGAGGTGCTTCCGGTTCTCTTCCTCTATCCCATCCAAGGTGAGTTATTTTCTTTAACTTTCAGTTTTTATTTTCGATTTTGATGTGTATATGTTTCTCTTTAGGATGAGACTAATTTCTATTCTCATATTCCCACCCAATTTATGTTCCATCCCTATTTATGTTTCGGTTCTTTATTAAATTCCATGCATATTCCAGCCCATATAGATTGCATTAGACGGTTGTCTAATTTTTTGATGTACCTTTCATGTTTCATTACCAATAAATTTTTATTATATGTTATAAAATTCAATCACATGTTTAGTTTTAACATTCATAGTTACTTCATAATCTTGTGTCAATAATTTATATTAATAATCATTTCATATATTCCATCGTTGAGTGTTTTACTTGTTTAATAGAATTCCAAGCTCATGTTACTTCATAGTGATTATTTAGATTTTAGAGTGTTTTATTATTCATGTAAAATTTATTAAAAAGTTTTGGGGACTAATTAAAGTTATTAGATTCCAATTTCCATGCTTCTATTATTGTTAAGAATTAAATGAAATATGATGGTTGTAATTAAATGAAATTCAATGTTCAATTTTTATCATGTATGGGTGATTAATAAATTGGAATGTGATGAACCATATAATTGAACCATTTTTGATGAAAATTATATACCAAAAGGTTATTAAATAAAAGTTATTCTTGTGAATTTCGTTACATCATAGATAAAATGGTTGTGGTTATATGAGAGATACCTTCGATGGTTCTTTGATCATTGTTTTATGGACAATGAATGGTTTAGGTCCGGTATTAATAGTAGCTTCCATTGAGACCATTTTAGTATAAGGGGAAACGAGATTATGATCTACAAGGGGGTGATTGAGTTGGTAGAGACCAAAAATTGTTTGTTCCTTGTGTTCAAGAACCATAAATAGAGTGTTCCAATTAGTTGGTCATCAGTAAAGTCGTAGGTAAGATTTCCATGTCCTGTTTCATGAAGTTGAATATGTGGTGCTATAGTGGTTTTGGATTGTTTGAGGTACTCTTAGTATATTATAAACCCTCATTTGTTCCAAATTCATTTAAATTGATTTAATATCATTTTTTTCACACACACCATTATGTCCTCTCAAACTATATTTAGAGTGTATTTTCATTCATATGGTGTTAAATATTTTAGTAAATGTCTATACTAGCTTCTTTTATGTGTTCTAGGGGTTTAGACTAATGACAGCGCTGCATGATTATTGTGGGGGTATTCTTTTCATATAAATATACCTATACACCTTGACCCCCTTGGACAACCTGACCACCCCCATGGACAGCCCGCCCACCATGACACCCCTACCCCCCTAGACAGCCCCCACCCCCTGGACACCTCCGACCCCCCGGACGACCCCACCACCCCCTAGACACCCCGCACCCCCTGGACAAGCCACACCCCCCTTGGACAGTCCCGCCACTCCCATGATACTCATCCAACTCGTCATCCTGATCTACTTGAAGAAGTTAAAGTATAAAACTCATATACTCCCAACAAGACCCTTAAGGATTATGTATTCCTTGATCCACTTCCAATATCTTACTGGTCAATCCTTGAATATGGGCATTAGAAATTTTTTATCTTATTTTCTTATATACACTGTATTTTGTTGTATTTCTTAGTATGATTCTCATAAAGAGTAATGTGTCAGTTATGCTTTTATATAGAGTAAACAATTGTCATTTATGTAAATATTTTTTTGATTAAACTTTAATATTATTGAATTACTTTGAAATGACTTATTGGAATTTTTTTATAGAATGGATAGAAGTTCGATGTACGAAACTGATCGGATTTCAACCAATTTTCAAAATAATTTGAACAGATTTCTAGTTTTTTCATTTGACAAGGCTTCAGATAGTGGTTTCATACACTACCCATGTTTTAATTGTGTTGGAAGACCTTGGTTGAGCCGTGAAGCAGTTAGCTATCATATAACCAAATATGGTTTCCAAATAAACTATTATGTGTGGTATCACAATGGAGAGAAAATGGAATCTCAAAATGTTGATGATCCAAATGATAGGACTGAATTTGAGAGTTTGATATATGATTGGTTTCCATTTATTCGACATCATGAGATGGAAATGATGTCCAGCCAACAATATTTCGATATAAGAACACATGATGCGTCCAATGAAAATGATGATGTTGATAGGGTGAAAAAATTGAATGATGATGCGACGACTCCAGTATATCAACAATGTGATAAAGTGAAAAAGTTGGAATTTTTAATCTGATTGTTTCATGGGAAAACTATGTATGGGATTTCAAATACTGCAATTGATTACATTCTTACCTTTTTGAAGGACTTACTTCCAGATGATGGAGATATTCCCTCAAACCACTATATGGCATGGAAGTTGGTTGATGAACTTGGATTCTCAAAAAACAAAATTCATGCTTTCCCGAATGATTGCAACTTATTTTAGGAGGAAACTGCTGAAAGAAATGATTGTATAAAATGCGGAACCTCCCGATAGAAGCCAAAAGATGATGGAACACCATCTCGTGTGCCACAAAAAGTAATGTGGCACTTTCCATTGATCCCCAGATTATAGAACCTTTTCATGTCTGATGAAATATCTGTAAAAATGTGATGGCATGACACCGAGAGAAAAAAGAATAATAAAGAGTTGGTTCACCCTGCAGATGGATTTTCATGGCAGAGATTTGATGCTCGATATCCTGAATTTGCATCCAACGTGCGTAATGTGAGACTGGGTCTTTCATGTGATGGTTTTAATCCATTTGGGCAGATGCTTACTTCTCACAGCACATGGCCGGTTTTCATACACATTTATCACCTTACCCCTTGGTTGTGTATGAAAAAGCCTTACACTTTCTTGAGTATATTGATATGTGGCCCCTCTAATCCTGACAATGATATAGATGTATACATGAAACCTTTAATAAAAGAGTTGAAACTTCGTTGGGATGTGGGTGTGCCCACATACGATGCATGTTCGAAAGATATATTTCAGATGCGTGCTGCACTTATGTAGACTGTCAATGATTTCCCAGCTTATGCAATGATGTCTGGATGGAGCACAAAAGGAAAATTGTCATGTTCTATTTGTATGAAGAATACTTGATCGAGAAGACTGAAATATCGTTGTAGTTTTAGTTTTATGGGACATCGATGATTCTTTCCAATGAACCATCCATATAGAAACAATCGTCGAAGATTTGACAATACCATGGAGAATGACGATCCACCTCAACATATGTCTGGAACTGATGTGCTTCATGAATTGAAAGATTTCAGTTATTCATTTGGGAAGAGTGTAATAAAATCTAGAAAGAGGAAAAAAATTTCCAATGATACCTGTTACAATTGGAAAAAGAAGAGTATATTCTTTGAGTTGTCATATTGGTCAACCAACTTGTTACTTCATTGCTTAGATGTAATTCACATTGAAAATAATATATGTGAAATGTTGCATTAGATTATTCTAAATGTCAAGGGGAAGACAAAAGATGATATACGATATCGGCGCGACATGGTAGATTGGGGGATCAGACCAGAATTGCATCCTGTCTGTATCAGTGAAAATAAATAGCAAGTTCCATGTGCTTCTTATGTGATGACTCCGGCTGAAAAAATTCAATTTCTGGAAGTGCTAGAGACTATTAATGTTCCTGATGGATATTCAAGCAATATATCAAAACGGGTCAACAGAAAAGAGTTGAAGTTGAAATCTTTGAATACTCATGATTATCACGTCCTTTTGCATGAGTTGATTCCAATAGCAATCTGTCATCTCTTGTCCAATAATGTTAGAGTCTCATTTATTCGGTTGTGCTATTTGTTTAGAGATCTTTGTGCTAAGAGGTTTACCAAATCCCTCGTGCAAACATTGTTGGTAGAGACACCGTTAATTTTGTGTGAGTTAGAGAAAATATTCCCTCCGTCATTTTTTATATTCATGTTGCATCTGACTGTCCATCTTCCGACTGAAATACTTCTTGGAGGACCTGTTGCTTTCCGTTGGATGTATCCAACTGAAAGAAACATGTTCACATTGAAATCATATGTTCGGAACATGAATTATCCCGAAGGTTCTATTGTGATCAGTTACTTGGCTCAGGAATGTATGGATTTCTGCTCAATGTATTTGTCTGATCATACTACGAGAATAAATAGACCAATGAGAAATGAAGAAGAACAGTATAGGCAAATTGAACCCAGTTTTCCATCACTTCTTCAGATAGGAGGAATTCCGGGATCATATACATTGACAACATTAAGCCTTGATGAGCGAGAGATGGCACATCGCACAGTGTTGTTCAATTGTGATTTGTTCGATGAGTATATCAAGTAAGTTAATTGTACATGTATCTCTTATCTTATCTCTTGTAATTTTAAATATTTGTTAAAATATTATTATTTTTATCTACAGGGTACATAAAGAATTGATATATAGAAAGTATCTTTCTTTATCTTTGAGAAAGAATGAGACTTTGTATAGCAAAGGGTTTTCTGCTTGGTTGAAATTGAAGGTAAAAATATTTCTGTAATGACTAAATAAAAATAATATTTAATTAAGTTTACTATTTGTTTATATTTCATGTATCGATTTTTCCTACAGACTCTGTTTCTGAGGAAATAAGAGCTTTGGATTTTGGTCCTAATACCGTGGTTCGTGCTTGTAAATCACTTGTGATCAATGGATACAAATTTATTATCATTGAACGAGCAAGAAACATGAGAACACAACATAATGGTGTTATGATAACTGCCACAACAGACTGTTATGCCAGTTCATCGGACACTAGGCCTCGTTCTGAAAATGTTTCTTATTATGGTGTCGTGGCGAAAATAATAATTTTGGATTATTACTCACATGGTCGAGTCATGATGATGAAATGTCAATGGTTTGATTTAATGACGAGGCAAGACACCTTTATTGATGATTGTGGATTTCGAGTTATTGACATGACTCGCACTCTTGCCATCGATGAACCATATGTATTGGCATCAATGGTGAAACATGTTTTTTATGTCAAAGATCATCTTCATCCTAAATTTGGTGTAATTATTGAAGTAAATCCCAGACATATTTTTGATGATGGTGATGATGAAGTTGACATTATCCCTACTGCAATTGGATGAAATCCGTTTATTACTTATGATGACCCCAATAGCTCAATTTTCAGAGTTGATTGTGAACCCGAAGTTGTGGTGGGAAATATATAGAATCATACAGTCGTGTTCTCACCTACATGTTTCACCAACATCATTCAGAGTGTGTATCCTAGTACTTACCTTCATAACACCATAAATATTCTGTTTCATTATGTTCTTTTTATCATAATGGTTTTTCTATATTTTGTTTTTTGGGTTACACATTAGTTATCTGTTTCTAATTACTTCCATATTTGTTTTCATTGTAGGAAATGACACCCATTGAAGACAGGAGGTGGAAAAAGATGACAGATAATTATCGTCGCATGGTACAGATGGGTGTTCCTCCACTCGTCCCTATTGTGAGTATTTTATTTCAAATATAAATATTTCAATAACTTATAATATCATGTGTTTACTTTTCTGTCAAACTATTTTTTAGGATCCACCCCCTAGACGATAGATATCTGACGAGGAGCCTGATATTGATCCCAGTAGAGAGGTTGGTGGTAGGAGGGGGTGTGGTGTCAGAGATGGACGATCATCTAGTGGTCCCGGTACTGAGGCCGGTGGTACGAGGGCTCGTGGGGCGAGAGTTAGATGACCCACTACCACAGACGTATGTTCTACACCCTATTTTGATCCTGGCGTGTCTTCAGGGACATATGAGATATTTAGACCTCCGATGTTTACACTACCAGCTGGACAGACGTCTATGCCATCATCTTTTGCTTCTGGTTCATTATCTCCGGGCAATTATATTCCACCTTCTTCGACTCCTGCTGCGACACAGTATGTGGCTGAGGGGCATACACTGAGGGACACTCCACCTATACAAGATATTCCTTCAGCTTCTGCACCCATTGATCTGACTACCACAAGTATATTTATATAACTCTATCAAATTTTTATACCAAAATTTATTTTTATTATAACTTGTATTGATATTATTTTTCTTTAATAACAGATTCATCTACAGATAGGAGGCAGGGGAGGGGGCGTACTCGCTTGCGTGCGGTATGGAACCTCCAGACACAGTTGATGGTTGAATACAATGTTGATGGACAAATGATTGAGAAATCTGGGCAGCAATGTCGCGGTTTTTTGGCGACGGTAGCCAAATACTCCGATATCATTCCGGTCAGCCCTCTCTCTGGGAGACATCTTCCACCCGAAGTCAAGGATAATGTGTTGGCACAAATATGGGTAAAAAATCTATTGGATTTAATGTAGTATATTTTTGTATTTAAATGAACTAATCAATTTGGTTTCAGAATCGGTTTAACTTCCCTGATGGCGAAGGTACATGACCAGCGCGTTTAAAAGAGCTGGGAGAGCTTTGGAGAGCTTATAAGCATGATCTGTATGTTGGCTGGTGTGATAGAGTGGGCACGGAGTTAAGGACATTACCTATCGTGTATGACTGCCCAATAGAGCAATATCACCAAATGATTACCCATTGGGCGACTGCCAAATTTAAGGTATTAATCTCATTTGAGTTATTTAAATGAGAGTTTTCATATTTTTCATTAATATAATCTTATTAATTATTAATCATCATTTAGGAATCTTCTGAAAAAAAAAACATTGATTAAAAGCAATACCTCAACACTTGGGGGCACACAACTATGTCAGATCATGAGAGGCAGCAGGTACGATATAATTGTTTATAATTTTTCTTTAGGACATTCCCTTTTTAGTGGATCGTACTTAAATTATGAGAATTATTTAATAATGAATATATGATTATACTTTCACTTTATATTGTTTCACTATCATTATAGAAGCACAAAATGAATATTGAAGGTTGTATCCCTCGAGAACAATAGTTTTTCTCGAGTAGAATAAAAAAATATGGAACTACGGTAAATGAACCGACCCAATAGAAGATTGTAAGTTTTAATTTGTTTATTTCAAATTTTAATGTCTAATTTGAAATTTAATAATATATTAATATTTTTTACAGGCTGCTTTATAGGCTCTTGATGCCCAGGAGCCTAAAAATTTTGTGCTAGACGATCATTTATATCAGGTTTTGGGAGATGAGCACTCCGGTCGAGTACGCTGCCAACCTGGTAAAAATATAGTCCCGACGAGGTATTGTCCATCTCCAGGTATCCATTCTAGTACCATCGATTTGGAATAAGTCAAGGAGCATGCAAGATAGTCTGATAAAAGGTTCACAGAGTTGGAAGTACAAGTTCAAACAAGAGACAGAGAATTTTTGAAACTGATGAAAGCATTATCTTCATCACTTCCACCAGAGGCTAGTGCGGCTTGTCAGACATTTATGTCATCGATGGGTGTATCATCCAATGCACCAGGCGGCAGCTCTAGTGGAGATCGAGATGATGACGTTCCCGGTGATGACGAGGATGCTGATGATGAAGAGGGTGAGGATGAGGATGTGGACGAGGGAGAGGATGGGGCCGAGGGCGAGGATGGGGCCGAGTGTGAGGATGATGCCGAGGACGAGGATGAGGCCGACGATGAGCATGGGGACGATGAAGAGGATGACGACGAGGATAGAGATGGCGGCGAGGATGAGGCTGATGATGATAGTAGTGATGGTGATGGTGATCAGAGGCAGATTGATCCATTACATTTTTGAATTCTATATAACTCTTTATTTTTTAACATGGTTTTCCACTTTGGGGTTTTCCTTTGCTTCATAGGGACGTTGCATTCAGATTCTGTTTTTTGCACTTTATTCTTATTGTATGATTAGTCTACTACCTAGACCTTTAGTATTCCTTGGTACTATGATATTCATTTTTCTATTTTTTTTACTTATATTTCTTAGTTAGCCATGTATTTCATGTTTATGCATGTGGAAAATGATATGGAAAATGTGGTTTCAAGTAGTGGCCGACACCACTCAAAGTGTCTAACTTTTATTTGAAATGGACAAGATTTTAAGTGAAAACAACAACTGGCATACAAAAAACAGACCAAACGCATTCGGATTCTGTTAAAACTATATGAAAATGATCCATGGGTCATATGTGACATGTACGAGTCAACCCCACCTCAATCTGAGGGCCAGTGTGGCCGGTACCACTCAAAGTGTCTTTCTTTTGTTTAAAATGGATTCGCTTTTAAGTAAACAAAACCACATACAGAAAATATACCAAAGGCATTCAGATACTGTTGATACTTTAGGAAATGTATCCAGGGGTCATATATGGTGTGTAGGAGTCAACCTCGCCTCAATCCGAGGCGCGGTGTGGCCGGCACCACTCAAAGTGTCTAACTTTTATTGGAAATGGACAAGATCTTAAGTGAAAACAACAACTGGCATACGGAAAATAGATAAAATGCATTTGGATTCTATTTAAACTATAGGAAAAGGATCCATGGGTCATATGTGACGTGTACGAGTCAACCCCGCCTCAATCCGAGGGCCAGTGTGGCTGGTACCACTCAAAGTGTCTTTCTTTTGTTTAAACTGGATGCGTTTTTAAGTAAAAAAACCACATACGGAAAACGGACCAAAGGCATTCAGATACTGTTGATACATTAGGAAATGTATCCATGGGTCATTTGTGACGTGTACGAGTCATCCCCGCCTCAATCCGAGGCATGGTTTGGCCGACACCACTCAAGGTTTCTAACTTTTCTTTGAAATGGACAACAGTTTAAGTAAAAACAACAACTGAGATACGGAAAACCGACCAAACCCATTCGGATTCTGTTGAAACTGTACGACAATGATCCATGTGTCATTTTTGACTTTTACAAGTCAACCCCGCCACAATCTGAGGGGCGGTGTGGCCGACAACACTCAAAGTGTCTAACTTTTCATTGAAATGGACAACAGTTTAAGTAAAAACAACAACTAACATACGGAAAACCGACCAAAGGCATTGAGATTCTGTTGAAACTATCGGAAAACGATCCATGCATCATATGTGACGTGTACGAGTCAATCCTGCCACAATCCGAGGGCCAGTGTTGCCGGAAACACTCAAAGTGTGTAACTTTTCTTTGAAATGGACAACTGTTTAAGTTAAAAAAAACAACTGCCATACGGAAAATGGACCAAAGGCATTCAGATACTGTTGATACTTAAAGACATGTATCCATGGGTCATTTGTGACATGTAGGAGTCAACCCTGCCTCAATCGGTGTGCCAGTGTGACCGTTACCACTCAAAATATCTATCTTTTGTTTAAAATAGATGCGCTTTTATGTAAAAAACCACATACAGAAAACCGACCAAACGCATTCGTATTCTATTGAAACATTAGGACAACAATCCATGGGTCATTTGTGACGTGTAGGAATCAACCCCGCCTCAATCCGAGGCGAGGTGTGGGCGGCACCACTCAAAGTGTCTAACTATTTTTTGAAATGGACAACAGTTTAAGTAAAAACAACAACTGACATACGGAAAACGGACCAAACACATTCAGATACTATTGATACTTTAGGACAAGGATCTATGGGTCATTTGTGACGTGTACGAGTCAACCCTGCCTCAATCCGAGGCATGGTGTGGTCGGTATCACTCAAAGTGTATTTCTTTTGTTTAAAATGGATATGCTTTTATGTAAAAAAACCGGCATACGGGAAACCAACCAAACACATTAGGATTGTGTTGATACTTTAGGAAAACGATCGATGGGTCATTTGTGATGTGTACGAGTCAGCTCCTCCTCAATTCGAGGCGCGGTGTGGACGAAACCACTCAAAGTCTCTCTTTTATTTCAAAAGGAAATCATTTTAAGTGAATACAATTGAAATTTACACTCATCAATGATAGTCGCAAACTATTTTTCATGAGTTTGGTAGTTTCACTAATGGGGTCATAAGTGACGAGACTCCTAAGAAAATACCTTTTCACCATATATTATAAACAATACAAGTTCAATGCAAAATTCATCACAAATCATTACATACCCAAACCTAGGATCACAAAAAAAGGGATTTTAGCCAATTTGAAATTATTCTTCAACTCTAATAGATATTTATCAAACTATTTTGCCTATTAGAATTTAATGGGGAGGTGTGCTAGTTGGGGGGTTGTGCATGGGTGAGGTGAATTACCACCGGATGATTATTGTCATATGTGTTTTTGGGCTATTTTCGGTGTTTTTCATACTGTTTAAAATATGTATGTGGTTTTTGTGATATTTTTTATATAGGTGTATAGTGGAGGGTAAATTGAGGGCTGTTGTGCAATGTTTTTTTATGCAGGTCGATGGTAGGGCTACTGGAGGGCTTCTGGTGGGATGTTGTGCAGCAGCTCTGGAAAGGGGTATACCAACGGTTCAGAACCGTTGGTATATCGTTTTCCAGAATTCTGGAAAGCTTATACCAACGGTTCAGAACTGTTGGTATAGACTTTTCCAGAATTCTGGAACACCTATACCAACGGTTTAAGTGCAACCGTTGGTATAGGGCTTTCCCTATGGCTTACTAGCCAACGGTTTGGAAAACCATTGGTATAGTCTATACCAACGGTTTTCCAGCCTATACCAACAATTTTAAACCGTTGGTATAGCCTACTTTTCCAGTAGTGATGGTTTGGTTCTAGAGAATATTATATAGTAACATCATTTATAAAAATATAATAATATAATAAATATAATTTTCTTATTAAATAAATTTTTATAATAATTATTTAAAATTTAATATATAGAATGGATCACTTCGCTTTATAGAGATAGTAGGTCGTATGTACACAAGAGTGATGTTATAGTTTCATTCAAGGGGGAAAGGGTAATGAATTTGGTTATATATAAATTTTATAGAATCAATATAATTTCATATATATCACATATAATCATTAAAATTTTTATTATTTCGATCCATTTAAATTGTATGTGAAAATGTATCACATCACTTCATGATTTCGTAGTCCGCCAAACACATGAGAAATGTTATAGTATTTTAAATAGAATAGAAATTAAGAAGTTTTCTGAGATATTAAAATTCAATAAATACAATTATATCATAAATATTATATATATATATATATATATATTAAATCTATCTTTATATCTAACTGTGATAGTAGTTGGTGGAAAACAGGTAACATTGGTTCACGAGGCAGTAGTCCAACATAGACAATATTTGTGATTTTGATTCCCATTTTATGAAAAAGGATATGGATATAAGATATTAAATTAACATAAAAACATATTAGTATATTAGTGATACTATTTTTATTATATGTTAATTTTTAATACCAAATAGAAGGATTATTAAAAAAATAGATTCATTACGATGATAAACGTCTCTTAGAGAAACCTCACTTTGATATCCTCTTAATGACACTAACGTTGGTATTTTTAAAATAACATAATATATATAATGTGGAAAAGGTTTTTTTGTAGATATTATTTATTTTCATTTTGCGTTTGATGTCATGAGAGGTGTAGATAAATTAGGGGAGGGAGTTCATTTTTATAATTTAGGAGGAGTGAAATTTTGGTAAATACGAAAAATTATTTAACAATGAGAAGTCACATTCACTCCATGTTCCTCAAAAATATAAAAATAAATTTTTATAGGGATTATAAGTTCAATTCACATGTCAAACAAATAAAAATAATCATATTTTGATCATAATATTTCTTTATCCTCAACGTTTCTTATCATTTACTTTTTTAGCTTTCACCACAAACAATAGTTTTTTTAAATAGGTAATTAATGTTTTAAGAAAAAATAAATTGTTCCATTCTTGATAATATGGAACTAATTATTATTAATATGAATTATAATTTATAAAACCAAAATTTCTTTTTTTAAGATTAATTTTTACACAACGACACGTAACTTGAAAATCCATATGGTAACCATAATTGCTATAAATATAAAATGTCTTTCTTTAATAATTTTTATCAACAGAAATTAGGCTGAAATTATTAAATAATATTAATTTTTATAATTATAAATATTTAATACATTTTATAAAATTCAATTCAGATTAGTGGAATAATATCATTTAAAATATAACCCATAGACGTGTGTAAAAATGGGTTTTGTATAGATGCATTTTTCATGCATTAGATGATCTTATATTAACTATAAGAGTATTAATAATAATGTGACATATTTAAATTAATTTTTTAGTTATAATATATATATATATATATTTTAAATTTTAACTATTCCCCAGTATTGGATATTTTAGTTAGTTAAAATGGAGAAAAATTATGCACTTTAAAACAATTTATAAAAAAAATATTTTGAAGCATAAATATAAACTTATCATAAAATCCAATATGAAGAAAAATATAAGGTTTATAATAGAATTAAATATTTAATAAAATTATTATTTCAATTTAAATTATATTAAAATAACAATGGGACTTATAAATTAGTTAATTTATAAAAAGAAATTACTATTTTAACAAAAATCAGTACTTTCCACTATTCACTAAACAATCAATATTTTCATAAATATCCAAAATTATAGAATATGTTACTTTATATAAATATAAAATGATTTTTTTTATAAAAAAATTTATAAAATAAAAAACAATATTATTATTATTATCTTGAAAAAAGAAATTAAATACATTTTTTATTGGAATATGTTTTTTGTTAAATAATATATCTTTATTAAAAATTGAGTTTTTATTTATCTAAAATTTATCAATAAATTATATTTTATAGGTACTTCACATATATTTCAATTAATCTGTTAATATAAACTCAATAGTTAGGTTATAATAGTTATATTTAAAAAATATATTACGCGGGTCACTTAAGATTGAAGATGCGAATCATATACGTTATAAAACACAATATTATTCTTATAAAATATTGGTGTTCCATGTACAAAAATATATAGATGTCATTATTATTTTTAAATAAATATATCATTAAAACAAATGTTGTTACAGTCCCCTACCTTCAATAAATTTTTTTCTCAGAATTTGATCCTTCACTCAGAAATCAATGGTATTATATTTGAAAATTCCATTATTAAAAATCCACATCATAAAATGGTTTAAAAACTTCATCATAAAACATGGTAATTATAATGAAATGGTCATCTAGAATAAAACATAACTAGGTTTAAATGTAGTATAACATTGGTGGGAAGTGAAAATAGGGAAATAAAGGAAAAACATAAATAATTATGTGGAGTGATATAGGTCATTTATCACAAGAAATTAAATTATCAAGAGAAACCTAACAATAAAAATAGAATAAATCTAATATTATTAAAATTATCATCGATTTATATGATATAAATGTAATAGAATTATATTTTTCATGTTCCTTTTTCTAATGTTACGAAATTGTTTCATAGTATAATAATATAAGGAAATATAGTTACTATATATTTTTTTATTCCATAAGAACAATTTCATCCATTGGTATAACTTCAATAAATTTCCAATTTATTTATTACACTATTTAATGAATATCTAAAGAAAATTTCTTTATGCATGAATCGATAAAATTATCTTGTAATGGATCATAAGAACCAAAAGATAATTATAACCAATTAAATATATCATTTAATATTAACTAAAACTAAAATTGTTACCATATGGTAAGATAATAAAAATTATATGTAAAAATTCATATTAATAGATAATAAATTTTAATTAAAACTCTACACCAATTTTTCAACACAGATTATTACATATTTAAAAAATCCCATATCCTATTTAACCTCAATATTCCTAATATTAATGAATTTCTTCACCACAATGGTGGTCTCATTCCTATTAACATACATCTAAAAATTTTAATTTTTTTGTTCCTAGATAATCTATTATGTTAAGCCTAATGGTTGTAAATAGATTCCCCAACCTAGTAAAATATCTTTCCAAATAATATTTTTACCTAAATTCATAAATATATTTGATCCTATAATATATTCCTCACCAAAAAAAATGTTTAGTTAAAGATAATGTCATACATACTAAGACATATCATAATTAAGTGGTAGAAATTTCAACTATTCCACCCTTTTATTGTGGTTACAAGTCCCGCATCCTTTTCCATTGTGATGGGTTGTCACTAGGGGCCTGGGTTGTACTTTTAGGAAAAAATTATTAATATAATTCCTATAATGATCCCAACATTTAATAATCCATAATTAGTTAAATATAAAGTATAAGATAAACCATAAATGGTACCAATACCTTTAAACATATGTCTAAAAAATGTAATATCATTATTCATTAAAAAACATGTTAAAGAAACCCATACAAATCCTCGCGGTTTTTTACCATAAATGTCCCCTCATAACCTCTTTGTCTTCTATTACTTACATCATTTAAATCCATAAAATAAATATCTATTATTTTATACATATTATTTAAATTATAAATATCATCCCAACACACATTAGGTTTATCCTATATATTTATGTGATACCATTGGTTTCCAAAGGTTCTATTCGTTAATTTATCATAATGATTTATATTAAAAATGTTATTTAAACAAACTATATCCCATGTGAGTGTCAGACTAGGTGACTAGTAATAGATCACTCACCGTTCATGGGAATGATGTATAAGAAAAACATGAATGACAATTTTTGGGTTTATTACCCCTAGTTGCATCTATTTGAAAACCAAGTCCACTTGTAGAATCCGTATAGGGATTCATTGATAGGAAAACCAAATAATCTACGCTTTATAAAACATTTAGGTTGTTTGCTGATAATTAGAAATATCCTCAAAGTCAGTCCAAGGGTTATGTTTTATGATAAATATTTTTCAAAATCTAGTTCTAAAGGTATCTACTAAACATGGCTCTGATACAAATTGTAAAGACCCCAACCCCAATAGCCCAAATTTGATGTCTACTTTATTAAATTTTTTCTATATAGAAGTGACCTAATACTAAAGGAATAAATAGTTTCGTAGTTTGGGTAATCTAGATATATACATGATTCTCATGTTACATTATAATACATAAATTACAATATAATTTTTTTCATGAATGTCATTATTGTCTCTAGAATATCCTTGAATATTATTCATAGTAAATCTCTTGGATTCGAGGGGAATCAATTTAAGAATGGTGAACTCAAATCCTTAGTAATGGATACATAAAAATGAAACTACCATTAGTTAATAATTCACGATCAGTAAGTTATAATAAATATAAAAAGATAAAAATATGAAATCACAATTTATTTAATCAATAACATGACAATCATGAATATTACAGTAATATTCAATATGGAAATTTAAATAATTGAGCCCAAATTCCATTTAATCAATAACTTGAAAAAATTTATTCATGTATATTATAAATTTATGATCTCATTGATAAAAAAAAGAATTTTAAATGAAGGAAATTATTATTATTGGATGTCATGATCTTAGGCATCATGTTACATTTACCATCAAAACATTAAGACAAGACATCTTAATCAAGGGATAAGTATACAATATTAACCCATTTAAATAAGGATATAAAAATGAATAATCACGTAATACTATATATATTCATTTATGGATTATATATAATGTGTCCCTACACATAACTTCAAGTCCAATGTATTCCTCATATATAGAATGATCAATTTAATTGATGAACATTATGATTTATAATCAAAATTCTGTATCAAGAATGGCATACATATTAAAAATAATATCCCTAGTAAATAATATAACTTCAAAATTAAAATAGGATATTTGAAATTATATACCTTTTATGTAATAAAAATATCCATGAAATATTATATGAATATTTAAGGGAATTATAATGTCCAACAAGAACTAGAAAGTTTATATTTCAAGGGAAAGTTCATGATTACAAAAATTAATCAATAAATAGAATGTAAATACTTTACATGGTCCAACTGATCATAAAACAAATAGATAAATAATAATTATGGATTCAACAAAACAAATACCTAATAAAGTGTATGAAAAATAAATGTTTATTATCATTGATTAATATAAACACCATTAAGATATCTTTAAAACATTATTGTGTAAAATAACATTTTTCATTTAGAAACCCATTTTTATGAACATAAACTTTATAGAATATTAATAAAACCATTTTCAATAAAAAATAATCGATAGACTTGAATATTAAGCTTCAATGAAATGATTATTCATGATAGTGGATGTTTTTGTTCATGGTGAGTATGTTAAAAACAAAAATTCCTTTCAATTGATTTTTAAAAAGTTAAAATGTATATTTTTCTTCAAATACAAGGAATATTTATTTTATTTAAACATATAATTTTGGTAAAAATTAGTTTAAAAAATGAGAGTAAAATATTTATGATTTTTTTTTGAAAAAATGAATTTGGAAGAAAAAGTATTTTTAACAGAAGAGAGAAATGAAGTTGGACACTATTAAAAATATTTTATTAATAATTTTAAACTCCACATGGAATAAAATTATACTATTACTTGAAAACTCAATGAATACCCAATTTATAATAAAATGTATTTTATTTATTATAATTTGATCAAATAATTTATTTCAATGGGAATTTCGGTATAAACAATTCTGATTAAAATGATATTGAAACATAAATATCTCACCACTTTTATAAAATTCAAATTGTAAACCCCATGAAATGAATTTAATCAAATAAAAAAATAATTTTAATGAATATAAAGATATAAATGACATAATATATCAAATGGTTAGAATATATTCCTCAAAAAACATTGATAGGTGTCATATATCCCAAAGAAGATAATTTCAGATGAGAAACCCTTACAATGGTCATAACATTGATAGGAGAATTAGTAAAAGAAAAAATTAAATGTAAATACACATAAATATTGTTTAAATAAAAAATAATATAAACAAAATTCGTTTCATATATATTAAACAAATATTAAAGACAATGGTAAATTAATATAACCCAATGAATCAAAATTGAGTTATGATATTCTTTACCACTTGATAATTTTGAATTCAAATATCCATAAGAGAAATTATTCAAATTAAAACATAAAATATCATGAATTATAAATGATTTATAATATAACATGTAAAAATCGAATTATATGCACAATATAAAATTAATTTGTTGCATTACATTACAATATTCCACAATGAAAGGAAATTGAGATAGAATCCATTACCCCATGATTCCTTTTGGTTGATGGTTCTTTAAACTCGTTTGTAATGGTTTCTAACAGGATATTAACTTATAAAAAAACATATTAATATTTATAAAACTATATATGTTCATTTTATAGCATATCATCACATGTTTACTAATAATATCTCATCAATAATATTGTTTCTCCTGTTAACTAACTTATTTTCTCAAGTGTGTTTTATCATGAAATATCTAGTTATTGATAATATTATATAGTTACATAGTATACATTAATATATTATAATAATAAATATCATTTTTTCATTAGATATTTTTTTGAGTGATTATTAAAATTTTAAAATCGATAATAAATTATATCATATTTTGAGTATTGTTGGTTATACAAATGCACGAGCGAAAATAACATTTCCTTAACGAGTGAAAGGGGTAGAGAAGTGGGTGATGTGTTAAATGATTTTAAAGAATATCATATCATATATGTGACTTAAATTTATTAAATTTATCATTATTACCTTACATGAAAATATTAAGTGGAAAATGAATTATTTCACTTCGTGAGGCTATAGTCCACCGTACACAGAAACTATGTTATCATGTTTTAAATGAAATAGAAAGAAAAATGGTAAATAAAATATCAAAATTATATAAGTATAATTATATAATAAATATTAAATATACATTAAATTCATCATTATATCCAATTGTGATAGGTGTTTATGGAAAATGAGTCAGATTGGTTAGTGAGGTTATAGTCTGTCATACAAACAATCAGCGATTTCATTTAACATTTGATGGAAAAGAATATTTTTATTGTTTATGAAGTTAACATAATAACATATCCAAAAATGGTATATAATGTTATTGTTATTTTTTATTTTTTAACAACTAATTGAAGGTTGTAAAATAAGAAAGAAAAAAATAGAGCTTCATTTAAAAGATTTTCATATCTTAGAAAATTCCCCTTTAGATCTCCTCTAAAAGAAAATATGTTTTGTTTATTTGGAATTCATGACACTCTATAATGTAAGTAACAATGATCTAGAGATAATTATTCAGGTTTTGTTTGATTTATAGTTCCTTAAAGGTTTGAATAAGTGAGGGTAGGGTGTCCTTATTTATAATTGAGTCAATGTGATATTTTTATAAAACCCCAAAACTATTTAATAATGGAAATTTAGTCTCACCTAAAGTTCTTAAAATATAAATAACTGAATTTAAAATTTTCATAATATTTAGTTTTATTTAAATAAGTTATTATATTACATTTTAGTATCATTATATGTTTAGATTATTATATAATTAGTAGATAAATAATATATAACAGAAACCATAAATTATAAAGTGGAAACGTCTAATTGTTTCCATTTTTCCAATAATATAAATCTTTTAAAATAAATAATGATGTATTTTCATGTAAAACATTTAAAACATTAAACATGAATTCATCATTTCCATTACCTATCCTTAAAACCCATGAAAAACATTTTAAAATGAGGGATGTGCACAAAAATATGTGTAGGGGATAAAAATAAATAAAAGTCACTATTCGAGGGAAACACATGAAAACCCATGAAATGGTTAACCTTTATCTCAATGTTCATTGAAATAAAAAATTAAAAAATTTCCCAAAAAAATCTTCAGGTAAATAATTAAATCTTACAGATAGAAAATAAAAACCCTTTTTAGTAACTTAGTTAATCAAATTTATAACTCATTTTAATCCCATGTTAGACATAAATATATCCCATTAAAATCCATAAAAGAAAAAATTTGATAAATAACACCTTTATTAATGTTAATAAAAACCCTACAATATCTAATTAATTATATAATTATATTATCATACCCATTTATAAATTATATAGGGCTCAAATGGCGCTATATGGGAGCACTTATCATATAAGCTATATCTTGTTCACCCTGTTCTATCTAGACATACCTATTATATATGATATATTAATATCACATCAGGATATTTGGTAACAATCATTTTTTTAATGACTAAGTATGATTTCATTTTAAAATAATTTTATTTTTTTATTTTTTTATTATGAAATAATTGAAAAAATCTTTTAATCATATATAGAAATCACTTCTAGAAATAAAAATAATATTTTATTTTAAAAAAAAATCAATACCCAAATACAAAAAAAATGAGAATTTTGTTTTTTATTTGAATAAAAAACTAAATATTTTAAATTAATCCACATATGATATAATTATTATGAAGCAAAAAAATTGTCTCTATATATATTAAAACAGTACAATATTTTTTTTGTAAAGAACGTCACACAATCCATACAACGATTCCATTTTTTAAATTATTTTAAAAAAATAAAAAATAATATCTTTATTAAACTATAATTTACCTTATAAAATCATTTTAAAAATAAGTAAATTGAATAAAAACAGGGTTAAAAGTGAAACACTAAAAGAGAAATTATTTTAGAAAAAAACTCATATCACATTTGACATATTAGAATTATAATACCCATGAAAGAATAACATTAAAAAATACCATTAGAATTTATAATTTTATTTTCTATAATTCAAATGGTTCTTCATGTACACCACATAAACGAAATAGGTGCATAACTTCAAAATATACATCAATGAAATGAAATTGAGATGAAGTTCCTCACCACATGTTTGATTGGTAACATTTGTTTTTTATCTTCTTGAATAATAAACTGATACTAATTATATAAATTCTGGAGAACAATTTTATTTTTTATTATTTCTTTTATTTCACTTTCTACCATTTCATATATACTTACATAATTAATTATGTTTACATTGGATGTTTTTATGGTATACAAATTATAAGTCAAGATGGCTATGGTAGGTTGTGTATGGGAAAAAGTGGTCATTAAGAAAATATATAGAATAATAATAATGATATAATAATGATATTTATACATAAATTAGATTTTTAATAACCATAATATATGATTTTTTAGAAATTATGTTTGTTACAATCATGTAGATGACAAGTCTCATGTATGCACGACTAATGAATCCATTTTTCAATGATCATTAGAAAATTAAGGTCAGAAATATATTATATTTTTTAAATGATCATAATATAATATATTATATATTATATATATAAATACCCTTATAAATATGATTTTTCTGACGTGGTGATGAAAAAGTAATCATGTCACTTCGTGGTAGTCGTAGTCCACACATACACAAATGACGTTATCATTTTTTGATCTAAGAAAGAAAATGATATATTGTATATTAATAATGATAAATACGTCACTAATATAAAAATAATTTCATTCTTATGAAATATATTAATTAAATTTATACATATTACCCTCCTTGTAATGAATTATTTAAAAATAAATAACGTTACTTCATGAGACGCAAGTCCGCTATACACACAAGTAACATTATAGTATCCCCTAAAGAATGGAAATTGATAAGGTATATTTTTTATGATAACTACATATGTTTAAATATTTTGAAAATATAAAATATATATATTAATTCCATCTATCAAACAAGTTGTGATAGGTGATGATGGAAAACGAATGACATCAGTTTGTGAGGCAACAATTGGACTTACACATTAATAATGATTTCATATCCCATTTGAGGGAAGATGATATTTATTTTTGTTATGAAACTAAAATAATATCAAATTATTTTGTGTTATACAATTTTTAAATTTTATATGAATAATTAAATAAAATTTATGGATGTGTAACATGAAATAAAATAAAACTGCTCGGTAAATAATGATGCCTATTCTTCGAATAACCTCCTTAAATAAGTAAAACATTCCTTCATAGGATAAATTTTTGACCAACTACGGGTTATAAGATGTGGATAAGGAATTAATTAAGGTACTGAATTAGTTATTGTCTAATAAAAATTTAATTTATGTGTGAAGTGTATTGGATATGTAATGACCTTTTATAAGTGAGGTGAGTAAAGCACTTGTACTTTTTTAAAAGAAAAATGTGTACACACTTTTTGGAAAATTTAAAAGTGTAAAATATGAATCATAATTTTTAATTAGTCATTATAAGTTCAAAATATTTCCGTTAAAAACATTTTATTAATGTTTCTAGGTCATTTTAACAAGTATCTTTTTAGTTTGACCCCTGTTAAATCACTTTTTACAATAACGGTGGTAATTAATATTTAGTGTTTTCACTATTAATATTTTTCATATATTAATTTAAAATTGTCAGATAATATAAATAATGATTATTCAAAATATTTAATATATTTTACTAAATTCAATTAATATATTGGTAAAAATTCTTTTTAAAACAAAACATACTGATGTGATAAAAAATTTGTTTTCAAGATGTGTATTTTCAAGGAAAAGATATTTTTATGTTAAATATATGATTAATAATTACCATTGTACGAATATAAATTAATATTTATTAATATAAAATCTATATTTATTATTTAAAACATTTCTAATTAGTTTTTATCTTAATTTGATAAAATGGACAAAATTGTGCTAGTTAAAATTGTTATTTGAAAACCCAATTTTTAAACAAAAAACAAAATTATTCAAAAATCCAATATTAATTTTAATAAAAATTATTTAATTAGATAAAATATAACATGATAATACTTATGTTACATTAAATCATAATAAAAAAATGGTACTCTTCAATTACTTAATTTAATGAAAAGAAATGTATTTTTTAAAATCTATATTTTTTATTATTAAATGAAACCCCAATATTTTATGAAAAATACCAAAATTTAAACCTAATAAATTTTTTTTATTTTAATTTCAAAAAATATATTATATTTTTCAATTTAAAATTCAAAAAATTGTAAAATAATATTTTAAATAAAAAGATATAAAAAAATGTTTTAATTAAAGGTTTTTCATTTTTTATTTAAAAAAATTACATAATATTTTTTATTGAATGTAAATATATTAATAAATATGAATGTTATTTATTATATCATTACATTTTTTGTTACACTATTTTCTAAATTTTTAAATTATATCTGCATAATATTATTCACTTATTAAACAAGTGGGATATAATTTATTCAATTCGTTTTTAGATTTCTCTATTACCTCTTCAAACCATATAGTTTTTTCATAAATACTTAACATAGAGAATCAACTTATTCCACAAAAAAATAATATATATGATCAATAACATGAATAGGCAATTCATTATAAGAAATAATATATTCCAACTGAACTATTTTACAGCTCAACAAATGATCTTAATTCAGCACAAATTTTCATTACATTGAGCCATATGAAACATTGTGTACCTGGGAGAAGCATAGAGAAAATATACTAACTAAGAAATTGATGTAAATTCATATAATATTTGATACATTCCAATGAACTACAGACATATCATCCCATTTTTACCAAAATTCATAACACTTTTCAAATGAGATACTTTTAGAAAAACATGAACACTAACCTCAAAAAAAGGTTACTTCCTATGGTTATCCACATAAAGTCTCTATATAAATACATCCTCATATAATTAGCAATAAATTACATCTTATTATCCATTTAAACTATATAATATAATCCCACCAACTTTTTTCTTCTACTTCAACCCAAGAATTTAGTGTCTAATACTATTTCCAAATAATGCCTCAAATAATTCCATCTGAATACTGGAATGAAAACTATTTTTATAAGGAAACTCAAAAAATGATTGATATTGATCCCAAAATCTCTTATAATCCATTGAATAAGAAACAATAATCTATTACATGTCTTTAATCATATGCTCAGTCTCTCCATTTGATTGAGGATGAAAAACTGTACTGAAATTTAATTAATTACACAATTACATACGAAGTACAACTCATAAATTAGAAGTAAATATGGTAACATGCTCAGAATAAATAGTGAGAGGAACTCGATATAATATGACTATCTCATTTGGATACCATCAATATAACTATTCCAAAGACATATAATCTCTAATGGGACCAAAATATACATATTAAGTTAATCAATCAAAAATAACTCTGATAAAATTATTTCTTATAAATTTTCATTGAAATACCACCAAAAAATCCATGGATATATTCTTCCATTTCCACTATGACATTTGAAATGTTTCGATCATTCCCTTCAATGGTTCACATTCTTTATTTACATTTTGAAAACTAAAACATCTAATGGTATAGTTAATAATATATCTTTTCTTTCCACCCCCCCCCCCCCAACAACAATCTAGAATGTCATTGTACATATTGTGTTTCCCTGATGAATAAAAAATTAAAAAATATAAACATCACTCAAAATATATTTCATCATTTATGAATCAAAAGTCACATAAAATATTTTTTCTAAACATTATTAAACCCTTCTAACCATCATTAAAATCATCAAAACTTACCCTTCTAAACATATCCCACTATTTTTATTAAATCATGATACTCCTTCAGAGATTTCTTAATTATTTAAAATAATTTAAAATCCACTAAAACATAAGAAATAGTGTATTTTCATGCATCTATAACTTCTAGGGAAAATTTGAACAATTCATTTACTAAATGGACATGTTAAAATCATGACATGGTTAATGTATCATTTTTTTTCTAATTCAAAGAGTGAGATACTTTTTTCTTTATGGGATGATAATTAACAGTGCAATAATAATTGTTTTTAAATTCCACCAATCTTAATTATCCAATGTATAAATCATTATTTAGGAATATATACGTGAAAATTTTGTTATTAGTATATATATCACACAATAAGACATATAATTTAATACTCTAATTTTTTTAAAAAAATACCGAAGAATATAATACCAGATCTTGTGTAAAGTAATTTAACTCTTCAGATTTTAGTTTCTAGGAAACATAATCAATTACCTGATCATTCTATATCTAGAAATAACCATGTCCCTTTAATAAAGCATCAATTTTGATAAATAAATAATAATTTTGTAATGGATGTTCCAAAACTATAGAATTTACTTATATTATTTTTAGTTCCTGAAAGTAGTCATCTCATTATTTTTTTCTAGATAAACATGACTCCTTTTTAGGTAACATAGTTGGTGTGATAGAATCCCAATGAATATTTTCAAAAAATAATCTATAGTAACCTAATAATCAAAGAAATGAATGAATTTAAATATTATTGTCATGTATTTTCAAATCATTAATAATTATTATTTTATTATTGTGAATAGTTAACCCATTGTTAGAAAAAATATTTTTGAGGAAGGAAATTTGTTGCAACCAAAATATTCTATTACTATGTTTCCCATATTGTTTCTTTTATTATAATGTATGAAAAATGATCCTTAAGTGTCTTTCATATTCCTACTAATTTTTAGAATATACTATCACATCCCTAATAATATTAACCCAACACTTGTCCATGTACTCATGGAATACACTATTAATAAGGTCCCTAATTACAACAGATATATTAAGAACCCCAATGTGAATAACTAAAAACTCCTAATACCCATATATAGTCTGAAAAATAGTATTCCTAATTTCAACCTCTTTGACTTTTAGATAATGGTACTCATTCCTCAAATAATCATTTTAAAAATACCACTCTCCATATAAGTGGTAAATTATACTCTGTCTTAGAAGTGTTGTTATTAAAAATATATAATCAATGAAATTTCTCATTATTCTATATTTATTATTAATAAAAAATATGAGCACCCCATAGTGAAGTTATATGTCGAATGAAACTGTTATTTAACATCATTTGAAATTATTTTTTAAATTATTAATTATCCACTTGACCCATTTGATAGTGAGGTTTTGAAATAGCCTTAGAATCAAGACCTAAGTGAATAGTAAATTAATCATCCGAATTAGGAATAAAACTCGTAAATAATCATGAAAAACATCCATGTATTTGTTAATAATTGGGAAATAACTAATTTCAACTCATTCTATATTTTCAACAATATGATCTAGGAAAATATGAGTACCATATACAAGAAATTTATTAGCATTATGGTAAGTTATAAAAGGTATTAATAAATTTAATAATGAAATTTTGGCTCCGTAATCATTCATTACCTGATAAAGTAAAATCCAATCCATAAATAGAAGGATATAAAAATCAATTATAATTATATTATTAATATTTTAAAAAATATAATCCCACTTTTATGAATAGAAATATTCCTACAAATCATGTTATCATTAATATTTTAACCAAGAATTTTCACAAAAATTTAATATTATATTTATGAGTTGATATTACCAATTTGACGACCCTGACCCCAGAATCCCAGAACAAGTTCCTTACTTTATTATATTGTTATTGTTACATGAATGTTTTAGCTTGAAAGAAAAAATAGTTTATTAGATCTAGAAAACAATAAAAATATTATATTTATATTACAACATAAAAATAAATACAATATATAAATTCCATTGGAAACATCCATAACTCCTAGATTATCCCTACAAGTCATTCATAATAATCATCTTCACTTCTTAAAAAAATAAAACATAATAAAAGGGTGATCTCATATGCCTAGTAAGGGTATTTAATACTCTGTAATTTATCATAAAAAACATTAGGCATAGTTAATAAATAAAAACACACTCCTTTAAAAAACATGAGAATATTATCACATGAATGAAAGATGAATAAATAAAACATTATTATAGGTCAAAAGAGAATGATCTATAATAATGGTTATTCTAAAAATAAATCATCACATTCTTTATCAATTAACAATATCATAACGAGGGAATACATAATTGAGGACATTTAAAACATATATTCAAGGACTCTACCAAAACATCAGAAAATTATTTGGTATGGCCTCAACCAAAACCCAATTTTGTTTTGTCTACTGAGACCTACTGATGCATTGAGGGGCTATATCAGACCCAACCCAACACTTTCTAAGTAAAATTCATTCCTAATATTAATATTTCTAAACATAAACAACATGAACTTATGAAATATAAATAACATACCCTAATCTATAAGCAAAATAACTAACCAATCCGACTAGCATGGTTAATGGTATCAAGATAGAACCTCTATAGAAAAACTAGCCATAAACCATTTACTAACATATGATAGATGAAAATAATAAGATATCAATCACAATACAACATAATATTCAATATATGTGTTGAAGTAGATTAAAATACACTAATAAAATCATTGACAAATTATTTTGAGAAATACCCATTTTACTTTAGAAAGAGGAGTTCTTTTGGAAAAATCCTTTTTATTTTTCATAATTATAAGAATAAAAATTGTAATACAAAATATATTTTATCATGAAAATTTATTTATTTTTGGAAAATAATTGTGTCTTAAAACAGATTATGAATGGTACATTATAATGGTTATGAAATCGAGATGTTCCATTTAATTGGGATTGCATATTAAGAATAATTTTGAAGGGGCCTTATAAAACATGAACCAAAAACAAAAGATTAAATAATCATAATACCAAATTTTGTAACATATATATAGAATATAGAATAATTTTAAATAATAATTCAACAAATACACCAGTTTATAGGGGAAGAAAGAAATTCCTTAATGAAGATGGATATTCAGGAAGAAAACCCTTACCTTATTCCTTAATGTGTTCTGTACTTGACCTCATTATCCAAGATAAAAAAACTGAATTCATTAATTAATTAATTAATATACCCATATACATTTATTTAGTTTTTTTATAATTTTATTGAGTTTATTTATTGAATTTTTGATGTGTTATAAGTTACAATTTTATTTCTCGAGAGCAGTCATTTCCTTGGTTATCACAATCGATATAAATTTATCTGAGTGTGGAAGTTCATGTTGAATGTGTATAATTATAAAAACTTTAATTCATATGATATAAATCAATATCCAAATGTTTCAAATTTTTTATATATCAATTGGTTATAAGTCATGATGATGAATCCTATAGTGATAATTATTGGCATTGTTATTTCTCTTATTGATAATAACAAACTCATTTCATTTTTTAATTTAGTATGATGTAAATATGTCACATACAGAACATAAGAAAGGTTGTAATATATATCTTGTAATCTATTTTAGCCATTAAAATGATCTCATTTCTATCCATCAAGTAGAAATTGATGATCAGAAATCTATCGTCCATGGAGGTCGTAAAACGACACCTCTCACACAATGATATCATTTTGAAAATGAAGTAGAGAGAGAGAGAAATGTGTTTTAGTAAGGATATTAAATTTAAATTATATTATTGTATTATCTATATGTTACTGGAGTTATCATGCTCATTTGGACATAGGATGTTTGGAGATAATAATAAAAGAAATAAACTTGAAATGAAATTTAAAGGAAAAGGAAGAGGATTTTACCTCTTGGATACTCCTCTTTGAAAACCTCCTTAAGGGGGTTGATTTTTGTCTTATGATGAGACCTTGAGAACCTAGATGTTGGGGTCATTATCTTAAAGAGTATTTTGTATAAATTTGATAATGATCAAATCATGAAATGTGTGATAAAAAGGGGTGATATTTATAGTGGAGGGGAGGGGTGTTTTTTTAATATTTCATTCATTTGATTATCATTTTGGCCCCCGAAAATGAATAGATTAAGCATTATAAAAAATTTATTAAAATAATTAAGGTGATTTTTAGATTATGGTTCTTGAATTAGCGATGACTCAAGGAATAGTGTATTTAACTTATAATGTATCGAAATATTAAATTACCATATTTTAATATTCATCATAACATCACGTATTTTTGAAAAATCCCAAATAATTACCCTAAAATATTTTCATCATTTATAATTCAAAAAATAACTTAATTTTATAAAAATAATTTTATTAATACGATAATTATAATTATTAATTGAAATCATTATTTACTAAAAAATACCGTTTTTAAAATTATTACTGATTTTATAACACTCTAAAAATGTAACCTAGTCGTCATTAAATTATCCTAAAATCATAAGACAAAAAATATTGATTTGTGAATACATTTTATGAAAATTAATATTCTTTTAAATAATTTTATTAATAAAAAACTATAGTTAAGTATTTTTTACTTAAAAAAATACCAACACTTAAATATTAATAATTAAAATATTAAATTACATACTCTATGATATAATTATATTATAATTTCATTTATAATATAACTAAATTTTATTTATACATTAAGTGATTTTATGTCATATATACTATATAAAAATTAGAATGGAAATTTCATTGATAGAGTTCTATGATGTCCCATCTTCCCTCCTATAAATATATTCATCCTAGATATTTCAAGATTGTCTCCCCATAAAAATAAGTTGGTAGTTATTCATCATAATATTTTCAGGATCCCACATCACCACATCATTTTTTTATTTTTCAAATGTACCTTTACTATAAAATTCATCTGATTCCTCAACACTTTTTTTACTGTCCTTAATCCAGAGAGGCTCCTCAGAGTAAGATAATTTAGGTTCCAAGTTTATCCCATTAGATGTGAATAAATGTGTTGGTTCTATAATGTACTTCCTTAACAAGGAGACGTGGAACACATTATATACCATAGAAACGCTATGTGGAATTTCAAAATGATAACTCATAGCTCTAATTATATCCATAATTTCAAAATGGAAAATGTACATAGGGCCAATTTTCCCTTTCCTTGCAAATCTTATAACACCCATCCATGGAGAAACTTTTAATAAAACATGATATCCTACAAGAAATTACAAATCCTTCCTTAGATTATCCACATAAAACGATTTCTTGCATTGAGGAAATTTGATATGGTTTTGAAATTATTATAGTAATTACATTCAGTATTGTTTCCTCCTCAAGAACTAGGCCTAAAACTTTTATTTCACCAACATCCTCCTAATATGTTGGTGTAAAACATATCATTATATAAAACACTACATATGGTGACATTTTAAGACAAAAATGAAAACTATTATATAATGAAAGAATTTCCAGTGGTAAATACTAATCCCACATAACATGAAAGTCAACGGAGCAAGATCTCCACATGACTTGTACTGTTTGAAGGGTCCTTTATGACTGCCCCTCAGTTTTATGGTGATATGACATACTCAAATGAATCTCAGTATCTAAATATTTTGGAATAATAATTATCATTTTTTTGTAAATTGTGGTCCATGATCAGACACAATATTAAGAGGTCCTCCATGAAGTCTTAAAACATCATTTAAATAGTGTTTTATAAGGGGCCCTTGTGGAAAATCATCCCTTATAGTGAGGAAATGTGAAGATTTGGTTAGTCAATCAACGAACACCCATATTGAATCATTATTAATTATATATTTTAGTGATATATTGAAACAATCTAGAGTGATGTCATCCCATTTCCATGTATTAATTGGAAGGGGTTTCCTAACACCTCTAGGATGTCGTATTTCAGCTATCACATATTGACAAACTAAACATCTTGTATATTATCATAAACGTTCCACATCATATCATCCCACTTGAAATGTTTTATCATATCTCAATACATATTATTGATACTATCGTGTATAGTGGAATATTAGCTATGAGAGTCATCCAATGACCACATTTATAGATCAGGTTTAGATGGAAAACATAGCCTCCTCCAAAATTTCAAAAATCCATCCTCACACACGATGGTTGGAAACATCCAATCATAAAAGAATTTAATTATCTTTTGAATATTCTCATCATCATACTCAGAACTACAAATTATTTCCATCAAATATGGTTGAGAAACCATTTAAAAATTTAATGATGTTTCACCTTCCATGATAATTCTCATACCCATATTTTCATGATCCATGTATATATGATCCTTATCAATCCTCAATATGTTCAAAATCCATCATCATTCCTCCTCAATAAACCTACTACATTATTCACCTACCCTAGGTGTTATTGTATTGAAAAATCATAATATTTTAGTTGTTGGGGACACCAACATTGGCTCATGTTTATCTATTTCTATGATAAGATATATTTCAAATTCTTGTGATACATATATATCTCAAATATGTCACCATTAAGATAATGTATCCATATCTTCATGATAATTATTACATATTATAACTCAATATCATTTATTATATAGTTTTTTAATGAGTTTATAACAACCATATTACATAGAAAATAACACTATCATTCTTTATAAAGACACCCCCGAGTCCTTTCCTGAATGCATCACCATCAATCCCAAATACACCATTTTCTGATAGTATATTCAAGATCATATAATTCAAAAATATGTTATTAAATTCATCAAAATATACATCACATTATTTTGTCCATGTGATCTTTCCCCCTTTATTAGTTATCTTGGTTGATAGGTTAGTTAAATGGGTGATGTTCTGAAAGAAATTCCAATAATAACCGCATAAATTAATAAAACTACGTACCTCAGTTACATTCATTGGTTTGGGACATTCCTTAACCACTATTTGTTTGGAAGGAACATCTAAGATTCCATCGTTAGATATAATATGTCCCAAAAAAATTGAATCCAAATTTTACACTTGAAAAATGTACTATATAACTCATTTATTCTACGATTCTTCATCACAATGCACAAGTGATTATCAATATCTTCTTTTATTTTTAGGTATACAATGATATAATTAATAAATACCTCAAACAAACATCAAGATATTCTTTTAAATTTCTATTCATTAGATCTATTAATTAATATGGTGCATTAGTCATCTAAAATGGAATTATTGTACACCCATAATGTCCATACCAGGTTCAAAATGTTGTATTTGGTATATTGTTGTTCTTAACATGCAATTGATGATATCATTATTGAACATCAATCATTGAAAACTATTGGTGTCCTTAATGTCGATCAAATAAAACATCATTGTGAGGGTTGGATACCTACTCTTTATTATAATAGCATTGATATCCCTACTGCCAATGCACAGTCTCATCAACACATCATTCTTCTTAACAAAAAGAATAAGAGGTCCCCATAGTGAAACACTAGGGGACATAAACCCCTTACAACGAAAATCCCATAATTTTTTTCAATTATATTAATTAATATGTCACAATGATATTATTATTCCTTGATATAGGCCCTGAACAAGTAATTAGATCAATTAAAAAAATATTTTCCCGCATTAAACGATATCTAAGTAATTCCTATGGAAATAAATCTATGTATGCTTTCATAATAGGTACATACTCAGTTTTTATATTTCATTACTCACCCATTGATATTGAGTTATATTACTACAAAATAATTTAATTCAGTAGATCTAGTGAGGGTGGATCAAGATAAGAATTAAATGGTGAGGTATCTACTCTAAAGATAATGGACTCTACATCATTCATAAAAATTTTAATCTCCTTTTTCTTAAAATATATTTTCACAAAATAATTTTAAACAAAATCCATACTAAGTATTATATTAAAATCAATCATGTGTATAAAACAAGTTTAGAAACTAAATCACATTTATGTGACAACAAGCACATAGATTTACATATATCTTTTAAAATTATACACCTATTAGGAATTCAGACTAAAAATACTTTATAAAAACAAAAGGGAAATATATAATTTTCTTGGAAAACTAGGATTATATAAAATAATGATATGAACTAGAATCAAATAAAGCATTGTAAAATTATTATAAAATGATTAAAGTACCATCCACCACATCATTAGGACCTTCAACCATAATAGTTGTGGTCGCGTAAGCATGGCTTTTATCCCATGTAATTTTTTTGGGATAGTATCCTTGATGCATAGGAAAATAATTTTCATAATTTAATATCTCATTAAAATTATAGAATTGAACATTGGTAACTTTATCCAGTCCCTTACATGAAAATGGTTGGTGGCCTTTTTCTCCACATATCTAATAGACTCCATTTCATTCTAATAGAGCTCTGGATTGTTTCTTTACACATGTATTACATGTTGGAAAACTAGATTTTTTAGTTTTCCCTTTATACATTCTTTATTATTCCACCCTATACTTCTCATTCTATACCTTAAAGTGATAATACATAGATAATTACATCCATGTTTTAATATCTTATGAGACATTATCTTCAAATGATTAGAATGTTTGGGAAACCTATTCCCTTTGGACGAATGGTTTAAAACCATAAAATAATCATTCAATCAATCAACTTGGATTACATATGTTGTATGTGAAATGACATTATATCTTTATAAATATGGATTAATACTTTGAAAAATTATAATCCTCAATTTTTCTCAGATTGAATAATTTTCATTCTATATTCACTCGTTGTTCGCATGGGAAAAAGTTTTCCTAGAAAATTTACTTAAAATCCCTCCATTCTATATTTTTTATTTCTTTCTCCTACTTTTGATATTTAATTACTAACCTCCATTGGTATGCATCTCCTAATAGAAGATAAAATGACATGCCAACCTTATCTAATTCATTACTTCCCAAAGAGGGAAATATATTATGTATGTAAATTATCCATCGTTCTGCTACAACTAATATTTTAGTCCATTTAATGACGGATTTTGTTTTCACATAAAGTGGTCTTACATTACTCATCCACATTGTGGATTAGTATGCTCTATACATGCAATTTAATTGTTCATAACCCAAGTCAGCAATCCTAGTATAGTTATAATATTCTCAGCACTAGTTACTGCTTAAATACATGTATCATTATATTACCAAGGAGTAAAATCTCTTCATTTCATATGTTTATTGATATGGTTTCCATTAATTATACTAGGTGTCATTTCTAAATAATATAGTACACTAGATTAGGGTTGGAATTGTAATGTATAATATAAAATTATAAAAACAGTTATCATAAATTTATGTTTTATGCATTCATAATCTCATAATAATAAACATGGTTTCTTTGGGAACGTATTTACTTTTAAATCCTTCATAATGGTCTATAGGTAAAATATGACTTATCTTAATAATGTCCCCCAAGTGTTTAAACTCTGTATGTAGTAAGGATTTTTGTCATGTACCAGGTTAACTCTAGTCAGGAACGAGACATAATATTATATTTGTTAACCCTATGTACAACTGTTCTAGTACCAATTCTCCTTATAGAATCTAGAAAAATACATATTCTTAGGATGATTCACATAATCTATACATTTCCAAAATTTTAGAATTTTAATCCATTATTATTCTCAATGTCTGCATTAGGTATATATTACCTAATCTATGTTTTCTAAATCTAGTTTCCAATATTTCTACTAAACATACATTGGTACAAACTATAATGAATCTAACACCAGTCTCATATATCAGGTTCCTTGTTTTATTACATTGGTATGATTATATGTATGTAATATCCCAAAGGACTTAATAGTTTAGTAGTATTGGAAAACTAGATACAAAAATTTTATTTTCATTACAACATGAAAGGAATTAAAATATAGAAATTCCATTGGAAACATCCATAACTCCTAGATTATAGTTTCTATTCATTCATAATATCCATCCTCACATCCTAGGGAAATAATAAAACAAAATAAATTAGTGGGATCAGATGCTTAGTAAGGGATGTAATATAGAGGAAATTATCATGAACATAGACATTAAGAATGGTGAATAACTACAAAAAATCATATAAAAAATATACATGATCATATAAGGGGAGGAATGAACGTTGAGTAAATAATGACTTATAACTAATCATAATAGAAATAATCTTGATTGTTTCTATTATACTAGTATAATATCAGATGGTTTACCATTACTAATATACTAATGAAAGAATTCATAATTCAATACATTGTATAATTATAATAAAGTCCTCATACAAGGAATATGAAAATACTAGGGTACGACCTTGATGAAAAATGAATTATTTTTTTCCTCATGATACCTACTGATGCATTGAGGGGATATATAGGGACCCATCCATCAGTTTCTATGTCTAATTATTTCCTCACATGATTGGGGACAATCATAAACAACAGGAATATATAAAATGTAAAAAACATTACCCAATATCTAAATATAACCACTAATAAATATGACTTTAATGGGGAATTGTATCAGGATATCACATCTATAATCAAATCAGTTATACACCATTTAATAACATCGACAAATTTTTCAAAGAAATACCCCTTTCCGTTTTCAAATATGATTTCTTTTGGAAAAATAAATTTTCTCTGTCATAATTGTTTTTATAAAACCCAAAATGAGAAAATATAGTTTTTCATGAAAAAATTAATGATTTTAGAAAAAAATAATGGTTTCTTAAAATAGATTGTGAATGGAACTTTAAAATTGATATGAAATCCAAATGTTCTCTTTAATCAGACTTGTGTGTCTAGAAAAAATGAGAAGGGGACCCTATAAAAAATATACCATAATTAAAAGATAAACTAATAATAATACATGGGTTTGTAACATATACTCTTAATTTATTAGAATTATGTTGAATAAATTTATAATTACATTGTTTTATAGAGGAAGGAAGAACAACCTGAATGAAAATGGAAATTCAGGAAGAAAACCCTTACCCTATGTCCGAAAGTGTTCTAAAATTGACCATAAAGTCCTGGATAATTAAATTAAATCCATTAATTAACTAATTCATGGACATATCAACAAGTATTTGATTTATTATAATTTTATTAAATTCATTAATTTATTTTTTTATGTGTTATAAGGAATAATTTTATTACTCAGGTGCATTCGCTTCCTTTGTTTTCACGATCGGTATACTTGTATATGGATATTGATGTTCATGTGGAATAAGTATAATTCTATAGTATTAATTTTAAATAATATTAATAAACAACCATAATTTTTAGGGGTTATATATATCATTTCATTATAGCGTATGAGGATTAATCGGTTAGTGATAATCGTTTTAATTATATTAATGGTTATTGATAATATTGATCTCATTTTGTTTTGTAATTTAGTATTATGGAAATATGTTACATAAAAAACATAATAATGGTTTTAATAAAAATATTATATTATTTTTTTAAAATTAAAATGGTTTCATTACAATACTTCAAGGATAAATTGAAGAACCAAAATTCAATACCAATGAAGGTTGAAAATCGGCACCTCTCAGACGATGATTTCTTTTATAAAATTAAAGAAAGAGAGAAAGGATTTTGGGTAAGGATATTCCATTAACATGATATAATTCTAGTATATAGATGATATATTAGTAATCATGAACATTTTTATGGAGGATTTTTAGATATAATAATAAAATAAAATAACTTGAAAATAAATTAAAATGAAAAAAGGAAGAGGATTTTACCTCTTGGATACTCCATTAATGGGAACCTCGTTAGTGGGATTGATTTTAGTCTTTTGATGAGACCAATAGAACTTGGACTTCAGGGAGAGGCTTGGAAATATTATTGTGAAAACATTTTAGAAGGATCAAATATTGGATGGTGTGAGGAGTAGTGGTGGTGAGGAGTGGTATTGATAGTGGAGGATGGGGGTGTTTTTCATATTTAATTTTTTTATTATTGTTTTGTATCAAGACTATTAATAGATTCAGAATTATCATCATGTATATTAAAATAATTAATATTAGTTCTATATTATGGTTCTTATATCATCATGACTCAAGGACTAGTCTATTTAACTAATAATGTATTTATACTGAAAATTACAGTATTCTACTACTCACAAAAATTCATGTAGTTTATTAAAATACAAATAAAATTACCCTAACCATTTTATGACGACTATAATTAAAAAAATAAACTCCATTTAAATAAAATAATATTTAGAATATGAGTATTTTTATTATTAAATATAATAATCAATTACTCAAAAAATATAGTTTTAAAATTATAATTGATTTAACAACAATATGAGAAACTAACTAAGGTCTCATTAAATTATCCTAAAATAATAAGACCAAAATATATTGATTTATTAATAAATTTTATGAAAATTAATTTTCATTCAAATAATTTTATTAAAAATAAAATATTTACGTCGTATAAAAATTCTAAGAATTAAATATTAATTTTAAAAATATTAATTTACTTTCACTATGATATTATTATACCATAATTTAATATATAATATAACAAATTTTATTTTTAATTTCATTGGTGAGGTTATAATTCAATTGGTAGTTTACCATTTATTAGGGTCCCATTACTATTCCTATGATCATGTTATAATTTAATCGGTATATGTTCGACTTCTAGAAACAACTATTACTTCATTCGCTCTTTATTTATGATATTTATATTGTTTTCTATAAGTGAATTTTTATGATCTATAATATATTTACATAATAATATAAATTTCATTTACCAAACTCATTATTACTAAAACACAACATTGTTGGATCGATATCATTTACCACATTGTTTTCTTATTCATGACTCTTTTCATTGTAGTTACGAGCCCTATAGAAAATTGGTTACATTATAATAACTTTAAAGATATAATCAATCATTCCATGAATCCTGGTTTACCACAAATGGAACATTTCTTGGGATAAATTTTGGTAATCTTAGTTTAATTATTCTTTATTTCTATCCACATAGACCCCTTTTAACTCTTATAATCTTTGGAAATATAAGTACCTACAAACTCTTACATTATTTCATCACAATTAATCACTTTATCATAACATTAAAATTATTATATGGAAAATGATCTTAATAAAAATGGTTTAGACACTGAGAAAAATCTACTAATTTTACTAATTGATTCCCTAATAAAATTTGGATCATAAAAGGAAGATATTGTGAATCTTTCTTCATACGTGGCCACAAAATCTTCATCGTTTCTCCTCAATTCCTGAGATTCATTAATTATTATGATTAGAACAATCATAAGGAAATTTCTATCTAGAAATAGATTCTTATATGATTCCAAATTCATTTCATAAATATTATCTTTCTCTCAAGTATTCTTAACCAAATACCACTATCAATTAGTTTCACCTTCAAAATGATAAATAGATTGATTTACCTTTTGGTGTTCATAATACCACAGGACATAAAATATAAATTCTAGAGCATTGATACATCCTTCAGCTACCACTACATTAGAAGATACACTGAATGATGGGGGATATTGTCTCATTAAATTCTCCAATATCATCATTCTCCTTTATGGAAAATTTTTCTTCCCTCTAGCGTTGATAAAACCACCATTTATAGATTGTATCGACCGATCCACCACTAGAAAAAACTATTCTTTTCTAATTCTAACCATCTAGATAATCGGATTTGGATGAATATCTACCTCTAATTTCCATCCCAAATACATGTTCTATATTTCCTGTATGGAAAATTATTCCAAATAAAAAAAATATTCAATGTCGCATGGTAATCATTAAATTCTACATCATTACATCGTAACCCAATGCTTAAATCTTTTAAGGGAATTTTATTACATTATCCTAACCTATAATGTTATATATTACATTCCTTTTAAATCAACTATAAGGATATAGAAATAAACATTACAAAATATTGAGTTTTATGTCACGAATTCATTATTATACATTTAAGGATCTTTTTAGGTTTATTGTTTAGAAATTTTTGTCTTAAATAATATATAATAAAATATATAAATTATAAGTCGTATACATCAGATTATAATCTAATTTTTGTACAATATAATTCATTTTAAAATAAATCAAGATTTATTTTTAGGGAATATACTCATGACATATAACTTAATTTGTTCCATTCCTATATCCATCATAAAACCATATAAAAAATATGTTAAAGCATGGGAAGAACAAAAAAATATCAATAAGGGACATAAAAGAAATAGAGATATTACTCTAGTGAAAAAATAAAAAACCATGAAATATTTTACCATTATCTCAATTATCAAAGAGATAAATAAATAAAACATTTTAACATGATAAATACACAATTTTTCAAAAATAAAATATATAAAACCTATAACATCAAATTCAAAAACCTTTTCTGGAATATTTGTGTATCACATTAAAAACTCATTTTAACACCATGTCATAAGTAAATAGTACTACGTTAAATACATTTGGGAAAAAATTTAGTGAATCCCTCAATATTTTTATATTAATATTGGAAAATTTACATAATTCATTAGATCCCTATCTCAGAACACCCATCTTATAAGTTATATCGGGCTCACCCAAGGTTAACTAGTTTTACACACCCTATAATATATGTTGGGAAGACCTAGAACTATTTGGTCTCACAAAATAATCAAATAATACTCAATTACCATGTCATTATTAATACATTTTACTCCTTTAATTTTTTAATCTTTAATCATTTCATATAATCTTATAAACACATATAAAGATTAATTTTGGATATTAAATATAACTATTCCTTTTAAAAAAATATTTTTAATAAAAAAATGAAAAATATATAACGAATGATTTTATTTTCATAAAAATTAATTCTTTTAATGTAATAAAAAATTCACATAATTTTTATGGTTGTGAAAATATCATTATATCTGTATATGTTAAAATATAAATTTCCTTTTTTATCTGTAATGAATACCACACATTCCATAAAAATATTCCATTTTTAAAGGATTTTAAATAAATAACAATAATAACTTAATAAAACACTCATTTGCAGAATAAAATCATTTTAGAAACATGGAAAATGAAATAAAATCTACATAACCTCTTACCTCGAGTTCAATCCATCATGTAAGTTTTTTATCTTCTTGGATTATAATCTTATGTCAATTATAGAATATCTGTATAACCTTTTCCTAGTGTATTATTCAATTTATTTTATTTTTTATCATTTAATATATAATTACTTTGTTGATTCATTTTTCATTATAATTTTTAAAGGTATCTAATAAATATACCAAAAATGACTGTTGTAGGATGAGAATTTTCTAAAGAGGGGATTATTTAACATCTAAAGAAAAATAATCACGAAATAATAATAATATTTACAAATAAATTATAATTTGAAAATCCTTTAGGAAATAAGGTTTTTATAAATGAATTATGTTATTATCATGAAGATAGTAGGTCGTACGTACTCATGAGTAATGATTTCAATTTTCCATGATCTTTATGGAAATTGGGTAAGTAATATTTTATATTTACATAATGATAATAATATCATTTATAATAAATTATTTATTTAATTATACATATATATATATCATTATTTGTTTTTTGTGATGAAAAAAATGAATCATACCAGTTTGTGGAGGTGGTAGTCCACAAGTACATGAATGTCGTTATATTTTCTCATTGTATGAAATAAAATGATGTATTACATTTTCCAAATGAAAAACATGTCATGAATATCATAATTATTTAATTTATATTAATTAAATTCATTATAAATCTATTAATTATATTTATCATTGTTACATTCCATGTAAAGTGTTAGTGTTAAACGAATTACATCATTTTGTGAGGTGGTATTCCTTCATAAACACAAGCGACATTATCACATCCCTAGGGGAATAGAAAATAAGAAATAATATGTGATATAATAACCCTATAAGTATAAATTTTTTATAAATATTATACATATATATACACACAAAATTCATCATTACAAAAATCCATTAGAGGCAATGATGGTAAACGAATGACATCGGTTCACAAGGTAGTAGAAAACCATACAAAAAATATTGATTTCATACCACATTTGATTGAATAGGGGATAGATTTTTTATTCTATTAATGTAAGAAAAATATTTATATGATAGATATTGGTTTTATTATATAATTATATTTTAATAATATATTAATTAGGTGTAATAATAAAAAATATAATGTAGTTAAGCACGATACCTCTTCGTCAGACAATCTCTTTAATTAAGAAGTAAAAGAATTACTTTGATGAATTTATGATAGAAATAATATATTAAGGTTTTGGGGAGGGATGTAATAAATGAATCATGGTATGTATTTAAAGATACAAGGGGTATATAAGGTGTGAACTGTATATGAGAGAGGGTGAACTTTTATAAGTGTGGTGAGAGGTATACCTGTAATTTTTTTAAAGAAAAATGTGTACCCATGTGTTTCACATGTAAAATGTGAAAAATGGTTCTTCATTGATAATTATATATGATAATGTATAAATATAGATATAAAATAGAAATTAGACACATTTTAGGTCATTTTAACTTTTATCATTTTAGTTTATCCCTCCATAAATCCATTTTTACCTTAACCACGACAATTAATTTTTACTTTTTTATTATTAATTTTTGGCCAAAAACTATGTTGACATTATTATGAAATGCAAATTATTGGGATTACAAATATTGAATCCATTTTATTAAGTTTAATTAATATAAATTGAGTATTTCATTTTAAGAAAAAAATCATAGATGTGATGAACGGGTTTTCTAGAGTTTTATTTTTCGAGGGAATGATAATTTTATATTAACTGTATGATTAATAATAAAAAATTTATGATTATCAACTAATATTTATATATATATAATATAATTTTTTTTTAAAATCTTTCACATAATAATTTATTAATTAAATAAAATTTAAAAAAATATGCACTTTTCAAAAAAATTTAGAAAAAACTTGTTTTAATGATTAAAAAAAATTAAAATAAAATCCAATATAATGTTGACTAAAAACTAATTAAGTTCATTAAATACAACTAAATAAATTTTATTTTAATTTAAATCACAATCAAAACATAATTATTGGTCGGAGTGGATACTCAAGAGGGGGTGAATTGAGTTCCAATAAAAAATCCTGTTAAAAAAAATTTCTCATAAAATACTCCAATTTAAAAACAAAGTTAAAATGTAGTGAATCTATATAGAATGAAAATGTTCCATCAGTTTCTCAAAGATTTATTAGGTCTCAGTTGACTTAATCTGAATATTAAATTAACTTTTGAAACTGACTTACTGGTTTACAATAAGTATAAACACTTGCTAATTTAACTATCAAAGTAGCTTTAAAATAGTTTTTTATTTAAATGTAATAGCAGCGGATTATGAAATAAATATATATAGTATGCTTATGACATAAAATAGAAAGCACATCAGAGATAACAAAGAGGTTCAGTCTCAAGTTGATACTTAGTCCTCTCAATAATTTATATAAATTGATCCACACCCTGGATTGGTGGTAAACAACAGTACACCATTGTCGAGGTCCAAAGAACTCTACCACAGTTCTATGTGGGAAACACAAACAACAGCACATAGGCTATCCTGTTCTCACTCGACCTCTACCACTATCTACAGTGGGAAATAAAGGGTTATGAAGTTTTAGTGAGTATTTAAGAATCCTCCATTTTAGCGTAGGAGACAGTGTGTGTGTAAAACAAACAGGTTACACACACTGCTCGAAATGTGAAGATAGAGTCACTAAAGAAAGTGAGAAAGAGTTTAGAAAATATTTAGTGATTAGCAGTGTAGCTCTGGACTCGTTTGGTTGGTCAGAAAAACTTCTGAGTCCTTCTTTAGTTTCTGCTCAGAAAACAAAGTGTCGTTTTCTTCTTTGATTCTTGGTCCAGCTTGCCAGCTTGAGTGCATGAAGTGTTTTTGGTATTTCTTCGCTCAAGGTGCAGCTTTTGTTCTCCTTGAAAATGAGTAGCTTCATGTATGTCTAGTGTTATTGAAGTATGGATGTAGCCTTTCACGAATTCACCATTTTTGAATGATGTTCAGCCCTTTTCTTTTTCACCTGTGTGCCTTCTTAGTTCCTTGATGATTTTCGTATGCACACCCAGTGTTCTGTACTTCACATGCTGTTCATTTAGTTATTTATGTTCCCTTTTATAGCTTTCAGCTCTGGAAAATGGGAATGATTACCTTTGGCATGGGTACTAGCTACGGTTCCATGACATGGCGACAGAGATCATTAAATAACATTTAACTGCATTAAAAGCATCTCATGTAAAGACCCGTAAAATTTAAGGGAAATTTTTTCTTAATTTGTTTTAGAATTTTACAAGAGCGCGGTTTCTGACGGCACCTGATTCTGAGGCCTGGTGTGCCCGGAATCAATTTCCGAAGTTTGGCTCGGGTACGTTCAGTGAACGAACGAGCGGGAATTTCTAACTTTTGAACCGGTGCCCGGAATCGAATTCTGAGGGCACCGATGGAACCGTAGCACCGGTAAATGATTAGGAACTCTTGTTCTGGAGTTGCGTTCCTACGAGTGTTGATAATAAAAATTGTGGATGTTTACTTTGTAATTACACTACAATTTTTATTATTTTACTCTATGTGTTATCTCTTGTTAGAAGTTGGGTAACCACCCAACCTCCCTTGGGAGGTTATGAGGGTGGTGGGGCCCACACGAACCCCACCTCTTCATATCCTCTAAAACCCCTCAACTCCCACATAAGTTATGATATCATAAGTTATAACTTTAGACTTAAATAAGGTGAGTTGTGTGTGTGTTTTGAATTTCAAACTCTTGAAATTCTAGTTTGTTGTTGTGTTAATAAAATAAGATAGAACCTTATTTTATTTTGGTGAATAGTTTTGTCTCCTTGAGAGAGTTGGGAAGGTTCTTCTTGTTTCTTCATCTTCTTTAACCTCGACGAAGAACATGAAGAACGTCGTTCTTCAACGAAGAACTTCTTCGCCGAAGAACACGGTTCTTCCGTGACGCCATATCTGCGACGTGACATTATTCTTCCGCATCATCTCTTCCGCGACGGTTTTCCACGATGAACGCCATCGACAACGACTCTTCCTCCGACGTCAAAGGAATCGACACCGATATTCCTGGACTACGTCAACGTGCGACTATCGAGGTAGGGATTCTTGAGTTCGTTGTTTACATTTTATTTGACATTCCTCAAGTATTTCTAAGCCAATTGATAACAAACTAATGGGAGGAGGCCGGACCGCACAAACACGGCCGATCCTCCTCCCATCGTGGTTTAGTTTTATTGTGGTTTGAAGCAGGGTAAAGCGGTACCATTTCACCGCGCGAAAAGAATTATTTAAGGCCGGTTTGGGTCACGACGAAGAACCGCGACGATATAATGCCGCGCCTTTGAGATCAGATGAGACCGCGGCCGGAGTCGGGCCGCGGCGGTGGGGCGCGACGTCGTTACGCTGCGCAAATCTTACAAGGGCCGAGCAAGAAGGGGCGGACGGAAAACCGGCCACCGGAGGTAAAAGAAGAACCGCGGCCAGACGGCCACGGCGGAGCACCAAGAGGCGGCCGGCCTCGCCGGCCGCCGGAGATCAGAATAGCCGCGGCGGAGGAGCTAGGAGCGGCCGGCCTCGCCGGCCGCCGGGAATCAGGTAGGCCGCGGCCCTACGGCTGTGGCGGAGCAGCCAGAAGGCAGCCGGCCTCGCCGGCCGCCGGAGAACGGAGGAGCCGCGGCACTTCGGCCGCGGCGGAGAAAACAGGGGCGGCCGGCTTCGCCGGCCGCCGGCGACCAGGACAGCCGCGGCCTTCAGGCCGCGGCATAAGAATGGATGGCGGCCGGCCGCCGGCTTCAAAGGAAGCGGGACCCGCAGCTCTCGCGTGTAATGAAACGGCCAGCTTAAAGCCGGCCGTGATCCATTTAATCTGGGGGTTTGAAACCCCCGGTACCCCCCTTTGAGTCAGCCCCCACGTGCGGTGGGGGCCGTTTAAAAAAAAGGGTGCGGCTAAAAAGCCGCGCCGCCCTTCTGGAAAGCGGAGGGCTTAGCCCCTCCCACGCGTGACCCAGCGGCGCCAGCCGCGCTGCCGCCACGCCGGTCCGGTGCCGGCCGGGCCGGGTCGGACCCGGTTCGGGTCGACCCGGTTCGGTCCGACCCAGGGGGGGTCGGGCCGGGTCGGCCCGGACCCGGACCCCCCGTTTCGGATCAGTTTCAGTCTTTTGGCCATAACATGAGCCACGGACCTCCGATCGACGAACCGTCGGCGGCAACGCGATCCTTGGATCGAGACGGTCGTTGCGGTATATCTCACTCAAGGTTTCGGATTACTTTGTGTTCGGCCGGGTTGGTTCGTTCACGAAACCAACCGGGCCTTCGGAGCGGAAACGCTCATATCTTGAGCTACGGACGTCCGATTGACGTGCCGTCAGCTGTGTTGTGTTCCTCTTAGTGAGATGGATCTTTTGGCATACTCCTCCCGAGGTTTGGACGTAGGTGGAGTTCGTTCGGGTTGGTTTTGCCTTAAAAACCAACCGGGCCCCGTGGACGAAAATGCCAATAACTCTCAGACCGGGCGTCCGATCGACGCACCGTCTGTTGCGTTGAGTTCCTGTTGACGATACGGAACTTTTGGATACATCAACTCTGGACTTTGTGACAGTTGATGTATCAGCCTCTCGGCTCGTGGAGCGGTCCCTCCGAACGAGCTTGTTGTGTGCGTGAACCCTAGTGCTGGCTGCGACTGTTACTGTGACTACTAATGCTACTACTGCTACTGTGACTGCGACGACAACAGTACAGAGATCCTGTGTGGATTCGACGACGACGACTACAGCACTCAGCGATCCTACGTGGATCAGTGCTACAGGTCCTGTGTGGGCCCGATCCTGTGTGGGTCCGATCCTGTGTGGGTCTTTGCGCTCAGCGGTCCTGTGTGAACCAGCGCCTACAGGTCCTGTGTGGGCCCGATCCTATGTGGGTCTTTGCGGGGGTTAGTTACCTATAGATCCTTCGTGGGTCCGACAACTTAGATGGATCAGAGATCATCTTTATCGTCCTTTGAAGAAGTATTCCTGTGTGAGCTGAAACCTATTGCTTTCCTGTGTGGATTGTGTTGTGCGATCCTGTGTGGATTACGTTTTGCTTTCCTGTGTGGATTGTGTTGTGCGATCCTGTGTGGATTACGTTTTTCTTTCCTGTGTGGATTGTGTTGTGCGATCCTGTGTGGATTACGTTTTGCTTTCCTGTGTGGATTGTGTTGTGCGATCCTGTGTGGATTACGTTTTGCTTTCCTGTGTGGATTGTGTTGTCCAATCCTGTGTGTATTACGTTTTGCTTTCCTGTGTGGAATACGTTTACTTTCCTGTGTGGACTGAGTTGTACTTGGGCTCGGAGGTTGGAGCGTATTTGAAATTGGTTACTTAGGTATATGTATGGGCATATACCTAAGCAGTATCGGTTGTTACTTCGTGTTTGTACCTTTCTTTGTGGTTTATCCTTTGTGGATTTTGGGAGACCTTCAGGGGTCTCGGGGTCCCTACTGAGTAGCTTATACTCACCCCTTCACGGGCTTTGCCCGCACTACGTTGTGTTGGTTGCAGACGACGGACAGCGTTGACCTTAGCTGAGGCTTGCAGAGCGGGACGGTACCCGGAGGTGGACCACTGGGCGGGACGTGCACGGAGCGGACGGCGGGACCCATGGAGCAGTGGAGCTATCTGTACCCACCCTTCAGGTGGGATTTCCAGTGGACAGCTCGGTGTAGCGGCTTTTACTTTTTAGTTGATGTTTTCCCTTTCGAGTTGTACTTTACTTTCAGTTTGGGTTTGTATACTGGCCCATTTACTTTTCCGCACTTTCAGTTGTACTCTGCTTTTGCTTAGTGTTTACTTTCCGCTTACTTACTCTGTGGTGTTTGTTTACTTTACAAAGGAAATGCCTTCCCTTTTTACCGGGATTTATGCCTTGGTGCTAGTCGCCAGCCCCTGGCCTATGGAAGGAGGGCTTGGGGTAGTCACGACACGGACCCCGAGGGCGGGTCGTGACAAATTGGTATCAGAGGAGTTCGGTTCTACCGCGAACTCTGATCTTTTCTATGTGAAGAAATAATGTTTAGCGTATTGAGTGTGGTTATCAGTCCAGGGAGTCCAGTGTTGGTGCGGCGGCCGACGTATCCGTACCTCAGGACCCTGACTTCTGATTTCCGACTTAATGAACGAAAACATTAATTGCGTGTGTGTTTCAAAGTTTTATTTGTGATTTCTTTGTGTCAGCTCACCAGGTATACTGTTTGACCGTGGCGCACCTGTTTCCTATTCAGGATGTCCCCACGACAGCAGCCAGCTAGGGTTCCGAGAGTCGAGTGTGGCGACAGCCCACCGAGCGACGAGGCTTCGGTGCAGGGCCCTTTGTCAGTAGTGGCACTGGCGGTAGCACTACCCGCCGAGCCCTCGATGCTTCCAGCAGCAGCCGCTGGCGATGCACGTCGCCTCAGCGCACTGCATGAGTTTCAAAGCCAGTGACCGCCCAGGTTTCGCGGGGAGACGGATCCCCAGGCAGCAGAGGACTGGCTGGAGGCAGTTGTACGAGTGTTTAGGCTAGTGAGGACACCAGAAGACCTCATGGTGATCCTTGCTGCGAGCCTACTACACGCAGCAGCAGGAAGATGGTGGAGCTTGATGCTCCAGGTGAACGATGAGGCATCTCTTCTTTGGACGGACTTTGAGAGCCTCTTCCGCTCGGAGTTCATCCCAGCCACCCTTCGTGCGGTGCGTATCCAGGAGCTTCTACAGCTGCGGCAGGGTAGCATGACGGTCGCTCAATACTCGGTGAGATTTACCGATCTCTCGTGCTACTCGACCGACATGGTACGGGACCCATTCTTCAGGGCCCGGACCTTCGAGCAGGGATTGAGACACGAGATCAGGGCATCGCTGATCTCCCTCAGCATACCAACTCAGACAGGAGTACTGGAGAGGGACCTTCTGATCGAGAGCTTCCTTGCTGAGTCTACACCAGTTCCAAGACCCTCCACAGGGCGGCACGTGTCAGAGTCATCTGCAACAGGCAGTCGACGGATGACTCAGGGGTCCAGACAGACCAGACCTTCAGGCAGACGACCTCAGGACACTAGCTCAGCAGTGCGGGGCACACAGCGCGGAGCCAGTCTTTCAAGTGGAAGACAGTGCTACGCATGCGGCGGGCAAGGCCACATGGCTCGTGACTGCCCGACCCGCCATGCAGAGGAGCAGCAGACGGTTGAGGAACCACCTATGCAGAGGCAGAGGTTCGACCGTGGCGGTCCGCAGGGAGGAGACGGACGAGGCAGAGGAGCTGGACGAGCAGCCGGTGGTGGGCGACGCTTTGAGGCTCTTCCACCACCACCACCAGGAGGTCCACCCCGACCACAGGGAGTAGGTGAAGATGCGAGAGCTCAACTTCAGGCAACCGAGGCCTTTGATCATGGAGCTCTGGGAGCCGATGGACAGGAGCAGAACTAGTGGATACATCCTTTGTACTTCTGGTTCCTTTTTGCATTTGTGTAGCGTCTTGTATTATGAGCTGCAATAATAAAAGACACATACCTTTATGATATTTCGTTCCTGTCCTCTTTCGTGATGTTACTAAGAGGTTCCAGTTTTGGCTGTTGACTTGACCCTCACTTGTGAGACATCTACTGGAGGAGACCCAGTTACCACACACTGATGCCGACAATGTGACTCAACCCTTGGAGGCGAGAGTAACGGTTGAACCTCTTAGTAGTAGCGTCGAGGCCTTACGACATCATCCTTAGTATGGATTAGTATCATCCATGTCAGGATTGACTGTTTTAGGCAATGTATGTGGTTCATCCAGGGGATGAGACCAGATTTCTCTTTTCAGCAAAGAAGAAATCTTGCAGCTCTTGTGGGACCTGAGATGGTCCAGGTCATCCAGGGGCGGATGAGTACAGCTCAGAGCCGGCAGAAGCCTTATGCTGACAGGAGGCGGAGGCCACTAGAGTTCGAGGATGGCGACCACGTCTTCTTGCGGGTCTCACCTCGACGTGGTTTTCGGAGTTTTGGCCAAGGCGGCAAATTATCTCCGCGCTTCATCGGACCCTTCCAGGTCCTCAGCAGGGTTGGTGAGGTGGCTTATCGCCTGGCTCTGTCACCTCAGTTGCACCGGGTGCACGACGTCTTCCACGTATTCCAGCTGAGAAGATACGCACACGACCCGAAGCACATCATTGATCATGGGGAGCTTGACGTTGACGATGGGGCGACATTTACGGAGGTCCCGGTGGAGATAGAGGATCGACAGGAGCGGGTCCTGTGTGGGCGATCGATTCCTCTTGTGCACATCAGATGGCAGCACGAGAATCTCCAGGAGAGCACATGGGAGCGGGAGGCTCAGATGCGTGCTCAGTACCCTCTTTTGTTTCCCTAGTTTTTGATGTATCTTTACGGGGACGTAAAGCCCTGAGGTGGGAGTAATATAAAGACCTATAAAATTCAAGGGAAATTTTTTCTTAATTTTCTTTAGAATTTTACAAGTGCGCGGTTTCTGACGGCACCTGATTCCGAGTCCTGGTGTGCCCGGAATCAATTTCCGAAGTTTGGCTCGGGTACGTTCAGTGAACAAACGAGCGGGAATTTCTAACTTTTGAACCGGTGCCCGTAATCGAATTCCGAGGGCACCGATGGAACCGTAGCGTCGGTAAATGCTTAGGAACTCCTGTTCTGGAGTTGCGTTCCTATGAGTGTTGATAATAAAAATTGTGGATGTTTACTTTGTAATTACACTACAATTTTTATTATTTTACTCTATGTGTTATCTCTTGTTGGAAGTTGGGTAACCACCCAACCTCCCTTGGGAGGTTATGAGGGTGGTGGGGCCCACACGAACCCCACCTCTTCATATCCTCTAAAACCCCACAACTCCCACATAAGTTATGATATCTTAAGTTATAACTTTAGACTTAAATAAGGTGAGTTGTGTGTGTGTTTTGAATTTCAAACTCTTGAAATTCTAGTGTGTTGTTGTGTTAATAAAATAAGATAGAGTCTTATTTTATTTTGGTGAATAGTTTTGTCTCCTTGAGAGAGTTGGGAAGGTTCTTCTTGTTTCTTCATCTTCTTCAACCTCGACGAAGAACACGAAGAACGCCGTTCTTCAACGAAGAACTTCTTCGCCGAAGAACACGGTTCTTCCGCGACGCCATATCCGCGACGTGACATTCTTCTTCAGTATCATCTCTTCCGCGATGGTTTTCCGCGACGAACGCCATTGACAACGACTCTTCCTCCGACGTCAAAGGAATCGACACCGATATTCCACGACTACGTCAACGTGCGACTATCGAGGTAGGGATTCTTGAGTTCTTTGTTTACATTTTATTTGACATTCCTCAAGTATTTCTAAGCCAATTGATAACAAACTAACGGGAGGAGGCCGGACCGCACAAACACGGCCGATCCTCCACCCATCGTGGTTTAGTTTTATTGTGGTTTGAAGTAGGGTAACGCGGTCCCATTGCACCGTGCGAAAAGAATTATTTAAGGCCGGTTTGGGTCACGACGAAGAACCGCGACGCTATAATGTCGCGCCTTTGAGATCGGATGAGACCGCGGCCGGAGTCGGGCCGCGGCGGTGGGGCGCGACGTCGTTACGCTGTGCAAATCTTACAAGGGCCGAGCAAGAAGGGGCGGCCAGAAAACCGGCCACCGGCGGTAAAAGAAGAACCGCGGCCGGACGGCCACGCCGGAGCACCAAGAGGCGGCCGGCCTCGCCGGCCGCCGGAGATCAGAACAGCTGCGGCCCTATGGCCGCGGCGGAGGAGCTAGGAGCGGCCGGCCTTCCCGGCCGCCGGGAATCAGGTAGGCCGCGGCCCTACGGCCGCGGCGGAGCAGCCAGAAGGCGGCCGGCCTCGCCGGCCGCCGGAGAACGGAGGAGCCGCGGCACTTCGGCCGCGGCGGAGAAAACAGGGGCGGCCGGCTTCGCCGGCCGCCGGCGACCAGGAGAGCCGCGGCCTTCAGGCCGCGGCATAGGAATGGAAGGCGGCCGGCCGTGCCGGCCGCCAGCTTCAAAGGAAGCGGGACCCGCATGTCCCGCGTGTAATGAAACGGCCGGCTTAAAGCCGGCCGTGATCCATTTAATCCGGGGGTTTGAAACCCCCGGTACCCCCCGCTGAGTCAGCCCCCACGTGCGGTGTGGGCCGTTTAAAAAAAAGGGTGCGGCTAAAAAGCCGCGCCGCCGCCGGCCGGACCGGGTCGGACCCGGTTCGGGTCGGCCCGGACCCGGACCCCCCGTTTCGGATCAGGTTTGGTCTTTTGGCCATAACTTGAGCCACGGACCTATGATCGACGAACCGTCTACGGCAACGCGATCCTTGGATCGAGACGGTAGTTTCGGTATATCGCACTCAAGGTTTCGGATTACTTTGAGTTCGGCCGGGTTGGTTCGTTCACGAAACCAACCGGGCCTTCGGAGCGGAAACGCTCATATCATGAGCTACGGACGTCCGATTGACGTACCGTCAGCTGTGTTGTGTTCCTCTTAGTGAGACGGATCTTTTTGCATACTCCGCCCGAGGTTTGGACTCAGGTGGAGTACGTTCGGGTTGGTTTTGCCTTAAAAACCAACCGGGCCCCGGGGACGAAAATTCCAATAACTCTCAGACCGGGCGTCCGATCGACGTGCCGTCTGTTGCGTTGAGTTCCTGTTGACGATACAGAACTTTTGGATACATCAACTCTGGACTTTGTGACAGTTGATGTATCAGCCTCTCGGCTCGTGGAGCGGTCCCTCCGAACGAGCTTGCTGTGTGCGGGAACCCTAGTGCTGGCTGCGACTATTACTGTGACTACTACTGCTACTACTGCTACTGTGACTGCGACGACGACAGTACAGAGATCATGTGTGGATTCGACGACGACGACTACAGCACTCAGCGATCCTACATGGATCAGTGCTACAGGTCCTGTGTGGGCCCGATCCTGTGTGGGTCCGATCCTGTGTGGGTCTTTGCGCTCATCGGTCCTGTGTGAACCAGCGCCTACAGGTCCTGTGTGGGCCCGATCCTGTGTGGGTCTTTGCGAGGGTTAGTTACCTATCGATCCTTCGTGGGTCCGACGACTTAGATGGATCAGAGATCATCTTTATCGTCCTTTGAAGAAGTATTCATGTGTGAGATGAAACCTATTGCTTTCCTGTGTGGATTGTGTAGTGCGATCCTGTGTGGATTACGTTTTGCTTTCCTGTGTGGATTGTGTTGTGCGATCCTGTGTGGATTATGTTTTTCTTTCCTATGTGAATTGTGTTGTGCGATCCTGTGTGGATTATGTTTTGCTTTCCTATGTGGATTGTGTTGTGCGATCCTGTGTGGATTACTTTTTGCTTTCCTGTGTGGATTGTGTTGTGCAATCCTGTGTGGATTACGTTTTGCTTTCCTCTGTGGAATACGTTTACTTTCCTGTGTGGACTGAGTTGTACTTGGGCTCGGAGGTTGGAGCGTATTTGAAATTGGTGACTTAGGTATATGTATGGGCATATACCTAAGCAGTATCGGTTGTTACTTCGTGTTTGTGCCTTTCTTTGTGGTTTATCCTTTGTGGATTTTGGGAGACCTTCAGGGGTCTCGGGGTCCCTACTGAGTAGCTTATACACACCCCTGCACGGGCTTTGCCCGCACAACATTGTGTTGGTTGCAGACGACGGACAGCGTTGACCTTAGCTGAGGCTTGCAGAGCGGGACGGTACCCGGAGGTGGACCACTGGGCGGGACGTGCACGGAGCGGACGGCGGGACCCGTGGAGCATTGGAGCTATCTGTACCCACCCTTCAGGTGGGATTTCCAGTGGACAACTCGGTGTAGCGGCTTTTACTTTTTAGTTGCTGTTTTCCCTTTCGAGTTGTACTTTACTTTCAGTTTGGGTTTGTATACTGGCCCATTTACTTTTCCGCACTTTCAGTTGTACTCTGCTTTTGCTTAGTGTTTACTTTCTGCTTGCTTACTCTGTGGTGTTTGTTTACTTTACAAAGGCAATGCCTTCCCTTTTTACTGGGATTTACGCCTTGGTGCTAGTCGCCAGCCCCTGGTCTATGGAAGGCGGTCTTGGGGTAGTCACGGCACGGACCCCGAGGGCGGGTCGTGACATCACATGTAACTGTTAGCTTAATAAATAAATAGTATTGAGAGTATAGAGTTTGACTGGTTGGTCAATCATTAGTTGCTCGTGTTGGTAAATGTGCACAATGGTCTTTTGTGTAGTAGAACCTTCCATCGGTAGCTCTTTGAACTTGCATCGATACCTTGTTGGTATAGGTAGATCTAGGTATCAGTAACTCCTTCTATCTATAGACTTACTCTATCGGTAGCTCGGTAGACTGGTTCTATCAGTAGCTCTATACTTGTATCAGTAGACTGTGTCAGGCAGTTCATATCAGTCGCCAGTCTGTGTATCCGTAGGCCAGTCGGTAGCTCGTATCGGTAGCTCTTAGTGTTATGTATCGGTAGACTGAATCTGTCAGTAGACTTTCTTACATGTAGCTCGGTATATCTAGTATGTTCTATCGGTAGACAATGTGTATTTTAGTAGCCCTTGTACATATCAGTGACCTTTGTGTATAGGTGCCTCTGTCTATCAGTAGACTGAGTACCGGTAGCTCTATATCAGTAGCTATACCCAGATCACTGACTTAATACTTGTCTGTTTTATGCAAAGCATATACAAATGGGTTAAAAGAACTCCAGAACTCATATAAACATAGATAGACATGGATTAACAAATCTCAGAGATTATTTTAATATTATTATCTTCTTGATCATAGATTGAAAGAATTAATATATAGAAAAACATTAGATTGAGAATATAAAATTATATGAAATCATAATTGGGATTATCAAAACCGGTGAGGTCAACAATCTCCCCCATTTTGATAATCACGACTTATGATATTATCATTTTAAAATAGTGAGCAGTTATATCAGAGGATATATCATTAAATGCAATTATCTCAGTGAAACAGTATGTTATAGAACATAATGGATTAGAGGAGGAAGAAAAAGTGATAGTATAAGTGATAAAATTAAATGCAATGATATCAAAAGTAAAATTTAGTGGCATCAAAGAGTTAGAGAAATGGTATCAGAGAATGAAATGTAATAGTATCATAGGGGAAAAGCAAGATAAATCTTAATTATATAAAAATTTCTCCCTCTTTGATACTTTCTCCCCATTATTTTTTCTTCCTTTAATACTTCACCCCCTTTGTAAAAGCTTGGTAAAATATTTCTCCCCCTTTGTGATAATCAAAAAGTGGAAAACCAAAGAGAAGAGGAATAAAAAAATGAGAAAAGAGATAAAAACTAGTTCCATTTCATGTTCCAGATAAGGTAGAAAGAAATAAACAAAATACAATAGATTCCTATCAAACAATCTAGCTACTTGTTCAATCCACATCCTCAATGTGACATTTTCCCTTGGGATCCGAAGATGATTCAGGTGAAGTGGTTGGTGGTGAGGGCATAGGAATCCTAGAAATGATCATTGGAGGATGAGCCATAGAAACTATTTCTATTCTGTAATGAGGATTCCTTTGTGTGATCATAGGTGTGAGGATTCAAATAGATTCAGCTGGAGTCATCTAAACTGGAGAAGTAGTCTAGGTAGAGGCTGGTAAGGATGACGGTATAATCATTGGCCTAGCATCAACATGTAGAAAAGGAAGCAACAGATTTCTAAAATCCATAATTATTCCTCCTCCTCTCTCTATAGTAGATATGAAGTCATCCTTTTTCTCCATAAATTTATCCAACGCTGGAGTCAATTATCTAAGCTTGCTGACTAGTTCTCTGAAAACTTGATTGAAAGGAGGCATCTTCATATTTTCCAACAGAAGTTTGAAGTGATTGTTGAGTTGATGCTTGGTGAAAATCTTAGAGAAATATGAGTCCACCTTATCATTCACTTATTTCGGAGAGGCAAAAGCTTCTCTCATGTAGTCTTGGACTATCTTTATTATTTATCTAGCTTAATCTCGAGTAGCTATCACAACTTTTCTCAGCTCGGATGAGTCCACAGAGCTATTGTATGAAGCTTGACCAAGCTCCTCCTTCATCGCATCTCGAATTTGATTCATATCCACTGAGGGTATAGATGCAATAGAACCAACACAGAAGGTTATTGTTTCTTTGAAGTTCATGGTCAACCCACTAATAAGATTTTGAACTTGGGATTCTTGGGTTTTAACATGATCTTCCATGGAAGTTTTAAAACATTTAAACACTGAAACCATCTGGATTACCACACTCTTGACATAGGCTAAGTCCTTGTCTGCTTGGGATTTTGAGCTCATGTAAGAGTCTAAAGAAACAACAGATTTTTTATAGCTTCACGATCAGCATCAAGTCTAGAAACTTAAGCCTAGCAGTCTTTAACTTAATCCACTATTTCTACCATGAATGTTGAAAAATTTCAACCTAGAGAGAGTTCAAATGATCTTTCCAATGTCCTCATCTCTTCAGTAAAACAATGCATCATCTCAGCAACTGATGCATTTAAAGATTATTTCAAATCATCCTTCAAGGATTCTAGATCAGCACTGGTGATCATATAAGTAGGTGCAACAGCAGTGGGTACTCTTTGAGATGCTAAAATTACCATTGAATCAGTCATGATTGATTGAACTGAAGAGACTAGAGAAACTTCCATCTTCTTTACCTCTTACACAAAACTATCCTTAAGCTTTTTCTTTAAAGTATCTAGGTCATTCATTCTGACCACATCTTTAGGTAGTAAATCACTCTCAACATCATAAGTAATATTAGGTCTATTGAGAGATGCTTTATTGTCAGAATCAGGATAGTCTAAACCAGAGACTACAAAACCTGGGTCTCCTTCCCAATCTTGAATTCCACCAGCCACTATAACACTTCTACCATTGGTTTGATGCTCCCCCTCAATTGGTGCATCCTCAAGTAAGACAACAACATTATCATCATTTTCAGCAGGTCTTCCTTTGTCAGGAGAATCTTCTACTATCAATGCTTTCTCTACAATATCTGAAGGGTCATCCAAACTAGGCAAGGGTATGTCAAATTCATTTGCATTCGTAGCAGGAACTAAAGATTTTCCAATCACTGGACTCAGGCTCAAATCAGCTGACATAGTTGCTTCACTTTCATGAAAATATTCTTCATTCTCTACAGTAGCCACATTAACATCCCCTACAACAGATTCTTCATTATCTGATTTATGTTGATCTAGATTTTCCGGAGTTGGTCTAGGAGGTATGTCAGGGTCTCCTCCTTCATCAGCAGAGGACTCTTCCTCTTCTGAATCATCACTATATTATGGCTCCTATTCATCAGGTCCCAGACCTGGATCCCTCACATCCTTTGGTCTTGAAGGATGATCCACTAGATTGAATTTGTCATATACCTTCTAGTCATCATTGACCCATTCTCCTCTCCAAGGGTTCCAATTTATCCTCATGTATTTGCACACTATGGATGTGATACAAAAGTTATTCTTCACAACCATATTCTCATCTTGAGACTCAGCTACCCCTTTTACTATAATCATCATAGAGATCAATTTAACAAAGAATCTAGCATTTGTCTTTGATTTTGGCCTTGTAATGTCTTCCATTCGGATCATCAGCAATCTGCATATATTAACATTTACACAATGTCTTAAGAGATGCTGGAGATAAATATCATGATATCTCAAATTAGAAAAGTCTCCCATCCTCGGTATCAAGACATGTTGAACAAATTTGAACAACAATCTGTTCCCTCCATCCATTTCTACAACAACTACTTGTCTTTGACTTCCATCACCAGTCAGCTATTCCAAAGCAGTCTCATAGTTGAAAATATCATTGGTAGGTGGCATGGCTCTCGAGACATATCCAGATACCCCTTCATGTATAACTTTTAATCGCTCATCCCATTCAAATGTTAAAAACAATATCTTCTTTCCATGCACAAACAAAGTCACACGGTTTTCATTCTCAGATTTCCCAAAAGTTAAAAACTCGTAAAACTGGTTCACTAACTTTCGAAAGTAGGGACCATTGTTTTTTGAAAAACACTCCACCCATTTTTGATCTTCAATCACTTCGAGTACTAAGGACATGCTAGGCAGTTTCCATTCTACACACAACTCCTTTTCAATCAAAATTACTCAATTTTTCAGATAAGGATTTACTGGTCATATTCCTAGTCTTGTCCTACTAGCACTGCCACTTGCTTCTGGCACAGACTTTTGCTTCTTTGCTTATGTCTCATCAGCAACATCTCTAACAGAAGGGAGTTTATTTTTTTCCATCTCGGATTCAAGGGATTTAAGGTTCTTTAAGGATTCAGGAGATAAGTTTTAAGGGTAATGTTTTGATGCCCTATGGATTTAAAAGTATCTCGAACTTTAGTTTTATCATTTAGGAATCATAAAAAAAATTAAATAACACAAAAACGATTCAGATTCTGGTGGCAGATAGAAGTTTAAAAAAGTGCACTCATCGGTAGGTTCTACTAGTGAGAATTCCTATAAGTGAGGTTACATCGGTGAGGATTCACATCGGTGAGAGTTACACATCCGTGAGAATTTCACATCGGTGGGAATTTTACATCGGTTAGAATTTCACATCGGTGAGAATTTTACATCGGTGAGAATTTCACATCGGTGAGAATTTTACATCGGCGACATTAGCTACCGATCAAGGTTAAACATACCTAACTCGTGTCTAATGTAACTTAACCTCTCCAAACTCAAAGGTTTAGTGAAAATGTCGTCTAATTGATGTTCAGTACCTATAAACTCAAGAGTAATATCACCCTTTTGATAATGATCTCCCAGGAAATGGTGACTCACATCAATGTGTTTGGTCCTAGAGTGAGACAAAGTGTTCTTCTAGATGTTTATTGCACTAGTGTTGTCACAGTTGATAGAAACCATGCTTAAAGTCATATCCATTATCAAAAGAGTATGTTTCATCCACATAATTTGTGCACATCAACTACCAGAAACTATGAACTCTACTGCGACAATGGACAATGCTACAGAATTCTACTTTTTACTACACCAAGATATTAAGGATTTTTACAATAGATGACATGTTCCAAATGTGCTTTTTCTATCCAACTTGTAACCAGAAAAGTCAGCATCTGAATAACTCATTAACTCAAAGGGTTGTCCTTTTGGGTAAAACAAACCTATGTTTACAGTATGTTTAGGATACTTAAAAATTATTTTAACAGTATGTAAATGAGATTATTTTGGATTATCTTGAAATCGTTCACACATACACACAATAAACATAATATCTGGTCAACAAGAAGTAAGGTAAATTAAGCTTCCAATCATACCTCTGTAATTTATTTGATCCACTGGTTTCCCAGTTTCATCTGCATCCAATTTACAAACAGTACTCATAAGAGTATCACTTTCCTTAATACTATCCAAACCAAAATGTTTTAAAAGATCCTTTGTATATTTACATTGATTCAAAATAATACCATTTTCATTTTTGGAAAACTTGAAATCTATGAAAATATTTGAGTTCTCCCATTAAACTCATTTCAAATTGATTTTGCATAGTCTTTGAAAAATCACTACATAAAGAGTGTTTAGAAGATCCAAAAATAATATCATCAACATAGATTTGAACTAATAAAATATCTTTAGAAATTATTTTAATAAAAAGAGTTGGATCAGCAATCCCTTTAGTAAAACTTTTTGAAATAAGAAAATTACTAAGTCAATTAGACCAAGCTCTTGGAGCTTGTTTTAAACCATATAGAGCTTTAGAATGTTTAAAAACTTGATTTTGGAAAATGAGTATTAGTAAATCTTGGTGGTTGTTCAACAAAAAAATCTTCGAAAATAAAAACATTTAGAAAATCACTTTTAACATCCATTTGATATAACATTAAATTCAGATGAACATCATAGGCAAGTAAGATCTTAATAGATTCTAATCTGGCTACAGGTGCAAAGGTTTCCTCATAATCTATACCTTTCTCTTGACTATATCCTTGTGCAACTACACTAGATTTTTTTCTAACTATGTTTCCATATTCCTCAAATTTGTTTCTAAAAATCCATTTAGGGTATATTGTTAAAGTGTCCTTAGATCTTTCAACTAGTTCTCAGACTTTGTTTCTTTCAAAATGATTTTACTCTTCTTGCATAACCATTACCCAAAATTCATCATTGATAGAATCATTGACATTTTTAGGTTCTAGGTGTGAAAGAAAGGCTTGATGTTCAACCTAGTTTCTTAGAGAAGCTCTACTCTATGTCCCTCTATCAATATTACCAACAACAGAATCGAAAGGATGGTTTTTTAGAATCCTAGTTGATCTAGTAATGGTAGGACTAGAAATTTCAGGTTCATCTCCAAGTTCGGGTTCAATAGAAATAGATTCTGGAATATGTCCAGCACTGGATATCTTTACAGCAGGTTCTTTAGATTTTTCATTAAGGTCCGGAACACTCAAATCTTCTTCATGATTTTCAAGAGAGGTTTTAGGTTCATGTGGATCAGTTTCATCAAACATGATGTGAAAAGATTCTTCCACACATTTGGTTCTTTTATTAAAGACTCTAAAGGCTTTTCTAGTTAATGAATAACCAAGAAAAATTCCTTCATCAGTTTTAGAAGTAAACTTGTCCAGATTATCCTTTGTATTAAGAATAAAAACATTTAAACCAAAGACTCTAAAGTAACTATCTTTAGATTTTACGTTATTCCACAGTTCATATGGGGTCTTCTTGAGAAAAGGTCTAATTAAGACTCTATTAATAATATAACAGGTTGTATTCATAGCTTTATCCCAAAAGTAAATAGGTAGATCATACTCATCAAGCATGGTTTTAGCTATTTCTTGAAGGGTTCTTTTCCTAGTATCTACTACACCATTCAACTGAGGTATCCTAGGAGCAGAAAAGTTGTGAGTATAGCCATTGTGTGAGCAATAAGATTCAAACTCTTGATTTTCAAACTCACGGCCATGATCACTTCTCAGGGTATTAATCTTAAGTCCACTAAGGTTTTCTACAGATTTAGAGTATTTAACAAAGTAAGAACAAGCATCACTTTTGTGACCTAAGAAGTATACCCATGTATATATAGAAAAGTCATCTACCAAGACATAGACATAGTGCTTCTCATTTAAACTAGAATCTCTTGAAGGTCCAAACAAATCCATGTGAACCAACTCGAGAGGTTCAGAAGTTGAAACTTCTTTCTTTGATTTAAAAGATATTATATATTACTTTCCTTTTTGACAGGGATTACAAAGATTGTCATTTGGAAATTCAAGTTTAGGTATGTCACTAACCAAGTTTTTCATGGTCATCTTTCTAAGTGAATAGATGTTTCAGTGTCCTAATCTTCTGTTCCACATCCAAGAATCTCTACAAAAAGCATTTAAACATGTAACATTTTGTTTAGCTAAAGCATTTAAATCAACATCATAAACATTTTTATTTCTTAAAGTAGAAAATACTAAAATATTCTTAGAATTAAAAACATTACAAGAATAATTCTCAAATTTCACATTAAATCCATCATCACATAAATGAGAAATACTTAACAGGTTATATTTAAGTCCATCTACAAATAAAAATTTAGAAATTAAAACTAAATCAATGTTACCAATATGGTCTAGGAAGATGATTTTTCCTTTAGAATTATCACCATAGGTGACATGGCCTCCATCAACCTTTATTAAGCTTTTGAAGCATGAATAATCTCCAGAAATGTGTCTTGAACAATCACTGTCCAAGTACCATACCTTCTTGTGAGAACTCTTCAAACTTGTTTCCTACAAAACATGTTTAGATAGGAAATGATTTTGGTACCCAGATCTTCTTGGGTCCAGTTAGGTTATAAATCAATGCTTTAGGTACCCATATTTGTTTTATGGGTCCCATATAATTTATAGAATCAATATATTTTGAAATATAAACTTTATTTGATCTATAACAATATGAATAACTGGTTGAAGCATATGAATTTCTAGAAATGGAATAAGCATGAATTTTGTCCAGACATAGGAATAAATCAGGTTTTAGTGAACTGTATTTTTCCAGGTTGGTATCCCAAACCATTAGTGTATTTAGGTGAAACTTGCTTTCCTAAAATTTGTGTAAGTGTATATTTTCCATTTATGAACTTTTCTACGTCCTTTCTATGTTTCTCATTAGAAATTTTCAATTCAGTATTTTCCTTTAATAGTTGAGCATTATTTTCTTTTTCTATATCAAAGGTAGATTTAGTAGTGACATCGAGAGCATACAATTTCTTTAATGACTTATATTTGTCTTTAAGTTCATTACATGTTTCTTCTAGCATATTACAGTATTCAAACATTTCAGCCTTAGACATATTTCCATCATTTCCGGAATCACTGTTATTTCCAGAATAATAATCATTTAGAATAGGGGAAGAAGTTACCTTGGATGTGTTGGTCATGAAGAAAATATTGGTACGATTCTTCTCAGAATCAGAAACTTCATATTTTCTTGTGATGTCCTCTGAAGCACTCCAAGTAGCTTTCATATATTTCTTGTACTTATTGTCCTTATAATCATATTTCATTTTGAATTTCAGTTGTGGAGAGTCAGCCTTGATGTGTCCTTTCTTTTTTCAATCATATCATACTATATCATCCTCCTTGTCAGGCTTTTTCCAATCCTTTTTCCAAAGTCCCTTGTTATCATACATTCCTTTGTAGTTAGATTTTTTGAAGAATTTCTTCTTACTATATAACTTCTTGAATCTCCTGGCTATTTGATCCATTTCAGCATCATTGTCTGAATCAGAATCATCACTGGTTGAACTCTTAGTAGGTACATGTATTTTCTCCTTGTCTTTGCTCTTTGAAGCAGTTGACTTAAAAGATATGGAATTTATTTTATGTTCATCATCTTCCTCCTTGTTCACCTTGACTTCTTCTTGAGAAATCATTAATTTACCAATAATCTCTTTTACAAGAAGTTCTCCAATGTCACATGACTCTCTGATTGAAACAAAAGTGCATCTCCATTGTTCTGGTAGACATCTCATGATTCTCATGATTTGTTCCTTAGTTGGAACAACTTTTCCAAGTGAACTCATTGTATTGACTATCTCATTAAACATGAGATACATATCAGAAATACATTCATTAGTTTTCATTTTAAAATTATCATATTTAATAGTATAAGTATTCAATCGCATTTCTTTAACATTGCTTGTTCCTTCATAAGAAACAGCAAAAGTATTCCATATTTCATAAGTAGTCTTGCAAGCAGATATTCTATTAAACTCTTCATCTCCTAAAGCACAGTATATGGAATTCATAGCTTTACAATTATTATTGTAAGTAGTCTTTGTAAGTTAATCCCAAGTTGTTCTTTTAGTTTCTGGAATTTTATATTGAGACTCTATAGCAGTCCAGATATAAAAACCCATACTTTCTAATTGAATTTTCATCTTAAGTTTCCACTGGGCATTGTTGGTGCCATTGAAGAAAGGTGGAAGGTTAGTAGCAGCACCTTCTAATCTATTATCCATAGGTAGATTTTAAAAAAATAGTTTTAAAGAGATAAAATTGAAAACTAACATAAATTTATGATCTTTAAAGATGCAACTAAAATCACAGTTGAAAAACAGTGTATGTCAAATATCCTTTAACAAAAAACAATCCTCTAATACCAAATATTGGTCGGAGTGGATACTCATGAGGGGGGTGAATTAAGTTCCAATAAAAATTTCTGTTAAAAAAATATTTCTCTTAAAATCCCCCAATTTAAAAACAAAGTTAAACTGTAGTGAATCTATACAGAGTGTAAATGTTCAATCAGTTTCTCAATGATTGATTAGGTCTCAGTTGACTTAATCTAAAGATTAAATTAACTTTTGAAACTAACTTACTAGATTACAATAAGTATAAACACTTGGTAATTTAACTATCAAAGTAGATTTAAAATATTTTTTTATTTCAAAGTAATAGCAGTGGATTATGAAATAAATATATATAGTATGCATATGACATAAACTAGAAAGCACAGCATAGATAACCAAGAGGTTTAGTCTCAAGCCGAGACTTAGTCCTCTCAACAATTTATAAAAAATGATCCACACCCTGGATCGGGGGTAAAAAATAGTACATTATTATCCAGGTCTAAAGACCTCTACCACAGTTCTACATGGGAAACACAAACAATAACACACAGGTTTTCCTGGTCGTACTCGACCTCTACCACTATCCACAGTGGGAAAAAAGGGTTATAAAGTTTGAGTGAGGATTTAAGAATCCTCTAGTTTAGCTTAAGAGACTGTGTGTGTGTGAAATAAACAGTGTACACAAACTGCTCAAAATGTAAAGATAGATTCACTAAAGAAAGTGAGAAAGAGTTTAGAAAAGCTTTAGTGATTTTTAGTGTATCTCTAGACACATTAGGTTGGTCAGAAAAACTTCTGAGTCCTTATCTGGTTTTTGCTCAGAAAATAGACTGTAGTTTTCTTCTTTGATTCATGGTCTAGCTTGTCAGCTTGAGTGCATGAATTGTTTTTGGTAGTTCTTCACTCAAGGTGCAGCTTTTGTTCTACTTGAAAATGAGTAGCTTCGTGTATGTCCAGTGTTCTTGAAGTATGGATGCAGCCTTTCACAAATGCACTATGTTTGAATGATGTTCAACCCTTTTATTTTTCACCAGTGTGCCTTCTTAGATCCTTCATTCTTTTCATATGTACACCTAGTTTTCTCTACTTCACATGATGTTCAGCTATGTCTTTATCTTCCCTTTTATAGAATTCAGCTCCGGCAAATGGGAATGATTACCTTTTGCATGAGTACTAGGTATGGTTCCCTAAAATGGGAAAAGAGATCATTAAATAACATTAACTGCATTAAAAAAATCCCATGTAAACGTTAGCATAATAAATATATATTATTGAGAGTATAGAGTTTGACTGGTTGGTCAATCATTAGTAGCTCGTGTTAGTAAATGTGTACGATGGTATTTTATGTAGAAGAACCTTCCATCAGTAGCTCTTTGAACTTTCATCGGTAGCTTGTTGGTATCAGTAGCTCTAGGTATCAGTAACTCCTTCTATCGGTAGTATTACTCTATTGGTAGCTCAGTAGACTGGTTCTATCAGTAGCTCTATACTTGTATCGGTAGACTGTGTCAGTCGGTTCATATCAGTCGCCATTCTGTGTATAAGTTGGCTGGTCGGTAGCTCGTATCGGTAGTTCTTAGTGTTATGTATCGGTAGACTGAATCTGTCAGTAGACTTGCTTACCGGTAGCTCGATAACTCTAGTTTGTTCTATCGGTAAACTTGGTGTCTGTCGGTAGCTCTTGTACATATCGGTGACATTTGTGCATTGATGACTCTGTCTATCGGTATACTAAGTCTATCGGTAGACTGAGTACTGGTAGCTCTATATCAGCAGTTATACCCAGATCAGTGACTTAACACTTGTCTGTTTTATGAAAAGCATATCTGAATGGGTTAGAAGATATGAACATCGATAGACATAGATTAACAAATCTGACCGCGTTGTCAAACGCGTCAAATTAGTTGTTTAATTTTGACTAGAATTTCTGCAGTATAGCAGCAACCCTAGGTCGTCTCTCGACGGAGCCTTAGATCATTAATTATAAAATTTGGTTCTGATTATGAAATTAAAAAATGGAATTGGGGTTTTATAATACTTGGGTTTGATGATTAAATATGACAATAGAAAATAGAAGCTATAAAACAAAGTAGAGATTAACAAAATTAATTAAGCGTGATCAACCCGGGGTACTCGTATGATGTTTATCCTTCATCGCATCATGATATAAGGTTATGATCTTTTAATCCATGGTTTGTAACACCTATAACTAGAATGTTACTGAGTTTATACTAGGATACCTCCTAGGGTTTAGTCAAAAACACACAATGATTCACCGGACACCGCCGATGATTGAATGAATTGTGTTTGACTTCATAACCAAAACTCACCAAGGAAACACACGAAAAACTCAATGCACTGTCCAGATTTGTATGTTATTTCTTTGTGATACCATGACATAAATGTACATGGCCTTGACAGTACTTTTGTGAGTTCAATTTACCAATATAAACCACACAAACACCTCAATAGAATGGGGGAAAGAAAGTGGCGAATGGTGTGTGAAACATCACATGAATGGGTACCCCCAAACATGATCATTTGAGTTGAGAATAACATACCAGTACATAAATCAATAAAATAAGAATAGAGGATGATTAAAAACAACACAAAAATCTGGAATTTAAAAGATCATTCAAATATTACAAACATGAAGCTCGAGATGTACATCACATTCCTCCCCGGGTGATCACAAGGGGTTTAGAAACCCATGGGAGAGGAGGAAGAGAAATATGTTGGGGTAGAACTTCCCATAGCCTCCAGAACCTCTAGGGATGTTTAGAAGACTCCTTGGGGACTCAAAAATGGCAGCACCTTGCCTCTTGGCCTAACTTACAAATGAGGAGCCCAAGGTGCCCTTTTATAGGAAATGTGGGAGGTTGTTTTGGGCACACTTATTTCATCAATCCACTTGCACTACGCGTTTCGGCCTTCAGACAGTCTTATATCGCTTTGGAGAAAACAGAAAAGTTATATCCCTACCTCTTGACTATCTCCACCGAAAGTTTTGCACCGTTTGGATAACTACAGCTCAAGATATTGATAAAATACAGAACATATCATTTGACTTGGTCCAAATTCGGTGGCTTGGACAGATCAGTTCGGATGGACCCCATAGATGCCGAATCAGGATTGGGTTCTTTCATATGAAATGTAGCATATTGAATTTTGGATGGGACCACAAAATTTAAGCCCATTTGAATGCACGGATTTTGTGTAATATTCAAAACAGTGGACAGATGTCCATGGATCCATGCAATTTTGGCCCAGTTTTCTTTCACTTCATCAAGGGCCCTCCAAATCACCTCCACCTACATTGTAATTTTCAAAACAAGTATCATTTCCCTATTTAACAGTGATAAACACAAAATTATTGAATCAAACATGAATCACAAATTGATAATATTTTTATAATTTTTAATACAAAATATGTTTAGCACAGCGGTGTAAAGGTGAAAATGAAACAGTGAATCGTGGTACGATCACACCCCCACACCTAAACATTTGCACTCCTGGGCAAAGTCACATATCCAAATACAATGATTCATATATATATATATATATATATTTCCAACATCCTAAAGATTTATCATTTGAGGAAATTTTATTTAATGTAAAGTGATCAATGCATGAACCACACCAAGGAGTTCTTCCTAGTGAAAATAGAAAAAGATGTCTCATAAATCATATCATAGTGAAATTCAAAAAGATTCATGATACCCAATTGAGAAAGGAATTCAGAAGTAAACCATGACACTAAATCTCCATGTGTGTGTGTGAAAACCATTCCATGCTATTCTTTCCACTTGATATCTAATAAATATATGTTATTTTAACATTTTTCAGCTTAAATGATTTTGTCACCGAACCTGTCCTACATCCTTTGCAATCATATTTCAAGACCCACTCATTTAAGCATTCCCAGAAGTCAAACCATAATCTCCCGACCTAGATATCCCCATATGTTGCACATTTCATCACTCCCCTCATTTATTATTTTTTTTGAAGTTGCAATTGGAACAAATCTCACACTCATCTCTCAACCCTTCTTTGATCTCCTCACGACAATAATTTCAATAGTTATAACAAGATCGAATGTTGAGGAGGAGTGGTTTTTGACCTGCCTAAGACACAACATTTTTTTGAGGGCGTACAACAGTCGGACATTAGGTACACACGCATAGGTCAATCTGGTATAGTAATGAAACAGATCGGATAAGGAATGAACGTATGGAAATATCATTTAAAGCTGAAAAATATTAACCCAACATATATTTACCTTATATTAAGTAATAAATAATCACACATTGTGGTTTGGTGAAATTTTTTTGGAGATATTAGTGACACAGTTTTCCTAAAAACTACTCACACAATGGGCATCAATCATCTCAAAGTTTTCACATAGATACAACCATTTATATCATTGACAGAAAACCAATTAACTAAAAATCACTCCTTGATGGTAAACTCATACACTTTCTCTTTCTAGCCTTCGTTATGGTATTTTTACTTTCCCCACTTGATGGTCGCCACATCATGGAATTTCGAAATTGTTGATGGGGAAAAATTAAAATACCATAAAGAAGGCCAGAAAGTTAAAACAAAAGGAGAAAAAGATGAAAAATCCAAACTAACCCAGGAATGTATCCACCCCCCACACCTAGAATGTGCAGTGTCCTCACTGAAATAATTGAAAATGTGAGAAGGAAGGATAAAACCTGGTGTGTTTTATTGGTATGATGCGTCGAGAAGGTGGATTTCCTCCACCGGATTCTTTGGAAAATCCTCATAGAAGTGTTTAAGTCGCTTCCCATTGACGGTAAGACTTCGTCCACTCTGCTCATGCAAAACCAGTATTGCACCAAAAGGGTAAATATTAGTAACAGTATAAGGACCGAGCCATCGGGAATGAAGCTTACCTGGGTGGAGCTTAAGCCTGGAATTGTACATGAGGACCTTCTCACCAATATGGAACTTCCGCTGGTGAATCATGCTATCATGAATAGCCTTTTTCTTCTCTTTATAGATTCGGGAGTTTTCATATGCATCACGTCGAATTTCTTCCAACTCTTGAATCTGCAGGTTTCTTTCCTCACCTGCATCTAAAAGGTTCATATTACATTGTTTAACAGCCCAATATGCACTGTGTTCGACCTCCACCGGAAGATGACAAGATTTCCCAAACACAATCCTATATGGTGACATTCCGATCGGTGTTTTAAAAGCAGTACGGTACGCCCAAAGTGCATCATCCAAGCAAAAACTCCAATCTTTCCTATTGGGTTGTACAGTTTTCTCCAATATTCGCTTAACTTCCCGATTTGAAATTTATGCTTGTCCGTTAATTTGGGGATGATATGAAGTGGAGACTTTATGAACAACCCTATACTTACGAAGCAAGTTTTTCATGTTACGATTTCAAAAATGTAAACCCTGATCACTAATGATGAATCTTGGTAGACCAAACCTACTGAAAATCTGGGACCTCACAAAATCAACAACCACTCGAGAGTCATCGGTCCTGGTGGACTTTGCTTCCACCCATTTAGATGCATAGTCAACCACCAATAAGATGTACACAAAGCCAAATGAATTTGGAAAAGGCCCCATGAAGTCAATGCCCCATGCATCGAAGATCTCACAAAATAACATGGGATGTTGGGGCATTTCATTCCTCTTGGAGATATTCCCTGTGAATTGACATCGAGTACATGATTTACAAAACCTATGGGCATCTCTATACAATGTTGGCCAATATAATCCTGAGTCAAGGGCCTTTCGAGCTGTACGTTGATAGCCAAAGTGGCCCCCACATGCCAAGGTGTGGCAGAAGGTCAAAACAGAGGTGAACTCATGGTCAGGGACACACCTACGAACAACCTGCTCACTACAAATTCTCCACAAGTATGGGTCATCCCAAATGTACCATCGAGAGTCATGCTTAAGTCTATGGGATTGTGAAGTGCTAAAATCAGGGGGGAACCTAGATGTTGCTAGAAAATTCACAATGTCTGCATACCAGGGGGTAAGGTCCACAACATCACAAAGGTTCTCATGAGGGAAGAATTCTCCAATGGGTAGGGGTGAGTCAACATGATGGTCCAATGGTGGGGAAATACTACTAATGTGGTCAGCTACATCATTCTCCACCCCTCTCTTATCTCTAATCTCAAGGTCAAACTCTTGGAGGAGGAGCATCCACCGAATGAGGCGGGGCTTGGCTTCAGGTTTCTTTAGGAGGAAACGAAGGGCAGCATGGTCAGAAAACACAATCACTTTTGACCCAAGAAGATATGAACCGAATTTTTCCAAGGCAAACACAATATGAAGGAGTTCTTTTTCAGTGGTTGTGTAGTTTACCTGGGCAGGGTCAAGGGTACGCGAGGCATACACAATGACATGAGGAGCCTTTTCAACACTTTGTGATAAAACTGCCCCAACTGCAAAGTTAGAGGCATCACACATAAGCTCGAAGGGGATATCCCACCTAGGTGGTTGGATTATGGGAGGTGATGTGAGTGTCTTTTTTAGTGAATTGAATGCATCCCCACAATTTGTATCAAAAAGAAATTCAGAATCCTTTTGTAACATCCGAGATAAGGGAAGTGCGATCTTACTAAAGTCTTTAATGAATCGTCGATAAAAACCAGCATGACCCAAGAAAGACCGCACCTCACGAACACATTTTGGAAATGGAAGGGATGAAATTAATTCAATTTTTGATTTATCAACCTGAATTCCCTTATTTGAAGTGATATGCCCAAGAACTATCCCCCGCTAAACCATGAAATGACATTTTTCATAATTCAAAACAAGATCTTTTTCAATGCAGCGGTGGAGGACAGAACCTAGGTTTTCCAAACAATCATCAAAAGAAGAACCATAAACCGTGAAATCATCCATAAATACTTCTATACAACTCTCAAGGTACTCAGAAAAAATACTCAACATACATCGCTGAAAAGTACCAGGAGCATTACATAGACCGAATGGCATCCTTCTGTATGCAAATGTGCCAAATGGACAGGTAAATGTTGTCTTTTATTGATCCTCAGGGGCTATATGGATTTGGAAATAACCCGAATAGCCATCAAGGAAACAATAATGAGACTTACCAGCCAATAGTTCTAACATTTGGTCAATGAAAGGTAAAGAAAAGTGGTCCTTCCGCGTGGCTTGATTCAGTCGACGGTAGTCAATACAGACTCTCCAACTGTTTTGCACAGGTTTTGGAACCAATTCATTCCTTTCATTTGACACAACTATTACTCCTGTTTTTTAGGCACAATTTGCACTGGGATGACCCATTTACTATCAGATATAGGATAAATGATCCCTGCAGCAAGTAATTTACTTACTTCCAATTTTACCACTTCAAGGAGAGTGGGATTCATCCGGCGTTGAGATTGTCTTATGGGTTTAGCCTCATCATCCAAAAGTATATGGTGCATAAAAATAGATGGGATAATCCCGGGAATATCAGCCAATGTCCATCCTATTTCCTTTTTACACTCACACAAAAGTTTGAGAAGTTTCAATTCCTGTTGTGGAGAGAGGATATTGGCAATAATGATGGGCAATTGGTCAATACCCTCAAAATATGCATATTTTAAATTAGAAGGAAGTTGTTTAAGTTCAAACACCTGTTGTTTCTGGATTGAGGGAGGGGATTTATAGGGAGTGAGGTTCAGGAAACTATCTATCTGCTCATGTTTATTCTCAAAGGAAAGAGAATCTATTGAAATGAGATTTGCAGAATCATCGATAGTCATGGGTACCTCAAAATAAACACACTCATCAATTAAAGCACAAAATTTACATTTTTCTGAACCCACACAACATTTAAATGATGAACCAAAACTCAAATCATCCAAGGGTGAAGAAAACAAAAAAGAATTAGAGTTTGGGTTGAGGAGAGAATTGTGTGTGTGAGCATCGTTTGAGAGCACTTCTATCGAATATACAGGAAGAGTGGAGTGCTCTTCAATGGGGTGTTTCATAGCCTCAAGGATGTTAAAACTTACCTTTTCTCCTCCGAATTCCATGGACAATGTACCATTGTTAACATTGATGATCATCTTTGCTGTTTTTAGGAATGGCCTACCAAGTATGAGAGGGGCATGTACTTGGGTTCGGGTATCTTCCATCTCAAGAATGTAGAAATCAGCGGGGAAGATGAGATTCTTTACTCTAACAAGGACATCCTCAATCACTCCTTTTGGATGTGTTGTACTCCGGTTGGCAAGTTGCACGATAATTCCTATTGGTTGAAGCTCTCAAACCTATGGAGAAGTATATACGGAGTGAGGCATTACATTAATGGAAGCACCTAAATCTAACATAGCATCAGAAAAGAAGGTCTCCCCTATGGAACAAGGTATGGTGAATGTGCTGGGATCCTTGCATTTGGTTGGCATTGCTGGTTGAATCAAGGATGATACATTCCTCCCTAGGTTGACTCTCTCATTCCCCTTCAACCTCCTTCTATGGGTGCAAAGCTCATTAAGAAATTTGGCATAACGGTGAATTTTCTTGACTGCATCCAACAATGGATTATTAACTTGAACTTTTTTAAATGTATACATTATTTCATTGTCAATCTCATTATCAAAGTTTTTCTTATATTTAGAGAGTCTTTGAGGGAAAGGAAGAGGAATTGATTGTTCATTTGAATCATCAATGATAATTTGATTTCCCTTTTTGTTTTGTTTTTCATTAAATGAAATTTTTGAGGGTTGGGAAGGAGTGTTTTCAAGAGGGGGACATACCTGTTTCATAGGATCGGTAGAAGGAGATGCTTCTTTACCACTACGAAGTGTAATTTCACATACATTACCTTTATCCATCGGATTGGAAATGGGTTGGGATGGTAGTTGTCCAGGACCTTTCATCTTAAGCTCACCGATGGTGTTCGCCAATTGTCCCACTTGAGTTCGTAGGTCTTGAATTGCCGATTGTGTGGTCTGTTGGAACTGAAGGTTCTGGGTTGCCATTTGTTTCACCATGTCCTCGAGGCTTGGTTCAGATTTGGGAGGAGGAGGAGGATGATTGTTTTGCGATGTTGAAGGATAAGAAGGTTTCATACCTTGGCCTTGTTGATACCAATTCTGCTTCGGGTAGCTTGAGTTTCCTCCTTGTCGGTATTGTGGTTGTGCTTGCCACCCGAGGTTTGGATTTGGCCTGAATGGTTCTTGCTTGAAGGGAGGCACTTGTTGGAATGGACGCCTTGGGAACACAGCTGCACAGGACTCAGATGAATCTTGATGTTGTGGGCACTGGTCAGAAAAATGAGTGTTATGAGAACAAATACCACAATGCAATGGAATAGAAGTAGAGTGTGAGTTACCTTGTGCTTGAGATAATTGCCTTAGAAGGGTATGCATCTCATCATGTTTAGTATATACCTTTTGTTCTAGGGCTGAATGACTTACCTCATGAACTCCTCGGGTTGGTGCAATAGCTCATGTACCAAATTGTTGTGCATTTTGAGCCATATTTGCTATTAAGTCACGAGCGGCAGAAGGAGTTTCGTCAACTAGGGCACCACCAGCTGCAACATCAATCATTCCACGATCCATGGGGATAAGTCCCTCATAGAAGTATTGGATTAATAGTTGTTCACTAATCTGGTGGTGGGGGAAGCTTGAGAAAAGTCTCTTAAATCTCTCCTAGTATTCATGAAGGGTCTCTCCTTGTGATTGCCTAATTCCACAAATTTCTTTCCTAATTGATGCAGTTCGGGAGGGAGGGAAGAAATTCTCTAGAAAAAGTCTTTTTAGGTCATTCCAGTCCCCAATTGTGGAAGGAAAATAGTATATCCAATCTTTGGCTACACCATCAAGGGAGAAAGGGAAGGCCCTAAACTTAATGAGGTCCTCAGACACATTTTGGGGTTTCATGGTGGAGCACACTATGTGAAACTCTTTTAGATGTTTGTGAGGGTCCTCTCCGGGAAGACCATGGAATTTTGGAAGAAGGTGTATGAGGCCTAATCTTAGCTCAAAATTGGCCGCTTCCTCGGGATATTGGATGTACGCAGGTTGGTACTCCACATCCTGGGTGGTCAGTTCTTTTAATGTTCTGTTATTTGCATCCATGATCTCTGGGGTTTGATTTTGTTCAATTTTGGATTGGTTTAGGACCACTTTAGGTTCCACAAGGGGTTCCACAATGTTACTTGATTGACCTTCTCTATATGCCTTGATTTGTGTGTGAAGTGACTTTTCAATTTCAGGATCAAATTCAAGTAGTGTTCCTTTACCAGATCTTGTCATGCAACAATGATGTCCAGTTTGATTGATTGATTTTTTTGTTGTGTTTTTTTTATTTGGAAAAAAAACTTATGAAGGGTGAAAGAAGAATATAATGTTATACAATAAAATTAGGGAGGGAGATTGAGAAGAAGAGAGAGAGAGAGAGAGAGAGAGAAAGAACACACCAAGAACAACAAAAAATAAAGACAAAACCCAAAACAAAAACAATCAAATGGGGGTGGGGTATTTAGAGGAGTACTAATCAAGAAGTAAAATGACCCAATAAAAATAAATAAAGAAAAAAATGATCTTGTCTCCCCAGAAATGGCGCCAAAATTTGACCGTGTTGTCGAACGCGTCAAATTAGTTGTTTAATTTTGACTAGAATTTCTACAGTATATCAGCAACCCTAGGTCATCCCTCGACGGAGCCTTAGATCATTAATTATAAAATTTGGTTCTGATTATGAAATTAAAAATTGGAATTAGGTTTTTATAATACTTGAGTTTGATGATTAAAGATGACAATAGAAAATACAAGCTATAAAACAAAGTAGAGATTAACAAAATTAATTAAGCGTGATCAACCCGGGGTACTCGTATGATGTTTATCCTTCATCGCTTCATTATATAAGGTTATGATCTTCTAATCCATGGTTTGTAACACCTAGAACTAGAATGTTACTGAGTTTATACTAGGATACCTCCTAGGGTTCAGTCAAAAACACACAATGATTCACCGGACACCGCCGATGATTGAATGAATTGTGTTTGACTTCATAACCAAAACTCACCAAGGCAACACACGAAAAAATCGATGCACTATCCAGATTTGTATGTTATTTCTTTGTGATACCATGAAATAAATGTACATGGCCTTGACAGTACTTGTGTGAGTTCAATTTACCAATATAAACCACACAAACACCTCAATTGAAAGAGGGAAAGAAAGTGGCGAACGGTGTGTGAAACATCATATGAATGGGTACCCCCAAACATGATCATTTGAGTTGAGAATGACATACCAGTACATAAATCAATAAAATAAGAATAGAGGATGATGAAATCCAACACAACAATCTGGAATTTAAAAGATCATTCAAATATTACAAACATTAAGCTCGGGATGTACATCACATTCCTCCCCGGGTGATCAGAAGGGGTTTAGAAACCCATGGGAGAGGAGGAAGAGAAATATGTCGGGGTAGAACTTCTCATAGCCTCCAGAACCTCTAGTGATGTTTAGAAGACTCCTTGGGGACTCCAAAATGGTAGCACCTTGCCTCTTGGCCGAACTTACAAATGAGGAGCCCAAGGTGCCCTTTTATAGGAAATGTGGGAGGTTGTTTTGGGCACACAGATTTCATCAATCCACTTGCACGATGCGTTTCGGCCTTCACACAGTCTTCTCTCGCATTGGAGAAAATAGAAAAGTTGTATCCCAACCTCTTGACTATCTCCACCGAATGTTTGGCACCGTTTGGATAACTACAGCTCATGATATTGATAAAATACAGAACACCGCATTTGACTTGGTCCAAATTCGGTGTCTTGGACAGATCAGTTCGGATGGACCCCATATAATCCGAATCAGGATTGGGTTATTTCATATTAAATGTATCCAATTGAATTTTGGATGGGACCAAAAAATTTCAGCCCATTTGGATGCACGGATTTTGTGTAATATTCAAAACAGTGGATAGATGTCCATGGATCCATGCAATTTTGGCCCAGTTTTCTTTCACTTCATCAAGGGCCCTCCAAATCACCTCCACCTACATTGTAATTTTCAAAACAAGTATCATTGCCCTATTTAACAGCGATAAACACAAAATTATTGAATCAAACATGAAGCACAATTTGATAATATTTTTATAATTTTTAATACAAAATATGTTTAGCACAGCGGTGTAAAGGTGAAAATGAAACAGTGAATCGTGGTACGATCAATATCTCAGGGATTATTTTAATATTATTATCATCTTGATCACAGATTGAAAGAATTAATATATATAAAAACATTAGATTGATATTATCAAAGTATATGAAAGCATAATTGGGATTATAAAAACAGGCAAGGTCAACAATAATTTATTAATTAAATTACTTAATTTTTAAAAAATATATGACTTTTTCTAAATCATTATTTTGTTAAATATTTACAAAAAAGATATATTTTCGAAAATATCCCAAAAGTATACACTAATTCAAATTTTATTTTATGAATTAAATAAAAGATATTAATTTTTCCTATTTAAACTTCAAATATTTCTAAATTAAACATTTAAACAAAACCTATACTAAATATTTTTTATTAAAAATATTTCCTTTTGTATTTTAAAAAACAACTTAGTAATTTTATAATGAATATAATTATATTAATAAACACAAAAGTGATTAATTCTATTAATAATAGGATTACTACATACAAAATTATAAAATAATAGAATATAAAGATGTTACGGTTGATCCACACCTCCAAAATATAAAATAAAACATGTTTTAAATATGTTACTCTTTTATCCTCTAAGATTATTCAGTTTGAGTTTTTTAGTTTTCTTTATGGTGACTAGTTTTTTAAACATAATTAATTAATAATATAATACTAAAATATATTTATCCCTGTTATATAGTTTTACACTATTATTTTTAAAATTAAATTCTATTTTCAAAAAATATATATATATGTAGAAAGTTAATTTAACTCATGCACATGTAACATGGAGACCGTTTGTTTAACCTTAATTGTAGTAAATAAATATTAATATCTATACTAGTGATCATGATAATATATTAGGTTGACCTTATTATATGATATTAATTAATTTAATTCTAAAAATTTAATCCATTTTAATAAATTCAATTCACATTAGTGTTGGAATTTAATTTTAAATTAATCCCATAGAGGTGTTGAAATATAGGCTTAAATAAATGACTTTTTCGAAGATAATATAGTCTTATATTAAATATATCAATTTTAATCATCCTTAGTTGGAATTAATCTCAAATATTTATAAATATTATGTTCAAAATTCCTTTTAATAATTTTTAATTAGGGGTAATTAAAATTCGTTAAATGGAAGAAACATTAGTCATTTTAAAATATTTTTTTATGAAAAATGAGTTTCAAATAATAAAAATAAACATATATTAATATCTACACTAAATATTAATTAAATGTCACTAATTGAATTAAATATGACTAAAAAATACATAGTTAATTTATAAATAAAATTAAAACATTAATGTTTCTTTAAATTTTTTAAATTTATTAAAATAATTAACTATTCTCCTAAAAATCCTTGTTTTTCACAATTCCAAAAAAACCAATTTTTTATGAATAATACAAAAAACATAAACCTTATTTATTATAAATAATATGATATAGAAATTTATTCTCAATTTATAAAATAAAATTCCTCAAATACACAAAAAATTATTTTAATATTTTCATTAAAAAATAAATTAAAATAATTTTTTTGAAGGAAACATATTTTTTATAGAAGAAATTTTATTTTATAAAAAATGGTTCTTAGTTATTAAATATTTATAAACAAAATTATATTTTTTATTTCATTTATATATTTCATAAATTAGCTGATCTCATTCATACACACCAATTCAATTGTTATTTTCAATCTTCACATATAAATAATATATTTTGCGGGTTGTTTAGGGTTGTTGTTCCCTATCACATACTATGAAAAACAAAATTTTCCAATTTTAAAATGTCCTGATTAAATTTAATTAATGATATCAAATAGATTATATATATTTAAAATATATATACATTAAAATAATTTTTATTTTCACACCATTTGTGCGACAGATACACTAGGTACTAGTTCCCATCTCGTGGCCTATTTGAGGCAGGATTCAAAGATCAGAATTTGTATCACTACCAACCCAGGTGGGGATCTTATAGGTGTGGGATGCGGAATAGTTTTATCAGATCTTGGTTTTGATATATGATGATTTTTGTTGTTATGAATGTGAGAGGTTTACATGATTATTATAAAAAACACTGTCATTTAACCTAAACAATGAGAGAGGTGGGAGACAAGATATAACATAGATATTTATGGCCTTTTTAAACAATGACAAAAGTCGTAATGTGAATGTTAATGGATATGATATAGGTATCAATGACACTATTTAGTTTACCAAAGTATAATCGAATCCTACTATGCATGTTTCATTGAATATTCAGTAAATAATGGGTATGGATATTTTAGAGGGGTCATACATCATTTTCATAGAATCATTTAAGTTAAAAATATTTTTTATAAATATGTTTGGTGTGTATATTTATAAATAAATATATTTATATGATTATGTATTTACAATGATTTTTCATTCATTTCAAAAAACATTATTCATACTAGTTTAAAACATGGTTTCTTGGAACTCTATGATATGTAATGTTTCATTTTATTAATATTCCCTGACAATTTTCAAAACCAATGTTTAATCCAGGATTATTGACTAACATTTAAGGGAATGCGAGGAATTAAATGTGTAGTTTTAAATTTATTAAAGATTAAGGATTATTAGTTCTCAATGATGCTGAAGCATGTCTAATTGATTTTATTTATATTTCATTTAAATATTTATTATCTAAGAATTAAATTTTATTAACTACTGATTATGTTTAAAAATATTGAAAGAATTTTTATTTTAATATTTGGATTTCCATTATTCCACAAATGAAATCTTAATTCATGTGTTAATATTTACATGATATTTATAAAAAAATTAGAATTAAATATAATATATAAGTATGATATCAGTTTATTTAGGACCATTCTATATTTATAAATTATTATTACATATCATGTGTAACTGTATAGAATGATGTGACAAATTTATAATGTATATTTTGAATTAATGATGCATTACTAAAACTAAGAAATAATTTAATATGCATGAACTGAATATTCCAGAATGAAATTTTGTTATTAGTAAATGATTTAAGTAATTTATTATGAATGCACATTAACCTATATGATAGGTTAATTTCTATTTATTCTATATTTAGCATTATGTATTTATAATTTCAAAACATGATTTAAATTTTCTACATGATTTATACTAACATGTTTTGATGAAGAGAAAATTAAGAAATAAATAGGAAGTATGATTCAGTATCAATAAATGAAGTAAAATATTATGAGTATAATTATGTGGGAATTATATGAATATGATAATCCAAAAATCATTGAATAATAAAAATATTTTTTAAATCCACATGAAATGTTTCTTAAATAGTATGTATCATTTATGGATCTTTATTTCGGTAGATTAAAAAACTACATTACAAGACATATGATATGATTATTTAATTTTGAAGCATAATTATGTATATATAAATGTATTATTTCACATTTACTATTTGGAAAATAAATCAACATATGGTTATTAAAATATATATCAATAATGAAATGATATTATATAGTTTAGGGTGTAAAATATATTGATATGGAAATGTGTTGATAAAAAAACTATGCTCGACTCCAAATGAAGGTAGTATTGAGCTACTAATGGATTATTTATTGTCATTTTTTGTTTATTTGATACACAGTTTTTACTTATCACCTGATTAAATTTAATATTTTAAAGTCGTTATTTTTATTTTATTGATTTTTATTTCTTATTTTCTATTTTTTCTGTAAAATTTCTTAACATGTTAATGTGCTAAAATTTGTATATTTATTTAATTCTTATTAATATTATAGTTTCATATATAATTAAATTTATTTCATTTATAAAACCCATAAATAATGCATTAAATAGATTAAAATGGTGTTTAAAGTATAATTCAGTGTTAGTAATATGAGTGATGGACTAGGTTGGTCCTTTTTACTCTACGTATGCAGGTATTGATTGAACCAGAGCTATTTATTTATCATTTTTTTATGCTCTTAATATGTTTTTTTATTCTAAAATTTTGTTCCCTTAAAATTATTTAAATCGTGAAAACATGACTCTTTGTTGATTGAAATTTGTTGATACTTTACTTAATATAGATGTAATTTATGAAATATATACCAATTTTATTATTTTCCTTGGGTGTGGATTAATTTATATGGATGATGTTGTTTTCCCTAAATAAATATCATTTCTTTTAATCCATTATTTTTAATAGGATTTTGTCAATAAAAATATTCTAGGTTTTTCAAAATATCATTCTACAATATTTAGTTATTGTTTATATAGTGAGGTCACTTATTAGTTGTCAACCATACTCCATCAACTAAATAGTTTTCAAGAAAATCGTAATGAAGAATCTAAATTTTTCTGATTAATTTTTTTCATAAATATGTTTACAATAAATGAATTCCCTTCATAATAAAAAAATTACATGGTACATAATAAATTTTTAAACTTTTTAAATTTAATTAAATTTAAGAGTGTTCTAAAAAATTAAATGAATATTCAAATTGGGTACATATTTTGATTTTTTTTGAAATTACTATTATTGGAATTGATTTGGAGTCATATACCAACTCTTCCCTATAGATATTTAGTAGTAAATACATCTCGTTTGAGAGGTATCTCCCCATAGTAATTATGATTTTGGATATTTCTATTTTGGGGTTGGTTTGATTCTCGTGTATGACAATCATTTCATAAGTATTTAATTTTAAGTCTCTCGTTTCCTTATCCTATACTTTAGTCAACATCTATTCTATGGGGTTTTATTTTAATTCTCTATGAAAATAATTATTTGAGAGTTTTCATATGTAAATACTCAAAACAGTCCTCACTACTACTTTTTGTCATGTAAAAACATGAAAATTCATAGTTTGTAATTTTTTAATTATAAGTATATGTTCAACATTGTGTTTATATAATTATAAATAAATTATTTGGTTGATCATTTATTATTACAATAATTTTTATTTTAAACTATATATTTTAATAAAACATTATAATTATTATATTTATTGATTTTATGAATCTAAATAATTTTAATGAAGTAAAAAATATTTATTTAAATTTTAAAGGTTATTATTAAAAGTAATTGGAAAAGAGTTTTTTTATTTTATTCATCTGATTTAAAATTTATTTTAAAATTATTATCATTTTGTGTTTTAATTTTAATGAAATATTTGAAATATTGTTTCGAAAATCATTTATTAATTTATTTAAATTTATATATTGTTTAAGGTGCATGATTCATTTTATTTTTTTGTAATAATATTTCTAATTTTTAAAATATTAATATTACTAGACAAGATTTTTTATTTTTTAAACATGCTGATTCGAACATTAATTAGGATTATAATATTATTTAAAAAATTATATTATGTGATGGGATATATATGGGAGTGGAATGTTATTTCAGTAAACATGAATGAAATTGTGGGTTGGCTGAAATGTGTATAAATATATATTTAAATGAATAATTATAATTGAGGTCAAATGGGTTGTTTGGTAGTATATAATATTTTCTTTCAAAATGTATATATGAGGTTATATTTCTTGGTTCCTTGGGTTTAAAGAAATAATATAAAATAACATTATGTCATATAAACCTATGAAAAAAATGATGGGCAATGAAAAAAAGTGGTTTGATTGGAATTAAAATAATAGTGTATCTATAATTGGATTTTATTTTATAATAATAATATATAACTAGTATATATGTTTTTTTAATATTATATATATATATAATTTATTTTAAATTAGTTATTTTATATAAATAGTTTTTTAGAATTTCTTCATCAAATTTGTGGTGTATGTTTTAGAATTTGATGATATCTTTATCTTAATGAAATTTAGTTTGGGTGTTACAATTTTTTCTTAATAATTCTTATAAATTACTTTTCATCCCTCTTCAAAAATAATATAACCTCTTTTATAGTTAATAATTTCATCCTTCATGGAGGATAATCAGTAACAATAAATTAATAATATATCTCAGAAAATGTGTATGATGAATGATGAATAAAGGTGAATAGTTTGGGGTTTTCTATTATTTTCATTTATATTCTAGAATAATATTTATTAGGAATGAATAAAACTTATAAACAATACATGTTGTTCCTTAAACCATTCGTATCATATCATTTAAAATCCAATGGTTATAATTATTGTTATTCTAATAAATTATATAGTCGTTCAAAACAAAATATTATAATCTACATCATTATTATTGATTAAAAACTTCCCATGAATTCCAATATGTTTTTCGTTCTTTATCACTCCAAAAATTGATAAACAACCCTTGGAGAAACTAAAAATATTGAGGTAGGATTATTCTCTCTCTCTTCAATCATAGTGGAGATAGTTTTCCCTTGTTGGAGGAGTCTTTAATTACTTTAGGAATTTGTATTATCATATACCTCCTTCATTCTTAATATATTTTTTTGAGATAATGTGTACATTTAAGAATTATAATATTTAATATATGTTTCCTATTATTTTAATTTATGTATTATTGGTTTTTCCTCCATTCCCAAAATGATGTAGTTTCTTCCTTAGTTGCTCTAATTTTTTTACATAGAGACAATAAAATTATAGAAAATATAGTTGTATTGATATATAAATATATATAAACTAATGTTATTACGTGATTTCCTATGTTATTTTAGGGTTATTTTTGAATTAAAAATATTAAAGAATGGGTATGATTCCTTATTATGTATTAATTAATGACTATGTGTATGCTGCTATGTTAAATGTTGATATTATTATAAATCATTTTTTTATAAAAACTAAAATGATGTGTTAATGATGTAATGTTAATATCATACTACTAAATGATAAATGATTAAACAATGAAAATATGTTAAAAATAATAAAAAAGAATAATATATTTAAAAATGTATTCAAGAATGGTAATGAGCATTGTCTAAGATTGAACATGTTCAGTTATTTCATCACTATACAACAATATATTGAGCATTAATTGAAAACATGTCATTGTATTATGTTTTATTGTGTGAATATAAAATGATTTTAGGATTTTAATATTAAAATGTATAATAGAAACCATGGAATTACCTATTTTAGATTTATGTATTATAGTTTACAAATATTTATTCACTATAAAATGTCATGGTTTTCTTTAAATTCTAACTGATTGATTCGATGTAATTTTTATAATTTTTTAATGTTTCTTAGTAGTTTTTAGATTTTTTTCATCCTATTTTTACACATTTAAGTGTATTTGTTAAAATAAAACAAATTATTGATATGGAGTATCTAATAAATTCTTGTGAAAGTTTATCTTTAGTAGGGTATGTATAGTATTTTTTAGTATCAATATTTAGATTTTTGTGATGATGATTATTATATCATTAAAATATGTTAGGTCCACAAGGCTGAATACCATAAGAGGGGGGGCGGTGAATCAGGGTATGACTAATTTAAAATTATATCCTGTTCTGATCTTGTTTCGCTGTTAAGAAAAAACACTCTTCTCTCCCTTTCTTGTTGCATAGTATAAACAGAAAGTAAAGAAAGTACAGGACACATCAATTTTTACTTGGTTCACCGCTAAGGGCTACATCCAAGGAGAATACGCCTACTGGTTTTCAGTCGTACCAAATTCTACTAAACTTCACTAGCTATGGATTACAAGGTTCGGGCCCAGTCACACTATCCCAGGCTCACGGCCATTACAAAGTTTAGGGTCAGCTCACTGCTTTCCCATGTGTCACTCCCTGTTTCTCTCTCTCTAGATCACTGCCGATGGAGAGGATCAGTTTCTTCCTCTTTCTTTGCTCACTAATCTGGAAAGGATCCACTCACAGTTTATAAACTTGTAGGTATCTTCATTTGAATGAAGGAATGCATCTTCTTTTGTATGTAGATGCTCTGTTTAAGTCCAACTTTCACCCTTAGATGAATCTCACTTTGCACCAAAGGTATCGAGAAAACTTACAGCTTCCACGCAGCCTGAAAACACTGCTGTGAAACAACCTTACTTGGCGCGCAGGTCTAACCCAACATGCAAGTCTCGGCATGAAAGTCACAACTCGCACACAAGTCCTCCACATACACTTGCACGACACAAGTTTCTAAACTCCAAACATGCGTGACACACTTCCATTTATTCCCAAACCAATATTGGCATGCAGCAAACAATAATCACCCTTCGTCATATCTAGCGTGAAAGTCCAACTTGCGTAACACACCACCACTTCTGCGACCACGACACCTACGCGACGGGAGCTATGATTCATCAAAGTGTTGAACTCCTTTGAGAAATGAGGAGGGGTGGTCCAGTATTTATAGGAAATTTGACCACCCTACGCGATGGCACGCAGGTCAATCCTTGGCGCGCAAGTCTCAGTGCACAGGTCTATTCCCTTGCAAGTCAATTGCACAACCCACTTACAAACTTGCACGAACCTCTTTCCTTTTCCATATTTGGAAGTTCTGATCTTGAAAAACAACAGGTGCGAAAGTTTCCAATCCTCCTAGGAACTGACCTGCAGGTCCATTCTCTTGGCATGAAAGTCACCTGCGCGACCAACTCCATACTTGCGCGACCCTTAACCCTTTTCCATATTTTAATGATCTGATCTTGAAAAACATTTGGAGTGCAAGTTTTCAAGCCATCAAGTACACGACGTGCAAGTCCCTTTGTACCGCCTCTAGATCATCCATTCCTTTATCGATGTTCTTGAATCAAACATTGATCGTTAACCACATCTCATGAACTTATCATGCCACCATGATATCCCATTTGTCAACAAATTTTTATGTCATTGTTTTGATTTGTCAACAATCACCACACAGATGTACACTTTTTCAACAAACACAATCACCTCAAAAATGATTCAATTATACCTTGAGGGATTTTTTCCCAACAATCTCCCCCTTTGGGTTTGTTGACAACTCTTCCATAAAAAGATACATCATTGATTCTTCAACCACCATTTGCCTCATTGCGACTCTGATAGGGATCAAGGATTTACTCAACACATACTCTAAGCCCACATGAGAAATGCTCAGCGTGAGAAACAAGAGTAAATTAAATGTTCATCAATGAATCACTTCATCTCTTACACCCATTGTTGACACCAAATTGATACCAATTTTTACCTAATTGATACAAATTTTTGGAAATATTCTTCCAACACCACTCTTCTGCTTTTATCACGACCCTCAGATGTCGTGATATCTATTCTTTGATCGATCACTTCTAGCATCGTCAGATTTAATACTCTCCCCCTTTCTCATTATGCCCCCTATCTGGATGCTCCACCTGTTAGATTCTCCCCCAACCAATTATGTTTTATCAAATGGCCACACTATCTCCCCCTTGAACAATATCTATTTTCTCTGCCTTTGTCAACGAACTCAGAGGTCACTCCTTTGCGGTCTGTAACAGAGTAGAGAACCCATATTTTCACATTAGGGAAAAACACATCATACCTCGGGGAGAGCGGGTGGTTCCACATCCACACCCTTTTAAGTGCGGGGAGTCGACTGAACTCCCAGTGCCAATTGATGCCTTTCAAAAACTTCCTTGGGTAAGGCCTTTGTTAGAATGTCTGCAACCTGTAGTTCTGTAGGTGCATACTCCAAATTCATGATTCCCTGCTCAACCTTCTCCTTGATAAAATTATACATTATCTCAATGCGATTTGTCCTTGAGTGATGGATGGGATTTTTGCTATGATTTATGGAACTTGAGTTATCACATTGGATTCCGATCAGAGACTTCACTTAAACTCCCATATCATCAAGCTGCTACTTCATCCAAAATAATTGTGTGCAAGCTTGAGTGGCCGAAATATACTTAGATTCAGTGGTGCTCAATGAAATGAAATATTTCTTTATTCTTAGCAATGAAATACACAATCCACCAAGATAGAATGCACCACCTGACATTGATTTCCTTTCATCTTCTGAACCGGCCCAGTCTGCATCATTATATCCCAATAACTCTGTTTAAGATTTGTTAGTATATGTTAAGCTGAAATCCATTATGCCCTGGATATACCTAAGTATTCTTTTTACTGCATGCATGTGGCTTTCCTTGAGATTAATCTAAACTCTCACTGCTTGGCATATGGTGATAACAATATCAGGCCTTGTTGCAGTCAAGTACAATAAGCTCCAAATAATTTGCATGTATTCAGTAGTATTAACAGCCTTGCCATTTTCATCTTTTGATAATTTCATCCGGGTAGTAACCAGAGTCTTCATCTCCTTGGAATTATCCATTCCAAACCTTCTCAGAACTTCCTTGGCATATTTGGATTGAGAAATGAAAGTTCCATTACTTTCTTGTGTCACTTGTAAGCCAAGGAAAAATATTAGCTCTCCAATCATTGATATTTGAAACTCATTTTTCATGAATTCGGAGAATTGAATGCACTAAGATTCATATGATTCGCCAAATATTATTTCATCGACATAAACCAACACCATCATCCTTTGATTACCATCTTTTCTAAAATAGAGATTTTAATCAACTCCCCCACACTGGAAACCAAGCTTCTTCATGTACTGGTCAAGCCTTGAGTACCATTCCCTTGGTGCATGTTTCAGCCCACACAACGCCTTCCTCAGCCTACAAACTTTTTTCTCATCCTCATGAATGAGAAAACCATCTGGCTTCTCAATATACACCTCCTCTTCCTGAACAACATTCAAGAATGCATATTTGAAATCCACCTGGAACACTTTGAACTTTTTTTGTACTACTATGGCATAAAATAGCATGATTGTATCTAGCCTTGCAACTGGTGCAAATGTCTCATCAACATCTATTCACTCTAGCTTGGAGTATCCCTTGCATACTATCCGTGATTTTTTCCAAATCACTTTGCCATCTTCATTCAACTTGTTGTGATAGACCCATTTAGTCCTGATGACATTCTTGTTTGCTGGCCTCAAAACAATCTCCCATTTCTGGTTCTTTTCAATTTGATCAAGCTCTTCATTCATAACCTGAACCCAGTTTTCATCTTAATCTGCATCAGAAAAACATTTCGGCTCCACCTGAGATAAAAACGATGTTTTCTATAATGATTTCATTCTTCGAGTCTGAACTGTAGCTATCTGATCACTTATGATATTCTGCCTATCAATTTCATCTCAACTCTTTTTCTTCCTTGTAGACACAGACTTGACACTTTCTTATTCATCATCAGTATCTTCTTCAGAGTCCGACTCTACCACTTCTACTCCCCATGTGTTTCTTATCTCATCATCAGTTTCATCCAGAAACTGTTAACTGGGTTGTTGAGCATTCTGTAAATATTCAACAATAGTGACATCATTGCTCTCAACAATTTTTCCCATCATTTTGTTAGAGAATTTATATGCATTTCTTTTCCCTGAGTATCCAATGACTATCCCCTCATCTCCTCATGACTCAAACTTCCTGTGATTTTCTTTGTTGAGTACAAAACACTTACTTACAAAGATTTGAAAATATTTCAACATTGGCTTCTTTCTATAACACATTTCATACGAAGTCTTCCCTTCAGACATAATAGAGACTTGTTTGAAATATAGAACGATGTCAAAACAGCTTCCTTCCAAAATACCTCTAGTAGGTACTTTTCAATAACCATCGTTCTGGCCATATTTTGGATGATCTAATTTCTCTTCTCAACCACTCCATTCTTTTGGTGAGTTCTCACTGATGAATCTTGATGCCTTATTCCATGTTTCTTGAGATAGTATTCAACTTGACTTTTTGTGAATTCTATTCCGTTATCAGTACGAAACATCTGAATTTTATTCCCAATCATCCTTTTTGATTCCCTCCTATACTGCTTTATGAAACTGAACACCTCTGTCTTAAGGGTAATGAAAAATACCCAGGTCATTCTGCTATAATCATCGATGAAAAGAACACAATACCTTTTCCCATTTATAGATCATGGTGAGATAGGTCCACATACATCCACATGCACTAATTCAACCACTCTAGTTAATTTCTGTTCCTTTGGCATGTATGTCTTTCTGATGATCTTCCCTTGTTCAAAAGAATCACACGTATGAGTGTGATCACGTGATAGTTTGGGAAGGTCTCTAGAAACATCACACTTTACCAGATCTTCCATGGATGGTTGGCATAGATGACAAAATCGCTTATGCCACATTTGGTTTTCTTCCTCTCTGGATAAAAGGCACGTATCTTATTCCCTACCTATAAGGTAAAGATTTCCCTTTGTCTGCTTTCCCTGTTGAACAACTGCTCCATCTTTTCCTTTCACAAGACACATCTTCTTGGTAAATTGGATAGAATGCCCAACTTCACGTAGTTGACTAACACTGAGCATGTTATGACTAAGACCCTCTACTACCAAGACATTAACACGTCTCATTTCTTTTCCCCCCAAACTTGGATTTTCCTGAGCCAACAATCTTTATACCTTAATCGTTTCCAAATTTGACAACTCCATCTTTGTCATATTTTATACCTATAACAAGATCCTTATTACCCGTCATATAAGATGTGAAACCACTATCAAGGATCCACACACCAGATCGATCTGATGATTTAAGGGCAATCTCTACCACTAAGGACTTCTCATTCCTATTTATCTTGGTCCATACTTTTTCTTTCACACTCATCATGGACTGTGGCTTATACTCTTTCATAGAGTATGATGGACCATATTTATCTTGCAAAGACGCAAATCTATTCATCATTTTTAACTCACCTGTCAGTTTTTTGATCTGCTGCTTGCGAACGTTTTGATTCTGCTTTCGCACATTTCTCTGAATGGTCGACATCCATTACCTAGCCATGTGCCCAAATCCTCCGCACCAAAAACAATTTCCTTTGAAATATGTTCTAGAAAACCATTATCTATTTGGATTTATTTGGTTTAGCTCTCCAAACATATATCTCCTCAAGAGATTCTTCCAACTTAGCTACCATATCAACTCTTCCTTCAGCTTCTTTTTCTGTGTCAGTTTCTTCCTTTTCCTGAGAACTACCGATGACCACTACCATAGAATTTTCTACTTGATATTTTCAGTTCTCTATTTCCTCAACCTCTTCATCCTCAGACTCATCTGAACTGTCTATTTCTTGTAAAAGAAGATTCTTCTTCTTGACGAAATTTCTCTTAATGTATTTCTTCCCTTTCACATAGGTTGAAGATTTCTTCTTGGGAATTTCAACATCATATTCATCATTTTCTTCTGGGAACATTTTGGGCCATCTTGCTATGAGATGTCCAACCTTTCAACATCTAAAGAATATAAGAGGTATTTTCCCTTTGAACTTTCCTTTTCCTCTTTGAATATTTGAGGAGAGTAATGACATTACCTCATCTGTCTCTTCTTCTTCATGAGAGTCTTCAGTAGTGAAATTTTTCAAGGCCTTGAATGAAAACTCTTTGGATTTCCCCATTTCTATAGCATCATTATCATTATATCTCATTTCTAATGCAACAAGAGTGCTGTGTAGGTTATCCAATGTCATCCCTTTTGGATCATTATCTTCTAGCACTGAAACTTTTGGATTGAATCGAGGTGGAATCTTCCTAGAGATGCGCTTCACAATTTTGATGTCTTCAATATCTTCTCCAAGAACTCATATGTCTTACACTACAACATTTACCCTATTGAAGAATGCCTCAACAGACTCATTCAAGTTTATTCTCAAATTTTCATTCTTGTTCCACAACAGTTGCAGGTTTGACTCTCTGACCTCTGTATCCCCTTCATATATATTCAATAACTTTTCCCACATGGCATGTGATGTTCTGCATGACACCACATTTGTATATATAGGATTGGATAGGGAACCCCCTAAGGTATTTATTGCTTTGGCATCAACATCCAACACTCTACGCTCAGCTTATGATAATGTACTAATGTTGATGTCTGCTATCATACCATGCATTGCTGCTGTGAATAGATCCATTCCCAAAGATCGGAAGTAGTGTTTCATCTGATTATTCCATAGTAGAAAATTGTTCCCATCGAAGATCGGAATTCTTGTATTATTAGTGACCTCCATTGAGAGAAGAGCTAATATCAACCTCGCTCTGATACCAATTGTTAGGTCCACTTGGCTGAATACCCTGAGAGGGGGGGGGGGTGAATTAGGGTTTGACTAATTTAAAATTAAAGCATGTTCTGATCTTTTTTCGCTGTTAAGAAAAACACTCTTCCCTCCCTTTCATGTTGCATAGTATAAACAAAAAGCAAAGCAAGTACAGGACACAACTATTTTTACTTGGTTCACCGTGAAAGGCTACGTCCAAGGAGCATACGCCGACTGGTTGTTGGTCATACCAAATTCCACTAAATTTCACTAGCTATGGATTACAAGGTTTGGGAAAAGTCACTCTATCCTAGGTTCACTGCCTTTACATGGTTTAGGGTCAGCTCACTACTTTCCCAAGGGTCACTCTCTATTTCTCTCTCTCTGGCTCACTGCCGGTGGAGAGGATCACCTTCTTCCTCTTTCTTTGCTCACTGCTCTGGAAAGGATAAACTCATAGTTTATAGACCTATAGGTCTCTTCATTTGAATGAAGGAATGCATCTTTCTTTGTATGTAGATTCTCTGTTTATGTACAGCTTTCACCTGTAGATGAATCTCACTTTGCACCGAAGGTATCAGGCAAACATCCATCTTCCACATAGCCCAAAAACACCGCCGTGAAATAACCTTACTTGGCACGCAGGTCTAACCCGGCGCGCAAGTCTCGGCGCACAAGTCAAAATTGGTACACAAGTCCTCCATAGACACTTGTGCGACATAAGCTTCTTCAACTCCAAAACTAGCACAACACACTTCCCTTTATTCCTAAACCAATATTGGTGCGCAACAAACAACAATTTCCCTTCTTCAGATCTGGCGTGCAAGTCCCACTAGCGTGACACACCAACACTTGCACGACCACCACACCTGCACGACGAGAGCTATGATTCTTCAAAGTGTTGAAATCCGTTGAGAAATGAAGAGGAGTGGTCCAGTATTTATAGGAAATTTGACCACCCTGCGTGACGGCGCGCAGGTAAATCCTCGGCACGCATGTCTTGGAACACGTCTCTTACCCTGCAAGTCACTTGCGTGGCCCACTTCCAAACTTGCGCGAACCTCATTCTTTTGCCATATTTTGAAGTTATGATCTTGAAAACCAACAGGCACAAAAGTTTCCAATCCTCATAGGCACCGACGTGCAAGACCTTTCTCTTGGCGTGCAAGTCATCTACGCGACCAACTCAATACATGCACGACCCTTATCCCCTTTTCAACAAATTTTTATGTCATTGTTTTACATTTTCAACAATCACCACATAGATGTTCCCTCTTTGAACAAACATAATCACCTCAAAAATGCTTCAATGATGAATTGAGGGATTTTTTCCCAACAAAATATGTGATTGGTTTATCAGATATTACTTTATTTTTTATATTTATTATATATTAAGATGTTTCTTTTTATATTATATTATGTTATTGATTTCTTATATGATTGGTGTGTCATTGTATATTGTTTTTTTGTTGAGTGTGTGTTTGTATGTGATTCAATGATACTATACATATAGTTTGTAATGAATTCATATTACATGTATACCTACACATGTTATAATTGATCAATCCATAATATATCAATGAATGGGATATAATGACACAACGATATCACATGTTCAATTCTTATGGGTTGAATGTCTTACAGTAGAGATATAAATTTCCATATTTACAAGGGTTGAAATATTGTAAGTCGAAGCATATGTATTTATACAAATATAGGATGAAATAGATCAATGTTTTAAATGATGTAACCATTTATTGGTTCTAATAACTTATATTTTTGACATGTACTCATTTCTAAAGGGATGATGCAGTATCCAAAAACCCATAAACCCAGATCTAATGGAAAAAATATCATCTTTATATAATATCTTGAATACGAACTAAACCACCCAAACATTTAATCATTCCTAATTGAAATACCAACAAACAATATCAATTCACATATACACTCAATACCATTTTGGTTTAGAGTTGTAGATAATTAAGAAAAAATATTAACTATCAAAGTTTATATCCTTCTCATCTAATGGAAATGTTTCACAATACACCAATTATTTATTATTAGATCATATGTATTAATCATAAACTACAAAAATATCCACAAATTATAACGTTATAGATATATCATATGTAATACTCTTCTTAATAATCTAGATAAATTGTAATATAATATGGTTTATCTATAAAAAATTGTGAGGGGTAGCATGTATCAGAAACTATTATAGAATAAACATGGAATGAATCATATGTAATGAAAAACGTATAATCAAATAATTTTGTATAACTAATAACATAAAATTGAAATATATACATGAATAATAATATAAATAAAAATATGAACGTCAAAAAATAATTTCCAAGTGATGAATTTAATTATTCCAGACAATATAATATTACCATTAAGGCATCATCCATGTTTTCATACATACAATCAAGTCCTTATATTAGATTCTACACACACCATTAATTCCAAAGAAAATAAATCATAATTAAGTTGGAAAATATTCAATGAGTACCTAGGAATATTTTTCCAATGATATATTATGATGCATCAAGGGGATATCAATTTTCATGCCTCACCCAACACAAAATATGTCCAACTAATTCCTCATATATTTAATCAAAAATAAAATAAATATTATTTTTCATTATTAATCAAGAAATTTCAAAATTAAATTAAGTATACATAATTCTAGAATTCTATAGTTAATATAAAAACTTTTATAGTAATATTACCTCAAATAAATTAATATATAGAAAATGTTATATTGTTAAGATAATATAGATTTGATATTGAATATTTCCATAGTCCTAGGGAAAATGTATACAGACAAGAAAAATCAATTCAAATGAATGATGGACAGTTATATAGAATTTAGTTTTAAGGATTGAAGGAACTAAAAATAAAACTTGCACTCAAAATAATACATAATCCATAAAAATAAAAGGCAACAATGATTTAATAAAGCCATCATAAATTAATGATTTTTTATAATATATATTTATTTTTAAAAATACAATTTAAAATTTAAGTGAATATCTAAAAGTAATTCTCATTGAATCTTTTGAAAATTAATTTCAAAAAAATAAATTTAATGTAACATCCAAAACACTTTTCGTGATACTTAATGAATAATTTTAAAAAATTATTTATAAAATAATTTTCAATAATTGAATTTTTAATAATAAATTATTCTTAATTATGATGATGTGATTGGTTATAAAAAATATACACCATTGAAATGAAATTAGATTACAAAATGTTTAAGAATATAATAATCTTATATTTATTTATAGAAATAAAAAAATCACATCATATAGTGAATAAATATTTCTTTGAATAACCTTCAAAACATTGGAATAAAGATAAGGAGAAAAAAAATTTCTTGATGGAGGTAAAATTAACTTTTGAGGAAAATATAAAAAAATATTATTTTCATAATTTCTTAACTAATGTTAATGATGAATCCTATGGAAAATGAAAATATATTAATTTTAAATTTCTGAATATAAAGAAAATTATAAAATAAATAAAATATAATAATTTATAAATATTTATAAAATAATATTATTGAATAAATATAATGAATATATATATATATCAGAAAAATATTTCTAACCAAAAAGAGGATAAAAGTTGTATTACTTCTATAAACAACCATTGAGTGTATTTGAGTACTCAAGATACGAAAAATGAAAAAATTAATCGAAAACCCCATAAATAACCATATAAAATGAATGTAAATGGGTTTTATAAGATAAAAAACAAAAAAATACCAAATATAAATTGAAATGAAAGTAATCCAAAGAAAATTTGATATTATAAAATAAAATCTTTTGGGATTCATAACATTTTAATAAAAACAATTTAAAAAATATATCAAGAAATAGAACAACAAATACAATGACAAATTTTAAAAAATTTACTATAATAAATCAATGAGGTTTTATATACACATTATAAAATGTGATAGGTTCATAATATGAAACAAATTATCATGAATAAAAATTGAGTTGAGAAACATTTATAACATTAGTAATTTTCAAATCAAATCAAGTGAATTCTAGAGCATTATCTGTTTTTGAAAATAAAATTGATTTCATAAAATATTGTGTCAAAATATATTCATGTGGAATTTGGAACACAATAAAAAATAAATAAAGTTACATGACATGAAACTTGTTTCATGAAATTGAAATTGATATAAATAATCCTTACAGCTTTGGTAAAAAAAATTCAAAATCTCGTTAAAGTAAGATCATAATAATGAAATTTATATATAAAGAAGAAAAATATAATCAGGATACTATATAACAATTTTTAGTATTTAAATAATATAAAATAAATCCTAGTGTGAAATATGAAACATGTCTGAAGAAAAAAATAAGACTAAAAACCCTTACTTGGGATCTCATCATGGTCGGACACATTCTAACCTCCCAAATAATTTAACTAAATTTTTTAGGTACATTATTAAGAAAATTTTTCATCTATAATTTATTTTTTAAAGGTTGATAAATTATCACATTTCACTAATTTATTTTTAAATTTTATCTTATATTTCCAATAAGTGGTTGTTCGATTAATTTTTCCAAAACTGCATTAATATGCTAAACATGGATACATTTGTATGAAATATTTTCCTCTTATAAAAAATTTTAGAGTTATATATTCATAATGAATTTATTATCATTTTTTTAGTTTAATATGACTTCAAAATAATTATATTAATAAAATTCTCTCTATATGCTTGTTTTAAGTGGTTAAATCTTATGATAACAATTTATTGTCAATGATATAAATATAATGGAAATTTTATAATTTTATAACAATAATAATTTAACAAAAATAATATTTATTCCTTAAAAAATTTCTTATATCCATCCATGTTAGACTGTGAAGGAAAATTAAATATGTCAATCGTGGAGGATGTGCTCAACACATACACACAAGTGAAGTTTTAATTTTATAAAAAATAAGAGAGAATGAAGGTAAATATTAGTTTATATTTCAATAATAATTATTTCATAAATATAAAATTTCATCATTAAATACATATTTTTAAAATTATTAGGTCAATTAGTGAAATACTTTCTTCATGGATGTTGTATTTTTCACATAGAAATGAATAAATCTGTTATTTATTAACCGATAGAAGGAATGAAGATCATGGTTGTAGCATAAACATTATAAAATTTAAGTAAAATATGATATATATTTTTTAATGTTAAAATTAATAAAATATATTTCTAGGATAAATAAGAACAAAAAAATAATGAACTCAGTTTATATGATTACCTTTTCCTTATGTATACTTGGTTTGATTATCTTTAAACATGCATATATTGGTTTTTATTGAGAAAAAAATGCATAGGTCTTGTATAAGGTTATTTTAATGTTGTTGTTTTATTATTCCACATAATGTGCTTAATTCTTGTGGATATGGGGGAGAGTAGTTATCACTTTATAATTTAGAGTGGTGGTACTTTTTTAAAAACTATTAAATTTAGATAAATATAAAAGTATTTTTCAAATTCAAGTGGAACCAAGGATAAAAATCAAATATAAGTTTTCATAGTAATAAATCTACTCAAAAAATCAAATTAAATTTGTTTTTTAAGTTATTATAATCCCTATCACATAGTTTAACCCCCTCATTAACCATTTTAATCCTTACCGTGGTGACAAAATTTTCCACATTACCTCATTTTTACAATCAAAACTAAAAAGGAAATTATTAATATTTTTTTAATATTATAATTCAATTTATGAATCCCATTTAATTATATTCATATTAAAATGGTGTTAAAATTCAATTTCAATATAGTTACATGAAATTACAATTAAAATGATTTTTTATAAAAATATCTATTTAAGCAAGAAAATGAATTTACACCAAAATCATGTATACAATTGATCTTATTGAAATTTATTATTTTATTAACAAAACATATAGATTTATATGACATTATAAACTATCAAAAAATAAATTTATTCTTATAATTACTTATTAAACAAAGAATAAATATAGTTCTTTTATTTGAATAAAACACACTTATATTTTAAACTGACAAACATAGGTTTCTAAATCCAATGTAATATTTATATATTTTTTATTTTAATAAAAAAAATTCTTATAAAAAAATGGTTTCATTGACATTTACATATGAAATAATTCATTATACTATAATAAAAGTGATAGTTTTTGTAAAAAATATATTTTCATTATTCCCCCAAAATATCAACCATTTCGTAAAAATACAATAAAATAACCATAAGATAATATTGACACAATTTATTCAAAAATGAAGGTGATTTTCATAAAATTAATATTATAGTACTTATAAAGGTATCATTAAATTGAAAATAAAAAATATAATGAAAATTAGCATTATTGAAAAAAATACTTTGAAGCATTAGGTTTTGATGGTCACATTTCATATCATTTACTCCCTAAATTAATTAAAATATTAAACATTATCATACTATTATTTTAAAAGGGATAAATTTAATTTATTAAGATAAAATAATAAATACATTAATTTTTTAAAACAACACTTTAAACATTAAATCATATTAATTAAATATCCTTTAAATGTATGCTATTTTAACTGATTATTATGTTTTTATTTACTCATGTTTTTATTAATAATATAGTTTATTAATAATATTGAGATAATATATTGAAGATTATTTTAGATTGATTTTGTATAGGTAACAATCTCTTTAACATAATGTTTATTAGAAGGATAATGGCTTATTGATATCTTTAGTTGTTACATTATCCCTCTCTTAAAAAAATTATATCCTTAGAATATAAATTCATTGTATCCTAAGTAAGTTTATCTCGAAATAGAAATAATATCACATTTTGAATTATTTCATGATAAATAAGTTCAAATGTATAGCTAGGTAACCTACTATTTCTTATTAAAATGTTAATAAAATCATATATCTACCATTATAAGACTCATACTTTGGAATGATTTTCCAAATTAATATATCAATATATCTGTGATATTTTCCATATAGGATTAAATAGATTTATATCCATATTCATTGATTTTGAGAAATTAGTTTACCATCAAGATAAATAATATGAAATATATAAATACATAATTTCTTTCAATACTATATTTCTAATTTAATAATTCGATTTTTTTGTAACATGTTCTCACATATAATTCATCTCATATTACAAATAATGAATAAAAATGATGAATTTTTCCTTCCTAGAGAAAAAATAAATATTTAGTGGATAATAAGGTCAAAAAATGATTAGAATTTATTCATTAAAATCGTGAAAATAATTGTTACCGAATGTTTAGATAATACCTTATATTAATAAAAGAATCATATAAGTAAGTAATAAAATGGTCTACAAAACCTCAAAAATAATATACAATATTCAACCTAAATCATTCCACAAATAATTTACCAAAAAACTCTTCAAAATATTCCAAAATTATTTCAAAATAATAAATTTAAAATGTTTTGATTATAAATTATTCAAAAATCAACTAAACGTTTATCCTAAAACTATATTAATCACATACCAAAAATATGTATTCCCTAGCCATATATTATCTAAAACATACCACTCTTTTTCCAAAATAACGTGAGTCTCCTTTATATAATAACTTAATAAAATCATATATTATTCAAAATGTTAGATCAATCATTATTCATCAAATAATATTGTCAACTTTGACATAAAATCTCAAACATGAAAATAATGTCCCATTCACTATAATATGATGACCATTTATCCTATTTTCTAAAATTATGAAAATAATAGAGAATATATTAACCCTAAAAAATTGTATACCTAATAAATAATATCCCCAAAATATAATGAAATTATTACCAAATAACTATCCCACTAAATCACATGTTAAACATAATAGTACATGTACCTTAATCATATGTTAATGCCCAATAAAAAATTCCTAAAATATCATTAATCACTAAATAATCCAATCAAAAATGCTCAAAAGTATGTCTTTTCCCTTGTACATAAGATCATACATACTTTTATTGGCCTAACATGGTACCCCTAACTCTTAAATTATCTTTATCTAGTTACATCGTTACCTATAAAGATATCTAAACTATTATTTGATGCTATAATTATTAGAAACATACTCATACTCATTTTTATGGTCCTAAAACATATTCATTATACTCCATATTTGATACTAGAAGATGTGACCCAATATTAAAACATTTATAATTTTATATTCAATAACTAACATTGGGTCACTTATATGAAAAAGGCCTTTTTGGTTTAGATTTTTCGATAATTAAAAATAATTAACTACAACACATATATCTTTATCATCTAATAGAACATTTACCCATTATACCAAGAATTAGTTACTCAAAAATAATTCTTCAATACCCCCATAATAATACCCATACATGATACCCCTTGAGGTATATCATATTTTAGACTCTTATTCATGACCTTGGGAAATAGAAACAAACTAAGGGGATCTCAAAAGAACTGTAAGGGGTAGAGTATATCAGAAACTATTATATAATAAAAAAGGAATAAATATTATGACTACAATAAATAATAATAAAATGATTTTTTATAACCAATCACATAATCTTAATATATATATATATATGTGTGTGTGTGTGTGTGTGTGTGTGCGTGCGTGCGTGTGTGTGTGTAAAAAAATAAATAATCTCATGGACATCAGAAACTAATTTGATATTTATGAAATTCACAATGTACAACATCATTAACATACTATCAAGGACTAAGCCATGAAATCATACAAACAACTACATACTTATCCATGACATTAGACATACTATCAAGGACTAATTGGAGACATCATAAATAATTGGGAATTCAAACACCAAATACCCATGATTATTTTTCTCGCAATACCTACCATTGTATGATGGGTCTACATAATTTTGAGCCCCACAAGTTACTAAAACTATCTATATAATTCCTCATAAATTGAATGAAAAATAATATACATAATCAATATGAGTTAATAATTAATAAATATCTATATTGTATAATGAATAAAGAAATTTATTATTCCCAAATTTATAGTAAAACATTTTTTGAAATATTCCATCCAACTAAAATTATTTGTATAAAAGGTTATATGATTAATAAAATATTTGGTTTAAATTGAATACATCTATGGAAAAATATAACATGAATATTAATGAGAATAGCAAAGTCAAAAGAATGATAGAGTGTGATAGAGAACAATACTTCCAGAAGAGGATAAATTTAGAATAAACCATCAACATAAAAATGAAGCACAAAATAAAAACAATTAAAACTTGGACTGGAAATTAAATAATGAATAATGGATTTTCTAGTATTAAAATTCATTCATTTAGAGAAATTTACAAAGATATAACTTTCAGACATTGGTAATGAAAGTCAAAAATAAATTGTATCGAAAATGTTAAAATATTCTATATAATTATATATATATAAAGTGAAATTTAAAATAAATTTACGTTAAGATGTCCTACAAGTGTATAAAACAACATTATTAAATGAAAATACATAATATGGATATGAATAGAAAATATTCCAAATTAAAAACAATTAATTTGTTTATTTTTCTATATAACTAATATTTTGGTGAATTTGAGTACCTAAAATTGAAAAAATTAAAGAATACTTGAAACAAATATATTAAAATTTGACCAATATAAGCGGGGTTTAATTGAAAAAAATGATACAATTATTCTTATGTAAATTGAAACATTATCAATCCAAATAAAAAGTGTGATTATAAACTAAACCCTAACACATTGGGTAACATTTAACAAAAAATCGATTGAAAAGAAGAAAATTAACCAAAACATTAAATATTGTGATAAATGATAGAAATAATGATATAATATATCAAATTGTCATTATACAGAACATATAGAATATTGTTGGTACATATTCGAAATCTATCCCAAAAAAGAATAAATGAGATGAAAACCATTATGAATTTAGTAATTTTTGAATCAAAATCCATTGAAAGCTACAGAAAAATATGGATCTATAAGTCCCATAAATTATGTTTAATATTATTTCATAACATATTAATTTGGATTTAATTACACCATATAAAAAAAATCATGTTTCATAATATGAAAAATCTATCGTGAAATTGGAAATGAGACAAATCACTATTATCACTTTAGAAACTATTCTATCAAAATCCATTTGAAGTGAGAAATTAAAATTTAACTAAAAATAATATAAATATTGTGAATATTATGATACTAAATTTCGAAAGTATTTAGATTCAAAATAAAAAATATAACATGTATTTTAATATGATAAATGTCTTAAGGAATCAAAATTTATACCTTGAACATTTTCCATGTATTTTTTTGGCCGAGGACATTATAAGAACCTAAATAATTAAATTTAATTTAATAAATACTTTATTAAGAACCTTTTTCATCTATATTTCACTTTTTAATGTTTATTTATGGTAACACACAATTACCTTTTTATCATGTATATTTTAAACTTTTCTTATAGTCATTTTTTTGTTGGATAAATTTTGTTGATAAAGAAACCTTGATGATTCTTGTAATGGTAAAGTTCAGGATTTTTTTGAATTTTTTACCTTACACTAGTATTTTTTTATGTTTGATGAGTTATTACATGATATGTAATGAGAGTACACATTATGTAATGTACGTTGTGAAGATGTTGTGTAATCAATATGTAGTGTGAGAGGTTTAAATTCCATGTAATGGTTTCACATCCTCTAATGGAAAATATTTGGTTTTTAATAAAATTATGATGGGGTTTTAAAAAGTATATGATATTTATGGATTAGAAGTTGTGTATTAGGATTAAATTCCATGTAATAGTAATGAAAACTGATTTTTGGGTGATGCATGGGAGTTTTCTCATTTCATTCAATGTATTCTTCCATTCCCTTGACATGGATGATCATTGTTGGATGTTTTTGGGGTTTCAATTCCTTTTGAGTCGCTTGGATTATTGATTGATCACCTTCATGGTTGGATTGATTATATCTAGGTACATAATACTTCTAGTTTTACTTTCATCATCATCATTATTATGTTTTTTTTCAAAATATAAGGTATATATAGATAAAAAAAACAAAGGGGGGAGACAAAGCATCCAAGGATTATGGGGGTCTGATGTAATGAAGCTTGACTGCATAGACTTGAATACGATTAATCCCCTCATCCATGAGGGAGGCCGCATGGGGGAGACAAGTCACTTTGGGTCTTAGGACACCCATAGAGGCAAGTTAATCTGCAAACCTTTTCCCTAATCTCCATGTGTGGGTGATCCAAATATTGGTATCACGGTTCTATTTTCACTTCCTAATAGTGTATGAAACTACCCAAGGAGTGGAGTCTCTACCCATAAAAGAATAACAAATAATCCTTCAGTCTGTTTCCACTTGGTATAGAGAATTGTTTTTCTTTTTTTCAAAACATGATCCCATTGAAGACTGAATTAGCCTCCAACTGAAGTGCACTGCCATAATCACAATGTGTTTTGATGGTCAACAACACACTCCCTCATGGGATTCAGAACACTCTGCCTCCCCTCATATACATCATGATGAAAGAACCATATGCATGTAACCTTAGAACTTTAGTAAGAGGAGACCACTTAATCTAGTGGCCCCACACTCTGTCATATGGAGGAATGGATGAGGGAGATAAGCCATACAGAATACGCATGGAGGGTGCATCTCGCCAGTTGTCAAAAAGGGTAACCATATCGATCAGTAACTTCCCAGTTCTCATAATGATGGAACAACCAATGAACAGATACCCCTCAAATCTAGCCTTATTGTAAGCCTCCTAGAGACACCAGCACCCAACAATTAGAATAATATACCTTGACACCCTCTTGAGACCTTTTCCTATAGTTACCTAGAACCACCTCTCTAGAAAAGTTGTGTCTCCCATGTCTGGAGATGAAATCTCCATGAATTCACCAAATAAATTCCATACCTCTTGTGGCCATGCAACATCAAGGAATATATGTTAAGTGATTTCTTCCTTCTTGTTGTTGCAGCAATGGAATAAAGAGGGAAGTTTGATACCTGTTTAATTAATACCTTCATCAAAAGGGATCGTTTGGTTCCATATTATCCACACAAGAAATTTATATTTGTCGGGTGTTTTTTACAGCAGAAAATATCATTATAGAATTCCTGTTGAAACTTGGGAGTTGATATCCCTCAGAAGTGCTTTCTATTAAAAATCCCAGATAGCGAGGAGGTGAATACACAATGACCATTTTCTGAGTTGAGGAGGATAAATTCAAAAATTTCTTTCTGGTTCTTGTCAAGAACTGCTTTGATGAAGTCAAGTTGAAATATTGTTTCCTTGAAGGTAATCAAAGTGACCAGGTACTCTGGGAAGTCAAGCACAGTTCTGACCTAGTTCGGTTTCTAGAATAAAATATTTCTTACTCCCATGATCCACTGAGAGTTCTATTAAAGGTTCAGAATGAGGGGACCAATCGATTTCTAGAGAGATGATCCCTGTATTATTTACATTACAGAGTTTCTAACTAAACTGTTACTCATATTATTACCCAAAATATTATTCCCCTATAAAATATCCCATTAATGTTTGGCATGCATTCCCTGGAGATTTTCCCATTAACTCCTAACATTAATCCCCCTGCATGAATTGGCCGAGACATCCTGTCCCATGAAACCTAGTGTTCTTCGATTCTTCCAGCGCATCCCATAAAAACATACTGGGACCTTGGGTATAGCTTTGATCATCCACAGAGGTAATTATGTAGATACCATATCATGCTTCAGAATTGTGTCATGCACACTGTTAACCAGTTCTATTTTACCTCAAAAATATAATAAGTGACTCTTTCAGTTGGGTAGACAACCCATAATCTTGATAACCACTTGATCAAATTCTTGAATGCGCATTATTCCTAGTGAGAGAGATTTAACGATGTAATCCATCAGGATCATTCTAGGGTGACTTTTAATACCAGTACAAATGATGTTGGCTCGTCTTACCACACATTTGGTTGAGATATAAATTTTTCTGTTGGAGTGGTTGATCAAATGATCGCTCTTGTAGAATTATTCTTCCATAATCCTCTTAATGACTCTCGAGGATCTATTCCCATCATCTAAAATGATTGTTGGGTCATCTACAAACATTAGGTGAGACATAGGAGGAAGATTATTTTCCTTTCATATGGGATAATGTTTCCATTGGACATCCCTCTATTCAATAGACTGCTACGTGTGTCCAACATATGGGAAAACAAAGTCGAGGAAATCAGGTCACCTTGTCATAGGCCGTGAGTGGCCTGTAATAAGCCCTCAAGTCTCCCCATGAAATACATTGCCATTTAAGAAGTGCTAAAACATCTGAAGAGAATATCAGTGGCTTTAGGAGAGAGACCCTTGTATGCTATTACACTATTCACAAATCCCCATTCTTGTCTGTCGTACGTGCTATTTGTAGTAGATTTTTTGGACATGATGGATACACTTGTCTTGGTGTTTATGTCCCTCATCATTTCATGGGCCAATGCAATTGTCCCTTGAATTGTGTGAACCCCCACAAAACTGTGTTATTCCATGGAGGTCCAGGGTGGGAGGTTCATTTCCAGTCTCAAGTTAATGATGCCTGTTAGGATATTTTTGTGATGTTTCACACACTGACAGGTCGCTAAGGGTGAATGAAGGAGGGATCGATCACCTTTGGAATGAGAAAAAAATTCATTTCATTTACTACCCGAGGAAGTGAGACACCATGGAAAAAGATCTGAATTGCTTCAATGATTTCACCTTTGATCACTTCTCATGAGGCTCTTTAGAACGAACCTTGAAAATAGGCAGGCCCAAAAGCACTCTCCGAGTTCAGATTCTTCACAGCTTCATATATCTCCTCCTCATCTGGGACCACTTCCAGACACGGATTATCCTCATGGGATACAGTACCTGGAATTGATTCCCAGAGCTCCTATATCCCACATGGGTACATGATGGCCATCAAAGAATTTGTACCTGCATGATGATATTTCAATAAATATCAAGACATACCACCCAAAACCTCTCTATCATCCACGTATTTTCAATAATCGAGCATGATATTGAGTTTGATGGGTCATCTCTTCTCCCTAATTCATGCGTGGAAGTACGATGAGTTTTCAACCCCCTCATGCAGACACTTTATCCTTGATTTTTTCCACACCTATCACTCTAGTCTCAAGATCATATCAACTAGATTGTTCTTCTTGTTTGAAATTAACTCGAAAATACCATCATTGCATGATTCCTCTAGGATGGCCTCTAGATGTTTAGAATCCATTTTTATACACAATATATCTTGATTTATTGAAGAAAGATCCCCCACTCAAGCCTCTAAAACCAATTTTTGTTGTCATACTTTATATTACAGAGACACCCTTATGTGAACTTGAACCAGTTTCCCCCATGAAGACCTCACCAATAGAAGAAAATTTTACTTATGAGTCCAATGATCACTGAAGCAGAACATTAGTTGGTGGCAGTTTCTTTAGGATAGTGTGACAAACAATGATGAGTGGTCGGAAATACCCCCACACTAAATGATTCACCTTCGTATTTGGAAACATTATTAAGGAATGCATGTTGGTGACCCATCGATCTAGCCAGCTCCAACTTTTTCTATTCCTTATTTGATTGTTACATGATGTATAGAGGTGTCTAATGTACCCAAGGTCCATTAATTATTTTCATGCCATGAACTGTACAATGTTTTTTCTCGTGCGACTAGGGAAAACCCCACACCCTCTCTTCTCTAAGGGTTCTGTGATGCTATTGAATTCCCCACCAACAATCCAAGGTTCATCTCCTGGATCTAACATTCTCTGATCCTTCCAAATAGTTTATCTTCTTCCATAATCATATCTCCTATAGAAAACAGATGGGGAGAAGGTGAGAGACCCCTTTTTCACACTCGTTATAATGGATGGGTCCACTACCTGTATCAGATCACCTAAAATATCCTTCCAGTAAAAGATCAAGATATGCTTATTTTTTGGAGACACCTACATGGACACGTGCATTTTTATCCTATTGGTGATATCCCTTATCTTAGTTGGGTCCTGTTTGGGTTTCTGAATAGCAGCAATGAGAGCATTATTTTCCTTGGTATCTGATTCTATGAAATCTTTTTTGATCCTCACCTAAAGTCCATGAGAGATCCTTATGAATATGGTTATCATTGATAACCCTTTGTCCCAACTTTGTCCCCAGGTGACATGGTATCCTTATAGTAGTGTGAGAGCGACTCAATATACTGTTCCCTTTGTATATTCGATTTTACATCGCTACTCACTCCCAAATATTTATCCATGATAATTGGTGAAGTCGTTTGCAAGTGAGAGTGAACATTGATTGTCTTTCCTCTCACTTCGATGGGGGAAAACAATTAGTCGTTTACCATCCTCACATGGTGTCCGGGTACACGAATCATTTACCTATGTTCCCTATCATCCAAACTATAGATGGACCCATAACACAAATAGTGGAATTAAAATGAACCTCTTGTCTTCCCACAGGGAGTCGGACAAAGAATTCTAGTAAACCACCTGTAGAGGGAACCTATTGGAGAACCATGGATCATCCACGAATCTTGTCCACCAGAGTTGGGGAATTCCCCATAACTTTTTGAAAATAGATCCACTTATTGAATCATATCTTTCTGGGGAAAGAGGGAATACCATAATGTATGTGAGAATAGACAAATCAATGGGTGGGCCCTCATCGTGAGGGGCCTCCTGTACCGAGGAATATGAAGAACTCTCTGACCCTCAGGGGGATCCTCACAACCCGAAGCTGAACCAAACTCCCACCAGATGTTCTCATAGTGGTGCCTTTTGCACATATGTGTGGAGTTCCCATGGAGAAGGCAGGAAGAATAGAATAATAGAAACACCGACTAAAATATAACTTGGTTCCACAACACTGTAAGTTGGACTATCAGGGAGATTTTATCTGGAATAGAAAGAGACAGATCAAGTTCGACGCACATCGGTGCGAACTACAGATCTACGCCACTCATGGAAAAATCATCCACATATTGGAAATCTCTTAGAGCGCCTTCAATAGCCTTAAGGAAGAAACAATTCTGATAGGTCAACAGAATCCCCTGAGGACTGATCAACACCGCCTATTTTTATCTCTCCTTCCATTTATGAACAACCATCGACCACCTTGCTAGGATGAAGTGCCACATGCCCATTCAGTGAGGGTCTCTGCACCATGCATGGATGAATTCCTCCTCCAAGTAAAAGACTAAACAGAATGAGAGGTGGTGAATACCTACAACTTGCAGTGGGGCCTGCCACACCCAAGAGACCACCTAACATTTAAAAATCAGGATATGAGATTATACAATGCCAAAACTATCTTCAATAGTCCATTTTCATCTAGCCACATCATATTCTAACTTTACCACAGAAACATCCATGGATAGGCCATCACCCGCCCTTGAAACACTTTGCTCCACCGGCGGGGCACCAGGAATAAAGAGGACACAGAACCACCTATAGATCCGCAAAGAGCATCCCTAAAAGAATTCATAGGCCTACAAAGGATTACAGGGGACTCTGGAGATGCCTAGGTTGGAGGGGATCTACCACCATCATGATGTGATCCTAGATTTAAGATCGTCACCACCTCGACAACCTATGGATTGTGAGCTACTGGGAGAGTGACTCTAAAAAAATAAGAATTCTTCAGTGTGTGTGGGGCATGTTGGTTTGAGAAGACATATAATTTTCATTCAATTTTAATTTTGTGTTTGTTTCCTTCTATGATATTTTTGTAATTTTTGATTAGTGTAGTTACTCAGTTTGGGACCAATTAAACAATGGAATATTTATAGGAATATTTATAAATCCAGGCACTAAGATGGTGTAGTATTTAATTCCCAGAGAGCCTCGGCATGGTGATATTAAAAATATTAAAAATATTTTATCACGCAGAATAATTTTCATTGAAATAGTGAAATATATCCCATGTGGAGCCTCAAAAAAAGAATACGAGGCCAATGATGATTTTATAATTTGGTGGTTTCCGTAGGAATGACATAGAATTTGTCAGCAATATGTGTCAGTTATAAGGCATGCTAGAGGGGTGTTTAATAGATGGAAATTATTGTAATAAAATTAAAACAACTAAAACATATCTATCCCTTTGTTTCACACATGGTATAGGATAGGTTAAACCCCCTACCCCTTTGGATTAATTGTTGAATTGAGGTGGATACAAGGAGTAGAGGCATCACCGATCTTCTCTTTGGATGAAAGGTTCTCCTGAATCACAGTGTCATGGCTTTGGAGCATGGGTAAAACCCAAAATCATCATTATTTTTACATGAGGTTGGTGAAACATTTTCTTAATTCATTATCCCTTTTTTATTCATTTTTAAGGTTTTGGATTCCTTATATAACTACAAGATATTCTTTGAGGTTTGATCTAATGGTTTCAGTGGAAACTGATATATGTTGGGCAACGTTCATGGAAATTATAATAAATAATCATGATCAAATGATGTGTAGTTAGGGGTCAAAAAACATGTGTTATTACCATTCAGGGAATATGAATTTTGGGGACATCATGCCATTTACTAAGGCTGCATGCTGTGAAGTCACATACACTGGGGAGTACACATCATGTTTGTGAAATGGCTGGCCAAGACATGTGGGGATGAACATAGCTGGTGGCCTATGTGAGAAAAGACAAGCCATGTACTGATCATAAACTCCATGTATGCTCACATAGAAAGAATATATGTGAAAATTAGGATACAACCAGGTCTTCATGTGAGGTAACATGCCATGAAGACCCCCATTCACACTGTGTACTACATTTCAAATGAATATTTGGCTAGTGTATTTCCTTTAGTGGTAATTGTATTTAGACTCTTCAGTATCATATCTTGAGTAGTATTCCTTGTATAATGAAATGGTATCCCTTACGATGGATTGGGAGATATGATGAGGTGTTATTATAACATGATGTTGTTTTTTTTGCTTGATCGTCAATAGTGATTAGGGATGATCATAATGGAAATGTATGGGATGGTATTGTTCCCTGTCATCTATGGACATGAGTCCCCTAGACACATTAGGCTGGTAGAGTGGTTCTATTTATCATCTCAGGGTATAGGTTCCCTACCTATTTCTCGTTGTGATGTGAGGCATACAGATAATGAAACTCCTTTGATCTATGCTTGACAAATGTTATAGATCAACTTTGTGTATCAGATGGATGTTCAAACTGGTACTCCCCTGTAGTATTGAGATGTGGGTTTCCCTTACCTATTAGATTGGTAGATATGAATCTCCCCCTAAGAGTGTGTGGTTCCTCTAACCACATACTAGTTCTCCTAGGGATAGAACTATCGTGTTAGACTAGGGTACATATTCCCCATATCATTCATGTAGTTTGAGACATAGATCCCCAATCATAACAGAATGTTGTCCCTATATACTAATTGGATTGATAGAGTGGTACTCACATGTCATACCAGGGTGTGGATCCTCTATTAGTTGATTCAGTACTCCCCTATCATAGTAGGGAGATATTAATCCATATATGATATATAGATAGAGTTGGTACACCGATGTCGTTCCATGGTGAGGGTCCTCTATCCTTAGATTCAAAACTTCCCTATTGTTCTAGTTTGTGAATCCTAAATACATGACATGAATGTAAGGTTGTTAATCTCATGTCATACTAGGGTGTGGGTCATCTAACATGGGTTCGGTACTCTATAGTTATTCCAGGATGAGGATCCCCATAGAATCATACTGGTAGAGTAGTAATCCCCTATCATTCTAGGTTGTAGGTTCTTTTATAAAAAGAGTTATACTCCCCTACAATACTAAGGATCAGGTTCCCTATAAATCATGTTATAATGTACATCTGTGTCAATGTAAGAGTATTCTATTAGAGTAAGAGCTCACTTAGCCATTCAAAATAGTTATGGGGATAGGTCCCCTCAACTTATTGTATAAAATACTTTGTAAGAGTTATAATTACCTTGATATAGTGAGGTGTGTGTCTCTCTATACCAGTGGGACAATGGTTTCACAAGTTGGTTAGTGTCTAGTACTCTCGTGGATGTGGGGCAATGTTGTAGTGAATGTCCATTCAGTCTCTCTTTATAATGTATTCACATGGTGTATGGATTGTATTAGTGATCAATTTAATGTATAATGTTTTGAGTAGAGATCCTCTCAATTAGGGTTCTTATGATCTTGCACATGGTGACAGACAACAATGATAGTACCTCTAGTTTTGGACATTATATTTGAACTTAGAGATTTATTCTCGATGTAGTGAATTTTCTCAGAAAAACCATCTTGGATGGTAGATTTGATCTATAAAGAGTGTATATATTGGATGAGTTGTATATGGGATCGATAACCTCATGGAGTTTATTTTTTTAGGTTTGTGTTACCTTATATCCTTGAGTGGAATCATTTAGTTGTATATGAGATTGAAAACTCATTAGAATTTGACTTTAAGATGAGTATATCTAGTGGATTCTATGATTTTTATAACTCTATACACTTTTCTTGGTTAACACACCATGTTTATTGAGTTTTCATGTCATTAATAGCTTATCATGTTCAAGATATAGTTTCTTTATTGATGGGTTTACTCTGACTAGGTCGATCAGGCTATTTCCTATTAGTTTATCACTTTTATTTTGGGTTTGTGGTGACTACTATGTTTTTAATACTCACATATGAACATTATTTTATGTCACATGTTATGTCTTCGAAAACCCACATGCCTTTCAATATATTCCCAGGAGGACATAATTTATAAAGAGTATAATGAGCTATAGTGATTGAGGTGTTTATTGTAGCCTAGACGTGAATCTTTCCATCATTTAAATTTGACAACATTCCCCTCATTCCAATCTAGTTGGACACATTTTTATTATTCGAAAGGATTTTTTTCCATTTTTAATATATTAGTACTTATATTACACTATGGTTATGGGATATATGTATACATTAATTTCTTTTTATTTTTATTTTCCATTAACTGATCTTTGGATATGTTTTTGGGTGCCTACTTATAGGTACCATAAGATAAGGCCTCCCATTTGTGTGATTTTACTACAAAACCCTAGATACCAACCCCTAGAATATTGGAAGAAGGCTTGGGGTGGTCATGGAACAAGCCCCATTGGATAGGGATGTGACATATAGGTATGAGAGCATGTTCTACATTGGTACCATAATGTTGTGAGCTTGGTTTAGGTTTCATAAGAAAAATGTCAATGTGTTTTGAGATTGTATTTTAGGCCAGCTACACTATTATTGGATCAGTGAACAATGTATCCATTAAATAGGAATATAATAACCTAATTTTTTACATGGTATATTAGGACATTGGTTGTAAGGAAATTTTGGTACATGAATCATATAGGAATGGGTTGTGATTTTTTCCAATATTTCTTCAGTCATCTCACCAGATATACTCTTTGACCATGAAACTTTTTGATTAAAATTTATGATTCAATCCCAGGAATATCCCTACATGGTTAAATGACTATATTGGGATGATGATATGCCCCTTAATTAGGCTTTGGTGTAGGGAACTGGTCCTGAGGTAGTACCTTAGAGTGGCCCACCATTTGAGCCACCACTCAATGTGTATCAAGTTGTTCAAGTAGTTAATTATGTGTATGTATCCAATATGAGTGTGATGCATGAGTTCTATAGGTATCATCCCTTAAGGTATTAGGGTGATCCAGAAACCCATGTAGTTGATGAAAAGCTTGAGGTAGTCACACACATTTTCTTACTTATGGGGGTACCTAAAATATGGTGGTTATCCTAGATGGAAGTCTTCTATAGGGATAATTTGTGTGTTTGTGGAGTCTAATGAAATAGGCCCTCGATGAGTCGATGAACACATGGGAGGATTTATAGAAAATCATAAAGGAAGAGTTTTATTCTTCCATATTGAGATCAGTTAATATTCATGAGCTTCTATAGCATTAGAACTATTGCATAAATGTGGAAGATTACTCAACAAGGTTCAAAAAACATTCACGATACTCTATAAATATTGTTTGAGAAATGATTTTATGAGATAATACCTTATATCAGGACCTCCACCGAGACGTCAGAGCATGTGTTCTATCATTGTGTCGTCCCTCTTATATGGGGGTACTGTAGAGATATTTAGTAGTAGAGAGCTTCCTGTCAGAGGTCCAGGTGGTTGTGGCCAGTATTGGTGGTCATTTTGCTGAGACATCTGTAGTGCATGGTATATAATGTACAAAAATATATTGGTGCAGGTGGCATACCCATTTCTAGACTTAGGCAAGTTGGTTTGCAACACCGGATCTACACCAGGGACTTGGTCAGTTGTAGGATAGGTGGTGTTATACTTACGACAACTAGGTAAATCTTTCATGAGATTTTCTGACCCATCATACTACTAAGAGTGAGACGTTCAATGGACCACCCTAGTAGAGGAAACGTTTGGAGTAGGGAGTTTCACATGATGGTAGATGTGGTAGAGAAGTGTGGAGAATATCATGATGAGGAATATGATTTGAGTTTCCATAACTATTCCTAGGAGTTCCACACAAGGATCATGAAATTGGAGGATATGGGAGATGACAATAGTAAGCATTAGAAACCTTTATCATAGACAGTCCAGAATGAATAGATATATTCTTTGTGTCCTTTATTCTTCAAAATAATTTTTGTTAGATTCGGTTGTCAGTTATTTACTTCACTCCACTTCGTCCTTGAGGTTTTACTAGGTTCATGTGGGGCATAGGTCGAACCATATGTTGGTGTTGTTTTATTTAGATTTGGGCTCACGATTTAGAGGGAAACTTTCCCCAACGATATGTGTTATTATTATATGATTAAAACCATGAGGGAGAGTTAATTCCACACAAATAGGATTGTGTTAAGGTGTTTTGGATGTGTTCCTTTGACTCATGTGTTTGGGGTGTTGTTGAAATCTGATTTGTAGAAGTTTTCCATATCATAAAAATGGAGCCTTTTTTCTTTAACTATATTCTTGGAGGCCCTAGTGGAGGGAAAGGACTCAAATAAAACAATTATGTAATGAAAAAAATTAGAACCTATGATATTTTCATAGTGTGTAATGGTTTCCTACAATATATTCTCTGTTAGTATTTAACTTGTGGGTGTAAGAGATTTGGTATGGACAGATGGCATTGTATGACCTTGGGTTCACACTTGGAAATAATCATTTTGTTCACTAGAACACTTAAATCATAATATCATCTTTAATCATGAGATTCTTGTGGAGGACATGGTGTAGTTCATCCTATTATAGATCATATCAACTAATTTAGTTTAGTATCTATGTTATGTTAGTAAGGTGATATACTTCTAGACACTACGACTACAGATGTATAGGGTACATGGTTTTCTCCACCCATCAAATCTGAGGATACTTGTGAACATTAGTTTTCAAAATGTCAAAATAGATGATCTTGATGTTGTTGTGAATTGTCCCTTGTAGTGCCCCTTAGTTTTTTCTTTTAGGAAACATGGGAACCCATGATGAGATTGATAATGTGGGAGTTCTATTGGAGAGCTCAGTTTTCTTCCTTCTACCTAGGATCATAATTTTAGAGGGTCAATGTATTTAAGGTCAGGATGATTTCATGAATTAGGTTTTACCTATAAGTCCTAGAATATTTCTATTAATATATTTGAATACAGGATCTTAGTTGACATGGTATTCTGGGACATGGAGTTCCCCAACATGGTGATTTTAAAAATATAAAATATATTTTATCATGTCTGTTCATTTTCATTGGAAATGTGGAATAACTCTCATGTGGACTCTAAGATCATAAATTTGATTCGTCAGTTTAGTTGATATCGAAGGGTTTACCCAAGGTGGGAGATAATATTTTTCAGCATCATGCGATAGATTAAAGGTGATTTGTTGGGTGTGATAAATGGAAGAATATTTTTTCAATAAAATTAAAAAAATAACCCCCAAATGCCCCTTTTTCATTCATGTAAGTGGAGATACGAAACCCCTTCCCCTTTGGACTAACAAACAAACTAGGGTGGATCTAAGTAGAAGAGGTACCACCAATTTCTGCTCCTGATGGTGATATCTCCTAAGTCATGATGCAATGACTTTGGAGAATGGATATAATCTTGATGCTTTAGTGTCACTCCATGAAGTTAGAAGACTATAGTTTTAAGACCCAATACCCTTTTTATGGGGCTTTTTAAGGTTTTAGAACCCTTATAAGATTTTTATAGAATCTTTGAGAGTTAATCTATATTTTTGGAGGGAATATAGGTTGTTTATGGGGGATCTTAGAAATAATATAGTAAGAATTACTGATCCCAAGATGTTTAGTGTTGGGTCACACACCATGTGTTCTTCCCATTTAGAGAAAATTGCATTTTAGAACTGAAAATCTTGTTTATAGTTTGCACATAATGTAGTTACCCTAGGTCATGAGGACAATGTAATGGATAGGCTAGTAATATAATGTGAGATTATAGTGTAAAAGTGAACTACTAGAGTACATATGCACAGGTTGTTAGAGACAATCATGGGAAAGATACATTTCAATGAATTTTTTTAGCTTGGACATGCCAAGTACTTGGGGTATGTTTCATTTGTGTGATATGGTTGGTCAATCCATGTGAGGAAGAACATGGTTGAGGGCCTGAGTGAGGTGAGCCATGTCATGTAATCCCCACGCACACAATGTAATCACACATGGAAAACCCATCGATTCGATAAAGGAAACAACCAATTTTATTAGGTGGGGTCGTATACCATGTGGAACTGAATGGATTCCATGTACTACTTTTTGAAGGAAAATCCACTTAGAATATTTCATTCTATTATACTCTAATTCAAGATTGAAAAAATACTATCCATAATGGTTTTACACATATAATATGATGGTAGACTCTAGGGTGGGTTTTGATATATGATGTGGCGTGATTTGAACAATATAATGTGTTCGCAGCACTTGATTATGGACATTGTTAAAGGTGTATCATTAGGGTGATGTTGGGGATAGAACCCTTCACTATCAACTCAGAACCTGGGTTCCCTATATTATTTAGTTTGGTAGATCTTTACTCCCCTATCATGTCAGGTTGGGAGTTCCTAACCAATGTTTGTGTTGCGATAGGAGTTATGATGAGCATGACACATATTTGTGAGATGATATTGGAGATCAGGTTGGTGTATAATATAGAGGATTATATTGGTACTCCCTTATAGTATCAGGGTCCATGTTTCTGTTACCACATTGATCAGTAGAGATGGAACTATCCCTCAGAGGGTGTATGTCCTTTACGAATGGAGTATTTCTCTTGAGTTTGGAACTCCCATGTCGGACTAGAGAGCGGGTTCCTCATATCATTTATTCAGTAAGAGGTAGACCTACCCTATCGTAATAGGGTGTGAGCCCTCCATACTTTATGGATAGATATAGTGGTACCCCCATGACATATGACGTTGTGGGTTCTATTTCTGTGGATTGAGTACTCTCATATCAAAAAGGTCATGGGTCCTCTATATGTGACATATAGATTGTATTGGAACTTCTTTTTATTGCTATGGTGTGAATGCTATATCATGGGAATTATAACCCCCCTATTATTCTATGGTGTGGATCCTCCATATATGATTTTCGGATAGTGTTGGTACTCCCCTATCCCTTGAGGGTGTCGGTCCTCTAGCATGCGGTCGATACTCCCCTTTCATGTGCGGGTGTAGGTCCCCTATAGTGATCAAACTATTAGAGTTGTAATCCCATTTTGTAATAGGGTACATGTCCCGTAGCCATAGATTGGTACTCCCCTGTCATACAAGGGTGAATGTCCTCTGTCTATGGACATGTAATCCATAGTTCTATTCATGTTGGGAACCTCTACTAGAGTAGAATCTCCCTCTACAATAAATTATAGTTTCAGTAATAAATCACCTAAAAAAATTTTATACAATGTCTACCTTAGAGTTATAATTCCCTCATCATGGTGTGGCGTGGGACTCTTTTTATGACTTTAATAGAGATTTTTCAAGTTGGTTAAGAGATAGTACTCTCTCGGTTGTGGGGATGTGGTGATTTATTGGTCCCTTCTATATATATTTTGAATGGATGCATGTTTTGTGTGGTTTGGAGAAGTGATGCCTCAATTTTATATAGTGATGAGGGGCATAAGTATCAAAAAAGTAACTTTTAACATTTTAAAGGGTAAAAGAAAAATGTGGTAGGACCTCAGGTGTGGTGCATTAGAGTTGGACATATGGACATATTCACGGTGGAGCGAGTTCTCTAAGACATACCATCATGGATGGTAGAGTTATTCTCGATGGATTGAATCTCTCAGATGAGTTCTACATGGGATGGATATGCTCCTGGATTAATTTCTCCAGGGTGTGTGTTAAATTTGAACCTCTAGTAGAATCTGGTATATGGCTATGATCTCTGAAACTCATGAGAAATGGTGTCTGAGATGACTATATATGGGTGATTCTAAGAGTACTAGAGGTCAATTAACTTATTGTGGTTGACACCCCATGATGTTGAGAATACTAGTCATTTATAGATTAATATGGTGAAGATGGAGTTTCTCTATGGGCTAGTTTTTTTCCATTTTTTATTATTTCATTACTTTTGTTATACATTGGTTGAGGGATATATGTAGTCATTCATTGATTCATATTAAATTGATTATGCACTTATTCATGAAGATTTTTGTGGGTGTGTGAATATATGTATCATAGGCAAAGGCCTCCTTACTTTGATATGCCTACTCCTAAAAAGACACCATCCCATAGACTACTAGTGGTGGTCTGGGTGTAGTCATGGACCGAGTGTTATTGGGATGGGTCACGATAATCAGATATTTGTTTCTATTAATCCTTTTCAATTTCTTATGGTGCCTTATCATTAGAACATCATTGTATTGTTTTCAGTAACCATTATTAATGTCATCTTGGTTTTTACCATGTCTAGGTAGTTGTTTTTATAAAATAGGATAATTTGATGAATTTCATATTTTTCATTATAAATTACATTATAATGTTCATTTTTTTGAAGTGATTTGTGGTTTTTAATGATTTCTTGGAACTTTATAAATATTTTCAATGATTTTTTTATATGATATGTAATTTGATAGATTTAGAAATGGGTTTTAAATCTATGCAGAATATCTTCTGAGATTTGTTTTTTTATGAAAATGTTTTCATCCTTTTCAAATTAAATAGGAAAATTGCCCATTGTGACATTGGGTGCATTGGGAAATAGACATAGGTATCTTGATTGTGTGTATGTATCCAATTGGAGGTAACCTTTTCTGATATTGACAGATAGGACTCGATATCGGATGGATTCAAATTTATACCTCTCTAGTATTTCTAGTGTCTAGTATGACATTACCCAAAGGATATATCCCAATATTTTATGTTATTTCTCATTTATGTCCATTTATATTATGATTTTTTTTATCATGGATTGATTCGCACATGTTTTTTATATGATGTTGTATCACTTCGCATGATTGGTTATTTCATGGATATGTATTTTCATGTTTACCTCTTGATATAGAAATATGATATCCTATTTTATCACTTATACTTGTCATATTTATGGTTGGATAAAATGGATGGCCTTTATAAATACTAAAGGGGAATTTTTTTATAACTATATTTAATCTATGAAAATCCATTGTAAAATTATTTTGTTTTAAAATCTAGAATGGTTTCATTCTAAATATAAGAACTTGTATCGAAACAGTGGTGGTATCCTAATGGAATTTTTATCACAACTTTCTTTTACCCATAAGAATTTTTAGATGTCGTATTGTAGGATTTGAATCAAGGGAATAGATTCATATAGCATGGTGGCTTCTCTTGTTGTTGCTGCATTCAATTTAGGTTGGTCTGGATGTGTATGTTGGTCATATGGGGACTTGACATAATTTGTGGTTTAGCCTATTTTTTCTTGGATTATATGTCTTCATTTTATCAGGTCAGTTTATGCTCTATAATCGGGTTGAATGTCTTCTTTTTATTATATTCAATAAACATTTCCTTGATCCAATTATTCATATTTTATATGGTAGGATGGCTTAGGGGGAATTTCTTTTTTACTGGGTTGGTTCGTTATAATTTGGTATCAAAAGTATCATCATCCAAATGTGTTTTAAAACTTCATGAGTTTTTTTTATCATGGGTAGATAGGATTTTGGATTGTTAGAATTTGGATAGAATGTGTGGAAAATGGGCTTATCCATCACAATTATGTGGCTAAAACAAAGTTACCATGTGTGGTTAGGGACATTTACTATGTGTGAGATGTAGGGATAGAGGTTATTTAAATTTATTACATAGGTTATTTATTTAAATTAACATGTTCTTTGTTATGTAAATTAATTCATGGTTTCATTAAATTATAATTGTTTATGATTTTTGATATCCATAAATATTGTTGGTCCTATTATTATTTAAATTTATTCTAAATGATTATATTTTTTTAAATGCCTCAGAGAAGATCCATTGAATATCAGATGAAGGAAGATCCCAGATAGGTTCTACAAGAAAAACCTCTGGTGGAACTTACTTTGGTAGAATCTATTATTCTTACTATTCATACTCTAGTTTATATAGGTTTTGGGATTCTAGGAAGTGTGTTGGGTCACAGATATGAAATTAATAAGAAGCATCCACCCATATTTATTGATGAAAAAGGATCCTAGGCATCCAAAGAGTGGCTTGAGTTGATAGAGGGGATATTAAACTTCATCAATACACTTGAAGACAATAATATGGTGTTCCCATTTATTTTCTCAAGGGAAATTAATGGATATGGATAAAATTTATTTTGTAAACTATGATTCATAAGGATCTTTCAGGAGCTTCCTTCATAAAAATATTTAACTATGAATTTTTTCCTAAGACGTTATGTGAGGAGAATACCCATGTGTTTTTCACCATAGAGTAGGGGAATTTTACCATTCAAGAGTATTTACCCACTTTTCTGAGTTAGTGCATCTGGAAACAAATCTTGTTACAAATGAGGACATGATGGCTCTGAGTTGTGTATAAGTATGAGGCATGATATCCCGTTTATTTTTATATTAATTTACCTTATTGAAATTTTTAGATGTAGTGGATAAGGAATAATTGTCCAAGGATTATATATAGGGGTATACATGTTTGGGTGGAACTTCAATCCGTTTAATGGTTAGCTACTATATATATTCTCTCCAGGAGTGTAATCAAATGAATGGACTTTTTTTTCTTTTGGACCATTTTCAAATACATTGAATTGTAAGAAACTAGTTTTCTAATACTATTTTGGAAGTAAAATTCATACCAATCCTTAATATGTGGATGCTCCCAAGAATTCAAATCATTGTGAAAGAATTGACCATATATAGTTTTTTGTGAAATGATATATCATAGAAGTAGGGAAGTAAAAAATAACACCAATGGTTAATAAGTTCATGAAAATGAATCCCAAATAGGTAGTTCTAAACCTCATGAAATGGGATATGTTAATTTTTCTAAGACCATAAAATTTTATTCAATAGAGTATACCCCATAGTAATTTGAAGTCGGGCCATCTAATTTTAGATGTAAATTGTTTATCTCTTTTTAAATGATGTTAGCTTTGTTCGATATAATTGATACTCATCCATTTATATCATGAATTTTTTTATTGAATTTTTTGGTTTATATTTAGAACTTATACCATTATTGGTAGATATTTACACACCTTCAGAAAATTGTTCTTAACAATGTTTTAGATGTTCCATGTTTTGTGTGATAATAGCTAAATGTCAAGTGGAGTGGTAGTTCTTAGTTCTTCATCATGACATATTTAACTTGATTATTGAAATGTATTATATTATAAGGATTAATTAAATTGAGAGATTTTAATCTTTGTTGATTTTAGTTCTTATGTACTGATGGAGTCAATCATGTTTTCCTGGGTGATAGGGATTCAAGATCAGGATGTGAAGGGGTTGTTATTCTTTATTACAGGAATATGTTACGACAATTGTCAATAATGTTACTAGACATTGTTGATCCTTTTTGGGGGTGTCTAATTCTTGTAGTGATGTGTGAATACCCCAAGGTATTTCTATTTTTATGGTTTACAACCCTAGAAAGTGGTCTAGAATACTCTATACCATCTCATTGGTATGATGCCCATTATTATGCCTTCTAACCATATGGAACCAGTTGAATTTTTGGAATAGAAGGTCCATCTTGAGAACCAAAAGGATAAAGGATTTATTCATCACAATATTTAACCATGTGGTCAACCTATCCTCATTTCCCAGAAGGTATATGGTACCCTCAGACCTTATATTAATTATCAAAAGTTTAATCAGGTGACAATTAATAACAAGTAACCGTTTCAAAGTATTGATGATATATTTGACCAGTTTATCATGGTTCTTTGGTTTTATAAGATTGACCTGTGTTTTGGGTAGAATTAGTTGAGATGTAGATAATATGATACACATAAAAGAAATGTTCTCAGTTGATAAGGGAATTTTTATTTTCTGTTTATTCTATTAATCCTCACAAATTTTCTAGTATTGTTTATGTATATGATAAACTGGATTTTTCATCGATTGATCGAATCTTTTTTTGATGTGTGTGTGGACTAAATTTTTTTGTACTCCATGTAAAATAAGGATCACATCATCCTTTTTAATATTAGTCATTGAACATTAAACTAACATCATCTATATATAAATTATTCCAAACATGAGTTTGGATCTGGGACATGAAGTTTCTAGGGAACATGATATCTAATTTGGGATTATCAATAGATATTGAAAAGTTACTACTAAATATATTCTGGGAGTATCCTATAAAAGTGTTTGCGATTAAAAGTATCTTGGGTTTGGCTGGTTACTATAGAGATTTTTTAAATACTTATCTAAGATTGAATCTTAAATGATAAATTTATCCTCTAAGGGTGTAATGTTTGAATAGAATGAAAAGTGCTAGAAGTGTTTTGATTATTTTAATGTGATGTTGAATTCGTCACATATTTTTATTCTTTCGGAGAATGGATCATGTTATGATGTTTCTTTCAATGATTTTATGGTGGTTTTGGGATGTTGATTGATGTAGGGAATATAAGTGATGGCTGATGGATCTTTCTAGTTATTACCTCATGAACATTACTTCCCTAACCTTGATATTGATTTTGTAGTGGTTATGTATACACTCCAATCAAGGGGTTCCATTTCTCTATTGTAATAATTTTATGTTATATTATGATAATAATATCCTATAATATATTTTTATTTAAATGAATCTAAATTTACGATAAATATTTCTGAGAGAGTATATTCAAATATTTAGTTTTCTTATTTCTTATACCCCTGGGAAATGGAAGGTGAGTTCCAATTCATTGAGTAGAATATTACCAGCACAATTTGTGAGTGAATTAGTTGAAGAGTGGTCTCTAATGAGTATCTTTTATAAGATTATCTTTGGAGTGGAAGAGTTTTTTAGAAAGTTAAGTCTATCTATGATAAAAAATAACTCATCTTTTTTGGAATTTCAGTGTGATAAGATGTATGATTCTGAGTGAAAGAAATTTAATGAAAACACTTATGGTGTGGAGACCTCAAGTTAGTGGTATTGGTCTCCTAGGGGACCATTGTGCTTCTGTAGCAGGTTTGTTGTTCTGTTTTCATGTAGGTAGTTTTTGTTTGATAGTGGGAACCATTCTTGTTTTTTCATGTATCTAGTTACTAACAAGATATATCATTATTTAAAATATTTGTATTGTTTATTGGGGATGAGAATGTGGATTTCATATTTTGTATCATGGAACCTTACTTTTTAGAGACATAATGAGTAACACTAGAGAACTATGCAGCTGTTACACCCCTTACCCATTCTATCATGGAAGTGGGATGATATTTCCAGGAATTTATTCATTGGTTTTCCATCTAAAAATATTGGTAAGGTTGATATTTTTTTATCATTGATTAACTAATGAAATCATCATATTTACTAACTATCGATGTGATGATGAAAGTGGAATAGCTTGGGGACATGTATGTAAAAAATATTGTGACACATAATGGGGTTCACTCTATTGTTATTTATGACAAGTACATGGGGATCACATATAAGATTTCGAAAGGTTTATAAGAGGTTATGTGTTCCAATATTATATTGACAATTAATTATCATCCACATAATAATGGAAAAACATATATTACTATGTAGGTTCTAATGAATATACTCTGGGATTGTGTTCTTGATTTCAATGGATCTAGAGAAAATAATTTTTCATTAGATGATTTTTCCTTAAAAAATACTTACCCGACATCAAAAAATATGGAAAAGTTAAATGATTTTCATGGGTAGAACTTTAGATATTTACTGTGATGGTATTTGTTAGAATATCAGTCCTTGGTTATGCACAATGTTGTTTTAGAGACAAAGAAGATGATGTAATTGATCTGGATGATATTGATCATGGACTTGAGTGGTTACAAATGTTATGAAGGTCATTTTTATCAATCATCGAATCTTGACATTGGTGATTAGGTATTTCTCATTGCTTCAATCCTCTTTGGAAATATTCAGTTGGGTTAGCAGGGTATATTGGTACTAGGTTTTCAGGACCCGTTTCGATCGTTGGATTAGTAGGGAGGGAGGCCTATAAATTCGAATTTTGAAATCTATTTATAGATATGAACAATGTGATATTTGTTTCCAAATTGAGGAGTTATGTACTAGATCGTTCACATGAGATCAAATGGGAGGATATTGATCTCCAGCATGATAAAACATTGGTTGAGTATCTAGTTTAGATTATTGGTCACCAGAATAGTGTATTGTATGGTATAATGAACCCCTAATCTAGGTATGATGGATGTGTAGATTGGATTTCCATGATATGTGGGAGTGGGAGTAGTATTTTAGGAAACAATGGCCTTCTATTTTTACAGATACCAAAACTGGAGATTTTTTTTTGGGGTAGAAAGCATTTATTGTGGGGATATTGTAATTCCATGTTACCTTTATGTCAGGTATACATTTTCGTTTTTGTTTTAGTTTATTTTTTTGTTATTAATGATAAAAAATAAATATGCTGGATACATATAATGGTGATGTTGTTTATTTTTTTTGAATTTTTAGGCTTTCAACCTATAGTTTTTTCTGTTCTCTTAGAGATTACTTATCGTGTAATGGGATTACATCCCATGTAATGTACCCCAGGAAGAATCTATAAAATTAATAAATAATTTGATATATTTACATATTGTGTAAAGGGTACTTATTGTGTAATGAAAAATATAGTTGGTTTAATAAAAGTAAGAAGAGTATATTTATATGAGCTTTTTGGATTACACAATGTGAAATAGGATTACACACCATATAATATTAAATACAAGTATTTTAGGGTACTTTAGATGTTGATTATTATTTCATTCCTTATAGACTTCCTTACACTTGACTAGAGGCACTAATTAAAATATTTTTGTTTATTCCCAACCATATAGGCCTCTTCACTCAATGTTTGATCACCTTTGTGGTTGGATTTCTTCACACATGGTACATAATATTTTGGGGTTTTCTTTGGATTCTTTTTGGATGTGGTTTTGGATAAGCCTATGATCATATTTTTGATCAGATAGTGCTTCCCATCGATCATTTTATCTTTCTTAGATGCCTTATCATCAAAAGTTCATTCTCTTGGTTTATGATCACCATTATCAGAGGAGGCTAGGTTTCTTCCATTTTGAAGTAGTTTTTTTAATATAATGGGATTATTTTTTGAATTACTAATTGTTTTGGATACATTACTTTTGGTTTTTTATATATTATAAGGTAAATGGTGTTTTAAATGATTTCATGGAAATGTATTTTTTTAAAAAAGTGGTATTTCTTTGAATAATAATTTCCCTCAATTATAAATGGGGTTTAAAACATTAATATAGATTATCAAGGATGTGAAATTTATTTATGAAAATAGAAAAAAGTTTTTGTAATGAATTAGTAAAATTTAACATTGGGAACATTGGGTATGTTGGGAAAGATACAAATGTATCCATACTGTGTGTGTGTGTGTAAAACTACTAGGAGGTAACATTTTATGATATTTATTGGTCAAACTCAATATTAGTTGGATCCAATGTTATTCCAATTTAGTCTTTTTATTTCTAGGCTAGAGTGTACCAAATGATAGATTAATATATGTGAGGTTATTTTCATTTACACTTATGTATCACATGCCTGTTTTTATCATAGATTATTACTCAATGGTTTTTATATGAGGTTTTATCACATATATTAATATGATTGTTAGTTTCATGGATAATTTTTGACCTATTTAACTCTTGATAAATGTATATGATTTCCTATTTTATTACTTCTTATTCTCATATTTATAGTTTGGGAATATGAAAGTATTTAATGAAAACCAAAGGGAATTTTATTTAAAAATAGATATATTTGTTGAAAATTGTTTGAAAAACTATATTCTTTAAAGAAATAATTGATTCATTATTGATATTATACATTTAATTTAATCTATTTTTGTATTCTACTAGGATTCGGTACCATCTTACTTTTCCCTTGGGGTATTCTTAGACTTTGTATTAAAGGATTCCGGTAAATTGAAGATCATCTTATAGCATGTTGTATTCTTTTATTGTCTCTAATATAGTTTTGTGTTGGTAACATAGGGACTTAACATATATTAGGGTTTATCTTGTCGTGGATTGGATTGTATGACTTTACGATAACTCATTTTTTCCACTCTATGCACTTGTTAAAGGGTTTATTTTTATTAAATTCCAGACTTGTTTTGGTTACCATTTTTAAACTATTTTATTTGATGGGAATGTTCTAGTGTATTTTATTAGATGACTCAGGTTGGTTCATTACATATATTATCACATGTCATTAATTTATAGTTTATATTTTTATTAAGATGATAAGTTGTGTTCGCTCTGTCAATCTTTCTAATATTGATTCGATGTGTTTAACCTGGATAAATGACTTATGAAAAAAATACATCTTATCCATAATTTTTTATATTTATTTATTTATAATTTCATTAGTGTAATAAATAGTTCATTGGGTTCAAAAATATTAAGTAAAATTACGAAAATTGTCTCTGTATTCTCAATTTAAGAGGCAATTTTTTATTAAGAACAATTATTATTAATGATTTTAATATAATAAAAATTATATTTACCAAACATTAATCATGTTATAAGTATAATATTTATTCTTTAAATATATTTCTATAACCATGCATGTCAGGTGGTGATAGAAAATTAATTATGCCATTCGTGGAGGCGGTAGTCCGCATATACACATGATTGATGTATCCATTTTGTAATGAATGAAAGGGAAAGAAGTTAGATAATATTTTAACTGAATGTAAGAATAATTAAATTATAAAATCATAATTATTAATAAAATAAATCTTTTATAAACATACAATTAATGTGGTATTGATAAATAACATACACCATTTTTGAATGTTAATGTTTTCAGGTACACTTGAGCGGTCTTTTCATTTTATAATGGATGAAAAAGAGGAAGATGATGGTTGGAACCTAAAAATCGTTACATTTAATAAAAATAATGATAAAAATTTTATTATTTTAATTTGGTTATCTAATATTTGAAGGTTTTTTTTTATGAATGAAAATTGGATGAACTCAGTAAATTTGATTACATCTTCCATGAGTATCCTCCTATGAATCTTTCCCTAAGAAAAAAATAGATCGGTCTTTTGGTATGATAAATAATTCATGGTTAGGGATTAGGGTGTTTCAATGTGATTAGGTCAGATATTATTCAATATAATGTTCTTAATGTGGGGTTATAAGTGAGGAGTCGAGGGGACCTTTTTGTAATTTAGAGGGGTATCACTTTTGAAAATATTCTTAACATTAAAATAATATAAATTTATTTCTCAAGGTAAAGTCTAAAAAAGGAATAAAATTAATATATATGATATTTTAGTTAAAATTTAAAAAAATAACAGAAAAATATGTTTGGTTTTTTGGTATTTCAAATATTATCTCTTAATTTTACTCCGTCATTATGACGTTTAAACATTACTGTGGTAAAGGACTTATAACAATGTAACTCATTTTTATTTTAAAAAATAAAATTATATGTATTATAAAAATGTAATTTATTATTATAAATATAAAAAATATTTTATCAAACACTATTTTATAGGAAACAATTTCCATATTTAATATAGGTACCTAAAATGAAAAGAAAAAGAGTTTTTGAGATAATTTTCACTTTATAATAAAATAATTTTCACTAATATCATTTATAGAATAAATATCCAAGAAATTTACTATTTAATGAATAAAAATGTGGATTTATTTGAATTTAAATCAATTAAAAAACCATTATAACTCTATAAAAACATAATTAAGGAAATGGATTAGAAGTAGTTCTTTTATTACAAAAACATCATTCAGGTTTTAAAATATCAAACATTGTTTTCTAAATTCAATAAATGTTTTATCATACTTTTTGAACACCTAAATTATCTCAAAAATTTTGTTTTCTTATTATTTATGTCGTTTTTATATAATAATGGTGTCATAAAAGTGATATCATTTATAAAAAATGATAGTTTTCACTATTCACCAAAAAATGAACAATTTCATAAAAAACTAAAAAACGTTCCGCTAAGATAATTTTATTAATATTTTTTTTAAAATAAAATTCACTTCATAAAATTGAAATTCATAATTTCATTTATTTTTATTTTAAATATAAGTATAAAATATAAAGGAAATTCCTTTTATATAAAAAGAACCTTCAAGATTTAAGTGTTATTAATCTTATTTCTTATTATTCAAAATTAACTAAATTAAAATAATACTTATAACCATAAAATTATTTTAAATATGGAAAATGGAATTTATTAGGATAAATATAAATATATTTACGAAATTTTCTTTGAAAAAAAATTAAATTTTTAATATTACATCATATTAAATATTTTTACGCTAAATGTAAGAAGCTTTAGTTGATTAATATATTTATCATTAATAATGGTTTTAATATTATTTTTATTATAATAATATTGTTCTTCTAATATGTTACATAAAATAGGTAACATATTTTTCATATAATGAATAATTTCATAATGGTATCTCAATGTGTCACAGGTGTGATGGAATAGGGATTTGTAATGTTTTTAGGTTATAATGGATCAAGGTTGTAACATGAATTGATGAGATGATGATATATCACAGCCAAACCCAATTAATTAATTTTTTATTTTTTTTATGTAATTATTTAATTCCATCCTCGATTTCCTAGCCAACCCTTTTTAAAATATTGAAATTTTTATGTCTCTATATAGTCGCATAGGTTGTGCATGGTTAGGGGAAACTATGCATCAATAATTAAAAGGATTCTATAAATGGGAAGTGATAAAATTCAAGTTTCAAATAGATTTTCCTGAACGCGTTACCTACCCATGTGTTGTTCCCAAAAACATCTAGTAGGGATTTCACTGTTGTTGCAATGTTTTAGAAAACCATGTTTCCAAACTATGAATGATGCCTATTATTTAAAATATTTTTATTTTCATTTTCATTTTTCTTCCCCATATTTTCACTTACTCCATTTTAAATCACAGTCCACTTCACCATGTTCCTTTCAAACACTCTAATGATTTTTATCCATGCATCCATTTATCCTACTCTCTTATATGTAATGATCTGATTGGGCATCTTCATTATTTGTATTTTTTATTATTCACTGTTAGGCTCCATATCCCATATTAATTCCATTTCTTCCCATTTATCACTTCTTATTTTATTCTCACATTCCATGGATTAACCTTATCACTAATTGGGGGTTATTTCTAGATATTTATTAATTTATACTATTTTCATACCCAATCAAGGAATTTTTTAGCCATGAACAATGATGGTGATGAGTTCTATAACATTTTCAAGAAGGGTTTCTTATGTTCTTATTATTTTAAAATATTTTAACAATGTTTTTTTAATTTTTTTTATTTCCATTAGTTTTCTATAGAATTACATATATCATTTATATGGAATTGTGTTATTGTTTTTAAATTTCAAGAGTTTAAAGTAGTTTTCCCCTTATTTTAGGGAATTAAATATATGAACCTTAATTGCTAGTGTTTTTAATAACATACATTAAAATAAATTGACAATGATAAATATGTATAATGATTTTCTAAAAGAAAATATTATTTCTCATAATTTCCATTATCATTTTTAGTATTTTACCCCAATTTTTTTGTTTCTAAAAAATTTATGTTAGATAAATTTCACTTGGTTAGTTTTGACAAAAGAATGAATAACCCGGTAAATATTCTATGTTTTTTTCATAAAATGTTATTTAATATTAATAGTGAAATTTAAATTATCATTTTTATTATACTAAGAATTTAATGTAATTCATGGAAGTATAAGAATCAGTGAATTATTTATAGGTTAGTTTTAGATAATTTTTTTAGGATTATAGATATCTTTTGTCACAGTGGATGGTAGTACACATATACATGGGTAAGTATATATTTATGTGTGTATGTAAAAATTAATATGTGATTACATGAATTTTTTAATGGATGAAATATATATATATATATATATATATATATGAGTTCATATGAGTTTAATGGTGATAGTGGAACTTTTCATATTTAAATGGAATACTCAAATTTAGATTTAAATATTTTATTAAGTGGATAATAAATTTAAAATAAAATGATAAGGCATGGTTGACACCATTAAAAAATGATTTGATGTTTGATTTATTTTTGGAATAAAATTCATAAAATAATTATGCTCCCTAGGAAATTATTTTGAATTATAAAAATGATATGGCTCAGTTAGTGATTTTAAAATGATTATTTTTGAAGTTCATACCTTTATTGAAGTCTTCTATTATATGTGTTTTCGTTTCATAAATGGTTTTTTGATGTGGTATTGACATGAATGATGGGTGGTGAAAACACATACGACCCAACATCTCAGTAGTGGAACTTAAGAGGATATATGAATGAAAGTTTAAAGTGGATGCAACAAAGGAGCAAGAAGTGTGGTTGGATAAGAAAAATAAAATTCTGGCTAAAGGCTTCAATCAGATAAAATCATCTTAGAAGAATTTATTCAGACAATGGAAAGGATGATCTCGAATTTTGACGATATTTTTAGAGAAGACCCAGCTAATCAGGTTAGTTCACTACACTGGGAGCTATTCAGGTCTAGTAATTTTAGCATCGTGTTTAATCAGTTCATGAGCTCTTTCAGCAGTAGTGGGTGCCTTTTGTGAATTTTGGTTTCCCATTTTCCCTATAAATGGTTTTTAATAACAAAAAATTAATTTGGATGGATAAGTCATGATTGAAATTTTATATTTTTATTTCTTCCCCACCTCCCTTTTCTATTATTATCAGATCCCAGGTGTCTTCGTGGGAGTTAGATATGTTTTCAATTTAGTCCTTATTTGATAGAGAGTTTACCCTTGGTACGGAATTACTATGGTGGGTTGTTCCACTAGTGAGGATAATTTAGAGAAAATATGTTGGTTATTAACATTTGATCACTTCAATAGGTCAAAATATGGTTCTAAAAATAGTTCATATAGGGTATACTTGAAAGATATTTAGGATTTTTCCAAGTTTATATTATCCATATTTTATTATACTTAAAACAGTCTTTTTCCATTTATCATGCCTTAATTTTTATACCATATACTTATTTCATATATTATTGATGATTTAAATGGAATTTATCAAAGTGGTTATAAATAATTTTGTAAATATATTTTTAAATTAGTTGTTTTAATAAAAAAAATGGGTTTTGACCTCGAAATAGTTTCTTAGATATTATTTTAATATAAGAATATAAAAGTGAGAGTTTTTAAAACATTAATGGCATGTGATTTCAATTGATTAAATGAAAACCAAATTTGATTATTGTATTTCAAACTAAAAAAATAAGGATCTTATATCTAATGTGTTTTATATAGGGTGTGGTTTCATAGAATTACTACTAATCATATTTATCATACCAACTTTTATCATTTTTAGTTTACGTTTTCATCATATTTATTTAGGTCCATCGAGAGTTTGGGTTCTTTTTTTGTAGGGTCACTAATTGAGTAACATATACGTATGTTATTTTGGTTGATTCATTTTATTTTAGTTTATTTTTTCTCAATTTTAATATAAAAATTTTATTAATATTTATGGATAGTCGGTAACTATATCTACTGGTCTTTGATGAAAAGGCATCTCCTGGAGGATTTTGGGGAATTTTTCACTTATAGGGGATGGAGAGCTGGAGGGGGGGGGTGGATTTCTGATTTCCTATTTTTCGGGTTATTTTATATTATGGTTTCTAATATTTTTAGTTATTTTATGTCTTTCATGATGTACTCATGACATGTGAATAGTTCAGGCAATTATTTTATTTAATTTATCAACCTTATTTATTTATTTATTTGGAAAAATCATTCCCCATGTAAATTATGATTTCCACAGTGTTTTTCCCTACTCCAAGTTGATTTGGAAATGCCTTAGAGACATCATGGACCATTTTGGGCATTTGATGAAGGGACATATTATGTTAGTTCATGAAGAAATTGTATCTGATTCTAGGTTCTTAATATGGATTAGGTTTTAGAATACAGTTCTTATTTTGTGTTTAATGGAATATGTATAGATAAATATATGGAAATATAATGTATGTGGGGTAGGATTATAGCTAGATATGTTTCATTGAAAATAATGATTTTCCTTGGGATGTCATGGTTGGGTCAGATGCCTTGTGATTTATTTTATTTTTTGGTGATTTGGGATGATACAGAGGAGTGAACATGTGGTTCTTGTTGAGCTTGCGGTGCCTTGAAATCCATGTGGATCCCATGTAAATGGTTCATGATGAATCCCAATTCCATTTCTTTTTATAAATGGTCCAATAAGCCATATTGACATGATTCAAACTAAAATGATCCACTTATTGAAATCATGTGTTGGAATTGTTTTGTTTAATTTTTTTAATATGTAATATTGTTTTTTAAAGGGTCTGAGTATTAATTAATTATAAATATTTGTTAAAAAATTGTTATATTTTTGTTTAAATATTAGTAATTTAATTTCAATAAGTTAATCAACAGGAAAATTCATATTTTTGATTTATAATTATTGTATTTATTAAAAATAAAATTATTTAATTTTAAATGGCTGGAATGTGATTTAAAAATAATAATGCGGTGTCTTATTAACACTTTTAAATATAACTTCACGAATTTATATTTCTATTTTGAAATTTAAATAAGGTTTTAAGAATAAATTATATGTTTTAAAATTGATAATTTTTTTTATAACAGATGTTGGAATGATGTTTAATAATTATATTTTTACTGATATTCTAATGTGGGATCTGAAAATTTTTAAACTGATTTCAAATTAGTATTTTTTAGATAATAAGGGATAACTCTTATGGATTAAAATTAGATGGTGTTTGAAATTTTGAAAATTATTATTTGTTCTAAACACTGATAATGTAATTTTATTAAAAATTTTCAAATTTAGAAATGGGGGTTTTTCAAGTGCTTTAATTTATCGATTTGTGATTTGGGACTACGTTATTTTTTTTCTTATTTGTTATCCTAGGAAGATCTAGATAAATTTAGTGAGTGTTTTCCCTCCGGGATTCATTCCATCAGTTGTCTCTACGTAATACCATTCTATATTGGTGAATGTTTTCTCATTTAGAGACTTTTCTCAGTCAAACTTGTGTGTGATTTAGTTTTTTGAGTGGTTCTCGATTTTCATGGTTTTTGGTTGACCATAGATTAGTAAAACCTTTTAGGTTCTCCCATTAATTATCTCAATGAAATGATGATTTCCTTAGAGTTATAGGTATCCTAATGATTTATTGTGTATCAGGGGTTTGATAGGATGCTAACATGGCCATGTAATCTTGTTTGAGATGACTGTAAATTGGATATCTCTTATGCTTTCATGAATGAATATTCTGAATACTACCCCCATGGTAGGTTGTAGCCTAACTTGTTATTTTACTATTTAAATGTATTCAATAAATATTTAATGTTTCATATATTATTCCCCATATTACTTCTTCTTACACTTTTTGTTTGTGTCAGCATTAATTATTCTTGTTTGGGAATTCCTTTTCTATAATTTTGTGAATAGATTATCCTCTCTCATCTGGTTTACCTCATTTTAAATTGTTCTAGTAGATATTCATTATAATATTTCAGAGAATTATATGGTTCTATTGATGGAAAATTTTTATCGTGTTCTTGATTTAGTAAACAATTTGAGTCATTTTGATTCATATATTCTCTTGGATGATGTTTTTATATTTGGGCGGACTATAGTTCCTTGGTGTTTTCTGTTAATGGAACACTTATAGTTGGGATTCCTTGTATAGATATCGATCATCATTTTTACCCTATGACTTTTACATCTTGTGTTTGGGTTTTTTGTGTAATATGAAATTTTCGAGTATTTGTTTCTTTTGGTAGTTTTCTTGGTCGAAGTCAATATTGAGCCCTGGGTCTAAATTATTATTATTTTTTTAGATAAATTATAATATGGTGGGGAGGAAACCATATTTATTTCGACCTCATTTCCATTATTAATTCCGTTAAATTCCCCTCAATGGTATTTGCTTCGGTGAGGGTGTGTTTGAGTATTGAGGTAAAAGTTTCTTTGGGAGATGAGATGATTTTGCGAGGTTATCGAATTTCATTTTAGTTAGTTTTGTAAGTCATTTCATAGATAGTTCTTGATGTTCTATGGTTTCAGAGAATCCACTTTTGATTAACAAGGTCTTATATTGTCTGTTCATCCTACCTTCTGAATTATTTCATACCTTATGATGGAAAAAATAATTATTGGGGAGATAAATTCCACAAACTAATTCAGATAATATCTTAATTATTTTATTTAATTAATTATATAATGTTATCCATAGTTTTTTTGCAGAAAAAATTTTAAAAGGTATATTTTTGATGTTTTTGTGCAGACACATGGTTGGGAGAAACTCTATGGTGATTGTGAAAAGAATAGTGTAAATAGATATTTATGAATACGTGGTTGGTATATAATTTTTATAAAAGGGAACCCTACCCATTTAGTGTTCCCCAAGTCTTATATTATTAGGTGCACAATTGGGACATTTTTGGGAAAAAAATTTATCCTAACTATACAAGATTTCCTATCATTAAAAAATAATTTTTTACATTTTTTTATTTTATTCAATTACATGTTTCTACCCCCTAATATTATTTATATAATTCTAAATATAATCCCCCTTAAACATGTTCATAATGAATAGGCATTGATTCCAATATACACCAATTATTCTCCTCCTATCCATCCCATCATGACCTATCATGGTTTCATTATGATTTCGAGTATAATTATTCATGGTAATGCCATATCTCTATATTCCTATCATTTTATCACATTTATCTATTATTATTTTCATCTCACATTCTATGGATAATCCCTAATCTTATTTAGGGGTTATTTTGTGTTTTCCTTGATGTCTAGAGTTTTTAAGCCTCAATTAGGGCTTGTTCTATCCATGACTATAGAAAGAGATGATTTCCCAAATATTATAATAAATGGATTATTCTATTATTCTTCTTTAGCACAATTTTTATTATATATCTTTTTAATTTGTGTGTTTCCTTTTTATAGATAATTTCTGACCTAGTTAATGTATAATTGTGTCATTATTATAAATATCTATGAGTTCCAAGTAGGTTTCCCTTTTTTGGTATTTAAATGTATGAACCTTATTTACTTGTGTTTCTCATATATTATTTTAATATAATTAAAAAACATAAAATATATATAATAATTTATTAAATTAAATTAATTTTTTATGATTTTAATTTCAATTGAGATTATTTTTCTCTAACTACTAGTTTTAAAAAACAATTTTAGATAATTTACTCTTGGTAAAGTGTGGAGAAAGTCCAAATGGACCTTGTAAATGTATTATGTTGTTTTCTTAAATTTTCCTTGGATCTTTCAATGGATATTTACTTTAAATTTTTTATTATTCTTTGAATTTCAAGTGTTCCTTGAAAGCATATGTATCAACAAATTATTTCACTGTTATTTATAAATTAAAATTATGACACTTTCTAATATCTTGTAATTTGTTTGATAGCTATACCCATATAAATAGGTTGCTATATATACACATGTGTATATATAAATTAAAATGTGAGTAAATGGAATTTTGAAATGGATGACATATGTATATATATAAATTTATAAGTGTATATGAAGTTAACGTTTAAAGTGGAACATTAGAAATTTAAATAGTAAAATTAATGGTATTTATGTTTATTTTATTTTCAAAATGAAATTCTAAAGCTCTATTATAACAATGAAAATATATTTTTATGTTTTATGGGGTATTAGAATTGAAAATGATGACATATGTATATATTTCTATAAAAAATTTATTTATATTTGTATGACATATTTATATACAATAATGAAATTTAATACATATGTATATATATTTGTATGTTTTCCTTGGTATCCTAGATCCTGACAATGAAAATATTTTTTCCTTGGTTATCTGAAATGCATGCTGAGCTTATTTCATACACATATATTTATCATTTTTTGTTTCATGTTTATACTTATCTATTCACAACCATGGTTTTTCATGGTTGTAATCAATAGAGGTTGACTTGTATATTGAAGATCATATATGTTGTGTTTCTTTTATTTTGTTTTAGTTTCTTTTATCATATTGGTCAAAAAGGTATTTTACTAAATTCTACATAAATAGGGTTACTATAAATACTTGTGGGGAAATAAAATGCATATAGTGGAATATTTTTGAGTATTTTTCCTTCTATTGGATAGAGACTAGGGGTGAGTTATAATTTTATTTCTTATTTTCCAACTTCTATTATAATACATATGGTTTTTGTTTCGTGTATTTTCTATTCTGTTGGAATGAATGTATTATATAAGAATGGGTAATGTTGAAATTTTGTTCAATTTATAATTCTATTATTTAAATATATCTTTAGGGATAAATAATTCCCATTGGTTCCTTTTTTTATTCCCATTATGCTTTTTTTCAACCATGTGTCAATCAGGAATAGGCCTCAGGGATGTAATGGGATGGCTCAGACATTCTAGAGAGAAACGACTCAGGTTTCTTCATTTATATGGGATAGTTTGAAAACATTGTTTAATATAAAATTTTCAATGGAATTTCTTCCAATTTCCAATATGTTATTTAATATTCAATTGATATAAAATAAATTTTTTATAAAAAATGAAATAATAAATAAAATGGAACTGACCCACTATGTACCTATAAATAATTGAATGTTTTTAATTTCGAGGTTATTCACATTAAAATATGATAAAACAATCACATCATTTTGAATTTCTTTTTTATAATAGAAAAAATTTATTTTTAATTTAATTTAATAAAAAATTGGAAATAATTTTTCTTTAAAAACGATAATAAATTTATTCCACCCAAGTGACATGTATCATAGAAGAGTGAGAATATCCATATATCTTATTCCCATTAATCAATTTTATGATAGTAGTGCATAGGGAATCATTATTAAGATATGTGTCCATGAAAACCCTCACACTATAATAGGATATTTTATAATTAATAAAATAAAACCATAATTTTAGAATAAATATATTAAAAATAATTCAAATCATTGTATTTTTTGGATGTTATAATATTTATTTTACATAAATACATATTTATTTTAAATTTGGTGAATGAAGGTAGATTATATAGTGGAACAAAACCATTCTATTTAGAAAAATGATTGATAAAATTTAATGTGTAATAAATAATATATTTCAAAAAAAATAAATCTCAAACACATGAAGTTTACTTTAACTTTTAAAACCCTCTAAAAATGAGAGTCCAAATAAAAATTAAATTCTATATAAGAGTAATCTGTTAAAAAATGAGAATTATTAGAATATCATCAATAATTATATAGTTATTAAAAAAATTCAATACTAAATTTTTTATTATACTTATTTTCATTTGTAGATAGACTATAAATTAATTTACAAAGGATATTCACCCACCAGACCATATGATTTTCCTTATAATTTTTGTATACGATGTAAAATATATAATTTTGGGAAAAGAAAACCACAATGATTTGGTTTTTAATTATTTTACATTGATGATTAATTTATTTCAATATTTGATATATTGGAACAAAAATAATTTGGTTCCAGCATATCATGACTTTTTAGAACATTATTTATAAATTGTTGTATTTTTAATTTATTGGGTAAATTTTTTATTTTCTATCATATCATAAGACGATTAATATTTATTTATTTAGAGGTGAGAATATGTTCAATTTTTTTTATCATTTTTATACATATTTTGTTTGGAAGTTTATAACATATAGTCATCCTCTTTGGAGGATTATTTATCATCAATATGCCTCCGGGTTTATACCTCTCATTTTAGGTTGCTTTTTTCTATGTAAAAATTATTTCCATTACTATAAATTATTTTCTTCCAAATACATATATATATAATTTCATATTTAAAAACATTTAGGTTTATTTGAATATAAAATATATAATTCTCTATAATTTTTTATTCTCTCAATTTATTTTAAGTATTATATTATGTTAGTGTTTTTATATATATAATAAATCATAAAAAATAAATATAGTATGTTATTTTTATTATGTCATATAAATTATTTTATGTGAATATTACATATGAATGATCTATAAAATGTTTATTGTATTTGGTTGTAAGTATTTTTCGATCGTAATGTGGAGGAAAAAATTAATGTTTATTGTGAGTTCAAACATGTTATGGTACGATTCTTCATTCATTAGTTGGTTGAATACAATATTCTAAACATTATTTCATACATCACTAATTTTATAACATTTTTAGTAGAACAATAATCTTGTTGGAAGCAATGTAAATTGGTTATTTTTTAAAACAACGAATCGATATCCAATCATGATAGAAATATAGTTAATATAATATGGTGGTACTTTATGGATAATTCATGATCATGGATAAATGATGATGATTTATTGGAAGAGTCTAACTGTTTATATGATGGTTGGAGAATGGTTCCATTATATCTGTTGGATTAATTTTTGGGTTTGATCGTGATAAGGAATTATGATTTTGAAGTACAAGGGGAAATCTTAAAAGAAGTTAAGACTCTCTATATATTTTCAAAAATATGTTGAAAAAAGGATGAATATTTGTAATAGGTAATTTTTATTTACAAAACCTCATTTTATCTCAATAGATCATATATAAATATAAATAAATTGTATAGATGGGAATCTTAAATTCTATAATATCTTATAATAAACAATGTATATTAGAATTGGGTACCACGTATAAGTTAACATGTGATGTTAAAATTATTCCTAAATTACCATTCTGAGTAAAAATTAGCCATTGCATGTACAAGATTCCAAAAATATCATATGAAACAAAAAATATATATTAAATTTTTTATGAAATTAAACTGAAGAGTTATTTTAGTATAATTTAATTAATCAACATGTTTGGGTCTTAGAAAAGGAATGGGTGCGTTGAGTATAAAAAAATTATCAATTCCAAATAATAATGAATATATTTTCAAAATCATAGTTAAGGCATATTAGAAAAAAATCCACCATCTTTTTTTTAGATTTTACTCGATGAACATTAAATCAATATGTCTATATTTTCTATGCGAGTTTATTATCATTTTAAATATTTAACTGTTCAATATCTAAAATTACTACAAATTTTAAAGGATTTTTCAAGGAATATTTTGAATACATAATGGTATTATTAATTTAAAATTAATTTAATATACCTAGTGTCCATATATTAATCAATTTAGTAAATATATTGTTGAAGGAGTTTTTTGACAACACATTGTTTCATTATTTTATAAAATAAACATGACCACTATCAAAAGAGAAGATAAAAAATATTTTAACCTAGGGTATAATAATTTATAGAATTTAAATTTAAAAAATAATAGAACTATATCATCAATTGATGATCTGGAAAGAGATATAACCTGAATTTTTTGGTGGGGCTGAAGATATTTATGGAGAAAATTGATAGTTTCTTTAAAATTTAATAAGTTATTGTAAAAAAAGTCACATATAGGGAGAATAAATATTTATAATATAATCTAAACTATTATATCCAATCATACCAATAAGAAAATGAAATTATGTGTACTAAGATAAAATTTGAAGCAACCAATTACAAATGATTAATTAGGAGCTCATAATTTCGGCAATAATAAATAGTTTAAAACACTATTTTCATGATTTAAAGATTTATTAATAATTTACAGTGAATATAATTTGGTAGAGATTAGAATTATTTAAGTATATATATGCTATAAGTATTAAAATATAGTTTGACTTTCAGAAAGGTAAACTTTCCTGAAAAAAAAACATGATGTTCTTGGGTGATTTTTTGATTAAAAAATTTATTTTCCCTTGTGTCATGGTTTAGCATAAGTATTTTAGGTTAATTAAAAAAATTGTAATAGTGTGATTTATAAATTATTTTCAAAATAGTTTTGATAGATAAAATCAAATATAGAACAATAATGATAAAATTTATATAAAATGGGTTAGATAATTGTATCTAGATATTAAATAAACAATATATGCAATACTACTAATTAATATTTAATTATTCAGTTATGTTTTTGAGTGAGAATTTAGAGAAACTCATACATCACATATATAAATATTACATAATTTTTAATATAAACATACATAATTTTCATCTACCAAAATTGATTTGTTTAGTGGCTTGGAAAATTTTAATATTATAACATTAAATACATAAAACTATTATCATTATTTGAATCCATTATTATAGTACTATAATAGTCTTTTATAATCTTTATAATACATGTGACCACCTTGTGACATACAATAAATATATTTATGAGCTAAATTTTAAGTAACGAGAGGAATAATAAGAATATATAAGATACATAAATCAGAAAAACTGTATGAGTGAACCTAATAATTATCATTACCCCCTCCCCCCATAGATAACCATACTAGATTAGTAATAGATATGAGTGACCCCTATAGCCCAAATCCAAGAGGGCCCCAGTTGGTAACTATCACTGAGGGTATAAAATGCACAATTTAATGCACTGCTGTCAATTTATGAATTTGAGGAAAATAGAGAAGAAGGAAACCACTAATAAACACTAATCATAAAAATATATAAGGATCCCAAATAGTTAAATAAAATAATTCATGCCATGCCACAAAAAATCCTCAAAAAACTAAACAAATCCTAATTAGAAGCTCAAATAGTTGCTCTGACCCAAAGCTATGATGGTCTATATTGGTCAATGAACCCATCATGATTACCTGAGAAAAAATTATATATACAAAGAGTGATAATAACATGTATACCTAATAGGATCCTACTTAGTAACCCTAGAAGAAAAGTGAAAAAAACATAATAATCCTCCAAGGAGTAATGTGTTCAACGATCACGCATCTATTAGGGAAAATAAACATTTATATACAGAAAATGGTTTATCATCCAAGTTTCACATCCAATTATAATAAAATAATATCAGAAGAATGTAATCATAGAAAACCCACAACCACGTCATCTTATCAATATCACATCACATCCACATCCATCACCTCATAACCAGATAGTATGTTATCAATAACGTTATGGATATATACCTCTTGTCGTCCTCTTACTATGAATAGCGACATCACATATTCATCATCCCCACATCACTGAATCATTAAGAACATTACATGTCACTACCACACCTTACATTATTTTTCAAACCATGGGTCTTCATATCAAATATATTTAAGGGAAGGCATTAACGATATAGAAGTCAAACATATTTCCTTACCAACATGGATTTTCTGGAAAACACATTGAATAAAACATTTGGTATTAGTATAAGATACTAGAATTGTGTATATTATATTAATATATCACAATGAAACAAATTATTAGATAATAAGAAATATGTACCAATATCTGGGTGTATAATAACATCCTTAAAAAATTCATTTATTGTATTATTTTATCATGAAAACCCATCCAAAAACTTTTCTACATATGAAACCCAAACCATGTAGTAACCGAAAATAAATATATAACAACCAACCATAATTACACATATATTCATTAATTTATAAACACTTATTTTTTTTCATTCACTAACATATATTAGGCCTATTAATCCATTTATTCCAAATATTTAATAACAAAAACCTATAACCATCACCCATATTTATTCCCATTATATAACCATTCATTTATTATAATAAAATTTAAATTAAAAATATATATATACTAAATTATATCTCATTCCAATTAACCAAATTTAATAAACCAACCACCATAAATTTATTTCAACCATATCTTGTTTTTTTTATTTATTGAGATTATACTATCCTATACCACCACATATTACTATCCAAATCCCCATACCCTAATAATAAACTCCAAACCAGTTCATATCACTTAACATTTACTATACATTAAATACCTCAAAAATCATTCGAACCACTACACGACAACTAGACCTTCCTCCACACATTGTCCACAAAACTACCATCTCCACATCCAACATCAATTGTCACAAAAAAACCAACCATAACCACACTACCACCATCATACATCATATTTTAAACCAAAATACAATACATTGAAGAAAATAAACATCATTAAAGTTCTAATTATTCAAATATCCTATTAAATTATCTAATTCCATTATTATTAAACCATGTAATGTTATTCAAGTGTTTAAACAAAATAATAACAAAGGAATTAATAGAAATAAATTCACAGTGGATAGGGAGTCAAATAATTAAATAAAAATGAAATAATTACTCAATTTAAATAAGATCAAGTTTTCATAGATATACCAAATTCAAAGTCCACATAAACTCTAAATATTTTAAAGAACTTTTTATTTAAAAATTATATATTATTTCATAGTGAAATTTAATTTTAGGTAAAATAATACTAGAATAAGTATATAAAATAACTTATAAATATTAAAAAATACATGTGAATCACATCCCTTTTATCATTTTTTTCTTGATGTTTATATTATATTCTTTAGGGTTTTTTATAATAAGTACCTAAATGAAAGATAATAAATTTTATTAAAACATTATATTATATAAATGGTCTACTTCTTAACCCACCAACTGGATGGAAGCCTCACATGCTCTAAAACAAGGAAATATGAGTGATCAGGTTGTGCATAGGACAACAAATGAATGAATAGCCTCTAGTGGGATCACAAAAATGGGTTTTAAGATTCGAATATGAATATTTGTGCATCCGTAATTAATGGAATCCAAAAGGACTTAATTGGAGGGATGATGACAGTTTTCTAAAATTAAAATATTTTTTTATAGTTATATTATAGAAAACTAAGAAAATATTTTTTTGAACCATAAAAACTGTTTTTTTATTTAATTTCCTTCGGAAAAAACTTTTAATTATCTCATAATTTCGAAAGATAAATATTTTACTCATCCTTATAATAATATAATTTAAATCTATAGTTCCCAATTGTTATATCCTTTTATATTCATTAAAATTTATTGGTGGTAAATTTGGATGAAAATATAGATTCATTTCTATATAAAAATAACTACCTACGCATGAGTGGGGGAATACTATAATGGTGGGTAAAAATACTTTTACAAATATTGGTCAACCCATTGCAATGTTCAACCTTATGTGATTTTTCAATCTTTCAATATTTAATAAAACATTATGTGAAAAAAGGTGCAGTTTACATAACTATATGAAAAACATAATGAACCATATATAGATAAAGGAATCAGAAATCTATATTTATAGAAACATATAGACTAGCCATGACTACCACAACACCATGTTCTACAACACTGTGTATGGAATTTAGAACACTCAGTAGACACCATAGATTTTATCATCTATATAGTGTAAGAACCCCATCTAGTTTGGAATGAATCATTAAATAAAATTAAATTGAAACCCAAAATTTTCCACTTCCACCCCCCAAATTCTAATCCATGCTACTCACCCAAACACTAAAACTCCCAATGCCCTAGGCATTTTCTTTATTTATTTTACACAGTTGGACACCCCATGAATAATTCAAACCACAATTTGAATTTCACAACCCATTGTAATCCCAACAACAAAATGGATTTCCCCATACAAAAATCATCAAATTAGCCTAAAAAATCAACCCCATGTTTGTTTTTATGGTGTGGAAGCCCTAATTTTTGAAAAAACTATTCTACAGCCTCCAAAACACATCCAAATGTCTTAGTGATACCGATAAGCCCATGGAAAATTAAAATTGAGTGATCTTTGATTACAAGTCCTTATATTAAATACCTATCAACCTATTCACATACTCATGAATAAAATAAAAATTAGGAATAAATGAAAAATGTACAATTATGAAAAATAACTTATATAGATATGTCTCAAATATATAATTTTTAAAAAAACATGACCAATACCTAAGAATAATGGGAAACATAAATCCTGTGATTATATCCTCCAAAATCTCTCTCTTGAGGATGATACCTATCAAAAATGAAAACACTACAATCAAAACACATTAAAAGATCAATAAATTAAGAATTTCAAAGAAATCCCAAATCATTATTCAACAAATCAGCATAACATCAAATATCTAATACTCTCATAGTAAACCATAATAAACTTATCTGAAAATTAATATTAATAAAATTTTATCATTCATATCATATGAATAAATTCTACGTAGATAAAATTTCATCCCCCAATTTTAGATTTATATCTAATTATTTGTATTACTAACCTTAAAGGATTAACCATTTATAATGGTGGGTTCAAAAATTTAATCAATGAAAAAACAAGAATATCATATAAAATGGTAACTTTCCACTAATTTTAAATAAAAGTAATAGAACTTCAAGAAAATTTATTTATTAATGAAAATTTTTTATGTCTTCCTGCCTTTATAATAATTATTTATATATTTGAAAAACATATTTTTGGAAATACAAATAGAAATTTAAAAATAATCATTAACCAGACAATACATCATGTCACCTTCTTAATTTCATTAAAATTATTTAGTTTAAATCATCATATACAACACTTTTTCAATTTCACTTTGGTATTATCTTAAAATTAAAATCTTCACATAATAAACCCTCATGAAACACACTGGAAATGATTAAATTAATCATTATATAATAATATTACAATAAAAGAAACATAATCTCTTATTTTGGAATGAAATTATCATCACATAAAATGTTTGAAAAAGTTATGCTTCAATATTCAAAGAAAGTTACAATATATTCTCTAACATCACAATAAAAGTAGTCGTGATGAAAATGAAAATTTGGTTTATTTATGTAAAAGTATTATATATTTATAAGTATAACTAAACATGAATAGATCTTGTAAAAATTATATAAATAAATAGTCACATGATAAATACATGACACTAGCCAATAATATATCATGACTTGAAATTTATATAAAACAAATATAATTTTTTAGAAAATAAAGATGAAACTATATATGGCTCCAAAAAACTAATTTTGTCAAAAAATCATGGATATATTATGTGTTTCATGACCCCCTAGGACCCTGCATTAGTCGATTGTGAAGAAAGTTTATGAACGTAGAGTCAGACATCCAATAGGGCCTAGTTGGTGACTTTCACTGATGGTGTAGAACAGTAAATAGTATCAATTTCCATAATTATATAAAAATAATGAATATAAAATATGACCCACCACAAAAAAAATATCAGTAACATAAAATAAATCAAACCATCCAACATATGTATGGAAATACATACATATAAAATTAAATAATATTAAATCCAAAATAACCCCTACAAAAACTCTTCAATACCTCATACCTCCAATCTAGCAATGTATGCCTTGGTCCAAGAAACCATCTTGTAAAACTAAAAGTAGTTTGTTTAAATGTGTTTATCATTACATGTACACTATAAAGTATTAACCAAAGGCCTCTCATGAAAATTTTAAAATATAATACTAATTCACAATGGAAATAAAACTAAGAAATATATGTATTTTAAAAAATTTCCATAATATAAATATTAAATCTCATATATAAACTCACAATTCAAAGAACAAAACATTTAGTTTCATTATGGAATAGTTCCATATGAAATTTATGTTATAAAACATGTGAGCATTTCTGCGGAATCCAACCGTACTGGAGTCCCTTCTAAACTTTTCATATGTTATAATCATATTTATAACCTGGGAAATTGAAAAATAAGAATAGAGGGTGATGACACTCATAGTAATGAAATAATTCATCAACATGTCATAAATGGTCATATGAAAAGTATATGAGATAACATGAGTAGTGGAGTGATATTTTAGAAAACAAAAATAGAACAATGATATTTGTTCATAACTAATTATAGAAGTAAATGTAATCTCTAATGATCAATTATGTACCATGTCATAAGAGTGTGAGAAAATTAACATGAACTATAAAGAATTATCATAGAAATTATATATAGTAATGTGCATTAATTACTCTAAACCATGAAATTATTAATAAATAAAAATATATCGTTTGAACACAATATGTCTTAAAAAATCTATATGTGGTCATATGCGTGAACCACCTTATTAAAAAATCCATATGAGATCATGTCAATGCACAATCATGTGAATAGAGCTATACAGAATCATCTACATAAAAAATATGTGAACAAATATATACACAATCATGTTTATACAACATCAAGTCAAAAAATATATACATGATCATTTTCATGAACAACCATGTAAAAGAATATATTAACAAGCATGTCCAAAAAAATTCATGATAAATAATATATATTATAACATCCATTATTTTTTAAAGGTAAAATTTTATTTATTTTTTCTCTTAGTTTTATCCTTGGGGTTCCCTAGGGGTTTTTTGGGAAAATAATAAGGATTTGGTCATGAAAATAGGTGTCACACTATTGGCTCAAAATTGGGGAATCTATTCATCCAAACCTATGAAACCATGTTGATGATGATCATTTTGGATGGTGGTTACCACAAGGTTGGTGTATGATTTTTCAACATATGTGGGTTAATCACCAATGATGTTCCTCTCAGATAGTGAGGGATAGATGGTCATCACATTGTCTGGAGATTGGGTGACATGTATTGGTAATTAAAAAGTCTAAAAATTATTTTTTTGACCTATTTTACGTTAACTCTAACTCCTATCATTTTTCCTCCCACATGGGATTTCTATCCCAGGAGCCTATCCCTACACTCCTACCTCCCTTGGTCCTTAAATTTTTAGGTTATTTTAGGGTGGATTATTAAATAAATCCACACGTAAGTTTCTTTTATCATGGTTTTTCTCTTTTTTTGGTGTCCTCTTTCTCCCTCTTTGGGTTCTTTCATTCTAGCTAGTTGACATACCTAATATGGGATGAATCTTTAGATGTTGGGTGAAATAATGAGGTTTTTGTTTGATCATTCTGTTATACGGCCTTGTGGTGTTATGGTTGTGTTTTATAACAGGATAATTTAAGATTGCAAGTGTGATGTAGGTGGATCCATGATATCACATTATTAGATGAGGTTTGTATTATTTATTGATTGTTTAAATGTGTTCTATTGATTATTTTATGGGTGGGAAGCATGTTTTTGGAATATTTTAAGAATCATATGTGATGAAAAAAGATTTTCTAAGGGAATGTGTCCATGTTTTATGTTTTTTTCACTGTGGTGTTTCTTTAAATAGTTTTATACATTGTTTTAAAGGAGAGTAATGTATTTAAAAAGAGATATAATGGTATAAATGTGTTGAAAGTACATTTTTTAAATTAAATGGGTCTTGTTGCATCTTGGTTTTCTTGTTATTCAACTTAAATGTGTCTTTGAATTGTGAAAGTGATTTTAATCCTTTTATAAAATGTTTTTTTATGTTAGTACGAAATTTTTTTGGGCTTTCCCATTAAAATGGTATGATTCCATATGCTTTTTATGGTATTTTCAAATGGGTTTTATAAATTTTAAAAGTGGTGGGAAATGTTATTAAAATAGTTTTGGTTACCATTTGAAATGGAATGTGTTTTTTTTGTGGAAAATAAAGGTCTCTCTGAGAAATTTTATTATTGGATCAATGTGTAAATGTGAAAGTGGTGATTTCCCTATTTTCTTAGGATCCTTGTCATGTGTATATAAAATTAATTATTTATGGTTTATGTGAAATGTAATTTGAGCACAAAGGGGTTCTCAGGTATCTAGGTGTGTAAACTAGAACTATTATGCTATTTGATTCAAAAGTGGCTATGAACATGATTTATCAAGAAGGATTTATGATTACAATACTTATTAACATGTTATATGATCATTGGAAATTGGATCTTGAATGGGATCCCCACTAGTGGCTTTTCATGGGAACACTGTAGGTATTGGCATATGAATTAGAGACTATTATACCTTTGAACGCATTCCCATTAAGTTTCTTGTGCACATTAATGTTGTTGGTAGTTTAGTTGGGGGATTTTAACCATCGAGGTATGAGGTTTCTAGGGCCCCACTAGTTCCTGTTACCTCTAGTGATTTTCTGAAGGTTCTATCTCCCTTGTGAAATGATTATTAAGTGATGTGGTGGTTGATTTTGGTATATGATAGATCCTGTATGGATTTTTTTAAATGAAATATTCCTTTTGTAAATTTAATCCCATTAATGTGTTTTACAAACATTTATTTTCATAAAATAATGTTGTCACTATAATTGTGAAACTTTTAATGTCAATTTCTCTTCTAATTTGATAGAATGTATTCTTTTCTTTTGGGTTTCATCCAACTACGATTTTGATCACAAACTATATACACCCTTGGGGGATGTAGACTTTGTTATATATGATGTGGGTAAAGAAAAGATGTATCATGGCGGTAATGGTGTATCCAGTTTCTAGTTATTCACTTCATGAAGAATTTGATGGATGTGGATTTATGGGTATGTCCATATGGTTGCATGGAGGTTTTTTGGATAGATTTTTTGTTCCCATTCTATTTTGTAGCTTTTGGTTTTGAAAAAATTTGTATAACATTTCATATTAATGTTTTGGTACCTCAATTGGTCATGGTTATCAATTATTGTGATGATTAATATTGTGGGTTGGTTTCATTATATAAATGATTGAAATCATTCCCTAAGGATATTTTTGAAACCTAAGAACTAGTTTCCACCATGTGGGGATTGATAATTCCCTTTGGTTTATGCCATGAATCACACCGAGTGTCGGGTTGGATAGAACCCTGATTTGGGTTGTGAATAAATTTTATTAGAGGAGGTCATTCCCTTTTTGGGTAATGTTATTTAGGGATATATTTTGGATAGACCGATGATAGAATTTTCATGTATTAAGGTTCTGGTTTCGATTGGGGTGTCTTTCCAATACACCTCATGATAGGACTTGAGTAACCATGGGATGTTGGGATTTGGTTGGAATTATCTTCCAGGTGAGACGTACATGCTACAGAACATATATGGACACTGAGTGAGGAGGGGATTTTTTCATAATTATAAATATAATGGACTTGGTTATTTTTTGATTTGTGAATTTGTTATTATTTTTTATTTTTGGTGGAAATTTTCCAAATGGTTGTATTGATGGTCTTCCATGTGGTAATTGATTGGTGTAGAAAAATACCTCCCTAGAGACCTCTTGTGCGACTATAGGATGAGTAAAAAAGTGACATATACCTCACCAATCAATTATATATTGGGGTATGATGAGACTCTGAATATACTATATTCGGGTCAGGTAATATTCACTGGCCCAGATTAGGTTAGAGAAGCTGAGTCATGTCCTATAAAGGAAATATTTTCAAGAGTTCCTCAAGAATGATACTCCTTCATTCCATGATAGAATAAAACCCTAGGAAGTGGAGGAGTGAATTGATAAAATAGAGATGATTTTTATTCTTATTCATACTCTATAGTATGTAAGAATGTAGTGTGATTTGTTCATAGTGGAATGCCTCTGTCAAAAGTGTTGGGAATCAGTAGTTCAAACTAATAAGCATGATAATATGGTTTAGAAAGATTTAATGGTTTCTTAAAGAAGTAGTATTTCTAGGGATTATTAATTTTTCTAATTCGTGGGAGTTTTTTAGATTTGGTAGGGAGAGTAGACTATTATGGAGAATACTAACCACCTTGAAGAGTTTGTTCGGTATACACCAAAGATCTTTATGAATTAGAACATTAATGCTCAAAAGTTTGATATGGGGTTACAACTACATATAAGATATTATTTCTTCTTGTTCAAGATAAAAAAAATTTATGAGTTGATTAATCATTACATGATGTTAAAAATGGATCATAATGGAATATTTGTTTTCATTGGTGTAGTGTCACCAATGGGAAGTGGTCGTTCATCTAAGAATAAGAGGAAGAGAAACACGCAAGGGACAAAAAGAGGTGATAGTTTAGGTCATTCTTCTCAAATTTCTCCATTTTGAAATTTTGAAACCATGTTAGTCATGTGTCATTAGTAGGGAAAGTTAGGTAGCATATGATATATGTGAAAAAATCCACCAAGACATTTCCACCAGTGTGGATCTATGGGGAACTTTCAATGATTCTTCAATGTGGCGCGCCTATATCAGAGTGGTACAGGATCAGAAGATATCAAATAAATGTTCTCCTGGTCAGAACCACCTATGAAATAAGGTTCTTAGTTATTAGGTCATCACGGAAGGGATGGATCGTATTTAGGTCAATGTTAGTTCAAGTTGGAGTCACAGGTCAGTAGTCACTCTTAGGGTCAGGATGAGGTGAGGGAACTCCAATCCGTTGAATGAGCGCCCATTGAATCAGATGTAGGTATTACAACAATTAAAGGTACCAATATTATTGTATTTTGTTTTGTTGTTGTTTTATTTTATAATTTTGATTCTCTTTATTTTATTTATTCTTATCTTTTAGTGGAATTAATGCTTCCAACTAGGATTATTCTGTATGTGATGGAGTTAGTAACAGCACTTGGTAAGAAGAGAGAGTAGGGTTTCAGGTTTCCTTCTTGTCAACTCACCATGTATGGGGATGATATGAAATTGGATTTTTTTGGTTTTGGAAATAGACTTCTTTGATGTGATCCTTAGTATGGATTGGATGGTGTGTTTTCAAGAACACATCGATTGTTATATGGGATGACTGTGTTATGTGGCACCTAATGAAAGTACCCTAGTTTTTCAAGGTGAATGGGATCCTTGGTCATGATATAATGGATCTAAAAATCCATAATTAAGAAATATTGTTATAATATATCATCTCTGACATTAGAAGAAAATTGTGGTGATCTTGATGGTCCATTACCTCTTGTGTGTGGTGAGTTCCTAGATGTTTTTCTATTGGATTTATCGAGTCTACCTTCAGAGTAGTATGTGTAGTTATCCATATATTTTTTACAAGGAAAACAAAAAATATCTCTTCCATCATTCTGTATGTACCCCATTCAGTTTAGGTAATTAAAGTTATAGCTTGAGAATTTAGAATGCAATGGATTAATTTTCCCATGCATCTTACATTGGGATGCCCTGATTTTTTTTAGGAAAAAGAATGATGGATATCTCCATTTTTACATATATTAATAGAAACACAACAAGGTAATGATCAATAATAAGTAACATTTTCCCCATACTGATGACCTATTCAATCATCTTAAGGATGAAATGTGGTTCTTTGTGATTGATTTTCATTCTAGGCATCACCATGTCAGAGTGAAAGTTGAATATGTCTGGAAGAGATCCTTTCGATGTATTTTCCATTATTTTGAGTACTTGGTGATGAATTTTGGTTTGAAAAATGTTCTAGTTGTCATTATATAATTCATGAATATGGTGTTACACAAATATCTCGATTCCTTTATTGTGGTGTCCAAGGATGACATTCTGGTCTATTCAATGACTGAGGAAGAGTATGAGCAGCATTTGAGAATTGTATTGGGCAACCATGGGATCATTATATATACATATAAACTCTTATATGTTAATCTTATGTATTAAGGTGGTGGGGTTTTGGTGTCATGTGATCTCATAATGTGGGGTTTCAGTGAAACCCCGAAATATTAGTGCAGTGATGTCATGGGAGCAGTCAGAGAATGTTTTTTAAAAATAGAAGAATTTTGGGAGAAGTAGGGTTTTATCAATTGTTTTTTTTGTGATTTATATGGACTTTATTAATCTATAGATTCACATAATAGAAAAGTAGTAATGTTTTAATAGATCCCATAGTTTCAGGAGTACATTAAAGTGATAAAGTGGAGGTTGACCACAACCCCTGTTTTGATATCACAAGAATATGTAAAGGGATATGTTGTGTATTTTGATTCCTCAAGAATGGGTCTTTGTTGTGTGATTATGTAGGAAAACCATGTGGTGACTTATAATTTTTTCTAATTCTAACCACATAAAAATAATTTCACAACTCATAACATGGAGTTAGTAGCAGCGATGCATGCCCAAAATACAAGGATCCATTATCTTTTTGGGGATAATTGTGTTGTTCATTTAGATCATAAGAGTTTGGACAAAATTTTATCCCACAATGATTTGAATTTAATGTATCTTCATTAGTTTGAGTACCTTCAAGGGTTTGATTTTGATATCATGTACACCCAGGGAAAAGGTAATGTTGTAGTAGATGTTTTGAGCAGGAAAGAGCACATGAAGGCATTTAAAAATTATCGTGATGAGTGGAATTATATGGGGATCATTACTGAGATTAATTTAAATTACAAGGATCCAAGGGGAGGAAAAATATTTTCTAGTTTTAAGCTGAAACATTACCTTTTAGTAATGATTTGGTAATAGAATCTGAGTGATGATCTGTACCAACATTCAATGAATTTATTCAAGGGATCAGAGGTTACTTGAGAGTGTACATTGTCTCTTGAGGGAGTTTGGTGATTTTCCATTATCATTCTGGAAGGTGTTGATGCAAGATATCCACCAGTACTAGTGCTTCATTCTCCTTGGTTCATGGAAGATATTTTATTATGTGTGTTGGTAGTTTTAGTGGCTAGGATTAAAGCAGTATGTAGCTGGAATATTATTACAATGTTATACATGTTATCAGGCTATAGAAGAGAACCAAAGGTCCTATGGATTACTTCATTTATACTCATTACTACCTAAAAGTGGGACAAAATTCCAAGGATTTTATTATTTGATTACCTCACACGCCCTAGGGGAGGAATTCCATTTGGGTAGTTATTGACCAACTGACCAAATCATCCCATATAATTCCCATAAATGATTCATCAATGGTGGATGAGCTATGTCAGATGTATTACTAGAGGTTGTAAGGCTTCATGGTGTGCCATCATCAATTGTTATAGATAGGGACCTCAGTTTTACCTTTTGATTTTTAATGGAATTCATTAGGTGATAGGGTCAGAGTTCAAGTTGAGTAAGGCATACCATCCAAAAACAGATGGTCCTATGGAGTAGGAATATTATATTTTGGAAGACATTCTCTAGACATGTTTTTTGGATTTATTATGTTCATGGTATAACCATTTGGGATTGGTTTATTTTTAATGTAATAATTTTGACAACCCGGCTTTTTAAAACAACTTAAGCATGCTTTATTACATAAAACTTCACTTGATACAACAAAGAATATTGAGATGTTTAGTGTATTTGGGGCTTAGGATCATTACATAAAAACTTTAAACTTGAAATACAACATCTTTATTGAAAACATCGTTTACATGACCACTACATTCCTTCGTACTTAGCATTACAAGGGATAACCTGAGGACATGCATAAGAAAAGGGTGAGCTATAAAGCCCAGTAAGGGAGTACACAATGAATAACATGAGGAGTAAAATAAATGTTAGGAAATAGGAACATAAATAGAGAATAAGAGTAACATGAACATAAAGGCATGATAAAGCATGATAATTATAACATGGAAGTGTGGAAACAACACTTAACATTGAATTAGCATGAGCCAAGGCTCATTGCACATGGAGCATGAGTAAACCCTCATTGCACTTGAAGCACGAGTAAAACCTCATTTAACTTGAATTAGAATGAGTAAACACTCATTGAACATGATGTATCATGATACTATACTTTACCCAATGCATTGGAGCGCTATAAAGGGCACACCCTTCTTAAACATTTCATTTCATGCATAAGTGTGCCACATGGATCATAAAACATGGATTCATAAAACATGATCATTTATTCCACGATAAATGAATGTGGAATTCATAAAATAATATTTATAATCAATAATTAAATGTGCATAAAGGTGAATACCATTGATGGAGAAATGGGCATGGTATTCACTACACAATGATATTGGCTTAGAAAATCAGTGTGATTTCGGCAGCATAACGGCGTGACATAAGAATTCATAAAAAAGGTTGATGAGAGAGAAATGGGTTCCTCATCATATTTACATGTAATGTACAGTAAGGAGGTCATATAGATACAAGTCCCAATAGTTGAAAATGAATTTAGATTCATGATACAAAAGTATTGCTTGAATATAAAAGAGGAGAAAAAGGTTCCTTTCTGAATTTCGGCATAGTAACGGGTGTACATGGGAAGAATTTAATGAGAGATAAAGGGGTCTCCCATCATTCAAACAATAATAGGGAAGTATGGGAGAGGTGAGAAACCATACCCCAACATTCATAATTGATATTAAAAGGACAATACAACTTACAGAAAATTGACAAAAATGAGAAAGGAATAAAAACCCTTACTTGGAAGTGTGCTTCCAAAGGCTAGAGAGAGGCTTGTGATAGGCTTATTGGGATCTTAGGGCACCTTGAGAGTATTATAGAGAGAGTAGGGCAGAGGTTGGACGAACTCCAAGGGCTTTTAGTGAGGAGGAAGTGGGATCTTGGGTGGGTTTATTTAGGAAAGGTGAGGGAATTCTTTATTATTTAGGTTTGGGACCCCTTATATTAAAATAATCCAAACCACAAACCATCCCATGGTATTTGCCCATGGTTTCTGGAAAAGGAAAGAGGAAAACAATATTTTACAAGGCGAAGGTCCGAACGTATTAAAAAATTAGGTTTGCTTATGTGGAGGTGAGCCACACTCACATGGAATTTAATTTAAAAAGGCAAAGTGTTGAATAAGTCTTGAGGGCTCCATTAATGCTTTGAAAAGTAATTCAAACAAACCCAAAACCTCATTATTTTAATGATAAAACACATATTGGCCGAACATAAGGATTATAGTATTTTATTACATCACCATTGGGTCATTATGATGTCATAAAACACATTGTATATTTAAATGGTATTTAGTTTTTTCCAAAAACTTTGACTATCTCAGAAAATTATGAAGAATTCACCGTTGGATAATTTCGACCTCCTGATTCCAAAAATAATATTTATGTTATCTAAATAATTTTCTAAATATGTCAATTTTCACTTTTAAAATAAAAACTGACATTTATAAAAAATTCACGGGTTTTTACAGAAATGGCTTTCAAACCTTAATAAAAATTCTAATTGCATTCATAAAATTATAAGATCATTTATATTTAATAAAAATTAATTTAATATTAAAATATTATTTTATTAAAATATTATTTAATTCAAAAATCCTTTAATTTAATAAAATATAATTCTTAATTAAATAATAACTAAAAACACCATTTGTACTTTACAAACTAATTACAATGTATCAAAAATGACTAGAAATTATATTCATTATTATATAAAAAATAATGTACATGAACATGGTGCTAGTTATTTGTTACATAACCCCTTAAAATAGCTGCATAAGACCTAAGGGTAAGGTGTGCGATGGTGACAGACTCTTGGGGCGGCTCGGATAACATCGCTCGAGTGGTAATCTCTATCAACTTCCACTTTTCCCGTAGACGGTCCCGTTCAAGATTGACATAATGAAGCTCAGCTTGGGCTTGGTCAAGGGTGAAGCCCAAAGACGCCACCTCTTTTCCGAGCTCCAACAAATGGGCTTCGTAAGGGGAAATTCTACTGATGAGGTCATCGCTTCCTTTGTCTGAGTAGAAATGGGTTCATTAAAGCCTTATATTTATACTACTCAGATGATCACGGTTCAACGACTAAAAAAGTAACGGTCACAAATCTTAACGTAAAACGAAAGAAGTTGACATCTTATAAAAACATTTTTCATAAAGAAACATTTAACTGGATCAAGAGGGATTTTCCATTAATGAAACTTTGGGTCGTTACAATATTCCCCCCTTAAGATATTTCGCCCTCGAAATTTTCCTTTTCCCACACTAAAACAAATGTGGGTAACTCATCTTTATCATATCCTCCGACACCCAAGTTGCTTCTTCAAACTTGGGGTTTCTCCACAATACCTTGATGAGGGGCATTGTCTTATTTCGTAGAACTTTTTCTCTATGATCTAAGATCTTCATTGGTTGCTCCTCATAAGAAATATCATCTTCCAATTGTACCACCTCAGAAGAGAGTACATGTGAAGGGTCTGGTATGTACTTCCTTAAGAGGGATTCATGAAAGACATCATGCACCTTGGCCATAGTAGGTGGAAGTGCTAGTCGATAGGCCACAGCCCCAACACGATCAAGAATCTCGAAGGGGTCGATGTACCTTGGACTTAACTTTCCTTTCTTTCCAAACCTCATGACCTTCTTCCACAGAGATATGCGTAAAAACACCATGTCCCCGACTTTAAACTCAAGGTCTCATCGACGATTATCTGCATAACTCTTCTGTCTACTTTGGGCTGCCTTGATATGCTGCTGAATGGTTTTCACCTTCTCCACCATTTCTTCGACCATTTTTGGTCCAAGCAGCTTACGTTCACCGACCTCATCCCAGCATGCCGGTGTTCTACACCTTTTCCCATACAGGGCTTCATATGGTGCCATTTGGATGCTCGAGTGGAAACTATTATTATAAGAGAACTCAACCAGAGGAAGATGTTGACCACATCCTCCTTTAAAGTCCATTGAGATCGCTCTCAACATATCCTCATGTTTTTGGATAGTCCGCTCTGATTGGACATCAGTTTGAGGATGATAGGTCGTACTTAAGTTCAGTTTAGTATTCAGACCATGTTGAAGACTCTTATAAAACTTAGAGGTAAATCTTGGATCTCGGTCAGAAACAATAGATAGTGGTACTCCATGCAACCGTACCACATCCCTGATATATATACGTTCCGGTTGATCCAAAGATAAATCCTCTCGAATAGCAATGAAGTGTGAAGTCTTTGTAAGACGATCCACAACAACCCAGATTGCATTATTCCCTTTGGATGTCCTTGGAAGTCCGGTGACAAAGTCCATGGTGATGTTCTCCCATTTCCATTCTCGTATGGGCAATGGTTGCATCATCCCCTCAGACTTCTGCCTCTCTGCCTTCACTTGCTGACACACCAGGCACTTTGATGTATATTCAGCTATCTCTTTCTTCATATTATCCCACCAAAAGTTTTCTCGGAGATCTCGATACATCTTTGTGATCCCTGGGTGAATAGATAAATTTAAACTATGTGAATCATCCAAAAGTTCCTTCTTCAGCTCCGAGCTTGATGGAACACATAGTCTTTTCCCAAACCGCACAATTCCTTCTTTATTAACATTAAACGCTGAGGATTTTCCCTTTTTGATAGCTTCCACTTTTTCTTGGATTCCCGCATCATCCTTTTAAGTATCCTTTAACCTTTCCAAAAGAGATGGTTGAGCAATCATTTGTGAAAGGATTGATGATGTTACATTATTTATGATTCTCACATCCATCTTCATTAAGTCTAAGAAGATTGGATCCTTCTCAATTCTTATCATTGATAGAATCGCTGGATCCTTTCTACTTAGGGCATCTTCCACCTTGTTCGCTTTCCCAGGGTGTTAATGTATTGAACAGTCATAATCCTTGATGAGCTCTATCCATCTTCTCTTGCGCATATTAAGCTCTTTCTATGTGAATATATATTTAAGACTCTTGTGGTCAGTATCTATCTCACATTTCTCTCCATAGAGATAATGCTGCCAGATTTTCAAGGCAAAGATCACCGCCGCCAACTCCAGATCATGCGTTGGGTAGTTTCTCTCCTGTATTTTTAACTCCCTTGAGGCATAGGATATCACTTTATCATTCTGTATCAGCACACATCCTAATCCCTTCTTCGAAGCATCGCTGAATACCACAAAAAGCTCCCCACTTGTGGGTAAAGTGAGCACGGGTGCAGTGATAAGCCTCCTTTTCAACTCCTTGAAGATTTCTTCTCATTCATCACTCCAAGAAAACTTTACTCCCTTTCGAGTTAGCTTGGTAAGAGGGTTGTAAAATCATGAGAAATTTCTCACAAATCGTCGATAATATCCAGCTAACCCCAAGAAGCTACGGATGTCAGTTACCGATGTTGGCCTCGGTCATCCCTCAATTGCATCTGTTTTGGAGAGGTCCACAGATATCCCATTTCTTATGATGATATGGCCCAAGAATGAGACCTCCTTCAACCAGAAATCACACTTGTTGTACTTGTCATAGAGCTTCTCCTTGTGCAAAGTCTTAAGTGCAGTTCTTAAATGCTCCTCATGGTCCTCCTTGGTTTTGGAGTATATTAGAATATCATCTATAAAGACTACCAAAAATTTTTCTAGGTAATCTCTAAAGACTCTATTCATCAAGTCCATGAATATTGCTGGAGCATTGGTGAGTCCGAAAGTCATTACTATGAATTCATAGTGCTCGTACCTTGTACAAAAAGTAGTCTTGGGGATATCTTCCTTCTTCGCCCTTACTTGATAATATCCCGACCGCAGGTCCACCTTGGAGAAGTATTGTGCTCCACGCAGCTGATCAAACAAGTCATCAATTCTTGGGAGAGGATACTTGTTCTTTATCATGATTTTTTTAAGTTCACGATAATCGATGCAAAGCCGCATTGACCCATCCTTCTTCTTGACGAAGAGGACTGGTGCACCCCATGGTGATGCACTTGGGCGTATAAACCCTTTATCCAGATTCTCCTGTAGTTATTTCTTCAGCTCTTCAAGCTCAAAAAAATCCATTCTATATGGAGTCTTGGATATTGGTAGCGCCCCAGGTATAAGTTCAATTGATAACTCAACATCTCTTCTTGGAGGAAGACCAGAAAGTTCCTCGGGAAATACTTTAGCGAATTCCCTCACAATAGGCATTTCATCAAGGGTGGTTTCTTCCTTGGACTCAATCATCTAATCCAGATATGCGTGCTCATAAGGCAGTAATATCCATGCATGAGATAATGGAGCTAAAGGAGATTCATCTTCCTCCTGACACTTGTAAAGAATCGGGGGTCGATTCTCCATATGGAGTGTGATTTCCCTCCCCCGACAATTTATGTTGGCCCTATATAAGGAAAGCCAATCCATGCCAAGAATTGCATCAAATTCCACCAGAGGGAGTATGATGAAGTTCGCCGGGAAATTTAATCCACAGATTATAACAGGGGAGGACTTATACTCATGGTATGCAATGATTGCCCCATTTGTCGTACTCACCGACATCTTTACTTCCATGATTTGTGGTGGTGTAGGGGTTGTTCTACTAAACTTTTGAGATATAAAAGAATGCGTAGAACCTGAATAAAAAAGCATGTTCACTATTCTTGAATGAATAACTAGCGTACCTATCACCACTTCGTTGTCGGGGTTCACTTCGGCAGAAGTGATGGAAAAAGGTCTTCCTTGCTGTCTTGGAGGTTGCTGGTTGCCTCTGATAACCCTTGGATTAGGGCACTGATTTGCAAAATGACCTGGTTCTTTGCATTTGTAGCATTGAACAACGCGTTGAGGTTCGAACGGAGCATTCCTCTCCTCTGTCGCAGCCGTGGGTCCTTCTTGCTGACAGTTAACAGCTAGGTGCCCTTCTCTTCCACACTTGGAGCATTTTCTTGTCCCCCTAAGGCAATTTCCAGGGTGCTTCTTTCCACACTTTTGGAAAGTGGGGTGCTGGAACTTCTTAGCGCGGTTGGATTTATCCATTGGACCACCAGCATTGAATGCCACCTTACGTTTCTTGTCCCCATGATACCCCTGTGATTCTCTGATCTCTATTTCAACCTTGAGGGCACATCGGACAATTTCCTCATAGCTGTCGAAGTCACGGATCGCTAATGCTTTCCACAAGCTAGGCTTTAGCCCACCAAAGAAGCGGTCAACCTTTCATTTGGGGTAACGACAAAGACGGAAGCGTATCGTGCAAGCCTTGTGAAGTTTTCCTCGTACTCTCCCACAGATTCTTCATCTTTCTACTTGAGGGAAAGGAAGTCCCTTTCCATCTTAAGACGGAGGGTGCACGGAAAATATTTTTCGAAAAACATCTTACGGAATTCCTTCTATTCCAAAGCCTCGATCTCCTCCTCAGGCTTCGTATTTTTGATCAACGTCCACCATTGATCAACTTCACCCTCCATACAATAAGCCGCCAGGAGAACCTTCTCTTTTTCAGAGCATTGGAGGATGGAGAATATCTTTTCAATGGAGTTGATCCATTGTTCAGCGATTGTGGGATCAGATGATCCTCTAAAAGTAGGAGGCCTTTTTCTCATAAAGCTCTCGATAGCGACTTGTTCTTTCTTAGGGGGGTTTGAACGTTCCTCTTGACTAGTGTTTCTATTCAAAACTTGAGTTAGCTGAGAGAGAAGCGTGACAAAGTTCGCGATTCCCACTCCCATTGGATTGGGCATCTCATTAGTACAATCATCACACTGATCTTCACAAAGGTTGTTAGACTGAGTTCTCCTATTACCGGCCATTTGCTAGAATAAAAGGAAAGTTAGGGGTAACACATAAAGGGTAATCCAAAGAGAAAAGTTGATGACTTATAAATAAACTTTAATCTCTTTAACTCATGAGTCTATAGGATTCAATCCAGGCTTTTCGTGATATTCCTTCTAACATATATTCTTAGGGGCATTTTCCCCTTAATAAGGGTTCATACTAAGATTGTGAATTTATCAAAACATATCCCTCGGGAGTGTCGTAACCAAGAGTGCAACAAGGCCTGTTGTCGTGCACCAGTTCCCGTTCGAGTCTAGCTCAAAGCGGTGTTTTCGGGTTTTACCCCTAGGATACATCTGTGCCAGAGCCGCCTCTACCTGCTCGTATCCAGACATGGATGTATTTGTTTGATAAACCACTTACATAGTATTTACCAAAACTTAGGGATGTTTTTATTATGCTTAGTCTTGTATCTAAGGCTTTACTAGGGTTTCCTAATCCCAAAAATAACTAAACCTATCCTCTGATACCAACTATGACAACCCTTCTTTTTAAAACAACTTAAGCATGCTTTATTACATAAAACCTCACTTGATACAACAAAGAAGATCGAGAGGTTTAGTGTCTTTGGGTCTTAGGATCATTACATAAAAACTTTAAACATGAAATAAAACATCTTTATTGAAACTTCCTTTACATGACCACTACATTCCTTCGTACTTAGCATTGCATGGGATAACCTGAGGACATGCATAAGAAATGGGTGAGCTATAAAGCCCTGTAAGGGAGTACACAATGAATAACATGAGGAGTACAATACATGTTAGTAAATAGGAACATCAATAGAGAATAAGAGTAACATGAACATAAAGGCATGATAAAGCATGATAATCATAACATGGAAATGTGGCAATAACACTTAACATTGAATTAGCATGAGACAAGGCTCATTGCACATGGAGCATGAGTAAACCCTCATTGCACTTGAAGCACGAGTAAACCCTCATTGCACTTGAAGCACGAGTAAACCCTCATTGCACTTGAGTTAGCATGAGTCAACACTCATTGCACATGACGTATCATGATACTATACTTTACCCAATGCATTGGAGCGCTATAAAGGGCGCACCCTTCTTAAACACTTCATTTCATGCATAAGTGTGCCACATGGATCATAAAACATGGATTCATAAAACAAGATCATTTATTCCACGATAAAGTAATGTGGAATTCATACATGAAACTTTATAATCAATAATTAAATGTGCATAAAGGTGAATACCCTTGATAGAGAAATGGGCATGGTATTCACTACACAATGATATTGGCTTAGAATATCGGTGTGATTTCGGCAGCGTAACAGCGTGACATAAGAATTCATAAAAAAGGTTGATGAGAGAGAAAGGGGTTCCTCATCATATTTACATGTAATGTAAAGTAAGGAGGTCATATAGATAAATGTCCAAACAATTGAAAAGGAATTTAGATTCATGATACAAAAGTATTTCTTGAATATAAAAGAGGAGAAAAAGGTTCCTTTCGGAATTTCGGCATAGTAACGGGTGTACATGGGAGTAATTTAATGAGAGAGAAAGGGGTATCCCATCATTCAAACAATAAGAGGGAAGTATGTGAGAGGTGCGAAACCATACCCCAACATTCATAATTGAAATTAAAAGGACAATACAACTTAAAGAAAATTGACAAAAATGAGAAAGGAATAAAAACCCTTACTTGGAAGTGTGCTTCCAAAGGCTAGAGAGAGGCTTGTGAGAGGCTTCTTGGGAGCTTGGGGCACCTTGAAAGGATTCTAGAGAGAGTAGGGTAGAGGTTGGACGAACTCCAAGGGCATTGAGTGAGGAGGAAGTGGGAGCTTGGGTGGGTTTATATAGGAAAGGTGAGGGAATTCATTATTATTTAGGTTTGGGACCCCTTATATTAAAATAATCCAAACCACAAACCATCCCATGGTATTTGCCAATGTTTTCTGGAAAAGGAAAGAGGAAAACAATATTTTACAAGGCCAAGGTCCGAACTTATTAAAAAATTAGGGTTGATTATGTGGAGGTGAGTCACACTCCTATGGAAATTAATTTAAAAAGGCAAAGTGTTGAATAAGTCTTGAGGGCTCCATTAATGCTTTGAAAAGTAAGTCAAACAATCCCAAAACCTCATTATTTTAATGATAAAACACATATTGGCCGAACATAAGGATTATGGTATTTTATTACATCACCATTGGGTCATTATGATGTCATAAAACACATTATATATTTAAATGGTATTTAATTTTTACCCAAAAATTTGACTATCTCAGAAAATTATGAAAAATTAACTGTTGGATAATTTCGACGTCCTGATTCCAAAAATAATATTTATATTATCTAAATAAGTTTCTAAATATGTTAATTTTCACTTTTAAAATAAAAACCGACATTTATAAAAAATTCACGGGTTTTTACAGAAATGGATTTCAAACCTTAATAAATATTTTAATTGCATTCATAAAATTATAAGATCATTTATATTTAATAAAAATTAATTTAATATTAATAATAGTATTTTATTAAAATATTATTTAATTCAAAAATCCTTTAATTTAATAAAATATAATTCTTAATTAAATAATAACTAAAAACACCATTTGTACTTTAAAACCTAATTACAGTGTATCAAAAATGACTAGAAATTATATTCCTTATTATATAAAAAATAATGTACATGAACATGGTGCTACTTATTTGTTACATAACCCCTTAAAATAGCCACATAAGACCTATGGGTAAGGTGTGCGATGGTAACAAACTCTTGGGGCGGCTCGGATAACATCGCTCGAGTGGTAATCTCTATCAACTTCCACTTTTCCCGTAGACGGTCCCGTTCAAGCTTGACATAATGAAGCTCAGTTTGGGCTTGGTCAAGGGAGAAGCCCAAAGACGCCACCTCTTTTCCGAGCTCCGAAAAATGGGCTTCGTAAGGGGCAATTCTACTGGATGAGGTCATCGCTTCCTTTGTTTGAGTAGAAATGGGTTCGTTAAAGCCTTATATTTATACTACTCAAATGATCACTGTTCAACGGCTATAAAAGTAACGGTCACAAATATTAACATAAAACTAAAGAAGTTGACATCTTATAAAAACATTTTTCATAAAGAAACATTTAACTGGATCAAGAGGGATTTCCCATTAATGAAAATTTGGGTCATTACAATAATAGATACCAATCATTAATTTGAATAGATCCTTTAGAGGTGCTTTATGGTCGTCCATGTTAGTCACCTTTATGTTGGGCTAAGGTAAGTGAGACCTCATTGTTGGGACTAAGCATTATGTACAAAATGTTTGAAAAAATCATGTTGATCGAGAAGTGGTTTTTGATTGTGTATTGTTTATATAAGTATTATTATAATCAAAGGAACTTATCATTTTCGTTTTTTATGGGTTACCAGGTGTTTTTAAAAGTGGCACCTTTCCTGGGTCACTATTGATTGGGTAAGAAAGGTAAGATAATGCCGAGTTATGTTAGACCATTTGATATTAACGATAGAGTTGGTATGGTGTCATACATGATATTTTTTCTTTCTAAGTTGACGTTAATTCATGTTCTATTCCATGTATCTCAACTAAAGAAGTATACTCCGGATCTGTCCCACGTACTAAATTGGTTGGAGTTGTATTTTTAGCCTGATTTTTCTATGTTTGAGCTCCCAATATTGATTTTTGATTCTAAAGATAAATTGCATCATGGTAAGTCTATTCAATTGTTGAATGTTCTTTAGTATCAATGTAGGGACAAGCAAGATATCTGGGAGCATAAGTATTTAGTTTAGGAAGAGTAGACATTTTTTTCCAATAAAACATTGGATTGAATTTCTTATAGTGAAATTTTTTAATGTTGGGGATAATTGTAACATCTATGATTTTTTTGAAATATAAAATTTTCCTTTTTTATACTTGGGTTTCCCCTTGAGTTTTTAGTGAAGAAGTATAAATTTATACATTGACAATAGGTGGCACACAGTTGTTGCACTGTTTGGGGAAACAAAGTTCCCTCAACCATAAAACCATATGAAAAATCTTCATTTTGGATAGTAGTGAACAAACTATTCGCACACAGTTTGGAAACTCGTGTAGGATAATTGTGTATATTTCTCCTCTCAGACAGTGAGGGATGGACAATTACCGCATAATTAGGTAAATTTTACTGGCTAACCATACAACCTATCTAAGTCATCAAAATGTGGTAAATTACCTTTTTCATCTCATATAATCTAAACTAATTCTTCATATATGTCATCCCACTTAGGATTTACAGCCTACAAAACTCTCCATTCCCACCTTTCTCCCTTATACCTCCAATTTTGAGGTGGATTATAGTGTGGATTATTGAATAAATCAACAATTAATTATTTTCCCTCATGGGTTTTTCCCATCTATCAGTGGTTATCTCACTCTTTATCTAGGTTATTTCTTTCCAATGGGATGATAGACCTTATATGGGTTTGAACATGAGATATTGGGTGAAATAATGATGGTTGTTGATTGATATTGTGGTTATAAGGTTTTGTTGTGGTTCAATTGTGGTTTTCAACTTGTTTCTAAATGTTTCCAAGTGATAGGTAGGTGTTCCATGATTTTACATTATTAGATGAGGTTATGTTACTTTATTTACTATTTAACTATTTCATATGGGATATTCTTGTCATGTAAAACACGTTTTTGTAAAGTTTTGAGATGAACATGTGACGAAATTGGGTTTTCTTATGGAAATTGTCCATGTTTTATGTTAAATACTTTTTTGTGACTCTTGAATTTGTTTTATTCCCTTTTTTAAAGGTGATAAATGTGTCTTCAAAGATATTTAAAGCTGATAATGTGTTGAAAGTATATTTTTCAAGAGAAATGGGAGTTATTTTTATATTGGAATCCTTTTTGGGCACCATAAATGGTTCTCTAGAAAATAAAAGTGACTTGAAGCATGTTATAAATTTTTTTTGATGTTAGTATGAAATTGAAAGGGGATTTCCCATGTAAATTGTTGGATTCCATATGTGTTCTTCAAGTTACATTTCGAAATTGGTTTCATTTTTCATAAAATTGGTGCGAAATGTATTTCTAAATGGTTTTGATATGCTTGTGAAATGAAAAGTTCTTTTATTTTATGATAAATGGTAGTTTCCATATGGATTTGGAACATTGGATAAATGTAAAGATGTGAGGGTGGTGATTTTACTATATTCTTATAATTATTTTCATATTTATGTGATTGTGATGATTTATGTGATATGTAAAATATAATTTCAGCATAAAGGGAATCATGAATTTATATGTAGGTGAAATAAAACTAGTACTCTAGTTCATTTAGAACTAGATGAGAGCCGAATTTGTATATAAGGATTGACTATTACAACACTTACTATACATATGATATGATAAAAAACCACTAGGAATTGGAATTAAATCCTCAGGATGAGTTCTCTTCTAGTGTCTCTTGAAAAGGAACATTATTTGAAGTTTGGTGGGAGGATTCTGACCATAGAGGTATATGGTTTCTAAGGACCCACTAGTGATAGTTACCTATATGGAATTTCACATTGTTCTATCTCTCTTGTTAAATATTTCTTAGGTGATGTGGGTTTATCCCTCAATATATGGTAGACCATATATTCATTTTTATTTCATGACTGGTTATTTTTGAAAAAAAAAATCTTGAAAAGTGATATCCTAAAAAATGTCTTCTTATAGTAATTTTTCAACTAATTTTTTAAAATTTTCATGTTAATTTTTCTAATAATATTATATCATAGAATTTTTTAATTCGGGTGGAATCCTACTAGAATTTGGATCACACTATACACACACCATTGGGTATATGTAGACATTTGTATTTACAAAGTAGATAAATCCAATATGTATGATGGTGGTAATGGTGGATTCGGTTACTAGTGTTCCACTTTTTACAGGTGTTGGTGGTGGTTGTTTAATGGTGATGTACCTCCTATTTCATATAGGTTTTTTGTGATAGTTTTGTTCTCACCATTCCATCAATTTACTTTTGGTTTGGGGTTAAGATGTAAAACATTGACCCTTAAAATTATTGTACCACATCTGGTCATGATTATCAGTGATTGTGATGTTTTTTATTTTTGGTTTTTGTGATTATAGAAACGGGTGAAATCATTCAAAAAGTGTACTTTGATATACAAGAACAAGTTTCTAGATACTGGCGATCAAGAATACCTTTCCGGCCATTCCATGAATCGAGATGGGTGTGAGGGTGGATGGAACCCCGGTTTGGTTCGTACCATATAAATTACCATTTTAGAACATAATCTAGTAAATTGAGCTGTATAAGATAGTTTCCAAGAATAATCTTGTGAACATATATATTTGTGAGAATTTCCATGAAAATTCTTTTCAATAAATCTATATGTGATCAGTTCTAAACATAACCATTTAAAAAATCTATATTTGGTCATTTCCACCCATAATAGCCATATATAGTAACATAAAAAATATAACCAATACGTTGGAGGGATATATAGGACCCAACCAATCAAACACCTACACATTTGTGTGTCACTCAAAATAAATCATTAAACACATCACAATAATCCTCTAGAATGAAAAAATGGATTCTATCATTAATAACCCACTAAGAATTAATAATATATTTCTCTTTAAATAAATATAATTAATTTGACATCTTATTGTATACAAAATATGTAATTTAAATGAACTTCCATATAATGTTAACAATATTATTATTCAAAATAAACCATTATAAGATAAAAATTGAATTGATGGGTATAAATATAAGTAACAGAATTTTAAAATATACATATTATTTTTCTACTAAATAAAAATTCATTTATTAAGGGTTAGGAAATAATAAATCAAGTTTTAGTATAGTCATTTTTATGCTTCAAAAATGAATTTTCATCAAAATTTGTTTTTATTAAATTATGTGAATGGTAATTATAATTAATTATGAAACTATTATAAATTTTATTTTACAAGGTCTTATTAATTTATGAGAAAATCATATCAAAATTATTTTACGGAGGAATTTTTTGATTCCTCTGAAATAATTAATTATTGAGTGAATTGTGGTAATGGGATTTTTTTTAAATATTTTCATTTATTTGAAATAAATAAATTATTTTAAAATTAACTTTATATTTTAGATTTGGTCTAAAATTAAAATTTTATCCATTTTATTTAGAATAATCTATTTTTAATCAGAAATTTTCATGATTTCGATTTTCATTCTTAAAAATTCATTTTTTTTAAAGGATTCTCTATTTAATTTTACACATTTATATAATCATTAATGTAAGAAAATTATAGTGATTGAATATTTTAAAATTGATGTAATATTAGGAATTCGTAGATTAAAATTTGTTAAATATTTCCATTTTATATTTATGTATTATGAATAAAAACTATTATAAAATTTATTACCCATGTTAAGTGTAAATCATGTAATCAAGTTAAAAAATAAAATCATAAAGAATTAAAAATATATTAAAAAATTCTCTATATATATTTATAAGATTATATTTCATAAATAATTTTGAATAAATATTAAAATTTGACCTTTTACATTTTTCTTTTATTTTTTCCATTATAATATCTATGTAAGGGATAATGTCAAACCTTTCATACTCTAACATCTAATAAATATATTATTTTTGATAGAAATAAAAATATATTTTTAATTTGTTATAAATGGTAAATTTAATGATTAATTATTATTTTTATAATGAAATTTTTGTATATAAATTTAATTATTTCTTGAAACTATTATGAAATTCTAATGCAATATATATTCAAATGAAATAAAAATTAAAGAAAAGATTTTAAAAATATTAAAATAAATAAAAATTGGATAAAGTGTTATATACCATGAATTTTATAGATTAATATAACATATTATTTATGTATTAGTGTATTATATTCTAATTATATTCTTATCTTGAGGTTTATAAAGTAAGATTAAATGAATAGTGTCAAAAATAACATTAATGATTTTTTATAAAAATTATATTTTATTAAATTTTTTAAAATTATTAATAATATTGATCCTATAAAATGAGGATAATATATGGTCGTAAATTTCATAAATGTTCCATTTATGGGTAAATATTCATTTTATGGTAACTTTCAAGAATCTTATATTGTAAAAAGAATTATTATAATGGAATTTGTAAAAAGGGATAATAGGGGATTTAAACAAATATATAAGAGTAAAAAGATAACATAAACATATAAAAAATTAATTTATGAGGTTATTTAGAATAATAATAAAATTATAATTTAAATATATTATTTTGAAGAAATTCAGACAAGAAAATAATTTATATTAGTTTAATACTTTAAAAAATTCCATGAAAGTCCCTCCACTCACATATAAGAGGACATATGTTATCTCTTTTCATTAAACTACATTGAGAAATATATCCCAAATAACCACTAATTAATTATATTTCCAATATTCATATCAAAACCCTCATGTTTTTTTATTCCCAAAAGGCTAACTATATTATCCCAAAGAAGGTATCCAAATGAGGATTTCTTAAGAAAAGGTAATTGTCTTAACCAAAGTCTTTATTTTTTACATCATATTTTACCGCATTAAATTATTTAAAAAATTACAATATAATAACACCATTATATTAAATATATTAACATTTTATTATGTTGATTTATTGATATCTACACATATCCTTCTCCATAAAATGGGAAACAAATCAATCGCTTGTGTGTTTGGAGGACTATCGCCTCATGAGACAATGTATTTTATTTTCTATCACGCCTCACATAACTAGTAATAACGATTTAAATAATGAGTATATATTATATTTATAAAAAAATTATGCTTATTAAAATATAAAATAATATCTACCATCTTACTTCACAACCCATTTGAAGATGATAATGTTTCTTATCCATACGCTTGGACTATCACCTCCACGAAACGATATCATCTATTTTTCAATACACTTTACATGGATAGTAATAAAGATAGATTTAATAAATATATATGATATATATGATATATAAAACAATATTTTTTATTTAAATATTATTTACCATTCATTAATTCATTCCTTAAAAAGACAAAACAATGTTTATGTGTACGTACGGTATACCATCTCCAAGAATAGCATAATCTACTTTTATATATATATTATTTAAATATAATTATAGTTATATATATATTGAATATATAAAAATTATAATTATATATTTCAAAAAATTATATATATTATTTTACAATAAGAAATATTCAATTACTGAGACCACCGAATAAAAGTATACATGAAAGACAAAGCAGTAAACTCTAGAAATAAATATTATAATGACATATTGTTAACAAATGGGAGATAAAATGTTATAAATTTATTATATATGATAATTTAAATATTTACATTAATATGATATGTATGTATGAGAAATATAAATTTATTATAATATGGTTTAAAATCAATTATCAGGCAATTAAAACATAAGGAAAAGTGGGTTCTTAACTGAGTCTCCATTCATTCGGTTATATAACTACTTCATTGACAATATAATTCCTAGATTAGGTTAAAATGAATATTTTTTATATACACTTATATTTATCTGATTGAAATTTGTAGCTCAAAATAACTTCATTGATTTATTCTCACTTTAACATTGTGGCCATTGTAAAGGGGTTCTTAATTCAACTTCCATTCATATGGTTATACATATACTTTATTGAATAGGTTATCAAATGAATATATATGAAATGAAATATTATTGTATTATGTTGTTTTCACTTTTTTTTGTGTTTATATACTTTTTTACACATAATCACTTCAATGATTAATTCTCACATCAGTGATACAATCTTTGTAAAGTATTTTTGATCAATTTTGACTCTATTGAGACATATTTTTTATTATGCAAATATTATTTTTTTGTGATGTATATACTACCACTTTTATTTCTTTAATATTATTAAATATTTATTAGTGATTATTAGTGTTCCAATTAATGTTAAAATTTTATGTATTTATAGTTGGAATTTTACCAAATAGGAATTAATTTATTTTACAATATCATTTTTCAAGATTTCACATATATTCATCGAAGGAATATTCATAAAATACATATATTTAATTATCCAATTAAAACTGAAGGAATTTTAAAATTTTCTTCCAAATTTTCTTTTAATTAGAATACTAATAAATATATCAATTTTTAAAATAAAATGAAATCATATTTTCATATTCTTCGGCTATATTTTTCTTTCATGTCTATATTTTTAAAAAAAGTACAAAAGTAAATTTAATATTCTAAAATGATTTATTAAAAAAATTATATTTTCCTTATGTTTCTTAAATGTTGAAAATGAATATTTATAATGTTTTTTGTATGGTTTTATTTTTAAATTTATTTAAAAATGTAAAGAGGAATGTTTTTAAAGTATACGATGTTAACAAACCTTCTTGCCACTATAAATATTTTCCCCTATATAGAGTATTCTAGAAGACTTCATTGATTTTAAAAAAAAATTTATGAAAACAATTTTTAAATATTTTTTCTTGAAATTTCCTATTATATAAAATACAAGATTTTACATTAAATTTATATGTCATGGGAAATTATTGTAATATTTTACCTCTTACTAATTTAATGGTCATCAAAATTTTCTTGAATCATTATAATTATTGTAATTACCGAAAATTAATTTTTTTAAATATCCATATAATTTTTGTCATTGATATTATTTTTTCGTAAACCATATACAATTTCAACATATAATTTTTAACATTTAATTTTATTTGGCTAACCGGGAAAATATTGATATTACATATTCTTTACTAAATACCAATATTTGTTAATAAAGTGTGTTGTTTATGATTTAAACAAATCATTAAACATATGACTAATTTGTTGGATATATGGTGATGGGTGATTCTCACTTAAAGATAACCTCTTAATTCATTAATGTGTCTTATGAGACAAACAAATTGGATAACCTTTTTTAAATTCCTATTTTTGTATACCTACCTATAGATTAAATTGTATTAGCACAAGGCCATTACACTATAGATATCATGATGTACGATATCATAATATACAACATTATTCATTTCATTATTTGAGAATTATTTTATTATTCTAGAGGATATTATTTCATTGATTATGTACATGGATGCATTACATGGTCAAGTTCTTGATTACAAATTTTTTTTCAATTAATTACCTTGACACATTTATTCTTCCTTATTTATTCATCGTGTCCTAGAAATAATTTTTTTCCTACCCCTAGGATATGAAGAATATGCTATTTAATGAATTCAAGGATGAAGATTATTTACTTTCACTATATTTTATATTTTATTTATAATTTTATGTGGGAGCCATTATTTATCTATGTTTAAAGCATAAAAAATGTTTTTCCTTTTTGATATTATCCCTTTTATTTATTACTAATATGATAAATTAACCAACATCTTTGGGTTATTATAGTTGGGTCCTTTACATTGGTTATCAAAAATAGTTTAGTAGAAACATTGGAAACTAGATTTATAATAACATATATTAAGAAACATAACTCTATAATAGACAATGAGGATATTTTCAATTATATGAAAATTTCATAATGTTTCTAATAAGGTAGTGATTGTTCAGAATTCTTATTCACACATCCTTGTTTGGATATTACAAGTGTATATGGTTAAATCATAGATTCGTACAGGGTTAATAAACAAAAAAATATTTCATCAAATATATATCACCCATAATTCTGGTGCACATTGTGTGTGCACTTTCTATACACATTCTTTAATACTCAGTATGGATACACATGGATTAATTCACATTTTTATTATGATCCATTTTTTAGAACATGATAATAAATCCTATGGAAACATATGGAATACCATATAAATATGTGATAAAAAGAGTGTCTTGGGAGGACAGGTCTAATATTGATCATGACATTAAGATTATTTATATCCTTCCTGGTTAAAATGGTCATTCATATAAATATAATAATATTTGATTCTGATTATTTTATATTATTAAAATAGGTTGTATAGAAAACCATAGTTGTTAAAACCTAATGTGTGGAATAGTGTTTTTTAGGATTCTCAAAATATTTTTGGGAAACATATATTATTTAGATTAATATTGTTTTTTAAAAGGAAAACCCATACACTAGGTGATAACCAATTTCATCTGAAAATTCCACCAAGCATGAACCCACAACCAAAGGGTGAAAAGGGTATATCATCTACCACTGGCCTACATGTTGTACGAGTTGGTATGAAATTTTATTTAATAAACTATTTGATGGATAAATATCTAGTGAAATTTGGGAATTATATTATTGGAATAAATAATTTTTATTTTTTTGGTAATTTTAGGTGATTAATGATATTTTAAGAGATGTTCTATTGGTTTGATCTATATATAACATTTAGGTTGAACATTATGTATTATTTGGGAAGAATTATATTATGTTTTAAGATTTGTAACCTAAAATTAATGAGGTAAACTTTGAGGATAAAAAATTATTTAATTTTGAGTTTCTTGAGGATATTGGGCCATTTATTTATAGAATGATCTATTTTAAACCTTTGTCTTTACTTTTGAATTTTAGAGAATAATTTATTATTTCTTCAAGTTATTCTTTATTAGTTTTGAGTATTATATTACTTTTCACTAAGCATTTTGGTTTCTCTAAAGACAGTAGGAATAAATTATTTTAATTTTAAAGATATTATGATATATTAATATTTAATCTTCTTTTTCATGCATGAAAATTTAATCTTGAATATTCACTTCATTGAATAACTGATAAAGTTGAAATTCATCAGAGAAAAACAAAAACATGAAATTGTGAAAAGAAAATTGAATCAAATCAAGATTTTCTAATTTTTCATGTTATATATTTTTATTGAAGAAAAAAATATCAACTCTAGGAAAACAATCTTGAAATAAAAATAGTATCGTATTATACTCATTTCTGATTAATTGATGGTTTTTTCACACCTCATTAATTTATATTATTTTAGCAGTTAACTTTCTCATAACCTTGTTCTATATAATTATATTTTAGTCCTTGGATTTTTTCATTCTCTTAAATATCTATATTTTAACTTCCCACCACTGATATACTCTTTTGGGAACCTGAATACGTGACATTCTAGGACACCTTTACACTTTATACATCCTTTATTAAAAAAATATGTTTTATTATCTCTCTATATGAAGTAAATTTTAAACAAATGCATTTCTAATTATTGAACTATTGATCACTGTGATAAAATTATGAGGGGTTAAATTTATTTAACAGGTGTATAATTTTAGATCAAAATATTTTAGAAAATATTTATCTTTAAATAAATTTATTTTATTTTATTGGTTGAGTTACAAACACCACTGAGTCTAAAAAACTCTTGAAATACAATTAAAATATTATTATTTAAAAATAACTGTAGTGATCTATCCATTGAACTGGTTGGTATGAAAATTAGTATCAAAATTTTGAATAATATTTATAATTTTCCTGTATATTACTAATTTAATTATTATTTATTAAGAAACAAACACTATTTTTGTTAAAATCATTTTTATTCTTTAAAAATTCATTTTCTTAAAAATTGTTTTTTATTTCATTATATGTGTAGAAATTATAGTAATTTTAATTCACATATAAAAATTTTATTTAATAAAATTGGAATAATATCTACAATCAACATACCAAAGTTAACATAGGGTAATTTTTTTTTCTTTTGAAATAATTTTCTTTTTCAGTGAACTAGGAAAAATAAATATTCTTTAAATTATTTCCTTCGCAAAAAATAATGTAATTAGAATGTACGATTATATTTTTGAATTTTTTAAATTAAAAAATTATAAATTATATATATAATATTCTAATTTTAATTATCAATTTTGTTACTTTTTATTTTTATGTTTAAAAAAATATTAAAAAATTGATTTCTATTGTGTTTTATGAATTTATGTTTATATTGATTTCTAAAAAATTATAAATTAATTCTTAAAATATTTATTAAATATTTGGAATCATTATGTTAATGTATTGAAAATATTTATCCTTCATTTTTAAGAAATATGAATAGTAACTATGGTAAAATTTATCATCCTTGTTGTCTGTAAATAGGAAAATTGAGCTTAAAAATAATGTAATGTGGTATTAAAAATATATCCCAAACTATAAATAATTCAATTGGTTGATAACTTCTTCAATAATAATTTAAAATTCCAAAATAATAATTTTTTTTGGAAATTATCATTTATTTTACTTTTGTATTATTCAACTAATGTATAAAGTCAAAAATATCAATCTCATGCTTTTAATATTAATAATACTTCCCGATAGGGATAAAAAATCTTATGCTTAGTGATAAGTAATAATTTAGAATATAAATTAATTTTTATCATTTAAATAAATTTTAATTTTTAAAATTTAACAATTACTTTAAATTACCATGATATGTTGACGCCTTATTTATTCATTTAATAGAAAAATCAAATAAATGAATTTAAAAATATATAATGTAATGAAATTTGGATTAGTTAATTTATTCCACGAATTTTATAGAAAATATAACTTATTATTTATGTTTTTAAGGATTATATTATAATTACTTTTTTAACTTTATACATTCAAAGTAAAATTAAAAAAAAGTATTAAAATGACATTAATGATATTTAAAGGAAATGGTTTTTTAAAATAATTTAAAAATAGCTAAAATATTGAAATACAAGGGGGGATAATATGTGGTGGAAAAATTCATCCCTTAGAAATTTATGAGCCAATTTACCTTTTATTGTAACATTCATGGGTTCTATGGTGTAAAAAACATTGCTATCAAGGAATCTGTTGAAAGGGTTAATAGAGAGTTAAAACTAATAGATAAGGCTGAAACAATTAGCTAAACTTCTCCAATTTTAATTATATGAGATTATTTATACTCTTATTTATATCATATACTAATAATATCAACTTTTATCCATTTTAAGTGAGAAATAGATATATTAATTATTTAATTTATGAAATTCCCAGAATATCTCTCCCTTCAATAATAAATGTACAACCCTTCTATATTTTTTTTACACTTAATTAAGAAGCTTGTATTGACCAAAACCTTATATAATTATCTTTAAAAATTACTTAAACACATTATAATGTTATTTTACATCCTAAAAGATGAATCCTATTTTTGTAAAGAAGATTTCCAAATGAGGTTTCATTAAGAAAAGGTAATTATCTTAGCTAATCACTTTCATTTTTACTTATTATTCTAAAAATTAAATTATTTTCTAAAATAACAAAATTTAATAAAACCATTATATTAAATATTGTTATATGATATTATTTTTATGTCATAATATTTACCCATATTTTTCTCCATTAAATAGGAAATAAAACCATCGCTCGTGTGTGTGATAGGTGACTTCCAAGGGAACTAAGGTATTTTATTTTACATCACAACCCCACATTAGTGCTAATAATGATTGAGATAATTAATATATATGATATTTATGAAATAATTATTTTTCATAAACTATAATATCATTTCTACCTTATATCATTCCAATAACTTGGAAGATGATAACGACACTCATGCATACATGTGGACTATAACCTCCACAAAGCGATGAGATTCGTTTTTTATTTTCACTTTACATAGATGGTAATAAGGAAATATTTGATCATTGTATATGATATATATGATATAAATATTATACTATATATTTTAATTATTATTTACCTTCCCTTTATTCCATGCATCAAACTTTTAGGAAAACATTAATGGTTATGTATGGCTTACCATCTTTATTAACAGTGTAATTTATTTTTTAATATCCAATTTTTATTGATGAACATAAATATATATTTATTAAATACATATGACATATACATATATTAAAATTTTATGGTTGGTTTAGCCATAATTAATATTCAATACATGAGACAACTAAATCTAAATATACATGTTGAAAAATTCTATAAACAACCTAAATAATGGTAATAATCAAATATTATTGACAATTTGTGATAAAATATTTTTAATAGATTATTTATGTTATTATAGATATTAATATGGTTCTGGAGTGCAATTATAATAAATATAAATTTATTATACATGAGGTTAATAGAATGTGTGATGCATGTTGAACCATAGGTAAGGGTTTTCCCAACTCTATATTTATTCATTAGGTTAAATCACATGTGCATTGACAGTATTTTACCCGTATTATGTCTGAAATGAACTCAATATGTTTTATAATTTATTTAAAATATTATTTTTATGGATTTAAATTTGATACCATTAATCATTTAATTTATTAATTCTCATTTCAACATTATGATCACTATAAGGGATTCTTTAACATAGTTTCCAATATTTGGGTTATACTTACACCCCTTTCACAATGTTACACAATTATTATGTGTGAAATAACATATGATTGTATTATTTTGTATTTCAACTTATTTTTATAATTTAAATTTGTTAAAAATAATCACTTCATTGATTCATTATAACATCAACGATACGATATTTATAATGGATTTTATCTTAATTTCTCCTCAATTGAGACATTTTGGGTATTATGAACATTTTTTTCGTGTTGTATATACTAAGAATTCGAATTATTTAACATGAAATTATATTTATTTTTGAAGAATAATGTTTAAATTAAATATAATATTTAATGGGCTTATAATTTTAATTCAACCAATGAGGTGATAATTTATTTTACAATCTCAATTTTTTGGGATTTCACTTTTTTTATTCAATGTTGTATTCATACAATCCTATTATTTTATTATAAAATGAATTGGTATGGATTTTCTATATTTCTTCCAATATGTCATATATTTTCAACTTGAATCTAGAAAATAAATTTTAAAAATAAAATCTGATCGTATTTCTTTTCTTTCATCAATTATATTTTTCTTCCACATCCATATTTTTCAATATTTTTTAACAAAAGTACATTATATATACTCAAATTATGTATTAAGAAAATTATAGATAATAATTTACTTTTAAATCTATTTACAATGAATATCTCTAATGTTTTCCTAAAGTTTCATTAACAATTTTCTTTACAAAAGTTTAATGTAATTTTTTAAAACAAATATGGTGTTAACAAACTTTCCCAAGGCCATATCCATTTTGTGCCATTTAGAATCATCTAAAAGATCTCAATGTTTTTATAATGAAATGTATTTATAATAAATTAATTTTAATTTTAGTTTTCAATTTACTCGTATCATTATAAGAATTTATTATACTATAAAATATAATTTTTTGATGAATTGATAGTCACAATTTATCTCTTTCAAATTTCATAATCATTTAATTTATCATAAAAAATAAAATTTAAATTGATCATTGGAAAGAAAATTTATATTAAGTATCCATATTATTTATATCAAGGATAAGATTATTTATAAAACTATATATGATTTTATCATTTTTGTTTTTTACATTTAATTGTATTAGATTGAGTAAGGAAATACTGACATTTAGAATTCTTTAATGAATACAGAACAATTTTCCTAATGAATAATGTTTATGAATTAAATTTATCATTCAATATATGAGGAATAAATTAGAAAATTAGTGATGTTACTGGCCTGTTTATAGATACCAATCAATGAATTAACATGTCTCATGACACAAACCTATTAGATAACATTATTTTTATGGATTTTTGGTTTATACCTACCCACTGATTAAATTTCCCTGGTATAATGATTTAATAATAAGATATCCCAAGTAATTATGTCATTATATACAAAAAATATTCAATTTCATCATTATGAATTTAGTTTTTATTATACATGAGATTATTGTGTTGATTATGTATATGGATTCATTACATGCTCATGTTATTGACTAAATGAAAAAAATCTGTCATTTGACTCATCCAACTGATTATACATTATTTATTCATGATATATTACACTATATGAAACCATTAAAAATTAAATGAGCTCTCCATTAATTTATTTTATTTCCTTATAATATGAAGGAGGAATAATTTAATGAGATTAAGGATAAAGAATATATACATTTACTATGTATTATATTTTATTTAAAATGTAATATGAAAATAATGTATGAATCTAGTTTACCGAGACTAATAAAATATTAAGTTATTAAGGTTGTGATCACTTGTATTAATTAAAATAATAATAATAATAACCACCATCACTAGGATGCTAGGATTGGGTTATTTAAACAATTTCTATGGTTATCACCAAAATCGACTAATTCAAGGTAAAAAAGTGATACCCAAAATTCAATAACACCAAAAAGATTGTTTTATAAGAACATTGAGGTTGTCTTTTTTGAAAAATAACATCCATTAAAAATTTTCCTTTAGAGATTAAAAATAAAATGGTTGGGAAATAATAAAATATTTTTTATAAAATATTGTTATATGGGGCATAGAAAAATCAACTAACGATCACCTTGAAAATCCATTTTTGAAATGGTAAAGATAAAATGATTAAAAAATGATTTTAGAAAGAACCAATATTAGTGGATATTTAAAAATGTATATATATTTTATAAATTTTAAGTGAAAACATCTTTATAACTACTAACTATTACAATTAATCATCAATAATGGATCCCTGAAAATGAAACTAGGGTTTTAAAAAGGGCAAGTGAAAACATTTTGAAAATTTTATCCTTTAAAAATAAAAATAAATCATATTTAATTAAAAATACATAATATTTTACAAATATGATTTTAGATTAGAAGATAAAATAATTTTTTTAAGGATAGAATACTTATTGAAATTTTTTAAATACCTTTGTTGAAAATCAACATCCAATAAATGTGTAGAAAAAATACAATCTAAGAAGTGGTAATAGAAAATAGTATGTTCACAAGAGTTCAGTTATATTTGGATTTCAAAATTGTAAAGGAAAACATTTTTTGGAATAATTAGCTTTGGATGTTAAAGTTTTTATAAAGTGGAAGAGATCTTTTCATTAAAATAATTATCTATTATGTGAAACAAATTCAATAAGAAATATTTTCGATTTGAAAAAATAATTTCTCCCATAGATAAATGAGGAAATTTCTTATGAAATATAAAGTATCATAATTTAGAAAACATTGAATAATGGTTCACATGGGATAACATGTTAACTCAATTAATGTAAATTCCGTACACCCAAATCTCTCTTGGATATCATAATTAATAATATGAATAATCGAGAAATGGGTTTTTATGGTAGAAATGAAATCACAGGTAAATAAAAGAGATAATATTCCTATATATAACAAAATTTTATAATTTTTAAAACATAAATGAATTTTTTTAATAAGAATAATCATAATTAATTGCATGAGAATTGAGTTTCCAAGAAACCTTCCTATAATGGTAACACTAGGGAAAAAGAACTTAAGAGGGATACTATTAAATTTCCATTCAAATATAATTAAATTATTTATATTCATTATATTATAAATTAATAAATAATTTAATACAACATAAAAAATAAATTATGGTGTGTAATATTAAATATCTCTCATGGAATTTATAATGATACAAATAAACCCTTACCATTATTCCCCTCTTAGGTGAATGTACTCTAAACCCCTACAAAAAACATAAATAAATTAATATTCTATTAAAAAACTTTATTCATTTACAAAAACTTTTATATACATCATTTATGGTGATTTATTAGTAATATTTTCTTTAGTTATTGATTATTTTTACTATCGAGTGTTAGAACCTTTAATTGTTTTCTACATGCTTCATGATGTCTATTTAGGTACTCTTTATTTGATAATAAGTTTACTATTACTAGATCACTTAAGGTAAAAAAAATATTATTTATATTTACTTATAATTATAATCTCACATTCGAATTTTTTTAGTTATGTTGCATGAATGTTGAATCAGTGTTGGATTATTTGGGTCATTTTGGTGATTGAAGATGATATTTTAATAATAAATGAAATTCTTAATACAAAATTTCTATAAAAACAATAAAATCATTATTTTATTATTTAATTACTAAAATACTATTATAAATGTTCTAAAATGAATAAATGATACAGTTTTATTGTCTAGTTAGGGTTGGTGGTTAGAGTGACCCAATTATGAACTCACCAAAATTAATGAATGATTACGGATATAAAAAAGGATTCTTTTGGAATAATATCATTATTATAGAATAATAATGAAATTATTTATATATTTTTATGGTTTTGAATAATATTTTATATGATTTTAAAAAATAATAAATGACTATATGAAAAAATGAGATATGTTACTTTGAGGAGTTGGTTTTCACCATAAGCCACGTTTAACATTTTTATTTATAACAACGTGAGGGGAATAAATGTGGTTTATAATTTCTATATAAAAAATAATAATTATGTTATATATTTTACATTTCTTCTTAAATTATATCCTTATAGAAAATAAATAGATGTTATGGGTAAAAATTGATGATGTCGCTTCGTAGAGGAGGTAGCCTGAACAAGCATAGGATTTATGTTTTTTTTAAGTGGATTGGAAGGAATAAATATTGGATGTTCCATTAATATAATAAAATTTTATTCTAATAATGATACTTTGGTCATTATATTACTTAGGATAGGATTAGTTTGGGATTAGAAAAATAATAACAAAGAGGTGAGGATTAAGTAATAATCAGATTGGGACCTTGAACATTCTATTGGATGTATCCTTGTAAATGAAGGGATTATTATAAATAGATTATACCAGTGGATTAAAAAATTTATCTACAATTTTAGCATGAAAAAAATGAAATAATAGGATGAAATTTTAAGGGTTAGTTATGGAATTCTATTGTGGAAGTGTTCCCCTTTTATATGTGAATAAAGGATCAAATTTGTGGATACAAATTATTTTATAATAATTGAATGACACTTTTCAAAGGAGAACGATTAAAAAAGTGTGAAATAATTGATTTTAGGGTGGGATAAGATCTATAAAGTCTTAAAAGAGAATTTTTATTAATATTTTTGAAGAAGATTTAAGCCTTTTTTCTAAATAATTTTTATAATTTTCCATTTTGGTTCTAAGCATGGAAAATAGTTTTTAACAAAAAAGTTTATATTTTATTAAAAATATAAGGTAGCCCCAATTAGAAAATTTGGGTTTTATAAAACAATGATTCATCCTCATATAATCTATTGAAATTTATAAATAAAAGAAAATTTATTTTTAAATTAAAACATATATTATACTAGAAAACTATTTTTTACCAAAAATGTATTTTTCATCATTGAGTGATATTGATATTTTTAATTATTGAATAAAAATGTAATTTGTGATAAAATATTTGTATATGGGATTATTCAACTATCTATATTCTCTATTAAATAGAGATTCAGGAATTACAAACTACCCAATTATGTTTTTTTCAGGGTGTTGTCATTCGCCTTTGTTCTAGATGTTCCTTATGTTTTCATCAAAGGGAGGTATTTAAAAATATTTTAATAGGCTGTGATAATGACTTAGACATATGGAATAATATTGTCTATCATTTTGAAATTGAAATTCCAAAATCATAATATACACAGTATCACCTTTTTTCCTGCCTAAATCTATCACTTTCAAAAAAACCTCTCAATCATAATATATTCGATAGTTTGGAGGTAATCCATACTATTTGGACTTCTCGAATAAATAGGTTCACGAAGGCTCTACATTCAATATAGAGTTTCCATTGGCTCATGATTTTCTATGGTAATACATGAAAATAATCATAAAAACAATATTGGGAAAAATCAATTCATTCTCATAATGTGCTTAAGTGTCCTAGTTTTTTAAGTAACTAATATTCTTCTCCTAGGACCATGGAAGTCATGTGGATTCCTCCATTTTAATACTTAATTAAATATAATATGAATGGTCCTTCTGGTAATAGTGGAATTTTTAGAAATCATCATGGTGAAACTATGGGATACCTTTTTGGACCTTGTTGATTCGCCATTTCCTTTTATGTTGAAATTTTGGGTATCATTAATGAAGTGAATCTAGAAAAGAATCCTAGATATCCATAACATGTGGATTCAATGTTAATCCACCCCCATGGTTCAAGGGATCAGAAACAATACTACTCATCTTTCATGGAAGTTGACTGCCATATGGAACATCAACATATAAGACCATTTGTCCATGAACAATATCATTATTAATACCTGCCATGAAGAAAACTACTCATCTAATGGACATGCTAATAAGGGGGTTACTGTTCCTGTGTGAATATGGTATAATTATCATTCTAAGGTGTTTTTTTATCTTTTTTGAATTGTTATTATTATTAGAAATACACATTCAGAATATTTTGATTTGTCTTTTATTCAATAAAGGATATAAAGGACCCCAAAATAACCTAATAGGGAGGGGGTGAATCAAGGTATCAACATTTTATTTTAACCTAATGGATCTTTCTCCCATGTAGGTTGGAACCTATTAACCATATCTAATGAGAAAGAGAGGAAAACAAACAATCACATGAAAAGTGAAGACACGTCAATATTACATGGCTCTCTACTAAGGGTTTCATTCGATGAGCATACATTGATAGGTTGTATGTTGTACCAAATTCTATTAATGATCACTAGTTATAGAGTAAAAAAGTTTAGCATAGACACCATGTGCAAGGTGCACTACATTTATATGGTTTTAGGGATAGCACACTACATCCCTCAGATCACATTAATTGACTCCCCCTTGTTCACTGGATTGGGTAGAATATGAAGTCAGTTTCTCAACATGAAGGTAGATTCAATGGGATAGCATTAAATCATGAATCATTAACTATATATAGATGTTCTATTAAAGTCTAGTTCTCCCCTACAGATGTAATCCACTTTTCTTTGTATTATTCATTCAATAACATTTTCTACGTGAATTTACATTCTTCTTTCTTATAATACACTACTCTACATACTATGAGTTCTTCCTCTATCTATTGTCCTACTCCACAAACCACCTCTGTGTTCCTCTTTAAACAGTCTCCATGTTCCACCTTTGCAAACCGTATTCATATACTTTCTTTACTTCCTCCATTGCGCACTACTTTGTTTTGTGTACTTCCTTGCACCACGTACCACCTCACATTATCCATGTACTGCAAGAGCACCCAGGATCATGTTCTTCCTCCACGTACAGACTATGCTCCATGTGCCACCTAAATCATTGTAATAGTTTTTTAGCGAACTATTTCCCCACCATAGAACATGTCTCCTCTCATAGAATCCTCCTCGTGAACCTATTCTACTTTACAGGATTATCTTCCTATGATTCATTTGAGACATTACCGAATTCCTCCTAGATTTTTAATTTGAATCTCTCCAGTGAATAAAGGGATTAATTCTCCTTATAAAGGAAAATAAATTCACAAAATCAACAAAATCTATAATTAAAAAATATTTGATATGGAACCACCTTTACTGTGTACCATGCATCTCTTTTGAACCATTTCCCAACATGGTCTGTATACCGCCACTCATCCCTTCATGGCAACCAAACTCTACCACCAACTGATCTCCTCCATTTTTTTCAACAATAATCCATCCCATGAACTTTCTTCTGTATGGACCTCTTTGCCTCATTTTCATGAATGACAGGCCATCCCATGAACTATCAATCATTCTTCATACTATAGGCCTTATTCAAACCACATGTATTTACTGGAAACCGTTTTTTGATCAGTGAACTATTCTCGCAACATGGTTTCTGGTCATCTATTCTGCATACCATATTTTTTACATGTTAATTTTTCCATCTATTTATTTTGTGGTTCACTTCCTTTTACAAAACACTTAATTTTCCAAAAATACTCTAGATTTTGAGATCCTAAAATATAGAAAACACTAGGAAACTATACCACCTTTAATACTAATTTCATCATCAACCGCAAGACCACATTCCTTGTCAACTCCATGGTTAACCCAATGTGGATTGACAACAATCACAAACCATAATCCATTTGTAGTAGAGAACAAACATGGTTCAAATTGGTGACATGTCTACTCAGTCAATATCTAATTATACCTTAAATAATATTTCAAACCTATCATTAATTATTAAAAAAAATATATTCCAAAATCTAAAGGGGTTACATTATCCCCCAAATTAAATCACATCCTCATAATTTTAAATATCATTCATGAATTTAACAGCATATGTGATCCAAAAGATACTTTATATATTACATATATTGAGATATCCACATGATTATCCTCATCAATGCTAGAAATAATTTATCACAAATATTCATATTAGGAGTTCTTAGAGACACACATTTCATATATTAATTTTCATAATCTTATGTCATCATAAATATAAAAATTGAAATGATTATGAAAATATTTGTTATAATCATATAAATGATCATAATAATTATAAATATTAATAAAAATACATATTATCTAGGTAAAACACCAATTCATCCTATGTTATTTTAAAATAATGTTTATCACCCTTGATCAAATATATAACTCTCTTGGATATCTTATGTCACTTTAAATTGTGTTGTCTCTTAATTATTAACCTTGTCCCTTGAGATAATTATAGAAAACTGCATTATAAGTGATTCTAAATATAATTTAATTTACCAAATTATATCCCCTGGGAGTTTTTATCTACGTGTTCAGTCCTAGTCCCACTCATCATGCACCAGAATAAAGATTTAGTTAATACTCAACCACACATTTTCAAGGTGATTACCCCTAGGTTCAGATATTCCATCACTGCATCCACTTTACATTATCTAAATGCATATGTCACTTCTATGATAACCACACAATATTTACAATTATAATTCTTTGGTATATTATCTGGTACATAAAATTTTCCCTATGAATTTTCCCTATGGTTTTCAATAATGGTATTTATTCTTAATCCACTAAATAACTACACAAATCCACAAAAATAAAAACACTTTTCTCCAATAACATATATAGAAACCCAAGATAAACATATTTTTATTTTACATATTTACCTTAAGATAAACATTGAAACATATAAATAATGTCACAATACAAAGAACGAAAGGCTTAGTGCCATTAAGGACATGATCTATAAGAAACTTGTTTTACAAAAGACGTATAAATTTGTCCACAAAAAAACCATACTAGACATCATATTATATTTTTCATAGTTTATAATCATCATTATCATTTAGTGAATGGAATCACATTAAAGGGGTGAAAAAAAGTCCCATTAATGGAAATACTTGTATACCGGTCATTAAGGGTTATATCAAAGGAATATGAGAAAACATAAGTAGGGGAGAGATAAATTATTAAAATAACATGGAATAATAATATTTGTACGTAGTTAATGATTGAATAATATGTAATATCAAATGATCTGAGATATACCATAGTATAAGATTATGATTTAATAAATGTAAACCATAGGGCACAATAATAGTCATAAGAAATATTAATTTTCATAAGTAAAATAATTAATGACATTTAAAAAATGAAAAATGTGACCATGTCCACAAACAATATTTTAGAAAAATATATACACTCTCATTTCTATGGACCCTTATGTGAAAAAATCCACATGTGATCATTTACATGCACAATCATTTAAAAAATATATATGTAATCATTTATTTATGTAATCATGTGAATTAATATATATGTGATCCTTTCTATGCACAACCATGTGAACATAGATATATAATATCATGACCATACACAATAATGTGAATAATGATTTACATTATTATATCTATGCACAATCATTTGATCAAAGATAAACACAATCATTTCATCATGAAATATTGTGAACAAATCTATTTGTGATATTTTCTACAAACAATCAAGTGAAATAATCTTTATGAAATCATGTCCATAAATATTCACATGAACAAAACTAAATGAGATTATTTCTATGCACAATATTATCAAAAAATACCTATGCAACCATGTTTACCAAAATCATTGTTATCTCATGAGATATAAAAAGAATATTCAATGCATTGGGGGGTATATAAGACCCCACCCTTAAATCATCCATACAAATTTGTTCCAATTTTAAATAATCATTAAACACGTCAAAAATATATAAATTTAATGAAATATGGATTTAAAAATATTTCCTTACGGTATCCAAAAAATTAACCTCAAGAATGTTAATGGTTGATACCCAAAATTCAATAAACAAAAAAATTATTTTTTATAATTACATCTAGAGGGAGGTTTAAATAAAATAACTTCCTAGGAAATAAGGTCTTTAGAGATGAAGATGAAAATATGAGTGAAATTTTAAAAGATTTATTAGGACATTAATTTAACATTGGAATATAAGACAAACATAAAGACATTATGGGACTTTATTTTTGAAATAGTAAAGAGAAATATTTTGAAAAATTGTTAATTTAAAAATAAATTCAGTAATTGGACCCTAAAATTATATATTGATTTAAAAAAATTATATGAAAAAAATATTGATAACATTTATCTTTTTAAAATAATCTTTAATAATTAATCCTCGAAAATAAAAAAATGAAACATAAAGGTAAATTGGAATTTTTTTGAAAACATTTAATTTCAAAAAGAATCATGGGTAATTGATCATTGAATTGACAGTTTTTTTATCAAAAATAAATTTGGAGTGGAACTTAAAACTATTGTTTTGAATGGTTGAAAAACATATTGGATATTTTGAAATACCATTGTTGATAAAACACATCCTAAAAATGATAGTAAAATATTAAATTGAAAAGTAATAATAGAAAATAGTAAGATGAAATGTGTAAACATGTATTTCTATTTATAAATAGGAAATTAAAAAGTGTTATGGAATAACAAATATTTAAATAGTCGAAAAATTAATTTTAAAATACATGATATTTTCTCATAAACCCATTGCATATTTATGAGAAATAAATTCATTGAGAAAAAATATTGGAGTTGAAAACATTATTTTACACATACATAAATGAGAAAAAATCTTATAAAATATAAAATAGAATAATTTATTAATCTTAGATGACTGATTCTTTAGAAATAACATCTTATCTCAATGAAAGGACACTTGAGTTTAACAAATCCCTCTCGAATATTATAATTCATAATGGAAATTTTAAAATTGGTTTTATATTAAAAATATAAATCTATATAAAAAATATAAAATACCACATAATATAATGAAATGGAATATTGAGTACAACATATATGAAATAAGTTCAAGAAGAATAATTATAGCTCATTTTATGAGAATTTAGTTACCAAAAACCCTTACCACAATAGTAATGAATGATTAAAAATAAAATAATAAGAATAAAATGAAAAAGCAGTAAAAGTATTATAAAATGAAATAAATTCTTTATGCATGAAGTAAATAAGGATATGAATACAAAACATAAAATAAATGTTGGTGTTCAGTATCAATCAACCCCCGTGAAATCAAGAATATGAAAAAGAAGTCATTACCATTTTCCCTATATAGTGGAATGCACCCTAACCTATAGTAATAAAAGTAAATATATTAAAATTATATTTATAAGCCTTATTTAATTACATTACAATTTCTATACGTCATTTATGATAACTTATTATGAATATATTTTTTATTTAAGGCTTATTTTCTTTAATCAGCTGTTGTTACGATATAAATTTATTTACCCATGATTTCATACTAATTTTAAAATTATTATATCATGTATGGTTCTATAATAGGAAAATTATATAGATTTATTAATATATTATATCATTAAATAAGTTTTTTAGTTATGCTTCATGAATATGTAATCGATTTTGGAATATTTCGATAATTTCGGGGACTGAATATGATATTTTAATAATAAGTGAAATACTTAATACAAATAATCAAGAACCTTAAGAAAATAAATATTTGTTTATTACCTTATAATGATATTACAATATATGTTACCATAGTCATACATGATATATTTTTACATCATTGTTCAACTAGAAGGTTAGAATAAACCAAACATGAACATACCATAATTAATGGTTGATTATTGTTATTAATGTGGGTTATTTTCACATAATATCATTATTACAGAATCAAAATTATATTATTTACATATTTTTTATTTTTTGAATAATATTTTAATATTTTTTAATAAATAATAAACTAATAAAGGAAAATGGGAAATGTTTCTTCGTGGAATAAGTAGTCTGGACAATGGAAAATAATCATTTTCATTTCCCAACGAATGATAGGGGTGGAGGGTATTATAATTTTTTTCTTATATACACAAAATTATATTATATATTTCACATGTATTATGTAATTTAGTACTTTTATCTTAAGAATACATGTGGTGGTAAATAATGAAGGACATTACTTCATAGAGGCTGTAGTTTTCACAAATATAGGATCGACAATATTTTGTTTTTTCAAATTGGACAGGATATAATAAATAATGGTTGATACATTCATATAATAACACATACTTATATAAAATATATTTTAACACCCTGAACATATCCAGTGCCACTGATCCAATGTGGTACACAACCTCATTAGTGCATACCCTTCCACAACAGGTGTCCCACAAGCAGTGAGGGCCTAGGCGATTTCGTGGGGGAGACTACTCCTTATAAACCAGGTAAATATCAGTGTAAAAAATTTTATGTGATAAAAATAGTATACAAATCAATAATAAATAAATAATCCTAAGATTATATACATACAAAATTAACAACAATATAAATATATCATGCTATATAAAAAAACAAATTAAAACGATCCAATACATGAGGTAAATCCACAAAACAAGTAATAGATCCATCAAAAGTTTAATATTAAAACAACCAAATCCTTCTATTAAAAATTATCAAAAATCTGCCACATGGAATTTTCCTTCTATGAATCCTTTCTCAAGATATTATAATGTTCATCGAAATATCCATGTAGGTTGTAAAAACAAGGCCTAATAACACACCACCAATAAACATTAACATATGTAAATAAGATATAATGGTGTATTCTAGGAATCAAATAAAAAAATTAATCATAACGTATATCATAGAAAGAAAATATATAATTTGGGTCCTTATAAATTTTCTCTGCCAGCTTTTTCAGAATGACAGAAGGAATATTGACCCAAAATCCAACCCATCCCCCATGATGTGATAGTTCAAAAAATTGGCTGACACGTCCCCATTCAAATGTGTAGTCCAATTAATGTCTAACATTCATTTTAGATATCCCTATTGGAGGGATAGTTATATGGATCCATTTAAATGATAAACTATAGAATACAAAAAAACAATACATATGTTACATGATACAAATGACTAACAAAACATCACATTTAATAAAGAAAGTTCCATAATCCTCACAACCTATAAGAATTCAACACATGAAAAGGTTTCATGTCAACAAACAAAATCCTCATTTGATCAATCATAAAAAACAGTGTCATAGGAAAACACACACAATCCAAAAATCATGATATGAACTCATATAAAACGTATGATAATGTCATGGGATTCCAATTATAGGTTCAATGATGATTGATTAAAGGTGTAAACTTTTGAACACAAAATCACTACGAAATACTTGAATGAATTATAATATAATTTTTTTTAAAATTTAGGATCAATGTTAAATCGAAACCATACCCTAAAGTTATGTCAAGGTCAAAAACACTTGAGATGATCTAATACTGATAACGATCATGGTCTGAAGGATGTGATGAAAGGAGACCCTAATTTCCATACATGAATATCACATAATTATAACGATAAACAACATAATACTACCACAAATCGTGGACCCAAATGTTTAGTGTCTTGGGAAAATTAGGATCGTATATAAATTTTATTTAATAAAACAAAAAAATTTATTTTATTTATTTTCTTTAGCTTTTTATTAGCCCTTGTTTTATCCTTAATACAAGTATTCACTGGAGGATATACATAAAAATAAAGAGTAAGCTAAAATCCATTTAAGTGGAAAGATAAGTACATTAATCAATATAAAATTTGTGATAATAATAATCATCATCAAAACATAATAATGGAATCATCATCATAATCATGAGATGAATCATAAGGTAAAGTCATGGAATATGGAAAATAAAAAAAAATTAAACGTCATGTCTTAGTTGTCAAATATGAAAAATACTTTTTAACAATGATATGTTCATGATCATATATATTTTAATTTATCTCATTATATACATCAAATTAACAAATTACTTAAAGCTATATATAATTCTGGGCACACTCGAAATATCATAACATATACATTATAATGTATTCTAGAAAGAATGTATATCAATATTGGACATAATATAACCAATGGATATTAATAGGTATCATTTAATAAATAATTAATTCATGAATAAAAAATTTGGATTCATAAAAGAAATTGGTAATAAAAAAATTTGTATAAGGATAATCAATCTTGGGTGAGGAAGAAATAATCTCAATAAATGTAAAATTTTTTGTTTTTTGGAAGAAGATTTACTTTAAAAAACTTAGTAATTGTCATAAACTAATGTATAAAACATTTATATCCATGAAAAGTAATATTTTGAATAAGTAAATGATATTTAAATATTATAAAATGAATATGAATTCTGAAATTGGTGTGAAGTAGGGAAAACCTAGGGAAATATATTCGGGTTTGAGAATCCCCATACCTTATTTCTAAATGGTTTGTTTACTTTAATATCAAGGATAATCAAATTAATTTAATTAATTAACAAATAAAAAACATTTCATACATTATCATGATTTATTATAGTTTTATTAATATCCTTTATAGGTTTTTATTTGAGTTATATATTTTATTTTATAATTCTGAAGTGTTCTTTTTCATGGTTTTCGTGATCGGTACCCTTGTACATGAGTAGGAAAGTTCATGTAAAATTGGAATTGTATTCCAGAATTAAAATTATATGTTATTAATGAAATTTAGAAATTTTAAATGATATTATGTATCAGATGGTTATATGGTATGAGGATGATTTCATAGATTGAACACTAATGAAAATGATATTCTTAGTTTTGGAAATTTATGACCATTATGAGCTCATATCATTTTATTTAACATCATTTTCATGTATTAATTCCAAAACAATTTATATCCTATAATAATTACAATAAAATATTATCTAGAAATAATGGTTATTTTATGACCATCCATGAAGGCATTAGTTAAAAATGAAAAAGCATCATCAACATTGTCGGTAAATCGACACACCACAAATGATATTTTCATGTCTACAAAAAAAGAAATGGGAATATGCTTGAAGATAAATTATTCCACTAACATAATAAGATAATAGAATATAAAATATACTAGATTTATTAGGCATCATGAATAGGTTTTGGTGAGGAGAGTATAATAAAATAGTGAAAGTGAAAAGAAATGGATTTAAGAAGAAAGAGACTTTTACCTCTTTAATTTTTCCTCCTTGAGAACCTCCATAGGGAAAAGGGTTTCCTATTTTGATAAGATAAATTTATCATGGATGTGGGGGAGGGTCTTCAGATATTTATTATTTAGAATTTTTGTATGGATCAAATCATGGAAGGTTTGAGAAGAAGAGTATGTGAGGTGGTATTTATAGGGGCCGATATGGGTGTTTTCTCATTATTTTATTCTTTGGTTTATTATTTTGTCTCAAGACTATAAATTTTTTTTGAGTTATAACAAAATATATATGACTAATGATTTATAATTCTATATTTTGGGTGTAAATAAACCAAACATCATCTATGAATCAATATTTGATGTATTTATCTTTTATCCTAAATTATCATATTTTACTATTCACCAAAAAATCATGTATTTTATAAAAACCAAAAAATTTCACCCTAAAAATTTTTCATCATAGAGAATTTAAATATTATGTCTATTTTATGAGGATAATTTTTTAAATATGATACATTTAATTTTTAATTAAAATCATCATTTACTTCGATATTACTGATTTAAAATTTGTATATGATTTTATAACACCTCGAAAAAGAAATTAAGGTCACATAAAATAATTTTATATTCATAAGAAAAAATATATATATTTCAAAAATATTTTTAATGAAAATAAAATTTCTTTTAAATCATTATATTAATAATATAATGTTAAATATAGATTCATGTTTTATAAAAATATCAACACTTAATTAATATCTTTTAAAATATTTATTTACTTATATTATGATATAATTTTATCATATTATCATTTATAAAAAGTGTAACATTTATTTATACATTCATATGTTTGGTTACTATTCTATTGGAAGATTTACTATTCCTAATGGTCACATAACTATTCCAATGGTTATGTTACTATTCCATTAGTAAAGGTTCCTTAAAATCTATAAATACTTATCATTTTATTAATAATTCATTTATAATGTTTTTATTATGTTCTTAAAGTGATTTACATGTTTTATACGATAGGACATATTTATAAGCACTTGATTTCAACAGATAAATTTTTGGGCCAATATATATAGATGTCAAATCGTAGTATTAAGTTACTGATCCTATAAATGAACGATGAATCACTTTATAAACTATTCTAAAACATATAAACTTAGTAAATACATAGATTATATTATTGGTTTTAAAAAATGATAAAATAAGGGAATTGGTCTAGATTAATAAGAAACTCATCGAATTAATAATGCAGGATTAATTTGTATTTTGGACATCAAATGGATGAGTTATAATAAAGGAAAAGTCCCCAAAAACACTAGAGAGGGCTCCAAGGACAATGGTACTCAAGAGTGGACTGGTAGAATCATTGAAAGTGAGTATAATTTTTGTTTAAAAATCCTATAAACTCTCTATCAACATTTAACTCTAATGGATTCCACTAATAATATGGTTTCCTCAATGGATTCTTGTAATACCTAGTCCTTCTAATTATCCCCACAAATAAACTAGTGGTCTCCACTGGTTTTACTATTGTTTTTTATAGAATCACCCCTACCTATACACCATACTGGATAAGTAGTAGGAATCATGTAGCTTAAAAAGTCATAAAAATCCCCCCAACACTTACTTTTTCTATTTTTTAAAACCTGAACATCCCTAAACTACCTCATGTCACTTTAAAATATGCTATATATTTTCAATTTCAAAATATGTATAACCGAAAATAGGGGAATCAATTATCCCCCTTTTACATCTTGTCATCTTTAATATGTATCCCCATTGGTTTTCTTGAATAAATAGGTTTATTATTCTTGAATGAATATTTAATAATCCCGCATCTATTTTAGAAAATGGTTTTACTTTCATAGAACTGAAACAAGATGATTTACAAACACCATCTTGTTTCAATCCACAATAAGAATAGGTAAGCACAAATAAATTCATTATTTTCTAACTCTATATACTCATAGTCAATAAAAGGTATAAGATTGGCCACATGCCTCTAAATATGTAAGACATCGAACACATTTAACATAACTTGATAAAATGGGGGAATATTTAACTAATATTCCATCTTCCAAATTCATTTTTTGATCATAAATGGCCCACATAAAATGGTTCCATATTTTCATGCCACCTTAGACAAATAATCTATAATTAAGGGTAAACCCACAATAAATCCTTATCATCCATAGAAAATACCAAAGGTCATATACTTAAGTCATTATAAGAGCTATAACATACCATTTCCAAATTAGCAATACCCAATTTTAGGTATGTAATGAAATTATGGGTGAAATAAATGATGATTAAATAGCCTCAAACTAGAAAAATATCAAATGAAATGGAAACCCATACAAATCATATAAGTGAGTCACCTTAATTGATTAATTTGTGTTTTTTAGTTGAACTCTAATATATCCATGTTATCATCACAAGAGCTTATAAAATACTAAACAAACACTCAAATTATATCCTCTAAATTCTAAATCATATTCACTTATTTCCCATTATACTAAGAATGAAAATCCATACTCTGATTAAACTAAGTTATCATATCCCTTTTCAATGTTTTCCTACACCATGACATTAACTAAGAATCTATGATATATGCTATGCTTGAAGTCACTTCATGAAGCCACATAATCTCACAAATATATAGCCTTCCTAGATCATCCACTCAATTCATATCTCAAATTGGTATGATGTGCTACACCAGATTATATTGATCCACTACAACAAAAATGGTGTATCAACATATGGTGGTCATTTTTAACAATGTTATAAATTATACCATCTCTTCTTCCAACTTATACATAGGCACCTAAAGTGAATGGAGAAACGTTTTTGGTCTTTGCAACATGGTCTTGATTCTCTAACATGTTAGAAAATGAGGCATAAAAAATATCACTTCATCTATGGACATAAGAAATTTTTCATGACACTTTGATACATATTTTTTATGCTAGGGTGCACTCTCTACTACTAATCATGAGTGTCTAAAATTAGCTACTCTCTCATGGAAGATGAAACCATCACCCTTCAATGAACTAAATTCACTCCACATTTATCCAAATCACAACATAAAAACAAAAAATAACAAAAAAACATCTAATGAATCACGATGCATGGTGGATAATGCTCATTTATGGCCTCCACACATTCCACTAATGAGGATGTGATAAAAAAGGTTTGACAATCCACTTACTCTATAACCTAATAGACACAAACCAACCATAATTCCAAAAAAATCATTGAGCATCAATCCAAAATATGATGTTCTCTCAAAAAAATCTCTTATATTCCTTCTAATGGAATCTACAACAACATTTTTTATCCTAGAATAATAAATCATCCCAAAATCAAGTGTATATATATACTCTACCCAATGGTTTTGGTGATGATTTGGGTCACACTTGGATAAAATATACCAAATAATTATATGGATCATATATATGAAACATTTCTATATGGAGAGGTATTTTCCCCACATCTAAATGAATACACTACTACTGCTAACTCTATATCACCAGTAGGGTAGTTATATTCATTGGTTCATAGATATGCAACCCAAAATAAAATTCATTATATCTCTACATTATAAAATCTCTCATACTAATGCTAGATATGTCACAATATACTTCATACACAACATCATGATCAGGAATATTTAGGATCAATGCTAAAATCAACCTATTATATTGATCTATGAAGACTTATCACTCTTTTTTTATTCAAACTTGACATCCATCTTAGTTTGGATAGTCATGGGAATTTATTGTTTATAAAAGTCATATAATAATATACTATAGTATCCCTCAAACCTGAGAATTCTCCATATCTCAAACACATTCATTTTTCACACACAACATATGAATGCATAAACCTTATCTAAATCAATTGATATTCCTACTTGAGAAACCACATACCTAGGAATGTGATCCTCATGTATCAATAATTGCAATATTGAATACCTGGGATAAATAAATTTTTCTCTAAGGGTAATAAATATGATATAATGGTGATTAAAATGTAACTCTGACATATTTAAATATATAAGTATTTCATTGATATCTAAACGATGAAGTATTCTAGTCATGGTTGAAATTGGTTATCAGTTAGGGAAAATAAAATTTTCGAATCATTCATCAGAAAGAAGGTTATGATGAGATTTTCATTCAATCCATACCTACTCATAATCACCATATTAATAATTTACCTATATCTAAGATAAAGATGATGGTAGTAAAAATGAATATCAATCATAGAAATCAAATGGGATCCCAAAAATTTCTCAAACAAGTCATAAATTCATTGAAACATTTACCTGTTTTTCATAATGGTCTTATTTAATATCTAGTTGTCTATACAAAGTCAAATAATAGCATCCTCCTTGTTTTTGAATAACACTGACTCCACCAAAGGATAAATTTTTAATTAATCCCTTATCCTGAAGGTCATCTAGATTCACCTTGATATATTAAAATATATTATTTCCCATTTTATATGAGGAAATCAACAAGGGTCATGCACCATAAACTGTCTTGATATCAAACTCATATCTCTTGTTTGGTGGTATCCATGATAAATACTCTAGAAATAAATATCAATTCTTGTCCACCACAAGAAGAAAAGATGGGGAATTCATTAACTCATTCATTGAAAGCATCATACTAGCCATATATGCTAAAATCCATTATCTATGATGACGATCTTGTCCCACTCTACCTTACAGGATGAACCATTCAATGATTAGCATAAACCTCTCCCATTTTGGAGATGAAAATTTCACCCACAATAATGTCTAGATAGAATTTAAAATGATCCACTTTCATTACCATGTGTGTATCTATATACAATAACTCATATGGGAATTTAACATGTAAATATATCCTAGAAACTACATTGGAAAATATGAATGAATCGGATGCACCTATATCAAGAAAATAAATAGATAGTGTCAAATAAATTAAGAATATACCTATAATAGATCAGAGTCCCTCTTTACATCTAGTAAAAACCTGATCAACCACATAATCACTTTCTAAAACCACTCCATAATTCCTTAGATACTCATGAATCACCTGATCTAATGACCATTCTGGGGTCTACACCTCCAGCTATTGTTTTGTGCATACCCTTTTAAAATATATTTATTATTACATAAAATTGAACAAAATCTGATCCTAGTTCTTCGACACTACTAAAAATTTATGAGATAAAAATTATAGGGAATTAGATAGTTTCCATTACTCCTACAATTGTATAACATAGTAGGCTCATCTCCCATAGAAGGATTTATGGAAAATTTTCTCTACTATGACTATCAGTCACCCCATAGTGTCCATCCTACTAATTCCACTTCGTATTCCATAATATGTTAATGGTACTACAGTGGATAAAACCCATGTCTGACCACTAGTATTAGGAAGGGTCCCTATATGTTTTTCATCATCAATGCCCTTCTGATCATAAATGCCTCAAAAAGTACTACATTATATTTCTTCGGTCTAAATTCGTCAATTTATGTTTTATCTCTTTATGATAGATAATTTCAATCTATATATACTATTATGCCTTTTTTACCAGTAGAATATGATATAAAGGAACCAAATTAGTGAAGCAAGATGAATAAGAGAACACTATCATCATCCCTTACTAGATCTACATTAAATATTGTGTATGGTCCAGTATTAGTGAGCCTAACAACAAATCAACGATGAATAGATCCATGTAGATTGTCCATGTAAACCATTCATTTATACTAGCCTATAGCATAAAATCAAACCATCATCCAAGTATTCCTTAAAGTATAAATATCATAATATTTACCTTCTAATACTATGAGGTCTCTTCAAAGTAAAAAACCCATTTATGGTCAAAATTTATTCCTCCCAATCTTGAGGGATTTTATTCCCAAAGAAGGATAGGGGGATGGAGTAGGAATTTGTTAGTGTAATAAACCATCATCATCACACCCATGTCAGATCCTCTTCTAAGAACATTAACTGGATAAAAGAGTCTCAGGAAGACCATTTTCATATAATAGTCCCATGAATAATCCATGGTATCATTCTTAGTTTTTTCCTACTACGTAACATGTAGTATAAATGGATGTTTAAGAAATCTAAAAGGTTTTATTTTCTAAAATTATTGGAAATCCCATAGAGAAACCAATAACTTAATAACATCACAATGTACATAAAACAATCACACATAAGGTTTCACAACACTATTCAACAAAAGAGGATACCCAAAAGAACAAGTAATAACCCCCAATGTACTACCCATAACCCAATCAAATCCTTCATTACCTATACATTAGTCACATCCACATATATTCACTCGTGGTTAGAATACATAGGCTCAAATAAAATAATTCAAGAAAAAATAGATCAAAATAACATATCATAGTTTTAATAGACATTTAATTATTCATGATATATTTAATGAAAGAAACATGGTATATAGCATGTTACCCTACATGGCTAAGCATGATCTATGAATGCACACCAAATCCTATAAATCTATATAAAACCATCATGTCATCATCCAAGGTAGATTTAAATAAGGAAGATATTAAATTGTAAGAACACCAAGTACCAATTTATGGAAAGTCTATTGTATACTACATAGTGTTGTCCAGAAGCTGGTATAGTTTTCTATCCATAGTCCAAAACACCAATTATCATATATAATCTATCTGAAATCAATGAAAAGTGAAGAAAAAAGTTTGTAAATCTAGTTCTAGGATACTATTGTGTAACACCCATTCTCGAACCATTAGGTCTGAGTCTGAGCTTCATAAGGAATTATGAGAAACATTCTATATGCATGAGGTTTCCAACTAGTGGTGAGGGAAAAGGGGGAATCGAGGAGAGACCCTTCCCATAGTACTAGGTATACATCAGAGTAAAAAATTATATTAAATGAAAATAATAAACCAGTAAGGAATAAATAAATATCTATAATATTATAAACATCATAATTAATACCTTCCAATGTAGTATTAGTATTGACTATCAGTTAAATAAAAAACTAAATAAAAGGATCCAATACATTAGGTAAATCCACTAAACAAAAGCAGTAGAATATATATATCCTAAGGCCTATCCTATAATGCCCACATCCTCTTGGTAAAGATGATTTAAATTCACCAAAAGAGACCTTTCAATTCCCAGGATCCTTCTTCATGAAATCTGTATATACATTGAAATTGGTGTATATGAATTGAGTACAAGAATCAGTACAACACCTCCAATGGTCCTTACCAAAATTACAAATATATGATGGTACGTTCTATGAAAGAAAACTATACATGAACAAATAAAATGATGGCCTCGACCAGTATGATCGTAACCTATGAATTTCATTTATGGGAGCATAAAAGGGAGGTAAAAACTATAGTATTTTCCATTGGTGGATCCGAATACTATATCTAACAGCAAATTCATGAGAAACCCCATTTATATGATAATTTTAAGCTCACTGAGGTCACTAACCATACCACGTATGCTAACCCACCTCAAAAAAACCTCACCATAATGAAAATTAAAATTCTAGTCTTTTCTAGTATAAGAAAGTGATGTGTATCAAGACTCAAATAATATGAATATTTAAATTATATTATCAATATAATAATGTTTATATTTACTTCTTATTTTTGTTAATTTATAAATGATTTTAATTATGATATGATAAAGGGGAAATTTTATTTTTGGGTAATATGAAACAATTATTAAGAAAATGATTTTGATGAATTAATGAATGTTTGAAATAAACTATTTTTAATAAAATATTATTATTGAATAATATCTATTATCTAAATTTTTTATTGTAATTTTATGAAGTGAAAATAATTTTTATAAGGGTTCTAAATCATTTATTATCAAAAAACCAACACTTATTAATATATGTCAACCATTATATTATAAAGTTAAAATTAACATATTTATAAAATTATTCTGTTAAAATAAATATTATTTTATGAAATCAGATCATTTAAATTACTTAGTGTTGATTTTTCTTAATTATATGAGAGAGAAAATATTTTTGGGTAAAAATTAAGTATGCTATTAATATAGTTTATACAATGACATCAAAATGACCTAAAATTTATTAAATAAATTATATAAAAGTAATCCAAGACCAAATCTATTTTTTAACTTTAATTTAATGTGAATTTCATCAAATTGTACTATTTTTAAAATTCCTTTATGAATCCTACAAATACTATATTAAATTTTGTTGTTCTAAAATCATTTATTTAAGAAATCAATCAATTATACACCACCAAGGGAAATATTTTATTATGATCATCCACTAAAAAAATAATATATATATATAATTTAATAAAATAATTTGCAAAAACCATGGGATGGTTTGTGGTTTTCAATATTTTTTATTTAGAGTAGAAAACCTAATTTTGGGTCTTTTTATATAAACCCACCCAATATCACTATCCTTTTCAATAAAAAACATGAAATCACATCTATACATTGACATAATCTCTCTATAGTCTTCTAAATGTGCCCCCAGTCTCTTAAATAAGCTCATACCAAGATTTTGGTATCATCCAATCATGGTAATGGACAATTTTATCCTCTTTTTAATTCAAGGGATTTCTTTGTAATTAATATTTAGAAACTAAATTGGTTATATTGGATTGAATTTTTAAGAATACCTCAACATTCCAAATTATGTACAATTAATTATATATTATTTATTCCTACTCATTTTGGCATTTACCTAAGCTGTTACCATGCCAATATTTTGTATGTCATCCTTTCCTTCTCCAACTTATTAATGCATCTTATTTATTTTATGCCTTTTATTTCCAATTAATAACGTTGTGATATTTTTTTTTACAACACTCTTACTTTCCATTTTATTCCAAAATCATTAGAGAACCACTTCTCTCCCGTTAAACGATTTTAAGAAAATTTAATTACAATAGTTATGCTGCTGAATTTTCACTGTAAATTTTCCATGGCAAACCAGTGTATTGTGACTACTATTATTATTTTTATTCAAGGGAATTCATATAGAAATAACTATACTTATTTTATTTTTTATTTACATGTATTTAATATAAACTAATTTATCCTGGAAATAAGTGATAATAAATATGATCTATTGTTGAAGGATCTATGTGTTACACTTATGCATGTACAATATATGAAAGAGAAAAGTGATCACATAATTTAAAAGTGATCCAATTCATTGTGTAATGTTTTAGTCACATAAGAAATATTTTATGAGATTATGGATTGATCCAAGTCAATTTGGGGACTTTTTCCACCATGTTGTAACGTCTAGTATGTTATCCATGACTTATGTTTATGAAATCATGTTTAACGTTGCTTCTGTTTTTCCCATGTTTCCTTTATGATTTCATGTTATATTATACCTCTTTATTCATGTTTATGATTCTCACCCCTTTTATATAACATTTAAATTCATATTATATAACTTCTAAAACTTTTTTCATGTTATTTTTTTTAGTCCCCGACTTGTATTTATAGCTCACCCCTTTCTTATGAATGGCCTCAGGTTTTCCCATGATGTTTTAGGAATGATGGAAAATTATGTACAAGTTAAGGATGTTTTCAATATCCCAGATCTACTGCCTATTTTGTGTTTTTATTTAATGTACCAAATTTCCCAAAGACACTAATTCTTGATCTTCTAGGTTTTATTGAGTTTATTACTATCAAATAAATCATGATTTAAGGTGTAATAAATACAATGTTTGTCTTAGATTCCCATAAAATATATCAAAAACACACAATATATACACAATTCCCCCCAAAAATTAATATACCGACTTCTAATCCATGCTATAAGAAACATCAACCTTAGCTTAAAATAACCCCCACTATGGGATAGTATAAAAATATTGATGAATCGCCCCCTTAGAAGGGATAGTCTGAAACATATAGGCCATTGTTATGAAATATCTCAATAAGGGGATAGTCTATTAGTCACAAACTAAATTCTCAATTAGTATATAGAAGAATAGAACATATGCTATAATTTTAAAATGAAAAATAAAATTTCATGTAAAATTAATCATGTATCTTAATCATCACAACCCACATGAAAGAAACGTAATCACACATATTCAGGAAACACACACCTCAAATGGTCAATAAAAAACATTGGTCTCATAGAGAAACACACACATGAAAATATAATTATAAGAACCTATATAAAGCATACACTAATGTCAAGGGAATCCTACCTTATGTGCAATTATGACTGGGGTAAATTTTCACCATTCATGTCTAAAATAACATCCAAATCTTAAATACAACTATAATTCAAAATGATAAAGTTATCTAGGATCAAGTTTTATAAAAAAACTACACCCAAGAGGTAGGTTGAGGTCAAACATACTTGATAATATCCACTATCGATAATAATCTTAGTCTAATTGGTATGAAGACTTTATATCCTTGAATATGGTTGATGATTCTAACAATGATAAAAATACCTTATTACTCCATGAAAAATACATTGCTTCAAAAAATAAATTGAGAATATAATTTGGTTTGATAAAGGGTAAAAGAAATAAATTGATCTAGATTAAGACAAAGATCACTAAATTAAGATCTGATGATCCATTTAATGTTCAAGAGTAAAATGGAGGATTTGAAAGCAATGAGAAGGACACCAAAACACCCAAGAGGGATCCTAGGATGCTGATATTTAATAAATAATAGAGTGAGTGAGAAAACTTAAGTGTAATTTTGGCTACGAATGTCTATAAACTATGTGTTTTCATTGGGAATCGACTAACTCCATTGTCCTAATAGTGGCCTCCATCGACTAGCTAGTAGATACTGGGAGGATATTATTATTCTCAAAAACCCAACTAGTGAGATATAGGTTTATATAAAAATCACCTCTATTGAGGAACCTCCCTGAGGAGTTTGTGGCTTCCAACCAATTGGCCAATATGACTATTCTAGAAAAAAAATTACTTCATGCCCCCATACAAAAAAAATTCTATTTATGACATCCTAAACACTCCTAATGCATGTAAAGTAAAATTAATACATGGAAAAAATATTTTTAAAATTTTATAAGTGGTTCACCAGAAATAGGTGTTCCAAAATATTTAGTTCATTATATTATTTTGGTTAGGATTAGATTTTAATTGAAAATTAAGAAAACAACATAAGGATTAAGTAATTTTCTTGTAGGGACCTTCCAAAAGACTACTTTTCTAATATTCCTATATAAATATTTATAGAAATATTCTAGAAAAATGATACAATAAATTCTATTTTAATCCACATGAAATATATTTCGGTAAATTTCACCCACACAAAACATTAAAAAACTATATAATTAATCAAGTTAAAGAATTGATCCATATTTCTCATTCTTAACTTTAAACCCATGTTAATCCACTGTTATTAATATTTATTTTCATTAAAAAAATTAGGTTTACTTAGAAGTATATCTGAATTTTTTTCTATATTAAATGTAGTACCATCATGCAAGAGGGAGACTCTATATAAAGGTTTGTTTAGATTCTTTTACACAGATTGACATAACTTTCACATAGCTAACCCTCACATGTGGTGAACCTCACAAAGGAATAATTTACCTTTACGTAAAAAATGATAATTTCATAGATGGATAAAAACTTATATAAACATTTTATAGATAATGGAATAAATGGGATACATTTAGGTAATGACCCAACACAACTAACCACCAAAACAGTAGAAGAACCATTCTCTTCATAGCCTCAAGCACACCTCCCTGTATGGTATAGGTTGTCGACTAGTAGTGAGGTTCTAATGTTGGTATAGTGGAGAGTCTATCCCCTTAAGATAATAGTCTAAAAATGTTATTACAGTAATAAAATGAATAGACTGTGATAAAAGGAGTAATAAATTATAAAAGAAATGGGAGTGAAAAAAATTACAACATTTGAATAAATGAAAAATTCCAACACCAATACATATAATGATTCATTCATGTCTACATAGTTCCATAATATACAATAAAAAAAACCATTAAAAGGAAAAACCCTAAAGTATAACCCTATCAGCATCCTATGCACTAGCTCAGTCATATACTCCTTAGCTCCTATGTACACATCACAACACAATCAATCAATATTAGGACCTTCAACCATGAATATCTTCTTGAGTACCCCAATACAATGGAAGACTAAGTAGTAGTTGAGATATAATAACAGTATGTCACAAATAACTGTCTCTAGATCAATCTAATTAATACTATATAACAGAAATGTTTTCTAATATATATAAATATATGGTGATAAATAATTAATTAATTAGCCCTTCGGATTGCGTGCCTAATTTGATACCCAACTGATTCTACCAAATCCGGCCTATGCGAGATATCTGAAAAGAGTGATCATGTAGAGAGAACACGATACAGACATGGAATTATATATATATATATATATATATATATATATATAATTTAATGGATGTGGCATGACCCTGCACATGTTCTTAATATGGCTGTGACACACATAGGGATATATAAAGAAATTCATATAAGTTCATAAACATACAAAAAATAATAACAATGATCAAAATTAATCACCACATGTAATCCATATAATATATATTCCAAATCCATTAATAGAATATTGATCCCATCCATGGTGACCCATAATGGTGTCCCATGTGTCAATATTGGATCCTTATAGTAATAAATACCATCGATTACATCTGAGGCAACCCATATAAGCATCACTAGTATCACTCATGGAATAGTGACTCTGATTCTATGCCAAGTATCTCAAACTGGGGAGAAGACATCACCTGAGACATGGAATATCCATCTTTCCAATGAGTCCATCCCTAATTTATCACCTTGGTAAATAGTGTCACTCATGAGTATACAAATATTATAGGAGATCTCGTATAAGGAAAATCCAAAGGATCACTCTCATTCTGCCTAGTCATACTAGCCATGCATGATGAGTGCATCGATTATTTGATTATGTTGGGACCTTTTTCTCTCTCCTAACCCTCTAGTAGTTAAGGTATATAATCAAATATCACATATATAGAAGGTATATCATATGTATAACAAGATAAAAAGTCAATCCCATACATTTAATCCATTTCTAAAAAGACTATGGAATAAGGAAAAAGTCACAACACACTATGAATAAACAAAAGTGCAAGGATAATGGCCTTCACAAATGGACTATTACAATTGAAAACGACACACCTCATTGAGTGGTTTTATTATAAAACATGTCATTGTTATTCGAAAATTCATTTCATTCAATTTAAATAATTTGATTTATTAACATTGAATAAATTATATAACATAATAATTTCATAACATGAATAAGATATATGGAATATATAGAGGGAAAATCGTATAAAATTAGGGTCATTCTAACAATTTAAACCAAATCATTTTATTTCAATAGTACAACCTAGGTATAAAGTACGGTTCATCACTAATGAGTCCTCACTCACGGTAGACATTCCATATTTGTTAAATTAATTAATATTGGAATTTCATTAAAGAGAAACACAACCATAGGGGTGTTCGAACAATAAAGGATAATGGGTATTTTTCTATTAAGGAGAAAAACACCCTTCATAGTGTCTAAATTGGAAGTGATCACTCAAGGTCATGATTATCATTTCACTAGGTTCATACTAGGAATGTTGACATATTTAATTCAATTTATTTGAGAAAATAGATGTTTCAAAATAATATTATGGTTTTCAGCCGAATAGTTCACCAAAATAACAAAATGAAACCTCAATAAATAATCCTGACCACATACCTTGTTCTTCGGAAAACCAAGATGTCCAATATCAAGGTTTAATTTTGTATAGTTTGAGAGAAATTCATGAAATGAATAAATGAACTAAAAATAGGTTGAAATGTCTCAACTGAATATAGTAGAGTGAGAGAGAATATTATCAAAAAAAACATAGCAAATATTAGTCATTTACATACTAAGATAGTTTTCACAAACACGGCATTGATTCAATTATATGATGAATAGTGAAGCTACATCCATCCCTATTTAAGGAAGGTGGAGGAGCTTGATAGGGAAATGAGATGCATTTAAAAGAGAAAAATAGTGGGCAGAACAGGGGTTATACTATTAGGTTCGTTATGGGAAGATTGATAAATTCACCCTTAAAAACTGGGTCGCACAATTTGGATGAATATTTTGGCCCAATAGTGCACTAACCATAAAATGAATAGTCCATACATGCTTCCTACATATCACAAAGTTTTCGAGATAGGTACAAGGTTTTGAAAATTTTATCATGCCCGTGTGGATCACTTATCTCACTTATAAATTCTATATAGTTTTGACTAGTGGGATGCATAGTGATACACAAATCATGCAAACTTACCAGTCCTCCCAGACATCTATTTTCAGGGCCCTATGTTCCCAAAACTCAGCAACCTCGCCCCCAAAGATCCCCATGGTATCCTAACCACAACTAATAAATTGAAATTGAAGGGATGAAACTCTACAAATTATGATGTTAGACTCAATTTAGAAAATATAAAATCCACCAAACAAAAAAATTAAAATTCCCAAGGAATTTCTTTTAGTCCAAAAAAGGAATGCTACAATCTCACCACAATAAAACTTATCATCTTACATAAGCCTTTGGAAAATGAATAGAACATCACTCAATCTACATGGGTCCTAAAGACTTTCCCAAACACTCATGTCTTGTTTTCAAACACTCAATGCACCTATAAAAATCACTATAACATACGGGACCTAGTCCATAGAAACTCAAGTAAATGATTGTTTTTAAAATTGAAGCACTGATACAGAGAATACATGAGCCCTTCAAACTAGACACACTCTTCCCACCTCATCTCTATAACCACACAGACAATGGTGCCTCCACAATAGGATCTAGAATATAATGGATAATTGTAAATCATGGCATCACTATCATCAGAATTGTTATTCCAAATGCACCCATAATGTTCCCATGATGGTCTTAAAGTGATATAGAATTCACAATTCGATCGAAGGGACGATTCCAAGATGAGAACATTAAGACTAATCATACTAAAATTTTCATGAAACTTTTTTGCCTGTAGTTACATCACACTTGTATTAACATGATCATGTGCTTGAGTAGTTCCTCACTATCTACTTTTAACAAAATTATAGGCAAGTAGGTCCATCCACCACTGTTTGACTATTTTAATATAAAAATATTATATGGATGACATTTTTTTAAATTCTAATCCCAATTTCTAAATATAAAGTCACCTCAGGGCCTCACCAATGATTCTCACTAAATCCTGAAACCATCTTCCAGTAATGATTCTATCCAAAATGACCATTTAAGCTAACAGAAATCTCCACGAACATGGGTTTCTTTCATATAAATATCACATGAATTTTTACCCTTCAAAAACCTAATCTATTCCTGAAAATAACTCATGGTAACTATAGAATCATTAGTAGTCACTCATGGGGTTCAAACATGGAAACTCATTAAGATGTTTTCATCGGATAGATATTAGTACAAAGTCGGACATCGACATATGAAGAACACTAACTAAGTTGAAAGCGAAATCCACCTATAATTTAAGTGATGCGGGAAAATACTATTTTCAATTAGTTAAACCATAGAGTTCCTACTTGGGAACCTAGTTATTACTTGGGAAGAACCATTCGGCTAATGATAACCAAACATCTAAAGAACACTCTAAATGATAGTACACAACAAGCCTAATGAAATTTAAATCAAAGCACATCATATAATTAATGATTCATCAGTGTACCAAAATGATTTAAAGATAGGGTACATGATAGTAATTTAACCAAGAGTACAATAAGAGGATTTATAAGATCTCCAAAATGGATATGAGACACTCCCTCTACCCCAATAGAACCATTACTAGGTGAATTCTTTTAGATATGGATTTTCTTCACCTACCAACACACTAACACTAACCGATCACAATACCTAAAAAATTAGGGTATCCCATGAGTAGTCATGATTTACAAATAAATTACATCCCTAACCAATTGAATTTAATGGGGGTTGTATACACAGACGGTCATTTTATTGTCATATTACCATACAAGCAGCAACATGATTTTAAATTCACCATCCTCAGAGGCATTTGAAAAAAAACACTGACCAATTTAAAAGGTGTTTCTTTGTATTTTTCCCTTATACTATGAATTAAACTTGTATCTAGAAATGAGGTGGAACTCCCCAACTTTGCAGTTCCCACAAAATTTTATTTTCTTAGATAAAGGGATCTCAACACATGGTGAATCCTCTGTTGACCACCAACTATAGTACTAGGTGTGGATAAAATTATTTTATTGGGAATTAACATGGAAAGAAAAATAAACCAACCTCTTTATAGTGCCCTTTATCAGGTCTTAACTAGGTTTACATGTGACTATTCACTGAGTCACACTTATATATGTTAAGGAATTAGGAAGAAGGGCCAAACAACTGACCAATGTGTCTAACACTAGCTCTTCTTCGAAACTTCATCCCAAACAATTGGATGGTTTTGATTTCATCGGAAATTTATTTTACACAATTATTGATATTACCAGTGATCGATGAATCACAACTCAAGGCTTAAACAACTTCTACCATACTCAAATTGTTCATTTTTTATTATTAAATTTCATGGTATCTCGTATGATGATTCATCCCACACCGAGTTCACCTGAGAAAATGGCACATCCATGATAACATACATATTATTATAATTCCACTATATTATAGTATCTAATGTCCCACTCCAAAAAAAATCACTCAAATCTTTATTACTCGTTATAATTGTAAAACAACCTGATGACCTCTCTAGTCGTTCAAAACTATTATGTAAAGAAAATAATGTCCAAATGACCAACTATGTAGTCAACTATACCCTAGGAGTTCCCATCCTACATAAAACAAGCACTACATGATGTTCATGCATGAAAAGATAGTCAAAACACAATATGACCACCAGTCTAAAAAATCATCACTTTAAAAACTAGGATTCCTACACGGGACTATGGAAGCGAAATAGTACAACTATTCAGAAAGAGAGTAAGAAGTGACAAATAATTTTTTGAATACCTATGGGTTATACCCACAATTGGAAATCCCCGTATAGAAGATGAAAATTTTGATTGTAAATCTAGGACTGATCAAGAGGAAGTCACTAATCTATAGAAGAAAAAATACATAAGATAATTCTATAAGAAAATATACATATGGGTAATGCTCACACACACATTTTAAGGGAGAAGGTCTGAGGGATTTAAAATACCCTTACACAAAGTTTATAGATGAAATAAAATTCAAGGTTTCATTGGATTGGTTCAGTTATTAACATTTAATTTAAAATCATTTTAATGGATAAGATTTTGAAACATCATATAATTTATATAAGACCATGCAAGTTAGTATGCTAAAATTCTAAGGTAGGAATAAAAAATAGAAAATATAAATTAACTAAATTTTTTTAAAATTATTATATATTTTAAAAACTATATAATTAGTACATTTTATAACATAACCCCATTTTATGCACTATTAATTAATTTATAATGCCTGACACAAAATATAAATCAATGTTGACTAAATTATCTTATATTATTATTAGAGATCTGGTCAAAGAGGATTCCAACCAATGTTTATAGGAAACATCAAATAGTGTGATACGTGAACATTAAAAGTCCCTCAACAAAAAAAAAACTAATTACCCTTTGGGGTTAATCACTAAGTCATATTAAATGAAAATATGAAATTTTATGGTCCCATTAATATATTTATGGTTTAATTATACCAACCCAAACATTTTTAAAAAATTCTATTTTTAAAATACACCATTAGCGGTTTCAAATCGTATGAATATTTCCCTAACTAACCTACTTGGGTTAGATGTGCATTTATAGAATTAGTCATATGGGTCATAAGACCCTAAAATGAGGAACAACACTTCTAAAGGAAACCAAATAATTTAACGTCAACATTTAATAACATTTATATTAAAAAAAATTTCTAGGAAAAAGGATCATAATATATGATTTGTCTTTATGGGGTACCATAATTCATATTATAAATCTCCCATACATTGTAAAAGTTATAAGAAACACTCATCTGTCCACAACCATTTTATATGGTTTTAATGAAAATTGAACAGTCCAGTCAATTATGTAAAAGACTGTACATATATATTGTGTATCTAGAATGGTTCAAATATATGGGTCACTAAATTTCTATTCATAAATCTCTTATTCATCATTAAATTTTGAATTTTCCTCCCATTTATGTGCAACAATTTTATTTCGGACAGATGGAAAATTCAATAACTTAAACATTTATATAATATTTTTTAAGTGTATAAGGAACATTAATAATGGTTCGGTTATATGGGTCGTCACTTTCCTATTTATAAGGGGCCTATACACCATAATAATTTCATTTTTACCACCATTTAATCACAACCATAATGTTTCATCTCATGTTAATCTATAATAGAAGTAAGAAAATCATAAAAAAGACCTTTATTTAATCACCTATACTTGTTAATAAAGGTGGTAATTGAAAGGAAACACTCAACCTAGAATATAAAAAAATCATGGTAATTTATAATTTCATAATCACAATGATAAAATACTTAATAAGGTAAAAACAAGATATGTTACTAAAATTCCTAACATAGAATATAATAGATGCTATTAAAATAGTCAAGGAACATCTATAAATTTCAAACAACCAACCAATATAATCTAAATGGAATGATATATAAAAGGAATGTAAATCCATATTTTATTATAATTATCCATGTAATTGTTCCCCCTTTTCATACCTAGCCATGGGAATAGTTTTAAATATCATAAATTAGTGAGCAGTGGAAAATACTCTAATCACTCAAAGTGAAATCAAAATCATTTGTAATTATAAACAACATGAACAAAAGTCTCATCCCTAACCACATGGACTTTTCCTAGTTTTTGGGTTAATCACTCCCTGGAAAAAATATTTAACAAGCACTCACACATTCCATATCATCAATCTTCCATTTCAATATAGTAAACTAATATAAATTATGCTCTGATACCACAATATAACTTTCCCAGAAATCTGATCACTAAACCATTAGTTGGAAAGGTCATCACATATCTTCAAGCATGCTTCCTCATATAAAAGAGTATACTAAATATCATCGAGGGTCTAATAGTGGTATGGTGTGAAAAATTTACCCTTTATATTAGAGGATTAAAATTGTATTTTTGTAATTAAATAAATAGATAGTAGATGAAGTAATAAATTACAAGATAATGAAACATAAGATTAATATCAACAACTCAATAAAATAAAATTCCCAAAACCAAAAAATATGATGATGCACGAATCATAATATAAATCAACAAGATAAAAATGATAAAAAAATAATAAAAAAATTATTTCAATGGATAACTCCATGTGAATTCTGAGTACAATATGAGTCATGTAGTCCATAGATCCCATGTACACAACATAACACAATAAATCAATCCAAAGATCAACAACCATTGTGATTTTCTCGGGTACCCTAATGAAATGTTGGACTAAGAATGGTGTTAGATATAATCTCAACAGGCTATCACCAATGGTTTCTAGATAAATATATTTCATGCTCCACAAAATAAAAGATTTCTAGCATGAATTAAAATTAGGTGATCAATGAATAAATAATTAACACTTCAGTCTGAGTGCCTAATTGTATACACAACTTATTATACCATATTTGTCCTAAGTGGTATGCCTAAATCAAGTGACCAAGTAGGGATGTCATGGTACATAAATGGAATAATACATATATATACACAAACAACAACAGAAGTGGTCAAACCACATGCTTGTGATATAACTTGGCAGTCACACCCTTAGAGAACCTATCACGAATGTGATACGACATTATAATCATACAAAAAAAATAATAATAATGAAAAAATGAAACTCATGTGATTCATAAAATGTATTTTTCAAATCCATTACTAAAATATTGAGCTCATCCATAACAATCTGTAATGGAATCCCTTGGCTCACTGTAAGGGCCTTGTAATAACCAATACCACCAAGTTCATGTGAGGTGACCTATAACGGCATCCTTCATATAACTAATGGTATGGTAACTCTGATTCCATACCATTTATCTCATATTGGGGAACAATTATTACTTGAGGCAGGTGTAACAATCTTTCCAATGATCCTATCCATGTTTTCTCAACTAGGAAACTTTTGTCACTCATAAGTATAGATATTCTCCAAAAGATCCACTCCAAGGAAAAGCCATGGGATATATCTCTGAATTTTCATGTTGTACTAGGATGAGAATGATGATTCCATACATGAAATCCTTAATATGGGATGTGTGTTCTCTACTGGCCTATTAGCAATCAAGGAATATCATCAAATATCACACATCAACAAGGCTTGACATTTGTATAAACAGATAATAAGGATATCACAAGCATTTAATCCAAACCCAAAAAGACTATGGAATAATGAAATGAGAATGATTCAATTGGAATAAACAGAATCACTTGTCTATAGGACATCCACATATGAACTTTTCTAGTTGTTGAAAATGCACCTCAGCAACGGGTTTTAATAGAAAAAAAGGTATTGTTCTTCCACAATTTGTTTCATTAAATTTAAATACTTCAATTGCATCAAGGATAAAATAATTGAAATTAAGATTTTAATAACTTTCATAAGATATATTTTATAAGAATAGGGAGAATTTTATAGCATTTGTGTCTTTTGAACAATTTAATCCAAATCATTTCTTTAAAAGAGTTCTACAAAGGAATAAATCAAAGTTCATCACCAATGGGGATTAAATAATGGTTAGAATTCCATGTAAATTATATTAATTAATATGAGAATTTTATTATTGTTAAACACACCAAAATGGGTGTTCAAACAATAAAATATCAGTGGTATTTTTCCTTAAAATACAAATTTCACCCATCTAAGCAGATAAATACAATGAGATCAACCACGGTGGTGATTCTCCACTCAGTGGGGTAATAATGGGAATTGTGATAGATTCAATTTAGTTTATTTGAGAAAATAGATCCATCACAGGAATAATATGGACTATGAAACAATGGCACACCAAAATAATGAAACAAAAAAGTTGGAAAAAAGTAAGATCACTATTCTTAGACATAGGATTCTCAACCAACCATCATCAAGGCTTGATTTGTCCCTTTTCTAGATTAATTGATGAAATAGATGAAATACCTAAAAATAAGGCGTATTAGCTCACATTACAATGTTGAATGTAGATAGGGAAAATCATTTTAAAATAGAAGAAATATGAGTTTTAGAATAACATAGACACTTGTAAAGCGCCTGATGATGCAAAAATTGAAGACTATATGAGGAAGGTACATCAATAAATAGAGGATAAAGCTGGAGGATCTCAAGTTGGAGAGTGGTTGTTTGTGGAGGTGGAGAGAAGGTACAAATAATGGTTTAGGATATTATGGATATTAAGGGTTAAATGTTAAATTCAACCTGATAAACTGGGTCATATGGTTTGGCTATATAGTTGGCCAAAATGTGTTCCAAGCTTGTGATGAAGTGTACAGACAACTGCATCCATGGGAAAAAGCATGTGGGACAGGGGCATGGTATTTGGAAATAGTGTGAAGCCTGAACTAATCAAATTCACTCAATTATATCTGCCTCATTATTTTTATGGTAGGGCCAGGCAGTTATAGAAAAACCATGAACCCTTACTAGTCCATCTAGACTTTAGTTTTTATTGCCCGCTGCTCTTGAAACTCAAAAAATCCCCCAAGAAACCTCTTGGGATACTAACCACCACTAAAAACAACTCATTAATGTGTTCTAACTCTCAAAATTATGATCTGAGGAAAAGTTTACAAAACCAATTTTGGAACAAATGAAAAATTTCGAATTTCCTTGGAATTTCATCCTATCAAATAACACGAGACACTATAGTTTATATGAACTGATAAAATAGAACCAACCATCCCTGAAAAATAGTCTATGGCATGAGTAAATTTTTTTAAACTTCTTTTTAGGCCTCATGGAATGTATCTATGGTGTAGATCAGGGAATCATTCCATTTCATCCTAACACACAGATGAACATGGTATATAGACTCCTTTGAATGCCATTTACTCACTTACTCACGTGTTTGAATGCACCACAACACCACATGCTGACACAAACACTATCCTGGGAATTTTACACTACCTATTTATATAGATTGACCTTCCATGTACACCAGTATACACCCAGATTGTTTGAAAACCTATTGTGAAACCAAAACCAATATAGATTTTCTTATCCCTAAGCTTTCAAATGGGACACAAAATAGCATGATTTATTTTCATGAACCAAACTAACTAACCCTAACCATATGTAAACCAAACTAGTCCTAAGATGGACCAATGTGTCTTCTTGATCTCCACAGGCTATTGAATATTATATGAGAATCAGGAACTACCAGAGTGAATTGTTTTTCTACAAATAAACTAAAACAATGTGATAGATATATAGAATATATAAGTATACTAAAAATATTTTTACTGAAAGTTGATACAATTACCAATATAAAATGTTCCCATATACTTAAAAATAACCAATGTAATCAAAAAGAGCAAAACAAAACTCCATGTGATATGGTACCACCAACAAAATATAACACTATATTAAAGAACAAAGTGAACACCTCCCAAGAGATCCTTGACCTTATCTTCATTAGATATAACAAGATCTATATACACCCAATGGTGTATATAGGGTGCGATAAAAAGGGCCCAATATGATCTAACCAAGTGTTTTATAATAATTATTTATAAAATAATACACGTATAGTGAGAAAAATAAATTAATGTATTGAGATATAGTTTAATATGAATCATCAATTAAAAAACACTTTCAAAATATCACAATGTATGCCAATAATTGGGTTTCCAAATAATTTTAGTACAAACATCAATATATAATTTCAAAGTTATCCATTAGAGAAAACAATAATATATGTATAATAATTCATCATCAATGAGGATCCTATTATAATTATTGTGATTAGTACACTACTAGGTGTTCACATTACCCAAGAAGAAAAATTATAAGGGGTATGATGATACTCTCAAGAGTGGATCCTTACTAAAACATAGGTAACCTGGTGAACACATTTTTCTAGAAGAAAAAGTCTAGGGGAATGTTTTCATCATTAAATATGGTTCCCTACCTCATCATTGATCAGATTTGGGTTTAAAAAATAATATCATTAAAGGCTATTTAATATTTGAAACTATTAATTTCATTCAAAAAAAATATTTCCATCAAAATAAAAATGGGAATTTCTATTTTCTAAAACATATTCAAAACCATAATCTTTCATAAAAACCATTTTCTAGAATTCAAAAAAATTTAAAAATAAATTTAAAATGTCCATGTATAAATTTTCATAGCACGAGACCAAATCCTGAATCTACTTACCTAGAAGCAATTAGAACTTACAATTCTTATGGTATACAAAAATCTATGATAATTCAATGGACTTAAAAATTGAGAAGGGGTTTTATAATAAAAATTCTAGATCAAAACTAAATAAATTGAAAATTTGTAGAATGATTAAATCCCAAAATGATCACATGCCACAACAATTATTCATTATTACACCACGAGAACTGAGGATTAAATAAAATAACCCAAAATTTTAAATGGATCTAAAAGGAATTATATTGGAATCCCAAATGAAAAAATTACCATCATTGATGAATCCAATATATAGATAGAAATAAGGTGAATTTTATGTAGGAGATCCATGATTAAAATAGAGATCCACACACCAAGAGTGGCCTATATGTTTTATTGGTGCTTCAAACTGACATGGTGTTAGGTTAAAACATCCTAGAATAGCCCAAGTGAGTTTCAAATTCAAATGAACCGAGTTAGGGTTGAATTGGACATATTAATAATGAAAATGGTTGTTTTGGATTATTGAAATAAACAATTTACAGTCACTTTCATTCACCAAAATGCTTCCAATGATTGGACAATGGCATCTGTAGATGTGTAGATACTATTGGTCATCCAACCAGATAGCTAGTGGTACAATAAGAATGCTTACCCCCGAGAAACCCCAGAATGTGGTTGGTAGGTTTCCTATAGGAACCCCATACTTCCATCTTTCCACCAGATGGCTAATGGACCTCATTATCTAGTCATTCTATAGCTCTTCCAACTATGGATTCATGTTCAAACTTATACAAACACATGAGGATGCACTACAAACTCATTTGTTAATTAAAATCCAATATGGACACGATGATAAAATATAGAAAAAATTAAGAAAAATAAATATAAACAGGAGTAGTGTAGTATGTGAAAATAGTGGCATAATTTTATAATTCTCCCTATCATATTACATTCTCCTCCTAGAATTATATGTCGAAGAACGAAGGACCTTAAAGGGTGGAGTAAACTAATCCCTCATAAAATTCTAACACTCACAAATATCCTTAAAATCAAAACCATGTTTCCATTAGACTATAACCAATAGAATAAAATTCCCACATCGAACTTTCACTTAATAATCAACAGACTGAGTTAGTTGTATGGCCATATTCATATCAGGTTCTATGTCGATGTATTGCCAGTGCATTTTTTGAGATGTTTCTAGAGGATAATACTTTTATTTGGGATAAGAGAATATGTTGTCAATAGATGAAAACTATAGTGGTAATGTAAGGGGATAATCCACCTTTCCAAGCTGTTACATGAACTCAAAATGCCCCACCTAACATGGAGTGAGTTTTCTTTATTTTTTAAGTTGTCGATTACCCAACAAGGGAGATACTTTTTACCACACTTGATCACCAATATAAAACTCCATATAATGATGATGTTAATACATATAATATTTTTTCCATATTCAAACTACCACTAAATGTTGAGGAACAAACTGGATATGTTTCATTGTCTCTTGATCCAAATTCAATAACACCATAAAAGCTTCTCTAATATCTAACAAATGAATATGAGAGTTATGTGGAGAAATATGTAAACCTCTAAATGATCAATTTTTATTGAAAATTGTTATATTTTATATAATAAAACTAAACCATAACCAAATACTTATCTCAAGTCCCACTAAAATCTAAGATAGAAGTATGAAATATATCTTCCAGATTCTGGGTAGGCCTTTAAATTTTTGTATCCTTGTGAGGAAGATATAATGTCATGAACATTACCTAAGTTTCAATTTCCTCCATGAGTCTCTTTTAAAATTATATAGTAAAATATGGGTCCCTATATGATTGAATGAGCATAATAAATTTTTGTGGCCTTATAATCTTGTACATGTAGTTTTACCGATGGTCCTCCACATTGGTGAGGTTCTGGATTGTTATGAAATGAGCTGAAATGGTCAAATAATAATTCCCCGCTAAAATGAAATTCCTAATTAGGGGAGTTTAAGGAAACCAAATAAAAAATCCATAATAATTTCATTATACTTCCTCATTTACATTGGAAGAGATAAATAAACCTTAAAGGATTCCCATTCATAGACTTTATTTGCAATAATAATAATGAAATATAATATCATTTATGTATTATATTATACCAGGACATTGGAAATGATGTTTCATGTCAGAGATCATCTTTTTGGTGCCATTGTGAAAACCAAAATAATAATAGTGGAAATCTCTAATAATGAACTTTATTTATGATAAATGGATAAAATATATGCTCATAGAGAAATAGAAACCCTATAAGGAAAGAAACCACTCACTGATGGTATCCCCACTTTATAAATAATCCTTAACACTGAAAAACTCATAATCATGCTTGTAATATTTATGAATTATCTAAAGAAGAGTGGATGTTACAAGAAAAATTTCTAGAACATTAATAAACTCATCTTCCATGAATCCCATGTGTATTTGATCAAATATACCCATGAATTTAAATTCATCCTTTTCCTTCATTAAATGATGACAAGATAACTTTATTCTCAAATCATATGGCATAAGGTTACATTTTTTGGGGGTATAGGAAATGTAAAAATTCAATGAATAAAATTTATACACCCATCTCTTCTACTACAGGTTCATTATTTTTCAAAAAACATAAACCAAAAACATTTTTTGTTATAGTAAATTGATAAAAGTTTCTTAAAAAGATAATGAAGCAAAATTTTATGGTTTTGAACAACCACCACAATTCCAAAAAAATGAGTGGGATAAATCATCTCATGAATCGTAAGCTAATGTGAACCATATAACACTATACGATCTCCCTGCATGAGAATGTTGTCTAAACATGAACCAAAATCATCACAATAAACCATGTACATGTGTGAAACATATAGTATAGTCCTAATTGGTGATGAGGTCCAATACCACTTAAGTACATTGAAGTATTCATGACCCATTTAATCTTATGATAAATTTACCCCTTTCTAGGTTAGAGAGGTCAAAATAGATTCATTCATTAAGAAATCCTTTATGAGCCACTGATAACATCCTTCCTAACCCAATATTCTATTTATCTTAATGATATTTAGTTGCTCTTGCCATGACATAATAGCTATCAACATTGGTAAAACGACTAAGATACCATGATCAAAAAAATTATTCCCAAATAACCTAACATCATAGATCCACCATTTTAAATTTGATAATTTTATATAAAGACATTGGACCATCAAAATTCCCCAAAAATTCATTTTTTGAAACACATTATGTTATTAACCCTTTGTGTATTCTATTATTTCAATCACAAACACTATTTAAAAAGATTCAAGATACTCATGGAATATTTATTTCATCAACTCCACAAAGATAGTTTGGAGGATTTTTTAGAAAAAATGACATTATATGTCACTATAAATTCATATAACTACTATTTAAGGAGGTATTAAAATAACTATCTTCTTTAAATTGAGTTATTGTGAACCATATTGAAGATAAATTTTGGAAATGCGATTACCCCATTAAACTGGATGAAAAAATCATCAATTTATGGAAAGGGATATTTGTTCATGGCCATTACATGATTATGATTTTGATAATTTTTTCATATGTGAAGTGTTCCATTAGCCTTCTAGGAAAAAATCACGGGGGTTTACTATAGCGACACACTTGGGAAAATAAATCCATTATTTGTCAAATAATCTAACTAAATTTTCATTAGTATCTATATAGTTTGATGGTATCGATAGTAGGTATATTATAGGAAATAATTCAACTATGAATTCAACCTACCACTCTTGAAGAAAACTCAATATATCAACTAGAAACACATTTGGAAACCCATTGAATACTAGAGAATCATTACCACTATGAGATTACCTTTCTATCACAAATGTATAAAATAAAAACAACATAACAAACTTTGAAAGATATTAATCTTCCCAACTATACCTTGGATCCCACCCTACCTAAAACACATGAGATCTGGATTCCATAAAAAGATTTAGAAAATAAACTATACGAGTATATATAAAGGTGTGAGATACATATGTATTAAATAATGAACTATCTGAGGTAGAGAAAACAAAAGTGGCACTTATAAAAACCCAAAATAATCATTAACATCTACTAGAAACTATTCCAATGTGTATAACTATTTTGTTCAAGAGGCTTGTGAATAGATCCATGTTGTCTATATATCATCAAACTGCATTGCAGATCCTCTAGGTGAAGTAGTTATTTTAGGTAAGGATATATCATGAAAAAACAATTGTAAGTGACCATGGAACCCACATTAATTTAAAACCATAGGAGGAATAGGAAAAAATCATATCTTTTTTCCTATATAGAAACAATGGCAACATATAAAGCCACATTTCAAAAATTATGGTTCAAGGAGATACTTTTGAGAAGAACCACCACATTTCACCCATGGAACTAACTATATTTTCTCTTACACTTGAATAACCAATGTAAGTATAATTAGATTATATTTTTATCATTTAAAACAATGTAGGTAATTATATTTAATTTCTCATTTAAATTTGACATAAACACATTTAAATCTTTTAATAGTATTTACATTTTAAGAACTCACTTTTGGGTTTTGACAATAGGAACTAATTTTAAATCAATTAATGAAACTTAATTATTTTTAATTTGGTAAAATATAATTCTTTTCTGAATTAGGAATATCAAAATTATCATATAATTATTTTTTGGTATTTTTCTGAAATCATTCAATTTTGGATAAATATTGAAAACACTGCGTTATTGTTTAAAACTAACTTTTTGTTTAAATAATTATTTATTTTATTTAAATTTATTCTAAGTAAAAATAGATATATAATACCTATATAAGATCAATATAATTCATTTGAGTCATTTTATAGTAAAATTAGATATATAAAATTTTATCGAACTTTTTAACGTCTTTTACCCAACTTCTAGGCACATTTAAAAATTTTCATAAAACATAATTTTACTGCTTCTGTGAATTGAATTTCATAAATATGAGAGACATGGTTGGATTATGTAGTTAAAATTTAGTTCAATAAGTTGAAAATAATATTTTGTTAATAGTAACTTTTGAATTTTTTTTACAATGGTTAAAAGTAAAAAAAGAAATTAAATGTAAAATTGATAAAATAATTTTCCTAAAACATGTCCTAATTTTATTGGATAACTGTATTTTGACCAAAACCAACCTTAGAAATAAAATATTATTCTTTTGGCCCACTTTGATTAGATAAGGATTATTATTATTATTTTATTTAAAGAAGAGTTGAAAGTGTTAAATTCAATGTTTAAAAACTAATCCATTTTTAATATATGGTAATACATAAGATAAATTAGACTATAAATATTCATTAGAAAGATAAAAATATTTTATACATAATGGTATTTTATTTATAATTTATTGAAATTAAATAATTAATTTTATTTGTTACACAATGATGATGTAGTAATAACTTTAACAATGACTAATTAAAATAATATAAATTATAAATATATAAAATAAATGTAGTTGAGACTTTTTTCACATACACAAATTCTATAATTTAATATGAAATGTTATGGTTGATTAAATAACTTTTTTTGAAGTGATAATGTTTTTTTGACTTTAACAAAAACAAAATACCAAATAGTGTCAAATTTGACATAAATGATTTTTTAAAACAAATTCTATATTATTAATAGATATAATATTTCTAAAAATATAAAGGTTGGCCAAAGGATTCATATAAGGTTATATATATCAATAATTAACCACTTGGGTTATATTTTACTTTTTAAGTAAGTTTATTAACAATTTATTATAATAATACATGAATACATGGTAAAAGGTAAACTATTTAACTAAGTGTTAAATCTGAAAGATAAGGTTAATATGGTGACCTAAACATGTCTAAACCCAATTAGTTAAAAAAATTTAGACCCATCCCAACCTTAACAATGAAATGAACTAATTTGGACCCATTATAAACTGAATATGATTGTATAATAAAATAATATTTCAAGCCTTTCCTAATGTGACCCTCAACCCTCTTATAAAATAGTACTTCCCCTTCTCTAAAAATCACACCTCCAAATCCATTTTCCTTGGACAAAACCTTCTCATATATCCTCCCCACTACCCTAAATTAATTATAGAGTCCTTAATTTTATTATAAACCCAGCCTATGGTGCCCTTTTGTTCCAATAAAAAGGATGAACTCGAAGAAGAGGTAGATTATTTCATCACCTCCTTCAATGTTCATTTCTTCTTCCAATTCCTCTTTATATGTTGATTTCATACCAAAATAATAACTTCAGTACCTTATACATAGTGAGATGTTGTTATAAATATGGTACAACCATATTCATTATTCTATCAATATGATGAATTACAAAGTCACCATGTGTGTGTTCGTACGACTTACCGTCTCTATAACGTGGTGTAATTTGTTATTCAACACAATGTTATTTGGATGGATATATTGATGATTAATATATATAAATAATGAAATTAACATGATAAAGTTTTTGTATAATTAATATACCATCAAATTCCACACATTTTAATCCTTAAAAAATGATATTATCGCTTATGTGTACGTACGGCTTACTGTCTCCACGACGTGATGAGATTCATTTCCTTGTTCACCGTTCAACGATGATTATAAATATAAATATTATTAATAATTATGTAATATATTACACAATAATTAAACTATATATATATATTTATATTTACATTTTTCTCATTCACTTACTTCCGATCTATACGATATAAAAATAGAAACAGTGTTTATGCGTAGGGATGGCCTACCATCTCCATAAACTGGGTTTTCCATTTCATATATCTATCTATTATACATATTTATATTCTAAATATTTATTATATATGAATAATTTTTAATATTAATGAAGTATTTAAATCATCATCCAAGTGATGCGATCAATAATAACAAGTTAAAACATGTTCGATAAAGAAATCAATTATTGCCTGAAATGTTACTTAAACCTAGAAATTATTACTAAATTGGTAATATAAAGTAATAAAATAATCAAGTATGAAATCATAAATATTAATATTGTTCTAGTATAATTTAATAACATACTATGGTTATTATATATAAGTTTAAATGCACCCTCAACTAAATGAAAGTACAAGGTACGGCTTAATTCCTCAATCTCATTATTATCTAAGATTGTTTTTTTGTTTGTTTTTATTGGAAAAAATTTATTATCCATGCACGTATTTTATAAAATATTTTTCACAAAAATTATTTTTAAGGTACTCTTTAGCTGAAACATCATATTAAATGTCTTAAATATTTATTCTTCTAAATCATTCTCATAAATGTCAATGTTTTCAAAATAGTTTTAAGTATTTATTTATATGGACATGAATGTCTTAAAATGTTAATTCCTTTAAAATGATTCAATGTGGTATGGGACACTTTGATACAAAAATATCATTTAAATTTCTTCCTTTTTAAATTATATGACTATTAAATGATTTCATGAAAAATGGATATTTCACTTTAAGAGTTTTACTAATCATTTTCAACTATATCAACATCCTTTACTAGATATTATTCTTGATTGAGGTTGATTTTTTATATTAAAATCTTCCATATTGTATTGAATGATTTATGATATGTCATACATTGGATGTGATATTTTTATTCCATTAATGGTTTATGGCTAAAGTATTGACATTTCATATTGTTGTTTTAATACAAATGTTTAGGTTATGTTTCAACATTTTCATATCAGTAATGCAACAGACATAGTAAGTGAAAGGTGGGGTCCCCTATAGCCCTTCGATGCATCAGAAGGTCTCAAAAGTAAAAATAGTTTCTTGGCATAAGGTTTGGACAAAATCTTTTTTTATTCTTTGCATGAGACGTTGACTATGTGGTAATGATGTATGGTGTTTGGCATTCCCTCATTATGAAATAAGTTACAACATGTGATTATTAGACTACTAGAATATCCATGTGCATAATTATATGGCAGTGTTTGATTTATTTTTTACTATATTATGTCAATGATTATCTTTAAAAATCCTGTTGATTTTATTCACCATCTTTCATTAAAATTTTACATCTTCTGCTAAATTATTTACCCTTACTAAGCATCTGATCTCACCCCTTTCTTATGTTTTATTTTCCTAGGATTCCATGAAGTGTATTATGATTTATATGTAGGCTTAAGCTAGAAGAAAAATAGAATTATGAAAGGATTATCTATTTTAAGTTCATATTAGAAATTTTAATGGAACGTTCATTTATATAATATATTTTTCAAGACTGCTAAACTAATCGTCCCTTTGGGACTTGATCATTTGTAATCATGCCAATGTATTAAAATAATGCATCGACTCTGGGCTTCTATGGTCGGGGCATTATAGTAGGTATCAGAGATAGTTTATCAATAACCTTAGAAAGTAGGTTTAGAAAATCACTGATAAGAGAACATTACCCTAAGATAAAATTTTACATTAATTATAGAAGAACGTCCTATAATTTTGTTAATACAGATATTTTGTGAATTTTACAAGCAATACATCCATGTCTGGATACAAGAAGGTAGAGGTGGCTCTGGAACAAATGTACTGATGATTGAAATCTTTGACAAGGTGTTTCGGTCTGGACCCAGGGTATCTTGGTACATGGAAATGGGCCTTGCTACAATATTGTTTATGACACTCCTGGGGGATATGCATAGGATAATTCATATTTTCATTACAAACCATTATGAAGGATTTAAGATTAAATACTTCATCAATGATAACATTTTTATGATTATGGATTATATGTATAAACATTTCAATTTATGTTAGGTATATTACATGTTTCAAATTATGGATTGAGATTCATAAACTAACCTAGTATATTCCATTTTTTAGAAATGGAGACCATTAGAAAGAATGAGAACTCCAGCAATACCCATGATCCAAGGATTAAAAAGGATCATATCTTTCATAGTCTTTAGATAACATTTAGATAGGAAATATTCTCCCACGAATAATCATCATATGACGAAAAATTATCTTATGTTAATAATATCAGTAAATAATTCTATGAGTCTTATAGATTTTAAGGGTATCCAGAGAATAAATGGATGGTAGAGAGAAGGATCGATAAATTAAAGAAGGGAAAGAAGGATTTTCTGATATGTGATAACAGTGGAATGAATCACTATTGTAAATTATTTAAGGGAATAAGAGTTTTTTATTAGTGTGGATGAAAAGGACACCAAGTATGTGATTTTAATGGTAAGAAAATGGTTTCAAATGTACAATGCTTCATCTTTAAGTAGTAGGGACACTATGTGAATCAATGTCCCAATCATTAGAAAATACCCCAAATGATCATATTGGATAATAATAAAGTCATGATACAACCGGAGATGAAGAGGAAGAATTAGTGTTCTTATATTATGTCATTTAAATGTTGTATCAATGATGTACTGGTTATATAAAATATGCAAATAAATAAGGATCATATTATAGTATTATTTCATTTAATATTTGAGATTATATGGTACAAAGAAAAGTTACTCAACAACATGTTAATGTGTTTTGGATAATACATGGTTGAAAAAAAAGATAAAACATAATATGGTCCTAATACTGAGGTAGTGATTTTGCAATAAGATTAGGCTTATTTGGATAAATTATATTGGTTACTCTTGACTACTTTGGTACTGATTAATTTTTTGTTTATTCCATCACTTTTGGAGTATTCAGAATTTATGGATATAAGGAATATATCTAATATTCTATTGAGAATAAGGGACCATGATTGTAATAAATAAGGCTTTATGGTAATTTAGATTGTTACCATGTTTTAAGAGAATACATTATTAAGGTACTCACATATTATTATGTAGAAAAAAGAGATCTTCATTATTTTATGTTCACCTTCCTTATAAATTTTTTGACTATGAGTTTAGACACAAGTATTTTGGATAAGTTTAAAGGTTTCAATGGATTAAGTTGGACATTGGATGATATTTTTTAATATTATAACATTTAGTATGATTATTTTTCGGATTTTTTAATAAAAAGGAAAACATGAAGTTTAGTAAACAACCCATCATGTTCGGGTAGGCTGCGAGACTTGAACCCACAACGGAAGGGCCACAAGGGTGAATCACTGAACACTAGCCTACATAGTTCATGGTTTGTATAATTTAGTTTTTTTAAATGATCTAATAGATGATTTATAAATTCATTTTTTTGAAACCCTATACTATTAGGATAAATAGAATATTTTTGAATTATATTATCTTTTGGAGTGAATGATGAGTTTGTGGTAGATGTTAGTTGAAGGATGGAACTCTACTTGTCAAGTATTTTTTTTCTCCTATATATGAAGAAATTAATTCTTAAACATTAGGGAAGGGTTTTTAAAACCCAAAATGTTGTATCATAATACCACATGTTTTTTTGAACCGATGGTATTTACATCATCGTAGATTTATGGCTATGAGGCCATCAATATTCCTTTTATTGTTCACCTATTTGTGATTCATGACTTAAATCACTCACTATAAATATTTATGCTTTTTCACCAATTACATGTTTCTAATTGCAACCAATGTTCTCTTATTTGAGATCATAATTTGGTGCTGACTTTCAATTTCATTTTCCCTCTTATTAAAACTAAATATTTTTAAACCAATTTGTGATTTGGATTTTCCATAAAGGTATTTCTCTATATTTAACCTTTTATTTTAAAATCTCAATTTCAAATTGAGAGGATTAAATTTATTAAAGGAGGGTAGAATGTAACACCCCATTATTTTAAAATCCATATTATGTGTTTTATAGATATAATATAAGAAAAAAATCATTTTTTTCAGATAAAGGAAATATTTTTCAAGAAAATGAAATTTTGCCCCTATTAATGGTGAACCCTTTTTAAATATAATATATGATACTTTTATATATTCAATTTGAAAAAACTTAAATTCTTATTTAGAATTGGGACATAAAAATCTAGTTTCGATAAATTTTTGGTGTCATTCTAAAAACTTTCATATTTTTGTGAATAGTGAAAAATAGTAAATTTTAATTGAATTTTTTTTAATCATAATAATTTATAGTGTTAAATTATAAATTTCAATGGTTTGGAAGTTTAATTAGAATATATTTATATCATTTATAACATTTTTGGTAATTATAAGTAATTTCACAATTAAATTTGGCATAAACACAAGTCATTATTGGGAAAGTTTTTACTTTTAAAAAACTCAATTTTTGGTTTTGACAACATGAATTAATTTAAAATTAATTAATTAAACACTTATGTCTTGAATTTGGTAACATAGAATTCATTTTTTAATTCAGAATGTCAAATTTATCTTAGCATGAATTTTTGTTATTTTTTAAAAAACACACAATTGTTGAGGAATAGTGAAAAATACTACGTCATTACTTAAAACCAACTTTTTATTTAAATAAGTATTTATTTTATTTAAATTTATTTCAATTAAAAATATATAAATAATACCTATATAAGTTCAATGTAATTAATTGGAGTCATTTCATAATTAAATTAGGATAATTAAAAGAAATAATGAATTTTCAAATTTGCATAAAACGTAATTTTCCAATTTGCATAAAACATAATTTTTCAACTTCTGTGAAATGAATTTCAGACATCTGAGAGACACAGTTGACATTAGTAAGTAAAATTTGGTCCAATAATATGAAAAGAATTTTTTTGAATAGTAACTTTTGACTTTTGTTTTCCATGGATAAAGTAAATTGGGTAATTAAAAGTAATAATGATATTATAATTATCTTAACACATGTCCTAATTCTATTGGATAAGTGTATTTTGACCAAAAACAACCTTTGGAATAAAATATGATTATTTTGGTCCTCTTTGATTAGATTAGGACATTTATTATTATTTTATTTAAAGAATAGTTAAGTGCTAAATTCAATGTTTAATAACGAAAACATTTTTTATATAGGGTGATACATAAGATAAGTTCGACTATAAATATTCATTAGAGAGATAACAATATTTTATAGACAGTGGTATTTTATTTATAAGTTTTAGAGATTAAACAATTAAATTTATTTATGATACAATGATGATGCAGTAATTACTTTATCTGTGAATGATTAAAATAATTGATATTATAAATATAAAAATAAATGTAAATTAAGACTTTAGAGTCAATACATGAATTTTTGAGTTTAATATGACATGTTATGGTTGTTTAAAAAAATTATTTCCAAGTGATAAAGTTGTTATGACTTTAACAAAAATAAAATACCAAATAGTGTCAAAATTTTCAAAATATAGTTTTTAAAACAAATACAATATTATTAATTGATGTAACATTTCAAAAAATCTATAGATTGGACAAAAGTCTTAGATAATGTTAGATATATAAATAATTAACCACATGGGCTTCTCTTGAATTTTTTAGTATGTTTATTATCTATTTATTATAATAATAAAAAATAAATGGTAAATGTTATTCTATTTAACTAAGAGTTAAATGTAAAAGATAAGGTTAATATGGTGACCTGAACCTACCTAAAACCAATTGTTTGAGAGTTTTTCAACCCAGACCCACCTTATCCTAGAAATAAATTCTTTTTGGCTCTATTATAAACTGAATATGATTGTATAATAAAATAATATCTGATGCTTTTCATAAAATGACCCTCACCTCTCTTATAAATTGATAGTTACCCTTCCCTCAAAATCTCAACTCGAATGCCATTTCGCTTAGAAAAACCCTTCTCAAATATACTCCCTACTACCCTCACTTCATCATTGAGTCCTTAAATTGATGGAAAATCTAGCCTAAGGTAACCTTTTGTTCCAATCAAAAGAAAGAACCTGAGAAAGATGTAAATTATTTCATCACCTCATTCAAAGTTCTTTTCTTTTTCCACATCCTACTTATTTGGTTATTTAATACCAAAATAATAACTCTCATACCTTCTATGTACTGAGATTTTATTATAAATATGGTACACAAAAATTCATTATTCTATCTATCCTACGAATGATAAATTCCTCATTCGTGCGTACGTACTACTTGCCATCTCCACATAATGGTATAATTTGTTATTCAACACTATATTATTTGGTTTGATATAATGATGAATAATATGTATATAAATAATAAAATAACATGATAATGTTTCTATATTTTTAATAAACCCTAAAATTCCACACCTTTTAATCATTAAGGAAATGATATTGTTGCTTGTGTGTTCCTACGTCTTAATGTCTTCACGACGCATTGAGATTTATTTCCACATTCACCATTCAACGATGATTATAAAAATACATATTATTAATTATAATGTAATATATTACATAATAATGATAATATATATATATATATATCTATGTGTGTGTGTGTTTACATTGATCTCATTCACTAATTTCTGTTCAAAACGATATGAAAATGGAAACCGCATTTACGCATATGTATGTCCTACTATCTCCATCAATGGTGATTTCCATTTCATATATCTATATATTATACATAGTTATATTCTAAAGATATATTATATATAAATCATGTTTAATATTCTTTAAGTCTTTAAATCATCATCTATTTGATACGATCAAGAATAACAAGTTAAAACACGAACGATAAAGAAAGTGATTATTGCCTGAAATGTTACATTAACATGGAAATTATTATTAAATAGGTTGAATAAATTCATTAAGTAATCATGTATTAAATCATAAATATTAATATGGTTCTGGTATAATTTTATAACATACTATGGTTATTATACAAATGCTTAAACATACCCTCGACTAAATGAAAGTACAAGGTAATAGTTAATTTCTTAATCTCATTATTGTCCGAGATTGTTTATGTGAATGTTTTAACAGGGAAATATTTATTATCCCTGTCTTTTTTTCATAAATTAGTTTTCAAAAAGAGTTTTTTTATGGTACACATTAACCAAATCATTATTTTATATGTTTTAAATATTTATTCTTCTAAATCTTTCTCCTAAATGTACTTGTTTTCAAAATGGTTGTAAGGATTTATTTATATGGACATGAATGTTTTAAAATGTTATTTCCTTTAAAATGTTTCAAATTGGTATGGGAAACTTTGATTCCAAAATATCTTTCAAAATTCTTCCATTATAAATTGTATGAAATTTAAATGATTTCATGAAAAGGGGGTATTTCACTCAATGATTTTTACAGACATTTTTCAACAACATCATCATTTTTTACTGGATATTATTCTTTATGGATGTTGATTTATTATAATAAATTATCCCATATTGTATTGAATAAGTTATGATATGTATTACTATGGATGTGATATTTTTATACCATTCATGGTTTATGTCTAATGTATTGACATTTCAAATGCTATTATTAATAATAGTGTTTATGTTATGTTTCAACATTTTATATGTGTAATTGAATGAACTTATTAAGTGATGGGTGGGGCCTACTATATCCCCACGATGCATCAGTAAGTCACATTAGACAAACTACTATTTGGGGACAAGGCATTGACAAAATCTTATTTGTAGTCTTGACACAAGGCCTTGACTATGTGGTAATGTTGTTCGGAATTAGGCATTCTCTCATTTTGAAATTAGTTACTACATGTTATTAGTCAACTTATAGAACATACATGTGCATGTTTATTTGGAAATGCTTGATTTATTTTCTCCATATTATTTCCAAGATTATATTTAAATATTCTATTGTTTTTATTACAAATATTTCCTTAAAAGTTTATAAATTCTACTAAATGCTTTACACTTACTGGGAATCTGAGCTCACCCATTTCTTATGTTTTATTTCCACAGTATTCCATGAAGTTTACTATGATTTATATACAGGTTTAAGATAGAAAAATAATGGAATTATCAAAGGATTATCTATGTTGTATTTTATGTTAGAAATTACAATGTAATCTTCATGTATGTAATCTATTTTCCATGACTGCTAAACTGATCAGTTCTTCAGGGCATAATTCCTTTTAATCATTCCAATGTTTTAAAATAATGCACCGGAACTGGTCTAATAGGGTCAGTGTGTTATATAATCTCTTTAAATTTAATGGGTAAAGAGTTTCCAATTATTCTAAAATCCTATTGATATTTAATAACTAATCATCCACCACTTAAAGATCATTAATCCATTATAATGATAGTGGTTTCTCATGATGAAATTTTTGTTCCTAAATGATGTCTACATCCTTATAATTTTCTACCTATATAGAATTAATAGGAATATGTGGTACTCCATGGTCCATATCATAGAACATGGATTTCACCACATCAATAAAATTTTGATCAACTGTAGGGTTTTCCTACTGTGGTTCATCAGAAACCCCTCTAGAGGAATCATCAGAAGTATTCTGAGACATAGGGAATTACACATCAACACACAAAGAGGAATAAGAACAATGAGGTCTGTGAATAAATTCCATAATAGTTTGACAAAATTATATCGGAATGATACATAGACATGAAAAAGAAAGATTGAGATTAAAAATCGATAAATCACAAAAGAAACATATCCTAGAAACCTATGGCAACTTAAGTCTTGTCAAAGTGATATCTATCTAGGAACTCACTCATATAATTACTCTTAAATCACCACATTCCTCTATCTTGTCTACAAATACAACCCAAATTTCATAACAAAAAAATGAAAAAACTCCCTTTGATACTAATCTTTCATAAACCAACCAAATTAACCAAACCATCAATTACCCAAACAATACATGTCTTGAATCAAAGGGAATTCCTAAACCCAATGAGATGATCACAAGTAAAAAAGGTATTAATAAATCCTTTTGGGAACTATTTTTCACAATGAGACAAATAGAACATGATTGATATATACAATTTATTTATGGAATAATATTATTATGGAAGATAGATACAGTCATTAGGAAAAATAAGTTTTGAAGATACATTAATACAACAAAAGTACATAAAACTTATAACAATAAACTCCATGTGATATGGTTTCACCTGTAGACTCTCACACCCTACTAATGAACAAACCTGACCACCTCCCTATGAAAACATTCCCAAAACTACATCAGATATGATAAGATATATATATATATATATATTTAATAATTGTACACAAGCTGTGAGAAATAGATCCTAGTAAGATCACATCAATTGTTTTGTAAGAATAATATATAATATCATCCAAATTTGATCAATAAAATAAAATAATTACTATGATATAGTTTAACCTAAATCATGTATAAATCACCCATTTCAAAACCAAAAAACTTTTAAAATAAATGGGTTTCCAAATAATTCCATTATACACACCAATACAAAATTTCAAAGATAACTAATAGAGAAAATTTTTCCCATGTGTACATTAATTCTAGGTCATTGAGTATCCTCATTAAATTATAATTATTAATAGGCCACCTAGTGTTAACATTACCCTAGAAAAATCGGTCTAGGGTGAAGAAATACCCTATGGAGAGTGGATCCTTACTGCAACATAAGCAAACTAGTCCACACATTATCCTATCATAAAAATCCATAGTGAATGATTTCATCCATGAGGATAGCATCATGACTCATCATCAACTAGTATTAAGTTTACCGACATCTATATCATTCAAGGAATTTATTCTTTGAAACCAATCATATAATGCTTTAAAACCATTTCCCTAAAAATAATAAATGGATATTCCATTTTTAAAACCATATTCAAAACCATAATATTTCATCAAAACAAATTTCATTCTATTAACCAAATTTTGAAATCAATTTAAGAGGGAGAGAATTCAAGGTTAATATAATTAAACTAAATCTTTAAACAAACCTCATTAAATCATATATAAAATACAATTCCTACAACAGTGAAAAATAAAAGATGATTGAGGGAATTATGAATTGAGAATTAATACTAAAACCATAATTACCAATTATAAATATCCAAGTTAATTTATTCAATAATGAAGAAAATCCAATAGGACCAGATACCAAAATAATTCTTAATCAACACACCACAAAGACTGAAGATCTGATAAAGAACCATGAATTTCAAAATGGATATAAATGGAATTATATTATAATATTTAATTAATATATATTCACCCTTGGAGAAGAAAATCCATAGGGAGAAACATGTTTAATTAGAAGAAGAAGGTGATCATTGGACAAAATAGTGACCAACATACCAAGAGAGAACTAAAATTTGATTTGAACATCGATCCACTAAGGTATTGACTTGAGATATCCTAAAACATCCAAATAAATTTTATAAGTTAAATGAATACTTTTTTTACAATCTAGGTGGACTTATTAAAAATTTAAAATATCATTTCAGATGGTGAAAACATTTACCCCACATTCATGGCCTGGAACACTACTATCATTAGGCCATTATCTTTTTTATATGTATATAATATATAGTATTTCCTTCTATATGGATAATGGTTCAATAAAAATTCATACACCTCAAGACAACCCATTTGCTTGCTAATGGGTTTTCTTTTGGAAACCCCTATTTTTAGCCTTCCTCTAACTGGCCGATGGCCCAGACCGACCAGACGAAAGGCTACTCAAAGAAATTACAAGTTTAAATTAAATTCTATACATAAAAAATTTCTATTCATACCCCCATCTTATTTTTCAACTAAAAACCGAAAAAACAAAAGTAAACAAGATAGAAACAAACAAGGAGAAAAATAAGTACAAACATGACTAGTGTAATACATCAAAACATCAGAATAATGGGTCATCTATTTCTGACACAATGGTGTGGTAGACCTAATAATTTCAATAACTCCTATATAACCTCTATACCACATCATAACATCCAAAAGACACCTCTAATCCTTATAAAAATATAGATGGTGAGATCTTAAAATCTAAATTATTTCCAAAATCATAGCCACATCATAGTTGTAGGACCATAATCATTTGAATTATTAGAATATAACATAGAATGTGTCACATTCATAATATCAAAACATCACACGTCAATAATATTTTCTTAATAATCATAACATAATGTAAAAACCTAATTTTATCATGGACATTCATAACATTGTAGACATAGCTAACTATATCATGTTTATGCAAAATGATCTCATGAAATATAAATTTTACTCCATGAATTGAAATGGAAGTAATATATTAGAACCATTTTTTCACATCATAATATCTTAAGAAACAAATGTTCCAAATAGAAATTAAATAATGATTATGTATAAATATCAAATAAACTAATTATTAAATAATGAGGTGCATAAATATTTCATAAATAATATGTGAACGTATAATACTATTAAAATACATTCGTTATAACCTAGATTTAGGGTTGAATGTTATGAATAACAATAAACTATTTATGAAATAAATTTATAAATTATTTAATTAATAAAAATAAATAATTCATTCAATAAATTCAACATTTTCCTTATTTTTGTTAATATTAATCGACTAAAAATAAAAGCATTCTCTACTTTAAAGTTACTTTTCTTATAAATTTTTTTATTTCATTCTGTGTGTAGATATTATAAATAATTTCTTTATATTTAGTAAATATTATATGAAAAAACTGAGGTAATTTTTGAAATAAAAACTTCATAAATTTTTTTGATTGATTTTTTTTATTTTACAAAAAATGTGTATTTTTTGAGTGAATATTGAAAACATACCATTTTTTGGTAAAATTACCATTTCTTTTTATTGAATAAAATAATTAAAAAATCCCATTTTTTAATATTATAATTATATAACATTATTATAATTTAATTATAAATAAGATAATTAATTTCACAAGAAATAACATTATAATTTATTTTTTATATGATAATTTTTAGACATAAAAACATATTTTTCTAAAAACTATTTTTTTCATGTTACGCATTTATAGGAATTGAATATTAAGAAATAATATTCATATTTATTATAAAGAGTTTAATTTTTTTTAAATATTTCTTCTTCCATTTTATTCATAATGAATATCTACTGTGGTAAAATTTATGACCACAATAATGGGTAAAACATTATAATTAACTTTTTAACAATGGGAAAATGTCTCAAAATCAACAAAAAAATTTACCATTATTTCATTTTAATATATTCAAAAACCTATTTCCATCATAAATTATAATATATTGAATATTTAACATTTTCCATTGAATATAACATATATATTATTATATTAAAATAATAAATGCAAATTGTTATAGTCTTGACATTAAATTTTTTATTGTCTATTTATAGAGGTACAAACTTGTTATTAATTAATATATAGGATTATTTTGGACATAAATAAAATATTTTTATTATTTTAATTTATTTCTAATTATTTATGATTATATATTTACCTTAAATTCGTATGAAACAATGACTCAATGCTTGTGCTAATAGTAGGAAAAAATAAATTAAATGGTTTTGAAAACAATAATATAAATATGTTTTGTATGAATCATGGTGTTCCAATAATGTTATAGTTAATAATAATGAAAAATATTCTTTAGAATAGTTTATATTCTAAATCCATTGTTATTTTTATGTCTAACTCAATCAAAATGAATAGTTTCAAAATTGAATTTAGTGATATTTTATCTAAAAATATATTATTTTGAAAGAATTAAAATTCAAAATATATAGTGATTTATGAGAATTTTAATGGTAAATTGTCCAAAATTTCAAATGTTGACCTTTTATGTGCCACTTCTCACCTTATAAGTAAAATTTAAACCCCTAAAAGTTAGGAAATGTGTTACAAAAATTAAGATTAAAAGTGGTTAAAGAAGGGATTAAACCTAAAGAAAATTTTAAAATGTCACAAAAACCTACCATAGACACTTTTTCTTCAAATTAGTAGCCATTTTGATGAATTTCACTTTATAAATATTTTAGTTATATTTGAATCTTTTTTATAATTCTATGTGTGTCCCTAACCACACTTATTAAGGGGAACCTCTTCTCTACAGCAAAAATTTATTATCCTTATAGATAATAAATGAAATTTCCTAATAAATTTTTACATATCTTAAATTAATTACTAATCTTTAGATGATTACATAATACGAATCAAATAAGGCATAAGTTCATGCCTAGAATGTGGCTTTCAGAAGAAGTGGGATAACACTTAACTGAGTGTTCTTGTTTTATTTATTCTTATACGCCCTTAAAATATTTCATTACCTGGAATATTTAATAACATAATAATTTAAATATATTTAAATTTCGATATAATGGGCATCAGTCCCTTATTTATCTCCTTTCCACCTTGTGGAAAATGAAAACATCGCTCATGTGTGCGTATGACCTACCATCTCCATGTAGCACTGCAATATATTTTTCATACCAACCTCACAAGGCTGGTTATTATAATAGATTTACTGAATATATATGATATTAATTACATAATTATAATTTATAAAAGATAAAATATTACCTAATTTTTTACTATTCAATTTGATAGAAAATGATAACATCATTCGGCTACCACCTCCACAATGTGATATGACTAATTTATCATATACTAAATTCAAGATTGATTATTATTTTTTTAATGTATAGAAATAATAATAATTTTATTAGTAATATTCTATATATTATGAAATAATGATCAATATTCAAGGATCAAAACTAATAAACTGAAACATGTATGAAAAATGGAACTCTTAATACTTGGGATGATTATGTTAGTAATGAATTATTAATAAATAGGCTATGGAATAATATAACTGGTTAATATATGTTATTATAACTATTGATATGGTCATTTAACATATTTATAACAATTAAAAATTCTTAATACATCTAGTAATAGGGAATACAAAGTAATGTATACATTATTTAAGGGTTTATCCTCTCAAATTGTCTTATTCGTGACATATGTTTATTATGAACCTATATTATTTTATGAGGTTAAAATAATTCCAATTTTAAATGTATTATCGTTAATATCTATATTTACAATTCAAATTATTTTTTCTGAGGAGTTATTATTCAGTAGTTATCAAAGTGGTATGGTATTTCTCTTCTAATATCATTTTATTTCATGATTTCTTATATTTTCATTACAAAAAATATATGGTCATAAATCTCTAAACCCAATCAATAATATTCTAATTTAGTTATGTTTTCTATTTTAAGGATTATTTTCCATTTATTTTATTCTTTTATCAATAATAAAAAATTGTGTTAAATATAATGGATTTTCCATTAAAAATATTTTTTTGTCTTCCATCTAACTCTTTTTCTTCCATGTCTTTAAAATCTTTAAAAAAATTCATTAATTTTTTAAAATTCTCAAATGTTTTGTTAAATACATTTTTAACAATGCTTACCTTTCTATAAAAGTGATTAATAGTAATTTTCTTTTCATTTCAGAAATGAGTAACTTTTAACCAATAGTTTAAAAATCATTATTTTAATAAACATAGTACAAAAGGATTTTACCTCCATAATGATAACTCCATGATTAGAGGATTTCATTAAAATCTTAAATGGTTATTTTTAATTAATTTTTTTAAAATATTTTGTATATTTTTATTCAAAATTATATCTATATAAAATGTTATTCTTTACATAAAATAATGAAAATCATTTTGAAAAATAATTTATAACTCTATTCATACATGAAGTTATTGGGAAGTTATTTTTTAATGTATTGATTTGATTTTTTTGATGATTATCTTACTAAAAATTTATTTTTCCTAATGAATTTATGGTCTTCCTTTACTTAAAATGAATTGTAATATATTTTTAGATCATTTACATTCTTCTGATTATGTTATATATCACTCTTAGTTTTTCATTGGACATTGTTTTTCTCCATCATGTCCAAATTTTTAAACAATGGATAAGTTTAAATAATTTATATTACATTAATGATGTTTAATGTTTATATCAATTATTTATATGGTATCATTTTATGGAATCTTATTAATTATGTAATTTAATCTTTCATGTAAATATTGATTTTTTTATTTCATGATTCAATATGGATATTTTTTTAACTATAAAGAATTTTGAGAACGAAATTTATTGATCATTTAAAACTTAAGTAATGTATAATACATGAAACTATTGAGTGATACTAGTTATAGATAACCTCTTGATGAATTTACATATCTCATACAATAATAAATGTCCCCCACATTATATAGTTTTTTAGCTTAAACTAACTTATTATTTAAAAACGATGTCTTTCTTAAGAGGAATTGATAGTAATATTCACGATATCTTGGTTGAGAGGCCTTGATCATGAGTTTCTAGAATTATAAATTTCCTTAATTAACAGTACAGTTTCCATTATCTAAGTTATTTCTATTTTCATATTATACCTGGATGTTTATTGAAATATATTCCTTGATGAATGAAATGTATTTTGATTATCCACTCTTCCATATTGACTATTCATTATTTAATCCAGATAGATTTTGTTATACATAAACCTTACCAAGTATTTGAAATCAAAATTTAGTTTTTTATTTTTCCCAAGATATAAAAAATATATTATGAATAACTTATAGAATTTAATATTGTGTTAATTTATGTTTTTATATTTCTAATGTAATGTGGGAATCGGGTATATATCTTGTTTTCTAAGACTACTAAATGGATCCATCCTTTATTGTGAGATCCCATATATTTTTTAATAACATAAAAAAATTAAACACGGTCCTTTGGTTTTTGGATTCCCATTATTATAGTTGGAATGAGATAAATTTTAGTAAGACCATTGGGAATCATATTTATTAAGAAACTAGATTAAATAACATAACCATGTGAGAGATTATAAGGATAATTCTTTGTATGGGTTAAGATCATGATTCTTTGGTAATGTATATATTGTGTGGGTTTCATTGAGAATACATCAATTTTTGTATACTATCAAGTGGATTAATATATGGAATAGATGCACATAGGTGTGAAAAAAATTAGAAGGGGTGGATTGTGTCATGACCCATCCCCCAGGGCCCAATCCATGACTTACCCCAAACCGACCTCCCAAAGGCCAGGGGTTGGAGACTAGGGCCGAAGGAGTTAACTGGAATGTGGGTGGCATTTTACTGAGTACTTGTATAAAGTCACACACCCAATCACATCCTAGAAACTAAAAAGAGAAAACAATTATACTGAAACAAGTGTTGAGTACAATTACAACTAAAAATGAGTGGTCAAGAATACAAATTCAATGAAAAGAAATGAAAATAGAAAATAAAAAAGCGACTTGGGTATCCATCCATAGAAAACCCCCACCTGATTATAAGATTGGTGTAGCTACATAATGTTGAGGTAGTATACCATGTCAACTTAATCCTATTTGGCCCCACCGACTCTTAGGCCACCAAGTCCTCCTTCAAAATGTTTGTTGTCTGCATAAGACACACCACGTGTGGGCGAAGCCCGTGTAAGGTGGACTAACACATTACTCATTAGTGGACCTGAGTCCACTAAAGAGAAACACTGAAAACAAACACAAGGCAAAGCCACAATGCACAGATAGCTCACAACAAATATATTCTAGAGTATAAAAGGTTAATTAGTTATAGTGATTAACATTTCATACTATTGAGGGACTCATCCTTGATGATTCTATGCTCATATGTCAGGCCACAAAGGATCCATGTGGTTGATGCTTTTCTACCGGTCCACTAATTATCCACATGGATCATGATCGTCTACTGGTCCACTAAAGATTCCATCAGCTCCAGCATGTCTGTTGGGCCACTATGGATCCACACAGCTGCAACTTATATTTTAGGTCACTATGGATCCACATGGATTCTTCTCGAGACATCATTCATACCTCAATAATAACAAAGTCCCACATAGAATAACCCAATGGACCTTCTCGTTGTAAGGGTTCCAACACAAAAGATGACTTGTCGAACGGATTCTCAGTTTGCATGTTATTAACAATTTAGTATTCAGGGGATGATAGCATCTAAGCCTTGTCCCACGGGTTGGACCGACCCGACCAACCTAGCCCGAGGGTCCCACATACCCCGGTTTGATTCGATTGACCCGCCCTGACTGGGTTCAGCTCAGGCTATGTTTTCTCTAGCCTGGCCCAATGGGCCTCACTGGACTTGGCACAATTTGGTCGAGGGTCAATCCCACCGGGTCACCCAGTCTGGCCTGAAGGGCATGGGTCCAACATTGAAATGTGAGTTTGGCCTTCTGTTGCAGGTCCGAGCATTCTACGCGGGTCCAGGCTGCGGTGCACAGGTCCAACCCACCTGTGCTTGGTCCAGTCGGTCCAGGACTTGGCCAAGAGTCACGTATAGAACCTCCTACCCCGTGGGTCATCCACGAGGCCATTCCCTAGCCACGATCAGTTGAACGAGACTCCTCGGCATGCGATGTAGTGCGGTGCCACATCGGCTCACTGCCAGTCACATGCAAGGAGGCTGTCGAACCCTCGTACTACACAGTGCCCAAAAGTTACAATCTCCTCCTTGTGGGATGGCTGGTAATGTGGTTTTCTATGTCGTAGTGGCATACTACCATGGTGTTCGTCCCTCTAGTGCATGTGACTGGAATGAAACCCTATCGCAAGAACACATTATCCACAGAATAACATGTTCATGGGATAATCTGCATCCATCATTTAGAAAAAAGAACATGGAAACATTAAATATTTCAAAACCCTGACCTCATTGACGTTCGTTGATGTAGCGCTTCTTCCCCATGGTTCCAAGTGGTTGATGATGTTCGTTGTTCTTCAAGTTACATCGATGTCGATGAAATCCTGCTGGCATTAATCATTATTCATTGGGGAGGAAATTTAATTTTGTTTGGTCAGAGAATCCTCACAGTTTTAATCCTCCTTCCAAAAATGTGTCAAATACTAAAAAAACATGTCACAATGTTTCTATTATGTTGCGACATCAATCCATTTTGTTGTTACATTTATGAAACAGTTTCACTGTTACACATCATGAAAGCATTGTTATTCAGCGAGTTTATGATCCATTAATTGGTTTAATCAATGAGCCTCATCATTGCCTCATCATCTCACCGTATCCTCGCTCACTACCTCTCAATAGTGAGTAAAAAATAAAATAATTTATTTAATGCTATTTTATTTTTTTCCTTAATGATTTGAAAATTATCTTTTCTATTCATCCCTTTCCAGCTGAAGTTATGTCATTTGTATAATAATCTCGGTGTTCTGAGTTCAATGATTCCCTTAGATTTTGGATCCGTGCAATAGTAAATTATTTTGAAAAACCCACTCATAGGTTTACAGAACATACCTAAAAAAGTTGAAAATTCAATTTCGAGCTCACCAGGCCTTGGAATCACTTTTTTTCATAGCATGTAGTCTTGAAATAAATCTACATAATTTTAAAACAAATTACAAAGAAATTAAACGATATTCCATTCTGCCCACTATAAGGTTTTACATCCTCGAAATCCAAAAAAATGGCTAGTAAAATAAATGTGGGTACTGAGCAAGAATCTGAGCCTCCCAATCTCATTTGATCTCTTGAATATTGTCGTGTTCCCACATAGAATGCAGTAGAGGAATCAACCTCCCACATAGTACCCACACCTGATGATCATCTATGTCCACTGGGAACTCTGCAAACATCTTCTCATTTTCAATGTTCAGATATCTACCATTGATTATGAGTGATAGATCATGCATGTATATCAAGAGTAGAGACATGTGGAAAAAATCGTGCCCCCCCTGCATTTGTGGGGGAAGCGATACGTGATGTTCCACTTCTACAACTTTTCTTAGGATTTGGAAAGGTTTGACGAACCTTAAAGATAACTTGCCGCCCTAGCCAATTCTCTACAATCCCTGTCAGGGAGAGACCCGAAGGAAAACATTATCTCCCTCCTCGAACTCCAAGGGTCTCCGTCTCATATTGTAAAATGACTTCTATCTAGTATGTGTCATCCTTATCCACTCCATGATAACTTGAACCTTTTCAATGGTATCCCATACCAACTTTCGACCCATGAGTGCCGACTCACCTAGGTCAGTCCAGTATAGAGGTGATCTGCAAGGTGTCATATAGGGCCACAAACAGTTCCATGCTTATGGTGGAGTGATAGCTATTGAGGTATGAAAACTATAGTAGTGGCCGGAGGACCTATCAACTACGACCAAAATCTTGGATACAAGCACGTTTCATGTCCTCCAAGGTTTGTATGGTATGCTCTGTCTGACCATATATATGGGGATGAAAAGTTTTTCTCATGCGCAGCAGAGTCTCGAACACCTCATGTAATCCCTTCCACAAACATGATGTAAATCATTTATCACAGGACAAGATGATCATTAAAGGCACCATGTGATGGCGCATTATCTCCTAGATAGATATGCATCCCCATACCTCTAACAGTCACTGCTTCTAGATGGGAAGAATGTGACCCATCTTGGTAAGCCGGTCAACAATCACCCAGATAAAATCATGGACCCTGGATGTACATTGTTACCCTGCCACGAAGTCTATCATGATACCATCCAATTTCCACTATTATACCTCAAGTTGATGAGCCAAGCCTATTAAAACCTGATGCCCTACCATCACATTCTGACATGTGAAGCCTTGTGAGACAAACTCGGCCCCTACTTTCTTCATTCCTGGCCACTAGTACTGATATCAGAGTTCCTGGTACATCTTTTCCACTATAGGATGTACCACCAAAGAAGATGTATTGAACTCCATCAACACCTCCGGTAGAAATTCTATTCATATTATGGTGAACCATATAAATACGATGATGTGATCCCCACATATCAAAAATCCATCAGGAGAACGCTCCAAGGATAACTAAGCACATTGGGACTCATAGTAAACATCCACAAGTTGTTCCTCACTGACTCATTATAAGAGTGTGGGAGTAACAATCATTGACTATAGGTAAACAGTTTCATCATCATCAATAAAGGATATCTACTGTTCATCTAGCTACTATGTTTCCACACTCAGTAGCTGAAAACCGGTCCTCCTTCTAAGTGCGTCTTCAACCACGTTTCACTTCCTAGGAGTATTGACTATATCAATGACACAATCCTCAAGAAACTCTAGCCATTTCCATTGTCTCAGGTTTAGGTCCTTCCTGGATATGATATACCGTAGACTCTTGTGGTTTGGGTAAAGTGTAAACTATTCACCCATCAAGTAGTGTTTCCACATATTCAAGTCAAATACCTCTATTGATAACTCCCTGTTGTGGGCCGTGTAGTTATGCTCATGCTTCCTTAACAATCGTGAGACGTAGGTAATCATCACTCACTCCAAAATTAGGAAACAAACTAGACCGGTTCTTAATGCATCACATAAAACTACATACTCAATGCCCTCCTTTATGAGTCTCAAGATGGGGGCACTAGTCCGTCTCCAACTTGGATCCAAGAAAATCATCACACATTTCCCCATATATGCAAAGGGTTTTCCCTAAAATTTCAAAGACAATAAGGGTGTTGATACTTTGAAAAATCTGGGCACAATCCTACTATAGAATCCATCTAGCCCCATGATTCTCTACACCTCAGTTATGCTTATGCGTGGCTCTAAAGTGAGGAATGCCTCTATCATAGCCATATCCACTACCACTCTTGCCTCTGAGATGAAGTGTCCTAGAATGTGGACCTGCTGAATCCAAAACTATAACATCGATAGATTACCATAAATCTATTGCTCCCAGAGTGTATGCAGGACTATCCATAGGTTTGTATCATGCTTCTCTTCTGACAACAAGTGAAACAAGATTTCTCCAATGAAGACCACAAAATTATGGGCATGGTAAGGCTGGAAAATCATTTCAAAGAGTCCCACGCATATTTCTTGGGTGTTGTTCATGCCTAAAGACATCACGAAGAACTCATCGTGTCCATAATGGAATGTCAAGGATGTCTTTGGTACATCCCCATCCCGTACCCTAAGATGGTGAAAGCCTGATCTGATGTCGATCTTCGACTACCACGTCACTCCCTTTAGCTGATCAATGAGGTCATTAATCCTCAACAGTGGATATTTGTTCGTCAAGTTCACTTGGTTCATGCATCAGAAGTAAAATCATAGCCTCAAACTCCCATCTCTCTTCTTGGAAAACAACACTGGGGCTTCCCAAGGGGTAATGTCGGCCCTTATGAACCCCTTCTCATACAAGTCCTCTAGTTGTACCCTCAGTTCAAAAAGATCTGCAAGAGCCATCTGATATGTTAGTGTGGATATCGGCGCGATCCCCATGTACAAGTCAATACAAAATTCTACCACTGTTTGAGGAGGTAGTCCCAGAACATCCTCATGAAAAACATCCATGTACTCATCCCCCACTATAAGAAGTCTTGGACTCATCTCATCCACTACACCAAGGGTGAGGCTATCCAAGTGGTAAGTGATCGGATAAACCCTCATCCAGGAAAGTCCATGATGTGCTGCAAGGATTCCCTTATCACCAGTGAAGGAAAATCTAGTCCCGTCCCCACATACACACCACACTATGTTTCTAAAATAGTCAATCTGATCATGGACTATAGATAACCAGACCATCCCTAATATTATGTCATAAGGCCTCGATGCTGCTACAATGAGATCTCGGCTAATGATCTTGCCTCCTACAGTAAGCTCACACTACTGGAACCACTGTGTAATTGTCAAATCCCCTCCCATATGAGTTTTTATCCATAAGGATTAATCCAATAGCTCCACTAGAATATTATATATCATGTAAATGTAAGACTAATTGGAAAATGTGTCTATAATAATTGTAGCTAGGGTGGAGAATACACATATCATACCATCAATCAACTTTAGACTATCGTGGTCATAATCCTTCACTACCTGAAGCTGAGCTCACCCATTTCCTCTTATTCCTTGAGGTTGGGGTGGACCACAAGGAGGAGGTCACGATAGTACCTCGAACCGTCGCCCACCACCTACTTCTCAGCCTACTCCCACACCACATCTACCATCCTATGGCCCTACTCGCTCGAACCACTACTTGTGTCTCATCAATCCCTCGACTATCTTCTGATCATCTGTATGGAAGTTTGCACAGCCATGAACCATGTTTCACTACATGCCGCATGAGTAGAACACCTTGCAACTATGTTGTCTCCAACTGTCGTGACGGCCTCACACCGCTGATCCATAGTATTAGGGTTGTCCACTAGATAATCTGACCCACTGGACTATTGCACCATCTTTCAGATGCCTTCCACTGATGGCTCAGCTAGCTGTCGCCCTGTAGTGGCACCAACTATTAGTTCATTCTCTTCAAGTATGCTCTCTACTATTATATCTCTCTCCAGAACTTCATCATTCGTGTGGATATTGATAGACAACAAGGATGCCCTAATCTCCTGGCATAGCCCCTTCTTGAAGGCTATTTCCCTAAATAAAGGGTTTCATACCATGTTTGTTGAGTAGTGGAAAAGCATGGTGAAACCCGTTGTGTACTCATCTACCATCATGCTACCCTACTGTAGATGAAGAAGCTCTTGGATGCACACAGAGTGCAATGTCACATAGAAAAACTCATCATGGAACATCCACTCGAAGTCCATCCAGGTGAGGGTGGCCTCATCATGAGTTTGAATTGTAAGACTCTACCATCTCCCTAGTGGTCTCTGGATAAGGGTTGTATCTATGATCGCCATCTGGTCAAGCGGTATCCTCACTAAGTGAAAGACCTGTGTCACCGCCTCCATCCAATCCACAATGACCTAAGGATCCATCTCTCCCCTGAACCTGGGAGGTCTCTATATCTGAAACTCATGCATTGAATTGAGTCTTCACACATCCTCTATTAGTACCACAGATAGTAGATGCTAACCAATTTGTGCTGTTATCACTAGTGCACCACACTGTGGCTTCATCTCAAGAACATGTCCCTAAACGGATGCCTCGTCACTAGGTGAACTGTCCTCTTGACCACATATATGAATCCTAGATGGTCGTACTTGTGGTTTTATCCTTCAATAGATCAAGATGATCCATGGTCATTATATTATACCTAGTGAGCTGACACTTATACAAATAACATTAGGAGACACTTTTTAAACCAGTGTTTTTATGCATTGAGATGAAAATCATAATTTGAGGTCCTGGTGTGTGGATATGTCTGATATCGCACCAACACTGGACTACCTGAATCTGAAAGTCAAAATTGGAATAGCTAACATTTTTTCACAAAAAAACAACAGACCCTATATCTCTAAGGTAGAACTAATCACCTCTGATAGAACATTGTCAAGACCAGTCCCTCGGGTCCCGTGTTGTGACATACCCCAAGCCCACCTCTCAAAGGTCAGGGGTTGGGGACTAGCACTGAAGGCATCAACCTGCAAGTGGGAGTCATTTTATTGAGTATCTTTATGAACCCACACACCCAACCATATCCTAAAACCGAAAGGGTAAACCAAGTATACATAAATAATTACTGAGTACAAGTACAACTAAAAACAAGTGGGCCAGAATACAAACCCATCAAAAAGAACTAAAAAAAGAAAAGTACAAAGGGACTCAGGTAGCCATCCACGAAAGCCCCAGATAATGGTAAGAGTAGTTTAGCTACTAAAAGATGAGGTAGTATTTATTATCTTAATGATCCTACTAGGCCCCGTATACTCCTAGGCTACCATGTCCTCCATCGAAAAGTATGGTGTCTGTACAATACACAACACGTACAGGCGAAGCCCGTGCAGGGTAGAGTAACAAAACACATAGTTGGGGCCCCAATCCACTAAGTAGAAACACCACAAAGAAACCACCAGTTAAAGCCACAAAAAGACATCTCACAATAGGTATATTCTAGAGTGGGAAAGTTTCATCATTTATAGTGGTTAATGATTCGTAATATTGTGGGAATCAACCCAGATGAATTTCTGCTCATCTTATAGGCCACTAAGGATCCACATGGTTGTGGCTAGTCTACTTGGAAACTGGAGATCAACATGGATAATGCCCCTTTATCAGGCCACTAAGGATCCACATAGCTACTACTTCTCTTCCAGGCCACTAAGGATCCACACAACTTCTGCTCATCTGTCTGGACACTAAGGATCCATATAGATTAAACTGGATACATCCACTATAAGTCAATCTCCACGAAATCCCATATAGAATAACCCCGAGGACTGTATTGACATAAGGGTTCAAATGAAATATACAATTCATCAAATAGAAGCATGTTTTGCAAGTTATTAGTGTTTTAGTATCAAGGGATTAGTTGTGTCTGGGCCTCGTCCGACCGGTCGAACAGAAATGAACAACCTGGCCTAGGGGTCCCACATACCCCAGATTGATTCGACTGATCCGACCTGACCTTGTTTGGGCCAGGGTTAGTTTGGTCTGGCCTGGCCAGTTGGCCAAGCCCAATGGCCGTCACTGGACCCAACCAAGTATGTATGAGGGTCTAGACCATTGAGTCACCCAGTGACCCGGTCTCATCCGGTCCGGCCCGAAGGGAGTGGGACCGGCCTGCTGACATGGGTCAGGCCCACTGGTTTGGGGTCTGTCCCACTAGTGCAGGTCCGCCCACCTTTTACCTGGTCCCCCAAGGGCGGACCGGACTATTTGTTATGGCTAGGATGCGACCAAGAGATGTTTCTGATACCTCCTTCCCCACGGGTCAACCGTGAGGCGGTTCCCTAGCTGCGGTCATTTGATAGCGGCTCCTACACATGCGACGCAGTGCGACACCGCATCGGCTTGAGGCTAGCTGCAAGCACAGAGGCAATGACCCCCCCCCCCCTACTACTCCATAGTTAAAGGGAAAACCATCCTCCATGTGGGGTGGCTCTGATGTGGAAATCTAGGTCATCACGGTGGACCACCGTGGTCTACCACCCTCTAGTGCCAACGTCATCTTGGTCATGCTGGATGGGTTTTCAGTGGACCAACGGATGCGCTCTGGTGGTCCGTTCTCCATGCCTCAGGTGACTAAGGGCTCTAGGGGAGGTCACCTTCCATACAGTGGCCTCAATTCTACCTTTCCATCCACATGAGAATTTTTTTCACAAAGAACAAATTAGTAGAGTGGATAGGGCCATGTTCGTGTCAGCTCGTGCCCTCCACGTTAGAAAAATAAAGTCATCGGGGGGCTCGAGGATAGATGTTCTATCAACAAAATTTTAATTCCATCTTGAGTAGAGAAACACCAAAGAACCAATGTCGTTCATCATTCATTGTTTTCAAAGAGAATCATCCCCAAGGGTACAAGAAGACAATGTCGTTCATCATTATTTGAGGTACATCGAAGATGATGACGTCAAGTCAGTGTTCATCATTCATTGTTGTGGAGGAAATCCGTCAATGGTTTGTCAGAGAATCCTCATAGTTTTAACCCTCATAACACCAATGCATCAACTATTAAAAAGAAAACATGTCGCATCATTTCTAATATACCGCAACATCACGTCATTACATTAATTCATTTATGAAACAATGTCACTGTTACATGTCACTAAAGCATTGTTACACTACAAGTGTAAAATCCATTAATGAGTCTAATTAATGTCCCTCGTTGTCTCCACACCACAGTGTCTCCGTCTTCCACTCAACAGTGAGAAAAATAATTAAAATAATTCTTTTAAAGTAATTTTTTTCTTAAAGGTCCAAAATTTATCTTTTCTGTTCAACCTTTACAGGTCGAAGTTAATTCATTTTGAGGACAATCTTTGAATTTTGAGTTCAAAGGTGCCCTCAGATTTTTGGTCCAATCACCAGTTCCAAAGATAGAAAATCACACTCGCATATTTACTAAACATACCTAAAAATCATTAAAAATTCCATTCTATGCTCATCGAGCCTCTGAATTATGTTCTTTTAAAGCATGTAGTTCCTAAATAAATCAATATAATAAAAAAATACTTATAAATTATAGGAAATTACAGATTTTTATTACCTTGATCATCACTATTACACAATAAGTGGGACTATGATTGTAATCCTATATTGACACTACCATTGGATATGCTTGGGATAATTCACATTTTCATAATAAACCATTATGATGAATGAGAGGACAGAACCTATGACGAATTATGATATTCCATAGTCATATATGACAAGTATAATGTTTCATGGGTTGATAAGATGAAGATTTATCATAAGTTCAGAGTCTTAGATAGCCATTTTTAGGTTTTTTATGGAGAGAGTTTAAGATGATTACAGATATTTTCATATGAATTTTTTGGTAATACAACCCTTCAGTTTAGTTTGTGTTTTTTTGAAATGGTTATTAATGGAATATCAATTTTTAATTTTTTGTATCAAAGTTAAAATTTATTTATAACATTTAGGTTTAATATGATCATTGATGATAATATGGTTAATTGGTATAAAGGGGTTATTAAATATTCAGAACATATATTTTTACCATATATATAACCATATGATTAACATATAACTTTGTATATAAGTAGTTAATGATGTCTTTGAATAATCCAACTATATTTCGTACATTATATGACTAAGATAAATGAAAATATTTTTTTGAACAAGATGTGATTTTATTTTAAGAATAAAGGATGAGTTATCTTTTGAAAGTATATATTATTTTATTATACATTCATTTCAATTAAGGTTATTTATGGGAAATATTATCATATTATGGAAATTATATGTTTGGGAATATATATTTTTGTCATTTAAATTTATATGTAACTAATGTTGTTGGGAGAAAAATGTTAAATTTATCTTGGAAGAATATGTGATCAAATATTATGGTTTCTATTTGTTTTCAACTTGGCCAAAAATATTTTTGAATTTTTTTAAGGTTATCTAAATGTGGAATAATTTAACTTACACATAGGTGTTATTATTGAGGATTTAGAGATTAATATATAATTTCCTCATATAAATGTTTTTCATATTGGTTGTTATAAAAGCATTTAATAACCCTTGCATTTTTATATAGGAGATATAAATTTACATCATTTTATGGAAATTATTGTAGGTTAAAAGTAAACTTGTGTGCTTCAGAAATGAAAATATCATCTTGAATATTCATTTGTTTGAGTAACAAATGAGATACAAGTAGTAATTTATTGAACCAATAACCATGGATCAAATTACACTTATATAGTGAAAAGTAATGAAGTGTGTGTATTTTCATATTATCTTTATCTTGATGGTAAAATATTTCTTCAAATATATGAAGTCTCATTAGGAAATTAATTCTCAATAATCGATGTATTCTTTTAAAAACTAATTTTTATGTTTCAGTAATAAAAAGGTACACGAAAACAAATTTCTTGGTTATAACCTTGAAATTAATGTTCATTGTAAAATAAAGATCCAATCTTATTAATACATTTTATTCAACTTATAAAAGAAGAAGAAAATGTGAGGAATAAAAAATTACAAATATGGGATAATTTAATACCCTAAGATTTTAGTTTATATTTCTTTTTTATATAACAATATCATCTATACAATACCTAACACGAAACCCTGATATTAAACTATCTGTGAAATAATATTATTTAAATATTACAATGACAACCTAACTGTTCGGTATTAGGGTATCAGTAGGAAAAAAATTATGAAATATATGTAGAAGTTATTTCATTAATAAAAATAATTAATCGAAAAAATAATCATTATAATCATTCAAATATTTAAACTATGTAATTAATAATAAGTATTTCATTTTATTCTTAAATGTATCTTCTCTTCTAAAACATTTTAATTGCATTTTGTGAGAGGATATTATAATTAATTTATTAAAATGTTCTAAATAGATTTTGAAAAAATAGATATTATTTATGAAATAATAATTTCATAATATACTTAAGATGAATTTTTTATATTTTTCATAAGTGGTTGTTTTTAGTTAATTATACAAAATTGATGACTTTCATTGAACTCTCATTTATTTTCATTAAATCAAGTAATTTTAATTTTTATTATATTTTAAATTTAATATTATTGAAAAATATGTCCCATTTAATAGTATATAATCTATGTAATTACATAAGAATTAATATTATAGTTTATTTTGGTATAAGTTCATTTTTTGGCTTAAAAATTCATTTTTTTTTTCTAAAAACATTTTTTCAGTGTGTATTACCTATTTATATTAAAATTGATTTTAACTAATTAATTGAATTTAATCTTGAATAAATATTTATATTTATATTTTTGTGGTTAAATTTTTTTGATATAGTTTAATTTCATTTTTTATAAACAATGAAATGTAAAAACAATAAAAGTGTGTCACTAATGTAATGTGTAATACTGGTAAATTATGTTTGAAAATATGGGATAAGGACTCCGGATAAACACCAACATTCCATTATTTCATTTTATCAGAGTAATTATAACATTTATATCCTAAAATTGAATATATGTCATTTTAAACCATTTTCCTAGGATCATAACATTTAAATTATTTTAAGAAATTAATAAAGTTAAAATGTTACACTCTTTATTTTCATTTCCATTAAACAATGTATAAGAGAAAAAATATGTTATGAATGAATCTAAATGCTTTATTTTAATTTAGATAAATTTTTTTAATCATAGAAATAAATTTATAAATATTTTTTGGTGTAATTACTCTAAATTCTTAAGTAATTTTTACTCAGATATTGGAGAAAAATTATAAAAAAATATAGAAAATAGTTTGAAAAAAAATAAAAGAAATATTTCTGGGATTAATTATGGTGTTCAATTAAATTTATTATTATTAATAATTTATAATTAATGGTAAAATAGATTATATTTTAAATCCATTTTTATAATCACGACTTTAATGTAAAATTATGTGAATATTCTCAATATGATTATAATGATATTTTATTTTTCAATAATGTTTTGTTAAATGATTTTTAAATAAATATTATTCAAATAGAATAATTTGAATGGGAAATGGTCTAAAATTTAATCCTTAACCATATTTTTTCCATTTTCACCTTATATGTACATTCATAGCCTTTTACTGCTAAAAAATTTGTTACCATAGTATGGGTTTAAAATGGTTAATGAAGGGGTTAAACCAAAAGCTAAGGCTTATAATTGAAAAACCCCTATTTAAATTTTATTCAATTATTATATTTCAACCATATACAATTTTTATTCAATTATATGTCCATTATCTATCCTTTTACCTAAAAAAACATAATTTATATTAATTTTTTATGTAATTCCATGTGTTCCCCTCCACTCACTTATAAATGGGAACTGATTATCATCCCTTATCCACAAATTCGTTTTCCCTCATATATTTTCCAATAAATTTCACAATTATTTACTATATTCCTTAATTTCATCATTGATCTCATTTACTTACCTGAATTCCATCCTAAGAATTATTAAGGTGTAATCCAAAGGTGGTTTACCAAAAAATAGATATAAGTATTAACAGGGTGTTCTTATTTTATTTATTATTCTAACTCCTTAAAATATTTTATAAACATAATAAAATAATAAAATAATTCTAATACATATAGAAAAAAAATTAGTATGCTCAAGGCACGACCCATACTCCTCTCATTTTAAACCCACTACAAAATGTAATTGTTTCAACTTTATATGTAGGGACTAAAGTATCCATAGAGCAATGTAATTTTTTTTATAAAGACCTCTCAAGGATTTTTATTATGATGTATTTAATGTATATATATATATATATTATTTACAACATTATGTTTGTAAAAATATAATATATTACATTCATTTTTACTCTTCCTTCCTTTGTGAAATGATAATATTGTCCGTGCATATGTATGGACTACCTCCTCCACAAAGCAATGTGATTCATTAGTTATTTACACCTCTCATGAATTATTATAAATTTTTATTTAATTCAAATAAATAAAAATTATTTCATGATTAATGATCTATTTTTGTTGAATTCATGACCATTATGTAAGTATTGGAACTACTGAACTGGTCCATGTTTAAAAAAATGGAAGAGTTAACACCTGAGATAATGATGTTAATAATGAATTATTGATAAACAGATCCTATAATGTTGTAATTGAATCATAAATGTTATTAAAACTATGAATATTGGTCTTTTATATATTTGTAATAAATCTAATTTTTGTATAAGGGATTAAGAGTGCATACGAATCATGTTTGACATAAGATAGGGGTTTATTTTCTCTAATTGCATTCTTTGGGACATATGTTATGTTATAAACCTATCTACATTTATGGGGTTTATATAATTCCTCTTTGACATGTTATATCATGAATTATTATTAAATCATTATATTAAATTATCTAATTCATGTAATTTTATCCAATAGGTTCTGACATAAATGTTACCAAAGCACTAAAGGATTTTTGATAAAATCTCATTACATTTCTTGTTTGATTATTATCAAATTTTCTTTTGGAATGTTTTATGATCCTAACATTTTACACCCTATATATTTTCTTCTACTATGTATTTTTTTGGTTTTACATGTTTTTTTCTATTTCTTCTCTTTATAGATCAATATTCAATCATTATGTCCCATGCAAGGGACATTCATTTAAAAATATTTTTTTTGATGTTTTCATTAATACTATTTTTATTCAATGTAGATATTTTATATAAAAGGTTTTTTAGAATTTTTTTACTTTTACCTAATGATTTATTAAAACTATTTTTATTTATGATTTATTTTTATAAAAAAATTAAAAATTAATCATATTGTTTATTTTTGAACAATGTTCTTTTTTCCAAAGGTGTGAAATAATATTTTTTTATGTATATAGTATGTATGAATAATCCCGCTATCATAAAAAATCTTTTCATTTATGATTCCATTAAATGTTATCATATTTATTTTCAATGAAAAAAATTTTAATTTTTTTTTGAATTTTTATTAAATTTATATCAAAAGAAAATATTATTATTTTCTTGAAGGAATGAAATTAATTTTAAAATTTGGATTATATGACATTTCGTTTCTGAAGATACAATGAAGTTACCTTTAATGTATTGATTATATTTTATTTTCATAATGATATATTTTTCTATAAAACATTCATTTATGAATAATTGATGGTCCTCCATTTCTGAAAATGTATTATACCATATTTTAGATAATTCACATTCTTTTGATTCGGTAATCTTTCACTCTCCAGTATTAATTGGACATTTTTTCTCATTCATGTCCATTTTTTATACCCGGGATAAATTTAGATTCACTTCTATTACATTGATTATTTTTCAACCCTACACAATTTATATATACGGTATCATATAATGGATGTCTATTAAGTAATTTATAAAATTTATTGGGGGAATTTTGATATTCATTTTTCTTGATTCAATATAGATGAATTTATAAATAAAAGTAATTTTGATAATACATTTTATTTATAATAAAAAATTTGAGGAATAGATAGGATATGAAAGTGATGAGTAGGGCCTAGATTTTGATATCCCATCACTTAATCAATAGGTATCCTGATACAAAACATGTGGCCAAATTATATGGGTATTTGGTTAAAACCTACCCATTTATAATGAATGGTTTCGAGGTTGATAGGTATTAATTGTAAGATTCATTATTTCATGGTTGAGAGGCCTTGATCACGAATATCTGCAATTTTGAATTTCCAAAATTAAGAATTAATTTTCCTATATTCATGGGATATATATGTTGATATTAACAATATATGTTTGTGGAAGTAATGTTTTTTATTTAATGGCATGTGTTTTTATTACCAATAATGATATATTTATTATTCCATATTTATTAACAAAAACTTCTATTATACTAAAACCTTATATGCCATCTAAGATAACTCTTTATTTATTTTCATTTCCCATGATATGAAGAATGAAATTAGGAATGATTTCTATGATATAATAATGTTTCTTAATCGTTATTTTTAAATTTCCTATATATTATGGGAATCATGTATGTATCTAGTTTTTCAAGACTGCTAGTCTAATTGATCCTGCATTGTGAGACCCCATATATTTTTCACCAATTTAATAATATAAACACTGGTTCTAGGTTTCTAGAGATGGGGAGTTATAAATATCCATATAAAAATGAAATTTGATATATATTAATGGAATTTATAAGGGTTTTAATTAAAATATATTACAACCATTAGTCAAAGAGTGGAAAATAAAGAGTATTATCCTAGAAGAAGAGGAATTATTTGGATATATGCCTTATGTTACATCATGTTATGTTTCATCACATTTAAATCTCTTTTCAGAAATATTATATTTATTAAAAAAATTAAATTTATGTACATTATATTAATTTTTTTATACTTGATTAATTATAATTACTAAAAATCATTTATTGATTTTTTATCAAAGTTAAAATGGTGTGACATCTTATTTGTATGAATCATTCCCATTTACATATCAATGTTATAATTTTGATTATTTTTCCTTATTTTTTAGTTAAATTTCTTACATAAGATTAAAAACACAAAAATATTTCTGTATATATTGTACGTGTGCAAATTAACTAGTTATAATGGAAGTGATAGATAAATAATTAACAATTGCCTCATAGGTGGTTAAATAGAACACTAATATGGAATGTCAAAATAGGATGAGTGATAATATATATTCATAAATTGTGAATAAAAATTAAATAGTTTCATAATATCACTAAAAACATTGCAATATTTTAATTTAATAGTTTAGGGGTATTTCTTTAGAAATGATAATTATTAGAAATGAATATAAGAAGAAAAAAATAGAATGATCAATAAATAATTTTTTATCATCCTTAAAGAAGATTCCTTTTTTAGGGCCCTAATATCATGAAATCAAGGATTGTGGTAAGACCAGAATGTCTCTAAGGATCAATGGAAGATTACGTGTTTTTATTTGGGATAAAATTATGAAATAGGATATATTTCTGAAATTATTTTCCATTGGGTGAGTGGGGGTATTTATAATTATTTGTTAGGTTTTTTTTGATATAAAATAATAAATAAAATATCATTTCATGGAAAATAACAATGATAGTTTTATTCATTGAGACTAGGAATGGTATTTAACAATAAATACATATTTTAATTAATTTAAAACCCTTTCACCATAGAATTTTTTTTATTATAAATTAAAATAATTAAGGAAAAGACAAATCCAAAATAGTTTTTTAATGTATAAATTATTTGATTAGACTTTTGAATTTACATTTTAGTTTTAGAAAATAATTTTATTTTTGTAAACATATTATTTATTTTATTAAAATTTATTTTGGTCAAATATTTTTAATTACACATTATGTCATTATTATATCAATATTATTTCATAAAACTTATTATTTTTGAAAACTAATATTTTTATTATTGTCCCAACAATTCATTTTTTTCATCAAAATACTAAAATAACTTTTATTTCTAATTATAAAATATTATTTACAAAAATAAAATTTATTTTTTTAATTAAAAATTTCATATGTATTTAATTTTAATATTTACATAATAATATGTAAATTAAGGTATAAAATATGTTAACATAATCCTTATTCAAAATATATTCTTATACTTTCATGGAGGTACCATTTAATATCCACTATAATGTTAATTCAAAATTTTAGGAGTAGTAGTTTTATCTTAGTTATGATATGTTCAATATAATTTTGATGGTCCATGTATTTTGGGTTATTAATTTTGGGTCTAATTTTGGCATAACAAAGTGTAATTGGGCATTTTTGATTCGTCAGAGGTGTTAGTGAAAGCCTAAGCATTCAATTTTTAGGAAGTGTGAAGAATTTTTTCATGATTTTGATCCATTTATTTTGGAAATTAATATAAAATATAACTTAGGATTTGGATATGGATAGAGTTTTGAAGTAGTGGAAGATCAATGGTGGCAAGAAAGATTCATATCATAATGTTTGTTTCCAAGTGACTATGAAAAAATGATTAGACTGTGGAAGAAATATCTAAATAGGGTAAACATTATTTAATGTGTTACAGTAACTAGAATTTTTAAATGGCTATGTTAATAACATAGGAGGTATATGTATATATCGCTTACATTTTTTTGTTAAAATAAAATTATTTTGGAAATGCAATCAGCTATAAACTAAAGGATGCCACGATCATGGAAGGATACCTATAATGATTTGGTGAAATTGGAAATAGTTTCATTTTAAGGGAACCACAAAAAATATGTGGATTAGGATACCCTGTGTATTTAATTAAATGTATAAAATTCTTTATTCATTTAGAATAATTAAGGGGATTGTTTTATCTTATAGAGTAATATTAATTTAAACCCATATAATCAATTTTTATCATTAGTGTTAGTCTTTTGTTTTTCATGATTGTTAAATTATTATAGAGTTTTTTGTGGGTGTATAGTGTACTATTTTCATGCAGTGTTTGGGGTGGGTTTCCTATTTAATTTGAGTACATAATTCCATAGGTTCATCTAATTATTAATTTTCTAAAAAAAGATGGCATTTGAATATCTTATGGGTTCATTTTAATATCTTATTGTTTCATTTGAATATGTGTTTTAAAACCTATTATGTGATATCAGATATTGTATCATAGAATGTATTGGAGAACTCAACATCAAAATATAAGGTATATTAAAATCTATAGTAATTTCCAATTATGTGTGTGTTATCCATTTTTAGAAGGAATTTAAATGGAAGAGGGAAATTTTAATATTATTATTTTTGACTAGATGGACATATGATTCTAGAGGTTGAATAAGGATTATAATGTATTCAAGAAGGAATAATATACTATATTTAAGGTACTAAAAATGGAATCAACAGATAAATTGGAATGTAAAAGTTTGGTTAGAAATGCACTTATTGTAATAGTTTTTTTTAAAAAAAAAATTCCTACAACATGAGAGTGGTTAATATCACTTGAAATTTGATAGGATATAGTTAATTTCTATGAGAATACAATAATAATAAAAAAATTTATTCCATATTTGAAATATATTTTCATGAGAATATTGTAAATAAGGGAAACAACATATCAATTAAATAAATTCAACATGATTAAGATTTAGTTTGAATTTTTAGAAATAGCGATTTTGGACTAAGTGTGGTATTTTTTTGAATAATTCAATCCCAAAATAATGGTATGTGATGGTTATAACTATAATCAATTCTTGTGTTAAGTCATATTTTTTGCTTTAGTATGTGTCTTATCTCATTTTGAATAAATAAAATTAGAAATGTCAGGTCTATTAACCTAATGAAACAATGTTCAAATAAGGAAGGAAAATATGTCTACTTTTATGGAAAAAGTTTAAAAAATAAAAAGAAAACTATGAATGAATATGAAGTAAAATAACCAAAATTGAGGCTTTATTATGATATTGTGGGAAAATTGTAACAATAATATCGATTGTAGGAATTGAATAGTAAATTCAAGAATGGGTATTGATAAACGTTCTATAAATATTGTAACAAATGTATAAGGTATCTTAATAATAAATGATAATATTATATTGTAGTTATGAATAATTAATTTCTTTTTTTCATTTTATTATTTTTTTGATATATAATAAAAAAGTTGTTAAAAAATTTCACGGTTTATCTTGTAGATGATGAGGCTCTTCATATAATATAGAATAAATATGTTAAATTTCAATTGGAAAAAAATATTCTAGTAGTTACAGGAATTTCGAAACATTCCAAGAGTATATAATAACTTAGTTTTTATTTTTTATATAGATGATGAATTATTTTTTACAAATATTATAGAAGGTGTGTCAATGATCACTCATGGATCCTTGGTGGATTACAAAGGATTAAATGGAATGAAATTGTATATTGTGTGTATATGAAATAAAAAAATTAGATCCCTAATAGCCAGAAGTTTGTAACTTTAGAAATATTATTTTGTCCAATTATGTTAAAATAACTTAATAGTCTTAGTATCTAAAGGGGTAACAATGCTCAATCACGTGGATTTCAAAGCATGAACGAGTTTTGTTCTATTAATTATATAATTATGTGTTTTCAAAAAAAGGAAGGACAATTTGATATCAAAAATCAAAGATCATAGATATGGTTGTTAAGGGTATATCTATAATATTTTATTCTAATACTGAATGATAAGATCATATGGAATACTGAATGTTTTATAATTTATAATAAGTACCAAATTATTAAAAATTCTATCAAGGAAAACAGTATCCGAATTTTTTGAGACTACAGATTCACACTAAGGTGTTTTTCAAGATCCATTTTCAAAAGTAGTGGAACCTCATGAAGAATAGAGAATATATAATGATATCAGACAAATCATTCAAAATTATAGAAATTATTTTCACTAATTTATTGTAATATATGGGGGATAATCATGAAAAAATATTGCAAGAATCTATGATTTGAGAATGTGAGAGTCAACTTTGAATGAGAAAATATATTTTGGATTAAAAAAATATGGGAGTTAATTGAATTACCATAAGGGAAGAAAGTGTTTTCAAACAAATTTGTTTACAGATTAATGGAAAAATTAGATGGTAGAAGTGATTATATGGAAAAGTTAGTTCTTAAATAATTTCATAATTAATATGTGATAAATTTCCTTAAAATCATTTATTTAATTATTAAGCACATAAAATCATCGATTATGTTATCAATGGTAAACTTAGAATGATTAGATATTCAAAATTTAGACATAAAAAATATTTCCTTCAAGTTAATTTAGAGGTGGATATATTTCTGAATCAATTAGTTGGTTCTTTTGATAAATGAAAATTGATTCATGTTTAGAAGCACAATGAGATCATATATAGTTTGAAGAAAGTCCCAACGTAGTTGAACTGAAATTTAAAAACCATTATGGCCATGGAGGGTTGTTTCTAAAGAAATGTGGATCATTCTTGTTAACTAAAGGTGTTTAATGATAGAATATATGTAACAACTAGGAATTTATTCATCAGATATCTCCTTATATAAATTTTTCCTATTTAATATTATAGTATTATATAAATAACATGCACAAAATGATAAAACCAACAATGTTTTATTATTTTTAAATTAAAATTCCATTTAGATAATAAATATATCAATACTATTTAAATATATTACAATGGGATAAAAATATAAAATAAGATAACTAAAATATGATTTTTTGGATTTTCTAAATCCCCGAGAATAATCAAACTCATGAACAACACAATAAAAATAAATTACAATATTAGTAATGAAATATTCATCTTAAAAATAATTATACATATATATATAAACATGAGATAAAATATAATTCAACAAATAATAAATGAAATATGAGGTATTTATATATTATAGTAACCTTATATGACATTTTCAAATTTGACCGTTGGAATAGGAATTTGATAATTAAGAAAAATAACTTCTCTATTAGAATAACTAGTATTATGCATGTGCAAATTCATGGGGCTAACTATTTTTCATTCAAATGATATGGTTCTACATTATTTAAAAAAATTGTAATGCCAATGTACTCAATATAAGGATTAGAATATGGGATGATCGTGATAGACGAACCTAGAAGAAGACTAATGGTGATTGAGATTGAACATGATAGAATGGGAGAGGTTGAGATCATAGCCATATATGAATCATAGAAAAAACAAAAAATAATATCAATCATTTAATCTAATCATGTGTATAAGTAAATTTTAATATCTGATTAATGACATATGAATTTTATAAATTATATGTGAATATATAGAATAATATCTATAATTATAAATTTATGTTAATATCAATAAAGAATAAATTCATCATAAAAAACAAATTAGTTTTTTAAATTCAAAAAACAATCTATTCAATTTTGGATATAAAAATATGGGATTCTACTAGTTGAGATCATGTTGAAGATGGGGTTTAAATCATATGTTTATTAAAATTTAGAAAATTAACGGTGATTCAAATTAATCAAATCCATGAAGTTATATGAAATAAAATGAAATAAATTAATTTATAAAGAATCAAAATGATTATAACGTCGATTTAATGTGAGATCAATATTATATTGTAAAATTCTAAAAAATTATTATCTTCTCCAAGATCAATATATTATGTTGTATGACTGTAATATATTATTCTCATTCTACTATGTTTCATGATAAAAGTGATTGGATTCACTAGAACAAGTATTATACCTAGTAAATTAATTCATTAGAATAGTTGTGTATTTTTATCAAACATAATAACAATAGTAATTCGCGTGATTTTATATGAAAATGAATGAAAAATTAATTTCACTATGGACAAAAAATAAAACATGAAATATCATACATTTCAAATGTCACGAACCGAATCTGGACGCCGCCAAAACCGGCACCAAACCCAGACTGTGACAAGTCCCGAAGGGCGTTCCCGATCCCCATGGGCTGGCACAAGTGCCCGGGTATCATAAAATGATAATTGGGAACGAATTACCCGAGTTTATAAACTTAAAACGACAAAATAATCCAATGAAACGAATAAGGATTTTTTTTAAACCAAATAATCTTTTTTAAAAATTCAGTACTGAATTACACAATTTTAAAAAAAATTTAAAGACCATTACAAAGGTACAAACCCAAGAAAATACAGCCCAAGAACCTCCACATGGAAAGAGGCACCGCCCTCAAGCCATCTCCACGACACTCCATCACGATGGACCGCTAAAAACCCAAACCAAAGGCATAAAACCTGTACCCAAACCTGTGACATAAAATAAGAAAGTATACTTACACCCAAAGGTGTAAGTAGGGTGTGAGCGAAAGCCCAGTAGGATACCACCTCTATGAGATTCCATGTGATAAACATTTCATGACAAAAAGCGTTGCATGTTTTGTAAATAATAAATGCTAGTTACAATTTTCTAAAGGATGAAATAATAAATGAAAACAGTTTTCATGTGAGATAATTTTAAAGGAACAACAATTTTAAAATAAATGACAAAGCTACTGAATTTTCCAGCCAACAATACCGTATACCGACGGTAAGTACAAAGGATCTAATGAGCACAACTAATAGGAAATAACCCCTAGGCACTAGCTAGCTATGGGTCCCAGGTACCTCGTATCTCGGTGAGAGTAACCACGAAAAAAAAATATCTGTTCTCGTGCACGAGCCACTAGTAGGGATCATACCCATAACCTAGTGGTCCCCAATCATCATCATCATTGTTTAGTTAGAGTTGTAAGCGTCAATCTTGCTAAGTGAAACTGAGGCCAAACCCCACGGATTCACTAGCATACTAGTACACATCCACCCACCTAGATACCCGGGTTTTCCCTTTGTGATCAAACAAGTTCAACAATCCAAGAAGTATAGTTTTCACATGAAAATATCAATTCCACATCACACATTAACCAAACAGCCCCATGTACATCACACAAGTCACAAATTACACTATTCATTCAAATGCATTTTGAAATCAAACTCACACCAAAATTCCCTACAACACTTTTCACATTTCTTTAACACTTACACAAATCCTTTAAACGATTTTATAAAACCATTACAAGTTATTCAACTCACAAAACAGCCCACACACATGTCACATAATACCCTTCTCACCTTCACAATTCATTTTATCAATAAACTCACACGAAACATCCCACACCCGTGTTTCGCACACAAAACACAATTTAGTAAAACATTTCGGCAATTTATAAAACATTCTAAAAATGTTTGACATCTAAAATCACCACTTTACCATTCAAAAACCCACATTAGGTGAACACACTCACCCAAACAGTACATATACACCCTTTCCCAACTTTTTTTAACAAAATAAAACATTTGCAATTTTTATAAAACAAACCCAAGAGGTATAACCATTGTTTGCACTCTAAACCCATTTCAAACCCCTCATTCAAAACCAAAATCATAAAAATAACAATCCAAAACAGAATTTTCAGCCCTAAAACAATTATTAAAGCACCCCCAAATGTTATAAAAATACATCAAATAATACCACAAAGATACACATGAAAACACACGTTTTCATAAATCTCCTTCAAAAAGTACAACACGGTTTTACAACTTAAACTCATTCAAAAAACCTCTTTTCAAGGCCCACATGATAATAAGGAATTAACAAAACAGAATTGGCATCCCCTTTCAAGACTAATAAATCACTTTCATATGTTATAAACTAAATCCAAACATTACCCCAAGAGTCACACATGAAAAGTACCCAATTTCAAGCTAAAATACAACTAAAAAATTAAATTTTTAACCAAATTCATCAAAACCAGTTTTCAAACCACACAAGACAGATTATAAACATACTAAATTAATAAAACAAGCAAGCTAACTCATCATAAAATGGTTACACATGGAATCACCTACCTTTTGAGTCGAAACCCTCAAAACTTGGTGCGAAACCTTAAGCGCACCACCGCCGCACCACAAGGGATATAAATCCAGACCTAGACCACCAAAAATTGACCCAAAAGATACCAAATCAGACCTTAGGATCTAACCCTAACTTCTGGACATGAGGAACTTCAATAAATAGGAAATAAAACTAAAAGAGGATGGAAGGAACCAAGAAGGAATTGACTTACTTGAAATATCTTGAAGAAATCAGCCCCAATCCACCAATATATGAATCTCCAAGTACCAAAAACGGATATTGAGGTCCTAAGGAGTCATATTAGGTCATGTGGGGACTTAAATGGGGTGAAAAGGATGAAAATTGAAGGAGTTATGAAAGATTCATTTCACCTCATCAAATCTGGTCGATTTGAGAAAGATTGAGACAGATCGTCCAACTCCGTGGGGTATTTGAGCTCCAAAGAGGAAAACGCGATACAGGGAGTGAGGCTGAGGTTTTTGGATTCGAGTGGGAGGTGGAATCACCGAAAAACAGTAAAAAACAAATGAGATATTGAAATTTAAAAAAAAATAATTTAAAGCAGGAAATGGGCTTACGGGCAGGCCCATTACCTTAATTAAAAACCCAAATCCATCATTATTTGGGATTTCTATGTGGTTAAAAGGGATATGGTGATTTTAATATATTAGGGTATGACAATTGGGAAGTGGAATGAGTATAAAATAGTAAAAATTGAAGGAGTTATAGAAGAATCAAAATTTGTTTTTAAATCTGGATTTGGGCTCAGAGTTTGGCCCAAATTTTCAAAACCCACTATTTTCAACAAAATGAGTGGTAATCCCCCATAACAAATCAGGAATGGAAATTAAATGAATAATTAATTAAAAAAAAGTCATGGGTGTGACAATTATCCCCACCATAAAACTTTCCGCCCTCGGAAAGCCACATCACGGATAAAGCAAAAACCAAACCCAACCGAAAGGCATAAATGGACTCATTTGCTAAGCTTCGCCCCCAAAGGTCAAAACACCTCCAGTGATCAATTAAGGAAGAAATACTTCACAACCAAAACATACACCTCATTACTGAAATTATCAAGCACATTCAAGATTTATCCTAAAACAAAACTCCTTAAACACTATCTGAACAAGGCTCAAGAAATTTACCCAAACAAACAAGAACATCGAACAAGGTTACACTTACCTTGATATAACTAAACAATTGGGAAATCTCCAATCCCAACGTTTACTCAAGGAAGATGTATGTGGTTATATATCTCTGAACGAGACTACCCACATCCAATCCAATACCAAGTACAAAAGTGAGTTACTGGTACAAGGATACACAAATTGGCTCCCCAACCATAAGAGACAACTTAATTTTTTTTTTTCTGAGAAAGAATCAAGACACTAACAGGGGAGCCCCGAACAAACTCCCTAGTACAATGGGTAGAATCCCATTAGGAATTTTCAAAATAATATACATGAGACTCATATTGGTTCTCCCGACCATAAGAACCATCCATCTTAACTGACCAATATGGGCCGGCATAGAAAAACCCCAAAACATAAAGAGTTGGGACGACAACACGGTTAGCCCGCACAGTTTGGGAAACTATGTGCTAACCATGTAGATCCTTATACCTACATGGTTTTATAGGGAATGGTTACTAATAAGTGTTCACTCAACATATCTAGAAATATCTAAAACCTTTCCCCCAAACCCAAAGGGAACCAAAGGGGAAAAGAATGTCATTGGGAGATAACATGGGGATGAGGCCCGCCGCCTCTTTCCACCGAACATGAACAAATGAATCAAGATGACAAAAACAAAAGTTTAAACTATTCTCTTCTCTCATACTTAGAACATTTATTTGTTCAAGGTTAAAAACTGCCCTGGGATTTCCTCTGACTACGTGCCAGATTCTCTCCGGGACCTATGGCTGGAGCTGGAATGATTGAAGCATCTTCGGCCTCGTAGTTAGGATTTGGAAACCCCCAAATAGAATTTATTCTTATGATTATACAAACAACTACATGTAATCCCAGATGGGTTCACCCAGACATAACACACTCCAGAACTCACTTTACCCTAACTTTTAAATTCACTGAAATAAGGGTTTAAGGGATGCACTCACATCACACCCTGCTTCTTCGGGTGAGAAACAGCAGAAATAAAGGACACATATAAACACATTCATCTAAAATAGAGGATGTCGAGATCTCCCAAAAGGAAAAACAGTTTTGAAAAAAAATAGACTCACATAATATTGTACAACTTCACCTTCGACGAATTAGGTAGCTTAAGAAACTAAGGTCTCTTTCAACCATCCACGAGCACTCTTACGCAACAAGAGGATCCGAAAAAAAAACCAAGAAAGTAAATGGTGTAGAATCATTCTACAAATCTCAAGAAAAGATTCCTTACATTGATCAACTGGAGGATTTTCCAATGGCAAAACAATCCGTGTTGCCCTTCAGTTGTGCACTAAATCTTAATGGGGGAGCACCTTATCCAATGAGAGAACCCAAGGACCCAACCAAGCTGGTTCATTGGTAAAAACATGCAACAAAAAAGATCCAAACTCATTAATGGAACCATCTTAATGGTGTCCCGAAACATATATCATAGGAGACTTCTAACCGGACCTTTTACCCAGCTTTCCGACCAAACACAAACCCAAAAAAAAACAGTTCGAACAGGAGGGGTTCTTGGACTCAAAAAATCCCACAACATCAACATTTTCAAAAACCCATAATAAAAACCATCCCAAAATATTCATCAAGAAAACATGTTTTTCTTTAAAACCATTTCTGAAAAAAAAAATGGTTCAGCGGCGAGCGTATCCACCAATGGTACCCCATGGGCCTCACACATGCATGTTTTTGTGCCACACCAGGCACCCTCCACATATCTGTCCTGGCACTCATCCAGTCATGCCATCAACCATCTATCATCCCATATAACCCCATGCATGTGGTCACTCATGGAAATACCAAAGGTCAATGCACTGATTTCTTTCAACTTTTCAAAAACCAAAATGGTCAACCAACACATCATTCTTATCAAAACCGCTAACCAGGAGGTCGAACCCAAATTACCGCATTAAAAAAAACTTTTCAGAAAGGCACAATCGCTCCAATGAAAACTCACATTCAATTTATTTACATCAATTTCAAAACATCTCATCCCATTAAAAAAACTTTTAATAGTTTAGAAAACTCTAATGGGAACACTTTTTCAAAACCAACTTAAATATAGTTTCTGCTTTCAAAAGAGGTGTAAGAACACAATTTTCCATTTCAAAATAATTCTGAATATTCAGTTCTGCCATTTCATAAATCAAACCATTCCATATTTATTTGAAAATCATTTCACAAAAACATTACACTTCCTAAAACCAAGTCACTTTAAAACCAATGTTCCAAGATTTCAAAACTAAAGAACACCAGACAATGCGAGAGGAAACTAGTTTCAGTGGGTGACTTGGAAATATGGTTGGCGGCCATATTCCAATCACTTCACTATCACAGAGAGTGTTCTAGGGAATATCCCCGGCACCACATGGCTTGCCAGACCCTGCGAGCTCATTGAGACCATTAACCCAACTCTCTTTTCATTTCCCCTAATCATCATCAAACCAAGAAAACCAAAAGACCTAGACAAATCCCAACTTCCCCTGGTGACTTGAATCCGGAAATGAGGTGTGGTGATCAAGCACACTACCCATAACCAGAATTCCATGTCCCAACAATCCTAACTCTAGACTATCCCGACTATTTCCCAAATAACATGACTCCAATGGAGCGAACCTCCTTTGATACCATTTTGTCACGAACCGAATCTGGACGCCGCCAAAACCGGCACCAAACCCAGTCTGTGACAAGTCCCGAAGGGAGTTCCCGATCCCCATGGGCTGGCACAAGTGCCCGGGTATCATAAAATGATAATTGGGAACGAATTACCCGAGTTTATAAACTTAAAACGACAAAATAATCCAATGAAACGAATATGGATTTTTTTTAAACCAAATAATATTTTTTAAAAATTCAGTACTGAATTACACAATTTTAAAAAAAATTTAAAGACCATTACAAAGGTACAAACGCAAGAAAATACAGCCCAAGAACCTCCACATGGAAAGAGGCACCGCCCTCAAGCCATCTCCACGACACTCCATCACGATGGACCGCTAAAAACCAAAACCAAAGGCATAAAACCTGTACCCAAACCTGTGACATAAAATAAGAAAGTCTACTTACACCCAAAGGTGTAAGTAGGGTGTGAGAGAAAGCCCAGTAGGATACCACCTCTATGAGATTCCATGTGATAAACATTTCATGACAAAAAACGTTGCATGTTTTGTAAATAATAAATGCTAGTTACAATTTTCTAAAGGATGAAATAATAAATGAAAACAGTTTTCATGTGAGATAATTTTAAAGGAACAACAATTTTAAAATAAATGACAAAGCTACTGAATTTTCCAGCCAACAATACCGTATACCGACGGTAAGTACAAAGGATCTAATGAGCACAAGTAATAGGAAATAACCCCTAGGCACTAGCTAGCTGTGGGTCCCAGGTACCTCGTATCTCGGTGAGAGTAACCACAAAAAAAAATATCCGTTCTCATGCACGAGCCACTAGTAGGGATCATACCCATAACCTAGTGGCCCCCAATCATCATCATCATTGTTTAGTTAGAGTTGTAAGCGTCAATCTTGCTAAGTGAAACTGAGGCCAAACCCCACAGATTCACTAGCATACTAGTACACGTCCACCCACCTAAATACCCGGGTATTCCCTTTGTGCTCAAACAAGTTCAACAATCCAAGAAGTATAGTTTTCACATGAAAATATCAATTCCACATCACACATTAACCAAACAGCCCCATGTACATCACACAAGTCACAAATTCCACTATTCATTCAAATGCATTTTGAAATCAAACTCACACCAAAATTCCCTACAACACTTTTCACATTTCTTTAACACTTACACAAATCCTTTAAACGATTTTATAAAACCATTACAAGTTATTCAACTCACAAAACAACCCACACACATGTCACATAATACCCTTCTCACCTTCACAATTCATTTTATCAATAAACTCACACGAAACATCCCACACCCGTGTTTCGCACACAAAACACAATTTAGTAAAACATTTCGGCAATTTATAAAACATTCTAAAAATGTTTGACATCTCAAATCACCACTTTACCATTCAAAAACCCACATTAGGTGAACACACACACCCAAACAGTACATATACACCCTTTCCCAACTTTTTTTAACAAAATAAAACATTTGCAATTTTTATAAAACAAACCCAAAAGGTATAACCATTTTTTGCACTCTAAACCCATTTCAAACCCCTCATTCAAAACCAAAATCATAAAAATAACAATCCAAAACAGATTTTTCAGCCCTAAAACAATTATTATAGCACCCCCAAATGTTATAAAAATACATCAAATAATACCACAAAGATACACATGAAAACACACGTTTTCATAAATCTCCTTCAAAAAGTACAACACGGTTTTACAACTTAAACTCATTCAAAAAACCCCTTTTCAAGGCCCACATGATAATAAGGAATTAACAAAACAGAATTGGCAGACCCTTTCAAGACTAATAAATCACTTTCATATGTTATAAACTAAATCCAAACATTACCCCAAGAGTCACACATGAAAAGTACCCAATTTCAAGCTAAAATACAACTAAAAAATTAAATGTTTAACCAAATTCATAAAAAACAGTTTTCAAACCACACAAGACAGATTATAAACATACTAAATTAATAAAACAAACAAGCTAACTCATCATAAAATGGTTACACATGGAATCACCTACCTTTTGAGTCGAAACCCTCAAAACTTGGTGCGAAACCTTAAGCGCACCACCGCCGCACCACAAGGGATATAAATCCAGACCTAGACCACCAAAAATTGACCCAAAAGATACCAAATCAGACCTTAGGATCTAACCCTAACTTCTGGACAAGAGGAACTTCAATAAATAGGAAATAAAACTAAAAGAGGATGGAAGTAACCAAGAAGGAATTGACTTACTTGAAATATCTTGAAGAAATCAGCCCCAATCCACCAATATATGAATCTCCAAGTACCAAAAACGGATATGGAGGTCCTAAGGAGTCATATTAGGTCATGTGGGGACTGAAATGGGGTGCAAAGGATGAAAATTGAAGGAGTTATGAAAGATTCATTTCACCTCATCAAATCTGGTCGATTTGAGAAAGATTGAGAAAGATCGTCCAACTCTGTGGGGTATTTGAGCTCCAAAGAGGAAAACGAGATACAGGGAGTGAGGCTGAGGTTTTTGGATTCGAGTGGGAGGTGGAATCACCGAAAAACAGTAAAAAAAATGAGATATTGAAATTTAAAAAAAATAATTTAAAGTAGGAAATGGGCTTACGGGCAGGCCCATTACCTTAATTAAAAACCCAAATCCATCATTATTTGGGATTTCTATGTGGTTCAAAGGGATATGGTGATTTTAATATATTAGGGTATGACAATTGGGAAGTGGAATGAGTATAAAATAGTAAAAATTGAAGGAGTTATAGAAGAATCAAAATTTGTTTTTAAATCTGGATTTGGGCTCAGAGTTTGGCCCAAATTTTCAAAACCCACTATTTTCAACAAAATGAGTGGTAAACCCCCAAAACAAATCAGGAATGCAAATTAAATGAATAATTAATTAAAAAAAAATTCATGGGTGTGACATCAAATAAAATATTTTATTACAAACATTTAAACATGATATTTGAAATTTAAACTCTATCATAGTAAATATTGTTTTCAAACAATATAAACATAATAGAAATTTCACATAAAATTTTTTGTTTCATAATGTAACTGTTCTAACTACAATAGCACCATCATTTGTTATATGTTTCTGGTAAATAGGTATAACTGAAATATGCTAGTCCCCCTCCTTTCTTCAAGCCTTCCAAAATTGTGCATCTATACTGCATTGGATGAAAAAATCTGGATAGTTCTTGACACTAATGACATACCCTATTGATATTTAATGTAGGTGAAAAAAAAGATACTATGAAAAAAGGAAAGTGTATAACTTATGCTAAATATAAATCAAAATTGTTTACATTATATGTGTTATAAGTAGTTATTTCTATCCTATAATAATTGTAGACCTAAAATTTTATGTAAAACTATATTATCTAATTTGAAATAAAAGGTCCATAATGTTTTTAAGATACCTTAAAATGGATCCACTTAATTTTAGTCGTGTTTTCTTGTATTCTTGTTTATGTTTTTCATTAAATGGGGATTTCTTTCATTGATAGGGCTTATTGATTTCGTATCATCTCGAGAAATTGTTATTTTTTGTTATACCACGTCATCATTATCAATCTTAGTCAATAGATTTTTCTACATGAATAAATAAATTAAATCAATATAATGAACTGGAAAAAATAATTACTATCAACACCAATGATGTAATGAAAATAAAACACAATGAAGAAAGAAACATCAGCTTTAGTTGATTAATATTTTTATTCACTGTAAAAAATCATGTGCCACTTTTTTAGCTGAATCATAAACATCATGCATTGTGATGTTCTTATAACACAAGTGTAAAATGAAATTTAGAGTAATGTGTTATAGGTATTATAATAAATTCAAAAGAATTTTTTTTTAAAAGGAGTTCCATGTATTTCTCAATTGTAATACATACTTCTTAATATTTTGTGTGACGATGTTCTTGTAAAATAAGGATAAAATTTACGGTTGTAATGAGAAATTTATATGGTTAATCATGAAATTTAAGAAAATGAAATTTCGAGATACATTGTGGTTCTAAAATCTTTGATGAAAAGATTTAATACATTTTTTGTTATCTGTATTGAAGATAGATTTTTTACTGGTTTGTTTCTCAAGAATGATGATGATTTTGAATTTTTTTAACTAGTAACATCATTTGAAATATAAATATTTTCTTTTTAAAATATTCATCTATGTTGGAAAGATAAACTCACCATCATCCAAATTTTTAATTTAACAGCATATGGAGTTTAAATAAACTGGAAATCTTAGAATTTTATATGAAAAAAATAGATGAAAATTTTGACTTGTATCTAAGAATCTCTCAGTTGAGTAGAAAATTTTCTTATGAATTGAATGACCTACTTGTTGAATATAACTACTAAAAATGAGTCTTTGTGATCTTTCATTGGTAGTTTAACTCTAACTCTATTGGAAAAGTCATGGAGTAATATCAATACTGTTGTATTAGGGTATTAAAAAAATACTAATGTAATAATAAGAAATTAAAAAATAAATAAAATGGAAACATGGGAGTTCTACAGGTTGGGGATATTTTTAAGTTGTAGCATGAATTATTGTCATCTGTAGTTTTTAATTTATTCATTAAATAGTTTCATGGTTCAAAAAGATAGTTATGGATGGCTTGAACATTTTTTATCATATCAGAAATCAAACACTTTTTGGATATGAAATATTTGACTATACTAATAAATAGATTATAGAATGACTTTATTTTACAATAATAAAGAATAGATAATGAAATTAAAAATTCATGATATCATACTTACATCGAGACACATTTTAACATATGAAATTGTTTCCTGTTATTCCAATAATGCATTGGTGTAGTATAAATATTTGAATTTATTAATGGTGGACTCTAAAATTGTGATCGAATGATCAACCCAGACCTGAAAAATAAAAATATACAATATTAAAAAGACAATTTTTGGACAAGTTATTAATGATATATGTTTATTGAATCCTAAAAGAACCATAAGTAATAGTAGGGAACATGATACCTATTTTAGATGTTTTGAACTATCGTAATATTTATATTGATTATTATTTTCAATGCATTTAAAGTAGTTTTGACAATAAGAAATGCTGAAAAAAGTTGATGAATAGAAGTATATTTTTATGTGATGAGTGTGTCTGTATAATAGAAAATAGTCATAGTGATGTTCTAGTATGTGGGTATAAAAATTACACCCTAATATATTTTATCTGAACAGTTTCAATATAAGAACCATAGAGGAGTCATTTTTGTTATTAAAATATTGTGTCATTATATTGAAAAACTCTCACAATAAGCTATAGTTAATTCATGAAACTTTTTTTCAAAATATAGAAACTGTGTTTTTAACTGTAATATTTTGTTCAAATAAAGATTGAAGATAATATTTTTAACCGTTTGTCCTCTAAAACAATTTGGATCTTTTTAATTTTAGTCCCGATAGACTGTATCGGGTATGAATGTCATAGTTGTCCAATAATCCCAATAAAATTAAAAAAAAGTAAATCCCATATGAAAATATTAGAACAATATGAAGGGATTATAAACTGAAATAGTATTATATGTAACAAAATATAATGATTGTTAAGACTAAGAATCAACAACTATATTTCTTCCTAATATGTTGTTAGAATACATGTATTAAAAATGACATTAACAATAAATGAATGATAGATTGTGTATTTTTAATAAAATTAACCTGTTAAGTGTTTCTCCAGAACCTTTTTTTGAAAAATGTCATCAAAATAAGTTAATTAAAAAATAAACATTGGTTGTTCAACATATTTTGGTCTAATATAAGTCATTATAGTGAAAAATAATAGGGAATTATGTGTTATCCCCAAGTAGCTTCCTTGATTATGAGAAATATGAACGTTTAATATACTGTATCATAACACTTCCTGAAATATAAGATTATACTTGGAGACTAGTAAATGGTTTGTAATTGTACACTAAATGTTTTCCCTGAAGAACTTAGTTTACACTGGTGAATAAACATGTTTAAAAAATAACATGATATGAAATTACTATGGAATACTATCATGTAATATAATTAGTAAATATTATTTGAATTTTGGAAATAATATAAATACATTAATATGGTTAAATCCATTTCATATCATGAAAAAACACATCAAAATTAGCTACATCATACTTGGTTGATGAGGTTCATCACAGATTTAGCACACGAACTTGTATCATGATTATTTCATTGTCTTCAATGGTAATCTCATACAAATGATTTTTTGATCACGATTTTTTTATATGTTTTCAATCAGAGTAAAATGATAATATATTAATAATTATTCCATGTCTTGTATGTCAATGTATCTGTAATGATTAATGATAGTGAAAATAATTATTATAAATATAAATATACCTAAGAAATGATATCAAAAATTTCCTTGTATAAAATGTTTTGTATACAATCAGAGGGTGGGTAATCTCTATAATAAACAACTATTTTCAAATCCCTCTATGACATGACACTAGAAACAAAAAAAATAATGTTTCCATTGACAGACCATAGGCTTTCAAATATATAATGAAACAGAAGACAAGGACTAAAACTGACATTTATTAATAGTCATGGAATATGATATTATTAAAGGATATTAACTTCTTTGTAATTTGAAAGGCCATCTATCTTCACTATGGGTCATATTTATTCTTGTAATTAAATCCAGATAACCTCAATGACATCAACTTAAAATTTATGCTCCAATAACATGGTGACCCATGTGTATAACAATCATATGAGTATCATTCCATAAACCCTATGATTGTTCGTAATTTTGAAGAAATATAATGGATACCACGATCATTATGGTAATTTTCTGTGCAGTTAGCCTAGAGACATTGATACTATTTAAAAATTCAGTTGTATATATGTTCCCAGGTGTATATTAATCATACCTTTTATTAAAAATATAATCATAAATGCAGAAATATTTTTTTATAAGTGCTAAGTGTTAATATGTATTCATTTATTTCCTGATCAATGTCATGGGTTGGTGCTAATATATCACATATTCTCAAATAGGAAGCAACTCCATTGATCTGATTGAGATTTGGGTATACAAACTCAATAGCTATTGTCATTGTAAAATAATTATAAGTTCCTGAAAAATAACTTAAAGGAATTTTAACTACTGAATTACCATCATTTAATTATCCTATCAAACCTTCACCAATTTCCAAAGTCCACCTTGTAAACTATTGAAGTTAATTTTAAATATCATTGGTATCATCTAAATGCAACCTTTTTTTTTGGATGTTAGAACCTAACAGTATTTTTATAGTTGTGCTGACATTATAAAGGCAAAAAAATGTCACATAATTGACCACAAAGGATTATGGGATGTATCTGTCCGAAATTTCCACCCAACAAAACTGTTTGAACACCAAATGGTAAATTTGTTGAATTTTCATTTTTTTACTAAAAATATGTATCTTTTTATAGAATCTAGTTATTTGAAACAATGTATATTAAGCATTGAAACCTCATCCCAAAAGATCAATTATATTGATAGTATAATTTCTGCAACATCACTCTCTTACTAAATAATAAAAATATACTGCTCGTTAATATATATGGGAATTCAAAATTTAGAATAGGCTTTCCTGTCACCAGATATGAGTAATGGTGTTATTCCACTCAATGAAAATGCGAGAAATATTTTACCCTCTGACCTTATTAGACATGTAAAAACACTCCAAATAAATGTTTTACCACCTCCTCAAAATCCAAGAAAGAAAACAAAACCTCCACAGTAGAAGATAACACACACATTAGGACACCCATCACTATTTTTTGTTCAAAAATATTCCTAGTATATAAATATTTTTACACGTTATTTGGTTTTTTCCTATTGTAATTACATTCTCCTACAATCAACATATTTGGTGTATTGTCAATTTAACTATCTAGAACATGCATTAGTGGATAACATAATAGTGATGTACAATTTCTTCGGATAATGTTGTTTATCAAAATCAATGCATACATTTTACTTTGATGATATATGCATTTAAAATCTATAAAAGGGGGAAAATTGTTTGAGAAAAATAGAATAATAGATGTCCCCAGTTATCACTAGTGGCTAGTATAATTAATGGATTACATTAAACCACATGGAAAACAAAATGGATAGAATAAATACCAAAAAAATGGTATTATTTTAGGGTTCATGAAGGTCTTGAAATGAAATATTAATAATATATATAAGAGATAAGAATAATTATATAACTTTTATTTTGATCCTTTTTCACTCAACATACAAAATATCTTTATTCAGGATGTTCCACGTTTCATTATATAAAATGTCAAGTTGAGAGATAGTATTTGAGAATAACATACTGGCAAGTAATCTTTATATAGTGTGTCCCATTACCTAAACTAACACATCTTTTAGTGCTTCAATAATCTCGTTGTCATCTGTTAATAGTCCAAAATCTGAATAGACTGATCTGAATGTTTGATGAGTAATGTTTTTTACTATTCTATAACAAAAATATGAAGTTACACCTCTGGCCTTTGTATGAAATATCTGCAAGAAATATAGTTCTCCATATGTATGTGGCACATAGTACTATCTAACAATACAGAATTCATGTTTTCATGGATATAATTTTTTATCATTATAGTTGAAGACAAATGTAGTTAGAAAATTTTCATATATAAGACCTTTTCCATCTATGTAATGACACAGGTACATATATACTAATACTTTTTATTATATATTTATATTTATTAATATGAAAATAATTTTATGTTAAAGGGGGAACTTTTTTTATATCATACTCGACATGTAACAATGGGTTTCTCTAAAATATTTCATTGTACACAACATTGTGTTATACCAAAAAATAATACAATAATATTATTATTAATTTAAATGGTAGTTAACACCAAGTCATTGGAGTGGAGGTAACGAATAGTATTAAATGAATTATGAAAATATAGTTTAAACCTGTTTATATAAAGATTAATTGGTTAAAAAATTTATTAGAATGGAAATAAAAACCCATTTAATATAAAGGAGGTGTTTTTTTAAAACTTATTTAAAAAAAGAATAATTATGTTTAACAAGTCATATCACTCATTATGGATTTTTATTTAATGATTAAAATATTTTATAAATACAATAAAAAGTCTTAAATTAAAACAATTTGTCTTCTAGATATGATATAAGTGCAAATTAAATTTTATGTATAAAAGAAGTATTTTTCTAATGATGCAATTTTATAGTCTTTTAATAGAGAACCATTTTTAAATTTTTATTTTGACATAATTAAATGTTTTATTAGACAAAATAAATAATATATTTTTAATTTTGATATCAAAATCTACATTGGATAGATTTTTGTATTTTTATGATAAAAATATTATTTTTATGAATAAAGAAAAATACTTCATTTTAATTCAAAACATAATTTTCATCTAATTTATTTATATAGTTATATTATAATTTTAATTGGTTTTAAAGTTAATTTTTGTTAAAAAAAATTTACTTAATCCAATTATGGTAGTTGGATGTAATTTCTCATTTTAATTGGATATAAACACATGTCATTGTTTTGATAGTTTTTAATTCTTAAAACTCAATTAATTTGATTGAAAATAATAGTTAATTTTAAATTAACTTCTGTAAATTATAATTTTTGAATTTTAAAAAGTAGATTCTATATTTGGAATAATATGGTTCAAATATTATAATAAGTTCCTATTATTTAGGGACATTATTAATATTAATTTCAATATTTATTTTTATTTACCATGGTTAAAGGGTAAATAAGGTAAATATGGGTAAAAAATAATATTATAACAATATAAAACTAACCTAAAATGATTTCTAATCCTATTGGATGAGATAATTCCAAAAATGGGCATCCATGGTTCGATTATAGGACCCCATGAATCCACATGGGAGTTGGAATGACATGTTATAATAATTAATTTAAAGTAAAGGGAAAAGTAACATAAACATGTATCTTTTTACTAAACCAATTTTTATATTGGATTATATAAGAGATATATTACAATAAAAATATTCATTACAAATTTAAAACTATTGTTTATATAATTTCAGTTTATTTATAATTTGTAGACAATACATAAATAATTTTAATTATGCCACATTGTGAAAGCTTCATTAATAATGGATTCAAATAAATGATATTATAAATATTAAAATAAATATTAATTGACATAATTTATGTCATTATCAGATTTTATGGATGAATATAACATGTTATGATTGATTCAATTATTTTTTAAGGAATCAGGTTGTCAGGAATTTGTTAAAAAGTCATGTATGAATAGTTACCAAAATTGACATTATTCGTATCTGAAAATATAAAATAGTATATTTAATTGTATTAATTTCTTAAAAATGTAATATTTGGACAAATCATTATGATAAGTCCAGATATATCATAAATAACTTTATTTAGTCTTTTTACAAGATATGGTAATCAAATTAATCCATAATATGTAAAAAATGTGATATCATAGTAAGATTAAAAAGGGTAAAATAACTGATAAACCAAAAAGATAAGGATAATAAAATATTCAAAACTATTATCAAAATTGTTAAATTATTGGTATTAGACCCAACATCATCATATCTATTAATTAAATAAGTTTGGGACTTTATTTAATCTAAATTTAATTTATAATTAATTAATATTTCTACACTTTCCGAAAATGACCCTCCGCCCTCTAATAAAAGGACACTTCTTCTACCAACTTTTAGACACGTCTAAATCCCCATAGATACTAAAAATTCTTCTCAAATATTCTCCCAACATCCATCACTTACTCTTAAAATAATTACCTTGGGAATAATTCAATTGAAGAAAGCGTTTTGTCTCAAATCAAAGAAGTTACCCGATTTAGAGGTAACATCTTCCCAAGAGTTATTTTCTTTTATCTTCCTTCTTCACTCCCTAGGATATTTGATTATATAAAAACAAATGTATCATAAAAATACTAGGATGTTTTTATTTAACTTATTTTAACTACACTTATACACAACTCCATCTAATGGATACGAACATATTGTTTCTGTGTACGATGAACTACTGCCCCACAAAATGATGATTGTTCAATTTTCTCCTACCCCATAAAATGGCGGCCATTTTGATGGAAATATTTACATATGATATATTTTATATTTATATTGTCCTTATGAATCTATAATTTTTATTTAAAACATACCTTTATTCTTTCCATGATGTGTAAATATGTTATTTTCATTTACAGAACGGTGGACTACCGCCCCCTCAAAGTGATATGAGTCATTCATGGTATACATGGACAGTATAAAGGATGTTTTTTAAGACTATGTGAAATACATGACATAAATATTAAATTCATATTATAATATACTTTTATATCAATTTATTATAATTCTTTTAATATGAAAAAGTAATGAATGTAGCGTTTATGCATATGTACGACCAACCCTCTCAATGGATGAGGCATTTCATTTCTTATCTCCAAATATTATGGATATTATAAATATATTTATAATGTATTTCTATGATATTAAAATCATGAATAATTTTATAGAGATGATGGAATTTTGACTACAAGGATAATTTACATCAAAACAAGTTTATTTTCGACTCAAGAACTCAATATCAAAAGAACTCCTGATATTAACATGGATAATTATGTAATTTGTATGACACAATAATAAGTTATATAAAATGAATAATAAATTTAAAAAATAATCTAAATAAATTATAAATTAAATTATTTTTATTTTTGTGGAAAACAATTATCGTACGTGATGAGTTAGACTGAAGGTAAAGGACTCCATCTCTATCTCCTTTCATTGAGGGATTTCATGGTAATATCCACCTCGATTCTTTTACCAGATTTATATATAGCCACTATGACATTTCATTTCCATATATTTTCTATACTAATGTTATTTATTTATTCATGGAGATTTATATTTATATTTTCAAATTGGTATGGGACACCTTAAATGATTAAAGATTAAATTATCAAATCATTGTCCTCCTGATATTAATTTACATGTTTATTTATATAGATATAAAAGGATTATAAAGGAAAATTTAAGTCTATCTAGAATTTCATTCAATGTTTTAAAAAGGAATATTTTTATACAAATCATTTTACATTCATTACAAAATAAAAAAAGAAATGTTATTTGTTTAAACATATATGGAGATAACAACTTCACTGTTATCGAAACCATTATTTAATATGTGGCATCCTCTATAATACTTAATGCATTTTAAACAAATACCTTATTCCTCTATTTGGGTATATTTTTATTGAAAATGGTATCTTAAATTAAAATGTTATTTTTATATGGAAATGTTTTTTGTATGGTGTTATATGAGTTTTTCAAAAGGGTTTTTTGATGAACGTGTTTTTGAAATGGTACTTGGGCATTATATGATACGGGTGGTCCCAATACAACTTATACGAAGGGTTGACCCTAATTATAACTCACGGGATAGCCCGTTATATCTTATATTAAGGGTTTATCCCCATTATAGCTCCAAAGTGAGCCCAATGTAGCTTATACGAAGGGTGATCCACATTAAAGATCTTCAATTTGGAAGTTGATCATATGGTCTTTCCAATTGAATGGTTTTGATAGGGTTTGATGTATATTATGATCTAAGTCACATAAATGAGTTTTTATTTCATTCTGATAGCTTAATGTTTTTATTTGATCAAACATTATGTGTGTTAAAAAAGTAAAAATGTTTTTTTAGTTCTCTCAGAAAATATTAAATGACTTACCTTGTTTAAAATATACTATTGGTTTTCGTTCATTTTATGTCCCTTATGGAGATTTTAATGCTCATACCAATTTTTTTGAAATTCTTTATATAGGGTATAATTATGTATATGTGAATGGAATAAGAGAAGAACATTTCAATCAAGAAAAAGAAATCGTGTTTTGTTTAAAGGGTTTATGTCGGTGAGAAAAGTGGATATTGAGTGTAACAATCCACATATAATGTCTAGGTATATTATATAATAGTAGTGGCATAATTATATAAAACACTAAACCTAAAAAGATCTAAAATTTTAAGACGTTACTTAACTCAAAATTAATGGATTAAGGCTTGGGCCTTATAGTTTGTTTCAAAGGAATGATTTAGACAACTTTGGAGATTATGATGTTTTCATAATAGTTAGGGATATCATAATGGGTTTTTAATTTTTAGTAATATAAGTTCAATGATTTAGAAACCCATTTTTGAGGCTTTATGATATGAAAATATTAAGGTGACTAATGGAATTTGGGTTACATTCACCTTTGAGGAAATTATGGGTTATAAATTTGTGATATGAAAAATGTGAGAATGAGATAACAATGAAGATAAAATAGGTTATGCTTGTTTTTGAGTATTTTATCTAATTTTTTTAATGTTATATAAAATATTCAATTTTTGAAAAAGGATAACATCCAGACTGTGTGACAACCCATTGTGTCAGAAAATGTTGTGGGAATCGAACACACAACCAATGTGTGACTAGATTTATCACCTACCACTGGCTTACGTGACGTCCCAAGTTAGTATGACTTATTCTTTTTAGGTAAATTATATTTTTGATCTAGAAAAATATGGTTCTAGGAAATTATGTTTTATTAAATGTATATTCTTAGTATAGGAATACAATTTTGTGATTAAGTGATATATGTCATTTTTGAAGAAGTTTGATCTTTTGGGAACACCAAGCCTTGGAGCAGTATCCTCTTCCCCTTTAGCGGCGGATAGGGTTTTGTCCGTCTTTGCTTCCTCCTTCCCCCTCTGTCTTGGGCCGATCGTGCATATCTCAGTATCGGCTTGGTGGGGTGTGTCTAGTTCTTGTGTGGTGATTCAGGGAGCTGGGGCTCTTTGTCTTCGGTGGAAACGTAGCTCGGCGGTTGGCGTTCGGCTTTGAGTAGAGTGGCTAGGCCTTAGGGTGAAGACACATTTCGTTCTGACGATGACCTGATCTCTTTTTGATGACCTGGTCGCGGTACCTCTCGGAGGTGGTTCGACATTCGGCTCGGCGTGGTTGGGCCTCTGGGTGGTGTTACAGTTTCTTCATGGCGACGACCTAGCTTGGCTCAGTTCCGATGTGTTTGGTGCGACTTGGTCCGACCGGCGGTGTTGATTAGGTTCCAGTTTCCCTATTTGCCAGACCTGGCTAGGTGAGGTATCTGTCAAGTTACCGGTGTGTATCCGCTTCAGATCACAGTGGATTGGAGGGGGGGATTCAGATTTGGGTGTGGCTATGAGTTTATTCTGATTTTTCTGGTTTGGTTGCTGTGGATTTGTTCATCTGGATGGGTTTTGGTGGCTTATTGGTTGTTCGTTGACATGGGTTCACCTCTGCCCCTTCCAGTTGTTATCTCTCCACTGTGACCGGCTTGCTTCGGAACCCGGTGAGGGTGTATCTGTTGTTCTGATTGGAGTAGATCTATGCCCAGAGTGGCATTTCTGTTGCAGGATGTCCAGGATCCCCTCATCGGTGACATTCCCTTGGCGCGGGTTTGGGCCATTCAGTCCTAGGTGATAGTGGTTTGGACTCACATTCATTGGATTGTCTATTGGGATTCTACGGCTATGGTAGTGGGGCGCCTCATGGAGTGTGGTGGGCTATGTCCGGGATGGATGGCGTTGCATGGTCATGCGCATGTTTTTATCTTTTCATATGATTTTTGGATTGGTTTTCGCGACACAGGATATGAGGTATCAGCCAAACTCGACCTCAAGGAACATGCTTCACAGGAGGATTCAGAGTGGGAAGTTTCACCTTTGCAGGCTTCACAGAATTGGATGTTTGAGAGGGTATGGCGTCATCCATCATATTGGGCTTGTGATTTGAAATAGGACACTTTCTAGCCGTCTAGTATTGAATCGGTGAAATGCTTTTTTGTGTTTTAAATGCTGGGGAGAGGCAGCTCCAAGTTGTAAGTCTAAGTTCTTTTCCTGATCCTTGAGTCATGTAATGTTCTATGTTCATGAAGTCTGTTGGGTTCCCCTTCTTCCCTTAAAAGGTTGTTTCACAAAATAATAACAATCTAAGGCCTTCGGGCCATTGGATGGAACACCATATGCCTAAGAAAAATATATTATCATGGGATTTCATTTGAGAAGTAATTATTGAATTTTATTTTCTAAGAATCTATGTTTTATTGGGGACTTATAGTAATTTTTTTATATATGTCAATATTTAAATATCTTAAACAATATATAATTAAGTTAATTACTTGTATGTATGACATTTTAAGAGCACTCAATGTTATTTGGACATAAATTCTAACATTAATCATGGAAGACTATGTCATAAATTCCTTTTGAATTTTGGGTTTGAATATTAGTTTGGATTATTCTTTTTGATGAATTACGTGGAAATTATTTATTGAATGGTATTTGTTGAACTTTTGGGGTATTTTATTTAATTTTGGAGATTAAGAAAAGTATTTATTTTTATAAAGGGATATTATTTTGATGGGATTATCAAACATTTTACTTACCATTTATTATTTTCATTAATGTCTAATGATATGGGAAATATATAGTTCATCTTTTGTGGATTATTTGATCCCTAGATATTTATTATAGTGATTTTGGTGTGACTAAGTCATCTAGAATACTCATAATTCAGATAAAACATTAGTTTCTATAAGATATTTTTTAAAGGATGAAACTCTACTTGTCAAGTAAGTATATTTCCTTAAGTTATTATTCTATATAGTAAAATAATTAATAAACTTCAGGAAAATGATGTTAAAACAAAAGCAATCCTCTACTTTTCATTCATTGAAATCAGTGAGCGTTTATCCCATCAAAAGTATATGGTTTTTTGTTTGTTAACATTCCCCTAATGATGTTTTCTATAACTCTCCATCAGAACTTGATGGTTAGTTTTCCTTCCAAATCAATGCCTTCCTACATGGAATCCTAGTATGTGTTATGTCGAGTGTCCTTATTTACTTCTCTTTCTTTCTTTTAAAGAGATTGTTTTACTGACTATCATTCAAGTGTGGGATTTTCAATTAAGATCCCAAGCCCATGTTTAAAATTCTGAAGATGCAATTTCCAAAAGCGGGTAATGATGTAACGACCTAGGTATTTAAATAATAATACATTTTCATTTCTATTAATATTAATTAAAAAAAGTATTAATTTTATGTTAAAGTGGAAACTTTATCTGACATCGTACTCAAGATGCAACAACAAGTTTCTTGGAAATTTTATGTTGCACAAAACACTCAGTTATACCGAAAAATAATAAAATTATATTATTAATATTTTAAATTGCATTTAACTTCAATTCATTGGAATGGTAGAAATCAATAGTATCAACTACATTATGAAAATATGGTTTACACATGTTTAAGTAAATATTCATTGGTTACCAAATTTATTAAAATCGAAATAAAAACCCATTGAATATAAAGGATGTGTTTTTATGAAAACCTATTTGAAAAGAGAATAATTATGTTTATAAAATCTTATCACTCATTATGAATTCTTATTTAATGATAAATATATTTTATATATTTAATTTAATGTTTTAAATTCATATTATAAGTTTTCTAGATATGATATAAGAGAAAATTCAATTTTACAGATAAAAGAAGTATTTTTCTGAAAATATAGTCTTCCCTCCTTTTGATGGAGAACCATTTTTAAATTTATTTCCTAATACCTTTATATGTTATTTATGAAAAACTAATATTTTTATTTATAATCAGAACATCAAAATTTTCTTTGGATGAAATTATGGTATTTTTATGATAAAATTCATATTTTTATGAATAGTGAAAAATACTGCATTTTAAATCAAAACTACATTTTAATATAGTTTATTTATATATTTATATTTTCATTTTAATTGTTTTTAAAGTTTCATTTCATTATTTTATTATCGTTGTTTCCAATGATATCCATTGTAATTAATTTCACATTTATACTAGATATTATCCAATGTTAATCTTTTGATATTTTTTACTTATTAAAAACCCATTTTTTGGATTGACAAATGGAATAAATTTTTTATTAATTTTTGAAAATTTTGTGTTCAGAATTTCGAAAAATGGATTTTATATTTGAAAACAAAATGTGAAAATTGTATAAATATGTACATTTTATTTTTGGACATTACGAATAGAAACTTCATTAATTATTTTTATTTACCATGGTTATAGGTAAAATAAGGTAAATAAGGGTAAAAATTAATATTATAGTAATATAATACTACACTAAAAAATGACACAATCATATTGGATAGGATATTTCGGACTATAGCCATAAATTATTTGATTTTAGGACCCCATGGATTCACATGTGAGTGATAATGACATGTTATAATAATTAATTTCTAGTTAATAGAATAATAACCTAAACACGTATCTTTTTACTAAAATAGTTTTTTGATTGGCTTATATAAGATATTTATTCAACTATAAATAATTATTATAAATCTAAAATTATTTCCCATATCATTGTATTTTATTTATAAATTTTAAACATAAAATAAATTATTCTAATTATGAAACAATGATTATGTAATGATTGCCTCATTAATAAAGGTTTCAATTAAATGATATTATGAATATTAAATTAAATATTATTTGACAAAATTTATTTCATACATAAATTTTCAGGATTACTATGACATGGTATGATTTATTCATTGTTTTCTTTAGATGTAATCAAGTTTTTATGAATTTTTTAAAAAGTAATGTATGAATAGTGACTCAAATTGAAATAATTCCTATCTAAAAATGTAAAATAGTTTGTTAAATGATATTAATTTTCTAAAAAATAATATTTAAAAAAATGGTTAAGATAAGTCCAAATATTTCATAAATTAGTTTTTTGTGGGTCTTTTCACAAGAATGGTAATTACATTAACACACAATATATATATAACATGATATCATAGTATGATTAAAAATGGTAAAATAAGGGTTAAACAAAAAAGATAAGGCTAAAAAATATTCAAAAAAGGTCTAAATTTTTTTGGATGATGGGTATTCAAACCCAAATCATATTATATTATAGTTAAATGAGTTTTGAACAATTTTTAACTGAAATTTTATTTATAATAAATTAATATTTCAAAACCTTCCTAAAATACACCTCTTCCCTCTTATAAAATCCCACCACCTATATCCACTTACTCACACCTTTGAAGCCCCTTGGATCAACCAAATTCTGATCAAATAATCTCCCAACATCACTATATTACACCTAGAATTATTACCTTGGCAGAATTCAATTCAAGAAAGTCTTTTGTCTCAAATATAGAGAAGTTTCCCTTTTTAGTGGTAATCTCTTCTCTCAAGTTCATTTCCATTATTTTCATTATCCACCGCTTTTGATATTATTTTTTTTATTACTTAACAACACTGGTATACTCAAAATACAAGTATTTTTTTTATTATAATGATTTTAACAACACTTACACACACCTCTATCTAATGGATACGAACATACTGTTTCTGGGTACAATTAGCTACGGCCTCACGAAACGAAGATGGTTCAATTTTCTCCTACCACCTCACGTAGTGGACATTATGATGGAATTGTATTTATATATTATATTTATTATATTTATATTTTCTATATGATTTTGTAATTTTTATTTACAATATACAATTTTGATTTTCATGATGTTTAAATACGATAATTTCATTTGGGGAAGTGTGGACTAACGCCCCCACAAAGTGATAAGAGTCATTCTTGCTATACATGGAACGTATAAAGGATGTTTTTATTAAACCTATAATAAATAAATTAAATAAATAAAATAGTTTTATTATAATAAAATTTTATATCTTTTTATTATCATTCTATTAATATGACAAAGAAATGAAATTAGTGTTCATTCGCACGTACAACCTACCATCTCAATGGACAGTGTATTTCATTTCATATCTCCAAATATTATGGATATTATAAATACATATATATTGGATATATATGATATTTAAATCATGAATAATATTCTATACATGATTCAATTTTGACTAAAAGGACAATTTACATCACAACAAGTTAATTTTCGACTCATGTACCAAATATCGAAAAAACATCAGATATGAACATTAATAATTATGTTATTTTTATAACATGTTAATATGTGTTATAAAAGAAATAATAAACTTAAAAATGTTCTAAATAAAGTAGAAATTATACTATGTTCGTAATTAAGGAACATAACGATTGTATGTGATGAGTCAGAATCATGGTAACAGACTTCATCTCAATTTATCTTCATTGAAGCATTTCATGATAATATCCATCTCTATTTTTTTATAAGATAAATATAAAACCTCTTTGATATTTTTTAACCATATTTTATCTACACTAATGGTATTTATTAATTCATATATATTAATATTTAAATGTTTAATGTGGTATGGGACACCATGAATGCTTAAGGATTTAATTATCAAATATTTTTCTTTATGATATTAATTTACATATTTATTCATAAGGATATAAAAGGGGTATGAAGGAAATTTTACTTCAATAAATAATTTCATTCAAATATTTCAAAAGAAATATTTTTATACTATTCATTTTACTTTATTTACAAAACAATAAAAGTAATATTATATGTTTTAACATATAAAGAGATAACGACTTCTCCGCTGTTGTAATTGTTATTTGATATTTGGATTCCTCTATAAGACATAATTTATTTTAAACAAATTCATTATTCCTTTATTTTGGTACCTTGGTATTGAAAATGGGATATTAAATGAAAATGGTATTTTTACACATAAATATTTTTGTATGGTGTTAGATGAATTTTATAAAAGGGTTTTGTGATGAACGTGTTTTTGAAATAAAACATGAGAATTATATGAAACGGGTCATCCCGATATAGCTTATACGAAGGGTTTAACCCCATTATAACTCATGGGTTTCCTTGTTATATCTTATATAATAGTACGATCCCCATTATAGCACATAATCATCCCATATATAGCTTATTCAAAGGGTGATCCCCATTAAAGATCTTCAGTTTGTAAGTCGGCCATATGGTTATTCAAATTGAATGGGAATGAAAGGTTTATATATATATATTATTATATAAGTCACCTAAATGGGAATTTATTTATTGATATTAGTTTAATGTTTTTATGTGTAAAAATATTATGAGTATTATTAATGCGAAGTTTTATTGTTTAGTTTTATCAAAAAAACCATTAAATTTGTTACCATTTTATACATACACTTTTTGTTTTCATTCTTTTTATATCCCTTACTGAGATTTTTATGCTCATCCCATGTTTTTGAAATGTTTTCCCCAAGGTATAAGGATGGAGAGTGAAATTTTTATGTCAAGAAGATTTTTATCAAGAAAATGAAATCATGTTTTGTTTAATGGGATTCCTTTCATCGAAAAAGTGGATACTGAGTGTAACTATCCACATGTAATAGTTATGGACTAATTTTCAAAAAATCTAAACCGAAAAATATTCTCAATTTGAATTCTTGACAATACTCCTGATTAAGTAATGATTAAAGCTAGGGCTTTATATTCTGGGTACGTCAAATACGCTTCGATCCAAGTTATAAACATCGGATTAGATATGTTGCTCTTATTTAGGATGTCGTCAATAGTTTCACCACTTGTGTAGTTCACAGTGTTTTACCCTAGAAAATGATAATTCAACATATCAATTGAAGGGTATCAATAAAGGATATCAAAAGAGAAGATCCTCCAAAAAGCATCACAAGGTGAGATGTATCGGCAGTCACAGTACATTTTAATATCATCAATTTTGTTATCATAAATTTGTGTATTATTGGTGTCACAGAGTGATGTTATGAAATAATCATAACCATTGCTTGTATATTTAAAAAGTTATTTTAAACAATATTATTTATTGAAAATTTCAATATATATGTGAGGTTCATACTTCTACAGGAAAACAAGATTATATGGGACAACGAACCTATTATCCAATGAAATTAAATTCATGATGATAGTAATTATAGAATTTATTCTTTGATATATCACATTACTGGGATCATTAGTTGTTGAATGCGCAATGAATTATTTTGGAAAAAAATTGATCATTTTGTATTCCACATAAATAGTGAATGGATATTAGAATCCCCATAGGAACCGTGGATCATAAAATTTTTTACTACCTCATGATGTTTGGGGAAGGTACCTTTATTTAGAATTTCATCAAAAATAACTCTATTAATATCTATTATACTGATCACTTTTTCTTCATGAAAAAGAAATAATAGAATATTTCAATGTGGCAACCATATTTTCTGAAACTCCACAATACTAACAACATCATTTGACACCTTATAGTAATTAAAAAAGAATTTCACATGAATGAATATAAATAGTCATATTAAACATACATAATTGTATGAATAATGTTTAATACCTACTCGATATTTTACTAAGAAACATCCCTCTGATAAATCATTCATGATATTTTGAGATTATTATTGAAAATTTGAGACACTATACATGGTCATTTTGATCGGAGTAAATTAAATACTATAAAAAATCATGAAAATTCTGGCCACAATTTTTTTTAAACAAACTGAGATCCTTCTAAGAAAAGAAAGACCCATATATTAGTAGAAAGGAAAACTTACACAAGTCTGAAAGAAGAAGATTTACAAAGATCCTTCCTATAAAGAAGATGGAGATCATCTGGCACATGATCTATCCAAAGATAATCATTACCATTCAGGCCCTTATTAGCAAGCCCATCTGAGAATGCATTTGCCTCTCTGTAAACATGAGTAACAAAGTGATACTCTGAGTAAAGAGAACCCATACATCTAATCCAACTATTATTAAGCATCCATGAAAGGTGAATGGACTCAGTTCATAAATAATATGCAATATTCATAGAGTCACAATCAATCCAAATTTGGTCTCAACCCGATGCATCTACTTGCTCCACATCCACAATAACACCAAGCATTTCTGCTTCAAGAGAGGAGGCAATTCCACATGATCCATGAATACATCCAAGAGAATTCCCCTGATAATCACTAAAGATAGCACCAAAACAAAAGGGTCTCAGATTTCCCCTTGAAGTACCATCAGAGTAAACATTAATCCACCCACAAAAATCTTCCTACCAGATGACTTCCATTGTCCCAAGAGGAGGCTGAAAATTACCTTTAATCTCAATCTGATTCAACATAGATAAATCATGAATTGAATTATAGAAAAACACACCTTTAGGTGTTTCCACCTCATGCACAATAGCAAGGATACCAACAAGACCAGAAAAAACCCAAAAAGGTTGTGACTCATGTCTGAATTTGTTCCTCGAAGACCAGATGAAATGAATAGTTTCCTTCACCGCAACATAAGAAAAATTCAGATTTGCGACGAAAATTTCAGAAAATTCCAGCTCTTAATGAATTCACATATTGAGTTGGTTTGAGGCAAAACTACTTCAAAAATATCAGAAACTCCCCTCCAAATCGCCGAAGCTACTGCACAACTGAGGAAGAGATGATCCACATCTACCCTATGCTGAGATCATAAAGCACAAGTAGAAAAAAGGGATATTCCACAAACCTGAAAAAAGTCATCAGTTGGTAATTTTTTATGAGCCAACCTCAATTCTAGAATGGATTTTATGGCCTTAGGAACTTCTTGGGTAGATTTACAATCCAGTTTAATTATGATGAACAACCAAAAGAGTGATTGTAAAATCCTTTAGATGTGAGAATACCATTGACAGTAGGTTCCCATGCCCAAAAATCACCTCTAGAAGAATAGAAATAATTATCCACTAAAGAGGTGATGTGATCTGGAAGGTTCTCCATACTCTCAAACTGATCTTTAATTGGCAAGTAAAAATCTAGATTCAACTTCTCCTCAAGAACCAAGTCAATCAGATGATTCCTGGTACAATTACATTTCAAAAATAGATGATATTGTCCCTGGAAACCAACCACCGAGAGTCATCATCAATTTTAGAGAAAATATCATTGATGTCAAACCACATGGAGGAGTTGAAATAATTGAAGTTCCCTCTTATGAGCCTGTGAATAAATCCGGTTTGAAGAAAACTAAGAGCCTCAGATTGAATATTTATAAGCCTCCAAATAAACACAGCCTGCAAAGAATCATTAAAGCCGCCAAGAGTTTTGATGCCGAGACCACCACCATCATAAGGCTTGCAAATTGAATTCCATGGAACCTTTGCCAGCCTCCTTTTCAAAATGCTACCACTACAGATGTGATTTTGGATAGAAATGTTAATGATATTGATCAACGAAATTGTCTATTTATACACCATAAAAGAGTACACAAATTTGGAAGTGATGATTGAATTCACCAAACAAACCCTACCGGCCATTGAGAGATATTTTCCATTCCATCTGTAGAGTTTTCTTCAAATCATGCCAACAATGCTAGAAAAATGACATACCTTTGGCCTCCCCCTAAACATGGGAACCCCCAAATAAGTGAATGGAAGATGTCCCTCATGAATGCCCAATTCTCTAATGATGTCATTTTTTCTATGAGGAGAGAAGCTCCATCCAACGTATACAAAATACTTGCTCCAAATAATCTCATGTCTATATACTATTTCATAGTGAAAATGGTATCTCTTTATATTATTGAAATTACCATTATCCCCTTGAGTGAAGAGGATGATTTAATCAGCATATAGAAGGTGGGAAAGAGCAACAATCCCCCTTCTAGCATGAATAGACTTCAATTTTCCATTGCCAGCCATGATAGAAAGAATCCTACTGAGATAGTCCCTAGAAATGGAGAAAAGGATGGATGATAAATGATCACACTACCTAACACCTCTCGAACAATCAAAATATCCTTCAAGAGATCCATTTATAAGGATTAAAATATGTGCAGAGCAGAAAATAAATTTGATCCAGTTAATGAAGACATCATCAAAACCATACATAGTAAGGATCATTTAGATGAAACCCAATACATTGTATCAAAATATTTCTTAAAATCCCATTTATGGGCAATATTTCCACCTCTGGTAGATTTATTTAGGAGATTAACACACTACGAAAATGTGATAAGAAAATCATGAATTGATCTCCCTTTGATGAATCCAAATTGATTTGGAGAAACAATTTTGCAAGAAATGCAAAAAAGCATATTCGCATGAATTTTGAAAATGATTTTATAAATGGTATTAACCAATGCCACTGGCCAAAATAGATAAATTTCCATGGAATTCCCCACTTTCAGAATAATGGAATGAAACTGGGAATTCAAACCTTTAGGAAGAGATCGACCTCTAAAAAATTAATGACTAACCAGAAAACATCTACATGAATGAAGTCCCAGAAAGTTTGATAGGAGAAGTTACCAAAGCCATTAGGACCATGTGAGCTCTCAGATTTGAGGCTAAATACATCCACCTTGATCTCTGGATAAGAAGGCACAGCAGAAACAATGGATTTTTCCTCTTGATTTACCAATTCCGGGATCACCCCATCTAGAGGATCAATGTAGTAGTGGGAGCCATTAAAAAGATCCTTAAAGTAGGATATGAAATTCTCTGATAGATCTTCTCTATTGTCAATGAGGTAATCCCCATTAATAATCAAAGAAAGAGGCTTAGAGACTTTTCTGAATTTTTTAAGAGAGTTGAAGAACTTTGAATTTATGTTACCATCCATTAACTATTTGGATTTAAAGGAATCCCTATCCAAGTCATATTTCAAGTTAAGAAGATTGTTCAGTTTAAGGGATAACTTTACTTCCACTAAAATTCCATCAGAAAAGTCACTATTTGTGTGGAGATCCTAAGCCTTCTAAAGAGAATCTTCAAGGGAAGAAATATCAGAACCAAGGGAACTGAAACGATCCTTACTCCACATTCTTAAATTTCACTTAAGAATTTTGAGTATGGTAATGTAGGAAAAGGCATCATCCCTACAATTCACAGAGCTCCAGGTGCTCTGAACAATAACCTTTCATTCAAGATGAGAGACCCAAGACTTATTGAACCTAAAAGGGATGGGGGGTTTAGGTTCCTTCTCACAATGATCCATCAAGATGGGATGATGATCAGAATTGAGTCTGGAGAGAGTTGAGCATGATATGGTACCCCAAGTATCCAGAGAGGCCTCATTAACAAAAACCTTGTCAATATTACTATCCTAAAAGCTATTCAGGTGCTTCCTAAACCAAGTGTATTTGGCCCCCACCAAATTAATCTCAATCAGGTCATTCTGTTCAATACATAATCTAAACTCCCTGGAGGAGATTGAGGTGTTTTCAGCTCCCATTTTTTCATCTGGACACAAAATTTCATTGAAGTCCCCCAATAATAACCAAGGATTAGAGATGACATATTTGAGAGATTTAATATCCATCCATAGATTCCTGCAATCCTGAAACCCATTGTGAGCATATATGAAAGAACATGTAAATTGGGAACCAAGGTAATTGAAGGAACATGTGACATGCTAATCACTTCACATAACCATGGTGGTGTTTACAATAGAATGATGATCCAACACCCATAGACTCTTGACATCTATTGAACACCTATTTGTGTCAATTAGATGAAACCCCATGTTCTCCATGTTAGCAATACCAGAGGAGAATATTTTTTAGGCTCAGAAAAACCAATAAGAATAGGTTTGTGCTTATAAATGTATAACTGAATGGATCTACATGTTTCCATATTTCCCAGACCCTAGAAATTCCCAAACATAATCTTCATTTATATTTTTGGTCCGGGTTTGGACTCCTCACATTTTTACGTCCAAGATTTTTATGTGGCCTTCCAGCCTTTTCTGTGGATAATAGACAGCAAATCATTTATTTATTGTCACATTAGATTACATGTACATGTTAAAAATAAATCTAGATACCCTAACAAATTTCAAATCACCATAACATCTTGTTTATTTTGAATCATATACCTTGGACTTCATTTAAATGTAAAATTTAAAATGATAAACATCCCACATGAAGACCCATCTCGGTTACCCCTAAGAAATGAATCTTGAAACCCATTGTATAGTTCATCCCTTGAGAACTTTGGGTTCAACTGAATTAATTATAGCCTTTGAAACACAATAATTGTATATACTTCAAATATAAACTATTGAATAAGATTTCTAGTGTAAAGTAGAGTCTATGAATCTTAGTGACATAATTACAAGTGAAAAGAAAAATTTTATCTCATTGTTACTTTTCGGATTTTAAAACTTATAGTGAAGGATTTTGAACAATGTAATTTATTTTTAACACACCCATCCTCCCCACCCATGAAAACCAATTGATATTGTAAAGGAACTCACAATGGGTGAAGCTCAAATATGAGTTTTAAGTTGCCAATTTGGCATTGAATGATGATGTCACACCCATGATTAATATTTTCATTGTCACTAAAAATGAGCATTTAAATCTTGGAAGTAATTGGTATGTAATATTTTTATACATCCCTTACCAATCTTTTAAGTAAGTGTAGATTTAAATTTGTAACTCCATGAATCCCATGAACAACTCGTCCAGTTATGGATTAACGTGTCAACAAAATTCTCAGGAAGCATTTCCTTTCATTTTTTGACAAAATTTATATTGATATTAGTCTTTTGGTTTGTGTCATTTGAGCTGCATATAAAAGATGTGTTATGAAAAAATAAAAACAAAGATTCAATGAATTTATTTTCATTTAATTTTAAAGATACCTGAATGCTCGTATTCTATTTTCAGCAACATCTATAGTGTCTTATACAGATTTTTATGAATACTTGGGTGGTTTTCCATAATGAGGACATAAAATTCCAATTGGATGGTAGTTCTTTCCATTTAACCTAGATATATTTTTTGAGCCACCACTATTAATAGTTTTTTATCTTTCCCACCCATTAATGTGAATTCAAACATTAAATTTTAACCGTTCATTTGGTCTTGGAATTTTCTTGATCGTGTGTTGATTTTTTTTAGAAAAATGTTCTAAGGTAGTGTTGATATATAGGATGTAACTTTAAATCAATATTTCCCAGTGGGAAACATAAATAGAAATTTGTTATATATCTATTGCTAAATTTTCTATTCCTCTCTTCGAACCAAAATTTTGAACCATAGTACTCACAAAGGTTAATAAGATTTAAAATATCTAAATATGTTGAGAAAAAAATAAATAAAATATATCATATTATTTAAAAAACTAATAGAACACCCATGAACATGTTTATATAGTACATTTAGTATTATACTAGTGAATCTAAACTAACTAACATGTGTGTTCTGCTGAATAAAGATGCAGAGCATCACCTACTGAGTTAAATGTTACCCTAGTAGTTATTGTTGTATATTTCTTAATATTAATAATGTTGTTAAACATATTATTGATAATTCAAGGTGTATTTTGAGATTCCAGTAATATTGGATATAGGGTATATGTAATAATTTTTTGTAATAATTTTTTCTGTCAATATATGATTAATTAAATTTGGAACCGATGGTTGTTGGGTAGCACATGAATACTTTTTAGAACCTTGTCATAATAACATCAAACATTATGATGTTATGAAATATTATATAGTCTAAATTTATATATAGATATATATTCAAGAAACTGTGATATTTTTTTTGAATGACCTCATTTGTACCTATGGTTGAAAAATAATTGTAGATTCCAAAGTAATATAAGGTGAAGTATTGATTGTAGAATTTAAATGCATAAGAATTAATATTGATATGGTAGAAAATATTTTTTGTTATGTTGTGTGATTAATGTGATGTTGAGTTAATTGATGAGTCTATATTAGTACAATAATTTTTAGTTATACATAGACATATTAATGATGAGGAAGTTAATTGTTAAATACAAGTCTAAAAAACACACAGTTACTATTAGTACAATGACAGCAAGCTCATAGAATTAAAGACTATGTCATATCATGGAATCCATTAGTTTTCTTCTCTTTTTTGATCTAGAATATACGATTGAAAGATTAAAACATTTTTCATAGACTATAAAATAGAGATATAATGAATTATTTCATTATATAGTAATTTGTTTTGAACTATTAAATGAATGTAATCCTTATGAGAATATTAAAAGGTACTAACCATTTATGGATAACAGTGAAAATGGAATGTTTGTTCTTCATTTCAAATAGTTAGTTGGTTTGAGTAGTTCAGCTGTAGATTAATTTACAATACCTATTGGTCATGTCATAGTGATATTTCAAAAATAATATATACAATTTGAAATATATAGATTAGTTTTACTAATTTTTAATAATTTGTTTTTCATAATTGATTAAAAGAATGAAATTCACATTGTGAAATGAAGTTAACATCAATGGGTATAAGTGAAAATGAAGTGCCTACTCCACTTTGTGTTCTTCCTTTGGGTGTCAGATGTTCAGTTGCATTAATATTTTCATGAGAAATTGAACCTACGACAATGTAAATACCATAAATATTTATGCATGTATAATATTAAATAATGGAATGGTATATGGAGAACATAATACAAATAAGTGAACTTATTTTTCATTGTTTCTTGGGTATTATTCTTTAATAACTCACCTCATTACATCTCGACGACAATTGTATGTTTGTATAGTGTATCATTTTATTTAATTTTTATGAATTTTAATATAATAATGTTATTATGTACAACAATTTGTTATATTTAATCAAATTTATAATGAATTGTAATTAGTATACAGTGCATGTAATAAATTATCGTTATAATGACCAGAATGAAATATATATTTAATTTATGGCAATGAAAGTGGAATAAATATATATTGACCGGAATAAGTTACACTTATCCGATAATGCAACAGACATTGATGTGATGAAGAAATAAATATTAACACACTTAATAATGATAGTTGAAAAAACAATGTTGAGGAGATGAATGGTAGGGATAGCTGGTGTATTATAATAAAATAACTATAGTAATATTGTATCATTAAATACTGTTAAACTTTAAATAAATCGATATGGATAGAAGGGAGTAAATTTTGATGACAATTGGATAACATACCAACTGAAGAAGTCCAGACCTATAAAATCTCTGAATAACCTATCAATGATGAAAATGGATTCATGAAGAACATGGTGGGATGCATCGATAGTATTTCATGGTTAGGAGGGAAAAGGAATGAATATCAATAGCCGAACTAAAGTATAATGTGACTATTGTGTTGAGTTTTTTGTAGTTTTGATTTATACATAGAATGGTTATAGCTAAGAGAAATCAACATTCTCTAAGTACACAAATGTGTTCTTAGAGTTGGAAGGAGAAGGGGTTCGATGGTCAAGGTACTATCATTGGAGAAAACAGAGGATATTTCCTTCACCTATTGTAACACCCAATGTATCCATGGTACACTTCCCTTTTAAATAATTCAACAGTGGGTGATGTACACAATACCGAGTTCAAGCACACCACAACCTGTCAAACTAGCCATTGAAAAATTATTTATGAAGAGTATTAACCACATTTTGATTTCTACAAATCTTATATAATTTTAAAATTAATATTATGTGTTACTTAGACAAAATTAAAGGAATAATTCAATTTTTCAGATAAAAGATGCATATTTGCAAAAAAAATCATGTTTTCCTCCTTTTAATGGAAAACCCTTATTAAATGAAATATTTAAACATTTATATATTCAATATAAAAAATTATATTCTTATTTAGAATCAGGACATACAAAATTAGTTTGGATAAAATTTTGGTGTTTTCTAATACCTTTCATTTTGTAATTAATAGTAAACAATACTGCATTTTAATTCAAAACTGCTTTTTTAATCTAAATTCTTTATACAGTTAGATTATATTTTTAATTGGATTTAATGTATTATTATTTTATATTTTCTCATTTAATATAATTTATTTCATTAGAATTAATTTTACATTTTAATTGAATATAAACATATGTCAATTTTTTGATAGTTTTTACTTCTTAAAAACTGGCTCTCTAGTTTTGACAATGAGATTGAATTTTAAATTAATTTATACAAATTTTATTTTTTGAATTTTTTTAAAATGGATTCCCTAATTGTAATCATAATTTAAAATTTTTTAAAATATGAAACTTTTGTTTTTTTACATTATAAATAATAACATCAGTAATTAATTTTATTTACTACGATGAATGTGTAAATCATGTAAATAATGGTAAAAATAATAATATAATAACATAAAAATACAAAACAAATATGTCATAATCCCATTGGATGATATATTTTAGACCATGGGAATAATTAGGTTGATTTTAGAACCCCAAATTGAGCCACTTGGGTGTCAAAATGGCATGTTAAAATAATTAATATAAAGTAAAGGGAAATATAACATAAACATCTATATTATTACTAAAACAATTTTAATTAAAGTTATATAAGTGATATCTTGAACTATAAATATTAATTATAAATATAAATAGATTTAATTTATCATGGTATTTTTTTTGTCATTTTTAGAAATCAAATAATAAAATTTATTTATGACATGGTAATGATGCAGTGTTTGCATTATTTATGAAGAAATCAAATAAATAATAGTATAAATATTAAAATAAATGTAATTTTAATGTTTTTTTGACATACATGAATTTTATGGATTATTATGACATATTATATTTGATTTAATACCATTGTTTAGAAGAAAATCATGTTTTTATGACTTTAACAAATATCAATTACTAAATAGTTTCAAAATTGACATAAATGAGTTTTTAAAACAAATATTAAATTATTAAATGACATAATAGTACTAAAAATATAATATTCCAAAAAATGACTAATATAATGTTGAAAATGTTAATAACAATCTATGTTTTGTTCAGTTGTCATTTTATAGTATCTATAGAGACCATTTTTTATGAAAAATACAAGAATACAATGCAAGAGTTAATGTTTTTAACTAAGGGTTGAAGCGAAAAATAAGGTTAGATTCTTGACCTAAACTTTTCTAAAACCTATTTTTAGGTTATTTAAATATATAATAATATTAAAGTTAAAATAAATCACTTTTTCTCTATTATAATCCAAAAATTAATTTATAACAAATTATTTCAATTTTTCAACAAAGTTCCCATCATGACTCTTATGAAAGGGCACTTCTCCTTCTATTTTATTCTCACCACCGTAGACCTTATTATCATAAAAAACCCTACCTAAAAATACTCTCATATTTCCTCACATCCTCTTATAGTTCATCCTTTGGGATTAAATCCAAATTTTGGAGTCCTTTTATGAAAACAAATAGGATACACCTGAAGAATATGTAATCATTTTATCCCTTCTTTCAATGTTACTTTTTTCTTATACTTTATATGTTTATATTGATTCCATAAAAAAGTAGTAAATATAGTATAATAAATATATTAAGATGTTATTATAATCATTTTACAACTATATTCATTATTTTATCCATCCTACGAATAATAATATCACTATGCGTACGTACGTATGACATACCATCTCCACACAATGGGGTAATTTGTTATTCCACATGACATTATTTGGATGGGTATAATAATGAGTATAATTGACATAAATAATGAATATTACATGATTATTATTATTTATAATTAATATACCATCATTGTTTGTGTCATTTTACCATTAAAGAAATGATATCATCACTCATCCGTACGTACGGCCTACCATCTCCACGACGCGGTGAGATTCATTCTCCACATTAACCATTCAAGAATGATTAAAAAAATATATATTGTGAATAATTATGAAATATATGATATAATAAGTCTTCCTTAATTATATATTTATATATATATGTACATATATTTCATTCACTTACGTCTATACAATAAAAAAATGGAAACAACGTTCATGAGTACGTACGACCTACCGTCTCCATGATCAATGTCTTCCATTTCATATATCATTATATATTATATATTTATTTTATGAAAATAAATGTTATATAAATCATATTATACCTTATTTAAGTAATTAAATCATGGTCTATTTTATATTATAAAAAATTACATGTCAAAACACGTAAGATAAACAAAGAGATTATTACCCAAAATAGGGCCTTAACATAGAATTGTAAATAAATGGGTAATATAAAATCATAAAAAAGAAAATATGATATCATAAATATTATTATTTTTATTATATAAGTTAATAATATATTTAAAAACATTATTCAATAATTTTTGACATATACATATAGTTTCAGACCTAAAATAAGGGTTAATTCTTCAATCCCAATATCATCTCACATTTTTTATGTGTGTGTATTTAATGGGATATATTTATAATCCATTAAATGTTTCATAAAACTGTTTCCAAAAGGGAACATTTTAAGGATTTAGGGATGGGAATATTTAACTACATCATCATTTTAAATCTTTTCAATATTTATTTTTCTAAGTCAATTTAATTATTGTCCTTGTTTTCAAAATGATTTTCCGGATTTATTCATATGGACATGATAGTTTTAAAATGTTAATTACTTTAAAAATATTCAATGAGTTATGGGACAATTTTATTCAAAAATATCATTTATATGAAATCCTTTAAAAATTGTGTAACTTTTAAATGATTTCATGAAAAAGGGTTATTTCTCTAAAAGATTTTTACTACTAATTCTCAACTATGTCAACATCTTTTACTAGATATTATAAATGATTGAGGTTGACATATTATAATTTAATCTTCCATATTATATTGAATTATTTATGATATTTTTTAATATTTATGTAGTATTTTTATACCATTCAAAGTTTATGGTTAATTTATTGACATTTTGTATGTTAGTTCTATAGTGAATATTTATGTTACACTTTAACCGTTTAATATGAGGAATGAATTGGACATAGTAAGTATTGGGCATGGCCCACTATAGTCCCTCGATGAATATTTAGTCTATTGAGAAAATTTTGTTTGGGTTTTTTCAAATGTATTACCCAATTAGGTATGGTGTCTTTTCTGTAGCCTTGATAGTATTTTTATGACGTCCTGAATTATGAATTCCCTCATTATGAGATAAGTTATTAATTTTACATGTCATTGTTCAACTATTAGAATATCTATGTGAACGTTTAAATGGAATTAGTTGATTTATTATTACCATATTATGCTGAATATAATGTTTCAAAAGGCTTGTGTTTTAATTTTGTGCCTTTCCTTAAATGTTTATGTTTTTTGTAGTAGCTTCTTCTATATTGTTTATCTTTACTAAGCATTAGATATCACCTGTTTCTTATGTATTATTTTCCCAGGATTCCAAAAAGTGTTTTATAATTGATATAAAGTGTTAATATATAGGAACAATTGATTTCTCAATGGATTATCTATGAAACATTTTATGTTATAAATTGTGATGTAAATTTCGTGTATTTACTCTATTTTCCAGGAGTGCTAAACTAATCAGTTATTCAAGACATGATATTTTGTAATCATTCCAATGTATTGAAATAATTCATTGGCTCTGGGATTCTTGGGTTGGGGCGTTACACATATAAATAAAGAGTTATTGTATATACATGTGAATATAGAGGCCGAATATTTACCAGCTGCCCGAACTGATGATACAGGAATCGACTAACACATGGAACCCGATAGAGGTATTTCACAGGGTAGTTTAAAATGGGAGAAGAAGTCAATGTAGTCAAAACCTAAGTCACATGGATCAAATTCTATGGATAACCGAATAGATGAGAGTTTGGTGGCAGAGTTGATCAAGGAATGAGAGGTGAGTAAGTTTGATTTGAGATGTGGTTGAAACCCTAGTTTAGTGAAAGGAAAACATGACTGGGATAGGGAATGAGGTGAACCAAAATTTCTCATGTGGAAACAATGAATTAGGATGAGAATAGAGGAGAAGGTGACACAATTCTAAAAAACTACCCATTATTAGAATATATATATATCCTCAACTACACAACTGTAAAATAATATTTAGATATATTATAAAATAAAAATATGATAAATTATTATTACAATATAAGTTAGTAGATTTTTAAAAATGAAAAATTAAGTGCTCATATTTAAAAAAACAGTTGCATTTTATTTATATTTTAGTCGAAAAAATAATTATTAAAAATAACATTTCTTTTCATAATTTTTTTATAAAACAATATTAATTTATATTGTAATTATAATATATTTTAATCAGACCATAGATAAGTTTTCAAATTATCAAAATATTGACCATAACAATAAAATTGTTATTTTACAAAGAAAATAAGGATTTTGAATAAAAAAATTTCCTCATATTTTATATATTATTTAAATAAAATAGATTTTATTTTTTGGAATTTATTAATTGAAAAATATTAAGGGTTTATTATTGGTATTTTACTAGTATATTTTAGTTTTTTTCAATATTTAAATATGAAAAAAAAATATTTAACATCTTACTAAATATTCCCCAAGTTATCTTATATAGTTTTAGGATCTCAAAGGCATTTCAATTTTCATTATAGAGATCAAAATAGTGATTTTTTTATTTTAGTTTCATAATGATGTTTTTTATAACAAGACAATAAAATACACTAGTCATTATGGTATTTAGGTTTTGTTTGTGGGATATTTATGTTAAAATTTATGTAATAATATTTGTAAAAGGTTGGGTTACAATAATTTCTATTAAAATATTTTCTAGTCTTTTTGTTGATTAGGACACTATAATTTAAAAATAATAACGCTAAGTAAATTATATGTATATGAAAAATATTAAAATTTTAGTGAAGTATATAGATATTGGTTTTCAAGAAATCACATTAATCTCTAGATTCAAAAAGTTGATGTGTCTCTAGAAAAAATATAACTAGTGGTAATAACTTTGAAATGGATCATTTGGTACAAATTCAACTTGTACCTGATGCATGATAAATTTGAATTTCTTTACAACAAGATTGACGCTCCCTAGGGAAATGACTTGGTTAAATTACCAAACCCAGTATAAAACATTATAAGTAACACAAATATAATATAGTGTTATAGAACATGGTTGAAAATTTACAATGGATAACCTATATTTAATCCTGGAGACTAATAGGTTGAATAAAAATTTATTTTATAAGTTATTCCATAAAAGTTTATATTTACCTTTTTATATGATTTTTTGTTTGAGTATTCTCAACCATAATCCTTTATTTAATTTAATATATTTAATGTTCTTAAATAATATGAATTATACCAACAAATAATGTGATAGGAAATGTGATGACTTCACTAATGAGATAACAAACCTTATGCGAGTGGGAGATGAGAACTTTATGTATATACTAACAAAAATAACTCAAATTATAAATAATAAATTGAATCATGTAAATATTTATCCTTCTCCTAATAAAGAGAAAGTTGTGGTTGATTACATTAAACAAAAATGGCCCCATACATTTAGGGTGTATTTTTGTCCTCTCATCAAATAAGAAGTGATCAAATTCATTTATAATATATTTCATGTACTATAATAATTATATATAAAAAATAATATACGTTCTTCATTCAATGGAGAGGGATTTTGATCGGTGGTGGACACTGATCAAGACCATAAATCCAAAAGGGGAAATTGATTCTTTTTAATATTAAATATTAAATAAAATATTTTTTGATAAATATTTTCGGCAAAATATCTATCTTAAATTAGAGATTATGTTTCTCAGTATAAATTAAATCACTTGTGAGCATATCTAAGAGTATGAAGAAAAATTAAAAATGCTTTCATGGTTTTCCTTATGCTTTTTCATCAACATTTAAATTATTTTAAACAATTACATTAGTGATTTAAATAAAACTACATGAAAATAATAGGTGATTTAAGACTTTGAAAAATATGAAGATATTTTTTATTGTGACCTTATAGTTAAGATGTAGATGGATTACTCTATGTCGTCTTCTATGGAAAGAGATAAATACCATAAAATAAATATTAATTAAAAATATTAATTGATAAATCCAATAGAAGAAATAAATCCAAACTACCAATGTCTCAAAAATATGGTATGAATATTTTGAGAAACTATCTAAAGAGAATCAGGTTATTCTTTAAATGGAAAAAAGGCATCAGAAAATCAATTTTAATGGGTTATTAATAATTCCCCATATTTAATAGAAAGAAATAATATTAAGATCAACAATAATCCTATGTTCTACTATTTCAACTATAATGAACATGGGAATTTTGAAGTCAAATTCCCTAAGCAAAGGGATATCAAATATAATAATTGAAAATGACAATTATTTTTTAAATAGTAATGAATGGAATATGATACCACTGCTACTAAGTTGTATAAATTAAATTATGTGGTGACTTGTATGTTTGTTATTAATTCAAGAATATTGAATGTATTCTTTTATTCTAGTAAAACACATTATTTTAGATTATGTATGTTTAGTAGAACTATTCAATCACAACCTCAAACACATGAATGTTTAGTCATCTATGGGAAAATAAAATGGGGAAATTATGGAATCACAAGTATATAACTCCTACAAAAACAATTTTTTTGGAATGAACCTCCTTGAAAATCTTATCATAATTTCACTACTGGAATTCAATATATAATATGAATGAATTTTTTTATTTACATAAAACTAACAAAAAATTTTGGTAGGGGGATATAACTCTTCATTTAAAGATTAATCCCAAACAATATAGGTTTTAGGAGGATATTGAATTTCCTTTGGAATTTTCTTCTCTATCATGAATATTAGTTCTTTATAAGTGAAACTATTAAAATCATGTGATTAAGAAATAGGGGAGATTCATGTTTGAATACATTTACATTGTGAGGCTTTATGGTATTGTTTTTTCTAATAGGTATTTCATACTTACTCATGATTGATATTTTGAGTTCATAATTTATCTTATACGTAGATCTATTCCCATATCCAAGACTCTATATAGAATGAACCACATTGATATATAAAAAAAGAATACGTGGTTATAGAAGAGTCTTTAAAAGGATCTTATATTCTTTAGTGCTTCATTGTGAGGTGTTTCGGTCCTCTTCATCAAGAATGATTATTGAATTCTCCTATATATTGATTACTTAAAACTCAAAAAAATCACGATCAATAAAAAGTATCCAATATATTGAATTGATGACTATTTAGATAAACTATATGGGGACCAGAAATTCTATATGGTTGATATTTTGTAAAGATATCACCAATTACAATTGAATAATGAGGATATTCCCAAAACATCCTTTTGAAAAAGGTATGGACACTTTGAGTACATTGTGATTTTCTTTATAATCAATAATTCTCCAAAAAATAGTTCATCAAATTAATTAATATTGTATTGAGAGGTTTTCCCATATTTTATCCCTATTTTTAGATTAAATTTAGATATACTCCAAAATAAAGGAGGTGTATGATGAGAATTTAAATATTGTGTTAAAGATTTTATAAAAGGAGAACATATATACAATGAATACAAAATATTAGTTTTAGATAGAATAATTATAATTCCTTAAGAATGTTATAACCATCTATAGGATATATGTAAAACCTTATGAAAAATGATTTAGGAATGGCCTGGAACAACATATGTAACATAGATCCATAGTTTCATTATAATTTCTGGGTATTACCGATGACATGTAGGAAACATATCCTGGATTTTAAATTCATGTAAAAATATGACTCAGATGAGAGTAATATTTTCCAAGAGTCATGAATGTGAAGATGAACTCAATGAATTGAAAAAGAGCCTTATCATTCAACAAATACTTACACAACATAGAATTGGATTTCTTTTTATAGTATAAAATGATTATTCAAATAATGTATTGGGTTGTGTATTGATACAAAATGATATAGTGGTATCCTTCATAGCAAGTAAGTTTAAAGTTTATGAGAAGAACTAGTGAACACGTGATTTTCAGTTTTTTTAGTTATCTTTGAATTGAATAATTCATGAAATTATCTTAATGGTGATAAGTTTAAATATATATGGATCCTAAGAGCCTTATATATATATTCACACAGAAGTATATTGATAAATTCTAGAGAAGATGGTTTGAGGTGATTGGAGAATATGACTGCTCAATTTATTACGGTCTAGGGAATTAAAATAACGTAGAAGATACTATTAGTAGAAATGATATTGAAAATTCCCCATGATCTAGAATGAGAGGTATTTTATCTTCTTATAAAAGTAAATGAAAAACATATTATTCATAATGCATGTAGAAACATTCAACTTATCTCAAATAATTTCCCAACCACTCGCCCTAGAGAAGATAAGGTGTGATGAAAGAGATGACGTGGAAATACTGAATAAGGTGGAATCTATTTGAAAATGGAAATATAGGGAGCTAAAAATTAATGAACAAAGAGTTGTAAGATTCATTTCATAAATAAGTGTTCCATCAAATCATTATATTAAAAAGTAATTTCTGAATGATATGCAAAGCTTGATATTCTCTAAACACCTATGAATCATAAGGATGTATACAGATCTCTGAGAGAACTATTGGTTGGAAAATAAAAAGGAGGATATCATGGAATATACATAAAATTGTCTGGTATACAAGTATGTGGAATTCAAAGGAGGAATTTTAAGGGGATGATGCAACTATAATTGATACCTACATGGAAATAGTTAAACATCTCTATATACATTTCCACAATTCATGAATAGACATCATGAGAAAATAATGATATATGGGTTGATGTCAATCTTCTAATTGAAATTACCCACTTAATTGTAATTATATAGGATATCTCACTCGATAAAATTACAAGGTTGTTCATTAGTGTTTTGGATAGGTTATATGAAACACAACTAATGATGTTTTCTAATCAAAATAAGATATTTACCTCCTTATTATGGAATATTATCCAACGTGATATAAAAATTTATTTAAATATAATCATGGAATATCATCCCTTAATATATGTCTAATTGGAAAAAATATAACAACTCTTAAGAAAATGTTGAGAAAAATCTTTATAGGCATCGATGGGTGATGGGATCATTGTATTCCTCTTGTTGAGTTATAATAAAATATATTCTTTCACTAAATAATCCAAATGGATCCATATGAAACCCTTTATGGGAATAGATGAAAAACACATGTTTGATGGGATAATGTTAGCGAAGGATAAATTTTGGGGCTTAGAGAGTTAGATTGGAGAAAAAATTTATATCAAGGGAAGAGAGTCATCAGATTTTGAAATAATGGAATTCTATGTCACATGTACATCATTCCCACTGTGGTTCTTGATCATATCATAGTTGTGGCGTATCATTTAGCACTCTTACCAACCCTATTTCAAGTACATGACATGTTCAAAGTGTCCAAATTGAGGAATTATATATCATATCCCTCATATATACTATATGTTTATGTCATATAGCTATATAATTATAATTATTATGAGGTGAAGTTGGTGAAGATCTTGGACCATAGATGAAATTCTATGCAATAAGACAACTCACCTAGTCAATGTTCTATGGAGAGACCAAAAGTCTGTGCAGGGAAAAGTGAACTATATAATTAAGGAAGAATAATTACCCTCACCTATATTCACCATAGTTTATAAAAAAAAATTTCAGTATGAAATTTATTAATGGGGAAGAATATAACCAGCTAGAATTTTATCAATGGAATCACAATTATTAAATAAACATGTCATATTTTGCAATATAGCGTTATAAAAATCATATTTACCACATGATAAAACACAAAAACCACTATTATATTACTTTTATCTCTAAATTTAGGTAATAAATAGATCAATAAGAATTAAAAATATTGTAATGGGATAAAATAGAGAAAAAGGAATTACTAAAATATGAAAATTTAGATCTTATTAATCCCCTTGAACATTCACAGTCATGAAAAAAACTGTAGAAAAGAAGAAAATTATTTGTAATGAAAATTTAATCATGATAATGAAAATATATATAACCTTGATAAAAAATAATTTATTAATTAATTAATGAAATATTAAGTATTTATATAATTTTGGAAACTAATATGACCATTTCAAATGAGAATTTTGATATAGTAAATTGATCATTAGTGTAAAACACAATCCCAAATTTTATTACATGAACATACTAATTTAATAAAACTATAATAAATTGAACATTTTAATATATAATGATAAATTTTTTCTAAATTTATAGGAGTTATATATACTTTTAACTTGGTCAAAATAATACCATAATGACATTTCGAAATTTCCTAAAAATATAATAATTGATGCATAATTTAAAAAATATAATTTAACAATTCATACATTTTTTTATAATAATGTATTATAGTATTTTTAATTAAAAATATATTGGATATCAAATTGTTAGAAACATTGACAAGAAAATTTTGAGTAAAAATGGATATTTTATAGAAAACTACTCTTTTATGTCATGGTCTATATTATTATGATTTCTTGTCATATACTTAATATAATATTTTCATTTTCTCGAGAAATTCATTTCTTGAAGAACTGTTTTTCGAAATGATTTGGGGGTTTATTTTTAAAATTCATTCTAAAATTTTTTTGAATTCTATTGAAGAAAATCGGTTAAATATTTTCAATATTAATAATTAATATTATTTAATAATTTAAACTTAATTTTTGGTCATAATTAATAGTATAAAATTAAAAATTTCATCACCATGATTAAGGTTAAAATAGGTTTACCAGAGTGCAGTGTTAAATGAAAATATAGTCGTATGTTTTCCAATTAAACATATAAAATAAAATCCACTGGCCTAATTTAGGATTTATCTTATATAAACATTACATATAATGTCATTTTGAATCTTTTTTCTTTGAAATTACTTTATCATTTTGTATTCTTTTGGAAAATTTCAAAGTGGTTTCCAAAAATATCCCCACCCCCAGTTATAAAAGGGGAGCTCCTCCCTCCACTTCTTCAAAAGTATTAGTACAATTATCTAAAAAAATACCTAAAAAATCTCCCACCACCATAATTATCTAAATTATATAGTTTATGGTATTCCCAAAATATAAATCTTATAGATATTAATTAGATATCCAAAAGAGGTTTCTATAAAAGAATGTAATTGCCTTAACTATGATATTTTTTTACTTCCTATTTTATCACCATAAATTATTTAATAAGAATTGATATATTATAGAATTAGTATATAAATTAAAATGATGTTTTCTTATATTAATGGAATAATATTTATCCATCTCATTCCCCATTAAATTTGAATCAAAGCCATCGTATGTGCATACAGAGGACTACAACCTCATGAATCATTGTAATTTATTTTTTAAAACCAAGTCGCATTAATAGTAATAATGATGGACATAAAGAACATAGGTGATATATAAGAAATGATATTAATTCTAAAAATTTAATATATAATCCCATTCATAACCCTTTCACTCATTAATGGAATGATATCATTGCTTATGCGTACAAATAGATTACTTTTTCTAGGAAGTTATGTGATCGGTCTTCCATGTCTTTCATTCAATAATTATTCTAAAAAATTATCTAATTTTTAAATATGAAATTTATCACATTAATATAATTATTGAGTTGATTTAACTATTCCAAATATGAATTATCAATGTCTTTCATGAAAAAACATACGTGATAAAATGATGCAATCAACTCAAAAAACATTGGTAATAACGATATATTATAAATGAATGGGAAGAATGATGTTAAAAGAGAATCATAAATGATATTATTAATAGTAATATGGATCTATAATAATTAAATAACTATTTATATCCATTATATAAGAGGAAAAATCATGTTCAACTAAAGGCAACTATGAGTTAAGAGATTTCATATAAATTTAATCTCTATTGGGAAAAAATTTTATTCTGAACCTATTCAATTTTATGTGGTGTATATTATAAACCTTTGATATATTTAACATGAATAAATATTTATTCATGGTTATTAATTTTTCAATTCAAGTTTAATGTTTCAAAGGGTTAAATTTCAAGAAACACAATGAATATGAAAAAATTTATTAAACAATCTCACTTCCTTTTACGATTTCTTATATTTTAATTTAAGGAATATTATCATTAATCCTTTATAATATCTAATAATTTTCTTGCCCAATATATATTTATGGATTTTCAATTCTTTCTAAAAAAATTCCAATCATTGTTATTTTAATTAATCTATGAACATTTTAAAATAAAAACTAATATTATATCCCTTTTAATTATATATATTTTTTATTATATCCGTTTTTCAAAGTTATTTTACAAAGGAACTTTTATTTACACAAATGATTAATTAAGGATATTTTATGTTATCCTTAACTATTAATAATGGTTTTAAATGAATATTTATAATGTTTTCCTAAAGTTATTTTTTAAAACTTATTTATGAAAAGTTATAAGAATTTTTTTTAATGTATAAGGTGATAAGAGACTTCCCCATTGACATAACCATTTTACAAAAGATATCTTCTCATATATATATTTAAAGGTTTAAGACAGAAATATATTTTATGTAATCATATTTAAATATTTCACATCCATTCCCTTTATTCTTAATAAACCTAAACTTTTTTGAAATCATATATTTAAAATAAATTAAAGGTTTTATTTTCTCTATTATTAATTTTATGGTAATTAACATTCCCTGGAAGAATTCAATATCTTATAATAACTAGAAATTAAATTTCCCTTAAATATAAATATTCTTTATCAGGGATATTCTTATTTCTTAACAATCGTATATCATTTATACAGTCAGTGTTCTAACTTTGAATATTATTTGATTAACTAGAGAAGTATTGTTATAACATATTCACCATTCAACATGAATATATAAGGATAAGGAATAGTGTACATTGATTTAACCAATCATTTGATATATAAAGAATTCATTGGGCTTGTAAACATGGATGTGCCCTGGAAATATATAACCCATATGCATTGATAGGCCCCATGAAAAAAATAAGTTGGAAAAATTATATTATTTTTTCCCATATTATTAAACTACCTTGGTGTAGGGTATGGATAATATATATATCATGATGTCTAAGATCATGAAGTATATTTTTTAAGAATTTCCATAATTGAAGATTCAGTTATTTTTATTATCCCTGATACTATTTCATTGATATTATCCATAGAAAAATTTGATTCACTTGTTATTGATTAAATGGAATTTTTTTTCATTTATTTACCTTTCATATTGATTATGCCATATTTACTCATGATAAAATATTCTATACATAACCTTTACTGTTAATTTTATATCACCCTTATTGTTTCATTTCACGAGGATATGATGAAAAATTATTTGAATTATTTTAATGCTGTTGAGTGTTTTCCTTTACTATTTTTCGATTTTTCTCCATTGTAAAATGGGTATCATGTATATAACTAGCTCTCTAATATTACAAAAATGATCATTCCTTTTGTATTTAAACCCTTATATATATTCCAATTTTAAAATATTGAATTTTTTTTTGTTTATTAATGTTGGTATTTTTACAATTTGTATAAGATGAATTTTAGTTTAAACCTTGAGAAGTAGAATTATGAAAACATGGATTAGGTAACACAACCCTATAATAGATTTGAGGATATGTTAAATGGTGTAATAATAAACTATATTTTTGTTAATGTATATATTATTTATTTATTACTAGTAAAACATCTATGTTTGGATACTACAATTGGATGTCGTTTTGGTACAATTATACCAAGGGGTATTACCTCTAAAAAAGTCATATTGGGCTTTGACACGATCATTATCTAGTGAATGAAAATGGGCCTCACTATGCACCTAGTATAACACTCCTAGAGAATATAGTTAGGATAATTTAAATTTTCTATACAAACATTTACAAATGATTTGAATATATTTTTATTTTTTAAAGATATTCTGGAGGAAACCATGTTTACGATTCGAATATTGACAATGCATAGATTTTTTATTTATGATATTGTTTATACTAGATTCATATTTATATTCTATGATGTAAAATTAATAATTTTTTGTTATAATAATACGAATTATAGTGGTTATAAATGGATCTTGGAAGAGAGAATATTGTCGACACTCATGGTAAATGTATAAATTTACGTATTGAGCATTCTAATATTGATGGTATTGGAACGAAGCATAACCTGGCTATATTAGGGAATCTTAATCAGGTTATGAAAAATAACACTTTCTAAATATAGTAACCCATTATTCAATAGCATGATTCTAATTTTTTATCACTTTATGTGATAAAATTCACAATTATTAATTGGGACTACTAATCATTTGGTATCTAAGAAATGTATTAAGTCCCAAAAAAACTTACTTTTGGCCTTGAAATTACATGAATAGAAAATGGTTATACTGGAAATATGTTGTGTCAAGCATGATGTCAATCAATGATGGTCATTGATATATAATAAAAAGGAGGAAGCTGATGTAGAACACATATAATATATATATTTTTAATGAAACATTCTTCAAAAATTATATTCCTCATTATCAACATACTAAAATCAAGAAAAATTTTATCTTTATAAAGAAAAAGGAGGTAAAAAGTGTAACAGATTATGAGGATCTATATATAATACTAGAAAAGTATGCTAAGCATTACATAAAACATAAAAAATTAATGATTTAATAATAATTTTATGAGATTAATCAATGTCCCTAAATGGCATTGCTTTTTCAAAAAATTTCCACATGTGATGAATTAGTTTTATACACCATCAAAACAGAGAAGGAATAACATCAATCATATATGTCCAAGTAGAATATAAGAAATAATATGTTCATAAAAAATCCTTGAAAAATTATACACATTAAATAAAAAGGTTAAAAGGAATCGTTTTTCATCATGTAAAAATCACGGGATGAAACATCTTAGAAGATTTTGAATGGAATAATAGTTTTTTATATGTATAATGATAAGGGTCATATATATAATGAATGAAAGGGTAAAAAAATTGATGTAAATTTCTTAAACTATAGAAGAATGTGGAATTATTCTCACTAATTCCACAAGTGTTAAGGGATCATACAACAAAAGCGACCAGGGGGAGAAGGTTTAGATTATGAGATCACTACAATTTTGGTGTAAGTACCTAGTGATGTGGATCTTGGTACTTTATTCATAACCTTAAATTTAGCTAATGGTTTAATAGATTTTGTATATTTACACTCTTTTATATCTTCCATTTTTTCTATCAAAATTATATATTTTACTAAAACAATAAGAATAATACTTTTTGTCAAAACATTGAGTAGAAATATCACTATGACAAGGATATATAAGATCGTTCCCATTATGAAACATAAACATAATCTATTTAGTGAAATTATATTGATATATATATGGTATAATTTTTTATAATTAATTGTATGGAATAGATTTACAAATATGATGAAAAATATATTATTAGGAAAATCAAATTATGATACGTTATTAATATGTGGAATTATGTTTCTTTAGAGAAGAGACACCATCCTCTAAGTCATGTCAAGATCCAACCTTGGTAGATCTTATGAATGATATTCATTGATAAGAAACGAAAAAATAATATATGTATGTAATGTGTATTTCAAATTGAAAATGTTATTATTGTATATGAATAAAAAGATATAATTCCCTATTAATTGTATATACATCCATCAAAGAATTTTGTAAAGTTATATAATGATTTAATCCTCACTGAATGACATATACAAATGACTCCATATAGAATATTCATTGTAGAATTAGTGGAGTGAAATAAGAAACAATAGGATTTGTGTGATAAAGGACTTATACAAACTAGTGTTCCACCTTAGGGAGCCAGTATTATCTTTTCTAAATATGAAATATAGATTTAGGCATCTTTTCATTGATTATATGGAAATGAATGAAATTATGGTAAATAAGAAGTATTCTCTACCCCATATTGATGACTTATTTAATCAACTTCCTGAAGCCAAATATTTTCCAAATATTGACCATAATTCATTGAATCATAAACTGTGAGTAAATAAGGAATAAATTCCAATGAAAATATTCCGAACAAGGTAGGGACATTATGAGTTAATAGAAATTCCATTTGGAATGATAAATGAAACATCAATATTTATTGATCTAATGAAATGAGTGTTCAATGAATATATTGATATATTTTTTATTATTAATTTATTATTTATAAGTGGGTTATAGGAATTATATGGATCATGAGAATCAATTTTTTATCAATCGTAATACTCATAGAAGACAAGAGTAATATGGAAAATATAGAAGGTGTAAATTTTGGACTTATTAATGTTATTTTCTTAGTCATATTATCTCCATGGATGGAACCTCAGTTGATCCTTTGAATATAAGGGTAGTTAAATAATGGAATACCTTGTAGAATAATACTCAGGTTCATTTTTTCATTTATTTAGTAGGTTAATATTGTAGATTCATTCTTATTTTTTCCTAATAATCTAACCCGTTAACCAAGCTTACACATAAAGGGGTTAACTTTATATGGAAAAAGGAATCTGAATAATGTTTTGAATAACTGAAGAGAGGATTAGACAATGATCACAATTTTACTCTACCATCATGAAATTAGGGATTTGTGATATATAGAGAATCATCAAATAAAGTACATGGTTATTTCCTTATAAAAAATGATAAAGTTATCACATATGTATCAAGGTAGTTAAATTATCATGGATCGAACGATTCAACCCCTGATCTTGAGTTAGAAACTATAATATTTTCCTTGATGATATCTAGGCATTATCTTTATGGTAAAAGATATGATATTTTCATAGAGCATTAGAGAATAAAATATATATTTTTGAAAAAATACCTCAATATGGGGAAAAAGAGACGGCTCAAGTTACTCGGGGATTATGATTTCTCAATGCACTGACACCTATGGATGTAAAATAATGTATTGAAAGTTTTAAGCAGGAAATGTCATAGAGTTAAAGAATGAGTGGGGATTTACATGAATAGTGTTTTAATCAATCAATTAAATATGTATATGGGAATTATTAATGAAGTTAAAACATATTTGATTTGTCAAATTACTATAAAAACAAATTTATTTGAAAAGATGAAATGTTCCCAATCTGATAGTGTGTCACGACCCGTCCTCGGGGCCCGTGCCGTGACTACCCCAAGCCCGCCTTCCATAGGCCAGGGGCTAGCGACTAGCACCAATGGCGTAAATCCCGATAGCTGGGAAGGCATTGCCTTTATTAAAGTAAGCAAAACACCACAGAGTACAAGCGGAAGTAAAACACTAAGTACAAAGAGAAGTGCAGAAAGGTAAATGGGCAAGAATACAAACCCAAATGAAAGTACAACTACAATTGAACAAATTACAACAAGAAAAGACAACATCTGGGAGAACGGAAGCGGCTCCTAGGTCATCCTCCTCAGATCCTACCTGAAGGGTTGGTACAGATGGCGCAGCTCTTGGATCGTCCACCACGGATCCTACCTGAAGGGTAGGTACAGATAGCCTCCCTAACGCTCTCGCCCTTCTACCTCCTCCGTGTGTTGTCTCGTCGCTAAGTCCACCTCCGGATACTGACTCGTCGTGTAGTCCACCTCTTGGTACTGACTCCTCGTGTAGTCCACCTCCGGGTACCGTCCAGTCCCTGAACACTCGGCCTCCGTCAGCACTGCCCGTCGTCTGCAACCAACGCAACAAAGTGCGGGCATAGCCTATGTAGGGGTGATTATAACGATACTCATTAGGGACCCCAAGACCCTCAAGGTCTCACTAAAACCAACAAGGATAACCACAAAGAAGATCTTAACAGATAACCTCTACTTAGGTATATGCTCATGCATATACCTAAGTTATCAATTTACCCTTCTCAATCATGAGGAAAACACCAAGATCATGAAATCAACGGATAACCACTACCCAGGTATATGCCCATACATATACCTAAGTTATCAAGTGACCCATCTCAATCATGAGGTAAACACAATGGTCAAAAGTCTCAGCTGAAACCAGGATTTTCATTATCGAAACCATAACTGGTGAAGAGCTCCGTCTCTAGAGTGTACAGTGGTCCTGTCACAACTCTGAGGACTGCTCATTAACCTAAGACTGCTGAGGTACTCCTCCTGTCGAGTACTGCGGGCCTGCCACCTCACACATTAGTGCTTCCCGCTGGGGTCTTCCACCCAAACACAGTAGTGCTCCCCCCCCCTCATAGCCTACAGAGGTACTCCTCCTATCGAGTACTGCGGGTCTGCCCCCCCAAACACAGTATTGCTCCCAACTGTGGGTCTGCCACCCAAATACAGTAGTGCTCCCCACTTGGCTATACAAGTCTCTCCGACTCGAATCGGGCAAGCAGTCTTCAGGTCCCAGCCAGCTACACGGTCTCCGTACTCTGTACGCTCGTCTCTAGGAGGGTCCACTCCATGAGCTACTCGTTGATACTCCAAGTATCTCAAAGTCCCACTAAGAAGTATCTCAAAAGAACGCCTCGTCATAGGGGTCTCAACGCAACAGACGACCCGTCAAACGGACGCCCGGTCTGTGAGTTACTAACCTTTTCATCCCATGGGCCCGGTTGGTTTCGTGAGCGAACCAATCCCGGCCATATCTCAAATGTACCCTGAACTCTCATAGGGTATACTCATAGAGATTGTTTCTCAATGAGATCATCAACGCCACTGACAGTTCGTCAAACGGACGTCCTGTTTGAAAGATATCAGCTTTTCCGTTCTAGGGGCTCGGTTGGATTTTGGGTGCAATCCAACCCGGCCACTATCCAACTATATCCAAATCTCGAGCGAAGTATGAAAAAAGTTCCGTCTCATCAATAGGAATTCAACGAAATAGACGGCGCGTCAATCGGATGCCCGGTCTGTGAGTTATTGGCTTTTTCGTTCTAGGGGCCCGGTTGGTTTCATGAGCGAACCAACCCAACCACACTCTGAAGACATCCAAACCTCGAGCGGCGTAAGCCAAAAGATCTGTCTCACTTAGAGGAATCCAACAAAGTCGACGACACGTCATTCGGACGTCCGGAGCTTAAGATATGAGTGTTTCCGCTCCGAGGGCCCGGTTGGTTTCGTGTACGAACCAACCCGGCCAAACCCAAAGTTTTCCAAAACCTTGAGTGTAATATACCTAAACGACCGTCTCATTCCAAGGATTGCTACGCAACTGACGGTGCGTCGATCAGAGGTCCGCAGCCCAAGATATGGGCATTTGACCGAAAGTGGTCCGAAAACGGGGGGTCTGGGCCTGGACCGACCCGGCCCGACCCCCCTTGGTCGGCCCAAACCAGGTCTGGCCCGACTAGACCTGTCCCGGCCCGACCGGCACGGCCCGGCCCGGCCGGCTCGGTCCGGCCCGACCGGCCAGTCGCGGATCGGCGTGGCCGAGCCGATGTCGGGGAGCGGGGGGTGCGCGTAGCCTGCCCCTCACCGTTAATTGAGGGCGGCGGTGCCACCGCCGCCGCCAATTCTTCCGGCGGCGTGCTCGGGCGCCGCCGCCGCCTGGCGGCTGGACGGCTCCGGCCACCGGACTTGCTCTGTTGGTCCGTTTTCAAAACTGTCTGAATCGGTGTTCATCTCGGGTCTCATACTTTACTGCGCAAGCTTCAAAAATACTTTGCGGCCCCGTTTTATCGTCGCTCGTCAATCCGCACGTCAAATAACAAAATGCACCGTCTCTGCGGTTCTCCAGCGCGGCGTGTTGACGTCGTGCCCCTTCGTCGTGGCCCGACTCCGTCCGTGGATGTCTTTGGGTTTCTCTGATGCGGCGCGACGGCGTCGCGTCCTTGTTCTTCTTTTCACGGTGCGGCGTGATGGCGCCGTGCATTTCCTTGTCGCATGATTCCGCGTGGTGTGACGGAACCACGCCTTCTTATACCAAACCACAAAGGAACCAACATGAAAAAAAGGAGGAGGGTCGGATGTGTTTGTGCGGTCCGTCCCCCTCGCATTATTCGATAACTATTGGTTTTAAACCACAAAGATCATCAAGTTGGTATTCAAGAACAAAATAAATAAATAAAATTAAAACCCCTACCTTGGTTTCAAGAGCAGAGCTTGTTCGGAGGTTCGTCGAAAAGAAAACGTCACAGTATAACCGTCGCGGAAAGAGGCAACTTGGAAGGAGGAAGTCACGTCGCGGGAACAACGTCGTGGAAAGAGAGACGTTGTGGGAGAACCGTTGAGAAAAGAGACGTCGCGTCATGGATCGGTGTCGCGAAGTCGGTCTTCGAGGACTCGGCGTTCTTCGATGGAGTTTGATGCGTTATTCGCATTCCTCGTGTTCTTCGTCGAATAAAATGAAGAACTCTAGCTTTCCTTAGCCTTTCTTCTCCAAAGGCTCTCAAGCAACTAAGAAATTAACCCATAAATAAATTAAGGCTCACTTAATTTATTAACACCACAAAACCATTGAAATTCAAGAGTTTGAATTTCAAAAACTTGCATTTAACTCACCACATTAATTCCATAAGATTAGTAAACTTAAGTTATCAACATTTAATGAGAGTTGAGAGGGGTTAGAGGATACGAAGGGGTGGGGTTCGTGTGGGCCCCACCACCCTCATAACCTCCCAAGGGAGGTTGGGTGGTTACCCAACTTCCATTAAGAATTAAACACTTAGAGTAAAATAAAAATTGTAGAATAATTATAAATTAAACTTCCACAATTTTTATCATCAACTCTCGTGAAAGCGCAACTCCGGAACAAGAGTTCCTAAGCAATTACCAGTGCTACGGTTCCATCGGTGCCCTCGGATTTTGATTCCAAGCACTGGTTCAAAAGTTAGAAATTCCCGCTTGTTCGTTCACTGAACGTACCCAAGATAAACTTCGGAAATTGATTCCGGGTACACCGGACCTCGGATTCAGGCGTCGTCAGAAACTGCGTTCTTGTAAAATTCCAAAGAAAATTAAGAAAAAAATTTCCTTGAATGTTCCTGGTCTTTACATTACTCCCACCTCAGGGCTTTACGTCCCCGTAAAGCTTCAACACAAACTAGGGTCACAAAAACGGTACAGAGCACGCATCTGAGCCTTCCGCTCCCATGTGCTTACCTGGAGGTTTCTGTGCTGCCTATGAAAACGCACAAGAGGAATCGACCGTCCTCGTGGAATCCGCTCCTGTCGATCCTTGATCCCCACTGGAACCTCTATTCATGACGCCTTATTATCGACGTCCAACTCCCTGAGGTCAATGATGTGTGAAGGATCAAGCACGTATCTTCTCAGTTGAGATACTTGGAAAAACATCGTGCACCTGGTGCAACTAAGGTGGATGGGTCAAGCGTTAAACCTCCTCGCCTACCCTGCTAAGGACCTGAAAAGGTCTACTGAACCTTGAAGATAACATGCCGCCTAGGCCACACCTCCGTAAACCTCATCGAGGTGAGACCCGTAGGGAAACGTGGTCGCCATCCTCGAACTCCAGTGGTCTCTGCCTCCTGGATGACCTGGACCTTCTCTGTCGTGGCTTGGACCATCTTTGGTCCCACAAGAGCTGCAAATATTTCTTCTTTTCCGATAAGAGAAATCTGATCTCATCCCCTGGATGAGCCACTTTCTTTTCCTAATACAGTCAATCCTGACATGGATGATACTAATACATACCAAGGATGACGTCAAAAGGCCTCGACGCTACTACCAAGAGATCCAACTGTTACTCTCGCCTCCAAGGGATGAGTCACACTGTCGGCTTCAGTGTGTGGTAACTGGGACTCTTCCAGTAGGTATCTCACACGTGAGGGTCAATTCAACAGGTTAATCAAGAACCTCTTATTAACAACACAAGAGAAGACAGGATTGATGACATCACAAAGGTAGGTGTCTTTATTTTATTGCAGATCATGGTACAAAGACACAAATATAACAACAACATCAAGGAACTAGATATACACCACTAGTTCCGCTCATGTCCACTCGATTCTGGAGCTCCGTAGTCAAAAGCTTCTGCTGCCTGAAGTTGAGTTCTCCCATGTCCTCTTGTCCCCTGCGGTCGGGGTGGACCTCCTGGTGGTGGTGGTGGCAACATCTCGAAGCGTCGTCCACCTCCAGCTGCACGGCCAACTCCTCTGCCATGGCCGCCTGCTCTTTGCGGTCTGCCCTAATCGAACCGTTGCCTCTGCCTCGGAGGTTCTTCCTTTAACTGTTGGTCATCTATATGATGGGTCGGATAGTCATGTGCCATGTGACCAACTCCTCCGCAGGAGTAACACTGCAAGGCAGGTCTGGCTCTGTCACTTCCCTTGGTTCCTCGCACTACCGACCCTAAGTCACGCGGTCGACCACCGGTAGGTATGGTCCGCTTGGACCTCTGTGTCATCTATCTACTCCTTGCTGTAGAAGATTCTGGCACATGCCATCTAGTGGTGGATTCTGCTGCTGGAGACTGCTCAGTAAGGAAACTCTCCACCAAAAGGGATCGCTCCAACACCCCTGTCTGTGTCGGAATGCTGAGTGGAACCACAGAAGCTCTAATCTCTCGCCTGAGCCCCTACTCAAAGGTTCGGGCCCTGAAGAACGGGTCCCGTACCATATCTTTGGAGTAGCATGGGAGGTCTGTGAACCTCGTTGAATACTGTGCCACTGTCATGTTGCCCTGACGCAGCTGAAGTAGCTCCTGTATATGCACCACTCGAAGGGTGGCTGGTACAAACTCTTCCCGGAATAGGCTCTCGAAGTCTGCCCAAAGAAGAGTCGCATCGTCATGAATCTAGAGCATCAGGCTCCACCATCTGCCGGCTGCTGCCTGAAGAAGGCTGGCAGGAAGGATCACCATAAAATCTGCTGACGTCCCCACTAGCCTGAAAACTCTCACCAGAGCTTCCATCCAATCCTCAGCCGCCTGCGGGTCCGTCCCTCCCTGGAACCTGGGTGGTCTCTGGCGCTGGAACTCGTGCAGTGCACTTAAGAGACGTGAACCCTCTACTGCTGGGGCTGGTGGAATCGGTGGCCCAACGGGTAGTAGTACCGCTGGTGCCGCCGCTGGTGCCTCAACAGGGATAGGGCCCTATACTGAGGCCACGTCGCTCAGCGGGATGTCTTTACGTACCACTCTCGGGGCTCTAGCTGGTCGTCCATGGGGAGGCATCCTGAAAGAAACAACGTGACACGGTCAAACGAATTATACCTGGTGAGCTGACCTGGTTTGAGCGGATATTTAAATAAAACTTCTGGAAACACACACGCAATAAGTGTTTTCGTGCACAAAGTCGGAAATCAGTTGCCAGGGTCCTGGTGTATGGATACGTCGGCCGCCGGCACCAACACTGGACTCCCTGAACTGAAAACCACACTCGGTACTCTTAACACTATTGCTTCACAGGAAGAAAATATCAGAGTTATAAGTTCTGCGGTAGAACCGACTCCTCTGATACCAATTTGTCGCGACCCGTCCTCGGGGCCCGTGTCGTGACTACCCCAAGCCCGCCTTCCATAGGCCAGGGGTTGGCGACTAGCACCAAAGGCATAAATCCCGATAGCTGGGAAGTCATTGCCTTTATAGAAGTAAACAAAACACCACAGAGTACAAGCGGAAGTAAAACACTAAGTACAAAGAGAACTGCTGAAAGGTAAATGGGCCAGAATACAAACCCAAATGAAAGTACAACTACAACTGAACAAAGTACAACAGGAAAAGACAACAGCTGGAAGAACGGAAGAGGCTCCTGGGTTGTCCTCCTCGGATCCTACCTGAAGGGTAGGTACAGATGGCGCAGCTCCTGGATCGTCCACCACGGATCCTACCTGAAGGATAGGTACAGATAGCCTCCACAACGCCCTCGCCCGTCAACCTCCTACGTGTGTCGTCAGGTCTCTAAGTCCACCTCCGGATACTGACTCATCGTGTAGTCCACCTCCGGGTACTGAATCGTCGTGTAGTCCACCTCCGGGTACCGTCTAGTCCCCGAACACTCGACCTCCGTCAGCACTGCTCGTCGTCTACAACCAACACAATGAGGTGCGGGCATATCCCGTGCAAGGGTGAGTATAACGATACTCAGTAGGGACCCCGAGACCCTCAAGGTCTCACTAAAACCAACAAGGATAACCACAAAGAAGAGCTTAACAGATAACCTCTACTTAGGTATATGCTCATGCATATACCTAAGTTATCAAGTAACCCTTCTCAATCATGAGGAAAACACCATGATCATGAAATCAATGGATAACCACTACCCAGATATATGCCCATATATATACCTAAGTTATCAAGTGACCCATCTCAATCAGGAGGTAAACACAAAGGTCAAAAGTCTCAGCTCAATCCAAGATTTTCATTATCGAAACCGTAACTGCTGAAGAGCTCCGTCTCTAGAGTGTAAAGTGGTCCTGTCATGACTCCAAGGTACTGCTCAATAACCTAAGACTGCTGAGGTACTCCTCCTGTCGAGTACCGCGGGCCTACCACCTCACACAGTAGTGCTTCCCGCCGGGGTCTGCCACCCAAACACAGTAGTGCTCCCCCCCTCATAGCCTACAGAGATACTCTTCCTGTCGAGTACCGCGGGTCTGCCACCCAAACACAGTAGTGCTCCCCGCTGTGGGTCTGCCACCGAAACATAGTAGTGCTCCCCACTGGGCTATACAAGTCTCTCCGACTCAAATCGGACAAGCAGTCTTTAGGTCCCAGCCAGCTACACGGTCTCCGTAATCTGTACGCTCGTCTCTGGGAGGGTCCGCTCCACGAGATACTGGTTGATACTCCAAGTATCTCAAAGTCCCACGAAGAAGTATCTCAAAGGACCGCCTCGTCATAGGGGTCTCAACGCAACAGACGGCGCGTCAAATGGACGCCCGGTCTGTGAGTTACTAGCTTTTTCATCCCAGGGGCCCGGTTGGTTTCATGAGCGAACCAATCCCGGCCATATCTCAACCGTACCCTGAAAACACATAGGGTATACTCATAGTGACCGTTTCTCAATGAGATCATCAATGCCGCTGACGGTTCGTCAAACGGACGTCCTGTCTGAAAGATATCAGCTTTTCCATTCCAGGGGCTCGGTTGGATTTCAGGTGCAATCCAACCCGGACACTATCCAACTATATCCAAATCTCGAGCGAAGTATGCCAAAATTTCCGTCTCATCAAGAGGAATTCAACGAAACAGATGGCGCGTCAATCGGACGCCCGGTCTGTGAGTTATTGGCTTTTTCGTTCCAGGGGCCCGGTTGGTTTCCTGAGAGAACCAACCCGACCACACTCCGACGACATCCAAACCTCGAGTGGAGTAAGCCAAAAGATCTGTCTCACTTAGAGGAAGACAACAAAGTCGATGGCATGTCATTCGGACGTCCGGAGCTTAAGATATGAGTGTTTCCGCTCCGAGGGCCCGGTTGGTTTCATGTACGAACCAACCCGGACGAACACAAATTTCTCCAAAACATTGATTTTAATATACCAAAATAACCTTCTCGTTCCAAGGATCGCTACGCAACTGACAGTTCTTCGATCGTAGCTCCACAACCCAAGATATGGGCATTTGACCGAAAGTTGTCCGAAAACGGGGGTCTAGGCCCGGACCGACCCGGCCCGGACCGACCCGGCCCGACCCCCCCTAGGTCAGCCCAAACCGGGTCAGACCTGACTGGACCCGGCCCGGCCTGGCCCAGCCATCTCGGTCCGGCCCGACTGGCCAGCCGCGGCTTGGCGTGGCCGAGCCGAAGTCAGAGAGCGGGGGGTGCGTGCGGCCCGCCCCTCGCATTTAATTGAGGGCGGTGGCGCAACCGCCGCCGCCAATTCTTCTGGCGGCGCGCTCGGGCGCCGCCAGTGACCCACGCCTCCGAGCATTTCCGTGGGCCACAGGAGTTGCTTCGGTGGTCCATTTTAAAAACCGTCTGAGCCGGTGTTCATCTCGGGTCTCGTACTTTACTGCGCAGGCTTCAAAAATACTTTGCGGCCCCGTTTTGTCGTCGCTCGTCAATCCGCATATCAAATAACAAAACGCACCGTCTTCTCGGTTCTCTGGCACGGCACGTTGACGTCGCGCCCCTTCGCCGTGGCTCGACTCCGTCCGCGGATGTCTTCGGGTTTCTCCGACGTGGCGTGACGGCGCCGCGTCCTTGTTCTTCTTTTCACGGCGCGACGCGATGGCGCCGCGCATTTCCTTGTCGCATGATTCCGCGTGGTGCGACGACACCACGCCTTCTCATACCAAACCACAAAGGATCCAACATGAAAAAAAGGAGGAGGGTTGGCCGTGTTTGTGTGGTCCGACACCCTCACATTATTCGATAACTATTGGTTTTAAACCATGAAGACCGTCAAGTTGGTATTCAAGAACAAAATAAATAAATAAAATTAAAACCCCTACCTTGGTTTCAAGAGAGGATCTTGTTCGGAGGTTCGTCGAAGAGAAAACATCGCGGTATAACTGTCACAGAAAGAGGTGACTTGGAAGGAGGAAGTAACGTCGTGGGAACGGCGTCGCGGAAAGAGAGACGTTGCGGAATAACCATTGCGGAAAGAGACGTCGCGTTGTGGATCAGGGTCATGGAGTCAGTCTTCGAGGACTCGGCGTTCTTCGACGGAGTTTGATGTGTTCTTCGTGTTCCTCATGTTCTTCATTGAAGAGGATGAATTACTCTAGATTTCCTCAGACTTTCTTCTCCAAAGGCTCTCAATAAACTAAAAAATTAACCCATAAATAAATTAATCCTCACTTAATTTATTAACACCACAAAACCTTTGAAATTCAGGAGTTTGAATTTCAAAAACTTACATTTAACTCACCACATTAATTCCATAAGTTTAGTAAACATAAGTTATCATCATTTAATGGGACTTGAGAGGGGTTAGAGGATATGAAGGGGTGGGGTTCGTGTGGGCCCCACCACCCTCATAACCTCCCAAGGGAGGTTGGGTGGTTACCCAACTTCCATCAATAATTAAACACTTAGAGTAAAATAAAAATTGTAGAATAATTATAAATTAAACTTCCACAATTTTTATCATCAACTCTCGTGAAAACGCAACTCCGGAACTTGAGTTCCTAAGAAATTATCGGCGCTACGGTTCCATCGGTGCCCTCAGAATTTGATTCCGAGCACCGGTTGAAAAGATAGAAATTCCCACTGCTTCGTTCACTGAACGTACCCGAGCTAAACTTCAGAAATTGATTCCAGGTACACCGGACCTCGGATTCAGGTGTCGTCAGAAACTGTGTTCTTGTAAAATTCCAAAGAAAATTAAGAAAAAATATTTCTTGAAATTTTCGGGTCTTTACATAGTGAGTATTTGTAAAAGAAGTTAAATCTGTGAACAATAGGAATTTGGTTGAATTCATTTCTGAAGATTGAATTATGATATATGGAAATAAAATATGTGTTTCATATATATATGTGAGCTAAAATAGAATTATTGGATTATTCTCATAGATTAATTTATCTATACACAATTATAGAACCAAGATGTATATGGATTTTAGGTAACTTTTCTGTGGTATGACATGAACTGATAAACTGGTAATTACGTTTGATGTTCATTGGTTTTTCAATAAGTGAATTCATAGAGAAATCATCTTAGTGGAGTAATTAAACCTCTACTAATTATTATTTAGAAATGATATGAAATTATTATAAAATGTTTCACATGATTACTAATGACTCATAGAAGGAATGATGTAATGTGGATTATTGTTGAGTACCTTACCACATCTGCATATTTCTTCACTATATGAGAATATTTAACTCTTAAAAACCTATGAACACATTATATTAATTTAGTTTTTAAGAATTAATGTTTAACATATTTCAATTTCTTCTAATCATATTCCATGTTTTACATTAAAATTATGGAAGAGTCTTCAGGAAACTCTAGATATTGAGCTTCATTTTAGCATCACCTACCTTCCTTAAATTAATGGGTGCTTTGAAGGAACAATTTAAACATTGGAATACAATTTAACGAACTGATAACCTCATATTAAAGGTATGTTGTATTAGTTTTTACCTTTGGTGTAGTTTTCCTATAAAAATAGTTTATATTCAAGTATTCACATGGAATTGTATGATGAATTTTATGAAAAGAGGTTTTGTACTACAATATTTTTGGAAGAATTTGGTGAAGGGGGACTTATATTACCAGAACATGTTCAAGAGGAAAATACAATGGTAAAGAATATTTACACTCATATTAAATTATCTATAAGAATATATAATAATTTATTTTGATAACTAGAATAATTATTTTGGAATTTCTATTGAGAGATCATGTTTCTTTGAAGTTATCTCTATGGAAGGGGGTCATAAGTATTTGTAAGAAGGGAAAAATGATCCATAGGTACATTAGAAAAATGGATATTTTGGAAATAATAGGATTTTCTTATTAAAGGTTACAAATTATATCATTATTCTCTAAATTACATAATTTTTTTAATATATCATTTTGAATGGAGTTTATGCCTGACCAAAAACATGTTCTTACCTCTGAAGAAAATCAATTAGAACAAGATTTATCTTACTAAAAATATCCCATAAAATTTATTCATACTAAAGAAAATGTATTTAGGAATTTAAAATTTTAATAGTAAAGGTAATTTGTAGAAATAATAAAATGGAGGATGCAGTGTGGTATCCAAATTACGTTAGGAAAATGAACCACCCTTATTTTTTTAGAAAGAAATACCCATGAAACATTCAAGTAATTTTATGAGAGGGAAATGATGTATCATCTAGGACTCAATAATAGGAAGTGAATAACCTTTTACTGTAATACTATAATATAAATTACATTTTATTATTTTAAAGCACACAAATTATAATTTTATAAGATTATTACAGATTTTGAACTTGGTCAAAATAAGCCTAAAATGATTTTTTTAAAATTTTTACTTAGATATAAGAATTTATATATACTTCAAATTTTAGTATTTAAATATAATTAATTTTAAATATAATAATTTATTATACTATGTTAAATTAAAAAGTTAATATAAATTTTATAAAAATAAATATAACAACATTTTTTTTAAATTTTTATTTTTCAGAAAATTGTTTCTAAGGAATAATGGATAACCATTTCAATTAATTAAACTAATTTTTAATTTTTAATGATTTAAATTAAATTTATATTATGTATATATAAATTATTATAAATCAATCTAATGATTATTAATTGTTAATTACGTAATATAATATCATCTAATGCTTGAAAATTTATTTCATGAAAACATGTTTCTCATCATAGTTTGCGGGTTTATTTTTAAATAAAATAACGCCAATTATATGAATTTAATTTTTTAAAATCAGATACATATTCAGATTATAATAATTAATAATATTTAATAAGGTGAACATAATATTATTTCCAAATTTAATAGTAAAATTAGTAAAAATGTATTACCTCAGATAAGGTTTAAATAGGTTTACCGAGTGGTTTAACCAAAATATAAGGGTATTTCTTCAGATTTAACTTATATAAATAAATTTTTATGGATAAATTCCAACTATATAATATCCAACTTCTAATAAAAGTTCAATTGAAGAATTTTTCTTTGTAATGAATTTTTTGTTTTGTACTCTTTTGAGAAATTTCCATGTTGTTTCAAAAAATGGTCCCCTCCCCCACTTAAAAAGGGAACCTCCCCCCTCATGTTTTCACACCAATGAAGAAATTGATATTATAAATTGAAAAATCTATCCCAAATAGACTTAGACACATTATATAGGTTTTTCATCTTAGATTTCCAATCCTTGGGTCTTTAATAATCGATTCAAAGGAGGCTTCTCTAAGGGAAGGTAATCATTTTCACTAACCTCTTTCCTTTTTAAATTATTCTTTTATAACCTAAAATTACTTCATAAAAATTACAATATAATAGCATAATTATATAAGATATACTGATATATCTTTTATTTTATTGGATAATATCTATCCATATCCTTCTCCATCAAATGGGAAACAAATCCATTTCTCATGTGTATGGAAGACTACTACCTCCCAAACCGATGTATTTTTTTCCCATTACTGAATCATGTGTATAGTAACAATGATTGAAATAATTAAAATTTAAAATAAATATGACATGATATTTATTATTTATAATTAATATATCATTCACTTTCCTACCCTTTCACCCAATAAAGGAATTATATTATTTCTTGTTCGTGTGTACGACCGACCGTTTACACAAAGCGATGCAATTCATTTTACATTTACAAATTTTATGAATGATTATAAAAATGTATATAATGACTAAATATTATATTTATAACAATAATATAATTATATACATTACTAAATTATACCCTATACATAATAACCAAAACATTCATGGCATAACATGCTTGAGAAAGTGAAGTAGTTAACACCCAAAAAAATAGTAATAATGAAATATTATTAATGAATTGCTACTGAGATGTTATAAGAGGATCATATATGTTTTTATAAATAGGAATATGGTTTTGGAATATATTAATAACATTATTAAAATAATTATACATTTGGTTTAAGAACATTCAATTATAGTGAAGTGTGAGTTCGAGGATTTAATCTCAATTTATAGTTCATTGTGACATTTTTTAATTATTCACCTATTTGGTTTTATTAGGTGTATGTGATTACCTTTTTTATATTTAAAATTAATATATATTTATTAGTTATGATTAAAATTTAAAATCAAGTTACATATTTTAATAGTTTACAATTCAAAATTTACCAAAGAGGTAAGAATTTATTTGACAATATGACTTTCTTTTCAGATTTCATATATTTTATTTAAAAAATATTATAATTTATCATTCATAAGATCCAATATTTTCTAATTCTCTATTTTTTTTAATTATTTTCCATATTTTTATCCAAATCATCCTCACTTTTGTACTTGAATCAATAAAATAAATTTATGAAATAAAAAACAATTTTATTTTTCTTTTAATCAGATATAACTTTCTTCCATGTCCATGTTTTTCAAAATTATTTTTTAGAAGATATTTCATTTTATAAGATGTTTTTTATGTACATTTTATATTATACATTAATTTTAGAAAGTGTTTTACAAGAATCTTTATAATTATTTCTTAAATGGGAATTTTTAACTTTCTTTACTAAAAGTCAAAAGGATTGTTTTTAATGTATATAATGATAATGACCTTCTCTGAACCCATAACCGTTATACAAAATTTAACTTCTTATACAAATTTTCAATTTTATTTTAGAAAATATTATTTTATGAAATATTATTTTCAAATATCACTTACAGTCCCTTTAATATTAAAAATGCATGAATTTATTTCATAACCTATATTATTGATATATTAAAGGTCATATTTTATCTCTTATAAAAAATTTTGTCACTAATTTCCTTTGAAACATTAACTTTATTATTTTCATTATAAATTTAATTTACGTTCAATATACAAATTCGGTATCATTCAAAATCTTATTTATTAAACAATATTTCTTTTCTACATATAGTGTTTGACATTTAAATTCAATTTTTTTGAATGAGGAAATATTGTTGAATCAAATTATGTAATAAAGAAACCTTTTATAAGGAAAATTGTTCAGAAATTAAATAGATCATCTATATATAATGAATACATCGGAAATAGAGTGACATGTGGGGCCAATAATTATATGTCATAATTTGCATCGACGTATCTCATGATAAAAATCCATTATCCAAGTTAAATGGGGTTTTACCCTATGATTAAAATAGTGTTTTCATAAGGCTATGATTATATATATATCATGTTGTCTGATATCATAAAATTCAATATTAATCATTTATATAAATGGGACATCATTATTTTTTGTTTTACCTGATATTATTGAATTTATATTATTAATTTTTTTATTTCATTCTCATTTTATTGATTAAATTTATTATGTTGTTTAGTTACTTACATATCCATATTTAGTATTTCATATTTACTCATGATATATTCCACTATACATAACCCTTACTGATCATTTTAGATCGCCCTTATTTTGTTTCTTTCCCTAGGATATGAAGAATAACTCATTGAATGTGTTCAATAATAAAAAAATTTATCATTATAATGATTTATATTTTATCTCCAATGTAAAATGATTATCATTTATTTATATATATCTATAAGATTACTCAATTAATAAATAATTCAGGATTTGACTACCTATAACTATGTCAATTTATAAATGTAGACATCATCACTAGGTTACTAGATCTAGGGTTGTTACATTTTTGAATATTAATTTGTCTATTATAATGGTATCCTCACCTATGTATGTGTAAAATAATGTTTAGGTACATTATAAAATTAAAATATTGAATTGTTATTCAATGATAAAAGTAAATAAATATTTTAAAATTATAAATTAATTGTTTATATTATTTTAAAACAAATAAGTTTTATTATATTTTTTTATAACAATGCAATGACATAAAATGGTTTTATAAAACAATATGAAGTTTCATTTATATCATAATATAATTTTTTTGAGCCCTTACCTATGTTTTCAAAGGTTTAGAATGTTTTTCATCATATTAAAATTGGTAATGTCAGGAAGCGACCAATTCTAGAGCTCGAGCCATAACTACACCAATCTCACCTCTGTTGGAAAGGAATTGAGACTAGTGTTGAAGGCACAAGAAACATGGGGAGGATTTTACCTATGAAATGGTACCCACACATAGCCTAATTGATGAAAATAGAAGAGGGATAAAAGAGAAATATGAATCATTCTATACAAAGTAAACCAATGAAATAATGGACCACCAAAATGATATGAGTACAGTAATGCAAAATTGAAAGGAAAAGGGAAAATACACACCCAACTAGAACATTGTCCCATCCTAATAGAAAACTAAAAGTAAAGCTACGAAAGAATCCCTACTCTAGGAATCCAATCTACGACCACTGCACATGCTCTCGACACCTATGATCTTGATCTCTCAGATATCTTGATCAAACATATTCATCATCTTCCAAAAGAATGATATGTTTGGGAAAATCCCATACATTGGTTAGTTTAAAAATACTCGTTAGGACTCCGCAAAAGGAGGGGGAGTAGTAATATATGAAAAAGGTATGTAAATAATGCATATTGAATAAGGTATAGTGATGAGTGAACCTAAATCCAACATGGTAGTAAATTAATCTCATCCAACAACAATGAGTTAGAGAAGGTGAGAAAGTGAAAATATTGCCTTGTTTTCACTACCTATAGTAGGAGATTAGACTAGTCCAACAATGTCTTTCTAGACACTTAAATCATGTGGCATACCCGGTGCGTCTTCACCTCCACCGAAAGGAGAGTAACAAAAATCCAATGAGTGGGTACTGAAAAATGGTGTAAATATACATATGTTTTATTCAAAGAAACCCAATGAGAGAGTAAGGGGTTCTCTATCTCACAGCTCTTCCTAGGAAGAGAGTCACCAATAGTCCCAGAAGTAACCCCATCATACCCATAATTCCTTACATCTGCCCTAAACCATAAGTCAAAGGGGCTCAAACTCCCCATTGCGATACTATCCTCTTCAGGTTGGTCGGTCTTGCCTGCACTGCTTTATGTCGTGTCACAAGGATGTGTATTTGTGTGTAAATATCCCCTTTTACTCTTGAGTACAAGTTAGTATCAAATTACCTCTCAGCATTTATCCGTAGTGAGGAAATCATCAAAAAGTTTAGGACCCTTTCCTAGTATGACTGGATGGTTCCGCTCTTGTGTAGTTAAGGACCATACCCATCCTGACTAGAGGGTTAAACTCTAGTATAATCAGGTACCCATTTCGAACCCATCTAGAGGGTTTCACTCTAGTCATCGAGTACCCTTTCCCATCCCGACATGAGGGTTCCATTGAGAAGTCATCAAATTTATTACCGGATCAATGCATCCATCAAACACCGGTTAAAGATTCATCATTTTTCTAGACCTCATTTCATCACTCTTAATTATAACCTAATGTCCCTATTTTGTTCTCTGTGGAAAATCAAATAGGATATGATATTTAGTTTACCAAAATAGATAATCGATGAAATGGGTTATTTTCACTCCGAAATGCCTGAATGGGTCAAGGTGGTTCCTACCGTCTGACGTAACACATAAAATTATTAAAATTATCTCAAAAGGATCATATGGGATATAGAAACTTGCTTCCATAAACAGCGCATAAAATGGATGCCCTGTTTAAAAGTTAGGGTTATTTGAATATGAAGAAGAGGGTTGTGGGGTCGGTGGACCGGCTCACTATCGGTCCACTAACCACAGCTGCAGACCACCATGTTTGTTCTAGCCAGAGACAACTACCCCACATTTATCCAGTCGAGCCTTGTGTCTGCTGCCTTGCGACACCACCAGCCCACAGTTCCAGAGCCTCTCCACAGACAACCAGGCTTAATCTGGTCAGTTGATCATGATTTTGACAGTGGATTGGGGACCCCAACAATGATATCTTCGTGGCGCCAGCCTCCATTCAATGATTTTCCTTTGATTGGTCTGATAAAAAAATATTTAGAGGAAAACCATGGACAAAAAATTAAGAAATATGTTTTACACCAATCGATGTATGTCTTTTTACAGTCATCGATGAGTTCAAAAATATACGAAGAATTAAAAAAGAAACAAAATAGATATTCGAAGTAAAAAAATTGAATTAGAACTCAAAAACAAGATATATCCAACCTCAAATTGGTGTTTATTCTTTGGTGATGCATCCACAGTGCTCCCTCTTTGATCTGCTGAAGTTTAGGCAGAGATTTCTCCTTGATCCAGTGATGAACATTGAAGAACGGATGTGAGAGGAGAGAAAGAGACCTGTAGAGAGATAAATGGGGTTATGTTTAACCCACATGAAAAACTATTAGCTATCTATTTATAGACATCCCACTCAGTGAAAAATATGAAATTCTTGCACCCCCTCATTTTATATCATGTATAGGAAAAATATCCCATTTCATACTCAATCGAGGTTTTAAATTTCCAATCAGAGTCTCAATTTGAAATTTATTTAGCGTGCCATCCGGGAGAAAATAATTATTTTAATTATTTTAATTATAATTTTTCTACTGGATAGATTTCTCCATATAAGTCTTGTTCTACCAAAATTTATGTCACGCCGAGGGTAAACACTATGTTCTATACTCAACGGTGGACTTAGATTTCAGATCTAAGATACAGTTAATGATTTATCTTATTTCCATCATATGAATTGCATAAAAATATGCTTAATGTTTTTATAAAATTATTTTCAGGAAAAAAAGGCCTCAAAATTGCATGATGTCTATCCTCCTAACTCAGGATATATTTATAGAAATATATCAATGTATTTCAAGGTGGAAACTAGGTATCCACATCATTCCCTCCATCAATATTTTTATGCTAAAAAATAAAAAACCAGGAAATACAACTCAGGCTATTGAGCCCACATCTAGTGCCCCCATTCCCAAAAATTGTCCTACATTTTTCTGTGATGCCGCATCCCACGAAACAAGGGGATGGACCATCCACTTAAGGCTTGCTCCAATAGTTATTTGATTTCCATGGGGTGTTCTGCATTGGTGGATCCATCTTTAATTTCCTTCTCTCCCCATTTGAAGATGTGAGAGGATCATGCATGTATCACCTTATCTATGACATGCAGAAGATTTCATTCAATTTCACCAGTTGTGGGGGTCGGTAAAACCATTAAGAAACCTCTACAACCCTCCACATGATCACGAATGACCCAATGAACTGTGTGGATAGCTTTTCTACCCAGCCAAACCCATGTATTCCACATTGTGGTGAAGCTATAAATAAAAATGGTATCCCTAGAAAAACTACAAGGGTCTATAATGGAGATCTCTCTGTGATTATTTATACTTTGGCCTAACATTATATGTTCATAGATGACTTGCACATTCTTTATCGTGTCTTGTACCGTCTCTGGGCTCATGAGGGATGATTCCCCAACCTCTATCTAGCATAAGGGTGACCTTCAAGGTATTCTGTATGGGGACTCATATCGTGACATGCAAAAGGTAAAGTGATGGTTTTTGATATACACAAACTCCACTAAATAAAGTTAATGCTCTCATCTCCTTCCAAAATCTTTCACCATAGTCTTCAACATAGCCTTTATCACCTAGATACTACGTTTGGTGAACCTGTCAGTCTCTAGGATGAGAGTTTGTACTCATTCCTAGCTGGTTCCCGAAGACCTCCTACATGCCTCTCCACAACCATGATGTAAACCACATGTCCATATTGAATACAATCATCAAGGGTACCCCATTAAGGCAGACAATCTTATATAAGTATAGCTTCCCCAAACACTCTACCGAACACTGCTCCCTGATATCAAGGAAGTGTTCTGATTTGGTAAGACAGTATACTATCCCCTAGATAGATTCGTGGCTCTTCACTATGTGTGGAATCCCTATGATGAAGTCCATAGTTACGTCATCCCATTTTCACTCTACGATGTCGAGGGGTTGCAGCAAACCTGCTGGAACCTAATTCATATCCTTCTCTTGTTGATAGGTAAGGCATCAGGATTTAAACTCATCAATTTCTCATCTCAGTTTGGACCACCAAAACTACTAAATAAGATCCATATAATTCTTTCCCATACCAGGATGTACAGTTAAGGGTTAAGTATGGAACTTTGACATCCCTTCCTTCATCATCAAAAATGGAATCACTATTTTCCCTTAGAACAAGATCTTGTGATTCCCCCTTCAGAATACCCATCATGTGTGTCACCTGGGGATATCTGGATATGTTGATCCTCATAGAGAATATCTCCTTGTAGGGACTCTCTCACACGCTCATGTAGCAAAGGAGCCAGCACCATCAATTTCATTAAAGTTACAACCTACAGCTCTATACAAGTCATTTGTAGGGAATCTAATTGCTCTAAAGCTTCCGATACTAAGAAAGACTAAGACTTTCTGGTGAGGGAATATTCTACTACATTTTACTTTCTTTTGGTATAGAAAATATTTAAGTTGTAGTCCTATAAGAACTCCAACCAGCATCACTACCTCATATTTAGATCTCTCTGGGTAAAGATGTACATGAGGCTCTGGTTGTCTAAGTAAACCACAAAATGCACTACCGAGAGGCAGTGTGTCCATATCCTCAGGGTGAAGAATACTTCAATGAGATCTAAGTCATGAGTCTCATAGTTCTTCTCATTGGGTCTCAATAGCCTCAACACATATATGATGATTGCCCATTGTTGCATCAAGGCACAACTGATCCTAGCCCATGAGGCATCATGGTACACTACAAACTCAATGACCTCCTCTGGTATTCACAGAACTAGATCTATCATCATCCTTTTCCACAACTTATTGAGGTATCTTTGTCACTGGTCAGACCAGGTAAATGGATGTCCCCTCTACATCCAAACATTCAATGGGGCAGTAATCTTGGAGAAGTCTTCCACTAATCTCTGGTAGTACCCATCCAAACTAAGAAAAATCTACAACAATGACGCATGATTGGTTGGATCGCAAGATATTACTACCTCAGTCACCATGAAATCCATGTCTAAAACAACATTAAAGAAAAAATTACCCAGAAAGTAAACCTCAGGTATCAAAATATAACATATGAAGATATATTCATAAATTTTGTGCACTCGGAGTAAATCGAAGTACATCCTCATGTACAATATGTGCTCATCTTATGACACATATTAGATGACTATGTTCTCATTAAAGAAAAAAAAACCATTCCATGTATGGTTTCAAGAATTAGTTCATCAATTTCATGAAAATGGAGAGTTTGTTTGTCACACTGAAAGGAATCACTAATAACTCGTAATGTTGTAGAAACATTGAATGGCCAACTTCAGAATACCATCTTCGTAAGCCCGTAGTTTGTGGTAGTTGTATCTCATATCGATCTTGTAGAACCACATCACACCTTGCAACTAGTTGAAGAGGAAATAAATCCTTCATAAGCGGTACTTATTCTTTATCATGGCCTGATTCCAGAGACGATGATCCACACAAAGACGAAAACTCTCATCTGCATTATTCACAAATAAAACCAGATCTACCTAGGGGGGACACAGTGGGCCTAATGAAACCATTACCATAAAGTTCCTACCACTCCAAACATAGATCCTAGAGATTTTTGGGTTCCATTAAATAAGTTGTAGATGATATTAGTGCAGTCCATGGATTCAAATCAATTCACAACTTCATTCATTGCCTGAAATTTAGTCATGTGACATCATTGGGGAAGACTTCCATGTAATCCTCCATAACTGAAGGAACCCACGAGCTTGAAGAGGGTAGTACACAAAATTTAATTCTTTCTAAATTATGAAAAAATGGTTTTAGTCCCACATTCATAGCACTCATCTACCCTGCTACGATGCCTCGTTTTCCAAGAATGTATAACCCCATCCCAATAGTGTATAGACATCTGACTATCCTGTAACGATAGTAAATATGGGATTGAACCACAGAAATATAATACATGCCCATGATGATTTTATGATTTTATATCATGATGACCAATAGGTTCCATGTGAATTTTTCCCCCCAAATGAATGTTCTCACTGGAAGTAGATACAAGATACAAAAGAGGCACTTCTCAAAGGGACCTAAAGACAAATCCACTGTGATAGTGCCTCAACTAGAAGCTCAAACATTCATTTGAGGAGTAGTGAGATAAAAGAGTGATTTGATACTATTTCAATTAATACAGATGAAAGAGTAGAATAAACATGGAGCATACCTATAATCATCTCATGCTCTAGAGTATCACAGACGTCTATATCCTATAGTTGTTTGTGGCCCCGACTGCCAGCTACCTGAGCCAGATGTGGGCTTCCTGGTGGTGGTGGAAACTTATAGCGACCCCCCTGTAGGTCCTCTAGCTTCTCCTTATCCTCTACTATAACTACCTCCCTGATGACAGCCCAGATCACAGTGCTAACTCTGCCATGGTGTTCCTCCTGCTACCTCCACGGGATGCTTTTCTCGCAGGGTCGAACATTCTCACAACATGTGACCATGCATGTTACATGTAAAACCCCACCACTCTTCAGGCCGACCCGAAGCCTTGTGTGGTCCTAGTGATACCTGACCATGTGTAAGAGTCTAACAATGGATGGATCTCCTTTTACAAGACCCTACAACTTGGAGTCTTCCGCAAGTCGTGGATGTCTCTACTTTGAAGTGACCACTACCAGACCCAAATAACTGGCACCCCTCTGATAGTAAACTCTCTATCACAAGTTCCCACTCCAACACCCTGACATTAGTATGGATAAACAAGGGAACTATACAATCATGTATCTCTTAGTGAAGACCCTACTCGAACATCCATGTTCAGATGTAAATGTCATGAATCATATCTAGGGTGTAGTGGGTAAGGTCAGTAAACATAGCTGTGTATATATCCACTACCATGGAATCCTCCTGAAGCTAAAAAAGTATCAGAATACTAATGGATCACAAGAACTAGGGGAATCTATCCTCGCAAAACACCTATTTAAAATCATTACATGAGAGATCGGACTCATCATGCATCTGGGTAACAAAACCCCACCAGCACCCAGCTTGCATGAGAAAAAGGAAAGCTGTCAAAGGTACCATCTAGTCTTTTGGTGTCTGTAGCATCCTGAAAAGTCAGACAACTAACTCGAACTAGTCCTCTTACAACTATGGTTCTGGCTCACCAATAATCCTCGGTGGCCTCTGTCACTGGAACTAATGAAGCGCGCTCACCATATGCTTTTCTTTGGGTTGTGCTGGTTGTACTAACTGCTTCTCCATGGCTGTAGATGCAACCATTGGACCACCCAAAGGATGGGGATCATATGATGGTCCATTTACAGAGGCCTCATCACTTGTGAGGGCATCATCAAAAACTATAGTGGGTAACCGGGCTGGATGTCATCACAGAGTAATCTTGAAAAATATCATGGAGTACCACAGTAAGATGAGAATATATATATATATATATATATATATATAAACAAAGTGTAGCTGGATCAAAAAAAAAGGAAATTATGAGACTCTATCCAATATAATACATGTACCATTAATACCTCCAACAAGTGTCTCAGTTTTCCAAGTCGACAAGCGGGTGATCAGGGTCCTGGTGTATAGCTACATTGGATGCCACAACACTACTAGACTCCCTGGCTTTAGTGACACTCTCAAGACACATCGACACTATTTCCTTATACCCAAACAATACTCTTAAGAATAAAAATCTGAAAAACAACCCATGGAATTAACTTCATATGATACCACTTTTTCATAACCAAAAAAATGTTAAGGCTCGAGCTGCAACTACCCAAAGAACCCCTATATAGACCAGGGGTGTAAACTAGCACTGAAGGCACACCAAACACAGGGGGGAGGCATTTTCTATGTACATGTACACAACCATAGAAAACCTAATGAAAATTGATGAGGGGTAAAAATAAAATATATTACCTTCCATAAATGTAAACCCAAGCATGTATGGACCACTAAAAGGGTATTAGTACAATAATGTAAATAGAAAGGGAAAAGGGTAAATACACACCCAATCAGTGAAGTGTCCCAAACTGGCAGAAAAATAAATGTAATTCTACTAATGAATCCTTGATCCAAGAATCAAATCCATGACCACTGCATGATGCCCAAGCACCTTTGATCCTAATCTCCCTGATGTCCCAGTGAAACTTATTTTTCATATGCATGAACCTCGATACGTGCGAGAAGATACCATATATGGGTGAGTATAAACATACTTAATAGAATTCCCGGAATAGGAGGGTGAGAATTAAGAAATAAAAGGGGATATGAAATACAACAGATAGAACAAGGTAAAATAATTAGTGTATCTCAACCCAACAAGGAAGTGAAGTATGCTCGTCCAGACAGAATGAGCTCGATATGGTGATATGGTGAACTTATAATTGAGTCTTCTCTAGCTATTGTAGGATATTATAATTTTCTAACCACGAAAAGCTAGAAACGAAAATCATTTCACATACATCACACATCTTCGCCTCCATTTGAAGGAGAGTAACCCGAAGCCGAGAAGTGGGTCCTGAAAAAGGGTGTAAATATACATATATTCTCCATCAAATAAACCCAACTAGAGAGTAAGGGGATTTCCATCTCATGGATTATCCTAGGAATAGATTCAATAATATTTCAATAAGTAACCACCATTGATACCCATAATTCCACATGTTTTCCATGAACCATCTGTCAAAGGGGCTCAAACACCATACCTTGATATTATCTATATTGGGAAGGCCTGTCTTGCCTGAATGGTTTTAGGTCGTGTTAAAAGGATCCATCTTAGTGGGGGAATTCACCCCTCTAACCCATGAGTCTAAGGTAATGTCAAAGTACGTCCCACAACTAACTTTTAGTAAGGAATTCATCTCAAAGATAAGGACCTATTCCCAATCTAGCTTGAGGGTTCCACTCTACTATATTGGAGGACATAAGCCTAGCCCAACTAGAGGGTTCCACTTAGATAAAAGGATTGAGGACCCATGCCTAGACTAGATGGAGGGTTCCACATAGATAAAGGGATTTAGAACCCATACATAGCCAAGAAGGAGGGTTTCACTTTGAAGTCATTGATGTCCTTTCCTGATAACAGATTTCTTTAAACACTACCTAAAATTCCATCAGGTGTGGAACACCTAACATCAAAACAATAAATTTCGAACGGATGTCACCATTGTGTTCTATATGGAAAATTGTGCAGGATAGGCTATTTACTTTCCCAAAATAGGCAATCAGTGAAAAGGTTGCTTTTCACCATGAAACACACAAACATGTCAATGTGGGGTCTGACATGTGACACTAAATATAAAATTCTTTAAATTTTATCCAATGTTATATCTTGGATATAGGAACATTCAACTATAGAAGAAATGTAAAATGGACACTCAGTTTAAAATATATGGGCATTTGAATTTGTAGAAGAGGGTCACGAGCCCAGTGGACCATCTTGCACTCGACTTCCGGCCGACCCAGAATCTGACTTAAGTCTGAATTGGTTCATGGGGGTCCAAACCACATGGTGGAACCCATGCCACTTTTTTAGGCCAACTCATTTGGTTGGGTCGGCCCACGAGCAGGCCACTAGCCTCATCAACGCATCAAACCCATCATGTGAATTGAGGTGGCATTCACTACCTAGGTTCACAGCATGTGACCACAATCAGATGGGCCACGTGTCTTTCTATGTTGTGGTACCGCTGGCCTGTGGTGATTCCATAGGACTTCGCACCAACGATACAATTTTGGTCCATTCTTTGGGCCACTAAGCTCAATCTGGTCACCCAATCTTGATTTTGTAAGCAGATTAGGGACCCTAAATACAATGGCTTCAATGCACCATCCTATGAACAATGACTGGAAGTTGATAGTTTTGAAAAAAATTCTTTGGCATATAACAGTGAAGAACAGAAAAATAATGGCGTCTTACATAGATTCAGGGTGGTGTCTGTGTGGTCATTAATGATTTAAAAATTATACAATCAAGAAGAGAGTAATAAAACCTATATTAAATGTATAAATTGAATCGGAACTCAAAAACAAGATAAATCTTACTTCGACTTGGTGTTAGGTCATTGGTGATGCCTCCATGGCACTGCCACTTCTATCTGTCGATGTTTGGGCGAAGATAGCTACTCGATCCATCGAAGAACGGTGAAGAAGGAATGAGAATGGAGAGATAGATAGAGCCTTGTAGATAGAAAAATGGTATTAGAGTTATCTGTAATCTGAAACAGTTAACTCCTTATATATAGACCTCTCACTCAGTGCAAAATATGAAATTCTTGCACCCCTCATTTTAGTCACACATAGGCAAAACACCCCATTCTGAACTCAACTTTGGTTTGATATTTCCAATCTAAGTCTCTGGTTGAATGTTATTTAGTATGAAATCAGGGAAAAAATAATTATGTTAAATTTTTTAAATTATGATTTCCCCCCAGATAGCTTATTCCATAGAAGTCCTTTGCGAAAGAAAGTTATTCCCCACCTATGTCAAATATCATGTTCTAGACTCAACAGTGCCATTGGATTTCTGATGTGAGATGTTGTTTAAGAGTTATCCCATTTATGTCGCATGCATTGTATTAAAATATACAATATTTTTTTATAAAATTAATTCTGGGCACACCAGTTCTTGGAATTTCAAGACGTCTAACCGCCTAACTATGGAAATACATATACAAATATTTCAAAGTATTATAAGGTGAAAACTAGATATTTATATATATTTTCAAAATAAATATGAATTCTATTAAATAATTAATTTTATCATATTTATACAATAATTTCATTGGAAAATTAATTTCTTTTTTTGAATCTATAAAACAAAAAAAAATAAGATTCAATTATTGATGTTTTTTTAAAATATTTCATTTTTTGTTGAATAGTAAAATACGGTAAAATACTATATTTAATATTATAATATAAATACATGAATTTATAACTCATTACAAATGTAAGAAAAAATTATTTTAAATGTACTTGTTATGCATACTCTATATATTGATAACACTCATCAATATTGAAATTCATGATCGATAATAATATACTAATGAGTATTATTTTTTTTAAAAACCCTCTCCTCTACATTTAAATATGACCCATCACCACCCTATATCCTCACTCCTTCTCAAACATCGACCTTAACGAAAATAATAAAAAGTATCTCCTTATATCTCTCCCCACATCCCTAAAATAAATATTCTCATCATAGAAGATTCCGAGTTTCCTTAATTGGTAGCCTAATAGGAGGAACTGAAGGGATAAGTAAACTTACTATTGAACTTCATTTAATTATTTTTTATTCTACCACCCACATATGATTTCTATTCACCCATACATTGTAAAATTTTTATCCTAATTAAAATTATATGTTTTTTTATTGTTTAACATCCATCTACTACCTTCCCTTCATTTATTTCAAAAAAAAAACATTATTCAAAATATGGTTGGTTCACCACATCTATAAGCAACATACTTTTTTTATCTACCACCTTCAAGGATTGTTATATAAATATTATTATTTTTAAATATTATTATAATAATTATATTATGACTTATTTCATTATTATATAATGTATTAATAGAAATTGGATTAAATAAAATAAATCTAGTTCATGATGGCCTATAAAATCCCCTAAATGAACTAATCGTACATTGTCAAAATATTCATTAAATAAATTATCCTTATGTTAGAAAATATAAAGATATTTCTAACAATTTTAATTTATTAAACTAAATTAATGTCATATAATTTCACATAAATAGTAAAAGTCCATTTTCAAAATAAATCCAATAATTATCAATAAGTGATCTGACCATTGAAAAATGAAATAAACTCCCTCCAAGAAAAAATATTAGACATTATATATCATTAAAATGGTTAAAAATAAACTTAATAGAATTATAGTAAATAAAATATACCTACAAATGGATAATATTTAATTAATTAATTAATATAATTTGATTATTTGGGAAGTTAAATTCATGTAAAAAATATTCATGACATATGTTTGGAGATATCTCTAAAGCACCAAATTTTCATTGGGTTGTGACCTTCCACTCTATAAAATCACTTTATTTCCATTTGATGTTATGGTAAAATTCTAAATTCAGTATATATTTCTCTAAAATATATACCTATCTTATTAGAACTTCCATTGATGGGGTAATAAATTTCTTAAATTCATTTCTGAATAGTATTTATTAAATTTTAACAAGATTAAGGGGAACTTTTCTATATCTTAATATTTTTAAGTAATTCTTTTTTATAGACCATGATAACATTATTGTTTTCATTAAATGAGGTAAAATTTATGTAAAACCATTCTATTTTACCTCTTTTTTCAAATAAAAATAAATATTTTTCATTTCCTCAAAATTCATTAATAGATTCATTAAGACACTATTTTGAATGTTCGTTTTTATATGCAATTATATACTAATCCAATGAATTATCTTAAAAGGAACAAAATATTATTATAAGTATGATTATTTATTTAGAAATTAATTTATATAATATGTAATGTCTTCTTATATTTAGAATTTTTATGAAATAAAATTTGACTTGGATATTACAAAAGATTATAAAACCAATATATTTCCATGGGTAAATATTATGTTTATTTAATACACTTCCTTTTCATTTCATAAACACATAATCTTGTTCATGATACTATGGGTGAACCCAAATAGTGATCTAATGAAATGGGTTATGTTTCTGTCTCATGAGATGATATGTGTGGGATAAGGGAGTAAACATAATCTATGACTAGACTTTTTCCCCCATGGGCTCTTTCATGGATAGCTAGACTTGACTTTTGCTTATGTCGGGTTTTATTTTTTTTTTCAACATTCCTTTTGTGACATGATCTTATGATTCTATATTTATTATGTAATTCCCCCATATGATTATTCATGTGGATTTTTGAAAATACCCAAACCCTAGTAGTCTATAGCTAGTTCCTTATTTTATTACTTTGGAATATAAACAAGGAAGATTCATCCCGAAGGACCAAATAGTTTTGTAATTTTGGAAAACAAAATATATTAAAATATTTTACATTATAACTTAAAAGGAAAAACAATATAGAAATTCCTTTGGAAACATCCACAATGCCTAGATTATCCCTATAAGTCATTCATAAAATAATTTTTCATATACTAAGTAAAATGAAACATAAGAAAGGGGTGATCTCATATTCATAGAATGGGTATGAAATATAGCTGAAGCATAAAAAATAACGTATGGTGAAAACCTAAAAGAAGAAATTCCATTAAATCATAATCTTGTGAATAAAATAGAAGGCAAGAATCCTTATTAAATAATTCCATATGAAATCATAACCATGGATATTATACTAGTTGAATAATAAAACGGACTGTCAATTACTAGTTTCATAATGAGATAATTCATATTTTGGGATATCATTACCATACCATCAAGGCCTTGTGCCAAGACCATACATAAACAGGTAAAAAATCCAAACTATTTTGTCTCATGAGACCAACAAATGCACCGAGGGGTTATAGAAGTACCTGCCCAACACATACAAAGCCCAATTAATTCTTGATATTAATTGGGTGAAACAATATATATATATATATATATATTCATATTATTAATAGAATATAAAATGTAAATAACTTCCCCAATCAATAAACATAATAACTAACCATTCAGAGTAGTATGGTGAATGGTGTCAAGGTAGCACATCCATTGTAAAACTAATCACAAACAATTAAATAAAATATGGAAGATGATATCATAAAATATTAATCCCAATTGAACATATAAATCGGCATGGGAGTTTAAATATATAAAAAATACTCTTATCAATTCATAGAGGAAAGAAAAACTCTTTCACTTTAAAAAGAAGAGTTATTTTGAAAAAATATTCACATAAAAATATAAATTAACTAAGATAATGTTTCCATAATAAAATAAGTGATTAAAAAAATGGTGACTTAAAATAGATTATACATTACTGTTGAAAATAGGTAATAATTTGAAGTGTTCCCTTAAATCGGTCTTATGTATCGATAAGAATTGAAATAGATCCTTACAAAACACGTAACTCCCCATCAAATTATGAATTATTTGGATTTTTAAAAAAAAATAGAAAAAAAGAATGTAGTATTATTAAATAATAATAATTTATAATTTAATTGGGTTAGATAGAGATAAGGAGTAATCCTGAATGCAAAATAGAGGTTTGGGGAGAAACCCTCACCTTATGTTCGAATGCATTCTGCACATGAGCTTAATGTCATGGATAATCCTATTAAATATATTAATTAATTAATTAAGAATCATTTACTCATTTATTTTATTTATTATAATTTTTTAATTTATTTTATATCCTTCTTGGTGAGTTATAAGATTCAATTTTATTGCATAGAAGTGTTCATTTCTTTAGTTTTCACAATCAGTATTCCTGTATATGAGTATAGAAGTTCATGTGGAATGGGTATAATTTTCCATTATTAAATTTATATAATATTAATTAATATCCTGATGTTTAAATGGTTATTAACATCATTTTTTATAAGTTATTAGGTTGAATCATTAGATAATACTTTTAGTGATAATCGTTTATATTAGTTTGGCAGTTATTGATCATAATGTACTCATTTTGTTTTAACATTTTTTATTATGTAAATATCATAATTCTACAAAATAATAATGTTTTAAATACATATATAATATTTTAAAACTATAAAATTCTTTACTAGCCTTTATGTAGAAATTGAAAAATTAAAATCTGTTGTCCATGAAGGTTGTAAATTGAAACCTCACAGACGATGATTTCAATTTTATAATTAAAAAGACGAAGGAAGGATTTAGATGAAGGATATTACATTAACATGATATGATTCGAGTATATTAATGATAATGGAGTTGTCATGATGATTTTTATAGAGGATGTTAGGATATAATGATAGGAGAAAAGAAGTTGAAATGAAATTAATGGGAAGTGGAAGATGATTTTACCTCTTGAATACTCATCCTTTAGAACCTCATTAAAGGGATTGGTCTTGGTCTTTTTATTATACCAATAGCTCAGGGAAATGGGGTATTGTATTTGGAAGAATATTTGTTTGAGTATTGACAATCCTCAAAGGCTTATAGGTGTGAGGAGAAGTGGTGGCGAGGGGTGGTATTTATAGTGGTGGAGAGGGTTGATTTTTGAATTTTTAATTCATTTGATTGTTATTTTGGTTCAAGACTATGAATCGATTGATAATTATCATATATTATGTTAAACTAAAGAAGTTAAGTTCTTTATTATGGTTCTTATATCATTCATGATGTTAGTAATAGTGTATTTTACTTATAATGTATAAATATTGTAGTTTATTGTATTTTACTGTTCACAAAAAATAAACTATTTCAGAAAATCCCAATAATTTACCCTAACCACATTTAAACTTGTAGAATCCAAAAATTCACTATATTTCATGAAAAATTTATAAATAAGGGATATTTAATTTTCAATGAAAATCATAATTTACTTGAAAATTATAATTTTAAAAATTATAACGAATTTTATAACACTTTGAAATAATAACTAAGGTGGCATAAAATTATCTTGTAATCATGAGACAAAAAAAAATATTAACTCTTGAATAAATTTTTTGAAAATTAATTTTCTTTTAACATATTATATTAAATATAAAATTTGAGTTAAATATTTGTGACTAACAAAAATACTGACAATTAAATAAGAAATTCTAAAATATTTATTTATATATATAATTATATAATTATATTATATTTTCCTTTATAAGATTCCTAAATTTTAACCATAATATCATAGGTGAGGTTACTATTCTATTTTTCATATTACTATTTGTAAGGGTGAAATTACTATTCCAAATGGTTAACTTACTATTCTATTAGTATACGTTATCTAATTTCTAGAAAGACATCTCATCTCATTGATAAAATTATGTGTCACTACAATTTTCTATTATTATATCATGTTACACACTTTAACTCATATGTTATGTTTCATTTTAATTTTTATTATGTTACTAGGCTTTTTAACGCACACATTCAGTAAATGTATTCTTTAGGTTATCCTATTCTAATTTAAGATATAAAATATATTTCAGATAAAATTAGCAATATTAAGATAATAATTTTAAATTTTAATTTCATATTGATGGTATTTGTAACTAGTATTCTAAAGACATCAGGTCTCCCAATCTTTGGTGTTTTATTTGATACTAATGATAAAATTTATAAAATAATATATTCAAAAGAACCAGCTCAATATATAATTTTTTATAATTCTATGATTTTTTAATTGTATAATCTTGAAAGGTTTATATATTGATTAAATTAAGGAATTAAAAGAAAACTTTTCAAAAACCAATTAAATGAAAGATATCTATAAAGGCGATTGAATTTTGAGGTTATATATAGATAGGGATAGGATGACCCCAATGCATGTTTTCCCATACAAAAATATCATTCATATGGATATTGTATTATTCAAAATGACTGTGATATAATATGAGATCACATAATTATATTAAAAATTTAGTATATTGAAACTAATATAACCTAAAACTAAATATACAGCCTCAAAAATGGTGAATGTTATGTATACATAAGTAATACATTGTTTTTATAAGGTCAATTAATTCTCATGTTATGGGATTTGTTAGGCGGTATATATTGAATCTAGTAAAGTAATATTAGGAAACAATGATGTGTATCCTACAACACCTCAAAGGCATAGATGGACTATATTTTTATTTCATAAAATGAGATTTTTACTTGTGTATGTTGATATAAACTTTATAGGATATATTGATGAAAATAATAGTACCTTGGTTATTACTATTTCTTTTTATATAATAACCATAATTCAAATGTAGCAAATAAATTTGGTTGTTTCACTCGTTTCTATGGAAGAAGATTATGATGTCATTACCGAAGGTTGAAAATAATTGGTTTGATTGGTGTTTTTAATGGAAGAACTCAAAAGGTGTCCTGAAAATGGGTTGGTTTACTAGGAAAATCATATCATGATTCATATGGTAAAAAAATATGATGTTTTATTCATAGATTAATTACATTGATTTCATGTACCATTTCATCTTAAAGCTACTCGAGAACTGACTATTTTTAGCTACAACATATCCTTTGAACAAAAAATATAGATGTAATTTTTGTAAAGTTCTTATTATATGAAAATTTTTGGAAACTATTAGTGAGACTTTTGTGTCAATAAGGAGATATTGAGACACATAATGTTTCTATAATGGATGATGTGTTCAGAATTTTGCAAGTGTTAGTGGTGTCTTTGAATCCTTTAAAGTAGTCTTCAAATTATAGAGTTTATAAAAGAGTAAATATTCCACTCATGACTATATTTCTCTGATTATAGAATTATAGAATCTATAACATCATTTTTATATATATTGTGAGGCTTCCAGTTGTGGGATACCAAATGTGGAATACCAGGTCTAGATGAAAATACTCCAGAAGTAGCTATCAAGTGACTGTGTCTAAAAAATTAGAGTGTAGAAGCGAACACTACATCATAAGAACAATGTTTGAAGTTTATTAATAACCACATGTTTCTTGATGTTAAAATGTAATCATAAAAGGGTTTTGTAATGATACCATCATATATTCATCATAAATAAGTGACTATGTCGGTGTAATTTATGAGAAACCAAATGTGATAGAGATCAATGTGGGATCCCTAAAAATATTTTCGGGTGGTAAAATTAGTTTAAAATTATTTCCCCATTATAAATTAGTGGGTGGAGCCACATGTGAGTATAACATAAGGATAAATAATCTTTATTATATATTTGAAATAAAATAGTAGTGCTCTCCTATATAGTAATACTAAGCCTCAACCTTATAATCTTTTATTTTTGTTTTCTACATCTTTTGTATTGATTTATTATTCCATTGGAGGAGTTTTTTTGTATAGTGATTCAACTATTTTGGAGGTGATTGGGATGTATTTTTTTCTCAATATTTTTATATATTTTAATGGGTCTTCTTATTTAGTATATTTATTCTTTTTTCTTCATTTTATGATCCAATGGGTGCTTCTAAAATGGTGATTCTGGGCCCAAAATATATTAGAAAGATGGAACCTTTGAAGGATATATACCTTTTAATATAGATTTTATACTAAACTTGATAGTCTTGTAATTTTTACCCCACGTTCAATCAAAGAGTTTGGATTATTTTTGTGGGGTTCATCGACCAACTGATAGGCCTTCAAAGGGTACTAGGTGGCAAGAGGCTAACATGTTCTAGGGGAAAGGGTACCAAGTTACCCTATGTCTTGTTTTTTAATTTTTTTTATAATTATATGGGTTATATATTTTTAAACATAGGTCTCGTTTCATCCCCAATAGAAAGGGTCTTGACCCTCAATCCCTCACTTCATTCTCCTCACCTCCCAAAGGTTGATCTCTTTCAGTTATGGTCAATTCCCTAATCCTTCTGTTACATAGATTCACTATATTTGTGGCTCAATAACCTCTTCCATATATTTCTAATTTTTTCATGGTTTTGAAGTATTTTAACTAAAATCTATATTTTAGTAAATTTTAAATTTATTTCATATTTTTATATTCAACGGTTGAAATAGAGTAGGGAATCTAACAAGCAGTATCCTCCTGAGTCCATGCAGTTGGTGTTAAGATACCTTTTCTATTATTTGTATTTTCTTACCTAGTATAATTTTATGTACTTATGGGGGTATGGGAGTAACTATAATTGATATTTCAAGAGTTATTTTAGATAAAAAAATCAGTAACATAAGGATTTTAAAATTTTGTTAAATATAGTTTTCATGAAGTTATGTTGAGGAAATATTAATGGTGTCAAATTGATAAAACATGATCGATTGGATATTCTTATGGTTTCTTTTATTTGATGTGTCTCTCGAATAATAAGGTAGATAAAATAAAATAGTATGGTGTAATGTTTATATTTCATATAGAGGTTTTAGGAAAATCTAGGTTCACTATGTAGTGGTTATAACATTTTGTTAATGCCTCTCACCTTTGGGGATAAGGTGTTTAGGGTTGTTTGTGAATAGAGGATCCACTAGGGTGGAACTGAACACCTAAATATTGGTGAAATCTTATATATATTAGAGTATTAGGGTGATTTTCTTAATCTTTCTATTCTATGTGGAATATAGTATATATAATGGATACAGGTTTCAGATGGTTATTGTAATCACCGGTAGAGAGAGAAACAATATCCATCTAAGGGATTTTTCAATGTTGGGATAAAAATTACGATGGATAGTTATTAGATCATGTATCCTTGAAGAATCATTAAACAAGATGAGATGTTTTGTATCCTATGTTATTTTATTAAATTATGAAATTAAATAGGGCCACATTGATTCATTTTGAGTGTGCTTAGACAATGGGTACATATTCCCATTTTAGCTCATGATAATGTAGGTGGGGATTTCACTTATAGATTTAATATAATGAAATGGAGTGGGTATTGATTATCATTATAGTTACCATATATATAATATTTCATGAAATATTGTATGTTTGGATATTACACAAGTACACCATTGGAGGTGTCATACAATTTCATACTACCACCATTTATGGAACCTCTAGGATTTTTATAAACTTTATATCTCATGATGTAGAGAAGGGAATGGGACCAATGTTAGGAAAATAGTGGTTATCTTTATAGTAGATGTATATGTTATACTGATGGTTTTATTTTGATGATATAATGGGAAACTCCACTTTGAAACATTAGATTTATTTTTTATACAATTTTTACATGTATATATATGATCAATCAACTAGGGATCCCACTAGATTTTGTATTAATTGCATGAAGTTATATATATAAATTTTTTATAAATAAGGAATATTATGGTTATATTTTTTTATTACCTATGTTTTTTGTTGTTATTACTATTTATTTTTCTATTATGTTTGGTTACCATTATAAAAAGGTACAACATCCCCGAGAAACCATCATAGACCCTCATCACCCATCAACAACCTTTGGTGTATGAAGTGATTTTCCAGTGGTATGTGGCACTTTGGATCAGTAATAGTGGTGGTGACCTAGGTTGGGGATTATATAATGTGTTATCAAGGTGTGAGTGAGAAAGGTAGAGCTGGGCATAATAGTTAAAAATTATAACAAAGTGATTTGTTATTTATTTACTTGGGATGATAAGTTTCTATTTTAATTAGGATGGAATTTTGAAAACAAACTTATTCAGGTGGGTAGAAAACTCATATTTATGAGACACCCAAGTTACTATGGTGCAGTATTTTTCTATGGTTTTTTTATATTATAGTATACTTATTTCGTAAACGATGTGTATTTTTATGGTTATTTTTATTATTGATTTACACTTATCATATAATGATAATAGGGTCTTTTTTCATACATTATTTGAAGCACATAACTCTTCTATGAATAGTGTGTTCAGGTGTTCCCCTAGTTACATGGTTAGAGAGAAAAAAGATTGTATTGTTTTAATTCTCAACAACATGCTAAATTATTTTACATGCATATATACTTGGAGGTATTATAGTCACTTAAACTATATATTTTTGATTCATGTTATCCTCAAGAGTTTGAATCTTGTGTGTTCATGTGTCTATGGTATAAAACATAAAAATGGACAATTCTTGTCAAAAAAATAGATGACACATAATCTAGATGTTAATAAAGAATAATCAGTACTGTCAGGTTATACTGAAAATTATTGTTTGTCAATTGATTTTATTTAGGCTATTATATATTTATTTAGTATAATATTTGGTTTTAAGTGATATACAACCTTTGTGGCCTCCATTATAGAACTTGAAGTCATATATGAGTATATACCAAGGCATGTTCCTATAGGGACCCATAAAGATAGATACGTGGTTCCACTATGGCAATATACTATTAAATTTCTTGAAGGGGGAGATGAGGTTTTTCCACATGTATAGGTTCTAATGAAGTCCGTGCATCCATAGCATTTTGTTAAGCTAGGGTAACTATTAGATGATAAGATAATATAATGTCAGGTTTGGGTCATACAAAATATTGATCAGGGGATATAGTGATTTTATTTGTCTATCAAATATGTGACTATAGACTTAAAGCCTTGGCATCCTCTCATGTTATAGGTAGAGTTTGGACCTAAACTAGTCGAGTTATTGATAGAGTAAGTTTAGATCATATATAATTATATTTACATACCACTAAGGTGGCGGGTGAATCTTGCAATGTACATGCTAATAGCACTAGTGAGACACAATTGGGGTTTATAATTATAGGTTGATATTCATGAGGGAATTAATTAGATATATTTTTAGGTAAGTTTCATTGATAAATTTTATCTTCAGATGCTGACGGTGGACTTAGCATGTGTTTTTATGCATTTTATATAGTATGAGATGTTAGATATATATAATATTTCTAGGTTTATAGATTTATTATTATATAAAAAACATTTTTGGTAGTTGAAATCATGAATACATGTATATTTGGGGATATAAATTAGCATTCCATCAGGGTATAGGCGAACCTTGTATTAATAGTGGAGAAGAACTTGATCAGTGGAAGGTTTCCCATCCAGATAGTGTTATTAGGTGGGATGGATAACATAACGTTGTATAACATGACGTGAGGGTATAAAGAGACTATGTAGGGAGTTCATAGTATATGATAATCATTACAACTGAAATTGTCCCATCTTCCATGTATTATTAATGGAGGATGATGGGGATTATTCAAACATAGTGTGATTAACCTCCTATGGAATGTAAAACTTAATATTAGATGTTTCATTTAAAGAGGTTTTTTGAAAAAATAAATTGTACCATATGTAAGGAAAAGAATTTGGTCTAACTAAGACATCTGTGGTAAAATTGGGTGCAATTTCAGGAGGTAGTAAATGTTGTAATTATATACACTAAGTCTATGGTAGTGGTCTGGATTATCAAAAATGTGGTAAGTGATCGTTAAAGATTTTGACTCTAGTGGGAGATCATGTATTTGGAGTTTGAGGTATAGGTTATTTTTACATTATTATTCCAACATTCTAAAAAAAAGAGAGGGATACATTAATTTTCCATGTTATATCTTGATAGAATTGATTATGGGTGATGTTTCACTAAATTTATTATGTGTGAGATTACTACCAATATATTGGTTATGTTTTTGTCATCATATATGATGTGTGATGCCAGTGTAGTATATTGTTGGTAACTATGGTTTCTGGGTGATGGTCAGGTATGATAAAATATTTTTGTTACGTAGCATGGATGTGATGTAACTGGGTAAGTTATTTTAATGGTCAGGGTTACCCATAGAATTCCTTAATCCCCTTGAGTTAGCATTTCCATGCTGATCAAATATATATATATATATATGCCATATAATCGGTGTTATGTGGTGATATGAAGGATATATTTGTTTTATGGTTGATATGAGTTCATTCTATTTCTAGATACTGCTTAGGGATGAGATTTTATATGGTGGGGGACACTACGTTGTTCTTAGTGTTGTATGTGTATGATTTTGGGTCTAATTTTATTTGACCATGTGTGATTGGAAGGATTTGATCGTTCAAATGGATTAGATAATTCCTTGTGGATTGTTTTGAAAAGGTGGACCCATTGTGGAACATCTATCCTTGAATACTAATTCCATTGTATACCAATTCGACTAGTATCATAATGTTTATGTTCCCAATAGAGTTGGTGGTTGGTTCTATGAGGTCTATCGGCCATTCAGTATCCCTAGTTTGGGTTAAATGGGGCTAACTAATACCTAGTTAGAGAAGTTTACGTAAATTCCACCCTTATACCTTTTTATATTTTTAAATTTAAAATAATTTATTAAAAACTAATTTTTATATCTTTTAATTAAATATTGGTGTCTCATTTGATCCCTATTAACAAGAAGTATAAACTTACAGATCCCAAAACCCACATTCCCCAATCCAATGTTAAAAACACTTTCATTAAACACTATAATTAATCATACTTTGGTGAAACAGATTAATATATCTCTATATCAGATCAGATGCATAAGTGAAATATTAAAAATCACACATCCTCTCACAATACCATGAAATTAATTTATAGTGTCTTGGAGGTAATGTTTTTAATAATCTTATTTTACAATACATGTGAAAATTTCTTCATAATTGATCACACTATAATCCCTTTTAGACTTCTCATAATGTATACTCATATTCATAACCCAGGGAATGGAAAAATAAGAAAATATTGATCTCAAACACTCAGTAAGGTGAAAACTCATCAAAATGTAATTGAAGTGTTATATCGTAATCTTATGAGAAAACATGAATTAAAGAAAAATATATTATTAAAAACAACATGGCAAAATAAATATTTTTAAAAAGTGATTATAAAAGGAAATATATTCTCAAATGGTCAAACATGTGCTGGGGAATATGATTATAATATAATATACACAAGTCATGGGCCGTAATCATAGGAATATGACACTAAATGTGTTATTACGTGGAGATATAAAATAATGATGATCTATAAAAAATATAATCATATAGAATGTCACCTAATGATTCACTAACTCATGCACACTCATTCAAATAAACCTAATCTTGTTCAAGGAAGAGTATTCACCATCATGAGACCTATAGTTGTTCCCACTCTTTTATGAAATATTAACAATGTATATGAATCTGTTTGAAAATTTTGAGCCACATACATGATCCCATGGTTGTAAACAAGTCAAATCATTGACTAGAATACTTATTAACTTCACAAGACACACACTTGTACCGAATCTTGTGATGAAACTTAATTTCAACAATGTATACGCATCTCAACATTTAACCAATGCATTGGAGGTAAATATAGGACCCCACATATAAATCATCCATAAATATGTCTTCCACTTGTTATCAATAATTTATCATAGCATTATGACCACATGGGAATAAAATAAACATCATAACATTTATGAAATTGTATCACATAAAATGCCTTCAAGAATTAGATTAGTTGATAAAAAAATTAAAACCTAAAATTGTATTTTATACAGTATTTAGAGGCTTCTTTAGGAATAAAAACCTTTTAAGGAGATAAATACTTTTTATACTAATGGTAAAATGGCATTAAAACCATAAAATACTTTAATTTATTTATACATTAACATAAAAGGAAAAGTTACAGGTCAATTTAAAAGTTTTTATTGGAAAAGGTGAAGTGAAAATGATTGAAAATATTTAATTTTTAATATAATATTAAATTTTAGAGCCCATAGAATTTTATACAGGGTTTCTAGAGAAACGCTTAGGAGAAAAATTAAATATATAACTAGGAATAGAAAAGATATTCATTCATTTTTTAAAATACATTTATTAAAATATACATAGTAAAAAGAGTATCAAATCAGTAATTTTTAAATATATAAGGATAAATTTTAATATGACTATAAATAAAAAATAAATGTATTTAAAATTAAAAAGGATAACATTTTCGGGAAAATTAAATATTGACATGAAAGAAAAATGATATCATTATGAGAGACTTTGAATTATTCCTAACATCATAAAATTATATATAAATATGAACACGTCAATGTAATTTCCAACAAAATAATGAGTCTAGGTATTATAATATCAAAATTTAATTTCATAAAACCATCTTGAAAAATAATAGTCAAAATGTAATATTTATGACTCATTAAAATAAGTTGAGTCCCGAAAACCTATTACATTTCACTCACAACTTCTATGAAAGATCTTTATCATCTTGTATAATAAAAATAACCATCTTAATAACATATTAGAAAAATATTATTTATATCTATTACTAAAAATAATCTTCATTTATAATTATAAATTATACATTTTTTAGTTAGTTGTATTTTATTACCATCATCAGATGTTAGCAACTTTAATGTTTCACATATGCTTTAAAGTTTGAATATCGATCCTGATTATTTGATGAAAAGTTTATAATGAATATTTTATTAAAGGTATCAGAATATGTGTTCCATAATTATTTATATATTTATTCTATCACCTAATGAGAGTTTTAGTTATTATTAATTATAATGAAATTGAAAATGAGATAGCTTCAATAATTTCCTTAACGAATGCAAGTGGGATTCCAAATTAATGAATTAAATATTAAAATTTCATTAAAAGAACTAAAAAGATCATATTTTACCTAATAATACAGTATCTATTCATTTATTATATTACAATAAATATTGATTAAGGGTGTTGAATAAAAACAAGAATTGCAACTCCAAAGACGTAGTATAGCACACACATACACAAAAAATGCTAACATATTTCATAGAATGAGAAAAATATAAGAAGTGGTTTATCTTTTAAAAATATTAAAAAATTTACAAATGAAATATTTATCAATTAAATAAAAATTTTACAACCTCAAATTTATTGTAAATATAATAAACATGTCACTATGTGGAAAATATGTTTTTCCCATACACACGAAAGGTATTCTAATTTTTCTACAGAAGGGGAAAGCGTAAAGAGTTATTATACATTTAAAATATTAAAATATTGTTATTTTAATAATATTATTTTGATTATATAATAATGGGATAAATATATATTAGGATGTAGATAAGGATAATAAATAGTAATTAGTTAATAAATATCCATCTTATATCCTCCCATGTGTGGATTTTATAAAAACATTATCACTACATGGAGATGATATTCTGTACATATATAGGAATTGTTTTCTTATCTTTTTAAGAAAGGGGAAAGGGTAAATAGTGATTATAAAAATTAAATATTAAAAAATACGTGTTTTAAAATTTTTAATTAATTATATTATAATGGTAAAAATAGATTAGAGGAAAAATATATAGAGGAAGATAGCTAACAAGTTATTAGAACTCACATTGAGAGTTTGAACAACCTCTAACTATACTTCTTGGTAATAAAGGATTTAGGGATTTTACATGGTTAATGGACATCAAAAACTGTTATTGGGATATTGGGTAATTTAAAAGGGTGGTTTTTTATAGGAAATCAAAATTTAGAGTGTGCATAATGGGTGGCGGAAGACCAAATTTATAAGTAAAGTGAATGATATTTGGGAAAATGTAACATATTTATATAAAAGGAACACATGTTTCATAATGAAAATAAACTAAAAAGTAGAATTAACATAGTTGAGATAATTTTTGGTCCATACACACCTCAAAAACTCATATTGTTACATGTTTTATTTCTTTTACATTTAGGTAAACTATTTTCCCACCAATTTAACTTTTTCATGGTAATTATGTGGTTATCCTCACTAACTAATTTTTATGAAAAAAAAATTATCTTATTGAATAATTTCGAAATTATAATTTAAAATATATCAACCATTTTATATAATAAAATCTATAATTTTAGAAAAACTAATTTTAATATTAGTACACAAAATGAAAAAACCCATTTTTTTAAAATGTATTTTTATGCATAGAAATAATGTTATGATAACAATGTAATTATATTATTTTTCTGTAAATTAATTGTAATATTATTACAAAAATAATATTTATATAGATTTAAAATAAAGTCAAACCCAAATTAAACCATTATAAAAAGATAAAAATATTAATGATAAAAATGTTTTAATTAAGATAAAATGTAACTTATGTGTTCACAAAAGGAAGAAATGGGTTTTTTTAGTTTCGCATAATATTATTAAATGAATAATTTTACTTATTTAATAATTTTTTGGTAAAAAATTCTTATATGTTTCTTAATTCATACTTACCTTGTGATATCGTCATAAATGTTATAATTCTAGTAAAAATATCATTTTTTAATATTAACCTAAAAATAAATATTTCAAAAAAATATTGAAAAATTTATCTTATTATAATTTTAAAATGATTATTTTAAAAAGTATATTAATTTTATCGGGTTAAAATTATAAAAATTTTACATTTAGCTTTGAAATAAAATAATAAAATATAAAGAAAACTGAATTAATTAAAAATTACATTTTAAACATTAAATGTTATAATTATTACTTACTATTACTTTTATAATTAAAATAGAGTTATATATTAGTTAATAAATGGAAAATTTAAAAATTATCATAATAATATTTTAAATGTTTTCATTTTATATTATTCAAGTAAAATACACATCACATTAAAACCCGTTCTTTGAAAAAAAAAATTAATGTAAAAGAGTTTTAATCATATTACATTAATTATTTATCTTATAGCCATTAAATTTCATAAATTAATGGGAATTTCAGTAAACTAATCATTTTTTAAAATATCTAAGGAATCCTAATATATATTTTTTTTATAATAAATAATTTAATAATTTTTTATATACTTATGGTTTTATTGTTAATAGAACTTGCATATTGTTATTTCACAATATAAAGCATTATTTTAATAAGGTATATCATGGTTTATTTTATTTATGTGTTTCATGTGAATCATGTTATTCTGTTAAATATTTAATGTGATGTTAATACTAATATCATGGGTTTTTGCATTCTATCCCCTTAAATAAGTTTTTCCCTTGTAATTTTTATTATCACTCATAAAGATAAATAGCAACAGGTTACTGAAAAATGTAAATAAAACAAAATATAATTTATAATGAGTTATAAATTGGACTATTTTAAGTATTAATTGGAAAAATTCCATCCAAAATATTATTCATTAGTAGTTTCTAGAAATATACCTTTCATAACTTCATTTGTTTGATCTTGTTCCCAACCTCCTTACAAAAATAAAATGTTTTTGATATTATCTAAAAAAATAAAATAAAAATTGTGTTGTGGATATGAAAACACAATTCATAGATTTCTTCTTTAATGAAACCATCTTCTGAAACAATTATACATTCATTTCAACTATGTTACACTTTTTTATTCTATAGCTCTCTTGGTTTAACCAATGTTATCCATTATCATATTTTTAATAGGATATTTAACATAAATATATTTAAATCCCACATATAGTTTCATAAATATCATCTAAATTTATAAATCATACCCCTAGGTGTGTTGGCAGGAATATTTTTTAGGAACCAGGTCTAGATAGATCAAATCATCAATAACCATATCATTTTTATTACCCCTAGGTACATCAATACCAGATCTAGAATCCACCTGTAGTATCTAGAAAGGTATTTCATTATAAGGAAATACTATAATATCCACTTTACCAAAATATATGGATTTTATCATATACATGGATTTAACCATAGGTTATTCACTGGGGCTATCTTATAACAATCACTAATAATGTCTATAATAATCCCAAAAATAATGATCCTTTTCTAATTCCAAATGAAGCAGCCCGACCAATGCAACTAAACCTAGTTCTAAAAACATTTCATTAAACACTGGATTCAATTTAAACTTAGTCAAATGATACAAAACATATATATATTTTATATAATTTCAACAATATAAACATTAAATCTCACTGGTCATTTCTCAATCCTAAAAAATGATGGATTAATGTCTTCGAGGAATAGCGACATAACCACCTTATTTTGTAATACATAATAATATATACCCATAATTCAGCCACACTAAACCCATTACTATATTTATCATAAGTAATAATCATTTTCATAACATAGGTAATGATAACACAATAAATGGGTTACATCAAACACTCTATAATAGAAAAACTCATCAACATTACATCATATGTTTAGATCATAAGTATATGAGAAAAGAAGTTCATAATAGAAATATATTATTAATCATAACATAGAATAATAATATTGGTTCATAAGTAATGATATAAGGACATATAATCTATAAATAATAAACATATACCCTAGAATAAGAGAGTAAGATAATATATATGATCCATAGATAATAATCATTTGAATATGATATTAAATGTGAAATGTCTTGGAAACATAAAATTATAATAAAATATGGAACAAATAAAAATATACATAGAATCACTTTCATTAGTAACTTACTTATACTCATGCTTGTGAAAAAAACATAATGATGTCCCTAGATGTGTCATCACCTTTGTGTGCCAAAAACCTGATCCAACGATAGTGAAGAAGTTTAATCGTGTATTTAAATATTTAGCACATTTTTGATTGAAAAACATGTGCCCATGATTGGGTACAGTATTATTCATGTATGTTGATATTTATTACATTCCTGATCAATACACATGATTCCAGTCTTGTAATAAAACTTAATTTCACATGTTCATACATTTATTATGACATATAAAAAATTAAAAAATTGAATTGGATGATAATATAGTACCATACCCATCAATCAATGATGAATCTATGTGCTAATAAAAATCAACCATTCACCATATCATAAAGATACAATATGAAGAAAATAGGTTTTTTAACATTTCTAAAATGTTATTACTTAAAATTTCTTTAATAATTAGATAGTAAATACCAAAAATATTCAACCGCCCAAAAGAGTATTTCATAAAAAATTTAGAGGGAGAATCATGAAAAAAATAATTCTAAGGAGATAAAACCATTTGAGATGAAGTGGAAAATGGAATCAGAACCATACAAAAATCTTTTAAAAATGTTTTTAACATTCCAAAAAAATATTGCTTTTGGACACTTTCAATGTAATTTTTGAAAAGGTGAAGTAATAACTATTGAAAAAAAAATTACTTTTAAAAATAATCTTCAATAATGGATCCTTTAAAATTGAATAATATTCATATATAAGAAATATAGAATAGAATATTAAATGTATGATGGGAAAGGAAGAAATTTTCAATCATATTTAAAATTTCTTTATTTAAACTGATATTATAAAAAGTGTAATAAATAAATAATTAAAAAATAATTAAGGATAAAAATTAAGAACGCCATAAAAATTATATATTTCAAAATAAGAATGGACATCATTAGAGGGAGGATTTAATATTGACATGGAAGAAAAAATAGATTATTTGGAGTGAATGGGAATTAATCATAACATTATAAAATTTACAAAGAAAAAAATAAATCAATTTAATTTTCTAGAAAAGCATGAGGAATGGTGTTATAACATAATCATAAAATAGAATAAAACCAACATGCACAACTATAATCAATAGGTAATCATAATACCTAAGAAAAGAGGTTGAGTCTTGAAAACCCCTTACCTTTAACTCCCAAATTCTTTTAAATCTCTTTATAAAACTCCCCAAAATGATAAAGGATTAAATTACAAAATGATATGAGTCATGTCAACAAGGAGAACCTTAATTTATAGTGCCTACCATATTTTAACCCCACAGTTAAGTGTACATGGATTTTATTAGTGATTAGGATGGCTGAACTTAGGGTAAGTCTCCTAAAGTGTGTACAAGTGAGGACAAAGAACACCGGAAAGGACATGTGTTGGGATGTGGTGACTTTTATTAGTTAGATGATCTGTTCAGGGATGTTAGCGGGCCATATGGTGGGGACTATGTATAAGTAGGGTAACTATTGGTATCAAGAGGTCTAGTAACTGAAAGTCATGTTAAGGTGGGGTGTATGTGATGTTAGCGGGGCCCAGTTGTTACATTTGGTATCAAAAGTGGAACCATGTCTTATGTGAAGTGCACTAACTAGGTTGAAATATAGGGCCTATATTGTGGGAATTGTGATTCAAAAGGGTGGGTGAATGTAAAACCCCCTAATGAAAAAGGGTTAAATGAACAAATGATTAGACTCACGTCAACAAGGTGCATCTTCCTTTTTGGGAGTCTACCAGATATAAGTCCACATTTATGTCTGCATGTCCTAGATTAATGATCCAGACAGGTTACCATTTGGGAAGCCTCTTAGGGTGTGTGCAAGTGAACACAAAGCACAATAGATTGGGTCTCTCTTAGCCTTTTGAGACTTTCATTAGTCAAATCACCCATTCTGGCACGTGGGTGGGTGCCAGGGTGGGGACTACGTGTCTACAGGGAAACATGTGGAACCTAGAGTGTTAGACTAGATGACCTTATTAGCGATTTGACTATACTTCTTAGGGTTTAAAGTGTCATTGTCATTTTTCATTTTTTTTATAACATGTTATTAATTCATATATTGTTTTATGTACTGGAATATATTTTCCATAATTATTTATAAATATTTTTTTTCACCCATGAAAATTTTAGAAATTATTTATGATAATGAAATTGGTTATGAGTTAATTTTGATAATATTTTTTATCCAACTAAAGGTGGTATATTAATGATTGAATTAAATATTAATCATAACTTAAAATAAAAAAAATATTTTAATTATAATATAATTATTATTCATTAATTATATTTTCAGAATCATATATGTAGGCGATGTTAAAAATGAACAATGTTGCTCCTTAGATGTGGTAGTCCACACATACACACAGGCGGTGCATCCATTTTTAAAAGAATGAGATAATAGTAGGAATTGGTTTCTATTTTTATAATATTAAACTTTTAAAAAAAATATATTTATTAATTAAATAACTTTTTATACCATTTCAGTTAAATTGATACTATAAAAATAAAAATATCACTTTTTGGTAGTGATATTCCACATATACGCACGAATGACCATCTCATTTATCCAAGGAACGTTAAAGCATACATAATTATTATAAATTTAACACATTAAAAATTATATATATTAATATTAATGATTGAATTTTATTATAATAGAAAATATGGGGTTGAGAATAAATATATCGAATAAAAAAATATTATTTGATTATTACTTAGGTTCAAAGTTTAAACCTCTCCATGAATAGTCTCTTTTAAATTTAGGAGTTAGGGACTTTTATTAGATAAATGGGATTCAATAATTTGTATAGGGATCTAGGGGAATTATAAATGGCATATTATTAAGAGGAAGTCCCATTTTTGAGTAGCCATTAATGGGTGGTGGATGTCCCGTTTTTTAAGTAAATTTAATGAAATTTTTGTAAATATAACCTCTTATTGTAAAATTAAAACATGTTTCACAGGGAAAGTGAATTAAAATGTGGAAAATTATATATAAGGGAAGAAATTTGGTCAATCCAAAACTCAAAAAATTATTTTAAGATATATTTTTAAAATATTTTACCTCTTCTTCACTTTGTTATATACATTTTACATTATTTTACATTTACCATGGTAACAAAATGTTTAACATCACTAACTAATTTTTAAGAAAAAAAGATAATAAACATATTATGAAATTTATAAATTATTATCTCAAATATAAAAAAATTATCAAACAAAATTCTTAAGGGTGATATAATTTAATTTTAATATTATCTCACGTTATATAAAAAACTCATTTTTAGAGAAAGATTATTTTTAAGCACTGAAGTAATGTTTTTTATAAAATTATTAATGTTGTTAATTTTTCATAACATTAATTGGTATATGATTACAAAAATAATATTTATTTTTATTTCAACATAGTACTTTAGATGAAAAATAATACTCCATAAATACATTTTTTATCAATAAAAATGTTTCATACGTTTTTAATTCATACTTAACTCATGATATAGTCATAAATGCTACTATATTATTGAAAATAGTATTTCCCCCTATTCACCTACAAATCATGAATTTTTAGAAAATCCAAAAAAATATTTAATTTTAAGATACTTTTTAAAATAATAATAAAAAACTGACGTTTATCTTACCCGATTAAAAATATATAATTTTTAATTTTGTTATTATATAATATGAATTATATTGAAAGATTTAATATATAATAAAATAAAATATTAAAATTTAAATGTTTGTAATGTTATTTTATAACAATTTATAATTAAATTAGTGTTAATATATTAGTATATCTATTTAAATGTTAAATATTGTCATAATAAACATTTAAAAGTATCCAAACTGAATTATTGGGATAAAATTTACATCACATTAATAATAAATCATTAAAAATAAATATCTATGTACGGACGAAAGTTTATCCTCCTTAAATAAATACATTTATTGATGGATTCTTCCAAAAGAGACATAAATATATATATACATTTTTATGATATTAATATAATTTTAACATATATATTTTCGTAAACGAATTATTAATATATATATATATATATATTAAAAATGATGATGACTTTAGATATCGATTGAACTAGTGAAACTAAAAAACTATTGAAAAATCCTTTCTAAATTTTATTTTTGATAAACAATAATATATTTGGATATTAATTATTTATTAACACTATATTAATTATTAATTTATATGAAATTATAATTAGAATGTAATATATACAGAAAAGGTTTTCCCTTTAAAATACAATTTTAAACTATATTTTAAATTTTTTACAAAAAATAAAATTTATATTTTTTTGGATTTGAATTTAAAAAAAAAATAACATAATTTATTGATTTTCCATACACATATACACATATTATAATTTTAGTAGATTTTTAAAAAATTATTTGTTTTTAGTTGAATAATAAAAAATATTGTTTTTACAAATAAAAATGAATTTATGAAATTATTAATATACAAGTATGCATATAAAATAGTTGAAAATTATTAAAACCAAAAATATTGACAGTATATTTGAATTTATAATTTTAAAAAATTAAATTATAAACCCATATTTGACATTTTAGAATTTAATTTATATTTATAAAATAAACAAAATTTAACATATTATTCATTTTTCATGTAAAAATTAATTTTAATCAATTATGAAATTTTAATAAAAAATAAATTAAGATTTTGAATCATTATGTCCAAATAATATAATAAAGACCGTTATATTTTTCAAAATTAAGAAAACATAACTAGTTAAAAAAATATGTATCATTCTGAAAACATAAATGTTAAAAATGAGAGACCTTAGTGGTAAAGAGACTAATATGTTTGAAACATGTTTTTATTGAATTTTGGATGTTTTTCATGACCTTAGTGTCATCGCATTATTTATAATATTTGTGTTTTTACAAAACATTATTATTTTCTATTATTAAATTGAAATTCCTCTCATTGCCTTATATCACATCAAATACTCTTAATATAAGAAAAAAATCTACCCAAACCTGTCATAAACACTCCTATACACTTTAAGGAGATTCTATCCTTCTCAAAAGAGAATCCCTCAAAGGTTTCATCCCCTTAGAATGAAGATAATCCCATAAGTTATAGATATGTTCTTAACCACGCTTTCTTTCTTTTTTATTATGTTATTCACTTTTATTCATCCTGAAAATTAGTTTTCCATTTTAAATTAATAACATCAATATAATGGTTATAGAGTTTTTTTTTCGTAATGATTTTACAAGAATCAATTATCCTCCCTTTTTCCATTTATAAAAATGATAACATGTATCATGTGTTGTGGGGACTATTTTCTCCATGAATAAACATTTTTCATTTTCTATCCCTTCCCATAATGGATGCTTTTAGTATATATTTTATAATTGTATATGATATATATTAGTAGTATGTATCAATATTATTTCTTAATTTTGGATTACACTATAAATAATTGTCATAATAAGGTATTGTATTGATATCAGTAAATAACGCAAAACTAGTTCATCAATATTTTCATCTTTATTAAACATGATTAAAAACCTAATTTAATGGAACTGTAACTTTATATTTCTTTATAAAACATCAATTATAGAACCGATTAATTATTTTAAAATGATTTTCTTTTGAAGAAAAATGGATATCGACATCGGTTGTAAGACATTGAGATGTTACAATATGTTAATTTTAAATAAATTTAATCTGGTAGATATCTTATGGTCCAAACAACCCAATGATTTTAAATGAAAAAAATCATGTTCGATAGTGTATATGAAACACTACACCGAGCTTAAATGAAACAAATAATATATTTTTTAAATGTTAACATTATAAACTAGTCCTTAAACTCATAGGTATAAATAATATTAAATAAATTATGAAATATATATAAATTTTTTTCCACGTATAAACTTCTTTATAAATTCTTAATGAATAAGAAGTCAAATTATGGTAATGATTATTTTTATTCTATGAAAACAAATTCTTTCAAAAATGATTCTTATTATTTTTTTATAGAAAATAATTTATTTTTTTAGTTACTTTAGAAATATTATTTTATAAAATGAAGATAATTTTTTAAATAATCGTATTGATATTAAATTAGGGAGTTATTTGGGTATTGTTAAAAAATATTTATATTATATTTAATTGGGAAAAATGTCAATTTTTGGTAAACGTGTCATTTATTTTTAATATATTATATAATTTATGATTGATTGTTTAATATGATTTAAAATTAATTTAAGTATTATTTATTTATATTAAATTCAATTAATTAAAATTAAATCTTTTTTATACTGTATTTTAAGATAATATTATTTTTAGACATTAAAAAACATATTTTCAAAAAACTATTTTAAGTTAATAATGTTTCTATATTTTAACCAATTAAAATAACCCATTAAAAGAAATTATTTAAATTAAATTTATATTATATATATATATGTTAATTTAAATTCATTTATTTATGATTACTTGTTCTATCGCTCTTATAAGATTATCTTACGTTTAAAAAATACATTTTTTTAAAAACATTTTTTTGAACATGTCTATTGGATTAATTTTAAATTACATTACACCAATTATGTGAATTTAATTTCATAAAATGGAATAAATATTTTTAATATTCATAATTGAAATTATATATTATGTTAAACTTTAATTTTGATAATAATGAATAGTAAAATTGTGTTATGAGGGATAATGTTAGGATAGATTTTCTGAGGGTCAAACTAAAGAGTTATATGAAATATCAATTTAAAAAAAATATTATTTTGAATGATATAGGTTTTAATTGGAATTATATATTATCTTATACTTTATTTTTAATTTTTCAGGAACATGTCTTCAGAGAGACTTCTCATTATTGAGTAGTTTTGGGTATTTACAACAATGTCACTCTTCCCTTATAGAAGGAAACCCCCTCCTCTCAATTACACACATAAAGAATCCATTAGTAAGAGAAATGACAATGAAATATATCCCCAAAAATGTTAAATGCGTTCAAAATGATTTTTTATTCCCAAAATACCAACCCTAGGGTCCTTAATAAGAGATTCAAATGCGGTTCTTCTTAGAAAATGTAATTGTTTTCACTAAGCTCTATCTTTTTAATTCTTCTTTTTCCTCCATAAATTATGTATTAACACTTTATATATAGTACCAATAGTGTAGAAAATATAGTGATATGTTATTATCTTTATGGAATAATATTTATCCCTTTCAACCTACATCAAATGAGAAATAAAGCCATCAATCAGGCATATAGTGAACTATCGACTCGTGAAATGATATAATTTGAATTCTGTCACCAACTCACAAATACAGTCAAAATGGTGGAAATAATAATTATATATAACAAATATGACATGATATTAATTTTTTAGAATTAATATACTATACACCTTTTTACCCTATAAAATATAAATGGAATGATATCATCATTTGTGCTTACATACGACCTACCATCTTTACGAAGTGATGAAACTCATTTCCCAAGTACAAATTTAGAGGATTGTTTTAAAAAACAATCCAGAACAAAAATATGATATTTATAAACTAAATAAAAATCTATTCAATATATAACTATATCTTATAAATAATAACTCGATCTTTCCTATAAAAACATGCACGAGAAAACATGCAAATAAACACTCAAAACAATATTAATAATTATAAAATATTATTAACGAATGGGTGTAAAATGATATAAGAGTATAAAATACTATATTTTAAACATTAATATTATTAAATTATAAATTAAAAAATCATAAAATAGATATATAGTATTTTAAAACGAGTTCAACCAACAGAAATATTGGCATAGGGGATTTTGTCTCAATTTCCTTTCTTGGTCGCATATTGCAATGTTATTCCCATAATTTCAATTATATGGTGTATATATCTCATTTTTTATATTATATCATGTATCATTAATAACTAATGTTATTTTATGTTTTAATTTAAATTATTTCCTCAATGTTTACATTTCTTGAAAATTAAAAAGTTGTAAAGAATTTTATAAATCAATTTCTATTCATCGGGTTATATTACTTATTCATTGTATTAGATATTCTAATATTATGTGTGGTAATTAATTTTTATTTTCTTATTTTTAATTTAAAATTATTTTATATTTATTTAAATTTGATACAAATAATAAATTCATTAATTAATTCTGACTTCAATGATATGGTTATTGTAATGGTTTCTCTTATAAAATTGTCCTCTTTCTTACAAGTGTTAATTATATGCCTATTTTATTTTATGTGGTGTATCAAATACCTAATTATTTTTAATACCATTAGTATTGTTATATTAAATTTATTTTATCTTTCATTTGATATGACTCCTTTTATGGGGCTTAGGAATCAAATGATACCAAAGCGATTAGGGATTTATGTTTCAATTTCATTTTAATTGGGATGGATTTTTAGTGAATTAATATTGAATGAAATTATTTTATAAATTTCCAGTAAAACCATTTCATCTTATTATAATATGGTTATTCATGATTTTTAAATATAAGTTTACCATTTTTTTTCTCTTGGTGCAGAAAATTAATGAGAAATTTCTTTTTGTGAAAATATGACTTTATTACTCTCTTCGGTAAAAATTGCCTTTATCCAAAACTATATTTTTTAAAAAATATTTAGAATATTTTTAGTATTATCCAATAATTTATTAATCATATTTTTACCCATTTATGTATTAATAAAAATAATTAAAAAATTAATCTTCATGTTGTTTTCCAAACAAGGTACTTTTAGACATTTCGTAAAAAAATAAGAATGATATCATTTTTAATGTGATTTGTATGAACCTAAATTTCCCACCATCGTGAAATATAATTACATGAAGTTTTATTTACATGTGTAAAATATTCTATTTTAATAAAAATATTATCCTAATATTTGAGAAATTTATTTCTATTAAAATTTATTTCCCAAGAGAAAAATGGTATTTTCCTCAAGAATGTTTTACATATGTTTTTATTCATCAATGAAAACAACATATTATTTTTAATATACTCTAATGGGGGTATTTTATAATGGTATCATCATTAATATTCCTTTATATAGTTTACAATTATTTTGACCAGGGAATGTATTGGAATTCCTATTCTTGATAAATTCATGTAGTCACTAATTTTTCATATAAATTTATAATTTTTGGGATCAATGGACCGTAAATTTCCCCCTAAATATCCATATTATTTATCATGGATATTCATATTTCATGAACCATATATCACTTCGATATATGTTACTTTACTTTGAATGATTTATGATTGATTGGAGAAATATTTATTTTCCATATTATTAATTCAATATATACATTTATTGATATAGTGTATTGTACATGAATAAAACTAATCATTTGATATTTGTAGTATATGTTGTATATGCAGTGATGGGTGGGCCCTGGAATTATATATACACTCGGTGTATTAATATTCCTATAAGGCGAATTAGTATTCCAGATTTAAATAGGTTTTTACCCATAGTTTAAAACTTTCTAATTAAATGTATTTACTTTATAAAAATCAAGATGTTTGAGATCTTGACATCAAATATTATTCATTCCCAAAAATAAAAATTAAATTTTTTTTATCCAAGAGATTTTTTCATTGATAGTATCCATGGATTAATTTTTTCCTCAATTTATTGATTAAATGACATGTGTGGTCATTTATTTACCTAAATATATTTATTATACCTTATCTAATGATGATAGTCAAGTTTTTTATTAAACAAAATGTGTGTTAAGATATATACTGATCCATATTAATTGTGCATGGTCGTTTATGATTTATTTATTCATGACATATTTCTATTTATGTAACTCTTACATAGTATTTATGCTCATCTTGATTTTGTTTTCATTACAAATGGTATTAATATTGAGTCCTTCAAACAGTTCGAGGATGAATTTATTTTAATATCACTATGTTTTGTTTTATATATTCAAATATAATACAAGACACCATTATTTATCTATTGGACCAAGACTACTAAACAATTAAAGAATTTATGTTGTAATTTTTTGTATCTAACGTGTATGTAAAAAAGTAGACACAGGATCCTGTCTAGGGGATGATTAATTTATAGTTTGGATTATAGAATGTTTAGTAGAAACCTTGGGAACTAGTTTTTTTAAAATAAAATAGACATGGAAAAATGACCATATTATACACACTGATGATTTGTATAAAATAATATCCTAATTTTTTGTAATGAAGATATTATGTGGTTTTCCTGGAAATACATATATGTCTCAATAATTCAACTCGATGTGGTTTTTCCACACTATTACATAGGGTGATAACTCGAAAAATGGTGTATTGGGAATTGACTCAATCATTACTTGGTGTGAAAAAATATACCTTACTATGAACCAAGATGGACACTCCAGGGGGAAATATTTACGATAAATATTATTTTATTTACACACCATTTTGACCAATATGAATAGATAATTAAAATTAATGACCAATGTTAAACCTAATATGTCATAGATTGAATATAATGTGTCATGATTTTGACATCATAAAAAATATTATATGGTTTTCCCACTATTATTATTATTTCTCATATTATTCTTTTGGTTCTATTCAATTGTTGGGACGTGAAGGAACCATGTTAACCTTAAATATTATAGAAAAATATGGTTATTATGTGATCTTAAGAGGGATGATGAATGGAATGAAAGATATCATGATTATTCCTAATTAGTTATCGTGATGTACGATTAAAAATATATGCCTTAACAAACTCTCATAATTAGAAAATAATATATGTATGAAGTACACATATATCTTGAGTAGTGGAGAACATGGAGGAAAATGGAACAATTTCCTTTATTTTAGAATCATAGAGAGAGATACTTAAGAGAATGTATCAAAGGGAAAAAATGTTTTATGTGTAAAATATAAAGGAATAGAGTAATGAATTTACATGGAATTTTTTTGAGTTTTGTAGATATAAAAAAATTAATCATATAAATCGATTTGTACTTAATTTTCTTGAATGTGGGGAACCTTGGAATTATCTAATTCAATTCCCTCTTTAAATTTTTAACTCCAAAACAAAGTAAAAAACTATATTGAAGTAAATGGGTTAAAGAATTTATGTGTTGGGATTCAATAATTAAATTGTATAAGTATTTTTATCAATAATATTTTGTTATAAGAATAATGAATCATCTATGGATTGTGTAGATTTTTTGAATCATATATATATATATATATATATTAATCCAATATTAATTATAAAATTATAGAAACCATCATGGATATATGTGTTGAATTTTAACCAAATATTCAATGTTATAAAAACCCCTTTTTTAGGTCTAATGTGATGGGAATATATTAATATTAAGGATATTTTGTGAGAAATTTATGGAAATATAATCCATTAGTTTTGAATATTATATGTTTAATCAAGGTAGAATTTTTTTATTTTATTTTTTTGACCTAAGATGTAATTTATTGGTATCCTTTAAGGTTTATCTTATCATTGATGTTATAGTAATTATGAGTTATAAAAATTTGGGAATGTTTTTTTAATTATGTTAATATAGTTATAAAAATAGGACATCCCACATATTGAGATACAACTCATCGCATCCAGCAAGGCAGTATGGCTTGAACCCATAACTGAAGGATTGCTAGGGTGTGACATATACCATTGTCATGTATGATGTATTGATTCATATAACTTTAGTTTTACTTAATATATTTGACTAATAGATACTAGTGCTATAAATTAAGTTGAATTTTAGGTGTAACTATTTCATATTTAGAGATTAATGTATTATATTTATCCATATTGGATGACATGATCTAATAATTTTTATTTTAGTAATAATTTTAGAAATATATATTTATTATATTTTCGGGATTATATAATTTTTAAGATTTTTTTTTAATTATTTAGAAATAAAAAACATTTCAATATTGTATATCAATTTCATGTAGTAATAAATTGAGTGTAAATTATTAAAAGCACAACAAAAGGATGAAATAGTACTTATGAAATAAAAATATATCATGTGAGTTTATTTTCTGGTGTTATATATTATTATAGTTATAGAATCCACAAACTATAAGAAAGGATATTGAAACAAAAATATTAGAGTTTTAACTTTATATATGACTAATAAATGGAATTTTAACTCATCAATTTTTTTTGTTTTTATTTTAATTAAATTTATCTTGATTATTCACATTCTAATGATCAATGATCTCTACGACACTCGATATTTCTTACTATTCTCTTCCGCATCAATTTTTTCACTTCCCACCAATGTTATCCTATATTGAATCATTTTTTTTTATTCTAGATTAAATTCATAATAACCATTCTCATCTTTTAGTGGAAGTTTTATTAACCCCTTTTAAAATATGGGATTTCAACAACAAAAAATTGAAATACCAAGCCCTTGATTTCTAGGGGGAGGTTCAATTAGTAAGGATTCAATTTTTTGAGGTGTGGAGAATGTAACAACCATGGATTTTAAAGTATATTTATTTTTAAAAAAATTAATATCTTTTATTACATAAATCCGTAATATTTTCTAAAGAAATACATTGGGTCTGATAGCATATATGACACATGAAATCGAGCCTAAACAACTAATGAAATATATTAATTAAACACAACTCTTATAACATAATAGTTAAATTATATTGAATAAATATGATCAAATAATTTATTAAATACACATAAATTTCTTATATAATATAAATTTATTGATAAATTCTTAATAAATAATCACTCAAAATTTTGTAAATATTTCTTATTCTATAAATAAATTTGTTTACTTCAAAATTGATTATTATCTTTTTTTGAAATAAAATATTTTAATTAACTTTTGGATATCCTAGAAATATTATTTTATAATATTAAAATATTTTTGAAATAATAATATCAATATTAACTTATGGTTAAATTTTTGTATATTCATATAAAATTGCTTTTCATCGAATAGTGAAGAATGCCATTTTATGAAAATTATCATCTCTATTTTATAAATTATATAATTTAAAAGAATAATTATTATGTTAATTTGACTTCAAAGAAAAATAAGTTTTATTTTTTTTATTTTCATTAAATAAATAATACTTTAATATTTTTTATAAAAGATTTTAACATAGGTAATTTTTTAGGATTTAAAGAACATTTCATCAAAACAATATTTTAAAGTACATAATATTTATCCATTTATACTAATTTAATGAACCCCTAATTAGTAATTATTTAATTAAAATTAATTAATTATATAAAAAAATATTAATTGAAATTAAATAAATTATTATAACTTTTCATATAGTTATTGTAAGATCAACCAATTCTTGAAAAAATCATTTCTTGAAAAAATGTTTTGTTGACACATCTACGAGAATAATTCCAAATTAAATTCTTTCAAAAATTTGAATTGAATTTGATAAAATGTAATAAATTTTTTTTCATAGTTACTAATATTATATAATAAGGTAATTATTATTTTCTTCACATTGTCTTGTAAAAATAATAAAAATCTATTACCACTATTTATGCTAAAACAGATTTACCGAGGGTAAACTAAAGAGTTAAAAGGAATATCATGGTTAAAATATGTTTATTTTTATTGATAAATGATTTTATATATCTTATATATCCTCAAATACTTTATTTTTAATCTTTTTATCCACATGGATTGATAGTGATATCCCATTATTGAATAATTTTGGGTATTTGCTGGAATGTCACTCTTACTCCATTATAAAATGGATCTCCACATACACTCTTTTACACACATAAAAACCCATTGATTTAAAAAATACCAACCAAAATATCTTCCAAACAATCTTATTCACATTTTAGTGGTATTTTACATCCTAAAAGACCAATGATTGGGTCCTTAATAAGTTATCCAATAGAGGACCTTCTAAGTGAAAGCAATTTCTTTCACTAAGCTCTTTCATTTTAATTATTATTCATCCAATTTAATTATGTCTTAAACATTAGAATATAATGAAAAATATATCTTCAATATACATATATGTTTTTTTATTTTATAATATTTATCCATATCCTTCTCAATCAAATGGGAATATCAATCTTCCCTTCATGTGTTTGGTGAACTATAACCTCATGAACTGATATAATTTATTTTACATCACAAACCAAGATTGATAATTATAATTTTGGAAATAATGAATAAAAATATAAAATATAAAACTATATATATTCTTAAAAATTATTATAGCCTCCACTTCCTTACCCTTTCACCCATTAAGGGAATGATATCGCCGCTCGTGCATATAAAAGGCTTACTGTCCCCATAATGTGATGCGACTAATTTTCCATTTAAAACATTAAAGGATGGTTTTAATAATGTATTAAATAATTTAAAATTATATTTATAACATTAATATAATTATATATAATATTGAACTATATTCTATTTATAAGAATTGGAATATTTATGACAAAACAGGCATGAGATGACACGGAAATTAACACACAAAACTATAATAAAAATAAAATATGGTTAACGAATGTGTATAAATATGTTATAAAAGGATAATATATGATATTATAAACATTAATATATTCCTAGTATAAATTAATATAAATATTAAAACCATAATACAGGTGGTTAAATGTTTTTTAACCAACAGAATGCGTGAGGTGAATGATTTTGTTTGAATATAGATTCATTGTGGAATATTGTAATGTTACACACAAAATTTATTTTAAATTGTGTATATAATGACCCTATTACATTTAGTATCATGAAGTATTTGTAATTAAAGTTATTTTAGTTATTAATTTGATTTATTTCATCAAAGGGGGTGTGAATTGAAAATTACAAAGTGTTTATGATTTTTATAACTCAATTTCATTTCATAGGGATATATTACTTCATAATTGTATTTCATATTGTAAGATTATATTTTTAATGTAATTTTATTATCTTATGTTTAATTTCATGTTATTTTATGTGAATTTAAATTTTCTATATAATTAATTTGTTGATTAATTCTCACATCAATGTTATGATCATTGTAACCTTTTCTCACATCATATTGTCATCTTTTGTAACATATGTCATGTTATAGACCTATATTATTTTATAATGTGTCTCTACTACCCATTTTATATTTCATATCATTATTATATTTAAATATATGTTTTATAATGTTTTATTTGATTATTTTTCTTTCATGGATCTTATGACATAAAATTTGCGAAATTGGTAAGAGATTTATGTTGCAATCTCATTTTAATAATGATTTTTTATAGTTGAATTTATATTAATGAAATTACATTTATAATTATATAATAAAAACCATTAATTGTATTATACTATGGTTATTAAAATAATTCATGTAATAGTTCTATTTCCCTCCCTTTAGTACATAATTATTGATAAAAAACATTAATATAATGTGATTTTATTACTCTCTTTGGTTGAAAATTAATTTTATTCAAAATAAATGATTTATAAAAATTTGTATAAGAATAAATTTCATATTATTAAATTATTAATTATATAAATTTTCATGCATGTTTGGTTTTTTACAAAAAAAAATGAATCTTTTTGGTAATATTTCACACAAGGTACTTTTTTTACTTTTCTTACGAAAAATGTGTAATGAATCATTGTTTTAACATACTCAGTATAACAAAAAATTAAAAAAATAATGAACCCTAATTACTTTTAAGATTCATTCAATGTTTAAATGTATATTTTTAAAGAAAATGATTTTCCTAAAAATATGTAAATTATTAGTTTTTAAAAGTGATTTTCAAAGTGGAAAGGTAATTTCACTAAAGAATATTTTTAAATATATTTTTATTTAAAAAAATTCCTCTTTATATTACATATATTCCACTAGGGATTTATTATAATCATATAATCATTATTATTTGTCAATATATTTTATAATCTGTTTGACCAGGGAATGTATTGAAATTATATTTCTCAGTTAATTTTTGTAATCATTATCATTTCCATGAAATATTCATTTCGATGTGATTAGTGGTCATTAAATTTCAACCTAAATAACCATATTATTTATCATAGATATTATTATTACTAAAAACATGTATCATTTCAACATGTGGTGTTTTACTTCAAAAGTTATATGATTGAATGGGGAAATTGATATTGTTTATTCTTTATTCAACGCATATATTTTTATTGATAAGGAAAATTGTTCATGAATTATATTTATCATTTAATATATGAATAATTCATTGTACATAAAGTGATAGGTGGGGCCTAGAATTATATAGTGCCTTGATAAATCAATAATATCATGAGAAGAATCAGTAAGCTACTATTTCATGGGGTGTTAACATTATTTTTAAATTGATATGTGAAAAATATTAATGTTATAGATATCATGAAACAGAAGATCATTATGTCCAATATAATTCATTTCCATTATTAAGAGTTATATTACAATTATCACTGAGATTAATGAATTGATATTCTCCATTGGTGAATATTATGCTCAGATTATTGATTAAAGGAAATGTGCAATTATAAATTTACATTTCCATAATTATTATTCCTTATATAATAATTATATTCATTAAAAATGATAAATCTAAAATAAAATAAAATTTCATTTCCACCCACCATTCTTATATTAATGTGTTATTTTTTTTTTTGAGAATTTCCTTGACGTTATTTGACTTAATTTTTAATTTTTAAACAATTTAGAAATGTCATATACATGGGTTATTATGAAAAGTGAATTGTTTAAATATTGATGTTTTATAAAACTCATTTTATTTTAGATTGTTCTTTATGATAGGATAATTACTTCCTTTTGTATGTTCAGTAAACACATTATTTTTTCCATGAGTTCTTTAAATATGATAATTTTTTATTTTAATGGGAAAACATATGTATATATCGTGATCGGTGAGTTCTTATATAACTCACAGATGAATAAGTTTAAGATCATATCCCATGATATATTTTGTACTAAATATCTTGAGTTTTTTCATGGATTCGTGGGAATGCTTTTTTTAAGACATTTACAAACATGGATATAATTATTTTGTTTACATAGTCATGGACATCAAGGGTTTTTTCACATAGGTTTTCCATTTCTTATATTTTTTCACAATTAAATGTTTTTCATCAAGTTATGCTAAATTATCATATTTCATTTAATTTACATTAAATCTTAAGATTTCATGATTATATCATATTTTTATGTATCATAAAAAGTTGTGACCTGATCACAAGATATTTGAATTTTAAGATTGTAACGGCCTATGTTTTCATGATGGTAATGATCATTTGTTTTTCAATTTAAATCCTTGGTTGAATCGTGAAAAATAATAGGTATAGCTTAAAGAAGTTCCTAGGAGTTTCTAGGCCTTATTAGGAACTGAGAGTTCCTTAAAATGGGAAAATTTATTTGGCTTCATGATTAGATGAAATAGTGTTGCACAGCCTGCATGGTCTCTACTAACCATGTTAGGAAAAATAGAGGTGTATTATGAGCCCCAAGATTTGTCTAAAAACATTCTCCACTATGCGTATGAATATGAAAAAAAATGTAGACATTTAAAATTTTTATTTATCTTGGTTTGCCCATTATTTGGGAAATTATACAAGGAAATCCTAAAGTAGTGACTGGAGCACGATTTTCACATGGTTTGGGAAACTGTGTGCCTTAAACAAGCACCCTCTATTTTGTGGGACAAATGTATTTTTTCTCCTATTTAATTATTAAACCTAGTTCCCATTTCACCTTATCCCATTTAGAATTTGTAGTCCATTTTCTATTATATCATGGATTCTCCGCCTCAAAATATACAATGAGGTAACTCTCACATCTAAAGTCCAAATAGAGATCCATCTAAAGAATCATATCTATATAGGTAAGATCTATGAACTTCTCCAATCCTATATTAGTTTAACTTCAGATCTATAGTCCTATTTATGTGCAAGAACATTTTATCAATATTCAAGGAATTATATCATTTTATCAATTTATAAAAACATACTTTGAATATGATTCATCTATCAGTTGAGGAGCCGTCAGCGGGCCTATGGTAGGTGTTCTCATCATTTTCCACAAGATTTTTGTTGTTTTGTAGATTTTATGTTCTGTCACATCCCAATGTTTTCCATTAATTTTCCTTTTATTTAGTTAATCATATTAAATTGATCTATGCACCTTTAAATATGTCTATGATCCTTTTTCATCTAATAATAGAATTTATACCTAATTTAGGGACTCCTCTTGGGTGTGCCAATGTTATTTTCGATTTATTATTATTTTTTTATTACCCTTAATTTTTTCTAATTGTCCATCATAGATAATAAATGGAGTTTTCTATATTATATAATTTTTTGATGAACTGAACTCACTTATTAAGTACTTGTCCTAGCTTAGATTTTTAATTTCCAATGTAGTAAATTTCATTAATGACAGTGTCACATTTTAAAAGACCCTTAAAGACTTATAAACAATTTTTCTATGATTTAGTAAATTAAATTGATTGATAACATGGGATGACTTATTCCTGGTGGTTTTACTTGCCATAAATGAACAAACTATTTTAAATATATTGAATCATGAATACTGGTAAGGCCACACTATTTGTTATGATTTATTAAATTCTTAATTAAATAATAATGCCTTGTATGAAATTGAACGTGACTCATGAGATATATGTTTGATAATTACTCATGTATTATATTATTAAACTATTCATCGTTAATATTGTTTGGGATAAAATGGTTAGGGTTTTATTAAGCATGATGATATCATGCTCCCTTATTTCAGGTGTTGATCATGATGTCTCACATAATTAAAACCAGTTTGATGGTGGGCTTGACATGCCATATCCCTTATTCTAAGAATTGACATCATGAAAAACTCACCATATTGAGTGAAAATCTTAGAGTCTCCCACTCATTATGAGATTCAGGGGTTTATAGGCTAGTTAGACGGGTAATAGATGTTAGGGTTATTTCTTAGTTCGTCATTAACTATTATTCCACGTGTATGGAAACTTACATACGCACGTACTTGGTTCATATAGGTGGATAATATATATATATATATACTATACCTATAATATTACTATATATATTGTGAATGATCATAAAGTTCATGTTGACCATGATTTAATGTAGGTAGACCATCTAGGTGCCCTCTAAGAACCTGACCAGATAAGTTATTTATTTCAAAACCTATTTTCTTATTCTGTTTATACCAGAATATTGTTTAGTTATGAGCAGTACATGTATTACTTATAGACACTATTAGGGGTTTCCTATTGAGATTATATATCACACCCTAGTCGGGTATCCTATCGTTTGCAAGAAGATTAAATTTTTATTGGTATTAATATGGGAAATATCCCTTCTACTGGTGTTTGATATGCTTACCTAAATCTGGATCTTAGGAGTAGAGGACTGAGCATTGGCTGAAGATTATAGTAGAGTATTTTTGTTCTTTTTTTACTTTTTTTATACTATGATTTTATATGATTATCCATTGTTCCCTTTTTTATTTCATCTTGGCATGAATCCCTGAATATTACACTTACTAGTGTGTTTTTTAATTATTTAGATTCTCTGTTATATATTCTTGCGCCCCTTTATTTATCATATTTTTTTGTTATGTGCTTCCATTATTGTATGTTTGTGAATTTCCTATTAATACACTCTAATACGAGGGTGTCACCTCCCTACCATTCGACATGTACACCCACACTAATTTTCAGATGCCTTTGATACATAGGGAGGCGCACTGGATGCAATGTGACCCACTAGCTCTGAACACATGTTAAGTGGATTCTAGGTCGGGATGTCAGAAATAACCGTGTGCCTAGATGTTTCTAACACATGATTAGCTGAAACTCAAATTAAATGGAATGAGAAATTATAGTTATTGATTATGACATTTATACATAATACAACATTATCAGTGGGTGACACACATGTTTTATAGTGTTATTTTGATTTTTATTATTGAAATAATAATTTCTTTTACCTGGGCCCATGAAATGAGGGTCTTTATTTCATGCATCTTTATAGGAACAATAGGACTAATATTCCATGTATTTTTTCATGAAATATTTATTCTTAGCATCAATTTTTATGTTGAATATTGATAGTGGCTTTATTAATTATTGGAAATTGCTTACATCTCTTGTAGGTATTGGGAAACAAATTGAAACATAAAGTGATTGCCTTAACCTAATAGCGTTTTCACGCATATATTAGAGAATATACCTTAATAAGTTAACTGATTTATGTTAAGTTAGGACCATTGGCCACTTTTTCTAAAACATGGTATGGGGTGAGTTGAGTTGACATCATATTTTGGTTCAGAACATGTATGGGAGTGAATAGATTAGAAATTTTAATCCACCAAATTCATCCATTTAAAGTGCTTTAAGTATTTTTGCAAGAAAAAATTTAAAATGAATATGACATTTAAACTGAAATTAGATATCCTCTACATGTGTAATTGAGACTCATACCTGATATAAGCTTTAGTTGTTGGTAGATAGTTGTCTTTTAAAACATGATGTCATATTATGGTCTCTTATACATCCCTGACCTGGCCTTCTGAGTATGTAGATAAGCGTGATCATTTCTATTATAAGTCTACACGCCTTTCCAACTTTTCAATCTGTAATTTTCTCAATTTTTAAAAATATTCTAAGACATTAATTTGGAATTGTAGTATCATGTGGATAACATGTCATCTAGTCATATGTCCTGAGTATAGTGATTACGAACAACCTGACGTGGTGGGCCATGATATTCTAGTGATTAATCCAGTAATAAAACCCATTGAACATATTCCTTTTCCTAATATGGGAACTGAAACCCATTTCTGAGAGGGATTCAATTGTATGTTATATTATATGCAATGTGTTTCTCAACCTACCAAGAGTATGGTAGAGTTCACTTGTTAATTATAGCAGAAGCATCCTCGCACATCTTTTTTGGTGATGGGAGACCCCCTGATTTTGAGTGGTGTATAAAAGATATACTTTCCATTTACAAACATCTAGAGATTCCCCTATAGTGGCGGGTCAAGATTAAAGCTTATATGTAATGGTATTCTGCCAAGAGATAGTGGGATGTCATAACCCAAGAATATTTTTATCGTAATATGGATTGATTATATTTTCAGATGATTTTCTATGATTATTTATTTCACTTGAATTTGTGGGATGATGGAGCTAGATATTTCATGAAACTACAAGTAGGAAGTATGAATGTTATAGAATACTCTGTTTGTTTCACTAAGCTATAGTGGTTCCCTCCAACTCTATTGGGTGATAAACATATGTCTACTAGGTGATTCAAGTATGGGATGGTTTATGCAATTCAAGCATAGATCAATGTGTTCAGGTAGACCAAGGTTTATGAAATTTTCAACCAAGCCATTATAACATAGAAACATTTGAGGGAATCTGATGGTGTGAGATTGGGACATTTGGAACCTAGATTTAACAGTTCTTCATCTTTTGGGAAAAGGAGAGATTTTAAGGTTACTTGTGGTGGTAGATACAGTCAATATCCTCTTCATGGTTGTTTTTTTATTTTTTACAAGTGTGGGAGGCGGGGGTATACAAAACCACATTTCTAACATGACCCAACTAAATGATTACATTGTGGTAGGATGGATCATATCAAGTGTTTCTATAGAAAATTCCCTTCAATGCATAGAAAGTGGGGATCTACCCCTACCCCACATTCCAAATAACTTTTAGTAGGATCATTCCAGATAGAAAATAGAGTAACACTATCCGGTCAAGCCAAGGTGGAGGTCAAGGCAGAGGTAGTTAGACATATTAATCTTTGCTCCAGCAGATTGGGAATGTTGTGGGTAGATAGGTAGTGACTCATGGTCATGTTTTAGGCCTGTGGCATATAGTATTCCCTATTATAGAGATGCATAGTTCTAATACTTCTTCTATTAGAGTTATTATTCTAGTATCCTCCACTTAGGTGACTTCTTTATTGACATAGTAGTGTCTCAGTCATTTATATCTAAGTTTTTTATGGTGATTCTATGACTTTTTATTGAACAATTTCATAGAATTATGGTGCTTGATACCTTGTTATGTATTTTAACTAAGGGTTCTCTCTAATTTAAGGACTTCCCAATTGAGATTGGTGGATACCAATTCATATGGAGTCATTTTTTCATCAGAATGGAAAGATTTTATGTAATCATCATTATATAATTTTTCATTCCATTATGAGACCATATTTATTGTTACCATTAAAAGGTGATTATTACATCACAATAGGGGGTGAACACATGCATACTTTGCAACGGTACATGAAAGCTACCCAAATGAGATCGGGGTTATGGAGGAACGGTAGTGTGACATCTCGTATCCCTAGTATTTTCATAGATGACCAAGTTTAGGACCCCTCTTATAGTGAGGAATTTCAGGGAAATATTTCCTCATGAATTGTATGGTATACCCACCTATGAAAGGGGTAGAATTCACTATCGAGATTGTTTTAGGAGTAGCAATAGTGACAATTCCTCCTTATAGGATCTCATCTTTGGATCTTTTGGAGCTCAAGAAATTTATTCAAGGATCTGGAGGACAAAGGCTTTATACACCCCATCACATCTCCATGGGGTTCGCCTGTCCTTTTTTCTACGAAGGAGAATGGTATCCTTAGGCTCTGCATGCATTACTGTTAATTGAACCTGCTCAATGTAAAGAATATGTGTCCAATTTCTGGAATAGATAACCTATTAGATCATCTCCAAGGTGAGAGTGTGTTTTTCAAAACAGATTTGAGATTGAGAAATCATCTGGTGTTTTTCAGGTCATCAAGGATACCACACATATCATTCATGAGTGGGTTTGGTCAATAAAAGAACCTTGTCATGTCGTTTGGACTGATTAATTCCCTTACATGTTTCACAAATATTATGAATCAGTTTTTCACCCATATCTGGATTCGTCGTTGTAGTTTTCCTTGAAGAAATATTATTGTATTCTTGATTTAGACATGACCATGAAACCCATATTGAGATCATTCTGAATACACCGAGAGAGAAAAAACTTGATGTGAATATTAGGAAATTCAACTTTTTGATCGACTATGTCCACTTCTTTATTCACATTATCTCTGATTCAGGAGTCTCAGTATAACCAGAGAAAGCGAGAGCTGTAGTTTTCTTGGTTCATCCCAAGAGCACCATTTGCAATCGATGTTTCATGGGGATATCTGGGTATTATAGACACTTTATTTATAATATCATGCATCTAGTAGTGCCACATAAAGGATTTATGAATAACAGTTTGAAATTAATTTGGTCAAAAGCTTGTGATGCAGCCTATTAAGAGTTGAATGGTCTTTTGACTTTTATGATGACACTGAATCTTCTAAATCATTGATGGATCTATACTATAAAATGTTACACATAAGGTATTAATCTTGTATCTACTCTAGTTTTGGGTGAGTGATTCATCATATATGGGTCACATTAGCTAATGCCTCATGAGTGAGATTACCCAATTCATGACCTTAATCTTGTTGTAGTTGAAATGCTCTATGTTGTTGGAGACACTATCTTCTTGGATATCATTTTTTAGTATTCCCAGATCACAAAATCATCATGTACATCTTCACATAGTGAGATCTCAATCCTAGGTATCATAGTTGGGTTGAGTATCTATAGTCATTTGACATCATACATTCTTACATTCCTAGAAAATTTAATATAGTAGTCAATTCTATGGTACATAAAAATCAGGTACATGTGATTAATGAGTCCAGTAGTTATAGTAATATCCTTGATTTATTTATAGTGATTCACATTGATGTTTAAGTGGAACATGCTCAGACTATCCTCTCAACCTTTGAGGTAACCTCTACTCTTTAAGAATGAGTAAGGATGACGCAACTATCTGATCTAGAGTGCCTTATCCTAAGGGAAAGTGTCTCAAATGATGATACATTTTTAGGGTGGACCATGGTTGGGAATGATACAACACTATGACATTGTTTTTTATAGGCCCCAAATGACATTATAGAGGACATGATTCTATAATTCAATGCCTCATCACGGGAAATTATCCTCAATATCACATGGATGTATTGTGATCTATGACACCAGTATTTGTGGAATAGTATAAACTGTGAGATTTCTGGAATCATCACTCGGTGTTACACCTATCAGTAGGTGAAGGTGAAGAATTAGTGTTCGACTAGGATTTTATATTCATTTTCAATTCTTGAGTGGACTTGGGACAATGTTTCAATGGAATTAATGAATGGTTTACCCAGATCACCTCATAGAAACAATTTGGTATGTGTTTTCATTGATATTTTTATCAACGCTTTACTGTTATTACATATGTGAAATACATTTTCAGTAGATGACATTAATAGCTTTTTACGTTAGGGATGTTGTATATATTCATGGATATCCTCATTTTATTTTTTCTAATTGGGATCATCACTCTCCAACATGATTATGGAAGGGGTTGCGAAAGGCCTTGAGTAAATAGGTGACCCTGAGAATGGCCTATCACCTTCATATTTATGTATAGATAGATTGTAAGATTAATATATTAGAATACATTATTTTCTCATGTTTCATTGATTTTGGGGGTTTCTATGAGAAACACATTCCCCTCATTGATTTATCTTATAATAACATCTTTCAAGCTACCATCAAGATAACATCTTATGAAGAATTATATGTTAAGAGTTTCCATTCACCTATGTACTAGATATATTTAAGGAATGAAAATATGATTAGACCATGTATCATTAAAGAAAAAATAGTTCCGGTCCATCTGATTTAAAATTACATGATGATAGTTCATTATATACATTAGCTGTATGGCAATAGACATTGGATACATCTTGAGTTTGAGGTCAAGGACTGGGTTCTATTGTGATTCTCTCCCAAGTTGGGATATAGAAATATTTGGAGGCAGTATAGGAAATTAATGTGGTTTTTATACTCCTAGATTCATTTAAATGGATCTTACAAGTGGCCTACCAGTTACAACATCCTCATAGATACTAGTCAATGAATTATGTGTTTCATAAGTCTCAACTTCATCAGTTTCTTCCAGACCCATCACATGTATTTTAGCCTAATGAGGTTTAATTTGATGTTGATTCATCCTTTAGAGAGTTTTCATTTATTATTATAGATTAGATCAGGATGAAACTCTGATGAAGGTAAATTTCACTGGTATGGGTGCTATGGCAGCACAACTGGGAATAACACAAGACCTTTGAGCCGGAATCTAACATAAAATCTCTTTTGTTGGAACTTTATACTGATGATATCTTTTTTCCATCAAAAGGAATCCTCGGGTATGAGTTTCTTTAATGAGGGATTATCATAACAACATTTCTTTGTAAGAAGGTAAAAAAATCATTTGTTTTTTTCTTTAAATCCTTGGTTTAATATTTTTAAAAATTATCTACAGCCAAAGTATGGTCCCAAGATCATCCAGGGCATATAAAGTGGCCAAATATCCTTAAAATGGGAAAAATGACTTGAAAACATGATTAAAAGAAACCATGAATCCCATCCCATAACATCTCTACTAACCATGTGGGGAAATCATTGATGCAGTAGGATTCACATGGTTTTTATAAATTATGTTACACTAGGAACACAGCCGTGTGAAACATTTCTATCATTCAATAGTGGTATTTCAAATGGTTTTCACATTGTTTGGCAATCCATGCACCCTAACCACGTGTGTAAAATCCTTATGTAGTGACTCGAGTATTGTTTGCGTATGGTTTAATAAAATGTTCCCCATAACAGTGTGACCCATATTTTTTGGGTGAAATTTAATTTTCCCCCTATTTAATTATTAAACCCATATTCCTTTCCAACTCACCCATTTATATTGTGCATCACATTTATTCTTCACTTTTGGATTCTCCTCCTCCTCAAAAAAAGCATTAAGGTAACTCTCACATCCAAATTTCAAATTGAGATTTGTTGGAAAAAATAGATCAGTCTCAGTAAAATCTATGATCCTCTATCTTCCTTATTTATTTTATATTCAGATCTATTGAGCTATTTAGGTGAAACTTATTTTTCCCAATTTTCAGGTAATTGGACCATTTTCTTATTTTCTCTTAGCCTACTTGGAATATGAGACCACAATCAAAAGAGTAGTTGTCATTGATCGTACGGTTGGTGGTCTCATAATTTCCCCAGAGAGCTTTGGTGTTTCATAAATTTCTTATTGGGCCACATGCCGACCTTTTCCACATGTCACCCTTTTATTGAGTTATTCCTTTTTAATTTTTCTACCCACCATGAAATATATCGATTTATCCATGGTTAGTTAATTATAGAATATAATACTTAGTTATGTACACCCATTTGGTGAGCCAACATAATTTTCCCTCTATTATTAGTTTTTTAATTTCCCTGAACGCCTTCAAAAAATTCATCTATGACAATTGGGGAATTTTCCCCTATTATATAATTTTTTGATGGACCCAATGCACGACCTATGATATTGGTGAATCGTAGAGTTGGAATTTCCCGTGTAGAAATTATTATTAATGACCTTTCCACCTCTTAAATTATCCGGTGAGCCTTGTAAATGGGTTTTCAATGCATTAGTAAATTAAATGGGTTGATTACATGGTATGAATTAATCATCATGATTTTGTTTTCCATAAATTAATTAAATGTTTTAAATGAATTGAATCCAAAAGGGGGGAAAGGAAATTCATTTTTATGATTTATTAAATGATTAATTGAATTATAATTTCTTGAATGGAGTTGAACTTGAATACTGATATACGTGAGATGTAATGTATCAAGTATTATAAAATAAAATGACTAAGACCTAACATATATTGTGAACTGATGGTAAGGGTTATATTGGTAATGATAGTGTTATGCTCCCTCATATCAGGTTTTAAGCCTTACATCTCACACAATTGGCACTAGTTGGATGGTGGTCTTGACACACCACGTCGCTAATTTTTTAGTGTCAACATGATGGAACACTCACCATATCAAGTGATGAGAATGTAATCTCCCACTCATCACGAAATGACAGGATGTACTTGAATTCTTATGCTTATAATCTCACTAGATTGGTTATGGATGTCTAAGTTATGCCTGAGTCCAACCATCAACTTGTATTCCACATATATGGACACTTACATATGCACGTACTTGGTTCATATAGGTGGATAAAATATATAACAGTATATATATATATATACTATTACTATATATATTGTGAATGATTGTACATTTCATTCTAGCCATGAGCTGGAGCAGGTAAATCCTCCAAATATCTCCTAGGAACTTGAGGAGGACAGTTATTTATTTTACCACCTTTTTCACATTCTATTTATACTTTCACACAATTTTATTTCAAGAACTATTTCGATTACTTATAGATAGTATTGGTGGTGGCCTACAGTGATTTCATCTCACACCCTACATGGGATGAATTTGGTACCTGAGAATATTATTTGTCAAATGTTATTGATAAGGTCAATAACCATGCTACTGGTATTTGATATACTTACCTATAGTTGGAACTTTGGTGTAGAGGACTGTGCGTAACTTAAGATTCTAGATGATCATTTTTATTATTATTTTATATTTTGTATAGAATGATTGTATATTAATGTCCCATATTCCCATTTTTATATCATTATTTGATGTATCCATGTATACTACATATCCTAGTGTTTTTTTTATTTAGTTTCTCAGTTATCTATTCTTACTCTTCTATATTTAATCTTTCTATTTATTATATTTTTTCACTATTTTGTGTATTTTATTTTTCTTGTTATTCGACTCTAATATAAGGGTATTTTCTCCCCACCATACCACATTTACACGCTCACTTCTGGGTCTAAGCCTCTGCTTAACTGGGAGGCATGCTTGTTGCCATGTGACCAACTGGCTCAGAACATAGGTTATGTGATTTCCAGTTTAGGATGTAACAAAGATATTTTATAATCCATTTAATATCATTCATGTTTCCTTAAATATCTATTTATTATCCTAAATTACATTAAAATGTTTTATAATAATAATATATAACATTTTGATAATTTATTATGATATTCCGGTCTTCCTCATGGTCTTTTTCATGTTTAATATATGAAACTTTAGATTATTTTCCCATTATTGAGAATATTGTGTCACCCATTTCTTATTTTTACTATCCCCTCATTTATTATCATTACTATTTCATGTGAGATACTTATGATAGGGTATATAAGATCATGGTTATAGAGAAATTCTCACAATTTTAGTAAAAGAATATCTTTATATACATAATATCTAAGACACTAAACCTCTCAATAATTGGGATGTGAAACTATTTTTGGGATGTATAATTTATATCATAATATTATTTTATTATTTCTATCATTTTTATCATGGGTTTCTATAATACCTTTTTTATTTAAAATAGTTTTTTTGTAGGAGTGAGAAATCAAATAAATGGGTGAATTGAGTTTCAATTTAAAATTTAAGCTAATAAAATAAAAATAAATCCCTCAATTTATAAAAACATATATGTTTAATAATATATAATAATTATATAGTTTAATATTTAAAAAATAATCTCAAAAGTTTTATCACAACTCAGTTAAATTATCTATAAAAAACTCTTTTAACTTTTCAAACATATTTAAATGTACCGAACGTTATATATAAAATACTTATTAAAGTTAACTATCAAAGTAGTGTTTCATTATATTTCTTTGAAAACTAGAATATTTTTCAATAAATAGAGTAAAGAAAATAAGAAAAATTGAAAAACATAATATGATTAGACTCAATCTAGGACCTACTATTACCCACATTTAAATCACCTACTACAAAGTAGTTTATTAAAGAATAAACCTATTCACAACCTAGATTGGGTTTTACAAAAAACAATAGTATGTATGTAGTCTAGGATACACAAATCCTCTACCACAGTTCAATTTGGGATAAAATATGTATAATAATAATGTAAAGACTGGAAGGAACTCTTTGATACAATAATGGAGCCTTTGTGAAAGAAAAAAATATATTATAAACAATAAAACTGTAAAAAATAATAGAAAGTTAAAATAATATAAATTTAGATTATTTGATTCATGTCAATCTGTTCTACTCTAGTTAATCAATTATCGTTAAATCTATACTTTAAAATACATAATGATAGTTTCAAAGGGAGTTTTAAAACATAGATTTTCATGTAGCTGTTTTCAGAGTATCAATATGCCTCTCATGAGCATTTGTATCATCAATTATTTAATCTTTTCTAACACCTCTAATTAAGTAGATCATTCTCTAATTATCCATTTGAAAATATAATTAATTAAAAAAATTTATTCAATATAATCTAAATTCCACTGACTCTTTAATGAAAGATTCAATATATAGCCATTTGGGATTTGAAAATAACTCACGGATTATGTTAGACATAATCACATGGTCGTAAATTAAACATGGGTACTTTGGAGTCTAGTAACTTTTCCTGGATACATTCCATTTTCACATTCCAGAGTAACTTTGACATGGTCAATTGTCAGGGTTTTTAGGAATGGTCATTTGTTATGGTTAATTTATTTGTTATTAAGGTCACTTAATTTCTTACATGGTCAATTCATCTCTTCTTATAGAAGATTCTTTATTTCCCATGGTCACCTCAATACTTCACAAGGTAGGTTTAATCCATCATATGTTCACTTGATAATAAACGTGATGTATGTTCATAGCACATTAATTCACTTGAAATTCAACACACAACGAATCTAAAACATAGATAGAATATTCACAACAGATGCATATTCACATGACTGTTCATGCGGTAAATTTGAGTTCAATGTGTCGTCACAGATCCAGAACCCTATTAAAGTAATTTTCATCTTTTAATAAATTTTTCATTCCCTAAAATTTATCCTCTTTTTTCATGAATGAATCTAAAATAGAAGTTTGAACTTTCAACTTTTCGACAAAAAATTTTAATTTTTAGGAAATGGTATGATTACTATTATAAATAGATATATTTATGAACATACTCTTCATGTTTTAACTGGATAATAAAATTCTAAGATAGTAATAAATATATCTTTGGATAGTATCTCTATTATTACCATCAAGTTTGACATGTTTTCTTACTAATTTTAATGTCTAGGAAACATGGGTTTGAAACCCATCAAACCACGCTTCTATTGACTTCAAAATCTCATCTAAAACAACTTTTAAATCATATCTTTTCAGTTGGTTAATTATATATTCATTAAAAATATATATAATAAAATTATTATGAGGTACTAATTAAAATTAATAAGTCCTATGAACCATGATAATAAAAAATCATTTAGAAATATCTAGTGTAGCATCAACATAATATCTTGAAGATCATCTTGAAAAAACCTAATTTTTTTCTCAAGTCGTCAATGTCATTTTTCATTAGCTCCATTTTGATATGGAACCTTGGATAAAGATGAAAATTTACCAAATTTATTTTCATGACTATATCATCCACTCAAATTTTATTCACTGATTTCCCAAATACAATGAATAATACTTTGAACACATCAATCAAGACTTGTTTAATCTCCTTAAAATCTTTTTTTTCACAAGGGAGTCTAAAGGAAACAAATTAGGTATATGAGTATATTGATTAGAAGCTAGTATCCTACCATCTAACTCATCCCAAATTTCTATATCCATAAGTCCCAAAGACTGATTTTCTACTTTGATAGTAGAATTATCTTCTCCTAAAACATTCATAACATATATATGGAGTGATTTAATAGGTGTTGTTACATTTGTATCCTTGGGTTCCTCATCATCTTGGGTGGAAGTGAGGCTAAACATATAAACTATAAATTATTAAGAAAACATTCCTTGCATGAGATAATTCATGTCCGTTTTGAGAATCAACCTCATCTATCAAAGAACCTTCCACCTCCCTTTCATCCTAATGGTTGAAGATCCACTATCCCATGGTGATATTTCCCTAATTATATTAATAATCATTAGATTTAGAGTAATCCAGACATAAAATTGAAAATCAGAGGGATTTATCCCAAATAGAAACTTCATAAAGTATAGTAGGTTTAGGATTTCTCCAAATAACAATTTACTTCTATAAAGATTCATTAACCTCTTAAAACTCACCCATGTTATCCCATTCTGATTAATCAATAACAAAAATTACAAAAAAATCATTTTCAATTTTATATTCCTCTTTCAACTCATACTCGTGATAATTTAAAGGCTAATTAGAGTCATTATGTGTATTCTTAACTAAGAGTATCCCCATTAGATTCCTCTTCTACAACTTCCCTAGAAACTACATCGTCATCATTAAAATAATATTCAACATCTTCATTAGGATCAGGACATGGATCCACTTGATCACTTGGTTTAACTAGATACTTGAAATGATAAAATATTTATATATATTTTCACTATTAAGTCATGCTTTATTTTCTCCATGGGTTCCAATTTACACTCACATATCTGTAAATACATTGGTTTAAACAGAATACATTAAAGGAAGACAACATTATCCTCCCCTTGAAGAAATAATCCCATTAAATCTATAGTGGAAGATAGAAACTTTTGATAAAAAATGGTATTAAAATACAAATAAATCTTACATAGCTCTGACATACTTCTCATGACATAATTTTATAAAATAATATAAATCTCAATATTCATTAATACTTGAATTCACCCATCTATGTTGATCAGGATAAAAAGTCCCCTTTACTAAAATTATTGACGTACTAGATAAAGTTAATAAACAACTTTCATTAACCATAAATCACCCATAAAACTGGACTACATTGTGTATTATTCCAATTTTATTTCTCAAGATCGTTTTAAAATTCTAAATGGTTAGGATTTATAGTATATGATATTTTATAGTATTCATGATAAATATTATGAGGCACAACTAAGCTCTTTTCATGGAGTTTTTAATAAAAACCAAAAATTCTTCATTCACCATTTTGTTAATGGTGTCTATCTTAAACCCATTTTTGAATTCCAAATGGGAATACAATTATTTATCCAATCTTGAATATAATGGATTATGGTTTTTTATAGACTATTCACTCAAGACATTCCTTTGAATTGATTTTGATATTGGATTTTTTTGGAATAAATCTACTAAACATCTACATAATTTTTAAGAAATAATCTCAAAACTACAAAAAGATAGTTTTGTTGGTTATCTATGTCAATCAATATACCTTTTTCTAATTTATTTATTTATTTATAGTTGGATATGTGGTGGAAGGTGTTTCATCACAAAGTCATTTCATCTATAGCATTTTTCACTAAATTTATATTTCTGGAGGATTGGATTTGAGTCCATAATTGGTTTGATATGGATGGTTTTGAGAGATCAAGTAGGGATTTGAAAATATGAAAGGATTTTTAGGACATATATGTGCATAAATTCTTATTCAAATATGAAATTTTAATTCAATCATTTGGGGTATTAAAATAATTATATACTTATAGGAAATCACACCATAAAAACATAATAATATTTATAAAGGAATATCCCTTGAAGGTATATGGACCATATATTCATGGAAACTAAGACACATTAGGTACAATAACCTTGTGATTCAAATATTATTCATATTATAGTGACCATGTGAGTAAAATCATGTTTTATTAACAGTGACCATGTCAGTAATGTCTCATGGTATGTATAGTGATAGATTGACTAAATTATCATGTTGGGTATAGTAGCGGTATGACCAACTGGTTAGGGCCACATAACTTACTTTATGAAAAAAAAAGTCACAATATCTAAAATTGATATGTGAGTTAATTATCATTCCTAATTATCCATAAAATTAATAAAAAAATATTAAATATTAAATAAAAAAATCTTAATAAACATAGAAGTTAATCTACATAACAAGAATTTATAAAAATATAAGAGTGGTAAATAAAATGAAAGATTTCTAAAGTGTTGATCACTCCTTACTAATGTATGATATAATTCATTCTGTCAATACTCAATGGATTTGTAAATATTTAAGAAAGATGATTTTTAGTTCCAAATAATTCAAGCGTAATGAACACTTTGGAAAATTGTCTCTCAAAAATAGATGTCGTATATCAATATGTATTTTCCATGGATGAGATACAAGAATGTCATAAATGTAAATAGTAAATTTATTAATTTATTCTATATGGACATGTCTGAACTAATATCCATAATCTGTCAATGTGTGTGTTATCAACATAATTCATTCACAAAAAAATACTATAGAAATTAAATCATCTTCAGCAGTGGATAATGAAATAGATTCACCCTTTTTACTAAATCATGAAACCAGAGAATTTTTGAAAAGATTGATATGTTGTAGAGGTGTTTTTTCTATCTAACATATATCCAAAAAATCATCTAAATAACTAAGTCAAATTCATGTCATCTAGAATAGAACAATACTAAGATGGTTATAATTTTGAGGTATTTTAAAACTCATTTTATAGATTTCAAATATGATTACTTTTTATATTCATGAAAACTTTCACACATTCACACAAAAAACATAATATTTGTTCATCTAGAAACTAAATATCGTAATATTATAATCATACCTGTGTAGATGGTTTGATTGACTACATTCATTATTTCAAAAAGATCCAACAAACATATCATACTCTTGGGATTATCACATCCTATGGTATTAACCATATGAAAATATTTAGAATATATTTAGTTTGTTCATTTATATTTAAAATGATTGCTTCCTTATTTTGAAAAATATGAGAACTAGTGAAGAATTTTAACTCACCCATTAAACACATTTCAAATTTAGTTTTCCTAATTTTTGAAAATTTATTACATAAATTAATTTTTTTAAAAAGATAAATAATATCATTAAAATAAAATTTAACCACCCAAAAATCTTCATAAATCCTTTTTATAATGAAATTTGTATCAATTATTCAGTTTTTAAAACCATTAAAAATAAAAAAAATTGATCCTTTCATACCAAGATCTAGAAAAAAAAATTAATCCATAATGCTATTCTACTAATTTAAAATCATCATTCGGAAAATTTGGGTTTCAGGATCAATGCCTTATTCCACAAAAACATCCTCAATAATATAAGAATTAATGAAATCATTATTGACGTCCATTTCATATAGTCTTAAATTCAAATTTGTTTCGTAGTAAATTAGTATCCTAATAGATTCATATCTTGTTATTTGTGAAAATGATTCTTCATATTAAACACCTTATTCTTCATTGTATCCTTGTTCAACCTTTCTAGATTTATTTCTAATTATAATTATAGACTCATCATCCTTGTTCCAAAACACCCATTTAGTTATAATGGTTAAGAAAAATTTATGTATTTATTCTTTTGTCATAAATTGTTTATTTTAAAATAATTCATCCCTTTGTGCATATACCTTCTTCAAATTTATTATATATAGATTCAGTAAAATCTTTAGGTTTAAGTTGTGACTAGAAGGCAATTTGTTCAATCTGGTCTCAATGAGAATATCTAATATGAGTTTCTCTATCAAGAAACTCAACCACATGATCAAAAGGATGTCATCTATGATTTCTAAATTCTATGGGTATATAAGTATTAGGTACTTAATTTTATTCTTAAATTCCTAGTTCAAATAAATCCTTATCATAGGGTGAATTTTATATAATGTGTTCAAAAAACCATCTCAGACACGGTTTTTTTCATTTCATGTATTGTTTTTGATCCGGTTCATTGGAAATCATGATCCTTCTATTAGGTTTAGGGTGAGATTAATTCTGAATTTTTGACATCCATATATGCCTAATCATCATACCATTGGCTCCCCATAGATTTTTTAGAGTTTTGGAGAAAATGGTGGTTACTGTATGATTTGGGCCAACCATGAGCTCATTTCTAGTTTTAAAAACAAAATTATTTTCCTTTATACTCCTTAATTTTTCATCATGATTCACTCATTAAACTTTACACCTGGCCTCCACTTACATATTCAAACTATCATATCCTTTTGGACACCATATAAATTCATAAGAATGGTGAATTTGGGATATTTATTTTGGTATTGTGGCATCCCGAGGGCCCATTTCCCAATTTAAAAAAATAATTTTCTTATTTTATATCATATTCATTTTTTTAATTTTTGGTTATTACACCTCCCACATGAGGCTAGGAACCCTAGGAACTCCCCCATGTTCCATTTTATTGCATTGTATATCATTTTCATCGCATTTTAGTGAGAAAGTTCTCAGGATTCCTCAAATCATTCAGATTTATGAAGGTAAATTACATCCTCCATAAATTTTTAATTTGTTACAATTTTCCCCCAAATTTTTTTACCCTAGTTATTCCAGACCAAATGAGACCCTCCACTTATTTTCCAACCATTTCCTATCCTCTAATTGTGCATATCTATGTGAATATTAATAGTTTTTGAGTTTCCAAGGTGAGATTCCTTCTCAATTTTCCTCCCTCTTCCTCCTCCTTTCACTATTTCGTGGTTTTCTATTCAATTATAGTCATTATAGACCTTTTTTTGTTATTCCGTGATTTTTTATGGTGTTTTTGTTCATTTAGGGCTTATCGTCCTAGTTTTAAGGTTTATAAAGCCTTAGATGGTGATATCGGGTGTCTGTTTCCATTACGCCAAGGATTGGAAGTTGGATATCCCTTGCACATGACTTTATCATTTATGTTTCATAATTTTATTTTTTTTAAAACCTGATATATATGTTTATTATTGTTTTTCAACTTTTGGATAATTTTCATGGTGTGAAAAATGGTTGTTTAAGCCTTGTTTTGTGAAAGCTAGTGTTGTTTTGTTATAAAAGTGCACATAATGTGTTTTTTTATATGTTTCACTATCTTTCACAACTATTTTATGATGTTTAGAATCAGGTTAAAGTTATTTTGAACATTTTATTATATATTTATAAAAATATGGAATGAAATTGGTGTTTTATTCCATTTCATGTACTTAAAATATATTGTTTTGTTTAGAAGGGCATGTCATGTGTTCGGTAAATTATCCAGTTTTCTTTTATGTGATAAGTTTGATTTAAAAAATTATTTGTATCAATTTTTAAATGAATTATAAGAATGAAAAAATGGTATTTTTGGGTCCTTATATGGATTTCCAATTTGTTTTTGGTTTTATGAACAAACCGGTTTTGGTTTACAACATGTTTTTCCCCAAGATGCTGGAAAACGGCTCGTTTCATATCCTTATAAAAATGGTAGTGTTTTGAATATTTATCCTGAGTGTTTTAAGGGAATTACAGATTTTTCATTATGAGTTAAATGGTGTGTATACATATCCTTAATAATTTTTAAACGCATTCCTTTTTCAATGGTTAGTTCTGAGAAAGGATTAAAGGCATGTTTGGTATTTTTTGTAAAAATCGTTTCCATGTGTATTTAATGTTCTATTTTTGGTTCCATTTTATGGACTATGAAATTTATTTTTTAGTAGGTTTTGGGGATTCCAAATATGGTTTTATATGTTATTTATGGGTTTGTGGCCTTAAAAGAGAATTTCTGAATGGATTTAATGTTCAAGGCCTTGTTATACTCCTTGAAATTATTTTACAATACTTTTTAGTGGATTATTGTTTTGCAAAAGAAATGTAAAGCATGTTTTCATGTTGTTTGTGTGTTTATGGTTTGGTAATGGAATTTTTATGTTAAAAGTGTATTTTAAAATATTTTTATCTTGATTGAGCACTAAAGGGAATCCTAGGTATCTAGGTGGGCGAACGTGTACAAGTATGCTAGTAATCCTCTGGGGTTTCTCCCATGTTTCACATAGAAAGTTTGATGATTATAGTGCTAACTAAACTCTGATGATGATAATTCTGGGGGAAAATAGGTTATTCATATAATCCCTACTAGTTTCTTCTGTTCATGATAATGGATATTTATTATGGTTACTTTCACAGAGACAAGAGGTACCTGGGGCTCACAACTAACTAGTGCCTAGTGGTGTCCCCGTGACTTGTCCTTTTTGGTTATTTTTTACTCACCATCGGCATACTATGTGTTTGGTAGGTAAATTCAGATGTGTGTGTGACTTATTTAAAAGTGAACATTCTTTAAATAACCCCTCCTGAAAAGTAGTTTCATTTTGAAGTTGCACCTTTTGGAAAATTGTTACTAGCATTCTTGTTTGTAAAAAAAGAATGTTTTTTAAGGTAACTTTTTTATAGCATGGGACTTCATTAAAAAACATACCATTATATATTGTATTTGAAACTTGAAATTGATGTTTATTTTATTCTAAATGATGTGCATTGGGAATAGAATATTGGGCTAATCTTTTGAGTCTAAATACTCACCCCTATGGTCTTCTTCTATTTTTAGCCCTTCCATAGGTTCTATATTGAGTTATATCACCATGGTCACATGTTATCATTGTGTTGGAGAGTGATCAGTGGGGTCACATGGAGTTAGTTGGTTGTTAGGTTTGGTCGGTTGAGTTATTGTCTTAGTTGTACTTTCTGTTTCTTGTACAAATAACGTTGAGTTCAATTGTTTATGTAAATGTATTTTGGGATGTCCATTTCTTTCTGATGTTTGTTTGATTGTTTATATTTGGGAGAAATCATTTTATTATGTACTATATTTATTCCCTCAGTGCTTGTATCCATCCCCAGAAGATCGGGAACACCTCTTGAGACTTGTCATGGGCTGGCCTAGGTGACCGGTTCAGGGTCAACTCAGGATCATTCGTGAAAAAATGATATCGAAGGATGTCGGATCTTAGTAGACCTTTCTTTATAGAGTGAAATTGTAATTTGGGGGATGTCAAGTTATATAGAGTAGGATTTTTCATACTTGAGTCATAAGTACAGGAAGAGTATCCCGAACTCTTTCTCATTTTGATCTTCCAATTTCCATGGGAAGTCCAGTTTTATTAGGGTCATTTGTTCTGGCTGATTGTTTGGTGTTGGGATATGAAATGGAGAGTTTGACTAATGGTTTATGTGAGCTCATTGGGTCTATAAATCCATGTAGAGATAGGGAATAGTCCTAATATATCTATCTGTGTTAGTGTTTATTTTCGACATGTTTTGAACAACCATATGGTCAAGTCACCCAGCAACACTTGTTCCCTTTTGTGGGTCTCTTAAAACATCCTTGAATTCTGAATTTTTTTGTTTTAAAAAGTTTTGTGTTAGAATTTTAAAAATAGGGTTTTAAAGGAATATTTGATTTTTTAAAAGTGGAAAAGGTTATTTTTAAAATTAAATATAAGAATGGTTTTTTAATTTTTTTTCTTTTTGTGAAACAATGTTTTGTGGGGGAAGTGTATATTATTTAAATGGATTGTATTATCCATAATCTATACATTTGGTTTTTTGGAAAAAAAATATTTTGAATGTGTGAATCATTTTAAGGTTATTATGAATCTTTGTTTTAAATGGGGTGTTTTGGGATATTAAAAAGTGTTTGAATATGATGAATTAGTTTTATAAATTTGTTTTGAGAGGTTGGTGTTTTCTTAGAAAGGGTATTGGTCTCAATGGTCATCAGATTATAAAAATATACCTTTCTTAATTTTAGAAAATGTTAAGTGGTTTCCTGGAGTATCTTGGTTATTTTGAAATTTGTAAAAATTAAAAGGGGTGGGTTTTTAATAAAATGTTTCTTGATGATTTTTGGTTTGTTTTTTGAAATTTGAAATGGGTTTTGACTCTGTGGTTAGTGTTTATTTATAATGTACAAGATTTTTTGAGTGATGTTATTTTTTTTAGCTTCTTGTGTTTTCATAGGTGCTCACATTCATGGTTTTATTGGAATCTGGAAGGATGGCCTATATGGAATCGTGGTCGGGAGCCTGGGGTGGAATGAAAATGTGTGTGTGATTGATACATAATGAAACACCATTGGTGAATTTGGAAATCCATCAAGTTATATAGTTTTTAAAGTGTTTTAAGCTGAAACATTATTGCATTTTTTTTAACAGATGGTTATGTGGATAGTTTTTTCTATGTCTTATAAGATTTGATTATTTAGTATGCTTCCATATGAGCTGGAAGCCATACTCTAGTTGTGTCGTGATGTGGGATCTAGTTGGTTTCTCGGTTTTGGAGTAATTTTATATGGGTTTCTAAAGATGTGATGGATGTTGTGATGAGGCCATGGATATTTCTCTGTTGGAAAACCATTCTATTGATCAACCTAAGGATACATTTTAAATGTTAAATCCACCAATTTGGATGATTCCTCTGCCCTTTTTTTGGAATGAAAGCCATTTGGGATTGATTTAAAGTGATTCTAGGTAGTGATAATTCTTTTGGACATAGTAGTTGTGTTTGGTGATGTTGATTTGTTTCACTGTGTTCCTTATCCATTCTTCTCCTCATTCGGAGTGAGAGGAAATTATGAAATGCATATATGAGTTCCAATTTAGATGAATTTGTGTTATTGAGAATGTGTTTTTTTATTGGTTTGATCCTTAGCATATGAATGTGGTGGAGCAGATAGTTCAAGAATCAGGGCTCCGGCTATAGGCCTTAGAGTGATGCTTTCCACACAGTTTGGAAATCACCATAGGTGTAGAGTCCTAGACTAGGATTATGCCTCCAACATTTTAGTAAGATAGTTTCTAATCTATTATGGTTCCTCATCACTATGAATTTCCTCTTTCCACAACGAGTGTGGTGGACATACCCCTCACACAGTGTTTATGGTTATACCATCATGGATGTGGTCTTATGATCAATGTCCTTGTGTGGAGAACTTGTGTAAATTAGGTGTGGTCTTAGTTTTACCTATTAATATGTGGAGAGTGTTGGGTAGTTCCTTTGTTTATTTTTTGGTTTTAGTGGTATAATCATTGAGTCCCCTTCCCTCCCCACCCCGAGATGAGGAGGTCTGTATCCATGCAGAAAGTGTTAAAGCAGTGCATGTCTACACAATTCGAAAGTGGGTGGTTCAAATGTTTAGGTTATAACCCTCTTAACATGGGTTTGTAGGTTTTTGTGGCAGAGTTTTGGTGGGCCGGTGTTAGTGAACCCCAATTCTAGTTCATTTTGAATTTTTTTGTTCATTTCTAGATGGTCCTTAATGGTGGGGAGACCCAATATGGGTCTCGAAGATCTTTCTTTTAAGGACTTGATGGATGGTAGTTTTGATTTATTTGTGGAGATCTCATTCCATCCTCTCGCAATGTCATTGTATTTTTTGAGTGAACATCAGTTTGGGTGATCATTGGGTTCATTGGGGGAATGCCCAACAATCTGGTTCTTGGCATTTTTGTGGAGGTGGTGGCTTGATCTTTCTATTGATTCTCAAGATTTGGTTGTGTGTTTGTGTTTTGTTTGGGGGATAAAATTAAGTTATATTAATTTTTAATGATATTTCCATATCTTTATAGGCTATACTATGTTGATAAGTCATCCTTAGGTTGGGTTCTAGCATATATAAATTTTTTTGGCTTTCTGGGGGCCGAAAGCATTTTTGGTGGGGAGAATTGTCACACTCTTTTTTTCATGTCTTGTTTCTGATTTGGTTCAATGGAAATATTGATCCTTTTATTGGGTTGTGGGTGATATAAATTTTTATTTTTGAACTTCCATACAAGTCTATTCATCCTACCATTTGTGCCCCATATCTTGATTGGGTGTTTTGGAAAAAAGGGTGGTTTCTTCATGATTTGGGCCAACTATGAGCCCATTTCCAGTTTTAAAAACCAAATTTGTTTCTTTTATAAATCCTTAATTTTTCAACAATTTTTACATATTTTACTTCCTTCTTTTCTTCCACTAGTATATTAAAACTACCATATCTATTTTTGATGACTTAGAAATTCATAAGCATGGTGAATTGTGGTTATTTATTTGGGGATTGGGAAATCCTGAGGTCCAATTTCCCATTTTAAATAAATAACTTGTCTCTTTTATATCATATTGTTTTATAATATTAAATTATTCCAACTCCCCATCAAGTCCAAGAACCCTATGAAAACCCCCAAGTTCCATTTTACCTCGTTGGATCTCATTTTCATCGCATTTTAGGGAGAACATTATCAGGGATCCTCAAATCATTTAGATTTGATAAGGTAAATTCCTTCATCCATAAATCATTAATTTCAAACAATTTTCTCCCAAATTTATATCCCATGTTTCTTACGGACCTAAGGAAACCCTCCACTAAGTTTCAAGCCATTCCCTTTTGTCTAATGGTGCATATATAAGGTAATACAATGAGTTTTCAAGTTTCCATGGTGAGATTCCTTCTCATTTCACCTCCCTCTTCCTCCTCATTTCATTATTAATTGGTTTTCAATTATATTATAGTAGTTATATACCTTTATTTTTGTTATACCATGAATATTTATGGTGGTTTTTTTGTTTGGAGATGGTCATTATAGTTTTAGGGTTTATAAACCCTCAAATAGTGATATCCGGTGTGCATTTCCATTACACCAAGGATTTGAGGTAGGACATCCCTTAAACATGCCTTTATTATTTAAATTTCATTATTTTATTATTTTTATCACCTGATATATATATTTTTATTTTTATTTCATCCTTTTGATAATTGTTGTGGTGTGAAAAATGATTTTTTTAGCCTTGTTTTGTGAAAGGTAGTGTTATTTTGTCAAAAAAGTGCAAACAAAGTGTTTGTTTAATTGTTCTACTGTCTTTCACAACTGTTTTGTCAGGTTTAGAACATATTTTATGGTATTTTTATAATTTTATAGTATCTTGAATAAAATATGTCATGCAATTGTTGTTTTATTCCTTTTCAAGTCCTTAAAGTAAATTGTTTTGTTTAAAAGGTTATGTCATGTGTTCAGTAAATTGGATGGTTGGCTTTTATGTATTAAGTGTGATTTAAATAAATTATTTTTATAGATTTATAAATTAATTGTAAGACTATTAAATGGTATTTTGGGGTCTTTATATGGATTTCCTAGTTTGATTTTTTTTACAGCAAATGGTTTTTGGTTTACAATATGTTTTGGCACGAGTTGTTGGAAAGTTTTACATTTTGCACCCTTATTAAAATGGTTGTGTTTTGAATATTTAACCTGACTGTTTTAAGGGATTTATGAATTTAGTTTTCTACTTAAAATGGTGTTTATACTGCTCCTTAAAAAAATTAGATTCATACCTTTGTCAATTGTCAGTTTTGAGAAAGGCCTAACTGCCGATTTGTTATTTTTTTTTGTAAAAATGGTTTCCATGTGTATTTGAAGTTATATCTTTTAAGCCCATTTTATTTTCCATGAAATTTATTTTTTATTTGGTTTTGTGGAATAAAAATTTGGGTTTATATGTTATTGATGGTTTTTTGGCCTTAAAACATTTTTTAATGGATTTTATGTGCAAGGCCTCGATATACTCCTTGAACTTATTTTATGAAACTTTTTAACGGTTTATTGATTCGTAAAGAAAATGTGAAGCATGTTTTAAATATTTTAGTGTTTTTATGGTTTGGAAATTAAATTTTGTTGTGAAAAGTGTATTTTATGATATTTATAACATGATTGAGAACTAAAGGGAATCCATGGTATCTATGTGGGCGAACGTGTACTAGTATGCTAGTGATCTTGTGGGGTTTGGCCCCTATTTCACATAGTAAGTTTGATGATGAAAAAACTAACTAAACTATGATGATGATGTTCTTAGGGGTCCATTAGGTTATGGGTATTATCCCTACAAGTGTCTCTTGTGCATTAAAACACATATTTATTATGGTTACTTTCACCGAGTTACGAGGTACCTAGGCCCCACAACAAACTAGTGCCTCGGGGTGTTCCAGTGATGTATGCTCATTGGATATTTTGTACTCACCATTATCATATGGTGTGTATGGTTGGTAAATTAAGTAGATTGTGTGATTTATTTAAAATTATAAATTCTTTAAAACATCCATCTTAAAATTAGTTTCATTTTAATGTTTTACCTCTTTGAAAATTGTTACTAGCATTCTTGTTTATAAAACATGCATGTTTTTGTCTGGTAATATTTTTATTGCGTGGAACATTATTTAGAAAAAAACCTTTATATATTATATTTAAAATTTAAAATTTATTTTTCTATTATTTTAATAGATGTTCATTGGGTATAGAATATTGGGCCAACCTACTGAGTTTTAATACTCACGCCTATAGTCATCTTCAGTTTTTTTCCCTTTTCCGTGTTTTAGCTTGAGTTTGATCGCCTTTGGAGATGTGTGATAATTGTGTTGGAGAGTTTCTAGAGGGGTAAAATGGAGTTATTTGTTTGTTAATATTGGCCGTTTAATTTTTTTTTAGTATTACTTTTGGTTTCTTGTACAAATAATGTTCAGTTAATTTTTTTTATGTAAATGTATTTTGTGCAGTCCATTTCTTTTTGTTGTTTGTTTGATTGTTTATATTTGGGAGAAATTGTTCCCTTTTTTACTCTATTGACACCTTCAGTTCTTTCTCCATCCCGGCAGGATCAGGAATACCTATCGGGACATTTCCCAGGCTAGCCTTGGTGACCGGTTCAGGGTTGACTCGGGCTAGTTCGTGACAAATCACCATTAAGATTTTTAGATGTATTTATATTCAAATTGTTAAGATCATCAACATGGTTTTCTTGATAACACTTAGGTTCATGGGGATAGTTTCCTTATTTTTTAAATTTTCAAATTCTTCCACAATTTAGGGATCTTTTATTGATCACTCTATATGATTTAATTGAATTTGAATAACCGAGGAGGATTCATACATCACATTTGGATGAAAATTTATTTTAATTCTCATTTTTATCGATTATATTGACCTTGAATAAAAAAATCAAAAGCAATTAATACTTGTTTTTCATCTATTCCATATCATTTATGGAATATCATTTAAAAATTCCCTAATAATAATGTTATTGATAATATGTAAATCTTTGTTGATTTATTCTAAAAAAAATAGGTAGGTCATACTCAATTACAATAGTATATGAAATCTTATAAAGATTCATATTTATTCTTTAGATTAAACCATTATTATGGCAATTCCTAGGAGAAAAACAGTTTTAATTATATCCATTTTGAGAACATAATGACTCAATGTTTATATCTCCATACCCATTTCCTTGATTAATCCTTATTTTTTTATATTAAATAAACTATATTTTCAATACAATTTTCATATTTTTCATGATAGGAACAAGCTTCATTTTTTGATATAGAAAAAATAACATTTTATATCTCAAATATTCATCTATAATAACATAGAAATAATGATTCCCATTTATTCTAGAGACCAAATAAGTCCTAAAAAATTCCATGTAAACCTACTCAAGTTGTTGATAAGTTGAAACTTATTTATTTGGTTTGAAATAAATATTGTGTTTTTCCATTTTAAAATTGGATACAGACGTTAAATTTTCAATATTCTAGTTTAGGAAGATCCATAATTAAATAATTCCAAGATATATTTCATATAGAGAATATTTTTAGTAGTATACTAACCTATAACCTATCCAAGATACTACATGAAATGAACTTAAACAAGATTTTTTTTGAATAAAAAATCTAAATAAATTTCATATACATTATTATTAAGTAAATAAGTAAAAAGGTAAAAAATGTATAGAATCATTGTTTCTTAAGAAAAATTATCAAATTTAACATGTTAAACATCATCAAAATAAATTTTTATGTAAGTTACATTATAATTTAAATAATCAATATATTATATTTTAAAAAATATAATAGATTAAGAGTTACTGATTTGACCAACTCTAATTATTTTTCCGTTTACATTTCCAACAAATGTGAAATGTCAACAATAAACCATTATAGGACATTTGAATCATGAGTATCCACTAGTCATGTGTATGGAAGGTCCATTTTTAAGATACAATAAATTATTACTAGTACTCTTCGCATAAGTTAAATACACACATTTAAATGAAAAATTATATTTTTTCTATAACATCCTGCCACTCACCCATTATCATGGGAGGAGAGGATGGTGTTATGAGTTTTTAAGTGACATATATAAGACACCAAAGGCTGAACATAAATTCTAAGGCTTCATTAAGAGTTGGGAGATGATTTTTTTTATAATAAAACATTGAAACCATAGATTCAAAAAACAAATAGCCACTACATAATTTATTAGATTTATGTAATAAATTTCAATATAAAACCTACGGACAAAAAACCAAACAACATCCATAAACCATATTAGAGTAAGAAAATGAAAATAAATACACCAAAACACAAAGATTACCAAGATGTAAAATATAAACTCCCAACAAGATCCAAGATCCAACTCAAAAATACATACCCGAGGTATCTTGATGCATCAGTAAATAACTAGGATACCTCAGAATTATTTGTATCTTGATATACATCATATACAAAGGCACAAAAGTTCCATAGAATGGGGGTGAGTATAAAACTTAGTAATATTTCTCCCAATTACTTCCCTACTCATTCCACTAGGATTAAACATGTTATCATATTTATATAAAACAATTTAAACAATTTATACCAAAACCAAAACTATTAATAAGAAAAATAGTTCTTCATGTAAAGAAACCAAACAATTCTTTCCAAACATTTCCCATTCCATTTTGAATAATACATTCCATTCCACACATTCACACATCCACACATAAAAAATATCATAGACCTTCATATACACACAAGTTAGGATTCATCATTTCCCTAATCCATCACTTGGTGAACAATTTTGATGGGGGAATGATCATACACTCATCTATACCACTTCTGAAATAGGAATCTCCATAACCTTATCTGTTTGAAATAAACATGAACATACACCAAACATTAATTCCAAAAATGAATCTAAAAAAATTGTGCAAAACCATATCATAAAAATAATCATTTTATAGAAAAATTTTTCCATAAATAATTACTTGATTCAAAACCAAAAAACCATGTGAAAATAATCAAAATTAAATTATTGTAACCAATTTAACATTAAATAATATATGCAATTTATATAATTTCTAAAACCATAACTAAAGAGATTTTCAAAAAACATTTTAAATAAATTTCACAATTCAAATCAATCAATTCAATCAATTTTATATCAGGCCTTCACTTTCAAACTAAGAGGATTTTATAGTGAATCCACCTACCTTATAAACTTTTGTAAAAATAAAGAACAACACAAATTACTCGACAAACGTGGTGTAGATCTTCTATAACAGACCTTAGGTCTTGTTTCCTATCAACCAAAAATTCATATCTCATCATTATTGGATTTAGACATTATGAATATATCCCCAATATATTAGATACCTGAATCCAATATAGGGAAGAAGAAGTAAACCATGGAGAACCATGAAGAACGACAACTTACTATGTAATCTGGAATTTAATGCATCAATATTCTCTAACAGCTCACTCTCAGATCAAGTGAAAGGGTCTCTATATCCTAGGGAGGGATCGTAAATAATGTTAGGGTTGGATTTAAGAAAAACGAGTAGTTTAAGAGGTGATACATACTATATCCACAAAATCATGATCTAATTTTTAACTATGCATGGTTAGGGCGTTTTATTTTAAAAAATGTGTACTAAACGTGTGTTATCCACTTACTCAAAACACCACTCACATGACTGGATCACCTGGTTAGGCAAACCATGCACCAACCATGATAAATCCTTCTATACACACTTTACAGATTTCTCCTAGGTGGCCTCATAGTTTTTCGAAACTGTGCACCAAACTATGCCCCTACCGAATGCCAACTGTGTCAATTCCACGGTTTCTTGGTAGGTGGCCCATGGTATATACTAATCATTATAATACTACTCACCTCCATAAAATCCCCTAAAATTTCTAAATATCCTTTGAACCTCCTCCCACATAACCCAATTACATTATATAGTTAAAATGGATAAATAATGTGTTATTTTATTGAAATTATGGGTGGCACATTCTTCCCACCATTCGTATTCCCATCCCCAGAAAGTTGAAAACAACTACTTTAATAAAAGAGTTTAGGCCAGTGGTTGACCATTTCCTTCTCATGCTCCCATGTTTTTTTACCAAAATTGACCACATTTCCTCAATCCCCAAATTAGACCAGTGCTTTTCCCATGAAATACACTTACCTATCCATAATATGCATTGGAACGTGAACCAGTGAAGCATCAGACTCTAGGTCAGTGTGATCCTATTAAATCACATGGTGAGGATCAGGTTGACACTTTTTCAATAAAGATACATAATATAGATTATACACTGAATTGAACCTTGGTAAAAATTCCAAATATTATTCCACCTCACCAACCAATTCAAGAATCTAAAAAGGGCCTACGTGTCGAGAATATAACATCCCCTATTTCCCAAAACGACATTGAAAAATCAATGGTGAGATTATAGAGAACACACAATCACTCACCTAAAATGACAATGGTAATCAAAAATTAGTTTCATATAATTTAGGACGACTTTTAGCCATCACTATTCACTTTCTGACCAACTAAATCTACTCTATTATCTCTTACACAGGGATTGGTCTAGCCAGTGAAGTCCCACATGTTTACACCCAAAAAAGGGGATAATGATAAGAAAATCTATAAAATGATTCAAAAGGATCCATATATATCAAGGATAGATAATTTTTGTCATACAATAACTCCACTAATGGTATTTTCTCCTCCCATTATCCCCCAAAATACATTACACAAGCACGAAGGATATATTCCATTGTTTTTATTATATTTTTTCATTGTATGTCCATATGATCGTAATACACCATACTCATAGACAACTATATCCAAATGTATTTCTATACGTACATACTAAAACAATATGTAATCCTTGAATCACGGTCTGATACTATCAAAACTGGAACATGGGGCCTCTTTACTTGTTCTCGGATATAGATTTTTGACATGTATTCCAGCGTATGAGAATCATGAATTAGGATTAAATAGACCAACTTTGTGAGCTAATTCACTATAAAACATATGGAATCATGTTTCTAATGCATCCGTGTTAGACCTATTACAAAATCCATGTATATATTCTCTCATTTAAACACTAGAATCGATAAATATTGCTATATACCCACTATCCATTTGGTTCTCTACCTTAACATGCTGATAGGTGAGGCATATCATAAGAAACTCAGACACTTTTAATTTAACTACTACCAAACAATATTTTTCTTTCATGTCCTTATAAATATTTTTTATTTCAAGATGAACATATCATATTTATTATTGGTAATCATGAAGGATTTGTTCACTAAAAGTCATAGGTATGACCATACAATCTCAAAATAAAAGAAGATAAATCTCATTCATATTCAATGACTCAATGGTCTCCCCACCATTGAGTTTTGACCACATATAAACACATTTATAATAAGATATATGTGCCTCTTTAACCTTATCAACCAAGTTTGGAACAAATTGAATTGGGAAAAAACTGCAACACTACCTTAGTCTTCCCGATCCTTGTGCATATCAACTATCCCAAACATCAGTTTCCACTAATCAAAAGCCTCCCTCACTGACTTACTATATGGAATCCTAGATAATTCAACTACCCCTGAATTTCCATTTCCTGGTTTATTCATTATTTCAAAGTAAATTATTTTAAAATACTCTATCCATTTTCTATGTCTCAAATTCAAATCTATTAGTGAGAAAATTCATTTCAAACATTTTTGATCTGTAAACACCATAATTTTACCACTGAATAAGTCATAATGCTATGTATTCAATGAATGTACTACCTAAATTAATTACAATTAATTTCTTGGGTAGTTATTCTCATGAAAATATAATTTTCATGATCAATAAAAAACAACATGATCTCCATGTAGGAGAACACATCCCAACCTAGATCTCGAATCATAACAATACTCCACATAACCCTATCTTGATTTCATAAATATCATGATCAATGATGATGTAAGGTGATATTTAATCTATTTTAATAAATTATGAAATTATTCATTCCATTTAAATAAAACACATTTCTATTTCAAATAAACTATTGTTGTAGATATTTATGAAAATTCATGAATAAAAATTCTATAATAACCGAATAAAGAAAAGAAACTACATATATCAAAAAAATTCCATTCTAGTTTATAAGTTATTTCAGCCTCTACCTTTTCTGGATAAATAGAAACCCCTCTTTAATAGATATCACGGACAAGGAAACATACCTCTTTGTATCCATAAATGAAAATTTTAATTTTTTCATACAAAAAACGATCACAAAAAATTCCCAACATTGTAGCTAGGTGTTGATCATGCTCATCTATTGTCCTCAAATACTCCAATATGTCATCCAAAAACACCCCCACCAAATAATTAAGACACATTTGAATTATCTAAAAAAACAATTCCATAAATACAGTGGGTGCATTTGTAAGACCAGAAGTTATAACCACATACTCATATTGGAAATATCTACCATTGAAAGTATTATGTTCAATATCCACCTTTCGAATCCGCAATTGGTGATATCTAGATCACAGTTAATTTTTTTGTGAACACTTGGATCCTCTAAATTTATCAAATATTTCATCAATTCATGGAAGTGGATATCGATTATCCATTATAACTTGGTTAATCATATAATAATCCACAAATATAGTATGATTTCTATTTTACTTTTTCACAAAAAACCAGTGCTTCCAATGGAGATTTACTAGGTTTAATGAACACTTTAATTTATATATCTTATAACTATAATTTCAATTCCCATAATTATATTGTGTTTGATAATAGGAATGTGATTTAGGAAATTTTCTTGGTAAAAAATTATAAATTCCAATTTACTTTTGGGTGGAAGCCCTGAGAAAATATCATGAAAAAACATCTAAAAACAAATCAAAAGTTGCAGAAAACCTATTATCCCTTATATCATCTAATGATTTTATAGATAAAACAACTAACTAGTATGATATCATTCTAACTGTTGGTTACAATAATCCCACATCAGCCGCCATTACATTCTGGTCTCATATTATGACATGCTCGATGCCATCATTAGTTGTAAAAGTAAGCCTTCAAAAATAATAGGCGATGTGATATTTGAACATGGATAACCAATCCATAGCAAGTATTTTGTAAAATAAATTCATATCAATAATAATGTAATCCCATATCAATTTTTCCACATCAATAGATATAAAATATAATCTTCAAAAAAATTATTCATAATATCTTTCATCAATAGGATTTTAAAGTTTCAAAACAGAAGGCTTCAACTCAATATTCAAACACATATGTGGAGAATCATGAGAATCAATAAACTAATAGGATTCACATATATCAAACAATGATTTTTAAGGTTACATTTTAAAATAATCACACTTCTAAATTATTTTTTTCTATATTGATCATCCACAATCATTTACTCAACTTCATACAATTTCTTACTCACTGCCCTCTAGTATTTAGTACCCTATTTAGATTTCAATGGTTGAGGAGTCATGGTATTCTTGGAATCACGATGTCTAGCTTGGTTTTACTGAGGAAAATTATTCTATGGACCTTATCTCATTGAATCATGTGATTTATCTAAAATTTGATATGTTTCCCTATCACCCAACCTTGGAGAACATTGTAACATAAAACTCATTATTCCCCATATTATTTTTTTAAAAGGTTGGAACCAAAGCCACATTTTATTATTTTAAGAAAATACCTCTTTAGACTGGGTAGAGGGAGACCCATTACATAGCTCGAAGGCCCAAGGCCATGTGGCCTGAATACAAGGCTTGAATGCCCATTTTTTTGTCCCAAAGGGCTCCTCAGTGAATAGTACTGCTACAGTACCCAGGCTGCTTGAGTTTCTGTTACACTACTGCCACCACTACAGTTCCTGCAGCAGTGCCTCTACCGCCACAAGTTGCAGCTACAGTACTTCTATACTGCCCTACAATAGTGATGCTACATTCCCCATCTTGTTGAAATTATGAAATGCTCTAGGAAGTGCTAGAAAATATCACATCATGTGATCAAAAGAACCACATTGAAATCATCATGGCCTACTCATATGTTTAGGAGGAATATTCATGAATCCAGAAAATTGATTCTATATCATTCCAATCACATGGAAATAGGTTTTCCTCTTTCACTTTTTCCAGTCATTTGATGTCCCACCATTTCAAATTTGTACTAACATGTTTCCTCCTCCTATAGTTATTTTGATGTCCCTCTCCACCATCGTCACTCTATTTACCATCTCTTTATAATTAATTTTACATTGTAGAATAATATTCTCACGAATCTTTATCCTTAACCTATATTAATAAATGTGTTCCTTAAAAGACGCACTTACAAAAACATTGGTTGAAAAGTGTACTAGATTCATACATTTAGTTGCATACTCTATCAATAAATATATATGATATTTACATCATAGTTTAAATTTTTTAGATGATGGAACCAAGATATAAATAAGAAGTTACAACTCAAAACATACTTGAGAAACTTGGAAATTAAAACCAGAACAAATGAATATAATTAACTATTAGGTAATTAGATATTATAAGAAGATCATATATGATATCATAAATACGATAATGGTTCTAGGAAAATTTAGTAAAAGTTTTTATGTCACGACCCGTCCTCGGGGCCCGTGTCGTGACTACCCCAAGCCCGCCTTCCATAGGCCAGGGGCTGGCGACTAGCACCAAGGCGTAAATCCCGATAAAAAGGGAAGGCATTGCCTTTGTAAAGTAAACAAGCACCACAGAGTACAAGTGGAAGAAGTAAACTCTAAGTAAAAGATGAGTACAACAGTAAGTACGGAAAGTAAAAGGGGCCGGAAATACAAGACCAACTGTAAAGTACAACTCGAAAGGGAAAACAACAGCTGTAAAGTAAAGCCGCTACACCGACATGTCCACTGGAAGTCCCACCTGAAGGGTGGGTACAGATAGCTCCACTGCTCCTCGGGTCCCGCCGTCCGCTCCGAGTACGTCCACCCAGTGGTCCACCTCCAGGTACCGTCCTTCTCTGCAAGCCTCAACCACGATCAATGTTGTCCATCGTCTACAACCAACACAACATAGTGCGTGCATAGTCCGTGCAGGGGTGAGTATAAGCTACTCAGTAGGGACCCCGAGACCCCATAAGGTCTCCCAAAATCCACAAAGGATAAACCACAAAGGAAAGATACAATCATGAAGTAACAACCGACACTGCTTAGGTATATTCCCATACATATACCTAAGTCATAAATTCCAGTACGCTCCAACCTTCGAGCACAAGTACAACCCAGTCCACACATGAAAGTATACGTATTCCACACAGGAAATAAATACATAATCCACACAGGATAGCATAACACAATCCACACAGGAAAGGAAACCAGATTCAGCTCACACAGGTATACTTCTTCGAAAGACGATAGAGATGATCACTGATCCATCAAAGTCATTGGACCCAAAAAGGATCGATAGGTTCTAACCCCCGCAAAGACCCACACAGGATCGGTAGGAAACTAACCCCCGCAAAGACCCACACTGGATCGGACCCACACAAGATATGTAGGCGATGGCTCACACAGAACCGCTGAGCACTGCCCTAAACAGGATCAGAACCACACAGGATCGGTAACACTGATCCACATAGGATCGCTGAGTGATGTATTCGTCGTCGTTGAATCCACTGAGGATCTCTGCACAGTCGTCGTCGCAGTCACAGTAGCAGTCGCAGCCAGCTCTAGGGTTCCCGCACACAGCATGATCGTTCGGGAGGGTCTGCTCCACGAGCCGAGAGGCTGATACATCAACTGACACTTAGTCCAAAGTTGATGTATCCAAAAGTTTTGTATTGTCAACAGGAACTCAACGCAACAGACGATGCGTCAATCGGATGCCCGGTCTGAGAGTTATTGGCTTTTTCGTCCCAGTGGCCCGGTAGATTTTTAAGGCAAAACCATCCCCACCGTACTCCACCTACATCCAAACCTCAGGAAGAGTATGCCAAAAGATCCGTCTCACTAAGAGGAACTCAACAAAGCTGACGGCACGTCAATCGGACGTCCGTAGCTCAAGATATGAGTGTTTCCGCTCCGAGGGCCCGGTTGGTTTCGTGTACGAACCAACCTGGCCGAACTCAAAGTATTCCAAAACCTTTAGTGCGACATACTGAAACGACCGTATTGATCCAAGTTTCTCATCTCCGCTGACGACGCATCGTTTGGAGGTCTGTAACACGAGTTATGAGCATTTGAACCTAAACAGTCCGATAACGGGGGTTTCGGGCCCGGACCGACCCGACCCGAGACCCCCCGGTCAGCCCGGACCAGGTCGAACCGCCCCGGTCCGGGTCGGCCCGACCCGAAGCGGCCCGGCCCGGCTGGGCACAGCACGCCCAAAGCGCTGCCGGCTCGGCCACTGGCCGAGCCGTTTCGGCAAAGGGGGGGCGCCTGCCCCCCTGTGTAACCGCGGCCCCCCACAATTAAGGGGGGTCGTTTTGGCCAGCCGGCCGGGGTTTGAACCCCCGGTTTCACACCGGTCCGGCCGGCCCGCCCTGGCCAGCCGGTTCCGGCCTCCACGGGACCGGCGACGGTCGGTCCCCTTCTTCGCCGACACCGGCGGCCCGGTCCGGCCGCCGGTCACCTTGCTCCGCTGCGGCCTGGAACCGGCCGCGGCACTTGTCGTCCGGCGCGGTGCGACGGCACCGCGCCCCTTCTCCGCGGCCCCGCTCCGGTCATGGCACCTTCTATTTCCTTCGACACAGTGCGACGGCGTCGCGTTCTTTGACTTCCTTCCATGGCGCGGCGCGACGGCGTTGCGTAATACATGCCATGTAATTCCCGCGTGGTGCGACGGCACCACGCCATTCCGTTCCATCCACAAAGAATCAAACATGAACATAGGAGGGGGGTTTCGGCCATGTTTGTGCGGTCCGGCCCCCCTCTCGTTAATGAAAACATCTAGTCGAAAATCCACGATAATCGATAAAATAGAATCATGAATGGAAATAATTAAATAAAATAATCCCCTACCTCAGTTCAGGAACGGTGTTCGTCAACAACCCGCGGAAGAAGAGCGTCGCGGAGGTCGGGCGTCGCGGGGAAAGAACGTCGAATTCACGAAGCGAGGATTCGAAGTTGTTGACGGCAATTCCGTCGCAGAAAACCGTCGCGGAAGAGATGACGCGGAAGAAGAACGCCGCGTCGCGGATACGGCGTCGCGGAAGAACTGTGTTCTTTGGCGGAGAAGTTCTTCATTGAAGAACGGTGTTCTTCGCGTTCTTCGTCGAGGAAGAAGGTGTTCCTTAGCTTTTTCTCTAAAAATATCTCAAACAACCCAACACCAACCCCTAATAAAATAAGTTCTAAACATATTTTATTAACACATCAAAGCATTTGAAATTCAATTGTTTGAATTTCAAAAACTTACATGTAACTCACCAAATTAATTACATAAGTTAAGTAAACATAAGTTATCAACATTAAAGTGGGAGTTGAGAGGGGTTAGAGGATATGAAGCGGTGGGGTTCGTGTGGGCCCCACCACCATCATAACCTCCCAAGGGAGGTTGGGTTGTTACCCATATTCCATCAAGAACTAACACTTAGAGTAAAATAATAAAAATTGTAGTATAATTATAAAATAAACTTCCACAATTTTTATCATCAACACTCGTGTAAACGCAACTCCGGAACAGGAGTTCCTAAGAAATTACCGGCACTACGGTTCCATTGGTGCCCTCAGAATTCGATTCCGGGCACCGGTTCAAAAGTTAGAAAAACCCGCTCGTTCGTTCACTGAACGTACCCGAGCCAAACTTCGGAAATTGATTCCGGGCACACCGGGCCTCAGAATCAGGTGACGTCAGAAACCACGCTCTTGTAAAAATACAAAGAAAATTAAGAAAAAAAATTCCCTTGAATTTTACAGGTCTTTACATTACTCACACCTCTGGGCTTTACGTCCCCGTAAAGATACATCAAAACTAGGAAAACAAAAGAGGGTACTGAGCACGCATTTGAGCCTCCCACTCCCAAGTGCTCTCCTGGAGGTTCCTGTGCTGCCATCTGATGTGTACTAGAGGAATCAACCGTCCACGTAGGACTAGCTCATGTCGATCCTCGATCTCCACCGAGACCTCCGTAAAAGTCACCCCATTGTCAACGTCAAGCTCCCCATGGTCAATGATGTGTCTCGGGTCGTGCACGTATCTCCTCAGTTGAGATACGTGGAAGACGTCGTGAACCCGGTGCAACTGAGGTGGAAGATCCAGAGGATAAGCCACCTCTCCAATCCTGCTGAGGACCTGGAAAGGTCCGATGAAGCACGGAGATAACTTGCTGCCTCGGCCAAATCTCCGTAAACCACGTCGAGGTGAGACACGCAAGAAGACGTGGCCGCCATCCTCGAACTCTAGTGGCCTCTGCCTCCTGTCAGTGTATGACTTCTGCCGGCTCTGAGGTGTCCTCATCCGCTCTTGGATGACTTGGACCTTCTCTGTCGTGGCCTGGACCATCTCCGGTCCCACAAGTGCTGACTCCCCAGGGTCTGTCCAGCACAATGGAGATCTGCAAGGTCGGTCGTACAACGCCTCGTACGGTGCCATCCAGATGGTGGAGTGGTAGCTGTTGTTGTACGCAGACTCCACCAAGGGTAGGTGGTCCTCCCAGCTACGACCAAAGACGAGGACACATGCGCGGAGCATGTCCTCGAGAGTCTGAATGGTCCTCTCCGTCTGACCATCCTTCTGAGGGTGAAAGGCTGTGCTCAGACGTAGCTGCATCCCGAACGCCTCCTACAATCCCTTCCATAGCCGGGAAGTAAAATGAGAATCTCGATCGGAGACGATAAAATATGGCACACCGTGAAGCTGTACAATCTTCTGAACGTAAAGACGTCCCATGCTCTCCACTGAGCCCTCCTCTCTGATGGGTAAGAAGTGATCCGACTTGGTGAGTTGGTCGACAATCACCCAAATGGAGTCGTGACCTCTGGAAGTACGTGGAAGTCCAGTCACGAAGTCCATAGATATGCCGTCCCACTTCCACTCCGGAACCTCCAAGGGATGTACCAAGCCCGCTGGTACCTGATGCTCAGCCTTCACCTACTGGTAGGTGAGGCATCGAGAAACGAACTCTGCCATAGCCTTCTTCATTCCCGGCCACCAGTGTTGTCGTCTGAGATACTGGTACATCTTCGCCACTCCAGGATGTACCGCCAATGGAGAAGTGTGAAACTCTCTCAGTACCTCCTCCCACAAAGCGACAGGTACCATGGTACGTCCTCTGAAAAGGATGTTGTGCTATGCTCCAAAGGAGAAACCATCAGGTGCATGTCCTGAGGATATTTGTGCATGTCGCGTCTCACTGTCAGCGTCCCCATTTTGTGCCTCTCTGACCTGCTGTAGTAGTGGAGGAGTGACTTTGAGAGACTGAAGGAATACTACTCCATCTCTATCCACAAAGGAAATCTGCAAAGCGGCTAGCTGCTCTGTCACCTTCTCAAGTATCTGAATACCCGTCCTCCTACTGAGGGCATCAGCTACTACGTTCCCCTTCCCAGGATTATAGACTATCTCAAAGTCGTAGTCCTGGAGGAACTCGAGCCATCGTCGCTGTCTTAGGTTCAGGTCCTTCTAAGAGAAGTTGTACCTGAGACTCTGATGGTCAGAAAAGACTATAAAGTGCTCGCCCATCAGGTAGTGTCGCCATGTCTTCTGTGCGAAGACCACTACTGCTAACTCCAGGTCATGGGTAGCGTAGTTCTGCTCATGCTGCCTCAACTGTCGTGATCCATAGGCGATCAATGCCCGCTCTTGCATCAGAACACACCCGATTCCGGTCCCTGGTGCATCGCAGTAGACTATGTACCCTACTCCCTCCTCAGGCAACCTCAAGATAGGTGTGCTGGTCAATCTCTGTCTCATATCCTGGAAGCTCTACTGACATCTGTCTGACCATACGAAGGGTTTCCCCTTCTTCATCAAAGCTGAGAGTGGTGCCGAAACTCTAGAGAAGTCTGGAACGAATCTTCGGTAGTATCCGGATAGACCCAAGAAACTCCACACCTCCGTCACACTCCAAGGTGGCTCCCAAGCTAACACTGCCTCGATCTTCACAGGATCCACTACAACTCCCGCCTCAGAGATGATGTGTCCCATGCAGTGGACCTCACGAATCCAGAACTAGCACTTCGAGAGCTTACCATAAAGCTGTTGCTCTCGGAGTGTGTCTAGTACAACCCGTAAGTGGTAGGCGTGCTCCTCCTCAGTCATCGAGTAGATCAAAATGTCGTCGATGAAGACCACGACAAATCGATCGAGGTATGGATGAATGGTCCTGTTCATGAGGGCCATGAAAACTGCTGGAGTATTGGTTACACCGAAATTCATAACTAATAACTCATAGTGGCCATACCGACATCTGAAGGCCGTCTTCTGCACGTCCTCGTCTCTAACTCTGAGCTGATGATAGCCTGACCTGAGGTCTATCTTCGAGAACCACCATGCTCCATTGAGTTGATCAAAGAGGTCATCAATCCTCGGTAGAAGATACTTGTTCCCCACTATCACCTATTTCAGGCGACGATAGTCGACACATAGTCGCAAGCTCTTGTCTGCCTTCTTGGCGAACAATATCAGGGAAGCCCAGGGTGAAACACTAGGTCAGATGAACCCCTTGCCCTGCAAGTCCTCCAACTGTACCCGTAGCTCTCAAAGCTCGGCGGGGGCCATCCATTATGCTGGAGTCGATATCGGAGCTGTCTCGGGGTACATGTCAATATAAAAGTCTACCTCTCTGCAAGGAGGTAACCCTGGAATGTCGTCGGGAAAAACGTCCGTAAACTGATCCACCACTGCAGGAAAACCATGACTCCATACGTCAACTGCTCCTAGGATGAGTCTATCCAACTGATGAGTGATGGGTTGTCCTATCCTCCGTGGAAGTCCATCCTATGATGCAAAGGCTCCCTTCTCGCCGGTGAAGGTGAACCTGCTCCCGTCGGTGCGTACACATCGCACCTTGTGCCTAAAATAGTCAATATGTGCATAGACCATAGATAACCAATCCATGCCCAAGATGACGTCGTAAGGCCTCGACGCTGCTACAAGAAGATCTCAACCGATGCTCTCGCCTCCTAGAGTAAGCTCACACTACCAGCACCAGTGCGTAATCATCGAGTCTGCTCCCGTAGGAGTCTCTAGCCGTAAGGATCGAGCCAACGACTCTGTCGGAATCTCTGAGCTCCGAACAAGGGCAGCGACTATGAAAGAGTGACTCACTCCTATGTCTATAAGTACTGCAGCAAGGGTGGAATAGACACATATAGTACCTCGAATCATCTCGGGCACATCGTGGTCGTAGGCCTCTGCTACCTAGAGCTGTGCCTGTCTCTACCCTCCAGCTCCCTGTGGTCGGGGTGGACCTCCTGGTGGTGGTGGTGGTAGAGCCTCAAAGCGTTTCCCACAACCTGCTGCTCGGCCAGCTCCTCTGCCTTGTCCGCCTCCTCCCTGTGGACTGACACGGTCGACCCTTTTCCTCTGCCTCGGGGGTCCCTCAACTGTCTGCTAATCCTCGGCACGGCGGGTTGGTCATTCACGAGCCATGTGGCCCTGCCCGCCGCACGAGTAGCACTATCTGCCTCTCAAAAGACTGGCTCCGCGCTGTGTGCACCGCACTGCTGAGCTAGTGTCCTGAGGTCATCTGCCTAAGTGTTTGGTCTGCCTGGACCCCAGAGTCATCCATCGACTGCCTGCTATAGAAGACTCTGCTACGTGCCGCCCTGCGGTGGGTCTCGGCGCTGGTGTAGACTCAGCAAGAAAGCTCTCGATCAAAAGGGTCCACTCCAGTAATCCTGTCTGAGTCGGAATGCTAAGGGATATCAGCGATGCCCTGATCTCGTGTCTCAAACCCTGCTCAAAGTTCCGGGACCGGAAGAAGGTGTCACGTACCATGTCGGTCGAGTAGCGCAAGATATCAATAAATCTCGCTGAGTACTGAGCGACCGGCATGCTGCCCTGCCGTAGTTGAAGAAGATTATGAATGCGTACCGCACGGAGGGTGGCTGGGACAAACTCTGAGCGGAAGAGGATCTCAAATTCTGTCTAGAGTAGTGATGCCTCATCGTGCACCTCGAGCATCAAGCTCCACCATAGGCCCGCTGCTGCGTGCAGTAGACTCGCAGCGAGGATCACCATGAGGTCTGTTGGTGTCCTCACTAGCCTGAAAACTCGCACGACTGCCTCCAGTCAGTCCTCGGCTGCCTGGGGGTCCGTCTCCCCACGGAACCTGGGTGGTCGCTAGCACTGGAACTCATGTAGTGCACTGAGATGACGTGCATCGTCAGCGGCTGGTGCTGGAAGCATCGGTGGCTCGGCGGGTAGAGCTACCGCCGGTGCCACTGCTGAAAAGGGCCCTGCACCGAGGTCTCGTCTCTCGGTGGGTTGTCGTCACGCTCGACTCTCGGAACCCTAGTTGGCTACCGTCTTGGGGCCATCCTGAAAAGGAAATAGGTGCGCCATGGTCAGAACAGTATACCTGGTGAGCTGATACAAAGTAATCATAATGAAAACTTGAAACACACAGGCAATCAATGTTTTCGTGCATTAAGTCGGAAATCAGAAGTCAGGGTCCTGGTGTACGGATACGTCGGCCGCCGCACCAACACTGGACTCCTGGACTGATAACCACACTCAATACGCTATACACTACTGCTTCACATAGAAAATACCAGAGTTCGCAGTAGAACCAAACTCCTCTGATACCAATTTGTCACAACCCGTCCTCAGGGCCCGTGCCGTGACTACCCCATGCCTGCCTTCCATAGGCCAGGGGCTGGCGACTAGCACCAAGGAGTAAATACCGATAAAAAGGGAAGTCATTGCCTTTGTAAAGTAAACAAGCACCACATAGTACAAGCGAAAGAAGTAAACTCTAAGTAAAAGCTGAGTACAACAGTAAGTACGGAAAGTAAAAGGGGCCGAAAATACTAGCCCAACTGTAATGTACAACTCGAAAGGGAATACAGAAACTATAAAGTAAAGCCGCTACACCGAGCTGTCCACTGGAAATCCCACATGAAGGGTGGGTACAGATAGCTCCACTGCTCCTCGGGTTCCGCCGTCCGCTCCGAGTACGTCCACCCAGTGGTCCACCTCCAGGTACCGTCCTGCTTTGCAAGCCTCAACCACGATCAACGCTGTCCGTCGTCTGCAACCAACACAACGTAGTGCAGGCATAGCCCGTGCAGGGGTGAGTATAAGCTACTCAGTAGGGACCCCGAGACCCCTGAAGGTCTCCCAAAATCCACAAAGGATAAACCACAAAGGAAAGATACAATCACGAAGTAACAACCGACACTGCTTAGGTATATTCCCACACATATACCTAAGTCATCAATTCCAGTACGCTCCAACCTCCGAGCCCAAGTACAACCCAGTCCACACAAGAAAGTATACGTATTCCACACAGGAAAGCAAAACGTAATCCACACATGGTAGCACAACACAATCCACACAGGAAAGCAAACAGGATTCAGCTCACACATGTATACTTTTTTGAAAGACGATAGAGATGATCACTGATCCATCTAAGTCATCGGACCCACAAAGGATCGATAGGTACTAACCCCCGCAAAACCCACACAGGATCGGTAGGAAACTAACCCCTGCAAATACCCACACATGATCATACCCACACAGGATTTGTAGGCGCTTTCTCACACAGAACCGCTGAGCGCTGACCCACACAGGATCAGACCCACACAGGATCAGTAGCACTGATCCACATAGGATCGCTGAGTGTTGTAGTCGTCGTTGTCGAATCCACTGAGGATCTCTACATAGTCGTCGTCGCAGTCACAGTAGCAGTCGCAGCCAGCTCTAGGGTTCCCGCACACAGCAAGCTCGTTCGGGAGGGTTTGCTCCAAGAGCTGAGAGGCTGATACATCAACTGACACTTAGTCCAGAGTTGATGTATCCAAAAGTTCCGTATCGTCAACAGGAACTCAACGCAACAGATGACGCGTCAATCGGATGCTCGGTCTGAGAGTTATTAGCCTTTTCATCCCAGGGGCCCAGTTGGTTTTTAAGGAAAAACCATCCTGACCGTACTCCACCTACATCCAAACCTCGGGCGGAGTATTCCAAAAGATCTGTATCACTAAGAGGAACTCAACAAAGCTGACATCACGGCAATCGGACGTCTGTAGCTCAATATATGAGCGTTTTCACTCCGAGGGCCCGGTTGGTTTCGTGTACGAACCAATCTGGCTGAACACAAAGTATTCTGAAACCTTGAGTGTGATATACCAAAACGACCGTATCGATCCAAGAATCACATCGCCACTAACGGCGTGTCGTTTGGAGGTCTGTAACCCGAGTTATGGGCATTTGAACCTAAACAGTCCGATAACGGGGGTTTCGGGCCCAGACCGACCCGGCCCGAGACCCCCCGGCTGGGCGCGGCTCGGCTCGGCGCAGCCCGGCGCGGCCCAGCCTAGGCGCGGCCCGGCCTGGCGCCCGGCTGGGCACAGCGCGCCCAGCGCGCTGCCGGCTTGGCCAGTGGCCGAGCCGTTTCGGCAAAGGTGGGGCGCATGCCCCCCTGTGTAACCGCGGCCCCCCGCAATTAAGGGGGGCCGTTTTGGCCAGCCGGCCGGGGGTTTGAACACCCGGTTGCACACCAGTCTGCTCGGCCCGCCCTGGTCAGCCGGTTCCTACCTCCACGGGACCGGCGACGGCCGGTCCCATTCTTCACCGACACCGGCGGCCCGGTCCAGCCGCCGGTCACCTTGCTCTGCCGCAGACCGGAACTGGCCGCGGCCCTTGTCGTCCAGCTCGGTGTGACGGCACCGCGCCTCTTCGCCGCGGCCCCGCTCCGGCCACGGCGCATTCGATTTCCTTCGACGTGGCGCAACGGCGTCGTGTTCTTAGACTTCTTTCCATGGTGCGGCGCGACGGCGTCGCGTAATACTTGCCGTGTGATTCCCGCGTGGTGCGATGGTACCACGCCATTCTGTTCCATCCACAAAGAATCAAACATGAACATAGGAGGGGGGTTCGGCCGTGTTTGTGCGGTCCGGCCCCCCTCTCTTTAATGAAAACATCTAGTCGAAAATCCACGATAATCGATAAACTAGAATCATGAACGGAAATAATTAAATAAAATAATCCCCTACCTCGGTTTAGGAATAGTGTTCGTCAACGACCCGCGGAAGACGAGCATCGCGGAGGTCGGGCGTCGCGGGGAAAGAACTTCGACATCGCGAAGTGAGGATTCGAAGTCGTTGACGGTGATTCCGTCTCGGAAAACCGTCGTGGAAGAGACGACACGGAAGAAGAACGTCACGACGCGGATACGGCGTCGCGGAAGAACCGTGTTCTTTGGCGGAGAAGTTCTTCATTGAAGAACGGTGTTCTTCGCGTTCTTCGTCGAGGAAGAAGGTGTTCCTTAGCTTTTTCTCCAAAAAGCTCTCAAACAACCCAACACCAACCCCTAATAAAATAAGTTCTAAACTTATTTTATTAACACAACAAAGCATTTGAAATTCAATTGTTTGAATTTCAAAAACATACATGTAACTCACCAAATTAATTACATAAGTTAAGTAAACATAAGTTATCAACATTAAAGTGGGAGTTGAGAGGGCTTAGAGGATATGAAGGGGTGGGGTTTGTGTGGGCCCCACCACCCTCATAACCTCCCAAGGGAGGTTGGGTGGTTACCCAACTTCCACCAAGAACTAACACTTTGAGTAAAATAATAAAAATTGTAGTGTAATTATAAAATAAACTTCCACAATTTTTATCATCAACACTCGTGTAAACGCAACTCCAGAACAGGAGTTCCTAAGAAATTACCGGCGCTGCGTTTCCATCGGTGCCCTCAGAATTTGATTCCGGGCACCGGTTCAAAAGTTAGAAAAATCCGCTCGTTCGTTCACTAAACAAACCCGAGACATACTTCGGAAATTGATTTCGGGCACACCGGGCCTCGGAATCAGGTGACATCAGAAACCGCGCTCTTGTAAAAATCCAAAGAAAATTAAGAAAAAAATTTCCCTTGAATTTTACAGGTCGTTAAATTTTATAAAACAATTTAGGAGTTTAAGGACCACACAACAAAAATGAAGGACAAGTTAATGGATTTCAACTCAATTTACAAACCATTGATACTTATTTTTCATTATGCACAAATTCACTTTTATATGGTGTATATACGTTAATTTTACATGTTATATCATTAATATGCATATTATAATGATATTATACGTTAAATTTAGTTTCATTCCTTGATTTTTTTTATGAATCAAATGTTTCAAAGTGGAATGGGAGACTTTGGAATGTTTAAATATTATTTCCATTAAGAATGTTACTAATGGTTATTTATGTAATCACACTTCCTTTTGTGATTGTTGACATTCTATTAAAGAAATAACTTTATTTTAATAACTTTTTGTTAGAAATTTACTAAAATAGTAATATTCTCAAACAATAGATGTTATTATTTCTTAAACTATATATCATTTTAAAAAATGATGTCCACCTTGACAGTTATTAGATTTACTAGGGAATTAATGATAAATCCATATTATTGATTTAATAGCAATATTTGATAAGGAATATTATTGAATTTAATTATTAAATAGGAGGAATTATTTGAACTGTAATTATGTGTGGGGCCGAGACATTATATACCCCCTCAATGCGTTGACAAGTTATCTTGAGACAAATAAGTTTTGCAAATTAAAAGGGTTTTTACCCATATTTTTAAACTATATTTTTGAACGGTATTGAAGGTATAGGTTTTCATGTGCCTCAGAGATAATATAAAATAATTAAGAATTTCTAGCATATATATTTCAGTTATCTTTGTTATTATTCATGAGGTTTTCATATGATAAAATCTATTGATGTATTTCATTCTTAGTTAATTGATTAAATGTAATTTGTTTGCAGTTTCTTTCTTATCCATTTTGATGATGCCTTATACATTTGTTTAAATAGAATTTTCTATCAGTTATATACCATTCCATATTATTTTATTCCCGTTAATTAATAATTTCTTCTACTTTACATAACCTTATTGAGAATTTTTTCTCACCCTTATTATGTTTCCTTTCCAAGAGTTATGAAGTAGATTCCTTGGAATGAGTTTCTAGGACTCTGTTTATTTCATTTTATTATGTATCATATTTTTGTTATATTTTCCAAATGTATTATGGGTATCCAGTATGTATCATAATATTCTAAAAAAATTAAATTATTTTGTCCTTGGGGATTGGATAACTTTTAATCAAGTCAATATAATAAAATAACACATCGGTGCCAATAATTTGGGGTCTGGGTGTTACAAGAACAAGGCCTTCCAAAATTCTATGATTTTCATCTTCGAATCCACTTTAAAAATTAAAAATATTCTCTTTGAAAATTCATCCATTTTCATCCTTTTCAAAAATCACCACTTTTTTCACCAAATCATAAATCATTACTCAAAATGAAATATCAACTCTTAGTGGGAAGTCATTTTTATCAATGAATTTCATGATCTTCTAATTAGTTAAACCCATAATAATGAGGTAACAACTCCTTATAGGGTCTTAAATAGTTATTTACCCAAAATCCCTGGTGACATTATGTTCATAATAAATAGGTTAACTAAATCTATTTATACTAAACATTTAATGTTCTGACGATCCTATATCCTTTTTACCAATCCAACTCAAGGACTAATATTTATTGACATTCAACCCCGTTTCTGAAATAACAAATACAATTTTTCCCCAAAACATATTTGGACTGAAAACTAAGTATACCATTTGTGAAATCCCACCCCACACTCATTATCTTGGGAAGAGGAAGAGGGTGATACTAGGCCTTAAGTGACATCCTCAAGACACCAATGGTCAAAAAATAATTCCAAGGGATTCATTAATTGTTGGGGGATGATTTTACCTTTAAAAATAAAGAAACCATAACACGGATACCATAATCCAATAAACACTACGTAATGCATGATAATAATGAAAAACATTTTAAAGTATAACACATTTAAAATAAACAAAACTACAACTGTGAATCATATCAAATTAAAAAGTGGAAACTAAAATAAACAAAACTAAAAGATAACCAAGACATCTAGAAAGAACTCCCAACAGGAACTAAGCTCCAAATCAATAATCACTTCCCAATTTATCATGATAAATCACTAAAGAACTAGGATAACATAGATTCACATTTATCTACGGATAAAACATCTTAAAACATACAAATTTTCCATGAAGATGGTCAGTATAAAATTTAGTAGGATTTCCCCAACGACTTCCCTACTCACTCCACTAGGATAGAAATTTTTAGCACTTTTATATAAAAAATTTCATAAATCAATTTATAATATTTTATATCAAAACAGAAACAATTTCTTAGAAAAAAAAATTTCCATGGAAGCAAACCAAATGAGTCATTAGAATAATTTCTCAATCCATTTGGCAAAACACATTCCATTCCACAAGTCCACACATCATCAAATGCATTATACCGTGGATGTCCCTTTACTCGTGATTAGTGAGTTATTAATTCACAAAGATGTCACATGGTGATGAATTTTTATAGGGTAAAGTTAATACCCTTATCCATCTCATGTTTATGTGGGAAACTTCATACCCTTGTACCTCTCGAATGCACATAAACACATACCAACCATTTGTGATAAAAAATCAAGAAAGACCAATTGTGTCAAACCATTTATTTAATACAATACTTTAATTTAAAATAATTTATAATCAATATTCCATTCATAAAAACCAAGTATCCATTTTAAAATCATCTTTTGAAAATCATGTATGAATTTTTTTTTTAAAACAACCCCATTATACATTTTTACAAACCATTGGTAAAGATGGATTCCAACAACTTTTCATTTAAATATACCAATTAAAATTAAGAAATTAAAAACATTAAATCAATAGTTTTAGTTTCTACTGAGTGGATTCATGAGTGAACCCCCCAAGCTCACAGTCTCAATCGAAAACAATGAATGACACAAATTCTTCAATAAAATTTTCATAGATATTCCAAAATCTGCCTTAGATCTTGTCACCTATAAACTAACAAATAATATCTCATTATGATAGGCATAAAACTTAATGAATCTATCCCCAATAGATTATATCCAAGAATACAAGAGAGGTAAGAAGAATAAAACAATGGAAAAAAACCAAGAATGGTCACTTTCCGAGGAATTCAGCCTCCAATGCACCATGATTCACTAAGAGATTTCTCCCCAATCAAGGGGAAAGGTCTCTACAACTTTTGGATGGAGATGAATTTATGTTTCAGTTAGATTAAGGAAAAAATAAGTTGTTTATGAAGTTATTTATATTAGATCCAAAAAATAATGATCTAATTTTTAACACTACATAGTTAGGGAACACTGTTAATTAAATCATGCGCTAATCATGTCTTAGACACTACCTCCAAAACCCCTCACACGGTTGGATTGCATGGTCATAAAAACCAAGAATAAAACATATAAAATTACTTTATCCACACATTAATGGTTTCTCTTAGGTAGTTTCACATATTCATCAAGATGTGGCCTAATTATGTACCTACCCAATTCCCACTATTTCAATTCCACAATTATCTTTGAGGTAGAACATGCTTACTACTTCCTTGCTAAAACTGTTCACCTCAATAAAATCCCCAACAAATTTACCATACACCTTCGAACCTCCCAACAATTAAACAAATTATTTTATATACAAAAAATACGTAAATAAAGGGTTAATTTCTGAAACTCTGGGTGTTACATTTACTGACAGTTTCTTATATCTATAAATTTTAGTAATAAAAAATTTTGGCCATCAAATATTTTTTACATATTTAACATAAAATGAAATAATACACAAAGATATAAAAATTAGACTTGTTCCACCGGAATATAAATACTTTAAAATTTTAAAATATTGATCTATGAATAAAATTAATCTTAAAAATTACCTTAAATAAAGTTGGTATCCAATCTTAGTTATGAACTTGGGTGTGGTTTTTTTTTCAAGGCACCATGGTCATGGTTTCCCTACTATTTATAATCCGTTCGAGATCCTTTTATAATATAAAATTTGACATATTATGTTTTTATTTTATTTTTATAAATTAGCATTATTTTTTCTACAACAAGTTTAGTTTTAGCATTAATGGATAAATCTTGTTGCTTCTTTAAATATTTATTATTATCTTTATATTCATTTAATGTTTCTTCCATAATATTTCAGTATTCGAATAAATATTTTGTACTTATATTTTCATCATTATATTCATTTTCATTGAGATTAGAAATATGAAAAGTCAATGTGGAGAAATTATTTAGTACCATTGATATGTTTTTCATCAAATAAATTTTATAATTGCCTATCTTGTCTTCTGTATTCAAGTTTGTCTCACAGTAACTATACCCACAGGTGCTCTAGGTAACTTTCGTAGTTTTCTTTCACCATTTTCCTCTATATTAATATTTTTATTTTATTTGAAATTTGTAAATTCATCTTTGATATACCATTTTTACTTTTATTCAAAACAAGTCACTTCAACTGGTTAATTTTACTTTTCTAGTTTCGTCATTTTTAATAATTTCCATTATAATATGATTTTTCAAGAACTTTAAATTTATGTATAACTCCTTAAATATCAAATCTCCTCATCACTGTTAGAGGGTGATTCATCCTCACATAAACTAACTTCTTTTATTTTCTCCACTGTCTTTGGCTATGAAGTTCCGAAATAAACTAATTTTATTTTAGGTTCTTCTTCATATTTGTTAACTTATAATTTTTCTTAGTACATAATTTGATTTACAATAAATATACTCAATTGAATATTAATTATATCACATGATTATTTAATAGAGATAAAGGATCCTTTACACTAATATAGTAAGCATCGCATATAATTTATCACCTAATCTTTATCTTTAATATTTCTCCCATGTAAATGAATTATGTTTAAAATTTCATAGAAAATGAGATACATATTAGAAATTTATTCCCTAAGATTAAAAATAAATGTGTTTTGTTTAATATTATATGTATTCATATTAATCACTGTTGAATTTTATCTTCATTCATCATAATTAGAGAATGTATACGGAATTTCACATGTAGTAGTAAAAGTATAAATTTTATTAAATTGATCTTCTAATAATTAAAAATATAATTTATTCATATATTTGTATTTAAAATCATAAGTAACATTAGAATAATTGATTGATTTATCTCTAGAATATTTTGGTTTCTATTATTTTTTCTCTATTACACTCCAAATATAAAATCTAATTCTCACAATTTGTATTTTCACTATAATCTTCCACTTATCATAATTGGTGCAATTAAAAAAAGGAGGCCAAAATGTATAAGGGCCATCCATTAAATTATTATTCATAATGATGTAAATTTATAAATAATATAGATTTTTAGATATATTCAATAAAAATATATCATAGTTAAAAATAAATAATTTCCTATGATACTAAATTTTGGTCAGAGTGTATAACTCTAGAGGGGGGTGAATTGAGTTTCCAAATTATATTTTTAACAAAATGATTTAAAACTAGATCATCCAATTTATACAAATAGACCAGTTAATTAAAATAGTAGACATATATAATTTTCTATTTCCAAACAAATCTCAAAATTTTTATCATAAATTATTTGAAACAAGTTTAAAATATCTTTTAACTTCTAAATAGAATTTAATTGTATAAAAAAATATATATGAAATTCTAATTAAATATATCTATCAATGTAATATTATCCAATGCATTTTTGAAGACAAAAACATGTTTGTTTTTTGAATAGACTAACCAAAACATAAAAACACACCACGAAAAAAATAAGAGGTTTATATTAAAAATGAGAACTAGAACTCTCTAATTAGAAATAACCTATTTCTTAATAGTTTATTAAATAATAATTTTATCCATAACCTAGATCAGATTTTAAATAAAAAACAACACACAAGTAGTACAGGTTATAAAAACCCTCTTCCATGGTTCTTCATGGGATACTAGATATAAAATAAATAAATAGAGATTGTTTAAAACTATTATATAAAATATAGGATATTATTTTAATGTAAAATTACAGTATAAAAAATGGAGGTCAAAATGTAACCTATAACAGAAAGAGAAAATTATTCAATGTGAGAATAATTGATTTCTCTGAATATGATCAACTTTTATTGATCAATTGTGTTGAAATATATCCTTGAAAATGATCAATTGTTTTTTTCCAATGAGGTCTAAAAAAGGTGATTCATTAAGGTGTTGTTAGAGTATCATTATATCTATCATGTGCATGGGTATAGTTTGTTTTTTACTCTTTTCAATATCTTCTTTAAAAATTGATAACTTCTCGAATTAGTCAAGGAAATATTCATAATTTATTTATTTTATTCATTTTGGTATTTAACTCAATATCTTTATTATTAAAGATTTAATATATAGTAATTGAACATTTGAAGAGTTATTACTTTTTAATTTAGACATAGTCACATAGTATTTAAGTAAATACTTAGATATAATAGGCTAATTTGATGCACACTCACTTGATTGTCCATGTGGCCACTTTGAGTTCAATATGCAACAACTTCCAGAAGGTAACTTTTCCTTCACAGTCAATTTCATTTCATTACACATTTGGTTTTCATGATTACATAAAGACTTATATTGTTTTATAATTTTTGATAGAATCATATTTAACTCTCATAAAACATAATGATCAATAATATAATAAGAAAGATGATTTTGGACCATCAAATTGATGATATTTTGTAGAAAGATAAAATTTTTAATCATATTTCATTAATTATATAACATCTTCCAATTAAATTTATTAAATTTAATGGTATAAAGAAACATAAATCATTATTTTAAAATATAAAATAAATTAAAATATATGATTTTTCTAATAATAATTTAAATATATATTTTTATTTTTAAAGGTTTTCTTGTTATTGTAATTTTCCTATTGATGTTTAAAATCATACAATATTTTTAATGAGGTATGTAAATTTTTATTTTATTTATTTATTGTATGTGAAACAATCCACTAAATTAAATATTTAAAGGTTAATTAATACTAAAATAATTTTGAGATACATACCCCCACTCCTTGTGTAACTTATCCTCTCCTACCAATGAGTTTCTTTCTTAAAATTTGTTTTGTTCCTTATGAAATCTATTTTAAGGATTAATTTTAGGTTTTATCACCACAGTGATAGGTTTAAAATAAAAGTGTTGTTTTTTTTATTTTTCTTATTATTCCATATTTCTACTTCCTCCAATAAAATCAGTGCATAAATCTAATTAAATAGGTTTCACTGAGTATTATTAGTTTTTTCCTTGATACTTTTTATATTGTATATTTTTTACACTATGGTGCTTAGAAGATTAGTAAAGGTATCTATGTGAATAAAATAAAACATTCCTAAGGTATATGAGGCTCTATAGGGGTTTACCATGGATTTTATATATTATATAAAAGTGAATTAAAATAACTATATTTGATATGAATGATCATCATGAATGAGATTCATTGTGACTATTGAGAGAAAAATGGGGGGTGTTGGATCATAGTTTAGTGATGCATTATTTCACAAGAGGTCTTGGGGAGGAAGATGACTTTTTTTCTTATATTATGATATTATGATGATAATTCATTCTAATTTTGGGTTTGTTAAAACTATGGGTACATCATCTCATTATTTATCTATACTTGGAAATAAAGGCATTATCTTCTGGTTTATCGAGAATGGATTACAATGAGGTTGTTTTATTTTTTGTTTTTTATAAGTTTCATATTACATGTACTCATTTGCATGGAGATATTATCATCATACATAATTGGTGGTGGCATAATGAATTAATTCTCGTAACCATCTTGGGTCCCTTAATATATTTACATACTACTTGTCATTTTATTTAGGGAATGGAAAAGTCCCCGTGATTGGATCACAATGGACAAAATTATGGTGGATGTAAATGGGATGTCAGTTGTTCTATTTATATATGTAAAAGAAAAATCCTTGGTTCCTCACTGAAGTTATAATTTGTTTTATTTTGGAAATAAATATGTAAAATTTTCCTATAGTATATCCATTATTATTCTATAAGATTAACATGAAATTTTTGATAGTTATTTTCTTATAAATCTGGAATGTTATATTTATTTCTTCTATTTATCTAAGAGTGTTGATAATTAATTTTTATCTTAGACTATTGTCTTTTCTTAGAGTAATAATATGTTATAGTCTCCCCATGATCATCCCCAATACCTTCACCACTAGTCATCAATTTCTACCATACATATTGGTGTGGTAACCCCCTGAAATTATCAACTAAAAACATTTTATTTAGTATCATGATTGAAATGCGTCACCAAGCATGTGATGGAATGAAATGTCCTAATAATTTATAGTTTATTTAATGTTTTAAATATATTATATATATTCAATATACTTCAATTCATGAAACACTAAGTTATCTTGTGTTAATTGAATAAGTGACCTTGTTGGATATTAGGCATTACATGCAATGCCAATTGTTTTTTCGAACAATAATATATTATTAATGTATTATTTTTAAAGCTCATAAGACTTAATATAGCCAATAAATTATCGTTAATAAATGTTATTAACTAACTTTTGGAAATATATTATTTAAAAAAATATATAATAAATTCATTTTTTCCAAACTGATTAGAAATGAATATAAGAACCAATTGAATGTAAAGGTAATGTTTTTCATAAAAACATATTTTTATGGACACAAATGTGTCTTACCATAATAAATTAAATTAATTATTATTAGTAGATAATTTTAATGAAATATATATTTATTATATTAAATAAAATATATTTCATATTCATCTAATATATTTGATTGTCATAATATAAGAACAAACCCAATTTTATGCATAAAAACTATTATTTTTATAAATATAGTTTTAGAGACTTTTAATGGAAAATCAAATTTCAATCAAATTTTATGAACTTTTATAAACTATATATGTCAAAATAATCTTCATATTTTTTGTATCAACTTTAAAATAATTTTATGCTGAAATTTTATAATTAATCTATGATGTTTAATTTTTTAATGAAACGTGAAAAATATTGAATTTTAATTCAAATTTGCTTTTTCATCTAATTTATTAATAGGGATAAATTATATTTTTTATTGCTTATAAATTTTAGTTGGATAATTTTATAATTGATCCATTTTAGGTCATTTAAATCAATTTCACTTTGAAATTTAATATAAAAACATAAAAAACTTTTGGACGTTTCTACTTTAAAACCAGGCATTATCATCGCATCTATGAGATTAATTTTAAATTAATTTTAATTTAATTTCTACCACTTATTTTATTAGAATTTAGAAAAATGTATTTATTTTATTCTGAAGAAGAATAATTTATAATTTATAATAGGTTCAATTCAATTTTTGCCCAAAAATATTAGCAAAAGCAATTAAAATTAATTACAATGATTAAGGTGAAATTATGCTTAACAGGGGAATAAAAATTAATCATAAGGGTCCAAAAGTCCTATAGACTTGTAAAAAACATTATGTGGCTGTATTTTTACAATGTCCTCTATTTTCAAGAATTTATTTCATTATTAGATCCACATTAAATGGAAAAAATGTGTGTGGAATTCCTTTTCCAAAATGTACAAGAGTGCTAGTCCTCCTCCACTATAAAAATACTTCTTCTCCTCCCACTAACTCACACCACTAAAGCCAATTTATCTCAACCAATATCTACCCAAATAACTCATAAACATATCTTCTCTAATAATAGGATCCTTTTCTTGGTCTTAAATCTATCTAAGTATGACCTTTGGTGAAAATCAAAAGGGCTTACCTAAAAAAAGGTAACATCTTTCTTTAAACTCTTTGTATTTATTTCTATTCTCCACCCCTAAACTATTATTATTCCATTATTATGAAAAAAACGTGTATCCATAATATATTAGAATTTTTTAAGATAATGTTTGACTTAAAATTACACACACATATATCTAATGGGTAACAAACATATTTTTTATGTGTACGGAGAACCACCACCTCATATAAGGATGATTATTTGTTTTCCTTTACCACCGTTCAGGGTTAGGAATCATGATGGAAACTCAGTTCATATATTTTTTATAAAATATTTATTATTTATTTATTTTTATGTAATTATTTAATAACACATACCCTTATACTTTCAATTTTGTGTAAAAATGTTAACATTGTTTGTGGAAGTGTGGACTACTACCTACTCAAAGTGATGTGATTCATTCACACAAAAAATCAAACAAAAAAATAATATTTTAATTATAAATATGTAAAATAAATGACACATATATTATATTTATGACATAATTACATTTACACAACTATCACTACAAAATGGGAATGTTACTCATGCGTACATACAACCTACTATCTCCATGATTATAATGTTGGATTATTTTTCATTTCCACCTTTAATGTTTGGATTTAAAAGTATAATTTAAGTATAAATCTGATAATTACGTCATTATTTTTTTTCTATATATGTTTATATAATGTTTCCTTTGACCATAGCTGATCTACCAAAGTTATTTTGTGACACATAAACTGAATATGGTCAAAACACCTGATGTAATCTTAGTTGTTTATGAAGTTGATTACAAAATTGTAATAAGTGAAGTAAAAGTAATAATAAACATAAAAGGCTATAATGTAACAAAATAATTAAAATTACTTTATTATTCAGGAATATAAATATGTACATGACATGTTGGACTCATGGAAAAGTATTTCATCTCTATTTGCATTCCATTGATACTTATTTGTTGTTATGAACCAATTCACTTTTATATAGTGTATATACTGCCTTTTGTCGAGTTATATCATGAATATAATTATTTTCATGATATTATAAGTTTATTTTAATATTATTACTTCATTGGTATTATAATTCAAATGTTTCAAAGTGGTATGGGACAATTTGGAATGTTGAACAATTATTTACCTTGAGTATATTTTAATCATATTTAAATGTGATTTCCATCAATCAAAATCAACAACCCTTGTTATTACTTATCCTCAACTAAGGAATTATTTATATGTTTATATAATTTATTAAATACGTATATTTTATGAAAAAAAATATTGTTTATTATTTATCATGATTAGTTTATATCAGTAATGCTTTCAACTAGAAATGATTGGCGGGGCCCAGACTTTATATTTATCCTCAATACATTAATAGTTTCTCATTAGAAAAATAAGTTAAAAAGATAAGAATACTTTAAAATTTATATTGAATATTCTTGATGGTATATGTTTTCATGTACATCACACATAACGTCCAATAAAAAATAACTTCATCATTTACACTCGGTAATTATTTACCTATGTGATTTTTCATCAACATATTTATGGATGCATTTTATTATCATTTTTTCATTAAATATCATGTGTTAATGTTTTTTATGTGGCTATATTGATTATGCCTTGTCTATTTATTATAATTTCATGTGTGACCAAATATATATTATGCCATTATTATTATTCTCATTGATTCATTATTTATCCCTCTTTAATTACACTCACTGAGCATGATATGTCACCCTTATTATGATTCCTTTCCCATGATATGAAGAAGATTCCTTTGAATGAGTTTCAAGGAAGTAGTTTATTTCATTTTACTATGTCTGACATTTTTTATGTTCATTTCCCAATATGTTATGGATTTCATTTAAATAATATGGTATTCAAAAAATGATAAAATATTCGGTCCCACATGATTTGAAGCTTATGTTTCTGTAAATGTAATAAAATAATGCACCTGCTCCCCGCTTCTAGGGTCGAGATGTTAATGTTGTTATTAGAGAATGTTTAGTAGTAAACATAAAAGATAGATATATAAAACATTTATTATGGAACATGACTTTATGATATTATTTGAGGATAAGTATATAAGAGCATCTTAGAATTTTGGTAAGGTAGATATTATGTTTAAATTCATTTAAATACATATATATTTAGATATTAAAAGAGAATGTGGTTTTAGAACAGGTTTACCTAAGATTAAAAACTCAGATAAGTTATGTTGGGACTTACTTACTCTAACTTGTTACACAAGAACAAGCCTTACTGCGCACTTGTTTTGACACTCCTTGGGGATACACCTAGGGTATTTCATATTTTCATTACTAACCATTTTGGTGGATTTTAAAGTAATGACATCTCCAATGAAAATATATTTATTATAATGTGTTTATTTTTCAAAAACATTTTCCATATATGATTATTTATACACGATTATTGGTATTATAGACTATGTTACATAATTTTATGTTCTAATATAGTATATTCCATTGTATAGAAATGGTGAATGGAAGGGATAATGGTATCAATGTTCGTAGAAAATATAATGATTTACCTGCTGAGGAAACCAGTACAAGTAGTATTGTAACTAATAATGATAAGGAAGTATTATGGAAAATTAATCAGGTTATAACACATGACCTTTCCCAGATAGAGAAATCTATTTGAAAATGAGAATCCCCGAAGTTGGATCGCATTATGCGACAAAGAACCACATAATTTAGTGGGACTACTAACCCAATGCAGCTGTGTAATGGATTGAGTATCTCGAGAAGATATTTATGGAATTATGATGCGGTGAAAAGGAAAATGTTACACATGAAGTATATTGTCTAAATGGAGATGCCTATCAATGGTGTATATTGATCTAGAATATGGATTATAAGGTTATCTGAGAATGCTATATATTATATACACAACACAGAGTGCAAGATCTACCACTTTTTTGATGGTCGTAAGAAACATATCCTAAGTTAATTGGTTTCTCATACTTTTTCAACATAATAAGAAGTAGTTATATTTTCTTTCAAACTAGATAATTAATCTTATATAATAAATATATTTAAGGGAAACATAGATACGAATATTCCATTTGAAAACCATGAAAAGGGGAATTTGTCAAAGAAAAATAATGGGAAGAAGGATATTCCCACGTGTGATAACTATGGAATGAATAACCCAAGTAAATGCTTTAATGGATTTGGAGTTTGTTATAAGTGCTTATAATAGGGTCACCAAGAAAAGAAATGAAAACAAAAGAAGGAAAATGCTACTACTCAATGATTCCATTTTGAAGATATGGGGCACGATGCAAACCAATGTACCAAGAATCAAGGGAATATACCTCCAAAGAAGATAAGGGATCAAAGCCTATCATATTTCATTGATTCAAGAGAAGTTTAAAATTTAATTTACTTATATATTAGGTTTTAATTAATATGTTATAAAAGTGTTTTGCAGTGTTCTCATTACATGATTTATGAAATATTTAAGGATTTAAATACAGTACATTTTCTTTAAGGATTTGAGATCATATGTTAAAAGGTACCATGAAATTTGTTTCAGTAAAGAGTAATTTTTTTTTAAAATACTTGTTTAAGGTAAATATTAGACATAACTTGTTCCTAATTTTTAGGTAATCTGGTTTGGATAAAGAAATGGTTGATTTGGATATGTGATGACTACCTTAGAACTAATTATTGATTTTTCGACAAAATGTTTTATGATATGATTGATAATGTTTACAACAATACTGAATTTATATAATATATCAAATAACATGTGGTTTACATAATTAATAACAAATAATTCAAGTTAACAACAAAAATTATAATGGTAATTCAATTTATTTCCTTATTTAAAGAGAATTTGTGATGAAGGGGTATAGATATTCGGTGTGTTATGACTAACGAGCTACATCATATAGTTTGAAGGATAAAGATATGTTCATTTTTTAAATTCAGTGATATTCCTTTTAATGTGTTGGATCATAATATTTTGAAAAAATTAACCATTGATGAAATTGTTTATGTTGATCTTTGGACAATGTTTTATATATTTTCATATTACTTAACCATATAAGATGAAAACTAGAAATAGTTAAGATAACCACCAAAGGATAAGATTTTGTTTATAGATACTTATATTTACTTATATTGTTTTAGATTTAAATAATTTCTAAACTCAAGGAAAAATAATCTTGAAACCAAAAAATGTTTTCATGGTACTTTCATTTCTAATGAATCAAATGGACCAATAAATCATCACAAATTTATGGATTTATTCTTGTTATATTTCTCATAACCATATTCTGTATCAATATCCATCAAAACATAATTTTTAGATTTTTATTTTGTATCCATGCTTTCATTTCCCTCTAATTTATCCTACTAGAGAACCAACATTTGTGACTATTGTACTTTCATTTTCCTCTTATGAAATAGATGTGACATTAACCCTATTTATGATGTGTATTTGTCACCAATAGCTTATTTTAAGATATAAATCCATTAATTACTGAGATCAAGTTTAAATTTCGAGGACCCAAATTAATTAAGGTGGGGGGAATGTAACACCCAAACACCATAAAGTAAAAATATTATATTTAGTATCGTGTTTGACATGCATCACCAAGCTTGTTATAATATATAATATCCTAAGAATTTATAGTTTATTTATGATTTTAAAAAGATAACATATATTCTATATATCAAAATTCACAATACCCCTAGTTATCCTTTATAAAATGTAAAAACGACCTTGTTTGATATCTTTCTTTGCATGCAACACCATGTTTTAACCAAACAACAATATATTATTAAAATATTATTGTTTCATATAATAAGACATAACCTTGCAAATAAATTAGTGGTTATGAATTTAATTTACATATTTATGAAGTTATATGGTTTACATAGATGAAAAATGATTGACTTTGTTAAAATTTTATTTGAAATTAATATAAGAACCAATTGAATAAAAAGAAAATAGTTTTCAGAAAATCCTATTATTATGAACCTAATGGTGTTTTAACATAATAAATTAAATTATTTACAATTAATGTATTATTTTAATGAAAAATATATATTATATTTTCCATAAAATATTTTCTATAATCATTCAATATATTTGATCAGAATAAGATGATAAAAAATCATATTTTATGCATAAAATAAATATTTTATAAAGGCAGTTTTTCCGCCTTTTAATGTAAAATTGATTTTAAATCTAATTTTTCAATATTTAATATACAAAATATTATAAATTAAACATCATCCTTGATATATAAACATAAAAATCATATCATTATGAATTATTAGTATTTAATATGATGTTTCATTTTTAATAAATAGTGAAAAATACTGAATTTTAATTCAAAACATATTTTTCATCTAATTTATTTGTAGGTTTAAATTATATTTTTAATTGGTTTTAAATTTTAATTTTATTCAAATATTATCAATTAATCCAATTTCTTCCATTATAATCAGTTTTACATTGAAATTGAATATAAAAACAAAGCAATCTTTTGGATGTTTTTTTATGAAAACCCTACATTGTCGTCCCAACTAGGGGATTACTTTAAAATTAAATTCTACCAATTATATGATATATGTTTTGAAAAAGTGATTTATTATTTTTAATCAAAGTAGTATATAATTCTAAATAAGGACAACATGGTTTTGGAAAAAACTATTCATGAAAGTAATAAATATCAATTATAATGAATAAGGTGAAATTAAGATTAACAAGGGATAAAACATTAATCTCTAGGCACCAAGTGACCTAGAAAGCTGTCAAAAATAAATTTTATGGCCATATTTATAGCCTATAGTCCATTAAATTTAATTTATACCACTATTTAATTCAATTTTAATATAAAAAAACATGGATGGAATTCCTTTTCCAAAATTTTCAAGAGTGTCACTCCTCCTCTACTAAAAAAGGCCTCCTCTACTCCCACTTCGTCACACCTATCATGCCACTATGTATTGAAAAATATCAGACCATATAGATTCTAAACATACCTACCCTAATCCTATAATCCTCTCCTTAATCATAAATCCTTCAATGTAATCCCATTGGTGGAAACCAAAAGGAGTGACCAAAAGAAGAGGTAACATATTTCCTTAAATACTTTAATATTATTTCCATTATCCACCCCCTAAAATATTATTATTACATGATTTTAGAACAAAAAATTTAAACTAAATATACTAGGACTTTATTATGATTTGTTTTAGACCAACACACACATACACTTCAATAGAATGAGTAACGAACATAATATTTATGTGTACAACAATCTACCTCCTCACAAAATGATGATTATTCATTTTCATTTAACACCTTTCATGGTTGGGAATTTTGATGTAAATAATGTTTATATATTGTATATATGAAATTTATTATCTATTTATTCTTATTTAATTATTTTATAACACATACACTTATACATTCCCTTTTGGTTAAATACAATAAAATTGTTTGTGGAAGTGTGGACTACCACCTCCTCCAAGCGTTGTGATTCATTCACACTATACATGGAGCTTATAGGGGACAGTTTTATCCCTGTACCTCTTTACCTGTTTGGATATTGATTATCTTATTATCTTTTCCCTGTCGCATGTAATAATAGAAAGAATTAAAAATATGAACATGATATTGTTATATGGTTCACCACTCAATAAGAGTAGCTACATCCTTCCCATAAATGGGTACGACCAGTGCATGGACTCTCCACTATAATATTATATGTCATTAAAGAGGAGTGGATAAGAAAACATTCCTCTATCTAGTGTGATTCCATGTTCTTTAAAGGGGGTTGGAAACAATCCTCTTCCCTAGACTAGTGATAGCTTGGCCAAACATGCATCCCCAAGCTGGTTCTTTATACTGCCTATGGAGACTGTATTCTTCCTTCTTCAAAAGATAAGGTGTAATCTTGATCTATTTTAGTTTTGTTCACATGATTACTTGCAAAGCAGTGTGCAAGCAATTATCTTCTTTCTTTCTCTAATTATCTTTTTCAAAAACAAACTATACTAGTTCTTCTTCTTTATTCTTCTAGCACAACAACCGATTTCACTAATATTATTCTTTCTTTAGCAAGAATCACAAACATCAATGTTATTATTCAAACACTGAGGACAAACTCACATAGCATCATTTGAATCAAATTGACCTGAATATTTTTCAGTCTTCATTTGGGCATAATTTGTTCTTCTTCTTTTTTTCTTTCTCATTGACATAGTATAATATGGAATGATACTACAATGTCTTAATCTATTTATTCAATTCTAAAAACCGATACATAATTGTATTAGTATTATTACTTCTTTCTTTGGGAAGATAAGAGTTTATTTGTACATCTATCTCCTTGTCACACAAGAAACAAAAACCCTGCAAAAAGTGTATATAAATCGTGCAACCAGATAGTGTTCACCTTCGTGCAAGTAGATAGCTCCACAGGTCTTCTTCTTCACACAAAGGACGTTTGATTATTCATCACAGAAATAGGAATTGTTCTTGGATATATCTTCACGGGGTAATATAAGGGTGATTATTCACTAGTTGTGTACTCATGGTATCTCCTTCACAAAACACAATGTGGGTTTGAGAAAATCAGTTTCTTGTTTGTGGTTTCTTCTTCGCACAGAGGGTATTATTCTCCTTCTTTGCGATACACTTCAAGAGTGCATAACACTTGTTAAAGGCCTACAGTACCATCAAATTTTTTCATGCACCCTTCTAGGTGGATTGTGTGTAAAATTAAAACCTTGGGTGTAAAAACACCTTTTGGCACAAAAACGGATTTTCACACAGTCTTCACTTTCCTACCCAAAAGGTGGTAGGAACTCCCATACGCACAACTGAATATGTGGGAAGACCCCAACTTTTTTGTGCAGACTTTTAGGTGGCTTAGACATAAATTTAAAACCTTGCACGAATAATCTATTTTTGGTGCGAAATTTTTTTCCACACAACTCTAATTTTTCATACAACACTTCCTTTTTCACACAACACTTCTTTTTCGTAAAATTTAACGCTTTTTCATGCAGCACTTTCTTTTTCGTGCAGAACTTCACTTTTTCAAGGAGCACTTTCTTTTTCGCGTAGCACTTCTTATTTTCACGCACTATGAAACAATTTATTTTTTTCCATGCCTCTAAGCTCGGGATTTTCCTAAGTGTCGAGTCTTTCAAAATGAGAGGGAGTAACCTCATATTTATGGGTGTTTTTTACCATGCACATAAAACCCCTTCCTGTGCATAAAACTCCTTCCTGTGCCTAAAATTGTCACTCACTTCTTTATATTACACGAACCTTTCTTTATTTTTGCACCCCACCTATATTTTTCATACATCTCATGACTTTACCATTTTTCTTCATTCTACACATTAAGCCACTCTTGCGTGTAAAACTTCAAACCCACAATTTTCTCACAACCAATGTTTACTCGCAAAAGGCTGATGTTCCGCACACATTGCGCAAACATCTCCAATTTTTCACGCACCTCATGCCTTTTTCATTTTTCGAATTTCTAATCACAATACACCAATTGTGCCCCAAATTCCACACCATGGTCCATATTATGCGCAAAACCAATCTTTCATGTGACCTCTTTTTCACGCACTTTGCCCAATTTTTCGCGTAGTCCGTGCCTTTTCCATATTTCTTCTTTCTGATCTCCAAACACCACTTGCACGCAAAATTATTAACCACATTCCATATTGCGTGAAAAAAAAATATTGCGTGCAGTCTTGTTTTTTGAGCACTTTCCCCAATTTTTCATGCATTACATGACTTTTCCAAATTTCAATGTTCTAGCCTTGAATCATACCTTGAGTTCAGAAAATGTAAACCATATTAAAAATTGCATGAAATATCCTTTTTTCCACCTCCAGATCATCCATTCCTCATATTTCATCTTGAAATACACAATTGTGATATGTATCCTTTGATCAAACAAAATTAGCATTGTTAGAGTTTCCATGGAAAGTAATATCACTTTCCCTATCTTCTGCTGCCATCTTTCCTTCCAATCAAAACAGAATAGGACTGGTAGCATTTATTCTCCCCCTTTCTTTCATAAGGCTTGTATCACAAGTTCTCCTTACTTATGATATTTGTAAAAGAAAAATCAGAAAATCATCGTTTGATTTATCAACATTCTCCATTGTTGTAGATAGTGTATCACTATTGATACATATGCTTTGAGCATAGGATCAGCTCAAAAATCATGTGAATTTTCATCATGGAGAATTTCCCAAGCATGGAATCCAATGCTATGATTGTATAACAATTATCCAATCATCCTCACTTCAGCTAATCTCCATTAACTTTGGATTCCTTCTTTATCACCTTCTTCATTTTGACCAGCATTGACAACTGTTGACAACAAATACAATCTTTATACCCGAACTGGTCCCAACACAAAGGAAATATCATGTATGTGCAAAACATTATCATGGCAGTCCAACATCTCTATAGGAAACTCCTCTAAGGATACATCATCATCAACATTGATCTCACAACAATCAATGATTTAAGAGTCATCATGAATGTAATGTAAGAGTTACAACACAAAAAAACATTTTTTATTACAGTCATCAATATGGGGATGTTCTATATGATATTTCATGGATCTAATGTGATCTAACACCTCCAAATCTCCAACAAAATAGGGAGAAAGTTTACCCAGTACCAAGCATGTGCCTCCCATGTTGTGGAGTCACCTTTAGAAACACATGATCTCTAACATATAACTTAATGGGTATCCTACTATAATCATTAAATAATTTTTCATGATCTTATGATACATTCCTCTTGTCTTTCATGTTAACCATATATGTTGTGTTTTTATCTTGCTTCGACCTGAGAAGTGAAGACTCTCCAACCCATGTCCAACATAATAGAGAATGTAATGGTCAGATGTATAAATTTTCAAATGTTACCATACCACTGGTGGAGTAAAAAACATTACTATAAGAAAACTAAGACAACAAAAGGTTCCTCATCCAAAAACCTCCATAACCCAGGACACAAGAGTGGAACATGTCCTGAATAGTCTAGATGCTATTTCTTACTCATTATCCATCGATGGATGAAAATAAATTCTAAATAATAACTATTATCCAAAATCATAATAGAGAAATATCCACACCATGGAGGTAAAATAAAGATCATGAATAGATATTATCATCCTTGGGATTCCATGGAGTCTCACCGACTCCTCTAGACACTTCCTCTACAAAACCTCCAATGATATTGACTCCCTGATCACTATATAGTGGGTTCATTTTTTCAATTTATTTACTATAATGTATATTACTTCATAGCCCCCCAAAGCTCAAGGTAAAATGATAATTAAGTCCATCGATATGTCTCCTCACTTCCATGGAGGAACATTTATAGTTGTAGTAATCTACCAGAAACATAGTTCATACCCTTTAACTTTTGGAAGACCAAACATTGAACCAAAAACTTGGAAATTGCATGCTTTGTCCCCAAAATCATAAAATGGACTCTCGGAGTATGATAGATCTTCATCAAAATAGGATGTACCAACAAGGGTGAGTTATGAAACTCATAGAGAACCATCTCACTCACAGTAAAAGGGACAAAAATCCTCCCTTAGAAAAACACATAGTGTGGTCAATCCTTATACCAACCACTAGGGGAATCATCAAAGACAACTCGTTCTATCCAGGCCTCCCCCTCAGAATCCCCTATTTGGGACTCCTCCACCTACTACATCAAATATGACTGCACTATCATCTAGAAAAGATTACTTATTCCTCTAACCAATTTCATATCCATATTCATTGAAAATATCTCTTCCATTACTCTCAAATAATATCTATATTCACACATGAAATGACTATCTGAATTCACAATCAATCTATCCTCTATAATATTTTCTATTTCTTGGTGTATATAAATCATGGAAGACAATTCTCTATATGAATTATATCAACCATCTGTGTCGTATGTTCATGTCAAATTACGAGAATATATACATCAGACTCTGATGATTAGTGAAATTCAAAAAAAATTACTCACCAATAAGGTAATGTCACCATAACATCAAGGAAAACATCCCGGATTCCAACATTAGATCATTGGTGGAAGAGTTATTCTCATGGAGATGTAACTACCATGACACAATAGAAACAACTTATCTTTATTTCATCATAAAACACCCCAAACCAAGACATGATTCGTCATACAAAACCTCAAACTAAACTCCCAATCATTGAAAAATGTTTAGAGCACTGACCAAATTCCCCTTCAGGTACTCAAAATTTATGACACTAATACATCGATAAGAATTCAGGGTCCTCATATTCAAACTTTTTAGTCGAGTTAGAACTTGATAGAAATCAGCTACGAACCTCATTTTATAGCATGTAAGACTAAGGAAACTACACACCTCTACCACTATCCTCATGTTATCCTAAGAATACAATACCAATATCTTTTAAGTTTACATAATAAATCCCTAAAAAGAACATTAAAATCCTAGAACTCAAACTTTTAAAAATTTCCAAATAGTAGCTGATAGTGAATAAATCCTAAAACAATATGCAGATGATCTGCATGATCCTCCTAAAATGTAGTCTAAATAATTATATCTTCAATAACAACTACCATGAAATTATATATAAAATTCTTGAACACTATGTTCATCAACCCCAAGGACATGGTAAGAGTGTTTTTCTCACCAAACGACATCACAAAAACCCTGTAATTCTTATGCAAACCTCGAAAAGAAGCCTTTGAAATATTGTAATCATTTACCTGTATTTGATGATATCTTAAACAAATATCAATCATTAAGAAAAAAACTTATTAATTCATTTGATATCATAATTTATCAATTCATTGATGAGGATTATACTAATTTATTGTCACCTGATTTAAGTGATGGTAGTAGTTATAAAACAACAAATCATCATCATCCTACATCATGAAAAAAATCATTTTTACTCCAAGGTGACACACGAATCCAAAAAAACCTATCTACAACTAATCATCAAGATATATATATATTTATCTCTCACAAATCATAATTCATCATCCTACATGGAAACATAATGATATGAGACATGCCCCACTATAACTCATTCCAAAACATGATCTCCAATAACATTGGTAATGCAACAACCTTGACTAGAAATAAATTAGTCTACTCTGCCACATCCCTAGAAAACAATGACTGTTGAACATCCAATGAGATCAACATGACCTATACCATCAATGAAAACAAGGGTGGAACCTGCCTCTAACACTTTTAATGGTATCACATGCCAACAAACATTGCTGGATCCACATCAACATTATAGAACATAACCTACCTCCTAAAGAAATAAATGATATCCAATATAAATATATTCAATACATTCAATGGATGATTTTATATGGTTCTATCCATAAATATAGAAAGTATTATAAAGTGTGGTGATACCATAGTACTATATCACAATATCGTTAAACTTATTACTAGTTAACTGAACCTCCAACTAGAATACTCAATGCTAAAGGAAATTAAAGCCTCTCCACCAAAATACTTAAAGCATTGATAATGGTAGATGATATGAAGTAGTGTATATCCCAAATCAAATAAAGAATTCAAATAACAACCATGTTCTTTATCACACAATTAAACATGATTTATTAACTAAAATTTCACTTAATACAACACAGAAGATCAACAGGTCTAGTGTTTTTAGGGATTAGGAACATTACATGACTACTAATGATAAAAAATATAACATATTTACTGAAAACATATTTTACATGACCGAAACATTCCATCACACTTAGCATTGAATGGGATAAACTAATGAAATACAAAAGAATAGGGTGAGATATAAAGCCACATAAGGTAGTTAACAAGAAATAACATGAATAATACAATATATGTTAGGCAATAGTCATATGAATGGATCATAAGAGAAACATGAACATAAATTCTAGATATAACATGATTACCATAACATGGAAATGTGACAACAACAAACAACGTGATATTAGCATGAGAAAAGGCTCATTGCATATGGATTAGCATGAGTAAACCCTCATTGAACATGAATTAGCATGAGTAAACCCTCATTTCACAAGGAGTATCTTGACACTAAACATTACCCAATGCATTGGAGGGCTATCAAGGGGAACACTTCATAAGTATTCCAATCCCATGCTTAAGTGACACACAAAGATCGCATAACATGGAGTCATTAAACATAATCATTTATTCCATAATCATGGAATGTGGAATACACACATGTAAGTTCTCAATCAACAATTATATGTGCATAAAGTTGAATACACTTGATAGAGAAATTGGTATGGTATTCACTAAACGATGATTTTGGCATGAAAATTCACGGTGCGATTTTGACAGCCTACTGATGTGGCATAAAGATTCATAAAAATGGATGATGAGAGAGAAAGGGGTATCTTATCATATATACATGAAATGGAATGTATGGGTATAAAAACAAAAGGAAACATGGATAAAAATGAGAAAGGAAGAAAAGTAATGATCCCTTACATGAGTGTGTGAATACAAAAGCTTGAAGAGGGCCTTATAGAGAGCTTGAGTGCCTTGGGAGGATTCTAAAGACTTTATGGATGAGTAGGGATATCCCCAAAGGATTTTGAGGGAAGAGTAGTGCGAGATTGGGTGGGTTTTTTGAGGAAAATTGTGTTGAATTCTTGAATATTTCACAAACTTAGTTTTTGGAATCTATATAATTAAATATTCAAAAGCACAAACCTTCCCATGGTTTTTGCTCATGTTTTTTTCCAAACAAGAGTGGAAGAAACTATTTTATAAAGAATATGGCTGAACATATTAAAATATTTACTTTGCTTATGTGGAGGTGAGTCACACTATCATGGAAAATAAATTTAAAATCCAAAAATATATTACACGATTAGGAGGTTTCACTAAGGCATTATAAAATAAGTAAAAATAATCTAAAATCACATTATATTAATTTTAAAACATATATTTGAACGATAATACCCATTATATTATTTATTACGTCATTTTTGGTTCATTATGATGTCATAAAACATATATTTTATTTATATGGTATTTAATTTTTACCAAAAAATTCATGTGTCTTAGAAAATTATGAAAAATTCACTATTGGATAATTTAAAAGTCCGGATTCCGAAAAGTTTATAAATTTTATCTAATTAATATTATAAATATTTGAATTTTCACTTTTAAAATGAAAACTTACATTTATACAAAACACACAGGTTTTGAAAAAAACTGTTTTAAAACCATAATAAAAACTACATTTGACTTCATAAAAACTATATTCTATTTTATTATTAATAAAATTATTTTTATAATAATATTTTATTAAAATAATAATTTCTTAAAAAAAATAATTAATTCCTTAAAATATACACTTTTTATTTTATCGTATAAATATATATTTGTTATCAAAATGATCACCTAATCATTAACAGATATGGATCTGATATAATAAGAATTTTTTAGAATTTTTTATAATATTATTAATAAAAACAATAGTTTCATATCATAATCTAAATATTTCTCATAAGTATCATTTTTACTCGAAAAATAAATTTATCAAATTTGTTATTTTTTTAAGAAAGATTATTCCTATAAAGGAATTGATGGAATAAGACTTTTATTTATAAAAATTGGATTACACAATAAGTAACTAATAACTTATTACACAACCTCTTATAACACCCTCATAAGACCTAAGGGTAAGGGGTGCGATGGTGACAGACTCTTGGGGAGACTCAGATAATATCTCTCTGGTGGTAATTTCTATTAACATGAACTTCTCCTGTATGTGATTCCATTCAAGCTTTATGTGTTAAATCTTATCTTGGGCTTGGTCAAGATAAAAGCCCAGTGAAGCTAGATCCTTTCCAATCTCTGATAAATGAGCTTGGTATGGCCCGAGTATACTGGACGAGGCCATCCTATCCTTTTTTTGTGTTCAAAGGATTTTTTTTAAAACTTATATTTATAAAAATAAAGTGATTACTATTCAATGGCTATATTATCAATGGTAATGATACTTAACTTCCATTTAATCACAAAAACAAAAATAATGAAAAGATTGCATGTGTTTTCTATATATATAATTCATTAAAAGAAAGGGAATTTTATTCATAAAATATCGAGTCATTACAATATTCCAAACTTAAGAAATTTCACCCTCGAAATTTTCTTTTCCCATAAAAAATAGAAGGGGTCAACTCTACCTCATCAATTCCTTAGGTTCCCCTATTACATCTTCCATCTTGTTGTTTCTCCACAACACCTTGATGAGGGGAATTGTCTTATTTCGTAGAACATTTTCTCTAAGATAAAAGATATTCACCAGCTTCTCTCCATAGGATAGTTCATTCTATAATGGTACCACTTGTAGATCGAGTACAAGAGATGGGTTAGGTTTGTACTTCCTCAGGATTGATACATAGAGTACATCATGTACTTGTGATAGGTTTGGGGGGAGTGTTTGTTGATAGGCCACTAATTCCATGCAATCAAGGATCACAAAAGTGCTGATGTAACTTGGACTATGATTTCCCTTCTTCCCAAATCTCATCATTCTCTTCCATGGAGATATGCAGAGAAAAACATATCTCCAACATCAAACTCTAGGTCTTGTCGGTAGTTGTCAGCATAGCTCTTTTTTCAACTCTCAGCAGCTTTGATATGTTGTTGGCTGGTTTTAACCTTCTCCACCATTTCAATGACCATTTTTAGTCCAAGAATTTTATCTCCCTAAATTCAACCCAATATGTCGATGTTCTGCACCTCTTCCAATAAAGGGATTCATAATAATCCATTTTGATGCTTGGGTGGAAACTATTTTTGTAAGAGAAATCAACCAATGAAATATGTTGGTCCCATTTGGCTTCGAATTCCATTGAAAATTCTCTCAACATGTCCTCAAGTGTTTGGATAGTCCAATCATATTGTCCATTGTTTGAGGATGATAATACATACTTAAGTTCATCTTGGAATTTAGATCATGTTGGAGACTCTTCTAGAATATAGATGTGAATCTTGGATCACGATTGCATACAATCGATAGTGGTACTCCATACAGCCTTACCACTTATCTGATGTATATCTTTGCAGGTTGATCCAATGAGAAATCCTCTCTAATAACAATGATGTGTACAGTCCTTGTAAGACGATACACAACAACCTAGATTTCATTGTTTCCTTGAGATGTCTTTGGGTTTTTGGTGAAAAAGATTATGGTGATGTCCTCCTATTTCAAGATTATTATGGGTAATGGCTGAATCATCTCCTTTGACATATTCCTCTCAGACTTCACTTCCTGGTGTACAAGGAACTTTTATGTATATGCATTGATTTCCGTATTCATGTTATCCCACCAATAACTATTCTAGAGATCTTGATATGTCTTTCTTTTTCCTAGGTTTAGGGAGAAATTCGAACTATGTGCATCAGCCAAAAGTTATTTCTTTATCTCCGTATTTGGTAGAACACATATTCTTAGTCCAAATCTTACAATTCCAACTTCATTAACATTTAGCACAATGGATTTCCCTTTTTTGATAGTTTCAACTTTATTCTAGATTCCCACATCATCATTTTCAGAATCCTTTTGCCTTTTTTAAAGAGAAGGTTGATCAATCATTTATGAAAGGATTGATGTTGTTCTCTTCTTTATGATTCCCATGTCCATATTCATCAAATCTAATAAGATTGGATCCTTATCAATTCTCATTAATGATGGATTTTTCAGGTCCATTCTACTTAGAGCATCATCCACCTTGTTCTCTTTCTCGTGATGGTAATGGATTGAGCTGTCAAAGTCTTTTATCAGTTCTAACCATCTTCATTGGTTCATATTCAACTCATTTTTGTGAATATATACTTGAGGCTTTTGTAATCCCTATATATTTCACACTTCTCCCCAAAGAGGTAATGTCTGCAAATTTTCAAAGAATAGATCACACATCAAACTCTAGATCATTTTTTGGATAGTTATGCTCATTAAAATTCAATTGATTTGATGAATAGGTAATGACTTTGTCATTATTCATCAACACAAAACCCATGCCCTTCTTCGAAAGATCACAGAATACCCCCGAAAATTTATCCTCTTGTGGGTAGTGTGATCATGGACATAGTGATAAGCCTCCTTTTAAAATCCTTAATGCTCTCTTCACATTCATCATTCCAATCAAACTTAACTCCCTTTCGAATTATCTTGGTTAGAGAATTTAGCAATCATGATAAATTTATCACAAATCGGCGATAATATCCAGCTAAACCAAGGAGTCTCTGGATATCTATCACAGATGTTGGCCTCATCCATCCCAAAATTGCATTTGTATTGGAGGGATCCATAGATATACCATTGCTTGTGATTATATGACATAATAATGAGACTTCCACCATAACTCACACTTTTTGTACTTTTTAGAGATTTTTTTTCCAAAAACTTTAGTATAATGATTAGATACTCCTCATGCGCTTCCTTAGATTTAGAGTATATTATAATATTGAATATAAATACAACTAAAAATTTGTTGAGGTAATATATAAATAATCTATTCATCATGTCCATGATGATTTCTAGAGAAGTAGTGAGTCCAAAAGGCATTACTATGAATTCATAGTGCCTATACATTGTACGAAAATCTATCATGGGGGTATCCTCCTTCTTCACCACTACATAGTAATATCTTGACCGCATATCCACCATGGAGAATTATTCTTCTCCACGTAGTTGAATGAAAAATTCATCGATTCATGGTAGAGGATATTTGTTTTTTATAATGATTTTTTTGAGCTCACAATAATCAATTCGAAGGTGTATTGACCCATCCTTCTTCTATACGAAGAGTACTAGTGCACCCCATTGTGAAGAACTTGGGCATATGAAACCTTTATCCAGATTCTCCTGTAGTTTTTTATTTAGATCCTCTAGCTCCACAATATCCATTCTATATAGATTATTGGATATTGTAAATTCCCCAAGTATATGATTAATTTGGAATTCAACATCTCTTCTAGGATGAAGACTAGGAAATTCCTTATGAAACCCATCTGCGAATTCCCTCACAAAAGGAATATATTTGATGATGGTTCTATTCACAGACTAAATCATCTATAAAAGATATGTGTTCTCGTAGGGCATAAATATCCATTCTTGGGATGATGTTTCTAAAGAAAATTCATCATCCTCCAAGCACTTGTATATAATTGGTGGTCGATTCACCATATGGAGAGTGATTTCCCTCTCATGGGAATTTAAGTTGGCTCTATTTTGGGAAATACAATCCATTACATGAATTGCATCAAATTCCACCATAGGGGGTATGATGAGGTTTGTCGAGAAGTTCAATCCACAAATTTTGATAGGGGAGGGGTTATATTCATGGGATTCATTAATCGCCCCATTTTCTGTTCTCACTAACATCTCTACTTACAAGATTTTTTTTGGTGTTTGTATTGTTCTACTAACTTTTATGATATAAAAGAATGTGTAGAACTAGGGATGATAACCCTACCATTAACTTTTGGATTTTGGTTCTACATTAACTGATAGAGACTTAGGTATGGGTACTTTTAAACTGTTAAACACATAAAGGGGAATCCAATGACAAAAAGGGATAACATATAAATTAAATTGATTTCATTTACTTATGAATTTATAGGCTTCAATATATGTAATATATGTAATCCATGATATACATCACAAAAAATATTCTTAGGGAAATTTTTTTATTCCCTTAATAATGGTTCATACAAAGATTATGAATTTACCAAAGCATATCCCATGGGAGTGTAGAACCAGGATTGAAGCAAGGGTCATTCTTGTGCTCCAATTACCGTTCGAGACTATCTCAAAGCTATGTTTTTGGGTTTTACACCAAGATACATCTGTGCCAAAGCCACCTATAATATTTGTATCTAGATATGGAAATATTTTATTGATATAACACATACTCCATACTCCCAAAAATTTAGGAATTATTTTATTATATATTGTCTTATCCCGAAGGCTTTTACTAGAGTTTTGTAACCCTAATCCCAAAAATAACTAAACCTATCCTCTAATAAAAACTACAACAACCCTACTCTTCATGAAACACTTAAACATGTTTTATTATATAAACTTTAAAATAATTAAACCCTAAATATTTAATTTTATTATGTATTTGGGGATTAGGAACATTACATGACAACTTAAGACGTAAAATACAACATCTCTATTGAAAACTTCTTTTAAATGACCACAACATTCTTTCATAATTAGCATTTCTTGGGATAGCCTGTGGTCATACATAAGAATAGGGTGAGATATAAATCCCAATAAGGGAGTAGATAGGGAATAACATGAATAATACAATACATGTTAGGAAATATGAATATCAATAAAGCACAATAGAAACATGAATATAATGCCATGATATATCATGATTATCATAACATGGAAATGTGGAAACAACAAAAAACATGATATTAGCATGATCCAAATCTTATTGCATGTCGATTATCATGTGTAAACCCTCATTTAACATGAATTAGCATGATTAAACCCTAATTTCACATTGTTTATCGTGATACTAAACATTACCCAATGCATTGGAGCGCTATCAGTTTGCACCCTTTATAAACATTCAAATCGCATGCTTAAGTATGCTACATAGATAATATAACGTGGATTCATTCAACATAATATTTTATTACATGATCAAAGAATGTGGAATATGTACATTTAAGTTCCCAATCAACATGTATATGTGTATAAATGTGAATACCCTTGATAGATAAATGGGCATGGTATTCAATACATGATGATTTTGGCATTGAATTTCAGGGTGCAATTTTGAGAGACTAACGGCAAGACATAAAAATTCACAAAAAATTGTTGATGAGAAAAAAGGAGTCTTTCATCATATATACATGAAATGGATATTAAGGTTATAACAACCTAAATAAACTTGGATAAAAATGATAAAATAAGGAAATTAAGGATCCCTTACTTGAGTGTGTGACTTTAAAAGAATGAAGAGGGGCTTCTTGAGAGCTTGAGGATCCTTGGGAGGTTTCTAGAGAAAGGAGGGTAGAGTATGGATATGCTTAATGGATTTTGAGTGAAGATAAGTTAGAAATTTTGTAGATTTATATAGGAAAATATATGGAAATTATTTTATATTTCACAAACATAGGTTTTGGAATAAATTTAATTAAATAATCAAAACCACAATCCTTACCATGATTTTTTCCCATTGTTGTTTCCAAATATGTGTGTAAAAATCTTATTATATGGAAAATTTCCAAACAAATTAAAATATTTCCCTTTATTATGTGGAGGTGAGTCACACTCTTAAGGAAATGAATTTAAAATCTTAAAATATATCATACATTTGTGAGAATTCACTAAGGATTTATAAGATAATTAAAACAAATCTGAAATCATAGTATTTTAATGGTAAAACATATATTGGGTCTAGAATAACCATTATAGTATTTATTACATCATTTGGGGTCATTATGATGTCATAAAACACAAATTTTATTTATATGGTATTTAATTTTTACCCAAAGATTCGACTATTAGAAAATTTTTAAAAATTCACCACTAGATAATTCTGACATATTGATTCCAAAAATTATATTAATTTTATCTAAATAATTTTCTAAATATATGAATTTTCACTTTTAAAATTAAAACTATCATTAATTAAAAATTCACAAGTTTTAACAAAAGAAGTTTTCAAACCTTAATAAAAACTATATTTTACTTCATGAAAATTATATAATCATTAAATGTTAATAAATTTAATTTTATAATATTATTTTTTTAGAGTATTAATTAATTAAATAATGCACTAATTACTTAAAATATACACTTTCTGTTTTGTCATATAAAAATATAACACGTATAAAAATAATTACTTAATCATTTACAGATAAGTAACTTATATAATCATCATTTATAAGGTTAGTTTTTATAATATTATTAATAAAAACTCTTAATTTAATATTAAAATATATATATTTCTCTAAATTACTATTTTACATGATGAATCTATTTATCAAATTCATCTTTTTTGTTGAAGAAAGACTATTCCTATAAAGGAATTGATGGAATAAAGCTTTTATTTATAAAAAAACTAGATGACACAAAAAAAACTAATACCTTATTACATAATCCCTTATAACACCCGCATAATACCTAAGGATAAGGTGTATGATGGTGATATACTCTTGGTGTAGTTTGGATAACATCGCTCGGGTTGTAATCTATATTTAATTGAACTTCTCCCGTAGAAGATTCTGTTCAAGCTTAACGTGTTGGAGCTAGGCTTGGGCTTGGTCAAGAGTAATGTCTAGTGATGTTACCTTCTATCCAAGCATTGATGAATTACCTTTGTATAGATTGAGCCTACTGAATGAGTTCATCCTCTCTGTTGTCAGGGTCAAAAGGATTTAAAAAAACCCTTGTAATTTTATAAGTCATGTGATCATTGTTTAATGACTATATTATAAATAGTGGTGGTAATTAATAGACATTTAAACTATAAATAAAAAAAGAGGGAATGTGTTTTCTATATCTATAATTAATTAAAATAAAGGGAATTTTATTAATAAAAGATGGAGTCATTACAATGCACACATGTAAAACCAAGAAAATGTTTCCTCATATGATATCTGGCTTGTTCAGAGCTATCAACACTACCACAAAAATAGTTTTTCCTAGCGCCCCCCTTATCAATGCTTTTTTTAGCACTGATAAAGGGACCGCCTTTATCAGCGCTTATTTAGTAGCACTGATAAAGGGTCGAATTCAAAAAAAATTAAAAAAAATTAAAAATATATATTAATATATAAATATAGTTATATGGATATAGATATAATATATAATTTTTAAATATATTTTAGATAAGTATAAATGTACATTAACAATTAATATAATTAATATATAAGATATTTAGTGAAAATGGATTCTTAAGAAATTAAAAAAATATATTTAATTAATAATTTGCTAATTATTATGGAGTAGTAGTCATTTAATAACAATTTGAAGACTAAAAAATTAAAAAAAAAAGATCCAAACTAAGTTGAAAACTCAACTCAAACTTCAAACGACCATAACTTTTGATCCGAGTGTCCGTTTGGGCTCTACCACATATCAAATTGAAGCCTGCGATGAGCTCTACATTGCTATGACTTGGGGGGACCCCAGTAATGTGTTTTTCGAGGGTAAAAGAGGCCCAGAAGGCCTCCAAAACTGAGTTTTTAGTCTGGGTACCCCAATTTTTTAACATTTTGTGGATTTTCAGCCTTGTTTAAGGGGGTATTATTGGGTTTTTTGGTGGGGACTGAATTTATTCCAAGGTATTACATTCATATTGATATTATGTATTTGAAATTTTATCATTTTTATAATGCACTGCTATTTATAATCAAATATATAACTATATGTACATATTTTTTATATATTCACACATAAAAATTAAAATTTTAAAATAAATAATTAAACATATTCACATATAAAATATATTAGCTCTATCTAAATAATAACTAATATCCATTTTATTTAAAATACCGATATATGAATATTTATTTAACTACTATATATTAATATAACTATATATATATATTAATCTAGCTATATATATATATATTAATATAACTACATATATATTAATATTACTATATATATATTAATATCACTACAAATATATATATTAATATCACTATAAATATATATATTCGTATTACTATATATATATGTATATTAATATAAATATATATTACTATACGAATAAATATAACTATATATATATAAATAGAGATATATAATAATTTAACTCTATATAGATATATTAATATAACTATATATATATATATTAATATAAATATATATTACTATATGAATAAATATAACTATATATATATATATAAATAGAGATATATATTAATATAACTATATATATATATATTCATATCACTATATATATAGATTAATATAACTATATATATATTAATATAACTATATATATATATATTAATATAACTATATAAATATATATTAATATAAATATATATTAATATATGAATAAATATAACTATATATATATATAGATATCATGAAATAGCAAACAAATCAAAATAGAGTAGTGATAAGGGCTTAGGCGCGCAGGGGGGGAGGTCTCGAGTTCAAAACCAGCTGGAGGCAGAGGCGCACGCATGGGGGTGGATGTGGGGGGATAATGCTGATAAAGGGTGGAGGGGGTTCATGCGGGCACTGGAGGGGCTAAAAAGCACTGTTAAAAGGGGGGATCAAGCGCTATAAAATCCCCCCCCGATTGACATGATTTTTTTAATTTTTTGTAATTTTTTTTATTTTTTTTAACGTTATCACTTCTTTTTTAAAAGAGCTGATAAACAGGTCCTTTATCAGCGCTAAAACAAAAACGATGATAAAAGAAGCACTGATATAGGACCCCCTTATCAGCGCTAAAAAAATCCCTAATAAAGGGGTACTTTTATCAGTGCTTTTTTTAGCGCTGATTAAAGGGGTCTTTATCAGCGCTTTTTTTAGCACTGATAAAGGGGATCCCCGCTTAATCTTCGCTGGCTTTAACAGCGCTTTTCCCAGCACTGTTAAAGGACCTTTTTAGCGCTGATAAAGGACGTATTGGTAGTAGTGAAAAACTAAAGCGTGAAGCTAACCATGACAGGATCCCTTACCTCTATGGCCCTACAAATAATAACCTCCATAGCCACACTTTACTCTCTAAGAAATTGGATAATCTTATGTTTATCCTCTTCCTTATATTTATCCTCTCTACTGATCCAAAACTCAAACACTGTGATACTACTTCCACATAAAAAAACAGTATATTAGAAGGGGTTATTTAGAGGGGGTTCAACACAACCCCCTCAAAATTCATTTTCTTTAACATTAGAGGGGGTTCTGTACAACCCCCTATAATCATCAAATTTAAAGGGGGTTCACCACCCCCTCAAAAAAAATGTAGCATTTTTTTAATATGTGGTTTTATTTTAGATATGGTTATGTTAAAAATGTCGCTACATTAATAATTTATGGAACTATATATTTAGTTACATATACTATATATTCGGTTAGCTGCATTATATACATACATACATATATACATACATACATGCATATATATATTCAGTTTTATTTTAGAGGTGTTATATATGTGTGTGTGTGTTATACATAATTTTTTTTAAGAAAATAGCGGGGGTTCAAAACCCCCTTTAAGGTAAGACATTAGTTGGGGTTCACAACCCCCTCTAATGTAAGACATTAGTGGGGGGTTAAAAACCCCCTCTTGAACCCCCACTAATGTCTTACATTAAATGGGGTTCACAACCCCCTCTAATTTAATAGATAAGAGGGGTTGTGAACCCCTACAACTTTCTTAAAATAATTCATGATATATATATAGTATATATACTTATATGAATGTTTTTATAAAATGCATAATATATTATATTAATATAAATATGTAATATATATATATATATTAATAGTGTACGTATAAATAATATATATATATATATAATATTTGGGTAATATATATATATATATAGACGTCACTTCAAATAAATACAAAAAATTACAAATAAATTTATAAATACACATTTTCATTTTTGTGTGTTTCATGTAAATGTATTTATAAATACATACATACATAATTTTAATTAAATATACGAAAATATATAATTTTTAGAGGTTTGGAGAATATATATATATATATACATATATATTTATATTTATATAAATATAGATACATCCAATTTATGTAATTTATTTAAATATATTATGAAAATATTGTTTATCTTAATAAACCTATTAATATATATAAATATAATAATATATTAATTATATGTGTAAAATTGTTAATATCTATATGTCTATTAAAATATATATATATATATATATATATATATATTCTTATTTTAATAAACTTATTATATGCATTTAATTATATTGTTTTAATAAATATTAATTTAAAAACTTATAAATATATATACAAAAAATAATATATAATGTATATGTGTAATTTTTTTAATATATATATATATGTTTATTAATATATATGAATATTTTAAAAAATTTATTATATGTATTTAAATATATTATGCAAATAATTTATATTTTAATAAACTTATCAAAATATATAAATAAAATAATATATGTATTATATAAACAAAAATTGCCTTGGTGTAGTGGTTTCGGCGCAGGACGTGTACTGATGTGATGCTGGGTTTGATTTTCGCCTTCTACTATATTTTAGAATCCCCTCTGAATATGGGGACCTGAGAGGAGATCAAGTGTTGGACTGGTACATGACACGCAACATGGAGACCGGGGATAGGACACAGATCATAAGACCGTGACATGGAAGGCAGAGACTGGGGGACATGACATGGATGGGAGGACCAAGACATGAAAAGTAGGCATGGAGGGGGAGGACCAGGACATGCAAGGCAGACACGGATGTGTGAGGACCGTGACATGCATGGCAGAGAAAATTCAATAGACTGGGGGATGAGACACAAAGAAGGGGGATAGATAGGAGACTGGGGAGACACGCACAGGCAGGAGACTGACACAAGAGTACTGGGGACATGAGGGACGAACAAACGGGTGACGCATGGGAGGGAATGAGGGTGGCTAGAGGGAATCGGGAATAGGCCACACGAAGCCACATGGGGGGTTTTTCTATAAACAAAAGAGATGCATTAGGGGCGGTTGTGTAAAACCTCCCCTAATGTAATAAACAATTAGGGGTGGTTTAAACTGCCCTTAATAACTCTATTAGAGGCGGTTGGGGTTATAACTGCCTCTAATGAAAACTATTTCTGATAACATTTTGACAACATTAGAGGGGGTTCAAACCCCCTCTAATGTAACCATCGCAAATGCCTTTAAAAGGGTTTATAACCCCTTAAAATGTCAAAATTAACCCCTTATACAGTGTCCATTTTCTTGTAGTGTTCCTTAGTTGAAACTAACTCAATAGAGGATCATGAAACATAACTCAAGGTGCACACACACTATTCAGAATTTTTGGACACTCTTTCCACTAATAAAGTTAAGCACCATAATAAAAACATATTTTATACCTTATAAAAGTTCGGAGAACCTACACCCATATAAAAATGATATTATAACGGATAGGAACTACTCCCGGTTGATCAAAATTTCTTATATCAAGGAAACTATGAACCCAGACCGTAAATCTCATTCATGAGGTATACTAATGAATCCTAGATCATGAAAATTTGATCCTATCAAGCATCCTTTCAATGACCTGTTATCTCACACCTCAATATATGTAAAATATATTAACAGGGTGACCTAGTGCGGGATCTATGGATAAAATGCCTCCCCAGAATGCCTCTCCCTATCATAGTCATCGGAAAATAGGTGCGACTAATATTGCAGTGTGGTCTTGAAATAGTTATCAAACTACTGAACATAGAAACCTCGCAGTATAAGGGTATGAATCTCTTAGCCATTGGCCACCTTCATAGTTGAAGAAATAAAAAATACTTGGAACTAGTCCATAATATTCTCCCACGGGACTGTCGACACGTCATGATCCTGAAGGAACAAGATCCACCACTTCATCTCTTCCCAACATATCATTGTTATAGCCAATGAAACAGAGTGATTATTTTTATAAGAGATTGAATTAAAAAATTTCTAAAGCTCCACCAACAATCCAATTGAGACTGAGTTTGAAATAAACCCCTCATGGTTCTATAGACTCTAGCACAAAAACCATCAGTGCTTCCTCCTCCAACCTTCATTGTCTTCAAACTATACACTTTGGAAATATATTAGAACTTAATGTTGAACATATTAAGTCTTAACATGATGATGAAATCAACCTGAAGGAATTCCAAAAAGAAATAGAGACAGTTATACTCCTAAACCTATAATATGGAATATTTTATATTAATTAATTAATCATTTAATTTTATTCTTTGAGGTAGATCTTATACTAAGGTATACCCATTTCAAACATAGGAACAAAGAATAATGATGTGCGATCCATTCCCAAGACTCTACCCCATAACCAACATCACATCATTTAGTAGGCCCAGTAAAATATAAGGTCCACACAATATATTATAGGGGGTATAAATACTCATGTCTCCTCAAAAATCTTATGTTTACAATTTACAATAAACATATCTATCATTATTTACTTACTGAACCACGGAATTTAACCTTTTCGTAATTCCAAACATCATCTTATCCCTCAACCTAAACCTTGGATGACACTTTTTCATGACCCCCTCCCCACAAATTCTACCCCTCCTTTTCTAATAGGATGGTGACTACCCCGCCCTACCTTTAGCAGGCCCTAGGTTTTTTACTAGCATAGAGGGTCTAATAAACAAAAAAATATGAGGCATTACCCACTAACAAAAACATGAGGAAGAGAGAGATAAAATAGATACACCAAAAAATTTCTTTTGAGATATATATTAAGAACCAATGTTCATAAATTTAATTTTTTAAAGTACTAAAACAACTGAAATGGTAACTATAAGTACTAAAAAGGTAAAGATGACAGGGACCATAAATCTCAAACAACTCCTATAAAAATATAAGCTAGTAATATCTATCCTGGTCAAAAAACTTCTCCTTTTAAGATAAAATAAACATTATATAAAAGGTTGGTGGGAATATCAGTATACTCAATAGGATCCTCCTTAATGCTTCTCGTACACCAAATAAAGAAATAATGAAAAATTATAGTGAACAAATTTGAAACAAACCCATCACGTAAATAGTTATACAATGTTCCCAACCTCACCATCGATTTCTCTCAAAATGTGTCATATATGTGAGATAATATAATACAATATCAATAATAAGGGTACCCGATAAATTCATCTTCACTATTTTACCATTCCTCCCCAATGCCCCACATCTTATGTAATCTCCCTCAACAATTAAGAAAGTCCCAAAACACTTGTGATATTTATAAAAACATGCATATTATTCTTCACATCATGTCATCATCCCATAACACATACCCTTATAGTAACTATCTATATATTGGCACCCACTATAGCCTACATGATGTGTATCATACAATGGATTTTATAACTTAGTCCATCATAACTAATACATTGAGTAACGTACCTAAAACCCTCCCAAACTATACACACCATTCATATATTAATCTTTTGGATACTATATATGAATATACAGGCTTGTTAAGTGAACTCAAACAATCACACCCTTATACACAGATATATATAATAAAAATAACCAATATGCATACTAGAACTTAATACCACCAAGAGAAGACAGCAGGGCCAGAGGGGGTTGTCATCTATCTCTCCTCCCAATGGGATTTTGGGAAAAACAACCTCCCAGTTTCTACTGGGAGTTAGTTACCCTAACCAACATTGGTGGTGTAGAATATCAAATAACAAAACAAATAATTTACAATATATATATCAGTTCCACACTACAGTCATAAAATATTCATAAGATCAATGAAATTTTTCATCACTCGGACATCCCACTACCACTAATAAAGACTAGATTGATGATAATCACACAAGAATATAAAATAGAAACATCAAATTAATTTAATTTTATCGAACAATTAACATTATTTTGATCAAATAATCATCCAATAAATACCCAAAAAAGTGTTCTATATTAAACATTATTATGTATCAAAATACAAGTCCTTGTCCTCCAAGAATAATCAAAACTGATTACCTAGTTTCTCAATAGTAAAATATAATTTTCATTACAGAAGCACCAACCCCATTGGTTTAGTAATTTACTAAACATTGTTAACACCATTTCATGATTCAAGGTTCTATTAGAGGATATCCTAGTATACAATTAATAAATAAAACTGAGAACATCCTACACCCTAATGTAGTGGGAAAAGGAAGACATATAAATAAGAAATCTGGCTATCAACTATTAAACATATTCATTTCAAGTAAGTATACATCTTTGTAACATCAACTGGTAATCCCAAATTCCACATTGTTCATCTTATCTGGTTCCATTCCAAACACCCACATGTATATCCCAATGCATCACATCATCATAGGTGTCAAATTCTACCACACCATCAAGTCCTCCCCACCCCACATTAGATCATCGATCTTAGGCTCATATATCCAAAGCTCATACACATCATACCTCAAATGTTAGATCAATATCACATCACAAGGCATCAAGAAAACAAGCATAATCAATAGGGTTACTCGGACATAAAAAAGTCATTAATGTTTCATAGGAAAATGGTCTCTTATAGATCCCAACATTAGGCATTCATCCTTAATAAGAAAAGGGAACTCCTAGCCACACAGATTTGTCTTCACAAACAACTAGTTTTTATTACACCTTTAATTGAACAATTCATTATTTGTAAGTTCCAAATACATAAAACCTAAGGAATCAGCAATAACAATCTATCAAAAGTGTAATATGTTCTTAAAATAAATTATAGTTTTAAAAAATATAGAGAAGTGTAATTATCATTAACAAGTTTTTACATACTTTGAGTTCCATATCGAATTCTACTAAATTACAAGGAACACTACATTTATTTAAATATTCCTCTACTTAATTTAGTTAGTTGAAAAATTAATTATTATTGGATTTATGTTATTTACCATTTTCCAACAAGAGTAACATGTTAAAACAAGCATAACAACAAGCTCACATTTCATACAATAGGTAACGACTATCTATAAAATCAATAGGAAAACGGTTATCATGGTATAAAACATCAACAGGTGGTCACTAACCTATTTCTTCATTATTATGGTTAAATAATTGATATATTAATTTCATAATCTTCCAATGTTCTAAAACATGATAAATTTATGATTTATTGTAAATAAATTAGAGAATCATGGAATACCATACCTCAAAAGAATCAAAATTCCTCACATGAAAATAGAACAATTTTTAAGATCACAGTCTACTCTCCCACAATAAGATCATATCCCTCCACGGGAGTTATTTCACAATCATGCCAAAAATAACAAAACAATATTAGAACATGGAATAGAAACTTCCATTGCATGGGAAAAAGAAACTGGGGGAATAATATTGTATAACCACAAGATAAAATTAGATAAATAACATTATATCATCATTAGTCCTATATAGGAAGATGGGAATAGATATTCTTTAAAGGGATCTACAAACATTGAAATAAATCATAGAGGCTTCCTAGAGCTCTGGGAGGGAGTACATATGATTTGAAAAAACCTGATGTACTATAAGTTATAAAGGAAACTTCATAGGGAATATTTTTGGCATAAAACCCTTTTTACATCATAAATATTTGAAATATAAAATTCAATTAAAAAATCTGTCACATCAAATAAAAATAAAATGTTTAATTCATATCATAAATTTCCGGTTTGTGATGAAATTTACATGTTCCAAATAAGAAAATATTTTAGACCATTCATTTCATCATCTATAATTATGTCGTAAAACCAAATTACTCTATAAACCCATTATTATGATGTATCATATTTATGCTTTCAATTTTTAGAATCCATACTCTACAAAACCTGCAATAATCCTCTTCTAGGAACCACAAGCATTGGAATAATTCAAAGGATTGGACTACGATGATTCATCCCCTTATACTGGAGCTCTAGTTCATTCATGGTGGAGGTGAATTAGTTCAATGATTCAACAACAGTAATTTCCTTTTCAATAGAAGGTTGAAAAACACTCAGAAAATAATTCTATCCAATTAAGTTTTATTTATATGACATTCATATTGAAATATAATATGACTTATTTCTTGATAAATTTTTTAATGAGTTTTTTATTTTCATGATGTATTCATTGACTACATCCTCAAGGATGATTTGGAGGATAATTAGAGAATAGAATAATGAAAAGGGATGAATAATTGTTGATTTATAGAAATTCATTATGTGAAATAATTATATGACTCAATAATGAAAAATATAAATGGAATATTTTTACCCTAATATAGTTTTTCACCCCCATATTCAATGGGATTTTCATCATGGATCTATTCCTAAGGGTTTGTTAGCAACAAATAATTCCATGATAGGGAGCCTATGAATGTTCGATACAAAAATATCTAAGAAACTAAATTAAATAACACTACATCCATATATATCATACCAAAATTGAAATATATATGGAAGAAATTCTAGGCTAGGAAAATTATATGAATAATGGAATTTTAAGCTATAGAGACCATTCCACAATTTTTATGCTAATTTTTCAATAGGTCCTCTATATAAATGAATTGATATATATTTAATTCTGCATTTCACCTTATCATATTGTAATTATTGGAATAGATTTTTTGAATCCTTTATGAGATATATGTTTGGTATTATAGATCTAAAGATCATTAATTAAATGTATCGTCTTTTAGACATAGAAAAGCATGCCTTTAGGGTAGTCAGTTTGTTGTCTACTGGTGGGTAGAAGGGGATAGAGACTAAATTCATAATCAATACATTTCTTACATTCAATTAATTATGTGAACTAGTCTAACCAGACCTCATAAGTTTTTATAGTGAGTAAATTCAATACACACCATAATTTAGTACATATTGTGTAATAGATTCCGGATGTGAATTTATCTCGAAAGACCCAATGGGTTTTTATAGGGCTTTAATTCAATACACATTATTATTTTTGTATACAACTTGTATTCAATTCATAATGTGAATTTTCATGGGCAGACCTCATGCATGATGTGAATTTTTTTTTTCTTTGTGAGGGAAAACCCCTCAAGTTTCATGATGTGAAAAATAATCATGTCATGAATATGAGGTTGGTTTTTTAAAGTAGAAACCCCATTTCTTTGTATCACCCCTCTCATTTCGCATAGGTTCACTCCTTCCATGTGATCTAGCCATTTACAAAATTGAGGTTTCCATATTCCTTCTTCATTTGATCATAAATCAAGTCACCATTCATTGTATTAGAATTACTATGGTAAGAGATTTAAGCCACTTTATTCTTTTTGTGGTTTGTTCCTCCATATTCATCTCTATTTTAGTGTCATATAATATTAACTATTTTAGTTCATATGTTAATTATTTCCTTTTCTTCAATTTTATATCGTTTCAAAGGAGAACAACAGATGAGTGGTTGTCTACCAACCTAAGGTTGGAAGTATAGTTATTTTCCCTTAAGGCCTCATTTTATTTATCATGCATAGTTATTCCATGCTCTAGACTCCTTCAGTGAAAAATTCTAAATGACTAGTAAATTTTTAATGATGATAAACCCAATTTGTATACTGCTAGAAACTGAAAATAACATCGTAGGTTGACAACCTTTAAATAATCCACCCCTAAGGGTGTGATACAAGGGTCCTGAATTAAGGACACCTTGGATGGGATCTTAATACATTATAATTGGATTTTATAACTATACCTCCATAAAATAAAAGTGATAATTGGATTATTTTGTAGAATACCTTGGAAAGGCACACTGAGAGAATTCCTTATGTACTTTACCTATGAGGGATGCCTGATTCCATAGTGCATTACCTTGGATAGACTCATTGGGTAGTGTTACTATACCATTCCATGAGTGATACATGGATACTGTTAGGTCCACAAGGCTGAATAACCTGAGAGGGGGGTGAATCAGGGTATGACTAATTGAAAATTAATGCCCGTTCTGATCTTGTTTCGCTGTTGATAAAAACTCTCTTCTCTCTTTTTCCTGTTGCACAATGTAAATAGAAAGCGAAGTATGCACAGGACACATCAATTTTACTTGGTTCACCGCAAAGGGCTACATCCAAGGAGAATACGCCGAAAAGTTGTCGGTCATACCAAATTCTAATAATCTTCACTAGCTGTGGATTACAAGGTTCGAGCTACATCACTTCTAAGCCCAGGCTCACTGCCTTTACAATTTTAGGGTCAGCTCACTTTTTTCCCAAAGGTCACTCCCTGTTTCTCTCTCTCTCTGGCTCACTGCCGGTGGAGAGGATCACCTACTTCCTCTTCCTAGGCTCACTACTCTAGAAGGGAATCCACTCACAGTTTATAGACCTGTAGGTATCTTCATTTGCATGAATGAATGCGTCTTCCTCTATGTGTAGATGCTCTGTTGAAGTACAACTTTCACCCGTAGATGAATATCTCTTTTCACCGAAGGTATCGGGCAACGTAACAGCTTCCATGCAGTCCGAGAAGCACCGCTGGAACAAAACCTTACTTGGCGCGCAAGTCAATCTCGGTGAGCAAGTATCGGCGCGCAAGTCACAACGTGCGTGCAAGTCCTCCTCTGACACTTGCGCGACACAAGCTTCCTCAACTCCAAACATGCACGACTCTCTTCCTTTTATGCCCAAACCAATATTGGCGCGCAACTGCCAACCGGCGCGCAACTTCTAACACCGGCACACAACTTCAAGCACTGGCACGTAACTTCAACCACTAGCGCGAAACTTCACCTGCGCGACCCACACTCACCACTTGCGCGACCACCACACCTACGTGACGGGAGCTCTGGTTTCTCAAAGTGTTGAACTCTGTTAGGAATGAAGAGGGGTGGTCCAGTATTTATAGGCAATCTGACCACCCAGTGCGACGGCGCGTAAGTCACCTGCGCGACCCAGTTTCGACGCGCAAGTCTCTTGTCCTTTTGGACACTTGCGCGACAAACTCCCAAACTTGCGCGAACCTACTTCCTTTGCCATATTTTGATCTTATGATCTTGAAAAACATATGTCGTGCAAGTTTCCTATTCTCCAAGTCCTCGGCGTGGAAGTCCCTTTTCCAAAAACACTTTTCTTCATCTGCCGATTTTCAGGCCCAAAAATTTGGCAAACACTGGAAAACGGTGCCACCTTGTATCTATTCTTTTGAACCGCCTCCAGATCATCCATTCCTTTTATCGACGTTCTTGAATCAAACATAGATCGTTGACCTCATCTCTTGAACTCGACATTCCACCATGAAATCCTCTTTGTCAACAAATTTGTATGTCATTGTTTTGCGTTGTCAACAATCACTACTCAGATGTCCACTTTGTCAACAAACACAATCACCTCAAAATACTTCAATGATAGCTTGAGGTATTTTTTCCCAACAGATGCCTATATGGAATACCAAGAATTATCTTAGAGGGTTATTCCTTAGACCATGTTGATAGTGATACTTGGGTTCCACATATGGATCTTCTTGGAAAAACCGTTATGGTGAAGGATCCATATAGTGCTCCTGGAGTAATCTTAGGTTCCTCCTTTTGGATCACCTTGGTCGGGCTTGGTATTCCTTTTTACTAATAACTAAGGTTGAATTTTTATTAAGAATTATAGATTATTTTTTCCAATTTTGAGGATGGGTCATCGAATCCAAATTACATTATTAGGTTTGTTCCATCTTTATAATTGACTTTTTAACAACCTTATTATGATTTCCATACATGTATACCAACAAAAATATGTGGAATCTATATATATATGGTTGTGTGTGTGTCTGTGGGTGTGTGAGTGTGTGACTATGTGTCTATTTTTGAATTTATATATATACCATATATGTATAGGTTGAACTTGGTTTTGAGATATTTGGATTAGGATGAAGCTGATAGACATGGTCAGGAATCCCATGTGGAAACCAAACCAATGTGTCATATTTATATCTTATTTTCATTACCGTTGTATTTAACTACACACTACCCATTTTATCAACTTGAACTAGAGAGTTATATACAATATCGGTGGTGGAAAACAGAGTATATCTCGCACCCTATTTCGAGCAACTATTGTACCCGAACAAACATCATGATTATAGGGATAAGAAAAGGGAAGCATCCAGCTTCTGATGTCTGACTTTCAATAAAAGGATAGAGTACAATAATAGAAGATAGATCTAATGCCCATGCTGATAGTGGAAAATAGTTTCATCTTTTTCTTCTTTTGTTTAGCTTTTTTATATGCATATACCCTTGTATTCCATATACATACCGTATAATCACAATATGATTGTCACTTGAGTATCGTATATTGATTTAGCCATGCTTATTTGTTATGTTGGATAATTTATTATTATTCCTCTACTTATTATTTATTAAGGTTTTTCTACTTACCAATTTTATTTTCTTATGTGCTTTACTAGGATCAAGTGGACATAGTCTCCCCAAGAAAACATTCTATTCCCTAACTACTAGTTGGAATCCTCTAGCTTGTGTAATGGCATTCTAGTGTTCATGTGGACAATCTATTAGAGGACCTCTTGTGGCTTTCATTTTGGGATTCTACCATGTTGTATGTTAGGTTATTTAACATTTTTTCATACTTTTTGGGTATTACATAGGGGATTTGGAAGATTTTATAATTTTGAATGAATTATGTTCCTAGGAGTAGCTAACCCTTATACATGGGAAACCCAAATTACCTAGGATGTGATATTACTGTTTTGGGTTGTGGTTGTTATAGTTGTACTGGTTTCAATGTTGATTGATGAACATATATTGGGACACTATTATTGTTGATATTATTATTATGTAATTCTTTTCTCCCTATCCTGGTTTGAAAATAGGTATCATATCATGCATCATTATAGGCACTTGAGGATGCACCTTCGTGCATTATTCCATGACATATAATTATATTTAATTGTTTCTATTTTTTTGATTTCATGATATTTTTGTGAGTGAATTGGTTATTATATATAGAAATGTCTTAATTTTTCTCAAAAGGAAAAATCAATTAGATTAATTGAAGTGACTATATTTATCTAAATGGTGTTTTCCAACATATACTGGTCATTGCACCTTAATTAACCAATTTTTTCATTTTTGATCAATGATCCACTAGTTATAGGGGCTGAAATGTTGGATTATTTTTATTACATGAATTCTAATTGTATACTATGAATCATTTACTTATACAAATATTTAATATTAATTCATTTAATCAGATAATTATATATGACCAGTGACATCGTAATAATGGATCTATTGTTTAGGTCACAGATACATGATATATCATTTATAATTTATACAGAGTATCAGCCTTTATAAATTTGTAATTTTGATACATCAAAATGTATTATGATTTTTATATGCATATTAATGAGAAAATACATAAATAAATCTAAAATATTTAATGAAATGGTTACTCTAAATATTTATTTAAATTTTAATGTAAAGGGTTTTTTATCTATAACTTGTAACTAAAACTCTATATACTAGAACCCATATGGTTTTATATGAGATCTTGACCCTAACATGAAATTATTAATTGGAATTAGGAAGCTTATCTTATAGATTTTGTGATATTTTTTTCACCTAGACCAGGCCTTAGGAGTAGGCAGAGATGATTGAATGATTTATAAGAGGGAATTTTACTAGTATTTTTCTATTAGTATTGATCATATATGTTGTTTAATCTTATCTAAGGTGTATTTTTTTTGGAAATTGTAGTACTATGATATCACAATGTCCTCGAGTCATGTGCATGGAGTATGGCCATGAATATGATCCAGAGGTAATGGGACATGAACCTGCGGTATTACCTCTGTAAGTGTCACCAAAGGATCCTATTTTTCTTCTTCCACTGGGTGTGATTCCTAATTTTCGAGAGAGCATATTGTTATTTATTTAGTCTGTATATGGATCTTCAAGACCTTCCTCTAAAATTGTATATTTGACGTGAGAATTTCAGCAGCAGCATCCTATAACTTTCTCATGGGTTATTGGACCACAGTCTACGGACTCATGAATAGAGAACATGTTATCGATCTTCAAGGAATTAGAGAATCCACTAGAGTGGGGGTTCAAAAATTCCACCAATATGCATTATGAATCTTCTAAAAATTGGTGGGATTTCATCTCTCATGTTCATTATCATCTGGTTATGGTCTGGGTAGACTTACTGATAGTCTTATAGGATTACTTCTGTATTTAGATGCTAAGATAGGACCATGATATATATATATTATACACATACAATAGGGTGTTATGTCTGTGATGGATTATTCAACTCATTTTAATGAGCTTCAGCATTTTGTGCCAACACCAATGGGTATGAGTTGATGAATATGAGATGGTTTGGATATGTGATTGCATACACGATCTAATCATAGGTGAATTTATTTCTATTGGACATAATTATTGAGATAGTGAACCAAGACCACCTCACTAAGTGGATGATGAGGGAAGATGATCATGTGTATTTTGGTATATCAGCTCTGAGGCAAGGAGGGATTCATATAGTGGTTAAAAATATCACTCTGAGTTTTTTCACAGTAGAAGAACCACCAAGATGACACATGATGATAGGTATATGGTGTGTCACCATTATGGTAGGGTAGGATATAAGAATCCGTAGTGTCTGAGGAACCTAATTGAGTTTCAAGATTGTGGTAGGATTTGTCACCTTCATCATTTGTTCAAACCCTTCCCTACAATTCCTACCAACAAGGGATCTTTACTAACACCAAATTCATGTTCAACATCTGTATCGCCATGTCCATAAGGGAGATGGACTACCTCCAATTGATCAAATTAATGAGTAGGACATGAATGAAATAGTCAGAATTCATAGGTACATCACAAATATTGAGGACCTTCTCCGGTTAATTAGGTTTCATCATAGAATCATGGATCAATCCATATCTACAATGTGTATCCTACTCCTGAGGAAACGATTCTGGGTCCTTGTACATTTACTAGTACTCATCCAGTATCCTATACTTTTGTATCTTCTTTGTTTTCTATATTTTCTTCACAGAATTTTTTTTATCAAAATTATAGAAATTATGGGTCTATAAAATGAATACTTATTTGGTGTAATGAATCTCAACAAACCATTAGGGGTTTGATCAGAGAATATACACTGGTGAAGGGATTTCCCTCTTGATGTGGGTTAAAATATCTTCCTCTAGAATAATTTTCCCCATGAGATGATAGTATTTGACAACATTCTCATTATGGACTCATTTGTCCTATACCATGTCCACATTTATTGCAATCATCAAAGGGTGTCTTTTACATCACCTGTGGGTAGTACCTATTCTTGAAATGGAGAATGGGATGTCTAGGTGAGTTTATATGGACCCAAGAATTCTATGTAGGGTGGAGTGATATCTCATATTGCTAGTATTTTTATTATTGATTGGGGAATATAGATTATGTAATTCCCTCCTATTTTTGATCTTTTTAGGTATGTATTCCTTAACAACTTCTCTGGATTACAGCCTATGAGATCGATTTATTTCAACAATGAGTTAGTTTCAATAGAAGTATGAGTGTCCATTCTTCCCTATAGGATGGAACCAGTTGATATCTAAGAGATAAATAATTAGTTAAGGGACTTGGGAGATAAGGGTTTTATATGACTTAGTAATTCTATATGGGGTTCGCATATCCTATTTGCCAATTTGGCAGATGATACCCTTATGTTGAATGTGTATTAACATTGGTCGAACAAACTAATGGTTCATAACCAATATCCAGTAGCTCAAATCGACAACCTATTTGGAAAAATCTAAGGGTTGAAGTTTTTCTCCCAAATAGAATTGAATTTGGGATACCATCAGGTGTGTTTGAGACCCTCATAAATACCATATATATAATTACATAGTAGATATATCTTATAAAAATATTTTTTTATGTCTTTCATTATTACCAACATGCCAGCATTTTTCATGTCTTTGATGAATCGATTCTTCCACCCATATTTGTATTCATTTGTGGTAATATTCAATGAAATTATTATGTTGTATTATATAAATAGAAAATATAATTCCAAATATCTTAAAATCATGTCAAATACATTATGAGATCATCAGTTGTATACTAATAGCACTAAATTCCACTTTTGGAATGGTGGGGTTCACTTTGTGGGTCACATCATTTAATAGGTTGGAGTATCTCTTGACTTAGAGAAGGTGTGTTTTATAGTATCATGGAAATAGTACATGAATGAATTAGACATATATTGTATCATGGGGAAGTATGGATATTATAGGCATTTTATTCTAGAAGTTAAATTTTTAGCAGTTCATTTCATGGTATTGAATGAAGAGAGTGTTATGTTTTTTTATGCCCTAAAGCATGTGAGGAAAACTTTTAGGGGTTGAATGGAATATTGACTTCAGATCCAACCTAGATTCTTCTAGATCTATGTAGAATCTTTATAGTTTATTGTGATGCTTCATGAATTGACATTTTAGTAGCTCTAATGTTGGGATATTTAGTTTTAGCAAATTCTTCTCTCCAGCTAAGACTGCATGAGAATAATTTCCCTACACACAACATTAAGTAAGAAACTATCGTTTATGATTTATCCTATTAGAGGAAATACCAATTTATTGAATGGTTATTTATTTACATATACCATAAAATTATCAATTAAATTTCCACACAACATGATTTGAATCTTAGGTAGCACAAATGGGTTGAACACCATTATTCGTTTGATATTGAGTTTTTCTTATACACCCGAAAAGGGAAATGTGGTAGTTAATTTCCTCAACTGGAAGACTCATAAATGATCCATTCAAGTGTCTAATAGTGAGTAGTATTTTATGGCCCTATTTTTTGAGATACAACTCAAGGTATAGGAATATCAAGGGAAACCTATTTTTGAAACTTTTACAGTGACATATTCTCTTCTAGAATGGGTAATGATGACACAAAATTTAGAACTCGAGGGCCTAGTCCTGAGGGAGATTTTATCACGAGAGAACTTGCCTCCTAAATAGGTTATGAATGAGGATGATATTCTACACATACATGGTTATATATGTGTACCTTCATATTTATGGACAGAATTAATGAGAGAATATTATGCTTCTTTTTACACAATACACCCTGGTCTTATGAAGATGTTCTGAGGAATACCTCATAAATATTGGGGTTTGGTATGAAGAGGTGGATTTTAGGTTTCATCACATAGTGCTCCGACTTTCAGTAGGTGAAAGAAGAGCACTAGTGTTTTGATAGACTTCAAATCCCTCTATCCATTCATCAGTTGAAATGGGATGACATCACCATGGATTTTTTGATGAGTTTTTTAAGATCCCCTCAAAGTTGTGACACATTATGGGTTATCATTGATAGGTTGACCAATGTATCACACTCCCTACCTATTTGAGAAACATTCTCAGTTGATTTTCTTGGGAGGAATTGTTTTCATGGTATTTCTTTCCTTCATGGTGTTTTGTGTAATATTATATTAGATAGAGATTGTCAGTTTATTTCATGGTTCTTATAGAGGTTATGAAATGAACTAGGTACATCGGTGCTCCTGAGTATGTCATATCACCCTCAGAATAATGGGATTTTAAACCGTAGGTTAAATGTTCTAGAGGACATGCTATGAGAATGTGTCCTTGATTTTTGCAGTTCATGGGAAAATACCTACCTCTCATTGAATTTTCCTATAATAATAGATTTTAAGAAACTATTTATATGGATCCCTATGAGGCTCTATATGGCAAGTCATGTTGTTCACCCATTTTCCAGTTATAGCTAAGTGAGGAAGCACAACTAATACCTCATTTCATTTAGGGGAAATTAGATAATTTATAGGTGATTTATAAGAATATGGATACATCCTAGTCTCAAGAAAAATTTTATACAAATAATCACTACTAACTTCTAGAGTTTAAGGTGGTAGATAGGGTCATTCAATGTGTTTGAACTAGTTTTGGTCATAAAATGATTCAAATATAGGGATAGCTATCACCCCATTACATTGGTCCATTCGATATTTGGGAGATAGTCAGACCGGTAGGCTATATGTTTTCCTTTCCTAAAGGACATGAATCCCTCTATGAGGTCTTCTAGGTATCCTAACATCATTGTAATCATTCTGAATTATCTAATTTAATTGATCCTAAAGATATCAAGCTATAGGTAGATGTATCCTTTGAGTAGCGTCTTATTCGTATCTTTGATTGGATAATGAAGGCTCTTCGATGTAGGTCAATTCCCCGAGTATAGGTTCTACTAAAGAATGGTCGTGTTCAGGATGAGACATGGGAGAGAAAGTCGATCTATATGCTCATTGGATATAGAATTTCTAAGATGATGTTTAATCAACCCCAGAATGGGAACTTGGTGATGGCATTTTTTTACGTATGGGAGGTTTCAACGTCGGGAATGTTTTGAGAATTATGGATTATATAAATATAAGGCCATGGACATAAACATTACATAATCCTGAGTTATATCCCGATTTTTACTTTTTTAACATTGATGATCTTTTTAGGTTTATAGTTTTATAGAATCAGGATATAACTCATAGATAACAACCCATAAAATACAAAGTGGACACTACCAAATAGTATCCATTTTTTCAAAATATGAATCTTTTACAAGAAAACATGGTTCTTTTTCTTGATAAAAATATTCATAAAATTCTTATTGACGTAATTTTTTCTTTTACACATAATTATAGCCTATTAAAAATATTCTAAAACATGTGATGAGAACAAAATATCTCAATGAAGGATGTAAAGAAAGAAATTGTTATTCATGTGAAAACATGAAAACCATTAAAAACCATTTTTTTAAAAACTCATTAGCATGAATAGAAAAATAATATAGGTGCCTTGGGGAATAATTATCATATCACTCTTAAATTAATCCTTATGAATGGAATTACCATATGGTCTATTTCTATCTCAAAAGTACCAAATGCAATAGAGAGCTACAATGGGGCTCACCCACTATATCTTGAGCTATAATGGGACCAATAAAACATATCTTGATCTATAATGGGGATCAACCAATCATATATTGAGATATAATAGACTAAACCCATTATATAAAATGTATGAGTAACATATCATGAATAAAACCATTGAAAGCTCTTTTAAACCCATGAGTAAAACAATACCAACTCTTAAAATATCCTTTTCATGTAAAAACAACTTTTAGAACCGTAGAAATCATAATGAAACCTTTTTCTTAAAAAAAATATAAATAAAACATTAAATTAATTAAGAATCATGAAATCAAGGGAAAACTCTCATACTATATAAGATAAAAACATTCCATTTACCTTTTATAAAATAAATTTAAAATGAACTTTCCAAGAGGGTTTTAAATGGAAGTCCTTTACCCAGAGTACAACTTGTCTCGTTCAATAATTGTATTAATAAATAATAAACATAGATTAATTATTACATTTATTTACAAAATTTGTAATTTTATTATTCCTTTTATATCACATATTATTTTGTTATAAAAATTACTTAATTATTTAATTTAACATAGCATATTTTGATGATATTCGGTACATGGGTCCAAAATGACACCAGTAAGTCAAATACAATCAAAGTGGTCATTATTATATCATCTTAATAATAATAATAATGAAATAAAAATAAATTTTATATATCAATTATACTTTTAAATACATTCTTTAAATATAGATATGATAAATAAACTACATTACTATCATGGGGATGGTAAATTGTATGTACACATAAGTAATGTTCTCATTATTCATTGATCATTATGGAAATATAGTAATTATTATTTTATCTTAAAAATGATCATATTTTCATAAATATAATATTAATGATTTAAATATATTTATGTATATCATCCATGTGATGTGGTGATGAAAAATGAATCACATTGCATTGTGGAGTTAATAGTTCACATGTACGCACGAACGAAGTTATCATTTTCATGTGCTTGGAATGTAATTGAATAATTGGTACATAATTCTATATTAATGATAAATATGTCATTAATATAATATATAAATATTAATTCCATTATAATAAGCATTCTTGAGAGATGGAAAATAAAATCTAATTATATCGGTTTGTGGAGGTGATAATTCACATGTACGCAGGAACAATTAATTATTTTCTCAATTGATAGAAGTTGATGTTGGTTTAGTTGATTTTATTAACTTAATAAAATCTAATTATATTGAAGATACTATATTTATTATTTAATAATGGTTGAAGAATATTTTAAGGATGTGGAAAAATAAAGAAAATGGAAACACTTAATTAAAAATGATACATCTTCCTGTGACAATCTCTTTGGATTAACACATTAACACCTCTAAAGTGGGTTTTATGTCACAATTAAGGCCTCTAGGATGAGGGGATGTATCATAGTAATGCATTTTTACATATATATTTTTTGAACCAAAAAGTTTTTTTTTCAAGTATAGATAATTATTGGTGCCTTTTATTGTAGAGGGGAGGGTCACTAATGAATTCCTCAAAGTATTAAAACATAATAAGATTATTCTAGATCCAAATACTTAAAATTGGGCCCAAAATGAATGGAATAAGATATTTTAGACTATATATTATCCCTTTTTATTATTTATCATTTTTTTATTTAAAAATTTTATTAATATATTAATTCAATAAGATATCATTGATTCCAAATTAATACAATTCATTTTATTTGACATCAAATGTATCAAGACAAAGTGGTAATTCAAATATAATGCTCTCAAACATTTAAATATATCTTATAGAATTATTAAATTACTTAGATACATTAACTCATCCAAAATATTCCAAAATTAATATTTTAATATCAATTATTATTTTTATTTTGACAATATGAAAAAAAATTAGCATTAAAGAAGCATTTAAGTTAATTATATAATTTATAAAAAAAAGTTCATATAATGAAACTAATTTAATTTTTATCAAATTAGACATTTATTTTCATTCATGTATTAATTTTTTTCTTATATGAACAAATAAAAGATATTAAATACATGAGAGTGAAGTTTTGTAACTATCATAGAATTTATAAAATATATATTTTATTCTCATGGAAAAGTGTCCATTAAATAACTTAAAATAGATAATAATGTGATAATGGTATAATATTATTTATAAAATAATTTTTTTACTGGTTTTTAAAATTTCTTAATCTATATTGTTTTGTTTTAACCCTTATTTAACAACTTTAACTATTACTGTGACATCAGATAATTTATACATTATAGTATAATATAATTACTATAAAATACAAAAATAGCACTAAATGTCTAATTTATAACATTTTATTTCTTTTCCCAAAATTGATTCCAAAATTTAAATTTTATAAATTTTATATCATTTATTAAAATATTTTATATTTTAAAATAACATAAATGCAAATTTTGACACTATTCACTATTTGACATTATAAAAATATCATAAAAACACAATTTCTTCAAAAAAATACATTAAATCATCACTAAAATTTCAAATTAATCCATAAAATTCATGTATATCAACCAATAATTCAAGTTATATTTATTTTCATATTATTAATATCATTTAATTTCTTCTTCCTTTAATAAATCAATTATTGCATCATCATGTTGTCTCCATTTAGTATAGTTATTTTTTTCTAAAAAAAATATATAAATTACCAAGATGTATATAATTATTTTATATTTCTATATAATATTTATAGTTGAACATATCACTTATATATGCCCATATTAAAAATATTTTACTTGTTAAAAACAAAAGTGCTACTAAATTGTCTTTTCTTGGTATAAAATAAAATAAATGTCTAAAAGTTAAAAAATTGCCTCTAAGTTGACATAAAATATTCCTAAATAATAATTCAATAAACAATAACTCTTAAAATAAAAGTAGGACATGTTTTACTGTAATTTATATTATTAATTTTACTCATAATTACCTGATTTACCCTCAATAGTGGTAATAAAAATCATTACTAAAGTTATTATTCATAATTTACATACATTAAGTTGAACCTATTATATCGTACTGTTAATAATTATTACAACTATTTATTTCCACTTTTTATAATTCAAAGAACAGAAGTATCTAAAATTAATTTAAAGTTAATCCCATTGACAGATTGAGAAAACATGTTTTTAAAGTAAAAACATTCAAAAGTTCACAAAGTGTTTATATCCAATTTCAATTTGAAATTGATTAAAATACATATTTTAGATGAAGTGACAAAAAATTTATCTATGTAAACTTTAAAAAAAATTTATAATTTATCACTTTAAATTATTTCAATGAAAAAGATTTTTCAATAATAAATGCAACGTTTTTCACTATTTACCAAAATATGACACTTATCCAAAAAATACAAAACAATTTACCAAAATAAATATTTACACTAAACCTTCAATTATTAATTTTATATTATCATATTTAATATATAAATGTGTCAAAAAATATTTAAAAATTTTGTGCCTTCAAAATGCGGAAAAATGTATTATTTAAAAAATACTACATTTATCCATAAAATTGAATTTGTTCATATATCATATCTGGAAAACACATAATATGAATTTTAGAAATTAAATTAAATATATTATATACATTTCATTAATATAATCCAATAGGTTCTACTTTATATTTTTTGTGTATAAAACGCCCATGTGCATAGTTAAATAGTTTTTTAGAAAAACGTTTCCTAAAAATGGGTTTTATTTTCTTTTAAAATTAACTGGTCAACAAAAAATAAATTATATATACATGTGTAAACCATATTTTTATAGTTCATTTAAAACTACCCCCCATTGTAATGGCCAGTTTAATGGTAACTTTTTAATAATAATATTTATATCTTCATTTAAGTTGGTATTATTGTATCATGTAAGCTATCAAATATAGTTTTTTTTAATGAACCACAGTGTTAAAATATCCCCCTATCTAAAAAATTGTGTCCTAAAATTTTTAATTCTGGGTAGAAATCTATGGGTTTGATTTTCAAAACACACTTATTTAAATCCCATTTCAAAAAATAATGAATATAACATCCAATTTATATAAAGAAAAAGAAGTATACTTGTCTCCTTAGATAACATGTACTATTGTTCCATGTTGGAAAACATGGACTTGGAATATAAATCTAACCACCATGTTCTAATGGAGAGTGATATAAATCATTTTTATAAGAAAGTTAATAATCCCAAAACCATAAATGTTTGATTGGTTAAAAAGATATTGATTACTTTGTAAGAAAAGTAAATGGATACATTTTTTGTTTTAATATCCCTTTCATTGAGCTATGGAATTCATTTACATTGTAGATTAAGAACATAAAGAAATATACTTACTTTAAAATAATAGTTTCATCCTTTAGTCAATTTCCATCATAAACACATCTTTTTCTCCAAATGATGAGTTTTCAAGATGAATTATTCATGCCTGAATCACTATATTAAACTTTTAGGCAATCATGTCATCCATAAAAGATTAACTGTTAATATCTAATATATTTGAAAACTAAAAAAACCCGAAATGTTTAGGTTTATATAAGATATTATACCAAAATTAATAAACCATTATATGATGAGAAACTACATTAATCTCCAAAATTAAACAGTGAAACCCAAAATATATAAGTATTTCATCACATATTCTTCCAATAAAATTTTAATAATTATCTCTAAATAACATCAATTGCTCTTGAAGTCCCACATAAAAAAGTAATCACCCATGTAATCTTCAAGTATGCCATCCATTTCCATAAAAAAACCAAAATAATTATAAATACAAAATAAAATCTAATATTATTTCAAAATATAATTATATTTTTATTCCTCAAATAAAATACCACTGTATTCTATTTACCTTGATTATATAGGATTACTATAATATAGAACATCTTCAGAACTAACATTCATCACTAAATGACCAAATCATTTTCTGATCCCAAGGATATCTATTAAATAAAAAATATGTACCCAAAATCAACTGATTCTTATTCCATCAAATCGAATAAATAAAATAATATTCAAACTAACCTGGATGTCAGATAGGCCATTGTTAGGCCATACACCCTTGTCTCCCTTTGGTTGTGGGTTCGAAACTCGTGACCTTATCGGACAAGTCCTATTTTTACCCATCTTACAGGATGTAATTTTCATAAAATATATTAATATAACCCTTATAAAAATATATAAATTTTAAAAACAACCTCAAATTATATCTCATAACTTTCCTTTTTCTACCCCATAATGTAATAACACATAATTACCTCAAAAATGAATATCCCCGAAAACAGTGATAGTCTCCTTAAATTTTCATAAAACAAATCTTGAAAAGGGATTATAAAAAATTAATCTTATAATCAAGCTTAAAATTATAAACTCATGATGATATTCCTAACTCTTAAGAAAATATCTAAATATCCAACTTTTTCTAAATCATCCTTTAATACAAACTATAAGGCCCTGGACTTAAACATTACATAATTTGGACTTAATTGAATATTTTTATTGTATTTAAAATTGAGTATCTTCTCATGTTTATAGTCTTATAGAATTAGATCGTAACTCAAATATAATTAACCATAAAATACAATGTGGACACTTACAAATGGTATCCTTTTTTCAAAATATACAACTTTTAAAATAAAAAAATATTTATTTTTATTAACAAATATTCATATCATTTTTTTAATTACTCTTTTATCATAAACATCATTATACCATGTGAAAAATTTTAAAACAACGGATGAGCACAAAAGACCTTAGTAAGGGATACAAATAAAGAAATTGTTTTTCCAATAAAAACATGAAAAATCATTAAAAACCCTTCTCTTAAAACCTCATTACCATGAATTGAAAAATCATGAAGGTGAATTTGGACATAATTAACATATAAATATTACCTTAATACTTATTAATTGAAGTAACTCATGTTCTAATTCTATCTATGGATTACAAAATGCATTGGAGATCTATAATAGGGATCACCCATCATTTCATTAGCTATAATGGGTCCAACCTGACATATCTTGATCTATAATGAATAAAACCCCATCATATCATGAGATATAATGGGATAAACCCCAAAAAATTAATTTAAAAGGGATATATCATGAATAAAAGCCTTCAAAAATATTTTGAAACCCATGAGAAAAACAGTATCAAATATCAAAATATCCTTTCCATTTGAAAATCTCACTTAGATCGACTCACAATATAATGAAATCATTTTCCTAAAAAATAAAAAAGAAATATTATATAAAAAACATTAAATTAAAATAAAGTTTCATGATAGAGAGATAAACCTCTCATGTCTTATAATCTAAAAACTTTTTTTGTCTTTTATAAAAAGTTGTGAAAATGAACATTAAAACAGGGTTTCAAATGAAAGTCCTTTACCCTAAGTCTGACTTGACATGTACAATCATTATATTCCTGAATATTAAACATAGGTTAATTGTTTTATTTCTTGAGAACCTTTTTACATATTATTATTCCTTTTATATCACTTATTATCATGTTATAACATTTAATTATTTATTTATGTTAACGTCAGATGTTTTGATGATATTTCATGAGTCCCAAAATGACTTTGGTATATCAAATATGGTATAAGAGTTCATTTTTGAATAATATAAATAATAATAATAGTTACATAACATAAAATTTAATATATCAACTATATTTTTAAATCTATTTAGTAAATATGGATATGAAAAATGAATAATGTTACAAATATAGAGACGGTAAGTCATACGTAGACTTGAGTAGTGTTACCAATATTCATTGATCAATATGGAAAGAAGGTATTGATTATTTAATATTTTAAAAATGATCATAATATCATAAATATCATATAAATAATTTAAATATACTTATATATATCATACATGTGATGTGGTGATGAAAAATGAATCGTATTTCTTCGTATGGGTGATAATTTACACGTACCCACGAACTACATTATCATATTCATGTTCATGTAAAGTAAGAAACAATTTGATATAGTATTCTATTATAATGATACATATGTCATTAATGTAATATATAACCACTAAATCCATCTTTATAAATAGTATTGAGAGATAACAAAGAAAAACAAATTATCTGTTCATGGAGGTGATAGTTCACACATACGCACGAACGATCAATTATTTTCCAATTTTTTATATGTGGTGGTGGATTTATGTGATGATATTATTATAAAAACATCCCATTATATTTAGGATACTATATTTAGTATTTCATCATGGTTTAATAATATTTTAAGGATGTTGAATAAAATACATAACAAAAACAGTTATAAAAAATGATACCTCTTCCGCAGATGTTCTCCTTTGATTAACACCATAACACATATAAGGAGCGTATTCAACCTAAAATATGGCCTCTAGGATTTGGGTATGTATTCTAAGAAGGGAGTTTGGTAAATCATAGAAGTACCAAATAGGTTTTTTAGTTGTGAAGAATAGGTAATAATGAGTTCCCTTTATAAGAGAGGGGAGGGGAAATCTTGGAATTTCTCAATGTATTAAAATATAATTAGACTATTATGGATCCAAATACATACAATTGGTCCATAAATGAAAGTTAAATTATATATCTGGCCATATAATATCACATTTTTATTATTTAACATTTATTTTATTTTTATATAATTTAATAATAAATTAATTCAATACAATATCATTATTGTCAAATTTAATACTATTCATTTAATTTGACAACACATATATGAAGAAAAATAATGAATTCTAATATAAATATTTCACACATATATAATATATCTAATATATTTATTAAATTTTTTATATACATTAACTCATCCAAAATATATCAAAATTTCAATTTTAATATCAATTATTTTTTTCTCTTAATTAAATAAATATTTTTTTAGCATTAAAGAAATAATTAATATGATTGTATAGTTTAAAAAAATCATAAATTTATCCATATAATAAAAATAATTTTATTTTTATAAAAATATAAATTTAGGTTCATTCATATCTTTATTTTTTTCTATGTGAACACATAAAATATATTAAATACATGAGTTATGTTTTGTAATTATCTTGAACTTTAAATAATATATATTTTATTTTCATAGACAAGTATCCAGTAAAAAACTAAATATTGATAATAATTTGATAAGGGTATAATATTATTTATCCAATACTTTTTTTGTTTTGTTTTTGTAATTTTTTAACCATTATATTTTTGTTTTAATCCTTATTTAACCCCTTTACTATTTCTAATATATCAAATAATTTATACATTATGGGTTAATACAATTACTATAAAACATAAAAAGTAAATTAAATGAGTCATTTATGAAATTTTATGACTTATCCCACTAATTCATTCGAAATTGATATTTTTTATAATTTTTATGTCATTTAATAAAATATTTTATATTGTAAAATATCATGAATATCAATTTTGACACAATTCACTATTTGAGTTTTTAAGAATATCATAAAAACACGATTCCTTCAAAAAAACTACATTAAAACAACCATAATATTTCAAATTCATCAAAACAAATTAGAGGATGACATAAAATATTTAAAATTATATTTCTTTTCAATTCATCAATATCATTTATTTGATTCTTCATTTAATAAATAAATTATTCTGTCATCATTGTATCACCAATTAATATAATTATTTATTTTCATAAAACAATAAATAAATTAGAATGATGTATATAGAAATTTTATATTTTAAAATAATATTTATAGTTTATCAAATCACTTATATAACACAATATTAAAAATATTTTATTTGTTAGAAATAAAAGTGTGACAAATTTTCCTTTTCATTGAATAAAATAATGAAAATCTCATAAAATCATCCAAGTGGATATAATTGGAGATAAATTTTCCCAAATTATTATTTGGGTATACAATAACACATCCAATTAAATTATGAAAAGCGATAGGGTAATTTATAATATTATATCTACCCTTAATTACTAAATTTACCCTTAACCGTGGTAATAAAATAATTACTAAAGTAACTATTCATAATTACCAAAAGTTAATTTGATCCTGATAGATCATAAATCTCATACATATTATAACCATGTATTTCCATTTTTCATAATTTAAAACAAATTAGTGGAAAAAATTAATTTTAAATTAATCTTGCTGATGGATCGAGAAAACATGTTTTTATAGTAAAAACGTTCAAAAGTGAAAAAGTTTTTATATGAAATTTTAATGTGAGATTTATTTCAATGACTTGAAATGAATTAATTCATATAAACTTGATCTAATTACTCTCAAAAAATAAAATATATAATTTAACACTACATAGTATTTCAATAAAAAAACTATTTCAATTATAAATGCGATACTATTCAGCGAAAAATGTATCTTATAAAAAAATATGAAAAAATTCCCCAAAGTAAATTTGATACTTCTCCTTCAATGTAGAATTTTATTTTGTTAAATATAACATATAAAATTTTCAAAAACTATATTTAAAAAGGTTGTTCCATAAAATGGTTGAAAACTGCCTATTTTTAAAATACTTCTTTTTTCCGTAAAATTAAATTTTTTCTTATATCATGTATAGATAACACATAAGATGAATTTTAATCATTAAATTAAATATTATATGTATATATATATATATGTAAGTGTGTGTTTCATTAATATAATCCAACAGTAGTGATTTAATAATGTTTTTTATAAATCTTCCTTGTGCATATTTAAATAGTGTTTTCAGAAAAAACGTTCCATTAGATGGGTTTTATTTTCATTTGTAATTAATTGGTAACAAAATAATCAAGTGTATATACATTTTAAAACCGTATTTTCATAATTTATTTAAAACTTTTCAATCCCACCATTCTAATGGCCAGTTTTATGGTAACATTTAAATAATAATATTTATTTTTTCTTCTAAGTTCAATATGGAATATTAGGTATGTTTTTGAACATATTTATTCCTTTTAAAAACTCAGAATGTTACATTAAATTTAGGCTCAACCCTTTTTTAGATTTTATTTTGCCTTAATCTTGGAAAATAGTTTTATTATGACGGTCGGTTCATTGTAGAAAGGAGGGTAGTGGGGTGATGTATCATGGCTATATAATAAACACATGCCAGGAATGAAATTCCTTACATGAGTTTAATTCAAATAATTTATTCAATTTATGACACTAATTGACATATCCAGACCCTATGATTTCATTAGGGAATTAAATAATAAAAATATTAGGTTTTTAGTATTCACCGTGTATTAAATTCATAAAATGAATTAATCTAGCTAGACCCTATGAGTTTTTATAGGGAATGAATTCAATAAAATCCATGAATTAAAAACACACCATGTGTCACAACCCGACCGCAGATATATTTATTTTACTTCTTTCTTGGTCCTGATTTAAATTTTTTTCGAGGTTTAGTTGTGTCGGCGGTTTTGCGCCAGTGCGCGGTCATCGCATCGTTAGCGGTGATCGTGCATTCGACCCGGGTGACTATGTGTTCACCCGGCGTTCTAGATATTAAAGTTTTTACATTGACTTTTTATTATTTTTACTATTTGAGTTGCATTATTATTATTGTAGTTATTTTCCGTGTATAAGTATATATATATATGTCTATATATGTGTTTATATATACACATGTATATACTTTAATACGTTATGTTTATATATATATATATATATATTGTATCTGTGTGTATATGTTTATAGATAGGTATATATATATGTGTGTTTAGGTATGCGTATATATATACACGGGTATTTTGATTATAATAATTATTATTAAAATTAACTAACTTTTATTTATTATCATTATTCTATTATTATTTATTATTATTATTATTGTTAATATTATTATAAATTTTGTTTATCATTTTTATAAAGTTTATTATTATTATTATAAAGTTTTGATATTATTATTAATATAACATTTTATTATTATTGTCATTATTATTATTATTCTTATTATATATATATATATAACCTAATCTAACCTTAATCCTACCCCTTCCCGTAGCCGCCTCACCTCTCTCCCTCTCTCCTCTTTCTTCTCCCCCGCACCATCACCCTCCCGCGCACCCCAGCGTCGCGCCGCCCTGGCCTCCCCATCCCAAGCCCGCACTCTCCTCCCGTCCCGGCCCAGCTCCCGCCACCTCCGGCGACTCCAGCCGCCGTCCCGAGCCCGCCGCCCACTTCCGACGTCCGACACCCCTGTCTCATGCCGCACCCCCCGCCGTCCGACCCCACTACCTCCGGCCTGCGACCTCGCCGCGCCGGCCTCCTCCGCCAGCCAACCACTGGACTCCGCTCCGCTCCGGCGCTCCGCCCCGCTCCCCTCCTGTTCCCGTCGCCGATCCCGTTTTCCCCCTGCTCCTCCGCCTTGCGCCGACCCCGCGCCGCTGTCCCGACTTCCCCGCGTCGCCCTCCCTGCTTTTTCCCGCCGGCCTCCCGTCGCGCCCCGCACTCAGCAGTGCTGCTGCCATCTCCCTCGCGCGACCCCGCCGCGCCCAGCCATCCTTCCACAGCCCTCTCCGCCGATCGTCGTCCCGCGGCGCCAAGCCGCCGGCCTCCTCGCCCAGCCACCATCCCGGCTCCCTCTCCCCCTGCCCCGCCGCCTCGCCGCACTAGACACCCCGGCTGCCGGCCCGCACCCTCCTCCCGTTGTGCCGCCTCCAGCCGCCGCCGTCTGGCGACCCCGCCTGCCGCCTCCTCCCTCATCCCGCTGCGCGCTTCCTTCCCCTCCCGCTCCTCGGTATGTTTTTGTTTTTTTTTCTCTTTATTATTTTTTTTCTTTTATGTAACATTTTAATATTTTTGTTATATTAATAATAATATTATTATTATTATATTATTATTATTATGTCATTATTATTTTATTATTATTATTATTATTATTATTATGTTAATATTTTTTTTCTATTATTCTTATTCTTATTATTATTATATTATTATTATTATTATTATTATTATATTATTATTATTATTATTATCTTAATATTATTAATATATTATTATTATATTATTATCGTTACTATTATTATTAAATTATTATTGTTATGTTATTCTTGTTATTTAAGTATGTTATTATTATTAGCATAGTATTATTATTAATATATTATTAAGATTATTATTATTATTATTATTATTATTATTTTCAAGTTAATATTATTAAGTTATTATTTTGTTATGTTATTTTCATTATTATAATTCTGCCATATTATGATTGTTATTATTATTATATCATTATTATTACTCAGGCTTTCACTTTTTCTTTGTTAGGGTTTTTTTCATCAACTTATATTTGTTTTTGGTAGGTTTAGGATTTTAGGACCCGCGCAGGGCGTCTCCGAGAGAGCGCCATCACTGCGCCTTATTTCCGAGGTTCCGCCTTCTCCGTGCCTCAGTTTCGAGAGTGTTGAACCTTATCACGTGGCTTCAGACACACGTCGTGTCATCGCGCCTTGGTTCCAAGGTCGTTTTACCGTCGCGCTTGGATCTTGAGGTAGGTCTCCCTTTGCACTCGCCTTAAATTTAGAATTTATTTATTCCTTGACTTTTTATTAAGTTTCAGTATATTTAAAAGTATTATTAAGTATTTGTTTATAGTGTGGTGATATGCTAATGATTAAAGCTGTTTTAATTCTAGTGTTTCATTTAAAGTGTTCTTCTTGGATTTAGTTGTGTGCTTCCTTGGTAGTATTGCTAAATGGTTCTTCCTGAATAATGAAAGTCATGTTAAATTGTGTTTTGAAATTTTTTTAGCGTGTGTAAATTAGTAGATGTATTGTTAATAAAAAAAGTGTTTCTCAGAACCTGGATTAGAGAAAATGACTGTATGACCTTTAAACTTGATTTTGGAAACTTAAAGTGTGGTTCTTGGTTGAAGAGAAATGTTTTCCTTTGTCGCGTGAACAAAAGTTTGGATTTCATTTGAGAAATGGTGTTTCTTCAAAAAAAATGATTTAAGTCCCGTTTGGCTCTTGATAAAAGTGGGTGCGTTTGGATATTGGAAAATGATTCTACTTGTGGAACCAGTGTGTTTCGGGTTTAATGTGCTGATTTGAGTCTCTTAAATAATGTTCTAAGTGTGTTTCTGGTTTTCAATGAAATGGTGTGTGTCATATCCCTTTAAGAATGTTTTAGTATTTAATGATCAAAATGAAAGTGACATGACGGCCCGGTTGGCACTTTAATAAATGTGAAGTGATTATACACATATATATATATAAACGTACTTGTGAGGGCATTTATACAGGGGGACTTCCCTTCGAGGGTTGTCGTGTAGCGATGTCCGTGTAAGGGGTTGGCAAGTGCGGTGAGATGAGTCACGCGTGCGAGGGTCTCCCACTTACACAGTGTTACTAAATCCACCATGGGTTCCTGGGCGTCTTGTAGATTATCAAGTGACGGTTGCTTTCTAACCCTGATTAGACGGGTTAGTACCCCCTGGAGTTGTGGACAGGCCAGGAGGGATGTGCCACTGGTTGGCTATTAGGGTGGCCAGTTGGTTATTGACTATGGAGTACCACGCCGGCAGGTAGTCTGAACCCGAGTACGTCCAGGGGTTTTCTAGGGATGTTCAGGATCGCCCATGGTTATTGCTGATAACTTCTGGTTTATTTTTCTTGCACTTGGTTTTCCTTTCTTGTTTCCCTTTACTTGCACTTGTTTTCCCTGCTTGTTTACTTTCAGTCATCCTTCACAGCCTGTATTGTTAGACTTTGGGAAAATAGTTTTCAAATGAAAATGCTTTATTCTCTTTGGGTAAGATTTGAAAATGTAACACTTTGTTTTTTTTAGAATGAGTTTAAATCTGATGAAAGGGAACTAACTTTCAAAAAGAATAAGGGAAATGTCTCGTGTTTGATTTTCAAGTAAAGCATTATGAAAGCTTACTTTTATGTATTGTAGTTCAAACCTGGAACATGTAGGTTCTTTATTTACTGGCAGTGCTTTCGGTTTTGTTGTTGGGCTCACCTACTGAGTACTTTTGTGCTCACGCCTATCTTTTACCATTTCAGCTGCAGGTTCCTTGCGTTTAGGTTTTCCTGGCTTGAGTCGCTCTGTGTGGGAGCGACGTTGGTTGTAGTTGGGTGGTGACCTACGAGGTCACGTGGAGGTACGTCGTGGAGTAGTTTTGTTTATGTCTTTAGTGTTTTTTCTGTTTGTTTAGTTTACTTTTGTTCTTTTGATCCAGTTTTTGGTTTGGGATGAAATCGTTCCCAACGCTTGAAAATTTTAATGCCCGGCACTTGTTGCCATCCCGAGGAGATCGGGAACGCCCCTCGGGACTTGCCGCGGACCGGCTCGGGTGACCGGTTCAGGGTCGACCCGGGCTGGTTCGTGACAAAATGGTATCAGAGGTGGTTCTTGTTATTTGGGTTGTCCGGTAAAAGGAGATTAGGACTGTCAGAACTCGAGGGGTAAGTACGGGAAGAGCGTCGCGAACTCTTGCTGGCACTGATCCTCGAGTTACCAGGGGTAGTTCAGGAATTGTGTTCTTGTATTTTCTGGTTTGTCTTGTATTGAGAGATGATAATGGAGGCAAGCCGACGTTACATCGCGATTTCACATGGAGTAGTGACCCATGTGGAGTTCGAGTACATGGTTTTAATTCCTCCTAGTGGTCGACGCTGACTTGGGACATGGCCCACTACCATGTCGCCAGGTTGAGCGTGACTACTAGTCCCTCATTTCAGTGATTGATGCAAATTTGGATGCTGCTTTTGTTTTGGTCTGTGTAAGTACGTTGTTGGAAATGAAAAATGGTTTTTGAAAATGGTACTAGTTTCTTTTAAAGGGCTTTAAATATATGAAATGGGTTTTAAAAATGAAATCTCTTGATTTGGAAAATCTGTTGTTTTCTTGGAATTGGTTAAGAATGATTTGGGGTGAAACCTCAGGTCCTCTTTATGAACGTTTGCACATGTGTGAGAATGCATGGGAAAAAATGCGTGTTGGTGCGAGTATTATTTGACAGTGGATAAAGACATGTGAAACGGGTCATGAGATTACTTGGGTGTGTGTTTGAAATTTAACGCTTGACTTTGTTTTCTAAATTGGTTTTAAAGGGGAAACAGTTTTGGAAAATTTTGGTTTGAAAGTGGGTTGGTTTTGGAAAGTAGTCTTGAGAAAATGGGTGGTTTTATAATCTCAAATAAAAGGGTAATTTTAATAAGTAGATCTTATTTTGGATTGTGTTCATATTTTTTTGGTCTTTGTGCTGACTGTTTTTAATGAAGCGCTTTTATTGAGGTTTCTTCAGGTTGATGTTGGTTTTGGCTTTGTGTTTTATATGTCGCTTAGGAAATGCCGCCCAGAAAGGTCTCTAAGGATTCAGATGTGTCATGCCCAGTTTTTTTTAGTCCTCCTCAGACTCTGCCTATTCTCCATGGTGATCAGGGTCCGTTAGAGGCAGTGAGATGGCTCGAGGAAGTGGTGTGTATCTTTATAACGTTGGGAACTCCCGATAATGTTAAGGTTCGTGCAATTATGGAGTTGTCTGAGGGTCCAGCTTTGGACTGGTGGAAGATGGTTACCCCACCGTCAATGCAAGTTGAAATGACGTGGGATGTCTTTAAAACCATTTTCATCCAATGGTTGGTACCTGAGGAAGTGAAGCTAGAGAAAAAGAGAGAGCTTGTGCATATTCAGCAAGGCCAACGGACGGTGAAGGCATATGTTGACCATTTCATGGAACTGCTTTCCTTTTCTCCGGAGGTAGCGTCACATGAGCTCATGAAGGCCTCTCTTTTCACTGGGGGTCTTCGTCCAGAGATCAAGGAGCGAGTCCTCCCTTCTAAAGACCTTTGTCTCGAGAAGCTGGCGGAGGAAGCTTTCTTGGCTGAGTTGGTTTCCGGTGTGCAGGTGGTTAATCCTTCAATGTCCCCTGTCGTTCGTAAGAGTTACCCCTCTGGTGAGGAATAGGTGCCGGAGATACCTGTTTCTAAGGAGTTATCCCCTTTGGTCCCAGCTTCCAGTTCATCAGATCGTTCGATGGTATGCTTTCAGTATGATCGTTTCGGGCATCTAAAGTCGTCTTGTCGCAACCCTCCGAAGACGTGTCATCGATGCGGCCGTCTGGGTCATCTGGAGAAGTTTTGTCGGAAGCATCGCTTGAAGAGGACGATGTAGAGTTTCGGTACCTGACTGTGAGGCAGGAGATGCTTCAGCCATCAAGGCTCCAGCCACAGGTCTCGGGGTGAAGCTCGCGCACAGTCAGGAGTTCCCAGGGTTGTGAAGCCTTGGTCCAGATTCTGTTTTTCCATATTGACGGTGGAGCAATTAAAAAAACGTTTCCATACTTGTTTTCTTGCTATTAACGTTTCAACAATGTTGTAAATGCGTTGTTTTTCTATAAAGTGATGATGGACTTGTTCTATGATAATCTAAGCAGACTTGTCATGTGGACATGGTATTCTGAATCGTGTGTCTTTCTTAAAAGTGTGGTTGACCCTTCGGTGGGTTGACCTTGGTTTACCAATGCTCATCAGATGTGGTCATGTTTCATGGTTTTCAATGGGTCATGTTTTCAACTCGGTGTCTGGTTAAGTCTTTTCCATGGGTTTTCGCCCTAGTGTTGAAGGTTGTTGACTTTGGTCGAGGGTTCAACGTTTCGGCAAAGGTGTTTTTTTTTCACTCGTGCCATAAGAGTTGGTTTAAACAGGTTGGGAGTTTCCGCGTCGACCCCCCCCCCCCCACGTTTTTTTTCTCCCTAGGGTTTTCTATTTAGATGGTCAACTTTCCTGCACTAGTTGAGTTCTTGTGGTGGGGAGAACCCCTTCGTGTTCTCCCCTCAACCTCGGACCTCAGTTTTCTCTTGGATGGGTCGGGTGTGACCTGTGTGGGGTAAGGTTATCCTGAGAATCTCAGTTCTCTTCAGTTCCATTAGTTCTGTTTGGGCATAGACATAGATTTTGGCTGACTTGTGGCTTAGTGACTTTCTGGGGGCAGAAAGTGTCTGTGGTGGGGAGAATTGTCACACCCCGACCGCAGATATCTTTATTTTACTTCTTTCTTGGTCCTGATTTAAATTTTTTTCAAGGTTTAGTTGTGTCGGCGGTTTCGCGCCGGTGCGCGGTCATCGCATCGTTAGCGGTGATCGTGCATTCGACCCGAGTGACTATGTTTTCACCCGGCGTTCTAGATATTAAAGTTTTTACATTGAATTTTTATTATTATTACTATTTGAGTTGCATTATTATTATTGTAGTTATTTTCCGTGTATAAGTATATATATATATGTTTATATATGTGTTTATATATACACATGTATATACTTTAATACGTTATGTTTATATATATGTATATATATATATATATATATTTTATCTGTGTGTATATGTTTATAGATAGGTATATATATATGTGTGTTTAGGTATGCGTATATATATACACGGGTATTTTGATTATAATAATTATTATTAAAATTAACTAACTTTTATTTATTATCATTATTCTATTATTATTTATTATTATTATTATTGTTAATATTATTATAAATTTTGTTTATCATTTTTATAAAGTTTATTATTATTATTATAAAGTTTTGATATTATTATTAATATAACGTTTTATTATTATTGTTATTATTCTTATTATTCTTATTATATATATAGAACCTAATCTAACCCTAATCCTACCCCTTCCCGTAGCCGCCTCACCTCTCTCCCTCTCTCCTCTTTCTTCTCCCCCGCACCATCACCCTCCCGCGCACCCCAGCGCCGCGCCGCCCCGGCCTCCCCATCCCGAGCCAGCACCCTCCTCCCGTCCCGGCCCAGCTCCTGCCACCTCCGGTGACTCCAGCCGCCGTCCCGAGCCCGCCGCCCACTTCCGACGTCCGGCACCCCTGTCCCGTGCCGCACCCCCTGCCGTCCGACCCCACTACCTCCAGCCTGCGACCTCGCCGCGCCGGCCTCCTCCGCCAGCCAACCACTGGCCTCCGCTCCGCTCCGGTGCTCCGCCCCGCTCCCCTCATGTTCTCGTCGCCGATCCCGTTTCCCCCCTGCTCCTCTGCCTTGCGCCGACCCCGCGCCGCCGTCCTGACTTCCCCGCGCCGCCCTCCCTACTTTTTCCCGCCGGCCTCCCGTCGCGCCCCGCACTCAGCAGTGCCGCAGCCATCTCCCTCGCGCGACCCCGCCGCGCCCAGCCATCCTTCCCCAGCCCTCTCCGTCGATCGCCGTCCCGCCGCGCCAAGCCGCCGGCCTCTTCGCCCAGCCACCGTCCCGGCTCCCTCTCCCCCTGCCCCACCGCTTCGCCGCACTAGACACCCCGGCTGCCAGCCCGCACCCTCCTGCCGTTGTGCCGCCTCCAGCCGCCGCCGTCCGGCGACCCCGCCTGCCGCCTCCTCCCTCATCCCGCTGCGCGCTTCCTTCCCCTCCCGCTCCTCGGTATGTTTTTGTTTTCTTTCTCTTTATTATTATTTTTTTCTTTTATGTAACGTTTTAATATTTTTGTTATATTAATAATAATAATATTATTATTATTATTATATTATTATTATTATGTCATTATTATTATATTATTATTATTATTATTATGTTAATATTTTTTTCTATTATTGTTATTATTATTATTATTATATTATTATTATTATTATTATGTTAATATTATTATTATATTATTATTATATTATTATCGTTACTATTATTATTAAATTATTATTGTTATGTTATTCTTGTTATTTAAGTATGTTATTATTATTAGCATAGTATTATTATTAATATATTATTAAGATTATTATTATTATTATTATTATTATTTTCAAGTTAATATTATTAAGTTATTATTTTGTTATGTTATTGTCATTATTATAATTATGCCATATTATGATTGTTATTATTATTATATCATTATTATTACTCAGGCTTTCACTTTTGCTTTGTTAGGGGTTTTTTTTCATCAACTTATATTTGTTTTTGGTAGGTTTAGGATTTTAGGACCCGCACAGGGCGTCTCCGAGAGAGCGCCATCATTGTGCCTTGTTTCCGAGGTTCCGCCTTCTCTGTGCCTCAGTTTCGAGAGTGTTGGACCTTATCACGCGGCTTGAGACACACGTCGTGTCATCGCGCCTTGGTTCCAAGGTCGTTTTACCGTCGCGCTTGGATCTTGAGGTAGGTCTCCCTTTGCACTCACCTTTAAATTTAGAATTTATTTATTCCTTGACTTTTTATTAAGTTTCAGTATATTTAAAAGTATTATTAAGTATTTTTTTGTAGTGTGGTGATATGCTAATGATTAAAGATGTTTTAATTCTAGCGTTTCATTGAAAGTGTTCTTCTTGGATTTAGTTGTGTGCTTCCTTGGTAGTATTGCTAAATGGTTCTTCCTGAATAATGAAAGTCATGTTAAATTGTGTTTTGAAATGTTTTTAGCGTGTGTAAATTAGTAGATGTATTGTTAATAAAAAAAGTGTTTCTCAGAACCTGGATTAGAGAAAATGACTGTATGACCTTTAAACATGATTTTGGAAACTTAAAGTGTGGTTCTTGGTTGACGAGAAATGTTTTCCTTTGTCGCGTGAACAAAAGTTTGGATTTCATTTGAGAAATGGTGTTTCTTCAAAAAAAATGATTTAAGGCCCGTTTGGCTCTTGATAAAAGTGGGTGCGTTTGGATATTGGAAAATGATTCTACTTGTGGAACCAGTGTGTTTCGGGTTTAATGTGCTGATTTGAGTCTCTTAAATAATGTTCTAAGTGTGTTTCTGGTTTTCAATGAAATGGCGTGTGTCATATCCCTTTAAGAATGTTTTAGTATTTAATGATCAAAATGAAAGTGACATGACGGCCCGGTTGGAACTTTAATAAATGTGAAGTTATTATACACACATATATATATATGTACTTGTGAGGGAATTTCTACAGGGGTACTTCCCTTCGAGGGTTGTCGTGTAGCGATGTCCGTGTAAGGGGTTGGCAAGTGCGGTGAGATGAGTCACATGTGCGAGGGTCTCCCACTTACACAGTGTTACTAAAACCACCATGGATTCCTGGGCGTCTTGTAGATTATCGAGTGACGGTTGCTTGCTAACCCTAATTAGACTGGTTAGTACCTCCTGGAGTTGTGGACAGGCCAGGAGGTATGTGCCACTGGTTGGCTATTAGGGCGGCCAGTTGGTTATTGACTATGGAGTACCACGCCGGCAGGTAGTCTGAACCTGAGTACGTCCAGGGGTTTTCTAGGGATGTTCAGGATCACCCATGGTTATTTCTGATAACTTCTAGTTTATTTTTCTTGCACTTGGTTTTCCTTTCTTGTTTCCCTTTACTTGCACTTGTTTTCCCTGCTTCTTTACTTTCAGTCATCCTTCACAGCCTGTATTGTTAGACTTTGGGAAAATAGTTTTCAAATGAAAATGCTTTATTCTCTTTGGGTAATATTTGAAAATTTAACACTTTGTTTTTTTTAGAATGAGTTTAAATCTGATGAAAGGGAACTAACTTTCAAAAAGAATAAGGGAAATGTCTCGTGTTTGATTTTCAAGTAAAGCATTATGAAAGATTACTTTTATACATTGTAGTTCAAACCTGGAACATGTAGGTTCTTTATTTACTGGCAGTGCTTTAGGTTTTGTTGTTGGGCTCACCTACTGAGTACTTTTGTGCTCACGCCTATCTTTTACCATTTCAGCTGCAGGTTCCTTGCATTTAGGTTTTCCTGGATTGAGTCGCTCAGTGTGGGAGCGACGTTGGTTGTAGTTGGGTGGTGACCTATGAGGTCACGTGGAGGTACGTCGTGGAGTAGTTTTATTTATGTCTTTAGTGTTTTTTTCTGTATGTTTAGTTTACTTTCGTTCTTTTGATCCTGTTTTTGGTTTGGGCTGAAATCATTCCCAACGCTTGAAAATTTTAATGCCTGGCACTTGTTGCCATCCTGGGGAGATCGGGAACGCCCCTCGGGACTTGCCACGGACCGGCTCGGGTGACCGGTTCAGGGTCGACCCGGGCTGGTTCGTGACACCATGTATTCATTTTAGGAACTAAATTGTCATGGGATGACCCCTTGAATGATGATAATTAGTATTTACCTATAGGTAAAAATCTAGGCATTTAAAAATGTGAAAAATATTCACATATAGAATATCATGTGGTTCTTTAAAGGGAAAATGCCTTTTATTTTTCTCACCCCTCACCTCCCACATAAGGTCTCTTCTTACAGGGGAGTTCATCAATGCCTAAACCTTGGTTTACATATTCCTTCTTCATTCAAACTCTGATCGACCAACTATTCATCATGTTGTAAATGCATCTATAAGAGCTTCAATATTCTATTTTATTTTCTTAATTTATTCTTCCATTTTGTCCATATTCTTGTGGAAGTTATATGCACTATTTTCTTGAAATTTATTTATTATTTCATTTTCTTATATCCAAGATCATTTAAAATATCAGTTATAGATGAGTGTTAATCTACCATATAATTTATGGGGTCTAGTTTTTTCCCTCAAATTACCATTATATTTATCATGCACCATTTTTTATTCATCCTAATCTTGTGGTGATTCTTTATAAATTTCAAAATAATTAAATTTTATGATAAACCCATGTCTAGTATACTCATTTCAAACCTTGAATAATTTATGAGGTTTCCACCTTGATATAATCCACCCATGAGGTTATTCCTTCCATAAATACTTATGATCATCATGATTTTAATTGATTTAGACCACCATTTGACGTGTGTGAATTGACTTCAGGGGTATTATAATGAATTCCTTTAATTAGTGAAAAATTAATGTTAATTGATATCATTACCCTACCTTAAGACAAGGGAGATACAAGTATCCCAACTTCAGTTCACCATATATGGGATCATCATGATTTAAAATTTGAGGTTTAAAATTTATCTCAACATGCTATAATTGAAAGTTGGTTTTTTTATAAAATTCTATGGTTGTGCTCCTTGGGTGGATTCCATATTTACTTTACATGTGGTAAATTCCTGGTTCCCCAGTTTATTACCTTGGATGGGATCGGTAGGAATTGTTATTATACAATTCCATCGAAATATTTGGATTCGTATGTGGAATACCGTGGATAGTATCAAATGATTATTCCTTTAGACCATGTTATGACTGATTCTTGGGTTCCACATATGGACTACCTTAGATATACCCTTATGGCGATATATACTTATATACCTCCTAGAGTGATACTTGGATCCCTCCTTTCATATTTTCTTACATGAGATTAGGATTCCTTTTTATTAAGAACTAGAGAATATTATTTATTAAGAACTAAGTATGAATTTTTACTAAGATTATGGATGGTTCTGCAAAGCCAAATAACGTTAATGGGTTTGGTCCATGCTTACTCTTGACTACATGGTAGTCTAATTAGGCTTCCCATAAAATTATGTTCAGACTTTTATGATATCAACACACACACACACATATATATATATATGAATTTAAAAATATACCATTTTTTTATAGTTTGACCTTTGTTTAGATATATGTGGCTTAGGCTGAAGCTAGTAGTGTTGGTGGGGTATACCAGGAGGAACCCAGACCGATGTGGTTTATTTTTTTATTATTTTCTTTACACTTAGCTTTACCAGCATAATTATCATTTTTGTTTACTGCCCTTGGTTCTAGACTACAACTAGGGTCCCTTTGAGTTGGACCTTGGGAGTCTCTCTCATACTCAGTACATTTCTAAGAGGGATTTCTAGTAGGGATGGGACATGAAAAATTGGTATCAAAGGTTTTATTTAGTTGATAGTGTAAATATTTAAGTTATTACCTTGTGATTTTTTCAAGGGTTTGGTTTGGTAGTGGTAGAAATCGAGACTATCATGTGATGTAGACCAAAGGTACCATCTATAGAAAAGATATTTTGGGTCCCCTATGATCCTACATAAGGACTTCGATAACCTACTGAACATGTTAAGGTAGAATGGAAACCATTTATGGGTAGAAATTATAGGGTTACATGCATCATGGTCATTAGTTTCATTAGTATTTACATTTTTATCTTTATGTGTTCTTAACTAACCATTCACATGATCTAGTTGTCAATTATTTATCATTATGTGCTGAATTGGTTATATAAACTAAAAGAAAAGAGTAAAATAGTAATTAATTAGCATTAATAATTTGTTTGATACTTTTTTTAGACATGAAACTTGTTATTAACTTATTTTTTATTACATTATCCTTCTTAAATTGAATTTTTTTTCATTGTTAAACTTAATATAATGTTGACATGTTTTCTAAATATTCACAATTTTTACTAAATCTTGCTTATGGTATTTTTTTATCAATAGTATCTGAATTTATTCAAAATCTATAGAACATTTTTCCTTAATTATATTCCAAATTATCATGCTAAAATTAATTTTTTTAAACCATTCATAGAAGTATCATATTTTTTTTGCAAGTTGATATGACACATATTTGTTTTCATTTATTATAAATCAAAATCAAATGTTATAAAATTATTTCAAAACATAGTTTTATATAATATTTTTTTTAAATTAAAAAAAATACTATCTTAATTTTTTATAATTCATATAAAACTGTAAATAATTAAAAATAAATAAATTCTCCCTTTATTTTTGTAATGATTATAGTTTTTTAGTGTTAATCCATTTATATTTTCTAACAATGTGTTGGGAATTTATTAACAGTATAAATGTTTTCCATTTTTTCTAGACATTGAAATAGTTAAACGTCATTAGTGATAAACCATAACAATTTTAATGTCTTCTAATCAACAAATCTATCTCATTTTTCAATATTTATTAATATATTTTTATGATTTATTTTGTATAGGTATATCTGAACATCAAAATATATATTCTTTATCATGTTATACCTTTCTTCTCATGATTGGTAACATTCATGTGTTAGGGATTAATTATAAAACAATATTTTGATAGTTTATTCTAAATTCCTAGAAAATGATAAGTATACTTTGTGGTAACCTTTTTTTATATGAAACTATTTACATGATTGAACCAATTATTCTCATGATTGATAAATTAAATAGTGTTGAAATTATTCTACATCACATGTTAATCCATGTGTAGTTTATTATTGAGAGAATTTATAAAGTTGAAAAAATTATACATCATGTAATGAAATTTATATAATGTAAATAGTGATCACATATGTTATTTTGTATGTTTTAGTTAAAATACTAAATCATGTTATATACTGACCATTTTGCAATTAAATAAGGATGTAAACGCATGTTACTATTATTATAGTATGTATGTATGTTTTTTTGAGTAAATAAATGTTTAAATACTATTTAGTTTGATAATTTCAGTCATGAAATATAATGATATACATTATAATTTCTTTTTAAAAACATAGACACATGTTATAGTTATTTAAAGTTATGCCATGAGGATTCCCCTAAAAATTACTTATATATATTGATTTTTTTGGTTGAATTTTTTATTGATTGATTCATTAAATGGATGATGTTGTTCACTGAAAACCACTTACAAAATTACAGAATTTTTTTTAAAGGATTTTTAATAATAATGTGTTCTATAAAAATCTTTATCCATGGAACCACTAAATTTCATAAATTTGAAACTATTTGATCATCGAGATAATGTTTCTTCTCATAGGAAATATATAACCCAGTTTTGATTATGTGTTGTTATATGGTTTTATTGATTATATCACCTTCATCCCAAAAAATATAAACCATTTAATGTTAGTAATAAAAAGTAATCTATGAAAATATTGAAATTAATGAAGATTAACTTGTTTTCCAGACATAAATTATTGTAAAGAACTAACTAATTTCTATATACTATTTATTAATTTTATTATTATTGATATTATACTACTGGAGTGTGTTATGAATACAATAATTTTAAGAGAGGGAAAACCCTTCCCCGTTAAGATTAAATGTATTTATGAAAAAATTTAAAACTACGCAAATTAGTCAAGACTACCCAAATCTGACAGTATATCAATGTGGTTAATGGGTTCCATTTAATTAAGTACTCGATGTAGTATTTTGTGATTTTTTGTATTTATTGGAATGCAATATATATAGTTTTTAAATGGTTTTTTTAATGGTTATGTGGAACATATGTGTTATCTTAGTGACATTAAATAGTGAGGTGTTGTTCTTGATGTAGTATTGTAATGTTGTCTACGTAGGGTTTTCGCATAAGAGTCGGTTTTTAGGATGGTATTGTGTTGATGTAATTATTGTGATGTGTTTATATTCCCTATGTATTATTGTATTTATTTTTTAGTTTATTATATCCTTTTTAAAGGATTAATGTTATTCTATAAAAATATCACCTAAGTTTTGGATGTGGAATGAAAGGGAGATATTTAGATAGATCCATGTTAAAATTATAGAGGCATAAGTATTGATGTTCATTAGTGGATACCCTAACCCTGAAATTATGAATTACTTGGAGGAATTTTATGTTAATTTTGGGTTGGTTAAGGCCCTATATGAATTCGAAGCAACTTTGGTTGTTATATTGTTTCAAAAGGAAACTGGAAGGTAGTGAGAGATGAAGTGTTATGATCTAAGAGAGATGTATTGGGATGAATCTTAAATTTTTCAATAATATTTTACTTCCCTGAGTTCATATACGTAACCATTAGAAGGACCTTCAATAGATTTAGTAGGGTGATGAGAGTGTGAAAAGGTTTGGGTTTTATTTATAGAAATTATTATTTAGTTTCCTAGTTTTTAGCTTTATGAGAGATGGTGATTACAACCTTTTGAACCCCCTTTGGGACCTAAGATTTTGTTATATGTACTATATTTTTAGTTTATATCTTGGGATGTAGTGAGATATTGGGATGATATCCTTGGTAAATGGTTTTCTGTGAGGAGGGTTTTGATAAAGATACATCCTGAGTGGTTGGGAAGGTGAAGTTGGATGCTCTAGGTCGCATGTCTCGATATTAATTGATGAAGAGATTAGGTGGCCTATTGAGGATTGATAATTCCATGGTTTTATTTTATTTAGTTTTTTGAGGTGTTATATGTCTAGTGACCTAATCTATTTCTAGTGTGATGTTTTAAGGAACCTTCATTATGGTCATCCTTGGATTCAACATTTTTTCCACTCTTTAGTAGATATTTTGTAGAGGGGGATTTCTTGGTTGAGTTCTATTCCTTTTACTAAAATATTTTAATGGATTTTTAAATTTCTTTGAAAAGTATATTGAATTATTTTGTAAATTTAATTATAAATGTATTCATGAAAAATTCAAGAATATAAATATTTTAATAAATTTAAGGAAACTATTTATTAAGTTATGTACAACATTAAACCTAGTACATGTGGGAAAGGTATTTTGGAAATTATGGTCTTACGTGATGAGGATGAATCATCTTTGGAATCAACCAGTAAATGATCTCTATTTTAGATCTATCTCTAATAACTGTGAGGCTTTTTTGAAGATATTTTTTTGGGAGGGTAGTGGTTTGTCTATTTTTGAAATTATTGGTAGTATGTTGGATTTGTTTGAGAGGTATCATTCAAGATAACATTTTGTTAGTGTTTTTCTTCTTCCTACGGTCAGTATTGATTCTTGAGGATGAAACTCATTTGATAAGTATTTAATATAAAGGATCGCGAAATTTGATCGATTCAGTTGTAATATTTAGGTTCTTGAGCTTTAAGGAGAGGGTTTGAGGTTAAATAGAGGATCTTTGAGTTGATTTTATATCATTAAATGTTCCTTACAGTGTGGTAGTGTTTTTTGTTTCATGTAAGTGGTATTTGATTTAATAGGTAGAGTGCTACAGAATAGAGTTTTAGATGGGAGGTTTCAATTTTTCTAGAGAGTCGGTGGTTTACATTGTGGGTTTTAGGCTATATCATGGAGCCTTGTATGATATTTTTGGGGAGTTCTAGTGGTTTTATTGATCTCAGGGTGGTTATGATGTGGTCCCTAAGATAAAAAATGGAATACCCTTTCATATAATTTTTATTATGTGATAGATTGAAAATGACATGGAGACATTGAGTGGGAGATTTAATGGTTTTCTTATTTTAGTATCATTATAAAATGGCATGTGGGTTGGGGTGTGTATTCCAAGTAAGGTTATTTGTATTGGTTATTTTTATCTCAAGGTCACTACATTGTAGAACCAAGCTACAAGGTGTCTTTCTTAATTAACATTAAAATTATATGGAATGTTGATTCCCTTGTGCTATGGTATCCTTTCCAGGTATATAAGATCTCATCATAGACCAAGCCATGTTTCATGGATTTGGTTTTGACTAACTACTTTATGGCATAGTCTCCTTCCTTACACCATGGAATATGATCTATTTTAGACATTTTATCTATGGTATAGGGTTTTGCGTCATGGTAACCAAAATTTTAAATTTCTTATGAATTCTCAAACCCATTAGAGCCCTATCATTCTCCCAATTTTTCTTTCAATTCTTAGTCAATCCAAGTGCTTCAGAAAGGAACTCGGGGCACAGTGGAAGTGTTGAAGAAATCATAATTTAAAATTGGTGGGTTTGGATTCATGTTAAAAAAATTGAATCCACTTAAAAACTTCACATAATTTCTAAAATAATCGTGTATAATTCAATTTAATAATGAAAAATATAATCAAATGAAAGCTTATGTCGAACCTCATTGATTTCAAGTCGTCAGTTTAATTCACTCATGGTCAATGTGTGGTGGTTGTAAGACTCCAAAATAGAGCTCCTCTAGATCATAAACACATGATCCAAAATTTCAAGGTCATTGATCTATGTTTCATGGGTGCTAGAGTGGAAAATCAAAGATATTTATGATGTTCATTTGATCGCATGAAGAACACATACTCAAACAAGAAAGTAGGATCGATCTGACCTAGTTCTTCTTCCAGTATCACTCTCTAAGAACATTGGAGAATGGAAAAATAGATCTTATTTAACTAAATTCGTTGAAATGGTGATTCATAGAATTAAAAATTCTAAAATGAGTTTTTATACATAGGATATACTTTCAAAAATTTCACTATAGTCTCTGGAATGTAATAACCTTCCATTTAGACCTTTGTGCACATATATGACTTAAAAAACTTGTCATAAATGTCACAAAAATTTTATCACTTACTTGTAACACTATATAAAGTTACATTAAAAAATATGAACTATTTACTTGGCCCATAATATATCTAAATAATTTAACAATCCTTGAACATCCAATGTTAGTTTGAAAAAATATATTTTTCTCGAATTCACTTTTAGGATCAAAGAATTTTTGAATACCATGAGAAATAACTTCAATCATCATTATTATAAAAATTATTAATATAACTTAATTAGTATTAATTGTGGTCTATTAAATGTGGACATTCACCGACCCCTACAGGTGGGGCCCACTTCATCCTAAACTCATATTTATTATAATAGGTGGAACTCTTGGATACACTAAGTGTGTAACCTTTTAGGTCCTTATCTCAATAGTCGTAATTCCAACCCACAGACCAAGAGTAGATTCTAGAAACCCATCATGGCCCCTAAGGAGATAAGGAATGCCATATCTACAACTTCCTCCTTCGATCACTAACTACGTATTATAATATCTTTGCATATAGATATATCATAAAGTAGGAGGCATACTTGTGTCATCATCCTTTTATTACTTTATATATTTTCTGACCTTACTATATAGATTTACCTTCATGTACCATGGCTATGAATTTGTGAAAATACTACAATCCTAATCAACCTAGGCCCATAATATATCTCTTCTTTATCCTGGAAGCAACAAAATCTATTTGGATCATTCAACCAATGTCATACCACCAATGACACACCAAACACAAACTACCTCACCATGATATCTTTATCATGGTTTTTTCCTTGAATCAAAGTACATGACCAAATGTTAAACACTGATAATGATCTCATGTCTAGAGACCAATACACATGTTTGTAGATAGGAACGACCAATGACACCTGAAACAAGTGTTGTTCCTATTGGAGGGTTTTTCCTCATGATCTCACTAATAGAGATCACCATGTGTGAACTTCATGAGATGTATTCTCAATGCCTATGATCCCCCAGAACCTGATATTCTAACAATATATGTCTTATGTTAGTATGAATTATCTAGACCATATGACATACATATTTAAGATTATGGTCCTAGTATCTCAAGGTTCTCATTAGAGATGGGAACTGATATAACTTTTTTTAAACACATAATCTAAGGAAATTACCATTTAAATAGTGGATATATAAATATCAACACTATTATGGAAATAATTAAATAAAAACATGTATATATCAATATTTATACATGTATTGGTAATCAAAAGTATTCTTCAAGTTGGGTCTAGGGAACCCACAATTATAACACCCCCACTTGCACTAGGTCCAATGTTCTAACTATCATTGTTTGCTCTCTCGTGATTAAGATCATGTTTCTGCTGAGATAAGGATTTGTACATGGGCCTACCAAATTTCAACCACCTAACTATTTTTATATATGCAACCTCATCTATGTGATTATAACTCAATAGATGTAATCCCGGATTTTTTTTACTATTTTGCCACTATATTAACATGTATTATTGACTAATACTAGTGATATAATTAACATAATGATGAAAACATTACTTACTAGGTGTGATTCCAATACTTGGAAAAAATTATTTCATTTTTTCACTACTTTTTAGCTACCTCATAAGTTGTAAAAAACTAGGTATTTATAACTATGGCTACCACTGACTTGAATTTGGTTTTCATGCTCATTACCTTTTCTGGACTACAATATTAGATCACATTGATCCATGGAAGACTAGTTTGTGTACCCTCAAAACTAGTTTCATTTCCTCTCTACTTCACAGTTACAAACACTTTGTACTTTCTCAAGTACAATCAGATAGTCTTGATTTCTTCACTTGAAGTTCTCTTGGTTATAACTAATATTTTACAACTATAAATTATATCTTGTAACTATAAATTACTGTACATATCATTCCATATGTGATTAATCCATGTCTAAATCATATAGATTTAAAATTACCATGTTAATATCCTCCTATGTCCTTGAATGGTACACCTGGAGAGATATATTTCTTGTGACACTGGTAATAATTCTCTCCTAAATTTTTCTAACTTGTATTTTTATATTATGTCTGTATATGTATGATTGACTAGTTCTATGAAACAGTTAGATTTACCTAAGTAAATCACATTCCCTATAACTATTTTTTCTACTTTAATTCATTCCATAGAGAGTTATTTTAAATTTTATTCTTAACTTACTATAAGACAAAAAGTAGTTTTCCATGTGTTAACAAACATATTTTACTTGGAAATCTACACTTCTCCCACTAACCTCGGGTAGACACATGTCAAAGATTCATTCCAAATTAATATTCTATGATCTAGTTGCTTACTTTAATCCTAAACTAGATTTCAATAACTTTCACCCTTATTGGCATTTTAAGATGTCGCCATCCTTCCTTGGTTGCGTTATATAGGCATCTACCATGATTGGTGGTCTTAACATCCTGTGAATAATAAAATGATCATATAAATTAGCTACAGAAAGTAAAATTCCAACGGATTTAGGTGTAATGACTTGTTATAATTAATAAATCTTTGTTGGTGCCACACTTGTACCGTCCATTTATAGTCTCATTGGAATACACACTGATGTATTAAAATTAGTAATCCTCTTGTACTGTGTTGCATGGAACCCATTCTTCAATTTTAATTGGTCTTGTAAATCTTAGTTAATTGTCATATAATTCTTACTTATAGGATTAATTATTATAAATAAACTATATTTCATTACTCGAGGTGAATATAAAATCATCATAATGGTTTTATCCTTTATACACATTATGTGTCTCTTGATCATTCCTCTTCCACATTCTGTTTTGGAACTTGTTCCTTTGCAAATTACTTGTGCATCTCTAGCAATGACAAAAACAAAGTCAATATTTCTCCTACTATATCAAATAGTTATATGAACCATTGCCTAGAAATATAGTCTACTATTCTAATATATATTTTCTATCAAAGTTATTTCCATAATATCCATAGAAAACATATGGATGATTATAGTAGATGCGCATAGTGTTTTTGTTTAATACAAGTTTATTTATATATTAACATACTATTTGCATCTACAAACATGTTCTTATGACATAATGTATTTATAACATAATAATACACATATTATATCCATTTTCTATGATAGTTTACATATGGTTATTGTATAATGTTTTAATTTTCGAAGGAGGACTTAAAATTGGACGTTTTTGGATGGAATGATTTTCAACATTGATGTTCCTTTTACTTACATCATGACTGTGATGTGTATAAAGAAATATGTGTTTTGGAATTGATACGTTCTACATTTTTCTGATAAATTTTGATATGTAATAATCATCCTCAATCCTCCTTGTTATCATTATAGCATTGATGTGTATAAGGTAATGTTCATTTAGAAACAACTCAACATAATATTATATTGATGAATTAATGTTTGCTCAATATATTCTTCAAAATTCAATCTTAAACCTCTTATATCTTATGACCAGGAATATGGTATAATTCAATTTTACATTCCTTAAATTCATAACAGAATCTGAGGAATTATACTTACCACTAGCATAAATGTGGAATAGTTCACGCTCGCAAGATGAAGTAGTTTTGAAATCATGGTAGATTAGCTTTATTTATAAAGTTTTCATGGTCCAAAAATAATTTCAATAGTATGTAGATTGTACCTAATGTCTTTAACTTCAAAGTGTCTAAAACCATATTTTCTATATCCATGAAAATTATTTAGTATTACAGAATGAAGTATTTTCTTTTCCGCAAATGGGTATATTATTCTTATGTTTTATATTCATCATATATAGACAATGATTACTGTATCTTGGAATTTTGAATTGAGTATTCAGCACCATAAAAAACATTAATTATGAAATTGGAACAGTTTAACCATGATTCTGATGGACATATGAGATTAATGTTTTTAGTGATGCTCCAATTCGTCAAGTAGAATCAATAAACTGGGCAATATTGAAGATGTGTACTTCTCACCACTAATTTAGGAATCACCTTTTATAAGTTCCTTGGATAAAACTCCTTACTTCTAGAAATTTTTTTTTAATTACTTGGTTACTGTATATAAATAAACATATATCACAAGAATATTTATTTAAATCAAAAGAATTACAACTGAAAAATTACATATAATTTATAAATGTCCCTATAAAAAGAAGTGATTACTTGTTTCTCCAATTAACTTCATTGCATTTAAACCTCCATTGATATATTTCAGGATATGAAAAGTAAATAATATCATGTTTAATACATCTTTTGTTGAAGGATGTTCCATAAGTGCCTTTTACATCATGCTGGTAATTGGCCTTTTCCCCTAGTCTTTCAACTTGTCCGCTAAAAGTACTAAATATTGAACACTCTTTAAGTTATTATTGTCTGGGAAACCTTACCTAGAAGGCAATAATTATTTTTATTCTTACCATTCCTTATTTAATATTAATTAAAACTAGATAAAATGGGTCAAATTTATATTTGAATAGGATGTATTGAAATATCATAATTCACCTTTCAATTTACACATCTTGAGTGTAATCATTACTTATTCATATATGTGATTATTTTTCTATTTGTAATCTTCATAAAGACGAGACAACATTAAAACCATTTATGTCTAAATTATATATACACATATCGCATCATATGTTGATGATAACATTTTAAAATAATCATCATGTGTGTCATACATGAGTCTTTCATAAGAATTCTTACAACCTTGCTTCCTGAGGTAACTTAACAGGTATTTGGGGACACCAATACCTTGAATTTCTGATACCATAGCACTTTTCACAAGAACCTATACTACTCCTAGAAATTCATATTTTATAGGACATTTACTTTTTCTATTATTTATAACAATGTAATAGTTGAATTTATTGGTATTTTTTACAAAAAAAAAAATAAAATCTAGCAGAATATACTTTTCTCTTGATTTCTATTATACATTTTCAAGTTATTAATTTTAAATGTCTCACACAATTTTATCAAATTTTAGGAACCCTCTATAATAGAATCAAAATACACGATCTCTTGATTATTCTAGTGGAAATGATCATTTAACCTCTCCTCATAATATAAAATCTTGGGATACTCCACTACTTAGAGAGTCCAAGGTAGGCATTAATCTAGTCAACCGCATTAACTCGTGGCTCCTTGTTCTATTGAGTGGAGTCCCATCTCCTGCAAATAATTGTTTTTCACTACTCAACAATTTTCCTCTATTTTTGAAACAAGCTATCTTTGGATATCCCATTGTTACCAACATTAGTTAATTCAACCCACCACACTCAAAATAACTCCCCAGTAATAGGAGTCACCCTAAAAATTGGCTGACCAAGAACCCCATACACCTAGTTTTGCTCAAATTTGAGAAATGGAAGGAATTTAAGGACTTAATATTGTGTTTTTGGGATTTGGTAATTTAAAATCAGTGAATGAAATAATTTTATATTTATCAGGCTTGTTATATATGATCAAACTCACAACTTTTCCTTGGTTTTAAATAGAAAACATTCACCACATATGTTCATTTAATCTTTTCATTCTTGTTTATTATTATATTATGTGATCTTGAATAATATGTACACATACACAAAATAATAAACCATACACATGATAAATAAATAAATAAATAATGACATTATCATGAGTCATTAACAATTTTTTTATCCATCAAGCAAATAATGGATTAACTAAGACCTAGGGGATTTCCTTAAGTCAATACCTAACATTAATTATCGCACCCACAACTCGCATGCATTTCACTTTTTTGGTCTGTGTTCGGTCTCAACTTGGAATATGATGCAACGAACTCCTCTAATCATTACAATGTATACGTACACACAGGTGAGGGGAAATCAGGATGAGAAATTACATTTTTAAGACTTAAATTTTGTCAAGAACACCCTTATACAAATTAATGATGGAGGGATTATTGAAAAATTTTCAAAATAAAATAATTATTACATTTTATAAAATTTAAATCCAATAATTAAGTTAAATAAATAATAAACTAGACATGACTGGGTTGGTCTGGGCTCATGATCAATCAACACGAAACTATATTGCTTATGGAAAAATTAAATTTTCTAAAATTCAACTTGAGATTATTTTTAATGTGTTAACATGCACATAAACAATTTAAATTAATTATATATACGTCGCGTTGTACCTGAAATAATTTTTTTGAATCCTAAACAATATAATTTAACTTATGAAATTTTATTTATAATTTTTCAAGTCAGTTAGGACCTAAGGAAGAACCATAAAAATTAATTTAGGACTGGTGATGTGTCTAATGGGTCAGGCTGGTTGGACCCTGACCAAAATGGCCCTGCCTAATATAGGGTATCCATTTGAAGGATATATATATCTAATAACAAGATTCCAATAAAAAAAATTTCCATTTTATATATTTATTTTAATCAATCTTCAATGGGAAACATTGAATTTGATTCTAAGGAAATCATTGTGAATTTAATTAAACAATCTTCTAAGATAAGCTTTAAATTATATTCTATGAGAAGTTATATCCTTTTAATTAACGTAGCTTCCATGAGAAGTGTTAAATTATAATCCATGGGAAGCTTTGTACATTTAATTAAACAAGATTCCATAAGAATATCTAGAGTATCTTCCATGGTAAGATATATCCAATTAATTAAAAAAGCTTTAATGAGAAGCTTTAAAATATTTTCCAAGAAAATCTTTATCTGTTTAATTAAAAAAGCATCTATGACAAGCATTAAACTAGATTCCTAGGGAATATTTATCTATTTAATTAAATATACATCCTTGAAAAGGTTTTGTTCCCAAGGGACTACCCCAAAAGAAATTTGTTCTATTTGGAAAACACGAATTACGCTTACATCACGCTATAGCTAAATATTTTTCACAATGGTATCCATTAAAAAGAAGAAAATTTTCAACATTACTTTTCGTGGAATCCTTCAGCCAAAACCCATCGATATTCGATCATCCATATATTTGGGATACAAACTCATATTGACACGCTATCAGTTGAATTGGGACTATATCAAAACCCCCTTTTCGAATCATAGAAAATTTAAATCAAATTTCAATGCTTCCGACATTAATAATTACACATTCCATTTTTTACCAATAGAAGGAACCTGGGGGACAGCAGAAGCATTGAAGAACACACAATTTAAAATTTTTGGGTTTAGATTCATGTTAAAACATATAATCCACTTAACCACTTAAATTTATTTCTAAAATAATCATATGCAATTCTATTTAAGCAGGAAAAAAAATCAGATGATGGCTTAAGTAGTTCCTTGTTAGTTTTTTCGGTTCACTAGATTGATTCACTCACCATCGATGTGTCATGGCTGTAAGACACCAAAAAATATTTCATCTAGATCATCCACACATGCTCCACAATTATATTGTCACCGATCTATGTTTCATGGTGATAGCGTTGGAAATTAAAGAGCTTTACATTATCCTATTGATCACCTAGAGAAAGAAGATTGTACCGAGAAAGCTAGATCAGTCCGACCTTGTTCTTATTATATAATATCTCTCTAAGAAGTTGAGATGATATAAGAGGAGATATTCTCTCTCTAAATTCGTGAAAATGGTGGATCTTAGAATTCAAGAGGCTAAAATGACATTTTATACTTAGGTTATACATTCGAAAGATTCACTTTGGTCCCTGGAATGTAATAACCATCATTTTAGACCTTTTTTCAAATATATGACTAAATAAACATTTCATAAATGCCACAAATATTTTATCACTTACCTATAACACTATAAAATGTTACTTGATAAAATAAAAACCCTTAACTTGGCCAGTAAACTATCCAAAAAATTTAAAGAACCTTGAACATCCAATGTTTGTTCAAAAAATTATATTTTCCTTATATTCACTTATACGATCAAAAAATTATTGAAGAATATGAAAAATAAATTCAATAATAATTTTTCTAAACATTAATAATATAATTGAAATAATTTTAATTGAGATTAGTTAAACATGGACATTCACTAACCCCCTCACATGGGCCCCATTTTGTCCTAAACTCTTATTGATTGTAATAGGTGGAACTTGGGGATACAATAAGTTTTTGACCCTTTAGGTCCTTGTCTCAATGGAAGTAAGTCCATTACATAGACCAAGAGTGGATTATAACAAACCATAATGGCCCCTAAGGATATATGGAATTTCATTTCTATGACTTCCTCCTTCAAACACAAACTATTTAAGATAATCTAATTGACTGGTGATATATCATAACATTGGATGCACACTTGTTTCCTCATCCTTTTATTTCCTTATATATTTCATGGACTTACTGGATGGATTTACCTTATTATACCAAGGCCATGAATTTATGAATATACTAGCATTTTGGTCAACCTAGGCCCATGAGATATCTATTCCTCAACCTAAAATTGACAAAATCTATCATGATCATTCAATCAATGTCATACCACAAATTATGCAACCAACATAAACTAGCTCACCACGATTTCATTATCATGGATTTTACATTGCATCAAAGTACATGACCAAATGGAACACACTGATAATGATCTCAAGTCTTGAGACTAATACCCATGTTCGTGGATTGGAACAACTAATGATGCCTAAAACATGTGGTGTTCCTATTGGTGGGTCTATCCTCATTAACTCACTACTAGAGATCCCCAAGTGCAAACTTCATGAGAAGAAGTATCAATGCTTATGATATCCCAACACATAAAATTATAAAATTATATGTTTCATGTCATTATAATGTATCTAGACCATAAGAAATATATATTTAATATTACAATAATAGTATCTTGAGGTTCTCATTATAGTCGGAAACTGCTATAACCTTTTGATATGACACATAATCTAAATACATTACCATGTAAATAGTGGATATAGAACTATCAACACTATTATGGTAATAATTAAATAAACACATGTATATATCAATATTTATACATGTAATGGTATACAAAAGTACATTTCAAGTTGGGTCTAGGGAACCCACTATTACAACACTTCCCTAAGAGGACATTCAGACCCCTATTATTAGAATTCAACCCCTGTATTGGGATATCAATCCATAGTGATTATAGGTGTGTTACCAATTCATTATGTTTTCCTTTAATTATTTTATTCATCTATAGAGGGTTATAGTAGTGGGAAAAAATTGGATTGGGTAATTTTATTGCTAAATTTTGATTGTGGGTGGTGTGTTCTAGGTTAATGATCCCTATTTGGTGTGGTTCTAGCCATGTGGGTGTCCTCTCTTCACCCCATCCTCATTAACAGATTTATAGAGCACATATTGAGGGAGGGGATCCTAATAATTACATTATATCTTATAAATTAAGAGGGTAATGCCTCCCATGATTCTATTTTACAACCTAGTTGATACTGTATAATTTTTCTCCAATTAGAGGAGGTCCTCAAGGGACACTCTCATCTTCATTTTTTGTCTAAGAGGGGTTTTTAGTAGGGGTATGTCATGAAATTTTCATTTAGAAGAACAAAATTCTATAAAATGAAGTAAATATAGAGTGTTTTTAATAAAATTTGACGAAAATTTATGTCAATTCATAGTTGCTGGTTAGGTAGGATAAAGAAAGTGGTGGATCATATCTCTGATGGAATATAACATTACCTAATTTATCTAGAGAAATATGGCGGATGGTATCATTTTATGAATTTAATTCATCAAGTATTAGATATATCAAATGGAAAAAACTTTTAATTAGTTTCATAAAATCACTATGGAAATGAGAAATGTCCTTGATCTTTTAAATAATTTTGAAAAAAATATTTTATAAAACTAAGGAAAAAATAAGTTATTTTAGAAAAAATTGAAAAAATAGAGAGATTTTTAAATAAAATGAAAAATGAGTTATAAATATGTGTCACATGGAAGAAAATATAAAATGGGATTTTAGAAAACATTTTTTACATTATCCAAAAAATTTGATGTTATGGGTCCTTTCAAAAGTAATTATAATAAAGGGTAAGTGAAATGTTTTGAATTTTTTTTTGAAAAATAAAATTCAATAATTAGATCATGAAAATAACTACTGGTTTTAAAATGAAATTTTCGGCGGAAAATAAATAAAAAATTATTTAAAAGTATATATAATGTTTTCAGATATTTTGAAATACCTTTATAATAACCCTCCTATTAAAAAAAGAGTAAAAAACATTTCAAAATAAGAGAAGAAGAAAAAAATGTCACATTATGTAACACATAATTAGTATTCCAATTATAAAGGATAAAATTAGTGGGAAAGTAAATTATCGACAAGGAGGGGAAATAAGCATTAAATTGTATGGGATATAATATCAACAAAGACATATATTTTCTAGAATTAAATTTCTATCAAGATATAATATCTTACTTAAAATTTATTTTCCAACAAACGATTAATTGAATGTACCACTAAAAACACTCTTATGGTGTAAGAAACCAATATTGGAAGAAATATGTCAAATAGGATGCATTATAACTCAATTGAAGGATTTGAGTTAAAAAACACCTTTCAACTTCGGTAACTTTTGAATAAAAACCCATATAATGAGAGGACAAGATATATCCCTTAAAATTAAATGAATTAAATAATTTTTGGGAAATACATTAATTATTAATTAGATACACAATTCCAAATAAATCATGGTGTATAATATGAAATATGTATCATGGGATGAAAATTTCAGATAACAAACCCTTTTTTTAATTTCCAAATTCCTCAAAACCTATTCAATCTCCAACTTAAAACATTAAATATCTTATTATTATATTTAAAAACATTTTTCATGTATAAAAACTTTTATAAAAAATTTTATGAATATTTTCTACATTTATATTTGTAAGTAATTATTTGTTTTCAATATTGTGTGTGAGTAATCTTGATTGTTTTGAAATAGTATTATAATAGCAATGCTATTCTTCATTACTCACCAAAATTTAATCATTCCCAAATAATAAATGTTACAATAATTTATATTTTATGATTATTTTAGTGTTATAATTTCACTACGTGATAGTTTTTTTACTGTTCATGTATATAAAATTGGAAACAAACATGTTTTGGTTATTTTTAATAAACAAATGGTGATATCTTAATTAATGTATTAAAAATTAATTTTTCCATTATAAAATCTTTATAAAATATTTATTTTATTATTTATATCATATATTGTCAATACTTAAGTTATAATAGTCATTCATGATATTTCTTTATTTCATTGTTCAGTTAGTGGTCACACGGACCTATATAAGAACATACCATAATTAATGGATCACTATGATTAGGAAAGAGGTTTATTTTGGAATAATATCATTTTATATAAAATAATAATAACATTTTTATATACTATTTTTTGGTTTAATCATAGCTTAAGGTATTTAAATAAATAATAAACAAACTAGACAAAAAATGAGATACGTTACTTTACGGATCTGGTAGTCCATACAATACACATTTAACATTTTCTTTTCTTAAATAAAGAGAGGGAAAGAAGGTGGATTATAAATTTTCCTTTAATAATATCAATTATATCATATATTTCAAATTTATTATTCAACTTTACCCTTATAATAATTTAATTGAAATGGTGGTGAAAAAATGAAAGTAGTTGCTCCATTGAGGTGATATTCCACACAAAACATGACTAACAGTTTCATTTTAATTAATAGAAAGCAGAAAAGTTGGTAAATAGATATTAAATAGGAATAATAAAATTAATTATTAAAAATTACTACTTTTATAATATAGTAGTTATAAAATTATATTTTGAATATAATATTGAAAATAAAATAAGTTTTGAAAAAAATACTCATGTTGAGAACAAACACTTTCCCTCAGAAGACTCATTGGAAATTGTGGTCTTAAAAATATCTTATGAATAGAGGACCATAGAAAATAAATAAGGGTATAAAATAAGGATAATGGGAATATTTTTATGTTAGAAACTCATTTTTGGAGTGGTCTTGAAGGGGTGGTGAGATACCTCTTTAATAAGTCCGGAGAATTATTTTTTTGTAAATATTTCAACTTAATATAAAGAGAGCATAAGTTTTGCAGGACAAGAAGACTAAAAATGATAATAATAGAGTATGTGGAGATATAATTTCTAAAATAACTCATAAATTTTCATCACACTTTTTTTAAGAATGTTTCTATGTCCTTCACTCTTAGAAAATTCAGTTTTACAATTTTTGTATTTTCCATGTTAATTTTTTTTCCAATGTAATTTAATTTTAATGAATTATAAAAAAAATTACCTTAATAAATAATTTTTAACTAATTATTCCAACTATTAAATTAATTTTATCCTAAAAAACGTATTTTTTGTAATAAAACATTATTTTTACATTAGTACATATAATGTGTAAAACCCAGTTGTTAGAAAAAAAATATTTTTAAGCATAAAATTTATGTATAGGATAAAATTATCAAAAAAAATTATTTCCATGATTTAAATTTTTTATAATAAAAAACATATTTTATTTGTATTTCTATGTAAACCCCAATCTCTTTAAAATAACATTTATTTGAAATAAAACTTTAAAAATAATTTTTGTTGAAAAATATTTCTTAAGTTATTAAACATTGGGTTTTTAAATTCGTAATTGTATTTTAAAATGAATAGTTTTACTTGTTATATACATATTTTATCATGAGATATTTTTTATATGTTTTTATGTTATATGTCCTTGATATAGTCATAAACACTATGATTTTAGTTAAAACAATATTTTTAATAATCAACATAGAAATCAATTATTTTAGAGAAATATAAAAAAATAAACATAACATAATTTTGAAATTAAAATTTAAAAATGTAATTTCTTTTTATAAAATTAAAATTAAAAAATTTATATATTTAGTAACGTAAATGAAAATAAAATAAATAAATAAATAAAAATTTATTGACGAATGACTTCTTAAACATCAAGTATCTTTAAACATATTTCATATAAAATTTATAAATAATTAAATATTGGCATAGTAGTTCTAAAATAAAACTATTTATAATAAAATTTAAACTAGGATATATTTAATTTATTAAAGAAATATATGTTACCCTATTATAAATAGTATAATAAATGGTTTCCTTTTAAAAATATTAATCAAATAAAATTAGAATGATCTTAAGTTATTATTATATTTTAATCTATTAATTACTATACTCTTCATGTAAATTTAATATGTCTCTATTAATTTATAACATATGCCTTACTCTCTTAGACTATATTATGTTTCTTATCTTTCCACAAGCAACAATAATCTTTCATTAAATCATTTACTCAAGTATGTATAAACCCTAGTCATATATTCTATAAAATATACCTTTATCCAAACTGTATTAATCTTATATATATTAAACCATAATAAAACCATATATTATTTCAAATATTACCACTATCATTAACCCTAAAATTTTATTTACCACTAGGTCACAAAATAAAACACTGTAAAAAATATAACACAATACCAAAATTAAGATGAGCTTAACCAAAAATATTATGAATAAATTATCATTCCCAAGGTTACCAATAATATATAACTTAATTTCTCAAAATCAATCCACCCTTTATTATCTCAACATCAATAATATATTAATCCTAAGAGTTATTCATCTCTAAATCATGTGTTCTTTAATAGGCACCCCTAAAAATATAACACTATTATTAAATTATATGTAAAGGTTATTGGTACCATTGAATATAGGTTTACAAACCTATAAAGTAAAAATATTGAAGAAAAATAATTATATGTTTTTGAAAATCCTCATGAATTTTAGAATATACCAAACCATCATTGGTAAATATCACTCACTAATGAAAATAATTGAGATTATCAAGATTTATCTTCAATTATAATATAAAACTCACTACCTAAGATAAGACTAGGACACTCGCATTTTTAATCATAATAGACATGTTTTAATAACCTTTTCTATTAAAGTATATTCCCTAATTACATTAGAAGAAATATATTTTCTACATACATAACTTTCTTGGCATCGTTTTCATGATTTATTTTCAACCAAATACTATAACCCAAAATAATCAATAAATTAAGATGAAATGATCTTACGAATATGAAAACTAAATCATATTATTTCTACAATAATGACACCTTCATTTAATATTTTCATACATTTAGTTCAATATAATTTTCTTTAAGTTATTTTCAATTATACTTCATAGCATAATCTCTTAATATAATAAATAATTATTAATTCCTTGTATAGTGAATGTTGTTAATAAAATAATATCCCATAGGAGTGTCAAACCAGGTGGGAAATTAGGCTATTTTTCATACTATAGATGGTGATTGATTTAATAAACAACAAAAAACATTTAGGGTTACTACCCCTAGGTACATCAATTTTAGATCCTATATCAACTTTTATTATCCAAATATTGATATTATTACTAAGGAGACCATTAAATCTTTACTCTAACAAAATTTCATGAGTTTTTCCAACATATAAACTTATCCCTTAGACTTATCCATTGATTTTTCAATAATTTTCTCTTATCATATCTTCGAAATAACAAATTTAATCCTAAAAAATATCTTAACCTTTCTATAATACCAAATATAGAAATCCAATTTTAATAGATTTGTATTTTATATCATTTCTTATATTTAAATATTATATATCACAAAATAATCTGAAACCTCTACGAATGAAAGGATGGTTGTTTTTTAGGAATAACTATATAGTAAATTTATTATACAATACTTGTGAAAATTTGTCCATAATTGATCCACACTATACTCCTTTTAGACTTCTCATAAGTCACACTCATATTAATTACCTAGGGAAATGGAAATATAAGAGATGAGGGGATATCATGTGCTCGGTAAGGGTAAACATAAGAGATAATAATCAAATATCATTAGTGAAAATAATATGATCATATGGGTATGATCAACATACATATGAAAAATACACCCAAAAATAATATATCTTAAATAATGGTCGAAGTATTGGTATAACATAATACACGAATCAAAAGACAGTATAAATATGAATCAATAAACATGATCCATGATAGTAAAACCTAATAATGATAATTAGCATAAAATTATTACTTATTTCAAATATGTCAAAAACATTATTATTAGAAAACATTAATTTCTTGAGAAACAACATCAGTTTCATGGTTATGATAAATTATAATGCATGCCTGAATAATTATCTCATTATATATAAACTTTTAACCAATGCATTAGAGGGAGATATAGTATCCCACCTATCATTAATCTATAATTATGTGTTCCATAATAAATAAATCATTAATCATACAATAAATAACCCATGAAATGAAATTGGTTTTCATTCACCACATTATAAAGAACCCGAAGAAATAAAATGAGTTTTATGTCCTTTTGAATTGGTTTCACATAATTAAATCATTCATAATTATATAAATAATCAAAACCTGATAAACCCATGGGAAATAAATATATATCCAAATTTATTCATTAATATTCTACGTAAATACCTTTCAATAAATATAATAATGGATAACATATTTAAACTTCATAGATAAACAATATATTGTTAAGTTAAAATTTTCCTTGATCAATTGATATATGGAATATATGTTAACACTATTCCATAAAATTAAGAAAATATATAGTGCTAAAATAGAATAGGAATTTGAAGAATATTTATACTTATTTAGGGTGGATGGTTGGGAATAATGTAGTGACATTATAAAAAACTGTAATTTTGCGATGTTAGTTTCAAAAGGTCACTAATTTTGTGACGTTTCCTAAAAAATCGATGATTCAGTGACGTTTCAGGAAAAAATCTATAATTTTGTGATTTTTCATGAAAACAAATCTCAAATTTTAGTGACCTTTTCTAAAAATGTCACTAACTTAGCAACATTTTCTAAAAAATATCGATAATTTAGTGATGTTTCCTAAAAAAGGTCATTTTTTTTAGAAAAGTATCCTAGAAACAATGCTAATTTAATGATATTTCTTGAATAACAACACTAATTTGTCTATTTTTTAAAGAAACATTTATAATTCATCCATATTTTTTAGGCAACAACACAAAAAATATTTATATTTATATAGCACGTTTTCATGCATCGATGTAAATATATATTTAGACATATTCATACATACATGCATCTAAATATATTAATATATATAAATAAAGGAACATATATATAAATATAAATTTCTTATTATATATATATAAGCACACACACACATATATATAGATATATGTGTATACATATGTTTATAAGTAAAAAATGTATATTTTAAATTTAGTCACATTTTTTTAGAAAATGGTACTATTTCAGTAACATATTTTCTAATGTTATAAATATGAATAATTATATATATTTATATATATATATATTTACCATTATATATATATATATATATACATACACATATATTTATGCACACACACACACACACACATATATATATATATATAATATAAACATGTATATATAATGTAAAATATAAACATATAAATATATATAAACATAAAATATAAAATATAAAATATACTCATATATATACCATAAAATATCAGGATTTGAGCGTGCCCAGTCCTAAATATTTATTGAGGAAAATAAAGTACAGACAAACAACAACATCTGACAAGTGGCACAAGAGCCACCACTAAAGAAAGTAGAACACAAGAACCAGACAAAAAGGGGCCTGAGAACCCCCTAAAATGCATGCCCATAATCACATTAATATAATTATCCCATTGGGATTGGGCTCATAAAACATAAAGATGAGTGAAAACTAGATTATGCTGATTGATTCTTCGTCATAAAAAGGTGACCTGCACGACATCATGTTCTCTCCACTCATCCAAACTTTCATCACCTACCATGGAACCAAAAAATTTCTTGCATTCCAAAAATTTCCTACACATCCATCCTCTAGATATCTTGTGACTGCAACCACATACCAAAGACACCTCCCATCTAGTTTTTTCCCATTTTCGTCTCATCACTAGTGCCATCGATCAAATTCCTCATCCAAAAAATTCTATCGAAAAAGAAGGAAAACCTAAAAAATTCATCCCAATCACCCTTCCTAAGGTCAACATCCCATCCTCATCTCAAGGTAGTTTCACCTGATGCCTCTAGCTGCATCCTGAGGAAGTCATAATCCATGAACATGTTGCAGACAATATCAATCAGTCTCTATCACCGACGACACTCCTAAGACCTCTCGTTGTCCAGTTGTATCCTCTATCATCTGAGAGGGTTGATGTTGAGGAATCCCAGAGGTTTCAGAACCATCACTGACTCCAGGATCCCATATCTTGCAATATCCTTCACCTTGTATCCCTGTGGAGAAAACCAATCCACGAACTTGGTCTCCATTGTGGTTCCTCTCTATATCCAAAACACTCACAAAAGGGGGCGTCTTTCCCAGATCATGTTCGTCACTAATCAAGAGTCTATAACCCCTATCCCACTAAGGGTAAGATAATCCAAATCCCAACCATAATACTTTTAAACCATACTGAATTCCACTGTGAATTCCTCGGTCACCAACATGCACCTATCGATGAAGGAAAACCCGCCATCCTCAATGTTGAGTAGATCTGCGCAAAGATTCCATAAAAATATTATAGTTTTCCTCTTAAAGTTTATTTCCTTCTAGCTTAAGAAACCTATAAAAACACAAAATTTGTTTCTGGCCAAATGGCATCCCCAACGTCGAGTAGAGAATAATAAAAAAACGGCCTCTATAATCCCTCTCATTTTCCCTTTTATCTGAAACAACGAACAATAACTCAATCCTCTTGTATGGGCGGCAAAGGGAAAACACTTCATTGTGCCCAAAAATATCAAAATATGATCAATTATCCTCACAAAAGCTATATCTAGAGAAATAATCAAATTTAACTCCAAATAATGATAGAGAGAGAAGATCTCCTCTAGTGAGAGATGGCATCATTTTATTTATAAACATATATAAAAAATAACATGTAAACATATATATAATATAAAATAAAAAACACATATATATATATAACAAAATATAAACATATATATAATATATAATATAAACATTTATATATAATATAAAATATAAACATATATGAAAAATATAAATATATATATATAGAATATAATATAAACTTATATATATAAATATAAAATATAAACATATTAACAAATATTTATATATATAATATAAAATATTCCACTACTGACTCATATATGTAAACATATATAAACCCAAACACAAATATTTAGATATATATATTCATATATTAATATATATAAATACAGACACTTATATATAAACATATATACAAATATTTATATATTTATATATATAAACACACACACAGAGCTATATATATATATACATATTTATATATAAAATAACATATATTTTTAAAATTTAGTCACATTTTAAAAAAACATAGATATTTTACTGACATTTAGACCATTGTTTTAGAACTTGGATAATTGTATGTATGTATAAAAACACACATATATATATAATGTAAAATAAAAATATATATATGTATATATGTATATATGTATATATGTATATATATAAATATAAAAAATATACAAATATATTGTATAAATTTATATATATAATATAAAATATAAACATATATGTAAAATATAATAAAATATATTATAAACCAATATATAAAAATAAACATACAATGTAATATATAAACATATATATATATATATTAATATAAAAAAACATAGACACCTGTATATGTATATATATATATATATCTAAGAATATATATATTAACACACACACACACATATATATATATAAACATATATAAATATATTTATATATAAAAACACATGTATGTTTTAAATTTAGTCACGTTTTTAAAAAAGTAGGGTTATTTAATGATGACTTTACCAGTGCTTTAAAACATTGTTAATTGCATTTATATGTATATATGATTATATATATATATTTATATATGTATATGTACACAAATATATTTACACACACACAGATATATATATATATATCAATCTAAACATATAATATATATATATAGTTTAAACATATATATATAAAACATAAACATATATATAAACATTTTGTATAAACACACACACATAAAGATATATATATATAAACATATATATATATAATATAACAGAAACATAAATATATATTTATATATCACATAAAATATAAACATATAAACATATATATATATATATAATTTTAAATGATGAAATATATTTATATATATATAAAAATAATATAGAATATAATTAAATATTTTAAATATAATCATGTTTTTAAGAAAACATGACTATTATTACCAGTATTTTAAAACCAGCCTAAGTATATATATATATACAAACACACACATAGATATATATATATATATATATAAACACACACATATAGAGATATATATATTTATTTATAAATACAATATATATATATACATATATATGTGTGCATATAAAAAATATATAATATATTAATTTTTTAAATACTAAAATATATTTATATATATATAACATAATACAAATATTTTGCTATTATTGAAATAGTTTTGTTGTTCCATTTATTGGTTTGGATGATGGAGTTCCATGGATCAATCTCCAATAGAAACCTTTTTATTGATATGGAGGTGCATAGGTAGGTGGGGAAATTTGTGAGAGGGTGCGAGGGTACTATACTACACCTGGATATGAGAGAGTGTCAGTGGTACTGCACTGGACAAGGGATGGGTGGGATGGTGTGGTGGGTATTGAATGAGGAATGGGTGATACGGTGTGGCAGTGGACATGAGGAGTGAGGGTACCGGATGGGATGGGGTTATGAAGGGGGGTGTGATGGAACTGGATGGGATGGGGCTAGGGCTATAGTGGTCTGATATAGAACAGGATGAGATGGAAAGAGAATTGTAATAAAAAAATTATAAATTTTAAAAAATATTATTCTAAATTTTTAAAACATTAAAATAAAAATTTCATATTTTAATAAAAACAACATCTCTAATATATAAAAAAAATTTAAAAAAATTCCCAACAGCTTTTATAAATATCGATAAAATACCTCATTTACATATGTTTTTAAAAAAAGTTAGTAAATATGGTTTATCTAAATAGAGACATATATAAAGTTCTCTAATTTAGCAATATTTATTTACAAATGTTTCAAAAACCCGTTGATAAATGATGTGTCTCTAAATAGCGATGTTTATAAATTTACATAATTTAGTGGTTTTTGTCAACATTTCTAAATTATAAAAATATCAATTAGAGATGTTTTTATAAACATCGGTAAATGAACTAGTGATGTTTATAAATGTCGCTAATTGAAAAAAAATTCTCTAAATAGTTTTTTGTTGTGTGATGGATCATATCATTGATAGAAAAGAGAATTACATAATCCATAGAAAGAATCATGGTGGATGGTATCATTTTATCAATATAATTGATCAAGATTAAGATATATAAAAGGATAATTTCTTAGATGGAAATAATTTTTTGAGTTTTTTAAAATTCCCATTGGAAATAAGAAATATTCTTGATCTTTTGAAATCACTCAAAATTATTATTTTATAAAACTAGCAGACAAAAAATAATTCTTTTTATAACACATGAAAAATTAGATAGAAAGTTTTATATAAAATGACAATGTTGGTGTAATGTTGTGTTTAAATGGAAGAAAACATAAAATAAGTTTTTTTGAAAACATGTTTAACATTATCAGAAAAAGGAAATGTAATTGTTCATATAAAAAGTTATTTTAAAAACATGAAATGAAATTATTGGAAAAAAATATACTTTTAAAAACGTTATTCTTTAATAATAGGCCATTTCAAGGAATAGATGTTTGTTAAATGATTTGTGAAGGGGAAGATAAAATATTCAAATTTAAAATATAGAAGAAAATTAAAATATTTTTTAAATATTTTTTTGCAACCCCTATCATAAAAAACAGTATCAAATTTTTATTTTTAAAAGAGGAGAAGTAAAATATTGAGTTGACATGAGATAATACATAATAATTATTAAAATTATAAATTAAAACATTGATGGTAATGGAAATTATGGATAAGTAGGGGAAACTATGATTAAAGAGAAGGGAATTAATATCAACAAGGATATACTTCTTTCAGAATATATTTTTTATCACGGTAACACATCAAAATTAAAAGGTTATATTATGCTATATTGGAATATAATTTACCTTAAACTAAACACTTAAGGTGGATAAAACCAATCAAATAATAATTAAGTTTTATAGGATTATTTATAACTCATTACAGGGAGTTAAGTTAATAAAAAACCCCTTATAGAATCAGTATATTTTAAATCAGAAGTCATTTCAAGTTGGGACAAGATATGGATATTCAAACCCCATGAAATAAATGAATATGGAAAAATTGATTAATTATTTTTTAGATACACCACTCAAAATAAATTCGGGTGTATAATATAAAATATATCTCAAGGGATGAAAATTTGAGATAAGAAACCCTTACCATATTCACTAACATCCACAAAAGTGCATAAATCTCTATTATACCAAAAATAATGAACATAATCACCTATTTTAGAATCATATTAATATATATATATATATATATATATATTTGTGTATGTATGTATGTATATATCCTTTTATATATTTTATTTTTAATTATTATCAATCTATATATTAGTTACTTATTATCTATTTTTAATATCGGGTGTGAGTAATCATGATCATTTTGAACTAGTTTCATAATAGCGGTATTATTATTCACCCTTTTATAAAAGATCATATTTCCTAGATAATAAAATATACTGGAATTTATTTTTTATAATTTTTTATAGTGTTATTATTTAATTCTATATAAATTATTGTTACCATTCTTGTAGACTAAAATGGTGACAAGAATGTTTTGGTGATATTTAGTGAACTAACAGTGGTATCTAAATTAATGAGTTTAATAATAATTTCACCACTAAGGAACCAGAATAAAATGTTATTTTATTATTTTAATCATATATTATCAGTAATTTTGTTCTAATAGTCATGTATAATATTATTTTATAACATTGCTCTAGTTGGTGGTTAGACTAGCCCCAACAATAATACACCGTAATAAATGTATGATTAGAATTATGAAAGAGGATTATTTTGGAATAATATCATTATTAAATAAAAATAATGGTATTATTTAGACACATTTTATGTGTTTAATAATATTTCAGGATATTAAAGTAAATAATAATTAAAATGAATGAAAAAAATGATATACGTTACTTCGTGGAGGCAGTAGTCCACACAAGACATGGTTAACATTTTCATGTCTCAATGAATGAGATCGAAAGAAGTTAGACAATAATTGGTCACTTTATAATCATTATTATAATATAAATTTCATTTTTTTCTGAATTTTCAGCCTTAAAATTATTGAATATAGGCATTTTTTAAAGAAAATAATAGAAGTTGTCACTTTGTGGAGGCAGTGGTCCACACAACACAAGAATAACGGTTCCATTTTTATTAATAGAAAACAAAAAAGTTGGTAAATAGTTATTATATATGAATAATAAAATTAGTTATTAAATAAATACTTATATAATTATTTATCAATTATAAAATTATATTTGGAAGGTAAGAAAAAAAAAGAAATGCAGCTTAGAAAAAAAGTGCTTACGTTGAGAACTTAAGCTTTTTCTTGGAAGTCTTCTTAGAAATAGTGGCCTAATAACAACATATTATACCCAAAGGCTCAAGGAATAGTAATATGGTTATAAAGGAAGTATAATGTGTATAGTTTTATAAGTAAAATTAATTTTTGGAGTTTCTTTTATGGGGTGATTAGAGGCCACTTTTATAAGTGGTGATAATGACTTTTTTACAAATATTTCATATAAATATTAAGAGATAACATGTTTCACTTGTCAAGAAGAATAAAAATGGATAATAATGGAGTGGTGGATAATATATGTTCTATAATCCCTAAACAATTATTTCAACACATTTTTAATAATTTTTCTATGTTCTTTACTCTTAGAATTTTCACTTTTACCCTTTTTTTGTTTTACATGGGTAACTGAATTTTACCTAAGTAATATACTTTTAATATGTAAGAAAATATACCTTATTACATAATTTTAAAATAATTATTAAAAATATGAAATCCATTTTATCATATGAAATTTCAAGATATAATAAATGTTTATTGTATTTAAGCACATGAAAAGGGAAAACCCCATTTTTTTAAAAAACACTTCTAAAGAATAAAAATTATGTGTATGATAAGATTATCGTGGTATTTTACTTTTAGGGTATAAATTGTTTTATTTTAAAAAATAGAGTTTTATTTTTATCAAAAATAAATATAAAACCTAATTTTCCCAAAATAACATTTAATTAAAATATATAACTAATTTTTTTTGGAAAATATAACTTAAATTGTTAAATATTCATTTTATAAATTCATAATAATATTATATAATTGAATATTTTTAACACATAAAACAATATTTTATAATGAGATGTATTCTATATTTTTTTAATTTAGACTTATTTCTTGATATAGTAGTAAACTCTATAATTTTCGTAAAAACTATATTTTTTACTATTCACCAAAAACTTTATTTATTTGAAAAAAAAATATAAAAAATAAAACTAAGAATATATTAACATTATAAATTAAAAAATTATATTCATTTTATCAAATTAAATTATTATAATTATATATTTAGTTATTCAAATGAAAATAGAAGATATAAAAACTATTTTAATTGAAAAATGGCCTTTAAAACATCAATTTTTTTAAGATTATTTCTTATAAAATTACTAAATAATTTAATTTTGACATAATTGTTTATAAATATTACATATTATAATAAACATTCAACTGTTATCAATTTAATTTATTAATTTAATTTGACATGAATTTTTTTTAAAATGGTTCTTCGAAATGTGACTTTTTTAAAATATTAATCGAGGATAAATAATATTTTATAATTATTTTAATATATTATTATGTTTTTATATACTAATTATTATATTCATCAATTAATTTTAGTATTTATTCATTCCTTTTAGTCATGTTTTGTATTAGTTCTATGTTGTGAGTGACACAAGCTATTGAAGATTATATCAATTTATTTTTATAAATATTCCAAAATCATTAATCGTTATTGTTATCAACAAATATCCATCAAATTACATGAAAATAATTTCTTAAAAGTTGAATCAATGTTTTTTCTTAGTTTGAATACATATTATTAGTAATTATCACTATTAATATTTCTCATTCCATTAGGTATACTTCTTTTATTTCAGTTGGAAGTGGATTTCATTCCAGGTTTGGGGGTGGTTAAAGAGATAATATTAAATTAGGGTTCCCCATTCATACATTTTTTACTACCCTAAAAAATGAAATATATCCTCTTATAATTTTATATATATATATTATCATATTCTCTATAAAACTTATAAGTTTCTCCTTCTTCTAATTTAAAAACATAATTTTCATAATTTTTGATAGCCCCATATTACAATGAATTTTTAATAAAGTAATGTTTTTAAGGGTAAAAATTCATGTAACATTCCAAAATAATCAAATGGTTTTTCTACTTAAGGGTGGGATAGTGTAAAAATAATAATCTCTATTTGAAGGGTCTCTCATGGAGTCTAAAATATTAAAGTGTAAAGTATTTCATTAAACTCTATTGTGAGTGTTACATCATATAAATTGATGATGTTATGGAAATCATTGATAAATGTATCCCCAAAATTATATTCATCTACTTTAGTGTTTTTTATTACTCGATTTTTATGACATAAAAGTTAGCTGGAAATATCAAACCCTAACCTACAACTAGCATATCTATCAAAACTCCAATTGGGAATGCAGTGTATCTATTTTTGAGATGTACCTACACTATTATGGGAATAAAATCTCTCATATATATGGAAGTATATATTAAGTGAGGTAATAAATTAATAGAATAAATTATATCACAAAATCATCAAAAAAAGTAAGAATCTAATGTTGTAATGTATAGAAATGTCCCTAAATATTCAAATTATTTTGGTAATTGGGGTGTGATCAAGGATAATAGATTTCTCCCTAAATTTATCTCTTATTACCTTAAATCCCCCTCTTTGTTTTGAAAGCAACCATGAGGAACATATAATAATTTTGAACTTCATTGAGGGATTTAAGAAGGGTTATATTGATCTCCACTTTCTGGAAGGTTTTAATATTTGTTTTTGAATTCACTCTTCCTAAATCATCATTGGTTGTATTATTAATTATGGGGATGGTAGTGATAGGACTTTATTATCCATTATTTTCTTATGTAGTGGGTTTTATTTTCTCTTTTTCCTTATACCAATTTCTCCCTCTTCATTCTTTTCTTTTCGCAGATGCTTTTTTTTAAATTAGGCAAAAAATCCATATTGTTTATCTTCTATTTCATTTACAGCATTATACTCAAGGTCTGGTTGCGTTTGTTCAAATTAAATATGATAACCATTTTATTACTCTCAACTAATTTCTTTTTCAATTCAATTATTTAAATGGGATGGATATCCTTACCAAATATTTTGGTATTGTGTTCAAAGTCTTCTTCGGGTTATGGACTATTTAGGCATGTTTTTTTCTTTCATTTTTCAACAAGATTTTTATAATATTTTCAACTTGATTTTTTAATATATCTACCCTATTTTAAATCATTCCAACAACCAATGTTTTTTTATATTGGGACTAGTGTTTCAACAACCTACACATTCCTCATTGTCTAGAGAAGTGATGGGGTTTCACTATCCTAAGTTGAAATACCCCAAGGCACCAAAGGATGGAAATAAATGTCACAATATTAAGAGAAACATTGGCAGTTGATTTCCATTATAACATCAAACAAAATGAAAACACACAAAATAAATATAAATACTCTGTATAATTCATGAATAAAATAATAAAACCCATTTTTGAACCAAAATAGAAACAATATCATAATGAAAATATAAATAAATACAACAACTAACAAGGAATGAAAGATGAAAAGACCTCAAGACACCCATGCGGTATCCTCTAAAGAAAATACCATATCAAATATATGATTAAACTCCATATTCCCTACCCATGGTATGAATAGGGATCTTTACATAAGTCTGATATATTTCAATTTCATGTGCCCTGATATTTTTCATCTACAAATTCACAAAGGTTCTTATATAGCAGTGAGTATAAACATAGTATGATTTCCCTAAAGACTTACCAATACTCGCCACTAGGACACAACTTGTTAACACATTATATAAATAAATTATTTTTGGGTTATTTTAATAATTTATAACAAAAACCTAAATAATTTCCATAGAAAACTATAAACAAGTCCTAAACCCATTTATCATCTTTTATAATGACCATTTCCCAATTTCCACACACACATACTTATGCATAAAAAGTGAAAGTTCCTTACTCATGAGTGGTATATAGTAGATCCACAAAATCATGAGAATTTCACCAATATCTAATTTCCCCAGTGGAATAAACCCCTTATCCATGGTCATGTACAAGTACCTGGAGTCTGTAATGGTCATCATGTTGTCCAGGTTTCATCCAAGGAATTCTCCGAAGCTTCGTCTCTTCTTTCCACGACCCCGGTCGCAAAGTTCACTCGTCGTAGGCCTCCGGTTGAGGTGTTCGAGAGGTGCGCGAATTAGGAATGGGGTTTAGGTCATCGTGCAGTTGTCGGACTCCTCGGGCCACGCCAAATTCTTATTTGTCTCGCTGATGAAGACGACTTGGTGCTGGCCTGGTCTCGTGCAAGAAGATCCGTTAGAGGTTTTTCGTTCCATCTACATCGTTGGACGTTTGATTTGTACATGAATCGAGATTCCTCCTCTTCGGCATTCTAGATTCAACATCTGGGGCTACCGATTCCCTTTCAGAATCTAGCTCTCCTTCGTTCAATATGTAATTCCTTGGGCTATTTCCTCTGTGCAGACTGGAAAACTGATTCCATGGTGTACCCGACTGTTGTGTGCATCTGTGTCGAAATGGAGCTCTCCCATCCTCCACCCGACAAGGTTTGGATTGTGATTGAGGGGTAATACAGGTACGTGCAAAGTCTTGTCTATGAATCCTGGTCATCATTCTTTTCCTTCTTCCATAGACAAGGCCATCTTTTTTATGAGTGCCGCAAATGTTCTTCGGCAGTTTTGGTTGATACTGCTTCGGCGGGTAAGGGTGATTCGTTTCAGGTTGAGGGCGATAGAACCAGTTCTGGTAATGGCACTGAACATGCTGCACGCAAACTGGGGTCAAGGGATGTGTCTTCGGATAACCTTGATCATTTTGAGGCACTTTGTGGTGATCAGGAGCAGGGGCCTCCTAGTCAACCTGGGGTGGGGTTGTCCCGTCTTTCTAATGCTTCGACGGTGGATCCTAATGGCTCGGGGAGGGTGAGGCCTGAAGGTCCAGTATTGATGGATGCATCAAAGGTCTTAGGACCTCAGGTGGAGGCAGTGTTTGATCGTCTTAGGATGGATTTGGGTGGATTCTAAGCGGCCAGCAGCATGGGGAAAGAAAGTCAGGGCCATGCGGATGGGGCTTTGGTGAGGTCCTCTCTCCCTACATGTGAGCCTTCCAGACCTAAGGACTCCTGTGTTCCGATCAGGGGCTGGGAGGATTAGAATCCTCAGCCTCAATATATGGACAGGGGTTTCGATCAACTTGATTTCCAGGAGGGGTCAGGGGAAGAGGATTATTTTGGTATGGGAATGGAAGGGGTCAGTGCGGTAGGGCTTGTGCGGGGTAGCATCCCTAGTCAACTAAAATGGAATTTCTTGGAGGTGCAGGCTTGGACCAGTCTTGGAGATGCAGGGGGTTCGGGCTCTTCCATTCTACCAGGGGTTGTTTCTTCAACCCAGACCCCAGTCGTCTTGAGCAACAGGTTTAAAGGACTGGCTGAGGTTGAATCGAGAGATGAATCATCTGCCCTGGTTGAGGAAGGAAAAGACAGCAGGAGGATTATCGATGGCTTCTTTTTGGATGGTCGGATCATGAGGCAGGTTTTCCCAGAGTGTGCTTTCGATGGAGGGGAGGCTGAACTTGATGAGGTCAGTAAGATTTTTTCTAAAGAAGAGCCAGGTTCGAGGTGCAACAGGAGTAATAGGAGGATGAGGGGTAGGAAGGATTATTCCTCCTTGCCTCCTCCTATGAGGACTCGGTCAGCAAAGAAGCTAATGTTTGAGAATTTGGACAAGGAGGCCAAGTGTCATCTAAAATCACATGGATAGCCTGAACTTTCCTCGGATTTGGTTTCAAGTTCGGACGATGTGGTGACTGAGCATGTGTTATTTCTCAATGCCTCGGAAGAGGATTCAGCCAAGATGATGGGTCGGAATCTTGAAGTGGACCTTAATGAAGAGCAGTATATTTGGGTTGACAAACAGGACACAATCCTGGTTGGAGGCTTCAATAAGGGGCTGATCAGACTCGAGGAGTACATTCAGGTCTGGAATAAACTGACTTCTTCTTTTGATGACCTGATAAGGGGGGATCCACTTTCACAGGTATCTAATATATCCTGGAAGCTATTTAGGGATACCGACTCTGGTAGAATTAAACTGGTTTTCAATGATTCTGCTTACCCCTTTCCTAATTAATGCTTTGTTGAGTTACCACCCTTGTTGTGTGTGGAAATATTGGAGGGTCAAATCAGCTCAGATGGGCTAGAGCACGCTTCTTCTTCCTCTGCAGGTCATTTGGGATGTGGCTGACTTAGAGGGATGGCTTGCCATCGGGAGGGACCATGCTTGCATGGGATCGCTGAGTGGTCCTTCATTGGAGTTAGCGGTTGCGGCTTATGCTTAGAATAGGTTGTATCTGGTTTTCTGTTTGGCGCTGTTTTCTGTTTGTTGGAACTTATAGTTTCTCACTTTTCCCTCAAAAGTTTATTTCTTAATAAAAAAAATAATTTCCACCACCATGGTCATGTACAAGTAATAAAGGTTCCCAAATAGAACACACCACTTACCTTCGGTCATGAAATAATAATTAACTCAGACCAACCATGTATGCTAGATCTCATTCCAAATTATATTTCAAATAATATAAATTATTTATTAACAACATTTAATCAAAAAACATTCATGTATCAATACAATATCATAATTTTAAAAATATCATTTTACGATTATAAATAAAGTGGGTTTTCATAAGGACCTCAAATTTCCTAAATTTTAAGATCCATAACCAAAAAAGAGTTTCCATCAAGAATCACACAGGAGTTGAATCATAATTTCAAGAAGAAATTTAATAAAAAATAACCCTTTGAGTCCTGGAATGGCGTAGAAAATAAAGAATCCATCTACCTCTCAATTGGTATTGAAACTAAAGAATAGTGCTAAGATATTCTGGATTCATCTTGGATCTTATTTCCTTCAATAGATTCAATAATATCACATAAATATTTCCATCATAGAACATATATATTTTTTAAAAAGACAAGATATGTGGTTATAATAGAGAGGAGAAGAGTATATATAAGAATAACAGGGAAGGAAAATGAATTATCAATGAATCTACATCTCAAACGTTTTTTTACAAAAAATTTCTCTGGATTGAAAGGAATCACCTTGGGAGCCTAAGGAGGGAGAGGAATATGAGATCCTGGGATTTAGGGAACGAATAAGGATTTCAAGGCTCAATTAATATTAAAAATAAAAATTTTAGGGTGCCAACAATAAAACTCATAGTTAGGTCACACAGTTTATTAAATCAAGCACCAACTATGCAATTAATTATAGACAAGAAAAATAATCACATGGTTTGCGAAACATAGTTTGTAAAATAATACACCATCCTTGTGGTGATACTATATTATGTCCAAATATCGTATGGTTATCTCACACAGTTATATAATTTTTGTATAAACTATGATTTTTCCTTTGTTTTCTTTTTTATACTTACCCCATGACACTCACAAAGTGTGGTAAAACCATGGTCCAACCCAATTATCCCCAAAACATGTTTCACAGTTTCATAGAGGCGGTGTGTGGTATTTTCTAATCTTTCACAAATTGTGAACATCCATAAACACCTAACAAATATGCCAAGACCTTCCAAAACTACCTAAAACTCAACCCATGCATTATATAGACTAAAAAACAATGAATAAAAGGGTTATGTACCTGAAACTAGGGATGTCAAATGTGTACTAGATGAAGGATATTAAAAGAAATAAATAGAAAGATGCTAGATGTTATGATGGTTGGTTATACAGCTTTTTAAAAGGATTATAGAATCGTGGTTATTGTTGTAATTAATGTTAGAATTGGGAGAATAGTTGAAACTGGTTCTGGTTGGATGTATATTCTAGTTTTTTTAGTTTCAAAATATATATTGTACTTGGTTAGGATCTCTTTTTCCTATATTTTTTTTGGAATGTTCTTAGCTAAAAATCTTTCTACACAACTCTCCCTGACATGAAATTCATCACAATGTAAAGTGAAATTCTTAGGTGATGAACATAAACCACATACCTTAGTTTGTGCTTGTTGTTCATTGACTTGATTCCAATCCATCTTCCTCGAAAAACTATTTATTTTTCAATATTACATTCAAATAAGGATGAAGGATCAAAATTTGATACATCATGTATGTCTATTGTTCTAGTACCTCTGGTACTAAATTGTTATAGGTTCTATCTAATATTATCATTCATGCCCGTATATTGTGGTATTTATTTTTCAATAAAATATCCTCCAAATGATATGTCAAAAGTATTTATGTTATTATTGAGCAATAATTAAAATAAATTCATAGGGAAGTGGTTCACTTCTGCAACTTCATGTTGGAATCTGGAAAACAAATTTTAAATCTCTCTAGATACTCATAAATAGTATCTATAGAGTCCTTTTTAGGGATGATATATCCTTTCTAATATCATTTTCCCTAAAGGTTAGGAATAATCATTGACTATATTTTTTTTGTAGGTTATCCAAGTCTTAGATATCTCATTGTTTTAAGATGTTCAATCATTGCTTTTTTTTTCTACTTAAAATCAGAAACAAAATTTCATCCACACCAATTCATACTCTTTCACTCCTTGGTTTATAAAACTAGATCCGAAAAATATAAATTTAATAGTATTTTTTTGGGTATTCTATTTCATAGAAACAAAATTTTAGAAGAAAATTAATTAATCCATCTTTCATCACAAATATATTTTATAATATTGGAATAATAATTGGATTATCTTTGGTTAAAAAATTTTGATGAATAGAGGTATTTGAAGGCCTAGTCGCAATTTTCACCCAGGATTATAGGCTCAAAGAAATCACTTGAATCCTCACTTGAGTATAAAAGAGTGATAATCATAAAAAATGATTGTAAATTTAGATCATTACATCTAGTTAATGTTTTTTCTATTTTATAGTTCAATTAAAATAGTTATTTATTTAAATATCTGGTCCTGAAAATTGAAGATTATTTTTTTCTCTTCTTCTCTATAAATAATACAAAGCACCAAAATAATTTTATTTTAGGGTATAGATAAATTTATTATTTTTTTAAATTGAAATAAAGTGATGGTATAAACCTGTTTTTCTTCTAGGGTAGTGGTGGACAAAAAACTAGTTTCACTTATTGGTAAGAGGAAAAAGGTTTTCTTAAATTTCTTGGTCTTTTCAAACTAAATATAGAAATTAAAATGTATATTTAAAAAAATGGTGATCCAGTTAGTGTTATATTAACTTATTTCAATCTAATCTAATCCCCTATGTTATTTATATTTCTTCTAGAAGGAAGATAATATAGTTATTCCATTATCACTTCATCTTTATCCATTTATTGAATGGTGATGGTATGAATAATTCTAGATTATATATCATGATATTCTACCCTCCTTACTATATGTAGAATTTCTATGGAGGATACTCCTAGTAGACATAGGAAACTACCAATTGTTCAAGTTATTCTTAGATAGCCATGATTCCCCACTAAAACATTCAAAATTATCATTGGTCATCAACCACTTGGCCACCTTTATTTATCATTATCTGTTATATACAGAATAGGACTGGGTGCAGGGAGATAAATATCATTGATCAAAGTACTAAATAACAATAAAATCCAAAAACAAATTTTATTTTTCTTGATAATAAAAAACTATTATTTAACTATTGAAACTATTTTAATAGAGGAGGGTTGAATTTTTTCATTAATCATTAGAAAATTATCCTTACCTTCTTTGATCACATAGATTTTATCCCAATATGGTAAGGGTAACTGAGAATGTGGAAGAAGTAAAAGACCTTAAAATTTTTAAAATATGAAATAAAAAGAGAAAATAGTAACAAAACTCTAGAAAATTTCTTAAGAAGACTATGGATCCAAAATTCCTGTTTCCAATGTTTCTTCTCATCATTATATAGATTCATGCAATCCTTACCTTTTGGAAATCAAAACAAAAATATCCTATAATTTTTGAATATTTTAATTAATTCAACTAATTTTACTTCGAATCCTTTTTCATGATATCTTCTAACAAAAAATCAATATTCCTCTTTCTTGGGTGTTAAACAAAACTATTTTTCATGTTCAAATCTATTCGGAAGCCCCTTATTAATCACATTCACACTCACATTGCATCCTAGGGTATTGGATTAATGTTTGGATGAGTTCCCCAAATTCCATCTCTTAACCACCATAAATCTATTTTTGGCTAAGTCGGGGATCAACTATGAGGTTCAACTCAATTGATCTACTATGAGATTCAAGTTTCTATATGATAAATAAGTGACCACATGGATTTAAAGTGACCATGTAGTTGATTTATCATATAAAAAAATTTAATTTATCTTATGGTTGATCCAGTACTTACTATTAATCTTGAAACTATCAGTTAGGTTTCTTCTTATGGACACTTCAGGGCTACAAATATTTTTCTTATGGTTGGAATTCACATGGTTGATCAAACTCTTTCTAGTGGTCTATATATCAACTCTATGTTGGACAAGAAACATTATGAAATTCAAACATTTGATCAATATGAATTTTGGTTGACAATCATGAATGTGTGGTGGGTTGAGATGAATAGTAAATTTTCTAATTCATTTTATGGGAAGTTGAGTACTTTAAAAATTCAATCAAAAATTGATTCAGGAAGTAGCACTTAATAAATTTCCCTCATCTGGTCGATCGATTGAATTCATGATTTTATCACGATTGATTATTTCTAGAAACTCCCTTACTTCTAGGAAAACACATAGTCGCAATGATTTCTTCATAAAGGACACCATCTAATAGATATAATAATTAAAACATTAGAGACTTATTGTAGGATTTATTTTAACATTTCTAAAAGATCAAATAAAAAATAAAAAATCAATATTTAAGCTGAATTCTCAAATAAGCCTAAAATAACACTGTAATTAAAACATGAAATATGTACCTAGTAAATAATAAAATAGTTGGATTAAAATCATAGAAATACTCAGTGAAATATATTATAATATTGGCCATATTAGTATACATCCACAACCACTAACACATATTTTTTATTCTTCTTCTTCTTAATAGATTTATATTTTTTATTTTATTTATATTGTTTTCATATGCTTTTGAGTTTATTTTTGGTTGTGTTTATAGTTTGATCAAACCTCTAATAATTTTCCCTAATAAAATAAAAATAATTAATCTAATGAACCTTCTCTTTTGGTTGTTGTCTCATTTTTCCTCAATAAACTTCTATTTAACTCCCCCTTAGTTCAAGGACATTACTCAATTATGTAAATGAAAAATTATACCACCAAACTAATTATTTTGGTCTTTAAAATAAATATTTCCAATAACTTCTATAAAATAAAAATATCCTCCAACGATAGATATATTCATCAAAATATATTTATATATTTTTATTTAGGAAATAAATTTTCTTCTTTTTTCTATTGTTTCTTGATTCGTTTCTTTTTTTAACCTTTAACATTCTTTTAATTTTATCTATAATATTCTTATTCCCTAAAAATTCATTACTTATGAATTTTTCTGAACCATTATGGATTTCATTAATGGATCTTCATTGATATAATTATAGAACATAATGTGGTTTTTCCTTAATGAATTTTCAACATCCAAAAATAGTTCCAATAGATCTTTTACTACATTATTTTTAAAAATGAGTTCTTATATGATTATCTAAAGTATAATATGTAAATATTAAAATATTTAATTGTGATTACCTATATTCTATGTGAACTCCACTAGTATATAGATAATTTTTTTTGGATTCATTGAGAGAAAATCTCAAAAAATCATTTTCATATTTCAATGATTTATTTTCCCTCTTAATGTTGGGAAAAAATCTCTCAAGATATCATTTAATAATTTTTGAGGTGATTGTCTTTGTTGATAAAGTGGGTCTCGATGTTTAGTTTATTGACAAAGGGGTTTTTATAGAGATTTTTGATTTCAAGAGTTTTTTTTTGACAATTCAAGTGGACAAAAGGACCATGAAAAAGTAATGGATGATCTTGAGGTGGTAAGAAAGAACACTTGTAAGGTGGTACTATTTTCCAATGTTTGAAAAAAAATTGGGCCTAAAAATTAGAAAATTATCAAAAATGTTTTTAGATAGGGGGCTTGCGTGCCAGTATCTTGGAGGCTTGACAAGTTACATGCTGTATTTTTTTCAAGATTAGGAAATCTAAATATTGAAATGGAAATAGGGTCACCCAAGTTTTGGTTTGGTAATGCAAGGTGAATAGGGTGAAAGAGGGTTAGGAGGGTGGACTTTCACACCCAAGGAAATTTGTATGACATGCCATTAGGTTCTTCAAAATTCCTATAAGTAGATGGATACCCATCCTCTTTTTTTGTAAAATCTCAAAACTTACATAATATTCGAGCTCTGGTAACGTAAGTGGTTTGGGTTCTCAAGTATAAAGTAATTCATAACATTCATTCTATTTAATAGTTGCATGACAATATTGGTTTGGGGGTAAATGGGTTTGAGTCTCCCATGTTTTGAGTTGGAGAAGGCCGTGTTGAGGAAGTGGTTGTGTGGAACTTGAGATCCTGTCATAAAGAAGTGTGCAGGTCTGCCTAGGGTTACATCAAAGTTGTATGATTACCCAGTACATATGTGGTAAAGTTGTATTCATTAGTGAATGAAATTGGGACATAAATAGAGAATTTACATACAGTGGAGGATACATTCATTGGATATAATTAAGGGACATATAAGTTTATAAACTGTGATTGGATCTTCTGAAGAAATAGAGAGAACATTTTAGTTGAGAGAGTAGTGAGCATTCAAATTGTGATTGGTTGAAAACCCATAGGGACCATGAGCTGACTTCAATCATTGTTAGAGTAGTCAAATTATAGTGGATTTGGTACATTAGAACATTGCAGGTGTATTCTGCTTGGATATAGCTTTATGAGGGTGAACCAAGTTAAATTGTTGTGTCTCATGCATGTTTTAATTTCTATCTATATTGTGATGCAGAAAAGAGATATAGGAGAGTTTTTTTATAGAGAAAAAACATCATAATAGGGATGTTATTTTAAAATTTTCATTACCTAATTCACCACCCCCCCCCCCCCCCTCAGGGTATTCAACCTGGTGGTTCTAATGCTTAAATTTTCTAATTTTCCATCATGAATACCAAAATGTCCATACTTAATGGTAAATAAATTGGTTCTTACTCATAACATATCCATTCATTTTAAATAATCTATTCTTATTATCCACTAAATATTCTTTAGGATAATTTAGTTCGTACATTAAAAAAATTACCCCTTCTTCCTATGAGCCTTGTTTCCCTTTTCCACTTTATGGATCATCAGATGTGGTATCAAGATTTAATAGAATGTTATTTTTCATTAATTTTCTATCCATTAACATAACTTTAAAATATTTTCCTAAATTTTAACCACTTTACACCTTGGTTATTCTTCTTAATCAACTTTTTGATTGATTAACCTCTTCATATTTGTTTTTATTCTTAGGGAAACTAGCTGAAATGTGTCCAATACTTCCTCAATAAAATAAATTAAAACAAATTTTATCTTTTTATTTTTATTTGAAATATTTTATGTCTTTAAAGAATAAAGATATAATTTCTTCCAAATCCATGAAATCATATTCATCTTTATATTCATCCTCTTCATAGTCATCTAGATCATGTTTTTATACCAATTATATATTATAAATTAATATACTTGTTATATTATCCTTTACTTCCTAAGGTTCTCCCCATTCTCATATCATAAATAATAAAAATATTTTGAAGTTTATTTATGGTACACTAAGCCTTTTTTTGATCATATTAGGAATGTATATTCACCTCATATATATATAATAATATTCTAATGAATTTATTTACTAAGTTATAATCATTGATAATTTATTCTTAGTATCAAATAAATCATATAATTTGTTTCACCAAAATAGAGAACCAATCCTAAATTTAATCTTCTCTCATCATAAAATCCTCAAATTGATCCTAGCATATCTGTAACCCTAAATATTTCAATTTCATGTATCCCTCATAGATATCATGAAATATTTCATTTTTTACCCCATGACTCTTGAAAACTCTTTCTATAAGTAGTATGATGGTAGTTCATAGTGTTCTCTATCAATGGATTCAATATTGTTATTCTACCGTAGAGTAAAAATAGTTACAATATCAAGGAGTCGTAAACCATTCTCAGTGATATTAAAAACTTCCATGATATCAAAATTAATATACAAACCCATTCTCAATAACCATTGATTGAATCCATTTCTATAGAACATTGTAAATCCTTTTTTGTTCATTTTTATCATAGTTTCCATAGATTTCATTGATCAAATATATAAGTAGTGAAAAGTGAACATAGATGTGTGGGAATATCTAGAATTGTTTTAAGAATTATTTTTACCAATAGATATGTTTCACAAAATCAATTGATATAATCATTGAATCATTCTCTAATACCAATGGATATTCCTAGGAGAGTGTTTCACTATATAGATGGGGGAATCAATAGTTTATAAAAAACACCAACACCCAAAAAATTATTTTGAATCATAGGTTATAAAATATGAATCTTAATGGTCATAATATAATTATATAATACAATAAAAAAGTAACAAAACTAACACAAGGGAGAATAAAAGGTTCACCTAATCTTATTATTAAGTGTCTAATCCCCTGTGTAAAATGGTTGTGATCCCACTACCCATGTTATTGTTTTATTATCAATAAATATCAGTAATAGATTATAGAGATTGACCATAACTCCATATTACCTTAATGAATTATACACATCAAAAAGTCAATCTATCTTCACTTAATTGGTCTCACGTTCCTCTTAAATTTAGACCATGTGTATACCCCTATTATTTTTCTCAAATATCATATGAACCCTCCTCAGAACTCTCCCTATAATGAAAATTCTATTAATGAAAATTTTAGTCACAATTTTTTACAATTCAAATCAAAAAATACACCCTTGTAATTAAAGTTTATACATGCATTGTGACATGAATTCTTATCTCATGATATGATTACTAAATCCAATAGATTAGGAAACTAAATCACAAATACCCTTGAACACCATTTTAGTGTTCCACAATGCATAATATTGTGAACTCCATATAAAATAATTTTTTATAATATTTATAAAATTCATATAATGTCTTGACCAGGTAAATTATGATCTAATATCATTAATTTTATTAAATCCAATAAATCCCTAAACTTTAATGTCTTGGTCACTGTGGAATGAACTTTTCATTTTTTATTGATAAGTGGTGTTATGATGTGAATAAATATTCATTCCAAATATTTGATGCCAAAAACTCATTGAATCATTTCATCAGTGTAACCACTAACTATAACTCTTAAAATAAATATATCATAGTGTACTTTTGTATCTAAAAAATGAATCACTTTCACATTCACTACATTACCATTAAACCAACCTAGTAGTGAGGTGAGGAATTATAATAGTTTCATACTCTTCATCAAAAACAATCCTATCAACATGTAATGGTATCCTTTGAACCATGATGTAATTTAACTTAATAAAACTCAATTATTTTACCTTCACCAAACACCACATATCCTCTAACTCATCCATTAGAATTTATTTAACAAATAAAAAAACATCCATAATTAATGATTGAACAACATTATAAAACTCGTCCTAACATACCTATAATATAATGGTTACATAAAAAACACACTATATGATATAATGGTGGTTGTGAAGATAATTTAACTCTCAAATTAATAATGATACCATATAGAACATGTCTCAATTGATATCAACTAAAATATTTCTTTTATCAATTCACTTCATGCAGGGATTCTGTAAACTCATCAACTTCCTCCACTGATCAAGGGAAGATTTGGATTCCATCCATAACTTCATAGTGTTATTAGGAGTACATTATATTTTTCAATACATATAAATTATCATATTTATTTTCCATATTTCATTCCTTTTCATTATTTAAAAAGGGTAAGAATACAAAGGATATCTTATTTTAAAATTACCAAGAATTTTTTTCAATTTATAAATGATGATGAATAGGGATAATAGAATATGGTATTTCTCATACAGGTGTTTACATAATAAGTTTGTGTTGTAGGGGGATACATGAGGATTTGGTGGATTAATCTTGCAGAATAGATCATGTAAGGATTTTATTGTTACTAACAAATAAAAAAGGAGGGCATATAAAGATAGTATGAAGTGAATTGAAAATAGTTGATCTATCAATTAATCTCAATTGATAAATTGTGAATATAATCTTAGTCTTTACACAAAAAGGTCACGTAAATCCCAAAGAAAAGAATTATATCATTTGTTTTATCATTTAAATACCATTCGTATTAAAGGAATACTATAACATGTTTCTTGAGATAATTAATAAATTAGCTTTGTGTTTTCATGTTATACTCATGGGTGAATTGAAGGTTAATTGGATCTTAATAAAATAAAAAAGAATGAAGATTTCATGAGGTGGAGAAATTCACAATATGATGGGTTTAGATCACACCTCAATAGAGTTGTAAAGAGGAAATGTTTTACTCTTTCAAAGGTTTTTATCACACATCCCGCGGTAGTTTCACCATAATGGGGATCCCATCAAGGATTGGGAACACACTTTATTTATAGATGAAAGGAATCACATCATAATAAAATAGATCATTCCATAAAAGAATTTTTCAATGAATAATTTCTAGGTCATGAATAATATATACAACACTATAATTAAAAGATATAGATGACATGAAATAACTTTTGTGATCACTGTGCAAAATTTCCTCTATGGATTTGAATATATATAAATTCCATTCCTCAAGGCACTTTTTCATTCCATTTTTAGTGGAGTGATTTTTTAGATATATTGAGAGATATATTACTATTATTGTTTGTCTAAAGATTATGACTCGGTCTAAAGGACCATGTCTCAATACATATATTATTTATAAATATCTTATGAATCACCTAGAAAAAACATGATTAAAATTCTAACAAAACTTTGAGATTTTTGTCTCATATTCCATGTGGAATTCTAGGGAGAAGAAATAACAATATTAAGAGAATATTTTTCTTTTATATCCAATTCTTATTCATAATAAGAAAATAATTTTTGTGGAGGGATTCAAATTTTTGTTCACAAAGGAAAATAAATTCAATAAAAATTATGAGTGAACCTAGATAAAACCCTTTCACTATGTGTGTTCTCTCCCTCTCTCTATCTCTCACTATTACATCATCTCATTCATTATAAAATTTCACACATTGGTGAATGGAAAATGATCTTGAAAGTGAGGGTGTTAGTAACCATTGATTCACTATCCTCGCTTCTTAGTGGTGGTTTACTCTATACTTTTACTTTCTCTATTAATTTGAATATTTATTTTAAGAAATACTAATATATATTTACTTAAATTATTCATGATATATATTACTTAACAATAATTTTATTACTCCTGTTGTCATGTCATTAATGTAATGATCTGGTTACTATTATTACAATAAAGTTATTATTATAAAAGTTACATTACCATTATACTTCCATTAAATACCTATAATTGGAATAATTCATAATCCATATATTTATCTATAAAAGTTTTATAGATTCTCTAAAGAACGACAATCATATTAATAATTCTTTTTTAAATTTTATTTTATTATACATAGATATCATATTCCAAGGTGACAACAATAGTATGGGTTTCTAAATAATAGAATGGTTTCATTATTTTTTTTATTATATCATTGTAAAATTTTAAATTTTCTAGAAAATATTTACATTTCATTTGTAATGTTATATATTGATAAAATAAAATAGGTATTGTTTGAATTAAATGGTGAATTTATCAAAAAAATTGGATTAAAAGTAGTTTAATTCTGATTAAATTTGGTCAACCTAATTTATAACCTTTTATGGAGTCTCCAACAAGTATTTGTATCTAAAAAATTGAATATATTCTTCAAAAAATAATAAATAATGTATGATTTCTTCTAAAATAGGAAAAAAATTAGGTATAGAAAATAAATATTATTTATGATCACATGGGTGAGATTTAGGTATATTTTAAAGTTAACTAACATTCACTATTAGAAATGATGGTGAAATTCTAAATATTTGGCTGTTTAACAATTTTTTGGATTCTTGAAAAAATTTATGTGTTACGTTTTCTCATTTTTCATAAATTTTAAATTAGAAATTGGGAAATCAACTCCGAATATATTTACCTAAAAACATTTAGTCTAAAAATAAGTGCATAAATCAGGGAGAAAATAGTATAAATAATAAATGTATAGATTAATACAATAATGAAAAAATATATATTTTGAGTTTCATAAATATAGTAAGAAAAAGTATGTTAAAAAATTTAAGGAATATGTTAATTATCCAATGAAAATTTTTTCAAGTTAAACAAAATTATAGAACTTTTATAGATAAAGGAATAATGGTTAGTACTTATATTAATTCACACTTTAACATTAATTATTACCAATAATTAAAATATATGTAAGATATTCATTATTATTAAGTGGCCTATTTTTTATTTATTTTAGGGTTTTTATAAGATAGACATATTTTATGGAATTAAAATAGTTATCCTTTTTAGCAAATATCGTTACAAAACATCAAATAGATGTAAAATTCAATTTTTATTATAAATTTTTTATATTTTAGATATGAGATTTTGTTTTTGTTTTGAAGATCATATTCATCATGATTTTTATATATTCAAATATAAAAAAAATATTGAGTCAAGGAAGTATATTTGGAAATATTTGATAAAATTTACAAGAGTTTTCATTGTAGAAAAACAGATTTCAAAGGTGTGTTATTTTATCTATCACAATATAGAGTTTAATATAGAAATTGGTGATTGAAATGGGTTACCATATATGATAATATGTATTCCTGAGTTTATTGCATGATTTATTGTAGTCAAAGTTATATTTTTTAGAAGTAATTATATATTTTATGTATCATAAAAACATATAATTTTTTTATCATTAGATACATGTGTTTTTCGTTGAAAATTGAATTTGGTTTAGAATATTTTAACTATTAAGAATAACTTGAATATGTATTCTATTAAAATATTAAATTAAACATTATATGGTTATTTTTGGTTGATATTGTTATGTTTTATCAAATATATGAATTCTATAACTTTTGTTATAATAGATATATGTCATAAAAATGAAAAATAGGTTATTAAATAATTTTGGATTTTCACCATGGGTGGTGATTCCCAGGGGCTCTATTAACATAGGTACTAATTAAAATAACTCTTTATCTACCAATACTTATCCCATATCATGTATCCATGTAGTTAAATTATTCATATATAATTAATATTAATATACTCTATTGATTATATGTATTTATATATTCTATATATATGTCAACATAATAATTATATTACCTATTTTATCTATTATTCTCTCTAGTATTTATCATAATCTAGATTGATTTAACATTGTTATGTTATACCAACATTGATTCACTATCATTATATTTATTGTTAAATATCTTGAAACATCCATGATCATTAATGAGTTTTTTATCTTGACCTATGTCACACATTACATTGGTTTTTTGACATTGATTTTACAACACATTTGTTGTATATGTTCTATTGTGATGAAAATTTTAATCTAATTGGTAAGATATTTTTTTATAGTGATGATTTTGAATATTTATTTTCACCCAATTATAATTTATAGTAAGAGCTACATTCCAAGGATTTTATATATTAGGAGGCACTTTTATGCACATGTCCTAAGAGAAATAATCATGGAGAATAAAACTTTTTCATTATCAGGCCATGCTGAATACTATATTTTTTACCACCATCACCTTAGTGAGGATATAAAAAATGATTTTCTGATAGTGAAGGATCCCCTGGGGTTGTGTCAATATACCAGTGAAAGTTATAAGAACCAAATAAAAGTATTATTTCCATGATTATTATTTTTATAGATTTTTTTAAAGTTATAGTATTTTAAATTGAGATTTAATATTACCTTGAAAAGTTTAAAATCATATAATAATTAGAATTTCATAGAGAAAAATATTATTGACACTGACATATTAGATAATAAATTCTCTAATTTTCATGCCTGAAATATTATTATATAAAAACACTTTTCCAATAAAGGTTTTAATATTTATTTTGAATTATTTTCAACAATTATTTTTATAGAACAAAAAGATGAACTCTTAATATGAAATAATGAACCCAAACCAACTATTTTAGATCCATTCCTTGACGTCAATGTGACTATTCTTAATCATAATCCTTAAAGTAATTTACATAGTCATGGTGGATTCAAAAAAACATTTATTGAGTTTGTCAAACATTAAATGAAAAAAAGTGCCTCCAAATGTGATCAAATAATAAAAAATCATGCTTAAAAACCAAAAAAAAATGAACGTTAGTGCTTCTAGTTTTACATTAAGCGGAACTAGTCAAATATATGTTATATACAAAATCATTTGTTTTATCATTATCAAAATTTAATTAGAGTATCATAAAATCCAAAGAAAATATTTTAGGTCGTACCACGATCTGTAATAATCATATCATGAATTTTGATATCTATAAATATTATATAAACTAAATTTCCCATTGGATTTGTGATGTTAATGTTGTATTTATTATGAAAAGGTTTTTTCAGGTGCTTTTTATGTAATTATGAAAAGGTGATGATATGTGTGATGGATTTAGAATGCACTTAAAGGAAGTTATTGATCTAACCATAAGTGTTTAATAATAATGTTACTAACCGAGAATGCCTTCATGTGTAGATTCAAAGGATAACCTATTTATATTGATTGGATATATCTATTTTATGTATCTCAGAAGTTTTAAAAAATTAAAATAAAATTTTTTTACAACATTTAAAAAATATGTAGAAGAAATACAGAAAGAATAAATAAATCTGGGTTTTGAATCTATTGCTAGAAAACATGAAAAATTCATTGTAAAAGGTCTAAAACACGTTCAAAGTCTCAAAAACTCTATCTTGAGTTTTGTAGAATCCATCCTAATGTTATCTATTTCAAATTCTTCTAAAAATTTTGATAAATACACTTGGATAAATAATTTTTAATGATCAAGTGAAGTCATAATTTAAAAGTTATTGAAACATATTTGAATACTTCATTTGAGTATCCCAATACTAGAAATAATCTTTGAAATGTGATAGTTGAGTCTGGAATTATTTTAACAATTCTCACATTTATTTGGAGTACTTCTCCGGTGATTTAAACATTTTTAAAATGTTTTAGGTGCCTTGAAAATTATTATTAAGCCTTATCATGAATTTTATAATTACATGTATAAATCTAGAAAATTAACTTAGTCTTGAACTTGTAAGACTTTGAGAAAAAATGTGTACAAATTTTTGAAGATTAATATGATATTTTTCTAATATATATGATGTTAAATCTAGTATATTACTTTTTATTAATCTATATATAGCTTTAGTGTTTATTATATCTTATAACATAAATATATTATGAGAGGATATAATACATTTGTAGTGTATATTACTTTATTCCATCCCATAATAAATTATGTTATCAATGTATTACTTAGGTGAGCCTATATGGATTTTGAGTTTTTAGAAATTTTAAAATTTTCATAACTTTTATTTTTCATGTATTTATTTTTTAATAGGAATGCATGACTTATAATGATGCCTTTTTGATGTTATATATGTGTATGATATTATAAATAAATAAATTTCTATATTTTTATATACATGAAATTTAGTTTCTTTAATTTTATTTATAAAGTCTAAATTTAAAGTCATCAAGAAATAGTTTTTCTTAAAAGATAAAAATATCACATAGAAATTATTATTCATGATATAGAGGATAATTTGATCTTTGATCCACGTGATAACAAGAATATCAAATCATAAAATAATATCTATAAAATTAAATGTACTAAAATTAATTTATTACATTTTCATGAATAATTAAGATAAATTCAAGTTGATGCTCAAGATAAATTGCACTGGTGAAATATCACCAAAATAACACTGATTTAAGCTTTAGAATATGAGTATAGTGCTGAGTTTCTTTCTATAATGGAAACACTCAATAAGATTTCGTACTACCACTTAAAAAAATCTCTCAAGAAAAAAATGTGTTTCTCCACATGTCATGTCACTTTTTACCTTTACCCATATTTAAGGAACTAATTAAATTGAGATTAAATGAGTTTATATTTAGAATAATAAAGGATTAAACATTGTTGAAGAAAAATTAATGAAATATTTAATTAAGAGGAATAATGATAAAGAAATAATAAGTGGGTATATTTGTAATAAACATTTTGATAAGAAGTTTGAATAAACAAAGGTATATATAGGAACACTACCTAGTGTAGCTATTGAGAAAATGAAGATTATAAGGATCAAGGGTGTCCACTGTATATACATTTCACTTTCAGGGATTCTATAAAAAATTTCCATTTATGGAAATTTGTGAATACCCCACCAAACATTCATATTAATCAGGTATAACTATGTGCAATGAGGAGAGAGAGGAAAAATATTAAACCATAGTTTTTTACATGCGTCATTATAATAAATATGTTGGTCAATAGAAATTAAATGCTCTCAAGGAAGAAGGGGGAGAATAAGTCACTAAATATTATGGTGCGGTAGAAATGAGATGTAGAGATAGAAATTAATTTCAAGAGGAAGATATTCATAGATAATTCTAGAAATAAATTTTGAGCTAGGAAAAAGAAGAAAAAATAAATTTCAAGAGAAATTTAAAAAATTAAAGAGGAACTCAGAAGTTTTGAAATATTATTTTGATTTTGAGTTGAGAGAAAGTTAGAAATCATTTTAAATAGGAACCTAGAATTTGTTCATAGAGAAGAAAACATTGGGTTTAATGAGTATTTCATGATGACATGAAGAAAAATGAAGACATTTTTATTGTATAATGAGATAATATTTGTGGATTTAGTGACATCCCGGAAAGATTAGGTGATCTAGTTGTAACAAAACCATCTCTAAAGACTCATATCCCGATTTTAAAATATCATATCTGTAATGGCTCGGACCTCTCAGGCGCATTCCTTTGTCAGAAAGAGGGTCCTGAAGTGTTCTGGAGGGTAAAATGAACTTTTCCCACACTTTTCAGAATTTTGTAATTACACGCCGGGTAGTGTGAGTACACGTCGTGTACCCCCCTCGACGAGTATACCCCGTGTTGAAGGTCGTGTCCTTGCCATGTGAAATAAATGGGTACACGTCGTGTACCCAATACTACACATCGTGTAGTCCCTCCCCACGTATGCGTTACCCTCAAACCGTGTGTTGACCAGTCAATAGTTGTGTGTCATGTTGGAGCCATGTCCTTACCATGTGATATAAATGGGTACACACCATGTACCCAATACTACATGCCATGTAGTCCCTCCCCGTGTACGTGTTACCCTCAAACCGTGTGTTCACCAGTCAATGGTTGCGTGCCGTGTTGAAGGCCATGTTGGAAGCCGCGTGGTGGCCGCGTGAAATAGCCAATTACACACCGTGTACCATAAAGTACATGCCATGTACTTGTTTTCACGCCTATAAAATGAGGGGTCCCCTCCTCCTTTTCAATACACCCCTCTCCTCCACTTTCCTCTGAGCAAAGCTCTCCCAAGAGACTCGAAGGCTCCTTTTCTTCCATAACTTCAATGTCTGAGCTCCGATTTACGATCCGTCAGCGGCCACAGGATCATAATGAAGAGGCAGAACTTCTAATCTTGGATCTGTTTTCCTTTCTTACCCAACTTCCACCCAAGGAGGTTTTTCTATGTTTTTTTTAGAAGCGACGGACGCCGACGGATGTTTCCTAAAGTTTCTACGGGGGAGCGTTGTGATCAGAACCTCTAGGGATCTTACCTTCATCTATCTAAATTGTGCATTATATGGGGTGGGTATCCCCTTGTTTTCATGAGAAAAGACTAAACCTTTAAACGAATATAATAACCGGTTAAAGAACAGGGATGGGGAAGTTGTTATGTTTATCTCTATATCCGGTAATATTATTTTGTGAATTGAATATGATTATGCCTACTAAAAACCACGGTCAGTAGGGTCCTTTGCTTGTGCAATTAAATGTTGCCATATCTTTCTAGACCATTTTGTTAATAGAACATTGTTGAATGTGGAATTTGGTTAATCAGATAATGTTGGCTGGTTAAATACATGTAACCCTTGTGTGATCACCCCAGTTGAAAAAACTGAATCAATAAACATGTAGGGGCTGGATAGGGTTTATTTATTTGAAGGGGGTGTTTTTGTGGGTTGTTGTGGATTGAGTGAGCAGTGGGGCTGCGGTTATCTTGGTTGTGGGTTAGTGTGAATTCTATGTTAGTGATGGGCAGTGGGGCTGTGATGAACGGTATCAGGGGATGATGATGTACGGTGTGGTTGTGGTTATGGTGGTTAGCAGTGGGGCTTCAGGGATGGGATTGAATGTGAACGAACTATGGGTTGTGTTTAATAAATTAAAGTTGAATAGTTAATGAATGGTGGGGCATGATAGTGGAATGGGAATAATAATTAATGGGGTTGGTTGGTTAATGAGAAGGACTTGGTTGTGTTGCCTGTGTTTTCTTAACTTGATTTGTGGATGGCAAGGATATGTTTTACAAATGATCGATGTGGTTAGTTGTGGATAGATTCCCAGTAGTTAAGGAACTAATAAAAAAATTCTATTGAAACATGAAAACCTAAATGGGGTTGGGGATTGTTTGTTGAATGCATGCTTCATAGTAGTAGTGTCGAGGCACATGGTCAGTTCCCTGATTAGAAGCCATAGGTTGGGCTGAGTGTTTGATATATATATATATATATATATATATATATATTTCTCTGTGTTTTTATCGCACCTCACCCATGTTGATCACTTAGTACTGAACACTCCCATTTCATGGGAGAGGGTGTTTTCCCCTTAGTTACTAGCTCCTTCCTGCCCCTTCGTCCCTAGGCTGTGATGGATTGAGGCGATCTTACACCCAAGACTCTTTGGGTAGGTTTCTATTGGGGTGGTTTAGCCCAAGACTCTTCTGGCAGGTTTTACTATTTTCCCAAGAACCTTCTGGATGAGGCCCAGGTGTGTGCGGGTGGGATATGTGGTTGTGAGTCCCAGATGTGTGTGGGCGGGATACGTGGTTGTGAGGCCCAGGTGTGTGCGGGCGGGATACGTGGTTGTGAGGCCCTGGTGTGTGCGGGCGAGATACATGGTTGTGAGGCCCAGGTGTGTACGGGTGGGAAGAGTGTGGTAGCGTCAGGACGTTCGCCGTTAGGAAGAGCAGCTAGCTAGTGGGGGGAAAAGGTGTGGGGTACCCAATACTCTTGTTCTTATATACTACTACCTGTTGTTATTGTGTTTTGGTGAGTGTGGCTGGTGAGTTGGGGTGGATAGAACTCCTTTCTAGGTTTCTTCTATTGTTCTCACGGGACATTAGGATGTCTCCCCATTTGTGCACGAGAGCTTTAGGTTTCCCTACTAAGTATACTTTTATTCTCACCCTACGTTTACATTCAGGTTTCTAGGAGGACTGTAAGGGCCGTGCGGGACCCTACTAGTCAGGACAGTTGGATTTTCTGCAGCTTATTATAATTTTTTCGTTTGGTATTGTACTTTTTGATCTTCCTTGTACTTGTACCTTGTTTCATAACTATTTAAACATGCATGTGGGATTGGTTTGGGTTTCTTTCTATACACTTGTTCTTTTCATTTTTGGTGGTTGACTTGTCCTATTTCCTGATCTTAAATAATAAAAAGGGTAATGCCTCCCATATTTTTGAAAACTCATATCCTTGGTGCTAGTCGCCACCACGGTTCCTACTGGAGGTAGGACTCGGGGGTCATTATCTCCCTTTAACCATTGATAGCTCAGGAGGGGCATCTTAAGTGGGAGGGGGTCGTGACAGAATGGTATCAGAGGTGATGGTTGAGAGATAAGATGGTTTCTGGAGTTATGAATAATGATGATTGCATGGGATGGTAGGGAAACAGTGTTGGTTAATCTTGGTGCGTGACATAGGCCAGGGAAGACCGGCTAGGACACAGGATTTTTGGGCCCCCTGTGATTCGATGCAAGAACTCTGAGCCTACTGAATGACCGAGTGAGACCACATTTATTGCAGGGTAGAGACCCTAGGGAAGGTACATGCATCATCATGATTGTGTTTTACTTGATTTGGGAATTCTGGGAAAGAAATTGAAATAATGTGACAAAATAAAACCTTCGGAAATTTCCTTACTACTTGGGATTAGGTGATCCTTGTTTACCATACATCTATGGCACCTAGACGTCATCCCCGGGTGACTCAGATGGTCGAGGCCCATCAGATCCAGGTGGTCGATCAGTTGAGGATTGACTGAGAAGAGAAAGATAGCCAGTGGCAGAAGACTCTCCGTTCTTTCCAACGGAAAACCCTCAAGAAGTACAATGGTAGTACTTCGGATATAGAGATGTAGGGGTGGCTTGAGGATCTAGGTATCACTTTTACCTTGATCTGTGCTCCGAGGGAGTACTAGTTTCCCCTACCAGTTAGTCAACTGAGAGGTGTGGCACGACAGTGGTGGATGCTCTACCTCGGAGAGAGGATAGAGGCATAGGTTCCGTGGGCTGACTTTGAGAAGGAATTCTGAGAGGAATTCCTTTCTTCTATGATCAAGGTAGAGAAGTGGCAGGAGTTACTCTCCCTCTAATAGGGGAGTATGTCTGTACGAGAGTTGGGGACCAAGTTCAAGGATCTCTTGCACTTTTCTCCGGATCTCTTTCTGGATGAGGAGTCTCAGGCAAGACGTTTGGAGGAGGCGCTTCGTCCTTCGCTCCAGTATGATGTCACCCCCTTCACCCTTCTGACATACTTGGTAGTACAGAAGAAGGGAGAGGTTGTAGAGAGGATGCACTCACTGGGAGGTGTACCACATGAGGGGTTTCAGCCAGGTTCATCGAAGGGGAAGACAGTCAGCAGCAGGTCTCCTGCGACGGGACCTTCCAGGTTCAGGCCAGTGGGGAGCAGGCCCTCGTAGTTCTAGTTCATATCTTCAGGTCCTCGTCCCTTTTCCACAAGCCCAGGACCAAAGTGTTTCTCTTGTGGAGGTTTCAGGCACATTCATAGTCAGTTCCCGACCCGAGATCATTACGATGGAGGTGGGCAGGTTCAGTGCCCACCTCAGCAGCACCAGTTGCCTGCGAGGCCCTTCCAGAAGCAGCAGGACCATGCTCTTCTGAGGTCAGACCTTATGGGAGGAGGCCGACCTCAGGGTGCTCCTCAGGGACCTCGACCAAGGCATGGTCAGGGAGGTGGATGACATTAGAGAGGTAGAGGAGATGGGCATTGACAGTTGCACGCAGTAGAGTTGGAAACTCAAGCGGGACTAGAGGTGGTGCGAGGTACGATTTGTTTGTTTAGCACTCTCATTTCTGCATTGATCGATTCAGGAGCTTCTCCCTCTTTTGTTGAACCTATTCTATCCCTTTCTTTGGGACTAGACATAGAGATAATTTCCATACCACTGGTGCTGAGTACACAAGTTGGAGGCCAGACTAGTGTATCTTGTGTTTTCCAGGGATGTGGGCTGACGTTGGGACCACATCGATCTAGTGGGGATCTTCTTCTGTTATAGATGCATCCATATGATGTCATCCTAGGCATCGACTGGTTGTTTTCTGTTAGTTCCATTATCGAATACTTCCGGAGAAGAGTCGTGTTCTTCGATGTAGATGGGAAGCGTGTAGCTTTTGTTGGTGAGAGGATCTATCAGGTGGGAAGCCGATGTGTGGATCCTCTCCTTTCTTTTTTAGGTGGGTTATCTGTGGTTCCAGCTGATGAAGAGATTATTTATATCCCAGAGGTTGTTGGGGAGTTCCTCGATGTTTTTCTTGAGGAGGTTGTGACTCTACCTTCCCCCCCCCCCCCGACGTGATGTTGAGTTTGGGATAGTCTTACATCCTAATGCCCGTCCAATTTCGATGGCCCCTTATCGGATGGCACCTTCGGAGTTGCGGGAGTTGCAGATTCAGATTGACGATCTAATGGAGAATGGTTTTGTTCGACCCAGCGTGTCACCATGGGGTGCTCCAGTTTTGTTCGTGAAGAAGGAAGATGGTGGTCGCATGCTATGCATAGACTACCGAAGGTTGAACTAGGTAACGGTCAAGAACCGTTACCCCCTTCGAAGGATATATGCTCTCTTCGACCAGCAGTGGGGAGCAGGTTGGATTTCTAAGATTGATCTACGATTGGGATATCATCAGCTGAGGGTGAAGGACAGTGACATCTCAAAGACGGATTTTAGGTGCAGGTATGGGCACTTTGAGTTTGTAGTGATGCCGTTTGGAGTTACGAATGCACCAGCTATGTTCATGGGACTTATGAACTTTGCCTTCCGAGAGTTTCTAGACCGGTTCATCATTGTTTTTATCAATGAAATCCTGATCTACTCAAGATCAGAGGAGGAGCACATTGAGCATCTCAGGGCAGTCTTGGAAGTCCTTCGACACCACCAGCTTTATGGGAAAATGTCGAAGTGTAAGTTCTTGACACAATAAGTACACTTCCTTGGGCACGTAGTTTCTCAACATGGAGTGTTAGTGGACCCATAAAAAGTTGAGGCAGTTGTTTCTTGGGAAGCACCAAAGAGCGTGGAAGAAGTTCGTAGTTTCCTGGGGTTAGCAGGTTACTATCGGAGGTTCGTTTCGGACATCTCTCGAGTTGCTACTCCATTGACAGCTTTGACTAGGAAGAACCAGGTCTTCCTATGGAGTGAGAAGTGCCAGAAAACTTTCTACTACCTAAAGAGGAAGTTGGTCAGTGCTCTCGTACTCCGGTTTCTAGAGGAAGGGTTGTTTTATGAGTTGTTTTGTGATTCTTCTGGCCTTGTATTGGGGTGATTACTGATGCAGAAGAAGGGTGTGATTTTTTATGGGTCTAGGCAGTTGCGCCCTCACGAACGAAACTATGCCACCCATGACCTGGAGCTTGCAGCAGTAGTGTTCGCACGGATGTTGTGGTGACATTACCTCTTTGGTGAGAGCTTTGTGGTCTTCTTAGATCACAAGAGATTACGTTATATCTTCTCCCAACATGAATAGAACTTGCGGCAGTGGAGATAGGTTGAGTTTCTCCAAGACTATGACTTCGAGATCTCTTACACTGAAGGTAAGGGAAATGTGGTGGCTGATGCCCTAAGCAGGAAGTCAGATAAGGAAGTGGTTCGGGAATCTACTAATGCTTGGAAAGCGATGGGAGAGTTGGTTGCCTTGCACTTGGATGCAAGGGTAGAGGGTGTTAGAGGCTGTTTGTTTCATATGACGGTGTAGTCCTCCTTGTCGCAGCATATGGAAGAGTGTCGGTGGGGGGACTCTGGGGAGAAAGTGTTGCAGGATCGTGTCGATCAGGGAAACGCTTCAGAAGGATGGTCAGAGGACAGCTGACATCAGATGCATTTCCATGGATGGTTGTTTGTTTCGGAGGCAATGCGTGAGGGAGTTCTCTGCGAGTTCCGTAGCTCAGCCTTGGAAGTACATCCCGGAGTTTCAAAAATGTTCCAAGGCCTGAGGGAACAGTTTTGGTGGCCCGGGGTGAAACGGGCAGTGGTGGAGTTTGTGGCTAAATTCCTAGTGTGTCAGCAAGTTAAGGTTGAACACCATGTTCCCAGTGGTTTGTTACATCCTTTAGATGTCCCAGAGTGGAAGGGGGATGACATCTCGATGGACTTCATCACAAGACTACCTAGAGCTCAGGGAGGTTATGATCCTATCTGGGTAGTGGTGGATCGTCTAACGAAATCAGATCACTTCTTAGCAATTAAGGAGTCAGGCCCGGTGACTACCTTAGCACAGAGGTACGTAGATGAGGTGGTGCATTTTCATGGAGTTATGAATACTATCGTCTCAGACCGGTATACTCGGTTTACCTCACGAGTATGGAGGGGGTTACAACATGCTTTTGGCACCCAGCTATGCCTTAGCACTGCTTTCCACCCCCAGACCGATGGGCAGACATAGCGGACTATCCAGACGTTGGAGGACATGCTGCGAGCATGAGTTCTGGATTTTGGAGGATCATGGGTACGAAAATTTCCTTTAGTATAGTTTTCTTACAACAATATCCTCGAATCTACTATTGGAATGGAACCGTTTGAGTATTTGTATAGAAGACCATGTTGTTCACCCCATTTGATGGGCAGAGGTTTGCGAGACAGGTGCTCTTAGCCCAGAGGTAGTGAAGATCACCACAGAGAATGTCCAGCTTGTGCGTGAGAGGATGAAGGCAGCTCAGGACTGACAGAAATCTTATGCTGATCGTTGGAGGTGGCACTTGGAGTTTGAGGTGGGAGATCATGTGTTCTTGAAGGTTTCCCCTCGACGGGGGCAGAGGAGGTTTGGGAAAGGGAACAATCTCTCACCTAGGTTCATCGGACCTTTCGAGGTGCTGAGGTGAGTTGGTGAGGTGGCATATCAGCTAGACCTGCCAACTCAGTTGGAGAAAGTTCATGACATCTTCAACATCTCCCAACTTTGTCGGTACTTACACAACGACTCTCACGTTATCGACTGGGGAGAGTTAGATATGGATGACGACACGATCTTTGAGGAACGACCAGTCAGAATCGAAGATCGTAAAGAGAAGGTGCTCGTGGACGAACCATTCCCTTGGTTCGTGTGTTGTGGAGGCATGGAGGCCTCGAGGAGAGAACTTGGGAGTGGAAGACCCAGATGCACGCTCAGTACCCGGAGTTGTTTTGACTTGTGTTTTGCCTTGTCCTTCTGAGCTTTTTTTTACTCTGTACCTTTGATATATGGAATGCTTGGCTTGTCAGTTATGAGACCCTTTTTGTTTCCTCTTTTTATGGAAGTGTGTAGCATGTCCGGGCATGTGGGGAAGGGAAAAACCTAATCCTTAATCAAGACGCATTAATGAGGATGTGATTGAACCTGTGCAGGTGAGTCAGTGTCGCCTAAAGCGGATAATATCTCAACACAGGAAAAGGAATTTTCCCTAACCCATGTGTTCGGGCAGTGTGTGGGTTGTGCGGTGTTGGGGGTAGTGTGACTTGAAAAATCCTAATGTATGGAAGTGGGAAGACCTGATTCTTAATCAAGATGCATTAATGAGGATGCGATTAAACCCATGTAGGCGAGTCAGTGTCGCCTAAAGAGGATAATATCTCGACATAGGAGAAGGAATTCCTAACACCTATAATTAGGGTTGATGGTTGGGTTCCTGTTATTACGAGAGCCCTAAGAGGTATCTTGTTGGGTTCTTCCGGGTTGGATTTTTAATTCTCGGGGATGGGAATGTTTTAAGAGGTATCTAATGTAATGGACCGGACCTCTCCGGCTCATTCCTTTGTCAAAAATAGGGTCTTTAAGTGTTCTGGCAGATAAAATAGACTTTTCCACACTTTTCAGAATTTTGTAAGTACACGTTGTGTAGTGTGAGTACACGCCGTGTACCCCCCTCATTGGGTATACCCCATGTTTAAGGTTGTGTCCTTACCATGTGAAATAAATGGGTACATGCCGTGTACCCAATACTACTCGCCGTGTAGTCCCTCCCCGCGTAGGCGTTACCCTCAAACCGTGTGTTGACCAGTCAACGGTCGCATGCCGCGTTGAAGGTCGTGTTGGAAGCTGCATGGTGGCCGCATGAAATGGACAAGTACATGTCGTGTAACATAAATTACACGCCGTGTACTTTTTATTTTCATGCCTATAAAAGGAGGGGTCCCCTCCTCCATTTCAACACACCCCTCTCCTCCCCTTTCCTCTGAGCAAAGCTCTCCCAAGAGACTCGAAGGCTCCTTTTCTTCCATAACTTCTTCGTCCGAGTTCCGATTGACGATCCGTTAGTGGCCACGGGATCCTAATGACGAGATGGAACTTATGATCTTGGATTCGTTGTCCTTTCCTACCCAACTTACACCCGAGGAGGTTTTTCTGGATTTTTCCAGAAGCGATGGACGCCGACGGACGTTTCCTAAAGTTGATACAAGGGAGTGTTGTGATCAGAACCTATTGAGGTAGGGATCTTACCTTCGTCTCTCTAAATTGTGCATCATGCAGGGTGGGTATCCTTTTATTTTCATGAGAAATGATTGAACCTTTAAACGAAGATAATAACTAGTTAAAGAACAGGTATAGGGAAGTTGTTATGTTTATCTTTATATCCTGTGATATTATGTTGTGAAATGAATAGGCTTATGCCTACTGAAAATCATGGTCGTTGGGTGCCTTTTCTTGCGCAATTAAATTTTTCCCTATCTTTCAAGACCGTTTTGTGAATGGAACTTTGTTTAATGTGGAATTTGGTTAATCACGTAATGTTGGCTGATTAAAAACTTGGAACCCTTGTGTGATCACCCCAGTTGAACAAATTGAAATAATAAACATGTGGGTGCTGGTTAGGGTTTATTTATGTGAAGGGGGTGTTTTTGTGGGTTTTTGTGGATCGAGTGAGCAGCGGGGATGTGGTTGGCTTGGTTGTGGGTTATTGTGAATTCTATGTTAGTGATGGGCAGCAGGGCTGTGATGAATGGTATCAGGGGATGATGATGTACGGTGTGGTTGTGGTTATAGTGGTTGGCAGTGGGGCTATAGGGATGGGTTTGAATATTAACAAACTATGGGTTGTGTTTAATAAATAAAAGTGGAAGAGTTAATGAATGGTGGGGCATGATAGTGGAATGGGAATAATAATTAATGGGGTTGGTTGGTTAATGAGAAGTACTTGCTTGTGTTTCTTGTGTTTTCATTACTTGATTTGTGGATGGCGGGGATGTGTTTTATGAATGATCGATGTGGTTAGTTGTGGATAGTTGCCTAGTAGTTAAGGAACTAATAAACAAATTCTTTTGAAACATGAAAACCAAAATGGGGTTGCGGATTGTTTGTTATATGCATGGTTCGTAGTAGCAGTGCCAAGGCACGTGCTCAGTTCTCTGATTAGAAGCCATAGGTTGGTATGAGTGTTTGGTATATATATAAATATATATATATATATATCTTTGTGTTTTTATCACACCCCACCCATGTTGAGCACTTAGTGCCGAACACTCCCATTTCATGGGAGAGGGTGTTTTCCCCTTAGTTACAAGCTCCTTCCTGCTCCTTCTTCCCTAGGTTGTGATGGATTGAGGCAACCTTACACCCAAGACTCTTCAGGTAGGTTTCTATTGGGTTGGTTTAGCCCAAGACTCTTCAGGCAGGTTTTACTATATTCCCAAGAACCATCGGGATGAGGCCCAGGTTTGTGCGGGCGAGATACATGGTTGTGAGGCCCAAGTGTGTGAGGGTGGGATACATTATTGTGAGGCCTAGGTGTGTGGGGGTGGGATACGTGGTTGTGATGCCCAGGTGTGTCGGGAGGGATACGTGGTTGTGAGGCCCAGGTGTGTGAGGCCGGGAAGAGTGTGGTAGCGTCAGGACATTCGTCGTTAGGAAGAGCAGCTAGCTAGTGGGGAATAAAGGTGCGGGTTACCCAATACTCTTGTTATTATATACTACTACCTGTTGTGATTGTGTTTTGGTGAGTGTGGAAGGTGAGGTTGGGTGGATAGAACTCCTTGTTAGGTTTCTTCTGTTCTTCTCACAGGACATTAGGATGTCTCCCCACTTGTGCACGAGAGCTTTAGGTTTCCCTAATGAGTATACATGTATGCTCACCCTACATTTACTTTCAGGTTTCCAGGAAGACTACTAGGGTCGTGCGGGACTCTACTAGTTGGGACAGTTGGAGTTATTGCAGTTTACTATACTTGTTTCTTTTGGTATTGTACTTTTTGAGCTTTATTTTACTTGTACCTTGTTTCAGAACTATTTAAACATGCATGTGGGATTGGTTTTGGTTTATTTCTATACACTTGTTCTTTTCCTTTTTGGTGGTTGACTTGTCCTATTTCCTGATATTTAATAATAAAAATTGTAATGCATCCCATATTTTTGAAAACTCATAACCATGGTGCTAGTCGCCACCCCGGGGCCTACTGGAGGTGGTACTCGGGGGTCATTATCTCCCTTTCACCATTGCCAACTTAGGAGGGGCATCTTTGGTGGGAGGGGTTCGTGACAATATCTATAAAAAATATATGATATTACATCCCATATGATTGAATAGTTTAGTGGTCCTAAAATAATAGATACTCACATGAATTCAATATTTCATTGGAATCCTAAAACAAGACTTAAATATTCTTCCAAACATTCTTAATCCACATTGAAATCTTGAAAATATCAATTCTTAATACTATGAAGAAATGAAAAAAATAAAGGTATATATCAAATTCTCAGTTAGGGTTTTAGTATATTAGAATCTATAATAAAGACATTAGGCTTAATCAATATAGAACAGTGAATATAAATATATATGTTATTTAATCGATAACTTAATAATGAAATCCATCCATAAAAAATAAAAACAATAGTTATCATAGGGGTAATGATAACTAATTTCTCAATGATGTAATATATAATGTCAGACATCTTAATCTTATGGTTAGGCCTTGGACAAGACACATTAAATAATTTGTCAAGAATTCATCCAATACCCAAATAATAGGTAAGGCTTTCCAAATATATTGTCTCCTGATACCTAATGATGCATTGTGAGGATATATAATTATAGGGCCAACCCATCACCACCACATCTCAAATTCATTTCTCACATATTGAATGATAAATATAAAAAATTAAAAATATACCTCATTAATCAAAAATATAATTTTTGAAATAGATAAATAAAATATCAATTTTCCATAGTCGGTGAAATAAATTTCATTCTAATATAACTTTAAGAAATTCCATATGAATTAATTTTCTATGGTTAAGAAAATATTTACATTAAAAATGTATCCATGATACTAAATATCATGGAAATAAAAGTGAATAATAATGTCCAAATAATTGTGGAGAATGATAGATAATATATATATAAGAAACTGGGAATATTCCTTACAGAAGAAATGATGTTTAAACCATGATTCAATAAGGGATGAAATAAATTAATTAATTTATCCTAAATTATGGTTTTGAAGTAAATTCAATTCTTTTGATAATTAGAGAGTAAAATTGTAGAGAAATTTTAAAAAGAACTTTCTTTAAAAAATGTTATGTTTTTATTAAAAATGATGTTATAAACAACTTACAAAACACTTTTAAATAGGAAAATTTTTTAATTCTATATCATTGTTTATAAATTAATTTTAATTAATGAAATTTTGAAAATAAACTATTATTATGTAATAAAATGTGTATTTAAAGATAAAAATATACATAAGTTAAATGAAACCCCTTTTCAAAATATTTATGAAAATATTATAAATTTATTTATATATAAAATTGAAAAATTCATATAAAATTAGAAATAGATATTAATCAATAAAATCATAAAACTTTTAAAGGAATTCAAATAATTTATAATGATCATGACGGTGGGAAAATTCATTCATGTAGAAAATGTTCAAAAATGATTTTTTTATCACTTAAGTAAAGAAAGTTAATAATGACTTGTGTGAAAACAATTTTATAATAATTATTGAAATAAAAGTAAAATTTAACCAAAATATACCTTAATAAATTATTAAGTTTTATAAAAAAACATTCTAGAATCAAAATAAAGAATATGAATGTCGAAAAAAAATATTCTCACCCAGAATGAGAAATAGGTTCGGCATTTCAAATAAGCATTATTTTAGTTGATTTGTGTTCCAAATAAATATAAAATATAAAATTATACTTAAAAACCCTATAATTAATCAATTTATAAGAAAATATAATAGTTTTAGGAAATAACTAATATATAATTTCTCTAATTTAAATTTAAACATAAATAATCTCAATAAAAGTGAGATCGTAAAATAAACTCTTATGACTTTTATAACTCTTTAAATCAAAACCTTTTGAAAGAAATAACATAATAAATAAAATAAAATACCATGATTATCAATATATTTATGAGGTAGTAGGAAAATTATCCATTATATATTAAATATTATTGAAAATATATTCATAATATGAACATTTCATAATTCAATTATATTTATAAGAGAAAGCCTTAACTTTTACATTGAATCACCAACTTTTTGTTGAGATTAAATCCTTAGATGAAGAGTATTCCAGATAGTGTGGATACTTATGAATGTGTACATTTATGCTTAAATAATTATTTGAGAAAAATATATAATAAAAACCGTACATTAGTTTTGATTTGAAAAGGGTTTCATGATTTACTTTTTATAGTAAAAAATCGTCGGTGCTTTTGAAAATAATAAATCCTTAAAGGTCAAAAATATAATTTATTTTATATTCCTTCTACTTGAATTAATATTGTATCGAAGTTATATAAGATTTTTGGAAAATTATAATATTATTTAAAATCAAAAATAAATAAATAACATAAATATATTTTATTAATCAAAAATAATTTAATATATAACCATTAATATTGTATTTTAATATTTATAATTATCATGAAAACATATTTAATACACTATTTTGAATTTTCTCACCTTATTCAAGCACCGTACAAGAATTTAGATAATGAACTATTCAAATAATTCCAAAACTCATTAATAAAATTCAATATAATTGATTATAATATATATATATATATATATATATATCTTAAAGTTGATATAAAAATTATCTATTCTAATTATTCTCCCAAATTAATAAATTGTGACCTTTCCAATGATGTGGAATCATTGCATCAACACTAATAAATGTTTTTGTATTTGTTATGAAATAGAACTAAATTTATATTAATTTAATGAATATTAATAGTATTTAGAGTATATAATCATGAAAATGATTTTAAATAGTTTTCATATTTTTTTATTTATTATCTATATCATGATTATGTCCAAAAATAGTATTCAAAAAACTATATTTTTTAACTGTTAATTAAAAAGATCAATTATCTTTTAAAAATACCAAAAATTCAAATTAATTTTATGTTGACATGACGATTCCAAAAATTATATACTTTTATGAAATATAAATTATAAAATTTATAAGATTAAATTTTAAATAAAATATTGTTTTTTTCATAAAGAATATGCATTACAATAGTTTCAAGATATAGCATTTATATGTTACAGAAGATTCTTCGGGTCATATATTCGCCCCATTAAATAATTTTATCATTGAAATTTGATATACATCATCTTGTAAAAAAAATTTGGTAATTAGTTATCATTTCCTCTTCTGGTTCTCATTTTACCGCTTCTAAATTATGATTTCTCTAGATTACCTTTTACTAGTTGAGTCATTCGTATCACACCCTTGGTTTGTGGTATCCCTTTTTATTTATTTATTTCTAATATTTTAGGTTTCTTGGTTTCATTATGGTAATATTTAATTATAATATTAGTTATAAAATCAATTTTTCATTCATCATGATTCACCACAGCATAGTGGTAGCCCTGATAGAGTTTTTGGTACTTCTTCTAGAATAATGATGGATGTTGTGCAGTATGGAGAATGGTGTGGGTTTCCCTTAGCACAAGGAACACTATGCTAAAGACTAAGGATGCTTTTTTGGTTGTGGATCATGGTGTAATGGCAACCCTTAGTCTATGTAAGGGTATTCCATTTCATATAAGGAACTTTTTAACTTGTGTAAGGGTGATTAGAGTTAGCTATTACAATCTTATGTGCACAATGGTGAGGAAAATGGCTGGGGAGTCTATTTTTATAGAAGTTTTGGAATGATATAGTAACCTTTGTGAAATATGGATCCATGAAAATCACTGAGGTTGTTATGAACTTTAACGTGTTAGGTGGAGAAGGATCATTCCCTACACAATGTTGGGTTCCCGTGGGGTTGGTGTGGGGTCAGCCTCATACGACATGTTCAAAATGTCTTAGGTTAAAGTATTATTCTATGGTCCAAGGTGTGGTGATGGTCAATGTAGTTTTTAGAATAACCAAAAAGGTCACCATGAGTTGGTGTGATATGTTCATTTGAATGAGAAACCATGTTCGATATTTTTAAGGGATTTTAATACTATTTTTAACCCTGATAAGATAATTGATAATTACATCATTTGTCACTTCCCTAAAGTTTTAAATTAAAATATTTTAGGGAAGAGATTCCATAGGTGATTATGTATGATCTCTTTTTTAAGTAAGTTCTTACTTTGGTTTTATATTATAATTGGACTCAAGGTTGATATATTTTAACTCGCCCTACCTTTATTAAGAACTTAGAATCTTGTGGTTTCTAAAGTTAAAAGTTATTTATTTGATCTCTTCTTCATATCTTGGATAAATATTTTTTTATATGCACTTTGTGGGAAATAGTTTTAAAATATACATTGTGGGAAACACAAAAAACTTGTTTCTCTGAATTCTTATCTTCTAATATGTTCTTAAAAGGATAATTTTGGAATGTTATGAACTTGTCCTAGTAACAAGGCATTGGAATAGGTTCCATGTGTTCATAAATTCATATGTAAAGGGTCTCATCATATTATACTTTGTCGCAGGGGAAAAATAATCAATGGATTTTGTTTCTAAGAGATGACTTTGTTACCTTGGTATGTGTACCACTTATGAGTTTAGGATATTTAGTGGTTCTTTATTGACATGAGGATCATGAATGGGTTTGAATTCAAGGAATTAATTTATCTGTGTGCGCATGCACACATTATGGGGTGGATTATTTCATGGAAGTGATAGTTTCAAAAAATAAATGAAGATTTTTTTGAGTTACTTATATGGTTTTCAATGGATTTGTTATTGTATTATTGTCATCTCTTGTTTAATATGAAATATATTCTTACTTTTTATTGTTTGTGTGGAGTATGTGTTAAGTCTTGGGGATTTCCTTCTACGTCAACATACTCACCACCTACATATGAATTATGGTGTGTATATAGTCATTTTTCAAGATGATGTAGGTAGGGTGGGGATATTTAACAAATTATTGGGATGTTTTGATGTTGTGTACTAGGAAGAATCTAAGATCTTAGATGTAGTGATCATGTGGATGTTGGGAGTGTTCCATGTGGGAAATTTATCTTTACTTTGGTCCTTTTTGGTATTTAACCGCATATTATTATTGGATGTTAAATATTTATTATTATATATGTAAATTTTATATATTGGGGTTTGGTCATTTGTTTTTTCATGCATTGTATTTTTGACCTATCTTTGTGATGTATCATGAATGTTTTTGTATATATTTATGTTATTGAAAATCAACCCCCATGATGTTATTAATCCTTAGGGATTTATTGTTAACATTTTGTGTCTGATGAGTGTAACCTAAGGTTAGTTGTATCTCAGTCCTATCCAATCCCATGGGTTAGTGTCATAATGTTACAAAGGGTATCATTTTGGTATAGTCTATCATTTAGGATGGTGAGTGTGGACATATGATGTTCCAAAACATTAAATGTATAGTATAAAAGATTTATTTATCTTATTTATACTGAAATTAAAGTTACAATGGTTGTCTATGTAGAAGATTTTTTTGAGATACTTTTGAGAGCATCATCACATTATCATCAAGGGTTTATCCAATGGGAGTCTAGTATCATGAATTAGTAAAGAAAATTCCCACTAGGATTTAGTCATTAATATTATATTTGATAAATTTTTAATTGGTATCTTGTGGTGAGACATTGAATATTATAAATTCTAAACACCACCTAATAAAAACTAATATGACCCTTTGGATTTTAGAGGCTCTATATAGAGGATTTTAATTTATCAAAACTCTTTACTTTTCAATCCATGTAATGGTGGATGTGACTAATCTATCTCTAGTAAGTTAAATATATTTTCTTTATAATCCTCTTTCCTTATCTTCTATCCCCCTTTGAGAGTAATAAATCTTCATGTTTTTTGTTTATTGTATCCTTGATTTGATGGATTATAATTATTAGGATTTCTCATGATATTCCTCAACATTTACTCTATAATGGTAGATCCATTTTGGGTGTTTTATAAATCTTTTAAAAAAAGATAGGTGGTTTCGAAAGGCTTTTACCTACCCAAGAAATCTTCAGTTTCATACTTGATTGTAAAAAAATTATATGAATTCCTTAAATTGATTATATTTTATGTTTGATTTCAAAAGAAACAGATTTATGAAATAAAATCTTTTCTCAAAGGATTTGATAAATTTATAGAATTTTAAGAAATATGGACTGAAATGGGAAATTAATTGATGAAATTATTTTATGATTGATCTTTGATTAAATTAATTTAATTAAATATTGTTTTGAAATTCATGAATGTGATGAAAACCTTTGATTTTGTTTTGAAATTGAAATGGAATGTTGAATCTTGGAATTTGGAATTTGAACTATGTATGACGAATTGAAATGAAGTGATTGATTTTCCCATGACGGATTAATTGATAGATTCAAATATCATGTGAAACTGGTTAGTTATTTGGCGATTAAGAAAAGCATTCTAGTACTATTAATCCCTAGAAAATGATTGAAAATGATAAATATAAATAAACCATGTTTTGAATACATTTCCCAAATGGGGTATTGACAGATTATATCCTAGTGCCTTGAGCCTTAGATACGTGGTTATACCTTTACCTATAAGGATTGACTATGTTGTGTGTTGATCTAAGATCATATAACTAATTAACCTTAATGATTATGAACATGTCTCTTTTTTTGGTTTTATTATTACATTCAAGTGATAATTGATCTGTTTTTATTCATTCCCCTTTTATTTATTTTTAAAATTCTTATTAAGTCAAAATTATTATATATTCTCCATCTATTTGACTCAAAATATGATTTGACTAAAAAATGAAAAATGATTTACCATGTTTTTTATTTATTTATGCTAAAATATAAATGGTTTGTTAATTATTGACCTTATAATGGAACATTTTTTGTAATCCTACTTTTATTTTTTTTCATAACCTATCTTTTCATATGGGTACTTGTACATTATGTTACGCTAGGTACAAGAAAAATGAAATCACTACTTAGAGGTTATGGGTCTTCTTATTTCAGGGGACAACAAGTAATAGTGGTGTGGAGTTGATTTTTGATCCCCAAGTTGCACAGATTATTTGGTTTTCAATGTCTGGATGGATATTGTTTTGTCTTCTATAATGATTTATTATTTTGATTTGTATCTATTTTTTGTAGTAATTTCTCCTTGATGAGTTTTTGGTGTATTTATTGTTTCTTGTTTTCTTCATTTGATGTTATTCATTATTTTTCCTTTTTAAGGTGAAATTATTCCCCATGACTAATTGATTATTAATTGGTGCTAGTTTCCAATCTATAGGGAATGGGAGAACCCTTCATGTCCTGTTAGTAATTGCTTGGGTATTGGTTTAGAGGGTTATTTTGGTTAGTTCATGAAAAATGGTATCACAGGTATAGTTTTATAGATTTTCCTTGATGTTCATTTGTAGTATTAGATGTCTTAGTAGACTTAGGGTAGTATTTTCTTAACATAAAGCCTATTTTTTAGTGACTGTCTAGCCATCTGCGATCATAGTGAGGCTTAAGTCACCATGACCATTAGGAAAATGCATATTGAGTAATAAATTGATCTCATTCTATACTTTTTCAAACTTTTTCTAATTTCTCTAAAATCCTAGTAAATTTAATTCTATATAATAGAATTTATATTCCTATATCTCTTAATTGAGTTCATAATAAAAGTACATTTTTTGATATTTTCTTTTTCCCTATTGATTTTTTTAGTACCATTCTCATAATAATACATTTAAAAAGTCCTCAAGATGGGATTTTTTTATGAAACATGGAAATTGAACCTTCTAATTGATATGAGCCTTATTGAGATAGGGGTGTTTGTTGACCAAGATATAGGATAGGTAGCTAAACCCATTCATGTTCAGGTTCCAGTAGTGGATCCTTGAAGGGATGAAACTACAAATCATGGCTAGGAGTTTATTCGATAGAAACCATCATATTTACAAGTATCAAATGGTCCTCACGAGTTAGAGGATTGGTTAAAAAATATATTATATTTTTGATTTCATAGAAATTCTAAAGTCAATAAAGGATAAATGTGTTAGCTTCAATATTGATGGTCCTAGAAGTATATGGTGGGATTTGAGGGTTATGGAAAAGAAACAAGGTGTATTTGAGTATAAATAATTTATATATATTTTCCTAGAAAATGTCTATAAATATTACAAGGCTTTTCAAAATTATATAGATCTTTTTATCATTTAACAATGTGATGATACCATGACTTCATAAGTGAACGACTTTTCTAAACTCTTTTACTTTTTTCCAAAGTTAGTGACTAATTAGAAGATGAGGGCATGAAGATTATATATAGTTCATTGATATGATATTAGATCTCATGTTTTCATGTTGAACCTCACTTATTATACTGATGTGTTGGATATAGATTTGATGGATGAGCTTGACATTTTTTGAAAAATAGGGTTGAAGGGATTCTATCCTACTACCAGTGGTAGTTCTTTTAGTTCCTTTAAATAAAACAAGAACTCTGTTGAGTCTCAAGGTGTATCTTGATAACAATATTCATTTAGACCTTATATGGTGTCTAACCAAGCCCCTATTACTTTCTTCTAATATGGAACGTTAACGAATTTGAATAATTTTTTTACTGAGGTACCAAAGATCTATGATTTTATTGATTACTTAGGTCACCTAAAGATGATTTATCATGTATTTTATTAACTGCATTATGGAATATGATCAAAATTATCTAAGGGTATTGTGTTATAGTTATATGTTTCATGAAATAAGGGGTTATTTCTATAAGAATCAGGAATGATGATTCTTCCTGTAGTGGATTAATCATTACAGGAATTCGATGTGGATCCAGTGATATTGAGAGATACCATCATTATAGCTTCATCTTTAGTGACTATATTATTTGATTCTAGTGTATCTAATTTGTTTTTATACACTCATATTAATAATTTTTAATCCGTCCTATGAATCTAAGGTCTTATGTGAATAATATTTCAACACACCTCAGAACCAAGAGAGTGTAGCTTCTTTGGTTCCATTCTTCTATCTTCTCTTTATTAGAGATAAATATCTCCCAGTAAATTTTCTTAATATGAAAACATTGTACATCATTATCAGGATGGATTGGATGATTACTTGGATTTTTAGTATCTTCAATGGGACTCCTTTATTACCCTTGATTGGGTGTTCTATGTATTTCAAGGAAAATGGGACATCAAATTGAGTATATCTAAACCAAATCTTCTAAAGTTTTTTAGTGTAATATCCCTATATTATTTTGATCTAGGAAAAGAATCATTGAGTGGTGATCTTAATCTAGTATTCATCATGTTTCATAGTGTGTTTCCCGCTAACTTATTTTACCTACCATTGATAAGATAAGTTGGTTTTTCAATTCTCATGGTACCAAATACCCAATCTATATATATTCCCTCTTATCATATTTCACTAGATGAATTAAAATAGTTAAAGACCCAGGTGGATGATCTATTGGATAAAGGATTTATTTTCTTGGGTGTTTTCCATTGGGTGAAGTTTATTCGTTTTGAAGATAAATCTAATGGAACATTTTACAATTTGATTGACTGCTGAAAACTCAATCAATTTATAGTAAAGAATAAGTATAGTTTTCCTTTGAATGATGATTTTTTGATCATTTGAAAGGGGTTATGTGGGTAAAAATTATTTATCATTGGTCTGGTTATCACCAAATTACAATAAAAGAGACTGATAACAAGAATACAACCTTCATGACTAGTTATAGGCATTTTGAGTACCTTATTATACATTTTGGTCTAACAAATGCTCATGTAGTTTTTAAAGAACTCATGACTAAGATATTTCATGAGTAAATCAATTCATTCATAGTAAATTTTTTGTATGATATCATTATTTACTCTAAAATTGAAAAAGATCATGTAGGTAATATGAGAGTAGGTTTGGAAATTTCTAGAGATCTTATACAAGATACCAAACTCTCAAAATGAAATTTATAGAATTTGTAAGTGATGTTTTGGGGGAAAATGGTCTTGAAATGTAAAAAATCAGTTCCAGTGTCCTTGATTTAGTGGTTACATTGTTAAACTGTTAAAAGATACAAGCGATTATATCCCAAAGAATAGAATAGTTTAGTAGCCTTAGTAAACTAGATTCATACTTAAATATCACATTATATTTGAAAACATAAAATATATGACAATATTTTTTTTTGATATCATATTTATTCTCTAAAAAAATATTTTCAAATCATTCATATTTGAATTCCTAGAATAATAAGGAAAGGAAACAAAATAAGGGTGAGATTATATTCTCATAAAGGGTTATGTACAATGAAATTTATTATCTAATAAATAAGATATAATCAATATGGAAAAGTAAATAACTAAAAAATCATTAAATTTAATCAATAACATGGGAATAAAAACAATATGTGTAGAATAAATGATGATCAAATAGTATCATAAAACTAATAGCATGAACGTGAATCTTTTTCATGGATATCATAACTATTCTAATTATCACATAGACAGAAATAACTTATTTCATAATGATGTAATGAATAGTGTTGTGTGTCTTAAACATATAGTCCAATCCTCGTGCTAATACATCATGTATTAATGTGAAAGTCCTTACCCAAATACCCAAACTAGTTTTTCTTATAAGATCTTCAAATGCATCGAGGGACTATATGGATCCATGAACATCACTTACTAAGACCAATGAATTCATCATATAAACGGGGAGAATAAAAATTCAATACATATTTAATATAAAATTCATATTGAAAAACAATAATATTAAATGTTAATATTTCCCTAGAGAAATTGATCAAAAACCATACAAAGAAATAATAAGGATGATATCACAATATAATATTCTCAATTGAATATAAATAAATTTGGGTTAATTTTTTTATGAATATAAAAATAATATAACCATTATTAAAACTATTCTTAAAGGGAAATACCATTTTTAGTTTGAAATTTGATTTTAAAAACTAAAAATATATGGAATACTATGAAAAAAAATTCTTTCAAAAGTACCATGGAAAATTATAATGGAATATTTAAAGCATTGAGCAGTAAGGAATATGATAAGTTTCATTCATGATGCAAACAATAACATAAATATTCCCCAGATTTTTGAAAAAAAATAAAAATAAACCTCATTCAAAAAATTAAAAGAATATACCTTTGAAAAAATTGTGTATAAATTCAAACAAAGGAAAAATGAATTTAAAAAATTCTCCAATAATAGTAAAAAATATTATTGAAACCCTTTTTAAAGAAAATATGGGAAAAGAAGATAAATATTCCCAACCAAATATAAAACAAATTCTATTTTTCTTAAAAACTTTTTTTCAATAAATTGTGTACCTAAAGAGAGTAAAATGAAAGGAAAACTTTTAATTTCTATAAATAACTAGAGGAGAATAAAATATATTGTAGTTAATATTTAAAGATCAAACCATTCCTATAGTGGATGATTAAATGTAAATAATCACAACAAATGATGAGTTTATAAAATAAACCTTGACCAGTTTAGTAAGTTTTCAATCATAAGAATGGTGAAAGAATAACTTCAAATGAAACATTAAATATCATTAAAATAAGTAGATTCATGATGTAACATCCTAGTTCTTCTCATGAGGTTTATAACATTTAAATTTTGGTTAGAACCTTTATTTTGATCTTCATAAAAGTTCCTAATATATAAGGAAGTGTTCGAGAGAATATAGGGATTGTTCAGTGCCCAAAGATTTTACTTTTTTAAGATTATTATAAGAAGTATGGTGGTTTCAGGTTTATTAGTACCATTTGGATCAACCATATAGCCCATATTTATTGGATCATAGTTCGAAAAACCATGAGAGAAAGGCTATGTGGCCATGAAAAATTCAACATTTATGTTGAAAAGATAAAACATATGGTTAGTGCACATTTTTTCTAAATGAGTAACGGGTTATGTTATTGGATACTAAGAAAACTTGGGTTATGCACCATTTTTCTGACTGGGTGCATATCCAAGTAATGTTTTTTCCATTTAGAAACTAGTAACATAGAGTTGGCACATTATTTCACCAACCATGATTCCAAACCATTCTCCCAATAATAGTGTGGGTAATTACCTTTTACACTCCTTTTCATTATGTATTCATCATCAATTTCTCATCCGGTTTTTTTTACATTTTAACCCTGACACATGATGATCATTCTATTATCCTCATTTTTATATTGATAACTTCTTTATTTGGGCTCATAATCACTCATTGTTCATTGAAATAGATTCACCTCAGTAATTTATTCAAACCCCTTCTTTCCTTAGATTATCTGGCCATATGGAATATAGAATTCATGTAAGCTAATATTCCATAATTTCAAGGTATTCGTATTTTTTTTATTTCTCCCATTATTTCCTATATTATAGGCCAATAACCGATAAGGATTCTACTACCCTTATAAGGTATGTTTTCTTTACCATTTCTAAAAAAGTCTTTATTTCAGTATCTTGAACCATAGTTCTTTATATCATACCCTCTATATATTTCTTATAAAATGACTAATACCTTAAATTAAATATTATAAAACCTGATTTAATATTCTATTTCCTCCTTTAGCAGGGTTATAGGACACTAACCTAAACCTGAACTACCATGTATGTGGGTTCATTTTAATCCCCTTGACTAATCCATGCCTTTGGGTGAATTGAGATTTCCACCCATAAGTGGAAGTTTTATTTGAATTAAATAGGAATATTAAATTTTAAATAACTCTTATGTCACCATGGCATTTACAAATAAAATGAAAGATGAAATGGATTAATTTAGATTTATAAAATGAGGTGGATAACCTCTTGGTTTATTCATTTTATGTAAATGGTTGGTGATGTGGAATGGAAAGTAACATGACCCCTCCTTTCATCACTTGGAAGTGAATTGACTAATGAAATAATTGTGATTAATAAAATTGATAAAGGTTTTGGAAAATAACTTTTCTGTTTTATTCCATATATTATATATTTAATTATGGATATTTTAGTATGACACCAACATAATATAATGACACCAATGATTCTTTTACATTGGATGCATTGGATTATTACCTTAGATAAGGATTTCATACACTACATTGGGTTTACTCCTTAGGCTACACCCAAGTCTTTAAGAAGTTTTTTATAGAGGAGTATACCTTATTCATGGGCCTTCGGTTACAAGCCCTTATAGCTCTAAATTATACTGAGTTTTCTATGGACGAGCTCTATAGACTTGAAGAGGATTCCTTTTTCTATGGCCATGGGTCCTAGCCCTCATAGAATTCATACTTGATACACCAGGTGTAAGATTTATATGATTCATTACTCTTGTATATAGTTTTTCATCATTTTTATATTGTTTTCACATCATGTACTTGTAGATTATGATGTATCAATTTATCCTTTGTTTCATTAATCCTACTATTCCTACACCCTATTATATCTTATATTCACAGTTTTTATTTGTATATACCCCATTGGTGGTTACCTAAGGATTTTATCTCACACCTTATTTCAGATAATAATAAATTTATGAGTAGACTTGATGGATGTAGGTAGGGACAAAGGGAATCTCCCTGCTATAGATACGTGATTTTATATAACGGTATGCAGAATGGGTGGAGAGAAACAATCCTATACTCATGATTTTATGAGAGATAGATTTTGTTATTTAATTATTTTTTTTATCATGTTTTATATTCCTTCTTATATATTTCCTTGTATTCCTTTTTTATATATCATCCAGATGTAACAAAAAAATTATGTGATAGTAGATATGGATTTGTTTATTTCTTATGTGATTACTTTTGGATCTGGTTATTCAATGTTATCTAGATTTTTTACATTAGCTATTTATTCATTATTTTGTTTCACTACGTGTCACTCTAATCATGAGGGTATAGTCTTTCCACTTTACAACCTTAGATCCTCACTTCTAGTCGGTGTCCTATGGCATACTTGGAGGAATTATTGAGGGTAGGTGGATCTTAGGTTTGGTTAATTCTTAGTGAACTAAACCCAGAACACTAAAAGTGGTATCTTAGCCACTTTTCCTTTCTTATTACTATTTGGGGTTGGAAGGTATCATACTAGGAATGTGTTGAAATTTTTTACTTATCCTACTCCAGAGAGTAGCCAACCCACATATAGGGAAAGGCCAAATTACCTGGAATATGACTTGTTATTCTAGGGGTTTTTTATTGTTTTCCTAATTTCACCATTGAGAGACACATATGGTTTATGACATTATTTTTACTACTATGTAATTTATTTTACCCTTGGCTAGTATGGAAAAGATGTATTGCCTCATTAATCATGTTAGGTACCTTAGGATTCATATGTCATGAGTATGTCAGACTATAATTATTTAACTTCCATCATTTTCTGTAGTATGTTGTAGTTCAGTGATTACTATGTTGAATTTCTTTTAACATTTATTAGGGGAAGCATTAAATAAATGGTTAACTAAAGTGTATTCATCAACATAAATGGTTTTTTCCTATACATCATAATGATTGAACCTTAAATTACCAATAACGGTGTGCTTGAAAAATGGAAACAATAGTTATATGGTGTAAAGCATTAGTGGTTATAACTAAATAGATTCCAATATCAATTTAAAGATCTTGTGTGCCTTAATAAATTAGGAAAAGTGGTTCATATAATTGTACCATCGTAAAATATTGGGTGTAGTTACATGTAGTACTAATTTCAACTTATAAAGTGTGGGAATTTATTACTTGGGAATATAATATGTGTCTAAATGGACCATGATATATATATATATACACCTAATTAAAATTATTAAAATAAATGGTATTTGTTAAATGGTGATTCCATTTGTAACTTAAAGGGTGTCTTCCTCTATAACATGTAATTGGTTCCCCATATACCAGAACCCTTGATGTGATATTCATGACCTTGACCCAGACCAGACTCTAGTAGTGAGAAGTATGGGGTGTCTCTTATAGGCTTTTTTATCTTTTATATCACCTAGACCTAGATTTAGTAGTTCATAGAGTAGTCAAAATTTTACATAGGAAGTATTACACAACACTCATTCATTTAGTTGTGAAAATTTTAGCATCAAATCATATTTTTATATTTCTTCTTGGAAATGAATAGATATGCCTCTATGAAGGCCTCGATTCATGTGCTAGGAGTGTAGTAACCACCATGCTCTGGAGGTGGGGGTCATGAGCCACAGGTATTACCTCATATAGGGCCACTTGCAACACTTCCTATTATTCATTATCTGGTCACTAATTATTAGTTCTAAGAGTGTTTCTTATGAATGATTCATACCATGAAAGGATTTGCAAGAATGTCCACTACTATAGAAGAGTTGATCTGGGAATTTTACTACAAGTATCCACCTATGTTTTCAAGGTATGGTGGTCCCTTGACTGGTGAGTCATGGATAGATTCTTTGTTATCTATCTATGATCATCTATAGATAGATATAGAGAGGAAGATCAATATTTCATTATATATTGTTATAGAGATATTTAAGAGATGGCTGGATGTATTTACCTAGGCTGACTAGTATCAAGTTATGGTCTAGAGGGATTTCAAGACCACCTTCAATGATTACATCTTTTCTGAGATATTGAGATCTAACCAGAGTATGGATTTTATACACCTAGAGAAAGACACTAAATAAATTATAGTTTACTCTACCAGTTTCAAGGATCTTCATCATTCCATTCCTACTCTCCTTAGTGGTGTGTTTTATATCGCTAAATGTTTTGAGGATGGTCTTGTGTATTCCAATCAGTCTTAGGAAAATGTGTTTTGTTTGAAGAACATCGTTGAGATAGTGAAGTAGGCCCACATCCCCAAGAATAACCTTAGAGATTCTAAAGGTGTGGGATGTGGTAGTTTAGTATCTCAACATAGCATCATTTAATCTAGCAGAAGGAAACATCATTTTTAGCCTTATATATGAGGAAATTGTAGTTAAAGTGTATACTTGGGTAGGCATGTAATCTATCATTGGTGTGGTAAATATGGTCATAAGAGGCCCCACTATGATAGAGAATTAGTTGAGTGAAGAGACTATGTTAGGATGATATATTATTAGAGGTTTTTTCTGACCTTACCACCTATTTCGAATGTTTGAGAATACGAACCAACTGCACCTTAATGGGTGGGTTCAATAGATCCGTTCCAGGAAACCAGTGGGAGAAATATTGACCGTTCAATCCAAGGAAGTGGTCGTGGTCAAGGGAGATAGAAAATTGATATACATGTTTATTAGAGTAAACCTACTTTGGATGGTCATGATTTATCTTACAACAATATATCAGGGAAAATATATAGAGTACATTTGATATATGAGTTGTGGAGTGTCCGTCCTTCTATAGTATGAGGTATTATTTTAGTAGCATCTACTCTAGTATCTTATTTATTTGAAACAATCACTTCATACTCCTTTATCTCAATGTATGTTTTGGAAATTCTTGGGCTAAAAAATTAGTAATCTTGGGGAGTAATAAACCATGATACTCTATTGGGAGTCTAATCAGAATGTGTACACCAGTGCAAGGAGTTCCCCCTTAAGATTAGTGATTACCGTTTCATATAGAACCTTTTCATCCTAGACTTGTTAGGATATGATTTAATATTTGGTATGGATTGGTTGGTTCCCTATAATAATCATGTTTATTTTTATTAATATAGGATGTTTTTTATATCAACCCCAATGGAAGTGATTATAATCACAAGGGAGAGTGGAATATCTAGGTGAGTAGATCTAGACCCCTGGTTCAAGGTCTGGAAGGAGTGGCAGCCCAGGTTGATGGCCTTTATTTAGATGAACATGGAATGAAACATATGGATTACCATCATGTAGTGGATCATTTCAGGGTCATCTTCATTGAAAAAATTTATCGTCTACCTACTAAGAAATAGAGGAGGACTACTCTATTGAGCTAGTGTCTTGAGCAGCCCCAGTATCCATTCCTCTTTACAAGATGGGTACTACTAAGTTTCAGGATCTCAATAGATTACTAGAGAATTTTGAAGATAATGGGTTTATATGATCCAGTTCCTCACTTTGAGGTTTTCCCATTATTTTTAACAATAAGACAGATGGGACCATCAGGTTGTTTGTTTATTACTGAGAATTTAATCACCTTACCATGAAGTATTCGTATCATTTACCTCATATAGACTACATCTTTGACCAGCTCATAGGAGTGAGGTTTTTCAAAAATATTTATTTGAGTTTGGGATATTATTTGGTGTGTTTAATATCATTATATATACATTGTGCAACATTCTATAGTATATATGCCTCGTACTAGTATTTGGTCATGTTTTTTGGAACAAAAAACACACAATAAATTATCATGGCTCTGATGAATGGGTTTTCCACCCGTATCTAGATTAATTTGTGTTAGTCTTCATAAAATACATCATAGGGTACTCATATACTCAACATAAACAAGAGAATCATGTCGATAACTTTTTGAGTATGTTGAGAGAGAACTATATTTTTTCTAAGATCAAAAAATTCTACTTTTGGATTGAAAAATTTTACTTCCTAGGATACATTATATCAGAGAGAGAAGTCTCTTTGGCCCAAGGGAAGGAGATATCCATAGTTTTCTAGAAGAAACACAATTACATATTTGACTTATAGAGTTTAATAGGGTTATCTTTTTATCATAGGTTCTTGAAATTGGATTTCTCATGACATTAAGCATCAATAATAGGCTTAAATAAGAAAGGTGTCAAGTTTACATGGTCTGAAGCATGTAAGAAGGCCCTTCACGATCTAAGAGGGAGATTCACTACAGCACATACACTCAATATACTAGAGCCAGGTTGAAGTTATATGGTTAATTATGATGCATCAGTTATCAGTCTATGGGCCTTTATAATGGAGGGATATCAACTAATAGAATACAAGACTCGTCAGTTGGGTCTTGATTAGTGTAATTTCCCAATTCATGATCTTGAGTTATCGGTTATGGTTCATGAATTTAAATTTTTGAGGCACTACTTGTTAGGGGATTAGTTCAATTTATTCATGGACCATGAGAGCCTTAAATACATATTTACTCATTATTATTTGAAGATAAAATAGAGAAGGTGGGTCAAACACCTATATTCATTTTTTTAGCTTGAGTATGTGCCCAAGAAGGTAAATGTCATTTTTAATTATCTCAGTTAGAAATCATAGCCATAGGTTGTTTAGGAGGCCAGGAGTGAATCATAGTTGATGTAAATATATTTAATATGAGTTTAGAGGTGAAGGACCATCTTAATATGCCTATATTATCATATTTATTAGTAAACACATCACTTATGAATAGAGTTATGATGGGAAAAATTTCATACCTTGAGGGATTGGTCCTAAGGGATATCATTATAGGTGAAGACTCGTTGCCTAGTTGGGTCATTGATGAGGAAGAAAATTTTCACACTCTTAGATATTTAAGGGTTCCTATCGAGATCAAAGAGGAGTTGATGTGAGGGTCTCATGCCTCTTCTTGGGTAGTGCATTTGGGCATTACCAATATGTATTGAGACTTATGCTACTAGTATTAGTGGCCTGGCATGAAAACATAGATAGAAGGATTTGTTATTCAATGTGTCACATATCTACAGGTGAAGGCAGAACCCAAGAAACCAATTGGTCTTTTATAGCTGTATCCAATTATTTAGTGGAAATGGGATGACATCACTATGGATTTATTGATGGGTTTTCCTATGTCACCTCGAGACTATGATGTAGTGTTGGTGATCACAAACTATTTGAAAAGGTTCATTCAATTCTTACCTATCATAGAAGAATTTTTAGTGGATGAGATCGGAAGGATATATGTCATTGAGATCAAATAGATTCTTCGTGTTCAATGTACTATAATATCACATATGGATTCTCATTTTACAGCATAGTTTTGAAAAGGGTTGTAGATAGATCTCAATTCATAGGTACTTCTAATTTTATCCTATCACTCATAGACCAACAAATATCCTAACCATATGATACAGGTGTAAGTGGAAATTATTTAATAATGTGTTCATGATTTTTTAGGTCCTTGGGAGAAACTCTTACATGTTTATAAGTTCATATAGATTTCTAATTTTGAGGTCCTATATGATAGGTTATTTAATTCACCATTGTATTGTTTAGAGGTAGGAGAGTTAGTTCATTTCTGACCTATCATAGTTCAATAGAATTCAAAGTAGGTACAACTTATCATAAATTTTTTGACTAGAGATCATTATAAAAATATGTGTTATGATGATCGTTATAGATAACCTCAAGAGTTCAAGGTCAGGTATTGTGTATTCTTACATGTCTTAACTAAAATGGGGCATCTATAGATTTTGTAACAATAAGAGATAGTTCATAGGATCATTGGACCATTTTATTTCTTGGAGATAGTATAGTTGGTAGCCTATCAATTACAATTACCATAGAGGTAGCATTTTATGCATTACAACTTCCCTGTTTCATAGATTCACCATTATCCTTCACATCCATCTCACGTTATTCAGCCTGATGATGTTAAGTTGGATGTTGGTTTTTCTTTTAATGAAGCATCTAGTTAATATTTTCGATCATAGCATGAAGGATTTTCAAGGAAGTTCAGTTCCTTTAGTTTAGGAACTGTTGTATCACAGTCATTTACAGGATCAGACTTTGAAGTAAGAGGCCTACATATGTACTTAGCGGCCAGATTTATTCTTAGATGATATTCTACCACCATAATATGGTAAACTCAGGGTTAAGTTTTCTTAAGGGAGGTTGTAATGAATCTATTTTTCTAATGAGGTACTAATACATTAAATTTTTGTTTTATCCTTTAATATTATCTTTAATAATGTTTCTAAAAGCTAAGTAATGGATCAAGAGTATCCAGGTCTTGTTTGGATCTTGGAGCTGTCATTTATTGAGAAAAATAGTGTGAGGTTCATGGTTAGCGCATGGGTATTTTTAACCATGTGATTCAACCATGTAGACCATATTTAGAATAAAATTGTTTGAAAAAACGTGTGAGGGAGGTTATATGGACCTAAGATATAGTGCATGTGTGTTATAATGCTGAAACACATGGTCAGTGCATTGTCTGTATAATTGTCTGTCTAACAGTGAAAGGGGGTGGAGTCCTTGGATAGTAAGAAAACATGGGATGAGAATGATTTTTAAAACTATGTTCCTATCTATGAAAGGTATGTGCCAATTAAATGTAGAGGTGCATTGTTTGTGCATGCTATATCCAACCATGCTACCAAATAGTGTGCCAATTAAAATTGTAGTAAATTACATTTTACCAAAAAAATAATGTATTTCAAACCCATTTCTCCTCTTATTTTTATAGCCTCTCCCCTGCATATAGATCTATCCTAATTATCCTCCTATTTAATTTGATAACTTCTTTGTTCAGGCTCGGAATCACTCACAATTCATTACCTTAGATCTTCTTTAGTAAGTTCTTTAATCCCTTCCTTTGTTCATTTATCTCACCATATAGAATACTAAATTTTTCTAAGATAATATTCCCTATTTTAAAGGAATTCATCTATTTGTTTTATTTATCCTATTATTACCTATATTAGAGGCTTATAATTAGTGAGGAGTCTATACCGATATAAGGTAGGCGGTCCATACCTTTTCACTAAAATTCTTGATGTAAATAGTACGCATCATAGTTGCGCATACTGGAACCTCGATGAATTGCTTATAAAATGAGTAATAACTTAAATTAAATGTTTTAAAAACTTTTATTTATGTTTTATTTTCCCCATATACATGGTTAGAGATCAATGACCTCAACCATAACCACCCTTGAGGTGGGTTTATTTAAATTCCTATGATTATTCCACCCCTTTGGGAGAGAAAATCTCACCACCCATAAGTGGAATTTATATATGAATTAAAGGGTAATGTTAAAGGTTAAATACCACTTATGTTACCTTTTATCATAAATTATACTTTTAAAAAGAATCATGTTATATGTTTAGGAAAATGAACTATGTTAAAATCATGGAGATGGTAAGTCAAACGCAAGCATGAGAAATGTTTCCATTTTTCAATGATCATGATGAAAAGAATGTAAGTATTACATTATATAAGGAAAATAATTATATTAAAAATAGAATATTATTTCCATGAAAAACCTTATATATAACATCCATGTGAAGAGGTTATGGAAAAAATCACATCTTTTTGTGGAGGTGGTAGTCCACACAAATGCCTGAAGGACACTATCATTTTTCAATGGATAGAAAAATTAAGAAATTAGATGATATATTATTTTTTTAAAATGATAAATATATTATTAATTTCATAAATAAATATTAAATACATCATTATAACTATCCATGTGAAGTGGTAATGAAAAATAAATTACATCGGTCTGTGAGTTATTATTCCAACGCACACACAAATGAAAGTTTCCTTTCCCATTTGATTGAAAAAAAAGATTAATATAGGTTATTATATCAACATTATAACATCTAATTATATTTAATATATTAGTTTTATTATTTCATAAAGTTTTAGGATGATTTGAATATGGTATAATAAGAAATAAAACTAAAAAAGTTCACTTAAATGTTATACTTATTCTTCGAACAACCTCTTCTGCTTTACACCTTAATCCCTATATGGTTTGATATTATGACCAACATAATTCCCCTAAAATGTGTGAAGGTGTATTAGGAGGGGATTTTAATAGGTATTTTCATAACCAAATGGGTTTTCAAGTGTGTAGAAAAGAGGATAGAAGGTGTCCTCATATAATGAGGGGAGGGGAATTATTAGAAAAATATAAATTAATTGTCATTTCAAACGGGATATAATTTTGTTTAATTATAAGTTAATATAAGTTTCAGTTGAAATAATATCATCCAATAAAAAATTTACATGTTTTGGTTGTGTTTTGACCCTTATCGTTTTTAACCCCTCTGTTAAACCTTTTAATGATTATCGCGATAACAAAACTTTCTACTCTTTAGGGGTCAATATAGTTACTATAAAAGGAAAATTAAACCACAACTATAAATTAGTTGATATTTCAAACCATATCCCAATAAAACTACGGAATAAATTATTTTTGGGAATTTTAAATCATTTAATGAAAAATTATTTTCTATAAAATAATATTAATGATATTTTTCAAAATATTCAATTAATTTAACTTTGAAACAAAATGAAAAAAAATAATTTCAATATAATATTTTAACACATCCTTAAAATTTAATATTTTTATATAAAATTTTTGGAGTAAAAAAACACATTCTAATTATATTACTTTTATTATTTTTGGAATCATTTATTTAATTTTTCTATTAATTGAATAATTTTTTTTAGCGTTGCATAAGAATTTAATGTAATTATTTCATGAATAAAAATTATAAATAAATTATGATGATAAAAAATAATTTATATTTAAAATAATAAATTATAAATGAATATAAGTTTTTTTAATCATTATTAAGAAAAATTATTGATATTAAAATAAATAAAGTGAAATTTGTTACTTTATCTTTTACATAAAATGTATAAAATTTAAAATATAAGAAATATGGAGTCATTTTGACTCCTTTAATAAATTTGGATGAAAATGGTTGAACTCAACTCATCCAATAGGATAAAAGAAAAGTTATAGGGTCTTTTTCACTCCTTAATATATTATTTCTAACCTTAATTTCCTAATTTACCCTTACTATAGTGATTATTATTACTATTCCTAATGACCAAAAATAAAAGGGCTCATTTTAAAAAATTTATAAATCTTGATTCAAAATATGAAATCCAATCTTCTAGATTAAAATTATATAATTTTCAAGGATTAATTTTATAATAAAATGAAAAAATCCGTTAACAATAGTTCTTCATAAAAATGCATTTTACGAATAAAAAAATATAATTCTACCAAATGAAACAATAATATTAATTCCAATACAATAAATTGAATTATTAATAATACACTATAACTAATTTTATTTTTAACCAATTTAAAACAAATTTTTACTTTTAAAATGCTTTAAACTGAAATATATTTTTCAATAAAAAACTATATTTTTCCCTATTCACTTAAAAAATAATCTTATCATAGAACCCAAAAAATTAACCCTAATCTAATTTTATTATGATGATTTAAAAAATGATTTTATTTTTTTAAAATAAAATTTATAAAAGATCTATAAATTAATAATTATATCCACTCACAAAAATTAATAAAAAACATTTTTAAATAAATTTTTTTTTTTTGAAGAATGAAATAACTTTGATAAATATTGAGTGCTTATTTATTAATAATTAATAAATAAATTATTATTAAGTATGACTATTATATATTTTTGATAATATGGTTATTATTATTCATACCTTATACTTCAACAACTAGGTTATAACTATAATATATAAATAATAATATTTTTTGGTTTGTTTAGGCTCGGTGTTTTTTGTTGTATATGCCAATAAATTTGGCATTCCTTTAAAATTTTATTTTTTTGCATTATAAAACCATTTAATAAATTTAACCCTCTATATAGTAACTTTATCACAATAATTAGGGGTTTAAAATTTGAAAATTAATTTATTAAAAACCCACATCATAATAGGGTTAATAAAACTTCCTCCTAAAAAGGGAAAGGGAAATACGATTTTCATCTATAATAATATGTAACTAGGATTCCAAATAGAAGAAAATTAGTAGAAAATGAATATATAAACATAGATGAAAAATAAATTTCCTAATAATTATTGATAGTGATAGGGAACATTGATTATTAGAGAGTAGATAAACATGAGAATGTTAGCGACCACAAAACCATAATTCAATAAGGTGTGAAAAAGACCATCAATTCATCGAGAAATGAATGTAAAAGGTTAAAAAAAATCAGGAATATTTTACTAGATTTTATAAATTAATTTACTATATATAGTGAAAATATAATTAAATATACTTACTTGATAAGTATAACTTCATCCTTCAATCAATTTCAACAACAATATCATATCTTTCGTAAAATTATGAGTATTCAAGATGAAATTTTCATGCTTGAAGAACTAAAATAAACTTCAAATGGATCACATAATTTAAACAATAATAAAAAAATATTCCTCATTTCTTTACTAAAACAAAAAAAATATCATAATATAGGATAATACCCAAAATTAATAAACCTTCATATGAATAAATAATATATTAACCTCAAAAATTCAAAAAAACCAAAGGATTAACATAGATAATTCCATAAATAAAAAACTAAATATCCAAAATAAATTCAAAAACCTTAACATTAAACAAAGTTAAAATGTTAATGGTTATCTCATACACTTAATCTTACATATCCAAAATCTCAATATTAGGTTTCTAAATAATCCTTTATGTTAAACCTAATGGTTATATATTCCTCAATCTTTTAAAATGTCTCTAAAAATATAATTAATCACCTAAAAATCATAAAAATTAAAAGATAAATGTTATAATAATATGAATCCCAAAATAAATATAATCTTTATCCATAAAAGTTTTTAAGTGAAAAAATAAGTTATACTAACCATGAAATCACATAGGCCCATGATAGGTGTTTCACCCTTGGCTCCCTTCAGTCGTGGGTTCACACTCTATGGCCTAACCAAATAAAGAAGGTGGTCACCCAATATCTGGGTTTTTATTTTCATGAAATTATATAATTCCTATAATGTTCCCAAAAATATGACGAACATCCTCAAATATAGCATTAATCATCAAATCAATTTTTAACCATTTTTTTCTTTAAAAATTAAATTTTCACAAAAAATATTAGTTGAGTAATATTACCTAAACATGATTGATCATATCATTCATAAATTTTATCAATAACTATAAACTTATGACCAAAAAATATTAAATCATTAATCATAAAATAATCTTTTCATTAAACAATATACTAAACCAGTAACATCCTCACTCGGGTGATGGTGCTCTGAGCCAATCGATAACATGGCATCAAGTGCACCTCATTGTATACGAGAGGTTTTAGAATAGAAGTGAGGGTCCAAATATAGTATGTTGGGGAGATTATAACCTCATGATTAGAGTGCTATAGTATTTCATGAATAATAAATGAATTGAAAAAGAAGAAATAAATGAAAAATTTGGGGTAGATGATATTGACTGAAAATAAATAAATAATGAATAAACTTACCAACACTATGTATACAATCATTCATGACCATGTGATGCTAAAAAGTACAAGAAAAGTACATAAATAATGTTATATGATTTTAAATACACAAGGTGGAGAAAAAAATCTCAATAACTATCTCTATGAGTATCTTGAGCTTCAACTCAGTCCAATGCTACTATTATCCAATGTACAAATGTAACGACATAAGAATAAATCCATGGTATTAAAACTCTAACCACAAGATCTGTTTGGGTACCCCAATGAAGTAGAGGCATAAACATGGTGTGAGATACACTCAAAAGGCCACCACCCATGGCATCTAATTCTATATGGCTAATGAATATAAAATACCGAAATATGTAGTCATAATAAGTAATATAGTAAATGAATAAATATAAATAAGTTGGGAGGAGTTCTTTTGGAACACTCAGCTAACCATAGCTTCTTCATCCTAAGATATATTATCTCTGGCATGAAATTATTTATATATATGTACATATGAAAAATATATATTTATAAAGAGATATCCATACACAAATGAGGATCCATGGCATATGACCAAGACATCCACATAATAGTATGGGTGATGGTAATAAAGTAGTCCTAAGACCCATGGCTATATGACCAAGAATCCATGAATGATTTTATCTAAACCACGAAGTTATCCTGATAAGTCACTTACATATGAACATAAAACCATTAGTTAGTCGATGACCAAAGGTACATATCCAAGGTGTCCTAATAAACTAATCATCAAAAGAAGATACCCCTAGTTATATGTAATAATAAATGAAAATGATATAATTTGATTATCATATAAACCCATCCAAGGTGTTTCATAATGAGGAACCTAGATATCACTCAAGGAGTAATGTAATTATATTTATTCAATGAGCATGTCTATGGAGTCTCATAATGAAGAAACCACATGTATCACTGGTAACTTCTATTTTCCCGATGATCCCATAAAAGGTGTTTCATAAAAATTAAACCCAAGTATCACTCAATGTTTGAGTAAATTCATCAATTATATAGTCCCATATAATGTATTCTATTATAAGGAAACCCTAGAATTTCTCAAGTCATAATGTAATTTAACCAAACTATGATCCCATCTATAGTATTTTGTAATGAAGAAACTGATATCTCCAATGGTATATATAATATAAACCATCCTATAATCCCATCCAAGGAATTTTATAACAATTACAATGAGTATAACTTATGGAGTAGTTTAATTACCTTTTAAATATTTCATGTTAGTATTTAATCTTCATCCATGGGCTTCAACCAAGACAATTTCAAGTATCATAATGTATTTCATTCCTTATTATACAATTTATTTTGCATAATATAATTTTGAAATAAATTAATTCTGAAGTCCATGAATGTAAGAGTTCCATTTATCACAATTCAATTATAAATAAGATATCCATTTCCATAATCATGTCACCTACCAACCAAATATAACCATTTAAAAAACCCTTTTTATTAGGGAAAATAGTGCACCTCTTAGGTTATATTGTTTAAAAATGGAGAATGGTTGAAATATGAACCCATTTAATATAAATTGAACAAATATTACATGATAGTTAATTCAACACGCCTCAAAGGTGATTAAATCTTAAGCATAGAATTGTAAGTCAAGAATTTAGAAAAATAATTATTAAGGGTGACTAAATTTTCTAAGAAGGAATAGGTTACATTATAAAAGTGGGACACAAAAAAAGTGTGGTTCTATTTGAGGTGGATAATCTCCCATGGTTCAACCCAAAATAAAAATGATAATATAATTTAGGCATAAGAACTTACTTTTTGAATTTCACATTTAAGAGGTGATGCATAGAAATTACAACATCCAGAACAATGGTGCAATTGATAAAAATTCTGGATTTTAATATAAAATAACTATATCAACAATATAATTCTTAGGATGATTCACTCATCTAATATTGGACTTTTATTTGAGATAGAAATTTGTAAATTAAAGAAATAGAAAAACACCATGAATATCGGACATAAGATCTCACATTAAAATAGAATCAATACGATAATAGAAGCTATGATATGATGTATGAGGAGTCATAGACTCGCTGATACACTAACAACACATCCTATGTCACTTTACTCAGACACCATATTTAAGAGATCCACCAGGAAAAGAAGTTTGTGGGAGGTTTGTACGTGGAGGGATCCCAATGTGAGTGAGTGAGGAAAAGGTGCTAACACCCCCAAAATAAGGTGTGGGAAAAAATTTCATTTTATCCACTTTTAAAAGATGCGTGTTTTGGCCACATGGTTTGGCTAACCATCTTATAACCATGTGGTTAAACTACCGAAGTGTAACTAACCATGCGGGATAAGGGCATGGTTTTCAAAATCATGTGAAACCAATGTTCCCACCTCTATAATTTACTACAGTCCTCTCGTATGACCATGCATCCCCAGGTGAATGGTTTGAAAACCCATGTGAAACACTTTGGTCCCCTGTGACATGATTCATAGTTTCACCATGATGTACACATGGTATATTCCAAACATGGCCCAATAGAAAATAGGTGACACAGTTTGAGCTGCATGGTTATTACATACAATTTTATTACCATAATCCCCTATCTTCTTTTCTAGAAATAGAGTTTTCAACTTCATATTCTCCTAGAAACATATCATAACTATTAATAAACCTCTTAGGATATAAACCACATCCAGAAAAACTATTATGTGTTTCAAATCTATTATTTAAATTTTGATTCTATGTTTATAAAATTTCTTATCCACTAAAGGGAAATTTCAAATTCCTTCAAAAAATTTCTGTGGCTCCAAAATATGGGACATTACAACCTACCACCTTAATTGTTTTCATCCCCAATAATACTTGAGGAATAATAATATATCATTATACCAAAATGGTTCATTAAAATTCTTTTAAAATGGTATCATTTAATTTTAAATACCTAACATTCCTGCAAGAAACTCCTTTCAGTGTGTAGTATATAATCCATTAAAACATAAGACAATGCTCATATTAAAAACAAAAAAATTGAGATATTGATTACCTTATCCTATATAACCTGAGATGTGATAACATTATTTTCTATTTCTCTATTAATCTTATTTAATTCTTAACTATAGACTTTATATTGAATAGATAATTCCAATTTACACTACCTCCACCATAAAAATTGTGTACTTAAGATGGCCCTTATCATTATAATTATTCTCTATGAATGTTTTACCAAGTTGATTGGGTATTTTATTCAAAATTGACCAAAATTGAACTTATTTGTGCAATATTTTCCATGAAAAGACTCATTCAACCATAAGATCGTGTCTGTCTCAAACCAATATCATGGAAGACCCAATTCCTCACTAACTGCATACAAAAAAGATAGATCTCAAGTTGATCCACCTTTGGTTGAATAAATTAACAATATCCCAAATTAGATAGTCAATTCATTTTTAAAATCTTCAACCTAATTCATTTAAATCAAGTTACCTTGATATTTTTTCTGAGCATTCTTAATGAAACCCATATCCATCTTCCAATGATATATCTGGTTAAAATATGATCTGTTTGTCCTTCCACAGAATGAACATAGGTGTATACCTAATCTATTACCCTTGGATTCACATCCTTTAATTAAAACAAACAAGACTGATTGCAAGCCTAGGGTAACCCTGTGATCATCTACTTGAGTCTAAGGAGATCATCCTAGGTAGTCCATACTCCATCATTTATAAGTCAGATATAGATACATAGCCTTAAAATTCACATATCAAAACACTGATTAATCCCCAAGTAGTATTATCTTGGAGGTTGAGTAAATGAACCAACTTGTTTCTATGAGTCCATAAAAGGCCTTTTGACATTGTAATCTCAATATCACTCAACAGGTTCTATACCTCTATGATTTTGTTTTATGCTTCTGGAGTTAAATTCTGAAGGATTTTATTTTTTGGGATATTGAGTTGTTTAATTTCTCTCTTTAGCTCAACATATAATAAAATATATCATAGTGTATATAATATAATTTAAATATTGGGAACTTGATCATATCTTAACCATTAATAAATAAAAAATATATCAATGATTCACAATGAGTAATGATGTAACAAACTCACCTGGGACATCCATCCATCATATTTTCAAGTCAGCCCCCAATACACTAGAGGATCATCTCCAATCCCCCCATGAGTTGACAATAAGTGTCAGTGGTATCATACATAAAATTCGGGGATGGTTTCACCCTCATGTAACCAAATAAAAACATCCCGAAATGGCATAATAGTAAAATGAAAAGATACACTCTAAATGAAATCTATAAAAAAATTACCACAAATCGGAGTTATAAAATTAAAATAAAAGCTTAAATAAATTAATGTATTAAGAAGTTGATAAAAAGTTCAATCCAACAAATTCCACAAAACTGATGGTTTGATCACCAAATCCATGTGAATCTCTAATCACCCCCATCGGTTGAACAGACCCCACTTCCCAAGGAACTCGAAACCCGATCCAAAATGAAATCCAAAACCTAGAGGAACCTGCACAAGACATTAAGACTACATACCCACCAATGAGAGTATATAGGGTTTGATCTGAAGCAATTCGGACACCACCATGAGTCTAATTCATTTCTTGTAATAAGGAAAACATGTTTTATAGTTTTGAAATAATAAGTGAAATAGGTTTTCACTATCCATTAAATATTATAAGAAAGAACAAATATATAAAATATATTTCTCAAAATCATAAAATTTAAAAACATGCTACAATAAGGTTTTACATGAACCCACTACAATTTTAATTGATACCTGTGTCTCCTTTATAATACCAATTTTTTGAATAATAAACCCACGCATGGTTTAAAACATTTCAAATTCATGCCAACTATGTTTTTCACTTTGAATCATTTATCCATTTTTAATTTAAAAATTTGTACAGAAACAATATGAGGTAAAAACTAAAATAAGGGAATAAATAAAGTAACACAAACAAATAAGGTTATAAATAAATTCAATAAAAAGATGGGATAAAACTATTAAATAACATTAATAAACCAAAATAGAATCAACATATCAAACTAAGCCAATCCAAAAATAAATATCACAAAGGAATCCATTTATCCATTAGTTTATTTTGTTCTACCATAGAGCCTATGCCTGGGTATCCATATCATATATCACAGAGGACATAAGATTAAAATCAAGGAGCCTCAGTCCAAGATTTATATCGGGGTTCGGTATGTATTGTCTAGTCATCCCAGCCTTTAAGTAATAGGAGAGTTAACATGGAACATCAGTCCATGAATCCAACTAGAACCCATAACCACATGTATGACCATTCCAATATCGATATGAAATGTTATTTCCATAACCTTGGGTTCAGGAGTTTCAGTCCTTCTCCCAAATAACTACATTGCATAAAGGTGCCTTGAATGTTATTTTTCCCCACCCAAAACAGGGGACTGAAGCATCAATCAAATATCTAAAAACCATTAGTTAAATTACAACCATTTTCAGAAACAACATTCTCAATTTCAAAATAACTTCAAAAAGGTAAAACTATTTTGAAATAAATTTAGAAATAAACTTAAAACCATGAAATATATTTTATATATTTTGTCAATAACATTTAGTGAAAAATGCCTCTACATTTTTGGTAAACCCACTTTAAAAATATAAAATTTCAATGAAAAAAATAAATCACATAACCAACATAAATCACAAGGATAACATAAACATTTTATACAAACAATATGGTTTAACAAGAGAACAATCAACATTACAACACATGTTCTAACTGGGGCTTCACTTATTTCATATACATTTGGAAATTTATTTATAAAAAAAATTAATTCAAAAGGAAATTCCAAAGGAAAGCATAAAAACATCTAAGTATAACCAAATAAGGGATGGTAAACTCCATTTTCACTTTACAAAAAAAACCCATTAAAATAAGGAAACCCTTTAAGAACACAAAAAATATTTCCCAATTTGAAACCCCAATTTTGCTTAAACCCTAAGGAACAACGTCATTTCACAAAGAGAACCATAATTTATATTTTATCAAACATGAAGAATGCATAAAACCACATTTAAAAACCATATTCCATTGAAAAAATCAATCCAACCAGTATTTCCAAATGAAAAACCCACCCATGCATTGGAGACCTTTAAAAAATCCAAACCACCTATCATATACAATAATGAATTAAATTAAAAACAAATCTAAATCATTTAGAAATCAAAAATCTATTAAATAAAAAGAAATGAATTAAAAACACATACCTCAAATGGAACAATCATGTCGCCTTCAATGAAATCATCGTAATGACACTCCAACTATGACTCATAACCCTATGAAAAAAAACCCCCCAATTTGCACCACCCTAGAAATGAAAATCTCCTAAAAATATCCACTAGAGTTAGATAAAAATAGTAAAATAGAAAAAAACCAAATAATATGGAGAGGAAATTACTAACCTTTCAAACCGAGGGAAGAATCACTAAGAAACCTCTTCTAAATACACTAAGAGGAGTTTTTGAGAGGGAAAACAACCATGGAAGGTGACCAAGTTGAGGGAAATTGAGTGGAGTTTCCAACGAAAGAAACATCATTTAAAAATAAGCCAGAGGCAAAAAAACTCATTAAGTGGGTTTCGCGGTTAATATTCACGATCAAAAACATGTATATACCATGAAAATACCCACTATCAAGAGACGAATGAGAGGCACACTTAGGATATATGGTTAGTTTAACATCATAAAAATTGTTCGACTTATTCACACATAGGCTAAATGGTTAAACTAATTGTGTGCCTTAATCGTGAAACCTTGAAAAATTCCCCAAAAATTCATCCTTTGATACCAAAACACCTCAAACTCAAGTGGTTAAACCATATAATAAAATCCACCATATAAAATGTCACTTGGAGTGTCACAACCTCCATAACATGTCTCTTTCTACCCCCAAAATGTACTGAGTCGAGAATAATGTAAAATAAAAATCCAAAAAAGACCTTCTATAATGTAAGGTGGGTTGGATAAAGAAAAACTAGATAAGTACCAAGGAAGAAACTCCAAAGGTACAAAAAATCCATGGGGCTACCAAGACTCTCTAAAAAAACCATTCATACTCACCTAAGACCCAAATGGAAATGGAGATAGGGCATGAGTATTCCCAATTTTTATAAATCTCCAAAATTGTGGAACTAAAGAGAACACCTAAAATAGAAACATCCATTATGGGAAACATATCCAAAAATATCAATACAACCCTTAGAAGCAAGCTCTCAATATGTCAAGGGAAAACTAACCCAAATGAATCAACATCCACATGGTCAATCCATCAACAATATTATAGCACACCTCGTCAAGGTAAAAATCATGTCATGCCACAAGATGATAAATTATGGGCCCTTGACCCAGGTCATTGTACTATAGGGTACATTAGGACCACAAAACGGAACAAGATCCCATAGTGAACCCCACAAAACTAACACTATTGAGAGATCAAAGGGCCAAAGGAAAAATCCATCCTAACTAATCAAATATTATCCCTGAGATCACTTATTTCACAACAAACAAGAAACTAATCTTAAAATAGGACACCACATAAGAAAACAATGTAGGCTAAATAAAAGTAATTCAAAAAACAAGTCATGTACCTGACATCCAAACTAAATAAACACAAAAGACCGAAGGTAATCACACAAATAATAATAATTAAAAATATAAAACACACCCAACTATTTGAAAAGACAATATAAATTTATATAAATTAAAAAAACCAATTTAAAATCACCTTTTTGGGAATTAACTTCTTTTGAAAAAAATAATGCAAAAAAGAGAACCATTTAAAAGAAAACACCAAACCAACCAAGGTTCATTGTTTCTATTATCAAACATTTTCTTAAAAAATAGCCAAAGAAAAACACAATTCTTTTCCAAAACCACTTTCCAAATCATTTCCATAATCCAATTTGAAGATGATTGAAATAAAAAATTACCAATTACTTTTAGTAAAACAAAAATGGATCCACTTTTAATGTGCGAATTATCCCTTCAAACCATCATTCCAAAATCAGTCTATTGAAATCCATTTTGGGAAACATCTTCCAAATGAGTTTTAAACAACCAAAATAAGAGCAATTATGAATACCAAAATATCATTCCATAAAAAACATCCATGGGATTAACATATCCATTTAAAATTTCAAAACATGTCCCAATCAAGGTAAAAACATTTCAATACATCAAACTATATTTTAAACTCCTTTTTAAAAAATTTACAAAAAACTAGAAACATTAAATCCCCACATGGATAATCTAATAAATACTTTCAATGTTAAATAACACACTTTCAACTTCCTTTCATGGTCCAAACATAGTAAAACCCCATTAAAAGTTTTATATAATACATTAAATCAACTTTTAAATATAACACTACTAGTCACATAAATTCTCACATTCAATTCCATGTGAAAACCATATTTCAAGAAAAACAAATAAATTTACCTTGAACACATTTTTATAACCCAAACAAATCAACATGAATGGGTTAAACCTTAAAACTAAGGTATCTTAAAATAATAGATCCGTTAATGAATGGCATCAAAAATGGAGAATGTAAAAACCATATGATCAAAATAAACAAAAGGGAACCCATAAAAACAAAACTCCCTCTTCTTTCAAAAGGTTTCTAAGATGTACTTTGATGAAAAAACACTGGACATGAGCCCAAATACCCACACTCCTGGAACAAAAAAAGAATCCCAATAAGTAAGGGAAGTAATGAAGGCACCATTTCAAAACATATTTTGAAAAAATATAAAATCACATTGAAAATAACATTTCAAAAACCAATAGTATTCAAATGATTTTCTGAAGACCTTAACTCATTAATAAGAACCATCAGTCTCCAAAATCCATTTAAACCAAAGTTCAACACCCTTATCTTTAAAAATCATCACATCACTTTTCATAAAATATAAATCACATCCTTATTAAAAAAATTCAAAACGCCACTTTGAAATAAACCATCTTAAGGAAAAAAATTCTAAAATCAACTCATAAAAAATACACCTAAAAATTAATATATTTCACTAAAATTAAACTTATGAACCAAAATTATTTTTAACTCAAAACATTTTTTTGAGATTACTTTCAAAACAAAAAAACATGTTTTTCAACCTCAAAAAAACTATTTTTAAAAACTAATCAAACTTTCCCTCTGAATAACCAATTTATCTTTTTTCAAAACAAGGTTCCCCCATGGTACAAAACCATGAAATTAAGCATGCATCTCAAACCATACCACATTCAACTAGGTCACTTAAAATAATAATACCAATTAAAACTCCCCTATAGGATACCATAGAAATGGAATGCTCTATTGGAATCAATCCTGGAATAAAGGGAGAAAAACACCAATTCTAGACGAAAATTTTCACTTTTCATGTTTTTGATGTAGTGTCCATTAAAAACTATTCCAACTGTGAAACTAGAACTATAATTATTTAAAAAACCATGCATCATGGACACCATGCTATTTACTACACCATGTGTGCTAACCATGCGACCTTGATCCTTTCACCATTTTTACCTTCAAAACTCAAACTTACCCCTAAAATCACTAGTACACCCAACAGGGATCATAGAATCATCTCAAAAAATAAAAAAATACATCAAAACATCAAGATATGAACTAAATATCAAGACTCAATCCTGATACTCCCATGGAAACTTGATATTCATTGTGAAAAAGAGATGGGCAGTCCCTTTCCCACAGACTCCATCTGAGCCTTGATGAAAATCCTGGTCTTTAGACTACCAAGACACATCCAAAATAAAAAAAATATTTCTCAAGAACCTGAGGCCATTTTTAAGAATCCTATATCTCTAATACCATTTTGTAACAAACCATTATCGTACATCCATACATTAGATTCCCAATTTGGTCCACCACATTCTGGAGGAGAGTCATTGAATCCCCTAGACTGACAATAAGCATCAAGGGTATCATAAATAACCATTGGGGATGGTTTCAACCTCAAAAAAACATAAAAATATCTAAACAAGTCATACTAATAAAACAACATGATACATGCCAAATGAAATCACATATAAATAAACAGCCAATCAGAGTTAAAAAACTTCTATAGAATCTTAAACAAAAAAAATACTAAAGAATCCAATATAAAGATCAATCAAACTGGTTCAATAAAACTAAATTTCTGATCAGAAACTCCATGTGACTCTTTGGTCACTACTATCACTCAAACAATACCTACTTACCAAGGAAGGTTGTACTATATTCAACATGAAATCCAAAACCTGAAGAAACTTGTATAGGAGATGGAGACTACATACCCACCAATGTGAGTATGTAGGGAGTGATTTAAAAAAAGTAGGATACCACAATGAGTCCAATTCTTTCCGTATAAAAAACCAATTTTCTTAGTTTATAAAGAATAAGAATAATGGGTTTTAATTCTCTTTTACATAATATAAGAAGAACCAAATATGTAAAATATAATTCTTCAAAGCATAAAATTTTCAAAAAATATAATAATAAGGTTTTACAAGAACCCTTGGTGATTTAAAGTCCTAAACATTTCTCCATTAGAATATGATAATTTTTATTAATAAACCCACACATGGTTTAAAAAAATTCATAATAATTCCAACCAAGATTTCCTCTTTGAAAACAATTTATTCCTTTTTTCTTTTAAAATGTTTTACCCACCCAAAAAAAGGAAAATAATAAATTAAGAGTAGAAAAAAAGAAACACAACCATATAAGGTTATAAATAAATCCAATAAATTTATGGTATAAATATAGTCAATAACATGACTAATGAAAAAGAGTATCAATACATAAAAAAAGATCAACCAAGTAACAAACATCATAGGGGAATCCATTTGACCATTACTCTAATTCATTTTAATATAGATCATTAGTCTGGGTACCCATATTATATATCATTGGGGGAATTGTAAAGAAATAAAATGTCCTCAATCAAAGATTCTAACCAAGATATGGTATATCATGTTATCACATCTCAACCTTTAGGTTACAGGTAGGAAAACATGGTGCATCATTCCATGAATCCAACTGAAACTCAAGACATAATGACTGACAATACCAACCTTGATATGGAGTACTATTTCTATACCCTTGGAATCATGAGCATCATTCCTTCCCCTGAAAAACTATGGTGCACCCGGGCACCTTGATCATTAGTATAGCCAGCCCAAAACTTGGGAGTGGAGTATCAGTCATACATCCCAAAACCATTAGTCACATTAAAACCATTTTGAAAAACAACATTTCCATTTTAAAAACACCTTCAACAAGGAACACTTTGATCTTTATTTATTTATAAATACACTTAAAAATATTAAACCTCTTTGATAAATTTCATCAATAACATAAAGTGAAAATGATGAAATTACTTTTTGGGAAACCCACTTTAGAAATAGAAAGTTACAAAAAAATTCATAGATCACATCACCAACACAGATCACATGGATAACAATAAACATCATCTGTAAACATTAGGGTTAATAAAGATAACAATCAACACCACATCACTAGTTCCAAATGGGCCTTATCTTATTTCATATACATTTGTAAATCCCTTTTTAAAACAATTTGTAATTTAAACACAATTTCAATGGAATGCATAAAAAATTCCAAGAACAACCAAATAATTCAAGGGAAACACAATTTTCAGATTATAAAACCAAAAATCACTTTTAAAATAAGGAAACCATATAATAGATCAAAAAATTTACCCAATTTTAAAACCAAATTTACTATAAATCCAAAAGAATAAGTTCATTTTCAAAACAAACCCCTCATTGGCATTTTATAAAACAATAATAATGTATAAAACCCCATTTCAAAACCAGTTTCCATTTTAAAAATCAATTCACCCATTATTTATAAAGGATAACCCCAACCAAGAATAGAATAACTATAACCAATACAAACTTCATATCATATACATCGATACATTAAATTAAAAACAAATTTTAAGAATTAAGAAATCAAGAAACTCATAATTAAAAGGAAATAAATTAGAAACACCTACCTCAAGTGGCAGAATCATCTCACCTTCCATGGAATCATTAGATTGACACTAGTATTAAAGCTCACAAAACTAAGAAATAAAACCCCAAGTTCACACCACCCAAGGAATTAAAATCATCCAAACATGGAAACTATGGTTTGAAGAGAAGTGTATAAAGGAATAAAACAAAATAACAAGGATAGAAAATCCCAAACATTTTAAATTAGGTGAAGACTCACCAAGTAACCCCTTAAAATTCACATAGAGGAACTTTGTATAGGGAAAACCCACCCAGAAACTTCATCCACATTGGGGTAAATCAAATGGGATGTCCAAGAAAAGAAATTGAATGTTAAAAGAATACAAATAGATGAAAATACCCCTCTTCGGGTGGGTTTCATGGTTTACTAACATAGTTAAACAAACCATGTGAAAACTACGAAAACACCCACTGTAAAATGAAACACAGGCTTCACACTTAGAATTAATAGTAATTTTAAACATGCACACCATAAAAGTTTCACATATTTAGGCTACATGGTTAAACTAATTGGGAACCTTAACAATGTGACCAAGAAAACTACCCCAAGAATTCACCCATTCATCCCAAAACTCATAAAACTCAAGGGGATAAACAGCCCAAAAACACATATAAAAGTGAAACTAGGGGTGTAACACATGATAAATTCCCATTATATTGATCATGAAGGTCCTATCATGGTTTATAACCAATAATATCCAGACTCATTAATGAAGAACAGTCAGACCGCCACTTCCTGACTTCTTGTGAAAGAGCTTGGTTGTACCTGCTGACGCATCATCACTACCTAACCAAGATAAATTTTCCACCTATGGAATCCCATTATCATTCAAGCACAAAACCATAGTCCAACTTTGACTAATGGATTTTCAAAGGTTGTGTACAAAACCAACCACTTCATCATTGTTCTTCTATAAAATCACTAACATGAGTTAGAATTATTATGATCCCTAGGTTATTTATTCACCCCCAATCTAAATATATCATACTGTCTCCATAAAAAACCATAACTATGTTTATCTTGAGTATTATCTTAAGTATTTGATGACCAGAACTACCGGCCTCATGGTTTTCATAGTAGGGGTAACCACTTCCAATGGTTTTTTTGTATTTGTGCTACCTTTAATTTGAAGGATTCACTCAAACATGTTTGATATGATTCTCTCCACCATATCAGTGTATTAGTAACCATTTATAGAGAAAAGTAACTTATCACATGACACACACTCTATTGACTAGTGACCAAGGGTTTGAGATGTGGCCAAAACACTTTTACCAAGTTCTAATTAAAAGGAGATGATAACCAGTAGTATAAAATTATTCTAGATAGGATTTTCTATAGAATAATGTGTGATTCTCTATCGATACATGATCATGAACACTATTAGAACCAAGTTTCAAATCCAAACCAAACTGATCTGTGCTGTTACAAAACTGAGTCTGTTTACAATGTCCTTATCTTATGCATTGGTGTGAGTCATATTTTCTTTAATGCTCAAGGTACTCTACCTTGAAGACAACTTATGATAAAAATGTACTATCTAAATTATTAAATGATTTCCACTGACCTCATACAATTAATTGTACCATTTTATTATTTCAATTTATACCATGTGTATCAACATATAATACCCCGAGATTCATAAACACAATGAAAAATCATCTGATACTATCCATAGGCCTATAAAACCTATGCATCCCAGTATTTTATGGATCTTATAAAATATTTATCCCAATGTTTTATTAAACCATATGAATTTTAATCTAGATGATGATCTATCAAGTCATCAATCACTGAAGAAAAATATTCGTCACATGGCCTAATAAGCGGCCAAAACTATCTTGTGAATGTCTAACTAGTGTAATATGTGCATCACATGATACTCACACACTTTACAAGGTTCATCTTTCCAAATAACCATCCATCTATTTAGGGGTTTCATCTCATCACTAAGAGTCCTACATGAGAAAAAGAGCACCCAAATAGCACCTCATGTCCAAAACAATACCAAAGAATTTACTGATGCTAAGTCACCTCTGAAGGTGCTACCTCAAGTGGGAAAGACCCCTAATAAGGCACAAGCATCGACCTTCTAGATTTTTCATTCTATAAGTGGTCATTAGGATCATTCTTCCAAACTTAATGGCCTGAAGGCCAAAATTTTTATTTATTTTTTGAGAAACTCCCTTTTAAGGGTTCAGGGGAAAACCTCATATGACTTCAATGATGTTGATACATAAACATAACCAAGAGTTCATAAGTTCCATAATAATCTCATACCAAGACTAATTATAAATAACCCTCCCTTAAATTAATGACATCATGGTGAGCCTCTACCAATTCATGGCTACTCAATGAGTCGTCTCGTGAAAAAATGCACCGGCCTAGTACTGATTTTTGGTTCATGCCCTCTCAATCTTCTGATCTAAATATCTATTCCTCTTGGAGGATACTTGTTTTTAATCCTCATATAAATCATTTCCTTGTATAATTTCTGGTGCAATCCATTAACCAAAATTCAAAGACAACCCAAATGGTTTACACTCCATTCAGAAAATCCTTCACCAAACTAGAGAACCAAATTAAAAAATAATCTATCATCATTGTCTAGATTTTGATCCAACAACAACCGGCATGAAAACACCATCTCACATATCATAATCTCCATCACTGTTACGCCTTCACGAAAGACTCACTAATTCCATGAGGATTCCTCGATGCAACTCAACCATGTCTCCACCGCAACACTAACAATGCCACCAAACCCAAACCAGAATGAACTGTCACAACCTAGAAAAAAGCATTCATGATTTACATAGAAGCTAAAAATCATCCAAAATTGATACACATACAAATTCCATAATCCATCATGAATAGTATATCCATATCCAAAAAATTCATATCACCCAAAACCAAATCACGAATAGCTTCACATCCACGAATCAAAAATGAACCCAGAATTAGGAATTTAAGGATTAAAAAACCAAAACCATAAAGATAGCAGTGATGCCTTTCCCCAAACCCAAACCAAATCCCATCTTCGTCTTCATGTTCTCACCCGTAGACCACATTTAACTATCGCACATGCTCCCAACCGACGTTGTACCATGCACTGGCCCACTGCCCGGAGAAGCTAGATCAATGACTGATATCTTCACCGCACCGCAAGATAAAACCCTACCTAGAGAAGAAGGGATAGAGTGAGATAATTTTAGTAAAAGGTGGAAAATTCCAAGTCTCATGCACCCACTAATTCACCACAACACCGCCCTGGGAGAGGTGATTCTGTCACGATAGCATTATGGAGTGTCAAAGAGGTAATATGATGTCGACCCTGAGGTGGATTTAAGAGATACAGCGATAAGGGAAACTCTAACGAGTCAGCCATATGGCCTCAAGAATACCTCTCCATGTGTTATAGGATTCTGACTAGCAGCAATTGTCTAGTGATGGTACAAAGGGGAGACTATACCATTATAATCAGAGTGGCACAGTGGTACATGAATAATAAATCAACAGTCAAATCGGAAATAAATGAAAAGGGAGATAAACATAATAATGACAAACAATATATAAATAATGATTACACATCCTAATTATAAGTATAAAATCATGAATGTACAAGTGATTAAATAATGTACACGAAAAATCCATACAATAGGTGATACAATGAGGAATTCATATAGTAAAGAAAAAAACACAAAGGTTTTCCCCATGAGAATCTTGAGCTCTATATTAGTCCTTTTCTTATACAATCCTATGTAAAAATATAATGGTGCAATAAAAAATCCATAACCTTATACAAAAAATAGTAAGTTATGCTTGGGTACCCCAGTGCAACAGAGTCCCGAACAGGGTGTGAGAGATACTTAGTAGGCCACCACCAATGGTTTATAATTTTATCCAATTTTTTAATATAATATAAAGTAGTGTGTAGGTATAATAAATAATTCCTTAAATAAGTAAATGTAAATAAGTCGACTTGGGTTTCTCTAGGACACATAGTTGACCATACCTGATTCAACCTAATATTGAATATCTCTAATACGAAATCATGTATATTTATGAAAATATGAAAAATATGTATATATGAAAAGATATACTGGAATCATAGAGGATCCAAGTCATAAGACCAATTAATCTACATAATAGTAAGGGTAATGATAATAAAGTAGTCTTAGGACCCCGAACAATAAGCCCATACATCCATGTTTGAGTGTCTCTAAACCATAAAACAAATTCGGGAAGTCACATGCATCTGATTATATGACCATAATACATTTCAGGTCCTAAATTATATACCAAATAATCCTAGTAAACTAATCATAATAATAAGAAACCACTAGTTTTATGTAATAATATACCATCATGGTATAGTTTATTTTCACTATGATCGCATCCAATTCATTTTGCAACGAGGAACCTAGGTGTCACTCAAACAGCAATGTAATTCTATTTATTAAATGAGACCATCCATGGTGTTCAATAATGAAGAAACCCCAAGTATCACTTGTAAATTAATTTTTCCCTTTGATCCCATCTATGGAGTTCAAAAAAAGGAAACCCATTTATAACTCAGAGAATGAGGAAAACCATCTAGTAAATGAGCTCATCCATGGTGTTCCTTAATAAGTAAATACCAGTCTATATCAAGGAATAATGTATTTAAAGAAACCTATGAGCCTGTCTACTATATTATATAATGAGAAAATTTGCATATCCCATAGTACTTAAAAACTCAAACTACCTACGAGTTCATCCTAGGAGTTCTATAGTAAGGAACTTGAGTATCAATCAAGGTGAAGTGCAATTCCCTTTTATGTGTGTCATATTAGTATTTAATCATATCCCAAGGGATTCATGTATCTCAATTTCAATTCAAAAACTTATTTCATTCCTTGTTTTTTAATTTCCTTTGTAAGAGATAATCAAAAAATAATTTAATTATAACATCAATGTACATAATCATTCCATTTTTCAAAAATAAATTACAAATAAGAGATCCATGCCCCTAAGAATTTCATCTTCCAACCAAATATCACCATTTAAAAAGACCCTTTTATTAAAGAATAAAACACACCTCTAAGGTGGTTTTCTTACCAAATGGTAAATGGTAAAATACCAACCCATTTAATATAATTTAAAAAACAATTACATCAGAGTTAATTTAACACGCCAAAAAGTTTATTAAAGCTTTGGAATGGCATTATAAATAAAAAATTTAAACTAATTATCATTAAGGATAATTAAATTTCCTATGAAAGAATAGGCCACATTGCAAAAGTGACACACCCAAAATGATGTGGTTTGAGTTGAGGAGAGAACATCACATGGTTCAATTAAAAATCATAATAAAAATATAAATGTAGGTATAAGTATTTACATGTTGAATTTAATATTTAATAGTTAATTCTTGAAAAGTATGTCATGTAGCACAACAGTGTAATTTATAAAATTCCTATATTTTAAGGTAAAATAAAAATATCACCGAACTCATTGTTTATATGAATCAATTGTCTAATATTAGTCTTTGATTTTATCTGAAACAAGATAAATCAACAAAATCAATAAACGCCTTGAAAGTATGTCATATTATCTGAAATTGAAAAATCATTAAATAAAGAAATATAAACCAATAAAGTAAGTAGGGTATGTAATATATTAATTTATATTCTTCCAAAAAATGTTTCACCACTCGATTAGGACACCAGCTGAAGGATATCGACCATGGGAAGTGGGGGGAAGGAGGTTCATGCATGAAGTAATCCCTGGGTGAGCGAGGGGGAAAGTGGTAAAACCCCAAATGAGTTAGGGGAAAATAATCATTTTAATCTAATTAAATATCCACAATGTTTGGACACATGGTTTGGATAATAGTTTTCCAACCATGTTGTGCAACTTTCTATATGGTACTAACCATACTTGTTAGGTGCACAATATTCAAAATCGTGTGCACCCCCATACCCACATCCACAATTTGTTGTAGTATTATTTCATTGTCAATAGTACATGGGTGAATGGTCTAAAAAACCATGTGATTCCCTTTAGGCACTTATTTTAAGCTGCAAGATTTCCCCTAGAGGCCTACATTTTTTTCTTCAAACCGTTCCCTGATAGAAAATAAGCCACATGATTTTGGTCACACTGATATTTCCTAACAATGCACCAACTATGTGCCTATGTATTCTTCTCTTGAAAAGGATTTTTAGTCTCTTATGACCCAAAACGTATCCAAAATCTCAAAAAAAGTCTTTGAAATTAAACCACATCTAAAAAAAATTACGTGTTCCAAAGTTAATATTTACATTCTGAATATATGTTTCGAAAACTGACATTCCACTAATTGTAAATTTAAAATTCCTCTGAAAAATATACATGTATTTAAAACATGGGTTATTACAAAACCAATGAGTTTTATTCCCATATATTTATCCCAAAATCTCCTTAATAGTGATAAAATCTCATCATATAAAACCAAAAAAGTGGTATCTATGATTTAAAATATATTATCAACATTAGACTTATCAACTAAAAATCCATTAGGTTTATTTCACATCAGTATGGAATATTAGAGGTTTCCATAGTGTTATATTTTCACATTAATAATAATGGTTTATAAATAAAATGATTATTAATCAATGTAAAATAATCTAGAGTGTTGAACTAGGTGAAAATTAATGGAACACTCACCATTCACTCTAATAATGTCTGAGATATATTCAACCAACTTATTTTCAGGTAATTACCCCTAGATGCATCTATACTAAAACCATACCCACTTGTAGTATCCATACATTCATGTATTTTAAGGAAAACCACATAATCTCTAACATACCAAATACTTCAAAATATATTCCTTAATTTATGCTTTCACAAATCTAGTTATCAATTTTTTAATAAAATTCCTTTGATACCAACTCTAAATACCCCAACATCAGTATCCCAGATTTGGTGGTTACATTATTACATTTTCATAAGATTAAAGAGATCATATATTGAAGGACTGAATATCTTAGTAGTCTTGGAAAACTAGATTCATACTTAAATCTCATATTACATTTGAAAATATAAAATATTCCACAATGTTTTCCTTGTTAATATCATTAATATATCATCTATATCCTTGCATATAGTTCGTAGTACACTCCCTAGAATCCAATGGAAATGAAAAAATAAGGGTGAGACTATGAGCTTAGTAAGGGTTAAATAAATTAGAAGTCATCATATAACAAATAATACATAAATAGTAGGGAAAGGAAAATAATTGAAAAAAAAACCATTTATTCAATAACATGTGAATTAAGAATAATATGGTAGGAATAAATTATAACAAGATAATTCCATATAACTAATAAAATTAACTTGAAACTTATCCATGGATTTCATAATTATTCAAGTAACCATAGGTATATCATTAACTTGTTTTATAATGATGGAAGGCACAATATCAGATATCTTAAACATACAGTTGATACCTCATGCTATGACATTAAACAAAAATAGGTACGACCTCGACTAAATACACAAACTTTTTTATTTAATGATACATAATGATGCATCGAAGGGAAATAAAAATCTCGACTCATCACTTATTAAGTAAAATTCACTCATCTTATGAAGGGGATAATAAAAATTCAATACATAATCAATATAAACATTAATATTGAAAAACTAGAATACAAAAATGATAATATTTACCTTTTAAAACAGATCATAAACCATCTATTAAATGAAGAAATATGGTATAATTATAATATATACTTAGTAGAGTATACATTATAGGATGGGTTATTTCAATAATGAATAGAAATATCATAAAAATATAATTAAAACATTCTTGAGGAAAAAAATTAACTTATAAAATAAATTTTAAAAAATAAAAAATTCCATAATATTTGGGAAAAAATTCATTGATAATAAATATAGAAAAAATTAAATTAATTTTCAAATAATTGAGTGTTTATGAAAATGTTAAATTATGTTCATGATGAATATATTAAAGTAAATATTCCTTCCATATTTTTAGAAAACAAAATTCAAAAAGTACCTCATTCATAAAATAAATAGAATTTTCCATTGAATTTTTTTTTTATAAATTAAAACATGGGTAAAATATATTTTAAACAATAATATGATAGTATTAAAAACATTCATTAAAACCTTTTAAATAAAACATGGAAATTGATGAAAAATATTCCTGATCAAATAGAAAAAAAAGTCATTTTTTCCTAAAAACATTATATTGATATCTTGCGTACTTAAAGAGACAAAAATTTATGGAAAACAGTTATTTTATAAAAATAAAAATAGTTAATAAAATATATTTGGTTTAAGATTAAAATATTTAACAATTCCCCCAGAGAAGACTTAACCTGAAGCAATCCAAAATAATGATGAGATTGTGAAATAAACCATTACTGTTTTGGTAAATTTTGAGTCATAAGTTTGATGATATAATATATTAAAATGAAACTTTAAATACCATTAAAATTATTATATTCATGGTATATCATATCTAATTACTATTATATACAACTCATAAACATGAATTGGTGCACAATATTAAATATATCTCCACAAAAAAAAATTAATATGAAGAACTAGTGTAAAGATCATATCATTGAAGTGAGAATTAATTAATAAATTTCTTATGTGTAAAAATTTTATAACCATAATTGAAAAGGTAAAATATATAATAATAAAATAATTGTCCATTTTACATAGAATCATGGCATAGCATATTCATGTATGTATAAGGACAACCCAATGAATGGTATTGTGTTAAGAAACCCCATACCACTTAGTAACCTTCAGGTCAAATCACCTGGAATTAATTAATTTGAACTAAAGCATAAAATACCATGAATTATAATTTATTTATTATATAACATGTAAAACATAATTATGTAAACTATATAAAATAAATTAGGTTCATAACATTAAAATGTTCATCAATAAAGGAAAATTGAGTTAAAATCCCTAACCAGGTGACTGTATCGTCATGTATGTTTTTATCATAGTGAATAATAAACATATCATAATTTTTTAATTTCTTGAGAACCTTTTTAATTTTTATTATTCTTATTCATTTATTTCTTACAATTTTTTTATTAATTTACTTAATTAATTAAGTTCACATCAAATGTTTTGACGATATTCAGTTAATATGTCCATAATAACTTCAGTAGGTTAACTATGGTAAAATTTATTATTGTTTCACAATATACAGACTGATATTAATTACATAAATATCATTTTTATAAATCAATTACACTTTTAAAACTAACCAAGAAATATGGTTGTGAAAAATTAACTATGTTTCAATCATTGAGATGGTAATCCATATATACACATTAGTAACATTTCCATTTTTTAACAATCATTATGGAAAGTAAGTAAGTATTATTTTATCATTAAAATTTATAATTATATCATAAATATATTATTATTCCTTTAAATAAACTTATATATATCATTGGTATGATGTGGTGATGGAAAACGAAACACATCGCTTTGTGGAGGTGGTAGTCCACACGTATCCTAAAATGTCATTATTATTTCTTAATGGATAGAAAGGTAAGACATTATATAATATATTATATTTTAAGAATAATAAAAATTTTGTAAATATAAAAAATAAACAATAAATCCATCATTATAACTAGCTTTTATATGTGCTTATGGAAAATTAATTACAATGGTTTATTAGGTTGTAGTTCACCGCACCTTAAAGATGGTCTTGTTTCCCATTTGATAGAAGAGAAGATAGATATATGTTTTTAAATTACCACAAAAACATATCTGTATATGCAACATACTTTTATTATTACTTAAAAATTATTGAAGAAGATATGAAGGTAGTAGAATAATAAATAAAACTAAAACATTTGGTTTAAAGTTAAATTTCTTCTTCAGACGACCTAATTTACTTTACACCTTAAGCCTCTAAGATTGATATTATATAAATATTAAGAGATATATAATGTTATAAGGTAATTTAGGAATTTATTTGGTTATTTTTTTAAAATCAAAAGGTTCATGAAGTGTTAATAAAAGAGGAGATGGTTGCCTTTTATAATGAGGGGAGGGCTATTCTTGGAAATTCTTAAAGTATTAAATTAATATAAAATAATTTCTATTATAAAATAGATAAAAATTGATATAATTAAAATATAATGTGATTATCAGTATAAATCCTCTCATCTAATCAAAACGGTCATTTTTTGTTATGTTTTGACAATTATCTCTTTGCTTTAACCATATGTTAACCCTTTTGATGATTTTTGTAATAACAATGTTTTTTAATCATTAAGGGTTCAGATAGTGACTATAAAAGGATGATTGGACAATAAATGTACCATGTTTGATATTTTAAAACATATCCTAATAATTTTTATAAATATAGTATTTTTGCAAATTATAAACCATTTAAAAAATATTATTTATTATAAATATCATTAATGTCAGTTTTTGAACTATTCCTTTAATTTGACTTTGAAAAAAATTCAATAGGAAAGGAATTAGAATATAATATTTCACACACACCTAACAGGTTATATGTAACTATAAAATTAATGTAACATAATAATTAATCCAAATTATATTACATTTATTATTTTCTGAATCATTAATTTTATTTTTCAATTAATTGAATAAATATTGTCTCAACGTTTCGTAAGAATTTAAGGTAATTATTTCATCACTAAAATTTAAATATAAATTACCATTATAAAAAAAATTTATTTATAAAATAAACATTTATAATCTTACATAGTTTCTTTTATAATTATCAAAAATTATTAGAGATATAAAAGAAATAAAGTCACACTTTTTACTTTATATATTACTAAAATATGATAAAAGTAAAATTAAAAGACATTTGGAAAAAATATTCCAAATTTTTATAAAATTTATTGTTCAGTAATGAAATAAACTCATAAAATAGGAAAAATACAAGTGTTATGGTCATTTTTAGAACTTCTCATATTTTGTTTAACCTTAATTACCTAATTTTTTTTACCACGATGACTATGGTTACTATTCATAATGATCAAAAATAAAAAAGGTCTAATTTATAGAAATTTGAACTCATGATTGTAAATATGGAATAAATTTTTTAATATTCAATTTCAATATTTTTAAGAAATTAATTTAAGATTCAAACATAAAACGCAACGAAAAAAAATTTCATAAAATTTATTTTAAGCACAAAAATATTTTTATACAAATTCAAGCATAAAATTGATTCCAATAAACACAGTTATATTTTTAATTATATAATAGAACTAATTTTCCTTTGAAAACATATTAAAATAAAATTTATATTTTAAAAATATTGAAACAAAAATATAGTTTTCGATAAAAAGTAATATTTCTAACTATTCACTGCAAAATCAATCTTTTCAAAAATATCACAAAAAATCAGACTAAGATAATTTTTATATTATTATTTTAAAAATGATATTATTTTTAACGATATATTTTATAAAATTTCATAAATTAGTTATAATATTTTATCACAAAGTGGAATGTTTTCTTTTAAGGATAATATATTTTTAAAGAATAAAATGGAATTGCTAAAAATTGAGTGCCTATTTCCAAATCATTAATCAATAAATTTTTATAGAGTATTAAATTTATATATTTTCCAAAATATGCTTCATCAAATACATAAACACCAATTCAATGGTTGGATTATAATTGTAACATTTAAAGGGTAATATTTAATGGTTTGTTTATACTTGGTGTTGTATGATGTATATTCTATCAGACTTAGTATTATTTTAAAATATCAGTGTGTTATATAAAACATGGTATTTTAATATACCCTAATAAGGAAAAAGATTTTAGTGTTAGTTCATTAAATATTTCTTAAAGTTGTATTCTCCAATGACCATTCCCACTCAAAATGAAGTAAATTTATTTTGAGATTCAATGTGTTAGAATTAATTTGATGAGTTAAAGTACATGATGGATTGTTCACGTATTTTTACTCTTATAGAGGATATATAAGGTTATGAGGAATTTTCGGAGGCATCAATTATAGCTTTGGGTTTCATTATTATATAGGGTAATCAAGTGGTGGAAATTGGTTCTTGACATTTTACGCTACCTGATAAGAATTATTCTACTCATTACCTAAAAAATTTAGTTTTGATTCAGTCTCTCAATATTTTGAAAGCATTATATTTTATATAAGGGTTTTTCATTTATTTAAATCCCAAAATATTGAGTCATATCGTCACTCTAAAATATTTTAATCTCCATCAGAGGCAATGGGTAGAGTACCTACAATCTTTGGATATCAACATTACCCACACCCCTAGTATGGGGAATTTAATCATTGATTCTTTGAGTAAGAAAATTATAACACATTATATGAAAATATCATTAGAATATTTGAATTTGATATCTCTCTTCTCTCCTATTCTTTTGGGAGTTTGTGAGGATGAAGCTGATATTTTTCTAGAGAGCTAGCATTTAACCATCTGTCTTCTTGAGATGATTCTTCCTGAGAAATAGCTCAATGATTAATTATATGTCATTATGGACCCTATTTATAGTTAGGATTATTTTGGGTAGTTGTATTAATCTTATTATTTAATCATATGTTTCTATATCTAGTATATCATACCTTTTCCCATGAGAAAATAAAAGGTTGTGGCTTCTATTATACTTAGTGGGTGGTACTCTCTAACCCCATAAAGATGTTCTATGACTTGTGTAAATGATTCTATTATCCAAGAATGAGTTGAGGCGTCATTTATTATGTTTTGAATTATTCTACCTATCATTTTGTCAAATCCAAGAATAAAAACCTTTGGGTTTTTTGCAACCCCTTCTTGTACCAACTTGGAAGTTGGATGAGATTTTGATGGACTTCATGGTTGGGTGGTCACATACACCTTGAGAAAAGAATCTGAAATTGATATTGATCGATTTTTATACCAAATAAAATCACTTCATATCCATTTATGATACAACCAATATTGATTACTATTGATGTTCATATATGTAGGATATCATCATATTTCAAAGAGTTATATTTATTATAGTTTCTGATAGGGATCCCTGTTTTGCTTCTTATTTTTGTAAATGCCTCCAAGAGATTATAAGATACCAAGTTAGTTTGATCTTGGAATACCATACACATATATATGGTAGGAAAAAATTATCTATACAGATCCTTGAATATTTCTTTTATGCTTACATTCTTCACTTGGGTTGATCTTGGGATAGCCACTTGGGATTATTGAGTTTTCTTAAAAAATGGTTACAAGTCATCGGTCTGGATGGAACCCATTGAGGCCTTATGTGGTTTTCCTTGTAAATATATATTATGTTGGTCATATATTTGTGAAACAAACATTATTAAATCTATTTTGGTCTAACATGTGACAGTAAATATTCAGTTTATTAGTTAAAGGATAATTATGGAACAAAGCTGGTATAAATCATATTTGAAATTTTATTAGTTGTCTATGGATTTTTAAGTTGGTGACCAGTTATTTTTTAGAGTTCTACCTCAGTTTTATCACATATAGTTTGGAAAATGGAAAATTTATCTTTGGGGTTCATGGGACCGTTAGAGGTTGTAGTGTGAATTGGAAAGGTAGCATACCATTTGTCTTTTCCACCTCAGTTAACATAGATTCATAATATGGTTCATTTGTCTCAACTCAAAAAAGTATCTCTCTGACCCATATCATGATTTGAGATAAGGGGACTTGATTTTGAACCCGATTTATCCAAGACTAAGAATCTTGTATAGATTTTTTATTCTAAGATGAAGTTTATTCTTTAAAATTGTATACATCTATGTTGTATTCTTTGGGGGAATTTTTCTGATTCACATAAGACCTGTCAGTGTGAGGCATTGATGAGATATTAGTCTCCTCATATCTTTGACATGGTGCCTTCTTGAAATGTTTTTTGGGGGAAGAAAATTTATATGTTTGGGATATTGTGACATCATGTGACCATATTTGAGGTATATTTGAATCTTGTTTTGATAATCCTTTGTTTGTACTTCTTCTCAAATTATTTTTGGGGTCTATTTAAAAAATTTTAGTTTTATGGTTGTGAATGATTATTGCAAGAGTTTGAAAAACCATGTGGTTTTTACTGGGAAATCACATTATTTTTCTTGAGCTTCTATAGTGGGTTGTGTGGTTAGTTTTAACTAGAAGGCCTCCTTGACAAACCATGAGACTATGAATAGTGGGGAATGAATAATTTGTTAAACCATGCAATTGATATCTCTCCAAAAAGTAAAATATCATTACATCGGAATCATATTTCATTATATTATATCATCATTTAATGGTGGTGAATCCTCATATTTTTTAGATCTCAAATCTAATTCAATGAATTTTTATCATAGGGACTTTTTATATTCATATCCTTTGATACAGCATTGGCGATTCCTGTTTAGGGTTTTTCTCATTATCTTGTGATAAAAGGTAAGTGGTTTTGTAAGGATTTTTCCATAACTTTAATCCTAAATTTATTTCTTGATTAAAATTATATTTTCAATTTAACTCCTTGAATTGAGTATATTGAAATTTTAATTTCAAAAGGCGTTGATTTCTGAAATAAAACTCATTATCATATCCTTTCATAAATTGATAGGATTTTTTGAAAGAAGGCTTTAAATAAGAAATTATTTGATGAAATTTTTTATAGTCTTCTCTTTTGAGAAAAATTTTCTAAATGAAGGATGCATTTTAATGTTTTTAACTAGATAAAAATCTATGATTTTTTTTGAAATTGGAATGTCATGTCGAAACATGAAATTAGGTATTTGAACTGTGAATGATGAATTGAAATGAAATGATAGATTTTCTAATGATTGATTGATGGATTAATACACGTTTAATACTAAGTAGTTATTGGGTGATTATAAAAATAACACTAGGTCTCTTCCTCCCTATAAAAAGATTGATGATGACAACTCTCACTTATCTATGTTTGGCATAACATTCCCTAATGGGTTGTTGACTGATTGAATTCGAATGGATTGAGCCTTAGGGATGTTTTCACACCTTGACCCATCATGATTAGTGGGAATTAATTGGGATATGTATGTTATGAAAATTATGTGTTAAATAAAATGACTATTTATCGGTATATTAGAATTAAAAATTAAAATATTTTGAAATAAAAATAAATGTTTGTCTGAAAAATGTATTCTTTTTAAAGATAATTACATCGTATTTTGCGAAATATTGTTAAAATAAATTTTTACTAATTTTAGGTGATTTATTCTAAAAAACTAACATGTTTTTTTAAATCAATATGTCCAAATTATCTTTAAGTTAATTATAAATAATTCTCTAAAAAGATTAATTTTTTGATGAATAGTTAGAACACTAGTTTTTATTTAAAAACTGCCTTCTCTGTTAGAACACTACTCTCATATAAATAGGTTTCCAAAAAAGAGGTAAAGTTCTTAACCATGTATTTTTTGACTGGTTCTTATAACTCCTTAAACTATTATCAAAATATGATATAATAATAGAACTAGTATTTCCTATATACTTTTATTTTATTATTTTAATGTAATAAACTATATTCATACCAACTTCCATCAAATGGGAAATGAAAGCGTCGATCATCTGTGCGACGGACTACCGCCTCTCGAATCAATGTAATTCATTTTACAAAACCACCTCACTATGATAGATACAATGATGTATTTAATATATATATATATATATATGAAATTAATATAATTTTTTAACAATAATATCACATATGCCTTCTTACTTTCCAACCCATTCGAAAATCATAACATTGCTCATGTGTATGTGTATACTACAGCCTCCGCAGAGCAATGCGATTTTTTTTTCATTTTATTTTGAAATGGATGGTAGTAAGGATATAGTAAATGATTATATATGATATATTTTATATATTAATTTTTTTAATGTTGAAATATTATTTACTGTTCTATTTTTCAATCTGTTAAAAAAATATAAACAACATTCATGTGTATGTACATCATGTCCTCTCCATGAATGGTGTGACTCATTTTATCATATCTAACATTTATAGACTATTATAAATACTGATATAATTATTATATGTGATATTTATAACATGGATATCATTTTATATATTATTTAACCATGATAAAATAAAAAGGACTAAAATTATTGAACCAAACTATATATGAAAATGAAGTAACTATCAACTGAACCAGTTATTTTTAAAACAAAATTTCAATAAAAGGTCATAAAAGACTTTAAGTAAATAAAATATGGTATAAAATATAGTATTTTTGTTATTTAATAGATTTATAATATATCTATTTCAATTATATAGGATTTATGAACACATGTGAGGGAAATCAGACCAAAGGTAAGGCTTTATCGTCTCACTTTTACTTCCCTAATACGTATGTCAAATTCACCAAATATTTCATTTGTGTGGTGTATATAATCACTCATTGATATTTTATATCCTGAATCCTTTTATCTTACTCTTATTTAATGTTTTGTTTAACGTTCTTTCTTTTATTAATCTTAGGATTCATAAGTTTCCAAATGGATAATATTTTGTGTAATAATATCATTGTTTATCAAGATTATTTGTGATTATGTTTCCAATGATAAAGTATTATAAACTATATTTAAATAAACTCATCAATTTTATACCACTATATTTATTTTTTTATAATTCATGTTCTCCTCTAATTTGCTTATATTTATGAACAAAATAGACAAATTATTTTTCAAAAAATAAAACCGACTTCGTTTCTCTATTAATTAGGAAACTTTTTTTCTTCTATAAAAATATTTTATAAAAAAACAAAGATTGTTTTAACGATAATCTAATTTTCATGAGTAATTTATTACCCATTTTTTTCTTTTTAAAAAATATTTTTAATTGAATATTCTTTTTGTTTTCTGAATGAGACACTTTTTAACCGTTTTATAATAGTGTAAAGATTTATTTTGTAACTTGTATGGAATGTATTAAATTGCCTACTTTCATGAATAGAAATTTCTTTTAACATCACTTTATATTTTTATAAGTACATTTTTCACACAAAAAAAATATTTTCAAATTGAAATGGATTTTTTCCTCAATAATGTTTTAAATGGATATTTCTGGTGTTTCTGTTCATAAATAATAATAACCCTTACATAACTTATAACCCATTTTTAATATGTTATTATGATACAATCCTTATTATTTAATTAGATTTTTTATGATTAATTTGACTGGGGACATACTATTTTGATATCATTCTCCATATTAATCTGAATAGTTTATGATTATGTTTATATATTTGGGAAAGTATTAACATTTCATTTGTTATTTTTTCAATATGAATGTTTTTGTTGACTATATTTCACCCCTTTCATGTGAAAAATGAATTGGAATTAGTAAGTTATGGGAACGTCTCTTTATATCCCCTCAATGCCACTACTGGTCTCATGAGACAAACTAGCTTATATATTTAGCCATGACCTTATCCATTTATATAAGATACCATTTCACAAGGAATTGATGGTTTGGTTATGATGTCTAAAATTATTAATTCCCTCATTATGTGAATAATAATTTATGTTTATGTGATTATTCGATTAGTAAGAATATCCCTGGATAAGATTCAAATTCATGTAATTATTTATATTGAATTATTTTAATATTTATTTATTCCTTCCATATTATTATTCATGTCTAAGTTATTGATTAAAAAACATGTGTTTTAGTTATTTACCTTTATATACTGATCTTTATATATTTTTTATGATACCTTTTATTGTTTTCATACACATACAGAGCATTAGATCCCACTCTTTTCTTATGTTTACTTTTACGAGTATGCTAGGAAGTGTATTATGATTGATATAAAGGTATATGAAAATGGTAATTCTATTGTTCTCAGAGGAAATTATATATTTTATTTTATTTTTTCAAATTTATTGTTATTTTTAAGTATCTATCTGGTTTTTGAAGACTAATAAATTTTTTGGTCCTTTAGTATGTGATTGCTTGTATATAACACTTGTTCAAAAAACTAACCAATATCTTTGGGCAACTAAGGTTGAGGTATTTATAGTTTGTCTTAAAGAAATTTTAATAGAAACCTTGGGATATAGATTTTTGAAATCATATATTAGGGTACATTAATCTATGATAAACATTAAGGATAAGTATAGAAGAAAATCCTAATGTTTTGGTAAACAACAGATTATGTGTTTTTTCTATAAATATATCATTCTCTGGATACTACAATTAGACAAGGTTTTGGAATAGTTGTACCTGAGTGTAATAACTCCAAAAAGGGTTCATTAGTCTATGAATTGATCATTACTTGGTGCATGAAAATGGGCATTATTGTGAACATAATTTGAATCTCTTAGGGGATATTATTGGGATAATTTAAATTTTCTTTATAAATAATATTGAAGGATTCAAATATATATTTTGGATAAGAAAAACTTCACAAGGAAATGATTTTAATGATTATGGGATTCGATATGTGAAATTTTTTCAATATATGTTATGTATTACACCAGTTTTGGCAATATAAATTTTGTTTCAAAATTTTATAATCTAATAGTGTATTTTTTTATTTATAAATGGTGCCTATAGGAAGGAATGTGAACTATATTAATGCACGTACTCTATATAAGGATTTACCTCCTATTAAAAATAATGGAGTTGAAGTTGGAGGTGCATCTGGAACTGGTCAAATTTAAACAATATTGGGGTTGATTACTCAAGTTATAAGTAATAATCTTTCCCAAATAGAGAATCCAACAAATCCACTATATGGTGTAACAATGATAAACCACTTCATGCATCATAAACATACATCATTCAATGGGAATACAAATCCATTTTTAGAAAAGAAATTTATAAGTTCCTTAGAGAAGATATTTTTTGCTATGAGAAGTAATGAAAGGGAGAAGGTTTTCATGGAAGTTTATCATCTATCAGATTATGTATATCAATGGTGTTCATTGATTCAAAACACTAACGAAGAAGAATAAATAAAAAACATTGAGTGTACGAATTTTAAGGTACTCTTATTAGAGAAATATATTCCTCATGAGAAATGAGAGGTTATATAGAGACAATTATTTAATATGATATAAAAATGAGATAAAAATGTTAGTAAGTATGAATCAAAATTAAAAAATTTAGTAAGGAGTTCCATGGAACTCATGCATAATACAAATATCAAGATTGAAAATTTATTTTATTATTTTAATCCAATCCTTTTAAGGGTACTAATCTAATAAAATTTCTCATCATACAGGGATATAATATCATTTTCTATTAATACAAAGCCCTAATTCTCTAAGTATTACATCTTAAAAGGAATTTAATATAATAATGGGGGTGTTGAGAATGATGTAAAAAAGAAATATATCAAAAGTGAAGAAGTAAATGATGGAATTTCTATCTTATAATAAATTTGAAAATAAAATTTTTTACTATGCTTGTTGGAAATGGGATTCTACTACATGTGTGATGAGAAATACCCTCATGCTCATTATTTAAAGGTAATTAAAGAATATTAAAATGTACAATTCTTAAATTCTAAGTATATGGTACACTATAAAAATTATTATCTGATACGTCAAGTTAATTTTTCCAATAAATTGATGAGGGAGAAAGGAAAATATTTAGTGATCATAATGGATATGGTTGAAGTCCCTAATGATGTGGTAGAAGGTCATTTAATCATATACTCAAATTTAGATAATTATTTATTTGATTATTGGTCTCCATAATCTTTTATAACTTCAATGTTTTTGAAGAAAATTAGATATTTTCCTAGCGCCATAATAATGGAGTTATCAGTCAAGAATCCTAGTGGAATTCTCACCACAATAAGGTTGTGTTGGTTAGTTACCATTATGACACCTAAACATGAAAATATATTTTCTTCATTATTATATCTATTTTTATTTTCATATAATCCTTGGAATGGACTAGGTATCAAAATATAGTGTGAAATTTTATTTTAAATAGATGGAAGATATGAGTCATGATGTAGGTGTGTAATTCCTTATCTTTATAGGGGATAATTCATCATATAAATGATGTCTAGATTCTTCCCTAGTAGCTCTTCTGAATAAGATATTAGGTGAATAAGAGAATACATAATCTGTGGATGTAAAATGTAATCTTCAAATTAATGATATACTTAAGGTACAAGAATAAATTTATGTATTTTCTATTGAATTTTCTAGACATCCACTAGAGCATGAATTTGAGTTTTTTATTGATTTAATCCTTGATAAAATACCAATATCAAATAAACTAAATAGAATAGCTATAGTGTAATTAGTTTAGTTTAATAAAAAACTAGAGGAGTTGGTGATAAGTTATTTATACACTCCCAGTGTTTCACCTTGCAGAGCCCCAATTATTTTTGTTAAGAAAAAATATTGATCAATTAAGTTTTACATTGATTATATGGAAATTAGTGCTCTTATGATAAATAGAAAGTGTCACCTACCTCGCATTGATTCTTATTTGAAAAACATCACATATCTCAATATTTTTCAAATATTTAACTTTATTCTAGGTCTCATTAATTTTGATTAAATAAAGAATATATTATAAAGATTGTATTTTGTATGATATATATACACTACAATTTCACAGTAATTCCATTTTGTTTGACTACTCCACCCTCTATATTAATGGACCTATTGAGTAGATTATTCAAGGAATATATTGATAACATTATTATGGTATTTAGTAATTATCTATTGGTGTATTATAAGACCTCTGAGGACCATGAGAATCATTTGAGGATCATTCTCGAGAATCTTAAATGAAAATATTTATATGGGAAATTTGGAAAGTGTGAATTCAGACTTTATAATTTTTCTTTTCTTTTCTATATTATCTCTAAGGATGTAATCTTAGTTGGTCTTGTGAAGAAAAAGATAGTTTGAGAATGGTCTACACCAATGAAAATAAATTAGGTATGTAGTTTCATTGGGTTGGAAGGTTACTATCGGTGATTTGTTAGGAAAATTCTTAATGAGATAACCCATTAACCAATATTACTCTTAAAGGGGTAAATTTCATATAGATAGGGGAATATAAATAATTTTGTTGAATAATTGATGAGTATATTGATGAATGACCCAATTTTAAATCAATCATAGAGAAATTAGGGGTTTATAATATATATTTATGAATCAAATAAGGGACTTGGTTGTGTCCTAATATAGAATGATAAAGTAAGTTCCAGTTCATTAAGCCAATTAAAGATTTATGAATACAAATATCAAACCCATTATTTTGAGTTGGAAACCATATATTTTGTTTTAATGATTTGAATACATTATCACTAAAGTAAAAATTATGAGATATATATAGATTAAAAGATCATGAAATACATTTTCCATAGAAAAAACTCAATATATGGAAAAGGGGATGGCTCCAACTACTCAAGGATTATGATATATCAGTAAACTACCACCTTGGGAAGGAAAATATGGTAACAGATGCATTGATATAAAAATATAATGGATTCATAGTAAAAATGATGATCTATAGGGGTTTTATGTTATTAGATTTGGTAAATATGGATATTGAAATCATTAAATAGATAGAAACAACATTACTTTCTTAAATGATTTCCAAACGAATTTTTTGGGGAAAAAATAAAAAGTTATCAACCTGATGATTATAATTTTCAATGGAAGATTAATGCTTTGAATGAGGAAAATTGGTATAATTTTATTTCGAGGATGGAATTATGTTGTTAGAAAATAGACTATGTTTCCTATATATACCTGAGCTGAAGAGATAATTGTTGTATGATGCTCATAAATCGAGCTTCTCTATACACCCTCATAACACTAAGTTATATAGATATTTAAAGGAACATATATGTAGTATTATATGAAATTGGAAATTTCTGATTATGTGTCAAGATATTTGGTTTTCCAATATGTGAATGATGAAAGACACCGTCCTTGAGGATTCATGATACATCTTCTCATTCTTTTTTGGAAATGGAATGACAATACCAAGTACTTTGTCACTTATTTACCAAATAAACCTAGAAAGAATGATTCAATGTGGGTTATTATTGACCATCACAACAAATATGAACATTTACTGGATATAAAATAATAATTACCTCTAGGGAACCTTGAAGGGCTCTTTATTATTGACGATTTATGTCTTTATGGTACACCTCTTTCAATTTTGTTTGATCATGATCCATGATTTACATTAAAATTCTCTTAATACCAAGATTTGGTTGAGAGCTGATTGTCATCAACAAAACAATGGATAGTCTGAAAAGACTATTAAAACATTAGTAGACATGTTTAGGTCCTTCTCTCTTGACTTTAATGGATTAAGGAATCATTATTTACCTTTCGAATACTACTCCTATAACAATAGCTTCCATTAAAGTATTAAAATAGTGTCATATGAAGAATTATATTGCAAGATATTTCTAACTCCAACATCTTGGGGAGAAGTTGGTGAAAGGAATCTTGTAAGTCTAAATATTGTGGATGAAACAAAAGGAAATATATAGATTATTCAAACCCATATCAAAGAAGTTGAAATCAAAAAAAAGATCGACTCTAATAATAAAAGGAAATATTTTTAATTTCAAGTGTGAGATCATGTTTTATTCAAAGTATCTCCAGGGAATAGTATTATATGATTCATAAAGAAATGGAAAATGTTCCCTAGGTATATCATACCATTTCAAATCCAAGAAATAATTGGATCTATGACCTACCATTGACAATGCCACCAAGTCTCCCTAAAGTACATGATGTGTTCAACATATCATTGTTAAAGAAGTACATGATAGACCCAAAACATGTTCTCACCTCTAATGAAATATAATTTGAACTTGGTATATATTACTATAAATAGTTTATCTAGATTATGGACACTTGGAAATAAGTTTTAATTAATTATATGAATCGACTAAAAAAGTTACTCTGGAGAAATCATAAGATAAAAGTGGTGACATGTGAACCTGAATAAATTATGTTGAATACTTCCTAAATCTATTAATGAGGTGAAACTATGGAAATTTTGAAATTTAATGTTTTTATAGTATGGAAAAATTTAACAGCCCTAGACTTTATGATATATTTCTTCTTAAATAAATTCAATATCTTCAATATCTTGTGGCACAAGTAACCCTGAGTCTAAAGGGACAGTAATATAGTATACAATTATAATCTAGATATTAAATTGGTGGGTCTGAATATGACTAAATAAATTATGAAAATTATATAGTAAATAAATTTATTAGTAACAAATTCATTAGAAATAAAAAAAACATTTTAAATAAAATGAAATGTTTTTATGAAAATAGTATTTTTTTTTTTAAATAAGGATTCATCCCATTTTGTACACATATGTTAAAATTATTTTTTACCAATTTTAGAAAAGGAATTTTACAAATTAACCTTATTTTTTAAAATCCTCATGAAAAACTTTTATTATATTGAATTTGTGTTAATTTTTTGAAAAGATTAATTATTCAATAAATAGTGAAAAAATATAAATTTTTATTGAAACCCGTATTTTTAATAAAGCATTTAATTATTTAATTTTGATTTAAATTTGATTTAAAATAAAAATTATTTAAATTATATTACTATAAATACACTTTATGTCATTGAAATCAGTTTCATATTAAATATTTATATTAAAATTTTCTTAACTTGTTGAAACCTTTCTTTCGAAAACCTGATTTTTATCACATCTGAAAGATTAATTTTAAATTTAATTTTATTATTTAGTGAATGAAATTTGTAAAATTGGATTCCATATTCTGAATAATAATTATTATTATAATATAATAATTTCAACTTAATTTTGGGTCATGATGAATAGTAAATATAATTAAAATTAATTATTGTGGTTAAGGATAAAACAGGATCACTTCGGGTTAAACTAAAAAAGATAAGGGTAAAAGTGACATAGAAACTTATCTTATTACTATTTTATAAATATATTTAGACCTTATAACATAAATTTTAGATAAAAACCCATTTTTCATTCTTTTTTATATGAAAGACTTGGGTATGACTTTTTTTCAAAAAAAAATCCATGTATGTCCTCTCCCCCATTTATAAAAGGCCACCACCTCTCATATCCTCTTCACACTCCCAAATCCATTTGTGTCAGCAAATAACTACGAAAATAAATTAATTTCAACCATATTCTCATACTATACTATATTTTTGATCATATATTCAATTTAGGAATGATTTAGGTATAAACCGAAAGAAGCTCTCAGAATAAGAGGTAAAGTTTTTAACCATGCATTTTCATTTTAATTATTCTTTTAAATTCATAAAATATTATCCAAATATGATAAAATAATAACATAAGTATATAATATATACTAATATTTTTTTATGTTAATGTAAAAATCTGTATCCATCTTCTTTTTCTTCAAATAGGAAATAAAATTATCGATCGTGTGTACATCAGACTATCGTCACGCGAACCAATGTAATTTGTCTTCCATAAACACCCCTCTCATAAAGATGTAATAATATATTTAGCATATATATATATATATGAGATTAATGATATAAATATAAGTCTATAATTATAATTTTACATATAAATTCTTACCTTCCAACCTGTTGGAAAATAATAACGTCGTACATGCTCATGTATGGACTACTGCCACCACATAGAGATGTGAAATGTTTTTTATGTTATTTTGATATGTTAATAAGGATATATTTAATTAATATATATCATATATTTGATATATTAATGGTTATATTAATTTGAAATATTTTTTACCTTTATGTCCTTCCATCTGTTGGAAAAATAGAAATAGTGTTCATCTGTTCTAATGGCCTACTATCTCCATGAATAGAGTAACTCATTTTCTCATGTATAAATTTTATGTAATATTTTAAATACTTATATATTTATTATATATTATATTTATATCATTTTAAAACTTATTTAAATGATGGAACTAAGAAAATAGAACTAATATAAATTATCTAACCAAAATAAACAAGAAAAACTAAGCAATTATCACATGAAACTTTGATTTTAGTAAAGAATTGTTAATAAATGGGTCAAAAGGAATATAAGTAAACCAAATATGTTATTAAATGTATTATTAGGATTTTTTAGTAGATTTATAAATTATCTATATTTATTTTATAGGATTTATGGACATGTGCTAATGAAATTGGACCTGAGGTAAGGGTTTCTCATCTCACTTTTACATCAATGTGAAGTTTTTTATATTAACCACTTTGTTATTTTGTGTGATGTATATAATACTAATTTGATATATTTTATAATGAATAACTTTATAATCATGGTATTTAATGTTTCATTTTATGTTATTTATTTCATCGGGCTTATGATTAAGAAGTTTTCAAAGTGGTAAAGGTTTATGTTACAATTTTTTTGTTTATCAATATTATACATGATTAAGATTATAATAATGAAATTTTTTAAACTATATTTCATGAAAAAAATAAATTCTATTATATTATACTAATCTCAATATAAACAAGTTTTCCACTCATTTTCCTCTCTTTATGAACAAAATATACCAAAAGAATGTTTTTAAAGAAAATTGACTTTATTTCTCTCTTAAGTCAAACCCCTTTTTCATCCATATCAATGTTTTCTAAAAATTATTTTAAAAATGTTTTAATATTACCCAAATTATATATTAAATAAATTTTACCATTTTTTATGGAATTTTATTATCATTTTCCGAATGATGAACTTTTTAACCTTTTTACAACAGTGTGAAAAGAATGTTTTTTATCTTATATACCATGTTCATAATTTCCCAAAATCATTTAGAATCATTTATTTTAAGATTACATTAAAATATTACAAATATATTTTTAATGAAATTATTTTTCTTAAAATTCTATAAATTGATGGTTTTTGAAAGTGATTTTCATAGTGAAATTGATTTTTTCCTAAAGAATTTATCTAATGTAATTCTTGCAGTATTTCTATTCATCAATGAAAAAATAATTTATTTCACATATTAAATATTAGGAATAATTTGTGATGATACCATTATTTTTTTTATAGATGGTTTATGATCAGTTTGACTGGGGGTGTACTATATTGACCCCATTCTCCGTAATACTCTGAATAGTTTATGATTATTTTTATAGATTGGGGAAAGTATTAACATTCTGTATGATTGTTTTTTAATTTGAATATTTATTTTGATTATGTTTCACCACTTTCATATGACGAATTCACTAGACATAGGAACAGATGGGTGGGGTCCACTATAGACCCTCAATACATCGATATGTCTCATGAGACAACGTAACGTGGGAATTTGGCTAAGGCATTACCCATTTATGTAATATGTCTTGGAATGAGACCTTAAGTATTTGGTTATGATGTCCAGATTTATGAATTCCCTTATAATAAGATTATTTATGGATATCTATGTGATTATTATATAGTATGAATTTCCAATGATAAGTTTTAATCCAATGTGATTATTTATATAAAATTATTTTGATCATGATTTATTCCTACCATATTATTCTTAATGTTAATTTTATCGATTAAATAGAATATGTTTTAGTTATTTAGATTTCCATATTGATTGTGATTTATTTTTTTATTAAACATTACCTTGTATATATACCATTAATGAGCATTATATATCACCCATTTCTAATTTTTCCTTTCCCTGTGAATAAAATAAGTGTATTATGATTGATATAAATGAATATGAAAAAATGAATAATTATATTCTCAGAAAAAATTCAAGGTTCTATTTAATGTTTTCAAATCTAATGTGAATTTCAATTATATATCTAGTTTTGCCAAAAAAAAAACTAAATTATTTGGTCCTTTGGGATGAGATCACTTGTATCTAACACTAATGTAATAAAGTAACAAATGACTGTAGGATACTTGGGTCAGTTTCTTTACAAACAAGTCATATTAATTATCACTAAGGCTCCTCAACCAAGAAATCATAAATTTATAAGTTCGAATACAACAATCACAATCCATTCTTGTTTGTCTCACGAGTCCTAAAAATGAATTAAGGGGTATATTATTTTTTATACCCACCTATCACATACATATATCTAATTAATTCCTCATATATTGAGTTATCAATACAGTAAAAAATCAATATAGCTTAAAAATAAATAAATATATTTATCGAATCAAGTATACATAATGTCTATTTTCCCTACCTAATAAATAGAATTTCTTTATAAAATTACTCTATGTTATACCATATATAAAAATTTAATATGGCTTACAAGTTATTTAAATGAAAAATATATCCATGATATAAAATAATATAGATAAAATTTAAAATAATAAAAGACAGTTATAGATAATACAATTATAAGGAATTGAGGATATTCCTTATAAGAAAAATGAGCTATAAATCATAAAAAAATAATTGATGAAAAATAAAATCAATTCAACATAAAGGAATGGTTGTAATAAAATAAAATTATTTCTATAATTTAGTATTAAATTTTAATTAAAATAATAATAATAAATTTCTTTAATCTTTTATAACTTTTTCATAAACAATGATGTTATAAAACACCTTCAAAACTCTTCAAAGGTGTCAAAAAGACATTTAAAAAATTATTTTTTAAAAAAAAATTATAAAAATGGAATCTAAATAATAAACTATTATTAAGTAAGAATATTTAGATCAAGAAAAAAACATATATAAATAAAATTAAACTTATTCTCCAATGCTATTGAGAAAATAATATCCCTTTCCTTGTGGTAACCTATAAAAATTAAAAACCACCTAAATAATGAGATTAGTATTTTTTTTAAAAAATAACCATAAATTGATATATTTATAATTAAACAAGGTTATTATATTGTGAAATTTTGGAAAAAAAGATTCAAAAACACTCTTTTCACACTTTTTGTATAGAAAGTCAAAACGACCCGTATATGAAACATAGAAAATATTAATTTCAAAACAAATTAAAAAAATCATTATAGTTGAAGTAAAATTAATAAATAATTGGATCAATTATAAGATAATTATTTAAAAAACTTAATAAATATGGATATGGAAGAAAAAAATAATACTAAAGAGGATAACTTATGATATCTTTTCTTTTAGCATTTTTTCGGTTGATTTTTGAAACTAACTGTAAGGAGATTAAAAGAATAAATATAAAAATAATTAATTAATATATGAGAATAAAATATTTCTTCTTAATAGAGAATTATTTTATCATAACCCCAATTTAATTTTAAAAATAAACAATTCTTAATAAAAATTAGATTGTAAAATAAACCCATACCTTGGATTCCCACTTTGTCGGATGTATTAAAACATCCTATATAATAAATTTATATTAATTATTAACTTATAAAATCTAAATATTTATATATATCATTATATATATCATTTATTAAATACTTATTTTTACCCATTCATTCATAATTGGTTATTAAAATAAATTACTTATGCGTTAATTGCTCTATTACTCATGCATGTTTTATTTCTGCAGTTTCAATACTCTCCCCATGGTTATGCTTTCATCACCTTGAGTTTATTGATAATTTAATATGTATAATATTTATAAACTAAATAAAATTTTAAGACCATCAATTTAAGGTGGATATGAAAAATAAAATGCATCATTCATGGAAGTTATTGTATGCATATACACATGGGAGACAATTTTATTTTTATATAGATGGAATGCAAGGAAGGTAGATGGATATTTATATTTTTAAAACATTAAATACTTATTATATTTAATATTTATTCATAAAATCTATCTATATAACCATACATGTGAGTATGTTATGAAAAAATAAATATATTACTTCATGGAGGCAGTAGTCTACATGTACACGTGGGTGATGGAATCATTTCTTCAATGGATGGAAAGAATGGAATGAAGAAAATAATTTAAATTTAAATAATATTAATTATTTAATAAATATATTATATTTTAAATAAATACATATTTATAAGCATGCATGATATGAGGTGATAGAAAATGAAATAGATATCTTCTTATAGGTGGTAGTATTCATGTATGCATGAGCGACATTTTTATTTTCCAATAGATGAAAAGAATATATAAAATGTTTTTACTACTAAAATAAAAACATTTAGGTATATTAAAGACATGTATTTCATTATATTCAGTTTTTTATATAATATTTGTATTATTTTTAATAAAAAAACTTTAAAATGTTTAGTAAGAACATATACCTCTTCCATTAATAATCTCCTTTAAAAACACATTAAGGTTTCTTGAAATTACATTTGGAAAGTCCATAACCACTTGGTAATATATAAGGATTTTGGTAGTGTATTTGGAAAAATTTTGGTCATAATAAATGATATCTAGGTGTGTAGATAATTTATGAGAGGAGGCAACCCTTTATAAGTGAGGGAACTGACACGCTTGTAAATACTCTAAACATTAAAAAAAATTAAATTTAATTTCCAGGGAAAGTGGATAAAGGGATATCAGTTTCAAATATAAGATAATTCAAGGTTTAAATAAGTTCAATAAATTAAATTTTAACAATTTTTAGTGATATTTAATGACTTATCTCTTTGTTTAATCCCCTCATTATCTTTTTAACCCTTATCGTCATTATAAACCATTTACCATGGTAAGTATTCATTATGGTTAAAACTAAAATGGCCCTTAATATATAATTTTAATATAATGATTTAAAATATGTAATCCATTTTATAAGATTAAACTCTTATATGTGGTAAAAATTAATTTTAATATGATTATAAAAAACGCAATAAAAAGTGTTTTTTAGAAAAATTCCAATTTAAACATAAAATGATTTTACACAAAAATCATGTGTAGAGTTTATTAATATGAAATTAATTGTTTATAAAAAACAATGTAGTTTTATGTGACTTAAAAAATAAAAACTGAATAAAACCTTGTAATTGAAAAATTAAATAAAATATAAAAAAATAGCACTTCTATTAAAATAAAAAATCCACCTAGGTTTAAAAATGGAATACATTGGTTTATAAGTTCAATATAATATTTATAAATACTTTAAATTAAATATTACATATATATTTTTCTATAAAAATATTTTACAAACTTTCAAGATATTATTATACCATAATGATGTCATATAAGTGGCAGAACTGGTTTTTTCATTATTCACCTAAAAAACAACTTTTTCATAAAAATACCATGTATTCACCCTAAGATAATTTTGATATGCTGAATTGAAGAAATATATTTTAGAAAATTAAAATTATAAAATATATAAATTTAATTTTATCTAAGAAAAATAAATATAAATAAAAACCACTTTTTCTGAAAAATGAGACTTTTAATGTTCAAGGGTCTATAAACTTATTTCATATAAATATGTTATTAATTTATTGTTAATTTCTTATCGCATATATTTATTTCTTTAAGTGATCAATTTTTCAAAATACATAATACATTGAAAATAATTCTTTGAAGAGTATACCATTTTTATTTTGAATGATGTTAATCACATTTCATTAATTTTTTATTTTATAATCATTAATAAAAACAATTTAAGTATCATATTTATATTTATTAAAATTTTATTTTCATTAAAATTATAATTTTTTAAGGATTTTTTTAGTGCAGGGATATATTTGTCACAAGTTATTCAACAAATTATTCATTTAAAGTAAAATACAACTAAAATCTTGGGGTTTTATAACCTCCAAAAATAAATTTCATCAACAAAAATTCATTTTTTTACCATAATAAATATAGATTGATATAGTTATGCTCTCATATGTACATTTTTTATTAATAAGTAATTACTAATTTACTACTATGAATCTTAGTATTTATTAAATATTTCTAAAACCATGTATGTACAATTATTAGACCCATACTTGAGAACAAGTTTACAGAGGTATAACTTGATACCTAAGAGATAATTCCCAGATAAGACTTTTCTAATTAATCTCCCTCTTGTTAGATTTTGGGGAATTATTCTTCCATTTAGATACAGAATATGATAAAATATACCTACTTTTTTCAATTCTATAAGAATAATTTCATCTTTAGATTGTGTTATAATTAGCCTTCAATATTTTCTTCATCTCATTTACTAAGTAATTAATAACTGTGATGAATTAATCATACTTTAGTTCTAAAAATAAAATTTTATTGGATCATAATATACATAAAATAATGATATGTTATTCCTCCTATCTTTATACTACTACTAAAATAAAAAAATTTATGAGTTTGATTAAAAATAACAACCAAAAAATGTTAACCTACAAATCCATTATTACAAACAATACCACTAACTGAATATAATTTATTGTTTATTTTATCTAAAAACTCCTTAATCCTAAAAGTTAAATTAATAATAAAATTTGGTTTATATCAAAATTAATCATAGGTATAATAATCATTTTTTCAACGAGGTAACAGTTTTTCATATTACTAAAGGCAAACCAATATATTACCATAATACTTATACTCCCATTAGGATTCTGAATTGACTACTCCGTCAGAGTTTAAACTGATGATTCAATATCTGTCAAAAATATTAAAGAGTGTGCATATATAGAATAAAATAATAAAAGATTTTATGATCAATGTACCTCATATAAAAACTAAAGGACTTCATATTTTTTAATAGTAATATAATATGACTTTCCTTTCTCTCTTATCCTATTTTGAGGTAAATTTAATTGAAATTTGGTTCATTGATTCAAATAATACCTCATATTATTACAATTAAACCACTAGGTATTAGTGGATTATTTATTTAAATTATATTCATAAGACTTGTAGACTTTATCTTCATACTTGAAATAGAATCACATTCTATTTAAGTAATTAATAGTTTACTTCTTTCCAAAATTATCACACATTATAGGGTTCACTCTTGCCTTTTTCTTCTTCACCACATTTCTTCTCACTTCGAACTTATTTTTCCTCTTAATTTCCTCATTTCCATTAAAAATATAATATTAGAAGAATTATTTTTCTATTAGGGTGTAACTTGAAAATATATCATCATATGATGAAAATTCATAATAAAGAAGTCTCCATAGAGTGGTCTCGTTTAATCCCATCAAAGAAACAATATATCTTACTTTCCCAATTGTATTTTTAGTTTTTATATTGTATATGTATTATGAAAATTTTTTTCCCATACTGAGTAAAACTATCCACTTTATTCTATCCTAAATTAATTAATTAACTTTTTATATCATGTTATTTATCTCAGGAAAAATATTTCTCAATGAACACCACATTAAAATTAATTTATTCCATGCTCTATATATCTTCCCTCCCCCCTTAGTATTCTAAATTAATTACCAAAACTTATGGACAAGTCCCTTTAAACAATATACTTCTAGAATAACTATTTCCTTTTCATTACATCCAAAAGGTAAAAATATCTTTTTAAGTAACTTAATCTATTTTTCAGCTACCAATGGACTATTAGTTATATTAAAGGATGGTGGCTTCCTCCATATAAAGTGTTCCAACATCATTAAACTACACCATAACGAATTAGGTTTCTCTATAAAGAAAAATTTATTAGCAACAACCTAAGTTAGATTCCATAATATAGTAATAATTTTTTAATCTCTAACACATTTCCAATAAACTTACTCATGAGGGAAAGCCCAACATTTATTATGGATGTTGATACATAATCCATTCCTTCAACTATGATCTATCTCTAAATAATGGAATTTAATTAATTCTATGAAATAATTATTAATATTAATTCATGAAATTAAAATTTATAAAAACTTATTAAACATTATATGTGTTTATCATAATTACTATACAGATTATATTCTTCTATAATTTATTTCCTTAGGGTTCTACTAAACTTGATTTGATACAAACTATAAAAACATCGACTCTACTCACCCAAGACCATTGTTTACTGTATTAAATTGGAACAAGATATAAGATATCACATAACAAAAGTATTTGATAGTTTATAAGTATTAGGAGACTAGATAAACACAATATTCCCATAATATATTGGAAACATCAAGAATAACATTAATGATTCATAAAAACATTCTTATTTTTTTAGTGCATACTTGAATTCATTCAAAGACACTTCTTGGTACCATGGGGAAAGGGAAAAACAATAAAATATGGTCTTATATTCTCAATAAGTGTTTCATATGGTAGAAATTATCTTATATACATAAGTAAACAACAATATAGTAGAGTTAATAATCCATAAAAATGCAATATAATAAAAAAATTGAGAATAAAATATATCCATGTATAAATTTAAAAATAATAACATGGGTAAAAATAACAAATTTTATGGTAATGTAATTCATAATATAGAACATATTGATCATACAATCAAGGTCTCTCAGCCGAGACATATTACATAACATCAAGGCCTCTAAACCCAGACATTTTATATATCATCGTGGCCTCTCGACCAATAAATCATAAATATGTGGGTCGAAATTCCCCAAGTGATACCAACTCTAATTTGTCTCATTATACCAACCAATTCAACAAGGGGATCTATTATTTTTGAACCTCACCCATCAGTTACACATGTTTAATTCGTACCTTGTATATTTAATGATCAATACAATACATAACTAATAATCATTAACAATCAATAAATATATGTATTGAATTGAATATAAAAATTCTAATAGAATGAATTTATTTGTAATATTCCATCAATTAATTTCATATGTATTTATGGTATACAGTTAATAAAATATTGAAATGTTAAATATTTCCATGTTATGAAATAATATAGATATAATTTCAAATGAATAATTGAGTGTGAGAGTGAATATATCTGTAATGAACTAAAAAATATTCCTTTTAACAAAATTAGGTATCAACCGTAAACCATTAATTAATTAAATAAGATCCTAAAGTCATTAGAAATGACTTTTTTGAAGTAAAGTAATGTCTTTTAAGTGTTATAGAGTAAATTGGCAAGAAAACTATAAAAATAATTTTCATAAAATTTTTATAACTTTTTAATGAAAAAAAAGTTATAAAATTTAAAAACTATAAAAAGGGTTCAAATATAATATTGAAAATTTATTTGTGAAATTTATTACCAATATGGAATATTTAAAATAAATTATTCTTAATTAAGAAATATAGATTATAATATAAAAAACATGGGTAAAATGAAACTGATTTTTAAATATTTTGAGAAAATAATTTCCCTTTTTTATTTGGTAACATTAAAAATGACATATTTCTATAATAATGATAGTATAATTTTCTTTGAATATAAATAGAAACTGATAAATGAATATTGATTTTTATTAGTGGATATGATAGTAGGAAATTTTAGTCAATCAGTAAACATTAAAAAATCCTTATAAACTATTTGAATAGAAAATTAAATTAACTTTTACTAAAAATGTCAAAAATATTCCTTTTGAAAAAAAATTAATTCAAAAACATTTAAAAATTTGATTGAAAATCATTATATATATGAAAAAAACATTCTTGAAATATTTAATCAAAATTTATATCGAATAAAAATATTTTTTAAAAAATAGGAGAAATGAGGTTGGTTTTTTATTATAAACATTATTCTGGTTGATTTTTTATCCAAAGGTGAAATAAAATATAAAAAGGATAATGAAACCGAAGTGTAAATATAACCGACTAAAATAGTTGGGGTTTAATATAAATAGTTTATATAATCTCCTAATGTAAATTTAAACATAACAAATATCAAATAAAATGATATTATAAAATAAACCCTTACCTTGGATTCCCACTTGGTCAGATGCATTCCAACCTCTAGTGTAATAAATTTATAATTATTATTTATCTATATAAAATATATTTTATATTCATATTTATCATTAAAAATTATTCACATCTCATTTCTACCCATTTACTCATAAGTATAAGTTTGAATAAATAATTTATGTGTCACATGTTTTGTTTCACATGCATGTTTTGATTCAGAAATTATAATCATTACACAGTGGTAATAATACCCAAACCTAAATCTCCCAATCCTAACTGGAGTGATACATCAACTCATTCATGATACCTCATATAAAATAGGTTTTAGACTAACCATGAGGGTCTGAATGGTGTTGGAGTGAGACTATACCCTCGGTAACAATAGTCATACACTAGAATCAGAATAATGTATAAATAAACATCCATGAAAAACACAGTTGAAACTAAAATAATATCATAATGGTGTAATAAAGGGAATCGTGGTCATATAATATAAACCAAAATACCCCCAATGTGTTAGGATAACCAAAGTATAAAAATAGATGATACAAACTAAAATACTGTAGAAAAAGTATGGATTTTGTCCTAGAATCGCCTCAATCCTCCAAACTCCACCTACTCAACTCCTCGGTATAGGAACCTTTCCCTTAACTGGATCCATGACCATAAAATTTTTATGTTCATCGAGATTCTCATGTGGGTTGTGATTATAAGCCCAATATGGCACTATAAATATATCATTAACTTGATTTGAACTTTTATGTGAAGGTTTATGTCATTATGGAAAGTAAATGTACAAATAAAAAACCAATCATATGTTGGGTGATCATGCACTAATAAGGATTCCACGATCCTTAGTTGTACCTAATGAAACTCTATTTAAGAAGGGATAAATAATATATCAATACATATCAGGTCATTCCATTAGGGTAAAACATGTCTCAAATCCGGACATATTCCCAGTCAAGCCCCTAGTTAAGACCTAAGGTCTTCGTACCCCAAGCTCAACCTTAGGTTAGCTCACAAGGTTATCATTCCCCTTGTCTCTATTAGTTTTGTCCACAACTTATTCTTACCCCATACTCTATCTTGGATATAGTCACAAGGACCCCCTACATTATCCACTACCTTGGGTCAGACCACAAGGTCATCATACCCCTTCCCTATTTCCAAGTCCAATCATCATCTTCACCATCATACTAGCATATACTCCCCGTATAGGGGTTAACCAATCTATAAAGATCTCCTCTATCACTTTGATTATAGATACAAACCTCAATAGACTAATAATTCACACACAACATGGTACAGTTTATAAGGGAACAAACATAACACAAAATTCAAAGGTCTCACAGTCCACACACAAACATACACTATAAAAATTTCCATGTATACCATATAAAAAATGTTTCTCATGGAAATTCATGCACGTAAACACATTAAAATCATGATAATAAATGTTATACAACAACCCTATATGGTAAAGACTTTATACCATAGGTAGGATGATATATATTCCTATGATACATTAGAAAAACACATATTTGCACTAATAATCCATAGACCCAATCAAAATTCATCACAATAAGTATTATAGAATCAATATTCAATGAGAACATAACCTGGGATTCGAGGTAGATAAAATTAACCAATGAGACCTACTCATAATGGTAGATCTATATATATTCGAGGGAAGGATAATTATTCTCTAAATCTATTGTATATCCATCTGGAAACCAATAATTCTCTATTATATCATCATGGTATCTATATATCTATAAAACATAGCATAAATAATTAATTATTATCAATAGAAAGAGATGATTTGTTCTATAATAGAAGAAATTTACGATTTTAGAGTCAATGGATCGATCTAAGCTTGAATTTGTAAAATTACATATAGATTTTTATATTTAAAGAGATCTATGGGGTCCATTCTATTTGAATAAGGGTCAAACATACAGGGATATGTCAAATAGGTATGTCCAAGAAAAATTATGAGAGTGTACATAATTAATGGGTCGTATGGGAACAACCATTAGTTGATGGGGCTCAACAGTTGTCTTGTTAATCCACTGGAATGTCGGTGTCTCCAATTATGACATCCCTATTTTTTTACAACTTAAACATGATTTATTACATAAAACTTCACTTGATACAACAATGAAGATCGAGTGGTTTAGTGTCTTTGGGGCTTAGTATCATTACATAAAAACTTGAAACATGAAATACAACATATTTATTGAAAACTTCCTTTACATGACCACAACATTCCCTCATACTTAGCATTGCATGGGATAACCTGAGGGCATGCATAAGAAAAGGGTGAGATATAAAGCCCAGTAAGGGAATACACATGAAAAAACATTAGTATTAAAATACATGTTAGACATTAGGCATATCAATAGAGCATAAGACAAAAATGAACATAAAGGCATGATAAAGCATGATAATCATAACATGGAAATTTGGCAACAACACTTAACATGGAATTAGCATGAGCCAAGGCTCATTGCACATAGAGCATGAATAAATCCTCATTGCACATGAAGCACAAGTAAACCCTCATTGCAATTGAATGAGAATTATTTATCACTCATTACACATGACGTATCATGATACTACACTTTACCCAATGCATTGGAGCGCTATAAGGGCGCACCCTTCTTAAACATTTCATTTCATGCATAAATGTGCCACATGGATCATAAAACATGGATTCACAAAACAAAATCATTTATTACACGATAAAGGAATGTTGAATTCATACATGAAACTTTATAATCAATAAGTAAATGTGCATAAAGTTGAATACCCTTGATGGTGAAATGGGCATGGTATTCACTACACAATGGCATTGGCTTAGAAAATCGGTGCGATTTTGGCAGTGTAACGACGTGACATAAGAATTCATAAAAATGGTTGATGAGATAGAAAGGCATTACTCATCATATTTAAATTTAATAGACAGTAATGAGGTCATATATATACATTTCCCAACAATTGTAATGGAATTTAGGTTCATGATACAAAAGTATTGCTTGAATGTAAATGAGGAGAGAGAAGTTCATTTCAGAATTTTGGCATAGTAACTGGTGTACATGGGAGGCATTTAATGAGAGATAAAGGGTCTAACATCATTAAAACATAAATGGGGCAGTATTAGAGAGGTGAAAAACCATACCCCAACATTAATAATTGAAATTGAAAGTGAAAACAACTTAAAGAAAATTGGACAAAAAAGAGAAAGGAATAAAAAAACCCTTACTTGGAAGTGTGCTTCCAAAGGTTTGAGAGAGGCTTGAGAGAGGCTTCTTGGGAGCTTGGGGCTCCTTGGGAGGATTCTAGAGAGAGTAGGGAAGAGTTTGGATGAACTCCAAGGGCTTTGAGTGAGGAGGAAGTGGGATCTTGGATGGGTTTATATAGGAAAGGTGAGGGAATTCTTTATTATTTAGGTTTGGGACCCCTTATATTAAATTAATCCAAACCACAAACCATACCATGGTTTTTTACCATTGTTTTTGGCATAGGGAAGAGGAAAAAAATATTTTATAAGGCTATAGTTCGAAATTATTAAAATAATTGGGTTGCTTATGTGGAGGTGAGTCACACTCCCATGGAAAACAATTTAAAAAGACAAGGTGTTTAATAAGTCTTGAGGGGTCCATTAATGCTTTGAGAAGTAAGTAAAACAAACCCAAAATCACATTATTTTAATGGTAAAACTTATATTGTCTGAACATAAAGATTATATTATTTTACTACATCACTATTGGGTCATTATGATTTATAAAACACATTATATATTTAAACGGTATTTAATTTTTACCCAAAAATTTGACTATCTCAGAAAATTATGAATAATTCACCGTTGTATAATTTCAATGTCCTGATTCCAGAAATAACATGTATTTTATCTAAATAGTTTTCTAAACATTTTAATTTTCACTTTTACAATAAAAACCGACATTTATCAAAAATTCACGGGTTTTGACAGAAATGGCTTTCAAACATTAATAAAAATAATAATTGCATTCATAAAATTATAAGATAATTAATATTTAATAAAAATTAATTTAATAATAATTATAATATTTTACTAAAATTTTATTTATTTCAAAAATACCTTAATTTAATGAAAAATAATTCTTAATTAAATAATAACTAAAAATATTATTTGTACTTTAAAAACTATTTACAATGTATCGATAATGAAAATAAGGTATATTAATTATTATATACAAAAAAAATATACATAAACATAGTACTAGCGATTTGTTACATAACCCTTTAAAACATCCTCATAAGACTAAGGGTAAGGTGTGTGATGATGACGGACTCTTGGGGTGGCTCGGATAACATCGCTCGAGTGGTAATTTCTATCAACTTCCACTTCTCCTGTATATGGTCCCATTCGAGCTTGACATTATGAAGATCAGCTTGGGCTTGGTCAAGAGTGAAGCCCAAGGATGCCACCTCTTTTCCGAGCTCCAACAAATGGGCTTCGTATGGAGCAATTCTATTGGATGAGGTCATCGCTTCTTTTGTCTGAGTAAATTGGATTTGTTAAAGACCTATATTTACACTAATCATGTGATCATTGTTCAACGGATATATTAGCAATGGTAAAAATTCATAACATAAAACCAAATAAGTTGACATTTTATATCAGCATAAATATACATTTAATTAGATCAAGATGTATTTCCATTAATAAAACTTTAGGTCGTTACAATATTCCCCCCTTAAGAAATTATGCCCTCAAAATTTTCCTTTTCCCACACTAAAACAGATTTGGGTAACTCAACTTCATCATTTCTTCCAATTCCCAAGTCGGTTCCTCAAACTTGTGGTTTCTCTACAACACCTTGATGAGGGGAATTGTCTTATTTCGTAGAACTTTTTCTCTACGATTTAATATCATCACATGTTGCTTGTCATAAGAAATATCATCTTCCAATTGTACCACCACTGAAGAGAGTACATGTGAAGGGTCTGGTATGTACTTTCTTAATAGGGATATTTGAAAGACAACATGTACTTTGGCCATGGTAGGTGGAAGTGCTAGTTGAAAGTCCCCAGCACCGACGTGATCAAGAATCTCGAAGGGGACAATGTACCTTGGACTTAACTTCCCTTTCTTTCCAAACCTCATGACCATCTTCCATAGAGATATGCATAGAAACACCATGTCTCCAACTTTAAACTGAAGGTCTCGTCAACGGTTATTTGGAAAACTCTTATGTCGACTCTGGGCTAACTTGATATGTTGCTAAGTGGTTTTCACCTTCTCCACCATTTCTTCGACCATTTTTGGTCCAAGCAGCTTACGTTCACTGACCTCATCCCAGCATGCCGGTGTTCTTCACCTTTTCCCATACAGGGCTTCATATGGTGCCATTTGGATGCATGAGTGGAAACTATTATTATAAGAGAACTCAACCAGAGGAAGATGTTGATCCCATCCTCCTTTAAAGTCCATTTAACATGCTCTCAAAATGCCCTCAAGTGTTTGGATAGTCCACTTGGATTGGACATCAGTTTGAGGATGATAGTTCGTACTGAAGTTCAGTTCAGTATTCAAAGCATGTTGAAGATTCTTCCAAAACATAGAGGTGAATCTTAGATCTCAATCAGACACAATAGATAGTGGTACTCCATGCAACCTTACCACTTCCCAGATATATATCTATGCCAGTTGATCCAATAATAAATCCTCTTGAATAGCAATGAAGTGTGCAGTCTTTGTAAGACGATCCACCACAACCCAGATCACATTGTTTCCTTTAGATATCTTCGGAAGTCTAGTGACAAAGTCCATGGTGATGTTCTCCCATTTCTATTCTGGTATGGGAAATGGTTGTATCATCCCCTTAGACTTCTTCCTCTCTCCCTTCACATGCTGGCACACCAGGCACTTTGATGTATATTCAGTGATCTCCTTCTTCATATTATCCCACCAAAAGTTTTCTTGGAGATCTCAATACATCTTTCTGCTCCCTGGGTGAATAGAAAAATTGGAACTATGTGAATCTTCCAAAAGTTCCTTCTTCAGCTCTGGACTCGATGGAATACATTGTTTTTTCCTAAATCACACAATTCCTTCTTCATTAACATTAAACTTTGAGGATTTCCCCTTTTTGATAGCTTCCACTTTTTTCTGAATTCCCACGTCATCCTTTTAAGAATCCTTTAATGTTTCCAAAAGAGACGGTTGAGAAATCATTTGTGAAAGGATCGATGATTTTCTTTTATTTATGATTCCCATGCCCATATTCATCAAGTATAAAAAGATTGTATCCTTCTCAATTCTCATCATTGATAGAATTTTTGGGTCCTTTCTACTTAGGGAATCTGCCACCTTGTTCGCTTTCCCATAGTGGTAATGTATTAAACAGTCATAATCCTTGATGAGCTCTATCAATCTTCTCTGGCGCATATTAATCTCTTTCTATGTGAATATATATTTAAGACTCTTGTGGTCAGTATATATCTCAAATTTCTCCCCATAGAGATAATGCCGCCAGATTTTCAAGGCAAAGATCACCGCTGGCAACTCCAGATCATGCGTTGGATAGTTTCACTCATGGATTTTCAACTTCCTTGAGGCTTAGGATATCACTTTATCATTATGCATTAGTACACATCCTAATCCCTTCTTTGAAGCATCACTGAATACCACAAAAAATTTCCCACTTGTGGGTAGAGTGAGCACCGGCGCAGTGATAAGCCACCTTTTCAACTCCTTGAAGCTTTCTTCGCATCCACCACTCAAAGAAAACTTTACTCCCTTCTGAGTTATCTTGGTATGAGGGTTGGACAATCGTGAGAAATTCCTCACAAATAGTTGATAATATCCATCTTACCCCAAGAATCTACGGATATCCGTTACCGATGTTGGCCTCGACCATCCCTCAATTGCATCTATTTTGGAGGGATCCATAGATATACCATTGCTTGTGATGATATAGCCCAAGAATGGGACCTCATTTAATGAGAACTCACACTTTTTGTACATTTCATTGAGCTTCTCCTTGCGCAAAGTCTCTAGAACAGTTCTTAAATCCTCCTTATGATCCTCCTTGGTTTTGGAGTATATTGGAATATCATCTATAAAGTCTACCACAAATTTTTTGAGGTAATCTCTAAAGACTCTATTAAATAAATCCATGATGATTTCTGGAGCATTAGTGATTCCAAAAGGCATTACTATGAATTCATATTACCCATATCTTGTGTGAAAAATTATCTTGGAGATATCTTCCTTTTTCACCCTTACTTGATAATATCCCGAATACAAGTCTACCTTAGATAAGTATTGTGCTCCATGCAGCTGATCGAACAAGTCATCAATTCAGGGGAGAGGATACTTCTTCTTTATCGTGATTTTGTTGAGCTCACGATAATCGATGCGTAGGTGCATTGACCCATCCTTCTTCTTGACAAAGAGGACTGGTGCACCTCATGGTGAAGCACTTGGGTGTATAAACACTTTATCTAGACTCTCTTGTAGTTTTTTCTTCAGTTCTTCAAGCTCTACAATAGCCATTCTGTAACACTCAAGACTTTTATGTTATATAAATCATCAAAGGAATCTTTTTCTACAAAACACTTTCTTGGCTTGCTTTACACGCAATCGCGACCTTCCTCGATAGCTTGCGTCGTACGCAATACCGAGTTTGACTAAACAACAATATGCTATTAAAACTAGCCGTTATGAATAGTAATAACCACTTTTTGAAATTTTATAAATTTTATTTTTCAAAATGGACTTCATTTTTGGACTCAGAATATCGAAATTAGCCTAGGGTGAAATTTTGGTATTTTTCTGAAAACTTTCAATTTTTGATGAATAGTGAAACCACTAAGTGGTAGGTTAAAAACTGAATTTTGCATAAAACTTAATTTTACCGCTTCTGTGAATGGAATTTCAAAAATCCGAGAGACACGGTTAATATCAAGGACTAAAATGTGGTTCAATGAGATGAAAATAATTTTTGGTGAATAGTAACTTTTTACTATTTTTACCGCGGTTAATAGTAAATAGGATAACTAAGGGTAAATATGATATTAATATTACCCTAACACATGTCCTAATTCTATTGGACAAGTGTAATTCGACCAAAAACAAACTTAGGAATAAAATATGACCATTTAGGCCCACTTGGATTAGATTAGGACATTTATTATTAATTTATTTAAAGAAGGGTTAAAATAGTTAAAATCAAAGTTTAATAAGTAAATCATTTTTAATATAGGGTTATACATAAGATAAATTCGATTGTAAATATTCATTAGAAATCTAAAAAGATTTCCTACATGATGGTATTTTATTTGTAATTTTTAGACATCAAATAAGTTAATTTATTTATGACACAAAGATGATGCAGTAATTATCTTATTAATGAAATATTGACAAAATTGATAATATAAATACCAACATAAATGTAATTTGAGACTTTTTATGAATTAAACTAATTTTCTAGGTTACTATGATATATTAGTATTGATTTAATCAACTTGGTTCGAACATATAATTCTGTTATGACTTTGACAAAAATCATATATCAAATAGTGTCCAAATTGACACAAAATAGTTTTTAAATCAAATATTATATTATTAATTGTTATTTTATTCTTAAAAATCTAAGGTTCGGCAAAATGACTTAGATAAGGATATATATATTAATAATAAACAATTTGGGGTTCGTTTGTCATGTTATAGTAAGTGTATTAACCATATAGTGAAAGAAAACAAAAAGACACGGTAAAAGTTAAATTAATTAACTTAGAGTTAAATCTAATTGATAAGGTTAAAATAATACCCTAAACTTGTCTAAATCCTATTGGTTGATAGGATTTCGACCCATCCCCACTTTAGCTTCGAAATAAGACCCTTTGGAACCATTATAAACCGATTTTGACTTTAATATAAAATAATATTTTGAGATATTCCTAAGGTGCCCCTCTCCTCCCTTATAAAAGGGCACCTCCTCCCCCTCCTCCTCACACCAATTTGAGCACTCAAGCTCGGCCAAACCCTGACATTTTCCCTTCTCCACTTCCCTAGAATAATCCTAGAGGTCCTGGTCTTCTCCAAAGACCAATCTTAGTTCCTTAAGTGGAGGATTCAAAAAGGCGTTCCAAAGAAGAGGTAATATCCATTACCGATCTTTTCAATTTCTTTCTTCTTCAACTTCTTCTTCTTTAGTTGATTCATGATAAAGTAATAACATCAGTATTACTTACATACTGATATGTTATTATAAATATGAAACAACCCTAATTCACCTTCTATCCATCCTACGGAAAAATGAAATCACCGCGCGTGCGTACGTACGGAATACCGTCTCCACGCCGTGGTGTAATCTATTTTCCACCATCACCTTACAAGGATGGGTATAATGGTGTAATCAGTAACTATATATGATTATTATTAAGTAATATTGATACTGAAATAATATATATATATACTCCAATACAATTCCACGATCATAGGAACGATATCATCACTCGTGCGTACGTACGGAATACCGTCTCCACGATGTGATGCGACTCGTTCTACATGATCTTCATTTCATAATAATTATATAAATGAATTGAATGAATGAATATGGTATATACTACACTAATACCATTCTGGAAATGAATTATCTATAACCTAAAGATAAGAATAAGAATTTATTCGACAAAACACGCTTAAGAACAAAAAGTTATAAAGACCCGAGTAACAAGTAACAATGAAATATTACTAACAAGAAGCTAATAATATGACCATATATGATATCATATCAACATGTATGATTCTGGAATAAGTCAATAACATTATTTAAACCATTATACAGGAGCTTCGAACACGAACAAAGCAAATCGGACCTAAGGTAAGGGAAATATCACAATCTCATTTTTATCCGAGATTGTTTATTCGTAAGTATTTACTGGGGTGTATTTTATCATCCACATCCATGTTCCCTCAATATGTAATATTGTTTCCATCCACTTGAAATAGTTTAAATCCAATTTTACCCTTAGGTGAGTTTTTAGTAAAGAATATGAAAGGAATCTTTTGTCGTTTTTCCGTACGAGGTACTTTTTGACTTTTCCGACAAAAGTACGAAGAATGTTTTTTTAACTTATACGGCATGAATGAATTTTTAAAACATTACTTCAAAGAAGCTTCCTTTACAAGTTTTCAAGTTTATTTTTAATCAACTTCTTTTATTTTAAATTTGTATGACATGTTATGAAAGGAAAAATGTTTTTGAAGAAGAAAGGATATTTTCCTCAAGAATTCAATTCAAGTGTTTTATCAAAATTATTTCCCATCTAAGATAATAAAGGGTTCTGTTTCTATCCATATTTTTACATTGGTTTGACTATGTTGTGATGGAATTATGTTTATGAATTCCTTTATCATATATGAATTGATTTATGATGTCATGATGTTTCAAGAATCCCATTTTTGTTATATGTGTTATGCGATGATGTATGTTTTATGATTATGTGGCACACATAAGAAAGGATTCATTATAAGATGGGTGGGACCTATATCTCCCTCCAATGCATTGGGTAATGATTTTATATCTCATGAGATAGACATGGCTGGAACGGAAGGTTATTTCGGTTCAGTGATACAGGACTGAAACGAGGAGTGAACTCGGTTCAGAAAGGGACTTTGTCCACTAAGATAGTCTTGGCAATGAGTCATGACTAACAAGAAATGATTTTCCATGATTATGTGTGCATGCCACAAAGATTCAAGTTTTATGTTATGATTATGGGGATCTCATTTTCACTTCTATGATTTATTCCATGTTAAGATATTATGATCTCTTTTGCAGGTTTTAATTTTCAAAAAGATATGATATGATTTTTATTTCCTTTATTTGCCCTTGCTGAGCATTTGAGCTCACCCTTTTATGTTTTCTTTTCCCCAGGCCAGGAAGATGGATATTAAGTAGAATATGCTAAAAGGGACCCTAGATATGATGAAATAAATGGGAGACACTGTAGAAGATTTATGAACCAGTTGTTTATGTTTCCCAGTTTCTAAAGACACTATACCTATACGGTCCTTTGTGGTTTTGTCATATGTTGTAATAAGTGTGATTCAATTTTGAAGTATTAACAATGTATGTAAAGTGTGGGTCGTTATACATTCTATATGGAGTCTTAGAAATTGGTATATCCCTAGGTATAAGTTCAATTGAGAATTCAACATCTCTTCTAGGAGGATGACCAGGCAGTTCCTTGGGAAACACTTCAGCGAATTCCCTCACAATAGGAATTTCTTCAAGGATGGTATCTTCCTTGGACTCAATCATCTGATCCAGATACACATGCTCATAGGGTAGTAATATCCATTATTGAGATGATGGAGCTAAAGGAGATTCATCTTCCTCCTTACACTTGTAAATAATCAGGGGTCAATTCTCCATATGGACTGTGATTTCCCTCTCCCGAAAATTTATGTTGGCTCTATATAAGGAAAGCCAATCCATGCCAAGAATTGCATCAAATTCCACCAGAGGGAGTATGAAGAGGTTCTCTAGGAATTTCAATCCACATATTATAATAGGGGAGGACTTATATTCATGGGATTCAATGATTTACCCATTTGTCGTACTCACCGACATCTTCACTTCCATGATTTGTGGTGGTGCTAGGATTGTTCTACTAAAATTTCGATATATAAAAGAATGTGTAGAACCTAAATCAAAAAGTACATTTGCTATTCTTGAATGAATAACTAGCGTACCTGTCACCACTTCTTTGTCAGGGTTCACTTCAGCAGAAGTGATGGAAAATGCTCTTCCTTGCTGCCTTGGAGGTTGTTGGTTGCCTCCGAAAACCCTTGGATTAGGGCACTGATTTGCAAAATGACCCAGTTTTTGCATTTTTAGTATTGAACAATGTGTTGAGGTTCAAACGGAGCATTCCCCTACTCTTTCATAGCCGCGTGTCTTTCTTGCAGATATTTAATAGCTAGTTGCCCTTCTCTTCCACACCTGAAGAATTTCCTCGACCCCTTAAGGAAATTTCTAGGGTTCTTTCCTCACTTTTGGCAAGTGGGGTTCTAGATCTTCTTAGCACCATTGGATTTATCCATCGGACCACCAGAATTGAAGTCCACCTTATGCTTCGTATCCCCTTGATACCCCTATGATTCTCCGATCTCCATTTCGACCATGGGGCACATCGGACAATTTCCTCATAGCTTTCGAGGTCACGAATCACTAATGATTTCCCCAGGCTAGGCTTCAGCCCACCAAAGAATCGGCCAACTTTTCATTCTGAGGTAACGACAATGTCGGAAGCATATCATGCAAGCCTTGTGAAGTATTCCTCGTACGCTCCAACATATTCTTCATCTTTTTTCTTGAGGGAAAGGAATTCCCTTTCCATCTTAAGATGGAGGGTGTGCGGAAAATATTTATTGAAAAACATCTTCCAGAAATGCTTCCATTCCAACACCTCAATATTCTCCTCAAGCTTCGTATTTTTTATCAACGTCCACCATTGATCAGCTTCACCATCCATACGATAAGCCACCAGGAGAACCTTCTCTTGTTCAGAACATTTAAGGATGGAAAAGATCTTTTCAATGGAGTCTATCCATTGTTTAGTGATCGTGGGATTGGATGATCCACTAAAAGTAAGAGGCCTTTCTCTCATGAAGCTCTCGATAGAGACTTGTTCTTTCTTAGGGGGTTGAGCGTTCCTCTTGAACTTTGTTTCTATTCAAAACATGAGTTACCAGAGAGAGAAGTGTGACAAAGTTTGCGATTCCCGCTCCCATTGGATTGGGCATCTCATTATTACAGTCGTCACACTGATCTTCACATCAGTTGTTAGCTCGAGTCCACCTATTACCGGCCATTGGTTGGAATAAAAGGAAAGTTAGGGGTAACACATAAAGGGTAATCCAAAGACAAAAGTTTATGACTTATAAACAAACTTTTATTTCCTTAACTCATGAGTCTATAGGCTTCAATCAAGGCTTTTCATGATCTACTTTCTAACATAAATTCTTAAGGGAATCTTTTTAATTCCCTTAAAAAGGGTTCATACTAATCTTGTGAATTTATCAAAACATATCCCCCAGGAGTGTCGTAACCAAGAGTGAAGCAAGGCCCGTTGTTTTGCACCAGTTCCCATTCGAGTCTAGCTCAAAGCGGTGTTTTCGGGTTTTACCCCTAGGATACATCTGTACCAGAGCCGCCTCTACCTGCTCGTATCCAGAAAGGGATGTATTTTCTTGATAAACCACTTACTCAATACTCACCAAAACATAGGGATGTTTTTATTATACATAGTCTTGTATCTAAGGCTTTACTAGGGTTTTCTAATCCTAATCCCAAAAATAACTAAACCTATCCTCTGATACCAACTATGACATCCCTTCTTTTTATTGCAACTTAAACATGATTTATTACATAAAACTTCACTTGAAACGACAAAAAAGATCGAGAGGTTTAGTGTCTTTGGGGATTAGGATAATTACATAAAAACCTCAAACATGAAAGACAACATCTTTATTGAAAACTTCCTTTACATGACCACTACATTCCCTCATACTTAGCATTGCATGGGATAACCTGAGGACATGCATAAGAAAAGGGTTAGCTATAAAGCCCAGTAAGGGAATACACATGGAATAAAATGAGGATTACAATACATGTTAGACGTTAGGAATATCAATAGATCACAATATAAACATGAACATAAAGGCATGATAAATCATGATAATCATAACATGGAAATGTGGAAACAACACTTAACATGGAATTAGCATGAGCCAAGGCTCATTGCACATAGAGCATGAGTAAATCCTCATTGCACATGAAGCAAGAGTAAACCCTCATTTCACTTTAATTAGAATGAGTCAACACTCATTTCACATGATGTATCATGATACTATACTTTACCCAATGCATTGAAGCGCTATAAGGGTGAACCCTTCTTAAACATTTCATTTCATGCATAAGTGTGCCACATGGATCATAAAACATGGATTCATAAAACATAATAATTTATTCCACAATAAATGAATGTGGAACTAATACATGAAACTTTATAATCAATAAGTTAATGTGCATAAATTTGAATACCCTTGATGGAGAAATGGGCATGGTATTCACAACACAATGGCATTGTCTTTGAAAATTGTTGTGATTTCTGCAGTGTAACGGCGTGACATAAGAATTCATAAAAACAGTTGATGAGAGAAAGGGGTTACTCATAATATTTACATGTAATGGACAGTAAGGAGGTCATATAGATAAATTTCCCAACAATTGTAATGGAATTTAGGTTTATGATACAAAACTATTCCTTGAATGTAAATGAGGGGAGAGAAGTTCCTTTCAGAATTTCAGCACAGTAACGGGTGTACAAGGGAGGAATTTAATGAGAGATAAAGGGTCTCCAATAATTAAAACATAAAGAGGGAAGTATGAGGGAGGTTCAAAACCATACCTGAACACTCATAATTGAAATTAAAAGGGAAAAACAACTTAAAGAAAATTGGACAAAAAATAGAAAGGAAGAAAAAAACCATTACTTTGAAGTGTGCTTCCAAAGGTTTGAAAGAGGCTTGAGAGAGGCTTATTAGGAGATAGGGGCACCTTGGGAGGATTATAGAGAGAGTAGGATAGAGGTTGGACGAACTCCTAGGGCTTTGAGTGAGGAGGAAGTGGGGGCTTGGGTGGGTTTATATAGGAAAGGTGAGGGAATTATTTATTATTTAGGTTTGAGACCCCTTATATTAAATTAATCCAAACCACAAACCATCCCATGGTTTTTGCCCATGTTTTTTGGAAAAGGGAAGAGTAAAACAATATTTTATAAGTCTATAGTCCTAAATTCTTAAAATAATGGGTTTACTTATGTGGAGGTGAGTCACACTCCCTTGGAAAACAATTTAAAAAGACAAGGTGTTTAATAAGTCTTGAGGGGTCCATTAATGCTTTGAAAATTAAGTCAAACAAACCCAAAATCACATTATTGTAATGGTAAAACATATATTGGCCGAACATAAAGATTACAGTATTTTATTACATCACTATTGGGTCATTATGATGTCATAAAACACATTATATATTTAAACGGTATTTAATTTTTACCCAAAAATTTGACTGTCTCAGAAAATTATGAAAAATTCACCGTTGGATAATTTGGACGTCCTGATTCAAAAAATAACATTTATTTTATCAAAATATTTTTATTAATATGTTAATTTTCACTTTTAAAATAAAAACTGACATTTATCGTAAATTCACGGGTTTTGACAGAAATGGCTTTCAAACCTTAATAAAAATTATAATTACATTCATAAAATTATAAGATCATTTATATTTAATAAAAAAAATTTAATAATAATAATAATCTTTTATTAAAATATTATTTAATTCAAAAATGCCTTAATTTAATAAAATATAATTCTTAATTGAATAATAACTAAATATACTATTTGTACTTTAAAAACTATTTACAATGTATCGATAATGACAAGAAGGTATATTTATTATTATATACAAAAAATAATATACATGAACATAGTACTTTATATTTGTTACATAACACCTTAAAACGGCCTCATAAGACCTAAGGGTAAGGTGTGAAATGGTGACGGACTCTTGGGTGGCTTGGATAACATCACTCGAGTGGTAATTTCTATCAAATTCCACTTCTCCCGTAGACGGTCCCGTTCGGGCTTGACATGATGAAGCTCAGCTTGGTCTTGGTCAAAAGTGAAGCCCAAGGATGCCACCTCTTTTCCAAGCTCCGACAAATGGGCTTCATATGGATCAATTCTACTGGATGAGGCCATCGCTTCTTTTGTCTGAGTAAATTGGATTTTTTAAAGATCTATATTTATAATAATCATGTGATCACTATTCAATAGCTATATTAGCAACGATAAAAATTCATTACATAAAACCAAAGAAGTTGACATTTTATATAAACATAAAGAGACATTTAATTAGATCAAGAGGGATTTCCATTAATGAAACTTTGGGCCGTTACACCAATGGTTGGATAATGGTTATCCCCTAGCTAGATAATATCTTTAGAATGATATTGGGGCTACAACATCTACCACTGATTGGCTAGTGAAACTTCACAAGATGGCTGGTGGAACACTGAATATTTCATGGGCTTCTTCTATCACCACTATCTATCCAGTAACACACGATTACCTCTAAACTACTATTCGGTTTCCCTAACTCATTTTATTTCAATTGTAGTTTCAAAATTCTTCTAAAATAACAAAAAATGATGAAAAACATAACCAAGTTATGTAAAAACTTAAACTTAATATGCCACATAATTTGGATAATGTTATGTTGTACATGGTTGCATCTTCTCTATAATGTTAACAATGTCATATACACAATATTTAAAATATAAATAACTTTAGAACCTTCTATATAAGGTGGTTATGAAAAATAAAATATTTAATTCATGGAGGTGGTAGTTTTCATGTACCATTGGGTGATGTTTTTATTTTTAAATAGATTAAAATGAAGGAATTTTGATAATGGTTCACTTTTCAAGAGATATAATTATTTAAAAAATATTATATTTTTTCATTAATTCCTTCTATATATCCTTTCATGTAAGGTAGAATATTTTAATTTCTGGTGACGATAGTCCGCATACACATGGGTGATGGTTTCATTTTTCAATTAATGGAAGTAAAGAAATGTATTTTATAAATTTTCTTTCAAGAATCATAATTATTTCATAAATATCATATATATATATATATATGTATATATTAAATCCTTCTTTATAACTATCCACTAGAGGAAGTGATTAAAAATAAAATACATTGCTTACTGGAGGAGGAATTCCACAAATATGCATAACTAATGTTTCCATTTTCTATTAAATGAAATGGTTATAGAAAATGGTTATACCATTAACAAAAAAAACATTTTAGTATATTAAATATACTAATTTAATTATATTTTAGAGGGTTATATAAAATTCTGAGGAGGTTTAAGAATAAAATAAATTGTAAAATCATTGTAAGAATTGGCACAAAATGTCCTAGGTACCATTGTAATCTAATAACTGAGTTGGTCCTAACATAGCCTAAATGGGGTTCAAAATCCACATGGGTTAGTGTCTAGAACATGGAACCATGTAACATACAAGTGGGAATGAATTTACCACAAAACATATTGGAAGCAAGAAATTAATGTCAATATCCACACATAAGAAACTACATTAGGAGTAATGATCCAGAAGTTAACAAGGCATTAAATCCCAAATAACTACAACCCAAGTACTGAAATATGTAAAAACCACCCAAACCCCAAAAGACACAACTCACCATGTCCAAGGCTCAATGACTGGATCCACCTCCAAGAGATCTTCTTCCCTTTTTCAAACATGGAAGGTGAAAATATACATATTACTGATGGCATAAGTAGGGTGTGAGATAAAAAGACTAGTAGGGTCTCACTAAGGATTTCGTAATAGATTCCAATAATAGATTAACCAAATTTTTTCTTTCATTTTTAAAAGAAAATGTTTTGGAATTTAAAATCATATCTAAATTATCATGATTTACAATTAAAATGATAGAAACTAATTTAAGAAAAGGATTTACAAGTGATAGAATATTTCTAAAACAATTTCTTAAATAGAACATTAACTTACAATATTTTATGTGAATTCAGAAGTCATGTAAATAAGTTTTACAACATTGGAAACATTTATATCAAATATAAATAAAAATTGAGAAGCATGGTTATCTTCCAAATATGTATGAAAGTTCCAAGTTATATGACTTCACACTCTCTAAGTGATAATGATAATATGTATATAAACATGTCCCTCTGACACTTTCCAAAGTCAAATCATCACCATCCAATTTGGAATGTGACATACTATATTTATGTTTTAGAATGTTGTATAGGCATAGACTGTTTCCAAATAATTCTCAAAATACCAAAACCTTTCATGTTATCTTACAAAATAAAAGATTGGAAATTTATTTTAAGACTTCTTATAAGAAAAGTAAATCCCATTCCTCCCATTTCAAGTGCCAAATTTCCATTTAAAACCAAAAATGAGTTTTTTTTAAAAAAATCCTCTTTAACAAGATAAATCAACTAGGTTTAAATCAAAAAAAAATTAAGCTATTTTCATAGGTTTGAACTCAATTCCAAACTAATTCCATCAATTCCACAATCAATTTCCATAATTAAATTCAACAATTTAATTGAAATATCTTTTATTATATTTTCAATTTAAATCCACCAATTTCCACAAACTCTCCCAAATTCAATGGAATTTGGGGTTTTCTAAATTTTCATGCCAAAACCATTTTAAATATCTGAATTCACTATAATGGGTTTTTAAAAATCAATTGAAATTAAGTTTGATAAATTAAATTTAAATCCAAAATTGAAATAAATCATCAAATTCAATGTTAATCAATTTTTTCCATATATGAGGGAACCACCTTCCTTTTTTCTATGAACCAACACTCACAATGGCACCTGTCAATGAGAAAGAAGGTGTGGAAGAGCTCAAAACATAACATAGAGATGATATCGAACATCATGGATCATAGATCCCACAGTTTCTAAATGATCTATTGAAATCCCAAAGGAGGAGAAAGAGATAAATATGAATAATGAAGATAACTCTTACCCAGTAATCCAAACTTCAAGTGAAATGATGATTGAATGTCAAGCCAGACGATCTGTGACGGTTGGAGAGCTTAAATATTGTTTGGTGAAGGCTTAGGGTCAAGATAAAAAAAATTGTAAAGAAGGAAAAAAGAGATCTCATTTATGATACCCATTTAGAAAATGAATTCGGGGTATTACACGATGTGTTATCCCACTACACGTTGTGAAATGGTTACGTTTCATAACCGCCAAAAAATGTATTACTTTAAATTGAAAATTGTTCATTAAATAACTTATGACATGTAAATTCTAGTCACAATTTTTAAAATTTCACAATTTTAATCCTCTCATGACCTGAACCTTCTCGAAATATCTATCTCAAGACCATTACATGTCGTGTAACCTTTTTACATGACATGTATTCCTTCAGAAGCCTATAGAAAATTATGGTTAAAGATAAGAGTACAGAAAATATATTAATTCACTATTATTGTTATCCTCCCAATTCATTATCAACCCTACCAAGTCAATGAAAAAGAAAAACCATGAAGTGGTTAAAAACATAATAGTCATACCGGTAAAAGAATGTAATAATCACCCCACCATAAAAAATTTCTATTCCCATAAAACCTATGAATAAACTTCCATGTCAAAAATATGAGGCTATTACTCTATAATATGTTCCTTGTGTTCCCACATATCATGATTATCAAAACCATGCTTCCATAGCACATGAACCAAAGGTATCGTCCACCCACGAAGTACCTGGGTCCCAGAATCAACTATCCTGACTGGCCGCTCAGTCAAAGATAAATAAGGTTCCATCTCAATATCACTCTCGAAAAATATATGATATAGATCAAATAAATAATTTCTCAGCTATGATATGTGGAATACATTATGTATCTTCATCAGTTGTGGTGTAAGTGTTAAATGGTATATATCTTTCCCCACCTTTTCAACAAACTCAAAAGGTCCCAAAAATATAGAAGTAAGTATCTCTTTCTTCCCAATCCATCAATTACCCAACTAGGGTATAACTTTCATGTACACCTGGTCACCAATTCGAAATTCCAACGGTCTATGATGACGAATGTCATGAGACTTATATCATCTATATACCATCAACATCCTATAACAAATAAGTTGAATCTTTGTTATCGTCTCTTGCACCAAGCTTGGTCCAACCAAGGAACTTTCACAAATCTCTGACCAACAGAATGTGTATTTAGAAGGATGACCATGAAAGGCCTCACAAGGATCCATTATGATCATATAATGGTAACTATTGTTATAAGAAAACTCAAACATCCCCAAGTGATCATCCCATGATCCACCAAAGTCTAGGACACAGGCGCAAATCATATCCTCAAGAATCTGTATAGATCAATCTCTATGTTTATCCTACTATGGATGTTAGGCCATGCTCAAATGGACCTGATATCCTAATTCTTCCGGAAGGCCTCTCCAAAAGTATGAAGTGAATCTAGGATCCCTATCAAAAAATATCGCAGATAAAACTCTAGGAAAACGAGCAATATTTTTTACATAGAGATTTCCCAACTCCTCAACATTGGCTATATCACGAATGGGTATGATGTGATCTGACTTGTTCAGCCTATCAATAAAAACCCATACCACATTATTCTTTATCTATGTATGAGTAAACATAACAATAATGTCTATAAAGATTTCATCCCACATCTAAGTAGGTACTGAAAGTGGCTAAAGTAAACCTGAAGGTTTCTGATGGTTGGCCTTAACTTGCTGGCATATATAACTATGGGAATCAAATGTTGTAATTCCCTATTTCATAAAAATCCACTAGAACTACCATTTCATTTCATATAACATCTTAGTGGTTCCTAGGTGCACATCCCATTGGGAATTATGACTTTCCCCCATTATATCCTTCCTTACTACTAATGGCACAAAAAAAGTGATTCAGAAAACAAAGAAGACCCTCTTTGGAGAATGACCACAAGGAAATTATTTCCCCACCAAAAATATATTCTCTAATTATATGGAATTCATCATTAAAATCTTAATCCTAAAGAATCATTTCAATAAGATTAGAAGTCAACAAAAAATTGGATAGAGAAACTTCATCCCCTTTCTCCAAAATTCTAACATGCAAGTGTGCAAAGAGAGCCATAAATTTTCACTATTCTGAATATTCATTCATTGAATGGGTCAGAAGTTTCCTTCTCAAAGAATCCACGATGACATTCCATTTCTTTGGGGTATAGCTGATGTCGATGTCAAAAGATGTAGGTACTCTACCCAACACCTCTAATGAAGATTCAAATCTTTTTTAAGGAATATATAACTCATGTTTTTGTGGTATGAATACATTATGAACCATCATCTAAAAAGTTAGTGTCACCAACTCTTAAGAACCTGCATCATAGCTATAAGTTCAAGTTAATGGGTAGGATAATTCTTATCATGTGGCCTAATCTAATGAGATTCATAAGAAACTACATGATTACCATGTATAAGAACAAAACACAATCCTGAACCATATGCATCACAAAAGACCACATGCCCTTCTCAGCCTATGGAAGATTCAACACAGGCATTGTAGTAAAAATATGTTTCATATCAAAAAAATAATTCTAAAGTTTATTAGTCCAATCAAAGTTTACTCCCTTTCGAATTAGAGCAGTCATCAGAGAATCCAACTTTGATATTTCCTTCACAAACCAATGATAATATCTGGATAATCCCAAGAATCATTGAATTTCTAAGACATTTTGTGGTTTCTCCCAAGTCATAACAGCCTTAACCATATTATGATAATTTTTTATTCCTTGTTCCAACACCACATGTCCCAAGAATTTAACTTCTTGAATCTAGAAATCTCACTTTGAAATCATGGAATAAATTCATTGATTTCTCAGCAAACACAGAAATGTTCTGAGATGATTTATTTTATCCTCCTTGGAATTAGGGTAAAAACAATTTCTTACATAAATAATACAACAATGGTATCTATATAATCATGGAAAATACTATTCTTCAAATCCATGTAAACTTTAGAATAATTTTTTAGATAGAAGGGAATAACAACGTACTCGTAATGACCATACCTTCTCTAAAATGAAGTTTTCTAAATTTAATATTCTTTTATTCTTAACTAATGGTGAACATATAGGCATTAAATATTTTAAAACCATTTCTCCCCATTAAGATGATCAAAAAAATCATCAATTTGTGAGAGCAGATACTTGTCGTTTTCCATAATTCAATTGACCTTTCAGTAATAAACACATAAGAGAAGCGAAACATCAACCTTCTTAGTGAAGAGAATAGGGACCGCCCAAGGTGACACACTTTGATGTATAAAGACTTTCTCAAGAATATCATCCAACTTGTACTTAATCTCTTTAATATTTATTAGAGCCATGTGGTAAGAGGGAATAAAATCTATTTGATTATCATACATTTAGTAAATGGAAAACTCGGCCTTATTTACTAGTGTCAAACTATAGAAGTAGGAAGGAAAGACATTGGGAAACTCAATGACAGCTAGAGGGAGACCAAAACTCAATGATTTCCACTCTAGATCAAATTAAAACACTAATATTACATTCCCCGTATCTGTATAACATGGTATGGCTATGCTCAAAGTTGGTTCTCATTCTTCTTGAAAGAAAATAGACACACCATTGGGTGTATTAAGATAGACCCATCAAATATAACAGTCAATCCAAGATTTATTGGAAGTGATCCAATCTAATCTGAAAATGAAATCAAGAGGCTTCATGTCGAGAACCAAAAAATTCCAAGCCAGCTCGACATCTAACAAAGAGAAGACATAACTAGGACTATGGACACCCTACTCTCTCTTTCTTCCAATTGGTGTAGTAATATCCATTGCACAAGATAAATTCTTCATAAGAAGATTTATCATATTAACAATATAGGTGGGAATAAATGATTTACATGAACAAATATCAAATAGATAATTCACTAATGATGAATATATAGTAATGGTACCTCTCATAGTTGTAGGACCTATGTTGGCTTCCTCTAGATACTCTTCCACTAAATAAAGTAACTCCATTCTTAATGTTTGTGGATAGAACCATTTTATACATGAAGCATCTGATTTCACTGCAATTTTAGGAGGATTTGATGATCCCGTTCCACTATAAATAGAAGAAAATATAGGGAAGTATATTGATAAGTTTCCTAGATTCTTGAAATAGCTACAATTCATGGGTGACCTAGTGAAAACCCTATTAGAGTGTCCTGGATTTACACACTGATACTAAGTCAATTGACTTCCTCTTGGAACTGTAGGAGGTCTGTAGTGACCATGTCATCAATAACTTCCATGAGAATCATTAAGCTTCTATTTTTCTTTGAAGTAACATATACAACCACTATGGTAAAATAGAAATCTATTCAACCCTAACCTTATAACCAGTTCCATCTCAACCATCATTTCCCTATCAAACGCATCAGCATAAGTGGGAAGCTTCAACAAGAAACCTAATAATAGATATCTGATTGAAGTCCCAAATCAAACAATATAGACTTCATCCTCTCATTAGATTCCATCTTAGGTGAAAACGGAACCAATTTAGCTAAGTGATTTGAATACTCAATCATGGTTCGATTGGAATTCTCAAGCTTGAAAACTCTACAGCCCTGGACAACACCACTAACTCTAGATAAAACTTTTCGGTGAAAAGAACCTTGAAGTTATTGGAAAAAATTCCTAAAGATAACATTGCAACATTTTTTTGTTTCTTATGTATGTTGGAAATGTAGGTTTTCATGGAGAATTGTCAAGTTCTACATATTTTGTTGACAAACCATGAAAACCACGAACTATGAAAAAGTGAGAGAATATCTAGAGGTAGTACAAAAGAACAGATACAAGGTAGCATAGTTTCCAAGTGTTTTCCAAATTTTTGGGTCCAATATTTGAATTTTGTTGAGCATCGCGAAGTGAGGACTTCCTTGAAGATCTCATCAATATGGGGCAAAGGCATGAGTTTCGCGAAGATAGGATTCATGGAATGTATTTCGTAAAGATGTAAATAATGTTGATGGTGTTCTTCGTGATTATGAAGGGCTTCACAAATGACATAGGTGAAGAGAATTGTGGTGAATCATTGCAACAGTGGAATGAATGAATTGACAGATTACTCCAAGATTACGATGAGATCCGCGATATGAAAATTTTTATGGTGCATCGCGATATAGAGAGAACTTCAGAGGAAATTTTAGAGCTTTGTGATTTTATCTGACATGGTGCTGAATTTGCGTGGAAGGTTCGATGGTTGGTGGAATCGCTTATAAATAGACCTCGACCCCTCAAGAGAAGTATAGAGTTTTGCAAGAAAATTTTCTGGCTCTAGAATCGTGAAGGAGGTTCACAGAGGAAGTGTGGTTTGCGAAAGAAGGAGATTCTTGATGGATAATCTAGCTCTGTGAAAGATGTGTGTTTTGCATTGACTTTTTGAGCTTCGCAAAAGAAGTCGCTTTGCGAAAGATTGATCTCTATGATGACCTAATATTTGAAAATTTCTAAGCTTCGTGAAGTAGTGTGCTCTATGAGGTATTGAGATCTGTGAAGGTGTGTGCTTCGCTAAGAGGACGAAACTTCTTAAATGCTTATTTAGGCTTTGAAAAATTGAGAGCTTCATGATGTAGGGAGATTTGTGAAGGTATTTCCAAAGTATATTTCCCAGTGATCAGTGGAAAAGGTTAATACATCAGTGGATGAAATTTAAACTTCAATAGATCATCTACATAGAGTGGACGATACATTCATTAGTGATAATGAAGAGGCCTACAGGTCTATAAACTTTGAGTGGATCTTCTGAAGAAGGAGTGAGCTCACATTAGTTGAAAGAGTAGTGAGTTATCAAATTGTGAATGGTCGTAAACCGGGAGGGATAGTGAGTCTGCTTCAAACATGTAAACAACAGTGCGCTTATAGTGGATTTGGTACATCGGCACATCACTGGTGTATGCTCCTTAGGCGTAGCCCAGTGAGGGTGAACCAAGTAAAATTTTTGTTTCATGTGCATACTTTAATATTCATTCATACTCTGCAATGGGAAGGAGATAAAAAAGAGGGTTTTGTCTAACAACAAAACAAGTTCAACAGGGGAAGTTGTTTTAATTGTTCATATCCTGGTTCAACACCCCCCCCCCCTCAGGGTATCTAGCCTAGTGGACCTAATAATTTTTATCAAAGGAAAAGGTTTATATTAGTATTTATCTCTCAAATGGAGGTTACTAATCATAAAGAGATTCCGATATTCGATGGGAACAAGTTTTAGCTATGGACGAATCGAATGCAAAACTACTTCTGATCTTTGGTAATGGATGTGTTTACAATAGGAATGTATGGTATAATAGCTGATATTAATTGTGGTGCACTATCGGAAGTTGAGTGTAGAGAATTGGATGTTGATGCCAAGGGAATTAATGCTTTAGGTGGATCTCTATCCAATTCTCTCTATACGATGGTGATTTCTTGAAAAACCTCAAATTCCATGTGGGAAAAGCTATTAAATATATATGAAGGAGATACAAAGGTTAGAGAAGAAAAGCTGCAAATGTTGTGGAATGAGTATAAATATTTTATAATGAACCTAAATGAGTCTTTTGATGCATTCTTTAATAGGGTAAATGTTTTAGTGCAAGACATGTGAGGTCTTGGAGAAGTTATTGAAGACATAAATATTATGAAGCGCATATTTTGGAAACATCCACCTTGGTTCAATCCGAAAGTTTTAGTTTTGGAATATAATGACCTGAATGGGCTGACATTGGATAACCTACACAGCACCCTTGTTGCATATGAAATGAGAATTGATGATAACAATGTTGTGGAAAAGGGGAAATCTAAAGAGGTGGCATTCAAGGCTATGAAGAATATCACCATTGAAGATTCCCATGAAGAAGAATAGACAGATAAGGTGATTTCATTCCTCTTCTCAAACCTTTAATGAGGAAGAGGAATGTTTAAAGGGAAACTTCTATTTTCTTGTTTTCTATGTGGTAAGGTTGGACATATTGCTACAAAGTTACCCAAAAAGTTCTAAGAGTATGGTGATGTCAATGAAATCGAAATTCCCTAAAATAAGTCTTCAACCTATGGGAAAGGAAATAAATAGTTCAAGAGAATTTTCCATAAGAAGAATAAAATTCTTTCAAAAGAATGTGACAGTTCAGAGGAGTCTAAGGTTGAGGAGGTTGAAGAGATAGGGAGCTGTAGAGATCATGGAGAAAATGATATGGTGGCAGTTTTTGGTAGTTCATAGAAGAAGAATGAATATGAAGCTGATGAAAAGAATAAGAATAAGAAGTTGAGGGAAGAGTTGACATTAAAGCTGAATTGTAATATTCTCTTGAAGATATAGATGTTTAGAGAGAGAAAAAAAGAAATCCAACAAGGTGGTACATGATGCCAAACTATACATGAAACAGCAGGAAGAAGAGAAGTCTGAGATGACAAAAAAATTTAAAACCTTAAGTCTTCTAATCCAGAGAGCTCAGAAAAGGTTTATGAATATAAACTCAAGGTTGAAGAATAGAAAAGGGATATTGATGTCTTGAATAATAAAATAAAAGATAAAATCAAGTGTATTAATGAAATTGAAGGGGAATTTTTCTGTTTGCGGAAAATATTTACGGATATAGAAAAACTCTTGACTCATGTTGGGACATCATGAAAGAAGATCACTCATAAAACCAAGAAGCTAAAAGTGGAGCATAGTGCTTTAGAAGAAAGGAAGCATAAATTATGTTCAGAGGCTAGGGTCGATGGGGGGCTTGATCAAAATCAAAAAGTTGTGAATATTGAAGTCAGACCGCAAGCACCCATTCTGAGATTGAAGGTTGATTTGGGCAGAATGCAGAATTAGAATATTCAGAGATCCCAAGTAGAAACTAGCAGAGCAGAAGTGACTTGAAGGAATGAACCTTATATCAGGTGTTAGTTTTGTGTAAATATGGGAAATTCACATTATGTGTGTTCCATAGCCAAGAGATATTAAAGGGAACAAGAACATAGGTGGCATCCAAATGGAGAGTGGTTCTCTAGAACATGAATCGATGGGCACTATTTTTAGTGCGGAGGATTTGGGAAATGTCTAGATACTGTACATCAACCATACAGAGGGATGTGCCAAAGCAGAATCAAAATGTTTTCTAGTATCATATTAATGAACCAACAGGTGAGTTGAAAATTCAAAATAGATTTTCAACTTTGCAAGATGAGGCTGGTTCATCATACTTTGAGAAAGATCATAAGTCTCAATATTTTCCTAGTGTGAAGGAAAAAATATGAACCAAGATGAAATTTTATAAGAAGGCAGTGGTGGCACAAATTTCCCTTAAAGCATCTAACCATTCTGGTGTGTGGATCCTTGACAGTGGTTACACATCTCACATTATAGGTATTAAGGATCTTGTTAAATACATAAAATATAACAAAGGAGTTTTCATATTTGGAAACGATTAAGTTCTAAAGATTATTGGCTCAAGAAAGGCCAAGATTGGGGGAAAGAGATGAGACGTGTTGATGTCTTAGTAGTAGAAGGCCTCAGTCACAATTTTCTCAATGTTAGTCAACTATGTGACTCAAGAAATTCAATAAAGTTTACTAAGAAGATGTGTATTCTCAAAGGAAGAGACAGAATAGTGGTTCTAGAGGGAAAAAGAACAAAGGGAAATCTCTACCAGGTAAGTGGAGAAGAAGATATGTTCTTTCTGTCTAGAGAGGAAGAAAACAAGATGTGGAATAAATGACTTGGCCATCTATGCCAACCATCCCTAGAAGATTTGGTAATGTGTGATGCGACAAGATAACTACCTGAGATATAATGTGATCATACTCACACATGTGATGCATGCCAACAATGGAATCTCATTAGAAATACGTATAAGGAAATGGAAAAGAAGTCCACAAGAGTGCTCGAATTGGTGCATGCTAATGTTTGTGGTTCTATCACACCAAGATAAGTTGATGAAAAGAGGTACTATGTTCTTTTCTTTGATGACTATAGAAGAATGGAATGGTTATTTATTATATACCATAATTCTGATATGTTCATCTTCTTAAAACAGTACCGGAGGGAGTGTGAAAGGATGATTGGATAGAAAATTCTAAAAAAATTCACTGACAATGGTACGGAATTCACAAATAATTAGGTGGAAGACTATCTCGAGAAACACAGGATAAGGAAACAAGTTTCTTCAGTAAGAAACCCCCAGTGTAATGGAGTAGTTTTAAGTAGAAATAATATCATCAAAAATATGTCAAGAACAATTTTTATAAAAAAAGACATAGTAGAGAAATTTTGAAAGGAAGTAGTATTGACATCGGTCTACATTTCAAATAGGGCACTGCTGGGTCCGAAGGAAAGAAATATTATGTATGAGATGTGGTATGGGAAGAATACAATAGTGAAGTACTTTAAAATTTTTGGGAGTAAGTTATTTATACTCAACAAATAAAAAACAAGTAAATTTGAGTCACACAGAGATGAGGGAATATTCCTTGTCTACTTAGGAAAAAGAAAGGCATATAAATGCTTTAATAAAATCCTGGAAAAGTAGTTGAGAGAAATGACGTCACTGTTGTGGAAAATGATGAGAACATTAAATAGTATAGTGAACAATTGCATGATGAAAGTGTTGAGGAGGAAAGAAACACTGGAGGAGTAGAAGTGGCTGATTCTAATTCGGAAGAAGATATTGATGATGACCATGAAGAATAAAATTCAATATCTACACATAAGCAAACGAGTTGAGCTGAAATTGATAGTAAAAATATCATTGGTGATCAATTATCTCTAGTTTGGACAAGAAGAATTAAATTACTGCAGTAGGCATCCTTATTATCTCAGGTAGAGCCTAAATTCTTTGCTGACGCAGCTGAAGATGAAAACTGGGTTCAGGCTATGAATAAAGATCTAGATTAGATTGAGAAGAATCATACATGGGAGATTGTTTCGGGCCAGCTGATAAGAATGTCATCAGAGCTTAATTGGTCTTTCTTGACCAGATGAATGAATATAGAACATTGATTCGAAACAAAGCATGACTATTGTGCAAAGGATACTCTAAGATAGGGGAAATCGATATCAATAAGACATTTGCACTGGTTTCAAGGCTAGAGACAATCAGATTATTCCTAGCCATTGCAGTGAAACAGAAGTTCAAAGTGTTCTAGATGGATGTTAAATATACATTTTTGAATGGTATTCTATAGGAAGAAGTGTATATAAAGAAGCCATATGATTTTCTCATTCATTATATTGAGAACAAGGTTTGTCAGCTGAATAAGGCATTATATGGGCTGAAACTAGCACTGAGAGCGCGGTACTCATGGCTTGATCAGTATATCAAGAATCTATGTTTCCAGCGTGGTTGAGTTGATTACAATATCTATTTCAACAACAATAGTAATCAAAGGATGATGGTTCTGGTTTATTTCAATGACATAATATTTAGAGGATCAAATAAAGAACAGTGTAGATACTTTTCTTAATTCATGAAACATGAGTTTGAAATGTCTATGATTAGTGACTTGGAATTTTTCTTTAGTTTATAGGTGACACAAGGAAGTAATTGTGCATTCATTTCTCAATCAAAGGCCTTACCCAAGGAAGATTTTTAGAGGCATCTACTGGCTCTGGGATTTCAACAAACTCCCCACACATGAAAAAGTGTGGATCCACCCCCCTGTCTCCCTGAGGTATGGTGTGTTTTTCCCTAATGTGTTAATATGTGTTCTTTTCAATGTTTCATACCACAAAGGAGTGACCTTTGGGTTCATTGACAAAGGGGGAGAAATAGTGACTCCTTTAGGGGGAGAAATAGTGACTCCTTTAGGGGGAGAAACTGTGACTAAGGAAGGCAGAAAATGTCTTAGTCAGAGACACATGGAGAAGTTGATAGTGGGAGCAGTGAGATAGGGGGAGAACAATGAAATAGGGGAGAGTTTTTGAATCTGACGATTCTAGAAGTGATCGATCAATGAATAGATATAACGGTAGTTGAGGATTGTGATACAAGAAGAAGAGTGATGTTGGAGTGGTGTTAGAAGGTTTCCAGTGATCAAAACTTGGTGTCAGTATGGTATCAATGATATGATTCAGAATTTATGTGATTCATTGATGAACTTTTCATAGTACTCTTGTTTCTCACGCCGAGCATTTATCTTATGGTATTAGAGTATGTGGTGAGTGAATCTTTGGTCGCTATTTGAATCACAAGAGGAAAAGGAATGTAAATTATGGAAGGAGACCTAGTGAGGTGTCAAAGTACAGAAAATCATTCTGAGAAGAGTTTTCCTCAAACCCAAAGGGGGAGATTGTTGGGAAAAAATCCTTTAAGGAAACAACGCAGCATTTTTGGGATGTTTGTGTATGTTGACAATGCAGGTTTTTATGGTGAATTTTCAAGTTCTAGATATGTTGTTGACAATCCATGTTAACAAAGAACCATGAAAAAAGAAGAGAAGATCTGAAGGCCGTACAAAATAATAGATACAAGGTGTCACTATTTTCCAGTGTTTTCCAAGTTTTTTGGGTCCAAAATTTGGAGTTTGGTGAGAATCGTGAAATGAGGATTTCCTTGAAGATCTCACCAAGATATGGAAAAGGAATGAGTTTCACGAATATAGGATTCATGGATTGTATTTTACAAAGACATGAAGAATGTTCATGTTGTTTTTCTCTGTTACGACGTGCTTCGCAAATGGCATAGGTGAATAGAATTGCGGTGAAGCATTGTGACAGCGGCACGAAAGAATTGACAGATTGCTATAGGATTACGGTGAGATCTGTGATCTGAAAATTTCCATGGGGCATCATGATATAGACAGAATTTTGGAGGAAATTTTGGATATTCGTGATTTTATCTGACGTGGTGCTGACTTTGCGCGGAAGGTTTGAGGGTCAGTGGAATCGCCTATAAATAGACCTCAACCCCTTGATAGATGTAGAGAGTTTTGCAAGAAAAAAAATTTCTCTGGAATCGTGAAGGAGGTTCACCGAGGAAGTGTGCTTTGTGAAAGAAGGAGCTTCACAGTGGCTAATCTAGCTCTGCAAAAGAGGTGTGTTTTGCGTTGACTCGGTGATCTTTTTTATAGAATTCACTTTGTGATGGTTTGATCTCTTGGGTGAGCTAATATTTTCGAAGGTATGAGCATCACAAAGAAGTGTGCTCTGCGAGGTAGTGAGATCTGCGAAGGTGTGTTCTTCACTAAGAGGCTGAAACTTCGTGATTTCCTTTTTAAGATTTGTGAAATTGGGAGGTTCGCGAAGTAGGGTGCTTTGTGAAGGTATTTTCAAAGTGTGTTTCCCAGTGATTAGTGGCAAAGGGTTATTCATCACTGGATAAAATTTGGACTTCTATAGAACATCTACATATAGTAGAGGATACAATTATTAGTGATAATGAAGATACCTACAGGTCTATAAAATTTGAGTGGATCTTCTGAAAAAAAAAGTGAGTTCACTTCAGTTGAAAGATCAATGATTTATCAAATTGTGAATGGTTATAAATCAGGAGGGACAATAAGAGTCTGCATCAAACATTTAAACAGTAGTGTGCTTATAGTGAATTTGGTACATCAGTACATCGCTGGTGTATTCTCCATAGGCATATCCCAGTGAGGGTGAACCAAGTAAAATTTTTGTTTCATGTGCATACTTTAATATTCATTCATACTCTGAAATGGGAAGGAGAGAATGAAGAGGGTTTTTTCTAACAAGAAAACAAGATCAACGGGGGAATTTGTTTTATTTTGTCATATCCTGATTCACCCCCCCCCCTCAGGGTATCTAGCATAATAGACCTAACAAATGGTATCAAAAGAAAAGTTTGATATCAATATTTCTCTCTCTAATGGAGGTCACTAATCATAAAGGGATTCCAATATTCAATGAGAACAATTTTCATATTTGGAGGAATCAGATGCAGCACTACTTCTGATCTTTGGGAATGGATGTGTTTACAATAGAAATTCATTTTATAAAAGTTGATATTAATTGTGGTGCACTATTAGAAGTTGAGTTCAGAGAATTGGATGTTGATTCCAAGGGAATTAATGCTTTAGGTGGATCCCTATCCAATGCTATCTTTACAAAGGTGATTTCTTCCAAAACCTCACATTCCATGTGGGAAAATATATTAAATATATATGAAGGAGATACAAAGGTCATAGAAGAGAAGCTACAAGTGCTGTGGAATGAGTATGAAGATTTTATAATGAACCTAAATGAGTCTATTGATGCAATCTTTGACAGGGTAAATGTTGTAGTGGAAGACATTTGAGGTCTTGGAGATGTTATTGAAGACATAAAGATTGTGATGCACATATTTAGGAAACTTCCACCTCGGTTCAATCCGAAAGTTTCAGTTTTGGAAGATAATGACCCGAATGGGCTGACATTGGATATCCTGTATAGCACCCTTATTGCATACGAAATTAGAAATGATGATAACAATGTTGTAGAAAAGGGGAAGTCCAAAGAGGTGGAATTCAAGGCCATGAAGAATCTCACCATTGAAGATTCTCAGGAAAAAGAAAAGATAGATAAGGGGATTTCATTCCTCTCCTCAAACCTTCAATGAGGAAAAGGAATGTTTAAAGGGAAACTTCCAATTGCTTGTTTTCGATGTGGAAAGGTTGGACATATTACGGAAAGGTTCCCCAGAAAGTTCCAAGAAGATGATGTTGTCAATGAAATCGAAATTCCAAAGAATAAGTATTCATCCTATGGGAAAAGAAATAAATAGTTCAAGAGAATTTTATTTAAGAATAATAAACTTCTTTCCAAAGAATGTGACAGTTTAGATGAGTCTATGGTTGAGGAGGTTGAAGAGATAGAGAACTGTAGAGATCGTGGAAAAATGCTATGGTGGCAGTTGTGGGTTGTTCTTAGAAGAAAAATGAATCCAAAGCTGATGAAAAGAATAAGAAGAATAATTTTAGGGAAGAGTTGACATGGAAGCTAAATTCTAAGATTCTCTTGAAGATATAGATATTTGGAGAGAAAAACAAAGAAATCCAACAAGGTGGTACATGATGCCAAACTCTATATAAAACAGTAGAAAGAAGAGAAGTTTGAGCTGATAAAAGAAATTTAAAACCTTAAGTCTCCTAATCCACAGAGCTCAGAAAAGGATTTTGAATATACACTCAAGGTTGAAGAACAAAAAATGGAGACTGATAGCTTGAATAATAAAATAAAATATAAAATCAACTATATCAAGGAACTTGAAAGAGAATTTGTTGGTTTGCGGAAAAAAGTTAAGGATAAAAAATACTCTTGACTCCTGCTGGGACATCATGAAATAAGATCACTCATAAAACCAAGATGCTAAAAGTGGAGCACAATGGTTTAGCAGAAAGGAAGCATCAATTATGTTTAGATTCTAAGGTCGATGGGGGGATTGATCGAAATCAAAAAGTTGTGAAAATTGATGTCAGACCGCAAGTACCAATTCTGAGATTGAAGGTTGATTTGGGCACAATGTAGAATTTGAATATTTAGAGATCCCAATGGGAAACTAGAAGTGTAGAAGTGACATGAAGGAAGGAACCTTATATCAGGTGTTATTTTTGTGGAAATATGGGACATTCACATTATGTATTTTCCATAGCCAAGAGATATTGAAGGGTAAAGAATAGAGGTGGCATACGAACAGAGAGTGGTTCTCGAGAACATGACTCAGTGGGAACTATTTTTAGTGTGGAGGATTTGGGAACATGGATATATACTTTACATCAACCATACATTGGGATGTGCCAAAGCTAAATCAAAATGTTCACTAGTATCATATCAATGAACCAACATGTGAGTTGAAAATGAAAAATAGATTTGCATCTTTCCAAGATGATTCCAGTTCATCATACTCTAAGAAAGATCTTAAGCCTCAATATATTCCTAGTGTGAAGGAAAAAATATGAACCAAGATGAAAAGGTGTGAGAAGGTAATGGTGGCAGAAATTTCCCTTAAAGCATCAGACCATTCAGGTGTGTGGATCCTTGACAGCAGTTACACATCTCAGATGATATGTAATAAGGATATTGTTACAGACAAAAAATACTAAAAATGAGTTTTCATGTTTGGAAATGATAAAGGCATGAAGATTATTGGCTCAAGAAAGGCCAGGTTTGGGGGAAAGAGATGAGGCGTGCTGATGTCTTAGTAGTAGAAGGCCTCAGTCACAATTTTCTCAACGTTAGTCAACTATGTGACTCAGTTTACTAAGAAGATGTTTATTTTCATAGGAAGAGATAGGATAGTGGTTCAAATGGGAAAAAGAACAAAATTAAATCTCTACCTGGTAAGCGGAGAAGAAGATAAGTGCTTTCTTTCTAGAGAGGAATAAAACAAATTGTGGAATAAATGACTTGGTCATTTATTCCAACCATCCCTGGAAGATCTGGTAATGTTTGATCCCACAAGATACCTTCCTAAGATATCACGAGATCAAACTCACACATGCGATGCATGACAATAAGGGTTGCTCATCAGAAATACATATAAGTAAAAGAAAAAGAATTCCACAAGGGTGCTCAAATTGGTGCATGCTGATGTTTGTGGATCTATCACTCCAAGAGAAATTCAGGGAAAGAGATACTATGTTCTTTTTTTATGACTATAGCAGAATGGAATGGGTATTTATTATTTTCCATAAATCTGATGTGTTCATATTTTTAAAACACTACTGGAGAGAGTGTAAAAGGATGCTTGGATAGAAAATTCTAAAATTTTGTACTGACAATAGTACGGAATTCACGAACAGTTGGGTGGAATACTATCTCGAGAAACATAGGATAAGGCAACAAGTTTCTTCAGTAAGAACCCCTAGAATAATGGATTAGTTTAAAGTAGAAATCATATCATCAACAATATGGAAATAACAATGCTCATAAAAAAATACATAGAAGAGAAATTTTGGAAGGTAGTAGTATTGACATCGGTCTACATTTCTAACAGGGAATTGTTGGGTCCGAAAGAAAGAAATACTCTGTATGAGATATGGTATGGGAAGAATACAATAGTGAAGTACTTTTGAATCTTTGGGAGTAAGTGATTTGTACTCAATAAATAAAAACCTAGGAAATTTGAGACACACGGAGATGAGGGAATATTCCTTGTCTACTTAGAAAAAATAAAAGTATATAAATGCTTTAATAAGTGGCTGGAAAAGTAGTTGAGAGAAATGAAATCAGTGTTGTGGAAAATGAGGAGAACATTAAATATTACTATGAACAATTGCATGATGAAAGCGATGAGGAGGAAAGAAATGCTGGAAGAGTAGAATTGGATAGTGTTAATTCAGAAGAAGATACTGATGATGAGCATGAAGAAGAAAAATCAATATCTATACAAAAGCCAATGAGTCGAGCTGAAATTGACAAGAAAAATATCATTGGTGATAAACCAGCTCTAGTTTAGAAAATAAGAAAAACAATTACTGTAGTATGAATCCTTTTTATCTCAAGTAGATCCTAAATGGTTTGCTGACGCAGCAGAAGATGAAAACTGGGTTCTGGCTATGAATTAAGAGCTAGATCAGATTGAGAAGAATTAGACATGGGAGATTGATTTGAGGCCAGCTGATAATAATGTCATCCTGACTAAATTGGTCTTTCTCAACAAGATGAATTAATATGGAATAGTGATTTGAAACAAACCATCACTATTATACAAAGGATACTCTGAGACAAAGGGGATTGATATCGATTAGACATTTGCACTGGTTTCAAGGCTAGAGAAAATCATATTATTCCTAGACATTGTAGTGCAAAAGAAGTTCAAAGTGTTCCAGATGGATGTCAAATCTACATTCTTGAATGGGATTCTGTAGGAAGAACTGTATATCGATAAGACAAATGGTTTTCTCATTCATTAGTATGAGAACAAGGTTTGTCAGCTGAAGAAGGCGTTATATGGGATGAAACAAGCACTGAGAGCATGGTACTCATGGGTTGATTAGTATTTCAAGAATCTAGGTTTCCAGTGCGGTGGAGTTTATTAAAATCTGTATTTCAAAAACAATAGTAATCAAATAATGATGTTATTAATTTATGTCAATGACATAATATTTGGTGGATCAGATGAAGCATAGTGTAGATAGTTTTCTGAATTCATAAAACATGTATTCAAAATGTCTATGATTAGTGAGACGACATTTTTCCTTAGTTAATAGGTGATATAAGGAAGTAATTGAGCATTCATTTCTCAGTCAAAATTAGACAAGGAGGTTCTTAGAAGATTGGGAATGGAAAATTCCAAGTAAATGAAGACTTATGTTGCTACCCGGATGAAATTATCGAAAGATGATAGTGGAAAGGCAGTTAATATCATAGAATACATGTAGATTATTGGGAATTTACTATACCTGACACTGATGAGACATGATATTATTTTCTCCACATTCCAAGAATCATGATATCAAAGCAATACCAAGGAAATCCAAATGCTTGAAGAGAAAAGAATACTTCAGTATATCAAGGGGACAGAGGATTACAACTTGATATATAGGGAAAAGTCTTAGTCAAATTTAATGGGATATACTTATGCAGATTGGACCAGTTCAGAGGATGACAGGAAATCAATGTTAAGAGGTACATTCTATCTTAGTGGATTGTGTATTTCTTAGATAAGTAAGAAGAAATATTTCATTTCATTGAGAACCACAGAATCTAAGTATAGTATGGACACTCAAGCATGCACTCAGTTATTGTGGATGAAGCAGTAACTTGATGATTTAGGAGTTGAAGTGAAGTTTCTGATTAGAATCTAGTGTGATAAATCAAGTTCTACAAATTTCAACAAAAATCTCGTCCATAATTCAAGGACAAATCACATTGAGATAAAGTCTAATTTTATCAAGGATAAGGTTGAGTAAGGAATCATGAAGTTGGAGTATATCCCTATAGAACTACAAGTTTCAGATATTCTGACAAAGACCTTACCCGAGGAAGATTTTGAGAGGCATCGAATGGCTCTGGGAGTTCAGTCGACTCCACACACTTTAAAAAGTGTGGATGCCCCCCCCATCTCCCCGATGTATGGTGTGTTTTTCCTTAATGTGTTAATATGTGTTCTTTTCAATGTTTCATACCACAAAGGAGTGATGTTTGGGTTCATTGATAAAGGGTGAAAAATAGTGACTCCTTAATGGGGAGAAACTGTGACTAAAGAAGGGAGAAAATGTCTTAGTCAAAGACACATGGAGAAGCTAGCAAGTGGAGAAGTGAGATTGGGGGAGAGAAATGAGATAGGGGAGAGTTTTTGAATATGATGATTCTAGAAGTGATCGATCAATGAATAGATATCACAGTAGATGAGGATCGTGATACTAGCATAAGAGTGATGTTTGAATGGTGTTAGAAGGTTCCTAGTGATCAAAAATTGGTGTTACTATGGTATCATTGATAGGTGTCAAAATTGATGTGATTCATTGACAAAATTTTAATACTACTCTTGTTTCTCACGCCAAGCATTTCTCTTATAGTCTTAGAGTTTGTGGTGAGTGAATCTTTGGTCGTTATCTGAATCACAAGAGGAAAAGGAAGGTAGATTATGGAAGGAGACTCTATAAGGTAACAAAGTACAGAAAATCATTCTGAGAAGAGTTTTCCACAAACACAAAGGGGGAGATTGTTGGGAAAAAATCCATGAAGGCAATATTTTAGCATTTTTTGATTGTTTGTGTATGTTGACAATGTGGGTTTTTATGGTGAATTTTCAAGTTCTAGATATGTTTTTGACAATCCATGTTAACAAAGAACCATGACAAAGGAAGAGAAGATCTGGAGGATGTACAAAAGAACAGATACAATTTGGCACCATTTTCTAGTGTTTGCCAAATTTATTGGGTCCAAAATTTGGTGTTTGGTGAGCATCATGAAATGAGGATTTCCTTGAAGATCTCATCAGGATATGGAAAAGGCATGAGTTTCATGGATCTAGGACTCATGGATTGTATTTTTCAAATACATAAAGAATGTTGATGGTTTTTTTCGTGATTACAATGAGCTTCGCAAATGGTAGAGGTAAGATCATTGTGGTGAAGCTTTGTGGCGGCAGCCCGAAGGAATTGACGGAACGCTCCATGATTACTATATGCTCTACAATCTGAAAATTGATGTGGTGCTTCACAATATAGAGAGAATTTTGGCAGAAATTTCAGAGCATCACAATTTGAGCTAATGTTGTGCTGACTTTACATGGAATATTTGAGGTTCTAAGGAATTTCATATAAATAGACCTTGACCCCCTCGATAGAAGTAGAGAGTTTTCCATGAAAAATTTGTTGCTCTTGAATTGTGAAGGAGGTTCACGGAGGCAATATGCTTTTCTAAAGAAGGAGCTTCACGGTGGCTAATCTAGTTCCGCAAAAGAGGTGAGTTACGTGTTGGATCAATGAGCTTTGAAAAGGATGTTGCTTTGCGATGGATTGATCTCTATGATGACCTAATCTTTGCAAAGGTCTGACCTCTGCGAAGCAGTGTGCTCTGTGAGGTAGTGAGCTCTGCGAATTTGTGTGCTTCGCGAAGAGGAAGGAACATTGTGATGGCTTATTGGAACTTCATGAAATTTCGAGCTTTGTGAAGTAGGTTTCTTTTCAAAGGTACTTACAAAGTGTGTTTCCTAATTATCAGTGGAAAAGGGGTATTCATCAGTGGATGAAATTTAGACTTCAATAGGGCATCTACATACAGTTGATGATGCATTCATTAGTGATAATGAGGAGGCTTATAGGTCTTTAAACAATGAGTTGATATTCTGAAGAAGAGGTGAGCTGACTTCATTTGGGAGAGCATTGTGTTCTCAAATTGTGAATGGTTGTAAACTAGGAGGGACAGTGAGTCTACTTTGAACTTTTAAACAGTAGTGCGCTTAGAGTGTATTTGGTACATCAGCACATCACAGGTGTATGCTCCTTGGGTGTTGTCTAGTGAGTGTGAAACAAGTAAAATTGATGTTTCATGTGCATGATTTAATATTCATTCATACTCTGAAATGGGAAGGAGATAGATAAGGGGGTTTTTTCTAACAACAAAACAAGATCAAAAGGGGAAGTTGTTTTAATTTTTCATATCCTGGTTCACCCCCCCCCCCCTCAGGGTGTCTAGCCTAGTGGACCTAAAAATTGGTATCAAAGAGAAAGGTTGATATTAGTGTTTCTCTCTTAAATTGAGGTCACTACTCATAAAGGTATTCGTATCTTTGATGGGAACAATTTCCATCTATGGAAGAATCGGATGCAACACTACTTCTGATATTTGGGAATGGATGTGCTTATAGCAGCAATGCATGGAACAATATTTGATATTAATTTTGGTGAACTATAGGAATCTGAGCATAGAGAAATCAAAGGTTTCAGTGTTTCTCCCTAATTCTTATTAACCATCACCATTGTGTCCCACCATCTCCTACTGTGTCTTTCCATCGCAAAGGTTTCACATTTCACCTTGATTTCATCCGGTGTCTTCAAGAACTCAAACAAAAGTTCTATTATTCCCAACCATTCCTTGTCATATTGAGGATCAGTGCAGACTTTGAAAACTGGTGGATTCTAGTAAAGTAACTATTTAGAATGATTTCTAAGAAAACCCCCTGAGGATCCACAACTAAATTATGAATAGGGATTGGAGGTGGTTCTTGTCTAAGAGCATGGACTATGCATACAATAACATCAACTAGATTTGGGTCCAATGGAGTATTCTCTAATTGTAGTTTAGAATCATCTTCCTCTTATATCTAATTTTCATGTATTATCAGATTCATGATGCAACACAACATCAGCAAACAACAAGGAAGACAAAGAACTAACACTAAAACTGAGAAACAAGGGAAATTAATCCCAACATATAAAACAAACAAGATTGGTATTTCACTCTATGAAAATCAAAATAGGATAAATACTAGAATTAACCATAATAAATATTTCCCTAACCACCCCTAGAGACTTAAGGTTCAATTCAGTGAGATCTGATTAGGAACTCAATAGAAACTACCTCTTTTGTCCCAAAAAGATTTCACAATACATACTGACTTCAGAACAAGAAGCTCAACAAACATTCTCTGATACAACTTTATCATGAACCAACCCAAGTACCTTGGTAACCTGATAACTGAGCTAGTCCTGACGTAGATAAAAAAGATATTCTAGATCTCTATAGGTTGTAAACTAGCACTTGTAATCATTTAACGTGAAATTGAGGGAGAATTTTCCACAATACATAGTGGAAGAAAGACAATAAAGTCAAGATGAACACAAAACAAAGTCCACTAGGAGTAATACAACATAAGTCAACAAGGAATTAATTCATAAAGTACTGCAAAAAAAGTACTAAAATAGGGAAAAATAACACAATACCTTAAGGAAAACACTCACCATGTCCTAGTTTCAATGGCTGGACCCACCTTCAAGAGATCCATTCTTCATGATTGAAACTACAAGTAGATAATCTACAAACACCAAAAGGCACGAGTAGGGTGATATCTAAAAATATTAGAAGGGTCTCAACAAGTATTCCATAATTGATGCCAATAATTGATTAACCAAAGTAATGCTATCAATTTTAAAATAAATAGGTTTATAATTTCAAATCATATTTAAACAAATCATGCTATAAAATTAAAATGATTGAAAATACTTTAAGAAAATTCATTACAAGTTATGGAATATTTATAAAAAAAATAGATTAAATTAAATACTTACATAAAAACGTTCATGTAAATCTTGAAGGAATGCAAATCAGTTTTACAACATTGGCATATATTTATATCTCAAATATAAATAACAAGCAAGAAACATGGTCATCTTCCAAATAGGTAAGAAAGTTATACTCTATAGGACTCTAAAATCTCTAAGTGATCATGGAAATATGTGTATACACACATCCCTATAATACTAGACAAAGGTGACTCATCACCATCCCATTGGGTATGTCACCTACTACATTTATGTTTTAGAAATTTGTATAAAGGTAGAGTTTGTCCAAATAACTCAAAAACTACATAAGTCATGCATGTTCTCTTACACTATCAATGATGGAAAATTTATTTTAAGACTTCTTAAAATAAAATAAAATCCCATTCCACATTTTTCAAGTGAAATATTTCTATTTAAAAACAAAATTGGGTTTTTAATAAAAAAACATGCCTCTTTAACAAGATAAAACAATTTGGTTTCTATCAAAACATTTTAACCCATTGTCACATGTTTGATATTAACTCAAAACTAATTCCATTAATTTTAAAATCTATTCACATAATTAAATTCAAAAATATAATTGAAATAGGTTCTATTAAATTTATAATTTAAATTAAACAATTTAAATAATCCAATTACCACAAATTCTCCCCAATTCAATGGAATTGGGTGTTTTCTAAATTTTAATTCCAAAACCATTTCAAATATCCCAATTCACTAGAATTTGGTTCTATAAATTCAATTGAAATAAGGTTTGATAAATTTAATTTAAATAAACAATTGAAATAAATCAAGCAATTCAAGGTTAATCAATTTGTAAAAATATGACGGAACCACCTACCCTTTTCCTGAGAACCAACAATCGCAACATCACCCATCATTGAGAAGGAATGTGTAGAAGACCTTGAAACACAACCTAGAGATGATATCCAACATCACGGAGCATAGATCCATTAATTTCGGGATGATATATTGAAATACCAATGGAGGAGAAATATGGAAACATGAAGAACAAAGAAAAAACTCACCTACGAATCCACACCACAAGCACAAAGATGATTGAACGTCAAATGAGAGGATATTTAAGGGTTGGATAGCCTCAAGATCACTAAGGGTAGGCTTTGGGTTGATATAAATTAAAGTGTACAGGACAAATAATGAGATATCAACCACTCTACCCATTTAAAAAAACTAAAGTCTGGGTATTAGATGATGTGTAATCCCACTACACATCATGAAATGGTTAAGTTTCATAACTATAGAAAAACTCTCCTATTTAAATTAAAAACAATTCATTAAAAAACTCACGTCATTTAAAGGCTAGTCACAACATTTAACCTTTTATGGGGTGAATCCTCTCATGAAATGAACCTTCTCATGGTATGCATCGAGTGACAATTACACATTGTGTAACATAATTACACAGAGTGTAACCCTCTAACAGCCTGCATAAAAGGATGGTTAAAGCTGGGATTCCAAAAAATATAAGACTTTACCATTATAGGTATCCTTCTAATTTATTATCATCCCTACTTAGTCAACGAACAAGGAAAACTATGAAAAGGTTTAAGACATACCTGTTAGTTCGATAACGGAATGTTACAAAAATATATAAAAATTCATTGGATAATTTCTTATGAGAAATAACTTAATTCATATTATGATGGTATTTTGGGAATAACATAACCCATTAGTGATAGACAAGGGTTTTGGGGGGGGGGGTATTTAGGTAGATCCTAGACAAGATAAGGGTGCTTTGGGTTTGTGGAGAATTGAGGAGATGAGGTTCCCTTTTAAAAGTGTGGAAAGTAGATCCAAATGGAAAACATTGAAAATAGAATAATTTATAGTATAAATTCACTTTACTAATCAAATTTATACAATTTTTTTTGATATTTTAATCCTTTTCACTCGGTTTCCACCCCCATAAAATCTATTTTTATGAATAGAAAATTACATCTAATACATGTATAGAATTAATTCATATGAAATTTATTCATTTATATATATAAAAAAAATCATGTGACATTCAAAATAATTCAAAATTTAATATAATATTTTAATTACTTAATTTATGAAAACTACCAAAAATAATTTTATATTAGAATAAAAATTCACTTAGGTTTTGAAATGATCAACATAGGACTCTAAGTTCAACATAATAATTTTAAATACTTATATTTTATGATAAAATTTATATTTAGTGTAATACCTAAAGATTTTAAAAGAATAAAATTGTTTTTATAGTGTATATGATATGAAACATAGGGCTTAAACAACCAACAAAATATATTTCTTTAAATTTAATCTCTTGGATTGCTTGCGGAACACACAGCTCCAAGTTTAAATGAACAATAATATAGTAAACCCATATAACATATAAATTAAAATGGTTTATATGAATAGTAATAAATATATTATGAAAATTATGTATACATATTGATTATAAATAAAATAAGAATCATTAAAAAGAAAAAAAAAGTTTTCTAAAAAACTGTATTATTTTTAACAGACTATTTAGTCAAGATTTTTGCACATAAATCAAAATTAAATTTTAAAATATTTATTTGAAAAAATAAATTTCATTATTAAATCATAATATCAAAATTATCTTAATTTTAATTCTTTGTATATTTCTAAAATCTTTCATTTTTCTATGAATAATCAAAAATATATAATTTTAATTGAAAACTACTTTTTTTAAAATTATTTAAAAAGTTAAATTAAATTTTCAATTGGTTTTAAAGTAAAATTAGTTCAATTATATATATATTAATCCAATTTATTTCACTTCAAACATTTTATTTTTTAAATTTTATATACAAACATTGTAAACATTTGAACATTTTCTCTATGAAAAATCGCTTTCTCATCGCATCTGCAGGATTAATTTTAAATATATTTTTTTCATTTATGTAAATTAAATTTTTAAAAATTTATTCCTTATTTTGAATAATTATAATTTATATAATATAATAATTGCAAACTAATTTTTTACAAAAAATTAATAGTGAAAGAAATAAAATGTATTTATTATGGTTATGCTAAAAATGGATTTATTGAGGGTTAAACTAAAAAGATAAGGGCTCAAATAAAATAATAAATTCTAGAGAATTTATTTAATATTTATATTTAGTAAATATAATATCTAATTATATATAATAATCTATTTTTTACCCTTTTAACATGTGAAAAATGTGGCTATACCCTTTTCTTTTCAAAACTTACAAGTTTTTCACTCGCCTCACTTATAAAAAGAAACCACTAGTCCTCTATTATTCACACCTTAAAACACTTTTTTTAATCTAATAACAAACCTAATTACTTTAAAATTTTCTTCCCCTAATCCTAAAATAATTATTTTGGACCTAAATACAACTTAGGAAGGTTTTTGGTACAAATCTAAAGAGGTTACTTGAAAAAGAGGTAAAATTCTTTAATGAGGGTTTTTATATTATTTCTTCCTCCACCTACTTAAATTATTATTAAAACATTATGGTATAATAACCTCAGTATATTAAATATAATTAAATGTTTTTAGGTTAATCAAATGACTTATAACTATCCCTATTTCCATAAAATGTGTTATGAAATCACCATTCGTGTGTACGGCTCACTACCGCCTCGCGAATCGATGTAATTGTTTTCTATTACCACAACTCATGATTGGTTATGATGATGTAAGAATATATATGCTATTTATATCCTAATTATACCTATTCAGTCATTATAATATTAAAAAAATTACATTACATTCCATAGGTGATATGATAATATCGCTCATCTTTATGGCAGACAACCGCCATATGAAGTGAAGTGATTCATTTTTCACTAACACATTACACAGAAAGTAAAAAAGAAAAAGTTAATTAAAATATGTAATATAAATGCAATATTATGATATTAATTATATATTTATCATTCTTAAAATATCATATATAATTTTTTAAATGGAAAAATGATAACATCGTTCGTGTACGTGTCGAATATAGCCTTCACAAATCAATGTGACTCTCTTTTCATCACCACACCACGTGGATGATATATATAATTATATTTACATAAATAATATTTTATTTATGATATTATTATGATTATATAAGAATACAATAGTAATTATCTTATTTCCATAATGATCATTGAAAAAAGGAAATGTTACCCATGCGTATGTGTGGCCTACCATCTCCATGATCATAACATAATTCATTTATCATAATCATATTTCATGATAGATATTAAAAGTATAATTGATATATAAATATGATAATTATGTAATTATTATAATTCTATATTTTATGGAACTATATAATATGAAAAATAATTGTAACTTTCATGACAAATCATGAGTAATAAAATAATGCAATAAACACCTAAAACAATAAAAATACTGAACGGTTATTAAAAAATAGATGATAATATATTATAAAAGGACCACATATGATATTATAAATATTTATATGTATTTTTTATAAGTTAATAATAGGTTTTAAATCAATATATGGTAGTTTAAATCATGTTAAACAAAAAAAGATGTGTGAGGTAATAGACTTCGTCTCAATTTCCCTTTATTGAGACATATTATAATGTTATACACCTAATTTGGTTCATATGATGTATATAAGGACCATTGGATATGTTATATCATGAATAATTTTTTCTTAATGGTATTTTATATTTTAATTATAGTTATTTCATCCAAAGGTTTTTTTAATTAAAAGTTACCATGTTTTAAAGAACATCATAACTCAATTTATTTTCATTGGGTTACATTAATTATGTATTGTCTTCGAAGTACTAAGATTATGTGTGAAATGAATTTTGATTATATTATTTTGTATAAAAACTTTTTTTATGCATAATTTAATTTGATACACATAATCAATTCATTTTGTTAATTCTCAGATCAACATTATGATCTTTACAATGGTTCATTTCACAATTTCATTTTTATTGGGATTTTTTATACTTAGTTTTTTATTAAAGGAAATAATTTGATAATTATTTAATAAACAATTAAATTTTCATATAATATAGTTATTAGAAAAAATTCATGTAATATTATCATTTTACACTCTTTGGTACTTAAATAAATACATAAAAAATTAAGAAAATTCAACTTCATTTCACTCTTCAGTCAGAAATCTATTTTCATCTAAAACAATGTTTTCAAAAATATGTTTTTAACTTTTTCAAAATGATTTATTAAAAAATATTTACCCATATTTTCTTTTTAAAAAATATTTTTATAAGAACTATTTATTTCATTTTGAAGACAATTCCTGTTTCGATTTTATGAAAAATAGTGAAAAAAATTTGTTTTAAAGTTTATGAAATGAACAGAAATTCTTGCTGTCATGGAAACAAAAATTTTGTTAATATTATTTTATAATATTCAAATGTTTTTTTCAAAGGAATGTATTTGAAAAACAATTTTTCTAATTTTATTTTTAAAAGGTTATTTTCAAAATTAAAAGGATATTTTGCACAATAATTTTTTAAAGATATTTTTATCATATTTCTATTAATCAATGACATCAAACATTTGTTTTAATTATGATCCAATTGGGATATTTTTTATTGATATAATTATTATTATTTATTTGGATGGTTTATAATTATTTTGACCATATATGATTTTGAAATTCACTTTTTTGATTCATTTTTTTATTCATTCAATTTCCTTTAAAACATTTACTCTCTTATGGTCATTATACACTTTATTTCTCCTAAATATAAATATACTTGTATTATGGTTGTTATTATTTCTAAAACCATGTATAATTTTTAAATAGAGTGTTTTTTTCAAATATTTATATTCTATATATCATGGATATTATTATTTCTTAAACTATATATCAATTTTACATGTGATTTTTACTTTGAAAGTTATTTAATTAATTGGGAAATATTAATAAATCCATATTATTAACTCAATATAGATATTTTATGTCAATAAATAATTATTAGGAATTAAATTGATCATTTTATATGTGGGGAATGCTTTAGAACTACAATGATGGGTGGGATCTAAAATTATGCATCCCCTCGATGCGTCAGCAGTCTCATGAGGTGAATAAGTAAGCCAACATTAAATAGGCTTGTAAATATAGTTTTAAACCATATTATAAAATTTATTTCTAGTAGAGGTATCATGAAGAATTATATCATGACATCCAATAATTAATAATTTCATTAATTAAGAATTCAGTTATTATTATCCATGATAATTTCCTAAGGATATTATCTTTGAATGCATTTAATTATTAGTATATTGATTAAATTAAATTTATGTTCATTTATTTACCTTACCATATTGATTAGTTATTATATTATTATCCATGATATTTTTTTAATGATATTATCTCTAGATTTTTTTCAATATTATTTTATTGATTAAATGGATTTTTTTTAGTTATTTACCTTTTCATTTTGATTATTACTTATCTATTCATAATAATCAAGCTACATAAATGGAATGTGTGATTATTTATTTAACTTTCCATATTGATTACTTCTTATCTATTTATGATAGTTATGTTATTGTTTAAATGGATTGTTTGTTTAGTTATTTACCTTTCCATGTTGAGTATTCATTATCTAATTATGATAGTAAAATTAATTAAATGGAATGTGTGTTCATATATTTAAGTATTGATTTTGATTATGCTTATTTATTCCTGATATCTTCTCTTGTACTTAAACCTTATTGATTATTTGAAATCACCCTTGTTTTTGCCTTTCCAAGGAATCTAAGAGGTGTACTATGAATGATATAAAAGGATATTCTATAGGTAATATTGTTAGTCTTGAAAAAGAAATATGGTTTAATTTATGCTTCCAAATGTAATATGGGAATCATTTATGTGTCGAGTTTACCAAGACTACTAAACTATTTAGTCCTTCGGGATGTGATTCCCAGTATCTTATGACAATGTAATAAAGTAATACAATGACTTTGGGTAACTAGAGTCAAGGTTTATAAAGTTGATATGAATGGAAGGTTTATTAGATACCTTAGAAACTATATTTAAGAGAACATAGATTAGGGAACATAGCCTTATGAAAGACTTAGAACATATATATATATATATAAGAACATTCTAACGTTTTGGTAAGGAATAGATTATGTGGTTTTACTATAAATAAATCCTTTTCAAGATACTAAAAGTGGGTGTGGTTAAAGAATAGTTATACCTATGTGTAATAACTCTAGAAAGAGAGTATTGGGCTTAACCCAACCATCACTTAATGCATGATAATGGGTCTTAATATACACCAGATTTGAAACTCCTATGTGATATTCTTACGTTAATTAACATTTTCTTTACAACCCATTATGATTCATTTTAATATATGAAGGAAATTAATGACCTAGGTTAACCTATGGTGTCTTATATTTAGAATAAGGTGTCTCAAAGGAATGTGAAAGTGTTTCATGTTTGTAAGAGAACATAATAATGTAATGAATTTCCATAGAAAAATTAAGTATATGATAGAAGTAAATAAATTTCTTCTTAGGGATCCATTTATATTTTGTTGTCTTAAATATGGAGAACATAGGCATTATCCATATTATTTTCATCTTCTAAAGGATAACCCCTTGACTAAGTAAGTTCCTATGTTAAAATAAAATGAATGAAGAATTTATGTATTGTGATTCATGTATTAAATTGTTGAAGTATTTTACTAATGGTATCTTGGCTCTAAAAATCATGAAACATATCAGGATTGTGTTAAATTTTATTAAAATATGTGTATTAATTAAATTATGAGATGTAGATACCCTTAAGTATTTATGATTTTAAATCTGATAATAAGTTAAAATTTATAAAAACCCCATTTGAAATTTTTTTGGTAGGAATATAACATGATTAAGTTTATTTTTGGAAAACATAAATGGGAATAAAAACCATTGGTTGAGTATGTGAAAGAGTTGTTTAAGGAATAATGAATTTAATTTTTAGACATAAGATTAAATTTATTGGTATCCATTAAGGTTTATAATATCTTTTAAGTTGTATTAATTATGGTTCACCATAATTTTGGAATGTTATAGTAATTGTGTTAATAAATTTTTCAAAAAAGGAAAATCTTCATGTTGGGTGACAACCCTTCACATTTGATAATGTATTCTGTCTTAAACCCAAAACCAATTTAATATAATGGTTTAATTTCTACAACTAGCCTATATATTTTTTTTGTTTAATATGACATTTTTTTTGTTAAGCTATTTGAAAAATAAATATTAATGTTGAACAAGTGGTGTTGCTATTTAGGTTTAGAGAATAATGTATTAGATAACATTTTCTAACCATATTGGTTTTGGAAAATTTTCAGAGATAGATGAAAATAATTGTCACTCTTTTATAGATATTATGATCGGTTAAATGTGAATTTTAGTTCTTCAGACATTAAAAATTCATTTTTTCATTTCTTATAGTAAGATATAAATTTTAAGTTGATCAAATCATTACCAAAGGATCAAATTGTGCATATGAGATAGACACATATCAAGTATTTTTATTTCCTTATACACTTATATAGTAAAATAATTCCTTAAATTTAGGGAAGGTATCTTGATGAAAATGTTATCATGTTACATTTATATATGATTTATCAGATGGTCTTTTAAATCATCACAGATGTATGTTTTTAATGTCCATAACTTTTTATAGATCATTACTTTCATGTGATCAATGACCTCTATCAATATCTATAATTATTTATGATTTTTTCAAAATATTCACTACCTACCTATGGTAGCCTACTTGGAAACTAATTAATATTTTATTACATATGAACTTTGAATTTCACTTTCTCTCTTATTAAAATGATATTTTTATAAGTCTTTTTATGATATATGTTTCTGATAAAATAATTCTTAAATACCAAAACCTTGATTATTAAGAAAAAGTTAAAATTGAGATGACATGATTTATTTAATGTGTGGATAATGTGACACCTCAATAATTTTAAAGAAGAACATTTTTATAACTTATTTGGTTTGAAACAATGATCTTAAACAACCCACGAAATATATTTCTTTAAATTTAATTTATTTGATAACCTATGGAACATGAAACCTTGAGTCTAAGTAAACCATAATATATTATACCATTATAAACTAGACATTAAATAATAAAGTATGAATATTACTAAATAAATTAATAAAATTTTGGTTATCTGTTGATTATAAATAAAATAAGAATTGTTTAAAAGAAAAAGAAATTTTTTAAAAAACTATATTTTTTATAAATGGAATTTTAGTCAAAAATTGAACACATAATTTGAAATTAATTTATACCACATTTTGAAAATTTAATTGACCAAATAAAATTAATTTTTTAAATCATCATATCAAATTATCTTAGTTTTAATTTGAAAAATATTTCATTTTTCGATGAATAGTGAAAATACTAAATTTTAATTGAAAACATCCTTTTTGGTTAAAATATTTATAAAATTAAATTATATTTTTAATTGTTTTTAAATTAATATTAGTTTAATAATATATATAATAATCCAATTTTGTTTATTTTAATAAATTTCATATTGAATGTTTATATAAAAAAATTTTAAACTGTTGAAAATTTTTTCTTTGAAAACCTAATTTCCCGTCATATTTGCGTGATTAATTTTAAATAAATTTTTTCTACTATTATCAATGTAATTTTAAAAAATGGATTGAATATTTCTAATAATCCTTATTTATATTATCTAATATTTTAAACATAATTTTTTACAAAAATTAATTGTTAAAAAAATAATTATTATTTATCACGGTTAAGTTAAAATGGATTTTTCAGGGGTAAAATAAAAATATAAGTGTTAAAATTACATAAAAACTAGTCTAAAATATATTATCTAACCATATATCAACCCTATAATGTCTAGTTATTTATAATACTTCATTCTGGACCCTTTTTAAAATGTGAAAAATGTGGGTTCAACTTTTTCATTTCAAAAAATTTCAGTGTGCCACTCACCTCACTTTTATAAGGTGACCCCCTCTTTTATCTTCTTCGGAAATTAAAACCCTTTTATTTTGGCCAATACCAATAAAAATAACTTATAAATTTCATCCCTAGATCATTTAAGTCTTATTTTGGGTAGAAATACAAACTATGATGGATTTTGGTGGAACCCAAAGTGGTTACTTGAAAAAGTGGTAAAGTTCTTTAACAAGCATTTTGATATTATTTTTTCATCCACCTTATTATATTATTATCAGACCATGTTGATATAATAACCTCATTATATTCCATTTAATGGGATTTATTTATGTATGTTCATGAAAAATTACTATCCCCACTTCCATCAAAAGGGTTACGGAATCATCTTTCTTGTGTATAGTGGACTACCACCTCGTGAACTAATGTCATTAGTTCTTTCATAACCAATTCTCATGGTTGGGTATGATGAAGAATCTAAAGTGTTTATATATAAGATATTTATAACATATTTATACCTCTATATTAATTATATCATATATACTTTTTAATATCCATTCTGTAGGGAATATGATAATGTCGCTCAAGTGTACGGAAGACTACTCACTTGCAAAGCGGTTTGATTAGTATTTCACTAACACTTTACATTGAAGTTAATAAGAATAAATTAAATGAATAAAACACCCCGACCTAGAAGCCCTGAGTTGTTGCATTATTATGTATCATTGTCATGATCACAAAAGATCAAGTCTCTAAAGACCGATTAGTTATGTAGGCTTGGAAGTACGAGATACATTCATAAGGTTTGCATTACATCATAGAATGGAAAAATACAACAAAATTGTTTCCATAGACAACACTGAGATCCCATAGACTATCCCTTCAGGTCAGTCATAATATACTTCTTCGCATCCTGGAAAAAATAAAACATATAAAAGGGTGAGTTCAGATGTTCAGTAAGGATAACAATATAGCGGAAACATTAATAAATAACCATAAACATTTAAGGCAGTGTATAAAACTAAAACAAAAACCTTTTAAACATAAACATAATCATAATAATGAAAATATAAATCAAAATATTGTCATTTACTTACTCACATGGATATTCTACTAGTCAAATAATCACATGCAATATCAATAGCCAGCTTTATAATGATAGAATGCATAATGCCAGACTTCATAACCACATAGTCAAAGCATTGTGCCAAGACTACAAATAAGATTTTGTAAAGGCCTTGTTCCAAGATGCTAGTTTGTCTCATGATACCTACCGATTCATCGAGGAGCTATAGCAGGATCCACCTATCAAATACTAAGTCCAATGCATTCCTCTTATGAAAAGGTTTAAACATAATATAAACATTCGTATTAAAAATAGCATACAAATTGTCAATACTTTATCCATAAACTATAAATGGTGTAAAAATAACACATCCATATTCAAACATATCACAAAACCTTCAATAAAATATGGATGTTTTGTATCATAATAAATCAACTTCAAATAAGCTTAAAATCTATCAAAGGATGTTGACATAGATGAAATTAAAACCTTTTTTAGAGAAATATCTATTTCTATTTTGAAATCATTTAAAAAAAAATTTATTTTGAAAATATTATTATAAGTTTTTAAGGGAAGCTTATACTATTATATAATGGTTTAAAATAGCCGCACCCACCGTATAAGTTAAAAAAACATTCTTACCTTAAATTTGTCGAAAAGGTCCAAAAGTACCTTGTTTGGAAAAAGACGAAAAGATTACTTTCAAACCATTTTATAAAAATTAAAAAAAGGATATAAATTACTTTAACCCATAGTCTAGTAAATTGTAAAAATGTTTTGTAATACATTTTTATGAAACATGGATGTGGATGATAAAGATGTCCCATTTGATACTTACATAAAAACAACCTCAAATAATAAAGAGATTGTGAAGTTAACCCTTACCTTGTACTTCTCTTTGGTCGAGGGGAAGTTAAAATCCTGTATAATGGTTAAATAATTGTTATTAAATTATACATGAATCATATACATTAATATGATATCACATATGATCTTTTAATATTGCTTTGTTAATAATATCTTAGTATTATTGTCGTTTCTGGTATTAAATGATTCATTTTCCTTTATATGATTTGTTACGTAAGTAATTTTTGTAATGGATAGGATGTATATTATTCATATTCAGAATTATATTATGTATTTAAACATTATTTTTAATCATCTGATTAAAATTAGTCTTGAAAGGATACGATGGGGAATGAATCTCATCGCGTTCATGGAGACGGTAATCAGTACGTATGCATGAGAGACAATGTCATTCTTTTGATATTAAAATAATATATAATTGGATGGTAAATAATATATACAGATTCATTATCATGTTATATTTATTATTCACATCAATTACACATCATTATTATACCCATCCAAATAATAATGTATTGAATTACAATTACATCATGTCGTGGAGACGGTAAGCCGTACGTACGCACGTATGGTGACATGTCATTCGAAGGATGGATAAAATAATGAATATGGTTGTAACATATTTATAATAACATCACATTATATAGAATACACTGGAGTTACTATTTTAGAATTGAAACAACAAATAAATAATAAGTGGAAGAAGAATGGAACATGAAAGAGGTGATGAAATATTTTAACTCTTCTTCAGGTTATTCCTTTTTATTTGATCAAAAGGGGTCCTTAGGTTGGATTTATGACTAAAGTAATGCCTCTAAGATGAAGGGAGGACAGTTTAGAGGGTATTTTGGAAGGGGTTGGCCGAGCCAAATGGTTTTGAAGATTAGAATTAGAGAGAAGGGGAAGTACCCTTTTATAAGAGGGTGAGGGGCACCTGAGGAAAAGCTAGAAATTAATTTTATAATAAACTAATTTTTGGTTTCTAATGGCTCAAAAATGAATTATTTAAAGGATAAGGTGGGGATGGGTCGAAAACCACTCAACCAATAGGTTTTAGATAGTTTTGGGTCATATTATTAACTTTATCTTTTATATTTAACTCTTAGTTAAATAGTTTGACATTTACCATGTCTCTTTGTATTTTTATATTATATGGTTAATAAACTTACAATATACTTCCAAGAGAACCCCAAGTAATTCATTAATTATCCACCTATCATTATATAATTATTTTGGTAGAACCTTATATTTTTAGAAATAGATAATAAATTGATAGAATAATATTTGTTTTAAAAACTCTTTTATGTCAATTTTGACACTATTTGGTATTTTGTTTTTTCTAAATTCATAAAAGCATTATTTCTTCAAAAAAATCATATAACCAACCCTAACATGTCATATTATCTTATAAAATTAGTTTAATTAATAAAAAGTCTCTAATTGAATTTATTTGGATATTTATCATATCAATTATTTTAATATTTCATTAATACGGTAATTACTGCATCATCATTGTGTCACAAATAAATTTAATTATTTAATGTCTAAAAATTATAAATAAATAACCATTATGTAGGAAATCATTTAATATTTATAATTAATATTTATAGTCGAATTTATCTTATATATAACCCTATATTAAAAAAAATTAGTTATTAAACTTTGATTTTAACTCTTTTAACTCATCTTTAAATAAAATAATACTAAATGTCCTAATCTAATCCAAGTGGATCAAATAGGTTCATATTTTATTCCGAAGGTTATTTTTGGTCTAATTATACTTATCCAATAGAATTAGAACATGTGTTAGGTTAATAATAATATCAATTTTATCCATAATTACCCTATTTACTTTTAACCGTGGTAAATAAAAGTAAAAAAGTTACTATTCACAAAAAATTATTTTCATCTTATTGAACCAAATTTTACTTACTGATATCAACTATGTCTCTCAGATTTTTGAAATTCAAATCACAGAAGTGGTAAAATTAAGTTTTATGTAAATTTGCAAATGCTCCTAGAAGGTGGGTAAAAGACGGTAAAAAGTTCTATAAAAATTTTATATATCTAAAATTATTATAAACTGACTCCAATGAATTACATTGAACTTATATAGGTATTATTTATCTATTTTGACCTAAAATAAATTTAAATAAAATAAATAATTTTTTAAATATAAAATCTTTTTTAAACTATAAATCAGTGTTTTTCACTATTCATCAAAAATTGAATGTTTTCAGAAAAATACCAAAAATTACCCTAAGATAATTTCGATATCCTGAATACAAAAACGAAGTCCTTTTTGAAAGATAAAATTTATAAAATTTCAAAAAGTTGGTATTACTATTCATAACGGCTAGTTTGATTGGTTGTGGTGTGTTAGAACTCGAAATTTTATACAACACATGTTATTGTATTATTCAAAGACAATCGTACTGTGGAAGCTTGAGGTGTTACATTCTCCCCTCCTCCAAATAGTTTTTTCCTAAAAATTTCTAGAATATTACTGCATAAAAAGACTCAGATGGTTCTTCATTCTAAGTTTGTCAAGTTCCCACATTTCCTCTTCCATCTTATAGTTTCTCCATAGAACTTTTACCAGATGAGTCGTCTGGTTTCTCAGAACTTGTTCTCTTGTATCAATAACCATGGCAGTCTCTTCACAATAAGATGGATTGGGTTCTAGTTCTAATTCCTCATAGGTGAGTACATGTGTTGGGTCAGGCATGTAATTTCTCAACAGTGATATGTGGAATACATCGTGAACTTTGGAGAGACTTGGAGTCATTGCCAAACGGTAAGCTACAACCCCAATTCATTCTAGAATTTCGTAAGGTCTGTTGTACCTAAGACTCAATTTTCCATTCTTACTGAAATGTATAACACCCTTCTATGGAGATACCATCAAGAAAATATAATCTCCTACCATAAATTCCAAATCCCTCCTTCAGTTATCAGCATAGTTCTTCTTCCTACTTTGAGCTGCTTTGATGTGGGTTTGAATTAACTTCAATTTTTTCATTGTTTCCTCCACAAGTTCTGGACCTACGAGTTTTCTTTCACCAACATCATCCCAATGGGTTGGTGTGCGATATCTCTTTTCGTATAATGCTTCATATGGTGCCATCTAAATACATGAAAGGAAGATATTTTGATAAGAAAATTCTACCAGAGGTAAATATTGATCCCACATACCTTGAATTTCAAGTGATCATGATATCAAAATATCTTCTAAGGTTTGAATAGTCGTTTCTGATTGTCCATCAGTTTGGGGGTGGTAGGCAGTGCTCAAATGAAGTTCAGTATCTAGGGCTTTCTGAAGACTTTTCCAAAATCTCGATGTAAAACATGGATCATGATTAGAAACAATCGCTAGGGTTACTCCATGAAGTCTCACAACATCATTAATATATAGTATTTCTAGATGTTTAAGTGGTAAATCTTCTATTATAGCAAGAAAATGTGCTGACTTGGTAAGATGATCAATAATGAACCATATTGCATCGTTCCTTCTAAGATTATTTGATAATCCCATGACAAAGTCCATCGTAATATTATCCCATTTCCACACAGTTATGGGAAGAGGTTACATGACTCCTCCAGGTTGTTGCCTTCCAGCCTTCACTTGTTGATAAACCATACATCTTGACACAAAATCGGCAATCTCCCTCTTCATGTTGTCCCACTAATAATGTTCCTTCAAATCTCTATACATCTTAGTGCTACTAGGTTGTATAGAGAAATTAAAACTATGATCATCATCCAAAAATTCCCTTTTTAAATCAGGTATATTGGGAACACAAAGTCTCTTCCCAAATTTCAAAATTTCATCTTCATATACGAAGTCACTCAATCTCTCGTCATTCACAGCATTAATCTTCTTTTTAAACTCCTCATCATCAGCTTGAGAACTTTTTATCCTTTCTAATAAAGATGGTTTGGAAAAAATTTGAAGAATAATTGATGTTTCACCTTCTATGGTTATTCCCATATCCATCTTTACTAGATCCATGAAAATAGGATCCCTTTCAACTCTAATTTGGTTCAAAACACCATGATATTTTCTACTCAAAGCATCTACCACATTATTTTCCTTCCCTAAGTGGTAGTGTATTATGCAATCATAATCCTTGAGTATTTCTAGCCATCTCCATTGTCTCATGTTGAGTTATTTCTATGAGAAAATATACTTCAATCTCTTTTGGTCGGAATATATCTCACATTTTTACCATAGAGATAATATCTCCATATCTTCAAAGAAAAGATTAAAGCTGCTAAATAAAGATCATGAGTATGATTTTTTTTCTCATTAATTTTTAGCTATCTTGATGCATAGCCAATAACCCTATCATTCTGCATAAGGACATGACCAAGTCCTTTCTTTGATGCATCACTATAAATAAAAAACCCATCATTCCTCGATGGTAGAGTCAATATAGGAGAATTGACTAATCTTCTCTTCAGTTATTCAAAACATTCTTCACACTCCTTTTTCCAAACAAATTTAACCCCTTTTCGTGTGAGCTTTGTTAATGGGTTAGGAAACGGGGAAAAATTCAGGACGAAACGTCGATAATAACCTGCTAAACCAATAAATATGTGTACCTCAGTTATAATCGTTGGTGCTGTCCATTCTTAGATTGCCTTGGTTGTAGAAGGATCAACAGAGATCCCATCCTTAGAGACAATATGGCCAAGAAAAGAAATCTCTTGAAGTCGTAATTCACACTTGCTTAACTTCCCATATAATTCAATTCTTCTAGGAGTCTTCAGGATAATGCACAACTGATTTTCATGATCCTTGTAAATTTTGGAGTACACCAAGATATCATCAATAAATACCACTAAAAAGTCATCAAGATATTACTTAAAAAATCCATTCATTATATCCATGAAGACAGAGGGTGCATTAGTCAATCCAAAAGGCATTACGCTAAACTCGTAATGCTCGTACCTAGTTCAAAATGTTTTTTTGGAATGTATTCATTCTTCACACACAAATGATGATATCTAGTTCGAAGTTCAATCTTTGAAAAGTATTGAGCTCCTTGAAGTTGGTCAAATAAATCATCAATGCGAGGTAGGGGATACTTTTTTTTTATTTTTAAAGCATTGATCTCCATGAAGTCATTTCATAACTTCATAGATCCATCTTTCTTCTTATCAAAAAGGATAAGGGATCCCCATGGAGAAACACTAGGGAGAATAAATCCCTTATTAATTAATTCCTCTAGTTGTTTCTTTAGTTCCACTAATTCCACATTGGCCATTCTATAAGGGGTATTCAATATGGGCCTTGAACCAGTAATTAAATCTATGGAAAACACAATTTCTCATTCTGGAGGATGTCAAGGTAAGTCCTCTGGAAATACATCAACATACTCTTTCACTATAGGTACATCCTCTATTTGAACATTCTTTTCCTCACCAATAGTTATTTCATTCTCTTCCTCCCCAATAATTGATTTTAGTTGAGCTACTGGGGGTGGATCTAGATAAGAATTGGGTGGTGACGTTTCTTCACTTAAGGTATGGTACTCCTTATCATTTTCAAAAATTGTAACCTCCTTTTTCTTAAAATAAATTTTCGCATCACGGTCTAAAATCCAATCCATACTGAGGATTATATAAAATTTAATCATGGGTTTGACGATGAGATCAGTAGATAAATAACATTTATATGCCTTAATGGGAACTGATTCACAAAAAGTTGTTGCAATGATACTTCCCTTAGGAGTTTTTACTAACAACTCCATTGTTAAATCAAATTGGAAATATCATATTTTCTTAGAAAACTGGGAAGATATGAAACAATGGGATGATTCAGAATCAAATAAAGCATTTTCTAAAATTGAGGAAAACAATAAATTGCCTGCCACCATGAATTTCAGAGCTTCAACCTCATCAGCAGTGATAGCATAAGTTTGGCCTTGATCCCTTGGCCTTTTCTGAGATACGTTCACCTGAAGCTCAGGACATTCATTCACATAATACCCCCTTTATCTACAATTGTAGCATTCGACATCCACAGCCTCTTTCTTCCCCTTGCAATCATGATCTTGGTGGAAGTTTTCACCACACTTTTAATAGACTCTCATTCCCTTCAAGAAAATATCAGGGTGCTTCTTACCACATTTACTGCATGATAGATATTCAACTTTTCCCTTCTTCCCCTTATTTCCATTTCAAGAGTGTTCAGCAGAACTCTTCTTCTCTTGCTTTTCTTTAAGGTCATAAGACTTAGAGAATTCTTTTTTTATCTTGATAGCACATGAGACAATATCTTTTTACTACGAGAAGGATTGTGAGACTAATACTCGATAGAGAAATGGTTTTAACCCATAAAAGAAATGATCAATATTACTTCTTGGGTTACGTATATAATCTGCAGCATGCCTCGCTAACGTAGTAAATTTAGCTTCATACTTTGCGACATTCTGATCCTCCTTTTTCCTCAGACTCAGAAATTGTCTTTCAATGTCCACTCGATGGTCATGAGGAAAGTATTTTTCTAAGATTTTTTTTTGAAACTCCCACCATTCCAGATTTTATACTTCATAATTTTCATTTGTGTTTTGAATCAATGACCATCATTGATCAACATCTCCAGTGAGGTGGTAAACTGCCATGACAACTTTTTCTCATTCACTAATCCCTAAGGCATGGAATATTTTCTATAAGGAATTTATCCACTGCTCAGCTACTAGTGGATTTGTACCCCCAATTAATGTTGGCAGTTGTTGCCTAATGAAGAAATCTAACATTGATCCTCAATGTTGTGGATCAGGGTGCTCCATATAGGTAAGGTTATTATTCATAACCTGAGTGATTTGTCCCAGTATGGTGATTAAATGATCAGCACCAGTTGCATCACCTGGTCCACTATAATTATCTTCAGTACAAGGGAAATCCATACATGGATTGAGTGCGTTGATATGGTTTCCATTCCTTCCAGTAGGCATCATTTCTAAAAAATTGCATAAACTATATTAGTTTATGAATCACAATACATAAATCCTAACATGTAAAACACTTAACATAAATTGATCAATTTATGGATATAGTCCATAATCATAAAAAAAATTCTTTGAGAAAGTATATACTCATAAACCCTTCATAGTGGTTTGTAAAGAAAATGATAATTATCCTAAGCATATCCCCCCGGAGTTTCGTAACCAAGAGTACAACAAGGCTCGTTGTCGTGCACCAGTACTCATTCGAGTCTAGCTCAAAGGAGTGTTTTCGGGTTTTACCCCTAGGTACATATGTGTCGGAGCTGACTCTACCTGCTCGTATCCAGACAGGGATGTATTTCATGAAAAACTCACAAAATCTCTACAATTCCAAAATTCTAGGAATTTCTTCTATACTAATCCTCAAAGTCTATCTTAGGGTTATGTGCTCTAATCAGAGTTTATCTAAATATAGTTTCCAAGGGTTGTACTGAACATCCTCTGGTACAAACTGTAATTCCCTGACCTCATAATCCCAGAGTTGGTGGATTATTATGTATCACTGTCATGACCACAAAATATCAAGTCTCGAAAGACCGATTAGTTTAGTAGCCTTATAAGTACTATATGCATTCATAAGGTTTACATTACATCATAAAATGGAAAAGTACAACAACATTGTTTCCATAGACAACACTGAGATCACATATAATATCCCTACCGGTCGGTAATAATATACTTCTTCACACACTAGGAAAAATAAAACATAGAAAGGGGTGAGTTTTGATGATCAGTATGGATAACAATATAGCGGAAACATTCATAATTAAGCATAAATATTTAAGGAAATGTATTAAACTAAAACAAAAGACTTTTCAACATAAAATTAATCATAATATGGAAAATATAAATCAAAATAATTCCATTTACTTACTCTCATAGATATTATACTAGTAGAATAATCACATGCAACATCAATATCCACTTTCATAATGATGGAATGCATAATGCCAGACTTTATAACCACATATTCAAGGCCTTGTGACAAGACTACAAATAAGATTTTGTCAAAGCCTTTTTCCAAGACACTAGTTTGTCTCATGAGACCTACCGATGCATTGAAGAGATATACTGGGCTCCACCTGTTACATACTAATTCCAATTCATTCCTCATATGAAAAGGTTTAAACATAACATAAACATTCGTATTAAAACTAGCATATGAAATGTCAATACTTTTTCCATAAACTATTAATGGTGTAAAAATAACACATCCATATTCAAACATATCATAAAACCTTCAATACAATATGTAAGTTTGGTATCATAATAAATCAACTTCAAATAAGATTAAAATCCATCAAAGTATGTTGACATAGATGTAATCAAAACCTTTTTTAGAGAAATAACTCTTTCTATTTTGAAAAAAATTTAAGAAAAAATTTATTTTGAAAATATTTTTATAAGATTTTAAGGGAAGATTCTATGATTTTATAATGGCAAAAAATATCCGCACCCGTCGTATAAGTTAAAAAAACATTCTTACATTAAATTTGTCGAAAAGGTCAAAAAGTAACTTGTTTGGAAAATGACGGAAAGATTCCTTTCAAACCATTTTATAAAAATTAAAACAAGGGTATAAATTAATTTAAAACATAGTCTAGTAAATATTAAAAATGTTTTGGAATACATTTTTGACAAACGTGGATGTGGATGAAAAAGAGGTCCTAATAGATATTTACATAAAAACAACCTTGGATAATAAAGAGATTGTGAAGTTAACCCTTACCTTGTACTTTTCCTTGGTTGAGGGTAGTTTAACCTCTTGCATAATTGTGAAATAATTGTTATTAAATTATAAAATAATCATATGCATTAATATGATATCATATATGATCTTTTAATATTTCTTTGTTAATAATATCTAAGTATTATCGTCGTTTCAGGTGTTAATTGATTCGTTTTCCTTTTTATGATTTGTCCCGTAAGTAATGTTTGTTATGGATATGATGTATATTATTCATATTCGGAATTATATTAAGTCTTTAAACATTATTTTTAATCATCTAATGAATATTATTCTAGAATGGACACGATGGGAATGAATCTCATTGCGTTCGTAGAGACGGTAATCCGTACGTATGCACGAGCGATAATATCATTCTTTTGATAATAAAATAAAATCTATATGGATGGTATATCATATATAAATAATCATTATCATGTTATATTTATTATTCTCATAAATTAAACATCATTATTAAACCCATCCAAATAATAATGTATTGAATAAAAATTACAGCACGACGTGGAGACGGTAAGTCATACGTACGGACGTATGGTGACATGTCATTCAAAGGATGGATAGAATAATGAATATGGTTGTACCATATTTATAATAAAATCACATTATATAGAAGAAACTGGATTTATTATTTTATAATGGAAACAACAAAGAAAGAGGAAGTGGAAGAAGAAAGGAACATGAAAGAGGTGATGAAATATTTACATCTTCTTCGGGTTCTTCCTTTTAATTTGATCAAAATGGCTCCTTAGTTTGGATTTATGAGTAATAGAAGGCATCTAGGATGAAGGAATGACATTTTATAGGGTATTTGGGTAGGTTTTGGCCGAGCCAAATGGCTTTTAAGGTTTGAATTAGAGAGAAGGGGATGTTCCCTTTTATAAGAGGGGTGAGGGGCACCTTAGGAAAAGCTAGAAATATTATTTTATAATAAAATCATTTTCGGTTTCTAATGGATCCAAAATGAATTTTTTAAAGTATAAGGCAGGTATGGGTATAAAAACACTCAGCCAATAAGTTTTAGACAGGTTTTGGTCACTCATATTCGCTTTATCTTTTAGATTTAACACTTAGTTAAATAGTTTGACATTTACCATGTCTCTTTGTATTTTTATATTATATGGTTAATAAACTTACTATATAATTCCAAGAGAACCCCAAGTGGTTCATTAATGATACACCTATCATTATATATGTCTTTTGTCCAAACCTTGGATTTTTAAGAATATATTATCAATTAATAATATAATATTTGTTTTAAAAACTCTTTTATGTCAATCTTGACACTATTTGGTATTCTATTTTTACTAAATTCATAACAGAATTATTACTTCAAAAACAATTCATCTAACCAACCGTAATATGTCATATTGACCTATAAAATTAGTTTAATTCTAAAAAGTATCTAATTATATTTATTTGGATATTTATAATATCAATTATTTTAATATTTCATTAATACGGTAATTCTTGCATCATCATTGTGTCATAAATAAATTTACTTATTTAATGTCTAAAAATTATAAATAAAAAACCATTATGTAGGAAATATTTTTATATTTATAATGAATATTTATAGTCAAATTTATCTTCTATGTAAACCTATATTAAAAATGGTTTAGTTATTAAACCATGATTTTAACTCTTTTAACTCTTCTTTAAATAATATAATTATAAATGTCCTAATCTAAACCAAGTGGAAAAAATAGGTTCATATTTTATTCCTATTTTTGTTTTTGGTCGAATTATACTTATCCAATAGAATTAGGACATGTGTTAGGGTAATAAAAATATCATTTTTACCCTTAATTACCCTATTTACTTTTAACTGTGGTAAATAAAAGTAAAAAGTTACTATTCAAAAAAAATTATTTTCATCTTATTGAACCACATTTTAGTTACTAATATCAACTATATCTCTCGGAATTTTTAAATTCAACTTATGGAAGTGGTAAAATTAATTTTTATGTATTTTTCAAATTCTCCTAGGAGGTGGGTAAAATACTGTAAAAAGTTCAATAAATTTTTTAGATATCTAAAATTATTATAAACTGACTCCAATTAATTAAATTGAACTTATATTGGTATTATATATCTATTTTTACCTAAAATAAATTTAAATAAAATAAAAATTTATTTAAATAAAAATTTGGTTTTAAACTATAACTCATTGTTTTTCATTATTCATCAAAAATTTAAATTTTCAAACAAATACCAAAAATTCACCCTAAGCTAATTTTGATATTCCGAATCCAAAAAAAAGTCCATTTTGAAAGATAAAATTTATAAACTTTCAAAAAGTGGGTATTACTATTCATAACGGCTAGTTTAATTGGTTGTGGTGTATTAGAACTCGAAGTTGCGTACAACGCCCGCTATTGTATTATTCAAAGAGAAGTGTACCATGGAAGCTTGGGGTGTTACAATGAATATATGTTATATACATAAAATAATTATTATATTCATGAAATATTTTTCATTATTAAAATATAATTTATAATTTTCTTCTTTACACTGAAAAATGATAAGATCATTCATGTATGCATGGACTACCAACGTCATGAAGTGATGTTACTCTCTTTTCATTAACAAACCACATAGATGATATATACAAGTTTAAAACCACTATACAAGAGGTTAAATCACATTCAACCTAAAGTAAGTGTAAGGTAAGGGAATTTGTCTCAATTTCCCTTCACTAAGGCATATTGTAATATTATGCATCTAATTTATTTTATATGATGTATATATTACCCCGTTAATAATTAATATCATGAATAATTCATTATTCATTGTATTTTAAATTTCTTGGTGAATTATTTCATCCAAATGGATTTCGAATTAAAAGTTACAAAGTGATAAAGAATTTAATAACTCAATTTATTTTCATTTAGTTACATTATATATTATTAAAAATTGATATTATAATGTTACATGTAAAATAACATTCAATTATCTTATGTTGTATTTATACCTTTTAATGCATATTTAAAGATAATACACATAATAAATTCATTTTATTAATTTTCACTTCAACGTAATGATATTTTTAAGGGATTATTTTATAATATAAATGTAATAGAGATTTTTTATAATTGAATTCCCATTTAAGGGGATTATTTTAGAATTTTTCAATAAAACCTTTAATTTCATTATCATGTGTTAATTCCAGAATTTTTACAAGTAATATTACCATTTTTTATCTATTTGATTTTTAAAATAATAGAGAAAATGTTTTCATGAAATTTGGAATTTATTTCTCTCTTTGGTAGGAAATATATTTTCTTTCAAGACCATGTTTTCTAAAAATATTTTCAAAAAATGTATTTAAATTTTCCCAAATGATTTATTAAATATTTTTCAACCAGTTTTTTATTTATAAAAAAATTAAAATGAATCCTCATATAATTTTCAAAAAAATACCTATTTCAATTTCACTGAAAAATAGAATAAAATATTTGTTTTAATGTGTATAAAGTGAATAGAATTTCTATATTTAATGAACAATAAAATTTTTAAAATATATTTTATAAGTTTAAAATATTATTTTCAATGGAAATTATTTTCAAAAAATTTTGTGAACTTTTTGTTTTAAAAAATGATTTTCAAAATAAAATTGATACCTTCCTCAAGAATGTGTTTAAAGATATTTTTGTGGTATTTCCATATATTAATGACATAAAAACTTTAATTTACTTATTATACACTAATTATATGTTGTATTGATATCGAACTTATTCTTTATTTGGATGGTTTATGATCATTTTGACCAAATAAATTATTGAAATTAATTTTATTGATTCTTTTCTTTGTATTAATTAACTTTCCTTTGAAACATTCACTCTATTGTGATCATTATAAAATTTATTTATATTAAATATCCATATTATTTTTATCAGGGATATGATTATTTCATAAACCTTATATCATTTTTACATTCGTTTTTTATCTTAAATATTAATATACTTTGTATCATGGATATGAATATTTCATAAATTGTATACTATTGTTACATACGTTGTTCAATTTGAATGTTATTTAATTAACTTCTAAAAATTGATAAATCTATATTATTTACTCAATATGTAAATTTGATGAGATGTCATATTGATTCATGAATTAAAATAATAATTCAATATATAAGAAATACTTTGGACTTAAAGTGATCAGTGGGAGTTGAATTATATATCCTCTTGATGCATCAGTAGTCTCATGAGATGAATCATAAAATTTTCATTAAACAGGTTTCTAGCTATAGTTTTAAACCACCTTGTGAAAGATCTTTATTATAGAGGTATCATGATTCCAGAGTTCATGAAGCACAAAAATTATGAAGTTCCTTAGATAATAATCTAGTTAACATTATCCATGATATTTTTACAATGACATAATCTATGGATGAATTTCATTCTCAATATTTTGATTAAATAGCATTTTAGTGTCATTTCATCCAAAGTGTTACCTTCGGCTAACCCAAATTGAATAACACACTCTTAATACTCGTATATTGTATATATGTGGTCGATCCATAGGGAGAGAGAGTCAAGGCGTTCTGTTTCTTTGGTTTGTGATTAATTAGGTAAATATTTCTGAAAATTTAGAGTCGATGTTTAATGTTCTAAGGATAGAGTAACTGATTCTTCAATTTCTTTAGTTAATTTCTTTAAAAACAAAGAAAAATGAAAAAATTGGTTCAGATGATGAATAAGAAGAATGTGTCAGGTCTGTGGATTTTTAAGGTCATTGATAAATCAGTCTCATTATTGTGTTGTGTTGTTAATAATAACTCTCGTCTCGGGATTCTGAATGCAATAGAACCCCCTTGCTTCAGTGAATTCTGATTAGAAATTAAAGATTGATTCCTTAATCTGGAAATTAACCATTATTAACATTATTTAAGAAAAATCCTTTACGAGATGACTGGTCCTCCCAATGGTCATGGGTTCACATTGTTGTAACATACCATTAAGAACCCTGAGAACCCCATTTTTAGACTAAAATGGGGTTTCCAACAAGATTAAGAACAAGGTTTTGAAGGAAGTTATGAGAGGAAAATGAACAACATAAACAGAACAAAACAGTTGATTAATAATGAACTATAATTTTCCACAACCCCAACACATAGGGGGGATTAGATACACATTGAATAGGTGGTGACTAACAAACTCTTAATACCTGAGATAAACATTATATCATATCTAGAAAGAAAAAATTTGGAATGGTAGAGTGGTAGCACTTCCCCTTGATTGTTCAACTAGTTGTTCATTCTGAACATAGAGGTATTCCATATTATTTATAGAATTTAAAATTACATGTTGTGTACCATAAAGTACATGGAGTAAAGTCACTTCAACTTGAATTGGCCTTTATTTCCCCTGGTTAGGTGATATTTTTCACTACCCTTGACTTTGAAGGAATCAGTGATCATTTGGTTGGGGTACACGGCAAGTTTGCGACCCCACATGGCATGTAATATCAACTTCAGTCGCCAACCACTTCTAGAAGGGGAAACACAATTTGTGAAAGAGTAGTACATGATGTCTGAATATGGTGGTAAACATGGGTGTGTACTTTATCTGGTCAATCTGTGTTGGGGAAATGGTACACGGCGTGTTTTTATAAAGTACACATTATATATATGTGAACTTTTGTTATAATTTTTTTCTGATTTGTGACTTTAGATGAAAAACACTTGAAAACCATCATAAACACAGAAATAAACCATTTTATCTAAAAAACAACATATATCTGATAAAAACATGTTTTTATACTAAGTATAATGTCTGAAAATGTATACACAAATTGGGCACATCAAACTCACCCACACTTACTCATTTTCTTTCCCCCAACGAAAATCACAACATCTAATTAACAGAATCCCTACTCCAAAAATTGAATCATTCCACTAATTATACTCAAAAATACTATAACTATAATAAATTATTTTAAAATGAAAAAAAATCATATTTCAACTCCAAATATATTTCAATCATTCCTCTTATATAATTTAATTAAATATTTTCATCATTTTTCATCCACATTGTTTAACTTTTCATAACTACACATGTCACTTGATTATTTACCTCACCAGAAGTTTCCACACTCATCACTAAAGATTATTTTATCATGGTTATGCTAAATATAAAGTATACACATTCTATCTATAGGCTTTAAAGTATTCTCATTATCTAATTTAGAAATCAAATAAAAAAATCATGAGGTCTTTCAATAAGGTTGAAATGATTCTATGGCTTCGAGTAGGTAGAGAATGATGTGAATAATAATATCAGTAGCTTGAAAAGGGAGATTGAATTCTTAAATAAAAGTCCATGATATTTGAAATAATGCTTACTAAATGTGCATCCCCAACAAGATCTTCCAAAATATCATCATCACCATGATGAAATTCCCATTCCAACATTTTAATACATTTTATTGAGTATAAAACATGTTTTCACTAGATATATGTTTTTTTGTAGATAAAATTATTTATTTCAGAGTTCATGATGATTTTGAAGTATTTTTCATCCAAAATCACAAATTGGGAAAAATTAGAACGAAAGTTCACATATACATGGTTTGTACATTATATAAACATGTCGTGTACCATTACCCCAACATTGATCGTCAAGATCATGTACACACCCATGTTGTAGAGCATATTTTCACACTATGTACTACTCTTTCACATGCCATGTCCCCCCTTTGAGAAGTGGTTGGTGGATAAAGTTGATACTACACGCCATGTGGGGCAGTGCTACACGTTGTGTTCCCCCACCAACCAACCATCGACACCTATAAATTCAAGGGTGGGGTGGAAGATCTCCTACTTGGTGGAGAAATTGAGTCCAATTCAAGTTGACTTGACTACACACTATCTACTTATTGGTACACACCATGTTGTTTTAAATTCTATAAATAAGAGGGCATCCCTCTAAGTTTTAGATGGATAACCAGTTGGACAATCAATGGGAAGTTTTTTCGCTCTGTCATTCCAATATTCTTCTTTCCAGATCTATTGTAATGTTTATCTCATGTATTAAAAGTTTTTTAGTCATCAGTTGTTCAATGTGTAGATAATTCTCCCTATGTATTGGGGATATGGATCATTATGGATCATTTTTAATCAATTATTTTGTCGTGTTTATGTAGTTTTTTTCCTCTCATAACTTCCTTTGAAACCTTGTTCTTATTCTTGCTGGAAACCTCATTTCAGTCCTGTAATGCTGTTCTCAAGGATCTTTATGCTAAGTTATGAAAAATTTAACCCATGACCATTGGGAGAAATTGTCATCTCTTAAATTATTTTTCTTAAATAAATTTCATAAAGGTTAATTTCCAACTCAATGAATCAATCTTTACTTTTTAATCAGAATTCACCAGACCAAGGGGGTTCCATTGCATTTGGAATCTAGATATGAAATTTATTATGAACAAGGCAGCATGATAAGAAAATCATTTAATTAATGACCTTTAAAATACACAGCCCCGATGAATTCTTCTTATTAATTTTTAGAACCAATTTTTTCAGTTTTCTTTGTCATTAAAGTAATTCATCAAAGAAATTAAATAATTAGTTACTCTATCATTGGAACATCAAATATTGACTCTAAATTTTAGCAATCTTCACCTAATTAATCACAAACCATAGAAATAGAATTCCTTGACTCTCTCTCCTAGTGGATCGACCCCATAATTACTAAAGAATATAAGGATCAATTGTATGCTTCCAATAATGACGGCCATGGCCTATGATAAATTGAAACTCCTCTGGTTTATAATTGGGATGGATTTCCTTTAAGTTGGTTTCATCGGTCACAGAACAACATCCCATTTCATCTCCCATGTAGCCAAAGTGATCAACCACTATAGTAAATGCATAACAGTCCTCATTTTCCACAAGTGACACTTACTTAATAGCTTTAAGGACACCATAGGGTACATTTTTATCTACTAATATAAAGATTAATTCTCTTTAGTGAACATCTATCAAAACATTCCATGTAGCCAATAAGGGTCTTCCTAGAATAAGAGTTTCCCCTTGTTCTTCCTCCATATTGAGTATGATAAAATCGGTAGAAAGAATCATCCTCCCTACTTTAACTAAAACATCCTCAAGTATCACTTTAGGATATTTAATGGAGAGATATACTAGTTGTAGTTCCACTTGGGTTAGTTTTAGATCGTTCAGCCCCAACTTCTTAAAGACTCCAAAGGGAATCAGGTTGACACTAGCTCCTAAATCATAGAGTGCCTTTCCAAATTCACAAGATATAACCATTCAAGGGATTTTAAACCTTTATGGATCTTGGAAATTTTGAGGAAGAAAGTTTTGAACCACCACTGATCATTCCTTATTGAGAGGAATGGTCCCCAAACCCCCTATATTCCTCTTGTTCGAAAGGATTTCCTTCAGTAACTTTGTATATGTTGGCTTTGGCAATAATTCCTCTACAAAAGGAATGTTAATGTGATGTTTTCAGAATACCTCCATAAATCTTCCAAACTATTGATCCAACTTCCTCTTCATCAATAATTCAAGGAATGGTAAGGTAGTTCATAAGGCTTGACCACCACTTTTCCCTTACCATGTGTAGCCTCCTTCTCTTTTGATAGTCCCTATGATAAGGGGACTCCTCGAATTCGTCTTCTCCATCCAAAGAGGGAGTATGTTGAGTTGGATTTTTGGATCCACTATGATTTATAATTTCTTTTGGGTGAATCTCTTTTCCATTTTGTAGAGTGATAGCATTAGCCTCCCCTCATGGATTCTTTCTAGTGATACCTTGTACTATACTAGGTTTCCTTGAATAGAGTTGATTGGAAAGCTGCCCAATATAATTTTCAAGGCTTCGAATAGATGTCTCCTAATTCTAAAATCTTGTTTCATCTGTTGTTATAAATTTCAACATCATTTCTTCTATCCTTGATGGGTGCTTCTACTAGGGTTGTTGTGCAGTAGGTGGAGGTTGCGGTTGCCTTGGCAGTTGTTCCATATAATGGTTTTAATACTATTGTTCCTAGAAAAATCATTGTTGAAACTAGTTTCCCTATTTATATCTAGGATATGTATTTGTGTACTATTGTTTAACATAATCAGTTGGCCTTTGGGACAGGGTTAAGGATTTTTTTTCTTCCCCCTATCTTTGTTTGTATTATATTTTCAAGAAGAGTTCTGGTATTGAGGGTACATGTTCGGCCCTTGGTTCTGAGAAACATTACTTACCTCACTTGTTCAAGGACCAAAAACTAACCCCAATAATTCACCCATGATATGATTGTCACCACATTCAATGCATTATGGATAATTTACAGCTTGAACATGATATTTCTTTTAAATTCAACGCATTAATTTTATATAACACAACATTGAGTTGGGAAAAAGCATAATAGTGGCATCAATGTTATCCATGCCTCTATTTTGAGTTCCTTTCCCAAAATACCATTATAAGTTGTTCATTGACATGTCCTCTAGTAGATAAAAAATCTCCTCATGGTATTTCCTTATAACTGTTCATCCCGCAGTAGTATTCACCATTGATTTGGTGTTCATTGTAAGAAATCCCTAAAACTTTTGACCTGCATCCATAATCGGAGTCTGTGATGATGGAATTTCCTCAAAATTTCCTTGAAATTATTCCAAGATTCATATAATTACTATGAATCATGATTATGAAATTTGTGGATTTCATTCCGTAAAATTGCTATTTTTGATGGTGGAAAATACTTTGATAAAAATTCTTGGTCCAATGCCTCTAAGGTGAGGATGGAATGTTGAGGTAATCCATTAATACATTCCTTTTCTTACCCCCTAATAGGAAGGGGATAGGATAATGAAAATTCCATCCTCGGACACTCCATGGTAATGGAATGTGTTACCTATTTCCAGAAAATTGGAGAGATGGGTGTTGGGGTCCTCACTTAGTAAACCTCCAAAATGCATCGTATTTTGGATAAGGTGCATGATACATGACTTAATCTCAAAATTTTTGGCTTGCACTAGTGGTCTGAAAATACATGTATCTACTCTATATATATAAGGAAGTTTGTACTCCATAAGGGTATGGTGTGAGGGAAGCTGTTCTTGAGGAGTTGGTGGTATAAACTACTTCTCATTATCAAAATAAGTCCCTGGATTTGGATGCATCTATGAAAACCGTTCTGGGGGATGATATGACTGATATTTTTGTGGGACATAATCAGGAACAAATTTAGCTTCTTGTCTTCTCTGATTTTGTGGTGTGACATCCATACTATTGGCTGGTGTAAGTTAGTTCTAGTCATCCTCAGTGGCTAGCTATTGATTTTGGTTGTCATTGAGCATAAACAGTTGTCCAACTCCTTGGACAGTATCTGGTTCTCCCTCTTCCAAATTTCCCATGTGGTTTTCTTGGTTGTACTCACCCATAAGTGACTGACGTCACCCTAAGATCATTCGTTTGATTTATCGATCAAGCGGAAGGACTTCTGATGACCCAGGGCTCGTGGAACAAGTGATTCAAACACTCGTGCACTTCTTATCCTATACAACACAAAAAACACAAAACAAAAAAAGTGAAGACCAAAAAAATTAAAAACATACATGAGAATAAGAAAAGAATTTTTTTAGAATTTGTGATTTTTATTTTAACTTAATTGATACAAAGTCGATTTTACAAAACACCATTAACTTTTTTCCCTGAAAATGGTCCCACAATTTGGTTTCGCTTCAGCTGAAGTATAACATTTGGATAACCCAAATTAAATTACTCAATATTATTACTAGTATAGTGTATCTATGGGTTTGATCCACAATAAGAGAGAGTAAAGGAATTTTATTTCTCTGGTTTTTGATTAATTATGTGAAGATTTCTGAAAATTTAGAGTTTATTTTTGACATTCCAAGGATAGAGTAACAAATTCTTTAATTTATTTGGTGAACATTTTTAAAGATAATGAAAAATGAAAAAAATGGTCCTGATGATGAACATGAAGAATTCATCGGGGCTGTGTATTTTCATGGTCATTGATAAAAAAATCTTATCTTGTTTTTTTTGTTTATAATAACTGTCATATCTAGATTCTGAATGCATTGGAACCCCCTTAGTCCGATGAATTCTGTTTAAAAAGTAAATATTGATTCCTTGGTCTAGAAATTAACCTTTATTAACTTTATTTAAGAATAATTATTTACGTGATGACAAGTTCTCCCAATGGTCATGGGTTCACTTTTTTATAACATACAATGAATATCCCTAAGAACCCCATTCTTGTACCGAAATTGGGTTTCCCATGATATTAAGAACAAGCTTTCAAAGGAAGTTATGTGGGGAAAACTAAAAACATAATCACAACAAAATAGTTGATTAAAAATGAACCATAATTATCCATGTCCCCAACACATTGGGGGAATTACCTACATATTGAACAAGTGATGACTAACAAACTCTTAATACTTGAGATAAACATTATACCAGATTTGGAAATAAGGACGTTGGAATGATAGAGCGGCATCAACTCCTCTTTATTTTCTAACTAGTTATTCATTCGCAACTTAGAGGGTTGCCCTCTTATTTATAGAATTTAAAACTAAATGGCATGTTCTAAAATTTACAGAGTGTGTTGTCAAGTCAACATGACTTGGACTCACTTTCTCCACCAGTAGGTGATCTTCCACGTCACCTTTGACTTGGATGGTGTCAACAGACATTTGGTGGGGGTACATGACATGTATCATCTCCCCACATAGTGTGTAGTATCAAATTCATCCACCAAATGCTTCTAGAAGGGGGAACACAATGTGTGAAAGAGCAGTACATGGCATGTGAATCTATCCAAGAAACATGGGCATGTAATTAATCTAGTTGATCTGTGTCTAGATAATGGTATACAAAATTTTTTTATAAAGTTCGCATTATGTATATAAGAACTATTGTTCAAATTTTCCCAATTTGTGACTTTGGATAGAAAACACTTGAAAATCAACATGAACACCAAAATAAATAATTTTATCTACAAAACAACAAATATTTAATGAAAACATGTTTTTATACTCAATATAATGTATGAAAATGCCTGCATAATTGATCACATCACATATTTCTTAGTTTTTTACCTTTCCATATTGATTATTCCTTATCTTATTAACCATAATGTTTTAATAATTATAATATATCTGGATGTATTTTATTCTCAGTTTATTGATTAAAGGAAATGTTTTTTCTGTTATTTACCTTTTCATGTTGATTATTTATTATCTACTCATAATAATAAAGTAATTTAAATGGAATTTGTGTTCAGCTATTTACCTTTCTATATTTATTATTCATTATTTATTATTGATAATCGAGTTATTAATTAAATATTATGTGTGTTTAGATATTTACCTTTCAATGCTATATATTTCTTATCTAATCATGATAGTAAAATTATTTAAATAGAATTGTGTTAATTTATTTACCTTTCCATGTTGATTAGGATTATTAATTCATGATATATTCTGTTATACTTAACCCTTATGGAGCATTTAATCTCACCCTTATTTTTTTCCATTCCTAGTAATCTAATATGTGTACTAAGAATGATATGAAAGGATATTTAATAGAGAATAATGTTATTCTTGAAAAAATAATTATGTTGTAATTGATGTTTTTAAATGTAATATGGGAATAATTTATGTATATAGTTTACTAAGACAACTACAATATTTGGTCCTTTGGGATGTGATTCCCTGTATCATATTACAATATAATAAAGTAAGACATCATCTCTAGGTTACTAGAGTTGAGGACACTATATTTAGTCTATAAAAAGTTTATAAGGACTTTCAACTCATTCTTATACTATAATGATTCCATAAATGTGAAATTAATTGTAAAATCAATATTTTTCACTCTTCACCAATAAATGAACCTTTTCAAAAATTTACCAAAAATTTAACCTAACATAATTCCTACATAATGAATTCAAAAATTTAAGTCCATTTCTTAAAATTAAAATTATAAAATATATAAATTTAGCTTTTAAATCAATATATTAAATATAAAGAAAAATAAATTTTATTTAAAATATACTTTTTAAACATAATGTGTCCTTAATATTATTTCATATCAATTTATAATTAAATTTTTGTTAATTATTTAGTTCACACACAGAATTTTTCTAACAGTAATCAATTTATTAAAATATAAAACACCTCAAAAATATTTCTTACAAGAATACCATGTTTTAACATTGAGTGATTTTACTCATATCATATTAATTATTTATTTTATAATAATTAAATAGAAAAATAAAATTATCATAATTAATTACTATGTTTATATTTACTAATGCTTTATTTGTCTTATATTAGTAATGGGTTGTGTATTATTCTACTTTGAAGTTTTATGTGTTACAATCTATTCAAAATGGTATTTATTTAAAAGAAAATATAAATAAAAAATATTGGGGTGTTAAAAATAAAATATGTAGAAATTTCATACTATTAAGAAAATATAAATATGATAAATATATCTATGAGACTAAATAACATGTACATTATGGAGAAACACGATGTGAAAATAATTAGGGAGAGAGACAAAGAATATAACAACAAGGATCTGAGAATATTCCTTATTAACAAAACAAAGTGTAAACCATAAATTAATAAGGTTTGAAAGAAAAACATAATTCCAACCATTGTGAAGGTTATTAAGTAAATATATTTATATTGAGAATTATATAAGAAACTAAATGTAACTCTTTTAAAATAACTTTCATAAAACTTTTAAATTTTTTATAAAAAAATGTTATAAAAAGCATCCAAAAATATTTTTATAAATTTTAAAAGTGAATTTTTAAACGTTATTTTCAAGATAATATTAAATAAAAAAATTCAAAATAAACAATTCTTAATTAAGAAAATGTGAAGTGGAAGATAAAATATATATAAGTTAAATGAAATCCCATTTAAATATTTTTAAAACATAATACCATTTTATTTTAATGTAAAAAATAAAAATAAAAAATAATTAGAATAGATAATTCTATTAAAAACCATAAAAACAAGTAAATGAATCTAAATAATGAGTAATTTTCCTGACTTTGGGGAAATATATTCATATATAAATAATTTAGAAATAAATTCCTTTTGAACTTTTGTAAAGAAAGTAAAAAATAACTTATATAAAAAACATTAAAAATATTCCTTTTAATATTTTGAAAATAAAGTAAAACTTAATATAAGTTGACCGTAATAACTCATTTAATTATATAAAAGAATATTATTAAAACAAAATAAATAATATGGATATGGAAGAGAAATATTCCTAACCAAAAATAAAAATAAGTTTGATTTTAATTAAAATAATTATTTTGTATTATCTGAGATAAAAATAAAAGAAAAATGGAAAGGATGCATTAAAATCCTATAAATAATAAAATTATAAAAAATTATATGGTTTTGAAGAAATAAATTACAAAAAATTTCATGAATGGAAATTGAAAAACAAACAACCTTGATATTAGTGAGATTATAGAATAAACCCTCATGGATTTGGTAACTTTGGAAATCAAAACCTTTTGAAAAAAAAATTGAGAAGGAACATAAAATAGTATGAGTATAAATATATTCATAAAATAATATGAAAAAAACTCCATATATATGTCATGACCCGACCAATGTCGGGGCTTGAGCCGTAACTACCCCAAGCCCACCTCTATAGGCCAACGGGTGGAGACAAGTGTCAAAGGAACAACTAAACTTGGGGCGACCTTTTCTTAAGTACCTATATGCACACACATATCCAAGTTAATGAAAAAGTGAATAGGGAAATGGGAAAAGAGGCAAAACTTCTATAAAATAAACTAGTTATATATGAACCTCTAGACAGTACAAAAGTACGGTAGTGTAAAATGAAATTAAAGGGGAAACATACATGCCCAACCTCAAATATTTCCCAAAATAACACAAATAAAAAATAGTATATAGCTAAGAGAGTTCGACTCCTATATCCCAACCTATGGTCACCATGCGCAGTCCAAGCACCAAGTATCTTTAAGCTCCTCTGAATTCACATTCGACCTATCTGTCATCTACAAAATTCATGAAATGTGTGGAAAAATACAATACAAGGGTGAGTATATACATACCTATTGGAATGTCCCAAATGGGTTAAGGGGGAGTAGTAAGAGATATAACTGAAGAGGGGAGAGATATATAAAAAACGTTATAGTGAAAGAGTATGGCTAAACCTAACAAGAGAGTAAAAGTAAGATCTTTTTTACACAACAGGATAAACACTGTGATTAGATGAAATACCCTTTGAGCCTTCTCCACTTATAGAAGGATAGTATACTCATCCAACTGTTAGAATCTTGACATGAAAATCACATCGCATTCCCTATGCATCTTTGCGTGTCTTGGAAGGAGAGTATCTAAACCCAAAGTGTGAATCGAAAAGAAAGAATGAATATATATATATATATGTGTGTGTGTGTGTGTGTGTGTGTGTGTGTGTGTGTTCTTAATAAAATAATCCCAAACAAGAGATTAAGGGGATATCCATCTCATATCTCATCCCTAGAAGAATAGTATCCAACTGCTCCAAAGTCCATCAATGATTCTCATCATCACACATGTCTACCCAGAATACACAAGTCTAATAAGCTCAATAAACACACCTTGATACAATCCACTTTATGTGGAATTGACTATCCAAGATGTTTTTTAGGTTGCATCACAAGAATGTGTCTTAATGGGGAAACGATCCCTCTTCCTTGTGAGTCCAAATCCATGTAAAACCAAAAATAATCAGTGTACTTCACAATCAAGGGGATAAAAATTCTATGTAAGGATTGCATGCCCTGGTACGATAGGAGGTTCTTACTCTGATAGTCACTGAATAAATACATTACTCGGTCTAATTGGAGGGCACCCCTCATGAAGGTCATTGGGGAATTCCAATACCTAATCCTGCTGAAGGGTAAGCCCAGTAAGGTCATCGGGGAACAACAATACCTAGCCCTATAGGAGGGTAAGCTTGGAACATCAAGGAACTCCATTGACCATCCCTTCTAGAGAATAAATTAGAAATATTATTGGGGAATTCCTATACCCATCCCTACTAGAAGGTAATCCATTAATGTTGAAGAACTCTACTACCTAACCCTTCGGAAAGGTAACCTAGAAAGATCATTAGGGAATGCCACTGCCCACCTATAGGTCTTGAGTAATCCCAAAAAGATCTGGTGATCATGTACATTCACTACCTTCATCGGGTGTCATATCAGTGTATCAGGATTATAATACATTACATCATATCTCAAAACCCTCAATGAAGGGCACCATCGCATTCTACTTGGAAAATAGCTCAATATGCACTATTCACTTGCCTCAATTGTACACTTGGTGAAAAATTCACATTTCATCATATCATGATCAAATGTCATCTCATGGTCCCAATCCATGAATCCAAATTAAATAGCCAATATTTGTCTTAAAATATCCCCCTTAATTTTAGGATCACATTGTCACATACAGTTTTTCATTCTAGCACCGTATGAGGGAGACATGTTAGATACAAGATTCTACAATAATAATAATCTAATTATTATTGGGTGTTTCAATGACCCAAAGAAAGAGTTTGAAAAAGGTATCGAACATTCATCTTAAATTACCATCTAAATTCTAGTATCAAGTTGTTGCTAATAGCTTACCAAACAGATTTCTCAGTTAAAAGATATAACTAATATAATATTATTTAACCAAGATTTATATCTCATATCTTATGTCTCATATCTTTTGTCTCAAATCTCATATCTCAAACCAAAATATCAAGAATCCTTTTACTGTAATGATTCCATATCTATTCTTCACTCACCAAACCATTGTCCCATCTTCAATATTACATGAATCTATGGGCCTTATTAAGCTCAGTGCCACCCAAAAATGTTTATCCGAGAGAGCAGGGATCCAACTGGCAAAGAAGGTGAATAATTGAGGGAGAAAATAATAGTAAAAAAATGTTTTAAACATAACCATCCAAGCATTCTTGTATGGTGATCAAAAACATGTCACAGGGGTTAAAATATTGATTAAACAATATGAAATTCAATACTTGGGCTCATGTAAATGATATACCTAGATGTAGATCAAATAAGAAATAAAGATCTACTAAATATTTTAAATAAAAGGGATAAAAACCCAAAAAGACGATCCTACCTCTATTTGTGATCAATAGTTGGTAAAGAATGCATCTGAAAAATAATTAGAACAATATGATGCATTCTTTGTGTCCTAATCTGATCCGCCCTGACATTATATCATCATTAATGTTCATTCTCCATAGGTAGGTGGGAATAGATCTCGCTGGAGGATTATATAAATTGTGAGTCCAACCCAGGAAAATGTACTTTAATGATATATTTATAAGCATCAATTTACGTTAAATGACATTAATTTATTTATTTAATTAATTAAATGAATCCACTTAACACACCTCCAATGAGAGAGGGGTCCGAACATCCGTCTTTGACTCAGTTTATGGCGTGCCTAGGGAAAAAACCATGTTCCAAACCTTACCACGGTCTCATATTTCTGATCCGATCAAATATTTAAGAGTTAACTCATTTTCTATAACTAAACACACGTTCTAATTATAAAATATATTTAATATTTTAATAAAATTAATTATGGGAACAATGGGCCTCAAAATCACACATCGTCTTAGAACCTAGCTCTGAAAATAAATATAGAAATATTTCAAACTCTTATAAGGGAAAAACTCACTCCTTACATCATCCCCTCCTTCATAATGTTCATCCAAAAAAGGAAAAAACTAGAAAACAAAGTCAAGATACTGAGCCAAAACTTGGATCTCTCTCTCCCAAAAACTCTCTTACATTTTTCCATGCTACCACAACACATGAACCAATGATATGTTTCCTCCATGCAGGGTCCTCTCTTTTTTATATGTGATCGCAACCGGGTGCTCTGATAAGGTGGCATTGTCCTTAATTTATAGATCTCCCTAGTTGATTATGTTCATAAGGTCATGCATGTATCTATTTATCTAGGACACTTGGAAGACATCACGAACTGTATCCATCTGTGGGGTAGGGTGAGGTGGTAGGAAACCACACCAAATATTTACACAATCTCGAATAGCCTGATGAACCTCTAGGATAGATTGCCTCCCTGGTTTAACCTCTTGAATCCTCACTATGGGGAGACTCAAATGAAAACTTGGTCTACCTAATCGAACTCTAAGGGCCTATGACAATGGTCTACATAGGATTTTTTTTTCTACTATGGGTCATCCTCATCTGCTCTCAGATGACCTGGACTTTCACTATTGTCACCTGCACAAACTATGGACCCACAAGATATGTCTCACAAACCTCTGTCTAGCATAAGGTTAACCTATAGGTCTCCCATATAGGGCCTCAAAAGGTTCAATTCCTATGGTAGAGTGTTGGGTGTTGTTATATAAAAATTTTACCAAGGACAGGTGATCATCCCAACTCCGGTCTAGATCTAAGAAATAAGATCTCAACATATCCTCTAGAACCTAGATTTTACACTCATTCTAACCATTGGTTTGAGGTAGATAGGCTATACTCATCATAAACTACGTATCAAATGCCTCCTAAAAGTCTCTCCACAATTGTGACATAAACTGCGCATCACGATCAGAAACAATCGTCAAGAGCACCCAGTGAAGTCAAATGATCTCTCAGGCATACAACTACCCCAAAAGATCCACTAAACTCTGATTCCTAATAGAAAGGAAGTGTTATGACTATATGAGTCATCCAACTATCGCCCATATTAAATTTTATCCCTTCTCTATGTTTGGAAGCCCTCTGATGAAGTCCCTGGATATGTCATTCCACTTCCACTCTATGATCTCAAGGGGATACAAAAAATATTCCAGAAATTGGTGCTCAACCTTAACTTACTGAAAGGTGTGGCACCAAGAGATGATATTAGCTACACTTTTTCTCATTCTAGACCAAAAAAACTATCACTTAAGGTCTCTATACATATTCCCCAAACCGGGATGAACTGCTAGGGGAGAAGCAAAGAACTCTCACATCACCTCCTCTTACATTGTTACTAGAACCATTATTCACCCCCAGAATAAGATAATATGATTCCCTCCTTCATAATAACCATCTAGTGCATCCCCTATGGATATCTTCTCATGTAGGACCATTCATTCAATGTATCTCAAATTGGTCTCTATCACACACTCAAGGAGATAAGGATTCAAAACCATCAACTGAATAAAAGGTATACCCTCCTGCTCCATTAGGGTTATCTATAGGTAATCTAACCAATCCAAAGCATCCTATACTAAGTAAGACTAGGACTTCCTACTAAGGGAATCTTCCACAACATTTCCCTTACCAATAGTATAGACTATATCTAATTCTTGGTCTTGAAGGAACTCTAACTAGCATCACAATCTAAGGTTCATGTCTCTCTGAGTGAAGATGTACCAGAGACACTAGTGGTCTGAGTAAACCACAAAGTGATCTATAAGAAGATATTGTCTCTACATTATCAAGGATAAGAATATTTCTTCCAACTCTAGGTCTTGTGTTGCATATTTCTACTTGTGTTGACTCAAATTCCTCAACCCATATATGATAACTTCATGTTACTAAATGAACATGGTACTGAGCACAACTACTAAGGAATGGTAATACATAAAGAACTCCATGACCTCCTCTGGTAGTCTCAATACTAGATCACTTTTAAACAACTACCTCAATTACTCAAAGGCCCTCTGGCACTACTCAATCCTGGTAAATGGATTCCCTTTCTATGTCAGGGTAGTCAAAGGGGATTTGATTCTGGAGAAGTCTTCTACAAACCTCCTCTAGTACCATGTCAATCCAAAGAAGTAGCGTACCTTTGAAACATTCTTGGGTGGCTCCTAAGAAAGTAATTCTTTGATATTTTCTAGATCCATTGATAAACCTTGTATGAAAATGACATGAACCATAAATTGGATATCTTGTATACAAAACTGGAATTTCAAGATATTTTTCTAAAGCTGGTGCTCTTGAAACAAGTCTAAGACCATCCTCAAGTGCTTTGCAAGTTCCTCCTCTTTTACAGAGTAGAAGAGTATGTGATTGATAAAGAAAATACAAAATGGTCAAAGTATGGATAGAATACTTAGTTAATCATTAAGTCTTGTGAACCCACAACTAGTGGTATTTGGATCTGAGATTTGTCTTTGAGAACCATCTCACACCTTGAAACAGATCGAAGAGGTTGTCAATTCTCATGAAGGGGTACTTTTTATTTATTGCAGTCTGGTTTAGGTGATGATAATCCCCACAAATCTGTAATCTCACATCTTCCTTTTTTTAAAACAACACTAGAGCTGCCCAGGGGGGCACACTGGGTCTGATGAAACCTTTCTCACAAAGGTCCTCCAACTAAAACTATATATCCTAGAGCATAATAGGTTCTATATGATATTCCACCTAAGATATCGAGGAAGTCCTGGGATGAAATTCAATGAAAAAATCCATCTCCCAACTTAGAGATAGTCCCAAAAAGTATTCGGTGAATACATCCATATGATCCCACATAACTGAAGGATCCCAGATGCATAAAGATATTTCTGCACAAAGTTATACACTTTCCAAATGATGGGTGATGGGATATATCCTTATTCTCACTGAACCCACATTCCCAACCATGAGATCTCTCTCACTAGAGAAGGAGAATCTTATCCCATCAGTGTGTAGGCATATTACTTATCAACAGTGACAATAAATCTGGTCTCAAACCATGGCTATCCAATTCATACCCAAGATGATGTAATTAGGTTCTATTTTTATGACCAAAAGGTCTAATCTAAACATATCTTCTCTAAGTGATAGATCGCACTACCGAAAAATTAACGATATAAAAGGAGTGTTTCTGGTAGGAACTTCACGTCAAAGATTTTGTGTTAGTGACTCTACTAGGAGATCTATCTCTCGTAATAAAAGTATCGAGATAAAATAATGAATAGAACATCTGTTTACTAATACTAATACATGAGTATAATAAATATAGATCAAACCTCTAATCATCTCATGTGTTGTGGGATCATAGAAATCCAAAACGTATAGTTGTCTATGGCTCAGGCTTCCTGCTTGCTAATCTTGACGTCGGATGCCTGGTGGTGGTTGTAGAAGGACTTCATTACGTTTTCCTCCACCTACAGCTCCTCCTACTCCTCTATCATCTCCTCCTCCTTGGGAACCACCATATCCATGCTTGGGTGATCCCTTATAATGGTGTTTCCTCTATCGTGGTGGTCCATCATCTATATTCATGGTCTATTCAGCAGATTTGTTTGGGAAGCCTTGTTTCATGTGACTCTTCCTATCACAAGAAAACAATTGTCCCTCCCTATGATTCCCTAGTACTCTCTACACTTCCCTTGAACTATATGACCACATCCTTGAGCCTGCTCATGATAGGTTCTCCTGTATCAAGATCTTATTGACTTGCGCCTACTAGCAGCTACAGATGACTCATCTCCACAAAACCGACTTCTATATCTAGCTATGTGGAATCCCTATGATATAAATATCTTTATCCCTAGTTCCGGATCTAGTATCTTGACATATGTGGTGATGCACAAGGGTAATATAATAGCATGAATCTCTCATCAGATTCCCTCTCATACATTCATGCTCAGAAGTAGTCGTCTCTGATCATGTCAAGAGAGTAGCATGTAAGGTCTTTAAACCTCACTAGGTACTAATCCATGTCATACCTCCCTATTTCAATTCTACAAGATCCTGGATCTGAACTGGTCATAAAGAGGGGTGGTACACCTCACAAAACAACTGTTATTAGTCATTTTAGGAGAGTGTTGACTCATTATGCAACTTTGTAACTAGGATCTACCAACTTCCTGTTCTTCTATGGAAAAGTATAGATTACAAAGCCACAACCTGATCCTTCGAGGTATGAACATGCCTAAAGATGTGAACTATGGAATATATACAATCTTATATTGCCTAAGTATTTAGTTTTCCCTAAAACCTTAGTTGTCCATATTGCTATAACTTAAAGAGAATGCTAAGTATTCATGCATCCTTAATCATCTCTACTGTGATGATATTATTATCAAAAGGTGAAGGTGTTTCTACCTGACCACCTGGAGAATGGGGTCACATGATGGACCCAAAACTGAGGCCTCGTCACTCATAGGGTTTCCTTCTTGAACAAGAGATGATAACTTGGTTGGATGTCATCGTGGAGTCATCTTGAAATTTATTAAAGAGTAATATAGTCAGATGAGAATATATATATATATATATATTGAAAATAATTGGGAGAAAACACAAGAAGGACACTCAAAGTCTCAATCCTATATGATGAATGCACCATTAATGTCTTCAAAAAATGTCTCAGCATGCCAAGTCGACAAGTAGGTATCCAATGTCCTCGTGAATAGATATGCCAACTTCCCATACCATCAATTTAATCCCTAACCTAATATCCTCACTTGAGACACTTTGAAATCATTTCCCTAAACCCAAAAGATCATATTTAATGGGATATGTCAAAAAAAACATCCCATGTAATGAACTTCCTCTAATACTAATCTTTCACAAACCTACCCATGCTGAGGCTCGAGCTGTAACTACCCCAAGCCCGCCTCTATAGGCCAGGGGGTGGGGAAAAGTGACGAAGGCACAACGAAACTCATGGAGGCCTTTTCCTAAGTACCTATACACAGACAACCAACTCAATGAAACAGTGTATAGGGAAAGGGGAAAATATGCAACACTACTATAAAATAAACTTAGAATGCATGAATCTCTAGATAGTACAAATGTATGGTAGTGTAAACTGAAAGTAAAGGGGTAAAATACACACCCAACCAGAAATATATCCCAACCAAAAAATGTAAAAGAGTAAACAACTTAGATATTATAGCATCTATATCCCAAGCCACAACCACCGCACGCGGTCCAAGCACCCAATATCCCAGGGCTCCCCTGAAGTCACAGTCAACCTATCTATCATATCCAAAAGAAACAACATGTGTGGGAAAATCCCAGGGAGGGGTCAGTATATACAAACCTAGTAGAACACTCTAAAAGGGTGAAGGGGGAGAACTAAGAGATACAAATGAATATGGAAGCATTAGATAGAATATGGTACTATAAAAGATTACTACTCAACCCAAAAGAAGAGTGAATGTAAGCTCATCCAAGCATAAAGGGATAAACACAGTGAGTATATGAACTACCCATTGAGCCTTTTCCACCTATAGAATTATAGTATACTCATCCAACTATGAGAATCTATACATGAAAAGCATGTGGCATACCCCAGACATCTTTTCCTCTCTTGGAAGGAGATTATCTAAATCCAAAGTGTGAATCCAAAGGAATATATATATATACATATATATATATATATATATATATATTCATTCAAAGAATATCAAATGAGGGAGTAAGGGGATCTCCTTCTCACATCCCAACCCAAGAAGAAGAGTATCCAAAATATCCCAAATTCCATCATCGATGCTCAACATCCCATGCATCAACCTTGAACACACAATTTCTAGGAACTCAAACCCCACACCTTGATATTATCTACTTTGGGCAGCATTGAATTTCTCGTATGGTTTGTAGGTTGCATCACAAGAACATGTATTAGTGGGGAAAGCTTCTATATTATTTATCAGTCCAAAGCCACGTCAAAAAATGTCTCATCACTATGCCACATAGTTAAGGGGACACAGATTCTAGGTAACGATACCATACCCAGGAACAATAGGAGAGTCCTTCTCTGATAGTCATTGAGGAAATCCACTACCCAATCCCACTGGAGGGTTCCACTTAAGAAGGTTATCTTGGAACTCCACTTCCCTATCCTACTAGAGGGTAATCCAGGTATGGTCTTCAAGGAGCTCCATTTCCCATTCCAACTAGAGGGTAAGCCCAGAACTTCAAGGAAATCAACTTCCCATCCCTTCTTGAGGGTAACTCAGAAATAATATTAGGGAACACCATTTCCCAACCCTACTTGAGGGTAATACTCGAACATCGAGTAACTCCACTTCTTAGCCATACTATAGGGTAACTTGAAAAGATTATTAGGAAACTCCACTGCCCAACCCGAGGTCATGAGTATGCCTAAAAATATCTGGTGATCCTGTAATATCATTGCCATCATTAGGTTTTTCCTTAGTGTATCATGATCATAACATCACAAATTTTATCTCAAAAGCCAGAATAGAGAGAATCATCGTATTCTACATCGAAAAAAACTTGATATAGGCTATTCACTTTCCTCAATCATACAACCAGTGAAAAAATCTCATTTCACCACCTCATGCTTGAATGGTGTCCCATGGGCCTCAGCTACGAGTCCAAATTAAATACCTGATATTGGTCTCGAAAATTCTACCTAAATTTTAGGGTCACAAAATTACATACAGTTCATCATTACGACACTGTATGAGGAGATATACTATATATATGAGTCCACAATAATAATAATCTTATTGTTATTGCGTGTTTCATTGAACCAATGCACAAGTCCAAAAAATAATCCAACATCAGTCTTAAAATGATCGTCTCAATTCTGGGATCACATTATAACTGATGTTTTATAATATGAATTCCTCGATTAAAATATATAACTGATATAAGATTATTTATCCAAGATTTATGTCTTATATATTATATCTCATATCTTTTATCTCATATCTCATATCTCAAACCAATAGATTGAATATCCATGTACCTTAATGATTCAAGATCTATACCTCTCTCTCCTAACCATTGTCACATATTCGATCCACCACAAATCTGGGCACCTGATCGATCTCGGTGTCACCTCACAATGTTGATTCATGAATGTGGGGATCCAACTGGTGAATAACGTGAATTATTGAGGGAGAAAAGCACCATAAAACAAATTTTTAAACAACACCATCCAAGTGTTCGTTATTAGAGATCACAAAAAGGGCACTAGGGTGAGACCATTAATTAAAAAATATGAAATATGGTACAAGGGCTCATAAAAAGGCCATAGAAAGACCCAGATCAAAGAAGGAATGATGATCTAGTAGATATTTTGATCCAAATGTGTAAAAATAGGAAAATACAAGTCCTACCTCTATTTTGGATCAATCATTGGTGAAAGACGCACTCGTACAATGATTGGAATAAGCTGATGCATTCATTGTGTTCTGATCCGATCTAATCTAATGTTTCATCATCGTTCATCTTGATTATCCAAAGGGAGGAGGGAGGAACTCTCATCGGTGGATTCTAGAAAATTTATGGACAACCCAAAAAAATTTATTATAAAGTTATATTTATAGAAGTCATTTTAGTTCAAATGAATTTAATTAATTAATTAATTTAATTAAATGGATCCACTTAATTCACCTCCAATAGTGAGGGGTCCAATCGTCCTGTTCCAACTCATTTTATTTCACAACTATTGAAAAAATTGCATTGCAGAACCAAATGCGGTCTCATATTTTCAATCTGACCAACTATTTAAGAGTTATCCCATTTTCTTTATTTAAACATATTCACAATATAAAATATTTTTAATTTTTTTATAATATTAATTCTGGTCAAACCGGTCCTCAAAATAACATGTCATCTAAATGCCTATCTTTGGAAACAAATATAGAAATATTTCGAAGTATTATAAGGAAAAAAAATGGTTCTCTAAAATATACACCATATAATGAAAATATATGTGTAATATAAAAACATCTCTCAATGAATTGAAATTGAGATGATAAATTGTTACCTTACACTATGACTCAACTCCTTTTTTTTGAACTTAAATCCTTATAATAATGGGTTTTTATAAAAGTAAAGAGCCTTATAACTATGTAAAATAATTTTTAGATAATTATTTTTGTAAAATATGGAGATATAACTGAACATGATTTGGGTTTCAAAAAGGGTATAAAGAATCACCTTTTATAGAAATGAATCAATGTTATTTTAAAAATATTCATTCTTTGAAGGTTAAAAATGTAATTTAAAAAATATAAATGGTTCTCAAATTAAAAATAGGTGGTTGTATATAATATTTCACCTTAAACTTGAATCATTGTTTTTTTACTATTTTCAATTCAATTAATAATGTATTTGGTATCATTAAATATCCTTAAAGTCATTATTTTAGAATATTCACTTATCTTTATTTTAAAAGCATCAAGATAATAGTGTAGTTTGAATATAAACACTTAAATAATCACTTGTCTTTAATAATTATTTCTAAAATAAGTTCAATTTTATAATTCATCCAAACATTATCACATTTAATTTTTTTTAATTATTTACATGATTTTTCAACTCCTTACACCAGTTTTGTCTCAACGTTATGTATTTATTTTAGATAATTAAACATTTATTTAGAACTATAAAAAATTAATTACAAAAATATATTTTATTCCTAATAAATATTATTATCTATGAAATGAATATTATATTTATATAATAATCACTATCTCAAGAATATATTTAATACATTATTTTGAATTTTCTCACCATATTCAAGCACTGTAGAAGAATTTGGATAATAACCTTGTCATATAATACTAAACTTTATTAATAAAAGTCAATATACATGAATACTCATTAAATATATCTCTTAAAATCTAGATAATTATTACCCATTTTAAATTTTATCATGAATCCATTAATATTGAATTTTTATATATTTTGTAAGAATCACCTCAAGACAAATAATTGTTTTCAAATTTATCTTGAAATAAAACTTAATTTATACTAATTTGGTGATATTTAGATAGTTTTTTATTATATAAAAATGAAAAAGATGTTACATATGTTTCATAAATATTTATTTTATATTTATATCATGATTATATCAAAAATATTTATAGCATTTGGAAAAACTTTATTTTTAAATTATACACTAAAAAACTATATTTAATAAAATCCAAAAATTTAAACCTAATTTAATTTTAATGTGATGATTCAAAAAAATGTTCTTCTTATGAAATATAAGTTCTAAAAAAATAAATTTAATTATAATTTAAATATTATTCTTTTATAATACTTACTAATTCATCCTTTTTAATTCTTGAGAAAATCCACTTTTCAGGGGTTATGTGGGAACCCACTTATTCAGTTATAATAGAATGTGCATTTTAATAGTTTTGGGATATAAAATTTTCCTATTATATAATAATATTGGGGTCTTACATTATCCAAATCTTAAATAATTTGATCCTCTTAATTTTATATACATTATTTTATAAAAAATGTGGGTAATTATTTATTATTATCTATTCCAGTTCCCATGTTTCCTCTTCTAGCTTATGATTTATCGAAAGTTCCTTTATCACCTAATTTACTCGATTCTTCCACAATTTCTCTCTAGTGTTAAGAATTTGTATAGACTCATCAAATTCTGATATTTATAGTTCTAACTCTACTCGCTCTAGGTGAGTATGTGTGTTAGGTATGGAATGTACTTCCTCAATAATGATATACGGGACACATCATGTGATTTAGAGATATTTGGTGTAATTATTAATTGGTAATCCATAGATTTATTTTTTTCAAAATTCTATAAAGGATTTGTGTACCTTGGGATTAAATTACTTTTATTACCAAACCTTATGAATCCCTTCCAAGGAAATACCATTAAGAAAACATGATCCCCACTTTAAAATACAAATTATTTATATGATTATAAACATAGAACTTTAGTATGATTTGAGATATTGAGATGTGATTCTAAATGGTCCTCAATTTTTTTTTATTTTATCCTTATTGATTTAAAGGACTAGAATATTCCTCTATCAAAACGTATCCCGAAAAATTGGAGTATGATGTCACTTCCCATAAAATGATTCATATGATTCCATTTGAACTTTGGGATGGAAGCTATTATTGTAATCAAATTATACCAATGGAGAATATTGATCTCACATATCTTGAAAGTCAAGTGGGAACAACTTCATAAAATCTTATAATGTTATAATATTCCTTTTATACTATATAATGGATTTTGGATGATAGGAAGTTATCAAATATATCTCAGTGTCAAGATCCCACTTATGAATCTTCATTAATTTTGATGCAATTCATGGGTCACAATAATATACAATTGAAATAGGTGAACCATGAAGTCTCACAATTTCATTAATATAAAGTTATGAAATGTGTTCAATGGTTAAATCCTCTCTTATATCAAGAAAATTAGTAGACTTGGGAATGTTATCCCTAATCACCCCTATAGTATCATTCTTCTTAGTTGTCTTTAGTAGACCAGTAAAACATTCCATGGTAATAACATCTCACTTCAACATTGGTATAGGGAGAGGCTAAATGAAACCTTTTAGAAGTTGTCTTATAGCCTTTACTTGGTACGAAATTAATATTCATGATACATAATCAACAATTTCTCATTTCATATTATCCCCTAAACATTTTCTATTAAATTTATATATATCTTGTTACTACTAGGGTTTATAGAGAAATTTGACATATGATATTCATCTAATAGTTCTCTCTTCAACTCGAGTATAGATGTAACAAGTAGCCACTTTCAAATTTTCAAAATACCATTTTTGAGGATGAAGTTTTCCAACTTCTCATCTTTTATGGATTTAAGTTTTTTTGTAAAATCCTGCCATCAAGTTGGGATCTTTTTATCTTTGATGAATTTTTTGATCATTTTCATGGAGTGTTGTATTTTTCAAGGATTTATCTCTAGTTCAGATATCATCAGCTAAATGTGAATATGGAAGGTGTTTCAAATATGGGATTTCATTCTTGGTGTCACGATTATGAGTTTTTGGTTAAGCCTTTTAGGTTGACTAATGCACTTATTTTATTTATAGATATTTTAAAATATCTTTTACATGGGTATTTGAATAAATTTTTGGTTGTGTTTATTAATTAAATTATTTTTTATTTCAAAAGTTATTGTAAACATGAGTAACATCTAAGTATTATTGTTTAGAATTTAAAAGAGAAGATTTTTTTTTGGTAAATTTAATTAATGAGAATTTTGAATATAATATACTTCCTTCCCTGGGAATATTCATTCCAAAAATGGAATAACTAATGATCCTACTGAAACAAAGGTGTTGGAAGAGTTCCTACAACCTAAAATATCATTAAGAATATAATTTTTCTTAGATTAGTGGGTTACTTCTGATAATTTGTTGAAAACTTTTCTCTCTTATCTATCCCATAAACCATGTCAACTCTAAATAGAGTTAAATTATTATAGAAAAGGGAACATTATTAATTTTTTTAGGAATTGAACAAAAGATTGTTTAACTATCCAGTGTTATCATTTCCATATATAATTGGTAAATTATTTATTTACAATGATTCTTATTTTAAGGGTATTACTTTTTTATTGATGCTAAATGATTAGGTAATTGCATATGCTTCATGATAATTGAAACTCTGTGAGGAAAATAAAACTACATATGATCTTGAACTAGTTTAACTATTTATTACATGTGGTAAAGTGTGTCACTCAAAATGAGGTGAAATGTGGTAGAGAAAATGGTTAGAACTAATAAAGGATTGTGATTTTATGATTCACTGTTATTCAGGTAAAGCTATAAAGGTAATCAATCACTTGAGTAGAAAAAAATTATACATAATTATTTATTCAATATTTGGAACATGATACATTGGATACGGATTTAATAAATATTAGAATAGAAATTGTGCACATAGAAACTCACGCTCTTTTGGTTCACTTGTCTGTGCAGCCATATTTTTCTAACATAATTAAGAATTCTTAAAAGGAAGATCATGGTTTTTAGGAAATATTATTTTTGTTTAAGATGGGTAAGTTTCCTATATTTAAAATTTATAAATAAGGTATTATAATATTTGGAAATAAGGTTTTTGTGCTAAGTCCTACCCATTTTAAGAAGAAATTTTTAAGTTAATATCATAAATATATATTTTATGTTTATCATAGTAGCAATAATATGTATTTATACCTATGTAAGTATTATTGGTGTCAATAAATAAAGATGTATATTATTGATTTAAATATGAAATTTTTAACTTACTAATAAGTTAAACCTATGAGATAACTACCGATGGGGATTCTTCAGCCTTTTCTGGTTCTTGAGTAGAAATGGGGGAATAAATTCATGGATTTCACAGTAGGATTACCAATTAAATATTGAGGAAATAATGTGATTTGGGTTTTTTGTATCATTTCATTTAATATAGGTGTGGTTTTCCTATTCAAGATATTATTTCTTTTGATCAGCTATTATGGAATTATCTGAAAGAGATATTCATGTTACAGGGAGTTTCTATATCTATTGTATTTGATTTTAATCCTATATTTAACACTAATTTATGGAAATGAGGTAAAAATTATTTGGGTATAGAAGTAATATTCAATATATATTTTTATCATTACTGTTATTGATAGTCAGAGTAAATTTTTTAAACTTTTGATGATATTCTTTAAACATGATCATTAGATTATCAGGTTGGTTGGGATTAGTATCATTCATTAGTTGAATATATTTATAATAATAGTTTTATTTTGAGTGTAAAAATGGACCAATTTGAGTTATTATGTAAATAATAGTTTCAAACTCAAGGATGTTGGTATGAAGTTGATGAAAGAAAGTTACTAGGACCAGAATTAGAATAAGAGATGGTTTGAATGTTTACGATTATTTATCACCCTATGAGGGTATCTATAATAAATAAGTAAAGATAGGTAGTTAATTAAAGGAATTATATTTTGTTTCATGTATGATATCATATTTTTCAGAAAATATCTCTTTATAAAGGTGTTATGTGCATTTGTAAGAAAGGAAATGTAAGCCTGTGGTTTATTAGCCTATATGAAATTCTTGAGAAATTTGGATCGAATTATTTCCAAGTAGATTTACCACTAATATCTTTATATAGATATAGTATATTTTATTTTTATGAAAATATATACTTGATGCATATCATGTTTTGATCCTTAAGGTGGTACGATTAGAAGATAAAATTTCCTATGAGGAAAAAGATAGTAAAAATTCTAGATAAGAGAGAGGATGTGGTAAAGAATAAGTTAAATCACATGTTTAATATTTTTTAGAGCCAATTGATTAAGTAAGTTTTTATTAATGTTAATAATATATTGAAAAATCATAACTTATAGTTAAGAAAAGTTATAATGGAATTTTTTGAAGGGGGGGTTATTATGTTCAAGATTCATCAATACCAAATACTAACATGGTTGGGATAGTGTGGATGGTAGAAACCTTGGGTTCCCTAAGCTATGGAAAGTGTTACCAGTCAACAAAAAGATTTTTGAGGAACATTTGAGATTTATTATTTTGTTTGGGGATATCTTTTTCTAGGGTGACAATTGGGTTGGGTGCATGATTTTATTTCCAGGATTCCCTATCCAAGATTTACAGTATCATACTGCAAGCCTCGTTCTTAATTTTATTAATGTAGAAATGGATAATTATAGAAATATAGTTAATTACTCAATAAATTTTACCAATGAGGATTATATTTTATTGTTCACTCTATTAGCCTCTATAAGACTCATAGTTGAGGGATTTCTAAATCCCATGTATGATACATAGAATTTTATATGGAGTCCTATTATCCCCAAAAAAACACAGATTTATTTTTTATTAAATATATCAAGATACTATCTCCATGTATGATATATCCAAACACAGTGTCATATATGAAGATGTAAAATTTTATTACTGTAATTTTCGAAATATTGAGATGGTTTACAACTTATTCAAAGAATGAGAATGGGATGACTACATGTGGAATATAAACTAAGGTATCATATATATTTTGATATAATAATGGGAACCAATTCTATTATTATCCATTGTTTATAAATGTGAATTAAAATTATCAAGAATGATACATTCATGGAATGACTCTTGCTATAGGATATTGTGAAATTTTGGAGGCATAGAATGAGCTTTGTCACTGGAACATGCACATGGAAAAAGGACATTTGAAGGCTCTGGTGTATCATATCCTAGATAAAATTAATTATATATCTTCAAAAAATAAACTAGGTAATTTTTTCTTATGTTTTAACTCCATGGATATGACATTTTAGGTATAGGATGATAGTATAATGCATGTACTGGGTTTTTGGGACATCTCTTTGAGCTTATTTTAAACTTAATATAGATGGTGCTTACTCAAATAGATGCATACGATGAGAGGGTATCATTCTTAAAAGGGCTAGTTTGAACCTTCTAGAATTTTTTCAACTTTTTTTGATGTAAACTAATTAATTTTATAAATCATATCGATATTGATTGGACTTTATATATGCAGGCTATATAATAACTCTATAATTGAGGTAGAGACTGATTATATCATACTTTCCAAATTATTGAAGAGGGGTGACATCTCTACACCAGTATGTGTTTTATCATATCTAAGAGTTAAATTTTTTCCTTAATAACATCATTAGGATTCCCTATAAATGGTAAAACATAAACAAATAATCATAAATCAAGTCTTTAAAAGGTAGTTTGGTGGACCATCTTTATGTTTTTTTAAATCTTAATTCCCCACCTCCCAATCGTAATGTTGTGGATTACAGTGATACACATGGGATTAAATATTTTATACCAACTTGATCTAGGTAATTTTATTTCTTTATATTCTCACATAACCATTAAAAGTGTTTCTCTCATAAGTGATGAATAAAAAATAAAAGTATGAGATTTATTTCGTTATAATTATATTAAAACCTAAGTAATGTAAATAATAAATAAATTTCATTAATTATTAATATTCTTGATTATATTTCATCTATTCATGTTCCATATGATTATTTTATGTGATTTTTCAAATTGAAAAAGAGAACATTTTATTCTAACTAAAGTGTTTCCACTTATTATATGGTTTTTCTTAAAAATTAAATATATGAATATTATAACTTAAATATGATAAAATTTAATTTATATTTTGATCATATTTGGGTGGATTTTTTGAAATATTTCTAAACATATTTATTTTGGGATGAATAGTGAAAAATACCAATTTTAATAAAAAAATAATTTATATTCAAGTATTTAAAAAGTCCCTTTATATTTTGGATTGGGTTTAAAAAATATTAGATAAATATTAATGAAAATAATATAATTAATTCCACAGTATTCATAGTTATATTTTATTTTTGTACAAATTCATTTTTTGGTATAAAACCCATTTTTCTAAAAACTGGTTTTCATTGCGTTTTTCAAACATATATTAAAATTTATTTATTTCTCTTCTAAAAATTAAATCTTGAAAAATGGATTTAAACTTTATAATTAGTAGGATTAAAAATTTTAAATTATTTTAATTTTATTTTTTATTATTATAAATTGTAACCTTTGTAAAAATATGTTTATCATTGTAAAGGGGTAAAACGGGTTAATTAATGTTACAAATTTATGATAAAGTTAAAAAAACCTCATCTAAAATCTTATTGAATGGGGGGATTTCAATAATTTTCACATTATATTTAGAATTTAATAGATTTAGTTCCACTTTACCATGGGTAGTATATTTATAATATTTAAAAGTTGATAATAATTACAAGAGTTTCACTCCTTTCACTTATAAAATGGGACCTCCTCTCTTATATTATACATAAAACTTGAGCACTTTAACATGACCAAAATCATAAAAAATATCTCCCCAAAACATCCTACCCATTTATTAGTGTTTATTCTCTCACAAAATACCATCCAATAAATCTTATGCGTAATACAAAGAGGTTTTCCAAACCAGAGGTAAAACTCATAATTGTGTTCTTTCACGTTTCTTACTTATTCTACCACCTTCAAACCTATCCTAAATAGGATATCATAATAGCATAATTATATAAAATATAATTAAACTTTATTATGATTATGTTATAGATATTTTCATATCCCTTTTCATCTTATAAGAAATGAAAACATCGCATGTGCATACCTATGGACTACTACCGCGATAAATTGATGTGTTTCTTTTCAAATCACTACAGTACATAGATGGTTATTATTATGGGTTTAATAAATACATATTATATTTAAGAAAAATATATTATTCTAAAAATATAATATATTTCATACCCTTTACCCTTCTATCCTATGAAAAATGATAATGTCGTTTGTGCGTATGTGTGGATTATCACCTATATGAAGTGATATGATTTGTTTCTAATTTATACTTATAATACCTAGTTATTAATGTTTATTAATGTTTAAAAATATTAATTATTTAATGTTTAATATTCTATAAATTATTTAAAAATTAACCCTTTTCCAGGATTAGCCTACTGATTTATTTTGGTATCATGAACCAAACATCCAGAAAATATCTGACATGAACTTAATCAATGTAGTAACTATATAAAAAATGATAATAAATGAATTAAAATTTATTATTATTAGGTAGTTAACCTGGAAAAAATTATTAAACAATGTAATACTTAATATAAGTTTATTATATAGGATTTAAATGATACATGTAGTGATTCATACTCAATGCAAGTGATTTTCTTTAAAACCTTATTGAAAATATTTTAATATTTTCTTTTTGACTTTTTTACGCCACTTCTATGTTTTATAAATGATGTTAAAAATTTTGTTATTATAATCAAATGTTTGTTTAAATTCATTTTAAAACTATCATTTAATTTTCTTATATTGGTTTAAAAAGATATATTTTTAATGTTTTCTATATGGGTTATTTTTTAAATAGTGTGAAATGAATATATATTTTTAAAGTACATAGCATTAATGAAAATTCACGCCACCATGAATTTTATTTTTTATGAAGACTAATATATAATTTTTCATGTTTATTCAAGGAATATCCTATTTTATCATTCTCTTGGGAAATGTTTACTTTTAATAGTTTTCAAATAAAAATATTTATATCCTTAATTTTACATGCTGATTGAAAGTTTTTATGAATATGTGTTAAATAGAATATTTTATGATATATTATTATATGAATGATAGATTGTATATTTTTATATATTTTTTATTCATTTTATTCAATGTTAATGATATTGGTTGAGCCTGATATAGCCCTCCAATGCATTGGGTAATGATTTTGTTCTTCCTTGGAATGTATGTTATAATTAACAAGTTAATTTACTCCATTTGTAAGAGTGATCATAATAGTGAAAGAAAGATGATATTACAAGGTACCTACATAAATTTTCTATTCTTCAAAAAAATAATGGAATTATTTTGATTTTATATTTTCAGCTAATTAGATTAAATTTAATGTAAATTACATGCCATTTTTAGGGAGAAAAGAATGTTTTTCAAGAAAATGTTTTCATGAATACTCGTGTTTTAAAATAATACCTAATGATTATGATATTTACATTTATATTTATTATGATATGTTTTATAAAAAAGATATGGGGAGTTAATTTTGTTACTAAAAAAATTAAATGATTAATTTTAACTAAAGGCTAATTATATAAAATGAAAATTTTATATTAGATTTCATGAATTTTAAAATGGAAGAAAGGGTTTCTTCCTTTTTTATCTCTTACTAAGATTTTTTTGATCACCCTGTGTTTTTAAATTTTTTCACTAGGATTAAGAATTATCATTATATATATAAAGTTTAAACTTTCTAATATGGGGATTTTTTTTAGTATCAAATTTGTTTTGAATAATAATAAAGAGTTTAAATTTAAGAACCATGTTTTAGGAAAAAAATGGATATTGAGTAGAAGTGTCCACATTGATCTGTAAGTGTGTCCTATGTAAGATTTTTCTTAATTCCTTAAAATTATAAAACCAAAATATCATGGTAATGTAATAAATTTGATTCCTTATTATTAGACTCCTAATTATGGGTTTATTATGCTATGGGATGTTGTATATATAAATTGAATCCATCACTTAATCACAGTATCAGGAACAATAACACCATAATTTTTCTAAATTATATGAATCATATTTTTACCGGATTTAAGTTTTTAACCAATTATGATGGTGTAAAAATTCATCAATGATAGAAAGGAGTAGGTAACTATTATATTATCATATCAAGAAAAAGAAGATAAAATCATATCATGAAAGAATTATATAAAAAAGACACATGATACACCCCATTCTCTTCCAAATTCATTTAACTGACTCAATTCATTCTTTAAAGTTTTTTCCCCACACATTCTTCCCATAATTAAAAACACCCTTAAATAAATATCAATTAAATATATAAGGAAGTGAGATTTATTACATAGATAGAATCACATCAAGTCTTATAAAGAATCAACATTCTATATGATAGAATAATAATTATAGAAATAAACTAACTCGATTATAAGTTCAACGGTATCCAAGAAATAATGGATGATCAAGAACCGACCACCAATGAAGGATACACCATTGGAAGCTTGACTCATGAGACTTCGATCGGGATCAGCAAAAGTTATTATACTCACAAAGGTGTGTCTTGATAGTACTGAGAGGCCTACGAGTCCTCTAGGGTTCCAGAGAGGAAGATAGAAAATCAATCAAAGGGTTAGTCGACCCATTTTTTATAGAGGAGGTTCAAATAGCCTCCACCATGGCATAGTGATTCTAACAATTCTCATAACGAATTTAGTCAAAAGGTAGATCCATATTCTTAAGCATATGAATCACCAATTCCCCCTAATTATAATGTGTTATAAAAACCATTTCAAACCATTTTTATTGCCACCACTACCTCATCCACATTATGTTACATGTATTTTATACCCCTTATGTTTTCCATGACAATACTCTAAGGTGTCGCATCAAGTTCCTTGTCATTTCACTTCACCACACCCATGACTATGAGGTGGTAAGATCCAAATTTTTGGTTCCTCATCACAAGTGTAAAGATCAGTGTCTCTTTTACTTTCACCTTGACTCACAACCAATCCCATACAAAAGAATAAACCAAGGAATTTCAATGGTCTCCATTTCACATAGGTTAACTGTACAAGAAAAAATTATTCCAAAACAACCATTCAAGTCATTTCACTACCCTTGGTTCACCCCCTACACCAAGATACCCCACATTTATGTAGTAAGAAGTAATACCTATATTAGGGTATTCCCATTTACCCTTAAATGAACCTTATAATTTCCATGATACCCTTATAATATCTCTACTACTCCAAAACGCCCCCTCAAAATATCAAACCTAGTCATTTTACACTTGGTGGTGCACCAAGAACCACACATCTTGCTTAAACACCCTTACTTGAGATAGGATATACCTTTACACATCTTGAAACATCCACTAAAATGTCCACCTTGGTATTTTTACTTATCACGGAACCCCAAACACCAAATAGCCAACTCAAAATGTTCAGGACCATGAAATGATCAACACAAAATGGAATGTCTCATGCTCACAAATTCAAAAAATCTTAAAACATCCAACACTACACCCATTAATATATTTTGGTGAGTTTATAAATATCCAAAACCCATATAAAGCCTCCTAGAATTCCTCAAAACATCCCCTCATGGCCAACATCTCTCAAAACACACAACGTAATGGGACAGAAAGGTCTATTCTATTACATTAGATTCCTCAAAAATAAATGACATCCCAAAGAAATTAAGAAGAACCTAGAAAGGAAGTAATATGGGGGAAAATTCTAAAAAACCACCCCATGATACACCTCTAATAAATCTCACTATAGCTATAAATAGAACCTATATACCAAGAATGTGAATTGAAAATAAGAGACACTAATTCCCACAATAGTGATATATAGAAAATATACCTATAAAATAAAAAAAATCCCACCAACACGCTCAATAAGGTATGGTTCTCAACTCCATCAAAATAAATGACCCATTGGAACCCCCATGACCATGGGAGATACCTCTCAAATAGGAACATCACTAATTTCAAAACATCCCACCAAAAACCCCTTCTCATGACCAATAACACACTAGCAACCCCATTAACCCAAACTATATTTCATAAATAAATATTTTTCTGTGAATCTAAAAAAATAAAAAATAAAATAGTTTAAAGGATTTAAAAGCGATCATTTTGAACCTTTGAATCATAAAAAAGAAATAAATACTTTAAGTGATCTCAAAAATTCATAATATGTTTTAAAGTGAAAGGGGTTAAATCATTCTAAGGATTCCCCATAACTAAATATCAAATGAATAGTAAGAAGATTTTTTTAATCTTGTGGAATTCATAATAACATTTCCTTATAGAATTACACTAGAATTATAGAAACTGAACACCTCATTATACTCATATCCAGAGCTCCAAACCACACTCTAACTCTAAAAAATATATTCATTATCATATTCTAAAAACTCCTAGTTCCTTAACTCAAAGAATTTATCTCAACCTTTCCAAAACACTTGAGTTGTAGTTTCAATGAAACCTAGAATTGTAGATAAACCCTACTCCATGAATTTGGATTGGTCTATCACCACTTTCCAAGACACCAATTAAATAGGCATGAAAGGTCGTTGGATCTCTGACATCATGGAAGACTCCAAGAATTGTGCTCATTATTTCCCATTAGGCCAAAAGAGAAAACACCATCTAATCAAATCAATGAAATGGTCATTATAATAGTGAACTATTCCATCCCCTTTTGAATATCTTAAAGCTCCCTCATATGATCATACATCTATACTTGATAGAATAAATCATTCTTGATTAACTCAAGGAATTCAACGTAAGATTCCCCCTTTAGGTCACCATACTTTATCTCCCACTACATCTGGGCCAAATTCTAAAAAATCCAACCAGCAGTGAAATTCAAAATTCATTTGGATTCTCCACCAATCCAAATATAACCTCAAATTCTTCAAACTAATCCTTAGTATCGAAGATATAGGCTCCACCAAAGAACTTTAATACCTCCTACTGCTGAAATTTTAGCAAGGATTTATACCAAGATTCCCCTTTCTCTTTTTGACTCTTAACATGTCGATGGTGTTTTGATAAAATAACATTAAACCAAAAATAAAAAGGTTATCATAAACCATACAAGTCACATCATCATCATTAAAAAAATTCATAGTGAAAAAATAATCCATGCACTTCTAAACCCAACAAACTATTCTCACAACACTCAACACGGTTATATCACTATTCCCAACCAATTACAAAATCATATCATATCCACCACTTAATCTAAACCTCCTCATGAAAATTAATATTGAAATATATAATGTACAACAACAAATATTATTCCTCAACAAATACAACCACCCACACCAATATTAACATACATTTCATAAGTATATAAATTTAGGAAGCCCATTCAACACATGTAGATATTTTCTACTTTAGGTAGCCAAAACATTCTCATATGACTTTTTAATGTGTCACAAAAGAGTGTTTCTTGATGGGGTAGATTTCCCGCTCTCTATATGATTGAATTCATAACATAAGTTATCATCAAAATAAAATTTCATTTGTAAAGTATATCTTCTATTTACTAAGAAAAAACATATTTCCCATATATAACAGTATATTCTAGTATTCATAAATACCACAATATCTATAAAAAATGATTTTATAAATTCTCATCGTCTCTTCTATAAATTTTTTTAAAAAAACATCCATATTTACACACAGATAGTTAATTAAAATATTTAATTTTTTATCGTTATATGGAAGGTGAGCCTAAAAAACCCACCAAGGGTTTCTAATTTTCAGCTAGTTTAACCACAAGTTAAAATGATAAATACAATTTTTCATCATTATTTTTATGTGGATTATGTGTGGGTAGAACGAACATCATCCAAAGAATTCAGAAATTTCAAAAAACCAAATCTATTAAAAAATTTATTTGATTATTCATTTATAAAAAGTGACTTAATCAATTAAATCACAAAATTAATACATAATCACAGAAAAAAGAAATATCATAGATGTAAATAATTTTTACTAGTATTTAGTTTGGAGATTTATAAATAAAAAATATATTTCCATCAAAACTACATCATTATTTTGAGAAAAACAACCATCAAATTACACATCATAAAAAAACACTCAAATTCCCAAAGTCACTCTCCAATAAAATCATCACACTTACATCTAAACATGATTTCAAAACATAATTGAAAATCTTCAAATATGGATTTCCTATGGACTATATTTGGAATGATCAATAAAAACATTATTTAATAACATGTTTAGAAAATAATCATGATTTCCTGTTTCATTTAAGATTAATTTTTTTCAATTATATATTTTAGTATGACATGATCATCATATAGAATTTTTAGGAAAAATTATACACTAGAGTATCTCTAATAAATTACATAACACTATTAAATATTAGGAATGTTATCTAATTTAAAAAATGAATCTATTTAGGCATCACTTCCATGATTCTTGTTGTTCATGCACAACATAAAGATTTTAGAATAATTTTACTACCAATGAAACAGGATTCCATATTATAAAAAAGGTGATATATTTTCACCACCACATTTTAGTAGAACATGTTCAACATGCAACATGATTTTAAGGGAAATATAAAAAAAATTATATGGTAAGTCGGTAATAAAATCCCCAACCTTATATATGCCTTCTAAAATCTATAATTCAGGTTTACCCTTACACATGACCATATATATTCTAAAAACTATACATGAAATGAAAATAATAATTTATCATGTAACATATAAATATTTCAACACCAAAAAATAATTTTCATTCTTGGAAGGAATAAATAAGTTCATTGATATAAAATATTTCAAATTTCAAATGGGTTACCACTAATAATTCTTTTTTTCTTTAAAAATTTATACAATGAAATTTCCAAATTATAGTCTTATAGATAATTCCTAACATATTAATAAAACATATCATGAGTAGAATGTAATAAATAGAATATCAACCTACAAAGGTATTAAAATACTTCTAAGCATGGTTATAAAGAAATTTATTCTTATTCTATCGACATGAATCTTTTTATAGGAAACCATCATTATTAAAACTTTCAATGTTAAAAATTAAACACAATGATATTGCTTTACTAACAATTTGAATAATCATAGAATTAGATCAATATTTTATAAATTTCAATAATAATGATGAAATTTTCATTAAAATAAACATGTTATAGAAATCATGAGGATAACACATCATAGTTTCAACAAAAAAAAGTTTCAATTAAGCTGTAAATTTTAGTAAAAAAAAAATTAATCTTCCCCTTAAGTTTATTTAATAATTTTAGCTATAATATCAAATCACTAAAAACTAATGCATAGAATTAAAGTCATATAAGCACATAAAAGACCTAGAATTAAAATTCTTGTGCAGCTAATGATCACGATATATGTACATCCCAATGATTTCTACCCGATAATGGTTACAATCCGTACAATAATTTTTTAATAGGTTGTCAAATTCCTTGTGTTGAATAATAGGGGGATCAAATATATATGTCTTAAATTGTCTCACTAGACTCTATCACGTGTTATATTCATGTTTCACTATTTACCTTCAAACCCCATGAAAACATCATATATGCCTAACTCGAAACTTCATCCTAAATCTCAACAAATATTTCTAATACAACATTTTCGCAAACACATCTCCATTAGTACCCCTCGAGGTACAATAATAATGAGAAATAGTGGACCCTAAAGCATTCCTTCAATAACCCCCATTGTGGAGACTATAAATATGGGTATAAAATACACATATGGGAGGAAATACCCTCAAAAAAAATTAAGGATAAGAGAAAAGGGGAGATACAAAAATCAATACCAAAAGGTATTTCCATTTCATTAAAAAATTCCCATATTCCAAATTCTAAAAACATTTTAAATGTACAACATCAAATGAAAATATATACAAGAGAAACTCTAAACTTCAAGACAGCTACCAACTCTATGCAAGAAACCTGAACAACATCAAAACTCTAGTGATGTGTCATGAAAAGACTTAGAAAATGATGTAGGTGTGATCACTCTGGGAGTAATCATTAGAAACAACCCCCTAAAAACAACATATATGTGAATAAATATACAAGATTAAACAAGACTGAATTCAACCAATAATAATAATCAGGTATAAATACAGAAAATATAATAGAATCAAAATGATCTAAAGAATCCACATAATCCCCCACTGACTCCAAAACATCCACAGCCATGCCCACAACATCATGGGGATCATAAATCAATACCATCCTCAATTACTAAAAAACCCACAATTCCATATCCATCACCACAACGCCTCCTCTTCAAATCGACTTTCCCAATCTTATTTGGTGGGTAATTTAAAAACAAATAACATCAACCTCATTCCATCTATATTCCATGTACATCCCCCACATATTACCACAATAACATCATCAGCCTTATTACATTAGTGTATCATGAACAAGTATAAAAAAATCTTTATTCCCTCCCCTACCAAACATGACCCCCACTATGTGCCCTCATCATTCTTTCACAACCCCATCATTGGGTACACCAAATTCCACACCCACACATTGAATAATGAGACCTACCTCGAGCCAATTTATCCGATGAAAATACATAGCCACTCAAATCCATTATACCGAATAAAGATATGTCACCACTATGAACCACTATATCCTATAAAAATAAGTTTCCCTACATATTCCCTTCATTACCATCACTCCTCCATTACCGGATCCATAATTTCCAATAGCTATATAAAAGAAATGTATTAATCATTATGTATTACAGCAAAAATAAAACATTAATAGAAAATTCAATGCTTTAGATAAAAGGATTTGAAAAAAAACAAAGGTCTATATCATTATCATCCACATCAGTTGACAACTTCTAACCTCATTGAATTTAATTATTCAATAATTATTTCCATCATATTCAATAATAATTTATGGACCATTTCTCACTTTAGTTCAAGGCTTCATTATTTTCATTAAAATTTACCACAAGCTAATTCTCATCCCATTTTTTATTTTTTATATTTATTAAACCGAACATATTTTTTTCCATTTCACCATAATTTCTAGACTCAAAAAAATCCAATTCATCACTCAGGTTTATATGGTTTAACCAATTATGTATTTGGGGATTATAACAATTTATGTTTTTATACTATTACAACAACACTCTATAATCAATCCATTAATATAAATTCAATAAGAAAAAACATAACTATGGGTATAAGAAATACATGGGATAGAACCAAATCATTATTTCATATCCTAGTTATGAAATAAACCCCTAAATTCCCATCTTTTATTATTACCAATTTATGAAAATTCATTCCAATATAAAAGCATAGAAACGATAATAATTATTCACAATTTCCAAAAATTCAAATCATCACTTTTTATTATCAGGTTTAAATATTAAACTAGTTTTTTAGGTTGAAAATTTCATCTATGATGGTAAGGGAAAGTAACAAAAACATCAACATATAAAGTAATATAATACTAACTCATTGAATGGGAGAATTATATAGAAAACATGATACACCTCATTCCCTTCCACCTTTATTTAAGTAATTCATTATCTAAGCTCAATTAATTATTTAAATTGTGTTTCCCTCGCATTATTATAAAAATTCAAAAACACCCTTTAAGAAATGTCAATTCAATATAGAAGTAAGTGGGATTCTGGGAATGGAAAAGTCATAGAAAGTATTCTCAAACATAAATATTCTATAATATGGAATCATAAGTCTATAAATCCTTTATATTCATTAGAAGTTCAACATTCTCCAAGAAATAATGGACACTCAAGAACTAATCAACATCAAAGGAAACACCACCATAACCTTCAATTGTGATACTTCAATCTGGATGAACCACAGTGATTAGACTCCCAAATGTATGTCTAGAGAGTGGTGAGAGGCCAAGGAGTCAGCTAGTGTACAAGATAAGAATATGTAAAATAAAACCAAGGTTTAGTTGACCCTTCATTTTGAAAATCTATTCAAATATACTCCACTATGGTATAATGATTTTCACTATACATTTGATGTGTTTGGTAAAAAATAATATATGGATTCTTAGGTAATTGTAATGTCAATTCCACTAATTATCAAACTTTATAAAAACCTTATTAAACCATTCTTACCATCACTAAGGCCTTGTACATGGCATGTTCATAGACATTTTGACCCCTAACACCCACTATGATACACCGCTATAGTGTAGCACTAGGAACCTATATCTCACTCCACATGTAACATCTTGATTTTTTATGAAATATTTATCCTTGAATAATTTAAATTCTTCAATGGCTTCTATTGCATCCAACCATGAGTTTAAACAAACCATGAGACACTATTAGTATAACCTTGCCATTAAATTAGTTGGAATAAATATGAATAACTAATTTATAAAATAAATATAAATTACTAAATGAATATGAATTTATTGGTAAGTTCGTAGAAAATAATCACATTATCACTTTATTTTTCAAAAATATGTTTTCTTCAAAAAAAATGATTTTTTATTCTATTGATGAATTAATATTAATTTTTAGAAGTTTTATAAAATTTATTTGCAAAAATTAATTTATTTTTTTGATTCATCATGTAAAAATTGGCTTAAAATTAAATTTTATAAAAACCTTTATCTTATAAGGAGTAGTGAAAATAGTTATTTTTATTAAAAAATTTATTTTCTTTTAAAGCCATTAAAAAGTCAAATTATTTTTTGAATTAGTTTTAAATTTTAATTAGTTCATTTTAACATTAAATAATCCAATTATTATTTTTCAAAAGGATTTTTTACACTAATTTATTAAAAAAACCTTTTATTTTTTAAAAAGGTGTTTTTTCCAAAAAAAACTATTTTTCATGGTGTTTTACCGATTTTATTTGAAATGTAATTCTGAAACCTCTATGATTTAAATTTTAAAAAATGGAAGAAAATTTTAGATTAATAAGTAAAAAATTTATTTATTAGTTCCATTTTTTGCCACTGTGAATAGTGACCTTAGTAATTTTTGTTACCATAGTAAAGGGTAAATTAGGTAATTTAAGTTAAAAGTAAAATGATAAAGACTATAAAATGGCTCTAAACGATGCCAAAAATTTATTTTATGAATCTAATTCAACCCTTAACATGTAAGGATCTAAATTAATTTGGTTAATGGACAAATTTCCATCAAAATGACTTATAGAATATTTAAATCTAAGAAATTTATAAAATATCACTTTTTTTGTCTTAAATATCCCTTATGTTTCCACATGGGGAAAAGGTATGTTATTCATGAATATAAATGTAAATTTAAAAAATAATAAAAATATTTTCAGGATAAGAATTTGTTTTTTACTTTTTTTCCACTTAGATGGGATTATAATATTTATAACATTTTATATAATAAAAATTTAAATTTATCACATTCATGTTTTAAATACAATATCATTTTTAATATAGGGTTACCAAAATTGTATATTATAATATAAATATTATTATAAAATATTGAATATTTATATTCATCATGTTATTTTTTAATTTTTAGTGAAAAAATAAGTATATTAAATAAATACACAGTGCTAATGCGATAATTATTTTATTAATGGAAATATAAAATAAATTTTACTAAAAATATTAAAATAAATTTAATTTTATATAATTAATATGATAAATGAATTTTATATATTACCTTAATCTCTTAGTTATATAATAAAATGTTTTGTTTTAATTTAAATTGTTATCTTCATATTTTTAAAAGTCTGTGTAATGAATAGTGTCTAAATTGAAAGTAATGATATTTTATCAAAATAATTTTTTATTCGTTTGTTTAAAAATCATAAAATATATTTAAAAAAAATTAATATGGTATTAATTGTTATAAATGTTTCATTTATTGTCTAATTGGAATCACATAATTAAAAATTATAACCTTTTATTATTGGAAATTTTCACCTTAGTTAAAATTAAAATAGATTAACTAAGGGTTAATTAAAATGATAAGGTTTAAAATAAAACCAAAACTTTTCTACAATATATTGTTCGATGAGATTACAAACATGTATAATATTAAATTCTAATACATGGTATTTATGAGGAATTTGGATTGATATTTAATTTATTATAAGTTAATATTTTTAGAAATTCCAAAAGTGATCATCACCTCAATTATTAAAGGACATCTCATCCCTCACTTATTAAGAACACATTGAGCCTTAAAGATAAACCATAACTAGAAAATTTATCTTATAAACTTTTTTAGACAAAATTTAGTGTTTCTGGTCTTCTTAAAAGACCAACCCAAGTTTCCCTAATAGGAGATATAAAGGATGTTCTCCAAAGAAGAGGTAATCGTCTTTACCGAAACATTCAAGATTATTTCCTCTTATACTTCTTCTTCATGTGTTGTTTATTTTATAATTTAATTAATCTAGTATCACATATATTATGAGATGTTATTATGGTTATTTAACAATCATATTCCATGTTTTATCCATCCTATTAAAAACAAAGGCAACCTCTGTGCGTACATACGAATTACCGTCTTTATATAATGGTGTAATCTATTTTTTGTCACCACATTAGTTGGATGGATATAATGATGAAAATAATAGATATATATAATAATTATATCATTATATTTATTCTAGAAAAATATATACATAATCTACTTTATTACCCTTTTTTATAAAGGAAATCATACCATCATGTGTGCGTACGTACAGCCTATTGTCACACAACTACCTTGGAATTTATTATATTTTATTATTCTATCGATGTTAGATCATTGTGATGAGGTTTAGGTTGTGTTTCCACTTTTTTAACCATGTTTTGGATTTCTCCTCCCTTGTTCAAACTAGGAACACTAGAGAGCTCTCTAATACATTTATTCCTTTCTCTACTTATACAATTGAAGCTCCCCAAATGTTCTTAGGTAATTTTCTTTGGGTTTTTTGGTCAATTTTTCCCTCTTATCATCCTCCTCTCTTATTTTCTTGGTTTTCCTTCGTGAAGTTTCTCTCTAGAAAATCCTAGAGGAAATGGTTTATTTGTGGCTCAATTTTTTTGATTTTATAGGGTGAGGATTATCTCTCAGGCTTGATTATTACTTCTCTAAAATTTTGGTTTGATTCACACATTTTTTAAGGTAATATTTTTTGTTAATTTCCTTTATATAACATTCCATTTGATGATTGAGCTTTCTTAAATTATTTATAAATGTGTTTCCCTTTATTGTGACGTGTTAGAATAAATTATTTTGGTATTTACATGATGGAAAATTTGTGAAAATGGTTTTCAAAGGGATTATTTAACTATGTTTTCTTTTATATGCACACTACGTGTTTGATAAAATGTCAATTAATCTTTTAAAGTAAAATTTAGTGCTTAGGGTGGTGCTTTCCCTTGGTTATATTTTAAAAATGTTGTTGGGTTGTGATTTGGGTGTTGTAAGTGGAAATTTTTGGGTTTTAGAGTGTGACACTTATTTATAGCTTTTCAAGTTGGATTAAAGGCATGTGATGTGTCTAATAAGGTCTTTAGTTTATTTTTATGGACCCCTGAATAGTTTCATGGAATATTGTTTTGGATTTATTAAATGAGTTTATAAATGGTATTGCAATTTTAAATGATGTGTTGGATTATTTGTGAAATATGTTTTTTCTTAATGGTTTCTTGAGTCCCATTTGGTACTTTGGTAGGAAATGGGTTATAACTTCAAATATGGTTTTAAAAAGGATTCTCCTCACTTACCTATTTTTATTCCAAAAAGATTACTTGATTTCTAAATGGTGTTTTGGTTCTCATATGTATTTAACTTTGGTTACAAATGTGTTTCCAAAATCTTGGTTGGTTTGGAATTTTGAGGTTTGTTTTGGTGAATAATTGTCATAAAGAATCATTTGGTATTTTTTTATACATCTTGGTTTCAAAAAAATTATATAAAAGTCATGTTTGGTTCTTCTTCTATTGTGGTATTCTTTCACTTGGATTGGGAAGAGATTTGGATTTGAAATTCAAAGGAATTTTTGGCATTGTGCATGTGAAAGTGGTGTTTTATATTGAATATGGAAATGGTTTGGAAAGGGATTTGTATGTGTATTTATATTGAAAATGTTAAAGGAATAGTTCTAAAAAAATTTCTTTGAAAAGATGCTTTGATATGAAATAATTATAATGCCCAATTTGATCCTTGTGATGTTTTGGAAAAAAATTGGAAATCATGTGATGTATGGGCCTGATGGGCATGTTAGCTTGTTTTTGGAAAATGGATTGAAAATGTGGATATAATGAAGGCCTGGTTTTTATTTTTAAAATTATTTTAAAAGTGTTTTTGATTATGAAAAATTGTGATTTCATGTAATCTTTAATTTTTGGATGAGCATGCTTGTAAAAGAAGTGGATTTTCATGCCTGTTCATGTTAACTTGTCTTATGTTTGGAGGATATTAGAATTTTGATATGAGATCCTCTTTAGTGGCATGTTCATGGTAAGATTGTTGGTGTTAAGTTTATTAGAATTTTGGGATAGGATCCTCTAGAGTGGATCGGGCATGAGAACATTGTGGGTTAAGGTTGTTATACTATGTTTTTCAAGTATTATTATCATTATGGGATTCATAGGCATCATCTAGTGGGCTGAGTGATAGTTTCTTTTCATCCCGGGTAAGATGGGTTAGTACTCCCTTGACTTGATGGGTCTAGGTGAGGCGTTCCGCTATATTATCTAGTTTAGAGAAGCTAGTTGAATATTGACTATGGTGTTGCACCATATGATCCAAGTGATTTTGAAAAAAGTACATATAGGTATTTCCTCTAGATATGTTTAGGAAACTCTCATTGTTACTATCTATATGTCTAGTTTATTTATAATTCTTTCCTTTATTTTAGCACTGTTAGTTTATTCTAGTTGGATTTTTTTCTTTAACTTTCTGCACAACCCTTTTTGATTACTTGGTATGGATATTTTATTAAGTTTTTTCTTTAGAATGGTTTGTGAAAAGTGGATCAATTTTTGAAAATGAAAGTTTCATGTGTTGTTTTGAAAATGTGGTTGGTGGATTTCTATGTTTACCTGCTAAAAATGATTTAAAATCGTATTTTCTAAATTTAATTTCAAACCAGGGTTTTTAGAATTTTTTTAGGAAAGTAAATGCATGTAATTTTTAGTGATTACCTAATAATTTTTTTAATATCATACCTGACTTGTTCCACCCAGTGTTAGTAGACAAGATTTGTTTTATAGGTGTAGGTTCCTGGTTTAGTTTCTATTAGAGAAGGTTTGTTTTGGGATGGGGATGACCTAGAGGTCACATGAAGATCATGTTGACATGGTACAGTTTAATTTTGGTATTCAGTTTCTATTTTATTCGTTAGCTGTTATATCTAGATCAATTTTTTATTTATTTATATTTAGTTATTTTTGGTTTTTTTTATGATTATTTTGTTTATTTGATACTCATTTTTTAGAGAAAATATTTCCCATCATGGTTAACTTGACTCAGAGTGCTACTTTCTAGCCCATGGGGATTGGGAATACCCTTCAGGTCATGCCTCAGACTGGTCGGGTGTTAGGTTGGATGGAATCCCAGCTTGGTTTGTGACAAAATGGTATCAGAGAAGGAACTTATTATTTTGGTTATCAGGTAGATCAAATATTATAACAGTCAAGACTAAGGTGGGAAGTACGGTAAGGGATTCATGAACCCTTTCTCATTTTAATCCTTGAGTTTTTAGGGGTAGTTCGGTATTTGAGTCATTTTTATTTTGGTTTGTGTATATGGGCAATGAAAATAGAGGTGATCTTGTGTTATATTGTGATCTAACATAGAGTAGTGACACACGTGGAGTCCAAGTTCATGGTTCATAGTCCTCTTATTAATTAATGCTTACTTGGGGCATGACCCACCAACTATGTCATCAAGTTAATCCTAACCACTAGTTCCTAATTCTGGTAGTATGGTTTGAGTTGTGTGTTTTTTTTCTTTATGTTGGTGTGAGTGAGATTTTATAATGAAAATTTTATTTTAAATGAAAATGATTTGTTTCAAATTGTTTTAGATTTAAAGGTGAAATGGGTTTTTAAAATAGAATGTGATTCAAAATTTTGAAAAGTTTGGGGGAAGTGTAGAGGAAACATGAATTGAGAGTTTGGAAAATGCCTTGGTTTGATAGTAAATTGGTTTGCGTGACCCTGGGTATTCTTTGTGAATATACACATATGTGTGGATATGTGTGGAAAGTTCATGTTATATTATTTTCATGGATGATATAAGTGTAGAGGGGACTGACACATATGTGATGGTTCATAGGATTCTATGGGTAAGTATTTGAAATCAAAGGTTTTTCTTGTATTTTTCAAAATGTTTTTTGAAAGGGAAAATGTTTGGGGTTGGTTTTATTTAAAAAGTGGGTTCATGTATGTTGAAAAATTGATTTTGATATTTGGGTATTAGACTTGGAAGAAAGTAGTTTTGGGAATTGGAGAAAAATGGTGGCTTATAAAAAGATAATTTTTTGTTATTCTTATTGTGTTTTTCTTTTGAGCCTCTTATTTTGGATTGAATTTCTATTTTCGATTGTATTGTGGGTTGATTTGTATTTTTTCTCTATATTCATTATTTTGTTCTGAATTTACTACCCGAAAATATCCCCCAAATTTCTTGTGGGTCTTGTCCCATTTTGTTTTCTTCTTAGTTTTAGCCTGAATTTATGGTGATCAAGGTCTATTAGAGGTAGTGGAATGGCTTGAGGAAGTTTATAATCTTTTTAGATCATTGGGAACTCTTAAAACTATAAGTTTTTATGTTGTTCTGGGTTTGTTTGAGGGATTACATTTGTATCATTAGAAGGTTATTGCTTCTTCATAGAAGCAATTTGGGATGATATGGGAGGTGTTCATGACCACTTTCATCCAATGGTTTGTACCTAAAGAGGTAAATATAAATAAATTGGAAGATCTCAGGAGTATTTTACAAGGCCAGTAGACAGTGAAGGCCTATGTTTACCACTTTAGGGATATGGTTTCTTTTTCCCAAAAGGTATTGTCACAAGATTGGTTGAAGTATCATATTTTCATTTGGGGTCTTCATTTAGAGATCAAGAAGTTAAACCTCTCCTTGAAGGAACTTTGTTTCGATAAGTTTGTGGATGAAGAATTCTTAGACGAGTTGGTTTCTAGAGTGCAGGAAGTTCGAAATTTGGTGTCTCTTTACACTCATGAAGGTTCCCCATCTGTCGGGAGGTGTGTACCAAAGGAACCCATTTTTGAAAATTCTATTTCATTGGTTTTGTCTTCTCATCCATCAAACCATTTTCTCTTATGTTTTAAATGTGGTTGGATTGATTATTTGAATCTATTTTATCACAATCATCCAAAGACTTTCCATTGTTGCAGCTGTTTAGGTCAACTGTAAAAGTTTTGTAAGAATCATTTCCTAGAGAAGAAGTCTTGATCAGAGGATGTTAGCTCCTAAATGTGAGTCAGTTTATGTTTCAGGAATCAGAGCTTGAGCTATAGGTCCTAGAGTGAATCTTGCATGTGGTCAATAATCATTATGAGTGTGGGGAAGCATGGACCATTTTTTGTCTCCAGTTTTGGAGAGTAAATAGTTTAACTTTCCTTTTTTTTATCTTGTTGTGAGTTATTTGTACGAGACTCTGATGTTCAGTTTTCTTGAAGTCTTGCTTTTCTGCCTTGGATCTAGATCATTAATTGGTTATACTTTCATAAATTGTTTTTAGTTCTTATTTGTTCTTGTTTGGACTTATCTGTGCTTGTGGAAATTGATGATTGTATCTTGTGTTCTGGTTTACTATATGGTTCAGGTTCCTTTCAAGGGTTCCCTTTTTTGTTGGGGGTATTGTATATGCGGTGTGTTTCTAGACTTGGTAAATGTGTTTTCTAGCTTGTGTAGAGACACTTGGGTTATCTCATGTTGGTAGTTCCTGCACTGGGCACCTAAAGGTGGTGTCATTGGTAAATCCACCATTAGGTGGATCCAAATTCATGTAATGGTGTTAGTCAGGTTCTTATGGGGAGGATAACCCTTTAATATTCTCCCATTGTTCATAATGTTGTGGTTTCCTCAAGAAAATGTTGAGTGTGACTTGTCAAGTGAAAGGTCACCCTGAAGCTCTTGGTTTTGTTCATCTTTATTCAGTTTTGGAATCAATTTTTGTTTATCATTCAGCTGGGTGACTTTTGGGGGGAAGAAAGTGTTTTTTGTGGGGAGAATTATCACACCCTAACCTTGGAATTTATTTTATTTTTTTATTCTATTGATTTTGGATGCTTTTTATAAGGTTTTAGTTGAGTTCCTAGTTTAAATTTTTGGATTTGGAGATATTATTGGCCTAGTATCAGGTGAAACATGGTTAGAAATGACTATGCACCCTTTTCAATGAAATTGTGTGACCAATTCCATTTTTGGATAGTGATGACCACACAGTTGGAACATGATTTAGAAAACGATGTGGCATAACCATGAGGAAATTACCTCTTGGACAGTAAGGGGCTCATAGTTTCAAAAATCATGCGTCCAAATCATGTGAGTTTCCCAAGTCATCAAATTTTTTAAATTACTTATTCTCTCATCAACTATTTTAACACTATTTAGGGTTTCTCCTCCCTTATTCTACCTAGGAACACTAGGGGGATCTATGATACCCTTCTTCCTTGCTCTCCTTCAACCATTAGAGCACCCCATAGGTTCCTAGTTATATTTTTTATGATATTTTGGTTAATTTACCCCGCTTCCATTCTTCCTCCCTTAGTTTCTTGGTTTTTCTTGGTGAGGGATCTCTCATGGACAAACCCTTGTGGAAAGGGTTCATGTGTGTCTCAATTTCTTTTATGTTAGGGGTGTGTATTATCTCTTGGGATTGATTATTCCTTCTCCCAAAGTTTGGTAGTGTTCTCAAATCGTTAAGGTATGTATTTACATCCATTTCCTTTATAGAACATTACATTTGATTCTTGAGATTCACTAAATGATTTATAAATGTGTTTCCCTTTCTTTTGATGTATTAGAATAATTTTTTTTGGTATTTAAAAGATGTAAAATTGGTGAAAAATGGTTTTCAAAGGGATTATTTAACTATGTTTTCTTTTATATTCACACAAGGTGTTTGATAAAATGTAAATTTATTTTTTAAATTGAAATTTGGTTATTTGGGGTGGTTTTTTCCATTGGTTATTTTTTGGAAATTTTTTTGGGTTGTGATTTGTCTGTTTTAAGTGAAAATTTGTTATGTTTATGCTACGATGCTTATGTGTGGCTTAGTTGTGTTATTTTAAAGTAAAGTGATATTTATTAAAATATTATTTGGGTAATTTTTATGGACACTTGAAGACTGTCATTATATTTTGGTTTGGATTTCTTAAAATAGTTTATAAATGTTTTTGGGTTATAAATGATGTGTTTTATCCTTTTGAATATATTTTGTTCTTAATGGTTTCTTGAGGCACATTTATAACTTTGATGGAAATGTGTCCATACTGAACTATGGGTTTGCAAAGGCTTTTGTTTCCTACCCTCTTTCTTTTCCAAAATCATTACTTGATTTATAAATGGTGTGTTGTACTCTAGTGACTTTAAATGTGGTTTTAAATGTTTTTCTGAAATCTTGGCCCATTTTTTAATTCTGAGGTATATGTTGGTGAATAATTGGAAAAAATTCATGTTTTGAATTTTGTGATGTGTCTGGGTTTCTAGAAATATATAAAGGCTTATTTGGTGCTTCTTGTGTTGTTTTATGACTTCACATGTCTTTTCAAGAGTTTTATTTTTGAAATACAAACACTTGTTTGGCATTATGTTTTTCAAATTTGTTTTTATATTTTCTTTTTAAATGGTGTGGAAATGGCTTGGTAAATTTTTTGCATTGGAAATGTTAAAGTCTTGGTTAACACTTTTTGTTTTCTTTGAAAAGATGGTATAATATGACATGATTTGAATTCTCGATTGTCACCTTGTAATGTTTTGGGAAAAAAATTGGTATTCATGTGAAGAATGGGCCTGGTGGGCCTGTTAGATTATTTTTGAAAAATGGATTGAAAACATGGGTAGCATGAAGACCCAATTAGTATTTTTATAATGATTTGGAAAGTGGTTTTGATTATAAAAAATGGTGGTTTCCATGAAAGAATTGATTTTTGGATGATTGTGCTTGTGAAAGAAATGTATTTTCATATATGTTCATGTTGATAGGGATTATGTTTGGAGACCACTAGAATTTTTGTATGGGATACTCTCTAGTGGATCATTCATTGGAATGTGGTTGGTGTTAAGTCCCCTAGAATTTTTGGGATGGGATCCTCTCTAGTGTCTTGTGCATGAGACTGTTGGGGGTTATGGTTTCTATACCCTATTTTTATGATTATTATTATCATCATGGAATTATTAGGTTTCATCTAGAGGGTTGAGTGATGGTTTCTTGTTGACCCCAATTAGACGGGTTGGCACCCCCCCCCCCCCCAAGTTGATGGGGCTAGGTGGGATGTGCCACTGGATTAGCTAGTTTATAGTAGCCGGTTGGTTATTGACTATGGAGATACATCATATACTAGAAGGTGAGTTTGGAATGAGTATGTCTAGGTATTTCCTCTAAATATTTTTAATAAATTCCCATGATTACTCTCTCTATGTCCTGCTTATTTATTTTTCTTGTCTATATTTTAGCCTTACTAATTTATGCCAATTGGATTTGTTTTCTTTAATTTTTACATAGACATTTTTCGATTACATGGTATGAATTTATACTTAGGTTTTCCATTTATAATGGGTTTTGAAAGGATGATCTATTTTGGAAAATTAAAGTTGTATGTGTTTTCTTAAAGTAATTTATATATTACTATGTGTAATTACTGAAAATGATTTAAAAACCTGTTTTCTAAAGGCATTTCAAACAAGTGTTTGCAGACAATTTCAAGAAATTAAAGGTATGGAATCTATAATGATTACCTATTGGTTTGTTTAAGATCACACCCTACTTGTGCCACTCAAAATCAGTACACCAGGTCTATTTTGTTGATGTGGGTTTCTGGTTCGGTTTCCCTTCGAGCAGGTTAGTTTTCTAGATAGTGATGACCTCGAGGACACACTGAGATCATGTTTTCATGGTAAAGTTTTTTTTTATTAATTTTCTATTTTATTCTTAAACTTTTGTGTCTATATTACATTTTTATTTATATATTTTCAGTTATTGTTGGTTTTTCTCTATGCTTAGTTCATTTATTAGATACTAGTTTGTTTGGGAAAAATAATCTCCATCTAGATTACCTTGATTCCCATCACTAGTTTCTAGCCTCTCGGAATCGAGAATGCCCTTCTATCCATGACTCGGACTTGGTCGAGTGTCGGGTTGGATGGCATCCCATCTTGGTTTGTGACACCTATCATCTCCATGAAACAATGTTATTTATTTCTCATGTTCACCTTTTAAAAATGATTATATAAATTTATATAATTAATAAATATGATATGTATTACTTTAATATAATTATTTCAATAAAGGAACTATAACCTATTCATAAGAACTGGGACTTATATGACAAAACATACGTAGTAAAATGAAGTAATTAACACCCAAAAAGAAGGGTAATAATGAAATATTATTAAAAAACAGGTGATAAGATGTTAAAATAGGATCATAAATGATTTAAAAAATATAAATATGGTTTTTTTATAAATTAATAACATTTTTTAAACTATTTTACAAAATTTCTTGATACATACAATGGAAATCATGCCTAAAGTAAGGGATAATTTCCCAATCTCATTATTATTTGGGATTGTATATATATAAGTATCTGTTTGGGAATATTTATCTTCTATGTATGTGTTTCTTAAAATTATTTTCCAAAATATTTTTACTATTATTTTGCCATTTTTTAAATTAATTTTTACCCATGTTTGAATTTTTACTAAATTATTTAAAAGGAATCTTGTTGCCATTTTCTAAATGAGGTAATTTATGAATTTCTCAAACATAAATGGCATAGAAAAATTCTTTCATAACACCTTAATGGCTTGAATCACACCTTATAAGATTACAATGTTATTTTCAAAGAAAATATTTTCTTTTAAATTTGAACCACATTTTAATAAAAGAAAACGTTTTCATAGTAGAAAGTTTATTTTCCTCAAGAATTATTTTAAAGTTATCTCCCAGGAAAAATTTCTATTTGTGATAACATTTTTTGAGGTTAATTATCCTTTATTATGAATATTTTCAAGGATAATATACCTATTATTTATATGGTTGGATTATTTTTATGATGGAGTGATATTTATGAAACCCATTTCTTTTCCATGGGTTATGTTATGATGGAATGTGGTTTATGAAACCCATTTATTTTTATGGTTCTAGCTATGATGAATAAATTATGTTCTTTTGGAACACACATATATATATATGGGTATCATTATGTGATGGGTGGGACAAATATCTCCCTCCAATGCATTGGTTAAATATTTATATCCCATTAGATGGACAATACTAGAATGAGGAGTGAACTCGGTTCAGTAATATAGGGCTGGAATGGGCAGTAAATCTGATTCAGTAAATGATGTTTTCCACTACGATGGTCTTGGAAATTATCCATGACTAATTTGGAAATGATTTTCTCTGATTATCTATATTCAAAAATTCTATGTACTATGTTATTCTCTCATGGAATATGTTCTTTGATTCTTTACAAACTTATATGATTTATTCCATGACACAATGTCAGGATATTTGATATTTTAAAAAGTTATTTTCATATTCTTATACCATAATTATTATGTAATCTTTCATGATTACCCTTAATAAGAATCTGATCTCACCACTTTCTTAGGTTTCTTTTCCCAATGATATGAAGAATTGTATTATGTAATATGTGTCATATTGGTTTTAGTTATTAATGAATAAGTGTGAGATGATGTAGATGTTTTATGAATCAGTTGTTTATGTTTTCTTATTTCCAAAGACACTAAACCTATATGGCTCTTCCATGGTTTTGTTATGTTATTTAATGAATATTCTTTTATTTAGATGTTATATCTACGTATGAAAAGTATAGTCCATTATTTTTGGTGTTAGAGAAAGGTTTAGTTAACCTTTAGAAACTTTGATGAGAAAACCTTAGTAAAAACCCTACAGATAATTCTATGTTTATGATATTATCCAATAGTTTTGGTAACAATCATGAATAACCTAGGATTGAACCAAAGGTGTCCTGAATTGAAATTTCATAATTAATTTCACTTGACTATAAGGTTTTTCCATTATTATTACTGTTACTCATGTTATGTTTTTTTTTCAATGGATGGAACTCAAAGGAACTGTTTTAATGCTGAATGAAATAAGAAGTGAAAAGATTTTTCTCCTAAGAAACCAAATATTATGGGAGATAGAATACATCATATTTTTTTATTCTCGCAAAATATTCTCAAGTTATTAGTCATTCCGGACTTCCAAACGAGAAAAGGAAAGAAAAAAATTGTGTTGAGTCATTTATAACGCAACGTCCACCTACTTTAAATGGGTATTCTAATCCACTATTGGATGAAAAAAGGATCAATACCACTGAAAAAATATTTTAGGTTCACCAATATTCAAAAAATGAGAAATTACCTTTGGAATTTTATTTGTTTGGAAGGTGAATTGTATCAATAGTGGAACCGAATCATGAATATGAGCCAACCAGCTGAAATTGACTTCGCAGAATGCGATGAGTTCAATAAAATATTCTTCAATAATTAATTTCCTCATATTCTTCAAACAACTATGGATAATGAGTTCCTTGAGATTTAAAAAAAAGAATGAAGAATCTTTTGTTACCTATGAATCAAATTTTACAAGTATTGTAATGTACAATTTTGTAATTATGATCCCACATGAGATTAAGTTTAATTGATTCTTAGGTGGATTAAATCAAAGTCTCTAAATGGATTTATCCATGAGTTAATTAAATAGCTTGGAGAAAATTGTATGATGTGATCTCAAGGTTGATATGGAAATTGGAGTTACCGATTAATCTTATAGGTTTGACAAGAAGAGAAAAATGGAATTCAATGGAAAATATAAAAACCATATTGAAAAGAATATGATATTTACTTTATTCTAAAAGTGGGGAAAGAAACATGAACAAAACTTCCATAAGGAGACTAGTATGTGGGAAAGAGGTTCATTGTGAAATTTACTACCAAATTGAAGGGAAAAATATCACTAATTTAGTGAATAGATAAAAGTTTATACAGAATTCACCTCTCACACTTCAATGATTTAGGTGTAAGAAAAATTGAAATTATGATAACAAATACCAAAATACAAGGTTTATTGATGGGGATCGATGTCATCAACCTATTAAGACCATCAATATAGGAAAATAACATGTGATCACTATTGTCTATGTGGGGTATGATAATGAAGTGGTGAAAAGTAAACTAAAATCCACTCTAAAGCAGCTAATGTTATATTAGATTCTAGATCCACCCACTCTTTGATTTCTAAATAATATTATAGTGGAATTTTCATATTACCTCAAAAATTATATTTTTAGTTAGTTTTAAAAACTCATACTGGTACAACAGTCCCATCACATGTTTATAATTCTTCTCCAATTGAAGTTTGTGTGAAAGTTATTACTGTAAATATTGTGATATTTCCTTTATTTGAATTTTATGTGATTATTGGAATATATTATATTTCAATATATAGATTTCATGTCAATTTCTGAGGAAGTAAAGTCATATTTTATTTTCCAAATTAATCTATGATCATGTATCAATCCAAGAATTAATATGTACTTCTAGTAGAAATTACTTCCATATTAAGGGTATTAATTTTTATAAACAAAGGAAATTTATCTTAGGTGTTTGGGTGGAAACTCACCATTAATGATAAACCTATTTTATGAGATTTTTTTGATGTATTTACAGAATAATTTATAGGTATTCCACAAAATTTTGAAGTTGAGTTTTCAATAGAACTCATACCGGGTGATATTCTTATTTTAAAGACTCCTTGTAGAATGGGCCCAATTGAGTTCCATAAATTAAAGAAGCAACTTAGATAGAATCTTGAAAAGGGATCAATATTACCTAGTTTATCACCTTGGAATGTACCTATTCTATTTCTTTAGAAGAAAGTTGGATCAATGAGACATTACATTGATTATTAAAAACATAACAAGATCACTATCAAGAAAAAATATCATATCCCCCATATTGATGACTTATTTGATCAACCACAAGGAGATCAATACTTTTCCAAGACTGATCATCATTCTGGGTATCATAAATTGAAAGTTAACAAAGAGTATATACCCATGAAAACAATTCGTACAGTGTATAGACACTATAAACCTATTGTAATTCGTTTTGTTCTTTCTAATTCCCATTATATATTTATAAATTTAATGAATAGAGTCCTTAGATACTATGTAGATTAGTTTTTAGTAGTCTTTATAGATGATATTCTTGTATATTCAAAGATAAAAGAAGAACTTGTAGATCATTTAAGTATTGTACTAAAGACCCTGATAAAGGATAATCTTTACGAAGAAATAACCGAGTGTGAATTTTCTCGTTAGAAATTTTCATTTTTTGGTCACATAATCTCAAGAGAGGGGATATATATGGATCTAGAAAATATGGAAGTTATTGATTGTTGTGCTAGAACAAAAACTATAACTAAGATCTAAAGTTTTCTTATTTTTCATAGATTTTATCTATTTTTGTGAAATATTTGTCATGATTATCTAATCCTCTAACCATGTTGACTCATAAAGGAGTTAATTTCATATGGAGAGAAGAATATGAAGAGGATTTCAAGGAGTTGAAAAAAATTCTTGCTAGTGCACCTATTCTCACACTACCTTGTAGTGCATAAAGGTTTTTTATCTAAAGTGATGAATCGAAGGATGTAATTGGATGTGTTCTCAAGAAAAATGATATGGTGATATATTATGCCTCATGATAATTGAAAATCCATGAGAAAAATTAACCAACTTTGAATTTGGACTTAGCTGTAGTTATTTTTTCATTAAAGATATTGAGATATTATCTTTATAGAGAAATATGTGACAAATATATTGATCATAAAATTTAAAAGTATATTTTCTCTAAAAAGGATATTAATATGATCCAAAGAAGATGGATGTATTTGATTAAAGATTATGACTGCTCAATACATAACCACATTGGGAAAGAGAACAAGGTGGTAGATGGTTTGAGTCAAAAGGACCATGCTAACCTATATTTGAAGAGGATCACAAAAGATCCAACATTTATGGATTTCCAAAGTATTGATCTATAAATCATAAATAAAGGGGAGATATCTTATCTTTAACAAATAAATGTTCAACCATATATAAAAGTGAAGATTAAGTAGGCATATAAGTAATATGTAGATCTATAAAATAATGTGATAAATGTTATTGAGTTAAACTTTTTTATGATGGAATAATAATGTTAAAGAATCATTTTTGTGTCCCTACCATACCAAATAGAAAGAAGGATATGTTGGATGAGGCTAATTTTTCATAATTCAATATTCATCCTAGAATCACCAAAATTTATATAGACCTAAAAGAGTATTTTTGGTGGGATGGCATGAAGGAAGATATTGCATAATATGTTTCATGATGCTTGGTTTTTTAGAAAGTTAAGGCTAAGTGATAGAATTATAAGGGGATGTCACAAGCATTACCTATACCAGAATGGAAATGGGAAAGCATCACCATGGATCTTGTCATAGAACATCCCAAAAAATCAAAAGACGATAATGCTATATGGGTTATAGTTGATCTCCTTACAAATTTTAAACACTTTATTACTATTATAGAAGACTTCTCTCATTATTAGTTTTCTATAATATATATTAAGAAAGTTGTGAGATTGCATGGATTACCACTTTTCATTATATATGATTGGGGTCCAAGGATTAACTATAAGTTATGGAGAAGTCTTCAGTAAGATCTAGATACATAGTTAAGATTCAACACTGCTTATCATCCTCGAACATATGTTCAATATAATAGTACAATTCAAATTATAGAAGATATGTTGATAGTTTTCCTTATTTATTTACATGGTGTTTGGGATAAACACCTACTATTGGTATAATTTTCTTAAATCAATAGCTTTCACTCCACTATTTATATGGCTTTTGATGAAGCCCTCTATGGTAGGAAGTTAAGAATTCCAACACGATGGAATTAAGTTGGGGAAATAAATATATTGGGACTTGATCTAGTATATGAAATGGCATAGAATGTCATATCTATTCACTAACACATAACAGAATCTCATATTTGATAATAAATTTATGCTCACAATTGATAAAATACCGAGAGTTTGAAGTGAATGATAAAGTATTTCTATGAATATCTCCCTATAAGAGGATGATGAGATTTGGAAAGAAGTGAACTTTAAGACCTAGTGATATCAGTCCTTTGGAAATCTTCAACCATGATGGAAAGGTATCATATCAATTGGCGCTTCTACTAAATCTTTATCAAGTTCATGATATGTTACATGTATCTCTTCTGGTAATGTACATACTTGATACTTCACATGTACTAAACATAGAAGTTGTACCACTATAGAAAGAAATTTTTTAAAAGGAACAACTAATTTTTTATCATAGAGAAAAGTTTTATGAAACATGACTAGTCGCTTGTTTAAAGTTTTATGGTGGAACCACCAATTTGAGGAAGTTACATGGGTACCTGAGGATGTGATGAGGTAGAGGTATCTTCATATTTTTTACCCAAGTGATGAATTTTGAGGGTAAATTCATTTTAAGGTAGTTATAATGTAACACCCAAATATTTTTTATGAAATATTTCTCTTTAAATAATTTTAATTCTGTATAGCTTTTGTTGTGCACAATAGTGAGTTTTAACAAACCACGAGACGCTATTAGTATAACCTATCCATTAAATTAGTAGGAATAAATATTAATAACTAATTTGTGAAATATAAATATAAATATCAAACTCAATATGAATGTATTAGTGAGTGATTAGAAAATAATAACCTAATCACTTTATTCTTCAAAAATATGTTTTCTTTAAAAAAAATAAATATTTTTCTTTTTATGAATGAATATAAGTTTTCAGAAGTTATAGGGAACATACTGATTTTTATTGAAAATTGTATTTTCTTTTAAAGTCTTTACAAGGTAAAATTATGTTTTGTATTAGTTTTAAATTTTAATCAATACATTTTAATATAAAATAATTTAATTATGGTTTTTCAAAATGATTTTATACACTAATTTTTTATAAGAACATTTTAAGTTTTAAAAGTACATTTTTTTTAAACACTGTTTTTTCTGGAATTTTACCGATTTTATTTTAAATTAAATTTTGAAACATTAGTGTTTTAAATTTTGAAAAATGGATTAAAAATTTAGATTCATAAATTCTGAATTTATTGAATAGTTCACTTTTATTTTTGATAAATATGAATAGTAACCTTGGTAAATTATGTTTCCACGGTAAAGGGTATATTTAGTAATTTAGGATAAAAATAAAATTATAAAGACTATACGATGATTCTAAAAATTGAAAAAAAAATTAGATGAATATAATTATACCATTAATACGTGAGGATTAAAATTAAGTTGTTTAATGGAAACATGTTCTTGAAAATGACTTATAAAATATTTAAATCAAAGAAAGTCACAAAATTTCACTTTCTTTGTCTTAAATATCACTTATCTGTCTAGATGTGGAAAAAGGTATGTTACGAATTAATATAAATATAAATTTATAAATTAATAAAAAAATTATGATAAAAATTTATTTTTAACTTTTTTGGCCCACTTAGATGAGATTATGATATTTATAATGTTTTATTTAATAAAAATTTAAAGATGTCACATTCATGTTTTAAATACTATATCATTTTTAATATAGGGTTACCTAAATCATATAGTTGGCTACAAATATTATTATGAAATATATGAGGTTTTTATTCATCATGGTATTTTATTTTTAATTTTTTGTGAACAAATAAGTAATTAAATAAATACACAATGCTGATGTACTATTTATTTTATTAATGGAAATATCAAATAAATGTTAATAATATTTTAAAATAAATATAATTTCTGAAAATTAATGTGATAAAAAAATTTATAGATTAACTTTACCTCTTTGGGATATAATAAAATATTTTTTTCGAAGTTTAATTGTTATCTTTATATTTTTATAAGTCCATGTAATGAATAGTGCATAAATTGAACTTAAAGATATTTTATCCAAAATAATATTTTAATTAATTATTTAAAAATCATAAAAACTATTTAAAAATAAAAAATAATTATAATTTGGTCTAAAATGTTATAAATTTTTCATTTATGTTTTAATTTACATGACATAAGTAAAAAATTACAACCTGTTAATGTTGAAAAAGTTGTTACCTTTGTTAAAATTAAAATAGGTTGACTAAGGGTAAATTAAAATGATAAGGATTAAAATAATATCCAAACTTGTATAAAATATATTAGTTGATGATATGAAAATATTATATAATATTATATTTGAAAACATGTTCTTTTTAGGTATTTTTATGGAGACTGATTTTATTATAAATTAATATTTTTCAAAATTCCAAAGTGCCCCTCACCTCAATTATAAAAGTGCACCTCCTCCCTCACAACTTCACATCACATTAAGCCTTTAAAATCAACCATCACTTGCCGATTTATCTTCTAAACTTCCCTAAACACATTTTATAGGTACTTTTTTTCTCAAAATACCAACCCTAGTGTACCTAAGAGAAGATCTAAAGGATGTTCTCCAAAGAAGAGGTAATCTTCTTTACCGACTCTTTCAATATTATTTCATCTTCTACTTCCTCTTAATGTATTGTTTATATTTTAAAGTAATAAATATATTATAAAATATATTATTATATTTGATTATTATTATAGAAAAAAACCATATTCAGCCTTTTATCTATCCTATGAAAATCAAAAGCAATGTGTGTGCATACGTATGGCTTACCGACTCTATACAAGGGTGTAATCTATTTTTCATCACCACTTTATATGGATGGGTATAGTAATGAAAATAATAGATTTATAAAATGATTATAACATTATATTTATTTTGTAAAAATATATACACCACCCACTTTCTTACTATTTTACCATTAAGGGAATGATATCATCACTTGTGTGTACATACCATCTACCTCATCCACGATATGATGCAATTGATTTTACATGTTCACAATTCAAGAATGATTATATAAATTTATTCGATGAATCAATGTGAAATATATTTCCTTAATATAATTTTGTTGATGATGGAACTATATCCTATTTATAAGAATAGGGGCTTATATGTCCAAGCATGCATAGGAAAATGAAGTTGTTAACACTCTAAAGAAGGGTAATAATGAAATATTATTCACAAACTAGCGATAAGATGATATAACATGATCATATATGGTATCATAAATATTAATATGGTTCTATTATAAATTAATAACATTATTTAAACCATTATATAAGAGTTTAAGATTCATAAGAAGGAAATTATACCTAAGTTCAGGTTTAATTCCACAATCACATTATTATTTGAGATTGTTTATACATAACTATCTTCTAATGAATATTTATCTTCCATGTAAATGTTTCATAAAAAATTCAAAATAATTTTAGTATTCTTATACAATTATTTAAATTCATTTTTAGGCATGTCTTGATTTTCACTAAATAGTTTGAAAGGAATCTATTTTCATTTTCCAAATGAGGTACTTTGTGAATTTTGTAGAAAAAAATATGAAAGGAATGTATTTTAAAATTATATGTAACAAAAAAATTAATCTTTCATTATTAATTAATGAATTTAATTTTAACTTATAATATTACAAGGATATTTTCAAATAAAATTTTTTCATTCAAAATTGTGTTGTATTTTAATAAAAGAAAAAAATTAAAAGAAGAAAGGATATTTTACTCCAGAATTACTTTCAAGTGATCGCTAAAAAAATTTAATTTATGATGACATTACATGACATTACTTATGATTTATTGGGGATATATTTTGAGGATAATATCCATATTATTTATATTATTGTTTTATATATATTATGGAATGAAATTTATGAAACCCATTTCTTTTCTATGGGTTATGTTATGAGAGAATGATGTTTATGAAACCTATTTCTTTTTATGGGTTCTGATATGATGATTGAATTATGTTCTTATGGAAGACATATTTATAGGTTTCATTAGGTGATGGGTGGGACCTATATCTCCCTCCATTTCATTGTGTAATGATTTATATCTCATGAGATAGATAGGAATTTAACAAGGAGTGAACTGGGTTCAGTAATAAAGGGATGGAATGGGGAGTGAACACAATTCATTAGAGGACTTTATCCACTATGATGGTCTTGGAAATGAACCTTTAATAATATTTAAATTATTTTGTATTCTTATGTGTATGCCACAATTCCAGGTATTATATTATGCACTCATGGAATATGTTTTATGATTCTATATCAACATATAAAATTTATCAGATGACACAATATCATGATCTTTGAAACTTTCAAAAGTTATTTTCATGTTCATATTCCCTTATGATTATATTATCTCCCTTTATTACCCTTATTTAGAATATTATATCACCCCTTTATTATGTTTAATTTCCCTAGGATATAATTAAATGTATTAAGTTAGATGTTTTAAAATCATTCTAGTTATGAAGTAATAAGTGGGAGATGATGTAGATGTTTTATGAGTCAATTATTTTTGTTTCCAATTTTACAAATACATTAAAAATATATAGTTTTGGTGTGTGTTTTTATGTAATGTAATGAATTTTACTCCATTTATATGTAATATCTATGTATTAAAATTATGGGCCATTATACCTCACCATTCCTATGACCATGGCATGGTGAGCTCTAGCTTACAGTTTCCTCCTCCCAAACATAAAACTTGGAATCCCATCAAATTTTTCCTCAACTCACCACCATTGCTAATAAAATGTATAAAACATGTAATTATATGGTTCCTGGTTTAATACAAATTAACTCTCCATGAAAAAATAACTTCCAAAATGACCAACTGTGTTTTTTTGTTACTTGTGGTGCGCCCAGGAATAAATTAGACATCCCTTTATGTATCAAGAATCAGGATCCAAATAAGGTTTCTCAAATTTCCCCTTAAGAGAGCCTCAGAAGTCCTGTTATTCCCTTACCTAAGATCCACTCCTCTAAAACACTCTCACAAAATTTTATCCCGGACTATGTTACCTCCCATGGTGTATCAAGCACCACACATCTAGCTCAAACACCCAATATAAGGAAATATATACCTTTATGAATCTTTAAATTCCCACTAAAATTTCCACTCTGACTATTTTACACACCTAGGTGATCCAAACACCAAACACAGGTCTCAAAATGCTCATTTCCTTGAAATTTTAAATGAAAAATGGCATGTCCCACACTCATCATTATAAAAAAGCTTAAAATAGACAACACCACACCCATAGATATAGTTTATTGCCTATATGAAAGTTCATAACACATCAAAAGCCATGTGAAAGGCCTAAAAACTTCCTATCAAGGAATAAATCTCCTAAAAACATACAGTAATGGGTCATAAAGATTAAAACCATTATAGTTTAATTATTTGTTTTTATGAAATAATTTTTTTCAAGAAATTACAAATAGAATTAAATGGGAGTATGATCCACATATGAGTCACCTAGTTTTTCAACCTATTATATATGAGTAACCCCTGATTTTATAAGAATAAATGGACAACTACCTAAGAGTGGATAAGATTTTGGCTCGGTTTTATATGAACAAATAGATTCTATATAAAAGTAACTCATGTTGGTGAAGTGACTATATAATAATAACTTCTCTAGTGAAAATTCTATATATGATTAATTCTACTGCCTAGAAAATTACATAAGTGTTTTTTCACAACCACAATAAGGGAAGATCAAGACAAAAACATTACATTAAATGAAGATAAAGAAAGGTTTTTTAAGAATAAATTTTAAATATATAATAATAACTCACACCATTATATTAATAACTTGGGGTATCAAAATGATACTTAAGTATAATATGAACTTATGTAGGATTAATTTGGGTTTTCAAGAATCTATAAAAATTTAAAATGAACTTCCTTAAGAAAACTTCCTCAACCATGATTGAATACGGTTTTATACTTTTATAAAATTCATGGAGCCTCTGATGAACAAAGAATAAATTCTAAGAAGGAAATATTTTAGCCAATGTGATGATCTAAATTACATGTAGAGGACATTCACAATGTGATAATTCCCTAAAAATGTTTCAATAAAAAGTTAAATAGGACCAATGAATAAATATGTGGCATGATCACATGAACAGGATCATGGGAAGTTTTATGATTTATATTTTCAAGTTAGAGGAAAAGTTGTAATATTGAGGAAACTTCCCACTATTTGGATAAATATATATTATCCAATATATACTTATATTTAATATATAAGAAGGTTATGCTTGATTTAATATTCATGGAGCTATATAAGGAGGAGAAAATTTCAACTCATAATAATAGTTGATCACCATAGGAACCAAAGAATCATTTGGGAAAGGTGTTTTAGAATATCAAATTTAATTATAATATTTAAATGGAATGAGGTGAAGTGGGAGGAGCTCACTAATGATTTATATTAGAAGATAGTGGTCTTAGCATGAAATCTATTAAGTTTTATTTCTCCCTTATATTCATTGTTTATTAGATCAATTGGGTGTATTAGATTTTTTATATTGCTTTCTTAGAGTTATTTTTAATTGAGTTCACTTTTATGTTACCTTATGTTATGTGAAGGTCTAAATCATTGGAACTAAACACACCCTTAATTGATCCCTATGTGTTTTATCATAGGAATTTAGCGAAATTATGAAGTCTAAAACTAGAATCATGCACTAGGACTAAGAAATTATGAAGGGATAAGAGTGTTTTTGATTGATAATATAAACTTGTGTTGTAAGGATCCATATTTCCATGAATTATTTTCCTTTTTAATGTTCCATGTGGGTGTTTGGATCCTTATATTTATTATGTATAAGTTTATTTAATTGATTTATTTTTCAATTTTTATTCACTTTTATACAAGATACCATCCCTATATAAAGGTAAACCTCATTTTCCAATCTTTTATGATGGTAATTTAGAATTTATATTTTTGAATAAAGTTAAGTTTGATCTCCATCTATTTCATAATGGTTGTTTTTTAGTTATGTAAAGGTAAGAAGGTTTTATATTACATGATGGGTAATCAAATCTCACCTAAGGGTCATACTTAGATCATGTTTAGGACATATTTAACACATGTATGTTGATCCATATCAAGTCATGTTTTACTTGTGTATGGGTAGACTCACGTGAGGGATTCATGTGAGGGTTCTCATATTAGAGGCAGTTATGTGAAGGTAATCTGATCTTTAATGAGGGTGATTTTTGGGATCATTTAAAGGTTATTTGGACTTACCTTTAAATGGAACTCCCACTCCCCTCCCCATCCCAGTATGTATAGGTATCCTCTTTGTATATGAAATTATATATTTTCTTTTGAATTTGATCAACAAATTATTTTTATGAAATAAAAAAAAGTAAAGGAAAACTAAAATTGATGGGTTTAATATTTGTTATGAAAAATGGATAATATATTTTAATATAATTACAATTTATGAAATTGAAATATTTTATGTGGAGGAAGTAAAATAAAAATAGAGTAAATACGAATTAAACTGGAATGCTTGACCTAATTTTAAGGAATTATCTAAGAAATGTTATCTGATATATTTTAAAAACAAATTTTCCCCTAAATCATGTTCCCTTATTTTTTGCCAAGAGTTTTGATGATCAAAACATTTCAAATAATACTTAAAGAGTATCACATGGTCTAATAAATTAATTTCCATGATTCCAAGGCTCTTTCTCATTCATCTCTCTCTCTCTCCCTCTCTCTATCTCTCTTATTACACAGAAAATTTCAAGCTTCTTACAAGGTATTCAGTTCACTACTTCTCCTGTGATATGTGAAAATGTGAAAATATCATACTTTAACTCTTATTTAACATTGGAATAACTAAAGGAATATAATAACTAGAATTATATAATGATTTAGAATTGGGTTGTTGTTATTTCATGTGATTTTTTCATGTTAATTTTTCCTTTTGATTTTCTAGATTGCACATTATTTGTACTTTATGTTATTGTTGTTATTATTTATCATGATTAATATTCTTGAAATTTTATAAAAAAAAATTAATATAGAATAATATTATAATATATGAAAGAGACATACAAAATTTATTCCATTCTTCTTTGAAATTTAAGGAATCATAGAGTTATGCTTGAAGCATGTTTTGGATTGATTTCTAGTTATTGATAGATTTTTATTAAAATTATTTAATTAATGTTAAACCTATGTATAAGTAATCATTTAATTCCAGATAGTAAAGAAATAATTTTTTATAGATAAATTATCAAGTTTTATTGAAACCATTCGTGTTTCATAAAGACTTGAATCCTTGGTGTTATATATTTAGTTTCCTTGTTGGTGGGTAATGATAAAAATAATTTTTCAAAAATATATTCTTCATTTATGATGGTATATCCTTGATAGATTTTGTTGACAACTTGGCATTTTTTGTAAATTTAAAGAATAATGGGATAATTTTTCTAGGGTTCAAGTAATGGAATGATGGTAGTTTTGGTGGGTTTGAATTTGATGTTCACAATAGTGTTAAGGATGACATTGGGGTGGTCATAATAATTTTAGAGATGAGATATCTCATCGGTAATATAATTTCTATTTTTTGAGAGTTTTATTGTAGGATGGTTGTTTGTTACAGTTTTTTACTAAATAATTCACTTTTTCTATATGCATAGTAAGTAAATCCTTGGTTGTTGTAGCATAGGATGAGTCCTAGATTACCTGGAAGTTATAGAATGATAAATTGATTAATAATTAATTCATGGAATTAAATGAATTTTATTTCAATAATTATGCATGATAAATTCATTTTATATTAAATTATAAACCAAAGGATGGTTAGAGATAAATAAACCAAGAGAAAGGTTATTAAATCTAGTAATTGAATGAATTGTGAGTCATTTTGTCTAGTAATTAATTGATGATTAAACCATAAAATTATAATCGGATTTAATGAATTATTGGTAATTTATAAATTACTAAATGAATTGTTTAATGATGATACTTTATGTTTGTGTATATTTTTTAGATCTAGAACATAGTTCTGGTAGTCAGGTGTCTTGTGGAATAATAGTTTTGGATGAGCTAAGGATAGTTAGTTTCCCTTAGTGTGGTTGTTTGTGATATATTATTATTATTTTATAATTTCAAATGTTTCGGTGCTCAAATCAGTTGGGAAACTGAAACAACAATATTTTAAGGAGTTTTCATTACCATCTAGGATGGATAGGGAATAGATGGTGGAATAATCTCAAGATTTTATGGATTAAGTTCTAGGGTATGGACTCATGTGGTGTTTAATGGTTCTGAGTTTAATATACATTTAAGTGTGGGTTATAATTCCTTAAGGTTATAATACATACTTGTATCTATCCATGATTACTATGGTTTTTCTTGTGTGTACATGCATGGATTGAAGTGGATTGAGGTATAATGCATGAAACATGAGTTTTAGAGGCTTCTAGACTTCTACTCAGTTACAGATGTGATAATTGAATAGTTATGATATAGTTTCTTGGGTTTGGGATAGATTATTCATGGGAGGGATGAGCACAGTATGTGATTCATTAGGCTATGAGAGAGACACACCAATGTGGAGTAGAAGTAGGGCATCTTAACATATATATATATATATATATATATCTGTGTGTGTGATTTAATATGGATATGATTATTTATATGTTCTACATGGTGAGAGATCCATGGTGAGTTTGGTAAATGGGTTAATCTGATAAGGTGAAAAGTGGGCTTCATTTATTTACTCACTTGGATTTAGTATATTGATTTCAAATTTTACATGAGTGGTATCGGGGAGGATCATACTAAACATACTTGTATTATCACCTTGTATATACATAAACTATGTTTTATGTATACCGGAGCGGGTTAGTGATCGATATGGGAACTATTATCTTGTTGAGTTGTTCAAGAGTTACTGAAGTATGTGGTAACTAAAAATGATATATTTTAGTAACTTTATAGTTGTTTCAGTTTAAATATTACATTTCATTCACGTATTGGTATATTATCATTATTTATTTTTGGTTTTTTTGGTGGATAACATTATCTATCGTCCCTTAAATTTAAATAAAGAATATAATGCCTCCCATTTTTATTATATACCATCAATTCTAGTCTCCAACCCATGGCCTATTAGAGGAGGGATTTTTGGTTCATCAGTTATCTCTTCATTTTCAGCCCCATATGGGAACTATTTGATTGGATGTCAAGGTATAGTGGTGCTAGATAAGATGGTTAAGTGATGGGATAGTGTTTGGAGGTATGAACTGATGGGGATTCCTAGACTAGTAGGGGAAAATATCGATTGGACATATAATGTGTTGTAAATAATGTAGACTGAATAATACATCGGTATTTAGATCCCCTTGTGATCCAACACAAGGACCTTTAATTTTATTAAACAAGCTAAGATAAGTGATTATTCTTATGGTGTGGAGACCTAGGAAAGAATCATGTATCATGATTATTTTTGCATGTGTTTGAATTTTTTATAAAATGGGGAATATATTGAAATTTAATTTCCTATTGATATTAAATATTATATATTCTGGGTTAGGAAGCCCCTAATTTTTTTCTTTTGTGGGAAGGGATCTAAGTTGATATTTGCATCAGTTTTTCATAAAATAAGTTTAGCATGATGTTCCAGCATATCACCACCATGTTGAGGTCAATGAAAGTAATATTTGAAGAAGGAAAATCCAAGAGCTTCATCACTATAGTATATAATTTTATTAGGGATCCATTATATATTTTTATATTGAGGCTTGGATAGAGAAGGTGTTGATTTACTTTATTTTTAATTGTAATCATATGGAGCACTAGGTTTCATTATCTATTATGATTTTATTTAGAGAGACTCTATAGTGGTGGTTCTTATAAATCAGGTATCATGAGGAGTTGGTTTTTTTATGGGAGAATCTTAATTTAAATTTGAGTTTCTATATTTGACCATGATGGTAGCTTGATGGTAGGAGATCCTTAACCTTCATCGTGGGAATTCTAATGTGTGTGACGTTAGTATCTATTCTAAGTACCTCTTGTGTTATGCTTCGGACCCTCTTCTATATGAGGAGGCTAGGGTAAGGAATTTCAAGGAGGCTTTGTGTCTATATATCCAGTTCCAAGACACCTCATTTATTTTGAAATCATACCTCAAGGTAATATAAATGGTTGAGGTCATTAAGAGGGTGATATCTAGAACCATATCATTTTGAGAGGGGAATCATTGAGATTCTTTGTAGAGAAAATATTTAGCAAGAAGTTATAAGCTTCCCAGTAAGAAGATTTTTTAGACCATGGGGAGTTGATTTCATCCTTCTCTATCACATTTATCTAGATTAGGAAGTTCTTAGATCACTTCCAATGGATAAGGTGTGGTTTTTTATTCTTTTGGGGATAGTTTCTATCAGAAACGATAATGTCCAACCTCCCTTAGTAGTTAATAAGGAGGTGGAATGTAACACCCCAAGTTTTTATGAATTATTTTTTTTAATGATTTAAATTTCATTGATATATTAAATTTTATACAACTCTAATTTAGGATATTATTATATAGAACACTTTGTTTATATTATGTTACTCATGACACTGAGTTTTAACAACACTATAATATATTATTAGTATTATTCAAATAAGACCATTTTAACCTAGCCATTAAACTTATATATATGAATAGTAATAAATAATTTTTAAATATTAAGTATAATGGTTGTATATATAGAAAAAAATTTGATAAAAAGGTACTTATGTTTTCAAGAAAGTTTTTATATGTTTCGAAAAAATTATTTTCTCAAACAAATGTTTTTTTATTAATTTTTGTTAAAAATTATAAAAAATATCTTTTGAAAAATTTAAAAAATATATTTTTTAAAATATAATTAATTTTGGGAATCATAATATTAAAATTATCATAAGATGAATTTTATAAAATTTTCTGAAAATATTATTTTTTTTATGAATAGTGAAAAATATTGAATATTAAATCAAAACTTTCTTTTTTTTTTAAATTATTTATAAAGTTAAATTAAATTTTAATTTGGTTTTGAAATAAGTTTTTTTCAATTATATATATATATATATATATCCAATTTATGTCATTTTAATCATTTTCAAACTAAATTTTGATTTAAAACACCTATAAACTATTGAACTTTTTCTCTTTAAAAACTTGCTTTATCATTACATCTATGATATTAATTTTAAATTAAAATTTTTCACTTATATGAATTTAATTTGAAAAAATGGATTCCATATTTAAAATAATAAAATTTTATATTATCTAATAAGTCTAACTCAATTTTTGACCAAAATGAATAAAGAAAATAGTAAAAATTATTTTTCATGATTAAGGTAAAAATAGGTTAACTAAAGGTTAAACTAAAAAGATAAGGGTTTAAATGACCTAAAAATTGTCAAAATTATATTTTATGGACATATTTTAACCCTAGTTTTTACAATTATTTACAATTCTTAATTTTTTATCCTTTTGGAATGAGAAAAATATGGGTAAAACATTTTCTTTTTAAATAATTACAAGTGTTTCCCTCACCTCACTTATAAAAGGATACCCCATATCCTATCTTATTCACACATTCAACTCATTTTGGTTCTGTAAATATCTACCTAAATAACTTCCCAAATTATATTATCTCATCCTATAATCCTTATTTTATTCAAAAATCCAACCTTGGAAGTATTTTTGTGCAAACCTAAAGAGGTTACCTGGGGAAGAGGTAATGTTCATCATTGAGCGTTTTTATATTATTTTTACTCCACCTCATTAAATTATTATCAAACCATGTTGATATAATAGAATCATTATATTATATATACTTATATTTTTATTTTTATTTCATTACATACAACTATCTCCAATTCCATCAAATGGGTAATAGAATCATCATTCGTGTGTACAGCAAACTACTACCTTACGAACCGATGTCATTCATTTTTCCATTGCCAACTCTAAAAGTGGTTATATTTATGGATAAAATGTTTATATATTATATTTATTATATTATTATAGTTCTATAATTATTATATCACACATAAATTCATACCTTCCATTCTGTTGTAATACGATAATGTCGCTCGTGTGTTCGGCGGACTATTTCCTCATGGAGCTAAATAAAAATATTTGATAAATATGACATAAAATTTATTATATAATTTTAATATATCGTTTTCCTTTATTTCTTTCAATCAATTGAGAAAATGGAAACAGTGTTCATGCAAACGTACAGCCAACCGTCTCCATGAACGGTGTATTTTATTTTTTATATATAAATTTTATTGATTAATATGAATACATATATAATGAATATATATGATATATATATCAGGAATATAATTATGGATATTATCGGACTATGATCAAAGTAGTATGACCAAAAAAACTACAAATTAAAACATACAAGAAAAACAAAGCAGTTATTGCCTAAAATGTGACTTTAACATGGAATTATTAATAAATAGGTAACATAATGTCATAATAAATTCATATATGGTATAATATATAAGATTAATATTATTAAATAGATTTATAATAAACAAATATTTATTATAAAGTATGTGCAAACATGTATGAAGGAAGTCGAGACTTAAGGTAATGTATTTTTGTCTCAATTTTCTCTCCGTGAGACATATGTTATGTTATGCACCTATCATCTATTATGAGGTGTATATACAGACCATTGGACATGTAATATACTGAATTTACATATTACAGTGATATTTTAAGTTTTATTTAATGGTATTCCTTCATTGGTATTACAACTCAAAGGTGCCAAAGTGGTAAGCATTTTATATTACAATCTCATCGTTTATCAGGATTGTTTATGATTAAGTTTATGATGAAAAAATATTATGATACATTTCTCAATAAACTCATGAATTTTATTATCTTATGGTTATTTCATGTGAATATATTTTGTCCCTTCATTTTCCTCAATTTATATACTCAACAGTTCAAAATAATTTTTTTAAATAAAAAATCATATTTATTTATCTCTTCAATGAAACCCCATTTTTCTTCAAAAACCATATTTTCTAAAAATTCTTTCAAAATTATTTTCTAAATTATTAATGTGATTTATTCAATAAATTATTACCCATTTTTGAATTTTTTATAAAAAAATTAAATGAAACTTCATTTCATTCTCCAAACAATGCATGTTTGGATTTTATCGAAAATGTGAAAGGAATCTCCATTTTAACATGTATGGAATGAAAAAAAACATACTATAGTCATGAAAATTATTTTATTTAAAGCTTTCTTTATAATATTTTGAGTTTAATTTTAAATATATGGATTTTTAAAATATTTTTTTAATTTTTTGTTTTAAAAGGAGATTTTCAAAGAAAATTTATCTTCATCAAGAAACATTCCAAGTGATTTACCTTTTAGAACCATTCCCCTTATAATATGAAATATCTTTTTTTAATTTTTTTTACTAGGGATATGAACCCACTATACTAGTTTTATTATTTCTTCTAATTTTCTATAATTAAAATATGTTTATAAAACACATTTCTATTTTGTCGGTTATACCGTGACAAAATTCTTATGAAATATACTTCTTCCTCCATGGGTTATGTAATGAATATAATTTTTACATATATTACTTTTGAATATAATATGGATTAATTTTGGAGCCAGATTGTGATATGACATTATATTCTGATACCTAGTGACCTTGGAATTGATATTTAAAATATATTAAATTTAACGTGCATGAATTTTTCCTAAAAAAGTGTATTAACTATTAAATAGAGGATATTATCTATATTATAATGATTCCATTGAGTTTAGAAGTAAATTTTTACCCTAGGTGTGACATAATATTTTACATCATCCCTTATTGGGCATGAGCCTATTTGTGGGAAAATAATTAAAAAATTAAATTATATTTATTAAATTATTCAACTGAAATCATAACCTAATAATATTTTATATATATGCTATTATGGATAAATTTTAGGGTTATCCTCATAACCCTAAAAATTGATAGAGAGCGTTGGAGGAGATCTTGGCAATTGAAATCAAATCATATTGAGATTTTTGATCACTACACCACAAAAGTTATTGTATCTTTCTAGTGATGGAAATTCAGGACTACTCTTTATTAGTGAACAATCCAAAATAAAAGTAGAATATTTTATTTGTATAATTTAATTTTGTTCTTTTATCCCTATTGAACTTAAATCAATTCCATGGAAAAAAATTGTCTCTCATGTCGATGGTTAATTTTATTTATAGTTTATTTTATTTTCTAATTGATTAATCCAATCTTTATACATTAAATTCTTAGAGAATGAATAGAGGATGAAAATGAAAAAAGGTTGAGGTTTGTTCCTCATATTTTTTAGTTTATGGATTTCTCACTTATTTATTCACACGTTCAACACAGGAAATTCCATTGGCCCATGATTTTATGAAATACTATATATTCGATCATTGAGTTATCATTATTCAATGTAAAGGATCAATACTGTGGTTATGGTTCATGATTGAGGGTGAGATCGAGGTATGATGATGAAAAAGTATGATTGGAGGTGGATCTGAATGGATTGATGGTTTTTGTTCATCTCAGTTTGACAGTGTAGCTATGGATGACGTATGTGAATGATTCCAAAGTAGTTTAGAAGGTTGGATATGGGCGTTCGGTGGTGGAGAGGGTCGACCGACCCTAGATACTTCTCTTTCAGTGAGGCTGGTGGTGATGTTAGATTAGATGACAATATAGAGAATAACTAGTGAGACCTAGATAATCACAAGTTACATGGCATGTATTCTAGAATTACATTCCATGTGGGACCCCCTTAATGTCTCTAGGGTTTCTGTAGAGAATAAAATATCACACATTTTGTGACACCTATCACATGTTGTGTGAGATGTGAAGGAAACTCAGCATGTACCTAGGAGGGTACATGGGCATGGAAACTCGTGGTAGATGGAAAATGATAAACATACATGGGTGCCATCTTCAGAACATGGTTATGGATAGACAGTATAGATAGGGTGTATGGTGACCTTTACATTTCTTGTATGCTTACTTACATGATGTGTATTTGGAAGTTAACATTTCATGTGAGGTAAAGACACATAGAAATATTAGGGGTTGGATAGATGCATCTTGTACTTCCCTGTAAATTTGTATCCCCTTTTAGGGTGTTGGGAGCCCTTTGTTTCTTCAATTTTACCAGTATTAGTTTAGTGTGTTCCCTTGGTCCATCCCCTTGAGGGTACAGAGTGTAATTTTTTCCACATCTCTTGATTTTGATCCCCTCTATAAGATGAGTCTTATATATATATATATTGGTGCCCTCCATGAGACCGAAGTGTGTTTATTTATCATTTATTAATATACCCTAGGCGGGTTTGTTGAATTGGAATAACCTCCTTGATTAGGGAGTTGATCCCCCATCTATAAATTTTTTAAAGTAGGTTTCTATATATCATTGGTACATGATATCCTATATAGTAGGTTGATCCATATTAGGTTTTTGGTGTCCCCTAACAGTCCTGTGTGTGATCCCTTATCTGAGTATAAAGGTATTTAGAGACCAGTGAGTTTTCTTGGGAGGGTCCCAATGATCATGACCACTTGGATGAGTTTATTTTTTGATTGCAAGTCTTGTGGAGTGGGTTCACCCATAATGAGAATTTATTATATCATAATCAAGTCGCCGATATTTCGATTGAGACCTCCTGGAAGAATGGTGTCCTTGAGTATATCTGGGTTTATTCATTGATTTTTGTTTTCTTTTATGATCAGAATACTCTTTATTCTTATGTTTAGTGATTTTGATATGTACTACTGGTTATTTTTATACTCACCCATTCATGGGCTCTACCCACATGTGTCATGTCTTATAAAAATGAAATAACTTTCCATGGAGACCTAGAGGTACCAATACCAAGAAAAGATTAGTGATCTAAATAGAATGAGGTGTGTTCTGGTGGTTGAATTGATATAAATACTCTCTTCAATTTCAACTTGTACATGTTTTTAGTTTCTTTTTAGTGGGATTTTATTTGTCCCTTTCTTTATATTACCTTGTTATCATACTCTAATTGGGGGATTATAGATTCATGCATGCATGGTTATTAGTAGCTTTATATTTAATAATTTGTATGTTCTTGGATATATGTGAGTGTATACCATTATATTAGGCTAATTTTTAATGGAATAGTCCTTCCCAGCCCATTACTTTTCTAGGTTTGAGGGTTAGAGGTGTTCGGGGAGGATCAAGAAGTTTTTTTTGGAGGTTGGAGGTGCAAAAGAGCTACTGTAAGAAATACACACTGTGTAAATTTTACATGACGTGAAAGTGGGGTTCACAGATTTTTCAAGTCTAGTTCATATTTTTTAATAATTGAATAGATTAATCCTTCTAGGTGATGAATTTTTTCTATGAAATATGTAATTTTCAGAAACCCACGGATCGCAGACCATATAACGATTACATGACATGAAACCTATGGGTTTCCAGTTTTGATATTCTTTTATTAGATGAATTTATTTCCATTCATCTGAACCCTCCTCCCTCTCATTTTTTGGAAATTCGTAAGCAATTTTGGAAGTTATTCTCACCCCATTCCTTCTACTTTGATCTGTTGGCAATCTGTGGTAATTCCCTCCTTCTTAGATATCTTCCTCTTATAATTATCTTAGGCATTCGTTGCATTGGTTTTGTTTTTTATGGCATGATTTGGGATGTATTTTTATGATCTTTGGGTGTGGTGTAGGTTGATTTGGGGTATCTCATGTTTTGTTTGTGTTTGGAAGGCCTTTCTTACTCACCCTATAGTGGGATATGAGGTGGAAAGATTATTTGAGATAGGGAATCCATATTTTTTCTTTATTATGTATCATAAGGGATGGATTTTCTATTTTTCATATATGGGTTATGATTATGATATTATGATTGTATAGGCTTGATTTGTTGCTGAAAATTATGGTTTTTGAGGGATTTATTTGTGTTTGATGATTGTCCTGTGATTTTTTTTGTGATTGTTTTTATATCAACCTAAAATGTAAATTTGATAACCACTTATATTTGGTTAATAAAATAGTTTCCCTAGGATTATTTCTTATGTGATAATTCCCCAAAAATAAAGTGGAATGTGATATAATCCCCTTGTAAATATGTTAAAAAAAATTAGATGTGCGGTTTATATATGGTTGGGGGATTTGGGGATGATGTTTTTAATTCCATGATTTTGGGGTGGTGAGGTTGTTGTTTGGATGTTCTTTTAGGGCATCAAGGTGGTTTTTTGGAAGTGCTTTTGGGGTGATGAGGTAGTGATTATGTGGTTGTTATTTTGGGTGGTGATTTGTTGGTTGTTTAGACTTGGTTTTCAAATTGTGAGGTGATGGTACGATGGGGATGATGAGTTTATTGTGATGTGTGGTTGTGTTTTTCTAGATGCAAGGGTGGTGAGGGAATAAATTTTTATTTAATAATGACTAAATTGTATGGGGGTTGGTTTGGTTAATGGGATGTAAATGGAAAATCAATTAATAAATTATGGGTTGTGTAGTTAAATGTGAATGATTCTAAATAAAGAAACAATTGGGTTAGATAATGATAATTGGTTGATTGTGTGATATGGATTCTGGTTTTTTAGGTGTTATGAATTTTGAGGTAGTAGAAAAATTGATGATGTTGTGAGTTTATTAGAGTTTTGTTGTGAAACCATGGGTTAGGGTTGTGTGTGGATATATTTATATACTTGTATACTCTTTGTGATTTTTATAAACACCCAACCCAAATTGATCATTATGTGTTCACACCCACATAGTCACATAGGAGGTGTTTTACCTAATATCTAGTGATGAGGGCAGATGGATGGGTTCCCATGCCTTCCTTATCTCTCTTCCAGAATAGGTAGTTATTTTATAGGTTGTGATGGATACAGGTATTTTAGTGCATTATATTGTGGTTGTGCAACCTAGGTGTTTTTAGGTGAGATGTGATGATTCTTGTGGGGAGGTGGGGAGGGTGTTTTTTTTAGAGATGTGATGACACCATGCTTCTGGGGTGGTTTAGTATATGAAAGATATGATATCTATAAGACGTACAACATTGGGATGTGAGATTGGAATACATGCAGTAAAGTGGTATGGGGTACCCTTTATTGATATACTTCCTATTATATTTACTACATGGAAAGTGTCATTTGGTGAGCATGCCTTTGTGAGGTTGGGTTTGGTTAGTATACCTATATAGGAGTTTGTTGGTTCTTTTATTTTCCCACAGGTTCATTAGTAAGAATCTTTTACTTTTTCACAAGAGAATTTAGTTTTTCTGCTGAGTATACCTATATGATCTCCCTACGTATATAAAATTGTTTTAGGTTTCTATAAGGATTACGTGGACTGTGTTGGACATTACTAGCTTAGATTTTTGGATAGTTATGTCATTGCTTTAGATTTTCTTTTGGGTATTTACTTTGGATACTTTTATCTGTATTAATTTTATTTATACATGTACATGGGATGGTTTTGGTTTATTTTTATATTATTTCATGCTTTTTTATTTGATGATTCATCTTATCTCGTGATATTTTATTATTATATAGGTTAGTTCCTTCCATTTCATGAGATTTTTATACCCTCAATGCTAGTATCCAAACTAGAGCCTACTAAAGGTTGGATTCATTGGTCATTATCTCTCTCCCATCATTATAGTATCATTAGAGGGAGGGGGTCATGATAGAGTGGTTTCAATGGTTAGGGTTGAGAGATATGATGTAGTTATGAGTTAGGCACGGTGTGTATTGCATTAGTTTCTCTGGAAATAGTTCCAATTGACCATGGTGCATTACATAGGCTAGAGAGACTAGCTAAGGCATGGGATTTTAGGTCCCCCGTGATATATTTCATAGACTTTGACCTTATTAAACAACCAAGTGAGGAAGAACTTATTGAAAAGAACAGACCTAGGATAGGTACATGCATCATGATAACTTGCATTCTTGTTTTAAGATTGTTTTTTGGGAAGTATAAAATTAATAAAATGAATTAAATTGAATCTTAATAAAATTATATACTACCTAGGCTTAGGAAATATTTTTTGTCCTCTTTAAACAATGACCCCTTTTCATTTTTCATGATTTCATCAGGTATTTAAGGTCCATCGGGCTAATATAGTTAACCATTGTAATGCCCCGACCCCAGTTACCCAGAGCCAGTGCATTATTACATAACATTGGCATGATCACAAAAGATCAAGTCTCGAATGACCAATTAGTTTAGTATCCTTGGAAACACTAGATACATTTATATGTCTTACATTAAATCATAATGTGAAAAACTACAACAACATAGTCTCCATAGTCCACACTCATATCCCTCAGACTAACCCTACAGGTCAGTCATAAAATACTTCTTCACATCCTGGTTAAAATAAAACATAGAAAGAGGTGATATCAGATGTTCAGTAAGGATAACAATACAGCGGAAACTTTCATAAATAAGAAAAAACATTTAATGCAATGTATAACTAAAGCAAAAGCCTTTTAAACTAGAAATTCAACATAATATGGAAAAAACAAAATAAAATAATTCCATTTACTTATTCACGTGGATATTATACTAGTTGAATAAGCACATGCAATATCAATAACCACTTTTATAATTATGGAATTCATAATGCCAGACTATCATAACCACATAGTCATGGTCTTGTGCCAAGACTACAAATAAGATTTTGTCAAGGAATTGTGCCCAGACACTAGTTTGTCTCATGAGACCTACCGATGCATTGAGGAGCTATAGCGGGCTCCACCCATCACTTACTAATTCCAATGCATTCATCATATGAATAGGTTTAAACATAACATAAATATTCATATTAAAACTAACATACAAAATGTCAATACTTTCTCCATAAACCATGAATGGTATAAAAATAACACATCCACGGTCAAAAATATCACAAAACCTTCAATATAATATGGAATTTTTGTATCATAATAAATCAACTTCAAATAAGCATAAAATGTATCAAAGGATGTTGACATACATGAAATCAAAACTATTTGATAAAAATATCTCTCTTTTTAAATCATTTACAAGTCACATAATTATAAAATAAAACATTTACTTTAAAAATATTCTTATAAGCTTGTAAGGTAAGCTTAAACATTTTTATAATGGCATAAAATAGCTACACCCACCATATAAGTTAAAAAAAGACATTCTTACCTTAATTTTGTCGAAAAGGATAAAAGGACCTTGTTTGGAAAAAGACAAAAAGATTCCTCTATAAAAATCTTATAAAAGTAAAACAAGGGTATAAATGACTTTAACCCATATTCTATAAAATAGTAAGAATGTTTTGAAATACAATTTTAAGAAACATGTATGTGGATGATAAAGAGGTCCCATAAGATAAATACGTATAAACAACCTCAGATAATGAAGAGATTATGAAATAAACCCTTAACTTTTACTTTTCCTTGGTCAAGTGTAGGTTATCCTCCTGTATAATGGTGAAATAATTTTTATCAAACTATAAAGGAATCATTTACATTAATATTATATCATATATTATCTTTTAACATTGATTTGTTAATAATATCTTAGTATTATCGTTGTTTCGGGTGTTAACAGATTCGTTTTCCTTTATATTCTTTGTTATGTGAGTCATATTTTTTATGTATGGGATGTATCTTATTTATATACATATTTATATCAAGTATTTAAATATTATTTTTAATCATCAAATGAAAATTATTCTTGAATGGATAAGATGGGGAATGAATCTCATCGCGTTCGTGGAGACGGTAATCCGTACGTGCACACGAGCGACAATATCACAATTTTGATATTAAAATAATATATAATTGGATGTTATATCATAAATAAATAATAATTATCAAGTTTTAATTATTATTTACATCAATTATACATCATTATTATACCCATCCAAATAATAATGTATTGAATAACGATTACACCACGACGTGGAGACGGTAATCCGTACGTACGCACGTATGGTGACATGTCATTCAAAGGATGGATAGAATAATGAATATATTTGTACCATATTCATAATAACATAACAGTATATAGAATATACTGGAGTTATTATTTTAGAATGGAAACAACAAAAAAAGAGGAAGTGGAAGAAGAAAGAAACTTGAAAGAGGTGATGAAATATTTACCTCTTCTTCGAGTTCTTCCTTTTGATTTGATCAAAAGGCCTCATTATGTTGGCTTTCTGACTAAAGTATGGCCTCTAACATAACGTTAGGACAGTTTAGAGGGTATTTGGTCAGGGTTTTGCTGAGAAAAATGTCTTTGAAGGAGTGAATTTGAGAGAAGGGGGAGTGCACTTTTATAAGAGGGGTGAGGGGTACCTCAGGAAAAGCTAGAAATATTATTTTATAATAAAATCATTTTCGGTTTATAATTGATACAAAGTGGATTATTTAAAGTATAAGGTTAGTAGGGGTAGAAAAACACTCAACAAATAGGTTTTATATAGGTTTGGGTCACCATATTAACCTTAACTTTTAGATTTAACTCTTAGTTAAATAGTTTGACATTTACCATGTATCTTTCTATTTTTATATTATATGATTAATAAACTTACTATATACTTACAATCGAATCCCAAGTAGTTCATTAATGATACACCTATCATTATATAAGTCTTTTGGAAGAACCTTATATTTTTAGGAATATAATATCAATTAATAATATAATATTTGTTTTGAAAACTCTTTTATGTCAATTTTGACACTATTTGGTATTTTGTTTTTTTCTAAATTCATAACAGGCTTATTACTTCGAATAAAATTCATATAACCAACCCTAATATGTCATATTAACTTATAAAATTATTATAATTCCTAAAAATTCTAAAATTACATTTATTTGGATATCTATAATATCAATTATTTTAATATTTCATTAATACGGTAATTACTACATCATCATTGTGTCATAAATAAATTTAATTATTTAATATCTAAAAATTATAAATAAAATACCACTATGTATTAAATCAGATTTATAATGAATATTTATAGTATAATTTATCTTATGTATAACCCTATATTAAAAAAAATTAGTTATTAATCTTTGATTTTAACTCTTTTAACTCCTCTTTAAATGAAATAATATAAATGTCCTAATCTAATCCAAGTGGATCAAAAAGGTCCATATTTTATTCCTAATGTTGTTTTTTGTCGAATTATACTTATCCAATAGAATTAGTACATGTGTTAGGGTAATAATAACATCATTTTTACCCTTAATTTCCCTATTTACTTTTAACCATGGTAAATAAAAGTAAAAATTTATTATTCACCAAAAATTATTTTCATCTTATTGAACCACATTTTACTTACTGATATCAACTGTGTCTCTTTGATTTTTGAAATTCCATTCAAATAAGTGGTAAAATTATGTTTTATGTGAATTTTCAAATTCTCCTAGGAGGTGGGTAAAAGATGGTGAAAAGTTCAATAAAATTTTTATATATCTAAAATTGTTATAAACTAACTCCAATGAATTACATTTAACTTATATAAGTATTATGTATCTAGTTTAACCTAAAATAAATTTAAATAAAATAAATAATTATTTAAATAAAAATTTTGTTATAAACTATAACTTAGTGCTTTTCACTATTCATCAAAAATTAAAAGTTTTCAGAAAAATACCAAAAATTCACCCTAAGATAATTTTGATATTCTATATTCAAAAATGATGTCTATTTTACCAAATTAAAAACATAGAAATTTCATTTATTTGCTGAAAATTAATTCTCATTGTCAAAACCAAAACATGTATTTTTATGAAATTATAACTAGCAAAAGATTGACATTTGTTTATATCTAATTTCAAGGTGAAATTACTTCCAATGACCAACATTGGATTAAATGGTAAAAATATAATCTAATTATACATCCAAACCATTCATATGTACAGTTGAACACTACAAATTATTTTGATTAAAAATATAGTATTTTAACTATTCACCCAAATGTGAAAGTTATCAGAAAAACACCCAAAAATTATTGAAACTAAATTCCTATTTCCTGATTCTAAAGAATATGTTTATTTTGTAAAATTTAATATATAAAAGTTTCAAATATTGTAATTTAAAAGGTTTCTCCATTAAAAGGTGGAAAATTTTTCATTTTTTTGAAAAATACTTAATTTATCTGAAGAAAATGAATTTATCCTTACATTATGTCTAAGAAACTCATAATATGGATTCTAAAATTATATGGATTATATAAAGTTCAAAATTCAGTTAATACTTTTCATAACCGCTTTTGAATGGCTAGTTTGGTAAGTCGTGGTGCGCTTGAGCTCAGTTTTGCATGTTGTGCAAGTTATTGAATTACTTTGAAGAAATAACGTACTATGAAATCTTGGGGTGTTAAATTTTTCCCTCCTTCAATAAATTGTGTACTAACAATTTGAAATTTTTCTTCAAAAATAAAAGGTTGAAAATAGAAAATACCTTTGTGGGAAAACCCACATCAGAAATTGGGTTAATAAAATTTAGTCTTAATAAGAGGAAAAGGTGAATGAAAAAGTCACCACCAAATTATGATCTTGTTTAGGAGAAAATTGGTGTAAATTAGAGACACAAAATTAGAGGAAAAACTTAAATATTTTTAGGGATTTATTGAGATCATCAGTCACCAAAAAAATTGTAGAATTGAGGGCCTCAAATCCATCAATATATGATGATTTAAAATATCATCGGTTCAACAAAACATAAGGTATTAGGATAACATATTTTTTGTTTTAAGATCCCTTACCTAAAGTTTAAGAATTAATTTTTCTTTATAAAATAAGAGAAGAAAAAATATATATACTTTACAAGTAGACTTCCATCTTTTAACTAATTTCTACCACAAACTCATCTTTCACTCTAAAAGATAATATAACTCAAAAAATTCTATTTATCATATTCATATAGTGTTACAAAAAAATGAATTTATAATTCATCTACCAGAACAATTCAAAATAACTACACTTATTCAATCCATGAAATCACATAGGCCAGTGGTAGGTGATACACGCTTGTCACCCTTCGGTTCCGGGTTCAAGTCTCGCGGCCTTACTGGACGTGACAGGTTGCTACCCAACCTCTGGGTTGTCCTTTTCTATGGAAATCCAAAATTAATCTCAAACTAGAATTATTAAAAATACTTCTAACCAAACTCGGAGTCCAAATTTTATAAGGAAGGTAAACACAATGAAGATCTTTTTTTCCACGTAATAACATGTGAACACCTTCATCATGTATTCTTTTAAAACACTGCAACATCCTGAATTGCCATAAAAACTTATTGATTATATTCATTCTTCCTTATTTCTTATAGAATATTGAATATACTCCTTCTATCCAAAAATGTTTTAAAATCCAACAATGATGTAATATACAAATTATATATCAGTTTCAAGGCAGTCAAGAATATCCAATATAATTTATCCAAATCAATAATGTATTATCCCAAAATCACAACCTCGGTATCAGAACCACATTATGGTCTATATTTCTCTCAACCATATATTTTCCAAAAAATTAACCTGCTATTGAGTCACTTTTCTTTGTTCAACACAATCTCAAGTCCTTGATAAAAAAGTACTATTGTACAATCCTTATATACTCCAAAATTATTATAACTAGTACATCATTGATAAAAAACTCAAATGACATAATTCTTTAATAACAAAATAAGAACTCTAATCATTCCTCCTCATCTGTGGTAGTATCATAACTAGATTATTATCCAATAGCATCATTTGGGGAATTCTCTAATGATTTGGACATTGGTTCGCATAGTGTCCCAATTCCTTGCTGATAAAGCGTTGTACATTTGAAACTTTTTTCTTACCCTTGCAGTCACGTACTTGGTGTCCTTTTTCTCCACACTTATAACAAAATCTCATTCCTTTCAGGAAAGTTCCAAGGTGTTTCTTCCCACATTTATCACATATGGGAAAATTCTTCTTTTCCCTCTTCCCTTTATTCATATTTCTCTCTTCCATCCTTTTCTTCTCTTTCTTCCCTTCAATGCCATAGGACTCAAAGAATCCTTTACTTATCTTATTAACAAATGATATTATTTCTTCATATGTTCAGAATACATGGGAGACTATTTACCTACCAAATGTTTTCTTAATATCATGAAAGATATGATCCTTCTTACTCTATGGATCATACGTATTGCTGGAGTTCACATTCCTTCTACTAGGCGCTATTTCTAAACAATGGAATACACTAGGTCAGTTTATGAATTGCAATGAATAATTCCAAACTTGTAAAATAACTAACGTAAATTGAATAGTTTATGGATATAATCCATAAAAATATTTTCTTTCAGGAAGCATATACTCAGAAACCATTCATAATGGTTTTTAAAGAAAATGAGAATTATTTTAAGCATATCCCCCGGTAGTGTCATGACCAAGAGTGTAGCAAGGCCCGTTGTCATGCACCAGTTCCCGTTTGAGTCTAGCTCAAAGTGGTGTTTTTGGTTTTAACCTCTAGGTATATCAGTACCAGAGTCGCCTCTACCTGGTCGTATCCTGACAGGGATGTATTACTTGGAAAACTCACAAAATCACTACAATACCAAAATTTTAGGAAGTTCCTCTATACTAATCCTCAAAGTTTATCTTAGGGATATGTTCTCTAATCAGAGTTTATCTAAATCTAGTTTCCCATGTTTGTACTAAACTTTCTCTGATACCAACTGTAATGCCCCGACCCCAGTTACCCAGAGTCAGTGCATTATTACATAACATTGGCATGATCACAAAATATCAAGTCTCGAAAGATCGATTAGTTTAGTGGCCTTGGAAATAATAGATACATTCATAAGTCTTACATTACAACATAATGTGAAAAAATAAAACAATATAGTCTCCATATTCCACACTCATATCCAGTCAGACTAACCCTGTAGGTCAGTCATAAAATACTTCTTCACATCCTGGGAAAAATAAAACATAGAAAGGGGTGTGCTTAGATTCTCAGTAAGTATAACAATATAGCCGAAACTTTCATAAATAAGAAAAAACATTTAAGGCAATTTATAACTAAAACAAAATCCTTTTAAACTTGAACTTCAGCATAATATTGCAAAAATAAATTGAAATAATGACATTTACTTATTCACATGGATATTCTACTAGTCGAATAATCACATGCAATATCAATAACCACTTTCATAATGATGGAATGCATAATGTCAGACTATCATAATCACATAGTCAAGGGCTTGTTCCAAGACTACAAATAATATTTTATCAAGGCCTTGTTACAAGAGACTAGTTTGTCTCATGAGACCTACCGATTCATCGATGAGTTATAGTGGGCTCCACCCGCCACTTACTAAGTCCATTGCATTCCTCATATGAACATGTTTAAACAAAACAAAAACATTCATATTAATACTAGCATAAGAAATGTCAATACTTTATCCATTAACCATAAATGGTATAAAAATAACACATCCATAGTCAAACATATCAAAAAAACTTCAATACAATATGGAAGTTTTTTATCATAATAAATCAACATAAATAATCTTAAAATCCATCAAAGGATTTTGACATAGATGAAATCAAAACTATTTGAGTGAAATATCTCTTTTTTTAAATCATTCAAAAGTCACATAATTATAAAAGAAAACATTTACTTTGAAAATATTCTTATAATCTAATAATATAAGCTTCGATGATTTTATAACAGCGTAAAATAGCCACATCCTCCGTATAAGTTAAAAAATGAAATTATTACCTTAATTTTGACGAAAAGGTTAAAAGGACCTTGTTTGAAAAACGATAGAAATATTTCTTTATAAACATCTTATAAAAGTCAAAAAATGGTATAAATTACTTTAAACCATAGTCTATAAAATTGTAAGAATGTTTTTAAATACATTTTTAAGAAACATGGATGTGGATGACAAAGAGGTCTCAGAAGATAATTACATATAAACAACCTCGGATAATGAACAGATTGTGAAATAAACCCTTAACTTGTAGTTTTAATTGGTCGAGGATAGATTATCCTCCTGTATAATGGTAAAATAATTGTTATTAAATTATACAAGAATCATATAAATTAATATTATATCATATATGATCTTTTAACATTGATTTGTTAATAATATCTTAGTATTATTGTTGTTTCGGGTGTTAACGGATTCATTTTCCTTTATATTATTTGTTATGTGAGTCATATTTGTTATGGATGGGATTTATATTATTTATATACAGAGTTATATCAAGTCTTTAATATTATTTTTAATCATAAAATGATAATTAGTCTTGAATGGATACAATGGGGGATGAATATCATCGTGTTCGTGGAGACGGTAATCCGTACGTACGCACGAGCGACAATATCATTATTTTGATATTAAAATAATATATAATTGGATAGTATATCATATATACAGAATCATTATCATGTTTTATTTATTATTTACATCAATTACACATCATTATTATATCCATCCAAATAATAATGTATTTAATAACAATTACACCACGACGTGGAGACGGTAATCTGTACGTACATAGGTATGGTGACATTTCATTCAAAGGATGGATATAATAATGAATATGGTTGTACCGTATTAATAATAACATCACAGTATATATAAGATACTGGAGTTATTATTTTATAATGGAAACAAAAAATACAGAGGAAGTGGAAGAAGAAAGAAACTTGAAAGAGATGATGAAATATTTACCTCTTCTTCGGGTTATTCCTTTTGATTTGATCAAAAGGTATCTTTAGGTTGGCTTTATGACAAAATTAGGGCCTCTAGGATGAATTTAGAAAATATGAGAGGGTATTTGGGTAGAGGTTTTCTGAGCCAAATGGCTTTTAAGGTGTGAATTAGAGAGAAGGGCGAGTGCCCTTTTATAAGAGGGGTGAGGGGCACCTTAGGAAAATCAAGATATATTATTTTATAATAAATTAATTTTCGGTTTCTAATGGATAAAAAGTGTATTATTTATAGGATAAGGTGGGTATGGGTAGAAAACCACTCAACTAATAGGTTTTAGATAGGTTTGGGTCACTATATTAACCATAACTTTTATATTTAACTCTTTGTTAACTAGTTTGACATTTACCATGTCTCCTTGTATTTTTATATTATATGATTAATAAACATACTATATACTTCCATGAGAAAACCAAGTGGTTACTTAATGATACACATATAATTATATAAGTCCTTTGGCCAAACCTTTTATTTTTAGGAATAGAATATCAATTAATAATATAATATTTGTTTTAAAAACTATTTTATGTCAATTTTGACACTATTTGGTATTTTTGTTTTATCATAACAGCATTATTACTTAGAAAAAAATTCATATAACTAACCCTAATATGTCATATTAACTTATAAAATTATTTTAATTCATAAAAATTATCAAATTACATTTATTTTGATATTTATAATATCAATTATTTTAATATTTCATTAATACGGTAATTACTGCATAATCATTGTGTCATAAATAAATTTAATTATTTATTATATAAAATTTATAAATAAAATACCATTATGTAGTAAATATTTTTATATTTATAATGAATATTTATAGTCGAATTTATCTAATGTATAACCCTATATTAAAAAAAATTAGTTATTAAACTTTGATTTTAACTCTTTTAACTCTTCTTTAAACAAAATAATAATAAATGTCCTAGTCTAATCCAAGTGGACCAAAGAGGTTCATATTTTATTCCTAAGGTTGTTTTTTTCGAAATATACTTATCCAATAGAATTAGGTCAGGTGTTAGGGTAATAATAATATCATTTTTACCCTTAATTACCCTATTTACATTTAACTGTGGAAAATAAAAGTAAAAAAGTTACTATTTACCAAATATTATTTTCAACTTATTGAACCACATTTTACTTACTGATATCAACAATGTCTCTCGGATTTTTAAAATTCCATTCATAGAAGCGGTAAAATTAAGTTTTATGTGAATTTCCAAATTCTCCTAGGAGGTGGGTAAAAGACTGTGAAAAGTTCAATAAAATTTTAATATATCTAAAATTATTAAAAACTGACTCCAATGATTTACATTGAAATTATATAGGTATTATGTATCTATTTTGACCTAAAATAAATTTAAATAAAATAAATAATTATTTAAATAAAAATTTGGTTTTAAACTATAACTAAGTGTTTTTCACTATTCATCAAAAATTAAAAGTTTTCAAAAACATACCAAAAATTCACCCTGAGCTAATTTTGATATTCTAAATTCAAAAATGAAGTCTATTTTACCAAAGTCAAAACATAGAAATTTCATTTATTAGTTTAAAAGTAATTCCTATTGTTAAAACCAAAAAGTGTATTTCTATGAAATAATAACTACCAAAAGAGTGGCATTTGTTTATGTCCAATTTCAAAGTGAAATTACTTATAATGACCAAAATTGGATTAAATGGTAAAAATATAGTCTAATTATACATCCAAACCATTCATATGTATTGTTTAACACTATAAATTATTTTTATTAAAAATATAATATTTTCATTATTCACCCAAATGTGAAAGTTATCAGAAAAAACACGAAAAATTTATTGACACTAAATTCTTATGTGCCGATTCTAAATAAGAAGTTTATTTTGTCAAATTGAATATATAAAATTTTTAAATATTGGATTTAAAAAGGTTTATCCATTAAAATGTGGTAAAATTACATTTTTTGAAATATACATCTTTTATCTGAAAAAATGAATTTGTCCTTAAATTATGTCTAACAAACTCATAATATGGATTCTAAAATTATATGGATTATATAAAGTTCAAAATTCAATTAATACTTTTCATAACCGCTTTTGAATGTCTTGTTTGATAAGTCGTGGTGCGCTTGAACTCAGTGTTGCATGTAGGGCAAGTTATTGAATTACTTTGAAGAAATAATGTACTATGAAATCTTGGGGTATTACATTATTCCCTCCTTCAATAAATTGTGTCCTCATAATTTTAAATTGTTCTTCGAAAATAAAATTTTGAAAATAGAAAATACCTTTCTGGGAAACTCATATCAGAAATTGGATTAATAAAATTTAGTCTTAATAATAGGAAAAGTGGAATGAAAAAGTCACCACAAAATTAGGATATAGTTTAGGAGAAAATTGTTGGAAATTAGAGACACATAATTAGAGAAAAAACATAAATATTTATAGGGAGTGATTGAGGTCATCAGTCACAAAAAATTGTAGAATTGAGGTCCTCAAAGTCATCAATCTATGATGATTTAAAATATCATCAATTCAACAAAACATAAGGTATTAGGATAACATATTTTTAGTTTTAATATATCTTACCTAAAGTTTAAGAATTAATTTCTTCATAGAATAAGAGAAGAAAAAATATATATACTTGACAAGTAGAGTTCCATCCTTTAACTAATTTCTACAAAAAACTCATCTTTCACTCTAAAAGATAATATAACTCAAAAAAATATTATATTTATCCTATTACTATAGGGTTCCAAAAAATGAATTTATAATTCAACTCCCAGACCTTTTAAAAAGAACTACATTTATTCAATATAGGACATCACGTGAGCCAGTGGTAGGTGATACACCCTTGTCACCATTCAGTTGCGGGTTCAAGTCTCGCAGCCTTGCGGACGTGACGGGTTGTCGACCGACCTTCGGGTTGTCCTTTTTTTTGAAATCTAAAAATAATATCAAACTAGAATTACCCAAAATACTTTTTTCCAAACTCACGATCCAAAATTTATAAGGAAGGTAAACACAATGAAGATCCATTTTTCCACATAATAACATGTGAACACATTCATCACGTATTCTTTTAAAACACTACAACATCCTGAATTACCATAAAACCTTATTGATTATATTCATGCTCCCTTATTCCTTATAGAATACTGGATATACTCCTTCTATCCAAAAATGTTGTAAAATCCAACAATGATGTAATAAAAAATCATTAATCAGTTTCAAGGTAGTCAATAATATCCAATATAATTTATCCAAATAAATCATGTATTATTCAAAAATCACTACCTCGGTTTCAGAACAATATTATGGTTTATATTTCTCTCAACCATATATTTTCCAAAAAATTAACTTTTTATTGAGTCACTTTTCCTAGCTCCACACAATCTCAAGTCCTTAATAAAATAGTACTGCAGTATAATCCTTATATACTATATAATTATTATAACTAGTACATTTTTGACACAACACTCAAATGACATAATTCATTAATAACAACTTAAGAAATCTAATCATTCCTCTTCATCTGTGGTAGTATCATAACTTGATAGTATCCAATAGAATCATTTGGGGAATACTCTAATGATTTGTACATTGGTTCATGTAGTTTCCAAATTCCTTGCAGATGAATCATTGTACATTTGAAACATTTTTCATACCCTTACAGTCATGAACTTGGTGTCCTTTTTCTCCACACTTATAACAAAATCTCATTCCTTTCAGGAAAGTTCCAAGGTGTTTCTTCCCATAGTTATCACATATGGGAAAATTATTCTTTTCCATGATCCCTTTATCTATCTTTCTCTCTTCCATATTTTTGTTATCTTTCTTTCCTTAAAATCCATAGGACTCAGAGAATTATTTACTTATCTTATTAACACATGATACTATTTCTTTATATGTTGAGAATACATGGGAGACTATTTCCCTTCTAAATTTTGTCTTAATACTTTGAAAGATTTGATCCTTCTTACTCTGTGGATCATACGTATTGTTGGAGTTCATATTCCTTCTACTGGGTGCCATTCCTATACAATGGAATACACTAGGTCAGTTTATGAAATGCAATGAATAATTCCAAACTTGTAACATAAGTAATGTAAATTGAATAGTTTATGGATATAATCTATAAAAATATTTTCTTTGAGGAAGCATATACTCATAAACCATTGATAATGGTTTGTAAAGAAAATGAGAATTATCCTAAGCATATCCCCAGGGAGTGCCGTAACCAAGAGTGCAGCAAGGCCTGTTATCGTGCACCAGTTCCTATTCAAGTCTAGCTCAAAGCGGGGTTTTAGGGTTTTACCTCAAGGTACATCTATGCCAGAGCCACCACTACCTTCTTGTATCCACACAGGGATTTTTTGCTTCGAAAACTCACAAAATCACTACAATACCAAAATTTTAGGAAGTTCCTATATACTAATCCTCAAATTCTATCTTAGGGCTATGTTCTCTAATCAGAGTTTATCTAAATCTAGTTTCCAAGGTTTGTACTAAACTTCCTCTGATACCAAATATAACACCCCAACCCCAGTAACCCAGAGTCAGTGCATTATTACAAAACATTGGCATGATCACAAAAGATCAAGTCTCGAAAGACCGATTAGTTTAATAGCCTTGGAAACACTAGATAAATTCATAAGTCTTAAATTACATCATAAAGTGAAACACTACAACAACATAGTCTCCATAGTCCACACTCATATCCCCTCAGAATAACCCTGCAGTTCAGTCATAAAATACTTATTCACATCTTGGGAAAATTAAAACATAGAAAGGGGTGAGCTCAGATGCTCAGTAAGGATAACAATATAAAAGAAACATTCATAAATAAGAAAAAACATTTAAGGAAATTCATAACTAAAATAAAATCCTTTTTAACTTGAACTTTAGCATAATATGGAAAAAATAAAATGAAATAATTCCATTTAATTATTCACATGGATATTTTACTAGTCAAATAATCACATGCAATATCAATAACAACATTCATAATGATGGAATGCATAATGCCAGACTATCATGACAACATAGTCAAGGCCCTGTTCCAAGACTACAAATAAGATTTTGTCAAGGACTTGTTCCAAGACACTAGTTTGTCTCATGATACCTACCGATGCATCGAGGAGCTATAGCGGGCTCCACCTGTCACTTATTAAGTCTAATGCATTCCTCATATGAACAGGTTTGAACATAACATAAACATTTGTATTAAAACTAGTATACAAAATGTCAATACTTTATCCATAAACCATGAATGGTATAAAAATAACACATCCATAATCAAAAATATCACAAAACCTTCAGTACAATATGGAAGTTTTGTATCATAATAAATGAACTTCAAATAAGCTCTAAATCTATCAAAGGATGTTGACATAGATGAAATCAAAACTATTTGAGAGAAATATCTCTTTTTTTAAATCATTTAAAAATAAAATAATTATAAAAGAAAAAATTTACTCTGAAAATATTCTTATAAGTTTTTAAGGGAAGCTTCGACGATTTTATAATGGTGGAAAATATCCTCACCCACTGTATAAGTTAAAAAAAAGACATTCTTACCTTAATTTTGTCGAAAAGGTTAAAAGGACCTTGTTTGGAAAATGAAGGAAATTTTCATTTATAAACATCTTATAAAATTCAAACAAAGGTATAAATGACTTTAACCCATAGTATATAAAATAGTATGAATGTTTTGAAATACATTTTTAAGAAACATGGATGTGGATGATAAAGAGGTCCCAGAAGATAATTCCGTATAAAAAACCTCGGATAATGAAGAGAATGTGAAATAAACCATTACCTTGTACTTTTACTTGGTTGAGGTTAGGTTATCCTCCTGTATAATGGTCAAATACTTGTTATTAAATTATACAAAAATCATATACATTAATATGATATCATATATGATCTTTTAACATTGCTTTGTTAATAATATCTTAGTATTATCATTGTTTTGGGTGTTAATGGATTTGTTTTACTTTATATTATTTATAATGTGAGTCATATTTGTTATGGATGGGATGTATATTATTCATATACATAATTATATAAAGTATTTAAAAATTGTTTTTAATCATCAAATGAAAATTAGTCTTGAATGGATACGATGGGAAATGAATCTCATCGCGTTCGTGGAGACGGTAATCCGTACGTACGCACGAGCGACAATATCAATATTTTGATATTAAAATAATATAAAATTTGATGGTATATCATATATACAGAATAATTATCATGTTTTGTTTATTATTTACATCAATTAAACGTCATTATTATACCCATCCAAATAATAATTTATTGAATAACAATTACACCACGACGTGGAGATGGTAATTCGTGCGTACGCACGTTTGGTGACATGTCATTCAAAGGATGGATAGAACAAGGAATATTTTTGTACCATATTCATAATAACATAACAGTATATAGAAGATACAAGAGTTATTATTTTATAATGGAAACAACAAATAAATAGGAAGTGGAAGAAGAAAGAAACTTGAAAGAGGTGATGAAATATTTACCTCTTCTTCGGGTTCTTCCTTTTTATTTGATCAAAAGGTATCCTTAGGATGGCACTCTGACTAAAGTAGGGCCTTTAGGATGAATTTAGGATAGTTTATATGGTATTTGGGCTGGTTTTTTCTGACCCAAATGGCTTTTAAGGTGTTAATTAGAGAGAAGGGGGAGTGCCCTTTTATAAGAGGGGTGAGGGGCACCTTAGGAAAAGCTAGAAATATTATTTTATAATAAAATAACTTTCAGTTTCTAATGGCTCCAAAGTGTATTATTTAAATTATAAGGTGTTTATGCGTCAAAAACCACTCAACCAATAGGTTTTAGATAGGTTTGGGCCACTATATTAACCTTTACTTTTATATTTAACTCTTAGTTTAATTGTTTGACATTTACCATGTCTCTTTGTATTTTTATATTATATGGTTAATAAAATTAATATATACTTCCAAACGGATCCCATGTGGTTCATTAATGATACACCTATCATTATATACGTCCTTTGGCTGAACCTTAGATTTTTAAGAATAGAATATCAATTAATAATATAATATTTATTTTCAAAACTCTTTTATGTCAATTTTGACACTATTTGGTATTCTGTTTTTTTCTAAATTCATAACAGCATTATTACATAAAAACAATTCATCTAACCAACCCTAATATGTCATATTAACTTATAAAATTATTTTAATTCATAAAAAGTCTCCAATTAGATTCATTTGGATATTTATAATATCAATTATTTTAAAATTTCATTAATACGGTAAATACTGCATCATCATTGTGTCATAAATAAATTGAATTATTTAATGTCTAAAAATTATAATTAAAATACAATTATGTAGGAAATCTTTTTTTATTTCTAATGAATAATTATAGTAGAACTTATCTTATGTATAACCCTACATTAAAAATGTTTTAGTTATTAAACTTTGATTTTAACTCTTTTAACTATTCTTTAAATAAAATAATAATAAATGTCCTAATCTAATCCAAGTGGACCAAAGAGGTTCATATTTTATTCCTAATGTTTTATTTGGTTGATTTATACTTATCCAATATAATTAGGACAGGTTTTAGGGTAATAATAATATCATTTTTACCCTTAATTACCCTATTTACTTTTAACCGTGGTAAATAAAAGTAAAAAGTTACTATTCACCAAAAATTATTTTCATCTTATTGAACCACATTTTAATTAATAATATCAACCTTGTCTCTCGGATTTTTGAAATTCCTTTCACAAAAGTGGTAAAATTAAGTTTTATGTGAATTTGCAAATTCTCATAGGAGGTGGGTAAAAGACGGTGAAAAGTTCAATAAAATTTTTATATATCTAAAATCATTATAAACTGACTCCAATAAATTAAATTGAACTTATATAGGTATTATGTATCTATTTTTACCTAAAATAAATTTAAATAACCTAAATAATTATTTAAAAAAATCGGTTTTAAACTATAACTCAGTGTTTTTCACTATTCATCAAAAATTAGAAGTTTTCAAAAACATACCGAAAATTAACCCTATGATAATTTTGATATTGTAAATTCAAAAATGAAGTCTATTTTACAAAATTCAAAACATATAAATTTCATTTATTAGTTTAAAATTAATTCCCGCTGTCAAAACCAAAAATTGTATTTTTATGAAATAATAACTACCAAAAGATTGACATTTGTTTATGTCCAATTTCAAAGTGAAATTACTTCCAATTCCAAACATTGGATTAAATGGTAAAAATATAATCTAATTATACATCCAAACCATTCATATTTATATTATAACACTAAATTATTTTGATTAAAAATATAGTATTTTCACTATTCACCCAAATATGAAAGTTATCGGAAAAACACAAATAATTTATTGAAACTAAATTCTTATGTCCCGATTCTAAAGAAGAATTTTATATTGTCAAATTTAATATATAAAAGTTTTAAATATTGGATTTAAAAAGGGTTTTCCATTAAAAGGCGGTAAAATTTCATTTTTTGAAAAATACTTCTTTTATCTGAAAAAAATGAATTTGTCCTTACATTATGTCTAAGAAACTCATAATATGTATTATAAAATTTTGTGGATTATATAAAGTTCAAAATTTAGTTAATACTTTTCATAACTTCTTTTGAACGGTTAGTTTGGTAAGTCGTGGGGCGCTTGAACTCAGTATTGTGTGTAATGAAAGTTATTGAATAATTTTGAAGAAATAAAGTACTATGAAATCTTGGGGAGTTACAACCATCGAATGGTCGATATGACAGCAGAGGATAAGTCTTAGAAATTGGTGTTGCGTGATTTTTTATGGTAGTATTTTCGAAAGTATGAGGGAAGTATTTTAGATGCGGATACAAAGAGCTGGATGGAGCATCTCAGGATTAATTTTAGTATTAACCAAGCCCTAATGGAGTATTTGGTTACATTTGAATTCATTCAAATGTGAAGAGTTTCACGTTAGTGGTGGATGTTTTACCTAGTAAAGAAGAAGAAGGTAACAGTTTCATGGGTTTTATTCCAGAAGTATTTTCAAGAAGAGTTCCTTTTGTTGATCATGAAGGAGGTGAAGAGGCAGGAGCTTAATTCTCTTAAGCAGCAGAGTATATCAGTGATATAGTTGGGAATCAAGTTCAAATACATTTTGTGATTTTTCCTAGATCTTTTTCCAGATGAGGATTCTTGTGTGAGATGTCTTTAGGAGGAACTCCTTCCCTCTATCTAGTTTATAGTTGCTTCTTTTAGGTTTCCAACAAATTTGGAGGTTGAGAAGAAGATAGGGGTGATCATGTGGATTAACTCAGGATGAGGTTTTCCACAAGAGGATTACTAGTAGGGTTACTCAAGGAGCATAGTTTTCAATGGAAGGTCTTAGGAACCAGGACCTTAGAGTTTTCATCAATTGTGGAGTCAACCTCAACATTGTCCCTTCCAGTCTTCTGGGGTCATTGGTTTTCATCCTATTCTTGGGGGAATTGTGACTGTGTGTTTTGGTTATAGGGTTTGTGGTCGTCTCAAGAATGAGTTCCCAATGGTTCTTCGAGTTCAATTTGGTGGATATAGATAGGTTTTACACTAGTCTTAGTAGAAGTTTCTAGTGAGACCATTCCATTAGCAGGTAAATAAGGCTTATACTCTATTGAGGGGATATGTATTATGTAGAGGAAAAACTCAAAATGTTCCTCATGTTCAGGGACCTCTACCTGAGCATGGTCATGGAAGTCATCATCATTGGAGAGGTAGAAGAGAAGGTCATGGTAAATTGCACATATTGGAGGAAACAATAACAAATGGTCCATAGATTGTTAGAGGTGAAATCATTTTTTTCAGTACTCTTATTTGTGCATTATTTGATTCAAGATCATTGCACTCCTTTATTAAACCCTCTCTATCCCATGATCTAGGACTAGATGTAGAGAGGATTCCCTTTCCCCTAGAGTTTAATATGTCAGTTGAAGGTTAGTTTTTCTTATTTGATGTATGAAGGGGTGTAGACTAATGATGTGGCCACATCAGTCCTATGAGGATCTTTTCTTGATACTGATGTAGCCATACGATGTTATTCTCAACATCTACTGGTTGTATTCCATACATGTTATTATCTACTGAATATGGAGTGGAGTCATGTTTTGGGATGTGGATGGCCAGTGTGTGGTTTTCGTTAGTGATCAGTATTTTCAGGTGGGTAGTATTCAAGTGGATCAATTTATTTATTTGTTAGTTTAGTTTTCTATGAAATCAGTAGAGACAGAGATGGTAGAGGTCTCCATATTCATTGGGGATTTTTCGATGTTTTTTTAGGATTCTGTGATGATACCCCCTGAACATGATGTTGAGTTTGGGATATACTAGAAACCTGGTGATTTTTTGATTTCAATGGATCTTTTTTGGATGGAATCTTTTGAGTTGTGGGATATAAGGATTAAATTTGATGATTGGATATAGAAGGGTTTTTTCTGGACAAGTGAAGGGTTATGGGCTACTCTAGTGTTGTTCTCAAAGAAGGAGGGTGGTAGTGTGAGGATGTGTATAGACTACCAGATGTTTAATTAAGTGATGATCAAGAACCATAACCTATATCGATGCCATATTATATTTTTTACTAGCTAAGAGGGGTGAGTTATTTTTTTAAGATAGATTTGTGGTCTGGATATCACCAGTTGTGGGTGAAGGAGGGAGATATCTCAAAGATTTCCTTCAGATGCACATATGGGAACTTTCAGTTTTTAGTCATTTCGTACAGTGTTATGAACACACCAGCCGTGTTCATAGGGGTTCTAAACTCCATGTTTCATGAGTTCCTAAACTGGTTTATCATCATATTCCTCAATGATATATCGATCTAATCAAAGTCATAGGAAGAGAATGTTGATCATATCAAATCTGTATTGCGGATCCTTTGACACAACCTTATTTAATAAAATATTTCCAAGTGTAAGTTATGGACATGAGAGGTTCTTTTCCTTAGGCATGTGGTGTCTCGGAAAGGTTTGGAAGTACAACCATCGATGCTCAGGGGAACTTATTTATTTGGAATCACAAAATAAAATGGAATAGTTTTGCAGTTTATTTGGTCTTTTTGGTTACTATCAAAGTTTTTCCCTAATTTCTCTCATGTTGAATCCTTATTGATAGAAATAACCAGGAAATACTATGATTTTTTGTATACTAATCAGTGTTAGTCTGTATTTGATTTCCTAAAGAGGAAGTTGGTTTGTTCTCCATTTCTTCAGTTTCCTGAGGATGGGTAATGTTCGAGCTGTTTTTTTACACTTATCATCTGGTCTTGGTATGTGTGCTGATGTAGAAAAGGGTAGTGATAAATTATGGGTCTAATCAGTTATGTCCCCATGAGTTTAATTAGTCCACCCATAGTCTAAAGTTGACAGCGGTTGTGTTTATACTAAATTTTTGGTTGCATTACCTCATAGGGGGCATTCACTACTAGAATTCTAGATATTTTCAACGGGTTATTTGCGACGGGATCCCGTCGTAAATATGTTTTTGCGAAGGGGTCCTGTCACAAATATCCCGTGGCATAAAACAGCATCGCAAAAAATATTATCTGCAACAGGTCCATCACAAATAATTTTTTTTTGCGACGGGTTACTTCCTCATCGCAAATAAGTCTCAAATTATATACTTTATATATATATATATACATTTTTGCGATGGGCCCATAGTCCCATCACAAATATGTTTATAAAAAAATTATTTAGGTTATTTGGGACGGGCCTGTCACAAATACTTTTTGCGACGGGTCCCTAATCCCGTCGCAAATACGTTTTAAAAAAAATTATTTAGACTATTTGCGATGGGAACCCGTTGCAATAGATACCATTGCAAATAATAAATAAATTTCAAAAAAATGAATTAAATTAAATTATGATTATAGAAAAATTAAATTTAATATTATTAAAATAATTAAAATAATTAAAATAAAAATATATTAAAATTATCAATATTCACAAAATAATATTAAAAAAATCATAAAATATTATTATTATTATTATTATTATTATTATTAGTAAAATAAAAAAAACATTAAAAAATATAATACTGAACAAATATATTTAATAAAATTATGATTAATGAAATAATAATATTAATATTATTAAAATAATAAAAAAATAAAAATTATTAAAATTATTAAAATTATCAATATTCACAAAAAAATCATAAAATATTAAAAATTAAATTATCTAATATTCGCACCAATATAAAATACAAAAACTTTAAATAGTTCATATTACAACAAATGTTAAATTCAAATGTTTTTAACATAAAAAAATCACAAGGGGTAGTCTTCTGGAGGTGGTGGAGGAGCTGAAGGAGATGGTGGAGGAAACTCCATCCCCAAACTACAAGTTAGATGGCGCATGTACTCCATCTACTCCTGATGTTTCGGCTACCATTAATGCATCTCCTCCTCATGCTGCTTCTTATGATGTTGTTGCTGCTGACGTATCTCTTCTTGACGCTTCTACAAACTCTCTATAATGTCATTCTGAGCTTGTAATTGCTCATAATACTGTGAGGTAGAAGATGATGCCTCTCCACGAGCTCCTCTTGAGCTATACGCTGACATCGTAGCAGTACCATAATAAGTACCAGTAGTCACATGAGAGCTGATACCAATTACTCGGCCCTTCTCAAAGCCATACTGAGTCGTCTACATCCATGCCACCTCGTCAAAATGGTGTGCACTAGTTTGATTAGTCGCCTCGTCCAGACCCTCAGCCTGTGTCTGAGAGGTCGCAGCCTCATATGACTCCTTCAATTCCAATTTGAAATTAAAATTGTGAATGTATTATATGCAGTTAATTGTCAAACTGAAAAAATAATACTAACCACAATCTGACACTGGAGATCACCTCTAATCTCTTCAGTGGTCAGATCACTATACATCCTCTGATAAATGTCAAACTTTTTAATATTGGGATGCTCGACTGCCTACAAAAATATAAAATAAAATTTTTATATTTAAAGTTATATAATTTTCTAAAAAAATATACTTACTAGATGCTCTCTTTGTGTACTGAATGTACGGCTACCAGCTCGATGCGTCACCTCATGTCTCCTTCGGTTCTGCTGACCCAATGAAGACATCATCTGAAATCCACCACCCAACCAGTGTGCACATAATCCATCCCAAACCTGAGATGAAATTTACTCTGGTCAGTGGGCTCTATGTGACTCATCAAATACTATCTCTCCTGCATTCTTAATGGTCATCTTTCTTAAATTGTGAAAAAAATGACACAAACGCTCATGCATAGCCACCTCCCATGCTGCATGGATAGCGCCACGCATGCTATCCTAGATGGGATACCATAAAGCCTAAAAATAATTTATAATATCGAGTTATTAATAAAATAAATTTCGAAATAAATATTATTTATTTATGTACCATACAATGATTCTACATGGTGAGTTGCACATCAATGGGAATCTGTTCCAATGTGATCCATGGCTGAGAAAAAGAATTGCGCAAGATAGCGCTCCCCTATCCAACAGCTACATGCTCAAAACTGTAAAAAAAGAATAAATAATCAAAAAATTAGTATATATATATATAAATAAATTAATGAAAAAGCTAAATAAAAGAGGTTATCATACATCTGTGTGTGTGGATCGAACCCAAGATGGGGATGTCGCTCGGGAATAGGGTCAAGAATCATCAGGCATGCAACACTGCACCCCCTCCACATACCTCATAAACCACCAGTAGGATGAGGGTCAGATGATCCCACATCCCCCATATCCAAAGGTAGATCAGCCTCTTGTAACTTGCGAAATATATCAAGATCCATCTGAAACATAAAATGACTGTTGTTAGAAGATAGTTGAAAATAACTATCTTATATAGATATATATTAGTTATGATCATAACCAGCATTTAATTGTGTCAATGTTCACCTTCATCATCATCTTCATATCTGACAATGTCAATGTCTTCATATTCCTCCTCGGCATCATCAATATCCATATGAGTTTCACTTTCACCATCCCTTGTCATTTCAAATTCATTTGTAACATCATTAACATCTTCATCACCATCTACCCTTAATTGTGTGGTGTCATCATCGATATTCACGTTTCTTTGTGAAAAAAGATGGATTTTGAGTATTATCTTGAAAAATATCAATTCCTTCCACTTCAGCAGAACCACATTCAGTTTGAGTAAATTGATTTTCCTGAGATTTAATTTTAATTATTCTCCACCAATCACTCAGGTCCTTTGAAGTAGCACAATACTTTGCGTAATAAATTTGATGTTCTTGTTGAGCCAGTAAAAATGGTTTATTTACTGCAATAAGACTTTTATATTTAATATTGACGATTCCATGCATATGATGAACACGCAAGACTCTCTCAGTATCCAACCACCGATATTTAAACATTGTTATGTAATTCTTTCCAAGATAACATAGCTCAATAATTTCATCCAGAATTCCATATAATTCAAGTTCAATTTATCTATGATGTGATCCTCTCAAAAAAACTCCATTATTCATTTTTTTATTCCCCATATGGATGTGTATGAAATTGAAAATCATTCACCACATATTCATTATAAGATTTAACCATTTTGGATGGTGGGTTACTCAATATACACAATCGCTTATCAATTTTATCAGCATGGTGAGACACCTAAATTTTTTAAAAAAATTATCAATATAATAAATAGTAAACTAAATTGATTCTAAACCATCAATAATTTATATTACCAGTTTTTGAAACCATTGAGAAAAAAACTTTTGTCTGCATTCTTCAAGAGAAGCTGTTGTAATTTGTGGAAGTTGTTTCTTTATAGGATTATCATATAACCTACAAATAAAATAAGTTTACATACATTAATAGAAATTATAAAATAATTGATAGAAGCACTCACATTACAAATGTTGTCATTTCTTCACAGTTGAGCAGAACATTTGTATGAGCTCAGTGATGTTCATCATCTGAAATCCATCATTCATGAACTCCACCAAAGCCAAGATTTGGCTAATTAAAAAATAATAATTGATTTTCCATTTCATTATTAACATTTCCCTCATTCCATCCCATGCGGTTTTGTTTTGAGGTATATTCAGATTCAAAATAGTGATAGTAGAAAAAAATCAATTTCCACTTGCAAATAAGCTTCAACAATTGAGCCTTCAACTGATGCTTTGTTACGTACTTTTTTATTCAATTTCTATATGAATCTATCAAATAGGTACATCCATCGAAACTATACTGGACCTCCACATTTATCTTCATGTGTAAAATGTAATATCAGATGTTCTATTGAGTCAAAAAAAGCAGGTGGAAGGATTTTTTCCAGTTTACATATAATTACAGCAACATCTTCTTCCAGTTTGATTAGCGCATCGTAGTCTTTTGTCACTGCACAAATGTCTCAGAAAAATATGATATGTCTGTTATCAAATCCCAAATCATAGAATTCAACAAACCTATGAATCCATTCGGTATAAGTCATTCCATTATAACATGAAAATCATGAATTTTTAATCCGGTAATATGACCATTCTTAACACATCTCCCCAAATTAGAAGTATAGCCATCTGGAAGTCTCAAATCTACAATCCACATACAAAATAATAAGTGAATCTCTTTGGACAGTGTATAAGCTACTTTTGGCTTCATTAACCTCTCTGATCTAACATTTTCATATAGTTCAAGTTCTGATCTCCTGAAAATTTGGGCAAGATCTAATCGTGCTTTTATAGTATCTTTGGTCTTACCTGGTGTATAAAAAATAGTATGAAATAAATTACGAAAATAGTTCTTCTCAATATGCATGAAATCCAACATGTGGTGGACCAAAAAATTAGACCAATATTGGAGATCCCAAAAAATGCTTCATTTTATCCAATTACGTTCTTTCCCAAAGCAATGAATTTTATGTTGGTTTATTTTTTGTCCAAATGTGATTGGAGGTAATGAAAATACAACAAATTTTAACTCTGCACCTGAGATCATTTTTAGAGATTCATCCCTTTCAATTGTGCCTTTTCTAAAATGATATTAGTTCCTTAGAAAAGGATGATGAGTTGGAAGAAATCTGCAATGACAGTTAAAATAGAAATATTTTTTTCCATTGACGAGCATAAAAGCTTTGTTGACTTTCATACAGTAAGGACATGATTTCAGACCAAGTGTACTCCAGCTAGATAACATTCCATATGCCAGAAAGTCACTAATCGTCCACATCAATGCAGCTTTTATTGTGAAATTTTGTTTCGCAGCAACATCATATGTACTGACACGATTACTCCACAATGTATTTAACTCATCAATCAATGGTTTCAAATAAATATCAATATTCTTTTTTGGATATCCTGGGATTAATAAAGTAAAAAAGATATAAGGCTCCTTCAACAACATCCATATAGGTAGATTGTACGGAGTTATAAAGATAGGACAACTTGAATAATGACTACCATAAGAACCAAACAGACAGAAACCGTCAGTAGAAAGACCCAATTGCATGTTTCTGGATTCTAAAGAAAAATACAGATGTAGATGATCAAAATGTTTCCATGAATCACCATCAGATGGATGATTCAAGCTTTTAACGGTTGAAATATTGGTTTTGTACCATGACATCATTGACACTATGTTATGAGACCTAAATAAACATTGCAGCCTGAGTGTAAGGGGGAAATATCTCAACTGTTTTATAGGAATCGATCCAGACTTCCCTGGTTTAGATTCTTTATACCTCGATTGTCCACATGTGGTACAACTATCCAACAAATCATTTTCACCAGAATATAATATGAAATCATTTTCACATGCAGGAATCTTCTGATAACAAAGGCCCAGATTACAAACCATCCTCTTTCTCTCATAGTAATTTGTAGGAAACACATTTCCTTCAGGTAACAGTGTTTTAACCAGAGAAAATGTCTAATCAAAATAGTTGTTTTACATTGAATTATTTGATTTAATAGCTATAAAATTTTCAACAGATTCTAATTTTCTTATCTTGCAACCAGGATATAATGCATCCTCAGAAGACCTCAACAACTCATAAAATTTGGATGGTGCCAACTTAGGAGTTAAATCGATATCATCATGAGTTTCAGTTTGTTGAAGAGATAGACCTACAACATCATGTACTAAATGTTAGAACCGTGATGGATCCAGAATCAAGTTATTAGTATCTTCTCTGGAACTGCGTTCACCGTGTTGATATCAAAAAACATAATCTAGTTGAAAACCAAACCACAAGAGATGTATCCCAACCTTTTCAAATGTGTCAAACGTTCTTAAAGCACATTTTTTAAAAGGACACTTAATTGTGCCTTCTGAAACATATTCTGGTTTTGATGATGAAAATGCTAAGAAAGCTTCAACACCCTCAATATATACAGGATTTAAACCATAACCATTTGGATTTATGTGCTGATTTATCCAAACGTGATCATCTAATAATGACTGATGTCGACTTCCTTGTTCTATATTTTTCTATAAAATATAAAATCATCACTGTTTTTGAATAATTTGAAATTATAAAAACACTATCTGAAAAAAAAAATATAACTAATTACTACTACTTCTTAATAATTACCATTAATTAAAGGCAACACAATTTCTAGTGGATTGACGACTTCTCTTTTGTCTGATGGCTCATTTACTTGCATCTTTCTCACACTGAAATCATAATGAAGAATCTGGTCGGAGGTACACATAATCATTCTCATATGCACGAGAATGAATATGTGTACCTCCGATCAGATTCATCATTGTGATTTTAGTGTGATAAAGATGCAAGTAAATGAGGCGACAGACAAAAGAGCCCTATTTTCTTCGATGAATCATCTTCTTCCAACTGTCACCGCTTGAAAAAATTATAAAAAGTGTGATACTATGAATACATAACCAATCTCGTGCATACGAGACTGAATATTCCTATGTAGCAGTACATTTTTTATAATGTTTGGAGTCTATGAGAGTTGAAAGGAGAAAAATTATCGAGCAAAAGGAGTGTCGTCAATCCATTGGAAATTGTTCCAAGTTCTTAAAATTTATTAACATTTATTAACATTTCTTCCCAACTATTCCTAACTATTCCTAACTAATTATTCCTATTTATTACTAATTATTCCTATTTAATACTAATTATTACTATTTATTACTAACTATTACTATTTATTACTAACTATTACTATTTATTACTAACTATTACTATTTATTACTAATTATTACAAATTATTAGTAATTATTACTAATTATTACAAATTATTACTAATTATTACTAATTATTTCTAATTATTACTAATTATTACTAATTATTGCTAATTATTCCTATTTATTACTAATTATTCGTATTTATTACTAATTATTCCTATTTATTTCTAATTATTGCTAAGTATTCCTAATTATTAGTATCTATTCGTAATTATTAATAATTATTTGTATTTATTACTAATTAATACTAATTATTACAATTTATTACTAACTATTTTCTATTATTCCTAATTATTATCAATTATTACTAAATATTCCTAATTATTCCTATTTACTACTAATTATTACGATTTATTACTAATTATTTCTAATTATTGCTAATTATTACTAATTATTGCTAATTATTGCTAATTATTGCTATTTATTGCTAATTATTACTATTTATTTCTAATTATTTCCATTTATTACTAATTATTGCTATTTATTTCTAATTATTGCTACTTATTGCTAATTATTGCTATTTATTGCTATTTATTCCTATTTATTGCTAATTATTTCTAATTATTAGTATTTATTCCAAATTATTAGTATTTATTCCTAATTATTACTAATTATTCTTATTTATTACTACTTATTACTATTTATTCCTAATTATTACTAATTATTAGTATTTATTCCTAATTATTACTAATTATTCCTAATTATTACTGATTATTCCTAATTATTCCAAATTATTCCAAATTATTCTTAATTATTGCTAATTATTTCAATTTATTACAATTTATTACTAATTATCACTAATTGTTACTAATCATTACTAATTATTACTAATTATTACTAATTATTACTAATTATTACTAATTATTACTAATTATTACTAATTATTACTAATTGTTACTAATTATTACAAATTATTACTAATTATTACTAATTATTACTAATTATTAGAATTTATTACTAATTATTACTAATTATTACTAATTATTAATGTTTATTACTAATTATTACACTTTATTAATAATTATTACAATTTATTACTGATTATTACAATTTATTACTAATTATTAGAATTTATTACTAATTATTAGAATTTATTACTAATTAATACAATTTATTACTAATTAATACAATTTATTACTAATTAATACAATTTATTACAATTTAATTAAATTTATTACAATTTATTACTAATTATTACAATTTATAACTAATTATTATAATTAATTACTAATTATTACAATTTATTTCTAATTATTACAATTTATTACTAATTATTAGAATTTATTACTAATTATTACTATTTATTACTAATTAGTACAATTTATTAATAATTATTACAATTTATTACTAATTATTACAATTTTTACGAATTATTACTAATTAATACAGTTTATTACTAATTAATACAATTTATAACTAATTATTACAATTTATTACTAATTATTACAATTTATTACTAATTATTACAATTTATTACTAATTATTACAATTTATTACTAATTATTACAAATTATTACAAATTATTACAATTTATTACTAATTATTGCAATTTATTACTAATTATTACAATTTATTACTAATTATTACAATTTATTACTAATTATTACAATTTATTACTAATTATTACAATTTATTACAAATTATTACAATTTATTTCAATTTATTACTAATTATTACAATTTATTACAATTTATTACAAATTATTACAATTTATTACTAATTATTATAATTTATTACAGATTATTACAATTTATTACTAATTATTACAATTTATTACAATTTATTACTAATTATTACAATTTATTACTAATTATTACAATTTATTACTAATTATTACAATTTATTACTAATCATTACTATTTATTACTAATTATTACTAATTATTACTAATTAATACAATTTATTACTAATTATTAGAATTTATTACGAATTATTAGAATTTATTACTAATTATTACAATTTATTACTAATTATTACAATTTATTACTAATTATTACAATTTATTACTAATTATTAATAATTAAAACAATTTATTAGAAATTAATACAATTTATTACTAATTATTACAATTTATTACTAATTATTACAATTTATTACTAATTATTACAATTTATTACTAATTATTACAATTTATTACAATTTCTTACTTATTATTACAATTTATTATTAATTATAACAATTTATTACAAATTATTACAATTTATTACTAAATATTACAATTTATTATTAATTATTACAATTTATTACTAATTATTACAAATTATTACTAATTATTACAATTTATTATTGATTATTACAATTTATTACAATTTATTACTAATTATTACAATTTATTACTAATTATTACTAATTATTACTAATTAATACAATTTATTACTAATTATTACAATTTATTACTAATTATTACAATTTACTACTAATTATTACAATTTATTACTAATTATTACAATTTATAACTAATTATTACAATTTATTACTAATTATTACAATTTTTTACTAATTATTATAATTCATTACTAATTATTACAATTTATTACTAATTATTACAATTTATTACTAACTATTACCATTTATTACTAATTATTACAATTTATTACTAATTATTACAATTTATTGCTAATTATTACAATTTATTACTAATTAATACAATTTATTACAATTTATTACTAATTATTACAATTTACTACTAATTATTACAATTTAGTACTAATTATTACAATTTATTACTAATTATTACAATTTATTACTAATTATTACCATTTATTAAGAATTATCACTATTTATTACTATTTATTACTATTATTACTAATTATTACAATTTATTACTAATTATTAAAATTTATCACTAATTATTACAATTTATTACTAATTTTTACTCATTACTACTATTTATTACTCATTATTACTATTTTTTACTATTTACTTATAATTATTAATATTTATTACTATTTATTACTATTTATTAATATTTATTACTATTTATTACTATTTATTAATAATTATTACTATTTATTACTATTTATTAGTATTTATTATTATTTATTACCAATTATTATTAATTACTACAAAATTAATTATACCCATTACTAATTATCGTTAATAATTACTAATTCCTACTAATTATTAAAAATTAATACTAAAAATTTCAATTTATTAATACAAATAAATAGTCATGACAAAAAAATTTAAATTTAATTTAATTACAACTAATAAACAATAATAAAAATTAACATAAAAATTTGAAATAAATAATAAATTAAATAAAACATAAATACCTTTAAAGTTGATTTGCTTTTGATGGAGACGACTTCACAACTTTCTCGTGTCCAAAAAAATTAACTTATAAAATTTTTCCCTCTGAAATCAGAGTTCAAAGAGAAACAAGATCTAGGAATTGAGTGGAATGAGAAGAAAAACGTTTGGGGGTATATATAGGTTAGATTATTTGCGACGGGTAACCCGTCGCAAATACCTACGCCCGCATTAATTTCTGTCGGTGGTTAAAAAGTTATTTGCGACGGGACCCGTCGCAAATAGTCCCTGTCGATACACCTTTTTGCGACGGGTGGACATCCCGTCGCAAAAAGCTATTAACCGTCGCCGGGTATTTGCGATGGGGGGATCCCCACGTCATAAATAACCTACGTGCGGTTTAGCGTGCTACCTGCGCCAAACCTTTTGTGATGGGACACGAAATCTCATCGCAAATAATCTGTTATTTGCGACGGGTTGTTACCCCCGTCGCAAATAACCACTTGGACGAGCTTTTTGCGACGGGATTTATTGTCGTTGCAAAAAGCCTGTCACAAAAAGTCCTTTTCCCCGTAGTGATTTTTCTGTCTTCATGAATCAAAGGAGCTTGAGGTATATTGTTTCTCATCATGAAATAAACTTATGAAAGTGGAGGTGGGTGGAGTTTCTTTATGATTATGATTTTTATATATCCTATTCTTTAGGAAAGGGGAAAGTTTTGGCTGACACTTTGAGTAGGAAGTCATGGAAAGATGGTGTTCAAGAGTCTTGGGATGCTTGGATAGCAATGGAGGAGTTAGAAGCCTTGTGCTTAGTGCATGGGTGGATGATGGTAGAGGATGTTTGTTTCAGGTGAAGGTGTCATATTCTATGATCCATTGGGTAGAGGAGTCTCAGTGGGGATACTCGGAGGTGAAGGTGATGTGTGATCATGTTGGCCATGGTGATGCTCCACAGGGATGGTCAGAGAATGGTCAAACTCAGATGCTTTTGTGGGAGATTATTTGTTCTAGTAGTGATATACATGGGAGTCCTTTGTGAGTTTAAAATCTCATCTTTTTTGGAACACCTTGGAGTTTCTAATATGTATCGTTTCCTGAGAATACAATTTTGGTGGCTCATGATAAAATGGGTAGTGGAAGAGTTTCTGGAAAATTTATTAGTTATCTAGTAGTTAAAGGTCAAGAAACATGTTCTTAGAGGTTTGTATAAACCCTTATATATTCCTAAGAGTAAATGGGATGAAAACTCAATGCATTTCTTCACAGGGTTACCCATATCTTATGGAGGTTGTGATGCTATCTAGGTGATCATGAATCGGTTGAATAAATTGACTCACTTCTTAGGAATCAAGGAGTAGTGAATAGTGGATGATTTGGCTTAGAGGTATAGGGATGAGTTGGAATGGTTGTATAAAGTTCTATGGTCTATTGTCTCAGATTGAGATGCACAGTTTACCTCATGATTTCGGAGGATATTATAACATTTTTTTGGAACTCAGTTACACCTCAACATTGCTTTCCACCCTTAGACAGATAGGCCGATGGAGCATATCATCTAGACAATAGAGGATATGTTGTTGGCATGCATTTTGGAATTTGTTAGATCTTGGGTATGACACTTTACCTTAATATTACTTATCACTCTTCCATTGGTATGGATCTGTTTGAGGCATTGTATGGGCGACCATGTCATTATACATTATGCTAGATGGGGGTTGGGAAGGGAGCAGTTCTTGGACCCAATGCGATTCATATCATAACAACGAAGGTTCATCTTGTTTGTGAGAGGTTGAAAGTAGGGAAGAAACAGAAGAAGTTTTATTTTGGTCATATGAGGAGGCCCTTAGATTTTGAGGTTGGGGAACACGTGTTCTTGAAGGTTCCACCTAGACATAGGAAGTGGAGGTTTAGCAGAAGGAGTAATCCCCATCCAAATTTTGTTGACCCCTTTGAGTTTCTGGGGAGATTTTTCAAGGTATCGTATCAGTTGGTGTTTCCACCGCAGTTGGAGAGGATCCATTATGTCTTCTATATCCCCCATCTTTATTAATATCTTCATGATGAATCTCATTTCATTGACTGGGGAGAGTTGTATATAGATTATGACATGATGTTCGTGGATTAGTCAATAGAGATCGAGGATCACTAAGAAAAGTTGATACAAGGGCTTACCATTCTTTTAATTCATGTGTTGTGGAGGCATGGTGTCCTGGAGAAGAGTACTTGAGATGGAGAGACAAAAATGTTTTCCCATTACCTAAAGATATTTTGTGTTCTCTTTCTCTATTTTTCTTTGTGATTTTCTATTTGGATCCTTATATTTTATGAGATATGTTTTTTTCCCTTCATGTGATGTGTGTTGTGTGATGTGTGATAACATCATGACATATTAAAATGAGAGTACTTGATTCCTAATTGAGATTCACTAATTGCGATGTGATTAAACTTGGGCAGGAAAACTAGTTTCACCCAGATAATATAGTATCTTTACATGGAGGATAGAATTCCCATATTCTTGTATTCATGGTGGTGTTATTTGTTTGTTGTTGTGGTTATTTGTCATCACCCATCCCACAGGGCCCGAACGTGTATACCCCAAGCCCACCTTCCATATGCCATGGGTTAGTGACTAGCACCTGAAGGCTTTTCCCGAACAGGGAAGGCATTTCCTTAGATATTTGTACACACTCAAAAAGGGAAACAGGGTAAACAACCAATGAAAGTAAGTTATAAACATGAGAGTAAAGTACAACAACAAGTACAACTATAAACTAAAAACAATGGTCCGAAATACAATCCCTAGAAACTGAAAAGAAAGTAAACAGTTGTCGTATCTACCCTGGAGATCTACTTGGAAGGTAGTAGCTATAATTCTAAAGTTGAAGAAGAGGATATCGACTTCTCCCATCGCACCAAGCTCCACCAACTCTCGAACCTCCAAACTCTACCTTGGAGTGTCAGTAGACTGCACCAAACACACATGTGCGGGAAGAGCCCATGCAGGGGTGAGTATAACAACTTGGTAGGGGACCCCGAGACCCCCGAAGGTCTCTCGGTAATCCAAAAAGTAAAACATCACAACAAATACCACTAAGGTAATATTACAATCATGATCTAAATCATTAAGAACAAAGAAAAATGGTAGCTCACTCTAATAGTATAATATCAAGGTTAGCGGGATAGGGATGAATAGTGGTAAAGTCAGATCATCCTATCCATAGTAACTCTAATACTAACCCTTATAGGTCACTTTATTTTGACCCGTACGGGTTTCTAGATGCTGACCCGTATTGGTCTGTAGATGTTGACCCATATTGGTCACTCATGATGACCCATATTGGTCACTGGTGATGACCTTTATTGGTCGCTGGTGCTGACCCATATTGGTTGATGGTGATGACATGTATTGTTTCACTGGTAATGAGGTAGGGATGATTAGTCATACAACCAGATCATCTCACTCTGTAGTTTCTGATGTTGACCCATATTGGTAGCTTTTCTTCTTCATGTCATAGCCTGCCACTAGATTCCCACACAAAGCACGCCTAATCTCCGGAAGTCTCTGCTCCTCATGCCATCTGTCATATTTCAACTAGTACGAAGCCCTACAAAAATCATACCCAAGGTACCTCCCATTCATAGGGTCCCAACGTGATAAAAGACGCGCCGATCGAACGCCCAGTCTGTGAGATGTGGTCACTCTTGAAAAAAGGTCCAAGTTGTATTCAATTCTGATCCAACCCAAGTTGTATATCAAACTCTGTCAAAACTCACTTACAGTATCTCCAATGGACCTCCTTGTCACAGGGTCCTTATGCAACAGACATCACATCGACCAGACACCCAATCTATTAGTTACACCTCTTTCAGTAAAATGGGGGTGATCGCACCTTAGTCCGACCTGGCTCGGTCTGGCCCATCGGAATATGCCAAAGGGACCACTTCCCAAAAGGGGTCCCAACTCCACTGATGGCATGTCAAACGGACACTTGGTTCGCCAGTTACAGATGTTTCTTTATTCAGGGGTCGGTTGGGTCTGGGCCCAGTCTAACTCATTCATGCCGGACCAATACAATGGCACCGAGGGTCTACCAGACCCCACCTAGGTCCAGCCCATTAAGGGGGAACCCTATTCACGGGGTCTGGCCCATCAGGGTCGTCCTGGATGGTTCATGGGCACGGGCCACAGGTTTGGTCTGGGTTTCTAGATAGGTCCGGACTGCTGGGCTGTAGGTCTGACCCACCCCGCTGGGTGGGTACAGCCTGTTTGGTCGTCATGCATCTTTCCTAGTCCATCTGAAGGTAGACCACGTCTTCAGCTGGCCCCGTGGACGTGGGGTTGTTTCATCTTGTTGGTGGCATGCTACCCCACCGCATGCAACGGTCGGCCCTATGGCCGACCGGTCTCCCGCTGACATGGCACAGCGCGAGGCTACACCTCCCCCTCTTGCCATAGCCCACCAGCCGCTGCTACTGCTGCCAGCGACGCCTACGGGTGCTTCCCTTCTCCCACGTGTCTGGATCGGGCCGGCCGCCTTTGGACACCATAGCACGTGATGGCGCGCTGCCTCCCTACCACCCTTGGTCAGTTTTTGCGGGCCTCATCCGGCCACCGCCGGCAAGGTGCAATGACGATTCTTTCCGCAGGCCACTGGATGTGCTCTGGTGGTCTGTTCTTGGTGTCATCTTCGTCTACGAGCCTCCTGGACTGCCTCCATCACAGCGTGACCACTATCTCGCATTGTCGTCAAAATTGAGGAAATCTTTCCCCAAAGAACGCAACATGAACGAAGCGGCGGAGGGTCTGCGCCTTGTTTGTTCGGCCCGTGCCCTATGCATTAACAAGATAACAAGCGGGAGAATATTTATCTAACATTAAAGATTAAATAAACTCATTTCAATAATGTTAAACCAAAACCCAACATAAACCCCCTACCTCGAGATCCATTGGAGGTGTCATAGTTGCGGCGGGAGGATCATCCATATTGGATGGAGTCGTCAGCGTTCGTCGATCCTATATCATTACCACATGATCTTTCTTCCTCCGTCGGTGGATGTTTCTGCATTAATCTATCAAAGTTTCCTCGCTTGAAGAAGCCACACCAAAAGCTCACCCCGATCTCTATTTAAATAGTAGGGGGAAAGGTGAGTTACACATTGAGTAATTAATGATGTTCATTAAATGAATTAATGAACCTATTTTAATTCACAATAGTGTATTTACGTATTTGATGATTCAAGCCATTAAATGGATTAAAAAGTAACTGGTCCCACCCCTACCTCTCATACATTGGATAATAGGAAATAAAATAAAAATTGCATGTTATTTTATTATTCTTTAAAAAGTCTAGAAACTATCATTTTCTCCTAACCAACTGTGGTCGAAGTGAATCTTCCCTTAAACGAATCTCGGCACTGCAGATTCAACGGTGCCCTCAGATTTTTATTTTGAGAACCAGTTCAATAGATAGAAAACTACACTCACATTTTTACTGAATGTACCTGAAAAAAGTTCATAAATTCATTTCAGGCACACCGGGCCTCAGAATCATGTGCCATAAATTTTCACAGACTCATAAAAATACCAAATAATTCAAAAAAAATACATTGAATTTTAAGGTCTTCACATTCTCCCCACCATGGGGATTTATGTACTTGAAATCCAAATGAGGATACACAGACAAAGAGGGGTACTGGGCACACATATGAGTCTCTCGCTCCCATGTTCTCTCCTAAAGATTCTCGTGCTGCCACAAAATGCACACCAGAGGTATCGACCCCGCATGAAGGATTCACTCCTCTTGATTCTCTAGCTCAATTGGGTACTCCACATAAGTCACCTCGTCGTCAATATCTAGCTCACCATGGTCGATGATGTGAGATGGTTCATGAATGTATCTCCTCAGCTGGGATACATGGAAGATGTCAGCACTATCTTCAACTGTGGTGAAAGTTCCAAGTGGTATACCACCTTTCCAACCCTCCAAGTATTAGGAATGGTCTGATAAAACTCAGTGAGAATTTGTCACCTCGTCTAAATATCTGTAGTCCCCATCGAGGGGAGACTCTCAAGAATACATGGGCCCCCTCCTGGAACTCTAGTGGTCTCTGTCTCCAATCATCATAGGACTTAGGCCAGCTCAGTGAAATCTTCATCCGCTCTCGGATGACCTACACCTTCTTAGTGGTAGCTTGCACCATCTCTAGTCCCACGAGTGCTGGCTCTCCTGGATCTGTCCAGCACAAGGGTTATCTGCACATTCATCCATACAATGCCTCAAAAGGGGTCATACCAATGCTGGAGTGATAGATGTTGTTGTACGTGAACTCCACCAAGGGTAGGTGGTCCTCCCAACTATGAACAAAATCTAGGAAACATGCACAAAGCATGTCCCCCATGGTTTGGATGGTCTGCTTAGTCTAACCATCTGTCTGCGATTGAAAAGTTGTGCTCAATAAAAACTGAGTCTCGAAAGCCTCGTATAATCCCTTCCAAAACTTGGATGTGTATTATGCGTCATGGTCTGAGACTGTCATCGAAGGAACCCTGTGAAGTTGCACGATATCATGAACATAGAGACATCCCAACCTCTCTACCAAACCCTTCTCTCGAATAGCAAGGAAGTGGTCCGACTTGGTGAATTGTTCAATGATCACCCAGATGGTATCGTAAACTCTAGGCGTACATGGTAACCCCATAATGAAGTCCATCAATATCCCTTACCACTTCCACTCTTGTATCTCGAGGGTTTGGGTCAAGCCTATTGGTACCTGATGCTCGGCCTTCACTTGCTGGAAAGTGAGGCATCTAAAAACAAACTCTACCCTAGATTTCTTCATTTGTAGCCACCAGTGCTGACGTCGGAGGTCCTAATACATCTTCATCACGTTTGGATTTACTGCTAAGGGGGATGTATGGAACTCCCTCAGAACCTCCTCTCTTAGAGACACTGGTATAACTGTACGTCCTCTAAAAAGGATAGTGTTCTCCCCATGTTCAGAATATCCATCAGGTGCATGGCCTGAGGATATTTGAGCATGTGTGGTCTCACAACTATTGTATCCGAGTTGTGCCTCTTTGACTCACTAAAGGAGTGGAGGGGAAACTACCATCAACTGGAGGTAGAATGTCTCATCTCTATCTACGTAGGATATCTAAAGTGAGGTGAACTGCTCTGAATCCTTGTTTAATAGCGGTGAAATCAATCTCTGACTAAGTGTATCTGCCACTACATTCCCCTTCCTAGGAGTATAGAATATCTCAAAGTCATAGTCCTAGATAAAATCTAGCCAAAATCGTTCTCAGATTCAGATCTTTCTATGTGAAGATATATCTGAGACTCTTGTGGTGTTATTAAACAATGAACTGCTCCCCCATCAATTAGTGTCACCACATCTTTAGTGAGAAGACTACTACTGCCAACTCCAAGTCATGAGTCACATAATTCTTCTCACGAGGCTTTAGTTGTAGTGAGCCATAAGCATTCATTACATCATCCTTCTTTAGGACACAATTGATTCTAGTCCCTGATGCATCACAGTAAACCACATAGTCAATGCCCTCAGCTAGTAACCTCAGGATGTGAGCACTAGTCAAGCTCTGCCTCAGCCGTTGAAAGCTCTGTTGGTATGTCTCTTACCAAAGGATGGGTTTCCCCTTATTTGTCAAGGCATTCATAGGTGCTGCTACTCTAGAGATATCGGGTACGAACCTCCGATAGTATCCTGCTAATCCAAGGAAGCTTCAAACCTTAGTAACAGTACTGGGTAGCTCATAAGAAAGTACTACCTCGATCTTCGCTAGATCCACTATAAACACATCCACTAAGATGATGTTTCATAATAATTGGACCTTCCATATCTAGAACTCACACTTCGAGAGATTCCCATATAACTGGTGCTCCTTAAGTGTGTCCTAAACTATCCTCAAGTGTACATCGTGCTCTTCCTCAAACGTTGAGTACACCAAGATGTCATCGATGAAGACCACCATGATGTGATCGAGGTATGGATGGAAGATACTGTTCATGAGCCCCATAAACACTTCTCGAGTATTGGTCACACTGAAAGACATCACCAAGAACTCATAATGTCCATACCAACATCTGAAGGTTGTCTTCGGTGTGTCCTCATCTCGAACTCTGAGTCGGTGATAGCCTGATATGAGGTCTATATTAGAGAACCACCTTGCTCCTTTCAATTGATCAAATAGATCATCAATCCTCAGTAGAGGGTACTTGTTCTTCATGGTCACCTGGTTTAGGCACCGGAAGTCCATGCATAGCCTCAAACTTCTGTCTGACTTCTTGGAAAACAACATCGGGGATGCCTAAGGAGAAACACTAGGCCTTACGAATCCCTTTCTTTGTAATTCCTCCAACTATACCCTCAACTATTAGAGCTTCAAAGGGGCTATCCGATATTCTGGTGTAGATATCAATGTTGTTCCTAGGTACAAGTCAATGTAGAAGTTTACCTCTCTATGAGGAGGTAGTCTGAGGACATCTTCTGGAAAGACGTCCCCATACTCATCCACCACTACTGTGAACTATGGACTCGCATTATCCACCAAGTCAAAGGTCATTCAAGCCAGCTGATATGTAATCGGTTGCACAATCCTTAGTGCAATTCCATCTCATGCAGCTCTGTTTTCCTTCACGCCAACACAGAAAAATTAACCTCCATCTTTGCACGTACATCGCACCGAACTTCTCAAGCAGTCAATCTTTACATGAACTACTGATAGCTAGTCCATTCCTAGAATGAAATCGTAGGTATTTAACGCTACTAATAGAATATCTCATCTTAAACACTCTCCTCTGAGAGTAAGATCACACTGTCGGCACTAGTGTGTGACCGCCGAATCTCCTCCCGTAGGAGTAACCAAACTCAAAGATCGAGATAAAAGCTCAGTCAGAATCTCAGAGTCCCAAACTGAGTCTATGGAAAGGAAAGAATAGCTAGAAACTGTGTCGATAAGAACTACTACTAAAGTAGAGAAGACACAGATCATACCTTGTATCATCTCAAGGATGTCAGGATCATGAGCCTCTACTACCTGCAGTCTGGCCTATCCACATTCACTCGCTCCTAGAGCTTGTGCTGGACCACTCGGGGTGGTGGTGGTATTGCCTGGTGACCCCAACCACCTCCCGCGGCACATCCTGCTCCCCTACCTCATCCACCGCTTGGATGATTCTCATTCTCCTGCCGATGTCACTACCTAGGTGTCCCCTCTACTATTTACTAATCATCTGTGTGGGGATTTGATCAGTCATGGGATCTATGAACCTATCCCCCAAAGGAAAAATATATCATACCTCGCTGGTGGATCTGTCGGCCTCTTGATCCCCGCACCTCTGACCCTGCATCCCGGGGTCACCCTCCAGAAGGTCTAGCCCATTTGGGCCTCTATGTTTTCTTTCTACTGCCAGCTGCATATGACTCTGCTACCTATAGTCTGGTATGGTCTCTCACTATTAGTGTCTACTCAACAAGGAGTCTCTCTATCAGCAAAACTCTCTCTAGCACCCCTAGCCTCCTTCATGATATTGAGAGAAAATATTGCAGCTCTGATGTCTTATCGGAGCCCCTGCTCAAAGGTCAGGGCCCTAAATTAAGGGTCATGTACCATGTCAGTGGTGTATCAAGGGAGGTTAGTAAATCTCCCCAAGTACTAAGCCACAGTCTGGCTTCCCTGCTACAGATACAAAATCTCCTGAATACACACAGAGTGTAGTTTCGTCAGCACAAAATTTTCCCAGAAAAGGCTCTTAATGTCCATCTAGGTGAGGGTTGTCTCCTCATGCACGTAGACTGTCTAGCTCCACCATCTTCCTCTCAAGCCCTAAATAAAGCTGGTTTCCAAGAATGCCATCGGCTCGGCAGGTTTCTCTTCTAAGTGAAAGACCCTCGAAACCGCCTGAAGCCAGTCCTCTACTGCCTAGGGGTCTGTCTCACCTTGAAAACATAGAGGCCTCTATCTCTAGAACTCATTCAACATGCTCATCTAGAGTGCATGATCTATCGGTATCATCTACTTCTCAATGGGTGGTGGTGTATCTAGTACACCACCCGAAGGTTCCATCATTGTGAGTGGTCCCTATACCGACGCCTCGTCGCTCGGTGGTCCACTTTCACAATCTCTAACTGGAATCTTGGCTGGCTATCTTTGTGGAGGTATCCTATAAGAAAATGATCTACCACCGTCAACAAGTTATACCAGGTGAGATGACTCAATAAAGTTCATGAAAACTTTTCAAAACACTAGAAACTGATGTTTTTATGTATGAATTCGGAAAACAGAATTCAAAGTCATGGTGTATGGATACATTAGCCACTACACCAACACTAAACTCACTGTACTGAAAACCAAACTCCAGACACATTACAACATTTCCTTATTAAAATTATAATCTTATCACTTCTAGTAGAACCAGCTTCCCTTTGAAACCACTTTTTCATGACTCATCTGATGGGGCCCAGACATGACTACCCCAAACCCACCATTCATAGGCCAAGGGTTGGTGACTAGAACCTGAAGGATTTTCCTGAATAGGGAAGGAATTTCTTAACGATTAGTACACACTCAAAATGGTAAACTGAGTAAACAACCAATAAACGTAAGGTATAACCATGAGAATAAAGTACAACCACAAGTACAACTGTAAACTGAAAATAATGGGGTTGAATAAAATCCCTAGAAACTGAAAATAATGTAAACATCTATCACATCTGCCCTGGAGCTCTACTTAGAAGGTAGCAGCTGTAAGTATGAAGACTAAGAAATGGATCTCGACAGTTCCCATCATGCCCAGCTCTACTAAGTCCTAAACCTCCAAATTCTACCTCAGAGTGTCATTAGTCTTCACCAAACACACACGTGCGTTTGGATACCTTGCAGGGGTGAGTATAAAAACTCATTAGGGGACCCTAAGACCCTAAAAGGTATCTCGGTAATACACAAAGGAAAACATCACAAAAAATACCACAAAGGTAGTATCACAAGAATTATCTAAATCATGAATCACAAAGAAAAAGAGATATCTCACTCAAATGGTATAACTTCAAGGTTACGGGGATAGGGATGACTGGTTGTAAAGCCAGATCATCCTATCTGTAGTAACTCTACTGCTGCCCCATATTTGTCATTGTTGAGGACCCATATTGGCCGCTGGTTCTGACCCATATTGGTTACCAGAATAGAGTTATGGATGATTAGTTGTACAGATATATCATCACACTCAAGAGTTTCTAATGCTGACCCGTATTGGACGTCCTTCTTCTTCATGTCACAGCTAGCCACTGGATTCCCTCATGAAGAATGAATGATCTCTAAAATACTCTGCTTCTCAATCCATTGGTCATATTTCAACCAGTACAAAGTCCCAAAAAAATCATACCCATGGGACCATCCCATCATAGGGGTCCCAACGTGACAGATGGCGCGTCGATTGGACTTTGGGTCTATGAGATATGAGCACTTTTGTAAAAAGGGCCTAGTTGGATTGAACTCTGATCCAACCCGGTTCATAGGTCAAACTCCATCAAAACTCACATAGAGTATCTCCAATGGACCTCCATGTGAAAAGGGTCCCTATCCATAGATGTCATGTCGATTGCATGCATGGTTTGTTAGTTACCCCCCTTTCCATGAAACAGTAGTGATCGCACATTGGTTCATCCCAGCTTGGTCTAGCCCACTGGAAAATACCAAAGGGATTGCTTCCCAAAATGTGTCCCAACGCCACTGATGGCATGTCAAACAGACACCCAGTTTATCAGTTACGAGTGTTTATTTATTTGGGGCCCATTGGGTCTGGGCCCGGTCTGACTCGTTTAGGTCAACACGACACAACGGGTCCTGGGGTCTGACCCCATCCAAGTACAACCCATTAAGGGTCAGCCCAGCTCATTGGGTCCAGCCCGTCGGGGTTGGCCCGGCTGGTTCGCGGGCCCAGGCTGTAGTTGGCCCAGCTAACCCGCACTGGCCCACTGGGCCGCGGGTTCGGCCGGCTTGCTGGGCCGCGGGTTTGGCCCGTTCAGACGACCCCCATCTGACCGGTCTGCCTGAAGGCAGACCGTGTCTTTAGCTGGACACATAGACGTGGGTCCATTTCATCCTGTCGGTGGGGCGCTGCCTGACAGTATAAAACGGTCGGCTCGATGGCTGACACGACATGAAGTAGGGCCACATCGTCCCCTCCTTCCGTGGCCCACTGAAGGTGCCTACGGGCACTACCCTTCTCCTACACGGCCGGCTCCGGCTGGCCGCCTCTAGCCACCGTGGCGCGCGACGGCACGCTGCCTCCCCACTACCCGCGACTGGTTTCCGTGGGCCTCCTTGGGTTGTCGTCGCCAAGGCGCGCTGGTTGTTCTTTCCACAGGACACCGGACGTGCTCCGATGGTCAGTTCTTGGCTCCGTCTGTGCTGACAAGCCTCTTGGATTGTCGTCGTCACAACATGACCCTCTATTTCGAGTTGCCGTCAAAATTGAGGAAAACTGTCCCCAAAGAACGCAACATGAACAAAGCAGCGGAGGGTCTGGACCTTGTTTGTTTGGCCCGCGCCCTTTGAATTATCATGATAACAAGTGGGAGAATATTTATCTAAATTTAAATATTAAATAAAATCATTTCAATAATTTTAAACCAAAACCAAACATAAACCCCCTACCTCAAGACCTATTGGAGGTATCGTGGTTGCAGAAGGAGGAACATCCATGTTGGATGGAGTTGTCAGTGTTTGTTGATCCCAGATCGTTATCACCCTAGATTTCATCCTCCGTTAGTGGATGTTTCCGCATAACTCCACTAGATTTTCCTCACTTGAAGAATCTATGTCCAACCCTCACCCCGATCTCTATTTAAATAGGAGGGGTAAGGTGAGTAACACGTTGAGTAATTAATGGGGTTCATTAAATTAATTAATGAACCTCTTTTAATTCACAACGGTGGAGTTATGCAGTTGATGAGTCAAGCCATTAAATTTCTTGAAAATCCACCGGTCCCACCTCCACTGCTCATCCATTGAAGAAAATTAAAATAAAATAACAATTACATGTTATTTTATTATTCTTTAAAAAGTCCAGAAACTATCTTCTTCTCTTGACCAACTGTGGTCGAAGTGAGGCTTCCCTTAAGAAAATCTTGATGCTACAGATTCAACGATTCCATCATATTTTTAATCTGAGTACTAGTTTAAAAGATAGAAAAATCCACCTATAAATTTACTAAACACACCTAAAGAAATTTCATAACATCACTCCTGGCACACCGGGCCACGAAATCATGTGCCGTAAATTTTTTCAGACTCATAAAAATTCAAAATAATTAAAAAATTACATGGAATTTTTAGGTCTTTACATTATTGGTTAGGGATGTGTGAAGGTTAATATGGTTGTGAAATGGTTGTGAGGTTGGATGGTTATGGTGATGTAGTTGTGTGGTGGTGATGTTGTGAAAGATGTTTTGTGGTCATTGGGTTTGGAATGTTTTACTAGTGGTGGTGTTTGAGGTGTGATGAGATCCTTGAGACGTATCTAATGGGGTGGTTTTTCAAACCCCTTTTTTTATGGTCTTGGTTTTGGATTCTCGAGGGAGAGAGTCATTTTTAGGTATCTAATGTAATGGAAACTGCCTTCCCAGCCTATTACATTTCAAATTCTAGTGGTTAGGGGTGTTCGGTGGAGGTTCATGGAGTTTTTTGTAGAGGATGAAGGTAAAGCAGAGCTGTTGAAAGAAATACACCCCTTGTAAAGTTTACATGATATGAAAGTGGATTTCTCATCTTGTGTAGGGATGATTCGTAACATGTAATAATTTGGGTGATTAATCCTTTGAGGTGATTTTTTTCAGTGAAAGCTTGAATTTTCAAAAACTCAAGGATTACACATCATGTAATGGTTACACAACATGAAACTAATTTCTTTCTATCTTTTTAGTTCTTTTCTCAACTTAATTTCTTTCCTTTCAACCAAACCCTCCTCCCTCTCATTTTATGACAAGGCATAGGTGATTTTTGGGAGTTCTTATTTCCCCTTCCTTCCTCATTGAACAATTGGTGATCAATGGTAATCCCTTATTATTGGTTAGTTTCCTCTTTTATTCTCTTGGGGATTCATTTTAGTGTTTATTTTGTTATTTTGTGAGTGGGGATGAATTTTGATGATCATTGGGTGATATATAGGTTGATCTATGGTATGTTCTAAGTCAGGTTGTAGTTGGCAGACATTTCTTCTTCGCCCTATGGTGTTCAATGAGTTGGAATGATTCACTGAGGTAGGGAATCCCTAATTTTTATTTATCATGTATCATGTGAGATGGGTTTTTTTGTTCATAATTGTTTTATAGTTTTGATAGCTTTATAAAAGAGAAATAATTTGGTAAATTGAAGTAGAAAGGGGGAAGTGGAATCTTTTGTATGCTTTTACAGATTTGATATGATTGTGATATTTTGATTGTATTTGATTGATGCCCTGCTAAAAAATATGATTGTAGGGGGATTTTTTTACACTTGATGATTTTTATATGAATACAAATTTAATTGTGATTGTTGTGAAATCACCTTAAAATTGAAATTGGATAATCTATTATATTTTATAAATAAAATGGTTTCCTCGGATTATGACTTGTGTGATAACGCCCTTAAAATAAAGTGGAATTTTATAAAATACCCTTGTAAATATATATAATGGATTTGATGCACAGATTATGTGTGGTTGAGGCCTATGGGGGTCAATGTTTTGATGGTTGTGCTTTTGGGGTGGTGAGGTTGTTGTTTGGTAGTGCTATTGGGGTGGTGAGGTGGTTGTTTATTTGTGATTTTGGGGTGGCAAGGTGGTTGTTGTGTGGTCATGCTTTTGGGGTCGTGAGGTGGTTATTGTTTGGCTGTGATTTTGGGGAAGCGAGGTGATGGTATGATGGTAATGATGAGTTTATTTTGATATTTGATTTTGTTATGTTGGATACCCGAGTAGTGATGGAAAAAGGAATTATTTAATAATGATTGAAATGGTTAGGGTTTGGTTCGGTTAATGGGATAGAAATGTATAATGAATAAATAAATGATGAGTTGTGTGGTTAAATGTGAATGATGTTAAATAATGAAACAAATGGGTTGGATGATGGAAATTGATTGATGGTGTGATGTGAAATGTGTTTTGTTTGGTGTTATGCATTTAGTGGTGGCCGCAAAAGTGACATTGTTGTGAGTTGATTAGTGTTTGGTTTTGAACCCATAGGTTGGGGTTGTTTGTAGTTATATTTCTATAATTTTATATTCATTTTGATTTCTATATGCACCCCACCAACATCGAGCAATATGTGAAGACACCCGCATAGTCACACAGGGGTGTTTTCTCCAACATTCAGTGAGGAGGACAGATGGTTGGGTACCCGCTCTTTCCCAATATCTCTTCCAAGTGAGGTAGATATTTCATAGGAAATGATAGAAAGTGGATTCTTATCTCCTTAGATAGTGGTTTTGATATGTTAGGTGTTTTCAATTGAGATGTGTTTGTTCTTGTCGGGCAGTAGCCCAGGTGTTTTTTGGAGAGATGTGATGAGATAGTTTTTGTTGGGTGGTGTGATGTATGGAAGATATGGGAGTTCCAAGATGTGTGACATTGGGGTGTGATAGTTGCATACTAATGTAAAAAAGGTTCAGGGTACCCTTTATTGATATGCTTCTTGTTATATTATATTAATTATATTTTTTTATTTTGTAAGCGAGTCATGGTGAGGTTGGTTTTGGTTGGTGTACTTGTATAAGTGATGTTCAGTTCTTTTGTGTGCTCACAGGTGCATTAGTATGATTCTTTCCCGTGTGTATGAGAGACTTTGGTATTTATATAGAGTATACTTTTATGATAACCCTACATATATATACTATTTTTAGGTTCTAAGAAGGATTACATGGACCGTGATAGACATTACTATTTAGGACCTTTGGATAGTTATTGTGCTGCTCCGTTATCATTGCTTTTGGGTATTTACATTGAATACTTTTATCTATATTAGTTTTATTTATACATGAATGTGGGATGGTTTTGGATTATTTTTATATTAATTCATGTATTTTTTGTGTATGATTTATATTATCTTCTAGTCTTGTATTATTATAGAGGGTAATGCCTCCCTTTTCATTATATTTTTATACCCTTGCTTTTAGTAGCCAACCCGGGGCCTATTAGAGGTCGGACTTTATGGTAACTCTCTCTCTCCCCTCATTATGATATATTTTGAGATAGGGTTTTGTGACATAATTCCAACCATGTTTGTGATATATAGACTTGGCTTTGGTCACCAGCCCCTGACCTATTGGAGGAGAGCATGGGGTAGTCACGGTTCGGGCCCCATCAGGCTGAGTCGTGGAGTGGTATCAGAAGATAAGGTTCTACTATAGGACCTGATTATGTGAGATAAGTTTGGGTTTCATGGTAATATTTTTAAGTGTTTTGAGTTTTTATTTTAGGAAAAGGACACCTGTGTTGGTGTGGCTTCCAACATATCTACACAACGAGATTCCGATCACCTACAATTAGACTCGGTACTTGTAAAATTAGTATCTGGGGATTTTTTTTACAAGAATCATATTAGAATAGGTTTTGGTTTTTTTCCATATTAATTTAATTACCTAGATATAATCTTTGACCATGGTACATCTTTTTTATTTTATGATGCCTCCATGAATACAACCATCCATAATCCCACCTTCTAATCAAGAGGATGATCCTCTAAGTGATGAGGCTTCGGTACAGGGGCCTATACTATATATGGTACCTCCCAGTGGTTTAACATCTATACCACCACATTTTGATTAATATTTATCACTATAATTTTCAGTAGATGATGTACGTAGGCTGAGAACACTACATGAGTTCTAGAGGTAGTGACCTCACAGTTTTTAGGGTGAATTAGATCCCCATGTGTCTAAGGACTGAAAAGAGGCAGTCATATGTGTTTTCCACCTAGTGATACACCTATAGATTAGATATAATTACAAATGGTGAGTCTTATATAGGTCTCCACGGGTTGATTATAGTGTTTAGTGACTCAATAATATAATGAGACAGTTATCTCCTCATCAAAATTTGAGTTTCTCTTCAAGGGGGTTTTATTTGGACATGTTGTAATTAGTGCACATCTAGGAGCTTTTTCATCTGTAATAGGGCGGTATGATCATGGAGAAGTATTTGAATAGGTTTACTGATCTCTCATTATACTGCATGGATATGGTGTGGGATCCATTCTTCATAGAATGGACCTTATAAAAAGGATTACCCTAAGATATCAGGGATTTAGTTACATCTCTTTGAATTACCACTTATTCTAGAGTACTGGAGAGAGCCTTAGTGGTGGAGATCTTCCTAGTAGAGCATTCACTGACAGTGGGTGCTGGTAGTGGGAACCCATGAGTTGAGTCATCAACAACATGTATTTGATGTCTTTCAAAGTAATCTGGATGTGTTATATTCTTTAAGAGAAGATCCCAGGATAAATTATCAATAATTAAGTGCTCTCAAGATAGATTGAATCAGTCAAGGGAGAGGCATTGTTTCTCTTTTTATAGTTATAGACATCTTCCATTTAATTTTTTGATCCATCATACAGCTAATCGGGAGACATTCTAGGGACCACTAAGTTAGAGACAAAAAAAATATAATGGATTTATATTGGGAGGTGAATGTGGCATAGGGGTAGATAGAGCAGCTAGAGGTGGTTTGAGGTTTGACCTATTTCCATCACCACAAAGTGGTCCACACCAGACTTAGGGAGATAGTACTCAGGGATAAGGCTGACTATTGGAAATGGAGGCCTATGAACTTGAGGTTCCACAGATTATATGAGATCTGAGCTGTGAATTTTCTACCATATCTAAAGTATTGACATAAATAGGTGCCAGTCATTACTTTCTTTTCACTTCTCTAGTTTAGGACCTGGAGATTCTAGTTGAGACTTTTCCTTTCCCCTTATGCTTGGAGCCTCTTAAAGGAGGTGACATGATAATTGAACACTTCTACAGACTGTGTAATCAGATGCTTTATGGTGAGAGATTTGTATGGGGTCTATTTGTAGCAGGGATGATGCCTTATGATTTCAACTTATGTATGGACTGGTTATCCACAGTTCATGCCAAAATTTACTACATTAGGTGAGGTATGTGTTTTTTCCACTATTATGGGATATGTTTTCAGTTTTTGGGTGAAAATAAAACCTTGGTGGAGTAGGAAGTTCTTATCTATAGGATATTGTGTTAGATTACTCATCAGTTATCTAGAATGGATCTGAGAGAAGTGTATTCTATGATCTACAAGTTTCCTACGGTGGTATAAGAGTATAAGAGTGTCTTTCCTGAGGACATGTTAGGGTTACCTCCTCACCAAGAGATGGACTTATGAATTTATTTCTACCCAATTATGGCCTCGATATCTCTATTAGTATATTAGATGGATCCTACATAGCCTCATGAGTTAAGGATATTATTGGAGGATTTGTAGAATAAGGTTTTCCTGATACCTAGTATTTCCCCATGGGTAACCCCATTATTGTTCTCTAACAATGTCGATAAGAGATTGAGTTTATATGTGGAATACTAATGTTTAAACTAAGGGACTATGAAGAATAATTATCCACTATCAAGGATCAATGACCTCTTCAATCATTTGAGTGGGGTGTGATGCTTCTCAATGATTGACCATAGATTAGGCTATCACTAATTATGAGTACTGTATGAGGATAAACTGGGATGAAATTCAGATGTATTTATGTTCACTACGATCACTTGGTGATTCCATTTGGAATGAATAATTCCCCAAAATTATTCATGGGACTCATGAACTAGATCTTTCATCCCTTTTTAGATTGGTTCATGGTGGTCTTCATCGATGATATCCTAGTGTACTCAACATCTGAGAAAGAGAAAATGAGACTCTTAAAGATGGTCTTGTATACACTCTAAGAAAACCATATTTATGTAAAGGTCTCAAAGTGTCAATTTTGGATTCAAGAGTTCTGTTTTATGGGACATGTCAACATAGAGGAAGGAGTGTTAGTGGACCTGGTGAAAGTTAAGGTAGTGCTAGCTTGGGAGCCACCCAAGATTATTACCAAGGTACCAACAATAATTTTAGTAGTTCAGGTAGTGGTTTAAGAGTACCCCTATACCAAGATTTATAGATAAGGGTGTTGATTGTGAAGTGTTGTATGATGCCTCAGGGATTGGAATTGGTTGTGTTAAGATGTATAGTTATTCATTGATTGCCTATGGGTCTAGTCATTTGAGACCACATGGGAAAACCGCATGTCCCATGATATTCAGATAGCAACAATATTCTTTACCCTGAAGATATACTGACACTACCTTATGGGTGAGAAGTTTATCAAATACTCTAAACACAAGAGTATCAAGTATATCATATCTTAGAATGATCTTAAATTGAGATAGAGGAGATGGATAATTTCTATCCAGGACTATGAATTCATTATTTTATATACACTAGGGAAAGTGAAAGTGGTGGAACACTCTCTCAGGGGAATATATTATTCTCAGTTTTTAATAGAGGCATTAGATTAGTTTGGATAATTTTAGTAGTCCTTATTGGATAAGTATGGAGTAGCTTAAATCCAATTTATTTTTTTGACCCTACACTTTTATAGTGAGTCATGTAGGAACATCTTGGGGATACCAATTGTGAGACCTTAAAAACTCATATATCCACTAGACATTCTTCTAATAGATTTTTTAACGGTGGGGAAAATGTTATTTTTTTCAAAGGATGGATGACAGTGCCAGTGAAATTGTGGGAGGAGGTGATGAGGGAGTTTCATATGTTCCCTTTAGTGCATCCAAGTGTGGAGAAGATATACCAGTACCTATAATGTATTTTTTTGTGGAAAAACATAAAGGTAAGTGTTACAGATTTTTTCTCTTGGTGCCTCACTTGTTAGAAAGTGTACGCTGAGTGCTAGGTTCTGGTGGGTTTATCTAAACCCAGTGAGGTGAAAGTGTTCAAGTGGGATGGGTTGTATATGGACTTAATTATGAGGTTACCATGTATATACAAGGTAAATAATTCCATTTGGGTGATCATAAAATGATACACCAAGTCAGTCCACATCCTAGCCATTTGAGAATAGCGTTTGGTAGAGTTATAGGAATGTTTGTATGTGTAGAAGAAAATCTGGGTCCATGAAGGTCCCTCAATGATCATTTTAGACTACAATTCCTACTTTATGTTTAGATTATAGAGAGGATTTCAGGAGTACTTTTGGAATTAGTTTTATTTTGAGAATAGAGTTTCACCCTCAAACGGATGTTCAGACTGAGTGGACCACTCAGGTCTTAAAGGACATGTGGCGGGTTTGCATGTTAGATTTTGGTCATAGTTGGGCAGATTTCCTACCCTTGGTGGAGTTTTCATAGAAAAATATAAAAAATTATAAAATTTTTATTTCACCATTATAGAACCTGTATTTAATACCCTACAGGTCACCACTTTTTTGGACTGATCTAAGAAATTCAGCATGCATGAGAACAGTAAAATCCTGGCCCAGAAGACACTAAATTGTGACCTGAGCCGGTGGGTCACATGGCCTCAAGAATGCCTCCCCAAACTCTAGAGTTTACCGACTATTTGCAAGGTTACAAGGTGGTATAGTGGAGATATTATACCCTAATAGTTAGAGTAATAGAGTTTTATAACAAGTGAAAAATCAACAGAAAAAATATATATATCAAATAAAAAATATAAACATCCATAAGACTATAATGACAATAAATCCAAAATCAGTTTCACGTTAAACATCCATATGATGATCATGTCATGTATCTATAAAAAATGTAGGAAATAAATATCAATAAGAATCAGGTACAATACATCTAAAAAAGTACAAAAAAAAAGAAACTATTTTCATCTAGCATCACAATCATCGCTCAGTCTTGTGTTCCCTTTATCTTAAGCATAGAATAATCAAGAATCGTATAGTGATAGATTTCCTCTGTCCCTTCCAGCATCCTTGATGTTTGTCTGGGTACCCAATGGAGGCATGAATAGGGTGTGAGATAACACTCATTAGGCCACCACCAAGGGTGTCTATAACATATCCATTCTATGTATAAACAATGAAGTAGTGTGCAGTATATCATAGTTGAAATAGTAATAAAATTATAAATTAGATTTGATCATTTTTATCCAATCATTGATCCATGTGAAATATAACCAAGAACCCATAAATAAGGACTATTATAAAGAAAAATAATCAGGTGAGATATTGTCCAGTATAACAACTATAATCAAATACCCATACTAGGGTTATCTATAAAACATAGAAAAACAATATCCACAATGTCCATGTCATGTAATCAAGTTTCAACATCCACCAAGACGTATTCTGTTTAATAAAGTGTCAGAAAACTAATATATGGATCCAAGGTATATAAGTACAAGGAATATTCATCGATTCCATGAATCAAACCAATGGAAACTCAATAATGACTTGGGTGAAGTCCAAAGAGCATGTCCACGGAGCATGTCCAATATGATTACAAGAAAGTTGTATCCAAGGGATAGCAATTCCATTGGCATCCTATGGAATCAAGATCCATGGATTATAAATGTCCCAAGAATCCACTACCATAATCAATATGGATCCATAAAGTAGAAATGTTCATGGAATCCAATGGAATTAGGATCCGAGGAGCTCATCCAAGGCATCCTATACCATTATCAATTCATCAATTATTATCATTAAAAACCAATGATTTCGTACAGACCATTCAAAACTTTATATATAAACTATATATCCATTTTTATCATATGAAATCACATGAAAATGTGGAAACAACCTTATCCTATCAATTCAATTCAATTCATTCCTTTTATTTACAAATGAACAAGTAAAAGGATGAGATTCCCATCCATGTCATGCCCCATGTTTATAGATGATTCCATAATCTTTACTAATGTGAAAAACAGGTCAGTGCGGGCCTTGAATAGAGTCTTGGAGGAATACAGTCATTGGATTATTCATGTTATTAACAATGGTAAGATTAATTTTTTCATCTCCAATAGTTGTTCTGCCATCTTGGTCTTTAATGCGAGCCACTCTATGGGAATATAGAGAGGAGACATTCCCATGGTGTAATTGGGAGATACTATCTCCTTGAAGAGATTGTTTATTCATTATTTTGATACCCTCATCAACAGAATCATGGATAGGGTTCTTGACTGGAGGAATAAGTACCTATCCTTTGGGGGTAGGATTAAATTAGTTAACAGTGTACTCCTGGAAACTCCAGTTCATGACCTATCATCCATTAAGGTCCCCAAAGGTGTTATTCTCAATATGGATAGAATTATTGGTGGATTCATCTTGGATCCTAGGTAGGAGGGAAGAAGACACTGGGTTTTATGGAAGAGGATGGTGAGGCCTATCAGCGAGGTTGGTATTAATGTGCATAGTCTTAATGAAACCCTTACCTATATGCATGAAAAATTGGAAGTGAGGTGATGGAGAAGAAATCCTTGTGGGATATAATTATGAACAACTCCTACGTGGGTAATTAGGATGCTAGGTATGGCCTTGATTATCCCCTTTGTACTGTGATTGGTCCCCTTGTTAGCTCCCTCAGACCCCATACTCGATGGATCGTTGGTACAAGAGAGGTTTCTTTTTGGCATGAGAATTGGTGTGTAGAGGTCACTGGATACCCAGGATGCCCAACCACAAACATATCCTTTATTTAGGATAACCTCTATCCAACATTCATAAAAATTGTTCTGGATAGGGACCAGCTGGAAAATTTTCATCTCATTGAGGTGACCTTGGCACCAGATAGATGTGTGTTTACCCCGTCTCCTTTAGGCTCTTTCATGACCAAGGACTATCATCAGTTCCTTACCATGTAGGTCCCCAAGGATGAGTGGAATGATGTTATGTGGGCTAGGAGTATCCCCATGAAATAAATCTTTCTTTCATGTAGAATCTGTAACAAATCAATCCCCACTAATGAGAACATTAAGCATTTTGGTGCGAGTATGGGTTCCGGGTGCGCTTGTTGTAGGAGTCATAGGGAGGAATGATCGGGACACTTGTTCCTTGAGAGTGAATGTGATAAGGTTGTTTGGAAGTTCTTTGGAGAGTTAAAATCCTTCTCCATTCCATCCATGGATTACCAGCCCTTTCTTGAATGTTGGTTCCATGGCTCGGATGAGGAGGGCCCAAAGAGAAGGGTGTGCACCTTAGTGTTTCATGCGGGTTTTTCATTTTTGTGGAAGGCATAGAATAAGGGGTTTCATAAAGGGGTGTCAACATCCAGGAACTCGATCATCATTATAATAAAAAATATTTTGATTTATATAGTAAATATCTTAATCACCTTGAGGGATGAACCATCGATGTAGTGGCTTAAACTGACCTTTCATGATCCCCCTTATGGAATCAATACTACTAAAGATAAATGGGTCAGTTGTAACCCTCCTCCTACGGTCTTGAAACTCAATATTGATGGTTCATATGTATCAGAAGTTATTTGTGGTTGTGGAATCATTCATGATGGATATGGATCAGTCATCCTGTCATTTTCTCTCTAGTTGGGCCAAGGAACTTCTCTCCTGGCGGAGATCATCACCCTACTAGAAGGTCATACTTTGTTCAGGAAGAGGAGTTTTGTTCATTTGGAATCTTAAAAAGATTTAATTCTATTAAACAATTTCTTACAAGGACTCATAGTTATCCCCTAGTCGATTGAATATATCATCAAAAAATTTCATGGTATCCTCGCCAATAATACCAAAATGACCCACACCTAGCGGGAGGGTAATATGGCAGCGGACTATCTGGCCTTTCTTAACACTCCAGAATTGGAGAGATTATTTCTTCATAAATTTCATAGACTTAAATGTAGGTCCATGAACATAATTAGAGGGGATTTCCTCAGTCTTCATTATTTTAGACCCTTGTAGTCTTGTTTCTCCCAGACTGCCTTTGTGGGTTGTGCTTGTACTATTTCCTTTCTCTTTTAATAAAAATTAAATGATGGTTACGATAAAAAGTAAAAAAATGTGCTCACAGGCTTAAATAATTAATTAAATTCTCATTAAGTACCCCACTAAAATTGGTGAGCTCACACACACCCAATAGGGTGGTATAACATGGGGACGATACAAGGACACACACCACAGGTGGTCTGGGTTGATTTGAATGACCTTCAATCATACAATGGTACTAGTGGGCAACCTAAAAATGTCTTAAAAATTATATCAATTAATTCAATTGATTTTAGGGTCATTACTGAAACTTTTGGTGTGTGGTACAGTAGAAACAATGCATATAAAACACCAAACCATAGAGCACCTACCATAGTTCCATGGTAGAACACTCATCCAGTATCAAATCCTAGATCAAACATCATTTGAATAAATTTGATAAATGGATGAATACCCTATAAATATATCATATTATCTTGAACCAAGATAAATTTGTTGATATGAAGAAAGATTAAGAATGGAATGAGAGAAACATTGAAATTATTGGTATGGATCCAATGAGGCCGATGGATCTCGATTCCGACGTTGTATGTAGAATCATGAGAAAATCCTAGATTAAGCTTGAAAACGATCTCAAATGGGAGGAGGATCCACTAGATAAATGAAAATAGGAAAAGGTTTTTTATTTTTAATTTAGAAAGGGGAAAAATAGTAAACTCTTGTATTTTAACTAGGTAATAAGTTTTGGATACCCAATTTCCAAACTATGTGACAACCAAGTGACCCTCACTACCTTAACAGGGAACCTTCATGGTTCATGAACAAGATTTGGAAACCCATGCACAAATAATTCCATATGCCTCTGTTACCTATCACCCCTCACATGGTCAAGGTGTACATTGTGAAAAACCATGTATCGACCATGTGTTTAGCCTCTACTAAAAATTTCAGGTGCTCCCACATGGGTATGAGGCCCTGGCTTCATGGTTTCCTGAAATCACGTGACCTCCTGCTTCCCTTTAAAATTATAGGCATGGTTAGTTTTAACCATGTGTCTTGGAAAAAACAATTTCTACTATTTTTCTCAAAAATTTAGGCTTTGGGATCTGAACAGTCCCCAAATGCCCCCTAAAACTCAGGTGATCTCATAATACACTCAAATTAGGTAAAAAATGAGTTAAACTGAAAACAAAAATATTAATAACACATAGTCAAACCCATGATCATATAATTTTACATTATTAAAGCAATTTATCCCTGAATTTCCATTCCAATGGTGGTGAATCATTGTCTAAGAATAACTTTGTCCAGTAAGTATGCACGTTGGCATCCCACTCTTAATTCTCATCCAATAAACAATTGTGATGTCATATCACCCATACTAGAGGAATTGACCAACCTCAGAGAGACTTTGTGCTCCTATCAACAACATGTATAGGATGCTTCTCAAAGGAAGCATATACCTACAACTCAACCTCATATGTATGAAGTGTATGAGATGGGTCCAAATGATAATGTCACAGATGAGATACATCAAATACATCATTCATGGCTCAGTACCCTTGAAGTAACTGTAGCAGATAGGCTACCAGGATGACTCTCTCTAGAATCTCAAATGGTTAAACATATTTCGGTGAAATATTTCCTTGTATCACAATCCATTTGTGTCCAAACCTCAATGAGATATGTAAAAATACTCAATCCCTAACCTCGAACTCAATATTTCATTAATGATGATCAGTTTAGGATTTCTATTGAGACTGTGCAGTATTCATCCACTTTCTAATCAACTAGACATGCTTTGAAGTATCCTTCATAAGAAGAAGTCTATGTAATGATACATCTCCTACCTCTAACTAGAAAAGGGGTGATCAGCATGACCTACCATATGAAAACTCATAATGTTCCATCTATATCATCCACTAATATCTATTATTGTATTTAAACTCAACTAGGGGTATAGGAACCTTCCAAGAGCCCCCAAAATTAAAGACGCATGCTCTAAGAATGTCCTCAAGAACATGTATGTTGTGCTCAAACTAGCCATAAATCTGAGGGTGGTATTCCATGAACAAAAGAACCTTTATACCCAACACCCTCTATATAATCTTCCAAAACTGAGACATAAACTAGGAATCCCTATTTGATATAGTGGTATGAGGAAGCCTGTGAACATGCACAATCTCACAGATATAAAGTTTCCCAAGATCATCTACTAATAACATCTACCTAATTAGAATGAAATATGTTCCCTTTAGGAGATTATCCACAATAATCCAAATATCATCACTACCTCAAAGAGACCTTTGAAACCCAATTATGTAATCCATCACTACATCTTTCCATTTTAACTCAGGAATGGGTAGCTTTTGTAAAAGTCTAATAGGTCACTGGTGTTCTAAATTCACCTGTTGATAGGTGAAACACCTCATGAAAAAACAATCTACCTCTCATTTCATCCACATACACTAATATTAATGATGAAAATCATGATACATCTTGGTAACATTGGGAGGTACTTCTCAATATAAGAAATAAAATTCTCACATCAGATTCTCATGTGTGTCTACTGGAACCTAAACGTGACCATGAATATATAGAATTTTATCCTCACCCATTGTCCAACCAAGAGGAAATTTTATATTGGTCATTCTCTCTAGTAGTACTAGGCCCTATGCAACAGATAATTGCATCATCCTCACTCTATCTAGAAGGGAGTATTTCACTACTAAGGAAAAAATAAAATTTTTCCCATGACCATCCTACACATTCAAGTGCATCTCTAAAAACAAAGTTATAAGCTTTCACTCACTAATGGCCTCATAAGCTTCCTATATCTAAGTCCTTATTCTCAATGCATCGGCAACTACATTTCCCTTTATAGGAATATATTCCTGCTCGAAGTCAAAATATTGTAGGTAATCAACCCAGTTTTTTGCCTCATATTATATCAGAATGTGTAGATATATACTTGAGGCTCTTATGGTTCATGTACACCACAAAATTATCACTCATTAAATAGTACCTCCAACAGCGCATGGAATGTACTATAGTGGCTAACTTGAGATCATGTGTTGGGTAGTTCCTCTCATTTGGACTTAAGTGATGAGACATGTATTCTATGACTCACTCCCCCTATATAATAACTCCTCCTAGCCTAATACATGATGCATCATAATGAACAGTGTAGCTTTTTTCTGTATCTAGTATAATAAGGAATGATGTTGAAGGAAATATCCCTTTCAACTCTTGAAATGTTGTCTTATAGGTATATGGCCACAAAAACATCACAACCTTCATAGTAAATCCCCTAAGAGGTGATACTAAGTCTGGTAAGTCATGTATGAAATATCAATAATATCATTCTATCCCTAAGAAACTCTATATGTCAAATATTTTCTTGGTATTCTCCGAGGAAACTAAATCTCTCACCTTCTATAGGCTATCTGATACTATTGTCTCTGAGATATCATGACCCATGAAGTGAATCTCATCCATATAAAAGTAGCACATTGTGATCTTATCATATAACTAATTCTCACTCAGTGTATCCAAAATGATCTCAATATATTTGTCATGGTCTGTTGATTTTGAGAACATACCATCATATCATCCATGAATGCCACCATAAATAAATCTAGATAAGGATGGATAATGCAGTTTATCAGTTCCATGAAAACTTTTGGCACATTCATGAGACCAAATGGAATAAAAATATACTTTTATAGACCATACATGCTACAAAAAGATATAAAAGGTATTTCTATTAGTAGAACATGTACTTGGTGATAACCTAACCTCAAATAAATATTTGAGAAAACCCAAGATCCTTAGAGCTGGTCAAATAGATCTTTTATCTATGATAAAGTATATCAGTTTTTAATCATCAACTAGTTAAATTTCCATTAATCCGAACATAGCCTAAGGTTTTTTTCTATATTTTTCACAAAAAGGACTAAAGAACCACATAGAGAAGTACTAGGTCATATAAACCCCTTCATTCTTAAATCCTATAAATGCTTCTTGGTATCCTACAACTCATCAGTATTCATCCAATAAGGAGGAATAAATACTATTGAAACTCTATAAAATATCTTAGTAGATAAATCCACCTCTATCTCAGAGGTAAACGAGACAATTCCTCTAATAAAATATCTCAGAAATAATCAACTACTAGAGGGAAGTCTACCTTATGTGTTCCCTAGTCATCTAGATACAAACTAGAAATTCTTACTATCATCCCTCTCATCCCATGATGCTCAGGTCCATATCTACTATCCTAGACATCCCATTCACCATTGTGAACAAAATCACAAACCTATGGTGATATAAAGGTCACCCTTTGGAAATAACAGTTGACATAGGCACAATAAGAAATTGTCTAATCTATCCTAAGTATGAAATCAAACCCTATAATCCTGAGGATAAAAGGATTCCATACAAAGTGAAACACACAAATCTCAAGGGGTCACTCCTTGAACTAGTATGCACCCTCCATTTTGATCCCCAATAGAGTATCGAGTGTCATAACGCCATCAAAAAACTAAAAAATGATCCCAAGGCTCTCCACAATAGGTGAAGATATGAAACATTAAGTAGAACCTTTATAAAAGATGTTAGATATTAGATTACAGGCTAATAATATTTTACCTCTCACCATAGATATCCTAGCACTCTACTCCTCAAGTGTAGGAAGTATAGAATATATTTGGGATATTCCATGGCCCTATGAAACAACCTCACTAACCAAAGTAGGACCAATCTACTATCACAGTACAACTGGTGTTTGAATGTATCATCCACAACCACCACCTCGACATGATTGACTAGAACTACTCTATCTCATATCCTGACGTGGAGCTATAAATCCCACTCTTAAACCTATAGTTGGATTCGAAACCCTCACAATAACTTCTAGAGGGAATGTCCTATAGAATCATTGTACATGGCCCATCATACCATAATCTTGGAACTCGATGGGGTCTCAATCACATTGATTCCTTATATTTTTAGGTCTTCCAAACTGATGATAGAATATAAAACTATGAGAAATAACAGCTTGGCTAGTGCTCCCCTCTTGAGAATCTAAAAAATGGGACTTTCTACCAGCTGACACTAAACCATAGGGTCAAAATAATGAATTTCCCTACTATATTCCCCCATCTTCCCTCAAGTTCTGTTTTGTAGTAATCACTTGATTCACTATCTCTATAATAGTATTCAGTCAAAACTCATTGAATTGTGATCAAACGGCATGCCTAAGACCTTCCTTTAAGTGTCTCTGCCTCGATGGATCATCATCAATATAAATTGGTGAAAACCACTAAAGATATGTAAAGGATTCCAAATACTCCAAAGTTTTCATTTCACCCTAATCCAGATGCATAAACTCAGTATAAATCTCATCTATTAGTGTCTCCGGAAAAAATTAATCATATAACCTAGATTAGAAATCCCTCCAAACCATATCTCTAAGTGCATCAGTATAGTTTAAAACATCCCACCATCGCTTAGATTATTCCCAAAGAATATATGTCATGAGAATAACTCTCCTATTAGTAGGTGCCTCCAATTGCTCAAAAGTGAATAGAATAGTCTCAAGCTACATATAAATTGCCTATGGACCCCTATCCCCCAAAAATGTGGGAGGATACTACTACTAGAACACATGAATAAACTCTTCCATAGATGAGGTAGGATATTGGGTTCCCTGAACGGTCTACAAAAAGCACATGAAACTATCGTATAACAGGGCATCATCACCCATATCCGGTAAAACTAGTAGTTTCACAAGAGGCTTTTATGAAGGGTATAATATCGGCTCATGTCCCACCACCTTTAGAGCATGGTCTTCGCCACCCAACTGGAACACAACTAGAGTTCATTATGGTGGAATTCCTCTACAATACCAAACACACACCCCAAAAAGGTGTAATGACCAAGTCACATATATAAAAATCATAGGATAAGTTGAATCCTTCCTATAAACAAGCCACATCCCTCTTCCTAATCCTAAATCTGGGATTGGGTAAAATAAATGATCATAAAAAGCACTAGATACATTTCCTTCTACCCACTCTAAATATGAGTCTATGTCAAGTTCCATGTTTCCACAAATTCCATTCCATTTAATTTTATATTTAATTTACAATTATCATTGAGGATTTGAACCAAATGGGTCACCACTTTAGATCCATAAGGTCTCATACACCACATGAACCAAAGTGTGGTGTACACTTAATAAAAACTATAAAATTTTCTAATCTATGAGACCAATGGTCCGTGACTCGAGGTGTCATTATTGGCTACTTAGGGTGTTTGTTGTAGCTTATGCAAGAAAAAATTGTTTAGGTTACGGAAGGCACTCTAAATATTAATCGTGTTTCCCAAATTTTTTAAGAATAATTATCCGATAACAATTCTATAACATAATGAACACTTAATAAATTTCATATAGTCTCGCAATGCATCCTACATGGAATGGAATATTCATGGAATGTGATTCCTGTAATGTGCCTAAAATGACGCATGAGATGGAATTCCCTCATATAATTGGTACAAGTATAAAAATATGTAATCATAATAAACATAAACCATCAAATGTTCTACCCAATAATGGAATCAAGTTAATAGTAATATAAAGAATCTAGAAAAAACATGTCCCATTATAGGAAAGGTGGTTTTTTCCTATATGTGGGATAACTACACCCATACATACCTCATTAACAAATTCCAATTTATTTATACTCTCTTGTCTATTTACTCAAAATAATATGGTCATAAAATAAATCCTATTTTACTATTTTGTAACGTCTTGACCTGGAAGCCACTAAATGGTGTGCCTATTCGGTCGGTCACATGGCCTCAAGCTTCCCCCTCCCCTCCCCCTGAGTTCCAAAGGCTGCTGACTAGGAAGGAGGGTACAAGTTAGTATAGTGGAAAGACTATACCCTCATGATTAAAGTAATTTAGTGGTATCACAAGTGATAAATTAGTAAAATAATAAAATAAATCAATGAAATAAGATAAACATAAAGAAGACTATAATAATAATAAATTAAAAATTAGTTTCAGGTGAAATATAATGATCATGTTATGTCTCTATGAAAAAAATTAGTCAATACATGGAAATAGGAATCCATTACAATACTTGTATCAAAATTATATGAAAACCAAAAAGGAATTTTCTCCAGGTAGCATCATGAGAATAGCTTGGCCCTATTCTCCCCTTCTTGTAAACATAAAACAATCAAGCATCGTATAGTGGGAACCTTATCCATTCCCTACTTATATCCATGAAATCTACCTAGGTACCCAACATGGTAATGAACAAGGTGTGAGATAACACTCAGTAATCCACTACCAATGGTTTCTATAATGAGTCAATTCTATGTATAATTAATGAAGAAGTGTTCATTATATCATAGTTATAACATTAATAAAAGTAAAGTATCTTGTATATATGATCTTACCTAGCTAAACATGTCCCCATGTGAACAAAAACCAAGAACCCATAAACAAGGGCCACTGTAAAGAATAAATAAACAGGTGAGATATTATCCTATATTACAACTGTAATCAAATACCCATACTAGAGTTATCTGTAAAACACTGCAAAACTATCCACAACGGCCATTTCATAGAATCAAGTGTTATAATTCACCAAGTATTATTCCATGAAATCATGTTTCAGACCATGAAGGGATGGAACTAAGGTATAGAAGACCAAGTCATCCTTATTGATTCTACGGTGCATCTCCCTGGAAACTTGGTAATGACTTGGGAGAAGTCCAAGGAGAATGTCCAAAAATCATGTCCAATTTGAGTCTAAGAAATCCAGATCTAATGGGTGTAAATGCCCTTATAATCCTATGGAATCAAAATCCTGGGAGTAGAAATGTCCTAATTATCCACTACCATAATCAATATGGATCCATGGAGTGGAAATTTCTATGGAATCCAATGGAATCAGGATCCAATGAGCTCATCCAAGGTGTCCACTACAATTATCATATCTATAATCATTATCATTCATAACCAATTAGTTCTTCCAACCCATTGAACACTTTTCATATAAATAATTTATCCATTTTAATTATATGAAATCATATGCATGGGAGGTAATAAACTTCTCTTTTCAATTAAATTCACTTCATTCCTTTCATTTAAAAATGAACAGGTAAAATAAGTAGATCACAACCTTAAACATTTTATTAAATTTTTATTAAGGATTCCACTAAATTTTTTTGGCCCACATGTACCAAATGGGGTGGTATAACATGGGGAAAATACAACGACACACCCCACAGGTGATCTATGTTGAGTAGAATGACCTCCAACCGTACAATGGTGCTATTATGCAACCTAAACAGGTCCCAAAAAACTATATCAAGTCATTAAATAGATTTTAGGGTCATTGCTTGAAAAAATTTTGTGCGACACAATAGCAAAAATTCATATAAAACACCAAACCTTTAGGTAAATTTATAGACCACCTACTATAGGTCCATGGTAGAACACTCATCAAGTATCAACTCTTAACTAGATCTGAATTGGAAGAAAATGAATAAATGGATTAATACCCTAGAAATGGGACATATTATATTAAACCAAAGTATCTCTATTGATATGAAGACAAATAAAGAATAAAATAAGAGGAATGTAGAACTTACCAGCGTAGATCTAATAAGACTAATGGATCTCGATTTTGGATTCGTTTAGAGAATTGAGAGTAAAAACTAGTATAGGATTCAAAAATATCTCAAATAAAAGGAGTATCCACTAGAGAAATGAAAAATTCAAGAAGGGTTTTGGTTTTAATTGAAATAAGGGGAAAATGGTAAATTCCCACATTTTAACTAGGTTGCATGGTTTTATCCTTTGACTAACCAAATCATGCGCAAACCATGTGCCCATCATTGCCATAATAAATAACCCACATAGTTCATGCCTATTTTTTGGAAACTTTAACATAAATCTTGTCATGTTCCTCTTTTACCTTTAACCCATTGTGCAGTCATGGTGCATTGTTTAAAAAACCATGCACTAACCGTGCGTTTAGCCTCTGATAAAAAATGCAAGGGATTCCACATGAGCGTGCAGATATGAATGCATAGTTTCCTCAAACCATGAATCCTTATACTACCCTTTTTAATTCCCATCATGGTTATTATTACTTGTATTGTTTGGGCTACATTTTTTAAAATAACCATGCAGCCCAACTTTTTTCTTCTAAAGTCAGGCTTTAGGCTTTGAAAAAGCCCCAAACACCCCCAGAACTCTCGTGATCTCATTAGACACTCAAATTAGGTTAAACCAATGAGATAATATAAAAATAAAAAGATATATACCTCAGATGAAAACCTTGTATATTGTAGGTATGGAGTTAGTGTGAGCTATGACAGAGAAGGTAAAGAACATCTAAGAGAAAATGAGGAATGCACATAGTTTTCATAAGTCTTATGTTAACTGATTAAAGAGGCCTCTAGAGTTTAAGGAGTGATAACATGTGTTCTTGGGTGTCTCACCTCAACATATATTATGAATATTTGGTTAGGGAGGAAAGCTATCTTTGATATTCATTGGACCTTTCCAGATACTATGTAGTTTTGGTAAGGTGGTTTACTGCTTAGATCTACCACTATAGTTAGATTGAGTAGATGATGTCTTCCATGTTTTGCATCTGAGGTGGTGTGTGTATAACCCATAACATGTTATCTACTAGGTAAATTTGAAAATAAATTGTGGGGGGTACCTTTTCTTATTAACCATTAGAGATCAAGGATTGGCAGGAGAGAACCCTTTATGGGTGATCAATTCCTCTAGTGTTTGTTTGATGGCAGTATAGATATATATTAGGATATCACCTGGGAGTGGGAGACCCAGATGAGATATTATTACCCTCAACTTTTTGATTATTTTTTTCACTTTTTGATATGAAAAGACCTGAGGTGGGAAGAATTTAATGACTTTGATTTTTCCAAGTATTACATTAGAAAATTATATGGATTAATTTTAGAGCCAATCATTGAGACAGTGTGAGATTCTGAGACCCTATTAGCCTAAAATTGATATTTAAAATATTTAAAATATATTAAATATCATAAATGCATAGTTTAATATAAAAAGTGTAATAAATATTAAATGGAGGCTCGGATCAGAAATCTAAGTCCACCATTAAGTTTAAAACATAGTTTTTTCCCATGGTGTGACATAACCTTTATTGGTGTTGGGTATTGGGATTGAGTGTGTTCATGAGAAAATAATTAAATTAGATTAATTATATTTATTAAATTATTAAATTAAAAGACTAACCTAAAAAGCTCCAATATAAACACCACCATGGAAATTTTTTAGGGTTTTCCATATAACCCTAAAAATTAATAGAGAGTGTTAGAGGAGATCTTGGAAAACGACACCAGATCAGATTGAGATCAGGGATAGTTGTTCCATTAGAGTTTGTGGATCTTGCCAATGAGGGAAATGAAAGACCTTTATTCATCATCAATCAATCCAAACTCAATATTGAATGATTGATTTGTATGATTTAATGTCATTATTTTATCTCAATCGAACACGAATCAATTCCATGAACAATAAAATTGACTTACGCATTGAGGGTTGATATTGTTTATGGTTGATTTTATTTTTTTTTTGATTTATAAACTATTAATTAATAAAATTATTCAATAATTAATAAATTCTAAAAATGAACAAAGTATAAGGTTTGTTCCTCACATTTTTAGGATTTTAGATTTCTCCCTCGTATCTTTATATGTTCATCGATGAAAATTCTATAGCCCATGGTTCGACAAATTACCCAGTATTTGATCATTGGGTGACCATTATTCGGTATAACATATCAATAATATAGTTTCAATTCATGATCAAGTTTGAAATCAAGTTTCAATGATGACTGAGTATGATCAAAGGTGGATCAGAATTGATCGACGATTTCCATTCATCCCATTTTGACGGTAAGGTTATGGATGTCATGTTCGCATGATTCTCGAATTGTTTCAAAGGTTGGATCCTGGAATATGATGGTAGAGAGGTTCATCCAGCCTCATATACTTATTTTATGGAAAGTCTTGTGGTGGTGACAACTCATAAAGTGATGTTGAGAAGAACCAGTGGGATCTAGAAAATCTTGGGTTACACAGTGTGTAATTTGGAATTACATGCCATGTGGGACCCCCTATACAGCACTAGGGTTTCCATGGAGAATAAAATATCACACATATTGTGATACCTATAAAATATCAGGTGAGTTGTGATAGAAGCTTTGTATATACCTAAAAGGTTACATGGGCATGGTCATTCCATAATGCATGGACACAGCTAAGCGCACACGGGAACAATCAGTGGTTTATAGGCAAGGGTAGATGGTATAGGAAGGGTCTCAGGAAACCTCTTCAAACTGTGTATACTTACTTACATGACATGTATTTATATATTTAAATTAATTGTGAGACAGAGACACATGGGAAGATTGGGTGTTGGTTGGACACACTGTGTACTTCCTGATACACGCCATATACCCACTTTGAGGGTGTTTTAAGCCCTTTATTTATTCAGATTGTACTAGTATCTTTTTAGTGTGTTCCCTTAGTCTATCCCATTGAGGGTACATTACATAATTACAACCACATATATGGATTGGGATCCCCTATAGAGGATGATCCTCAGATAGAATTTGTTGTGTCCCTCAATGAGACAATATTGTGATCCTCTATCATTCATTATTATACCCAAAGTGGGTTTGTAGAATTGGTGTGACCTCCTTGAGCAAGGTGTTGATCCCCTGTCTATTAGTATGTTTCATTAGGGTTCTCAATATCATTTTTATGCAATCCTCTATACAGAGGTTTGATCCAGATTGGGTTTGTGGTGTCCCCCAGTGGTCCTAGATGTGATCCCCTATTTGAGTATCAAGGTATTCAGAGGCCAATGAGTTTTCTTGGGTGGTGCCTAATGATCATGACCTCTTGGATGAGTTTCTCTATTGATATCATGGATTTTGGAGTTAGTTCTCCTAGGATTATTATTTCTTCAAGCACAATCATATGGCTGGAAGTTGGGTTAAGACCTCCTAGAGGTGTGATTTCTATAATAAGTATATTTGGGTTTATTTATTGATTATTGTATTCTTTTATGATTTGAATACTCTTGATTATTATGTTTAGTTATTTTGTGGTGTCCTATTGGGTATTTTTATACTAACCCATACATGGGATATGCCCACATGTGTCATGTATTATGCAGATGACCAACCTTTTGATAGAGTCCTATAGGGACAGGACTAAGTAGAGCTTAGTGGGCCAGATAGACCAAGATGTATTCTGGTGGTTTCATTGGCAACGATACTATCCTATATTATCGGTTGTACATTTTTTTAAGTTTCTTTTGTGTGGTATTGTATTTGAAACTTTATTTCCAGTACCTTATTATTGTACTCCAAGTGTGATATTATAGTGGTATGCATGTATGATTATCTACTATTTACATTTCATCATTTTTATGAGCTTGGAGATGTGTGAATGTGCATAGGAACGCTATTCTAATTCATCTCCTGTGTTTAATATTCCTACTTAGCACTGGTCTCCAAACCCTAGCCTATTTGATGTGGTCTCAAGGTAGTCACAAACTTGGCCCCATTGGGCCATATTGTGATAGGTTATGCATTGAAGAAATGATGAAATGATTATTAAAACCTATCTATTTTCCATAGGTTATGATATGATGAAATTTTTATAAATCTCATTTAATTTCATGGGTTATGATATGATGAATATTTTATGATCTCTTAGAACACATATTTATGATTTTCATTATGTGATGGTGGGACCTATATCTACCTCCAATGTATTGGGTAAAGATTTATATCTCATGATATAGAGAGGACTGGAATGGGAAGTGAACCTGGTTTGATAAAATAATTTTTCCATTATGATGGTCTTGGGAGTGAACCATGACTACTATGATAGTTTTTTGGAGTTAACTCAATCCACTATGATATCCTTAGCAGTGAGCCTTGACTATTATGGAAATTATTTTCTATGTTTATGTGTATGAAAAAATTCTATGTCTTGTGCCAATGTTATGCTATCATGGATCATGCCCTTTGATTATATTATGATTCATTTCTTATGAACATCTAATTTTTATTCCAAGAATTGGTAATACAATCTTTTCCATGATGGGTATGTTTTTTAAATGTTATTCTTATGTTCTCATACACCTATGTTCATGTTATGCTTACGTATCTCCCTTGTTTACCCTTAATGAGCATCTGAACTCACCATTTAATTTATTTCCATTACCTAGATTATAAATAAATTTATTACATATTATATTTCTAAGAAGGTTTCTAGTTTTGAAGAATGTAGTGGGATATGATGTAGTTTAACTAGATCCAGTTTTTTGTGTTTCCATGTTTTAAAAAGAACTCTACCTTTATGATCCTTAAGCAAGTGTTTGTATAATGTAACAAATATTCATAAAAATGATGTAATATCTATATATGATAATTTTGGGTCTATATATTTAGTATCATATGATAGGTTTATTTAACCTTTCGAAACTATGATGAGAAAACATTAGTGAGATCCCTAAGGAAATTTATAAGGATAAGTCCAAGGATGATTCAATGTATAAGAAAAAGTTATAGAATTGTAGTAAAGGATAAAGTGAGTGGTTTATAAAAAAATTAAACCCCCTATCTAGATAATTAAATTTGGTTTAGATTTGGTATAGAGGTTCCTAGGTGTAATTACTCTAAAATGGGTGCATTGAGATGGACTCAATCGTCACCTGGTGCATGATAATGAGCCTTACTGCACACCTAGTTTGACACGCCGGGGCGATATTCTTTTGAGATTTAAAAACTTGTTATGAACTATAATTATGTATATTAATAATGAACATGAATTAAATAGGTTAAAACCAAGGTATAATAGATTAAAAAGATGGTGTCCTGATTTAGACATCTTATAATTAATTTGTCATGATTATATGGTTCCCCACAATGATTATTTTTTATTACATTATGAATTTTGGTTTTATTAAATGGATGGAACCTAAAGGAACCATGATAATTCTGAGTGTGATAGAAAATGAAATGATTTTCCTCCTAATCATAGAAAAATTATGGGAGATGGAATTAAAAATCTTATTTCTATGCTCACACAACTTTCTCAAGATATGAATTAAAATTGGATTAGAAATAAAAAAATGATGGAACAACATTCTGTTTAGTCCTTCATGAGGTAATGTCCACATTCTTTTAGTGGTTCTATCAATACACCAGTTTTTTTGAACAATTTAGCAGCACCACTAAAAATATATTTTCCATTATCCAGTGTTCAAAACATAAAAAATTCATTTTGGATGTCTATCATTTGGAAGGTGAAGCGTAACAATAGTGTACTCTTATCATGAATATGAGGTAACATGATGAAATTGACTCCATTGATTGTGATGAGTTCAAGAACTTATTTTTAAATAATTGCATTCCTCGTATTCCTTATAAAAATATGCATAATGAGTCCCTTGAGCTAAAGAAAAATGGTGATGAAGCTATTGGTACTTATGAAAAAAAATTACAATACTTTCAAAGTATGCTTTCGCTATTATCATCCAACTTGAATGTAATGGTGATCGATTATTTAGTGGATTAAAACCAAGACACTGAAGAGTGTTAGCCATAAGATACTTCAATATATATGAAGAGATTGTTCTGTGTGTTATCAAGGTGGAAATGGAGGTTGTATTTACATATCAATCTAATGGTTTTAATAAGAAAAGAAAAATGGAATTAAAAGGAAAATCTAAAAACCTGGAGAGAAGAAGATTATCTTTCTTTTATGGTCAAACTATGGGAATAAACATGAATTAAATTTTCTTAATGGGGATAGTAAATGTTTTAAGTATATAATGGAAGGTCATTGAGAAATTGATTGTCGATGTTATGGAAGAAGTTAGCTAACAAAGTGAATAGAGAGAAAGCTTAACAGAATGCACCACCAACACTCAAGTGTTCTAAATTCAAGTGGTATGGGTACTATACTAACTGGTGGTCAAATACAAAGGGCAATAATGATGATGGGAATTAGAAACCTATTAAGCCAGTATATGGAGAGAAATATCATGTGATCACTATTTCTGAGTATGGGTGTGACAATGATGTGTTGAAAGGTACACATACCATCTAGTCTCGAATTGCTAATGTCTTATTTAAATCTATTTCTTCCCATTATTACATATCTAAATAATTTTATAAGGATATCAAGATGACACAAATATGATTAGATATATAATTATAATTAAAATACTCTATTTTTTTATGGTCACATCTCAAGTCTATGATTCCTCTCCAGTTGAAGTTAGTGGGAATGTGATTCTGGTAAATCATATAATTATTCCTCTGGTTGAATTTGATGTTATCTTAGGCTTTATATATATCAATACCACAATAATTTATGAGTTAGGGAAGTCATATTTGATATTCTGAACCAAAATACGATCACTTCTTAGTGTGATAATAAATATAAACTTCATATGGAAATAAAATCCATTGTATGGGTTATTTATTCCTATTAAGAGGGGAATTTATCTTAGATGGTTTGGGAGAAACTCAAATTTGATGATATTCCAATTGTGTGGGATTTTTTTATGTATTTATAGAATGTTTTCCTATCCTTACAACAAAAGAAATTAAGTTAAGTTATTAATAGAAATCATACTTAGTTCTATAAAATTATCAAAGTCTTAATTCTGAATGGACCTAATTGAGTGGGATAATTGAAAATAAAACTCTAGGAGAACCTTGAAAAGTGATTTATTTATCAAAATGTGTCACATTAGGGTACACCTATTTTTTTAAAAGAAAGATGGATTGATGTGACTTTGCATTTATTACTGATATATGAACAAGATTATGATCAAGAACAAGTATCCTCTACCACGTATTAATTACATATTTGATCAACTATGCATATATAAATACTTTTCCAAGACAAATCTTTATTTTGGATCTCATCAATTGAGGGTTAAGATGGATGATATAACCAATAAAACATTCTTCATAAGGTATAAAAATTATGAATATATAGTGATTCAATTTGGTCTTATTAATTCCCCCGCTACCTTCATGGATTTAATGAATAGGTTATTTAGATATTACCTTGATTAGTTTTTATTAGTATTTATAGAAGAAATTATTTTATTTTTAAATACAAGGTAATATAATTAATATAACTTTAAAATTTTACTAAATAACATAAGAAATAACAATCTATATGCAAAATTTACAAAATGTAAATTTTGGATGAAAAGGTTTCATTTTTTTGTTATATAATCTCAATATAGGGTATATTAGTAGATCCATCGAAGACGAAGGCTATTAAATGTTGTCCTAGACCAACCATAGTGAAAATAATCTATATTTTTCTTTTTTTAGCGAGATATTATCGATGTTTTTTGGATAAATTCTCATTAATATCTAATACACTCACCAACTTAACTCAAAAAGGATCCATGTTCCTCTGGAAAGATGAATGTGATGAAATTTTCAAGGAACCTAATAGAATATTAGTCAGCACACCTATGCTTACAATATCTTATATTAGATAAGGGTTTATAATATATAGTGATAAATTCAATAATGTATTGGGGTGGATTCTCATGCATAATTACATGGTTATAGAATATACCTCATGATAATTGAAGTCTCATAAGAAAAATTACCCAACACATGATTTGGAGTTAGCTATGGTAATTGTTTCCATAAATATATAGAGGCATTATATGTAATGGCCCGGACCTCTCTGGTCCATTACTTTGTAAAAATTTGATGTGGTCAAACACGAAGCGTGTTATAATAATAATTTTTGATAATAATAATTGATAAGGGTGCCATGAAAATATTTGGTGTCAATTAGATTAAATGGTTTTAATTTAATCATTGTGAAATAAAAGAAATAAAATTAAATGTATTTAATTCAATGAGGGGAGGTGCATGGTTTATTTTTGATTTATAAAATAATAAATTATGTGTGTAATGGGCATATAATGGGAGGCGCAAGAAATAAATTATAAAGGAATAAATTATAATAAATAAAGTGCATGTAATAAATTATAAAGGAATGAAATGCATGGGGTGCAACCCCTTATGGGTGAGTCCAACTTGTATTTTGGAATATTAAAATAATTAAAATAATATTCATTTAATAGATTATAAAAAATATATATAATAAAATGATAATGAAGAATGGAAGGGGTTCCCAACCCGTGCGTGAATATCATGTGATCGGAGAGAGGGAGTAATTATAAGATAATAATGGGAATTAATAAAAATAATAAGTATTAATGATAATGATGGTGACCCATTGATGAAATTGAAAGAGGATTTACTACTATTAAATAATAATAGTAATGGTGGATTTTAGTGTGTGATTAATTAAATGAAATGGTTTTAATTTAATATGAGAATAACCATGGTCAACTAATTTAATGGGATTAAATTAGAACTTTAATGATGGGTGTTATTATTATGAATTTTATTAATAATAAATTTGAAGTGAGAAAAGATATGGGGTGTGATGGAAATGGAGTAAAGGAAAGGGGGAGGTGACACTTTTTCTAGAATGGGTGAAAGATTGGAAAGAGATTGGAGAGAGAGTGTGAGAATTAAATAGGGAAGTAATAAAAGAAATGAAAAGGAAATCAATTAAGGAGAAAGGGAGTGAGGCACACCAAATTGGAGAGAGAGTGGTGCCTGGATTTGGGTATTTGAAAGAAATCAATTAAAAATAATAATATAATAATCATGTTATTGTTTTTGTTGATAAAACATTTTTTGACCGTAACTTATTCGTGCGACCGTAGTTTTACGAACCGTCATCGGCAGTGTGACCCTGACTTTAAAACAGAAATTATGAGTCTAATATTCGCTGTCTTTTTTGGGGTTTTGGATCGGATACCCAAAGCACTCAGAAAATAATAGATTTAATATTATAATTAAATCATTGACCCACCATAACTCCCACGTGCGACATCCGATTGGCTTCTCGTCCGTGGCGATGTGATCCTATAATTAATATGATCGATTCAAGTATAATGTGGAATATTAAATTATGGTTCGTGGCTCGGGTTCACAAAACACCAAATAATATTATCATTATTTTTATTATTACAGGATCTTGCACCCAATATATCTTCCCCATACAGTGTTGGAATGGTGAACCGTATGTGACGTTGCAACCCTGAAATTAAGATGGATGATTCAAAGACCATAAATCCTATATTAATTATTCCTATGGATTGGATGTTTTTACTCTCTCAAACCGTGTGGGTTAATGCAATCCTTTTTTTATGGGGAATTAAGCGTATCTTAAACCGTCACCCCATTAAATCTTCAAAAGGGACAAGATATCATCCTCTCTTGTTCTTCCTATTTGTTCTCAGCTATGAGATGATAGAACCTTTCAATCCTTCCCATAGAAGTTTCACAATCAAACTTTACTCCTTGGATCAGTTCTTCTCTGTTTTGATGCAACAGTGCTATATCGATCAATCCTCGATATAAGGTATGTTTTATAGTCATTCCTTTGGGATCATCTTCTCCTATTTCTCCCCATTATATTAAATCATGTAATCTCTATGCTTCTAATGGGGTTTTTCTTGGGGTTTGTCTGGTGAGGTTGTTTCGTGGCATCCTCAGGTGGATGTAGTTGGCGCGAGAGGAGGATCGTGACCTGTTGTGTGGATAAAGAAATTCAAGAACTCTTTGAGGTAGGGGATTCATTACTTCTCTTTTCTTTTATGTGCAACTGTATTGTTAGAATGTTTAATCCTACTTGATGACAATTGAATTGAAATAATAAATATTTTAACTAGATAAATAAATTGATATCGATCGTATTTTATTACCTCATGTTTTACTATATAGTGTGATATCTATGATTTCTTTGTTTAAGTTGTTCGTTCTTGATGGAAATCGATAAAGAACGTAAATTGGGATTAATTGATAATTGTTTGGCTAAAGATAAGGAGGCACGTAAATGAATTTGGTTCTTGTTGAAATTTGATGTTAATCAAATTAGTGCAGTAAGCATGTTTATTTATTTATGATAACTTAATGTTCAGGTTTCCCGAATGTGGAACCAATGAATAATAAATCGGTTAACCCAAGATGGATTAAAGAACTAATTGATTGATAATTCCTTAAAGGGTTCTGAGTTACCCTATTGATTGTTAAAGGGCCAAGAGCCCAATTAAATGTGGTGTTTGTTTTCCTGCTGTTTTTGATGTGATGTAATCCTGGATGGCTGTTGTGATATGTGGGAGCATGGAGGTTCTTGGTTGTGGCAGCAGATGATACTTAGAGTAGCGAGATGCATCAGTTTATGCATATGGGTGTCAGGGAGGACACCATGGATGGAGGAATGGAGTGGATGTGATTGTTGGATGCTTGATAATTTTGATTGGTTGTTTATCTGCTTTACTTTTCCCCACTAATCAAGGAAGTTGGTCTTTCTTACCCTTCTCCTGAAAGAGGCGAATACACGTGGGGTATGCCACATGCTTTCCATGTTTATCTTCTCATGGGTGAATGGGTCTACACTCTTGCTATAGGCGGCAATGACTCGATGGTTAGTACATCTACTCACCATGTTGATCCCCCTTGTGTTTATTAGAATAGAATGCTTTTCTAGAATTCCTGGGAATATGGGAAAGTAATTCTGTAATAAATATTTGAATAAATGGTGTTAACCCATGGGGATGGATTTGCTGGAACATAATGATGAGGTTGTAATTTTTGAAGGAACAATTGACTTTGGGTGTGAGGATAATGAAATTTAATGTGGAATTGTTCATGGTTAATTAATGTTTAAAGAATTAATTAACCTACACTAGAACTGATAAAAAAGGAATGAATTAATCTAATAAAGCTCTTTAAATGGTTGTGTGCTTATAGAATACCTAGTCTTAGAAGTAGCAGCCCGGAGTCTGAGAGACGTTAGCTGCAGTTGTGTCTAAGACTAGGTAATTCCCATAGTGTGGTTGTGAGATATAATATATCCCATACTTTTTGTGTTTCTATATGCTACTCCACCCTGTCAGTAAGGGAAACTGATGCCCCAGGGATTCTAATCCCTGGGGGTGTTTTTTCCAACATTCCAGTGGGAGGATGAATGGCTGACTACCCCCTTTTGCCCTGCTCCCTTCTCTTGGTAGTTACTTGTGCTGATAGGCACATTGGTTAGTTTTCCCCATATATGTGTGTAGAGGGCTGTAATGGCTTGTGGTTATTCACACACATATATTCTGGATATAGTATCCTATGGAATAGTATAGGTGTGACGTGTATAGGCTGTGATGGCTTGAGGATCCTTACTCGGTGTATTGGTTATAATGGCTTGAGGTATAATACTCGACATATGATACATGTTATGTAAGATGTGGTGGCTCTCAGAAACTACCTAGTTAATTTTGGTTGCAAGGATGGTGTGGTGCTTCACCCAGGTGTCTGCGGGCAAGCCTTTGTGGAGCAAGAGGTGCATATTGTGGTGCTTCGCCTAGGTGTCTGTGGGAAAGACTTTTTGGAGAGAGATGCTTAGGACGTGCGACGTTGGGGAAAAGTGGAAAACCAGTGGGGAAGTAGTATCGGGGTACCCTTGATATTCTTTAATATATGATATATTCATGTATGCGTTACATGGTGAGAGTATCCATGGTGAGGTTGGGAACTTAGTATACCTATTTAGGTGACGAGTTAGTTTCACTTGTTGTTCATTGTGATTTATCATGATTTCTGTACTTTGCATGAGAGGCTTCGGGGAGGATCCTACTGAGTATATTGTTATACTCACCCTACGTATATATAAACTTTTTTTTTCATGTCACTTGAAGCAGGTTGGTGATCAAGATGGTTTCTACTAGCTTGGGGTTGTAGGAGCTATTCAGGCTTGTGGTTGCTGCCGTTTTTACTTTCTTTTGGGTAATTGTAGTTTTTCCCCTTCAATTGTAGTACTTTTTCATGACATTTCATATATGAACAAGGGTTTATTTTATATTTCAATTTTGAGTTGGAGTTGATTGGTGTTTATCTTATCTCTCTCTTCCGTATGTGTTCTCTTAGAGGGTAATTCCTCCCATTTGTGTGTTTATTATACCCTCGGTGCTAGTGTCCAACTCGAGGCCTACTGGAGGCGGGACTCAGGAGGTTATTATCTCCCTTATCACATTGCCGGCCCAGGAGGGGTACACTTTGTGGGGAGGGTTCATGACAGAGTGGTATCAGAGGTCTGGTTGTGGGATAGGATGGAGTTTGGAGTTAGGCACAGGTGAGGTAGCATGGGTTGGTAGGGCAACGGTGTCAGTCATGTTTAGTAAGTGAGGTAAACACTGAATATCGGCTGAGACATAGGTGTTTAGGTCCCCTTATGACCTGATGTAAGGACCTTTAAGTTTATAATGGCTAATAAACAAGGTGATATTGGATGCAAGGTAGAGACCTAGGATAGAATCATGCATCATTATTCTTTGTGCCTGTGTTTGAATGGGTAGAACTTGGGATAGGTTAACCTAAAATGAATGAAATAAAACAAAAAATTAATTAATATTGAGTCTTCCATATTCCAGGCTTAGGAACTCTAATAGTTTTTATTTTACAGGTATGGCTCCAGGTCGACGTCCTCGTCAGATTTGCACAGAAAATGTCCAGTAGGCTGTTCCAGCAGATCACCGCAGGGTAGAGGTTGACAACGACAACACATGGAGGAAGACACTCTGAGAGTTTCAGCGCCAGAGTCCACATAAGTATGAGGGCTCCATTTCAGATGCAGTCACGGAAGACTGGTTAGAGGAGGTCAAGATTGGATTTAGTTCGATTCATGCTCGGAAGGACCATTGGGTTTCCTTGGTTGTGAGGATGCTACATGGAGCAGTGAGGCAGTGGTGGTTCTTGTTCCTTAGGGACCGTGAGGAGTCAGCGATCTCATGGGAGGAGTTCCGAGACAGGTTTAGAGTCGAGTTTCTTTCTTGGACTGTGAAGGTGTCTAGTCTCCAGGAGCTTCTTACCATTTGATAGGGGAGATCCAGTGTTCGAGAGTTTGGAATCTATTTCCAGAACCTTTTACAATATGATTCGGAGCTGTTACTAGATGACGAGGCCAGGGCAAGGCATTTCGAGGAGGCTTTGCATCCAGAGATCTAGCACCAGGTCACCCCATTTATGCTGAAAAAATATCTTGAGGTACTGTCGAGGGTAGAGGTTTTTGAGAGGACTTTGGACAGGATCATATCATCACAAGACGGGAATCGGCATGATTTCTCATGAAGCAGAGCTGTGGTCCGAGGTTCCCAGTTTTCAGGGTAGAAGAGTTTCCGTTTAGCCAGGGGTAGGTCCTAGTCCTTCACATCTAGTTTCTCCAGAGGAAGCAACTCTTAGGCCTAGGCCAAAAGATCAGGCGCTTGTTTTTCTTGGGGTGGTCATGGGCATTAGCAGCGGGGGTTACCGACCTTTCAGAGTGGTCATCGTGCACCAGACACTACGCTCCAGGTTCCTCCATTGAGGAATTTCCAATCGAGGAAGTAACAGCCAGTTGCACCAGATTTAGATCAATAGAGGGTAGATGGGGCAGATAAAGGACATCCCCATGATGCTCCTCGTCTTCAGAGAGCAGAGCGCGGCCGTATTGGTGGATGTCATCATGGTCAGAGAGGTTGTAGAGAAGGTCATGGTCAGGTTCATGCTCTAGCGTTTCCAGCTCCAAGTGAGCCAGACGTCATTCTAGGTACCCTTTGCTTGTTTTATACCTTGGTGTATGCCTTGTTTGATTCAGGACCGACACACTCCTTCATATCACCTACCCTTTTCCATGCTTTGGGACTTGAGGTAGAGAGGCTTCTAGTGCCCTTGGCATTGACTACGCTTGTTGTAGGTCGAACTAACTTATTTGAAGTGTGTAGAGACTGTGAGCTAGTGTTGGGGAAACATCGCTCTTGGGGATATTTCCTATGTTTACAAATAGAACCATATTATGTCATCCTCGGCATGGATTGGTTGTATTCAGTTCTGGCTATCATGGATTTCTTCAGGAAAAAGGTCATCTTCATTGGTGTGGATGGAGATAAAGTGGTGTTTTTTGGTGAGCGAGACCCTAGGATGGGTCATATGCGCATTCAATCCTTATCATCCATGATGGCTGAGATGATACTGAGTTCTTCAGAGGTTGAGCAGTTGGCATTTCCTAGGGTCGTAGAGGAGTACCCTGATGTCTTTCCAGAAGAAGTTGTAGCATTACCCCCTTGATGAGAGATCGAGTTCAGGATCAAGCTACAGCCAAGAGCGTCTCCTATCTCTATGTCTCCATATAACATGGCCCCTTCTGAGTTACAAGAGCTATGTATACAGCTTGATGGTTTGTTGTAGTGTAGTTTTGTTCGGCCAAGTGTGTCACCATGGGGTGCACCAGTTTTGTTCGTGAAGAAGGCCGATGGCAGTTTTCGGTTGTGTGTCAATTATTATTGCTTAAACAAAGTGACGATAAATAATAGATATCCTCTTCCATGAATTAATGATTTATTCGATCAACTTAAGGGTTCGAGTTGGTTCTCAAAGATTAGAATGTGGTCGGGATATCATCATATGTGTGTAAAGGATGAGGATATTCTGAAGACTACTTTCTGTTGTCGTCATGGGAATTATGAGTTTGTTGTAATGCCATCTGGTGTGACAAATTCTCCAGTTGTATTCATGAGATTGATGAATACTGTGTTCCGTGAGTTCCTGAAAAAATTCATGGTAGTCTTCATCGACAACATCCTTGTGTACTCCACATTTTAAGAGGAGCATGCAGAGCATCTACGAGCCATTTTGGGAGTTCTTCACCAACATCAATTGTACAGGAAGTTTTCAAATTGTGATTTTTGGGCTTTAGAAGTCCATTTTATGGGGCATGTTGTGTCCCAAAAGGGAGTAGTTGTGCGTCCATTGAAGGTAGAAGCAGTTGTGTCTTGGGTAGCCCCCAAGACAGTGTCAGAGATGCGAAGTTTTCTTGGTCTCGTAGGCTACTAAAGGAGGTTCATAGCCAATTTCTCACAATTTGTGACTCCTCTAACAGCTTTGACCAGGAAGGATCAGGCATTTGTATGGACTGATCAGTGTCAGGCAACATTCTATTATTTAAAGGAGAAGTTAGTAAGTGCTCTAGTCCTTTGTCTTCTAGCTGAGGGATTCCAGATTGATGTTTTCTACGATGCTTCACATCTGGGGTTAGGTTATGTTCTCATGTAGCAGAGGTCAGTTTTTTCTTATGGGTCTCGTTAGTTGCATCCCCATGGACGCAACTATGCCACCCATGATCTTGAGTTGGCATCCATGGTGTTTTCTCTGAAGTTGTGGAGATATTACCTCATTGATGAGTGCTTTGTGGTTTTCACTGATCTTAAGTGTTTAAGGTATGTTTTCTCTCAGCATGACTTGAACTTACGAAAACATTGGTGGATGGATTTCATACAGTAATATGACTTTGAAATATCGTATACACCTAGAAAAGGGAATTTTGTAGCTGATGCGCTGAGCCAAAAGTCGCGTAGTGATGTTGTGCATGAATCTGGTGAAACCTGGAGAGTAATGTAAGAACTTTCATCATTGCATCTTGACATGGGAGATGGAATTCCCCAATCCATGTTTTGGGGAAGCGTGTTTCTTATTTTGTGCGATGTTGGGGGAAGTGTGTGTATGAGAAATCCTAAATTATGGGGGTGGGAGGACCTAATCCCTAATTGAGACACATTAATGTGGATGCGATTAAACTCGTGTAGGTGAGTCATTGCCACCTAAAGCGGATAATATCTCGACATGGGGGAAGGAATTCCCTGACTCATATAATTAGGATAGTGGTTGGATTCCTATTATGACAAGAGACCTGAGAGGTATCTTGCGAGGTGGTTGTTCGAACCTTTCCCCTTTTTATGGGTTGTTTTTTTTATTCTTGAGGATGATAATGTTTTGAGAGGTATCTGATGTAATGTCCTGGACCTCTACGGTCCATTACTTTGTAAAAATTTGTTGTGCTCAAACACAACACGTGTTATAATAATAATTTTTTATAATAATAATTGATAAGGGTGGTGTGGAAATATTTGGTGTTAATTAGATTAAATGGTTTTAATTTAATCATTGTGAAATAAAAGAAATAAAATTAAATGTATTTAATTCAATGAGGGGAGGTTCATGGTTTTTTTATTTATAAAATAATACATTATGTGTGTAATGGGCATATAATGGGATACACAAGGAATAAATTATAAAGGAATAAATTATAATAAATGAGGCACATGTAATAAATTATAAAGGAATTAAATGCATGGGGTAAAACCCCTTATGGGTGAGTCCAACTTGTATTTTGGAATATTAAAATAATTATAATAATATTCATTTAATAAATTATAAAAAAAATATAATAAAATTATAATGAAGAACGGAAGGGGTTCCCAACCCGTGTGTGAATATCATGTGATTGGAGAGAGGGAGTAATTATAATATAATAATGGGCGTCAATAATAATAATAATTATTAATGATAATGATGGAGACCCGTTGAAGAAATTGAAAGATGATTTATTACTATTAAATAATAATGGTAATGGTGGATTTTAGTGTGTGATTAATTAAATGAAATGGTTTTAATTTAATATGAGAATAACCATGGTCAATTAATTTAATGGGATTAAATTAGAACATTAATGATGGGTGTTATTATTATTAATTTTATTAGTAATAACTTTGAAGTGAGAAAAATAGATGGGGCATGATGGAAATAGAGTAAAGGCAAGGGGGAGGCGCCACTTTTGTGGAATGGGTGCAAGATTGGAAAGAGATTTGAGAGAGAGTGTGAGAATTAAATGGGGAAGTAATAAAAGAAAAGAAAAGGAAATCAATTAAGGAGAAATGGAGTGAGGCGCAACAAATTGGAGAGAGATTGGTTCCTGTCTTTGGGTATTTGAAATAAATCAATTAAAAATAATAATATAATAATCATGTTATTGTTTTTGTTGATAAAACACTTTTTTGACCGTAACTTATTCGTGCAACCTCGGTTTTACAAACCGTCAGCGGTAGTGTGAACCTGAATTCAAGATGGAAATTATGAGCCCAATATTGGTGGTCTTTTTTGGGTTTTGGGATTAGGTACCTAAAGCGCTCGGAAAATAATAGATTTAATATTATTATTAAATCTTTGACCCGCCATAACTCCTGTGTATGACATCCCATTGACTTCTCATCAGTGGCGATGTGATCCTATAATTAATATGATCGATTCAAGTCTAATGTGGAATATTAAATTATGGTTCATGGATTAGGTCCATGAAAACCCCAATAATAATAATAATAATAATAATAATAATAATAATCTTACGGGATCTTGTACCCAACATATCTTCCTCATACGGTGTTGGAATGGCTAACCGTCTGTGACGTTGCAACCCTAAAATTAAGATGGATGATTCAAAGACCATAAATCCTATATTAATTATTCCTATGGCTTTGATTTTTTTACTCAGTCAAACCACATGGGTTAATGCGATCCTTTTTTTAATTGGGAATTAAGCGTATCTTAAACTGTCGCCCCATTAAATCTTCAAAAAGGGACAAGAGATCATCCTCTCTTGTTCATCCTCTTTGTTCTTGGCTATGAGATTCTAGAAACTTTCAATCCTTCCCGTAGGAGTTGCACAATCAAACTTTACTCCTCGGATCGGTTTCCCTCTTTTTTTATGCAACCGAGCTGTATCGATCAATCCTCGATATAAGGAATGCTTTATAGTCATTCCTTTGGGATCATCTTATCATATTTCTCCCTCCCATATTAAATCTTGTAGTCTATATGCTTCTAATAGGATTTTTCTTGGGGTTTGGATAGTGCTGTCATTCTGTGGCATCCTCGGGTGGATGTAGTTGGCGTGAGAGGAGGATCGTGACCCGTTGTGTGGATAAAGAACGTCAAGAAATTTTCGAGGTAGGGGATTCACTGCTTCTCTTTTCTTTTACATGCAACTATATTGTTAGCATGTTTAATCCCACTAGATGACAATGAAATTGACATAATAAATATTTTAACTGGATAAATAAATTGATATCGATTGTATGTTATTGCCTCATGTTTTTCTAGATAGTGTGATATCTATTCTTGTTTTTTTAAGTTGTTCATTCTTGATGGAAATCGGTAAAGAAAGTAAATTGAGATTAATTGATAATTGTTTGGCTAAAGATAAAGAAGAATATAAATGAATTTGGTTCTTATTGAAATTTGATGTTAATCAAATCAGTGCAGTAAGCATGTTTATTTATTTATGATAACTTACTAGTAAGGTTTCCCGAATTTGGAACCAATGGATAATGAATCCTTTAACCCACGATGGATTAAAGACCTGATTGTTTGATAATTACTTAAAGGGTTCTGAGTTACCCTCTTGATTGTTAAAGGTACAAGAGCCCAATTAAATGTGGTGTTTGTTTTCCTACTGTTTGTGCTATAATGTAATTCTGGATGGATGTTGTGATATATGGGGTCATGGAGGTTTTTGGTTGTGGTAGAAGATGACACTTAGAGTTGAGAGATGCATCGGTTTATACATATGGGTGTCAGAGAGGACACCTGGGATGGTGGAATAGAGTGTATGTGATTGTTGGATTCTTGGTAATTTTGATTGGTTGTTTATCTGCTTTATTTTTCCCCACTGCTCAAGGAAGCTGGTCTTACTTACCATTCTCCCGAAAGAGGTGAATACACGTGAGGTATGCCACATGCTTTCCGTGTTTAGCTTCTCATGGGGGAATGGGTATAAGCTATTACTATAGGTGGCAAAGACTCGACGGGTAGTATATCTACTCACCGTGTTGAGCCCCCTTGTGTTTAGTAGCATAGAATTCTTTTCTAGAATACCTGGGAATATGGGAAAGTAATTTTGTAATGGATATTTGAATATATGGTGTTAACACATGGGGATGGATTTTATGGAACATAATAATGAGGTTCTAATTTTTTAAGGAACAATTGACTTTGGGTGTGATGCTAATGAAATTTAATGTGGAATTGTTCACAGTTAATTAATATTTAAAGAATTAATTAGCATACACTAGAACTGATAAAAAAGGAATGAAGTAATCTAATAAATCTCTTTAAATGGTTGTGTGCTTATAGGATACCTAGTCTTAGAAGTAGCAGCTCGGAGTCTGAGAGACGTTAGCTACAGTTGTATCTAAGACTAGGTAATTCCCATAGTGTGGTTGTGAGATATAATATATCATGCACTTTTTGTGTTTCTATACGCTACTCCACCCTGTCCGTAAGGGAAACTGACACCCCGAGGATTCTATGCCCTTCGAGGGTGTTTCCCCCGACATTCCGGTGGAAGGATGAATGGCTGACTACCCCCTTTGGCCCCGCTCTCTTCTCTTGGTAGTTACTTGGGCTGATAGGCACATTGGTTAGTTTTCCCCATATATGAGTGTAGAGGGATATAATGGTTTGTGGTTATTCACACACATATATTCTAGTTATAGTATCCTATGGACTATAATAGGTGTAATGTGTACAGGTTGTGATGGCTTGAGGATCCTTACTCGGTGTATGGGATGTGATGGCTTGAGGTATAATACCCGACATATGATATACGTTATGCAAGCTGTGGTGGTTCCCAAAAACTACCTGGTTACTTTTGTTTGTGAGGATGGTGTGGTGCTTCGCCCAGGTGTCTACAGGAAAGACTTTGTGGAGCACGAGGTGCATATTTTGGTGCTTCGCCCAGGTGTCTGCAAGAAAGCCTTTTTGGAGAGAGATTCTTAGGACATGCGATGTTGGGGAAAAGCGGAAAACCAGTTGAGAAGTAGTAGCGGGGTACCCTTGATATTCTTTATTATATGATATATTCTTGTATTCATTACATGGTGAGAGTATCCATGGTGAGGTTGGGAACTTAGTATACCTGTTTAGGTGATGAGTTAGTTTTACTTGTTGTTCACTGTGCTTTAGCATGATTTCTTTACTTTGCATGAGAGGCTTCGGGGAAGATCCTACTGAGTATAATGTTATACTCAACCTACGTATATATAAACTGTTTTTTTTTCATGTCACTTGGAGAAGGTTGGAGATCAAGCTGGTGTCTACTACCTTGGGGTTGTAGGAGCTGTTCAGGTTTTTGGTTACTGCTGTTTTTACTTTATTTTGGGTACTTGTAGTTTTTCCCCTTCAGTTGTAGTACTTTTTCATGAAATTTCATATATGAACATGAGTTTCTATTATATTCCAATTCTGTGTTGGAGTTGATTGATGTCTATCTTATCTCACTCTTCCGCATGTGTTCTCTTAGAGGGTAATGCCTCCCATTTGTGTGTTTATTAAACCCTCTGTGCTAGTCGCCAACCCGGGGCCTACTGGAGGTGGGACTCGGGGGTCATTATCTCCCTTCTCACATTGTCGGCCCACGAGAGTGACACTTTGTGGGGAGGGGGTCATGACATTATCTTTATAGAGAAAAGTGTGATATGTATACCAATAATAAAATTTAAAGTATATATTCACACATAAGGACTTGAATATTCACCAGAGATAATGGTTAGAGATGATTAAATATTATGAATTCTTAATACATTACCTCTTTAGGAAAGCAAACAAGGTGGTTGATTTCTTGAGTTGAAAGTATCATGCTAGATTATCCATTATGAGGATAAAAAAAGATATAATATTTATGGATTATCAAAGGATAAATCTAGAAATCCTAAATAAAAGGGATAAATCTTATCTTGATCAATTGAATGTTCAACCATCTATCCAAGTGAACCTAAAATATGAAAGGAATGAATATTTTGAGCTAAAAAATAAGGTTATAAATGTACCTAAGTTTATCCTTGATCATGACAGAATGATAAGGTTCAGAAATCATGTATGAGTTCCATCCATACCAGATTTGAAATAGTTATTAGTGGAATCTCATAATTCTTCATTATCTATTAATCCTAGAAGTACAAAGATGTATAGAGATTTAAAATAATGTTTATCATGGAATGGAATGAAGATAAATATTAAAGAGTTTATATGTCAGTGCTTGGTATTAAAACAAGTTAAGGATTAGAGACAAAATTCTAAGTGGATGTTAAATCCATTACCCATATAATAATATACATCACCATGTATTTTGTCTTTAGACTCACCAAAATGTCTAAAGGGAATAATTCTATATGGTTTGTAGTCAATGATCTTACAAATTCAGTACACTACATCACTATCAGAGAATATTTCTCTCTTGATAATATTTTTAGGATATACATTAAAGAAGTGATAAGGTTTCATGGAGAACCATATTCCATTGTTTTTTATTGGGATATGAGGTTTACATCAATTTTTTTGTGAATTACTCATAAATCCCTTGATATAGAGTTGAGTTTCATCATTTTGTATCATCCTCAAAAAGATGGTCAGTCTGAGTGAACAATTCAAACCATAGAGGATATTTTGGCGTATTATTCTTTGGACTTAACATGTGGTTGGTATCAACCCCTTATTCAAGGTGATTTTTATTACAAAAATATCTTTTACTCAAGAATTTTGATGGAACCTTATGAGTCCCTATATGGAAAGAAATGTAAGGATCCAACATGGTGGAATAATGTTGGAGAAATAAAACTGTTAGGACCTGATATAGCTAATGAAATGGAAGAGAAGGTTAGAGCCATTCAAAAATGAATAATAGTAAATTATAATTGGTATAAAAGTTATGTTGATAATTTCTATCGTGATCTAGTAATTTAATTTGGTGACAAGGAGTTTCTAATAATTTTTCCATGGAATAAGGTTATGAGATTTGAAAAGAATTTGAAACTAGTCCCTAGGTATATCAGTCCCATTGAAATTATTGATCATATTTGGATGATATCCTATCAGTTGGAATATCCATTAAACCTCTATCAATTTCATGATGTTTTACATGTATCTCTCATAAGTACATACTTGACCATTAATATATATTAAACCAATAGGTCATGTCATTGGAGAAAAATCATTTGTATGGGGAACAACTAGTGGAGATTCTAGATCATATAGAGAAAGTTATATGAAACAAGAACACTCACCTGGTCCCCATTTTTTTGGAAAAACCAACAGTTTGAGGAAGCTATGTGGGAACCTAAAGAAATGATGAGGTAGAAGTATCCTCAATTTTTTGTATCAGGGTGACAAATTTTGAAGCTGAAATTCATTTTAAAGGAGGTAGAATGTAACACCCTGATTTTTTAGGATTTTTTTAATGAATATATTTTTTTAGATAAATTAAATTTCACAAAACACTGGGTAAATATTTCATTACATGCAACACTGGATTTATCTTGTGTTACACACAACACTGGGTTTTAACAAAATCATGACATATTATTAATATTATTCAAATGTGACCATTATAACCTATTTGTTAAACTTAGTGATATGAATAGTAATAACTAATTTTAAAATATTAAGTACAATGGTTTTATATAAACCATACATATTGATAAAAAAATACTTAATTATTCAATTAAGTTTTTATATGTTTTGAAGATACTATTTTCTCAAAAAAAATTGTTTATTTATTTATTTTTGTAAACAATAATAAAATTAATTTTTAACAAATTTATAAAATTTAGTTGATAAAATAAATTTAATTTTTTAAATTATCATATCAAAATTATCTTCCATTATTTTTTGAAAATTTTAGGAAAATATTGGTTTTTTTATGAATAGTGAAAAATACTTAATATTAATTGAAAAATGATTTTTGTTTAAATTATTTAAAAATATAAATTAATTTTTAATTTTGATTTAAAAATAAAATCCGTTCAATTATATATCTATAAATATAATATAGGTCATTTTAATCATTTTTTATATTTAATTTTGATAAAAAAACTATGTATACTATTGATGTTTTTCTCTTTGAAAACCTGTTTTCTCTTCACATCTATGGGATTAATTTTAAATAAAATCTTTCCACCGACATGAATTAAATATATAATAAATGATTAAAAATTTTTAATCATAATAATTTATATTATCTAAAAATTTCAACTTATCTTTTGACCAAAATGAATAGGGAAAACCATAAAAAATAATTATAATGGTTAAGATAAAAATGGGTTTACTGGGGGTTAAACTAAAAATATAAGAGTTAAAATGATCTAAAAACTTTTATAAAAAATATTTTATTTCCTCATTTAGACCCTAAATTGTATAATTCTCTATAATAATCCATTTTGTATCCTTCCTTCATGATAAAAACGTGGGTACACGTTTTTCTTTTCAAATAATAACAGGTGTTCCACTCACCTCACTTATAAAAGTCCACTCCCTCTCCTCTCTTATTCAAACCTTAAAACATTTTTTTTTTACCAATACCAACCAAAATCACTTCTCAGATTCTAATATCTCATCCTATAATCCTTATTTTAGTCAAAAATCCAACCATGGAAGGATTTTTGTGCAAACCTAAGGAGGTTACCCGAGGAAGAGGTAATGTTCTTCATCAAGTGTTTTCATATTATTTCTTCCTAAACCACCTTAAATTAATATAAAACCATGATGATATAATAACTGTATTGTATTACATATACTAATATTGTTTTAAGATAATGGTATGACCTATAACTATCTCCACTTCTATCAAATGGGTTATGAAATCATTATTCATGTGTATGGCTGACTACCGCCTCGCGAACCGATGTCATTCGTTTTTTCATTACCACCTCTCACGAATGGTTATAATGTTGGATTAAATGTTTATATGTTATATTTATTAAATTATTATACTTTTTTAATTATTATATCAATAATAACTTCATACTTTTAATTCTGTGGGAATACGATAACACTGCTCATGGGTACGGCGGACAACCGCCTTGCGAAGCGATGTGATTCTTTCATACATTATATGGAAGGTAATAAGGATAGATTTAATTAAAATATGTTATATATATGACAAAAAAATTAGTTTATAATTCTAATATATTAGTTACCTTTATTTCTTTTAACCCTATGATAAATTGGAAACAGTGTTCATGCGGACGTACGACCTATCGTCTCTATGAATAGTGTATTCTATTTTCTATCTCTAACATTTATGGATTAATATAAATACATATTTTCTTAATATTTATGATATTTATATCATTTTTATAATTATGCATATTAGTTAAAAATGATAAAATTAATATAACCTAAAATAACAAATCAAAACATACTTGAAAAACAAAGGAGTTATTGCCCGAAACGTGTCGTTAACAAGGAATTGTTAATAAAATCGTAATCAAAGTATATAAGAAAGTAATATATCATATTATATATATTATTATGGTTTTTTAATATATTTAAAATAAACTTATCTTTATTATAAAATATTTTTTAACATGTATGAAGGAATTTGAGACTTAAGGTAAGGGGTTTTGTCTCAATTTTCTTTCCATGAGACATATGTTATGTTATGAACATATCTTATTTTATGAGATATATATATATATATATATATCCTATTTTATATTTAATATAATGATTCTATGTATTATAATTATATTTTCATTTTTATTTAATTTCATTCCTTCATGGTTCTTACAATTCAAAGATACCAAAGTGGTAAATATTTTATGTTACAATCTCATCTTTTATCAGGATTATTTATGATTATGTTTATAGTGATGAAATATTATGATATGTTTCTAAAGAATTATAGGAATTTTATTCTCTTATGTTTATTTTATGTGAATATATTTTTACCTTCACTTTCCTCTCTTTGTGTACTCAACATTTCAAAACAATTTTTTCAAGGAAAAAATCATCTATATTTATCTCTTCGGTTGAAACCACATTTTTCTTTCAAAATAATGTTTAAAAAAAATGTTTTCAAAAAAAATAACATTATTAAAATTATTTATTAAATAAATTTTTACCCATTTATGAATTTAAAAAAAAATAAAAGGAATCCTTATGTTATTTTCCAAACAATACCTATTTGGATTTTATCAAAAATGTAAAAGGAATATTTGTTCTAATGTGTATTGAATGAGTGAAATTTCCCACCATCATGACCAATATTTTCTTTAAATATTCCTTTATAAGTTTTTGTGTTTATTTTAAAATAAAATTAATTTTAAAATTTTTATGAATATTTAGTTTTAAAAAGTAATTTTTAAAGAAAAGTTATCTTCCCCAAGAAACATTCCAAGTGATTTATATTTAAAAATAATTATCCATATAAGATGACATCCCTTGATTTAATTTGAAATTTTCTATGGATATGTTCTAAGGGATAAATTATTATTTTTTATTTTTATTTTTTATTATGAAAATATGTTTATGAAACTTTTTTCTCTTCCATTAATTATTCTATGATAAAATTATTATGAAACTTACTTATTTCACCACATGTTTTTCAATGATGAAATGATGAAATGATTATGAAACATGTCACTTTTACACATGTTATGAGGTGAGGAAATTTTTATAAATCCCATTTCATTTAATGGGTTATGATATGATGAATGTTTTATGGTATCATGGGTCTTATATATATAATTTTCATTATGTGATAGGTGGTACCTATATCTCCCTCCACTTCATTGGGTAATGATTTGTATATTGATATATATATAGGACTGAAACAAGGATTGAACTCGGTTCAGTATGGGTCTTTATCCTTTATGATGGTCTTGGGAGTGATCCTTAATAACTATGATGGTTTGTGGGGTGAACTCGTCCCCCTATGATAACCATGGCAGTGAGACTTGACTAATAGAGAAATGATTTTCAATGCTTATGTGTATACCAAAAATCTATGTCATATGCTAATGTTATTATCTCATGGATCATGTTCTTTGATTATATGATGATTCATGTCTTATGAACTTCCAATATTTATTCCATGACTCAATATAATGATCTTTGATATGCTAGGTATAATTTTTAAATGTTATGCTCATGTTCTTATACCCTCATGTTCATGGTATGATTATATGTCTCCCATGTTTAACCTTACTAAGAATATGAGATCACCCTTTCTTATGTTTCATTTCCCTAGATTATGAATAAACTTATTATGTTTGATATGTCTAATAAGGATGACAGTTATGATAATGTAGTATGAGATGATGTAGCTTACCTATGAACCACTTGTTTGTGTTTCCATGTTTCTAAATGAACTATACCTTTATGATCTTTAGTCATGTGTTTGTGTAATATAATAAACTTTCATAAAAAAAGATGTAATATCTATATATGATAATATTGGTTTTCTATATGGAATCCCTCATTAGTCTCTTCCATTTTAGTAGTATACTCCCAGGTAAAAACAACAGCAACATGGTGCTCCAGATTTTGATCAGCAAAGAATGGATGGTATGGTCAGAAGATACCCTCATGATGCCCCTCATCCTCAAAGACAATGAGTTGAGTATGTCTATGGAGTTAGTATACATTTGGTAAATATAGGTCATAGAGAATTTCATGGTCAGATTAATGCCTTAGAGTTTCTAGTATCGGGTGATTTAGATGTTATATGAGGTATTATCTGTATATAGTCTACTTGGGTATATTTCTTGTTTAATTTGGGAGTTATTCACTCCTTCATTTCACCCTCCCTATTTTATGTTTTGGTAATTTAGGTGGAATTATTATAAAACCCATATCATTGACTACACAAATTGGAGGTTAAGCTATATTGAATGATATATACATAGATTGTGTGTTGATTCTAGGGAAAAATTCTCTTTAAGAGACATTCTATGTTTATGAAAATAGTCATATGACTTAATCCATTGCATGGATTGGTTGTATTTGGTGTATTATATTGTGGATTTCTTTATAATGTGCATCATATTCTACAATGATGATGGAGAACATGCTATGATAGTTCGTGAGAAAGACCCTAAGATGGGTTAGGGGTGTGATGGCCCTCTATCTTCCTTTATGGTTGAGATGATTTCTAATTAAATAGAGTATCATCTGGTGGTGTTTCTCATTGTTTTATAATAGTAACCTGATCTATTTCTATAAGAGGTGGTGACACATCCCCTCAAAGTGAGATCGAGTTTGGGATTAATCTATAATCATGCATCAATTTTATATATGTGTTTCCATACATGATGTCCACTTATGATTTGTAGGAATTGTATATTAATATTGATGATCTTTGGTAGAGAGGATTTATTTAATCTATTGTGTCTCATTTGGGTGCTACAGTTATATTTACAAAGATGACTGATGGTAGTCTACATCTGTGTATTGATTATCGTCACTTGAATTAGGTGACAGTGAAGAATGGCTACCCACTCCTATAAAATTGTGATTTATTTGATCAGTTGAATGGATTCATCTAGTTCATGAAGATTAATTTGAATTTAGGGTATCATCATATACGATTGAGGTATGAGGACATCCTAAGGAATGATTTTCTATATTTTTGTAGGAATTATGAGTTTTTCATGATTTCATTCACTATGATGAAGGCTCTAGATGTGTTCATGGGACTGGTGAATGTATTCTTCCATGAATTTTAGATTGGTTTAGGGTGGTGTTTATTGACAATATCATTATGTTATCTAAGTTTTAAGAGGATCATATAGATTATCCTTGGGTAATTTTGTGAGTTATTCATTTTTAGTAGTTGTTTAGGGAGCTTTCTAAGTGCTATTTTTGGTCTCATTTCATCCATTTATTAGAGAATTTTGTGTCTCGGTGTAGAGTAGCTACAAATCATTTAAATATTGAGGAATTTTTTTATTGGATGTACACTAAGAATATTGTACAATTGTGGAGTTTCCTTGGTTATATAGGTTATTATAGGAGGTTTATTCCAAAATTTTATCAGATTGTGATTATTATGATTTCCTTGACTAGAAAATATCAGGAATTCATGTAAAATAAATAGTGTTAGGCCACTTTTGAGTATTTGAAACAAACTATAGTTAGATCTATAATTTTTTTATTGTTAATTGAGGGTGTTATGTTCTAGTTTTTTACAAATCTTTGTATCTTGGATTGGGTTGTGTGTTGATACAATGGAGGGAGATTTTCTTTTACAGGTCTTGGTATTTATGGCCACATGAATGTAACTACTGTGCCCATGAATTTGATTTGGAAATAGTGGTGTTTTTTTCAAAGTTTTGGTCATATTACCTCACCAGTGAATTCTTTGTGGTCTTTAAAAATCAAGAGTTTAAGGTATGTCTTCTCCTATAGTGGCTTAAATTTTTAGTATTGATGGTGTATGGGTTTATTGAAAAAAATTTACTTTGAGAATTCTTCTACACTAGGTAAAGGGAAACTTTGGGTTTATTCATTGATAAGGAAGTCACACATGGATACTTTTTATGAGTCTGGGTACTCTTAGAGACTGATGGAATATTTAGTTGTGATGTACCACGATTTGGGGAATCTAATGGTATATAATGTCTCTATTATACAATATTTCATTCATAGTTGGTGTAGTTGGTATAAAAGTATCTTGTGGTGGATTCTGAGGTATTGTTATGGTGATATTAGTCTATTCTTGGTTATTCTCCTGAGGGATGGTCTATGGATGACTGGTATCATTTGTTATTTTGGGGGAGGATTTTTTTCATTATGAGATGCATGGCATGGTTCTTGATGAGTATCACAGTTTTCACTTGGTGATATATCCTATTGTGGATAAGATGTATAATGTCTTGCGAGTATGGTTCTATTGTTCTGAAATGAAGTAATCTATTGTTTATTTTTTTCCCTATATGGTGGGTGTGCCAAAGGGTAAGGTTGAGAAAAATATTTCTATTGGGTTTCTTCATTCAATAGATGTTACCCTATGGAAGTGGGAAGAGATTTCAATGGCTTTATCACTACTTTTCCTCAAGCTCAGTGAGGTAGGGATGAAATATATGTTATTTTAGATCATTTAACTAATTCAACTCACTTATTAGTGATTAATTAGTGGAGATTAATAGAGATTTTATTGTGGTTGTATCTGGTGGATATAGAGAGGATTAATGGGGTTCCAAAGATGATCATATATGATCATGATCCCCATTTAACCTCTATATTTTAGAGTGGTATTTAGCATGAATTTTATTCTCAATTATACCTTAGTACTACTTTTCATCCACAAATAAATAATCATACATTATAGGATATCTAGATTCTAGAGGACATGTTGTGCGTGTGCGTCCTAAATTTTGGAGTTTCATGGGTGAGGAACCTACACTTAGTCGAATTTTATTTTAATAATATTTATCACTCCACCTTTGGTATAGATATATTCAAATCACTAAATAGTTAAATTTTCCAATACATTATGTTGGACCAAGGATGGAGATTTAGTTGTTCTTGGATCAGAATTGGTGTAGATAATGATAGAGAGGGTATAGGTTATCCATGGTATAATGAAGTTATTACTTGATCATCATAATTCTAATAGTGATAATAGGATGATTTCTCTATAATTTGATGCTGGAGATTATTTTTTTTTAAGTTATATCCTCATCATTAGTGGAAAGGTTTTTTCATAGGAGTATTCTTTCACCATAATTTTTTAGACCTTTCAAGTTGTTGGTGCATGTTAGATTTGTTGTGTATCGGTTAACACTTACCTTGATGATGATTTGGATTCATGATGTCTTTGATATATCATAACTTCACAAGTATTCTTATAAAGGTTCTCAAATCATCGGTGAGGGTGAGGTGGATTTTGAGGATGATGTGACCATCGAGGAATGACCTATCAAGATTCAAGACCACTAGGATAAGGTGTTGTGTGGGTATGTTATTCCCTTGGTTTGTGTTACGTGGTGACACAATGGGTTAGCGGGGATTACTTAAGAGTGATAGTCACAGAATCGAGATCAATATTCTAATCTTTTCTTAGGTTTGATCCTTATTTTGATTCATCATTTGAAATTTTTTAAGCTGTTATGTGTGACCTTATATTGATATCTGAGTTCATTTCTATTACTTTATGTGGTTCTTTTGGATGGCCTTGTTCCTATTTTAGAGGTATCACCCTCAATAATGTTATGAACCTTATTCCTCTAATGTATTGGTTGTGTTCCTCATGTGGCGAGCTTCTTGAGAGGTATCTTGCGGGATGGTTTTCCATACCCCTTTCAGTTTCTTTCTCAGGTTTGGATTCAATTCTCAAGGATGTGAATAGTTTAAGAGGTATCTAAGGTAAAGTTATGGATTTTCATGAACATTTAAATTGTTTTTTTACTCTTGAATGAAGGTTTTTATAGAATTAACTTTATTATTTATAAGTTCATTTAATTTAAATTTTATTTTATTAAAAAACTTGTTTAATATTATAGAGGATCCCCTCCATGTGTAAAGGTATACCCCCTTTTTAATATTTATTATAATGTAAGCTAGAATTTAAGTTGTTTCTTAAAGGAAATATGGATCTCTATCCACTATGAAAAGGTAGTTTATGAGTTTTATAATGTTAATCTGGTTTGGACTCACATAAGGGTAAATCCCATCTCATATAAGGCTCATCCCCATATCATTTTTAGGTCATATGTCTCATGTGGAGGTAGATCCATCTCGTATATGGTTAAATCGCATAAGGGTATACTCATGTGAGGGTTCTCACATAAAGGTCAATTGTCTAAATGTAATATGATAATTTTTTAGGGTAGTTTCCTAGATTTCATACTGTTTATTCAGCCTTACCTTTACACAAGACCCCCTACAGCATATATGTAATCATTCTATATAGAAAATTCTATATTTTCTTCCCAAATCAATCTACATATTATTTTATAAAATTTAATGTAAATAATTACTAAATTTTATGTGTTTAATGTCAGTTAGGAAGAATGGGGAATATCATTTATTTTTTCTAAAAATTAAGTGAGTTAAATGGGTTGTTTAAAGGAAATAAAATAAAAATTGATTTAATATGAAATAAAAAGGAATGATTAACCCAATTTTATGGAAATTTCCAAGAAACTCTATTTGTTATATATTTAAAAAATAATTTTTTCTCCAAAATCAACTTTAATTTTTTTTCTTCAAGTCTTGGAAACCAAAAAATCGCCATTCGAATTTGGATATATTCTTATGATTAACATGATATGTTCTCATAATTTCAAGGAGGATACTCATTCATTTCCCTCTCCTAATTCTTTTATAGAATATCACAAATCTTCTTAGGAGGTAGGGGGTTCAATAATTCTATTCTAATATGTCCAAGTGTAAACATATCATGATTTAAATCTTTGAGTAAAAATGGAATTAACCTAAGAAATATGATAAATGGAATTAAAAAATGAACTATAATTAAGTGGTTGTGATCACATGTGATTTTTTCATGTTGATGTCACCTCTATATTTACAGATAGTATTTTATCTATTCATTGTGATATTGTTTTTATTTTTCATGATTAATATGCTTTAAATTTTATAAAAAATGTAAAGCTATAATGAAGTTATGATTAATGAATGTGGAATGTAAATTAATTAACATTCTTCCTTGAAATTGATGGAATATGGGAGTTATGGTTGAATTATTTTATATTTAATTCCTAGATATTGATAGTATTTTTTATAAGTAGATTATTATATCGAACATATTAATAATGATCCAATTAATTAAATATAGTAACTAAATGGTTATTTTTTAGAGATAATTGATTGGGGCTAATTGGTCCCATTCTTATTTAATAAAGATTTGGATTCCTGTTTGTTATGGACTTATTATCTCTTTGAGTGTTTCATGATAAAAATAATTTTACCACACTATATGTTTTCTATAGGATTGTAGATATTTGATGTGTTTTATCAATAACCTGGTATGGTTGGTAAATACAAATAAAAATGGGATAATTTTCTTAGTTTTATATTGGTGTCTTGATGATAATGGTGGTGGGAAGGAAGGTGATGTGTGAAATGGTGTTAGGTATAAAATTTTGGTGGTTTAAATTAGTTAATAGTTAGAATATATCATGGTTATTTTCTTGGTGTTTTTTTCTATATTTCCTGATGGTCGCTTATTATGGTTTTCAAATAATTCATGTAGTTTGGCTCTATGTGTAGTAAGTGAATCCTTGGTTTTGGTGGATTAGGATAAGTCCTAAAGTACTCAAGAATTATATAATGATAAATTTATTAATAATGAATTCATGGGATTTAATATCTCTTATGGAATTAGTGATATATAATAAATTGATTACATTTAAATGAGAAACCATGGTATGATTGGAATTAAATTATCTAGGATTAATGATATTAAATATATAAATTGAGTGAATTTTGAATCAATTTCTATTGTAATTAATGGATGATTAAACCTAAAAATTATAATGGAGTTTAATTAAGGATTGGTATTGCTAAAATTTTACAATAATTGTTTTATGGTGAACCTTGATACTTGTGTGAATTTTGTGATCTAGAACTTAGTGGTGGTAGTTGGGTGTCATATGGGATGATATTTTTATATAATTATAAATATAGGTAGTTTAAATTAGTGTGTTTTTGTGAGATATATTCATATATTTTATGATCTTAAATGCTTCACTACTTTAGTTAGTAATTAAACCGACTCCCATATGTTTTGGGGGATTTTTTTCCCAATGTCTTGGTTGGTCAGGGAATGGATGGTTGGATACTCCCTCTCCCCTGCACTCTATTTTGATATAGTAAATAATGTGGAATAACTAGGTTTTTATGTATTAAGATATAGGGTATAGAATTACACAATCTATGATGGCTCTAAGTTTATATTTTTTGATGGTTGTAATGGATTAAGGTTAAGAACATACATGTATTCGATCATGATCTCATGAGTATAAATATAGGGTACATAGTGGATTAAGGTGTACTACATGATACATGGGTTTTAGTATCTTCTATAGTTATACTTTTTTATAGTTGAGTTGATGACATCGATATAATATAGTTTCTGATGTTTGGGTGGGATGATTCATGGGAGGGATGAGCATATGACATGGTTCATTGGGGTGTGAGAGGGACAAACCAGTGGGGATGTGGAAGCGGGGTACATTTATATATTTATATATATATATATATTCATATATATTATTTGATATGGATAGTATTACTTATATGTTTTACTTATTGAGTGATCCATAGTGAGGATGGAAAATATCTTTACCTGTTCAGGTGGTGATTTGGTTTCTTTTGTTTGCTCACTAGAATTTAGTATTCTTCTTTCACATTTTTCATGGAAGGTTTCAAGGAGGATCCTACTAAGTCTTCTTGTATTCTCATCTTACATACAAATAGACTATTTTTTAGTTTCTTAGGTACTGACTGGTTATCTATTTGGTCACTACTAACTCGTTGAGTTGTTCAAGAGTTGTTGGAGTTTGTGGGATCTTACTAAGATTTATTTTCGTATCTTTATAGTTGTTTTAGTTTATGTAATACATTATATTACTGTATTGGTTTTTATTATTTATTTATTCATTGAATTATTTTTTATATTATATCTAATATATTATTCCTTAAATTTACAAAAAAATGATAAAGCCTCCCATATTTTATTTCATACCCTTAGTGATAGTTTCCAACTAATGGCTTATTAAATGAAGGCTTCAAGGGTGGTCATACATCTATTAATTTTTATCTTAGGAGGGTTTACAGTGGAGGGTAGTTCATGACATGTGTGGCCTAACAAAAAAAATCCAAATAGAATCCTTGTATAGTGATGACACGTATACTATAGAGTTGTTTTATTTCATCCTCTATAGTGGGGAATGATTATAGGCCTTATAAGGACCTACAGTATCATTAGGTAGTCTTTAGGGTGTGCCAAAGGATTACTCTTGGAAACCTAGTGGTAGTTTATCTTTACACTAATATGATTAGTATGTGAGTTTGAGTGAGTTTTTTTAATTCCTTATTCCTTACCTATAGCCACTCCAATGGAGGTAATTACCCTTAGTGATCAATTTTGGGCTTGGAAATCTTGACCTTTCTTGACAATCTTTCCCAAACTTGTTCATACCACTAAATTTATTTTATTATATTTATATAAAAATCAACCGGTTACACATGTTAACCTTACCTATCTCTATAAAAATAATGAATTAGTAGTCTACTAGTATTTTGTTATGATGACCATGTATGCTACAAGGGAATGTAGATTTAATACTATAAATTTTCTAAAATAAAATTTCCCTCATCTACCATAGACATAGATTTACTTAAGACACAACTATCCGAGTAAAAGGACCAGATATACCTTCTTTTATACATGATTAATGATATACATTAATAATAATATAAATTCAAGAAACTAATAAATATTCTTATATATAGTAACATTCAATGAAATTTTTTTTGATCTTATTAGTAAGTGAGTCCTTATGATCTCTTATACTTGATATCACCAACCATGAATTTTGTGATAAAAATATAAATTATTATAATACCTAATCAGCTAATAGATTTAAATAATATATATCTCCTAATATTTATGTATCTAGACTATATAAAATATTTTTAAGTTTATTATCATTGTATCATGAGGTTTTAATTGTAGATATAAAATTTTATAACCTCTTCATATAATATTTAATGTAAGGATACTACCATATATCATATATGAAAAAGATATGTTTCTATTATGATGCTTAAAAATCATGAATAAATAATATTCTATACATTATATGCTAATATAAAAGTATAAATTTTAATTGGGTTTAGGTAATCCACTCTCACAATAGTTGTTGCATATATTTATGGTACTGTTGATAATAATTTTTATTTAAAAAACAATAAAGTATTCAAAAATACTAAATCATGTTATGGATCTAAATATATTTATTCTATTAAACTCAATATATCATTGTATATATTAATATAGTTAAAGAGTTTGTGGTATAATGTTATGAGTGAATATTTAATGAAATAAGTATATAAAAATGATCCAATCTGTCTATGAATTTCCTTAAGGAGGACTTAATATAAATCTATTATCATTAAAATATATGTTGATGATTTGAATATTATTTGGTATCATAATTTACTTTACAAGGTAGTTAAATATTTTAAAAAATAATTTATAATATAATAATTTTTAAATATAATGTTCTACCATATATTTCGAATGGGAAATTTGGATGATGGATTTTTTTTCATCAATAATTATATACTTCAAAATTAATAAAAATATTTTAGATGAAAAAATTGTATTCATTAAGTAAATCAATAGTTGTAAGATCTCTTCATTGTGATAAATATTTATTTAGACCGTCAGAGGATAATGAATAAAGTATTGGTCTGAAAGTGGTATATCTAAACTATATAGGAGAAACAATATACCATCCAAACAATACAAGGCTAGGCATATCATTTTCTATGAATTAAATTCCATGTAAAACTATTCTCCTACCCTAGATATAGGAATTTAATTAATAAAATATTAAAATAACTTCATGTATTGGTTGTTTGAGGATTATTTTATTTTAAAAACCCATAACCAAAATTAGTATATTTTTGTAATGATTTATGAATTTTAGTATTGATGGACTAGAGTAAGGGTCAACAAACGGTGATTTTTTGTGGATAGGTGATAAAAATTTATAAATTTCTATCAATAAAGGGTAGTCTTGATTGGGTTTTAAATTATTTATGAGATTTTTATTGGGCGGAAGTTTGGTGGAAAATAACTTAATTAGTTTTTCTAGGTGTTGGTCAATGGATATCTTCTATAGGTAGAATATCACACCACAATAGTGGATCTTGCACTATGATGATAGTTCATTCATCATGATAGTAGGGGATCATGATCTAAGAACCAATGTAAGTGTTAGATGGAAATTTGGGTAAAGGTTACACCATAATATGGTGGATTGCACCATGAATCCCTTGACTCATAGGAAAGTTAGGTTCTATAATTTTAGGAGGGTTAATGCCATAGCATAAATATTGTACCATGATTCCCTTAGACATGAAATAATGGGTGGGCATGATTTTTTGGTATCACTCTAAAATTCGTTGTAGGAGTTTAAAGTATTAATCAAGCCATAATCGTGACCCTATGTTTTGGGAATTGTAACAAGATTTTTTTAGTTATTCATCTATGAACCCATCTTATTGTTTAGTTTAATAGGGGAATAATGGTCATTTTATGGTCATATACCCTCTTTCTTGTATGTTAATGGGGATTTTGGAGAGCATATTCTAGAAAATTGGTGTGTGCTTGATTTAATGAATTTTTTCACATACGTTTTAAGAAATAAAGTTTTTTTAATTCCAAAATTAGATAATAAAGAAGAATTAATCAATTTTGTATCATTTGTTATTGAAAATGTGATTCATTAAATATTTTGATAAAAAAAGGTAATTTTAATGATTATTTGATTAAAATTATTTAGTTTAATATTCATGTCTTTTTAATAACAAGTATTTTTGTTTTATTTGATGGTTTTAATTTGAATTTACCTTTGGAATGATTTTAAATGTTTCTGATATCATAATTTACTTTTTCATAGTTCTAATATTTTATTTTTTTCAAATATACTTTGATGGAAATAAATTTAAATTATTTTCATTGAAATATAAAAAATCGTAGAATAATATATAGATTTTCATTTTAATTTTAAAATTAGTTTAGAATTATTATACTGAATTAATTGTTTTATATATTTTTTTGCAACACAGAATTCTCATAAGATATTTTTTAAGGGTAGTTTTGTGTTAAATAATTTTATACCCATTATAACCCAATAAGATAAATTTTATGTCCATGCCCATAGGATAATGGCTAATATCATGTGGGATAATTTCTAATTCATCATGTAACATAATTGAAACAACAGTCCTCATAAGATAAACTTGAGAATGGCTCATATGATAATTAGTTTCTTCTACCATAAGATAATTGTGTGTAGGATAATTTCACTCTTGTAAGAGAATTTTCTTCACTGATTTTTGAGCATACTAAAAGAGACACTGAGGATAAATTGAAACTTATTCATCCAAAGTTTGAAAATGAAGAAAGTTCATTCTGATATCAAATAAGACAATATTCATGATTAAACTAAAATTGGTGTTGGGCTCATTTGAAGTAAATGAGATTTTTTGGATAGGAACTAAATACCAAAGGAACCATGGTCAAAGAAAAATTGTTAATGACCTATTGAAAGTAATTAAAATGAGAAAAAATCACAAAAACTAAGATACCTCAACTTGAATTAATGACTGATCAAAGCCATGAACTGATGAAGAATTCAAATTGATGAACCTTCAATGTTGGATATATACTAAAACCAAAAATTGAGTTTGACTAGTTTGAAGATGAGATAATATATCATAGGGTTGATCCTTAAGCATTGTCAGTTGAATCTATAGAATTCAAAGTTATAGAGAATTTGGTCTATGTATGTAATCAGAGCAGAATTCGGGATGATGTGCAAGTATGATGCTCAACCAATTTTCTATGTTAGTTACAATCAATATAAAAATTGGTAAGTTAATAGTATACATGAGTTTCACAATTAGAAGTGATTTTTGTGTATGGAATTTTGATTGAGTTTATGGAAGATGACTCAGTGAGTTATTTTTTTTATTGAGTGCACCAATGACTAGTTGAACCGATAATGCATCTCTTCCATATCAAGGATAAATAGTTTATTTCCAAAGGTGTTGAAGAAAAATTATTATAGGCTAGATCATTACAATAGATTATAAATTTTTGTATTAATTAACAACTAAAGACCAATGGTTGGGTCGAGATAATTCAACTACAAATTTAATCATGATGAATAAAAAATGGCATCTCATTATTCCTATTAAATATATAAATTAATTTTTTCATAAATTATTATTAAATTTCTAGGATGTTATTATATTATTTCTATAAGGAAATAGAAGTACCTCTTGAAATACAATTGAATCTAGAAACATGTCTAGATAATAAATTTTTGTGATGACAATGACATAATGTGTACATGGGGTTATCGATATTCTATTATAATTTCTTTGATAAAGTCACTTGAGATTTCATTCAGTGAAGCTAAAGATCATCCTGGGAGAGTACCATGTGGATGATGTTGTTAGTTAGTATAGTTTTTGAATGTATTTTTCATCTTTAAATAACCATATTCCCTAAAAATTATGGAATCCTCTTCCCCTCAATTCTTCTCCCCTCTCTCTAAATACTTGTTTTCTCTCAGTGAATTTTACCACAATTTGAAAATAAAAGTGTGGTTATTATTCTTCATGGTGCATATTCTGAAACCACAAGACATGGAGGGATATCTTGAAAATATAGTTTTAGGATGTGAATCTCAAATGTTCTTAGAGATTGAATATCATGATTAACAACACTTTCTTCTTACTCATGGAATGTTGTGGTGGTTAATTAAAGAGATATGGTGATACACTGATTTTTAGGAACCTTTTTCTACTTTATTTCATTTTTTCCGTATTAATTTTCATCTCACATGATAGATTGTGAAGAGTGAAGGTTGTGTGACATGATGACCTCAAAAATAACATCCAAGTTTGTGAGAAAACCAATCTAGAGTAATTTTTAGCATCTTAATGAAGTTTGGGATAATGCATCATGTATGGGGATACATTCCATGCATGTGTGTTCACTGTTTAAGGATAGAGACATGTGTGAATTTATACATTAATCATACACTGATATAGGTTGATATTTAATGGTTAAAACAATTATAAATTGGTGATATATAGTAGAAAGTATACCAACCTAGATATGGTTTAGTTTCTTCCTTACTTTCTTTTATTTTTCACTATTTTTATTTTCTTTGTTATTATCTTCTATCCTTATTTTTATTATTTTTATTTTACTTTTATAATATATATTTTCATACTAATTTTACTAATTTCAAAAAAATTAGAAGAATTACTATGATAAACACACTACTACCTTGAGGTTATACACGGTGTTATATCTTAAAATTTTACCAATATATCATTAATGGTTCAAATGATACGGATATAAAAAAAATAGTGTTGTTTTCAGGGAGGAACATTCATCTTAGTGTTATTCAATTTTATTTTAGTTATTACTATCAATAGTAATGGATTGCCATGGTTTTAATTTAATTTCACTATTTTATTACTCACCAATGAAAGTGCTTAGTGATGCCAGGAATAATTTCAAGATTGGTCATGAGGGAATTGTGGTAATTTCCCACTAAATAATCACTTATCACATTTGATATAATGATGCATATCAATGAAAAAGTTTCCAATTCAATCCTTAAGGATGAGTAAATAAGGGAATAATCTCAGTGGTTTTTTAAAGATGACTCTAAAGATGAAACAAAAAAAAGATAGAGTTTCCCACATTTGATCATAAAATTCCCCTATATTTAAATCTAGAAATTCAAGATCTATTTATAGAAAAAAATTAAGGGCTGACAAGTGATGGGTTAAGTAGAACTGGATGGAGTTGGAAACTTTTGGAAAATTATATTTTTTTTTTAATTATCATTATGATTTTTTATATTTTAATAATATATCTCCTGATTTTTCCATGATTTAACAGGAAAAAATAATGAAATAAACTCTCTCTTTTACCATATAAGGCACCTCAATAGAAGTCGTTTTAGACGAGAGGCTAGAGGAGGCTGAATACCACTCTCCTACCCCAAAAACCCTCCTATGAGCACTTTATATTCTTTAACAAAATAAATATGACCATAATTTGGGAGTTATTAACTTTATGGAAAATGTTTTATTTAATTTGATTTTGATTATATTTTAGTTGGTTTTGATGTTTCTTATCACTATGTAGATATTTATTAGTAATTTAACTTTTTTATTTCCATGAGAGTCTAGAGAAGGTTGTTAATATACTGATTGAGAAAAAATTTCAACCCCATGTTTCTATTGAAAGTTAAATTTTGGGAGAAGTTAAAGAGAATAAAGAGGCATTGGATCCATGCACTAGTGAAAAAGATTATATTGATACAAAATTTTATTTTAATGAAGAATTAATAAAATATATGGAATTCTAAGAAAATTCACATCCTAGAGTTCATTTTTTACAACATGTGTACACAAATCCTAAAGATGAAAAACAAGGAAAGTAACCCAATATATTTTTCCTCTATCTACTACTCCACAATGGATATAATTATACGGAGGGTTTGTTAAAGGTATATGTTCAAGGGGTGTTCTATAAAAACTTCCAGTTATAAATAATTAAAGTTTCACTGAATCATATTTGTTGGTTTTTAAGGAAGAAACCACTCCCCATATAATTGGTGATGAATTTCAATTCTCAACTAATGAATTTTTTCTTCTAAGTTGAAGTTATGAGTTGATAATGACATGAATCAGGAATAAATATAGGAAGAAAAAATTAAAACATGGGAGCTAAGTCTTTTTTCTAAAATAGAATTGTTTTAAGTTGTTAATTTTTTCAATGAAGGTAGGGGTCGCTTGAAATTGAGTTGAGTTGGGGAGAATATGTTAATAATAACTAAACTAAATATGAATAAACCATCAATGATTATCTGGTGGTCAATTATGTTCATTGGATGACATGTGGATTAATTGATGCGTGACTAAATTGGAGGTTATAGTTATAGAATTTAATGAGATAACCCAAGTGATAGAGGTTTTTTAGAGTTCTATTATAGCTACAGAACCTATGATATAATGATATATATTTTTAAATTCTACCTAGATATCACATAGTTGAAGTGGATGAACTAGTTCAATGATTTAAAGTAAAATAAAACAGGATTCTTAGTGAGAAATGAGTGAGACCCACACATTTTTAAAGTGAGTAAAAGGGAGAGGTAAGAGAAGAGATAGATATAGTAAGATGATGAGAATATTAATCGAGAGCAGAAGAACAAGAGAACATTATCCACCTTCTATCACTTTACTTATTTATAATAGTACATTATTATAATTTCTTGTATTATTCTATAATGAATATGATTTCTAGATTAAATTATTCTTCGAAAATAAGATTGATTTAGTTCATTTATTTTTCTTTATTCTTATATTTGTTCTCAAATATTTAGTTTCATCACTCTATAGTACATCAAAATCATTCAATGAACTAGTTTTAGTAAAATAAACTTCACTTCATTGTAATTAATTTTATTCTATAAATAAATAACTAAAAAATACAATCAATTTCAAGTTAACCTTCTTAATAGAGGAAGATGTATTCAATTTAAATATTGTTGACTTTGTGATATTTCTATGGATGAAGAAATACATTTTTAACTAAAAAATTAAAATTATCCTTTATTTATCATTGGTTTTTCATTACTTTTACTTTATTATTCCAAGTTATTATTGATTTTTTATATATTTTATTTATTTTTATTTAATAAATTATTTGTCACTTTCTTTGCATAAAATAAAGAGATAGTGCATCAATAAACTAAATAAAAGACTTTAGTTGATTCTTAATCAACCATATAATAATTTTTTGTATCCTCTCACCATTTTCTTAGAACATTAAATTATTACTACATCTTAGAAAAAATGTGTGGAGGAGGGTTACATTTAATCTTTTTTGTGCTCCTATTTTTGGGATTTTATAGAACTATTAGCATGTTGAAATGGTTAATTTTAGCTTCTACCATCCAGTGTCAAACCTTTTTAACTATTTTTTATTAAAACCCATTTTAATCCTAATTTACACCCTCTTTTAGCACACCAAAATAATTTATACAATATGAGTATCTTTTTTATTTCATTGGTAAAAAAAGACACTTTTCTAAGCTTCATTAAATTTTTTTTATGTCATTATAAAATAGTAAAAAAATAATGTACATTCTAATTTTTTTGTAAGTGATGAAAAGTTAATATTATACAACCATTTATAGTATAAATTTAATTGATTTTCAAGGAACAATAGGATATATAATCTAAATAAACCTATAATCAACTTATTTTTACTCAAAATACGGTTACTTTATATTTTGACCACATATTTATGGAATATCATGTACACTTTTTTTTATTTTTATGATTTGTAACTTAGTATCTAGAGAGATTGTGATCAAAGAAAAGGGGTTATTTCTTTTAGCTAAACATTAGAGAAAAAATATACTACATCATGAGAGTAATAGTTCAGATTCTGAATATAAAATTCTACTCATATGCTTTAATTTGTTTTCATTTTTTATTGAATTTAAATGGATTAAAATTTATTTGATAAGTGATTGTTTCATGATGAAATCTATTATTGATATCTACTGGTCACATCTACACTTGTTTTTATTTGTGTGCTTAAATCATGGTTTTCATTACTTTTTATGCCCTTTTTAAAATCCTTTTTTAATTCAAAGTTTAAACATGAATCTTTCTAGAATTAAAAACTATAGTGAAAGATTAAGTAGTATTAGGATTCTCAGGAAATCTCTTGTATATTTTGAATGTTTTTTGTGTAGAAAATTTATTTTTTTTCTTCACTATAAACTCTAAAACATGTCTTTTAAAGTTATAAAATTCCAAATCTATTTTAACAAGAAAATATTTTCAATATTCTCCAATCTTGAAATTAATCATTGGAGATAATTTTAAGTTTTAATTATAGGGAAGGGGTCTTAAATGTGACAAAATGTACTTTAAAGTTGTAAAAATAAGAATCCCATAAAATTTTTCAAAAATATATTTTTTTCCAATGACCAATTAAGAATTTTTTTTAGTGATTTTTCTCAAATTTGAGGGTATATTTTCCACTTTTAAGATGTTAATTTCTATCACACAATGAATTTAATTAAGTACATCATTTTATTTCCCTCTTGGAAAAACTTTTTTTTGAAAAATTTTGGAAGTATTTTTTATAATTATAACTAAATTTGAACTTTTTTATTTCAGTTAAACTAATAAGATATGCATCCAAATGGTATATTAAATGAAAATTATGATCCATGTTAAAAGTTTCATTATTTATACTTTTATTAATGTATGGGTTAATTATTAATTATTTTTAATTATTATACTCACTCGAATTTGGTTGTGTCTATTTATTCTCTATTAAATTATATGTTTCTATTCACCTAGTGTTAAAGTGAAGTTTTGGAAGTTTTATTTGGATATGAATTGGCGTGTGTTTAATTTATAAAATAATGAAAATTAAAACGTTTTTATAAAATAAGAAACTAGACAATCACTAAATCATTTGAATTTTAATTGGGAAATCACTTTATAAAATTAAGAGGGTCTAAAGGGGAAAATATTTATGAAAATAAATTATAATTTTCATTTCAATTTATCAATCTTGAGATTTATTTTCTTCTACTATATTTATATAATTGATTTTTTGATGATAATCAATTCCTTAAGTGTGGGAAAATTTTATGTGGATTGAATTTAATTTGTTTTTTACATAATTTTAAGGAATTTAATTTTGTTTTTAATTTTAAAATGAGATAATAATTGATAATTAATCATTTTTAAATAATTTATTAATAAATATGTGATTTACTGAATATTTCAATAAAAATTGACAATATTATTGCTTAATTATTTAACGTTATTTTTATAATATTCACATATTTATATGAAAAAATGTTTTTTTGTATTTGATGACTGTAATTGAAATTTATCTTCAAATTGATTTTAAATGTTTCAGATGTTGGAATTTATTTTATCACAATACCAAGATTTTTTTTCAATATACTTTTATAGAACAAATTTTAAATCATTTTTTTAATATAAAAATTCATAAAATATTATTGGATTGTGCATTTGAATTTTTAATTTAGTTTAAAATTATTGTAGTGTATTAAATAAATTATATTTTTATTCTTAGCACATAATTCTTATAAGATTTTTTTTTTATGGGTGATTCCATATCAAATAAATTTACACCCAACATGCCCCTATAAGATAAATTTTATGCACACATTCATAGGATAATTTTTGATGTCCTGTATGAGAATTCAAAATCTATCCTATAAGATAATTGAAATATAAATCCATGTAAGAAAATTTGGGAATGTTCTATAAGATAATTGGTTTCTTCCCATGTAAGAGAATTGCGCATAGGATAATTTCACTCACATAATAGAATTTCCTTAGATGATTTTAGAACTTTATAAAGAAGAAACATGGTATCCTTTGAAACTTTTCCAACCTAAGTTCAAAAATAAATAACTTCTTATATGAGTTCAAAAAATATGACAATCCTTATGAAACTAAAATTGATGTTGATCTCAGTTAAATAAAATGAGATGTGAGGCTGAGAAATTGAATCAAAAGAAACCAAATCCATAGATTAACTATTAAGGAATTTTTTTCAAGTATTGACACTAAGACCAAATCACAAAAAAATGAGACCTCAACCAAAATTGAAGACCAACCGAACACACAATCTACTAAATATTCCAAGATCGATAAACCTTAGATGTTTCATAAATTTTGAACACAGAATTTAAGTGGGACTAAGTGGAAGATGAGATCGAGTGTCGTGATTTTTATCCTTAAGAATTTTTAGTTGATATCATATCATTCAAATTTAAGATTGAAGATTTAGTATATCTAGATGAGAACATCTTGATGATTGGATGAGTTCTTCCTAACTGTATCACCCACAGTTGTAAATGATGAAATTGATTGAAAAATAAAGATTCGAAAAATTTAAAGATCATTTCATTCTTGATGGTTTATATTTTTAGGTTTATTTCATTTTTTGGGAATTATATACATGTATTTCCTCAAAGATTATGTTGAGATGTTGTGCACACATGACGCTCCACCAATTTCTCCAATGAGATCTAATCAATAGAATGAGGGGTGGTTTGAACTCATGAACGGGGTTAATTCTATCGACTAAGTTGTGTGTACGGAATTTCAATTGAGTTTTAGTAAGATAACTTAGTCAGTTATGTTGTGGATCAACTATATTGATGGGTGGTTTATCCTATGATAAATCTCTTCAATTTTAAAGATGAGTTGAAGATATCAATCGATAATTTAATTTTAGATGGGTTAAAGAAGAGGATTTTATATTGGATCATTATACTAGAGTATGAATCTATGTGTTGATCAATAACTAAAGACCAGTGGTTGAGTCAAGATAATTCAATTACAATATGAATCAATAAGAATATATATTTGGCACTTTCAGGTGCCCATTAAAGTATAGAAATTAAATGTGATAGGAATTATGATTAAATTTATAGGCTATTATTGGAGTCCAACTATGACATAATAGGAATGCCTCTTGAAATTTAACTAAATCTATAGAAACATCCACATAATCAATTTTTGGTAATGATAATGACACAAGGTGGACATGGGGTTGTCAGTATTAGATTGTAATAACATTTTAGATTCAATTGATATTTCTTTTGAAGAAGCTGAAGATAATCATAAAAGAATTCCATTTAGATTATATTGTTTGTTATAGTAGTTTTTAAATGTTTTTTTCATCTTTAAATATACCGAATTTCTATAAATTTATATACTCTTTTTCATCTCAATTATTATCCTCTCTCTCTCCTCGTATTGTCCATAAAATTTGGCCACTTTTTTGTAAATAAAAGTGTTTTTCTTATTCTTCTTGGTGTATGTTCTTAAATCTATAGAAACGGAGGGGTAAATTTAGGATAATGTTTATGATGTGAATCTTGAATCTTCTTAGAGATAAAATATCATAATTATCATCACTTTATTCTTTCTCTTGAAAAACAATGATGGATAATTAGGGAGATGTGAGAGCACACTCATTTTCAAGAATGGTTTACTACTTTATTTCATTTTTTGTCTTTTACCTCTTCTTCACTCATATTACTTGAAAAAAAAATTAGATTGAAGGTTGTGTGAATTGATGACCATATTAGGAATATCCTAATTCATGATACATCCTTTCTAGAGTGATCATATAGATAGATTCTTTTTATAGTCTGGGAGAACATATCATTTATAGGGATACATCTAATGCATGTGTGGTCACTGTTTAAAGAGAGAGAGGTGTATTAATTGAGACATAAATCATGCACTGAGATAGGTTTAGTGTTTATGGTTAAATCCACTATGAATTAGTGATATGTAGTATAAAGAATATCAAATTAGGGATAGTTTTGTTTCCTGTTGAATTTATTTTCTTTTTCATCATTTTTCTTTTGTTTGTTTTTTTCTATAATATTTATTTTTCTTATCTTCATTTTACTTTTTTCATCATTTTTTTCATATTACTTTCATTACATTCAAAATAGACAGAAATATAAAAAATTAATTATAAGAATCATTGTAAAAAATACAATGCCAACTTCATAATAACCTCAATTTATCCATAGTATTATATTCTAAGAGACCATAAATGTATCTTTAATCGTTCAAATGATAAAGTTATCACTAGCCTCTCTCACCCCCTCCCCTTTTGTGTCCCATTTATTACCCTTTGTTGGGTGATTATATGAAGTATTTTTCTTTAGAATATTAAGGTAGGTTGGTTTATTTTTCTCCCTTACCTATTTCCCCTTCATTTTCTATGATTTTAGTCTGTAAATACACATTCCTCTATGGGTTGTGAATTTAATAGGAAATTTCATTTTTGATTCTAGAGATGGGTTCATTTTGAGAATTGATATTAGGATTTGAATTCTAGGAATTGGATCCTCAAAAGGGGGTGGTATTGTATATGAAATTAGGAACAAGAGGTTTCTTAAGTGCTTAGGAGAGTCCTGGGAGATTCGGTCCAAAATTGTAAAATTTAGAAAGGGTTTTACCCATGTTCACAGTTACCAAATTATTTGGTTAAGCTATGTAGGGTAACCATGTGGATTGGTTTTGTATCGGGGTTTGGCACATGGTTAATGCATGGTTAAAAAACCATGAAAGAACAATAATTCAGTAATAGAGAGTATTTTCATCATTCGCACTTGTTTTGGAAAACCGTGTGACCAAACTATGTGGGGTGTGTGGTCTTGGACATTGAAGTCTACATGATTAGCATATAGTTTTCGAAACTGTGCAGCCTATAAAATTTCATTAAAAAGTGGAAAATGATTCTGCCCCCCTCCCCCTTGAATTATAACTATCTCCCCCTTATTTCTCTTCTCCCTCACACATGTAGACATCTGGACCCTCCCCCACCTTCCTAATTTGGTTCCCTTTGAATTTAGGGTATTTTTTGTGTAATTTTACAATGATTTGAGGTAGGTAATTCTCTCTTCTCCCTATTTGGTTCATATTATTGTTTCCTCTCTAAATTGGGGAAACCCAATGAGGGATTTGGGTGAGAATACCATCAAATCATGGTGTAATCATCTCATTTTTATGGGGATTTCATATTTCATTTCTATTAAATGTTATAAGATGATGAATTTTTATTATCATTAACTATTTTGATAGATTTATATTGCCATATCGATTTTCCTAGTGTTTGATATTTATTTGGATGAAATTGACTAATGATTAGTGTCATGTGTTATGGATTTTTCCCAAGATGGTGTCAAAGGTATGCCAATAACCTTGTATAGGTGGTTGGTTATGATTTTGGTATGAAGAGGTTTCTTGATGACATTTTGGGATTTATACCTATTTAAATAAAATTATTTAATTAATTATAAAATGATTTAATTAATTTTAAAAAGGAAGTTTTGATGTGATTTAGGGCCTTGTATGAGTTAGTGATGGTAAAATGGACTTTGATAGGATTGGGAAAGTTTTTTAGGGATACGATTTAAGAAATTGGATTCTTGTTCGAGGTAAGTGGTCCTATGTGTTTTTTATGGTTTATGAATTTTTTTATGTAGCATGTGATATTTCATCTCACTACTAGGATCAATTGATTTTTTTAAAATTAAATAAATCATTTAGTTAAAAAACTAATGTATGTGAATGAATGTAAAAAAGTGTCAAGGTCCACATTGGAACCTTGATATTTAGATTGATGTCTCTATCACTGATGGTTAAGGCCTTGATTACAAATGCATTTCAAGTGATATTCAGATTGAGAGGGGTGATACTTAAATTAACATAGTGGTCGTAGCGGACCTAGATTGGTTCCCATAACCCCTTGAGTGGGTATGAGTGATGAATTAGGGTGATTATCTCTAGTAAGACATGATAGGATTGTGATATACCTTAAAACCTTTGGGCTAGTTGAGGAAAATGTAGATGAGTGATCTTCCCACACTAGTATATGAGAACTGTGTGAGTGTTACCTCAGTGGATTATAGATGTATCAATTGTGGGAATACCGAATCATAAGGACCTTAGGATGAAATATGGGCATTTTTATATCTCTATAGTGTGATATCGATATGGAATTACCTAATAGGAAAATAAGGCCTTGATATGTTCCCTTCGATTAATGATCTTGGGAAATAGGATTGGGAATGAGATAGAGGAACCCATAGAGGGTGTTTGGATGATCATGTGATGTAGGGGCCTTGGTGGGTACCCTAGTGTTCCCATTATCCCTACAAAGGGGTGGTATATGGGATTTAGTGTCATCAATTACAAGTAAAACCTTATAACATGATAATTGGAGGTGGTGGTCTAGCTTGTGTGCTTGAGAGTCTATCCTAGGAAAATTTTATTACATAGTGTTCCAATTAACCCTAGAGAGGGGTAGTATAGTGGAACTAGTGTCATCAACTCCAAATGGTACCTTAAATTCTAAGAATTGGTAGTGGTGGTCTCTTTCGTGAGCTCAATCCTCTACTCAAGTACTCCATCATAGTATGGAAAATCAAACATTCATAGTTGGATGATTTCTTTTGTCCTTACCTACATCCATGAGATCTTTAAAGATCCTGACCCTAGTATCCTTGAGTCTATTATTTACTTTATTAAATTAGTAATAAGCCCATGTGATTTCATCCCAAAGGACTGAATATCTTATTAGATTTTTAAAACTAGATACAAACATAATTATTACATTACAAATTGAAAATAAATACAATATAGTAAATCCATTTGGAAAACCCCCCACCCTCCTAGATTATCCCTACATGTCAATCATAATATACATCTTTCCATCCTAGGGGAAAATAAAACATAAGAAATGGGTGATATCAGATACTCAGTAAGGGTAATAATATAGTGAAATCCTTCATAAATAAACATAAAAAATAAGGCAAGATTAATGAATAAAAACGCATTCCATTAAAATATTATCTTGAGAATATATGGCAAGAATAAAATCTAATCAAATATTTCCATATAAACAATCACATTATAATGAAACTTAGCCATGGATATTATACTAGAATAATAATCGCATGGATTATCAATAACTTATCTCATAATTAGGGAATTCATAATGTGGGACATCATAAACATACTTTCAATACATCATCCAAGACACCACACATAATCAGGTAAGATATCATCCAATACCCAAACTAGTTTGTCTCATGAGACCTACCGATGCATCGATGGGATATATTAGCACCCCCCCCCCCCCCCTCAGCACATACTAAGTTTAATTCATTACTCATATGAAAGGGGTGAATCATAATAAACATATAAATCCATATTGATACTATTATAGGAAATAACTTTCCCCGAATAATAAACATATCCATTAAACCGTCCAGTGTAATATGATGAATGATATAAAAATAACACAACCATAGTCAAATTAATCATAAAAAATTCAATAAAATATGTTATATGGTATCATAAGATATCAATTTCAATTGAGCATAAGATCTAACAAATAGTGTTGACATAGATAAAAATTCTCTAATAAAATCATTGACAAATTCTTGAGAGAAATACCACTTTACTTTGAAATCATTTATTTTAATAATAGATATGAAATAATAAAAGTAAAAATTTTCTTTGAAAATAATATTGTAAAATTTTAATGGATTCCTCAAAACATTAAGGCTTCATGAAAGTGGGAAAATCCGCTCACACCGTATAACTTTTAAAAAACATTTTTCTAATTTTTTTTAAAATAAACATTTGAAATAGTATTTTTTAAAGTGTGTGCATTAAACAGATGAATAGATTGTGTGTATCATCTATAAGTCCACAAAAAACAAGTGTAAATACAACATAATATAGTCAAAAAAATTCAAACAAAATCATATAATGAAATAATCAACGGATTATATGTTTAACCCAAATAATGGAAAATGGGTTAAGAGTTCCCTTACCACTTTGTAATTAGACAAATTGTATGCCCAATAAAATTATTGACCATAAAATGAAACATTGAAAGTAATGAAGATAAATATATTCAATATAATTTATTTTAAAGTGTGTTATCTACACCACACACAATAAATAAGTGTTGAATAAGGAATATATCGCACAAAAGTAAAAGTGATACGAGAAACCCCTATCATATGTCTGAAAGTGTTTTGTATTTATACATAATGGCATGGATAATCAAATTTTATTAATTAATTAGTTAATTTATAAAATTTTAAATATATATATATTTTTATTTTATTAAGTTCATTTATGGCCATTTTGATTAGTTATAATGTTTAATTTCATTGTTCCATGAGTGTTTGTTTCATGGTTTTATGGTTGGTTCCCTTGAGTATAAATATGGGAGTTCATTTCAAATGGGAATAAATTCTATAGAAGTGAATTTATTTAGAATTAATTAACTCTTGTAAGTTTAAATTATCTAATATATCATTTGGTTATATGTTGTTAGGATGATTAATTATATAAAATGTTGATGATAGTGTATTAATTAATTTTGGTGGTTTTTACGACCATCACGCACTTGTGTCATTATATTTAATATTATGTTTATATATTGGTTCCTTAACATGATATGACTTTTAATATGTATATTAAATTCTTATTTCACCATAATAATGTTTTTATAACCTTCCTTTAATGCATTAACAGAAAATGAAAACTCGTCGTCTGTGTAGGCAGTGAATCGACACATTACGAACAATGTTTTTAATTTTTAAAATAAAAGTAAAGAAGAAGGGATTTGATGATCAATAATCCAGTATAAAAATAATATTATAGAATATGTATGATACTTGTGATACCATTAAACTTTGGATTTGTTAGGTGAGTATAGCATAAGGAAATAAAAGAAATTAAAAGATACAGAAGGAGGATTTTACCTCTTGAATATCATCTCCTTGGGAACCTCTTTAAGACACCTGGATTTGGTATTTTGGTAAGACCAGTAGATATTAAATGTGTGTAAGATTCCTGGGAAGGTAATTGGGGATAATTTAGACAAGATTCAAGGCTTATAAGGTGTGAGGATATGGGGTGGTATTTATAAGGGAGGAGAGGGGTTTTTTTATTATTTTAATCATTTATTTAATATTTTGGCTCAAGTATATCAATAGTGTTGATTCATATGAATACAAAGAGTAACTAGTGAATGTGAGTTCTAAATAATGGGTGATTATATCAGCAATGACTCAAAAAATCATTTATTTAACCTAAAATATTAAATACCATAAATTATCATATTTCACTCTTCATCAAAAATTCAACTATTTGAGAAAAATACCCAAGAATCACCCTAACAATTTTTTAAATATGTAGATTTAAAAATGGTCACCATTTTATTAAAATGAGTTTTTAGATATTATAAATGTAATTTATAAATAGAGTCATCATTTATTCTAAAAATATATATTTTAATATTATAACCAATTTCATGAAACATTCAAAAATTAATTATTGTCTCATAAAATTATATTATAATTATAATGAAGAAAAATAGTAACTTATGAATCTATTTTATTAAAATAAATTTAATTTTAAATCATTATATTAATTATAAAATTTTATATAAACATTTATGTTTCACAAAAGTATCAATACTCAATTTATCATTTTTAAAACATTTATTTACTTATTCCATGATATAAATATATCGTTTTTTCATTTTTAGGATACATAAATTTTATTTACACTTTTATAGGTGAGGTTATTATTCTAATGGATATATTACTATTATTAATGGTCACATTACTATTCCAATGGTCATGTTAATATATAATAGTATATCATGGTTTTAAACTTAGTGTTGCGTAAAACATAAGCTATTGAAGATGTTAAATTTAAAAGAGACAAACCATAAAATCTTGGGGTGTTACATTCTCCCCTCATTCCAAAATTTCATCCTCGTAATTTTCATTATGTCACCTCATAAAAATATTCGAATAGTTTATCATAATTTCATATGGTTCCCATAACACATCTCCTATTTTATGATTTTTTTCAAGGTACCTTTACCAGTTAGGTTCTTCTGATTCCTCAACACATATTCTATAGTGTCTAGAATCTGGATAGGCTCTTCACTATAAAATAAATAATGTTCCAATTATATTTCTTCTTAAGTGGAAAAATTCATTAGGACTGACATGTACTTCCTTAACAAAGAGTTGTAGAATACATCATGTGCTTTAGGAAGGCTGGGTGGCATTTCCAAATGATAATACATAACTGCAATTATCTCCAGAATTTCAAAAGGACCAATGTACTTGGTTCTCAATTTCCCTTTCATTCCAAATATTATAACACCCTTCCATGTATATACCTTTAAGAAAATATGAACTCATACATAAAACTCTAAATCATTCCTCCAGTTATCGGTATATATATTTTTTCTACTTTGAGATGCTTTGATACGAGTTTGAATAATATTTAACTTTGTTGTTGTTTCCTCCCCAAGTTCTTGGACTACCAATTTCCCTTCACTAACTTCATCCCTACAAGTTTTTGTATGATATATCTTTCCATATAACACTTGATATGGTGCCATTTGAATGCTTGAATGAAAAAAATTGTTATAAGAAAATTATAACAAAGGTAATTACTAATCCCCCATACCTTAAAAGTCAACTAATTAGGACCACAAAATGCCTTCTGAAGATTGGAACATCCATTCTGATATCCCTTCAGTTTGAGGGAGATAAGTGGTACTCAAGCAAAGATTGGTATTAAGAGACATCTAAAGACTTTTTCAGAATTTTGATGTAAATAATGGATTATGATCAGACAAAATTAAAATAGGTGAGACATGACGTCTTATAACTTCATTAATATAGATTATTTTAAGGATCACTAGTGGAAACTCTTCCCATATAGTAAGGAAATTTTCTAATATGGTAAGTCAATTAATAATTACCTATATTTCATCATTCTTTCTTAGAGACATTGGTAATCTAGTGAAAAATACATAGTAATTATATCCCATTTCCATTTAACAATAGTTATATATTGAATGAGTCCTCTAGGAGGTTTTCTTTTAGACTTCACCTGTTAAAAAACTAAACATCTTGATACGTAATCAACAATTTCCCACTTCATACTATCCCGCAAAATTTGTTCCTTCAAATCACTATACATCTTAGTGCTAGCATGGTGTATAGAGAAATTTGATCTATACGAATCATCCAATAATTCCCTTTTTATATCAGGTAGAGGGAACACAACTCTCTTCCCAAATTTTAAATTGTGATCTTCATATACGAATTCTACCAACTACCCATCATTCATAACTTTGATTTTATTTTGAAAATAATCATATTTAGACTGATAAATTTTTTTCGCTTCTAATAAGTATGGTCTGGAAATCATTTGAAAAAGTAGTGATGTTTCACCTTCCTTGGTTATTCCCATAACCATATTTACTAGATCCATGGACACATGATCCCTAATAATCCTCATTTTGTTCAGAAATCCAGGATCCTTCCTGTTCAATTCATCTTCTACCTTATTTTCCTTCCCTATGTGGTAGTTTATTGAACAATTATAATCCTTTAGTATCTTGAGAAATAGCCTTTTACTCATTTTGATTTCTTTCTATGAGAAGGTATATTTCAAACTATTGTGATCTATATATATTACACATCCTTTACCATAGAGATATTGTCTTAGTATCATCAGAGAAAATATTGCAGCTGCTAAATAAAGATCATGATTTGGATAGTTCTGTTAATGAGTTTTTAACTTCCTGGATGTATAGGCAATAACTGTATCATTCTATATAAGGACACAACCAGTTTCTTTCTTTGATGAATCACTATAAATAAAAAATACACCATTTCCTGATAGTAGAGTCAAGATTGGATCATTCACTAATATATTCTTCAATTATTCAAATCATTCTTCACATTGCTTTGTCCAAATAAAATTAACCCCTTCAAAATTAATCTATATTAATAGGTTAGTTAATCAAGTAAAATTATGCATAAAACGTTGATGGTAACCTATTAAACCAATGAAATTACATACCCCATTTAAGTTTTTTAGTGTAGGTCATTCCTAGACTTCCTTTATATTTGTAGGATCAACTGAGATTCTACCATAGAGACAATATGGAAAAAAATAAACTATTTCATTCCAGAATATTCATTTACTAAACATTCCATATAACTCTTTTCTACTAAGATACTCTAGAACAATCTTCAATTGGTTCTCATTATCCTCGTAGATTTTTTATTACACCTAGATACCATCAACAAATACCATAAAAAAATTATCAATATAATCCTTGAATACTTTATTCATTAGATATATAAAAATAGAGGGTGCATTAATCATTCCAAATGGAATTAATGTAAACTCATAATGTACATACCTTGTTTGAAATTTTTTCATGGAAATATATTCCTTCTTTACATGAAATTGATAATATCTAAAAATTAAGATCAATCTTTGAAAAATATTAATCTCCATGAAGTTGGTCAAATAAGTCTTCAATATAAGATAGAGGATACTTTTTATTTATCGTAAAAGAATTTATCACCCTATAGTCAATGCACAGCCTCATAAATCCATATTTCTTCTTAACGATAAGAATAAGATATCCCCAAGGTTAAAAAATAGGGATTATAAATCCCTTACCACTCAATTAATCTATTTTTTTATTTAACTCTATTAACTTCATTGTGGATATTATATAGGGATTATTTTATATAGGTCTTTAATCATAGATTAAATCAATATAAAACTCTAATTCCCGCCCTAGAGGATGTACATGTAATTCCTCTAGAAATACATCAATGTATTCATGTACAAGAGGTACTTCCTCAGTTTGAAGAACACATTTTTCATCAATTAGTTTTATCTTCTATTCTTCTCCAAGAATGTCATTTAGAATATCTACTGTAGTTGGATCCATATATGACTCAAATGATGAAGTCTCCCCTTTAAAGATAGTAAATTCGATGTATACATCATGAATTATAATTTCCTTATTTTTTTAGTAAATTTTTCATTATATTTTGAATGTCAATACATACCAAGTATTATATAAAAATAAACCATAGGTATGATAATAAAATCATAAATTAGATCATGTTTATGTGTCCTAATAATAACTTATTAACGCATATTTTTTTCAATAAAGTTTCCTCTATGATTTTTGACTGAAAAATCCATTGTTAAGGTGAATTGGAAATATCAAATTATTATAAAAAACTAAGAAGATATAAAATAATGTGATGATACATAATCAAATATATATTTATCTAAATTTGAGAAGATTAATAAAGTACCTACCACCACAAAATTATTTATTTAAACGTCAAATTTTTTGAATTCATATTCATGGCCTTGTTCCCTTTTCCTTTTCTAGGGAAGTTTTCCTTGATGTATAAGACAATAATTTTCATATTTCACCATATCCTTATAGTTGAATCATTACACATTTCCAAATTCTTTATTTCCTTTATAATGACAGGTCTGGTGCCTTTTTTCTCCACACTTATAACAAACTACCATTCCCAATAGTCATGTTCCATGATGTTTCTTTCCAAATTTATTACAATTTTGAAATTTTATTATTCCATTTTTCCTTATTTCCTTTTCTATAGTACTTAGTATAACTCTTCTTATCTTGCTTCCCTTTGAATCCATATAGATTAAAAAATTCTTTCTCTATCTTAATGAAACATAATATTATATTATCATATGGTGATAATGTTTAGTAGATGAATTCCCTTCATAGAATTGGCTTAATACCATCAAAGAAATGGTAAATATTTATCTTTGGATTATGTATATATTCCATGGAATGCCTTGATAACCTTGTAAAGTTATCTTCATAATTAGTAATTTTTTCATCCTCTTTGTGTCTCAAACTCAATAATATTATCTCTATATCTGGTCATAGTTAGCGAGGGAAATGTTTTTCCAAGAAAATTCCCTTAAAATACTTACATTTCATTTTCAATTTCTTCCTCCTCCTTTTTTTTGAATTAATTTGTACCATTGATCCACATATCTTGAGAGATGATAAACTTCCATGATAACCTTCTCCCTTTCATTACTTCCCAAAGTGATAAATATCTTCTTTAAGGAACTTATCCATTACTTATCTATAAATGGATTTGTAGTCCCATTTACTGATGAAGGTTATTTTCACATGAAGTGGTTTAACATTGTTACATCGTGTTGTGGATCGAACTAATCCAGGAGAGTAAACTTATTGTTGATAACCTAAATTAGTTATCCTAGTTTAGTTATAAGTATTTTGGATCTAGTTTTAACTCTAAATCCAACATCATTATCTTGTATAGGAGGTAAATCCCTATATGTAATACATGAGTTCATACAGTTGTCATTCCTTTTACTATGTTCCATTTATAAACAATTACATGCACTAGATTAGATTTTAAAACTAGTTAAATAAATAAAAAATCTATATATAACTAATATCAAAATCATAAGATTAGTTATCTTGGGAATATTCGCAAAGTCAGTTATAGGTTCATATTTCACTAATATATGTTTTCTTAAATCTAGTTTCTACTAAACATTCTCTAATACCAATGGTAAAGACCCCAACTTGAGTAGATCGGAGTCGGTGCCTTAATTTATTACATTGGTACTAATTACAAGTGATTATATCCCAAATTATTAAATATTTTAATAGATTTGGAAAACTATATATAAACATAAGTATTAAATTACAAATTGAAATTAAATAAAACATAGTAACTCCATTGGAAACTCCCTTATTCTCCTAGAATATCCCTACATGTCAACCATAATATACATCTTGGCATCCTAGGGAAAAATAAAATATAATAAATGGGTAAGATCATATCCTCATTAATGGTAATAATATAGAGAAATATATAATAAATAAACATAAATATTAAGGCAAGGTGAATGACTAAAAACATATTCCATTAAAACCTAATCTTGAGCATAATTTAGTATGAATAAAAATCTAATCAAATAATCGAACATAAATAATCACATGAGAATGAAACATAACCATATATATTCTATTAGTTGAATAATCACATGGATTATAAATAAATTATCTCATTATGAGCTAATTCATAATGTGGGACATCATAAACATACCATCAAGGCTTTGGCCAAGACACCATAAATATCGGGTAAGACATCAGTCAGTACCCAAACAAGTTTGTCTCATGAGACCTACTGATGTAGCAAGGGGCTATAGAGGGCCTCGACTATCACTTATTAAGGCCAATTAATTTATAATATGAATTGGGTGAAAAATAATCTACATATAAATTCATATTGAAACTATCATATGAAATAACTTTCCCCAAATAATAAACATAATACTAAACCATCCAATGTAATATGATGAATGGTATCAAAATAGAACATCTATAGTCAAAATGATCATAAATAATGAAATAAAATATGTTAGAAGGTATCATAAGATATCATCCTAAATTAATCTTATTATTCAAAAAATATTTTTGATATAGATTAAAATATTATAAGAAAATCATCGATAGATTCTTGATAAAAATACAACTTTACTTTAAAATAATTTATTTCAAAAAAAAGTTGCACATCTATAATTAAAAACATTTTATTTAAAAATACCACAATAAATATATAAATTATTCATCAATAACTTAAGGAATCATGAAATCATTAAAATACTATCATTCCATATAAGTTTTAAAAAAATATTCATTTTAAATTTTAAAAAAGAAACATTTAAAATAGTATTTTTAAAGAAAGTATGAGTGTTAACCAAATGAATATATTATGTAAATTAGACATAAATCCACATAAAAATTTTAAATACATAATTAGATAGTAAAAATTTGTTTCATATATAATCATATCATGACATAATAAATGGAGTAGATATTTAACCCAAAATATAGAAATTGGGTTATGAATTCCCTCACAACTTTGTAATCAGTTGAACTGTATGTCCCATAAAATTAATGAAATTAAATGAAAATTTTAATATCATAAAAATAAATAAATTCATAATATGATATATTAAGTCTTATTATGTACACCACACATAAGAAATAATCTTTTATTAAGGAATATATCTCATATAAGTAAAAGTGAGATGAGAAATCCTTACCTTATGTCTGAATGTATTCTGCACTTGTACATAATGTCAGGGATAATATAATTAGATTAATTAATTAATTAATTAAAAACATTTTAAACATATATTTTATTTATTATAAAATAATTAAGTTCATTTATGGACAATTCTATTAGTTATAAGGTTTAATTTCATTGTTCTAAGAGCATTCATTTCATGGTTTTATGGTCGTTTACCTTAAGTATAAATATTGAAGTTCTTGTAAAATGGAAATAACATCTATAAAAGTAAAATTATTTAGAATTAATTGAATTTAAAAGGTTTTAATGGTCTTTTATATCATTTTTCTATATGGTGTGAGAATGATTTATTAGATAAGATGTTGTTGCAAAAGTCTTAATTTATTTGGGCCGTTTTTATTACCATCACAAACTTGTGTCATTTTATTCAAAATTATTTTTATATATTGGTTCAAAAATATGATATGACTTATAATATGTATATTAAAATATTATTTTACCAAAATAATGGTCTTATTTTCATCATTTAAGGTGATAATAGAAAATAAACACTCAACATCCACGAAGGCGGTGAATTGACACATCACGGGTGATTTTTTTTCATTTTTAAAATGAAAGGATGGGAGAATAGATTTGATGAATAATAATACATTATCAAAATAAAATTATAATATATATATATATATATTATTTTTGTGTTATTGGGCCACCATGGATACATAATATGAGGATAGTATAAGAAAATAAAATAAATTAAAAGAGAAATAAGGATGATATTACCTTTTTAATATCATCTCTTTGGGAAACTCCTTAAGACACTTGGATTTGGGATTTTAGTAAGATTATTAGATATTGGATGTGTGTACAATTATTGTTAAGGTATTTGGGAAGAATTTATAAAATATTTAAGGCTTATAAGGTGTAAGTAGAAGGGGTAGTGAAGGTGGTATTTATAGGGGAGGAGAGGGGTGTTTTTGTTTGTTTTATTCATTTATTTAATATTTTGGAAGAAGACTATACATAGTATTGATTATTATGACTAATTACCATAACTAGTTAATTTTAGTCCTAAATAAGGTATTATTACATCTGAAATGACTCAAAAATTCATTCATTTAACTTATAATGTTAAATATTGTAAATTACTATATTTTGTTGTTCATCAAAAATTAGACTATTTTAGAAAAATACCAAAAATTTAGCCTAATAATTTTTCGACTTGTATATTTCAAAAATAGAAATGGTATAAATTTAATTTTTAAATAACTTCATCATTTATTCTAAAAATAGTGATTTTGATATTATAACTGGTTTTACGACACTTTGAAAAATTAAATATTTTCTCATAAAATTATCTTATAATTGGAATGACAAAATATTAATTTATGAATCTATTTTATGAAAATAAATTTTCTATTAAATAAATATATTAATTATAATATTATAAATAAACTTTTCCATTTCAAAAAAATACCAATAATAAATTTATCATTTTTATAACATTAATTAACTTATTCCATGAAATAAATATATCATATTTTCATTTATGGGATACCTATTTTTTATTTATACTTTCATAGGTGGGTTATTATTCTAATAGCTAGATTACTATTCTTAACAGTCTCATTACTTATAGAAACCCTATCCTTTTACACATATCATTACATTATTTTAAACATAATTAACCATCAAATACAACCAAGGATCGTAATTTCTAGTGTCTTTGGAATATTAGGTACATAATTTGAAAACATTGAACTAAAATAAAAACTTATTTTATTTAAATCCATAATGATATCCTAAATTCCATTGAGATCTTACATGTGCATAGGATAACCTGGGTAATGCATGAAAAATGGGATGAGCTAAAAAGCCTAGTAAGGGAATAAGCATAGGAATAAAACATAGAACATGGGTTAAAAGGAATAACATGATGACATAGAGGGAATGAAACATGAATAAAAATAAGAAGGAATAACATGTATAACATAAGAACATATAATCATGGAAATATAAAAATGTGTCAACTACTTATAACATGACATAAACATGAGTCAAGGTTGAATACCAAAAATATATTGTAGGTTTCATGCGCAGTGGAATCATGTGATGGATCATGCCCAACATTGATTTTTCCATGACCGATGATCAATATCAGATTTACACAATGATAAACATCATGATCTATAGAATTGAATTAAATAATATAGATAAATGATATAGTACTGGAACCAGGATAAAGGATCATCACATTTTATTTATAATTAATTTAATTAAATGAATAATTCGTTTGATGGAATTATTTCTTCATTGATGGATCTGATAACAGAACTGTGTTGTTCTATCATTAGGTTATAGAAATCAAAGAATATTACCTCTAATGGTGATCCACATGTGTTATAAAAATATCTGAATGTTGTCATAGGAATCTATGTGTGCTAGCATGGAAGATCCTAGAGATTGCATCTTCCGCCTTTGATCACCTCGAGAATCGTTTCTAAAGCATTATTTTGGATCTCTCTTAAGTAGAGGGTGGGAGGTGGTGTAAGACCACTCTTGGTTATTGGGAGTGTTCTTAGAGAATGAATCTCTCTAATTTTTTAGAGGATTCTCCAAATATACTTTGCAAAACCAAACAAATGAATTTTATTTTTGAGAAAATAATATAATTGGGTTTATATACTACTAGGGTTAAAATAAAAAAATTGCACAAGTGCCCATTATTATTTATTTAATACCTATGGAACCCCATGTCAAATAATAATATTATTATTATTATTTCTCGACATGCACTTAACTTATGAATTAAATTAAATATTATTTAATGAAATAAAATTCAATATTTATTATTTCTCACCGAGACATTAATCTTGGTCTTCCATTCCTCTATAATATTTATCGAGCCTTGAATGATTCCTTTTTATTTATTAAATAAATATTATTTAATTATTCACCAATAAATATATAAATATTATATTCAGTAAATATAAAATAAATATTTATATTCAATCAATCATACATGAATAATTAATAAACCATATATATGAATAATATTTATTCAAATTGTTAAATAATAAATAATAATATATTATTTAACAGAGATTCTGGATACACTTAGTGTGTGAACCTTTATGCCTCTTTATCATTGGAATTAGGTGAAATAGCCTAAAGTTAAAGGTTATCATCTAGAAAAACACTAAGGAACCCATATAGAAAGAAGTTAATGTCGCAATGATATTATACCTCATACAAAGGCTTACTGTGTGATATAATCTCTTAATAAATATATCTCAAATCAGGCAGCATGTATGTTAGTGCCATCAACCTATGTGTTCAATGTATCTTTCTTTGAATTCCCAAAAATTGAACTTGCCTATTATACACCATGGCTATGGATTTATTTGGGATATATCATTTTTATCCAAGGGATTGAGATATCAACGTCCGTTAAATAATAGAAGGGACAAATATTTTCTCTCATTATTCATTAATTCAATATTACTTGTGACACACAAAATGTATCGAACCTTGTTGTGAATATCTATCATCAAAGTTTTCAACAATACATCAAAGTACATGACTCATAATACTCATTAATAATAATTTTAAAGTCTAAGGACCAATACACATGTACCCATATAGAAACATTCAATGACACATATAAATGTGGATTTTCTACTGGCATGTCCTGTTCTCATAATATCTTACTTGATATTACCAAGGGAGTAAACCAAGAGAAGGTGCCTTAGAGTCCTATGAGTCTCCACCTTGGATATCCTGTATCATTTGTGTTCTTAAAATGATATCATTTGGATATAGAAAATATATTTAATAATATTGTCATAGCACTTTTGGGTTCTCATCATAACAGGGAAATACGATGAGATTTTAGTGTGAAAGATACTCATAGGACATTATCAAATACTATATTAAGTATAAGAACAATCATGATGTGATAAGAAGTTTTTTAATATTAAAAAATATGAATACATGTTATCACAGAGTACATAGAAGTTGGTTTTAGGGAACCAACTCCAACAGACTCCCACTTTTACTAGAGCCAATTACTAACAACCTTCAGTATGCTAGCTCTCAAATTATATGCATGATTATAATAAGATATGCCTTTTATCAAGGGGTGTTCCACGTTCTCTTCTATGGGAATTATTCTTACTACAATTTCACCCCTCTGATGAAAATCCATTAAGAGGTAACACTTCTGGAGTTTGTTCATTGTCTTTCGGTGTGACATTTTCTATTTTGTAAGATCAAATATTGTAGTATTATCATAGTGCAATATGATAGGGTATTTACTACTACATATCACATCATGATCCTAGAAAAAATTATGAATCTAGATGACTTCCTTGACTGCATCAGAATCCACTATATACTTAGAATCCACTATAGAATTAGTGACAACTTGCTACTTTGAACACTTCCATCTCACTGCTCCTCCATTGAGATAGAAAACATATCCTTGTTTTGACTTTCGATCATAATGATCTATCTGAAAACTATCATCAGTATAACCCCTAATGACACATTCCTCATCTCCTCCATATACTAGGAACATATCCTTAGTTATTCTCATATAGTTAAGGATGGCCTTAACAGTAGACCAATGTTGTTTTTCTAGATCTTCTTGATATCCTCCTATTGTGATTAATGAATAGCCAACATCAAGTCTAGTACATAACATGGAGTACATGACTAATCCTATCTCTGTAGTGTATGGGATATTTCTCATCCTCTCTTTCTTAGGTTGTGTTTAAGGACACATTTTCTTAAAAAGATATAAACCATGTGACATTAAAATCAATCCCCTCTTAGATCATTCCATACCAAATCACTTTAGTATCTAGTCAACATATATACTTTGACTTAGTACAAGCAGCCTCTTGGATATATCATGAATGATCTTGATCCCTATAATATAGGCTTCTTCACCTAATTCCTTTATGGATAATCTTTTGTTTAACTAATCCTTGATAGACTATAAGACTGATATGTCATTTCCAATAAGTAATATGTCATCAACATATACTACTAGGATAAGAGCCTCATTTCCACTAAACCTCTTATAAACACATGGATCACATTCATTATTAATGAAACCAAATTATTTTATGGAATCATCCAATAGAATATTCCATGAACTAGATGCTTGCTTCAATCCATAAATGGATCTCTGACACTTTCAAATCATCTTGTAATTACCTGGAGTCCCAAAATATTATGGTTGTGTCATATAGACATCTTCCTAAAGGTTTCCATTAAAGAATTCAGTTTTTATATACATCTTCAAAATCTCATATTTATGTTAAACTATTATAAAAAGTATAATTTTGATGGATTTAAACATGGAAAGTGGTGAAATTGTTTCATCATTGACAATACCTTGAATTTTTTTTAAACCCATTTTCCACTAGCCTTTATTTATAGGTATTTATTTTACCTTAAATGTCCAATTTCCGTTTGAATACCCATTTTCATCTATTGGGATTTACATTAACTAGTGCATCAAAAAGAACTGAAACATGGTTCGGATACATAGAATCCATTTCATAATTCATGTATTCTTGACTTATTGAACTTTTTGAGCTCTATACTGCATCCTTATAAAATATAGGTTCATAATTTTTAACCAATAATGAGTCACCATCTTTGGTTACTATAAAACCATATCTCTCCAGTTCTCTTACCTCTCTTACACTCCTATGCAGTACGTTTTTTAGGAACTACTTTTTCCATGGGGACCTATGGAATATGTTCCTATACCAACTCTTGTATATCTTGAGCATAAAATTCATTTAATTCAATATTTTTCCCACTATCCTTTTTGAGGATGTGTTCCCTCTCAAGAAAGATAGCTTGTCTAGAAACAATCACATTCTTGTCTAGGTGGTAGTATAGGTAATATACCTTTGTTTACTTTGTATATTCAATAAAGATACACTTTGTGCCCTGAGGTGATAGTTTTTTTCCCTGAGATGGCCTTGAAAAATTCCTCGCAACTTCATACACATGTGTGCAAAAAAATGAGTTTCTTTTCACTCCATATCTCGAAGGGAATTCAATTTTCTGCTTTAGTTTGTACTCAGTTTAATGTGTATTCTATAGTTTTTAATGAATATCCCAAAAAATATAATGGAAGATCTTCATGACTCATCATCGAACATACCATTTCTAACAAGGTATAGTTTCTCTTTTCACTAACATCATTTCATTGTGGTGTGTAAGGTGGAGTGAGTTTAGATAGAATCTCAAACTCCCATAGAAATTTGATGAACTCTTAGTTAATATATTCACCACCTCGATCCAATAAAATATTATGTATCTTATTTCCAAGCCGATTCTCTACTTCATTCTTGAATTCCTTTAATTTCTCAAAGGACTCGGACTCATACCTCATCAATTACACATAAACATATCTTTTCAAGTCATTAGTAAACATTAATAAGTAAGAATACCCACCTCTATCTTCTACTCAAAATGGTCCATACAAATTAGTGTGTACCAATCCTAGAATCATTGTGGCCCTTTCACCTTGTCCACTGAATAGAATTTTGGAAATTTTTTCTTATAAACAAGAATGGCATATTTCAAGTAGTTTTAACTCAAATGAATCTAAATAACCATATTGATAAAGCTTTGTCAAACGCTTCTTATTTATATAACCAAGACAATGATGCCAAATTTGGTTGTTATATGAGTCATGTAAACATGATTCATTATCAATTTCCAGAACTTGTTTTTCATAATTTAATACATGTATACCATTATTTAAATGTTCTATAACATAGAAAAATTTTTCCTTATAAAAGAAAAAACTTTAATTTCCAAACTTGAAAATAAACCTATCTATATCTAGCAATGATAAAGAAGTTACATTATTAGTAACCAAAGGTACATAATAACGATCATTTAAAACCAAAATCATTCCCATTGGTAATGAAAGGTAGTAGTCACCAATGGATAGAGTATCCATCCTTATATCATTATCATATCTCAGATCCACCTCTCCTTTGTAAATCATTAGGAATCTACAAGTTTTCTGCATTTGTATACAAATGTGAGCACCAAAATCCTTATCTAATACCCAATTTGTAGATGTGGAAATATTACACTTCATAATGAATGCACCTTTATCTTCCCCTGGCTTGGGGGTGTAGTTCCACTTCCAATGACCTAGATTTACACATGAAAAACATATTGCCTCATTTTTCTTACCTTTCCTATGGATCTTTCTCTTCTTGTAAGGGTGTTTCTTGAGATCTTTAGACTATTTATAGGTCTTGGGCCCATTTTACTTATTCTTAATTTTCTTATTCACCATTAGAACCACGGGTTTATCACTCCCCATGTCCTTAACCACTTAGAAAATTAAATAAATAAGTTCTGAAAGACTCCTCTCATTATTAATCATATTTTAATTAACAATAAATCTATATAAGGTATTGAGTAGTGATAAAAGTATAATATTTGTATGCAACTTATCTAGTAATTTAATCCCTAAGATTTCCAAGCATTCAATGTATCCAATAAGCTTGAATGCATGAGGCTTAGCTAGCGCATACTCTCCAAGATTAGTTGTAATCAAAGTTTTGGATATCTCGTACCTCTATTATCTCATCTTTTCTTAATAGAGATCTTGAAGGTGAGATATCATGTTATATACATACATGTCATCATGTTTCTTTAAAATATCCTCATATGTGGATTATATAATGAAACATTTAACATATGAAGAATCATTCAAATCTTTCTTATAGAGTTTCAACTCTTCATCACTAGCCTCATTTCTAACTGCTTTAGGAAAAGGTTCACCTAGAACATATAATTTCTTTTCATGAAGAAGGATGACATGTAGGTTATTTTTCCATCCTTGGAAATTGGTGCTGGTGAGAAGTTTGTCTATATAAAGTATGAATTGTAATGATTTAAAAGATATCAATTTCATATTATTTATACAAAATAAGATAACATAAATTTTAGAACTTTATCTGATTAATTTTGTTAAAAAATTAAATATTATATTTATTAATAATCCACTCTTTTATCGAAACCCAATATCCCTCACCATTGTTTTCAAAATATCCTACTTATTGGACATCCTAGTGGAATGGATCCATATTACCCTTCTCATTACCCCAACTTTGGTTGGTTAAGCAACTTTAATCATTTTAGGTAGGCATTCAAAATGTTCACTTCATTAAATCATAGTTCCTTGATCTGGTGAGTGGACTCCCCAATCCTAAAATACTTAAATTGGATTTCCTCAACCTTTGCCTACCAGTTACACCAAGTCCTAGTTTGGTAGTCAACCCTTGAGGCAAACTAAGTTAATTCAACCCAAAAATTCAAGTTATAATTCCCCATTAATTGAAATTACCTGAACTTTGGTTGGTTAAGAACTTTGAATTATGGTTCAATTTTAAGTGAAGTAGTGGAAGGCTATACAAACTTAACATATATAATTGAGAAATTTTATCCTTTTATGTTTAAATTCAAAATTGTTATCTTTATTACATTCTTATTAATGTTAAGTGGATTTAATTAAGTGATAAACAATTTCTTCGATAATATTTATGCATAATCTTATTTATTTTAGTTTTATCATGCATGCTCGTTGACTTCATTAAATTATGTGGTCATAAAAAACATCCATAATTAAATAACCATGAAACTTGATAGAAATAAAATAAAAAAGTGGTAAGATTGTGATTTTTTATTAATGGTTTGTTTATCTAACAGTTTATAAATAAAATTCAGACTTAAGGGGAAAACACCATTAACCAATTAAGGTTCATGTTGCATATTTCCACCTATCCACCAATTTATCTCTCTTGGATTGGTTTCACCTTAGCTCCAAACTTGAATTTCCTCCACTAGCTTGGGAACTCCAACCATTACATATTCTTTTACTCACACATAGGGGAAATAAAAAGTGATACATAAAAGAAACCATGGGCATACAGACCCTATATAATAATATGATATAAGAAATGTAGGATAACAATTTAATTTAACAATAAATTAAATGAAAATAATCACATATATGGTCTAGTATATGCTCATGACCATCCTCATGCATACAATGAATTACACATTTAATAAAACTAGTATTCAATACTTAATCATTCTTATTTAAGATAAATCATGCTCGAATCAATTAATTATCATCTTTAATTAATCAATTTTTTTATACTAGTTATCATCTGAATTTCCTTGAGATTATCAATCATTAAAATTTTAAACAAATTAAATAAATTTATTTAAAATTAGCTATGTACTTAAATATACCTTAGAGGCACCATAGTGAATACCCATCAGAATCCACCCAACATGTATTATACTCGTATACAGTTTTAATTTTTTGACATATAGCATACAAGACTTATCACGTAATTTCATGATGTATACTATCAACCTAATGATTACATGAATTATATGATTTTTTGGTCACATGTTATGCTTCAATGAATGTAGAATAACAATTGTAATCCAACTCATACAATATATGCATATCTAAACACTACACAAATATAACATAAACATTTATATATATATATATATATATATTAAAAACCCATCACATGGCGCGCAATATCAACTTAATGACCACGTGTAAGAACAAGTATCAAGGTTTACAAACTATAACAGAGAAATTTTAAAAATTTATAATTATGTATAATTAAATGATGTATGCAAGCGAGCTACATGGTGTATACATCTCTCACCGTCTATTTGAGGTACATATCTAGGGACACATCTTGTAAATAGTACCTAAAAAATGGAGTACCTAGTGTGTAAAAGGGACTACACGGCGTGTGGACTCCAAGTTACCTAGTCACCAGTTAGTTAGGTTGTGTATAAAACAAATAGAATATCTTAGATTCAGAGGTACTACACTCCATGTACATAGACTACACCATGTGTAGTCTGGTTAACCTTACACCAGGCTAACACAGTCAACATGCGGTGTAAGAATTAACTACATTGTATATAAAAGATTCACACAGTTTGAGTATTTGTTGAATTAACTCCTATTGAATATAAAAAAATTACATGTAGTGTAACTCTGGTTACATTGTGTGTACTCCTATTTTATTCATATAGAAACCTCAGAACCTCTAGATGAGTTACTCAATTTTATTTTATTCATAAAATTAATTGTCTCATATAGATTTATGAGAAACGAAGGAGGAAGAAGAAGATGTCACAATTCAGATTAAAATAAATATTAAAAATGAATTGAAAAACTAAATCACAAATGTGTAAATCATCAATAATATTCAAATAATTATATATAATTATGTGACAACTCTAATACCAAGTGCAGGTTTTGGGTGTAGTGGAAGCATGCGATGGGTCATGCCATTCTTTGGTTTTTTCCATAACTAATGATCAATTTGATATTTACACAATGATAAATTTCATGATCTAAGAAATTGATTCAAATAATATATACAAGGGATAGAATGAAGAAACCAATATATAATATTATAAAATATTATTTATAATTAATTAAATTATAAAAATAATTACCTTGATTGAATTTTTTGTTCGTTGATGGATTTGAAGACATATTTTCATTGTTCTTTCATTGTATTGTAGGAATCAAAGTATATTCCTTCTATAGATGATCCACATGTGTTCCAAAAACCTCCAAACATTGTATTAGGAATATCTAGGTGCTAGAATGATAGATCCTAGCACTTGTGTTGTCTCCTTTGATCACCTCAAGAACCTCTTCCAAAGTGTTCTCATGGATCTCTCTTTACTCGAGAGTGGGATGTGGAGAAAGATCACTCTCTGTTCATGGGAGTGTTCTTGGAAAAGGGAGCTCTCTGGTATTTAGGGGAATCTTCAAATCCATTGTGCACAACAAAATAAATGAATTGGATATTTTAAAAAATAATATAGTTGGGATTATATAACATTAGGGTTAAAATAAATTAATTTCACAATATCCCTTTATTATTTATTTAATCCATGTGGAACCCCAATTAAAATAATCGTATTATTATTATTATTTCATAACATTCACTTAACTTTCGAATTCAATCAAATATCATTTAATGAAATAATATTTAGTATTTTTTATTTCACACTGGGCCATTAAACTCAATCTTCTATTCCTCCATAATATTTATCGGGCCTTAAATAATGAATATTTATTTATTATATAAATATCACTGCATTATTTTCCAATAAATATATAAATATTTTATTCATTAAACATAAAATAATTATTTATATATGATCAAAGATACATGAATAATTATTCAACCACATCTGGGAAAAATATTTATTCAACTTGTTAAATAATAAATAATAATATATTATTTAACTAAGATTATGGATACACTTATTATGTGACCCTCTTGGCCACTTTCTCAGTGGAATTAGGAGAAGCTGACTAAATTCAATGTTTAGCATCTAGAAACACACAAGGTAACCCATATATAAACAAATCAATGTTTCAATGACATGATACCTCATACAGTTTATTACTGTGTAATACAATCCATTTATCAAGATATCTCAAATAAACCAGGTTGGATGCTGGTGTCATCAACCTCTTTACTCGATGTATCTTTCTTCGACTTCCCTAAAATTTAACTTTCCAATTTTATACCATATCCAAGGATTTATTTAGGCTATATCACTTCTATAAATGGGCATGAGATATAAACTTCCATTAAAGAATAGAAGAGGTAAATCCTTTCTCACATTTTTCATTAATGCAATATTACTTGTGATGCACCCAACATATTCTACCTCACCATGAATATATATCATAATAGTTTTCATCAAAAAAACTAAGTACGCAACTCATAATACTCATTAATAATATTATTAAATTCTAAGGACCAATACACACATCCGCATATAGGAACATCCAATGACACATATAAATATGGATTTCCTACTGGTGGGTCTCATTCTCATAATATTCTATTAGATATTACCAAGGGTGTAAACCATGAGAACGTTCACCAAATTTGAGTATACACCCCTGATATCTTGTATCATTTATTTCCAAAAAATGATATCATCCAGCTATAGGACATATATTTAAGAAGGGTGTCATAACACTTCCGGGTTCTCATTATAATAGGGAACTGGTGTGACCTTTTTGTGTGACAAATACTCTTGTGATATTATCACATGATATGTTACATAGAATAAAAATCAGGATGTGATAATAATTTTATTAATGTTTAAAACAATGTATACATTTTATTAAAAAGTACACAAAGGTTGGTTCTAGGGCACCAACTCCAACGTATATCACATAAGGGACAAAGTCCCATAAATGAATCAGGTTCACTCCCTATCCCAACATGATGTATCTAGAGACTAAACTTTACCCAATAAATTGGATCACAATATAGGCACACCCATTATAACATGCTCAAGCATATATGTGTCACATGAAAAATCAATCATAATAGATACCCAAGAAAAGAATTGAGAATCGTAATCAAATCATAAGGTAATATCATAATGGTGTCCATTAAATAATGGATTTAAATCATATATAGACATTCATAAGGTAAAATAGGAATATATCATGATAATTGATGTCAAAATTAAGTGAATACACATAGAAATATTGTTTAAGAGACATTATAAATGAAACATTTTAGTGCGGTTTAAGGAAAATATTAAAGAGTGTTTAAAGTGGAAAAAGAATATTATTTCATAATACTAGAAATGAATTAAGATAGTTTTTAATTAGGAAATTATTTATTTTAGAAAAATAATGGAAATATATTATGGAGTGCACTTAAAAATGGGTAAGAATACGGGAATTTCCCTTTAATTGGGCTTGGTTTTTTGGAAGAATTGAGAAGGTAACCTTTTTTAAACATGTATTTCCCTATAAAATAAGGATGATATGATATAGATATATGATTTTGAATCATATAAACATAATTTAGAATAATTAAACAAAAATAAATAAGCATTACATTGTATTAAAGAGAGATAAAGTGTAACCCAAAGAAAAAATGGAGGCTCGGGTAGAATATCTTACCTTATGTCTGAAATAGTTCTTCACTTGATCTTAATATTCTAGATAATTAGATTAAATATATTAATTAATTAATTAATAAACCTTTATACATTTATTTTATTTATTATAATTTTATTAAGTTTATTTGTGTCCTTTTTAATGGGCTATGAGATTCAATTTCATCGTTCAGGAGCCTTGATTTCCTTGGTTTAAAGATTAGTTTAATTGTATACATGTACGAAAAGTCATTTAAAATGAGAATGGTTGTATATAATTTAATTTATATTTTATTAATGAACATAAAAAATATTAAATGGGTCATTTATTAATTTGGGGCGAGAATGAATTATTATATAAGTCATTAGTGATAATCGTTTAGATTATTTTGGCAGTTTTGTTGTCATTGCAAACTAGTTTTGTTTATTAATAAATATTATGTATATAAAATTGTTTAAAAACTATAAAAAGGTTTTAATACATATATTATAATAGTTTTTAACCATAAAAATGGTTTTATGAGTAGTCTTGAAGGAGGTAATGGAAATTGAAAACTCTGTCGTCCATGTATACGATAAATTAACACATCATAGAATATGTTTTCATTTTTAGTAAAAATGATAGGTGAAAAGAAATGATGATGAATTATTCCAATAACATTATAAAATTATAGAATATATGAGATAATATAGTTTTCATTCCACTTGTATAAGGATAGGTGAGGATAGAATAATAATAAAAATTGAAAATAAATTAAAAGAAAAGGAAAGAGGTTTTTACCTCATGAATTATCCTTCTTGAGAACCTCCTTCAGGCACTTGAGTTTGGTATTTTATTGATAAAAGAGGCTCTTGGACATGGTTGTATACTTGGGAAGAGTATTGGGAATAATTTGGATAAGGATAAAATCTTGAAAGGTGTTAGGAGAAGGGGTGGTGAGGGGTCATATTTAAAATGGAGAAGAGGGGTGTTTTCTCATTATTTTATTCATTAGTTATTATTTTACATCAAGACTATGAATGGATTGAGAATTATCATTAAATATATTAAAATAATGAAGGATAGTTTGATATTATGGTCTTACATCATCCTTATATCATCTATGACTCAATAATTCATGTATATAACTTTTATTGTAAATTATTGTATTTTACTATTCACTAAAAATTCAAGTACTTTAGAATCAAACCAAAAATTCACCCTAATAATTTTTTCATGTATATAATTAAAAATTAACTATATTTTATGAAATTTATTTTATGAATATGAGAAATTTTATTTTTAATTTAAATCATCATTTACTTTGAAAATAATGATTGTAAAATTATAACAGACTTTATAACACTTTGAAAAATTAATTAAGGTCTCATAAAATTATCCTATAATCAAAAGAAAAAAATATTAATTTATAAAGATATTTTATGAAAATAAATTTTATATAAATTATTATATTACTTATCAAATGGTAAATAATAATTTTTGTTTCACAAAAATACCAAAACTTAATTTTTCATTTATAAAAAATTATTTACTTATACTATGGTATAAATATGTCATATTTTGATTTATAAGATTCCTAAATTTTATTATACTTTAATTGGTTATTTTACTAATGGATTGGTTAGTTTACTATTCATAATGTTCATGTTACTATTCAAAAGGTCAAGTTACTATTCAATTGGTATAGGTTCCTTAACTTCTATAAATACCTCTTATTTCATTAATTCTTTATTTATAAAGTTTGTATTATGTTCTCTAAGTGATTTTATGTGATTTATAATATATGAAATAATTATAATAAGGGAAATTTTATTGATAGAATTCTGAGTCCTTAAATTATTCCCCTTTTATAAATTTTTTCACTCAAAATTTTGTTTTACATACTATGGTGAAAACAAGTGAGGGTAATTCTCATTCATCGCTTCATCTGGTTCCCATGTTGCCTCTCAATACTTATGATTCTACCATAGTAGTTTGGAAAGGTGAGTAGTTTTTTGGCATAGGAATTTATCTATATGATCCAATATCTTCACTAGATTATCCTTGTAAGAGAGATAATTCTACAACTATACCACCTAGGAATTCAGTACATATGAGGGATCTCATACGTTCTTCATCAAGAGGGATACATGGAATACATTGTGTACTTGAGACATGGTTGGTTAAAGTGATACTCGATAGGCCACAACTCCAACTCAATCAAGAATCTCGAATGGGCCGATGTACCTAATAATTAGTTTTTCCATTCTTCCCAAATCTTATGATCTTAATTCATAGAGATATGTGGGGGAATACCATGGATCCAACATTAATCTCAATGTCTCATTGACAGTTGTATGTATATCTCTTTTGTAGAATTTGGGATTCCTTGATGTGTTGCTAAATATTTTTAACCTTATCCACTATTTAATTGACCATTTTAGGTCCTAGATGTTTAGATTCACTAACTTCATCCCATAATTCTAGTTTTCTGCATTTTTTCTGTAAAGTGATTCAAATGGATCCATTTGGATGCTTGAGTGGAAACTATTATTGTAAGAGAATTCAGATAGAGACAGATGTTGGTCTCATCCTCCTTTGAATTCCATATAACATGCTATCAACATGTCTTCCAGAGTCTGAGTAGTTCACTTATATTTTTTATCATTTTGAGGATGACATGTCGTACTGAATTTCAACTCAATGTTTAGATCATTTTGGAGGATTTTCCAGAACATCAAGGTGAATCTTGGATCTAGATTGGATACAATGGATAGTGGTACTCCAGGGAGCCTTACCATTTATATAAGGTATATTTGTGCACATTTATCCATTGAGAAGTCTTCTCAAATTGTGATAATTTGATCTATCTTTGTGAGATGATCCACAACAACCCATATAGCATTGTTTCCTATAGATTTATCTATAAGTCTAGTGAAAAATTTTATGGTGATTTTTTCCCACTTCTATACTGGTAAGTGTAATGGTTACATAATCTCTTTCAACTTTTTCCTTTAATCCTTCACTTATTGACATACCAAGAAATTTTATGTATATTTAGCGATCTCATTTTTTATATTATCCCACCGATAGTTCTCTCAGAGAACTCGATGCATCTTTATGATCCCTAGGTGAATGCAGAAGGTTGATCTTTGTCCATCATTCAGAAGCTCCCTCTTTATCTCTAGATTAGAGGGTACACATAGTCATGACTCAAGTTTTATAACTCCTTCCTAATTAATTTGTAACTCTGGGGATTTTATATTTCTAATATCTTCAACCTTTTTCTAAATGTTCACATCATTTCTTTGAACATCCTTTATTTTATCCATGAGAGATGGTTGATTAATAATTTGAGAAAGTATTGATGATGTTACTTACTTAAAAATTATCATGTATATCCATTGATGGTCTAAGAATATCATATCCTTCTCAATTCTCATTATTGACAAAGATTTAGGATCCTTTCTACTAGGAGCATCTACCACCATATTTACTTTATCATGATGTTAGTGGATTGAGCAGTCATAATCCTTGATGAGCTCTAACCATCTTTGATAGAAAATATTAAGATCATTTTGTGTGAATATATATTTTAGGTTCTTATAATCAGTTTATATCTCACACTTCTCCCCATATAGATAATTATTCCGTATTTTCAATGAAAATATCACAGCCTCCAACTCCATATCATGAAAGGGATAGTTTTCTCCTTAATTTTCAACTAACTTGAGGCATAGGTTGTCACTTTATCACTTTTTCATCATTACACAACCTAATAACTTCTTTAAAACATCATTTTACACCACAAAGAGTTTCCCAATTGTTGGTAGTGTGAGCACAGGTTGAGTAATAAGCCTCTTTTTCATCTCTTTCAATAAGTTTTCACATTAACTGGTCCAAAAAAACTTTTCTCCCTTCTGAGTTAGCTTGGTTAGTGGGTTTGAAATTCATGATAATTGATTCAAAAATCACCTATAATACATGTATAAACTAAGAAAACTACGTATCTCCCTTATAGATGTTGGTCTAGGACACTCTTCTATTGCCTTTATCTTGGAAGGGTCCACATATATCCCTTTGTTATTGATAACATGCCCCAAAAATGATACTTCCTCTATCCAGAACTCAAATTTACTATACTTTTCATAAATTGTATCCCTTCAAACATTCTTCTACATATTATTCAAATGCTCCTCTTATTCCTCCATGCTCTTAAATTATATCAGAATATCATTAATAAATACTACCACAAATTTATTAAGGTAATATCAAAAGACTCTATTCATTAAATCCATGAAACTTTCTGGAGAATTAGTGTGTCAAAAGGGAATCACTATGAACTCATAGTGTACATACCTTGTTTGAAAGGCAACCTTGGGAATATCTTCCTTCCTTGCTTTTAATTGGTGATATCCCGACCAAAGGTCCACCTTAGATAAATACTTGTCCCAACATTGTTGATTTAACAAGTAATATACCAGTGTAAGGGGATACTTGTTCTTTATAATGATATTATTGAGATAAAAATAATCAATGTATAAATGCAATTATCTATCCTTATTTTTCATGAATAGGACTGACGTACCCTATGGTAAAACACTCAAGCATATAAAACCATTATCTAGACTCTCTTGTAGAATCTTCTTAGTTATTACAACTCAATGGTGGCCATTCTATAAGGTTTCTTTGATATAGGTAAATATACAAGAATAAGTTTGATTGAGAACTCAACCTATCAATTAGGATGAAGACTAGGTAACTCTTTATGGAATACATCAGGGTAGTCCCTCACAATGGGAATTCCTTTGAGCATGATTCTATCCTTTGTATCAATCATTTGAGATAGATACACTTTCTCATAAGTCAATAATATCCACAATTTGGATGATGATTCTAAAAGATATTCATCTTCCTCATTACGCTTATACAGAATTTTAGGATGCCTCAGGATGTGAAGAGTGATCTCCCTTTCCTGATAGTTAATGTTGTATTTGTATAATGATATCCAATCCATGTCAAATATAGTATAAAACTCCACCAATGTAAGTAAGAAAATATTTTCTAGGAGTTTCATTCCATAAACATTAAACGGGGAAGAGTTATATATTTTCATGGAATAATTCCCCCATTTACTATTCTCACACATAATTCAACCTCTATATTTTGAGGTGGTGTTTGAATAGTTCTAATAAACTTTAAATATATTAAAGAATATGTAGAACCAAAACCAAATAGTACATTATCTATTCTTTAATTAATAACCATTATACCTTTCACCACATAATTTTCAAGATCCACCTCATAAGTAGTGATAGCATACGACCTTCCATGCTAAGTTAGAGGTTGTGATTGTTTGTTTCCTCAAAAAACCCTTGGATTAGGAAAATTTATTGCATAATAAAAATGTTTCTTGATATTGAAACACAAAACTATATACTAATTATTGATCTGAACCTTTCTTTCTTCTACCTCATTAGTGGGATTCTTTGTATCCCTTCAGTAGTTATTAGCCATATACCCCTCTCTTCCACATTTGAAGCATCTCTCAGTTCCCTTTAAGTAGTTTCCATGATGCTTCTTAACACACTTTTGACACTTGGGATATTGGGTCTTATTTATATCATTGGATTTATCTATTGATCCACCCATATTAAACCATTTTTTCACTTTATTTCACTAGGACCACAAGACCACTGAGATTCTTCGATATTCAATTCAAAATTAAGGGAAAACAAGACAATGTTCTCATAACTTTAGAAGTATTGTATCTCAAAATATTTTTTTAGACAAAACTTAATTCTGATAAAGAAGTAACCCACCTTGCTTTCGGTGCTCATGATAAATCCAGAGGCCTATCAAGAAATCATTGTGACATTTTCCTCGTATGCTTCAATAGACTCATATTCCTTTTTCTTCAGTCCAAGGAACTACCTTTCCATCTTAAGGTGGAGGGTTTGAAGAAAATATTTACTGAAAAATATTTTCTTTAAATATTCCCATTATATGGATTCAATTTACTTTTTGGACTTCATACTCTTGATCGGTGTCCACCACTGATCAGTTTACCCATCAAAATTATAGACCACAAGCACAAATTTATCTTCTTCTGAGCATTGTAGGATAGAGAATATATACTCAATACAGTAATAAATTATTCTATAAGGAGGGGGTTATAAGATCCACTAAACATGGGAGGCCATTTTGGAATAAAGTATTTGATCGTAACTTTATCTTTATTAGTATAAGGACGGTGTTTCACATGATTCATGTAATTATTCATAACTTAAGTGAGTTGAGAAACTACTATCATGAAGTTTTAAGCACTTATTATCATCATATTTGGAACATCATTAGGTAAATTTTCACTTTTCCTATCACATTGATGGTTGGTATGGGTTCTTCTATTTCTATACATTAACTATGAAAAATAAAGTATAATCAGGGGGATTCAATACTTCCCTAAAAAGAATATAAAAACATTGAACATATAAGGAAAACTTGTAAATGAAATGTATATCCTAACTTATGATGCCTTATGTTTCAATATAGGTTATCCATGGATATATAATTATGCCTAGGTTTCATATTGAAGTGATCTAGTCCTAATATCCTAAAATTAATAGACCTTGCTCAGATTCCAACTATAGAGACCCTAACCTTTTACAAATATCATTACATGATTTTAAGTATAATTAACCATAAAATACAACCAAAGATCGTAAATTCTAGTGTCTTTGGAAGATTAGGAACATAATTTTAAAACATGAAATCAAACTAAAAACTTATTTTATTTAATCTTGTTAATGATCACTTAAGTTCCATTTAGTTCTCAAATCAACATAGGATAACCTTGGGAATACACGAACAAAAGTGATGATCTAAAAAGACCAATAAGGGGATAAGCATAGGAATAAAACATAGCACATGGGTTGGAAGGAATAACATGATGACATAAAAGGTATGGAACAAGAATAAACATAAGGTGGAATAAAATGTATAACATGGGAATATATAATCATAGAAACAGAGAAATATAGAAACAATATATAACATGACATAAACATGAGTCAAGGATAAATGTCAAGACTATATCACATAATGGAAAAAGTACCATAAATAAATCAAGTTCACTCCTTGTCCGAACATGATGTTTCATGAGACTAAACATTACCTAATTCATTGGAGTGCTATCCGGTTTCACCCATCATAACATGTTCATGCATATTTGTGTTATATGAAGAATCAATCATATGGGTTACCCATGGAAAGAATTGGGAATCATACTCAGGACATAAGGTAATATCATAATAGTGTCCATAAAAGAATGTATTTATATAATACATGTATATTAATAAAAAAAATAGGCATAGATCATGATAATTTATGTCAAACTAAAGTGAATACATATAAAAAGAGTGTTTAAGAGACATTAGAAATGAAATATTTTAGTGCGGTTTAAGGAAACTATTTAAGAGAACTTAAAGAGGAAAAGGAATATTTGTTTTCATAAAACCATAAATGAGCCAAGATATTTTTTCTTTATGAAATTATTTATTTTAGAAAAATAATGGTCGCTTAAAACATATTATGTAGTGCACCTAAAATGGGTAAGAAAATGGGAAGTTCCCTTTAATAGGGCTTTCTTTTTTGGAAGAATTGAGAAGGGAACCTTTCTAAAAAAATTATTTCTACATAAAAGAAGGATAATATGACCTGGATACATGATTTTAGTACATATAAAAATTATTTATAATAATTTAAAAAAAAAATAAGCATTAAATTGGGGTAAATATAGAGAATTAGTAACTTGAAGAAAAAGTGGAGGTCCGAGTAGATTTTCTTACCTTATGTCTAAAATGACTCTACACTTGATCTTAATGTCCTAGATAATCAGATTAAATCAATTAATTAATTAATTTAGAACATTTTATGTATTTTTTTATTTTAATTTTATTATGTTTATTTAGTATCTTTTTTATGGGTTATGAGATTCAATTTCATTGTTCGGAAGCATTCATTTCATTGGTTTCCATTATCAATTTACTTGTATACATGTATGGAAAATCATGTAAAATAAAAATGGTTGTACAGAATTGAAGTTATGTGTTATATGAACATACATAATATTAAATGGATATATTATATATTTGGTAATTTTTGTTGAGGATGAATCATTAGATAATATGTTAGTGATAATCGTTTAGATTATTTTGGAGGTTTTTTGATCACCACGGAGTAGTTTTGTTTTATTAATTATTATTAGGTATATAAAATGGTTATAGAAAATTAAATAGGACGTAATAAATATATTATAATCTATTTTAATCATAAAAATGGTTTTATGATAATTATTAAAGGAGGTAATAGAAATTAAAAACTTAATCATCCTTGAATGCGATAAAATAACACATCACGGATGTTGTTTTCGTTTTTAGTACAAAAGGATAGGGGAAGTTAAATGATGATGAATTATTCCATTAACATGATAAAATTCCAGTATATATAATATAATTTATTTTTCATGCCACTTGTATAAGGGTATGTGATGAGATAATAATAAAATAAAATAAAATAAAAGGAAAGGAAAGAGGTTTTACCTCTTGAATTTTCCTCCATGAGAACCTCTGTGATGCACTTGAGTTTGGACTTTTATAGAGACTAAAGGATAAAGGAAATTGGGTAGATAATTGTTAATATTATTAGGTACAATTTGGACAAGGATCAGGGCTTTAATGGTGTGAGGAGAAGGGGTGGTGAGGGGTGGTATTTTTAGGGGAGGAGAGGGGTTTTTTCTCATTATTTTATTCATTAGTATATTATTTTGCTTCAATACTATGAATAGTTTTTTCATTATCACTAAATATTTTAAAAAATGAATGATATTTCGGTTTTTAAGACTTACATTAGCCTTACATCATCTATGACTCAATAATTCATGTATTTATCTTTTATCGTAAATTATCGTATTTTATTATTCACCAAAAATTCAAGTATTTTAGAAAAATTCCAAAAAAAATAACCTAACCATTTTTCAATGTGTGAAATTCAAAAAAGAACTCTATTTTATGAAAATAATTTTCTAAATATGATAAATTTAATTTTTAATTAAAATCATCATTTAATTGGAAAATACTGATTTTAAAATTACAATTGATTTTATAACTCTTTGAAAAATTAATTTAGGTCTCATAAAATTATATTATAATAATAAGACAAAAAAAATTAATTTATTAATCTATTTTATGGAAATAAATTTTCTTTTAAATCATTATATTAATAAAAAAATAGTAAATAAACATTTATGTTTCACAAAAATACCAAAACTTAATTTATCATTGTCAAAAAATTTATTTAGTTATACAGTGGTATAATTATGTCATATATTCATTTATAAGATGGATAGATTTTTATTATACTTTAATTTATTAGTTTACTATTCTATTTTCTGGTTTACTATTCATAAAGGTCATATTACTATTCCAATGGTCAAGTTACTATTCCATTAGTATAGGTTCCTTAACTTCTATAAATACCTCTTATTTCATTAACTATTCTTTTATAAACTTTTTATTGCATTATCTAAATGATTTTATGTGATTTATACTATATTATCTAATTATAAGAATGGAAATTTCATTGATAGAATTATGGGTTATTACATTACTATTCCAACGGTCATGTTAATATTTTATAATATATTGTGGATTAAACTAGATGTCGTGTGAAACACAATCTATCAAAGTTTTTAAATTTAAAAGAGACATACCATAAAATATTGGAGAGTTGAAAGATCTATTTGGGTACCAATCGACGACCTGAATAGGGTATGATTAAAATTCAGTATGCCACCATCAATGCTGTCTATAATTGTCTAGGAAGTGTATTTAAAATGACTAGTGTGTTGGTATAATGACATTAAATAAATAATTAAATATGTAACAAATTTATCTTAGGTTCATAGAGGACACCCAACTAACTCTACCGGTTTTAGCCTAAGCCGGAATGTCTCTAAAAATGTCACCTTATATATATTTATATATATATAAGGATGTATGTATACATATGTACTATATATGTACAAGTATATATATACATATATACATATATATATACATATATACATATATATATAATACTACCCCGGACCCGAGGCATGAAACCAAGGTGTCCATGTGTAATCATAAGGGTCTCGTACAGCAAAAAGGGGCAGTAGCCTAGCATTCACCCAGAGATACAAAGCATCGTATTAGAAAATCCTGATCAATGATGTGAGTTTCTCTGCTCAACACCCTATACAAGGTAACTTGATTCATTATGTCCAACATTGATTTAAATCATGTGAAATGTCATGTCCAACATCTAGTAACCAATGTGAAATTCCATGTCCAACATCACACATTGGGGAAGCATGAACCACCATGTCCAACACTTTTCTTGTCCATGTAAAAATGACCAACCTACATGGTCGGTTACTAATAATAATATTCAAATTACTTGTATTACTTAACATAATATAAGGAATGGTTTATAACCTTTTACATTTCATTTATCCAAGGTCATAATCCATAGTTTAAACAAGGTCCAAATGACATGATTAAAACACTCACTTTTCATTTAATCCCATTATGTCATTTCAATTGGATACTAAAATAAATCCACATATATGGTAGTTTGGTCACAAAATCAATTATAAAGTCAGGGAATTCAATAAGAACTCTAAAAATGGGTGGAATTCATTGAGTTGGATGACATATAATAACAAAAAGGGTCTATGGGAGTTCCTTTAAAAGCATATAACAATTTAAATAAAACAAATTTTTTTTATGAAAACGTGTGAAATCTTGGTGTGTAGAAAAATGGAGCATAATATAAAACTAATATAATTTTAAGGAAAATTACTAGACCATCTACCGTATCTTGGTAGATGACTCTTCATCCAGTATCATCTTTTGATTTGAAGTATAATAGGTGAAATCAGATAAATGGATGAATTCCCTAAAAATAGGTAATATAAGCTCCCATGGATTTAGCACTTCATATGGTGAAATAAACATATAAATAAAAAAGGATGAAAGAAGAGCTTGTCAATATTGATCCAATGAGATGAGCAGTGAGAAAAATGGATATAGGGCTGAAGATATGGATCAAATCCTAGCTTGGATGCCAAAAGGGTGCTCTAACAATGAAATAGGATAATGTGCATGAAAATGGGAGAATAATGGAGGATTTAAGTTAAAAGGAAAGAGGTAAAAATCATTATTTCCTCTATTTTTAAAAGGGTACATGGTTTGGCCACATGTTTGGTCAAACCATGTGCCAACTATGATCCAACACTCTACCATGGAACACATGCCTTGCATAGTGTTTCAAAAAAAATGTTACACCTGATGGTTGATTGCAGGGGGTTGTGTTTTGTGAAATCATTCATGTCAGGTTCACTACTTCTAAATAGTCTCCAACAGGGGGTTTTATGGATCCAGAAACACCCAAAGGTTCTATATCCATGATAACTCATGGAGCTTATTTCCAAATGCAAGTGCTCATTTGTAAATGGGACCAAAAATACTTAAGAACTCACATTGGTTAAGAGGATGGGAGGTCGGGCGCATCGCACCTTTTTATGGAGAACTATTTCCTACTCTAGGAAACTCTTATAGTGAGGAGATCCAGGAGAATGGTGTATGTGTAAGGATGGTGTAGGACTTATGATGAAGCATCCTAGGGGACCTAGGATATAGGCTCCCAAGTTGGATAAAACTCTTATATGATTTTAGACTATAGAGAATTAGGTTTGGTTTGGGGTGTTGGTTTTGGACATTAGGGAGGTTTCCTACATATCTCATTTATACAGGAATGAAATACCATGTATTTTGGTTATGAGGACCCATGCCTATGGAAGCCCTCAGAATTTTGTCTCACAGGATAGTATGGCCCTTTGAGAGTATTAAGTTGGGGATTATACCTAAAGATGATTACCTTATTGATTTGTGAAGTTTGGTTAGGACTTATTCTTAAGGAGGATTCCCTTGTGAATGTATGTAGTGGATTACGCTGAATAGGAGGCCTATACAGATGGTTATGAGTAGAGATTATACCAAATAGGAGGCCCATTGATGATGGTATGGTGACATGGTTGGGGATTATACTAGATAAGAGAACCATATTTTGGTTTGGGAATCATGTGGATATCATGATCACCACCAACCTCTAAGACCATGTGAGTCATGGTTGGTGTGAGAAATTAGTGGAAGCAGAAGATCTGAGAAACTACACAATCTGATTTTCCCTTATTTTAGATACATGGCCTTGAGGACCCATGACTTTGGAGGCCCTATTAAGGATGGAAATAGGAATATCAGAGAAAATATTATCTACCAAAACATTCATCATACTATGAATATTTCATGACCGTATCCAACCTCTAATCCCACATGATTTATGCTTGAATGTGAGAAATAGGAAATAGAAGATCTGAAAAACCACAGAGTTCCATTTCCACTAGTGGTAGAGGCCTGAGTGATGGGAGAAGAAGAAAGGTGTTTGATTTTTGTGTTCCCTCTCTTTGTTGTATCTAGAATATTCATGTCTGACTACATGTGTGGGTATAACCCATGGGCATGGAGAAGGCGGAAGGAGTAAAGTATAAGAGGTCCTGTAAGAAATTATAGGGGATTACTCCATGAGGGATGCCCAAAAATTGGTTCCAGGGAAGAGAGGAGGATCTCATTCTATACCTCCCTACCAAGAACTAGAGGTCCCTTGTCTCAGAGATGATGAAGTAAGGTTAATTCCCTATCCCTTATGTCCAAGATCAAGAGATCACGGACACTACCCATAGGTTTGGTGTCCTCGTGACTGAAGGAATGAATACTCACATGAACCCTGAGGACCCTACCCATCAGGTATGATAACTGTGGGATACCTCTGACCAAAGGAATGTATATCCAAATGGAAGACACATTATAGTACCTCTTACTATGGTTTTTCAAGTTCAGAGGCTTTGGTAGAGGTTTCAATTTTTTCACTTTCAGACTAGGGAGCCAAATAAAGAGGGGAACTGTCATTGGTGGCTTTGAAAGAGGGCCTGAGAAGTGGATTTCAAAGGGCAGAGTCTAGGAGAGCCAAGGGGGTCTCATGTAAGGTATGAATTCAAAAGGTTATTGAGCTTAGCATAGGTAGGCATGCACAAGATAGCAATGGTTTGGGAGATAGACCACCTAGGAAACAACCCTTGGGAGAGTCTTTTCTCAAGGCTTTAAGGGTTTTCTTTTTGAGTCAGAAGTTTTACTTTTTACAATTTCATTCCTTTTTTTGGAAATCAAAAAATATTTCTTAAAAACATGTTTTCGTAAATTTTTATGTTCAAAGTGTATTAGAATGTTTTTTGTAGAAAACATTATGCTTTACTATACATAGAATAAGTTATAAAATATTACAGATATAAACATTACATTCAAAATTGAAGTTATCATAATGAGCATGTGTTCGATTAATCAAACACACCTTTATCATATCAGGTGTTAAGTGTTCTTTCACGACTATTCTAAGGAAGATTTCTTAATAATAAAATTGATATTGGTACCAATAACATCATATTAACACTCGTAAAGGTTATTTTAATGATAATAGTAAGTAAATATATCTGACTGAAATAAGTTTAAAATCATATTCATAAGAGTAAATTAACATATTGAAAAATATGAACAAATAATTTTTTAAGAAAATTTGGATCAAGGAATAAAGGTTAATAAAGGAGGAGCAAGACCGAAAAGAATTCAAGAAGATGAATTTTTTTTAAAAAACTCTCATGAAGAAAGATCAATTTTTTCTTTTAAACTCATATTGTATTTTTTATTTTATAAAACTTTTTAATAGTTCTTCATGATTAAATTGATTCTTTATCCATATAATATTTTGATAAATATTTTCCAATTACGATTGGTTAAGTATTATTTCAATTTTTCTTCGGATGGTAACTTAGTTCATTATATTTTTTTCATATGTTTGTTTGTTTTTCTAACTTTTCATGAAACATAAAAATTATTACTCATTATTTTTTTAAAATAAAAAAGGGGGATATTCTTATTAAAAGGGATATATTTTTTGTTAAATGAAGTAAATATTTGATAAAGGGATAAATAATTATGGTGGAGAATATTTTATAAAGGGGATATTTTTGTTTTAAAGGGAGAATACAATACTTAGGGAGATATATTATACTATGGGGTAGTTAATCATATTCAAACATCATAATATCCATTGTATTCAGAAGATTTATTAACTCAGGGTGAGTTAGGGTTTCAAAGAATAGCTCTGAATATGAAGTAATGGACTACAAGTTTTTTAAAGTTATTTTCCATTTAATTTTTCGGTTTTATGCTTTCCAAAAAGGGGATAATGTTGATTAAGATATTTTACTTCTTACTTTTCCACTCCTATTATCTTAGAAATCACAAAATATTTCATAAAAACATGTTTCACTAAAAAAATTACTTATAAAGTGTTTTAGAATGTTTTTGTAGAAAACATTATGTTTTTCTACACTTAGAATATGTTCTAAAGTGTTGAAGATATAAACTTTACATTCTTTATTAATATTATCGTAATGAGTATGTGTCTAATTAACCATAATCACCTTTATCAAATCAAGTGTTATACATTCTATCATAACAATCTTAAGGAAAATGTCATAAAAATTGGACTGATACTGGTATAGATAACATCAGATTGACACTCATAAAGGTTATCATAATGATAACCATAAGGAAGTTTATAAGACTAACATAAGTTTATAATCATATTCAGAATAATTGTTTCTAATTTAGTAAATATGTTACACTATAATGTAGTAAATCAATACAACATTAGACATCTAGTTACTCCATATATTTATGAGCTATCAAGTGCTAAGTTTCTATGTTGTTGTGACAAACTCGGAGAAATCTGATTGTTGGGAGATCAACATGACCATTAGAAAGTTTTCTATAAATACAATGTCATTTAAAGTGTTTGGTGATGGTCGATTACATTCTCTCTCAAATTTTATAAAGAATAATCAGTGTGAAAAAACCATTCTTAATATTTTTATTTATTTTATAGAGTAATCTTCTTAAGGAAACCTTGTCTGGTTATCTCCTTAATAATTTTTTAGTAATTGTTTATGCATATAAACTTTGTAAAGATTGGGGGATTTTGAGGAGGGAAATACATAGAATCTAATCCATTGAATTGGGGGAAATTTCGGCTAGGTATACAGAGAATCTTATCATCATATCAAGGGATTCTGGGGATAGGAAGACAGAGCCATTTCAATCATCCTATTGAAGGATTTCCTGGTAAGGGAAGATAGATTTTATTGTATTTATAAAACTAGGGATACCTTTAGTATGAGTTATAGACTACCTTTATATTATGGTTAAAAGAGTTATATTTTTAATAGCTAGAAATTATTTCTTTCTTTTGTATGTTGTTGTTTTACTTGTTGTTTACAATTTTGTGTTTCCACTACACATTTAATGAAAAGTGAATAATCATATTCATCTTTCTATTCTAATTTTGTATCTATATTGATCTAATTATTATAAAAAATATATTTTTGATTTAATTATATTCATCATGATTATGATGCTCTAATAATAAGATCCATAGTGATTCTGATGTTTTACTCTAATCAGACCAAAAATAGGTTCTAATTTTGTGATTATGATCATCATACCAAACTCCAAGTCTGATAATATACTTTAAGAGCATTTTGTATTGTTTGGATTAATTCGTTTAAACTATTTTTTTTAAAACTAAAATTCACCCACCCATCCACCCCCCCCCCATCCCACACACACTTTTAAGTTAGTTTTATGATCATATTCTTATGATCCTAATTAGTATTATAGATATAATGAACTAACATTCTTCATGTTTTCCCAAAAGTATCTCACACAAGTTCCTAGTTAAGAATGGGGACCTTACGCTAGTGTTATTAAATAATGGGGAAAAGGGTTAATTTCACAAGTAATATTAATTTCAAACCCTAGGAGGGATTTGGTTCCACTAACCTCCTTAATTCCTTTTTATCTTAGTTTTTTTAGAGCTACCTAGAAGGTTTTTGAGAGCTTGTGTGAAGGACTAGGGACAGCAGTGCCTTTGGAGTTCTTTGGAATTTTTTTCATCTTAAATGAGGATCCCTAGGGTCCTATTTAAAGTAAAATATAGGCCTTTAGGTAAAGGTGTTGTCAAGAATAATTATATCGCATAGGCTGATGCACAGGTCTGTCATACAGGCTAATGCACAGGTACTCTGCATGTTGACGTTATTATGTGGGACCAGTATAGAGGGCCTTTGTCGAAGGGGTGTGACTGTTATAATTCTCCACTTATCTTATTTTTATCTACTTAAGGTATTTTCATTTAAAAATTTTTTATCCATGTAAAAAATGGAGTGCCAAAAAATTATCCCCCTTAGGATTGGATCTGATCAAAAGAAGAGGGTCTGGTCCGAATGTAAAGGGATGAAAAGGGTCTATGGGTCATGGATGTCATCCATGAAGGTCTCCCATATAGGTCATATATGTGGGTTGGTTTTTTATGAGGTATTTGTACATGAGTTTCACATAGAGGATCAGGGGTCTATAAATAGAGTCATTGGTCTCAGCAGATGATCCTCACACTTCCATACCTCGGGTCTCATCACACAACTGTTCTGCACAAACCTTTCATTTAATATTTCTTTACTAAATCACGATTCACATAGAAAAGGTATGCACATACCTACAAGATACATACATCTAGGTGAGTGACATGTGCAAGGCCTCTTGGGTGAGGGATCTACACGTGGTCATTTTCATGAATATCCTATGCAAGCTCATGCCTTTTCCAAATTTGTGCATTTTTTAAACTATCTATAAATAAAGACTTATTTCTAATAAAAATATTGATGCTTATTTTCAGGTTCAATGGAAACTAAGAAGGTTATAGTTTCTATTGAATAAGATGGAAACCACATCTAGGAGATGGTAAAAACAATAGGTCCTGACTATTATGACATAAGTGATAGTACTCGACAAGACCTGGCAAGGAATCTGAAGAAGAATTATCATGAGTAACCTGAGAGTAATTATATGACACTTTATGGTCTTGGTCATAAAAGGAGGTATTTATACCTGACCTAAATAATTATGCTCCACTTTTGTTGTTTCAAGACTATAGGAACTTAACTACTACTAACATCTCAGGAATGGGTTCATATATTAATTAAAGGACATCATCCATGGCATGCCTCATGTATCATATCCAATGTCCCCTAGATTTGAAACCACAGACACCTAAATTGAATTCTAAATATTACTAATATTTATTTCTTAAATCTAATATGGAAAGATCAAATAGATAGAGAGAAGATTGTGACCTTTTCCAGGGAGGGGGAGTTAGACACAAATGGATGTGGGAATACTGGGTGCACCAAACCATTGTTGACTTTTCAACCAAGATGAAAGTAGTGGGTATCTATGAAGTCATCTGGGTTGCCCATACATATGTGTACTAGAAATATAAATTCATTCCTGAGTTTTTAAGCTAGTAGATCAGACAAATGAACTTTTTCCACCTGATGAACAGATAAATTGGTATTATCATGTGGGATGTCCATAAGATCTTCAGGACTTCGATCCTTGGAGATATGTACAATGATTTCATCCCACTGAGAGTGATGTGGGATGATGTTGAAAGGATTACAATTATGATGCATGAGATATTGAATATATCTTGGGGAATTAAGAAGGAATACCCCCACCCGAGTGTAGATATCTATCATGAATCATGGATGAGTTCTTTACTAGAGATAAAGGGGAATGGACCCACCTGAAACATCCTATGAGTGTCCCATGATGGTGATGTGAGGTGCTCCTAGAAAATTCTAGGAAACCTTTAAAAAGGGGGAATATGAATAATGTGGGTATAAAACCAAGTCTAGCAAACCTTCAAAGAAACATCTTGAAGGATTCTTATCCATGTGGCTAAGTATCTAAATTCTACTTGTTTGTGACTCCAATAGTGGCATGAGGCCGGGGGCATTCATTATTGTAGCCAAGATGGTAAAGAAGAAGAACAAAGGGTTGGAAACCCTTATCCTATTGAATATTCACCAATTTCTATTGAATATTCACATAGGGAAGAACCCTTTTTGAATTTCAAGTCTATTCTAGCTACTTTGAGGATGGGTCATATCCCACTTTAGATCTTATATCATGTTAATTGGAGTTGATATTCCCGAAGTTTGATTTAAACCGTTTTTTAGGCTATTTTTGGTATTCATCCCTTATTCATGAATCCTAGAGAGAACTTGATGAGGCTAAACCTATTCAATGGGTTCAATTTCATCCAATATAGAGACCCGCCTACTGGGACATTTACTTATTATAGAAAATTTGGTGATGAACTCAGATCGTACATGCTTTCCATTAGAGATGACATGCTAGCAGCCTAAATGGATGGTGAGGTCATATGTGAGGCTTATTCTCTCTATATATTATCAAACCATTTCAATTTCCTACAATAAATAACTATATCTCCACTAGTGTACATTATATTTGAGAGGCTCCCAATGGTATCCAGACAGCTATGGATGATTACAGCAGTGGAGGTGACTTGAATGACAATCAACCTACCTCTAGTGGGTGTGTCAACTAGGTTGACCTCATGGTATATAGAAGCATGGATTTTTTTCATATCTTGAGGGAGTTTTGACAAAAAAAATCACTCAAGCTAGGTTTTTAACAACTACCAAGCATGTAAAGCGACGTGGAAAGGCTCCTACCCATAAAAAAGGGGTTTTGCCTCACCTAGAGGGTGATTCATACCCTTCATAGGGTGTATATGATGAGGTCCCAAGTTCTTCCAAATGACCTCATACATGGTTCATTCCAAAAAATATGTTCAAAAGGGATATGATAGCTGAGGTTGGGTATAGGAGGTCAATATTTCATCATCAGGAGAAGACCTAAGTTCCATTTTCCCATCCCTCATCTGCAATAGAGAGAGTCGAGAATACCATGATTCCAAAAGTTGTCAAATTTTCTACACAATAAGCCATGATAGCCTCTGAATATGTGTAACCAGATGCAGTCTAATTTTGGTAGGAAAATAATTCTGATGCTAAAATTGTGTGGTCACTTCTTCTTGCTAGGATGCGGATTCCAAAAATTGGAGATGCTCGAGCCCCACCAATTATTCACTTTGTGGATGATCCCACAGAGGTGGGGATTTATATCTAGGAACTAGATATTCTTATTTAGGAAACTAAAAATTGGATTTCTCCCATGAGATAAGTGGAGGACATGTCAAGATGGGGTTATGTTGAAGGGGTTGAAAAACCATCTTATGAGGAGTGGAAAGACTATGTAAATCCCAATGATGTAAGTTATCCTTTTTTCCTCTTTTTTTGTTCATTTAATTTATTTCAAAAAAAAGTTTTGTTTTTTAGGATAAAACCATCTTGATTTTCATTGGGCCAGGGGGAAATCAGTTGAGATTCCATCACTAAAATATGGCATGACTGGAACCCCACTTGGAAATGATGAATCATCTCCCAAACTGAAAGATCTATCTATGGGCCAGTAGAAAATGGAGGATGAGGTGGAAGCATAATATCTACTACCCCCTCTAATACTTATCTTTGAGGAGGAAAGTGGTATACTTCCTACATCAAAAAATAAAGAGCAATAGAGAGTGAAATATTTGGCTAAGCACCTCTTCAACGATGGTAAGTGTCCACGGTATCATTTATTTATGATTTATCCAGACAAAATGTTTAACCTTATCTGTGGTTATAGAATATTCTTCTCTCTTCTCTTTCAATGGGCTTATAAATGAGCCTTCAAGAACAAAGGAGGATGGTCCGGACTAAATGTGTGTTCTTATTAGAGAACTTATTCCCTTGATAGAATAATTGTAGATGGTTGATAATACATTATTTACTCCTACCACTAATCCTATTATAGTAGAGAGGGATTAGGATTATGGTAATTTCAAATGTGAATCATAACACTTCAAAAATCAAGTTCTAACTTTTATTCCTTATGATATTTCAGGTCTGTATCATGCATCATATGACTCTACGACGACTGATGTTATAATTACGGTTGTCTCTATGGAAGATTTTTAGGGTATGAGATTAACATTGGAGGGTTATACCTTATTCCAAATCCCAATTATATATACATTCCCATATTTGATACTGTCATGGGTCACGGAGCATTAATACATTCCATGAGAAATTATGACATGACATTTGAAGAAGTTATGGAACACATTAATCTCCCCACCTATTTTGAATATTTTGATGAATTTAATAAGTAATTGAATGGGTGTGAGTCTTTATTTTAATGAAATCAACTTTTATGAATGATGTTTTTATTATGACCGGTTTGATCACATAGCTCCATCCATGGAAAATGTTATAATAGTGATTCATGGACAAGGTGTCAATGTTCATAATTATCTCATAGATGAGGGAGAATCAACTCAAGGGGGGGATCAAAATAGGGAGTCTTCATAAGCCTCCATTTTCAAGTCCCGATAAGACTTAGGTGAATGCCCCTTGTAAAGAGACATTGTCTCAAACCACTGAGGTTGGGAATATTAGGGAGGAATCCATGCAATCCATTGATCCATCAATGGCTGAGTACCACCATCTACTTTGATCATCCACATCTTCTTCCATTTGTTATCCTTTTGAGGATAACAATGATTCTTATCTACTTTTCAGTTCCATCAACTTATATATCTAGGTATGAGGGAGGATATTTCATACCAATCAACCCAATATCAGAGAGTGGATTCATTACTATTATAGAGGGATCAGGTAAAGGTGCCTCACTGAGTTCACTAATACCATAATGTGCATCTCCCTCAAACAAAGGCTTTAAGTCAGATTTGGAGACACAAAATTCCCTTCACATCACACATTGTTCTACCTAGTGTGATATCCAAAAGATAATATATGAGATGCCTTTTGAATACTTACCTTCATGATTCTGTCAACTTTAATTCATGTTTGGTATGCTAGGATATGGTGGATTTGAATACTACATGATTTATGTCTCTATGAAGGAGAAAATTCACAAAAATGAGAGAGAATACAGGTGACTACAGCACCTCATAAAGCCAAAGATTCTTGTTCATACTGATGATTTTTGTTCTTCATTATCTTAGGAAGATACCAAACATGGTAATAAATTGGTAAAATGTAGGAAATAGATTAATGAGAATACTGTTAAAATATCATGCCTTCAACAAGAACAAGATACCACTTAGGAGGTTATTTTAAAACTTCATCAATTTATAGAATGATCTCAAACTGAAGTGTCAACTACCATTGGTACCATGGTGTAGTAACTTCATCATGTCGAGGAGACCGAGGCTGCTCAGGTGGCCAAACTTCAATAGGCTACTGATGTGGATCAGGAGGCTATTCAACAAATGGATAGTTATGTTTATGGTCTTTTATAAAGTGTGATGGAGTGACTCTATCTTGTGGATACTTCTTTGATTTTTTTACCTCATAAATTAAATGATTCTAATTCCAATTATCTATGTATTTATCCCTATTTTATTTTTTGTATCATAACATAACTTTGAATCTTATTTTCATAGAAATACTTATTTGTGTCTACTAATCATAACCATAGTGATAGAGAAGGGGAGAAACTATAATTTTTTCCAAATCCATGGGGCCTATAGATCATAATTCAATTATTTATAGGGTCGCATGAAAACCCCTACAAACTTTGGGTATTTTATGTTATCAACCTAATTTTTTCTTAAGCCTAATATAAAGAAGACTTAGCAGGAAAGACTTGTATTTTACTTACGCCATCCTATATAGTTTTTCATCCTAAAAGGTTTTGTTACTTTTATCTCTTCATTAATTGATTATTTCCAAGACCATACAGAGTGTTGGTCTAACGATATAAGACTCAACTTTTGTCCAGAGTTCCCTTTACAAGTTTTCAACTTGATGAGTATTGTGTCTCTTTTTGTGGGAAGTTTAAATTCTTGAAAGTTAGGCTAATATGACTAGTGTTTTAGTTTAAACATATTAGACTATAAGTTTTATAAGGATGAACTAAACATGATTTTTTATCCAAGAATTTTATGACATTCTTCAGAGACCCAAGAGGGAATTTTGAGTTACAAATTTGTGGTATTTGCATCTAAAACATGATGTGAATCAGTTACATGGAGAATGTCCATAGACTAAGCTTTAAAATTGATTTTCAATTTTCAAGTACTATGTGAATAGATGAGGTCTCTCCTAATTACAAATATTACACTGGTTAAAAACCCTTTTGGGGTGAAACTTTATGCATATCCAACTAGGGAATGTTATAGCATAGTCAAACTATGGCATCTTCTGGCTGAAAGGCCTTGAAATTTTATGTGTGACTCATGTAAAGACAACTAGGGAATGTTACATTATATTCATAAAAAGTAATCCCTAGGAATTATAACATTCTATTACTAATGGTTTGGATGTTTATAGAAATTCATATTTCTCAAAAACCATGATGTGTAGTTTTCATGGGGAAGATGTATGAGAATGAAGGGAATATTTGTATTGTAATTGACTATGAATGGGAGACCTCTAGTATAGAAATTTGTATTGTTTAAAATAGGGTAAATTCTATGAAATGACTGATATCAAGGGTAATCCCCCTTTTTGATAAGGGTCGAAACATCGTGCAGTTTAATGTTGTGTGCTCAGGATATTAACTATGTAGTTTAACATCTTATAGAAAGAAACGTTTTTATAGTTTAACATCTTATTACTAGGAAATTATGATATGTATTTAATTTCATACAGTAAGGAAATTATTTGGGGCTATAATTTAATGTCTTTATCTTTGAATTAAAAGTTAATGATTCTCTCATTCATGGTAATATATCTGGGAATGTGTGTCATATTTAGGTGTAAATAGGAGAATATTGTAAGTTATAATCTGGGGATCTATGGATATTAAGATTGGTATGGGGGAAGGTATTATGGAAATATATAGGGTCTCTCCTAAGGAAAAAGTTTCCATTGGTTTACAAACACGTTTTGTCAGCAACTTTATGAAAATCCAACTGGGGTGTGTTATTACAAAGTCAAATAGTGTATCCTTTGGGTGAAAGGCCCTAAAACATTGTAGGCGGCTTATATAAATACTACTAGGGAATGTTATATCATATTCAGTCAAATGAGTTCTCAAGAATTCTGACATTCTATTGTTTATGGTCAAAGGAAGTTTATGGAGATTCAGATTTACCTCAGAAACAGAGTTTTGTTTGTATAAGGAAAGTACCTAGATATGGGAGGAGCATTCCAAGTCAAGATTTCTCAAGAATTGTGTAAAAGTTTCCCTACATAGATCCAAACCAAATTTGGTAAATATGGTTCTTCTAGTTTTATTTCATATTATTAGGACTATATAATTTTGAAAATGATAGGTAATATGTGGCCTACCAAACCAAGGTAGTTGTAATCATACTTCGGACATGAGTGAGGAAATTGTAAACCATGATCCCGCGGGTTCCCAGATTAGGAGATATGATATGAGAAAAATATTTTATGGATGAATAAAGATCAAATTTGAATCATATGTTTTCGTATAGTGATATCAAATCTTAAGGAAATATAATAGGCTTCTCCTGAGGGTGAAACTACCGCTGGTTCACAAACCCATTTTAAGGGAGACTTTATACAAAGCTAACTAGGGAAGGTTATTTCATAGTAAAATAGTGGAATCCTCTAGTTGAAAGGATTATTATGTGGGAGACTTATTCAAATCTAATTGAATTGTGTTATAGTATTTTCAGTCGAAGTAGTCCTTAGGTATCATACATTCGGTTGTCGGCAGCTGGATAAAGATTATGAATATCCAAAAGTTTCTGAGATTGGGAGTATGATGTGTGGAAGAGATATTTCCATGAACAAAGGTGGTGTTTGGACTAATATTTTCCATGAAGGGTAGAGTCCCTTTCATAAATAGGGGGACATCTCTGTTTCCTTTTTGGGACCCTGAATGAGGGAACCGAAATTAAGAACTCTTGCATAGATATTTGTTTATATGTAGGAGACGGGATGTTTTTTGTTTACCTTATGGTTGATACTAGGAAATAAGTTCTAGGAATCACTGTGTATCTCATTGAAATGATAATCAATCCATAAATAGTTATTAGGGAACCATTCAGTTTAAATTCATGTGGTAGTGACATCAACCATGAAGTTTGACATCATGTGGTAAGGAAGATGGTTACTTGACATGAAAAAAGAAATATCATAGATGGACCAGGTAATAGAACCTAGGAATCATTATGTATCTTTTTGGAATAAGAATCAAGCTGCACATAGTTCTAAAAAATGATCCCCATCACTGATTGAGTTCATGTGTGGAGGAAAGGGGGTTTTTTATATGGGATCACACATGAGATGAGACACTATATTGAATCCTCTTGTGTAGATCTAACTCAAATATGGTAGAGTTGTAGAATTTCTCATATTGTGTTTTTTTGGTCCCAAGATTCAAGATTAAGACATCACTACATATCTCATTGGGATGAGAATCAAGTCATGCGTAGTTCTTGAGGAATATATACAGTTTAAGTCATATAGAAAAGACAATTGGTGTTCCTTTTAAGGTCTTCTAGCCAGGATGATGATAACCCCACTATGAATTGATATGCTTTACTCATGGAGGGAACTGGTTTACCAAAACTCCTAAGACCACATGATCTATTCTCGGTGTGAGAAAAAAGGAGTGGTAAAATATTATTCCACAACACAAAGGCAACGCAAGTGAAGGATAGTGGAATTTAGGTTATGTGGTGGTTGTTCTAGGAGTTATGATCTAAGTGTCTCTTTGTATCTCATTAGAATGAGAATCAAGTTATATATAGTTCTTGAATCCCAAAAAAAATTAACATATTATTGTATGGATCTGGTTCACCCGATGTGTAAGAGGGTAAAGGTTGTGGTTGGGTCCAAGAATGGAAATTTGGGTGTCACTACATATCCTACGATGGAAGAAATAAAGCCACGGATAGTTCTTGAAATAATGACAATATTTATTTAGATTAACATCTTGTGGTAAGGAAATGGGTTACCCAATATGAAAAAAGGAATATTGTGTCTAGTCCAGGGTATAGTACTAGAGATTCATTATGTATCTTGTTGGAGAAATAATAAAACCACACGTAGTTCTAGAAAATAGTTCCCCACATAAATCAAGTTTTGATGTAGGGAAATTGGAATTTGATATCTTCCATAATTATGGTTTTAACTAATATGTAGGGTTTATGTGTCACTAAATATCTCATTAAAATGAGAATCAATCCATATATAGTTCTAGAAACGTTCCTTGTGTAGGTCTAATTTGTACACAGTGAAAGGGGGTTTCATGGATGGACCTAGGATGAGAGGTCCATGAGTCACTACATATCTCATTGGAATGATAATCAAGCCTCATATGGTTCTTTAATGAAGTTATGGTGGGGTACCAGCACCGAAGATTATGTTTTGCTAAAATATGGATCAAAATGTAATGTAGTTTTACATCATGAAATAAGGACGTGAACCATGTAGTTTAACATCATACAATCAGAATGATATGATACACAATTTATATACATATATATTGGAATATATATAATGCTATTAAGTTTGACTTTCTACAGGTGGTATGTTTTTCATGCCTTTTAAGGTCATGAGACAAAGAATAACTACATAGTTTAACGTCATGTAGTTGACACATGCATCATGTGATTTCATGAAATATTTCTTCAGGAACCTTGCATTGGTTGGGGTTTTAATGAGCTCTCCATCCATTTAGATTAAGTAAAAATCTCAATTGGATTATACCTTTTGTATGGAGTAAGATCCCTCCAACTTTGTCTCAAGTTTTTGAGGCTTCTTTCCTAGTATCATTAGATTCCTAAGGATAGTACCAATTATCTATGGTGGAATGAATATAGGTGGACCTTCTTGTTAAAATATTATGCTATCTATTTTTTATGAACCTATAAGTGATGTATAGTGCGAAATATTTTATCATCTAGTAGCTTCAATTCATCCAATTGTTTCTGGGATTGTTTGTCCATGGATAGTTGGTCACAAGTGGCAATATAGAGTGATGGAAATTGGAAATCAATGGGAAGGACTACTTCTATCATGTATACCAATGAATATGAGTTATCCTATGTGTTAGTATGGGTTATACTTTTTTAATCTCATAAGTGATTCAATATCTTTTCAGGCCAATACTTTTTATCTTAATCCACCATATTCAAGAGTATGTTTGATATGGTCATGTTGAAGGCCACTATATGTACATTATTCACTACATTATAGTAGGATGAATGGTTGGATTTGAAATTGTACTCTTAATACAGCTTTTCCACCTCAGTGGAACATAAATTGGTATCTTTTCAACCATCATTATATGAGGGATTCCAAATATGGTAATTTTGTTGGATTTCATGAATTTTGAAATATTTTTTGTCCCAACTTCTTTGTTGAGCTTAGGGTATTCCATTATCTTCCCTATTGGGATCCTAGATTCACCATCGAAATATATCTCCCATTTTTAGGGGTCTTTTTGAATATAAAATATCTCTTCATATGTAAATTTAGTATTAAATTAATTTCTTTCTATGGATGGGTGTTCTGTAACAAAATCTTCCAAATTCTGGCCTTAAACTACTTTTTGAGGAAGAAAATGTAAATAAAACTACTATAGTATAAACACTCACCATACCAAATGACCTTTTAACATAGGAAAACTGATGATATATTTAAGTGGGTTATTGTGAGAGACCAAATGGGCCTCATGGTGCTTCAATTAGTGCCTTAGTTTTGGAACCGTGAATATTAATGCTAGGTGGATCTTCTCGATATCTAAATAATGATAATCGGCATTGATCATGGATCCACAAATATAATAGAGGTTTTTTTCATTCCCAACATCATTCTTTTTTGTAAGGAAGGTGCCTGATGATCTCTCCAGGGTTGTCACATATAGAATGAGAAGCTTTGCCTCAATGGGTGGCATTAATACTGGTGGGATCAAGATATATTTATTGAGACTCTTAAATGCTTCCTAACATACACCATTCCACTGATACTCAACATCTTTCTTCATTAATTTCTTGAAGGGAAAACAATTTTTGGTGAGGTTGTCTATAAAGCATTGAATTTTGGATAAGATTCCTTGAAGTCCTCTCAACTCTTTAAGATTTTGAGGAGGAAACATTATAAGGATATCCATTTTCTTATAAAGGTCGTATCTAATGCTCTCATAGCGTACGATGAAGCCAAGATATATTTTTAAGGTTATCCCGATATCACATTTTAATGGGTTTATATTCAAACTATATTGTCATAGTGGGTGGAATATAATTTAAAGATCAGCCAGGTGGTCATAATTTTTTCAATAATTAACCATTGAATGATTAACATATCATTTGAAAAATGTCTCTAAAAAGGGTTTGAAGTTGTGGTGCATGGAATGTTGGTATGTGGCATCGGTGTTCTTCAACACAAATGGAATTCCTTGATAGAAAAATACTTATTGGGGGCCTTAAAGTTAGTGGATTATTCATATTTTTGGTCCATCTAAATTTTTTTCACCCTGAATAGTAATCCATTAAGGAGATGGCTTGATAATTAATCAACTCATTAATCAGTAGTTCTGTGATTAGAACCGGGAATTCATCTTTTGGACATTGTTGGTTGAGATCTATAATGTTGATGTAGAACAGAATTTTCCCATTTTTATTATTTACTAGGATGATATTGGGTATCCATTTTGGATACTAAAATTCCTAGATGAAGTTTTCCTTGATTATTTTTTCCACTTCAACCTCAATTTTGGAGGTGTGAGTTGGGTGTTTCCTTATGGATACCAAATTTTACCCTCTTTTTTCTTCTAGAAAGTCTAAGTGGTGGGTGGCCACCTCAGGATCAAGGGTTCGAGTTTATTTGTAATTCCAAGTGAACACGGTCTAGTTTTTTTTATTAAGGGGGTATATATATATTTTTATTCTAAATTAATTTCCCCAATGATCAAAGTCGGCTATGGATATTATTTTGTGCCTAGATTTATTTCCTTGAGCTCATCGGTAAGGGTGGGGAAACCTTCCAAAAATGTTGTAAGAGAAACCCTAAGGACTTTCTCCTATTCATATCCCTTTTGATTTACCACTTACACCTCTACCTAGGAAGAAATTGATGAATCAAGTTTATCATAGTTATGGGAGGGGTTGGTATTTGGAAATTTAGAAGATGAACCAACTACTTTCGGCACAGTTGATAGTACATGACTTTTTGGAGATCCAAAGGGGATATGAGGGACTAATAATGAGAATATTTATTTTATACCATTATCATGAAAAATTCATCTATCCTAGATGATAGAATAGGGATTTTTTTAATCTTGGGGAATGTAATGAAGATGTTTTCATCTGATATTTAATTACCACTTGTAGAGTTTACAATTTCTCTAGTGTTATTGGGTTCAATTATCCCGACTGACATCACAGAATTAATTGGATGTGTGATCGAATATACACCAAACTCTTTGTTTTGGTTTATGGGAAGCATGTACTATGTTCTAATTTATGTTAAATGATTAGTTGGAATCATCTACAAAGCATTCCAGGCATTGATTCAAGTGACATTATCATTCACGAATTATTTCTCTCCCCTCTGGTAGAATCCTATGTCAATGTATTGTGACTCAAAGGATTTAAATAGGTCTCTTTCACCATGAAATGTTATAATTTTACTATTGATACCAAATTTGAGGAATTGTTAGTATGATTAGGGGATATTTGCATGCTACTATATCTAGGGTCTTTCTAGTAGAATGTTGAAGGTTGTATCTTACTGAAAACCCATAAATTATGAATCAGAAATGAGATCCCCAAACTAAGTATTAAGTTTGATTTTTCCAAGAGTATTTTTATAATAAATTAAATAACATAGAAACATTAAATTGGATGGGGAAAAGTGATATTTTTTAAAAACATAGTTGATTAAGGGTTTAGATCAAAATGAGGTTGAATCCTAAGTCATTGTCAATGAAGGCTCATAGAATATCAATTTCATTTATCTTAGTAGATATATACAAGGTTATGACATGTACCCATGTAACAACATCCTCATCCTAGTCTTTTAAAGAGATGATCATGTATAATTATTTTTTGTATTATTCTCTACATAATATACTTCAGCAGCAGTAATATCAACTTTAAATTCTTGAGGACTTGAAAAGGCCTCTACGAGTACTTCTCGGAGGTCTTTCAATAGGCTCAAGGCATCCAATATTGACAACTTGGTCAGTATTAGGGCTAGTTAATTCAAAATAGAATACTTTTGGTCCAAATATCTATGCTTCCTAGCATAGGGATGCTCTTTTTTAGGTGCTTTAGTAACTAAAGTACTTGATGTGGATGGATCATCCCTTAGAGCATGAGATGAAGGTTCTTCTTCTCCCATTGGATTAGGTCAACTAGGTTTATCTACAAGCCAAGGATTATTTGGTGATGATGCATCCCCAAGAAAATATTATATGAAGATAGTGTTAGGGAGGATCCTGAAACATGTGGGGGAACTTCCTTTCTTCTATTGAGCTCAGTAGAGATCCCTCCCATGTGTTTCGTCTGCATAGACTATTCAAGAAGATATAGTATTAGATTAGTGAATCCTATCACGACCTTGTCTTCCCCTGTATCCTCAATTTTGAAGGCCTCTTCCTACATTTCTCTAATCATGTTTAGAGAATTCTGGTTTATAACCATACTCATCATCTGAGAAGGGATCCATTAAGTTAATAACATTAATGGAACCAATGTTCAACTCCTTATTTTATAGAGATTCTATCTAGTGGGTCAACTCTTGTTATACTATTTGGCAGGATGGTTCCCATGATTTGAGGACTATAGGCACGAATTCCACTAAATTCATATCCAGTTTTGTACTAAAAACAAGCTCATATTACTATTTTTTTCTTCTTTCTCTTCTGACCATGTTGTTTTTTGGAAGATTGTCTTTTAGAGGACTGAGTAGCCAATGGAGTTGGATATGTTGTAATGGAAGTGGATAGAGGCATAGTCAGTTATTTCAACTATGCCCAGAGGATATTATGATTCTGGTTGATCATTTTTATAACCATACAGTCACTAAACTTTTTTGTACTCTTGTTTTTAATTTTTTTTTCATTCATTATCCTCCTTCAAATTAGTGGCAGAAACACACGGCACTTGCAGAGTTTCTTTCCCATCTTTACTCACCCAAAGTCCACCATATTTTGTAGGATGTATTCGAAAACAAAACATTCTTGGTTATTATGAACCAATTCTTGATGGAATGGGAAATAGTTTGGGAGATATTATTCTTTATCCTGGATGGGCTTCATTCTCTTTTGAAACTTGATCAAGTTGTTCTCCAATGTCGAGATAAAGTACCCAGACAATTGGTCATTATAGAAAGAATAAACCTTGTTCTTTATGTCCTCAAGATATCTATGTATCTACTCTATTTGGTCATATTTATGATTTTTTCATTGTTTATGATGATCAATAGGTGGATCTGCACAATATTTTGTAGTCTTAAAAGAAAGATCAAGTGCATAGGACTACTTAAGTGTAATAATGTCAGCCTCTGCTTTCCCTATTCTCTTTCCATGAGCATATATAATTCCTTGAGACATAGCCTTTGGTCTACGTGATAGAGTCTTCCACTCTTTGATAAACCATATAAATGTCCTGAAACCATCCTTCGTATTTCATAGGGATGAGTGGCATGTGTAACTCATCACAAATATTCACTATACAGATGGGAAAAAATCTCCATGAGGAAGTTATAGATTTAGGGAATATTTCAAACTTCCCACTAAGAAATAAAATATGAGACCCTATTATTTCCCTGTTTTTTTCAGTTTGAGAGGTCGAGGATTGTTTTATTCTATAATTTCAAGCTCAATTTGAAGATAAACTTCCAATATATATCTTTCCACCCATTAATTGACCGAGTCAAGAAGCTGGTGTACTATACAATGGCTTCTCCCTACAATGATTGCACAAAGCACCTAAGTTTCACTACCTATTATTATTTAGGGTTCCCCATCATGGGATCCCAAGGGTACATTAAATGTGTCAATTGATTCTCTAGGTCCCTAGATCCATTGAAAATTGGAAATATAGGATTCTCAAAGTTTAGAGGTGGAAGAGTCAGATCAACCCATTCGGGGTAAGTCTTGTTCTCTGGTTGTACCGATGCACACACCATTCCTACATGGATTCTAATAAATTCATTAGATACTCAATATTATTCATGATCTCATGAGGAATGTTTGGCTAGGTTGGATTTTGAAACAGGGAAGTATCCAGTAGGTCCATCTGTGGTGGCACTGCATGTATTTTTTAAAGGTAGCTTATAGTGGTAGGCCAATAAGGATGTTATTAGACCCTTTCTGGATATATACCCAGTGGAATTAACTCATGATCTATTGTCACTAGATCCAACTATATTGGTGGTCATTATCCCATGTTTATAGGATGTTTTGGGTCTATTTTCATTGTTAAAATCCCTACATGTTGAGGTGTGCAAGCTGGAAGTGAAAGTTGGGGATTTGTTTACAGAACATATCCAACAAGAAATATTCCTTGTAGTATTTCGGAATTGATTCTCCTTAATTATTTCATTTATTCCTCTTTGTGAGAAAATATTTCCTGAAGTGTGAGGGTTCCAACCTTTTTAGGGAGTAGGTGAGGTGAAAACTTTCCTTTTCCCTTTTCTTAGTTGGGTGTTCTTTGAGGAGGTAGTGGTTGAGTGATTGAGGTAATGCATGGATTCTAGGTGAGTCTCTAGTTCTAGGTAAGCACACCTCCTTAAATCATTTTAGTATGTGTTATATTTTGAATCAAAATTTCCTCCTCTATCTCTTTAAATTGGCCTTGTGTTCTATAAGGTCTACAAGGGTAGTGTTAATGAAATTCACTAGTGGATAATTCATTATAGTAATTGTATCATTGTATTTGAGAGAATATATTTTTCTATGCACTCCATGAGGCATTTTCCTATCATTCACTGATTCTATAGAAGTTTTTGGCGGATGGTAATCTGAATGGAATTTCTTGGAGGTTTACTCATGTGTGTTCCCAATGAGGATATAAAATCATAGGATGAGAAAAATTGGGAGGATTTATTCTATAGTGTTTCCCCTAATCGGGATAAGACAAACATCTTCTGAGTAGAAGTTTGCTAAGGTGAAAAATCCCTCAGTACTAAGGGTTGGGGTTGTTCCTATTCCACTTTCACAACTCTCTAATCTTGGTTTGCTAACCTCCAATGTTATGTTGAAAAATCCCCCAGCCCATCGGGCTCGGGTTTCTCATGTATCATCATGGATGATACTTTCACAGCTTCCCTTAGTATTTTATAGAGTTTTTTTCAAACATGGGTCAGGTTCATCATTTGTTATGCACCTGAATCACCCTCTTCCAAATATCATTAAGATATTTTTGACACTTGGGCTATATGACAACTGACTTCCCTTAAGGGGGAGTTTTTCTCAATATTTTTAGATGCCTGACAGAAAAGTATTTCAATTTCCTTCTATCATCTATCTCAACATTGGTGAAAGTCATTCGGGGCCTATTTTTGCTGATAATATCATCAGTTTCGCACATAGTTTGTTTTTTTAAGACGACCCAAAGCTATGAAATTTCATGATACCACTTTCAGTGGGATTTTATAGATAATGATCACAGTGAAATGTAATGATTTGTTTTCACCCCACCCTCAAATATTAACACCATATGGGGTACGTAAGATCAATTGTTGTAATATTTTTAACATGCTGAGTTATGCACATTGAAGGGATCCTTGATATTTCTTGAACTTTTGATGTCGTGCAGCCAAGAAATCCATCAAGTCAAATTAGCATTGCATGACTTATATTACCTTGAAGTGAATTTGATACTAATAACCTGGTAATACCTTTACTCTCAAGTGAAAAATATTGTTCCATATTGTGAAGGAAAATGTCAAACGCACAATATTCTGACAACACTTCTGAAATTTTGTATTGGGGGGTGGATAAAGGCCAGAACATGACTGGTATTTCATCTTTAGCCAGTAGTTTCCTCATATTTAGCATGTCTTCTTCATATTTTTTAGAGGTTCCTTAACCTGGTTTGACAAAATTGGATGCTTTCCTGTTGCTTTATCATAATCAGGGAGATTGGTGGGGATTTACTCTATCAAATTGGAATAAAGGCGGTCTAATGGAGGTTTAGAGAGTGACCATCCCCATGGGATGTCTTCTGAATAATAAATAATTTCACTTGTAAATGAAAAGGCATCAGACATGAATATTTCTTTTTTCCAAAGTTCATCATGGTAGGATGTCTTTCTCATCACTACATCACTACGGGGAGTACCCTCTGGATGATGTGAAACACTACAGTAGAGAGAAATTTAGTAGCAAATTTAATCATGGGGAGCACTAACATAGTGGATTACAATGAGGGGAAGACCCTCTTACTCTTTTCTATTTTTTCCACATGGAGATTTGTTATGACTCTCATCAGGAGATGGTCTCTTGAGATTGATTGGATTATGGACATGAAGAAAACCTTCATGATGAAGAATCTAGGTAGGACCTTTATAATTGATTCTACTACTCCCAAAATTTGGTAACAGAAGAGAGGGATCTTGAGATTCCATATATAAAGGTCTAAGATCTTCAAAAACTCCAACTTAAGTGGATAAGGATTTCAAATTAACTCTTCATTTTCCATTTGTCGCTAGTTTGGATTCTTTTTGGATACCTTATTTCAAGTGTTTGGGGACACTTTCTGGGGAAACTAGTTTTTTGGTATGGAATCTTGCTTGAATGGATCTTGTACTACTACCGGTATTTACCAAAAGTCTCCTAGAAATTTTTAAATGGTTTGTTATTATCTTAGAGTGTCCATTGGAATAAGCTAATTACCTCCTATTTGAATGAGTGTATGTTCATGATCCAACTATCCATATATCATAGGGGATTTTTCTACAAGACTCTCCTAGATGAGAGAATAGGTATGTGTCTACTCCAGGGTGACATGTTGATGATACTCCCCATTTGTGGGGATATAGCTATGTTTCCATCCCTCTGTCACTTTTTTCACCATTATGATTTCATGGAAGGTCTATAGGATGTGGGTAGATATTTTATTCTTCCATTTTACAATTTTTAGGATATACTTATTGACTTCAGCAACTAGAACAGAGATATCTGCTCATTCATCATCTAGAGAAAGGGTATGTTCATGCTCTTGTCCTCCATTTACTAATAGTGGATACTGAAAGTACTCAAGTGTGGGGTCAGATATTAGGGTCTACCCCTTATTCATCTTTGTGACTTTCTGATTGACTTGTCTAGGTGCTTCTAGATGAGGATGGTGGAAGGATTGATAAATTAGGGAATGTGTGTGCACCTGATCATGGTTTTCCACCAAATTTTAATAATGGGATTATTCATAAACTACCAAACAAGTCTACTACCAGGCTTGGTTGGTGCAGGCAGGTGTGCGTTTATGCTAACTGTGTGCCACCAAATTTGAATTGTGGGCTTATTTGGATCCTTCCAGAGGAGTCTAATAACTAATTAAATTATCTAAGGAAAGTGTATGTTCCCACTCATAGTTTGGAACCAAATTTTTTGGGTGGGATTCTCCAAAGGGGAAAAAGGTGCGACCCTACTCCCTGTTGACTAGTTTCTCCCCCTAACGGGTCGTCTTGCATGCCCAGGTTTGGATGACCTGGGTCAGAATTCCAAGGATGGAACACACATCATGTTGATGGTTCACTGCCTCACAGAATTAGCATTGTAAGTTGGAAGTAGGATCCATTTGTAAGGACCATTGTGTCTTTTATATGAGTTCATCTATTGTATCTTGATCCACCTCCCTAAGATAAGGGATAGACTAGTTGTTGAATTCTAAGGATAATCTCCCTAAATGGTTAAATGTGGTTATTGGTTCCATCTTCTTTGAGACCAATTTCCTTCATTGGTTGGATGATCAATGGGGATTTATGAGCTGGAGGTCCTCCTGGGTGACCTCTAGGGTTAGGATGGTACCATTCTAATGATACTCTAAGACCATTGAATTTCAAACCCAGTAATGAAGATGGTGGGTAATTGATGGTGTTCTATACTTGGATGAGGACCCATCATGAATGGTATTTGGGGATTAAATTTGTGAGAGTTGGTATGACACCATTTGGATTGATTGGAGATCATCTTAGAAGTGAATATAATATAGGTAACAAACATAAAAAAGAAAACCCCATCAAAGAATCATATCATTAAATGAACACATGTGTGATTGACTATCTTGATTAGAACTCTTCTATTTTAAGAGAGAAAGGGTCTTGACAAGTGGGTGAATCTATTATCTTGGTTAAGAATTCACATTTTCTTCACCATTTTTGTTTCTCAAGAAAATCATTACACTTGATGATTTATTAGAGTGGGTGAGTTTTGTGAAATCATTCATGTTAGGTTCACTACTTTTGAATGGTCTCTAATGGGGTTTTTTCGTCAAGTTGGAAACACCCAATGATTCTATATATGTTATAACTCATGAAACTTCTTTCCAAATGAGGAGGTAATTTGGATATTAGACCAATGATGCTTAAAAAATCATATTTTTTGTGAGGGTAGGTGGTTGGGCTCATAGTACCTTTTTTAGGGGAATGATTTCCTACTCCAAGACTCTCTTGTAGATTTAGGATATGTTCATGAATCCTTAATAAATCTCAAGTATGACATGAGTCACCCTTGGATTAACAATAAATTATTAGTATGTATGGAATTTATAATCATCTATATGTATATGAGGTTCTTCATCAATATAGATATATGTATTTATCAAAGGTTATCCTTCAATGGTACCCTCTTATGTGCTAATCATAGATTCTTTCTTCGTTTATTATTAAAACTCTAGTTTTGAGCCATAGAGTGGGGTGTTCTGGAGTGAGTAATCATCCAGGGAGATGGAAGTTGTTTTGATGTTAGGATCAGACCCATGAATAGTATTCCTACATATCCTTGTGAAAGGAATCATAATCCATGTAGTTTAGTGCCACTTATTGGGACACATCATACATTTTAAGGCCATGTGATAAAGACCAAACCATGAAGTTTAATGTCATGTGGTGAGGATATACAAATGAAAGGTTTTTGTCCAAGTATGGTGTGAGACTTATGCCAAAGAATACTAGGGGACTTGAGATAAGGGATTATAGGTTGGATAAGACTCTACATGGAATGTAGCCCGAAGAGAATTACGGTTGGTTTGGGCATTAGGTTTGGACCTTAGGGAGGCTTCTAACATATCCCATTTCGATAGGAATCAAAGCTCATGTAGTTTATTTTTGATCACCCACACCTAAGGAGGCCCTCTAAATGTTTTTCTCAAAGGGGAGTATGGCCATTTTAGAGGATTATTTTGGGTATTATTCTTAAATAGGATTACATTGATGATTTAGGTGGTTTTTTTGGGACTTATTCCTATGTAGGATTCTCTTGTGAATATATGTTGGGACTTAAACTGAATAGGAGGCCCAGATGCTTGGTTATGAGTAGGGATTATACTAAATATAAGGCCCATTAGTGTTCTTATGATGACATGGTAGGAGATTATAATGAATAGGATACCCATTTTTTGGTTTGGGGATCGTGCAGATATCATGATCACTACCAACCTCTAATCCCATGTGATTCATGCCTGTTGTGAGAAACAAGAGGAAGCATAATATTTGAAAAACTGCACAATCTAATTTTTCCTAAGGTCGGATACATGGCCTTGAGGACCCACACCTATGGATACCCTCTAAATAAAGGTGAGAGAAAGATAGGAGAAAATATTATCTGCCAACACATGCATTTGAATTTTAGGATGTTGTGATTATAGACAACCTATAAGACCACATGAGTCATGCTTGAATGCTAGAAATAAGTAGGAGATCTAGAAAACCACACATTCCCCCATCCACTAGTAGAAGAGGCTGGGGAAATGATAGAAGAATAAAGTGATTTTATGTTCTTATTCCATCCCATCATTGAATCCAGGATAGTCATGTCTCACTACTAATATGGATATATACCACAGGCATGGAGAAAGAGGAAGGAGTGAAGAAGAAGAGGTCCTGCAAGAAAGTATAGGGGCTTAATCCATGAGGGACACCCTAAAATTGGTTCTTTGGGAATATAGAAGGATCTCATTCCATGTATCCTTTCCCAAAATAGTAGGAACCTAGTCTCATAGATGATGAGTGAAGGGAAAGGTAATATCCCTCATTTCCAAGACTAGGAGATCCCAAACACTTCTCCTAGGGTCGGGGTCCTCATGACCTAAGGAATTCATACTCACATGCACCCTAAGGACCCAACTAGTCAGGTGGGACAAGTGTAGGATACCTATGAATGAAGGAATGCATACCCAAATGAGAGAGACATTGGTTTTCCTCTTAATATGGTTTTTAAGGTCCATAGGTTTCATTGGAGGATTCAATTTTGTCCCTCTTAGATGAGGGAGACAAATAAAGAGGGGATCATCCATTTGTGTCTTTGGAAGAGGTCCTTAGAAGTGCCTCATTGATGAAGCTAAAATTTTCATAAATTTTATACTTTAATTTATTGTTTATAATCCCACCATAGTGTTATTTTATGGGTAATTGTCACATTTTTATATTTTAGTGTTATTTTGAGCGTAAATGCAAAAATGGTCAAATTATTCAATTTTAACAGATTGTTTTCACAGGGGTATTTTGTTCATTTACCATTGAATATATGTCCAAATTTTATGATTAAAATTTTGGTAGAATACTTATTAAATTTCCTTCATTTTTTTCTTCTGGACCAGGGGTTGAATCGATCATTTAGTGGCTGTAAAAATTCAATGAAGTCTAAGAGTTTTCTGGGCGGACAGAATGGGCCCCACCGACGTAACAGATGGATAACTCAGCGCACACACCTTAAAATTCATTTATTTATAATGGAAAGAAATTAGGATTTATTAAGAATATTCCATGATTAATATCAAGTCAAAATACCCTCATTAAATCATTATGGGAACGCTCATAACATGTGGAAGACGAAACGTCTCACTGGGCAGAAACAGTTCAATTGGGTAATAAATTCATAGAATCTAGAAAAGCATCCAAAATGGATTAAATTTGTGGAGAGACGCATAATTACAAATGGAAAAACTTTTTTTAAGTAATCCACGTCAAAATCGATGGTCTGGAGGGCAATAATGTCACAGGAAGTTGAAGAATTTAAAATTTGGTGAGTCAAATGGGAAGATTAAATGTCTCTGATTGAATTGATCATAACTCCTACATACGATGGACAATAAATATCATATGTGGAGGGTGAATGGAGGAGACATTATGGAACATATTTTATGAATAAATCTATTCCAAATTAGGCCATTAAATGGGACATCCATGCAGAATCATTTGGAGGATTATTTTGGAGAGAATTCTTTCACCTCATCTCCCTATAAATATGTATCCTCACCCCTTCTCAACGTATTGCCACTTATGTGTGGCCATTTTTTATTGTTTTCTAGTTTCTTTTATTCTGTAGTATAATAATAATGTTTTAATTTATATTATTATACTTCTTCATACCTTATTCTTCCTTTTTTACTTTTATTTTTTTCTCCCACCGTATTCTCTTCTAACTTCATGAGAATCGGGAACTAACCTCAATGTTTGTTCAAGGGGGAGAATGGTGGATGATTGAGTTTCATTGTACTTAAATTTTAATCTCTTTATTTAATTTTGAGGATTTAGGTGGTGTTTAAATTGATTATGGTGTGTGATTGCCCCATTTTCTCTACCACCGAGTTCTTCTTCTCATTCAACATTTTTCCTTCCCTTCACTATCTAAGTCATGCATACGATGGAGTATGGCTTGGGTAGTGATGGTCGGCAAAGTGATCTCCTAGCTAACTTTAGGAAGAGTATTTCCTCACATGTAAAGATCTCAGTGTTGGGGAAATAACATTTCGAATAAGAGGGTGTAGTGTGATAGATCTTGATCACTACATTTAATTGATATTGAAAATATTTTAATAAACAATGATATCAACTATTATGATCCCCCAAGAACAAATGTATTCTTTCTTATTTTTAACATCATATTGTTTTCATTACATATTTATATATACATTCATATTTTATTCATATTTCAAACTCATATTTATATTATATATTATTTAGAAAATAAATAGTGACAATAGAATTTTAGTGTTGGGTAAGTTGCCTCCTCGATACCGACCCTAGGAGTGCACTATATTGCATTCTTAGGTAAATTATATTTTGATCAGGGATCTGCAACAAAATCTCCGCACATCAAATTGGAACCATTTCCGGGGAAGCGCAACACTTTCACACACCTTTTTTTATAAAAAAACAAAAAAAAATCATAAATTTCAAAAACTAAAAAAAACTTTGTGTTCATTATGTATTTCAATGGTGATTATTCAGTATGGACTGACCAATCTCAGGTGCCAGAAGAATATTACAATGATATTGAAGCTAAGTTTCAAAGGATTAGTGAAATCGTGGAAAAATTGGAGAGTCAAATTGATTTGATTGCTGAATACGTATATGCATGTCAAAAGAAACCCAAACCTAATCCTCAGCTGAAACCTGAACCAAAACGAGTGGTGGAAGAGATTTCTCCAATCATTTTTTATGTTAAAGAACCTGAGGCGGGTGAGAAGTAGATACTAAAGGAGTTAATCATATCATCCCGTACACAACCATTGCTCGAGGAGGTCCCTGATGTACCCATTCCAGCTGATTCACTTATGGAAAATCAACAATTTTTGGAAGAATCTTGGAATCACTTTGAAGAAGATAACCTAAAAATTGATCTTCCTATCTTTGATATTGAACAATCAACACCTTTTGACCTCGCTCTTTCATTGGAAGACGATAAAGAAGATGAACCTGCTGAGATGGAAGTACCAATGGTCTTTCCTGAAGAGATCAATTTCCTAGCTGACATACTTGAAAGGGATGATTTCTTGATTGATTCGTCGTGTTATAATTTTATTCAAACTGGATTGTTTTCTGACTTCTACTTTTATGAAATTTATAATACAAAAAATATGGATCAGGCCTTGGATGTTGATGATGAGACCACCAATGTGGTGGTGATCGAGGAAGAAGATTCGGAGAAGTTGGTGGTGGCGCGACTACCTCCTCTACATCAACTTTCATATCATATGGAGGAGGACACCATAAAAGTTCACAGGGAGCACCCCTATTTTCTATTACCTCCCACTCTCGATCTTAAATTCTATCTGTATTCTTTCTTGGGGTTTGGGAACATTCTTATCTTATTTGAGGTTCTCTACTTTCAGTGTTTAATCATGGACATTGGGAAAACTCACATGTGGTGGTTCATCTCAATGAAACCACACCCACCATCTGATTGGGGATAATCTGCTGAAACTTCCTGACTAGGGGTAGTAAAAACCTAGCACCCGCTTGGGGGTCTAAACCAAGCAGTATCTCTTTTCTTTTCCCTTTATCATTCTTTTTATTTATTTTTATTATGTATTTTCATTACTTTCTTGTAGTATTAAAGTGGCTGCTTCTAGGAGCTTAACTCAAGGCATCCACTTCTAAAATAATGTCAGGTTGTATCTTTCCTTCCCTTTGATTTTCTACATTTATATTTATATTTTGTTGAGTTAAAATAAGGGGTAGTTAAATTTAAGTTTGGGAGAGTTTCAACCTTCTTAGATCTTCTTGTGTTCTTTTCATTTTTATTTATTATATTTTTAGGATTTTTAAGCTTTAATGAATATTCTTATCACTTTTCACACATCAATTGATTTTGAAAGAGTTGAAATGATTTTTGAAATAATGGATTTTAAATGATTGTTGATGTGAAAACATTTTTTTTGAATTGGATTATCAATCATTTTTATGAGTTTGACTGATTTTTGAAATCCATGACCATGAAACACTGACTCAAAATATTTTTTGAATCCTGTGAGGTATTCTAAACCACTTTTTCATATTCTTCCTAATACCCACACTTTCTTGAGGGAAACTTGAATTTTTTGTGAGAACCAGAATTTGTGAATAATTCTCTTTCGAAGCTTTGGATTTCATGGAATATATTTAAAATGGTTGAGGCATCTCTTTGGATAGCCAAATTTTATCTTAAGACCCACCTTAACATTTATCCTTCATAATCCCATAGATGCCATGAATTGCCTTATAAGTTTAAGCCATATTAAAAACCAATTTTTCCTTACTACCCATACTTTTAGTATTTTTTCATGGTTATTTCAAGTTTGAGTGTGGGGGAAGGGCCTTTCGTGTGTGTTCATTGGGATGTGTATCATTTATGGGTGGTGCAAGGAGTGTGTCAATACTTTGGGCAGTGGATAATAAGAGAATTGGGCATGTGTTATCATTTCATTGTGCTTTATTTGTTTCATCTATTTCTCCTTCAAAAAAAAGAAAAAAATGGAGATGAGATTGAATTACTCATTGTACATTCTTTTATAACTCATGTCCCTCTCAAAATCAAGGGCATGAATTGTCATTCATTCATTGTATCCAATTTTCAGCTCATCCTCCATAAAAAAAGAAAAAGAAAATAAAGTTGTGCCTTTCTAGAGCTTTGAAAAAAAAGGAGAACTTAGATGATATCATTCATTATAATCACTTATTGACTCATGTACCATGTCATAAAATGTGTTGGCATTTTTTTCAAGTGGTATTGAGAGAGGAAGTTTCTGTGTTTTCCCTTGATTTAATCTTGCATTTTACTTAAAATTCTAACCTCCTCTTTCTAGCCTGGAACATTTTTCAATAATTTTCCCACCAACCCTAAGCCACAGAATCATTTGAACCATTAATTAAATCTCTCATGATTAAATTCATTTTCATGTTTCACGCTGTGGAGAAATGATAATTTTCACAAACCTATGGTGATTCATGTGATTTTCAAGTATGAGTATAACTCTAGATTCAATTTCTCTTGAGTGAAGAGTGATATAAAATTCAATGTGAGGTAGGTTGTGATTGGGCCAAGGATTTATTTATGAGGTTGAACAAATTTTATTGGTTGAAATGAAAATGAGATAGGCTAATTTTTCATATATGATACATGATGGACTTCAATTTTGGATAAGTTCGTTGATATTTTCTCATTTTTGATTGTTGTGTGGAATTTGATTTGGATGTAAGATGATTGTCCAGGAGTGAAATGTTTAAGTGTGGGGGAGTGATGAATCTCAAAATTTTATATCTTTTATACATTAATTTATTTTTTATAATCCCACCATTGTTTTATTGTATAGTTAATTGTCACATTTTTAAGTTTTAGTGTTATTTTGAGCGTAAATGCAAAAATGGTCAAATTCTGCAATTTTAACAGATTGTTTTCACAGGGATATTTTGGTCATTTCCCATTTAATACATATCCAAATTTTATGAATAAAATTTTGGTAGAATCCTTATTTAATTTACATCATTTTTGTCTTCTGGACCAGGGGTTGAATCTGTCACGACCCGCCCTCGGGGTCCGTGCCGTGACTACCCCAAGCCCGCCTTCCATAGGCCAGGGGCTGGCGACTAGCACCAAAGCGTAAATCCCGGTAAAAAGGGAAGGCATTGCCTTTGTAAAGTAAACAAACACCACAGAGTAAGCAAGCGGAATGTAACACTAAGCAAAAACAGAGTACAACTAAAAGTGCGGAAAGTAAAAAGGGGCCGGAAATACAAGCCCAACTGTAAAGTAAAACTCGAAAGGGAAAACAGCAACTGAAAAGTAAAGCTGCTACGCCGAGCTGACCACTGGAAATCCCACCTGAAGGGTGGGCACAGATAGCTCCTCTGCTCCTCGGGTCCCGCCGTCTGCTCCGAGTATGTCCCGCCCAGTGGTCTGCCTCTGGGTACCGCCTCGTCGTATAGTCCACCTCCAGGTACCGTCCAGTCCTCGAACACTCGGCCTCTGTCAGTACTGGCCGTCGTCTGCAACCAACACAACGAGGTGCGGGCATAGCCCGTGCAGGGGTGAGTATAACGATACTCAGTAGGGACCCCGAGACCCTCAAGGTCTCACTAAAACCAATAAGGATAACCACAAGAAGATCACAACAGATAAACTATACTTAGGTATATGCCCATACATATACCTAAGTTATCAAGTAACTCATCTCAGTCATGAGGAAACACAAGGATCATGAGATCAACGGATAACCACTACCCAGGTATATGCCCATACATATACCTAAGTTATCAAGTAACCCATCTCAATCATGAGAAAACACAAAGGTCAAAGTCTCAGCTCAAACCAGGATTTTCATTATCGAAACCGTAACTGCTGAAGAGCTCCGTCTCTAGAGTGTACAGTGGTCCTGTCACGACTCCGAGGCCGCCGCTCACTAACCTAAGACTGCTGAAGTACTCCTCCTGTCGAGTACTGCGGGTCTGCTGCCAACTACCAGGCGCTCCGTCCACTGAGGGTCTACTGCCAAATACCGGACGCTACCCAGATAGCCTACTGAGGTACTCCTCCTGTCGAGCACCGCGGGTCTGCTGCCAACTACCAGGCGCTCCGTCCGCCGTGGGTCTGCCGCCAAATACCGGGCGCTCCGTCCACTGGGCTAGTCGACTCACTCCAAGTCGAGTCGGTCAAGCAGTCGTCAGGTCTCAGCCGGCTACACGGTCTTCGTACTCTGCACGCTCGTCTCCGAGAGGGTCCGCTCCACGAGCTACTGGTCGATACTCCAAGTATCACAAAGTCCCGCAAAGAAGTATCTCAAAGGACCGTCTCGTCACAGGGGTCTCAACGCAACAGACGGCGCGTTGATCGGACGCCCGGTCTGTGAGTTATTAGCCTTTTCGTCCCAGGGGCCCGGTTGGTTTCGTGTGCGAACCAATCCCGGCCGTATCTCAACTGTACCCCGAACTCCCATAGGGTATACTCATAGGGACCGTTACTAAACGTAAACACCAACGCCGCTGACGGTTCGTCAACGGACGTCCTGTCTGAAAGATATCAGCTTTCCCGTTCCAGGGGCCCGGTTGGATTTCGGGTACAATCCAACCCGGCCATACTCCGACTGCATCCAAAACTCGGGCGGAGTATGTCAAAAGTTCCGTCTCATCAAGAGGAAGTCAACGAAACAGACGGCGCGTCAATCGGACGCCCGGTCTGTGAGTTATTGGCTTTTTCGTCTCCGGGGCCCGGTTGGTTTTTAAGGCAAAACCAACCCGACCGTACTCCACCTGCGTCCAAACCTTGGGCGGAGTATGCCAAAAGATCCGTCTCACTAAGAGGAACGCAACGCGACTGACGGCGCGTCAATCGGACGTTCGTGGCTCAAGATATGAGCGTTTCCGCTCCGAAGGCCCGGTTGGTTTCGTGAACGAACCAACCCGGCCGAACTCAAAGTAACCCGAAACCTTGAGTGCGATATACCGAAACGACCGTCTCGATCCAAGGATCGCGTTGCCGCAGACGGTTCGTCATTCGGAGGTCCGAGGCTCAAGTTATGAGCCAAAAACCAAATCTGGTTCGAAGCGGGGGGTCCGGGTCCGGGCCGACCCGGCCCGACCCCCCCCCCCCCCCCCACCCCTGGGCGGCGGCGGCGCGGCGGCCGGCGGCGGCGCAGTGGCGCGGCGGCGCGGCGGCGCGGCGGCGCGGCGGCCGTCGCCGCGAGGAGGCTGCACGCGGGGGATTTTTCCCCCGTTTCTGGATGGCGGCGCGGCTTTGCCGCGCCGTTTTTGTAAAACAACGGCCCCCCTCCAGGGGGCCCGCTTTGAAGGGGATCCGGGGGAGCCGCCTGCCCCCCCCCCCCCCCCCGTGGAAACCGCTCCCCCCCTTATAAAGAGGGGGGTTTTAAGTGAAGGCCGGGGGATTAATTCCCCCGGTTTTTAAGACATCCGGTCGGCCAGCTGGCCGGCCGGTTTTCTCAAACGGGACCGGAATTTCCGGTCCCCTCCTTCGGCTTCCGACGCCGGCGGCCCGGCCGCCGGTCTTTTCTTCCGCCGCGGCCCGAAACCGGCCGCGGTCTCCTCGTCCCGTCGCGGCCCGGAACCGGCCGCGGTCTTCTCGTCCCGCCGCGGCCCGGAACCGGCCGTGGTGTTCGTCGTCCGGCGCGGTGCGACGGCACCGCGCCCCTTTCGTCGTGCCATGATTCCTTTCAACGCGGCGCGACGGCGTCGCGTTCTTGAAGTTTCTACCCCGGCGTGGCGCGACGGCGCCGCGTAAAAATAAACGTACGGTAATTCGCGTGGTGCGACGGCACCACGCCACTTTTCTTCCACCGTAATAATTAAACAAGAACGATGGAGGGGGGGTTCGGCCGTGTTCGTGCGGTCCGGTCCCCCTCGCGTTAACTATAACACTTAAATAAAATATTTCAAAGCCTCACGTAGACATGCGATCCATGAGCAAGAAACGGAATAATTAAAGAATTAAACAACAACCCCTACCTTGGTATAAGGTTCGAAGATTGTTCTACGTTCCGCGGAAGACGACGTCGCGGAGGTCGGGCGACGCGGTCGTCGTTCGTCAAATTCAACGACGAAGAGGCGCGTCCGAAGAGGCACGTCGTTGGCGAATCCTTGTACGCCGACGAAGGTTGTCCGAGGAAGGTGCGGTGTTCTCTCTCGTTGACATCGAAGACGAAGAAGAGCGGAGCGGCATTCTTCGTCGGAACTTGAGCGTTCTACGTCAAGTCTCGAGGAAAGTCAAATAAAAAGGAAACAACGAACTCAAGAACCCTTACCTTGATAGTCTCGCGTTGACGGAGTCGTGGAATATCGGTGTCGATTCCTTTGACGTCGGAGGAAGAGTCGTTGTCGATGGCGTTCGTCGCGGAAAACCATCGCAGAAGAGATGACGCGGAAGAAGAACGTCACGTCGCGGATACGGAGTCGCGGATGGACCGTGTTCTTCGGTGGAGAAGTTCTTCGTTGAAGAACGACGTTCTTCGCGTTCTTCGTTGAGGTTGAGCGTTCTTCGTGATCTTCGTCAGAGATGAAGAAGAAGAAGAAAATGATGCTCTCCACCTCTCAAGAAGACAAACCATTCAACCAAAAACAAAATAAGACAACATCTTATTTTATTATCACATAACACACTAGAATTTCAAAGGTTTGAAATTCAAAATGGATAACTCCAAAATTAACTCACTTATTTAATATACATGAATTGTATAATTAAATAGAAGTTAACTTGTCAAGCCATTAAGAGGGAGAGAGGGGAGTTGAAAAGGTGGGGGTTCGTGTGGGCCCCACCACACTTAATCCTCCCAAGGGAGGTTAAGTGGGTGTGGGTCCCACTTCCAACCTCCTTTGATAGGTTTTAAGAAGTTATAATAAAATTTGTTCTACACAAATTTTATTTAACTCAACTAAAAACCTCAAAAATTAACTTTCAACCCGCAACAAACGCAACTCCCGAAAAGGTCTCTTTAAGCGAAAATCGGCGCTGCGAGTTCATCGGTGCCCTCGGATTTCAATTCCGAGCACCGGATCAAAAGTTAGGAATTCTCGCTCGTTCGTTCACTGAACGTACCCGAGCCAAACTTCAGAAATTAATTCCGGGCACTCCGGGCCTCGGAATCAGGTGCCGTCTGAAACCGCGCTCTTGTAAAATTCTAAAGAAAATTAAGAAAAAATTTCCCTTGAATTTTACAGGTCTTTACATTACTCCCACCTTAGGGCTTTACGTCCCCGTAAAGATACAACAAAAACTAGGGAAACAAAAGAGGGTACTGAGCACGCATCTGAGCCTCCCGCTCCCATGTGCTCTCCTGGAGATTCCCGTGCCGCCATCTGTTGCGCACAATAGGAATCGATCGCCCATGTAGGACCCGCTCCTGTCGATCCTCTATCTCCACCGGGACCTCCGTAAAAGTCGCCCCATCGTCAACGTCAAGCTCCCCATGGTCAAAGATGTGCGTCGGGTCGTGCACGTATCTCCTCAGTTGAGACACGTGGAAGACGTCGTGCACCCGGTGTATCTGAGGTGGTAGAGCCAGGCGATAAGCCACCTCACCAACCCTGCTGAGGACTTGGAAGGGTCCGATGAAGCGCGGAGATAACTTGTCGCCTCGGCCAAATCTCCGAATACCACGTCGAGGTGAGACCCGCAAGAAGACGTGGTCACCATCCTCGAACTCTAGTGGCCTCCACCTCCTGTCAGCGTATGACTTCTGCCGGCTCTGTGTTTTCCTCATCCGCTCCTGGATGACATGGACCTCTTCTGACGTGGCCCGGACCATCTCTGGTCCCATAAGAGCTGCGAGATTTCTTCTTTGCCGATAAGAGAAACCTGGTCTCATCCCCTGGATGAACCACATTCTTTGCCTAAAACAGTCAATCCTAACATGGATGATACTAATCCATACCAAGGATGATGTCGTAAGGCCTCGACGCTACTACTAAGAGATCCAACCGTTACTCTCGCCTCCAAGGGTTGAGTCACACTGTCGGCATCAGTGTGTGGTAACTGGGTCTCCTCCAGTAGATGTCTCACAAGTGAGGGTCAAGTCAACAGTCAACTAGAACCTCTTAGTAACATCACAAAAGAGGACAGGAATGAAAACATCACAAAGGATGCGTCTTTTATTATTGCAGCTCATAATACAAGACGCTACACAAAAGCAACATCAACACGGAACTAGAAGTACAAAAGACGTATCCACTAGTTCCTCCCCTGTCCACCTGCTTTACTGTTGCTCAAGCATTTGTCGCTGCCTCAACCTCGGTGGCTCCCCCCCAAGCCTGCGGATCGAGGAGTCGGACAGTCACGTGCCAGGTGACCCTTTCCGCGGCATGAGTAACACAACCTTCTCCTTGCACGGCTAGCTCTGATCCCACTCCGGGTGCCCTGCACCACTGGTCCTAAAACCCGAGATCGCCCAACTGCTGGTCTGGTCCTCCTGGACCTCTGCATCATCTGTCTACTGCCCACAGATGACTCGGCTTCTGATCGAAAAAACACGCGGTAAAGGCAGAATCTCCTGTACACGCTCGGGGTGTAGAGATACTGGCACAAACTCCACCCTCAAGAAGGTCTCTAAGTCTTCCCATGCGAAGTTCATCTCATCGCAAAACTGAAACAAGTGGCTCCACCACCTACCTGCTGCTGCGTGTAGTAGGCTCGCAGCGAGGATCACCATGAGGTCTGCTGGTGTCCTCACTAGCCTAAACACTCGAACCACTGCCTCCAGCCAGTCCTCTGCAGCCTGGGGATCCGTCTCCCCGCGAAACCTGGGCGGTCGCTGGCGCTGAAACTCATGCAGTGCACTGAGGCGACGTGCATCGTCAGCGGCTGCTGCTGGAAGCATCGGGGGCTCGGCGGGTAGAGCTACCGCCGGTGCCACTGCTGACAAAGGGCCCTGCACCGAGGCCTCATCGCTCGATGGGCTGTCGTCACGTTCGATTCTCGGAACCCTAGCTGGCTGCCATCGTGGGGTCATCCTGAAAGAAACAACGTAACACGATCAAACGATTATACCTGGTGAGCTGACCTGGTTTGAGCTGTTTTAAGGGGAAAAACCTTTGAAAACACACACGCAATCAGTGTTTTCGTGCACAAAGTCGGAAATCAGTTGTCAGGGTCCTGGTGTATGGATACGTCGGCCGCCCGCACCAACACTGGACTCCCTGAACTGAAAACCACACTCGGTACTCTCAACACTATTGCTTCACAGAAAGAAACATCAGAGTTATAAGTTCTGCGGTAGAACCGAACTCCTCTGATACCAATTTGTCACGACCCGCCCTCGGGGTCCGTGCCGTGACTACCCCAAGCCCGCCTTCCATAGGCCAGGGGCTGGCGACTAGAACCAAGGCGTAAATCCCGGTAAAAAGGGAAGGCATTGCCTTTGTAAAGTAAACAAACACCACAGAGTAAGCAAGCGGAATGTAACACTAAGCAAAAACAGAGTACAACTAAAAGTGCGGAAAGTAAAAAGGGGCCGGAAATACAAGCCCAACTGTAAAGTACAACTCGAAAGGGAAAACAGCAACTGAAAAGTAAAGCTGCTACGCCGAGCTGACCACTGGAAATCCCACCTGAAGGGTGGGCACAGATAGCTCCTCTACTCCTCGGGTCCCGCCGTCTGCTCCGAGTATGTCCCGCCCAGTGGTCTGCCTCTGGGTACCGCCTCGTCGTATAGTCCACCTCCAGGTACCGTCCAGTCCTCGAACACTCGGCCTCTGTCAGTACTGGCCGTCGTCTGCAACCAACACAACGAGGTGCGGGCATAGCCCGTGCAGGGGTGAGTATAACGATACTCAGTAGGGACCCCGAGACCCTCAAGGTCTCACTAAAACCAATAAGGATAACCACAAGAAGATCACAACAGATAAACTCTACTTAGGTATATGCCCATACATATACCTAAGTTATCAAGTTACTCATCTCAGTCATGAGGAAACACAAGGATCATGAGATCAACGGATAACCACTACCCAGGTATATGCCCATACATATACCTAAGTTATCAAGTAACCCATCTCAATCATGAGGAAACACAAAGGTCAAAGTCTCAGCTCAAACCAGGATTTTCATTATCGAAACCGTAACTGCTGAAGAGCTCCGTCTCTAGAGTGTACAGTGGTCCTGTCACGACTCTGAGGCCGCCGCTCACTAACCTAAGACTGCTGAAGTACTCCTCCTGTCGAGTACTGCGGGTCTGCTGCCAACTACCAGGCGCTCCGTCCGCTGAGGGTCTGCTGCCAAATACCGGGCGCTACCCAGATAGCCTACTGAGGTACTCCTCCTGTCGAGTACCGCGGGTCTGCTGCCAACTACCAGGCGCTCCGTCCGCCGTGGGTCTGCCGCCAAATACCGGGCGCTCCGTCCACTGGGCTAGTCGACTCACTCCAAGTCGAGTCGGTCAAGCAGTCGTCAGGTCTCAGCCGGCTACACGGTCTTCGTACTCTGCACGCTCGTCTCCGGGAGGGTCCGCTCCACGAGCTACTGGTCGATACTCCAAGTATCACAAAGTCCCGCAAAGAAGTATCTCAAAGGACCGTCTCGTCACAGGGGTCTCAACGCAATAGACGGCGCGTTGATCGGACGCCCGGTCTGTGAGTTATTAGCCTTTTCGTCCCAGGGGCCCGGTTGGTTTCGTGTGCGAACCAATCCCGGCCGTATCTCAACTGTACCCCGAACTCCCATAGGGTATACTCATAGGGACCGTTACTAAACGTAAACACCAACGCCGCTGACGGTTCGTCAACGGACGTCCTGTCTGAAAGATATCAGCTTTCCCGTTCCAGGGGCCCGGTTGGATTTCGGGTACAATCCAACCCGGCCATACTCCGACTGCATCCAAAACTCGGGCGGAGTATGTCAAAAGTTCCGTCTCATCAAGAGGAAGTCAACGAAACAGACGGCGCGTCAATCGGACGCCCGGTCTGTGAGTTATTGGCTTTTTCGTCTCCGGGGCCCGGTTGGTTTTTAAGGCAAAACCAACCCGACCGTACTCCACCTGCGTCCAAACCTCGGGCGGAGTATGCCAAAAGATCCGTCTCACTAAGAGGAACGCAACGCGACTGACGGCGCGTCAATCGGACGTTCGTGGCTCAAGATATGAGCGTTTCCGCTCCGAAGGCCCGGTTGGTTTCGTGAACGAACCAACCCGGCCGAACTCAAAGTAACCCGAAACCTTGAGTGCGATATACCGAAACGACCGTCTCGATCCAAGGATCGCGTTGCCGCAGACGGTTCGTCATTCGGAGGTCCGAGGCTCAAGTTATGAGCCAAAAACCAAATCTAGTTCGAAGCGGGGGGTCCGGGTCCGGGCCGACCCGGCCCGACCCCCCCCCCTGGGCGGCGCAGTGGCGCGGCGGCGCGGCGAGCCACGGCGGCTGTCGCCGCGAGGAGGCTGCACGCGGGGGATTTTTCCCCCGTTTCTGGATGGCGGCGCGGCTTTGCCGCGCCGTTTTTGTAAAACAACGGCCCCCCTTCTGGGGGCCCGCTTTGAAGGGGATCCGGGGGAGCCGCCTGCCCCCCCCCCCCCCCCCCCCCGTGGAAACCGCTCCCCCCCTCATAAAGAGGGGGGTTTTAAGTGAAGGCCGGGGGATTAATTCCCCCGGTTTTTAAGACATCCGGCCGGCCAGCTGGCCGGCCGGTTTTCTCAAACGGGACCGGAATTTCCGGTCCCCTCCTTCGGCTTCCGACGCCGGCGGCCCGGCCGCCAGTCTTTTCTTCCGCCGCGGCCCGAAACCGGCCGCGGTCTCCTCGTCCCGTCGCGGCCCGGAACCGGCCGCGGTCTTCTCATCCCGCCGCGGCCCGGAACCGGCCGTGGTGTTCGTCGTCCGGCGCGGTGCGACGGCACCGCGCCCCTTTCGCCGTGCCATGATTCCTTTCAACGCGGCGCGACGGCGTCGCGTTCTTGAAGTTTCTACCCCGGCGTGGCGCGACTGCGCCGCGTAAAAATAAACGTACGGTAATTCGCGTGGTGCGACGGCACCACGCCACTTTGCTTCCACCGCAATAATTAAACAAGAACGATGGAGGGGGGGTTCGGCCGTGTTCGTGCGGTCCGGTCCCCCTCGCGTTAACTATAACACTTAAATAAAATATTTCAAAGCCTCACGTAGACATGCGATCCATGAGCAAGAAACGGAATAATTAAAGAATTAAACAACAACCCCTACCTTGGTATAAGGTTCGAAGATTGTTCTACGTTCCGCGGAAGACGACGTCGCGGAGGTCGGGCGACGCGGTCGTCGTTCGTCAAATTCAACGACGAAGAGGCGCGTCCGAAGAGGCACGTCGTTGGCGAATCCTTGTACGCCGACGAAGGTTGTCCGAGGAAGGTGCGGTGTTCTCTCTCGTTGACACCGAAGACGAAGAAGAGCGGAGCGGCGTTCTTCGTCGGAACTTGAGCGTTCTACGTCAAGTCTCGAGGAAAGTCAAATAAAAAGGAAACAACGAACTCAAGAACCCTTACCTTGATAGTCGCACGTTGACGGAGTCGTGGAATATCGGTGTCGATTCCTTTGACGTCGGAGGAAGAGTCGTTGTCGATGGCGTTCGTCACGGAAAACCGTCGCGGAAGAGATGACGCGGAAGAAGAACTTCACGTCACGGATACGGCGTCGCGGATGGACCATGTTCTTCGGTGGAGAAGTTCTTCGTTGAAGAACGACGTTCTTCGCGTTCTTCGTTGAGGTTGAGCGTTCTTCGTGATCTTCGTCAGAGATGAAGAAGAAGAAGAAAATGATGCTCTCCACCTCTCAAGAAGACAAACCATTCAACCAAAAACAAAATAAGACAACATCTTATTTTATTATCACATAACACACTAGAATTTCAAAGGTTTGAAATTCAAAATGGATAACTCCAAAATTAACTCACTAATTTAATATACATGAATTGTATAATTAAATAGAAGTTAACTTGTCAAGCCATTAAGAGGGAGAGAGGGGAGTTGAAAAGGTGGGGGTTCGTGTGGGCCCCACCACACTTAATCCTCCCAAGGGAGGTTAAGTGGGTGTGGGTCCCACTTCCAACCTCCTTTGATAGGTTTTAAGAAGTTATAATAAAATTTGTTCTACACAAATTTTATTTAACTCAACTAAAAACCTCAAAAATTAACTTTCAACCCGCAACAAACGCAACTCCCGAAAAGGTCACTTTAAGCGAAAATCGGCGCTACGAGTTCATCGGTGCCCTCGGATTTCAATTCCGAGCACCGGATCAAAAGTTAGGAATTCCCGCTCGTTCGTTCACTGAACGTACCCGAGCCAAACTTCGGAAATTAATTCCGGGCACTCCGGGCCTCGGAATCAGGTGCCGTCTGAAACCGCGCTCTTGTAAAATTCTAAAGAAAATTAAGAAAAAATTTCCCTTGAATTTTACGGGTCTTTACAGAATCGATCATTTAGTGGCTGTACAAATTCAATGAAGTTGAAGAGTTTTCGGAGCGGACAGAATGGGCCCCACCGACGTAACAGATGGATAACTCGGCGCACACACCTTAAAATGCATTTATTATTGCTGGAAAGAAAATAGGACTTATTAATTCGCGTCCATGATGAATATCAAGTCAAAATACCCTCATTAAGACATTATGGGAATGCTCACAACATGTGCAAGACAAAAAGTCTCACTGGGCAGAAACGGTTCAATTGGGTAATAAATTAATAGAATCGCTAAACGGCATCCAAAATGGCTCAAATTTTGTGTAGAGACGATATATTACAAGTGGAACAACTTTTGTTAAGAAATACACTTGAAAATCGACGGTATGGAGGGAAATAATGTCATAGGAAGTTGAAGAATTGAAAATTCGGTGAGTCAAATGGGCAGATTAAATGTCTCTGATTGAATCGATCATAACCCCTACATACGATGTCCAATAAATATAATATTTGGAGGTTGAATGGAGGATACATTATGGAACATCTTTTATGCAGAAACCTATTACAAATTCGGCCATTAAATGGGAAATCTACGCGGCATCATTTGGAGGATTATTTTGGAGAGAATTCTTTCACCTCATCTCCCTATAAATATGTATCCTCACCCCTTCTCAAAGTATTGGCACTTCTGTGTGGACATTTTTTATTGTTTTGTAGTTTCTTTTCTTATGTATTATATTCATAATGTTTAAATTTATATTATTATACTTCTTCATACCTCATTCTTCCATTTTTACTTTTATTTGTTTCTCCCACTGTATTCTCTTCTAACTTCATGAGAATGGGGAACTAACCTCAATGTTTGTTAGAGGGGGGAATGGTGGATGATTGAGTTTCATTGTACTTAAAATTTAATCTCTTTATTTAATTATGAGGATTTAGGTGGTGGTTAAATTGATTATGGTGTGTGATTGCCCCATTTTCTCTACCACTGAGTTCTTCTTCTCATTCAATATTTTTTCTTCCCTTCACTATCTAAGTCATGCATTCGATGGAGTATGGCTTGGGTAGTGATGGTCGACAAAGTGATATCCTAGCTGACTTTTGGAAGAGTATTCCCCCACATGTAGAGATCTCAGTGTTGGGGAAATAACATTTTGAATAAGAGGGTGTAGTGTGATAGATCTTGATCACTACATTGAATTGATATTGAAAATATTTTAATAAACAATGATTTCAACCATTATGATCCCCCAAGAACAAATGTCTTCTTTCTTATTTTTAACATCATATTGTTTTCATTACATATATATATATACATTCATATTTTATGCATATTTCAAACTCATCTTTATATTATATATTAGTTAGAAAATAAATAGTGACAATAGAATTTTGGTGTTGTGTAAGTTGCCTCCTTGAGACCGACCCTGGGAGTGAACTATATTTCATTCTTAGGTAAATAATATTTTGATTGGGGATCTGCAACAAAATCTCCGCACATCACTCATGTAGGGTAGAGTCTGGGAGATCTAAGGGGGTCTCACACAGGGTATCCTGTGTGGACTGAATGAGCTTCACACAGGTAGGCCTGTATGAGATAGAAGTGTTTTGGGTGACAGACCACCTAGGACACAAAACTTGGGTGAGGATTTGCTCAAGGCTTTAAGGGTTTCCTTAGGTGGTCCTGGAAGTATCTCATAAAGGTTCCTAGTTAAGAAAGTGGACCTCATGATAGTGTTAATAAACCATAGGGGAAAGGGTTTCTCATGATGTTATTATGTATTTTATACCTAGGGAGCAATTTTGTACCACTACCCTCCTTAATTCCATCTTCTCTTGGGTTTTGGAGAGCAACCTAGAAGGTTTCTTAGAATTTGGGTGAAGGACTAGGGTGAGAAGAGGTTCAGGAGTTCTTCATGATTTTTCATCATCTTAAATGAGGATCCCCAGAGTCCTATTTATAGTCAAATATGGTACCTTGGGTGAAGGTGTTGTCTCTCTCTGGTCTTTTGCATAGGTTGCTGTGTAGATCCGTCATGCAGAATAATGCATAGTTACCCTACGTGTCGACACTGTTCTATGGGACCTACGTAGAGGGCCTTTGCCAAAGGGGTGTGACCATTAAAATTATTTTCTTCCTTTATTTTCTTGTCCTTAAGTTATTTTCCGTTAATTTATTTTCATCCATGTTTCAAAACAAAGTGTCAACACATGGGTTGCATATAGTTAGACAAACTATGAGCACACTATGCGAATCACCTCTACAATCCATCTACAACAATTCACATGTTTGTGCAACCTACTGTTCATGGTCTGAAAAACTATGTTACAACCTCCAAAGACCGTATGGTTATGGGGTATAGTTTGTTCTAATAGTGTGTTAACGATGTGAATCACCTATTTCTCCTAAAATGTGGATCTCTAGGCTCTAAAAAAGCCCCATACACCCCAAAATCCATCCATAATCTCCTAAAAACTTTTATAAAAAGAAAAAAAAGATATATTAAAACTAAAATTGAAATTATTTGTACATCATAAAAAATTTGGGGTGTTACATTGTGTGAGGGTGTGGGTGTGGGTGTGCATTTTCAATCATGTGTGTGGGTGTGTGTATGTGCATGTGTGTGTGGGTGTGTCTGCATGTGAATGTGTGTGTGTGTTTGTGTGTGTGTGTGTGTATGGGTGTGTGTGTGTGTGTGTGAATAAGGATTCAAACACTAGGGATGGGATGTGACCCCTAGGTAATGGAGGCATTTACTTAGTTGTGGGTTAGGGACAAGACACCCGGGTGTATTCTCATATGGTTCTAAGGGTGGGTATATTTCCCCTTATTGGCTTATTATAGTTTCAAGGATGGGTATATTTCCCCAGAGTGGTTTATGATGTTATGGGGATGGGTATATTTCCTCCATGTGGTTACTTGTGTTTAGAGACACTCCAACACCATCCAAAGTAGGTTTGGTATTTATATATTGGTTATAGGGAGGGACGTGGTCCCCCTCGGTGGTTTATATGACATGATTAGAGACAATTGACACTAGCTAAAGAAAGTTTGGATGATCTTGGGTGTTGCGTTGAAATATAAGGATCAAAAGTGGTTTATTTTATTTAAGCTCCTAAAATATATTTATTTATTTATCTGATCATGTAACATTTTTATGAACATCATTTACTAGTTATTATAAAGACCATATTGGTGATTCCCTACTAATATGTACTCACACCCTAATCAAGTGGTCACGTGATATCCTATCATTCAAACTTACAAATTTAGATTTAGATTTTCCCTATATATATCATAGTGTATAACCCAAGGGTCATTCTCAAGGAGAAAGTGTGTCCATCCTAATGATTCTTCTCAAATATTTGTAATTTTTGTCTATTTTGAAAGTAATAAAAGTAACAAAAAACAGAAGTTGACAAGAAATTTTATGGAATAATAAAAAAAGAAATAAGAAACATTAACAAGAATAAAAAGTAACAGAGAAGAAAACAAGAAGAGATAAGGTAAATAATGGAATGTCATCAAGAAAAATACTAGAAATAGGATGATTCACTCTTTTGATACCTATCATTAATCTGTGAAGAATTTAAACACCACACTCAAATTCACTTTGTGCATGAATGATGTCTCAAATCATACTTCTCTCCCTCTAATATAATGATTAGACATGCATGAAATGTTTCCCAGTACATGAGAGTTCTCCAAAATGTGAAAATAAGCACAATATCTAACCACATTTGTATAAAATTTATTCTATACATAAGTGATATTCATAAGATTATTCAATTTACACAACCATACGTTAAATCACTTTATAGAATAAAGCATATAAATAATAGGAAAAATATTAAGTAAAAAAGAGTAGCAAATAGATCATGTGCATGGGCATTCCATTGCATCTCCCCATTTCTCCATCAAAGTTTGCTTTGAACAAATTATAATACAATGATTATCATATATTCAATCTCTAGATAGATTCAAGAATCATATCCTATAATAATCTTCACAATTTATCCCTCCATGTATGGATATGGAAGAAAAACAAATAGAGAGAAACAAAAAAGATCTATTTAAAAAAATCAAATTCTAGGGAGAAAGAGATATGTGGGTGAATTGAAGGTAAAAAGATGGCCCCTAATTAATGAAAATGTGGGAAAATATTGAAAAATTAAACAAGAAAATAGAATCATACACATGGAATTCTCTCAAGTTTATATTTAACTATAATGGGTCCAACTCCAGTGATTGAAGCCTTGTTTCTATAACTAAATGTAGACAACCCCACCTATGTAGGTTTTACTCAAATAATAAGAATCTAGAAGTTCTTTTAGAAAAAAAATCAATCTTTAAGACGATTCCCAATTTATTCCCAGCTATCGTCAATTTATTACACAACAACATTGATTTTTTTTAAATCACTTAATTTCCATTATTTTAAATTGGAGCATTAAATTTCCATCTATGTCTTTTGGATCTAACTCATTGTAGTTTGAATATTGTAGTAAACTTGACTCAAGATTGCATTTCAATTGTAAAACTCATAAAATAATTCAATATCTTCAACTATATACACAGACTTGGCTTGGTCATCTTCCCTGTGTATAACTCATCTTGAAGCTTCACTAAAAATATATACACAAAATTGAAAGGCTTTTTTTTCTTAAAAAAATATTATTTAGTGTAACACTACAACTCAAATCATCAGGTCTGAGCATAATTTCCACATAACATCATGCATGTCACCCCATACGCAAGGATTTTCCAACTAGCAGTGAGGTTCTGATGTGATGTGGGGAAACTATAACCTGAGTAACCATAGCCATCACGGGATAATAAAAGCATAAATATAATCAAAATAAACAACATATTAGAATATAATACAAATAAATGGAGTGAAATATTTCATGTAAATTCATAAAATAATTATCAAAACGGCCCCCAATGTGGTAGGTCAACAGTATAACAGTAAAACTAAACATAAATAAATAAAAGATGCTGAAAAAAATATCCAAATTCTATCCTGGTATCGCATCCACCTCCCAACTCCAAGAACCTCAGTAACCTAGTTCAGGGACCTCACCCTTCTTCTAAACCCTAATTATGAAGTATGTATGTACACCAAGATACCCGTACGGGGTTTGATTATAAACCCATTAAGACACCAACAATGAATCGTTAACATAATTTCACATGTATATAGAATGTATGACATGATGGTAAGGTAAATTCACAGACAATCATACAATCAATCATGAACCGATAGATCATGCGCTAACCAAGCTACCATTAGTCCCATTTGTACATTCTTCAATGCTATATCGGATGAATATCATACATATTCAACCACATGACCTAGATAATACTAATAAATACTCTTTCCCTCTAAGTATAATCATGTTCCAATTTTAAGGAATAACTACATGTCCTCATTTAAGGGAAAGTGTTACCCATGTCACATGACTAACTACTCACCTATGATGGTATGAATACTTGGCACACCTAAACAAAAAAACTCTACACATACACAAGGATGTTCCCCAATGATAAACCATAATTTCCACTATACCTTCTTCCAAAGGTATATAGAAATCTTCTCACATGGTCTCATCACATTTCATGCTCAGAACTAACCATCCTACACATATACATTTCTAAATAGTCATGTCACCTAATATCCCCCTCTAAGGAATTGGATAAGTCCATCAAGAAAATTTGTTAACCTAAACATTTAGATAAGGTTCAAACAACTATGCACAAATCCACATGTAAGTATGAAATGGAAATGAAATAATATATCACAAAAAATATTCCATAGAATATGAATGTTATATAAGAAAAGTACAACATAGAAAGGAATAATCATGGAATATCAAATATACCATGTCTACAAAACATTACACAAGTAATATAATACATAGAAAGGAATATACAAGACATACTAAACTAAGGTATCATGTTCAACCCTATGTACATAAAGTGTACCTATCATGTAAGGGTATCTACACTAGGCATATATACAAACCAAACATGCCTAAAAATTCTATACAAAGGCCCAAGATGGTAAGGACTTATTACCTTTAGCATGTCAAATCCAAATCACAAGATCCGCTAAAGAATGACACATGGATCATGACCTCGCACCAACATTCACTAGAACAAGACCCAATACATCATCATGGAGTCTATATAATTGGAATTGTTGAAAGATATCATGCCAATAGATGAAATTCACATCAATTTACCAAAATTGATTCGACATTAATGGTAGATCTATATCCACTCAAGAATGAGATGCCAAAATTCCATAGATTAGGAATCTATCAAACAAACAAACAATAATCATACATTATATTATGATAGAATCCATAGATCTATCCAAAATAAATTGGATATATGATTCTTATCAAGATATAAAGATGATATACATGATAGAAATAAAGAACAGAGGAAGAAACAACCTCTTTCCCTGAATCTCTATGTGTCAATGCTCATGATCCATCAGATTTAGATAACGGAGGGAGAACAACCACCAATAATAACCACTAGAGTCCCACAATTCGATATTACTAAGTGAAAGAGAATAAATGATAGTTTTTTAGGATTTTGGGTGTTAAAATACAATTTTAAGATTAATTAATATTCCCTATATGGTTTGGTCACACAGTTTTCCAAACATTGTGCCAACCATGTGAGGATTTCTCTAAATATGCTTTCACCACTATACCATTATAAATTATTTTTAGGGAATATTCTCATGATTAGATCAAACCATAAACTAACCATGCTTTTCTAACTATCATTCTCTAAAAAATCTACATGGTTTCCTAGGGAGAGTCTCACAGTTTCCCTTAATCATGCAATAACTATGCATCCACTTTAAAGCCTCCAAAAACCACCAAAACCAACCAAAACTACAAAAAATTTCACCCAAGAAAATAATAAATCAAAAATAATTAAATAAGGGGATAAATTAAGGTGTTGAGTACCTAAAAACCTTTAGGCCATTATAATATCCCCCTCTAAGGACTTATCATCCAAAATAAGTTTCTATATAGTTCCTACTCAAATAAATTGGTCCATTTTTCTCATACATATAACTCCCACTCTAAAGTATATTCTTGGATACATAATTGCTTCCAAAATATTTTGATAAGTAGAACCATATTCCCTTGAAACAATTTCTTTCTCTAATATATTATCTTTACTAGGAACTCCACAAGTGATGTATCATGATCCTACTAAACTTCCTCACATTTGATCCCATGCATGGGATCAGGAATATAAATTTGAGGTTGAGATAAATGGAACACATCATGCATACCTCAATGTGATGGTGAAATATTTAAATAGTATTCCACTAACCTGATATGCTTGTTAATCTCAAAAAGTCCAATATATATTGGTATTGGATTCCCTTTCTTCCACAACCACTAATTTCCTAGTTGTGGAGTCACACGCAAGAAAACTCAATCACTAAAAGAAAACTTCAAGGGTCACATCCTCCAATCAGTATATGATCATTGTCTACTCTGAGTTATGAATAACATATTTTGGGTTAAATGAACTCTCTCAGAGGCCTCATGTACCATACTCAACCCCACATCTATTTCATCACCCATTTCTTGCTAACATAGTGGTGAGTGACATGGATGACCATAAAGAGACTTGAAAGGTTCCATCTAAATTGAATCCTGGAAGCTATTGTTGTATATGAACTCAACCAAGGAAAGGTGATCAACCCAAGATCCACCAAAATCTAGAACGCATTCCCATAATATATCCTCTAAAATAAGGATAGTCCTATCTAAATTTCCATTAGCCTATAGATTATAAATTATACTAAATTCCAACTAGATAACCAAATCCTTATAAAAGAACTTCCTAAACCATGATGTGAAGCACAGTTCTCTAACTGATATGATGCTCAAAGGATCTCCATGAAGTTGTATAATATCCCATACAAATATCTTCCCTAGATCATCCATTGAAAGGGTCTCTTGAATTAATAATAAATAATCTATTTTCATCAACTGGTCAACTATTACCCAAATTGCATCACAACTCCTCGAGGTCCTAGGCAACCCTGTCATGAAGTCCATCATCACATCATCCACTTCTCTACATAGGCACTATAAGTGGATAATGAAAATGACTAGGATGTTGATTCTCAAACTTTATCCTCTAGAAGGTAAGGAATCATGAAACAAAATTGGTGATGTCACCCTCCATACTTATCCACAAAAACTAACATCATATTTCAAGACACATTTTTTTAGACCTAAGATATACTACCCAATTTTAAGAATGATAGAATGTCATTAGATCCTCTCTCAAGGGAGTGGGAACAGATACCCTCCCTTCTTACCTGAATTTCCCAAAGGCATTCATTTTTTATTATTTTTGATAATCCACTTTCAAGTGGTGATGTGGAACCCTTACGAGGCCCTAAGGATTAAAAGAAAATTACATGACTCGTAGGTCTTAGAGGAAATCACCGGGAGAAGACAACTTGGAACTGCTGCTCCCTAGAAAATTTCAGAGAAAAAACATGCTCCCATTAATGTAAATCATATCATATTTATCTAAGTACCAACCCAGAATAGAATCATCCCCCACCAAGAACTCCTACAACACTAATCACTTGGGATCCGAATCTTGGCTAGCCTTTTACTATTTCACCATAGAAGATGTGATAACCCAAGGATTAAATGCCATTACTTCATGATCCTCTGATGCATCCACTAGCCACATATCCAAACAAATCCTCAGATTCCATTCCTCCAATTAAGCCCTCTCTCCACTGGTGTTTGTAACCTCATCCATTACATAAATCATTCCTCCCTCTAGAGCACGAAACTACCTTTTTATTTCATGACTCACTTGAGTCACTGATATCTGTGGTATATGGGTATACTATTGAGGGACCCTTATCAAACCCTGACCTGTGATCCTATAATTTTTATGTGATAATTTATAAAAAAAATCACTATAGATGACCCATATTTCCATATTGATAAAACTTCATAGGTGGCTTCATAAATGGTGTACTAAAATGTCAATTTAATCTATAATTGTAGCACCAAGTCAAACCTACTCCCACAGAGGGAGTAGAAGAATTCCGAATTTTCTCCACCAATCTTCCATCCTATTATTACTTCTCATCCTTCCACTTATTACTACTAGAATAAGAGAGGAACCTATAATTTGGCCCTCCTCTAGATCCTTCTCAAAATTAAGGGCCTTTCAAAGCACCTCTGCATATGTCGTTAGTTCAAAACCCTTAACCTAGCATCTAATATCTGGAAAAAGGAAAATCTTGAACTTTCTATACTTTTGTGCCTCATTCCCATCCAAAATAGGACCAAAGTGTAGATATTATTTGAAACATGAATAGTAAGAAGAAATTAAAATTTTCCCATGATGATGATTCATAAAAAATTTTCCTCAGTCCATATTCAGTGTGTTAAGAAAGAAATACTTCAATAATAGCTCTTTAAAGAAATCCTAAGTAATATTATCACACCTACCTTCCATACCCATGATTCTCCACCACCCCTTGGCAGGTCCCTAAAGTGTAAAGGCTTCCAATTTCACCTTCATATCCCCAGGAGTCTCTAACAGATCAAGGATTCTCTTGATGATGTTAATCCATTCATTGGCATCCTGAATACCACTAGTGACTTGGAATGATAGTGAATACTGGAGCTAAAAGTCTCATGAATAGTCAACCATCTTCATCTGCATCCCTCCATCCTAAGTAAGTGCAATTTATAAGACTCTGGGATGGGGAGGATTTACCATCTGAACCACCAGATTATGTGTGGGGCATACATGGGTGCATATTATTGGATATCCTATGGTGGAACAGGTGTGTTGTCCCTAGAAGTATCATTCTGACATCTCTAAGATAGATTTTTTTTTTGAAATTCTAACCAAACACCTAGAAAACTTTAACAGCTTGTTTACAAGGAAAACATAAGTAGTTATAGGGCACACATAAAGGATTTCAATTGGAAGTCTTATCCTAAGAAATACCACAAATAAAGTATAACCCTCCTAGTTTTACCCAAGGGCCATGTACAGTTCTATATACATATAAGTTAGTCACATTCACATATATAAAAAACATAATATGATGAAAAAGTTTGACTAACTAATTCCATCACATATATGTCACAATAGTAGAGAATACATATATATCACTCAATAGTAAACATAAACCAATGAATTTAATTAAATACCTATTATGCACAAAACAATAGGTATATATATGTCATATGATCCTACAGTCCTACTCATGATGCATGAACATACCCAAATCCCATAAAACTGTAATAACAATCTCATCACAGATAACTCAAAGGTTTGTTACACATGAATTGGACAAGTGCATGGAAACTTCCCTACATGAATTTTACAAATTCAATAAACATTATACCACAACCCAAAATAATAGTAATGAAACCTCAAACCTTTTATAACATTTTTAACTCTCTAACCCGAGTCATTGGGTTCAAGATGAAGTCTCGCATAACCTCTTTCATGCCTCCTTATATATTAGAGGATTCCTACAAGTGGTGATGGTCTGATGTGATGTGGGGAGAATATATCCTCGGTAACCATAAACATAATAGGATAATAATGACATAAATATAATCTAAATAAACAACATAACATGATATAATACAAATAAATGTTGTAACAAATTTTATGTCAATTCATACAGTTATAATAAAGTGTAACCCTAATGTGGCAGGTCAATAGAATAATAATACAATTGAACATAAATAAATAAAATATGTTTTAACAACTATCTGAGGCCCATCCTGATAATTAATCTACCACCCAACTCCAAGATCCTCAAGAACATTCCATAGGTCCATTTCCCTTCTCTAGATCCTTGATCATGAAGTCTACATACACACTGAGATTCTCATGTAGGTTGTAAGTATAAACCCAATAGGACACCTCCAATCCTACCTTAATATAAGTTAATATGTATATAGAGTGTATAACATGATGGTGATGTAAATTAATACACAATAGTACAATTAATCATATATCATGAGATCGTGCACTAACCAAGATTCCATGAGCCCCAATCGTACCTATTTTAGTGCCATGTCAGGAGGATATCATATGTAGTCAACCTCATGACTAAGATCATGCTAAGAAACATAATACACATTTAATTACAAGTAAATTACACCTTTAAGGAACAAGCCTATGCCTATATTTAAGGTAAAGTGTTACCCATGTTACATGACTACCTGCTCACCTCTAATAGTAAGCATGCTTAGCACACCCAAACAAGGAACTCTGCACATACACAAGGACATTCCATAATAGTACATCATTCCAACCTACAGACCATCTTCCAGAGGAATATATAAATCTACTCCCATGGTATCATCACATGAAAATCTCGATTCTAATCATCCTATGAATAAACACATCCAAAAATTCATGTCACCCTAACTCCCCCCCTAAAGAGCTTACTAAGTTCACCAGGGCCATTTGTCAACCTGAACACTGAGATAAGGTTTCACCGTCTATGCACAAATACACATGTAAGTATGAAATATCCAAAAAACATATCATAATAAATATTTCACATAATATTAATGGTATATAATCAAGGTACAATATGGAAAGTAATAATCATCTCATATCAAACATTCCGTAACTGTGAAACATTACACAAGTAATACAAAACATAGAAAAGAACATGTAAAAAATAATAAATTAAGGTCTCATGGTACACCCTATGTACATTAATCATACCTATCATATAAGGGTCTCTACACTATGTATATAAAAAAACCAAACATTCATAAAAATTCCATACAAAGGCCTAAGATGATACAGACTTATTACCTTTAGTATGTCGAAGCCAAATCCCAAGATCTTCCATAAAACAAAACATAGATCATGACAACGTCCCAACATTCACCAGAAAAGAACTTGATCCGTCATAATAGAGTCTATAGAATTATAATTCTAGGAATATTTTATTCTAATAGTTGAAATTCAAAATAACTTACCAAAATGGATTTGACTTCAATGATAGATCTAGATCCACTAAATAAAGATACGTAAAAATTACCTAGATTGGGAACCTATCAAATAAAAACCCAATAATTCTCTATTATATTATGATATAATCCATAGATATATCCAATATAGATTGGATATATTATTCCTCTCAAGAGATAAATAGGGTATCTAGAATCAATGTGAATAATGGAGGAAGAAACAACCTCTTACCTCAAACCTGCACGATTCAACACTCTAGATCCATTGGATTTGGAGAAATGAGGGAGAAGAACCACCAAGATTCACTATTGGATTCCCTATGATTTATATACCTAGGAATAAGAGAATAAATTATAGGTTTATGAGGGGTTTTGGGATTAAAATCTAGTTTTTATTTTAATTAATACTTGGCACAAGGTTTGGTTGCACTGTTACACAAATTGTGTGCCAACTATGTGAGGATTTTTATCACTTATGGGTTCCCACATGGTTTGAAAACATGTTTTGGTAAATTTTCTACCATACCATATTTCAAATCTTTCTTAATAACTAATGTTTATTTGACTCTATTATTCTATTTTATCTTCTTCAAGTTGAACTATGATATAAATAGTGAGAGTCTTAACTCTATAGTCAATGTTTTATATTCTAAGAATCCAAAAGTGATGGAAAGAAGAAGAGTCTCCTTTAGATTCTACAATAAAGAAGATATACAGTATTTTACAAAGAATAATAAGAATAATATTGATAAGTGAATTACACTTAACTTGATGAGTATCTTTTGGAATTAAGACTCTTAAAGATTGAGAAACACTGTAATTTAACATCACAGTGAGTCCAAGTTGAGAACAAGTCCAGATAGTACAAGTGATTTCTAATCATTCTTTTTTATTTGAAGAATTTTTCATTGGTTGGAGTAGAATTCTTGAGGAACTATTGATATGGGTATAAACAACATCATCACACCAATAAGAGGTTGAAGAACTACAGGGAGGTAGTTTCTTTTTCAAGACTCAAGGGCCCTTGTCTTTTATAACACTTATGTAATACAATGTAGGAAGTCTCTTGGGAATAAAGTAATAACACTTCCCTAGTTCTTTCATAATCACTCTCATGTATTTTAGGGATTACTCTAATTCTCAAAACTCAACCCAAACCTGGAAAGGATTAGGATATCATGATATGGTTGAAACTTTCAAATATATGTGTGTGTTTTTTCTTGATTATTCTTTATTGAATACTAAGTTGGGGTTAAGTTTTCATTTTTAGTTTCATATCGTTCAACCAAGATAGTTGTTTTAGATAAATATGGGATAATATAAATGAGATAAAAACTTGCTAAAATTTTGGTAAACAAATTCACCCCCCCCCCCCTCGCGCTTAGTGTCCCTACATGCCCTTCATAACCAATGGGAACTACATTGTGTTTTGGTAAATATTATGAGTGCTGTATTGGTTCTTTATGAATAATGCACCTTGTGTTTGTAGTTTTACAAAGGGATATTAACTTTCATTCTATTGTAGAACAAAATGTGTTTATTTTGAATTGATGATCGAGATAGGTCGAGAATTGTGGAAGGACCATTGGGAATTCTTGGGGAAAATAAGTGTTATAGTGGGGAGATTATAAAGACCAAATACTTTATAGATTGTGAATTTTTGATGAAATTTAAATTCCTTATTCAAGAGTTAGGGTCTCATTGATAATTGATATTTGTATTGTAATTTCAAGAGTTATATCATCCTAAAGAGATATTTTTAGATGTGGATAGAGGAACAATAGGTTTCTTAGGTTCTTGGGTGGGACTTAGGAGCTTTTATCCAAAGTAGGAAAGTTTAAATAGGGTTTTACACCTATTCACATTTATCTCACCATTAATGTAAAGTAAATGGGTTAACCATATGGATTGGTTTTATATATAGTTGTAGGGAATATTTAGGTCAAAATTACATACAACCCATGAAAAATTTACAATTTAGTTACATAGAGAATTTATATATTTCGTGAATGGTTTAGAAAAGTGTATGTCCAAACCATGTGTGGTGTATAGCCTTGGATAGTGAAGGCTACACAATTGGTACACAATTTGGAAAATGGTGCAACTAAACCATATGAGGGTGAGGTCTTGAGATAGTTCCAACTACACTATTTATGCATGGTTTGGTGAACCGTGTAGCCAAACCATGTGTCCAAACCATGTGACCTGATGAATTTCATTAAAATTTCAAAATATAATGCTTTTGCCTACCCCCCCCCCATGAATTTTAACTCTATCCCCATCCTTTCTCTTATCCTTCATGAAAAAAGACCATGGGACTTTCTCCATCCTACCACCTTTGTTTCCTTTTAGATTTGTGGTTTTTTTGTTTCGTTATTCAATGATTTGAGGTGGGTTTTCTTCTATTCTACCTACTTTATTCTTCTTCTTATTTACTCACTGATTTGGTATGAACCGATTAAGTATTTGAGTGAAAATTCCACCATATAAAAATAGATTTTATTGAGATTTTGTGAATTCTACTTCGATTCATTAAATTAAATTGACTGTAATGATTGGTTCCAAAAGATATTCATTTCATTGAAGTAGTGTTAGTGGTAGTCTTATCTTCAGGATTTATATAATTAGGTTCCATAAGGATTATAGTGCCTGAGGGACTACTTCTAATACTCTCAACATAATTGTTCTTATTCTGGAAGTTCAGCCGGTACTTTTGGAAAAAGGTGGGTCTTTAATTTACTATGGTGAGTTTGCTGATTTACCAAAGTTAGTAGTCAAACTGAGGATTGATATAGGATATCAGTAGTGGGAATCATGGTAATTATGGATTCCAACATTTCTCAAGGTTTGGTGAAACTAGGTTACCGACTAGCACTCTCTATAAATATGAGTATGGGGACACCTTTTCTGTTATGAATGATAAAACACCAAGAGTGAAATTTTGATTACTTGTTTTATTAATCCACGTGACTCGTTTGTAAAAATTGGTTATATTTTCTTTTTGGAAATGAAATGTTGTTATGTTTATCCTGTATATGTAGTACTTTTAGTGTGAACCATGCAAAACTAAATTGTTGTTTCTTTATTTTATTTTCATTCATTGTATAAATATTCAATGTATGTTTTACTGAATAGGGTTGAATTTGTTTTGACTTAGTGCGGTGATTTGGGTGAACATTGTTTCTTCTAAGTTCCAAAACACTAAATCTCAGAGTTTTCCATATGGAATCTATTTCTTCTAAGTGATTCTGAAATGACATCTTCCAGTGGTTTATCAGAATGAAATCTCATGGGGAATTTCTTAACAAATGGTATTAGGGTATTTTTGGTTCATAGGAGGATCGACAGTTAATTTTACAAATCAAGAACCCCTTTTTTCTTACTCATGAACTTTTTGTATTTATTGGGATTCATTATTTTTATAAGGATGGAATTAGAAGAGTAAGAGGTCCAAATCAATATATTTTATGGAACAAACTTCAGTTTTTGGAAAATGAATATGGAAAACTATCTCATTTAAAAACATATAGAGATTATATTAAAGTGTGAAAAACTAGAATCAATGGATAAAGGTGAATGCTAAAAGTTCTATTCGAAGGAACTTGGTGTTATATGAATGTCAATGGTCCAAAATGTGTCTTTGAACATTTATAAGTATAATACCATAACATATTTGATGGTATACCTTGTAGATATATATGATAAATCCACAATGCTGAATAAATTATGCTTGATACATAGGTTATTTGGAATGAGGTTATCATAAGGATGATTTACATCAAATCACTTGATTGATTTCAACTTAATATTGATCCATCTGTAGTATGTGAAGGTAAAATTTGAAGATAATGTTTGGGAAATTTTTTATCGTTATATATTCTAGAATCATGGGAATTAATAGTGATATTTGTGAGTAGTTCAAGGGGAAAGAAATATCTGGTGATCACTGATGTTTAAAATTTGATTCTCAATGAGGGACTTTGAAAGAAATAGATTTTATTCTATTTCAGTTATGTATTAAATAAAAATGTAAGGGGATAATCACATAATGGGAAGAATCAAAATAAATTAGAGAGGAAATCAAAGGATAGGAGTAGGGGAAGTCTTCTGAAACTAATCCTATTTGTTTCCATTAAAAAAAATAAATGTCACCTTAAGAAATATTCATGTGAAAAGAATAAAACATTTGGAATTACTTTATTTAGAGAACAAATTGTTGCCAAAAAGAGTATTTTAAATATAATTTCAAGTGTTTCTACTCAAATGGAATACCAAATCATATATTATAGATCTTATTTCAATTCAACAAGAGAAAAAGGGTGCATTTCAAATTATGTATTCAAATATTTTGGTAAGGTGAATCTTGGTGATGATGAAGCTCTTGAAATTGTGGGAAAAGGATAAATGAAGTTTTAATTAAAGAATGAAATATTTCTTATATTTAAGGAATTGAATCATATTCCAAGTCTTTGAAATAACCTAATTTAAATTGGTTAGATTATTGATGTATGTTTTGGAACTGGTTTTGTAAAAGGAGTAAGGAATATTACTCAGGGATCTATTATCATAGATATAGGTGTAAAATATGGGTTTCTATATCTAATAGAAAGAAAAATGGGAGCTACACTTTCCCAAAATTAATCTTTTAAAAGTTCAGAACTTTGGAAGAATCGGTTTGAGTACCTTAGTTTGAAAAGAAGCAAGGTTCTAGAAGATAACGGCATATTGAAGATAGATCATTTAGACTTCAGCAAATGTGAGAGGTGTATACTCAAGAATCAGCATAAGGTGTCTTTAAATCTATCTATAAGAACACAAAAATGTCAAAATTTATATTTGGTACATATTGATGTTTGGGGACTTGACCAAATTCATTCTCATTGAAGAGTAAGTTACTTTGGTACCTTAATTGATTATTCTATGAGAAAAGGATGGGTATACATTATAAATCATAAAAGTAATATATTTTCAATATTTATTCAATGGAAATATATAGTGGAAAGAGAGATCGGAATAAATTTGAAATTTATAAGGTCATACAATAGTGGTGAGTATACTGAAATGAGTTTTTAGAATTATCACAGGCACAAAGGGGTTCTTCATGACAAGACTATTCCAAGAATGTCTAAAAAATGGTATAGATAAGATAATGAATTGTATGTTGATGGATAAAATAAGAAATATATTGCTAAATTATAGTATAGCTAGAAAATTATGGGTATAATTGGTCAGAATAGCAACATACTTAATCAAAAAAAGTCCATTGAAACCAGTTAGATAGAAATTACTAGAAGAACTATGGTCTAAAAATATTTCATAGGTTTATCACCTTATAGTTTTTATAATTCTATCCCATATACATTTGGATGAAAAAATAGAGCTAGTCTTAAAGAAAAATCATAGGAATTATTCTTTATAGGCTATAGATATGATGTTATTAACCACGTCATAACGGTTTATTAAAAAATAGTGTAAATCTGAATTTCTTTCTCTTGAGTGGTTTTTGAGTGGGGAAATGGTAATTTATCCTATTATGAGATATTAGAAAAAAATGACCACTCTATTGATTCCAAAATAATAATTTTACCCTAGGAAAAAAAATTGGAATTCTGAACCTTTCAAATTTTAGCCAATATTTAATATTTAGTTAATTTATTCTGGCATGTTTTTTTAGTGATATCTTATGTTTGGTGCGTCATATCTAATTCTGACTTCTATGTTGAGTCTGAAATGGGGGGTTTGGGTAGGGCATACCCTCATGTTGGCCGTCGGGATTGGGTCGGGCCCCCTTTTCTTTTCTTTCATATTTTTCTTTTTATTTTACTTTTTCTTTATTTTTTCCTTTTTCCTTATTTTATCCTCATTTATGTCATGTTCCCCCCAGGTATTCCTTTAGTCAAGAGAGAGGATAGGGAGAGAAGAGAGAGATTAATTGGGAGGTTCTACCATGGATCTCGGGTCGTCCCAGATCACCGTGCGGTAACTGCGGATCACAAATCGGATCAAAGGTTTAGAGTTTTCTTCCCATAGGTATTCCCTTTTATTGGTAAATCCTCATATATTAGTTATTTTTAAGTTTTTATCTTTTTTTGGGGTTATTGGGGACCCGTAGAGGGATGATATGGTGGTTTCAGGAAAATTGGGGCATTTAAAAGAATTTGAAGGGATTTCTATTCAGGAAATCATGATCACGAAGCATTTGGTTTGATGAAAACACATTTTGTGTTATTCTAGTTTGGGGAAGATTAAGTTTTTATAAGTACAATCCAAGTACTTTAAGTACAAACTGTGTAGTAGGACTTGTCCATGTACCTAGCTATGTGGTCATGTACATAGGCAGTTGGAGTTGGGGAAGTACACATCATGTACCCAAGGTACACCCCATATAGTGTTACTTGACCATGTATCCACGTACATGGTTATATGGATGTGTGAGACCACATGTCCTATACTTGGAGTACACTTAGTGTAGTAGTATATGTCCATGTGGCTATGTACTCTCATAGACACCTAGTGTGTGGGATACATGGCCATGTAGTGGTACACAACCAAACCCCATGTATGACCTAGTAATGTACTATTACATGTCCAAATCCCATGTCTTCTCTAACCATGTAAAAGTACATGTCCAGGGGCAGCTTTGAGAGTACATGTTGTGTACTCGGAAGTACACACCGTATACTTTTCCAGAAATGGGTTTTTGGGTGTCTTTGTGCCTTGGAGTAAAAAATTAGACTTGTGAGTAGTCCATTATGAATTTTTTTCCATGTAAATCATGATAGTGAAATCCTTTTTTAATTTAAAGTTTTTTTGGATTTTTTTGGCCAAGAGAGTTTTTTAGGTGGATTCCTTTGAGGTTTTGGTTCTAGAATGCTTTCAGGGGTTGGTTTGTGAGTGGCGATGTGGTATTTTTATTGAACACCTTGGATTAAGGATTCCAGGTGAGTTTTCTTGAGGATATTTGGATATATTTTTGGAGGTCTAATTGAGTTCCTTATTGAAAAATATTTCTAGTTCGATTAATTTAGGTTTAGAACTAGTTGCCTTAGGTTGGGACTGGTGGGATATTTTGAGGTGGTTTGATACCATGGGATGTCAGGTATAGCTGGGAGCCTTTAATAAAAGTTTGAGAGAGGTCCAAGTATCCTATTTGGAGGAATCACCTTCCAAGAGATGTTTTTCTTGACGTTACCCTTCTGGGTGGGTGTTCTCTAGGTTTGAGATTGGGGGCCATCAATGATTCCTATGATCATACTTGGCCTGAGGTTTGGTTTTGTTGGAGGAACCCCTTGTGGGGTGTCCTTCCTGAGATGAGTTTTTCTAGAGAATCCCCTTGTAGGGTGTCTTTTTATGCTGATTTTTTGGGAATTGTATTGGATGACCAGTGTTGTTTTTCCTGTGAGATGATTGGTGCTAGTTTTAGTGGTTTTTATTGGAGGGTGTGGGTGTTAGCTGAACTTGATTTTTGAGTTGTTTCTTTGAGTTTTGAGGTCATTCTTGTTTAGTAATAATGAGAGAGGATGCCTTTGGGATATTATCGGACTGGGCATTTTCCTTAAGATTTATTTTGTTTCTCTCCTCTATTGGTTGGTTGGCTATTGTGAGGTAGGTCTAGGGAGCTAATGGACGATCTGGATGAGTGCAACCACCTTAGATCATTTGTTCTACCAGGTCAAGTGATAGTGGAACATGGAGGAAATTTCACTCTCGAGGCCCATTTTATAGGTTTGGATCTTGTTCAGGTATCTTGGAAATGTTCTTATAGGTTCATTCACCCAGTTATTTATGAAAGATTTTTGGGTACGGTAGTGTACCCCAAAGTTGACAGGGAGTTCCTACTATCATTTCATATCATACCATTGGAGTCCTAGTGCCTAGTAGATGTGCCTAGTGTTTTGATTCCAAGGATGAGATCCTAGGTTCATTCATTTGTTACTATACTTTCATTAGACTTTGTATCACCTTATTAATCAATTGTATGTGCTTGATGATGTGGTTGTGTGAGCCATGTTTCACAATTTCTTTAGTTGGGGCCAGAGTGAGGGTAGTTTTACCTATGGTTGTCAAGAGAGAACCTGATGTTTACTATTTTCCTTTTTATTTATCCTTCTATTTATTTTTTTTCTTTTTTTATCTTTTATGTTGGTAGTCACATTAGGGTAGTTTAGAAAAGATGTGTGTTGCATTCACATGTTATGACAGAATATTTTAGGACCACCGTTGGGGGTGGCCTACTGAGATTTTTTCTCACCCCTACATGTTCACCATAGTGTAAATATATATCTTATGTCTTATTTTAGGTTAATTAGGGGATACCATGGATTGGAAAGAGGCCTAGTGTTGCATGATTGAGTACATTTGCTTGTTTGGAGTCTAAGGTTCATGCTAGAGCTATTAAATAGTAATAGAGACTACGTATATGGTTTTGATTAGTGTATTAGTAGAACCTTGTGTATTTATTTTATTTATTTCTATTCTGTATGTAGTTATTCCAATGGGATACTAGTGCATGTATGCTTTATCCTTGAGTTTTTAAGAATTGTTCCATTATTTATAGTTAATTCAATTAATTATTTATGCGCACTCTAATGTTCATGGATATATAAATGTTTAGTTTATTTCCTCCGTTATTTCACTCTAATATGATGGAACTATCTTTAAAATGTATCCTTTTAGTCCCTCGCCGCTAGTCGGTAGCCTCAGGCATATGAGGTGGTTCTCTTAAGGCCTTATTGTGGTCCAGATTGGGTGACAAGTTGGTTCAAACCATGTCGGTTTGAGAAAAAATGGTATCATAGGATTATATTTCTTTTTCTCAATATTTGTGGAGTCAATGGACATGATATATAGGAATTTTTCAGAGCTTGTGATGGATATCGGGTTGGTGCATCATGAACACCTATTTTGGAAGGAAGTCCAAGTTACCAAGATTATGGGATTGTTTTTCTTGGTTTTTATTGTTACATTTATGTGATTTTCACCTTGATTGATGCACTTTTGTTCACATATTTTATATTTTGTGGTTTTTTTACTCTCAGACCGATGGAGATAGTCTTGTGTTCATGCATCATGATAGGTACATAGTATCCTCATGACATTTTCTTTACTATGTGTGTTTTTTCTAATGATATAGATTCAATTTTTTAAAGTGTATGTGACTTCTTATACAGTATTTTCTCATATAAGTACTTGGTTCCATTCTGCAAAACTGGACCGTGGGAGTCTTTCTTCTAATTATAGGTCATGTGGATCCTTATTTAGGTGTTCTCTGGTTGTGTAGGAGCATTCCCTTCATTTAGGTATGTGTGGAAACCCTTATGGGTTTTTGAAGGTGTTGGTGTTCCTTGATGTTGGTGGAGTGATTGGTTCGATAGTGGAAAGGATTCCTAAGAGATGCTTGGTTAGATCTCAATTTTCACTGAGGTTGTGGCAGCCCTAATAAGTTTTTTGGTGAGGCTAAGGATTCCTTGGGATTGTGTGGTGGATCACTTGGAGTTCTTGTAGTTTCTTGGTTTTTTGGATAGTCTAGTTTTGAGGGTGGGTTTGGTTGGATGTATGGATCTATTGGTTTTGGTTTCACTTTGGGTAGCGTGGTAAGAGCGTGGTTTGGTGCTTGTGGTCTTTGTTCAATTACATACTGTATGATGGTCCTATGGTTGATCTTGGGAGGAGTTTGATGCCTTAATTTTTAATATGAGTGTTAAGGCTGTGTTAGTTTGTTGGGACAAGACTATGTGAGGAGCATGGTCAGTGGATTTTGGCATGTTAACCTAGGTTTGTTAGGTTGTGTATTGTCTGAGCATGAGAGTTTATGAGGGGGTTTTTGTGGATCACTCTTTCTTGAGGAGAATAGTGGTGTTAGTGTGTATTTTATAGAGTAAGACTTATTGAGAAGGCATGTGCACACTAGTTAGGTGTGGTGCTGGTTGGGTCATGTGTATTTGTTGAGAGTTATTTTGATCTTGAGTAATCCTTATGGTGGGGATTTTAATATAGTTCATTTTGTGTTGTGGTCCTTATTTTAATAGGTTCATTGAGTGAGGGGTTTTCATTCTTGGTGTTCAAGGAATAGGTGGTGGTTGGTGTTTCATGATGGCCCTCTAGTGTGAGCGGTTTGGTTACATCTTTCCATTGTGTTTGGTAGTGGAAGGAACATGGGTTGTGGATTTTGGTTCTTGGTTGAGGTGTGATAATAAGGGTACTCCTATAGTGGGTATCATCATATTGGTCATGGTTAAATGTCCCTCGTGTTGGGACTATTGTTAGCATTGTGATATTGGTCATTGGATGGTCATGGTAGTGTCATAAGTGATGGTTTTTTAGGTGAATATTGGTAGCTAGTTAACAACCTAGGATTCTCAGGAGCGATAAGAGTTTATGGTGGGGAGCATATCACAAACCACGTCATGACAGTTTAAGAGAAATAGGTGAAATTTTAATTTTTTCCCTTGAGTGGTTTTTTAGGGTAAAATGATAATTTCTTCTATCAAGATATCTCAATTAATTTTTTTGACCACTCTGTTGGTTTTAGAATAGTTTTTTTACCCTAGGAAAAGAGTTTAGTGGAATTTCAATCCATCTGAATTTTGGCTGAAGATTTAATATTAAATTAATTAAATATTATTTATTTACACATGTTAGTTTAGTGACATCTTTTGTCATAATTTTTAGATAGTAATTATTACTTCTCCATTGAGTCTGGAATTTGGGGTTTCTAGGTGAAGCATAACCTTGTGTAAGGAATTGGTTTTGGGTTAGGCCATCTTTTCTTCTCTTTCATCTTTTTCTTTTCTATTTTGTTTTTTTATCATTTTTCCTTATTTTATCCTCCTGGGTGTTGCGCATGCCTCCCCTATAGCATTTCCCTCATATGAGAGTAAGGATAGGGATATTATAGGGAGAGAAGAGAGAGATAGAGTGAGGGGGAGGGAGGGAGGGAGGCAGCTCCACAGAGCTTAGGTCACACTAGATCATCGTACAGTAGTAGCGGATCATGAAACAAATTGAAGATTCAGAGGTTTCTACCATGAGTTAGGCCATTTTTTCATTATAACATCTTGACTTAGGATCCCCCTTAATAGGTTCCTTGATCCATTGGGTCACATGGCCTCAAGCATGCCTCCTCGTACGCCAGAGGCTTCTGACTAGAAGTGAGGGTTTGAGGTGGTATACTGGGGGGACTATACCTCCATATCATAGTGGCACAATATATATAATAAATATATATATAGAATAGGAATCATGCTAAAATATATGGTACATTGGAAATAAAATTATAATCAACTATGGAATCATAAATAGCCAAGAAACAGTAATAGTAATCAAAATCCCATAGGCTGAGACATATACATGATGATTTCATGGAATGCTGATATATAAAAATGGAAACTAGGGATAGAGGGGACATACATAAACAACATTCTATACAAAAATGAAAAAATCCAAAGGACTTCTCCTCAATCATCATGGTTATATGCTCATTCCTTTTCTCCCATGCTCCAAACTATAATTAAAATAGATCAATCATTTTTAGCAGGGTGCTTTCCCTTATCCATACCTGCAGTCATGAAGTCTACTCGATTATCAAAGGTGGCTTGAGTAGGGTGTTAGATAAAATTAGTAGGCCACCACCAATGGTGTCTATAAATAATCCAAGAAATGTATATAGCAAAGCAGTGTGTAGGTATAAGTAATAATAAAAAAATCCAAATAAATAAATATCAGTCGGCTCAAGTTCCATTAGGACACCTGGTAGACTCTACCTGCTTCATCATAGGCTAGAATACATTTGATCTGAATACCATATATATATAAGTAATAATATATATATATATACGTATATTCACTAAGTATGTGATGACATAAGTAGGAATATACATGGATACTAGGTGATAGCTGGACCTGGGGTATAACTCGATCATCCATGACTAGTCTAATGAGTTATAGGCTCAAGAAAGGGTACAAGACCTAAATATCATTATTAATGTGATACATCTTTCCCATCATTCGATATGGTGGGGTGATTCATCATTCCCAGCACCCAATACAATGGAATGTGGAACATCTTGCCCATCTCCCAAATAAAAGTGTAACAATGTGAGACATCATGCCCAACACCCAATGTAATGGAGTGAAAAAAATAATTCTCAACAAGTAACTTATACAAAATTAAATATCCAATATCCATGGAATAACAAAAATAATAGGAAGGCATGATATATAAATAATTTCAATTCAACAAGCCTAATAAATCACGACATCACAATTTATACAATTACCATTTATAAATATGTAGTATGTGGTGTGGCCTTTCCATCCACTTCCAATCCATTAACTAATCCATATAATTTAATTATTCAAGGTAGATTCATTTTAGTAAAAAACTGAACAACTTAAGAGGTTTTTGGATCCATTAACCTTTTATATTAAATTGGGAAATTAAGTTAGTACACCCAAAGGGGTGGATATCAATGAGGGATACATCCTACAATAAGAAAATATGGGTCAATGTGAGTATAAAAACATTTATATATTAACATATAATGTAAAATAAAATTTTAAGGTGATTTTCAAAAATTTATAGCATGTTGTATAATGGATAAATCTATATAATCATATAAACTTTTATGGAAAATAACTAGACCAATTACCTTATGGTTGTATACGACTCCCAATCTAATATCAGATTTAGGTTTGATGTAAAAATCAAGAAACATAAAAAATAGACCAATACCTTGAAAATTGGGAAAATGAGCTTACACTAGAATAAAATAAGAAATGGGAAGATCAACTAATAACATAATAAAGAGGATTAAGGATATAATCGAGAGGAATACAATGCTTATTATGGTAGTCTGTTTGGAGTCCGGATGAAGGTGTAATCAAGAAACCTAGAAGAGGAGGTGGTAGAGCCTTGAAGAGGATAATTTGGGTGTTTTGACCATTTGAGAATAAGAAATAAGTTTTAAAAAATAATTAATGGATAAAATTTTCTTTTTACCTAAAAAATAATGGGTCGTGTGGTTTGGCCACACTATTGGAAAAACTATGTGCCAACTATGTTCTAGGCTCTACCAAAGGATGGACCATGAATGGGATAGGTGCATAGTTTACCTAACCATGTGAAAACCGTGTGAAATTCCTCTATAAAAAACCTTTGCAACCATGAATGGGCATGTTCCTTGACTTACAAGGTTGTAGACAAACTATGTGTCATCTCCAATAAAACAAGTACCCTGTATGGTTAACTCACACAATTAGTATTAATTATTCACTAATAGTGAATCCCACTCTATTTTTCCAATTTTTAGATCTCCAGGATCTGAACAAGACGCAAAAAATCTTGAAACCTACCTTAGGCCATAGGGAATGTTTATCATGATAAAAAACGATTTAAACCAAAAAAACAAACCTTACCTTCAAGAAAAGCAAAGTAATTATAGCCTCCCCCTTAAAGAAACTCATCCCTAATTTAGACATTAGAGGGTAAAGATGGATCATTTGAGAAAATATCTAGACACTAGGCTCGTATATCATATTCCCATTCCCATGTATCATATTGTACTCAGTCGTGTTTCCATAGCACCCATATTAAAGGAACTAACCTAACTCAGAGTGTCTTCACACTCTAATTAATAATTCACACTGGATAATCATAAAATGAATAATCTACATCTAACTCAACATCATCAGGATGTAAAACATGTGATGGATTTGGAAAATATCGACAAAGATGACATATGTGAAAAACATTATGTATAGACCAGTATCTTTGAGGAAGTTCCATCTGGTAATCCACTGGCCCAATTCACTCTAGAACCTCAAAGGGTCCAACAAATTGAGGAAAAAGAGTATTGTTCCTATGAATACATCGATAGAACAACCTATGTGAGACTCACAAGAAAACTCAATCCCCAACCTCAAACTCAGGAGGTCATAAAAGATGATTGGAATATGACTCTTGTTTGGATTGAGCTGTCAACATGCGCTTCTTGACCAATTGGACCTGCTCTAAAGTATCCGGGATGAAACGTGGTCCAAGTAAAGATTCCTCCCCTACATCTATATAACTTAGAGTTGATCATCATATCCTAACATATAAATCCTCATAAGTATCAATTTGAATGGTATCCTGAAAACTATTATTATAAGTTAAACTAGCCAGGGTAATGTGTTTCTCCCAATAACCAAAAAAATCAAGGAAACGTGCATGGAACATGTCTTATAACACCTAAATCATGTATTATGTCATTATTTTGGTCTAAGGGTGATAGTTCATTATTATAAGTATCATTTTACCCAATTCTTTCTTCAACCCCCACCAAAACTGAGATGTGAAGTGACCATACTTATCAGATACGATAGATCATGGAGCTCCATGAAGATGTATAACATACATGATGTATATCCTCCCTATCTTATCTTCTGAGTAGGTCCCTTGAATAGGTAATAAGTGTGTGACCTTCATCAAATGATCAATTAATACCCAAACTGGGTCATTTCTTTGAGTCGATCTAGGAAAACTAGTCACAAATTCCATGGAGACATCATCACATTTCTACTCAAAAATGGGAAATGGTTGTAATGAATGAATTCCTTTAAGACCTTCAGGTCTTGTAATTTCAAGGGTTCCCCTTAAAACATTAAAAGGGGGATTATCAAAAATGAATAAAAAATGAAGGCCTTCAGGATATTCAAGCTGTAAAAGTCTTTTCGGTTATTGATGTTATGATTTCACCTGCTGATGGGTTGAATGCCTCATGATAAAGCCGGATATCTATCGTTTTATAGAAGGCCACCAATACTAGTGATGTAAGTCTCAATAAATCTTGGTGACATAAAGATGTAATTCCCAATATGAGGCATGAAATTCCCACATCAGCTCCTCTCTAATGTCTATTGGGGCTCATACATTCCCATTAAAGTGTAAAGTCTAATCCCCATCCATGGTCTAACTAGAAGATGAATCGTCATCTGAGATAATTTCCCTTGGGACTAGGCCATCAATATCTGATATTTTCCTCATTCTCACCTATTCTAGATGGGTAGTGGTAACTGCTAAGGCTGAGAGTATATTCCATCAATGATCCTCCTGAACCTCAACATGTACTTCTTAAACCAAGTCCATAAGCTTCCACTCACCATTATCCTCCTGAACATCTTGTGTTAGAGTCTTTCAATGTAGAGTATTGGTTACTATATTTCTTTTTCTAGGCATGTAAGAAAGATCAAAATCAAATGATTATGGGTACTAAATCCATATTTTATTCCTGAGATTTATATCACATTGTGTAAATATGTACTTGAGACTTTTTTAATCATTGAATTCCACAAAATGATCCCCAAGAAAATAATGTCTCTAATAGTGTAAAGCATGAACTAAATAAACTAGATTTAGGTTATTCATTAGGTAATTATTCTCATGTGGCCTCAACTGACGAGACCTGTATGTTATGACTTACTCATCCTACATCAAAATAGATCCTAGAATGATGCTTGATGCATCATAGTAAATAGTATAGCTTCTTCCTGCCTCCGATAGGATCAAGATTGACACTAAATTCAACCTTCTTTTCAACTCCTGAAAGGCTGATTCACAATATTATAACCAAAAAAATTCACACCCTTCTTAGTCAATCCTATAATAGGTGATTCTTTGTATGATAAATCCTAGATGAGGCATCTATAATACCCAGTTAGCCCTAGGAAACTCTATATATCAAATACCTTATAGGGATTATCCTAAGAAACAATATATCTAAATTTCTCTAGGTCTACTGATACTTTTAATTCCAAGATGATATGACCCATGAAGTGAACTTTTTAATTCTAAAAGTGGAATTTTCTAATCTCAGAATAAAATAGGTTCTCTCTCAGTGTATTTAGCATGATCTTAATATGTTGGGAATGGTTGTGTTGAGAATAATAATACACTAATATGGCACCCACAAATACAACCATGAATGAATCTAGATATGGGTGGAAACCCTAATTCATCGGATCCATGAAAACAACCGGCATGTTCGTGATACCGAACAATATTACTAGGTAGTCATAAAGACTATACCTGATCGAAAAAGATGTGTGAGGTATTTTGGATGAACAAAACACATCTGATGATATCCCAACCTCAAATAAATCTTTGATAATACTCTCTCTCCTCATAGATGATCAAATAGGTCATTTGATTAAGTTAGTGGAAATTGGTTCTTTATCATAATTTGATTAAAACCTCAGTAATCCACTCAAATATTGAGGGTACCATCCACCTTCTTGGTAAAAGGGACCAATGAACCACATGGAAAAGTGTTGGGGTGTATAAAACCCTTATCCTACAGGCCTTCTAACTACTTCTTGAGATCCAGAAGCTTTGTAGGTGCCATCCTGTAAGGAGGAATAGAAACTATTGAGGCTTGTGGCACTAAATCGATGGTGAATTCTACCTATCACTAGAGCTAATCTATAAAATATTCCATATGAAGAGATATCCACCTATCTCAAGGGGAAAATCTTTATAACAGTGAACATTCTCTGATCAGATACCCAACGGGATATTGAGTTTCATAACACCATAGTAAAACTCTATCTCAAAGACCAAACTCTCTATAATTATCTCAAATATAAAAGAGTGTCATGTTCCTATGTGAAATAAATTAGACACTAATGTATAGCTTACTAAAATAGTACCTCAAATTGTAGAAGGTTCGACACTCTTCCCTTACAGCATAGGTTGCACTATATTTAATGGGATCATACCACATCCCTAAGTCACAGCATGACTTCACTAAGAAAACCCACTCTATTGGAACTTCAAGTCATGAGTCTCAATACCTCTACCTCAACCAGCACCACTTCCTGAGTGGTTGGTGGTATTCCATATTCATGTCTAGAAAGATACTGCTAGCCCTGCTATGGAACATGGGGTATGTGTAAATCCCCACTCGCTAGGAACTGATGGAAAATCCCTATATAATCACTAGATATACCCCATATGTCACATCCTCTACACTCCACTAGATCTCACATACACTGAGGTTTCATGTGTCTCAGCTTCCCACATTGGTGACATATTAGAAATCTATTTGTACGAGTCATCTGACTACTGATACCCACATGAGAAACCTCAAAGTGATGCTTTCACCCACTAGAAGAACCACTAGTAGGTATGGGTGTTGAACCACCCTTGATATCACCACCAAATTACCTCAAATTCCTCTTAGTAATGATGCATTGGTTTACTATCTTAGAAATATAAATCAATTGAAAGACATTGAACTTCGATTGGATGATATATACCGGCCCTTCCTCGAATTTCCTTATAGTCATAAGATCATCACCTGCTGGAGTCTAGGAGAATCACTAAATTTTAATAAAATGGGAATAATATTCCATGAAAGGCATGGATCCCTACTACTATTTCATGAAATCTCTATTCAGGTAATCCCTCAACATATATGTAAATAATTAATCATAAAATATCACCTAGATTTCTTCCCAGATCATATCTTGATTTCGGTCTTCCTGGGTAATGACAAACCACCATAACATGGAAAAATTACATGGCATATAGGTAGTGATCTTGACCCTCTACTCTAGATGCATATCTAAATGCTCAAAAAATACAATCATGGAATCAAACCATTACCCTAAAGCATGAGGTCCTCCATCCCCTAAAAATGTAGGAGAATGCCACTTCTAAAACTCCTAAGTCAACTCTACCATAGTAAGGGTAGGTCAAGAAACACATTGAATAGACTTCATTATACATAAAAAATCTCTCTCAAAACAAGGCATCAGTGCCCTTGTCAGGAATAATAGGTGGTTCCATATGTAGCACTATAGGAGGTATCACTGGTGGCTTAGGGCCCACTACTTCTAGTGCATGGTCATCACCACCTTCTTGGAATACGACTCGAGGATATCATGGTGTCATGATTCTAAAATTTCAAGAACATGACTCATAATATAATTTTAACATTTTAAAATATTGTAAATAGATAATAGGATAGGTACATAGCCTCCTTTACAAAAGTTCACACCTCTCTGCCTACTTCAAAATCCAGGTCAAGGTAGTAAAGAAAAACCATAACAGACCATAATAATATAAGAGACACTCCAAACCACCCACTACTAAGGTTGTTTTTTGGTCTAGGTCTCATATAAAATGATAATGGTTACATTATATAGAGTTTCAATTTCATGGTATAAAGGAAAACACCTTTTACATTGTAATTGGAATCCCATTTAGTGGTAACCATTTAACTTTTAAAGATTTAAATTCAGCTAAGTTCATGTTATTTTATATAATTATATTTATCTATATCAAGTTCTAGTAAAATTTATCTCCATTTGCAATTAATAAAATTCATACTCCTTATAAATTCTAATTGGAACTTCATTTAACTGCAACCTTTTTACATCTGGTACCAGGATGTAACAAGTGATATGAAATGATTTTATTACATGAATCACAATTTAGGATTTATATAAGTACTCACTTCATAAATCACTATTAGAACTCAATAAATGTAATCAACTATCTTTTTTTCGATCCATAGAACCAGTAGGTCCATAACCCACAACATGGTATAATTGGAAAATAAAGGTGTCATCACCAATCTATGAGGTAAAACACCATTTATATTGATGTAGGAACTTTAATTAATCCAATTATATTATCCTAAAAGAAGTTTTATCACATTTTCCATATATAATAATTAGGCACTAACTATATATAGTAGGAAAAACACACAAAAAGTATACATGGTATGGAAGAATGCATGGAATATTAGTCTTGATGTGTATATAATGGAGAATGAGATTCTAATTCCTTTCTATTCCAATAAAATGGAAAAGATAATCCATAATAATAATAATATCAATGTTAGTAATGTCACAAAACATATGTGTCCCCAAATATTTAAATCATATCAACTTTAACAAACGTAAATTCAATTATAGTAATAACTCATCCCATGTAATTTGGGTTTCCCATGTATGTGGGTTAGATACTCCCAAGAACAAGATCATTACCAAATTCCATTACATTTTAGTCTTCTATCTAATACCCAAATAGTATGACAAAAGGAAAATAAAATCTTTTGATACCACTTTGTAATGTCCCAACTCGGGAGCCCCCTTAATCGGTTCCCCGAGCTAGTGGGTCACATGGCTTCAAATGTGCCTCCCCGTATGATAGAGGTTGTGGAATATTAGTGAGTTTTTAAGGTGGTATAGTGGGGACACTACACCCTCATATCAGAGTGGCACTGCAAATATAATAAATAAACAAACAATAGTATAAGAATAGTAAAACAGATATCACAACTAAAATAAAATGGTAATAAACAGTGGAAGCATTAATAACCAAGAAACAGTCATAGTAATCCAAATCCCATAGTTTGAGTCAGATACATGATGATTTAATGGCATGATGTTATACAAAAATGGAAACTAGGATACAAGTTACAGGTATATACAACATGTTATAAAAAAATAAAAAAGCCAAAGGAATAATCCTCTAGCATTGTGTGCATACACTTGATCCTCTTCTCCCATGATCCAAGCTATAAGTAAAAGAGATCAAGCATCTTAGTATATAGATTTCCCTTATCCATATGATCATTCATGAAGTTTACTTAGGTACCAAAGGAATCTTGGTTAGGGTTTGAGATAAAATTAGTAGGTCACCACTAACAGTGTCTAGATATAATCCAACTAGTGTGCAGGTATAAGGAACAACAAACAAAGCTAAATAAAAAAATTTCATTCAGCCCGAGTTCCATTAGGACACCAGGAGGACTCTACATTCTTCATCATAAGAAAGAATATGTTTGATCTAAATATCATATATATATATATAAGTACTAATATATATATATAAATAGTTATATACTGTATGTACATATATTTACTAAGTATGTGAGTACATAAGTAGGAATATACATGGATACTTGGTGCTAGCTAGACCTAGGGCATAACACATGAATCTATAACTATTCTAAAGAGCTATAGACTCAAGCAAGGTTACAAGCCCTAAATATCATGATGAATTTGAGACATATTTCCCATCATTTTAGAAGGGGGTGAGTCTCCATGGGTAATTCCCTATAGGAAGAAATGTGGAACATCTTTCCCATCACCCAAGTAAAATTGTAACTATGTGAGTCATCATAACCAACACCTGATGTAAAGGAGCATGAAATTCCATGGTCAATAAGTCCCATATCCATCATTCAATAGACAATATACATGGAATAGAAACAATAACAATAAGGTATTATATATAAAGTATTTCACTTCAACAACCCCAATCAATCATGGAATCACAATTAATACAATTCCAATTTATAAATATATAGCATGTGGTGTGGCCTTTCCATGTACTTAAAATCCATTAACTAAGCCATTTAATTTAATTAAGCAAGGAAGATTAATTTTAGAGTCAAAATTAACCAATTAGGAGGTGGTCAGATTCATTAACCTTTAAATTAAAGAGGGAAATTAAGCTGGCACGCCCAAATGGGTGGCGATCCACAAGGTATACATTATCTAACAAGAAAACATGGGTCAATGGGAGTATAATAACATGTTTATATTAACTTAAAAGGGGAAATAAAATTTTAAGGTGATGTGTATAAATTTAGTTCACTCCAAAAAAATAGAAAAGGCTATATAACCATATAAACTTTTAGGGAAAACAACAAGACCGCCTACCTTAGGGATTTATATGAATCCTCATCCAATGTTATCTTCAAGTTTGAAGTATAATGAAAGAAATCACAGAAATGGACCAAAACAATGAAAATAGTTTGAATGATCTCACACCAAAATAGAGTAAGATATGGGAAGAGTATCTAATAATGGAATAAAGAGGATTAAGGTGCTTACCGAGAGGAATCCAATGCTTCTAATGGTATTCTGTTTGGAGTTCGGATTAAGGTGTGATTAAAAAACCTAGAAGATGAGGAGGGAGATCCTTTAGGAGGAGAATTTGAGTGTTCTGTCCATTGGAGATGAAAGGAGAATAAGTAATAGGTTTAAAAAATCATGTAAGGGAAAATGGTCTTTTTACCCCAAAATTATTGGGTCGCACAGTTTGGACACACGGTTGGCCAAACCGTGCCAGGATCTACCTAAGTAGGGACCTCGTATGGGCTAGGCACATAGTTTACCTAACCATGTGCAAAACATATCAAATGAATCTATCACAAACATCTTCAATCTTGAATGTACGTGTTCCTTGGATCACATGGTTGTAGATAAACCATGTGGCCTCTCCATTGCAACAAGTGCCTTGTACATTTAAGTCGCACGGTTAGTACTAACTATGCTCTAACCATGAGACCCACTATTTATTTCCAATTTTTAGAGATCCAAGCTCCGAACAAGCCTCAAAAAATTCCAAAACCTTCCTTAGTCCATAGGTCATGTTTACCAAGATAAAAAAATGATTTAAACTAAAAAACAAATTATATATACCTTTATGAAAATTCAGGTAATTACATTCATCATAAATAATCATAGGTAAGTTTTTTTATGTTTTAATATTCTTTTTAGGTTGTTGGGGACCCCAATAGGGTTGATCTGGTAGTTTTGGGTGAATCAGGGTGTTTTATAGCATTATAAGGTATTTATTTTCATGAAATACTGATCACACGATGTGTGTTTTGATGAACACGTGTTTTTTTCTTCCTGTTTAAGGAAGATGAATTTTTTATAAGTAAAAACTATGTACTTTAAGTACACACTGTTTAGTAGGACATGTCCATGTACATGGAAATGTGGTCATGTACATGGTTAGTTGGAGTTGGTAAGTACTTGTCATGTACCCAAGGTACACCTTGTGTAGTGGTTCTTGTCCATGTAGCTAAGTACATGGGTAGATGGACGTGTGAGACCACATGTCATGTACTTGGAGTACATTTCGTGTAGTGGTACATGGTCATGTGGTAGTACATGGATAGACCCCATGTATTCCCTGTCCATGTGCTGGTACACATCCATAACCCATGTCTTCTCTATCCAAGTATAAGTACATGTCCACGTGCATCTTTGAGAATATACACCATGTACTCAGAATTGCACACCGTGTACATTTCTAGAAAAGGTGTTTGGGTGTATTTATGACCCAAATCCATAGTTGGACTTGTGAGTAGCCCATTCTGAGTGTTTTTCTTCATAGATAACAATAGTGAAATCCTTTTATATTTTAGAGTTTTTTGGATGGTGTTTAAAAATAATATTGTTTTTTAGGAAGATCCCTTTGAGGTTGTGGTTTTAGAATCCTTTTAGGGGTTGGGTTTTGAGTGATGAGGTTGTGTTCTTGTCGAACACTGTGTCTTGAGGTTGTCAATTGAGTTTTCTTGAGTCTATTTGGATAGACTCTGAGAGAAAAAATTGAGTGTCTTCTTAGGAAAGATCGATAGCTCGGTTGTTTTTTATTTATGTATGGTCACCTTAGGTTGGAACCAGTAGAATATTTTGAGGTGGTTCGACATCATGGGATGTTAGGTATGGTTGGGATCCATTGAGAAAAGTTTGAGATAGGTATGATGAGCCTTCTTTGAGGAATACCCTTTAGGTGAGGTGTTTCTTGGGGTTTCCCTTCTCGGTGGGTGTTCTGTAGGTTTGAACTAGGGGACTAAGCATGGTTCCTATGAGAAATCTTGGATCGAGTTTTAGTTTTTTTGGAGGAGTCCCTTATAAGTAGTCCTACCTGAGTTGAGGTTTTTTAGATAATCTCTATTTATATTGTATTATTGTGCTTAATTTTTGTAAACCATGATGGTTTCTCTATGTTGGTTGGCCTATGAGATGACTGGTGCTAGTTTCAATGGTTTTGGTTAGAGGGAGAGGGTGTTATATGGCCCTGATTTTTTATTTGTGTCTTAGAGGTTTAAGGATATTCTTGTTCAGGACTGATGAGAGAGTAAAACTTTTGGATATTATTGGATTGGGGGTGTTCCTTGAGATTGATTTTTTTCTTCCTTCATTGATTGGTTGGTTGTTGTGAGGCAGGGCTAGGGAGATAATAGATGATGTGGATGAATGCATTATATTTAGCTCATATATTATCCCATGGATAGGGTTAGTGGATAGTGGAGGCTATTTCACTCCCAAGTCATAGTTTATAGGTTTGGGGCATGTTCAAGTATCCTAGAAATGCACTGAAAGGTTTGTTCACCTAGTTAGTTATGCATGACTTTTTGGCATAGTATATTACCCTAAGGTCGATAGGTAGTTCCTACCACTATTTTATATCATACCATTGGATACCTAGTTCCTAGTAGATATAGTCAATGTTTTTATGCCTAGGATGAGATCCTAGGTCTATATATGTGTGTCTATCCTTGAATTGGACTTTACAGATACTTCTTGATCCTAAGGATGTGCTTGATGTTGTGGTCGCATGAGCCACATTTCATAATTCCTCTAGCTGGGGAAAGAGAAAGGGTAATTTTACCTGTTGGTGTTAGTCTAAAACCTAAGTTTCTTTTACTTTTTATTTATCCCTATTTTTTTATTCTATATTTTTTTATATTTTATGATGGTAGTCACATTTGACTAGGCTTGACATGATGCGTATTTTATGTACATGTTATGACAACAGATGTTAGGACCACCATTGGGGGTGGCCTAATGATATTTAACTATCACCATTGCATGTGAACCTCAGTGTATGTGTAGATCTTGTCACAAAAAAATTGGCCTTTAACAGTGATAAAATGGCCTTTATCGGTGTTAGAGAAGTACTGACTACTGCAGTGAGATTAAAATCATGAGTCCTTTATTAATGCTTTTAGAAGCGCTCATAAAGGGGCATACTATAAGAACACAACCTTAATCCTTACTTAATCTTGAGTTATTACAAGATGACACATTGAGGATCTTTTCAAGTTTAGAGTTTTAGAGAATTAGATCATAAAACTTGCATTACATTCCACATTTAAACAAAGTGGTTACATAAAAGATAGTTTTCATTTTTCCCATCAATGGAAACATATTTAATATAAAACATGGATTATTTCTTGACACTTCCTTGACACTATCATCACATCATGTACCTTTCCCTTGACCTGTGAAAATCATTTCAAAAACTTGGGATGAGCATAAAAAGCTCAATAAGGGATATGAAAATATGGAAAGGAAACATGAGTACATGTATACATAAGAACCAATGAAATCATATTTTACTCATAAAACATAATCACTTTAACATACCTCATCAAATCATGAATAAATTATAGAAATCATAAGACATAAAGGAAACATGAGGCATTCATAACATTCTTATGTAGGGAGTAACCCTCTTGGTTACGTTTGGAATACCCATCACAGTATATTCCCTAAATCTCTTCAGATAAACCTTAACGTTTTACTCCTTCACGTTACCCAATGCATTGGAGAGCTATATCGGGCTCACCCGCCCTTAGTTTATCAAGGAACCACCCATCTTCATAATAATGCCCAAGAACCACAACATAATAGTATCACATAAAACATTCATAAAGGAAACATAACATTTCCACCTTTCAATCACAAGATAAAAATACAACACATTGATATAAAAACATTACGAAAACCATTTTCAATACCAAAATAAATGAAAAGTAAAACATGGTATTTATTTTTCTTTTAAAAAAAATGTATGGCTTGTAGAGGAAGCCGAAACTCAAATAATGGTCACGGCGGCAGAGAAGTCGTTGTCGCCACATACGTAAGAAAAAAACATCCCCTTTTGTCATTTAGTAAAACGCTTTGTATAAAAAAGATTCCTTTTAGATAAATGTAAAAGTCAGAGGGGTTTATACACCGTATAAAAGAAGGTTGTGTATAAAACAAAATATGCCTCAATGAAAGGAGATTGAGAAGAAGTCCCATACAAAGATCATTTTTTTAAATAAAATAGATCTATTATGTGTATTCACTATAATTACACATAAAGAAAGTACAGATACAAGATTGGACATAATAATATCATGACATAATTTGAAAGTAGGATATTAACACAAAGAATGGAAATTGGGTTAAGAATTTCTCTTACCTCGGGTCTGACTTGACTCGATCGTTCTTTAACCTACTAAATAATAAACTTGAGTTAATTTCTACTTGCTTAATAACCTTTTTCAAGTTCATTATTCCTTTTATATCACTTATTACCATTTCATGAACACTATGAAATTATTTAAGTTAATAACGGTCATTTTAACAATCATTGGTACTTGAGTCAAAAATATGCTCTTTATAATTACAAGTTGTTCATGTATCCATTATATCCAGAGTTATACTCATGATTTATATATCATATATATCATATATATCCAGTATATACATGCATTTATAATATTACATAACATTTAGAGGTAAGAAATGAAATGCACTGTTCATGGAGATGGTAAGCCGTACGTACGCATAAACGCTACTTTCATTTATATTTCATATTTTATGGAATGGAATCGTAATGATATAAAGGTATATTATAATTCTAGTATAACATCATATATAATAACATTGACTCCATCCTTTATACATCCCACATACGGAATTAACGAATCAAATCACTTTGAGGGGGCGGTAGTCCGCACTTCCTAAAATGAAATTATCGTGTTTACCCACAATGGAAACCTTAAAGGTATGACACAAATGAAAAATACAGAAGCATAAGGAAAACATAAACATAATATATATCATATATAAATAGATTTACATCTTAATGGCCACCATTAAAGGTTTTAAAAGAATATTGAACAATCATCGTTTCGTGAGGCAGAAAATCGCCAACCACAGAAACAATATGTTCTTTAACCATTAGATGTAGTTGTGTGTTATTGTAGCTCTAATTCTTCTTATATAAACATCCTAGTATATGGAAGATACTGTTTTTGTTACAAAATAAATGAATAAAAAGAGTTTAGGGGGTTGGAGAAGAAAAATAAAACAAAATAACACAAGTGAAGACATTACCTTAAAAATGGGTAACTCTTTTTTATTTGAGCTCAAAGGCTTCCTTGGGAAGACTTCTGCCCAAAGTGAGGCTTCTAAGAGTTAGAGAGGGATGTGGAGAGACAAAATGGGTAGGGCTTGGCCGATCCAAAGGCTTTGGAAGTGTGGGTATGTTGGTGGAGGTGGGGGCCTTTTATAAGAGGAGAGGAGGGGCACTCTTGGAAAGTAAAGAAATGTTACTTTATTTTAAAATGAGGTTCGGATTTAAAAGGTCCCAAATTGAAATAATTCGAAGATAAGGTGATAAGGGTTCGAAATATACCCATCCAATAGGTTTTTTACAAGTGTAGGTCTTATATTTTACATTATCTTTTCATTTTATTTAAATCGTTAAATAATGAGGTAATCGCTGCATCATCATGATGTCATATATAATTTAATTTATTTAATGTCTAAAAATTATAAAAAAAATACTATGATGTAGGAAATATTTTTACCTTTCCAATGACTATTTATAGTCAAAAATATGACTTGTATAACCCCATGTAAAAATTTTTTTAGTAAAAAAACTCATGTTTGTATCATTTTTACTTTTACATTAAATAAAAAGATATTAATGTCATTTTCCTTCCAAAGTGGCTCCATGGGGTCCCCAAGTTGACCCATGGATTTTCTTGGTCGTCCATGACACATCAAATAAGGTTAGGAAATGTGTCAAGTTCATTTCATATTATTAAAACATTATTTTTACCTTAAACATGTGTTTTTGAAATTCAAAACACAGAAGTGGTAAAGTTTCATTTAAACGAAAAATCAGTTTTTTAAGTACCACTTAGTGGTTTCACTATTCATCAAAAATTGAAATTTTTTAGAAAAACACCAAAAATTCACCCTAAGCTATATTTGATATTCCGAATTCAAAAATGATGTCTATTTTACAAAATTCAAAACATATAAGTTAAATTAATTAATTTAATAATTAATTCTTGTTGTCTGAGCAAATAGCGTGTTTTTATGAAACTATATGTAGCAAAAGATTGACAATAGTTTAAGTCCAATTTCAAAGTGAAATTAATTCCAATGACCACTGCTGAATTAAAGGGTAAAAATATATTCTAATTGAACTTTAAAACCAATTAAAAATATAATATAACCATATAATTAAATTAGATGAAAAAGCAGTTTTGATGTAAAATGCAGTATTTTTTCACTATTCATTAAAAAATGAACATTGTCAGAAAAATACCAAAAATTTATCCAATGTAAATTTCAATGTCCCAATCATAAAGAATATTTTTATTTTTACAAATAGAGCTTATAAAATTGTCAAAAGTTTGATTTAAAAAAATGGTTTGTCATCAAAAGGTAGTAAAACAATCTTTTAAAAAAAATATCAGTGTATCCCATGCTTAAGATTTGATTTATTCTCATTTTAAGCCTCTAAAACACTATATAATTCATAAATAGACATAGATAAAAATACCTATTATTCATTACTTACTTGGGATGTTACATCCTTCCTCCCTTTAGAAAATTACGTCCCCGCAATTTATTTACTTATCAAATAAGTGGGGGTATTTAGCCCTCATTGCATTTTCAGATTCCCATGTTGCCTCTTCAATCATGTGGTTTTTCCACAAAAGCATTACCTGATGAATCACCTTATTCCGTAACACTTGGTCCCTGTGGTCAAGAATCTGGACCGGTTGTTCCTCATAAGATAGGTTCTCTTCCAGCTGAACTACCTCTGGACTCAAAACATGAGATGGATCTGGCATATACTTTCTCAACATCAAAACATGAAAAACATTATGTACCTGAGATAAACTCAGAGGTAAAGCCACTCGGTATGCAACTGATCCAACTCTCTCCAGAATTTCATATGGTCCAATGAACCTTGTACTCAACTTTCCTTTCTTACCAAATCACATCACACTTTTCCATGGTGATACTTTGAGAAAAACATGATCACCTACCTCAAAAGAGAGATCTTTCCTCCTATTGTTCGCATAACTCTTCTGCCTGCTCTGAGCTGTTCTCATGTGTTTCTGTATCAGTTGAACTTTTTCTGCCAACTCTTCTACCAATTCTGGTCCCATCAGCTTCCTTTCTCCCACTTCATCCCAGAAAGCTGGAGTTCGACACCGCTTCCCATATAACGCCTCAAATGGTGCCATTTGTATACTGGAATAAAAACTATTATTATATGAAAATTCAACCAAAGAAAGATGTTGGTCCCAACTTCCCTGATAATCCATCGAACAAGCACGTAGCATATCCTCCAAAGTCTGGATCGTTCGTTCTGACTGTCCATCTGATTGAAGATGAAAAGCTGTACTAAAATTTAATTTAGTACCCAACGACTTCTGAAGACCCTTCCAAAAGTTAGAAGTAAACATGGGATCACGATCAGATACAATGGAGAGAGGAACTCCATGTAACCTGAATATCTCTTTAAGATAAAAACGGGAAAGTTGATCTAGGGAAAAAGTATCTCGTATAGCAAGGAAATGAGCAGATTTAGTCAAGCGATCAACAATAACCCAGATTGCATTATTACCTCGATATGTATTCGGTAATCCCACAACAAAGTCCATGGATATATTCTCCCATTTCCACTATGGCACTGGTAAAGGATGAAGCATCCCTTTCGGTAACTGCCGCTCTTCTTTAACCTGCTGACAAGTCAAACACTTCACAGTAAAATCAAAAATATCTCTTTTCATTCCTTCTCACCAGTAATACTCCCGCAGATCTCTGTACATCTTAGTACTTCCAGGATGAACTGAAAACAGCGAACTATGAGCTTCACATAACAACTCTCTCTTCAACTGTGAATCACAAGTCACACACAATCTCTTCCCAAATCTCAAAACACAATCATTATCAATGTTGAATTCAGGCAACTTACCCTTCTAAACCACCTCTACCTTTTTCTGGAACTCACTGTCTTTCTTCTGTACTTGCTTGATTCTGTCTGATAGAGAAGATTTCACTGATACCTGAAACAGAATAGAAGAAAATCCTGCACCAAAAACTTCTATGCCAAAGTTCATAAAATCCTTAACCAAAGGATCAAGTTCCAAACGCAACATTGTTAATGAAACATTACTTTTTCGACTCAAATCATCATCCACTTTATTTTCTTTTCCTGGATGGTAATGAATTGTACAATCATAATCCTTCATTAATTCTAGCCATCTCCTCTGTCTCATGTTCAATTCTTTCTGAGTGAATATATACTTTAAACATTTGTGATCAGTATATATTTTACACTTTACTCCATACAAATGATGCCTCCAAATTTTTAAAGAGAAAACAACATCAGCTAATTCCAAATCATGTGTAGGGTAATTTACCTCATGAGTTTTCAACTGCCGTGAAGCATAAGCAATTACCTGATCATTATGCATTAAGACGCAACAGATTCCTTTCAATGAAGCATCATTGTAGATAACAAACTCTCCATTCCTGGATGGTAGTGCCAAAACTGGAGCATTCACCAATCTTCTTTTTAGTTCCAGAAAACAATCATCACATTCTTTTGTCCAGATAAACTTAACACCCTTCCAAGTTATCTAATTCATTGGACTAGATAACCATGAAAATTTTCTAAAAAACCTTCAGTAATAGCCTTACAAACCAAGGAAACTACGAAACTCAGTTACATTTGTCGGTCTTGTCCATTCTTCAACAACCTTTGTTTTTTCCGGATCAACAGTTATCCAATATTTAGAATAAATGTGACCAAGGAAAGAAATTTGTTGCAACCAAAACTAACACTTGCTGAATTTCCCATACAATTTATTTTCTTTTAAGGTTTGTAAAATAACCCTTAAATGTCTTTCATGATACTCTTTACTTTTATAAAACACCAAAATATCATCAATAAAAACAACCAACATTTTTTACCTCATTCAACTGAGCCATCACTGCAGTAAACTGCTCAATTATGATTCTAACCATCTCAATATGCTGATTTGGAAGGTCATTTCCCTCATTATGCCTTCCCAAAAAAAACTTCTCTGTTTCCTCTACGAAAAACCATTCTTAACACTAAAATACCTTAGGTGAAGCAATATGGTAATCTTCAAATGCTATATCATTTCAATTTGACCATAAAAAATAAATATTTTTTGGACAGTCATTTAATAGAATTATAACTCCTAAAGTTATATAAACCGGCCTCTGATACCAACTATAATGACCCAGCCTTAATCCTTACTTAATCTTTAGTTATTACAAGATTACACATTGAGGATATTTTCAGGTTTAGAGTTTTAGATAATTAGATAATAAAACTTGCATTACATTCCACATTTAAACAAAGTGGTTACATAAAAGATAGTATTCATTTTTCCCATCAATGGAAACATATTTAATATAAAACATGGATTCTTTCTTGACACTTCCTTGACACTATCATCACATCATGTACCTTTCCCTTGACCTGTGAAAATCATTTCAAAAACTTGGGATGAGCATAAAAAGCTCAGTAAGGGATATGAAAATATGGAAAGGAAACATGAGTACATGTATACATAAGAACCAATGAAATCATACTTTACTCATAAAACATAAGCACTTTAACATACCTCATCAAATCATGAATAAATCATAGAAATCATAAGACATAAAGGTAACTTGATGCATTCATAACATTCGTACGTAGGGAGTAACCCTCTTGGTTACGTTTGGAATACCCATCACAGTATATTCCCTAAATATCTTCGGAGAAACCTTAACGTTTAACTCCTTCACGTTACCCAATACATTGGAGAGCTATATCGGGCTCACCCGCCCTTAGTTTATCACGGAACCACCCTTCTTCATAATAATTCCCAAGAACCACAACATAATTGTATCACATAAAACATTCATAAAGGAAACATAACATTTCCACCTTTCAATCACAAAATATCAATACAACACAATGATATAAAAACATTATGAAAACCATTTTCAATACCAAAATAAATGAAAAGTAAAACATGGTATTTATTTTTCTTTAAAAAAAAGGTATGGCTTGTAGAGGAAGCCGAAACTCAAATAATGGTCACGGCGGTGGAGAATTCGTTGTCGCCGCATACGTACGAAAAAAACATTCCCTTTTTTCATTTAGTAAAATGATTCGTATAAAAAAGATTCATTTTGGATAAAGGTAAAAGTCAAAGGTGTTTATACACCGTATAAAAGAAGGTTGTGTATAAAACCAAATATGCCTCAATGAAAGGAGATTGAGATGAAGTCCCATACAAAGATCATTTTTTTTAAATAAAATAGATCTATTATGTGTATTCACTATAATTACACATAAAGAAAGTAGATATACAAGATAGGACATAATAATATCATGACATAATTTGAAAGTAGGAGATTAACACAAAGAACGGAAATTGGGTTAAGAAGTTCCCTTACCTCAGGTCCGACTTGATTCGATCGTTCTTTAACCTCCTGAATAATAAACTTGAGTTAATTTCTAGTTTCTTAAGAACCTTTTTCAATTTCATTATTCCTTTTATATCACTTATTACCATGTCATGAACACTATGCAATTATTTAAGTTAATAACGGTCGTTTTAACGATCATTGGTACTTGAGTCAAAAATATGCTCTTTATAATTACAAGTTGTTCATGTATCCATTATATCCAGAGTTATACTCATGATTTATATATCATATATATCATATATATCTAGTATATACATTCATTTATAATATTACATAATGTTTAGAGCTAAGAAGTGAAATGCACCGTTCATGGAGACGGTAAGCCGTACGTACGCATGAACGCTACTTTCATTTCTATTTCATATTTTATGGAATGGAATCATAATGATATAAAGGTATATTATAATTCCAGTATAACATAATATATAATAACATTGACACCATCCTTTATACGTCCCACATATGGCATTAACGAATCAAATCACTTTGAGGGGGCGGTAGTCCGCACTTCCTAAAATGAAATTATCGTGTTTACCCACAATGGAAACCATAAAGGTATGAGACAAATGAAAAATACAGAAGAATAAGGAAAACATAAACATAATATATATCATATATAAATATATTGATATCTTAATGGACACCATGAAAGGTGTTAAAAGAATATTGAACAATCATCATTTCGTGGGGCAGAAAATCGCCAACCACAGAAACAATATATTCTTTAACCATTAAATGTAGGTGTGTGTTAGTGTAGCTATAATACTTCTTATAACAACATCCTATTATATGGAATATACTGGTGTTTTTACAAAAGAAATGAATAAAAATAGTTTAGGGGATTGGAGAAGCAAAATAAAACAAAAGAGCACAAGTGAAGACATTACCTTAAAAACGGGTAACTCTTTTTGATTTGAGCTCAAAGGCTTCCTCGGGAAGACTTCTGCCCAAAGTGAGGCTTATAAAAGTTAGAGAAGGATGTGGAGAGAAACAATGGGCAGGGTTTGGCCGAGCCAAAGGATTTGGAAGTGTGGGTAAGTTGGTAGAGGTGGGGGCCTTTTATAAGAGGAGAGGAGGGGCACTCTTGGAAAGTAAAGAAATGTTACTTTATTTTAAAATGAGTTTCAGATTTAAAAGGTCCCACATTAAAATAATTCGAGGATAAGGTGATAAGGGTTCGAAATATACCCATCCAATAGGTTTTTCACAAGTGTAGGTCTTAGATTTTACATTATCTTTTCATTTTATTTAAATCGTTAAATAATGAGGTAATCGCTGCATCATCGTCATGTCATAAATAATTTAATTTATTTAATATCTGAAAATTATAAAAAAATACTATGATGTAGGAATATTTTTGGCTTTCCAATGATTATTTATAGTCAAAAATATGACTTGTATAACCCCATTTGAAAATTGTTTTATTAAAACAACTCATGTTTGTGTCATTTTTACTTTTACATTAAATAAAAAGATATTAATGTCATTTTCCCACCAAAGTGGCTCCATGGGGTCCCCAAGTTGACCCATGGATTGTCTTGGTCGTCCATGACACATCCAATAAGGGTAGGACATGTGTCATGTTCATTTTATAGTATTAAAACATTATTTTTAACTTAAACTACACTAATAACCTCTAATCGCGATTAAAAACTTAAAAGTTACTATTCACCAAAAAAAATTAATCCCATTGAACCACTTTTTAATTCTTAATGACAACCATGTATGTCGGATTTTTGAAATTCAAAACACAGAAGTGGTAAAGTTTCATTTAAACGAAAAATCAGTTTTTTAAGTACCACTTAGTGGTTTCACTATTCATCAAAAATTGAAGTTTTTCAGAAAAATACCAAAACTTCACCCTAAGCTATATTTGATATCCCGAATTCAAAAATGATGTCTATTTTAAAAAATTCAAAACATATAAGTTAAATTAATTAATTTAATAATTAATTCCCGCTGTCTGAGCAAATAGCGTGTTTTTATGAAACTATAAGTAGCAAAAGATTGACACTAGTTTAAGTCCAATTTCAAAGTGAAATTAATTCCAACGACCACTATTGAATTAAATGGTAAAAATATATTCTAATTAAACTTTAAAACCAATTCAAAAGATAATATAACCATATAATTAAGTTAGATAAAAAATCAGTTTTGATGTAAAATGCAGTATTTTTTCACTATTCATTAAAAAATGAGCATTGCCAGAAAAATACCAAAAATTTATCCAATGTAAATTTCAATGTCCCAATCATAAAGAATATTTTTATTTTTACAAATAGAGCTTATAAAATTGTCAAAAGTTTGATTTAAAAAAAATTGTTTACCATCAAAATGCAGTAAAACAATCTTTTAAAAAAAATATCAGTGTATCTCATGCTTAAGATTGGATTTATTATCATTTTAAGCTTCTAAAAAACTATCTAATTCATAAATATACATAGATAAAAATACCTATTATTCATTACTTACTTGGGATGTTACATCCTTCCCCCCTTTAGAAAATTGTGTCCCTGCAATTTATTTACTTATCGAATAAGTGGGGGTATTTATCCCTCATTGCATTTTCAGATTCCCATGTTGCCTCTTCAATCATGTGGTTTTTCCACAAAAGCTTTACCTGATGCATCACCTTATTCTGTAACTCTTTCTCCATGTGGTCAAGAATCTGGACCGATTGTTCCTCATAAGATAGGTTCTCTTCCAGCTGAACTACCTTTGGACTCAAAATATGAGATGGATCTGGCATATACTTTCTTAACATCGAAACATGAAAAACATTGTGTACCTGAGATAAACTCGGAGGTAAAGTCACTCGGTATGCAACTGATCCAACTCTCTCCAGAATTTCATATGGTCTAATGAACCTTGGACTCATCTTTCCTTTCTTACCAAATTGCATCACACTTTTCCATGGTGATACTTTGCGAAAAACATGATCACCTACCTCAAAAGAGAGATCATTCCTCTTATTGTTCGCATAACTCTTCTGCCTTCTCTGAGATGTTCTCATGTGTTTCTGTATTAGTTGAACTTTTTCTGCCAACTCTTCTACCAATTCTGGTCCCATCAGCTTCCTTTCTCCCACTTCATCCCAGAAAGCTAGAGTTCGACACCGCTTCCCATATAACGCCTCAAATGGTGCCATCTGTATACTGGAATGAAAACTGTTATTATATGAAAATTCAACCAAAGAAAGATGTTGGTCCCAACTTCCTTGATAATCCATCGAACAAGCACGTAGCATATCCTCCAAAGTCTGGATCGTTCGTTCTAACTGCCCATCTGATTGAAAATGAAAAGTTGTACTAAAATTTAATTTAGTACCCAACGACTTCTGAAGACCCTTCCAAAAGTTAGAAGTAAACCTGGGATCACGATCAGATACAATGGAGAGAGGAACTCCATGTAACCTGAATATCTCTTTAAGATACAAACAGGAAAGTTGATCTAGGGAAAAAGTATCTCGTATAGCAAGGAAATGAGTAGATTTAGTCAAGCGATCAACAATAACCCAGATTGCATTATTACCTCGAGATTTCATCGGTAATCCCATAACAAAGTCCATGGATATATATTCTCCCATTTCCACTCTGGCACTGGAAAAGGCTGAAGCATCCCTTTTGGTTACTGCCACTCTGCTTTAACCTGCTGACAAGTCAAACACTTCACAGTAAAATCAACAATATCTCTTTTCATTCCTTCCCACCGGTAATACTCCCGCAGATCTCTGTACATCTTAGTACTGCCAAGATGAACTGAAAACGAAGAACTATGAGCTTCACATAACAACTCTCTCTTCAACTGTGAATCACAAGGCACACACAATCTCTTCCCAAATCTCAAAACAGAATCATTATCAATGTTGAATTCAGGCAACTTACCCTTCTGAACCAGCTCTACCTTTTTCTACAACTCACTGTCTTGCTTCTGTGCTTGCTTGATTCTGTCTGATAGAGAAGATTTCACTGATACCTGAAACAGAACAGAAGAACATCCTGCACCAAAAACTTCTATGCCAAAGTTCATCAAATCCTTAACCAAAGGATCAAGTTCCAAACGCAACATTGTTAATGAAGCATTACTTTTTCAACTCAAAGCATCATCAACTTTATTTTCTTTTCCTGGATGGTAATGAATTGTACAATCATAATCCTTCATTAATTCTAGCCATCTCCTCTGTCTTATGTTCAATTCTTTCTGAGTGAATATATACTTTAAACTTTTTTGATCAGTATATATTTCACATTTTACTCTATACAAATGATGCCTCCAAATTTTTAAAGCGAAAACAACAGCAGCTAATTCCAAATCATGTGTAGGGTAATTTACCTCATGATTTTTCAACTGCCGTGAAGCATAAGAAATTACCTGGTCATTTTGCATTAAGACGCAACCAAGTCCTTTCAATGAAGCATCACTATAGATAACAAACTCCCCAATCCTGGAAGGTAGTGAAAAAACTAGAGCATTCACCAATCTTCTTTTTAGTTCCAGAAAACAATCATCACAATCTTTTGTCAAGATAAACTTAACACCATTATGAGTTAGCTTAGTCATTGGACTAGATAACCGTGAAAAATTTCTAACAGACCTTCGGTAATAGCCTGCCAAACCAAGGAAACTAAGAATCTCAGTGACATTTGTGGGTCTTGGCCATTCTTCAAAAACCTTTGTTTTTACCGGATCAACAGTTATCCCATCATTATAAACAATGTGACCAAGGAAAGAATTTTTTTGCAACCAAAACTAACGCTTGCAGAATTTCCCATACAATTTATTTTCTTTTAAGGTTTTTAAAATAACCCTTAAATGTCTTTCATGCTCCTCTTTACTTTTAGAAAACACCAAAATATCATTAATAAAAACAACCAACATTTTTCACCTGATTCAACTGAGCCATCACTGCAGTAAACTGCTCAATTCTGATTCTAACCATCTCAGTATGATGATTTGGAAGGTCATTTCCCTCATTATGCCTTCTCAAAAAAAACATCTCTATTTCCTCTATGAAAAAACCATCCTTAACACTAAAATACCTTAGGTGAAGCAATATGGTAATCTTAAAATGCTATATCATTTCAATTTGACCATAAAATGAAATATTTTTTGGATAATCATTTAATATAATTCTAACTCCTAATGTTATCTAAACCGACCTCTGATACCAACTATAAGGACCCAATCTTAATCCTTACTTAATCTTGAGTTATTACAAGATTACACATTGAGGATCTTTTCAGGTTTAGAGTTTTAGAGAATTAGATCATAAAACTTGCATTACATTCCACATTTAAACAAAGTGGTTACATAAAAGATAGTATTCATTTTTTCCATCAATGGAAACATATTTAATATAAAACATGGATTCTTTCTTGAGACTTCCTTGACACTATCATCACATCATGTACCTTTCCCTTGACCTGTGAAAATCATTTCAAAAACTTGGGATGAGCATAAAAAGCTGAGTAAGGGATATGAAAATATTGAAAGGAAACATGAGTACATGTATACATAAGAACCAATGAAATCATACTTTACTCATAAATCATAATAACTTTAACATACCTCATCAAATCATGAATAAATCATAGAAATCATAAGACATAAAGGTAACTTGAGGCATTCATAACATTCTTACGTAGGGAGTAACCCTCTTGGTTACGTTTGGAATACCCATCACAGTATATTCCCTAAATCTCTTCAGATAAACCTTAACGTTTAACTCCTTCGCGTTACCCAATTCATTGGAGAGCTATATCGGGCTCACCCACCCTTAGTTTATTACGGAACCACCCGTCTTCATAATAATTCCCAAGAACCACAACATAATAGTATCACATAAAACATGCATAAAAGAAACATAACATTTCCACCTTTAAATCACAAGATATCAATACAACACATTGTTATAAAAACATTATTAAAACCATTTTCAATAAAAAAATAAATGAAAAGTAAAACATGGTATTTATTTTTCTTTTAAAAAAAGGTATGGCTTGTAGAGGAAGCCGAAACTCAAATAATGGTCACGGTGGTAGAGAATTCATTGTCGCCGCATACGTATGACAAAAACATTCCCTTTTGTCATTTAGTAAAATGATTCATATAAAAAATATTTTTTTTGGATAAACGTAAAATTCAAATGGGTTTATACACCGTATAAAAGAAGGTTGTGTGTAAAACAAAATATGCCTCAATGAAAGGAGATTGAGACGAAGTCCCATACAAAGATAATTTTTTTTAAATAAAATAGATCTATTATGTGTATTAACTATAATTACACATAAATAAAGTACGGATACAAGATAGGACATAATAATATCATGACATAATTTGAAAGTAGAATATTAACCCAAAGAACGGAAATTGGGTTAAGAAGTTCCCTTACCTCGGGTCCGACTTGACTCGATCGTTCTTTAACCTCCTGAATAATAAACTTGAGTTAATTTATACTTGCTTAAGAAAGTTTTTCAAGTTCATTATTCCTTTTTTATCACTTATTACCATGTCATGAACACTATGCAATTATTTAAGTTAATAACGGTCGTTTTAACGATCATTGGTACTTTAGTCAAAAATATGCTCTTTATAATTACAATTTGTTCATGTATCCATTATATCAAGAGTTATAATCATGATGTATATATCATATATATCATATATATCTAGTATATACATGCATTTATACTATTACATAACATATAGAGGTAAGAAATGAAATGCACCGTTCATGGAGACGGTAAGTCATGCTTATGCATGAACGCTAATTTCATTTCTATTTCGTATTTTATAGAGTGGAATCATAATGATATAAAGGTATATTATAATTCCAGTATAACATCATATATAATAACATTTAATCCATCCTTTATACATCCCATATATGGCATTAACGAATCAAATCACTTTGAGGGGCGGCAGTCCACACTTCCTAAAATGAAATTATCGTGTTTACCCACAATGGAAACCATAAAGGTATGACACAAATGAAAAGTACAGAAGCATAAGGAAAACATAAACATAATATATATCATATATAAATATATTTACATCTTAATGGCCACCATGAAAGGTGTTAAAAGAATATTGAACAATCATCGTTTCGTAAGACAGAAAATCGCCAACCACGGAAACAATATATTCTTTAACCATTAGATGTAGGTGTGTGTTAGTGTAGCTATAATAAATCTTATAAAAACATCCTAGTATATGTAAGATACTGGTTTTTTTACAAAATAAATGAATAAAAAGAGTTTACGGGGTTGGAGAAGCAAAATAAAACAAAAGAACACAAGTGAGGACATTTCCTGAAAAACGGGTAACTCTTTTTGATTTGAGCTCAAAGGCTTCATTGGGAAGACTTATACCCAAAGTGAGGCTTCTAAGAGTTAGAGATGGATGTGGAGAGACAAAATGGTCAGGTTTTGTCCAATCCAAAGGCTTTGGAAGTGTGGGTAAGTTGGTAGAGGTGGGAGCCTTTTATAAGAAGAGAAGAGGGGCACTCTTGGAAAGTAAAGAAATGTTACTTTATTTTAAAATGAGTTTCAGATTTAAAAGGTCCCACATTGAAATAAATCGAGGATAAGGTGATAAGGGTTCGAAATATACCCATCCAATAGGTTTTTTAATAGTTTAGGTCTTATATTTTACATTATCTTTTCATTTTATTTAAATCTTTAAATAATGAGGTAATCGCTGCATCATCATGATGTCATAAGTAATTTAATTTATTTAATATTTAAAAATTATAAAAAAATACTATGATGTAGGAAATCTTTTTATCCTTCCAATTAATATTTATAGTCAAAAATATGACTTGTAAAACCCCATTTAAAATTTTTTTAGTAAAACAACTCATGTTTGTGTCATTTTTACTTTTACATTATATAAAAAGATATTAATGTCATTTTCCTTCCAAAGTGGCTCCATGGGGTCCCCAAGTTGACCCATGAATTTTATTGGTCGTCCATGACACATCCAATAAGGTTAGGACATGTGTAAAGTTCATTTCATATTATTAAAACATTATTTTTACCTTAAACTACACTAATTACCTATAATCGCGATTAAAAACTTAAAAGTTACTATTCACCAAAAAATTATTTTAATCCCATTGAACCACATTTTACTTATTAATGACAACCATTTATGTCGGATTTTTGAAATTCAAAATACAGAGTTGGTAAAGTTTCATTTAAACGAAAAATCAGTTTTTTAAGTACCACTTAGTGGTTTCACTATTCATCAAAAATTGAAGTTTTTCAGAAAAATACCAAAACTTCACCCTAATCTATATTTGATATTCCGAATTCAAAAATGATGTCTATTTTACAAAATTCAAAACATATAAGTTACATTAATTAATTTAATAATTAATTCCAGTTGTCTGAGCAAATAGCATGTTTTTATGAAACTATAAGTAGCAAAAGATTGACACTAGTTTAAGTCCAATTTCAAAGTGAAATTAATTCCAACGACCACTATTGAATTAAATGGTAAAAATATATTCTAATTTAACTTTAAAACCAATTCAAAAGATAATATAACCATATAATGAAATTATATGAAAAAGCAGTTTTGATGTAAAATGCAGTATTTTTTCACTATTCATTAAAAAATGAACATTGTCAGAAAAATACCAAAAAATTATCCAATGTAAATTTCAATGTCCAAATCATAAAGAATATTTTAATTTTGACAAATAGAGCATATAAAATTTTCAAAAGTTTGATTTAAAAAAAATGGTTTGCCATCAAAAGGCAGTAAAACAATCTTTTAAAAAAATATCAGTGTATCCCATGCTTAAAATTGGATTTATTCTCATTTTAAGCCTCTAAAACACTATCTAATTCATAAATAGACATAGATAAAAATAACTATTATTCATTACTTACTTGGGATGTTACATCCTTCCCCCCTTTAGAAAATTGCATCCCCACAATTTATTTACTTATCGAATAAGTGGGGGTATTTAGCCCTCATTGCATTTTCAGATTCCCATGTTGCCTCTTCAATCATGTGGTTTTTCCACAAAAGCTTTACCTGATGAATCACCTTATTCCGTAACACTTTCTCCCTGTGGTTAAGAATCTGGACTGGTTTTTCTTCATAAGATAGGTTCTCTTCCAGCTCAACTACCTCTGGACTCAAAATATGAGATGGATCTGGTATATAATTTCTCAACATCGAAACATGAAAAACATTGTGTAGCTGAGATAAACTCAGAGGTAAAGCCACTCAGTATGAAACTGATCCCACTCTCTCCAAAATTTCATATGGTCTAATGAACCTTGGACTCAGCTTTCCTTTCTTACCAAATCGCATCACACTTTTCCATGGTGATACTTTGAGAAAAACATGATCACCTACCTCAAAAGAGAGATCATTCCACCTATTGTCCGCATAACTCTTCTGCCTGCTCTGAGATGTTCTCATGTGTTTCTGTATCAGTTGAACTTTTTCTGCCAACTCTTCTACCAATTCTGGTCCCATGAGCTTCCTTTCTCCCACTTCATCCCAGAAAGTTGGAGTTCGACACCGGTTCCCATATAACGCCTCAAATGGTGCCATCTGTATACTGGAATGAAAACTGTTATTATATGAAAATTCAACCAAAGAAAGATGTTGGTCCCAACCTCCTTGATAATCCATCGAACAAGCATGTAGAATATCCTCCAAAGTCTGGATCATTCATTCTGACTGCCCATCTGATTGAAAATGAAAATATGTACTAAAATTTAATTTAGTACCCAGCGACTTCTGAAGACCCTTCCAAAAGTTAGAAGTAAACTTGGGATCACGATCAGATACAATGAAGAGAGGAACGTCATGTAACCTGAATATCTCTTTAAGATAAAAACGGGAAAGTTGATCTAGGTAAAAAGTATCTCGTATAGCAAGGAAATGAGCAGATTTAGTCAAGCGATCAACAATAACCCAGATTGCATTATTACCTCGAGATGTCTTCGGTAATCCCACAAAAAATTCCATGGATATATTCTCCCATTTCCACTCTGGAACTGGTAAAGGCTGAAAAATCCCTTTCGGTAATTTCCGCTCTACTTTAACCTGTTGACAAGTCAAACACTTCACAGTAAAATCAGCAATATCTCTTTTCATTCCTTCCCACTAGAAATACTCCCGCAGATCTCTGTACAACTTAGTACTGCCTGGATGAACTGAAAAAGGAGAACTATGAGCTTCACATAACAACTCTCTCTTCAACTGTGAATCACAAGGCACACACAATCTCTTCCCAAATCTCAAAACACAATCATTATCAATGTTGAATTTAGGAAACTTACCCTTCTGAACCAGCTCTACCTTTTTCTGCAACTCACTGTCTTGCTTCTGTGCTTGCTTGATTCTGTCTGATAGAGAAGATTTCACTGATTCCTGAAACAGAACATAAGAACATCCTGCACCAAAAAACTTTTATGCCAAAGTTTATCAAATCCTTAACCAAAGGATCAAGTTCCAAACGCAACATTTTTAATGAAGCATTACTTTTTCGACTCAAAGAATCATCCACTTTATTTGCTTTTCCTGGATGCTAATGAATTGTACAATCATAATCCTTCATTAATTCTAGCCATCTCCTCTGTCTCATGTTCAATTATTTCTGAGTGAATATATACTTTAAACTTTTTTGATCGGTATATATTTCACACTTTACTCCATAGAAATGATGCCTCCAAATTTTTAAAGCGAAAATAACAGCAGCTAATTCCAAATCATGTGTAGGGTAATTTACCTCATGATTTTTCAAATGCCGTGAAGCATAAGCAATTACCTGATCATTCTGCATTAATACACAACCAAGTCCTTTCAATGAAGCATCACTGTAGATAACAAACTCCCCATTCCTAGAAGGCAGTGCCAAAACTAGAGCATTCACCAATATTCTTTTCAGTTTTAGAAAACAATCATCACATTATTTTGTCCAGATAAACTTAACACCCTTCCGAGTTAGCTTAGTCATTGGACTAGATAACCGTGAAAAATTTCTAACAAACCTTCGGTAATAGCCTGCCAAACCAAGAAAACTATGAATCTCAGTTACATTTGTGGGTCTTGTCCATTCTTCAACAACCTTTCTTTTTGCCGGATCAATAGTTATCCCATCTTTAGAAACAATGTGACCAAGGAAAGAAATTTTTTGCAACCAAAACTAACACTTGAAAAATTTCCCATACAATTTCTTTTGTTTTAAGGTTTGTAAAATAACCCTTAAATGTCTTTCATGCTCCTCTTTACTTTTAGAAAAAACCAAAATATCATCAATAAAAACAACCAACATTTTTCACTTGATTCAACTAAGCCATCATTGTAGTAAACTGCTCAATTCTGATTCTAACCATCTCAGTATGCTGATTTGGAAGGTCATTTCCCTCATTATGCCTTCCCAAAAAAAACTTCTCTGTTTCCTCTATGAAAAACCATTCTTAACACTAAAATACCTTAGGTGAAGCAATATGGTAATCTTCAAATGCTATATCATTTCAATTTGACCATAAAAAGAAATATTTTTTGGATAATCATTTAATAGAATTCTAACTCCTAAAGTTATCTAAACCGACCTCTGATACCAACTATAAGGACCCAGCCTTAATCCTTACTTAATCTTGAGTTATTACAAGATTACACAATGAGGATCTTTTCAGGTTTAGAGTTTTAGAGAATTAGATCATAAAACTTGCATTACATTCCACATTTAAACAAAGTGGTTACATAAAAGATAGTATTCATTTTTCCCATCAATGGAAACATATTTAATATAAAACATGGATTCTTTCTTGACACTTCTTTGAAACTATCATCACATCATGTACCTTTCCCTTGACCTGTGAAAATCATTTCAAAAACTTGGGATGAGCATAAAAAGATCAGTAAGGGATATGAAAATATGGAAAGGAAACATGAGTACATGTATACATAAGAACCAATGAAATCATACATTACTCATAAAACATAAGCACTTTAACATACCTCATAAAATCATGAATAAATCATAGAAATCATAAGACATAAAGGTAACTTGAGTCATTCATAACATTCTTACATAGGGAGTAACCCTCTTGGTTACGTTTGGAATACCCATAACATTATATTCCCTAAATCTCTTTGGAGAAACCTTAACGTTTAACTCCTTCGCGTTACCCAATGCATTGGAGATCTATATCAGGCTCACCCGCCCTTAGTTTATCAGGGAACCACCCGTCTTCATAATAATGCCCAAGAACCACAACATAATAGTATCACATAAAACATGCATAAAGGAAACATAACATTTCCACCTTTCAATTACAAGATATCAATACAACACATTGATATAAAAACATTATAAAAACAATTTTCAATACCAAAATAAATGAAAAGTAAGACATGGTATTTATTTTTCTTTTAAAAAAAGGTATGGCTTGTAGAGGAAGCCGAAACTCAAATAATGGTCACGGCGGTGGAGAAGTCGTTGTCACCGCATACGTATGACAAAAACATTCCCTTTTGTCATTTAGCAAAATGATTCATATAAAAAAGATTCCTTTTGGAAAAACGTAAAAGTCAAAGGGGTTTATACACCGTATAAAAGAAGGTTGTGTATAAAACAAAATATACCTCAATGAAAGGAGATTGAGACGAAGTCCCATACAAAGATCATTTTTTAAAATAAAATAGATCTATTATGTGTATTCACTATAATTACACATAAAGAAAGTATGGATACAAGATAGGACATAATAATATCATGACATAATTTGAAAGTAGGAGATTAACCCAAAGAACGGAAATTGGGTTAAGAAGTACCCTTACCTCAGGTCCGACTTGACTCGATCGTTCTTTAACCTCCTGAATAATAAACTTGAGTTAATTTCTACTTGCTTAAGAATGATTTTCAAGTTAATTATTCCTTTTATATCACTTATTACCATGTCATGTACACTATGCAATTATTTAAGTTAATAACGGTCGTTTTAACGATCATTGGTACTTGAGTCAAAAATATGCTCTTTATAATTACAAGTTGTTCATGTATCCATTATATACAGAGTTATACTCATGATTTATATATCATATATATCATATATATCTAGTATATACATGCATTTATACTATTACATAACATTTAGAGGTAAGAAATGAAATGCACCGTTCATGGAGACGGTAAGTCATACGTACGCATGAATGCTACTTTCATTTCTATTTCGTATTTTATGGAGTGGAATCATAATGATATAAAGGTATATTATAATTCCAGTATAACATCATATATAATAACATTGACTCCATCCTTTATAATTCCCACATATGGCATTAACGAATCAAATCACTTTGAGGGGGCGGCAGTCCGCACTTCCTAAAATGAAATTATCGTGTTTACCCACAATGGAAACCATAAAGGTATGACACAAATGAAAAATACAGAAGCATAAGGAAAACATAAACATAATATATATCATATATAAATATATTGACATCTTAATGGCCACCATGAAAGGTGTTAAAAGAATATTAAACAATCATCGTTTCGTGAGGCAGAAAATCGCCAACCACAGAAACAATATATTCTTTAACCATTAGATGTAGGTGTGTGTTAGTGTATCTATAATACTTCTTATAACAACATCCTAGTATATGAAAGATACTGGTGTTGTTACAAAATAAATGAATAAAAAGAGTTTAGGGGGTTGGAGAAGCAAAATAAAACAAAAGAACACAAGTGAAGACATTACCTTAAAAACGGGTAACTCTTTTTGATTTGAGCTCAAAGGCTTCATTGGGAACACTTCTGCCCAAAGTGAGGCTTCTAGAAGTTATAGATAGATGTGGAGAGACAAAATGGGCAGGTTTTGGCCGATCCAAAGGCTTTGGAAGTGTGGTTAAGTTGGTAGAGGTGGGGCCTTTTATAAGAAGAGAGGAGGGGCACTCCTGGAAAGTAAAGAAATGTTACTTTATTTTAAAATGAGTTTCGGATTTAAAAGTTCCCACATTGAAATAATTCTAGGATAAGGTGATAAGGGTTCTAAATATACCCATACAATAGGTTTTTGACAAGTTTAGGTCTTATATTTTACATTATCTTTTTATTTTATTTAAATCGTTAAATAATGAGGTAATCGCTGCATCATCATGATGTCATAAATAATTTAATTTATTTAATATCTAAAAATTATAAAAAAATACTATGATGTAGGAAATATTTTTATATTTCCAATGACTATTTATAGTCAAAAATATGACTTGTATAACCTCATTTAAAAATTGTTTTAGTAAAACAACTCATGTTTGTGTCATTTTTACTTTTACATTAAATAAAAAGATATTAATGTCATTTTCCTTCCAAAGTGGATCCATGGGGTCCCCAAGTTGACACATGGATTGTATTGGTCGGACATGACACATCCAATAAGTTTAGGACATGTGTCAAGTTCATTTCATATTATTAAAACATTATTTTTACCTTAAACTACACTAATTACCTCTAATCGCGATTAAAAACTTAAAAGTTACTATTCACCAAAAAATTATTTTAATCCCATTGAACCACATTTTACTTCTTAATTACAACCATGTATGTCGGATTTTTGGAATTCAAAACACATAAGTGGTAAAGTTTCATTTAAACGAAAAATCAGTTTTTTAAGTACCACTTAGTGGTTTCACAATTCATCAAAAATTGAAGTTTTTCAGAAAAATACCAAAACTTCACCCTAAGCTATATTTGATATTCCGAATTCAAAAATGATGCCTATTTTACAAAATTCAAAACATATAAGTTACATTAATTAATTTAATAATTAATTCCCGTTGTCTGAGCAAATAGCATGTTTTTATGAAACTATAAGTAGCAAAAGATTGACACTAGTTTAAGTCCAATTTCAAAGTGAAATTAATTACAACGACCACTATTGAATTAAATGGTAAAATTATCTTCTAATTGAACTTTAAAATCAATTCAAAAGATAATCTAACCATATAATTAAATTAGATGAAAAAGTATTTTTGATGTAAAATGTAGTATTTTTTCACTATTCATTAAAAAATGAACATTGTTAGAAAAATAACAAAAATTCATCCAATGTAAATTTCAATGTCCTAATCATAAAGAATATGTTTATTTTGAAAAATAGAGCTTATAAAATTGTCAAAATTTTGATTTAAGAAAATGGTTTGCCATCAAAAGGTAGTAAAACAATCTTTTAAAAAAATATCAGTGTATCTCATGCTTAAGATTGGATTTATTCTCATTTTAAGCCTCTAAAACACTATCTAATTCATAAATAGACATAGATAAAAATACCTATTATTCATTACTTACTTGGGATGTTACACATACTGTAGTGGGATATTATAGCACACTACAGCACTAGTGTAGTGTGCTATAACACCACATCATAGCACCAAAAATACCATGAAATCAGAAAAATAAAGTATGAATACAGAATTTAAATGAAGAGAGAACAATCAAGGATCGTTTTATCGGTTTTGGCAATGTGATGCGTATTTTAAACTAAAATGGTACTTATATATTGAAAAAACTAACTTGGAGTTATACCGGTCACACAATATGTCAGACTAAGGTGTGGATGATTTTTTCACATCTCAAATTTCTTATGGATCATTTTCTTAAAGTATTAAAACAATCTGAATACGTTTTCTCGGTTTTGAGTATGTCTCTTTTCTTTTTTACTAAAATTCCATTTTAAACTGGAAACACATACTTTGACTTATATTAATCACATCATGTGTCAGTTTGATATGATAGTAATTTTTACATATCAAAAATTACTTTTGAATCGTTTTCTTAATTATAAAGACAATCTAAGTGTGTTTTCTTAGTTTTCAATGAGTGACACTTTTTAAACTAAAATGTTGATTTTAAACTGATAACAGACACATTGAGTTAGAACGAACACATTGTGTATTTTATCGAGGTGAAGATAATTCTTTCAGGTCGAAAATAACTTTTGAATCATTTTCCTAAAGTATTGAAATGGTCTGAAAGTGTTTTTTCGGTTTTGAGTAGGTGAGTTGTCTTTTTTACAAAAAATGATGTCAATTTTAAATAAAAACATGCACTTGGAGTCATATTGGTCACACCATTCATCAGAATTTTGTGAGGCTAATTCTTAAACATCCTAAATAGATTATGGATCATTTTCATAAAGTATCAAAATAATCCAAATGTGTTTACTCAGTTTTTAGTTTCTCACCTGTTTTTTTACTCAAAAGTCATTTTAAGATAGAAACACACACTTTGACTCATAATAATCACATAGTGTATCAATTTCACATGAGACCAATTCTTACACATCACATATGACTTATGAATCAATTTCCTAAATGATCAAGAAAATATGAATGTGTTTTCTTGGTTTTCAGGGATTGAAATTTTTTGAGCTAAATTGTGGATTTTCAACTGATAACGGACACATTGAGTCATACCGAGCACATTTTGTATTGTATTGATGTGAATCTAATTCCTACACATAAAAAATGAATTATGGATCATTTTCCTAAAGTATTAAAAGAATATGAATGTGTTTTTTCAATTTTGAGAGGGTCAGTTTTCCTTTTATTAAAATTGGGGTCATTTTTAAATAAAAAGACACACTTAGAGTCATACTAGTCACACCATGCATAGAATTGAGGTATGAATGATTCTTACATGTCTCAAATAACTTATGGATCATTTTACTAAACTATCAAAACAATAAGAATGTGTTTTCTTGGTTTTGAGTATGTTAGTTGTCCTTTTTATTAAAATTGATGTCATTTTTAAATAAAAACCCCCACTTGGAGTCATACCGGTCACAAAGTGCATCATATTAAAGTAAAAATAATTCCTACACATCTATAATGTCTTATAGATCATTTTAAAAAAGTATCAAAACAATGTTAATTCACTTTCTCTATTTTTAGTAGGTTGATTCTCCTTTTTCTTAAAATTGAAGTCATTTTTAAATAAAAAGTTGCACATAGAGTCATACCAGCCACACCATGCGTCGGATTGAGTTTTAGCTGATTTCTACATGTATCAAATGACTTATTCAATGTTTTACTAAAGTATCAAAATAATCTGAATGTATTTTTTTGATTATGAGTAGGTCAGTTGTCCTTTTTATTATAATTGATGTCATTTTTAAATAAAAATATGTACTTGGAGTCATACCGGTCACACCATGCATCAGATTGAGGTGTGTATTATTACTAAACATCTAAAATGACTTATGGATCATTTTACTAAAGTATAAAAATAATCTGAATGTATTTTATCAGTTTTGAGTACATCACTTGTTTTTTTCTAAAATTTCATTTTAAATTGGAAACATGCACTTTGACCTATATCAATCACATCGTGTATCGGTTTGATGTGAGACCAATTCATACATGTCAAAAATGACTTATGAATCAATTTCCTAAATTATCAATAAAATATTAGTGTGTTTTAATTGTTTTTAGTGAGTGAAATTTTTTGAACTAAACTATAGATTTTAAACTAATAATGGACACATTGATTCATAGTGGTCACACCATGCATGAAATTGAGGTGTAGATTATTAATAAACGTCTTAGATGACTTATGAATCATTTCCCTAAAGTAGAAAAACAATCATAATATGTTTGATCTATTTTGAGTATGTCATTTTTCCTTTTTACTAAAATTAATGTCAATTTTATATAAAAATAAACATTTGGAGTCATACCAGTCACACCGTGTGTCATATTGAGGTGCGGTTGATTCCTACACATCCCAAAGTCTCAAAACAATCCTAATGGAAAATTATAACATGTTTCTATTGTATTTGTATGTTGAAATTCCAACATTACATATTGACTTGATGTTCTTGCCTAAAAAAACCTTTCTCATTGTTGAAAGTTAGAAGATCAGAGAATTTCAAGAATGAGAAATTTTTTATAGCTAATAACATAGAATCAATATATAGTGTTGGAAGTTCAACAAATAAAGGAAATAAAAATGGAAAACATGGTAACATTGGAAGAAATAACCATTTTATCTCTTTTGTACCCTGTTGTAGATAGTTGAAAGCAAAATATGGCTTCCCAAAAGATCTATGAAAAAAATAATTAGACAAAAATGATGAGGAAATTAAATTTAAAATAGTAGATAAAATGATGAAAAAATTAATTAAATTAGTAGTATGAATTCAAATTTTCCTTATGGTTTTATTCATTCTTGACACATTTCCTTGTTTTCATTATCTCAGTTAGAGAATCAAAGTACAATCCCTTATAAGCATGAGGATCTTCAAACAAACCACCCCAACTTGAATAAAAGAATATACTAGTAAAAGAAAATAATTATTATATGAGTAATATTTAAAATAAATAAATTAAACATGAATATGAAATAATACATTAATTCTATGTATAATTATTTTATTGTGAAAACATTTCTGACTATAGGGATATGTCGATGGTAAAGAAAGAATGATGATAAAAAAATGCAAATAGATATCACCAAACAATCAATCAACAAGTAATGTGGATGAGGAGAAAATAAGAAACATTGAATTGATACTTTGAATCATCCAAGAGAAAGTAAATATATCCTATTAGGTTCATAAAATATTAATTTGGTATAGTAAATAAATAAATATGCAAAAGATATTCATTATCAAAGGTGAATTCCTCCCATTTGTGAGAATTACATGGATGGTAATCAAAGATTCCTAAGGGTGGAACCAAAATGCAATATTAAAAAATGATCTATTTTTATATGGATTAAAGTAAAACATATATAGTGTTTATTAGATGTGTGGTAAAAGAAATAAACTTATTTTTAAGAAGTATTAATGAGTGGGTCATCATTTCAAATAAGAATATTTTTTTATCAACTATAATAAATAAAAGCAAGCCTGGAATCAATGAATAAAATTTCATTGGTGATCAGAAAGTTTTGGTTAAAACATGAAGGAGTGATACTCTAAAAAACTCATTTTTTCAAATAATAGCCTAAATAATTTGGAGAGTCTTGAAAGGATGATAATTGGATAAAATATATAAATGAGGATCTTGATCAGAATAATAACAATGTAACATGAGGATCTTGGTCTGAATAAAAATAATGAAGGATTCTTATGGGTCATGTTGTTGCATATATTGTTCCAAACAATGTCCATTAGTTTAAAAATACATGAGTTTTTAGTTATTTTTTGTCCTAATTCTATGAAACTATTAACATAAATGGTCATGGTTATGTATTGTAATGAAACATTTTTTATGTCATCTAATTGATATGGTCACATCTACGGGGCATCAAATTACAACTATAAGGACACAAAAAATGGATTTAAGTTTATGTTAGTAAACTATAAAATTAAACAGAATTAAGAATCCATAGTGAATATAGAATGTCATTAATTTATTAAATACAAACTAATAAATTTTACTTGAAGTTGTACTTTAAAGGTGTAATGATTTTATATATGCAAAGTATTTTTTATTTTAAAAAAATTGATTCTATTAAAACTTATTTATTAAATTTACATCAATCAATGTTAATATTTTATTTTGTAAAAATTGTTTAAATCTGGTGGTATAAAATTTATTCTTCAATGATTTAAAATATTATTAAAAAATTAAATAATAGAAAAATTTTATTGTTAAATAAGTTACTTTTCAAAGAAAATCACAAAAATAGAAAAAAAATTATCAATCCTAATGGATTGATAATAATAAATTCTATCAACAATGTACTATTCTTATGCATTGTGTAATGAAACAATATTTTTTTCTTAAAACACAATTATGTTGAGGTTTTTTTAAGAAAATGACTCATTCCAATTGTTTATTTTTTTACTATATTTCAAAAACCAAAATCAAAATGTCAATTATATTTTATCTCAAAATCAGTTTTTATTGTATAATATAGTCCAGGGATTATAGAACCTTAAACCTATTTGATTTTTCCTTTTATATAATTTAATTCAGTTTATTTAAATTCAAATTTAAATATTTTAAAAAAAACTGCAAACATTATATTTTTTCAAGAAGTATTTAAATAAATAAGACAAAAAAATCAAAAAAATAATAATGTTTGTTCTCATCTAATTTTATAGATTCATCATGATCATTTGATTGTTAAATTTCATAAGTGACCCCTAAATCTATCCAGTCTCATAAAATAGTTCACAGCCATCCTAAACAAATCCATTTATTTTACACCATATTTCAGTGCTCATTATCCTAGGAAAAAATTCAATGAAAAAATAATTATATAGTCATTCCCATGTGTCAGATATTTCATCATCCATTTTTTGGAAACAACTTCTAGAATTACCTTTCAAATATAAGTGGATAACCCTATATTTCCTTTCCTCCTCACTCAACCCTCTTAGTGCCAATTTTTGCATGACATAACATAAGACCACAATGATGTCAGATATTTCATCATTCAAGTGATTTGTAATGTAATATTCCAAACTAATGAAAACACTGACTACTATATGGATGAAGTTTTCAAAAGTTGACAATTGAAAAGAGGAATATGTCATGGAATATAGATATTGGGAGCCTATTATACCTCACAAAAACATGAACCAACATTGGGTTTGACATATTTCAAGTCGCACAATACCAATGTTGTACTAAGGAGACCCACATGATATCGGTGAACATGATACTTCAATATATCTAAATACTTGAATTTCAGGTTATTTTATTATAGGATAGTACAACTAGACTTGTTTGGATAGCTGGATGTGGGATGCTAAGGTTCAATGGAAAACTGAGGTAAATTAGAGATATCTAAAAACATGGATTTCATTTGATTAGTGGTTGCGTTCAACCCTTAAATTGCTTGAGAATTGTATTTGAGCCTCATAATAGGTACAGACTTGATTTTATCCTAAATTAGAGCTTGGATTCAACAAAAATGAGTGTCAGTAGTAGGTCTCTTTGGTGGAGATCTTCGTATATCATGAACTGGTTTGCGATGGTTAGGGTTCTTAAAATAGATCGTGACATTTGTATCAGCAATTCAAAAAAACATTGTTAAAGATACCTTTTATCAGCACTAATTTAATAAGCACTGATAAAATAAATCTTTATTAGTACTATTTTTAGCACTGATAAAGATATTGATTTATCAACACTAAAAAATCCCAGATAAAATCAATCTTTATCAGCGCTAATGTTTTAGTGATGATAAAGATTCATTTTATGAAAACTTTTTTAGCACCGATATCAGTGATAAAAATCACTGATAAATACGTAAAATAATTTTTAAAAAATTATAACTATTATATATAATTATAAAACTTATAATAATAATTTTTATAAAATAATAATTTTATAATTCTTTGAATATATAATTATTTATTTATAATTATATAAATACTTTTTTTAAAATAATATTTATATCATTATATATATATATAATTATATATATATAAACATAATAAATATATTTATTATTTAAATAAATTTATTATAATTTTATAATTATTTATTTTTAATTATATAAATACTTTTTAAAAAATATTATTTATTTATTTATAATTATAAATGTATAAAAATAGTAAATATAAATTTATAAAAATATTTATTTCTAAATATGTTTTTACAAATATATTTTTAACATTATTAATGAATATTTATTATTAAGTTCATGCATGTTAAAAATGAGTAAAATTGATTAATTAAAAAAGAGTACAATATATTGAAAATTTGGATAAGTTTTATCAATATAAATCATTAATAAAATGTATATATATTGAAATAAATATGAAAAATATTGAAAATATTAAAACATCTTCAATAAATATATATATAATAAATAATATAAATTGATTAAATTCTATAAAAAATATTTGTGTGTGTGCATATGTATATAAAAATGTATTAATTACATACATGTGAAATCAATATAATACGTTTGATCTATGTTATAAATTGAAAATTCAAATGACATTCAATTATGTCCATTACTCGATGTAATTAGTCGGTATTTTTAATTCATATTAATTTTTAATTATAAACTATTATTCTATAAATAAATTATTATTTAATATAAATCATAAATAATATTTTTTATTATATAAATCATATTTATATACATTAAATTATATCTATATATTTAATATATATTATTTATTAACCTTATCAATAATCATCTAATTAATAAAAATTTTAATATTTTTCTCAATTTACTTATTTTTAATTTTTATTTGTTTAATTTTTATTTTTCATATATCTATATATTTAATACATACTATTTATTATTAGTTATATTTTATATATAGTATAATCAATTTATTCATTTTTATCAATAATTATTTAATTAATAAAATTGGTATTATTATTTTTAATAAACTCATTTTTTATTTTTATTTTTATTTAATTATTTCATTTTATTTATTCGAACATTTATTAGCACTAAAAAATGGTAATAAAGGATTCCTTTATGAGAGCTAAAAATAAATCACTGATAAAGGGTTAAATTTATCAGTGCTTTTTTAGCGTTGATAAAGATGCCATTTATCATTGCTTTTTTCTAGTGCTTATAAATTTCGGTGATGTTAAACACCTATTTTGTAGTAGTGTATGTATACTTTCAGGTTGAGCATAGTTGTGATGAACTGGGTGGAGGCCCAGTGTTTTATGATCGAGTAGAACTACTCATGAGGAGTCTAAGGTTTGTGCTAGAGTGGTTTAGCAATCATGTAGACCAGGCATGTGATTTGTCTTGGGGTACCAATAAGACATCATGTATTTATTTTCTTTTTTTTATTCTATATGTGGACACCCTAATGGGAGACCAGTCTTTTTATTCTTTTTCCTTGAGTCTGTATGCATCATTCCATTATTTACAGTTATTTCAGTTATTTATATATGTTCACTATGATGTTTATGGATATGTATATGTTTAATTTGTTTCCTCTATTATTTCACTCTAATTTGAGGTTATAGTATCCCCACTATATACTTGTATACCCTCACCACTATTCAGAAGCCTCTGGTATACATCGCGGCATGCTTGAGGCCTTATTGTTGGCTAAATCAGGTGATAGGTCGGGTCAACTCAGGCCAGTTCATGACAGATGAAGACTTTGGTTTTCAATTTTGGGATGATGAAAAGAGGAAAGTTTTTAGAAGTTTAAATGTGGTCTTCAATGAGAAGATATTATGGAAATATCTGAACCTAAAGGTAAAGGTGGTTTAGGCTAATGGTTCAACTTCAATTCCATTTGATTTGTATGGGAGTTCTGGAAGATCAAAAATTATAAAAAGTCCATATTTCTCTGATTTTATCAAAGGGAAACATATTCAGGAGGGGAGTTTAGAGGGTAGTGCATATAGTTTATAAGATCATCTAGTAAAAAAATTAATGAAATCTCAAGAATGTATGAATCTCGCTCAAGAGTTCTGAAGGGTGAAGGTACATAAGTTACAGTTTCAGAAGAAGTTGAATCTCAAGTTAGTTTGTTGATATCTTCAAGGATTAGATGTTCTGTTCAAAGGTATGGAGATGATATTAGTTTCTTAATTTTATAGGATGTTAGAGAACTATACAATCTAGAAGAATTACATACTCTCGATGATTCGGAAAAGTGTAATTTATCAATACAAGAGGATTTGAATTAATTTCAAGTGAATAACACATAGTAGCTAATGAAATTTTAACTAGGGAAAAGAAATTTAGAGTAAGTGGGTATTCCAGTTTAAAGAAAAAATTGATGTAAGGAAGAGGTACAAAGAAAGGATGGTTGTGAAAGGGTTTCATTGGAAGGAAGGTATTCACTTCTCAAAAATATTCTCTCTGATTGTTAAACATACAACTATCTAATTAATTTTAATCATGATTGATTCTAGATAATTGTTCCTTGAACAAGTGGATGTGAAGATGAATTTTCTTCACAAGGATTTAGAGGGAGAAATTTATATGAATACATTAGTTGATTTTGTGGAAAAATGGAATTAGGGATTATTGTGAAAAATAAATGGGATTATTTATCGTTTGAAACATGCATCAAGGTGCTGGAAATGGAAGTTCAGTTCCTTCATGGAAAAAAAAGGTTTTTCTCAAAGTAACTCTGATAATTATTGTTTATAGAAGTGTTTTGATTGTAATGACTTCATTATATTACTCTTATACATGGACGATATATTATTAGAGGTTCTGAATGTTCATCTAATGAAGGTAATGGACCGCTCAGAAGAATCCAGTAGACCGAGTAATTTAAAAAAATTCTATAATCAGGATGATGAGACTTTCCATCGTCAATGATCTCAGCCTTGGTACGGTCTGAATATCACACATAAATTAATATGAGTACAAAACGTAAACTAAAAACATACCTTCTCATATCTAAAGTTGTGTTTGAAATCTTCTTATCATCAGTGATCATTGATTGAAGGATATAAATTTGAATCCCTCAAAATCATCCACACGCACTTCAAAAAACCCATAGGAGCGTCGATCGTCGAATTTTGGGTGCTAATAGGGAGATATAATGATGTCTTCAACATCTTGACAATCACTGTGATGCTCAACCTTCAATGCTTGAAGGCATTCTTGGATCATCACTCAGAGGGAGATACTATCTCTCTAAAAAGTGGTAGGAGAGAGAGTCTCTCATTCAAGAATGAATGAATAGTGACAAGCATGATCCTCTCTCCGCCTATTTATAGTTGATATCCAAAATACCCAGTAGGATTCCCAACCCTCATTTATTTTACGTCCACTAAATAATTAAATATGATGAACTAAACTAAATCATAAATATTTATTTATTATTTTATCAAAGACATATAATATATTAAAATATATTACATGATAAACCCAAGTCATTAACTCAACTCACAATTCCCGCTTAATATTAAAAAAACCTAGAATATTAAAATAATATTCATTTGATTAATAATTTATTATATTTACTTAACTTGTAAATACATTTAATAAATAAATTAAATACCAATAATTCTTTACTTGAATAATATGGATTTATTTATTTATCAGTGATCGATAACTTTGAAAACACTCAAACCCCGTGGCGGGGTCCCCCATATCCAGTATACCTATTCAATTGAATAGGGAACAATCTTGAATGTGTTATTATTTGTGACCCTATAGGACCTTATCTCAATAGCAGTGAATAAAATCCATAGATCGGGATTTTATTCTAGCAACCCATTTAGGCCCCTAAAGAGATAAGGATATGCATAGCAATGACTACCAACCTACGAACACGTATTGTGTATTATAATCTCTTTGTGTTTAAATATCTCATAAAGAAGTATGAACACTTGTGTCATCACCCTCTTCTTGATTTATTATATTTTAATATAACTAGATAGATTTACCCTCAACTACCTTGGTCAATGTCTTATGAACTTACTACTGTCCTAATCAACAAGGATCGAGATATATTACTTCATCAACCCGGAAGCGACTAATCCTTTATTGACCATTCAACCAAGTCCATATCACTAATGAAGCACCCAACCCAAGATACTTCACCATGATTTCATTATCATGGTTTTTTCATACATAAAAGTATGTGATAAAATGGAACACACAGGTAATGATATCAATTCAAGACACTAATACACATGTACATAGATAGAAACAACCAATGATAGATGAAACATGTGGTGTTCCTATTGGAGGATATGTTCTCATGATCTCACTACTAGAGATCACCAAGTGAGAACTTCATGAGAATAAGTCTCAATATTTATGATCCCAAATCACCTGATAGTCTCACATCAACTGTGTTAAGTCATTATGATGTATCTAGACCATAGGACCATTGTTTAACATTAAAGTCGTACTATCTAGAGGTTCTCATTATAGCTTGAGATCTGTTATAAAATTTTTATATGACTATTAATCTATGGAAATTACCATTAAATAGTGGATGCGGAAATATATAAACTATAATGATAAGTAAACATCATTCGTAGCTCACTGTATACATGATATGGTAATCTAAAATTACTATTCAAGTTGTGTCTAGGGTCCCCTCTTTTACACCACTCCCAGTTTCACTAGATCTAACTTGATAACCATACTTGTTATCACTCGCATGATAAAGATCACGTTCCTGATAAGTCATGGATTTAGTTATTGGGTTTACCATGCTTCCACCATGTGGGTATTCTAATATGTGAAACCTCATCTCTTTGAGTAAAACTTTTCAAGAGATGGTATCCCTGAGTATTTCCCTTTTTTCCACTATCATAACTTGACATCTTGTCTATTACTAGTAATAGAATTATCATTATGATAAAATATTACTTGGTAGGTTTTATTCCAAGAACTGGAACAAATCATTGCCTTTAATAATTATTTCTTATCAACCTCAAAAGTTGTAACTTACATGGTTTTGTAGGTATGGATACCACTAGTTTTTATGAGATTTTTTCTCTCAACACCTTAGATTAACTATGATACTCAATCAAATTGATCCAAATGAAGGATAATTTGTGTCACACCAAAACTAGTATCCTTTATTCTCTAGTTAGTAGGTAGATATCTTTTGTACTTTCCCAAGTATGGTCAAATAGTTCTGATTACTTTACTTGTAGTTTTCCTCGATATGACTAATATTTTCCTACCATAAATTATATGTTTTAAATATCATATATTTTTACATATCATGGAATATGTGATTGATCCATCATTTAACTGTATTGAAATCAACTCACCACTTAATTTCCTCCTATGTTATTGTATGTCTACTTAGAGAGATTTATTCCATGTGAAACTAGAAATGATTATTCTCTTTAATTATTCCAAATTTTATTTTTCAATACCATGTCACTATATATACTATTGAATATGTCTAAAAAACCATTATATCTACCTCAGTAGATCCCTTTCCCTATAACTTAGGTTTCTACTTTAATTTAATCACTATATAATTACTTTCAACCTGGTCTTAACTAGATGTAAGACCAATATCTATTTTTATATGTTTCTGAACATAATTCCCTTGGAAAACAATGCCTCTCCCACTAACCTATGGTATACACATAGAAAATATTCATTCCAAATTAATGTTATGATATTTTTTTCTTAATTTAATCCCAAACTGGATTTCAGTAACTTTCCACCCTTATTGGAATCCTTTGGTGCCACCATACTTTTCTAGTTGCATTGTATAGACAACATTCTTGAAATTTGATCTTGATATCCAATGGCCAATTAAATGATCTTAGAAGTTAGCTATGACAAGTAAAATTCTAATGGATTTAGGTATACCAACTTGGTATTACCAATCAATCCTTATTGGAACTTTTATTGCACCATCCATGTATCATCTCACTTGAATACCCACTATTGTATTCAATTTATAATCCCCTTTTCACTTTGATAGATAAAATCCAATATTGAATTTTAAATTACCTTTCCAATATTAGTTGATTTCCATATACTGATTACTTGTAGGATTTATTATTATCACTGAATAATGTATCACTAGTCATGGCATCACTATGGTTTTAACCTTCCAACGTAGTATGTGTATTTGGAACATTATTTTTCCACATGAACTTGTGGAATTTGTTCCTATGCCTACTATATGTGCATATTAAGAATTGACTAAACCCAATTCAATCTACATCTCACTATCTCTAATAGATATTTGGACTAATATATATAAATTTATTCCATAACTTGACTACTAATTTTCTATCTTAGGGATTCATGTAATATCTTAAGCAACCATTAGGATAATTACTTAAATGCACTATGTGTTTATCTTGATGCATGTTTTTTATATCCTAACAAACTATTTGTATCTAAACACATGTCTTATAACATAATAGATTTCCATCATAAAAAATTGTTATAATATCCATTTTTAATTATAGTTATTAGAATATGGCTATGGGATTTTGATATTATTTACATATCATATCTTGAAATATAATATAAGTTTTTGCAAGTTTCAACATTGATACTACTTACATCTTTTCTCTATTCTATAAAATGTGCATTTAATAATTTCACTATGCTACATTTTTTTTATCATTGTTAACATGTAAGACTCTTTATTGATCTTATTTATTAGAATTAATTATATAATGTAGATAATGTAATGTGCATTTAGGAATTACTTCATGTTATATTATATTGATCGATGAATTCTTGGTCAAGATATACTTCAGCATGCCAGCCCAAAGCACCTTATATCTTCTTACCATCCATATACTTAACTCTCACATTCCTTAATTGTTTAAAGTAACCTTATGAAGTATATTTATCATGGATTTACCCCTGTAATAGTTTACTCTCTCTTATTGAACTAATTCAATAATCTTTGTGGAATACCTTTATTTCTAAAGGTTTATTTGTCCAAAATAAAGACATCAATAATACCTATGGTGTTTAGCTCGATTGAGTATAAATACCAAACTAGGTATATCCTTCATCTTCACTTTTAGTTTTACTTGAAAAAAAATTATCTTTCCACAACTAGGTAAAAGTATTATATTTTATTTTCATCACTTATTTCCTATGATTCAAGTATCACTGAACTAATGATTGAGTATGAGATACCAAAAAAACATTCATTACTGAACTTGGAATAATGTCACTTAGTGTCCAATGGACACATGATATAGATTTTTTGGTTATACTCAACAACTTTTTCAACTATAATCATTCACTTGGAAATTAGAAGTTATGTTATTCTCACTGCTAACTTAGGAATCTTCCATTCTCAACCACTTATAGAATACACTTGACTTCTTGTAATGTTTCTATTACTTATTTGGTTGGTTTATTTTAATACACATATGTGAAATTAATATTGTATTTAATACCCAAGTATTGCTTAAGAAACATTATATTGACGAATAATCCTAAAGAAGAAGTGGGTACTTTATTTCTCAATTCAGTTCATTGTTTTTAACTTCTATAGAATTTATTTCAAGTTATGTGATTCAAATAACCTCCTGTTAAATAACAAGCATCATTTCATTGAAGGAAATTGTGAATGTTCCTTTGGAATTGCACTTTTCATTTGCCTTTTCACTTTTCCTTTGAACTTATTCACCATAAGAATTAAAGATTGTGCTTTCTTTAATGTTCTTATTTACTTGGTGATCCTTACATAAAAGTTAATGAAGCGTTTACTCCATCATGTTCATTTTGTAACCTTAAATGAATCTAGATTTATGGATGTAATAGATATAATAATGGGATTCATTGAAATATCATGATCTATCTTTCATATTTACACAAATCCATTGTAATCATCCCATTCAAATCTTGCTACACTTTCTCCTCATAAGCTCCTCAGAGATGAGACTACATGTATATCATAGATTTCCTGATGTCGTAACTACAACAAACATCAGAAATTTATAATAGAATTATGAAATAACCATAATATTCTTTAAAATATGTCTTTTATAAGCAATGTAACACCCTCACTTCCTAAGGTGGATTAACAGGTATAGGGACACCAGCACCTTGAATTTATGATATAGTAGTACTGTACTCAAGTGCATGTACTAAACATAGAAATTCAGGATTGTTTGTAAATTTACTTCTTCTAATATTTATCACAGTTTATCTTGTGGTATTACTTGACATTTTCTAAAAAAATAAAATTCTAGCATATTGTACTTTTATCTTGATTACCGATTTATAAATTACTGATTATTTTAATCATTAAATGTCTTCCAAAATTTTTTATCAGATTCTAGGGACCCTCGTTACTATAATAAAAATACACTGTCACTTCATTATTCTAGTGTAAAGGGTCCCAGAACCTCTCTTCATAGTCTACAATATTTGGATATGCCACTACTCAAAGTGTTCAAGGTAGGTGTTTGGATGGGCAATGAAATTAACTCACAATTCCTTAATCTGTTGAGTGAATTCCCAGCTTCTAAAATCATAAACTTTATTATCTCAACACTTGCCTCTAAAATTACAAAAAGCTAGATTTGGATACTTCTTTTCTACAAATTTATTTAATCTAACCCATCGCCCTCAAAAAACACCCCTATAGCAAGGGGTGTCATCATCTTTGGCCTGACGAGCACCCCAAACACCCGGTTTTATTCAAATTTGAATGATGGAATGTGGTAATGACTTAATATTTCTTTGAGGGTTTTTTATTTTTTTCTTTCAATTAATGTAATCTATTTCTATTAATCTTTTTCATTGATGTTGTTTCACTCACAACTAAACATTAATAGAAAAACATACATTGATTATTTATGCATTTTATTATTTATTATTTTATGTATTTTTCCATTGTTATAAAAATGCATAAAATAATAAATAAATGAATAAAGGTAATCAACTACCCAACTGGACTTGAGCATTTAAAACAACCTAGGGGTATCATACCTGATTCATTGCTTGACTCGTGATGCAGCTCTCCCCATCCAGTATGTATGCTATTGGTATGGAGTAATGCATCATCTTGGAGAGGTCCACATCACATGTGTAGTATTATCTCATCTTGGTGGGATCCACATGAAATCTGGATTACCTCCTCATATTGTTAAAGTATGTGTCATGTCTTTCACCATCTTGGTCAAAGTACAAGAATATTCACTCATATGAGAGGGAAACTAGGGGTGCAATGTACATCAAAAGAATTTGGACACGCAGGTCCTTATACAAATCGACTAAAAATAAATGATGATGTGAAGACCATAAATTTATTAACTACTTATTATAATCATCACAGGAATGTAATAAATGATTAAATAAATCAATACAGACATACACAGGTCGCTGTTCAAGACCAGTAAGCGAGTATAATTAGACCATGCTAAAAACTAAATTGTAATAAATATGTATAAGGGTTTTAATTAAATTAAATGAATTAATAATTTATATAATTTAATTATGTTTGGACCCTTAATTAATTTTATTTTAATACCAAAAATTAAATTAATTAATTAATTCAATTTAATATATAAATTAAATTAATTTGATTCTGGTATTAAAATTATTAATTTTAACCAAAAAATAATTTTTTAATTAATTTTATTTAAAACTATAATTAAATTAATAATGCTTACCCAGGCCCTGAAACTCTATCTTGTCCCATTGCAAATTGCGTCAAACCTGCGCAGAACCATAATGGGTCAAGGAAAGCTCGTACTGGGCTATTTTGGGCCAGGTAGGTCCACCCAGACCCATACCTAGTCGAGAAGTCCCACTCGAACCCATTTTTGGGGAAATTCGTTTCTAAAATAACTTGTTATTGTCACCATGTACTTGGTAGCTTGATTTTGGCCTAACATAGGAAAGGTGCCTGAACCTAGTCCCTATGCCGATGAATCTGGTGGAGGGATAGCCAGATCTAAAGAGTGACACCTCATTTGAGACAATAGGGAAGAGTGGTGATTCCATGGTGGCCACCACAAAAATCATACCCAAGGGACAGCCCCGTCATAGGGGTCCCAACGTGACAGACAACGCATCGATCGGACACCCGGTCTGTGAGATATGGGCACTTTTGTAAAAAGGGACCAGTTAGAATTAAGTATGATCCAACCCAAGTCGCACATCAAACTTTGTCAAAACTCACTTATATTATCTTCAAAGGACGACCTTGTCACAATGGTCCTTATGCCACAGATGGCGCATCGATCAGATGCTCGGTCTGTTAGTTACACCTCTTTCCGTGAAATAGGGGTGATCGCACCTCAGTTCGGCCCAGCTCAGTCAATCCCATAAGAATATTACAAAGGGACTACATCCCAAAAAGGGGTCCCAATGCCACTGATGGTGTGTCGAATGGACACTCATTTCGTCAGTTACGAGCGTTTCTTTATTCGGAGACCGGTTGGGACTGGGCCCGGTCCGACTCGGTTAGGTCGGCCAAAACCAATGGGTCTTGGGGTCTACGTGACCCCGCCCAGGTCTGGCCTATTCAGGGTCGGCCCGGTTCACTGGGTATGAACTGTTGGGGTCATTCGGGCTGGTTCTCAAGCCTGGGTCGCGGCTGGCCCGGCCCGCCGAGTGGGGCACAACCCACCTGCTCTGGCCCGTTGGGCCATGGGTTTGGCTCGTTGGGCCATGGGTCTGGCTCATTCAGCCAACCCACGTCTGCCTAATGGGGGATCATTTCTCTAACTGTCCCTGTGGAAGAGGGACCATTTTTTCCTACTGGTGGGATGCTGCCCCATCATGTGCAACGGTCTGCCAGATGGCCGACCGGACTCCAGCCAACGTGGTGCGGTGTGGGGTTGCACCACCCCCTCCTGTCGTGGCTGCTTCCGCAGGTGGTAGCAATGGGCATTGTCGTTCTCCCACGTGGCCAGATCAGGGTGGCCACCACGACATGCAATGGATGGCCTCCATCCCACAGCTCGTGGCTGGTTGTCACGGGCCTCCTTCGGCCACTGTCGGCCACCGCCAGCGTGGCACGCAGGCGGTTCTTTCCACGGACCACCGGACGTGCTCCAGTGGTCCATTCTTGGTGTTATATGTTCCTATGAGTCACCTGGACTGCCTCTATCATAGTGTGACCCTCTATCTCATGTTTCCATCAAAATTGAGGAAAGTCATCCCCAAAGAATGCAACATGAACGAAGCGGCGAAGGGTCCAGGCCTTTTTCGTTCGGCCCGCGCCCTCTGTGTTAACATGATAACAAGCGAGTGAACATTTAACTAACATTAAAGATTAAATAAACTCATTTCAATAATGTTAAACCAAAACCAAACATAAACTCCCTACCTCAAGATCTGTTGGAGGTGTCGCGGTTGCGGCGGGAGGAGCTTCCACGTTGGATGGAGTCATCAGCATTCGTCAATCCCAGATCATTGCTGCCTGTGATTTTGTCCTCTGTCAATGGATGTTGTCGTATAACTCTACTAGAGTTTCCTCACTTGAAGAATTTGTGCCAAAACCTCACCCTAAGCTCCATTTAAATAGGGGGTGAGTATCACGTAGAAGAATTAACGAGGTTCATTAAATGAATTAATTAACAGCTTTTAATTCACAATGGTGGAGTTACACAGTTGATGAGTCAAGCCATTAAATGGATTGACAAGTCACCAGTCCCGCCACCTCTGCTCATTTGTTGGAGAAAAATAAAATAAAATAATAATTACATGTTATTTTATTATTCTTTAAAAAGTCCAAAAACTAACTTTTTCTCTCAAACTACTACGGTCTAAGTGAAGCTTCCCTTAATCGAATATCAGCAATGCAGATTCAACGGTACCCTTATATTTTTAATCCAAAAACTGGTTCAAAGGATAGAAACTCAACCCGTGCATTTACTAAACGTACCTTAAAATGTTTAGAAATTCATCTTGGGCACACCGGGCCTTGGAATCATGCACCGTAAATTTTTTTTAGACTCATAATAATCCCAAATAATTTTAAAAAATTAAATAGAATTTTCAGGTCTTCACATTCTCCCCACCTTGGGGCTTTACGTCCTTGAAAGCCAAAAAAGGCTACACAAACAAAGAGGGGTACTGGGAATTCATATGAGCCTCTCACTCCCATGTGCTCTTCTGGAGATTCTCATGATGCCACAGAATGTGCACTATAGGTATCGAACGCCCACGAAGGATCCGCTCCTGTCAATCCTCTATCTCCACTAGGTACTCTGAAAAATTCACTCCATCATCAATCTCCATCCCTCAATGGTCGATGACTTGAGATGGGTAATTAATGTATCTCCTCAGTTGGGATACGTAGAAGATGTTGTTCACCCTCTCCAACTATGGTGGTAGTACCAATTGGTACGTTACCTTTCCAATCCTCCAAAGTATCAGGAATGGTCTGATAAACCTTGGTGAGAGTTTTCCTCCTCGAAAAAATCTATGTAGTCCCTGTTGAGGGGAGACTCGCAAGAATACGTGGTCCCCCTCCTGGAAATCTAGTGGAATTCATCACCTATCATCATAGGACTGTTTCCGTCTCTGTGCAGTCTTCATCCACTCTCAGATAAACTACACCTTTTCAGGGGTAGAATGTACCATCTCTGGGCCCATGAGTGTTGGCTCTCCTGGATCCATCCATCACAAGGGTGATCTGCACGGTCATCCATACAATGCCTCAAAAGAGTCCATACCAATGGTGGAGTGTAAGTTTTTGTTGTATGTGAACTCCACCAAGTGTAGTTGGTCCTCCAAACTGCGACCAAAATCTATGACACGTGTACGAAGCATGTCCTCCATGTTCGGGATGGTCCGCTCAGTCTAACCATATGCTTGCAGGTGAAAAGTTTTGCTCAACACAAGCTGAGTCCCAAAATCATCTTACAATCCTTTCCATATTTAGGATGTGAAGCGTGCATCATGTTATGATACTATCATCGAAGGCACCCTGTTAAGTCAAATGATCTCCTGAACATAGAGACATCACAATCTCTCTACTGAACCCTTCTCTCAAATAGAAATGAAGTGGTATGACTTGGTTAGTCGATCAACGATCACCCAAATGGTATTGTTACCTCTGGATGTACGTGGTAACCCCATCACAAAGTCCATAGATATCCCTTCCCACTTACACTCCGGTATCTCATGGGGTTAGGTCAAACCTGTTGGTACCTAGTGCTCGGCCTTCACTTGCTGGCAAGTGAGGCATCTAGAAACAAACTTTTCCACGACTTTCTTCATCCCTGGCCACCATTACTGATGTCGGAGGTCCTGATACATCTTCATCATGCCTGGATGTACAACCAAGGGGGATGTATGGAACTCCCTCAGCACCTCCTCTTCTAGCTCCACTGGTACAACTATACGTCCTCTAAAATGGATAGTGTGATCCCCACCTTCATAATATATGTCAGGTGCATAGCCTGAGGATATCTAAGCACGTGTAGTCTCACAGTTACTGTCTCCAAGTTGTGCCTCTCTAACTCCTTGAAGGAGTGGAGGGGAAACTACCATCGACTATAGGTATATTGTATCATCTCTATCTATGTTGGATATTTGAAGCAAGGATAACTGCTCTAAAGCCTCATTCAGTAGCTGTGAACTCGATTGCCGACTAAGTGCATATGACACTACGTTCCCCCTCCTAGGAGTATAGAATATCTCAAAGTCATAGTACTAGAGGAACTCTAGCCAAAGTCACTGTCTCAAATTCAAATCTTTTTGTTTGAAGATATATTTTAGACTCTTGTGGTCTGGGTAAACAATGAACCGCTCACCCATCAAGTAGTGTCACCACATCTTCAATGCGAATAATACTACTGCCAACTCTAAGTCGTGAGTCGCACAATTCTTCTCATGAGGCCTCAGTTTTCATGAGACATAATCAATCACTACATCATCCTACATCAAGACTCAACCAAGTTTGGTCCCTGATGCAACACAGTAAACCATGTAGTGAGTGACCTCCTCCAGAAACCTCAGAATGGGAGCGCTGGACAAGCTCTGCCTCAGCTATTAAAAGATATGTTGGCATGTATCTGACCATAATAATGGTTTCCCCTCCTTCAAGGCAGTCATAGGTGTTTCTACTTTGTAGAAATCAGGTACGAACCTCCGATAGTTGCCTGTTAATCCAAGGAAGCTTCGCACCTCAGTAACACTCCTGAGTAGCTCCCAAGAAAGTAATGCCTTGATCTTCACTGAATCCACTAAAAATCCATCCTCTGAGATGATGTGGACCAATAAGTGGACCTTCCATATCCAGAACTCCCACTTTGAGAGCTTCCCATATAACTAGTTCTCCTAGAGTGTGTCCAGAACTATCCTTAAGTGTATAGTGTGCTCTTCCTCGGATGCTGAGTACACCAAGATGTCGTCGATGAAGACCACCACAAATATATTGAGGTATGGATGAAATATCTTGTTCATGAGCCCCATAAACACTTTTGAATCATTGGTCACACCAAAAGGCATTACTAATGTCCATACCGACATCTGAAGGTTGTCTTCGGTACGTTCTCATCCTATACCCTGAGCTAATTATAGCCTGATCTGAGGTATATCTTTGAGAACCACTTCACTCCTTTCTAGAAAGACCTCCTCATACTCATCCACTACCTCTAGAAACTGTGGACTCACCTCATCCACCATGTTGAAGGTCATTCACGCCAGCTGATATGTAATTGACTGCACCCTCCTGAGCGCAACTCCATCTTGTGCTACTCTGTTTTCCTTATCACCAACAAAAGAAAAATGGCCTCCATCTCTATGCGTACATCACACTATATGTAGCAATAAGTAAATATGTGAATGAACTACTGATAGTCAGTCCATGCCTAGAATGACATCATAGGGATTCAACACAGCTACTAGAAGATCCCATCTGAAACTCTCTCATTTGAGAGTAAGATCACACTGTCGGCACTAGTGTGTGGCTGTTGAATCTCCTCCTGTAGGAGTATCCAAAAGAAAAGGTCGAGATAAAAGCTCAGTCAAAATCTCAGAGTCCCAAACTAAGTCTGCAGAAAGGAAAGAATTTCTAGAACTTATGTCGATAAGCACTGCTGCTAAAGTAGATAAGATACAGATCATACCTCATATCATCTCAGGGACGTCAGAATTGTGAGCCTCTAATTCCTGTAGTTGGGTATGTCCTCATTCACCCACTCCCTGAGCTCATGGTAGACCACTAGGGGGTGGCGGCGGTAGTGCCTGGTGACCCCGACCACCTCCCATTGCACGTCTTGCTCCCCTGCCTCATTCGCCACCTGGATGACGCCCATGTTCCTACCACTGTCGCTGCCTTAGTGGACCCTCCACCATCTATCGTTCATCCACTCAGGGAGTTGAACAATAACGATCTCGGTGACCCTATCCCCCACAAGAAAAACAGATCATGACTTTCTGGTGGCTCCCTCAGCCTCTCAAACCTCAAACCTCTGGCCATGTGTCCCGAGGTCACCCTCCGAAAGGTCTAGCCCACTTGGGCTTTTGCGTCGTCTATCTACTACCAGATTCATATGACTCTGCTACTTGTCATCTGGTAGGGGACCTCACTATTAGTGCCTACTTAGAAAAGAAGTTCTCTATCATTAAAGCTAGCTCTAGCACCCCAGCCTTCGTTAGGATGCTGAGAGAAACTATCACAACTCTGATCTCTCATCGGAGCCCCTGATCAAAGGTCTAGGCCTTGAAATAAGGGTCTTTTACCATGTCGTTGGAGTATCAAGAGAGGTCAGTAAATCTCATTGAGTAATGAGCCACAGTCTGGATTCCCTGTTGTAGATACAGTAACTCCTGAATACACACAGAGCATAGTGTTTCTAGTATGAACTCTACCCTAAAAAGGCTCTCAAAGTCCATCCAGGTGAGGGTCATCTCCTCATGCACCTGGAGTGTCGAGCTCCACTATCATCCAGCTAAGCCCTGAAGAATACTAGCGGCCAAGATCTCCATCTACTCGGCAGGTGTCTCTACTAATAGAAAGACCCGCAAAACCACCTCAATCCAGTCCTCTATTGCCTGGGGTGTATGTCTCACCTTGAAACCTCAGAGGCCTCTATCTATGGAACTCATGCAATGCGCTCAGTCAGAGTGTATGATCCACTGGTAGCATTTGCTACTCAACGGGTGGTGGTGCTACTGGTAAACCACTCAAAGGTGCCATCACTATGAGTAGTCCCTATATCGATGCCTTGTTTCTTGGTGGGACACTATCACAATCTCTAATAGGAATCCTAAATGGTTGTCTTCATGGAGGAAACCTATAATAAATAGATACACCATGGTCAAAAAGTTATACCTAGTGGGATGACTCAAGAAATATCATGAAAACTTTTCAAAACACTAGAAACCAGTGTTTTTATATACTGAGTCAGAAAATAGAATTCAAGATCCTAGTGTATGGATACGTTGGTCATCACACTAACACTAGACTCCCTATACTGAAAACTAAACTCAAGACACTTTACACCATTACCTCATTAAAAGTAGACTCTTAGTTCTTTTGGAAGAACCAACCACCCTCTGATACCACTTTGTCACAACCCATCCCACGGGGCTTGGATGTGACTGCCCCAAGCCCGCCTTCCATAGGCCATGGGTTGGTGACTATAACCTGAAGGCTTTTCCCGAACAGGGAAGGAATTTCCTTAGAGATATGTACACACTCAAAAAGGGCAACTAAAGTAAAAAACCAACAAAAGTAAGGTATAACCATGAGAGTAAAGTATAAATAAAACTACAACTATAAACTGAAATCATTGGGATTGAACACAAGACCTAGAAAATGAAACGAATGTAAACATATTCTGTATCTACCCTGGAGATCACCTGGAGGGTAGTAGCTGTAAGTATGAAGCTGAAGAATAGGGTCTAGACTTCTCCCTTTGCACCAATCTCCACCAAGTACTGAACCTCCAAAGTCTGCCTCATAGCATCAGTAGTCTGCACCAGACACACATGTGCGGGTGGATCCCATGCAGGGGTGAGTATAATAACTTAGTAGGGGACCCTGAGACCCCCGAAGGTCTCTCAATAATCCATAGAGGAAAACATCATAATAAATACCACAAAGGTAATATCACAAGCATGATCCAAATCATGAATCACAAAGAAAAAGAGATAGCTCACTCTAATGGTATAACTTCAAGGTTACTGGGATAAGGATGACTAGTCATAAATATAGATCATCCCATCCTTAGTAACTCCACTGATAAACTATATAGGTCACTGTATTCTAACTTGTATTGGTCGCTAGATGCGGACCCGTATTGGTCACTAGTGCTGACCCATATTGGTCGTTGGTGCTGACCTCTATTGGTCATTGGTGTTGACCCATATTGGTCACTGGTGATGACTTGTATTGGTCAATGGTATAGAGGAAGGGATGATTAGTCGTACAGCTAGATCATCCAACTTTTGAGTTTCTGATGTTGACCCATATTGGTCACTCTTCTTCTTCATGTCACGGCTAGCCACTGGATTCTTGCACGTAGTATGCCTGATCTCCATAAGATTCTTCTCCTCAATCCATTGGTCATATTTCATCTGATATGAAGTCCCACAAAAATCATACCCAAGGTACAGCCCCATTATAGGGGTCCCAGCGTGACAGACGACACGTCAATCGAATGCCTGGTTGGTGAGATATGGGCACTTTTGTAAAAAAGGCCCCGGTAAGTCGCACGTCAAAATCCATCAAAACTCACTTAGAGTATCTCCAAAGGACTTCTTTTTCACAAGGGTCCTTATGCCATAGGCAGCATGTCTATTGGATGCTCGGTCTATTTGTTACACCCCTTTCTGTGAAACGGAGGTGATCGCACCTTGGTTCGGCCTAGCTCGGTCGAGCCAGCCAAAATATTCCAAAAGGACCACTTCCCAAAAGGGGTCCCAACGCCACTAACGGCATGTCAAACAGACACACGGTTCATTAGTTGTGGGCGTTCCTTTATTCGGGGGCCGGTTGGGTTTGGGCCCAGTCTGACTCGGTCAGGCTAGCCCGACGCAACGGGTCCTGGGGTCTACATGACCCAAACTGGGTCCGACCCATTAAGGGTCAGCCGGCTTCACTGGGTCCAGCCCATTGGGGTCAGTCCGGCTGGTTCACTGGCCCGGGCCATGGTTGGCCCAGCCCACCGGGTAGCCCCCCCCCCCCCCCCCCCCCCGCGCTGGCCCACTAGGCCATGGGTTCGACCCGACCCGTGTCTAACCCGGTCCACCTAAAGGTGGACCATTTCTCTAGCTGGCCCCATGGATGTGGGGCCATTTTGTCCAGCCGGTGGGGCGCTGCCCCACCCCATGCAACGTTCGTCCAAATGGTCGACTGGTCTCCAGCCGATGCGGCATGGCACGGGACCAGACCCCCCCCCCCCCCTCCTGTCGGGGCTGCTACTCCCGATAGCACCAGCAGGCACAGCCATTCTCCCACACGGTCGGCTCGGGCCAGCCACCTCTGGAAACCATGGGGCGCGATAGCGCGCCACCTTCCCACCACCCACATCCTATTGTCGCGGGCCTCCTCTAGCCACCGCAGCCCTAACGTATTGGCGGATCTTTCCATGGGCCACCATATGTGCTCCAGTGGTCCATTCTTGGTGTCGCCTGTGTCTACGAGTCTCCCAGGATTTCATCGTCACAGCATGACCCTCTGTCTCATGTTTCCATCAAAATTTAGGAAAGTTTTCCTAGAAGAACGCAACATGAACGAAGTGGCGGAGTGTTTGGGCCTTCTTCATTATTCCCACTCCCTCCACTTTAACATGATAACAAGAGGGAAAATATTTATATAACATTAAAGGTTAAATAAACTCATTTCAATAATGTTAAACCAAAAGAAAACATAAACCCCCTACCTAGATGAGACATCCGCTAATGACAATCGACGGAGCCTCCTTCTTCGTTGTCGTCAGTTCGTGATTCGGTGGCACTCTTTACTGCTCGTTGAATCTGGTCTCGTCCTCCAGGTGAATGTTGTCACAGGAATTCACCAGAGTTTCCTAGCTTGAAGAAGTCATTCCAAAACCCCACCCCGAGCTCCATTTAAATAGGAGGAGAGGAAGGTGAGTAACGCGTTGAAGAATTAATGAGGTTCATTAAATGAATTAACGACCCTCTTTTAATTCACAATAGTGGAGGTACGTAGTTGATGATTCAAGCCATTAAATGGATTGACAAGTCACTAGTCCCACCACCGCTGCTCATCCATTGGAGAAAAAGAAAATAAAATAACAATTACATGTTATTTTACTTTTCTTTAAAAATTCCAAAAACTAACTTTTTCTCCCGACCTACTACGATCAAAGTGAAGCCTCCCTTAAGTGAATCTTGGCGTTGCAGATTCAAGAGTGTCCTCGGATTTTTAATCTGAGTATCAGTTCAAAAGATATAAAACGCCACCTATTCATTTACCAAATATGCCTTAAAAAGTTCAAAAATCCATCTTGGGCACATTAGGCCTCATAATCACGCGCCGTCAATTTTCGCAGAATCGTAAAAATTCCAAATAAATAAAAAAAACACATGGAATTTTCCAAGTCTTTACATAAACTATGTCATAAATATATATTTATTATTTTATCACACACATGTAATATATTAAAATATATTACATAATAAACCTTATTCATTAACTCAAATCGTAATTCCTGCTTAATATTAAACGAACCAAGAATATTAAAATAATATTCATTCAATTAATAATTTATTATATTTAATTAACATGTAAATACATTTAATAAATAAATTCAATACCAATTATTATTTACTTGAATAATATGAATTTATTTATTTATCATTGATCAATAACTTGGACAACATTCAGACCCCATGGTAGGGCCCACCATATCCAATATACTTGTTCAACTGAATATGGAATATTCTTGAATATGATATTGTGTGTGACCCTCTAGGTCCTTATCTCAATAGTAGTGACTAAAATCCACATACCAAGAGCGGATTCTAGAAACCCATCAAGGCCCCTAAAGAGATAAGGATAGTCATAACAACGACTACCAACCTACGAACATGTACTGTTTAATATAACTACTTTGTCTTTAAATATCTCATAAAGAAGGACACACATTTGTGTCATCACCTTTTTATTGCTTTATTATTTTTTGATCTTACTATATGGATTTACTCATGAATCCATTGTCCAAGGTCTTATAAAGTTACTATCATCCTAACAACAAGGCCTGAGATATTTTACTTCCTCAACCCAGAAGTAAAAATTCCTTTCTTGGTCATTCAATCAATGTCATACCACCAATAACGCAACAAACACAAGTTACCTCACTAAAATTTCAATATCATGCTTTTTTTCTTACATCGAAGTATTTTATTAAATGACACACACTGGTAATGATCTCAATTCATGAGACCAATACACATGTAACTAGATAGGAGAAAGTGGTAACACCGTAAACATGTGGTTTTCCTATAGGCGAGTATGTCCTCGTGTTCTCACTACTAGAGATCACCAAGTGCGAACTTATTGAGAATAAGTCTCAATGATTATGACCCCCTATAACCTAATAGTTACACATCAATTGTTTCCAGTCAGTGTGATGTATCTAGACCATAGGACCTTTGTTTAAGATTAATGTCATTGTATCTTGAGGTTCTCATTATAGTATGGAATCTTCTATAATATTTTGATATGACTATTAATCTATATACATTACCATTAAATAGTGGATATAGAAATATATACACTATAATGGTAAGTAAAAATAATGCATATCTCACTGTATTCATGATATGGTAATCTAAATGTACTGTTCAAGTTGGGTCTAGGGAACCCACTTTTATAACATCAAATTTGGAAGTTGAAATAGGACTTATCAAGAAAGTTTAAAATGAAAGATCTTGATGAAGCAAAGAAGATCTTATGCATGAGGATTGAATATAATAAGAGAACTAGAATATTGGTTTTATTATAGAATTATTACATCCAAAATATTATTTAGAGATTCAAAATGAGTGAATGTAAACCAGTTTCAACCCCTGTCACTCATCACTTCAAACTTACCAAAAATAGGAACCACGAATTGAATAAGAAATGAGTATATGGTGAATATTTTGTATGTTTTAGTAGTCAAAAGCCTAATATATGTTATGTTGTGTAATCATTTGTATATTTCTTATTTAGTGGGAGTGATCAACCATTTTGTGGAAAATCTATGGAAATATCATTGGGAATCTATAAAATGGATTATTTAGTATCTCAAAGTAATGGAAAGTATAGATATTTGTTTCTTAGATGATGATTCATTACTTAGGTTTATATATTCCTACTTTAGGGGTGATTTTGATTCTTTGAAGAACAAAACTAGATATATTTTTACTTTCAATGGAACCATGAATAGTTGTATTTCTAGACTACAATTGGTAATTGAACTTTCTAAAATAGAAGTAGAGTATGTGGTTCTGATAGAAGCTAGAAAGGATATGGTTTGGTTAAAGATTTTATTTTAATAGCTATTGTAAAATCAAGAGAAAATGTTACTCTACTATGATATTCAAAGTACAATTCATTTGGATAAGAATCCATTGTTTCATTTAAGAATTGAACACATTCATTTTAAGTACCATTACAAATGAACGATTCTAGAAGATTGAGAATTGGAGTTGTAAAAGATATCTAGGAGGAAAAAACATTGAACATTTTTACTGAGAGTTTGGTTTTAGAAATACTAAGGCAATATAAATTATCAATTGGGTTTGGGTGAATGAAAGAAGGTGGAGAATCACTTTTTTGCAGCATAAGTGGAAAGAAGTTCATCAAGATAAAGATGATATTGTGTTTTCTATGAATCAGTATTCAACTGGGAGACTGTTGAGATTGTGTGAAGTCTAATTTATTTGATTGTAGTCAATCAATCAGAATGAGAGGTTATAGAAGATATTTAGTTCATTGAATTAGTGGAAAGAGTGATTTTACATTCAACATTTCTAAAATGAGGTTCCAAAAGGAGTATAGTTCATAAGGGTCTTCCTATGATGCTCTTAGTGTAAGTGTTCATGTTCTAGAAGTTTGGTTAGTACTTCTAGAAGATAGTAGATGTTCAATTTTTTATGGCGAGGTTTCCTATTTACCTAAGGTGGTGGTCACACAAAGGATTTTTATATGAGATTAGTAGAATTAATAGTGTTACGGATGGACTTCTGTGTTTCTCAAAGTTCGGTTCAATAGAATAACCGATTATATATCCCTATAAATAGAATGGTGGGACCACCTTTTCCAATATAAAATATCTGACACCAAGTGTTAAAGAACAATTAATTGTTTTAGTAATCTATGTGACTCGTTAGTCATAAGTTATAATCTTTTCTTTCCAGAAATTAAATGTTATAGTGTTTATCCCATAGACGTAGGAATTTTAGTCTAAACCATGTAAAATCAAAGTGTTCTTTAATTATTTAATTTACTTTAATTGTATGAATGTTCTATATGTGTTGGAGTGAATAGTTTTGAAGTTTTTTTGACTTAGTTTAGTGATTTGAATGAACATTGTTTCTTCCAAATTTTGGAACACTAAAGCTCGAAGATGCCTTTAAGCATTCAGGTTAGTAGATACGAGTGTGGGGTGAGTGATCCTCCCCCATTGGTATATAAGAATTAAGTGAGTGTTCCCTGTGTGGATTATAGATGGTTCGGGTGCATGAGGACTAGCTCAGGATGACCTTGGGAAAAGAGATGGGAATTGTTCCATCTTTATAGAGCTATGACAGTATAGATTTTATTAAGAGTTAAATGACACCTTGATATGATTATGATGATGATGCTGAGGTGAGTTATTCCCTTTGGTTGAAGGGATTAATCTTTGGGTTTTGGAATAATATGGACTAACCCTTGTAGGGTGCCACATCCTAACCAGAACAACCCATCCATCTAGGCTCTGAACTGGATCATGCTAAAACCTGAAGGGCATTCTCAGTCCCCATGGGTTGGATACTAGCACCCAGGAAACCAAAAACAACCATAGAGAACAATTATCCCAACCTAAAACAAGATACATATAATATAAAGAGAAATATAACCAAGAATAAATATTCCATAATCAAAATAGTGACAATGATAACAATACAACCAAAAGTACCAAGATTAAAACACAAATAATGCAACTAGAATCATTGAAAAGGGACAAAAAAACATCCAATAGATACTCCATGTGATGCATGGTTAATTCCTCACTTTTTCACCACCAACTACCCATACCCAGCTAATATAAACCTCATTTTCTCATTGTGATACCTTTACCTTTCCTACATCATAAAAAACAAGGTAGAGACACCCCAAAGGGAGTGTGTATGGTGTGAGCTAAACATGCTCAGTAAGACCTCGCCCAGGTGTTCTATAACAATTATTTCTCAAAAAAATCCCAATATGATTGATTTAAAATAAATACATGGCATGATAAATAGATTACACAATTATATAAAAACCATGGTAAAATAGTTCCATGTTTCACAGTTATTAAACAAATCTAAATAACGAAGTTTTAAAGAATATTTCAAATAATCCATTTACATATATTGAAGCATGAATCATATCATATCATATCCAAAGTGGTACAATCCAATCACAATATTTATCACCCCAAAGATAATATAAGTTGGCCTATCTAGGTCACTCATACCCCAATAAAAAGCATGAATAGTGCGCATTCAATTCCCTAGATCCAAATCATCTATGATCTATAGATAGAAGAATACCCCATAAATTTAACCCCCTTAAAATGTCAAGACCAAGTTCCTATAGACAATGGATCTATGATCTAGAAATTGAGGAACATCTCATAAAGTGAATTTCTTAAGGTGTCAAAGTACATGGACCAATACTAAACCCTCCACCTAATTACTCAAGGCTCTCATGTGTTGTATTCATCAAATCATTTGAAAGGGATTATCACATTTCACAATACAATTCCAAAAAACCCTTTTCATAAAAATCATTATTTTAAAACCATTTCACAATGCTTTGAAAATAAGATTCCATTTACTAAAACAATGGGAAACCCATCTTATAACAAAACTCATTTATGCACACATATCAAAAATCTATGAATCATGTAGGTTAGAAAACCAAGAACATCAAGGATTTATCAAACTAGTCTAGGTATGGAACAACCTACCTTAAACTCAGGTTGCACACTACCCACAATGGGATCCATGTACTGGAAGGAAAGGTAATGTTGAACAACTGATAGGAGGCCCTAAAAATAATTCCCACATATTAGAATCATGTTTCCATAAGAAAAAAAGGGTTAATAGATAAGGTATATCATCACATACCTCAATAATCTCACGCGTCGCACCCAACCAACATGAGATATGGCCTTTGATAGACAAGAAAACAATAGATATATAAGAAACAAATAAGGAATCACCAAGAGATAGATAAATCTGACCAACACTGTATATAACTGCTACCAATTATAAAGAGAGTTTAAAAACAAGAAATAGTGAGAGAGATCAATCAAATCTACCAAAATAGATCCAACACATTAATTGAAACTTAAATCCATGAAGAAATAAGGTTTTAAGAGATAAAATTTCCTATGGAGAACATCCAAGGACCAATGGATCAAATTGGGTTTCAATGGGAGGAGTTTAGAGTTAAAATTGGGGGTCTCAAGAATAAAATTAAGAAAATAATAGAATTAAATCATTATCATACTATTTGGCTGCATGGGTTATCAAACTATATGACGACTATGAGCCTCTTTCTGGGATACTGTAATAGCTGTATGGTTTGGCCACATGGACATAAAAAGTATATTTCAAACATGCATGAACTCATTGTCTCATACCAAACTGTTTGGGGGTTAGTTTGTAAATTTTTTGGTAATTGTGTTGCATCCTCTATAACCCCAACATAAGGTGCATGGTTTCCTAGTAAAATATACACAGCTTTATCTTACTATGAACTAACTGTGTATAAGCCAAAAACCTTGAAAACTAAAAGAGTCACCCAAAAAAACCCAATAAAAAGTTCTTAATGAGAAATGATCCAAAAAAAGAGATAAAAGTGCCAAAACGTGGGTGTTGGGATGTTACAATTCTCCCCATCATAGGACTTTCTATCTCTATAAAGTCATGTAAAAAAAGATAGCTCTATAAAGAGGTTAGACCATTGTTCCCTCACTAAAGAATCATGTTAAAAATTCTTGTGAGAATCTAATTTGTGTCTCCGTATAAATTTTACCAATGATATAGATTTCCCACACAATAATATCATCTAATAATCAACAATCTCCACTAGTTATTATATAACTAAAACTTTTAGCCCAAAATCAATCTACTCACAACTTAGAACATGGGAAGGACTATGATGATGCTTCTGGAGATGAGATATATGGAAAACATCATGAATACCTATCAACTAAGCTAGTAACTTCAATAGATAATCAACCTGACTAAGCCTCTCAGTGATCTCAAATAGTCCATCATATCTTGGATTCAGATTCCCTGTTTCTTAATCAAATGGAGACCCAGCCGAGGAGAAAATTTCAAGAAGACCCAATGACCAATGGAAAACTCCAATGGATGATGTCGATGATCTGTTTACAATTTCTGCCAACTCTGATATTTAACCATGTGTCAACGTATATACTGAATCCTTGTTAACATCCCCTGAATGAGAATTTCACCCATAAGAGAGGTATTTCCTGCCTCTGACTAGTAAAGAGGTGACCTTCTTTGGTGACCAAACAAATAATTGAAGGGTGTCATTATAATAAATGACTGATAATTGTTGTTAAAAGAAAACTTAATTGGTCCTAGATGGTTATCCCATAATTCAAAAAAAATCAAGATGCAATCACAGATCATATCTTTTAGGATCTAAATAGCATGCTTTGTCTAACCATTCTCTTGTGGATGGTATTCTATACTCAATCTGACCTGATTCCCCAATGCCTCTTGGAGAATTATCTAGAACCATAAGGTAAACCTAAAATCCCTATCAAAGACAATAGTAGAGGGGACCCATGCATCCCACAATCTCTTGCACATACATATTACCCAAATATTCAACCTTGGTGGTGTCCATAATCAAAATGAACTGTGTTGATTTCAATAACCAATCAATCACCACCCAGATGGAATTCATTCCTATATGAGTATCTGGTAGTATAACTATGAATTTCATGTGCACCTCATCCCATTTTCATACTGTCACTAGAAGAGGATAAAGCATACCAGAAGGCTTATGGTGCTCTGCCTTAATATGTTGGATGGTGTAGCAATGGGACGCATAATCAGTACTGTCATGATTTATACCCAGCCACCAAAAACATTGCATCATGTCATAATAAATATTTATATTTACAGAGTGAATTATCCACAAAGAACTATGGAAATCATGGAACACAGAATTCCTGACAGGTGAAGGGATAAAAATCGACTCTCATAGAAAAGAATTCCATCATATGGAAGACACCATACAGAAATGGTCTCCCAACCATATAAGTATTATATTAATCCAATGAACTCATAATATTACTACATATCATTTAGAATATACTCAATGAGATAATATAACAACTGAACAATGGTCATAACCATACCTGAATCATCCTCATGTGCATCCAGATGCAACTGATTGAAAACCCCTATAAGGTTTCACTCCTCTTTCAATTTTAGGACAGATTGAGAAGGTAATTTTCTACTAATAGAATCTATGATTAAATTCCCCTTCCCTGGGGTGTAGGGAATATCAAATTTAAAAATATAGAGGTATTCTAACCATCGCTTTTGCCTAACTTTTAGGTCCTTCTAATAAAATATGTAACTTGGTATCTTGTGATTAAAAAATGGTGGAACTTTCCCCGAAAAGATAGAGACTCCAACACTTAGGTGCATTCATAACAATGATGAGCTACAAGTCATGTGTGGGGTAATTCTTCTCCTGTGGTCGAAACTTTCTAGATTAGTATGTTACAACATGGTCATCCTGCATAAGAACGCACCCCACACCAACACTAGAAGCATCATAATATACCACAAATCCCTTACTAGTTTTCATAAATATCAAGATAGGATTTGATGTTAGAGTTCATTTAAACTCATTAAAAGAGTCATGAAACTTAGAATCCTAAGATAATTCACCCCCTTCTTGGTAAGAGTAGCCAATGGTGATGTCATATTTGAGAACTTTTTGACAAAACACCAATAATATAAATCTTTAACTATGAATATTTGTATATAAAATAAATTATTTGGTTCTTCCCATGATAATACAGCCTTCACCTTTTTTAGGATCAATTTAGATATCATGTTCTGAAATCACATCCCCCAATAAATTTACCTCTAGAATATAGAAATTACACTTTGATAACTTCCCATAAAGGTGGTGACTCTTGATGGTTTCTAAAACCACATTTAGATGGTGATCATGCTGACACTAAAATTTTGAATAAACTAGGATATCATCTGTGAATATGACAAAAAATGTTTCAAGATACTAGTGGAATATTCAATTCATTAAATCCATAAACACAAAAAGAGAGTTATTTAGGTCAAAAGGAATCACAATATATTCATAATGGACATACCTTCTCTTAAAAGTATTCTTCAAGATATCTGACTCTCGAACCCTGATATGATGATAACCCAACATGAGTTCAATATTTTAAAACCACATTTATCCCTTTAATTGATGAAAAATGTTGTCAATATGGGGAAATGGATACCTATTCTTCATAGTTACATAGTTCAAATTCTAAAAGTCCATATATAGATGAAAAGAACCATTTGATTTCTTGGAAAATATCATAGGGGTTTCACAAGGAGAAACACTATGAAAAAAAACCTTCTTTAATAGGTCACTCAATTGAACATTAATCTATTTCAACTCCATAGGTTTCATATGATAATAGGGCATCAAAATCAGCTATATAGACTACTCTAGGTCAACAGATAATTTGACCTCCTACTCTAGAGGAATATCATAGAATTCATATGGGAAACCTCAATGAAATTTGGAACAAAAAAGGGAAGTTCAATATAAGAAGAAACACATCAGGCTCAACCATAATAATTGAAAAATAAATCCTAATCTCTAGGAAAGAGGGTCCTTCATGACTAGAAATCGTGTTATACTCCCCCTAGAACACTCAGGAGATCCCATCGATAGTATAGAATGAAACATGGTGATGATAACAATCAATATCAACTCAATGATAAGCCATACGATACATCATGATCATGACGTCAAACATATTCATATCAAGAACTAGTAATTCCCAAACTAACTTCATGTCAACTGTTAAAAGACAAAACGAATGATACTGAAACCCCTGATCTTTCCTCTTACGAAGAAACATTTAAAATTCCATAACAAATGACATGATAACCATTGACAGTTTCAACACATCCATAAAATTAATAGATACAAATGAGTGTGAGGAAAAAGTATCAAATAATACATTTTTTATAAAAGATGCAATAAAAATGGTACCTCTCACTGTAGTTGGTTTCACATCAACTTCCACCAAAAACTCATCCACTGCATGAAGATAATTCACTTTTAAAGTCTGTGGCAAGATCCATGTTGTCTTTGATGCTTCTAACTTCACCGTAGTGGACTTTGGAATAAAATATCCCTAACTATAACGGGGTATAGACAGATCCTGAGAGAATATATATAGATAACCTCAATGGAAACAAGTATTACAGTTCTTTGGAAGTGTGGGGAAATATTATCAAGTGTATCCCACCTTGTCACGCTGGTATTAATTTAAGGGTACACTGTTAGTCACTACTGATGGGGTAGAAAAATATGCTTCTAAAAACTACCTCAACCGCTATTACAACTATCTTTCCACATCCACTTTTTCCCATGTATGCCACTATAACTACCAATGGGTGGAAGGGTAATCTCAAGAAAGTCTACCTTACCTTCTATATTTATCTCAATCATCATAAATCTATCGGCCGTCTTAGTATAGGTGGTGATCTTCAGCATAAATTCATGTGATCGAATGTCAGGTCACAATCCATGTATGTATTTATAAGACTTAAAATAATCATTCATCACCACCTATGGAGTAAAATGAACCAAATTTGTAAAATGGTTTGCATATTATAACACTGAATTCTCTCTCTACTGCAAATAGAGTAACTCCATAGACTTAAACATCGTCAAAAATTCTCAAAAAAACTATTGAAAAAAAGGTTCTTGAAGCCTTTCCACTCCAATCCCACATGTAGATTCACCTAAACCATAGATTCTCATGACCTTTTCTTAGGACCCTCAAGCTTAAATGTTACACACTTTAATTTGATAGCCTCAGATGTCACCAACAATTAAAATACCTAATTGAACTTTTCTATCCAGTCCTCCAACTCCTGAAGGTAATTGGTGCACTTAAAAGTCAGGGGTTTCTCATGTAGGAACTTTTGTACTCTATCCTTGTCACCTCTAGCTACTGGTTTCACCTTGATATATTGGTTATGAGCAAGTTTTATATTCTTGTCTATGGCTCAAAATGCACTCATGATATCCTTTGGGAAATTTTGATCAAAAGGAGTATTTATTTGAGGATCATTATTATAACAACCCTAGATTTTCATACATAGACATTACATAACTTTTGCAGAATAATTAATACATTACCCAAAAACATTCCCAAAGACCATATTAATTTAGTTCCTTTGGAAACTTGGAACACATTATTCTAATTTGATGAAATATATTCAACATATCCCATAAATATCTACCAATTTAGTACCCCCTAACTAAAACATTTCTTTATAACCTAGGAAAAATAAAACATAAGAAAAAGGGTGAGGTTAGATGCTCAATAAGCTTAAAAAGGTATATATATAAAAATAATCATGAGCATAAGGGTATGAGAACATGATCATGAAAATATAAGATCATACCCTACATATCAAAGATCATAAATAGTATCATGAAATAAATATTTAAAATTAATAAGACATGAATCATAAGGAAATAAAGAACATGATCCATGAAACCATAACATAGAAATAAAACATGGAACAGTGGCAGACACATAATCATATAATAATGATTTCCATGGTAGTCAAGCCATCACAACCAAGGCCATATTGGTACTATGGGTTCACTTCCGATGCAATATTGGTAGTCATGGTTCACTCCCATGACCATCTTAGTGGATAAAGTCCCTTATGTATATCTCATGAGACACAAATATTTACCCAATTCATTTTTTGGATATATAGGTACCAACCATTTCATAATTAAATCATAAAAACATGTTCCAAAAGATCATAAATTATCATATCATAAATCATTAAATTAAATGGGTATCATAAATAGGTAATCATATCACAACCTCTGAAAAAGATGCAGGTTTCATAATCATTTCATCCAAATCATAACACATGAAAAGAAGTGGGTTTCTTAAACATCATGCCATAAAAACGTAAACCATTTGAAGAAATAATATTAATTCTATTATTTAACTATAAAAAAGTATGTCATATTAGATGGGGAAGGATTTTGAAACAACACTTGGAACAAGAATTTTCCTTCAAAATAAATTTTTAAAAAATAAAACATTTTTAAAACCCTTTTATTTGAAACCAATTTTAAATCATATAAAGGAATCATGAAAAATCATTTAAAAAAGTTCTTGAGGAAAATATCCTTTCTTCATTGAAATCATTTTCATTTATTAAAATATTACATAATATTAGGAGAAAAAAATTTCATTAAAAATAACCTTTAAAGCTTATAAGGGATGCCTCAAGGAATTATGATGTTATGAAAGTGTAAAAATATGTTCATGTTGTATAAATTAAAAAGAAACATTCTTCTCATACATTTTCCAAAAAAGTCAAAAATTACCTCATTTGGAAAACAACAAAAGATTCCATTCAATCCATTTAATAAAAATTCATACATGGGTAAAAGTGAATTTAAACAATTTTAGAAGAATAGTAAAAAAATTGGGATACATTTTTAAGAAACATGGACATGGAATATAAATATTTCCCAATATATACTTATGTATAAAAAATCTTGATAATAATGAGATTGTGGAATTAACTCTTAAAACTTTATAATCAGTAGAATTATATGCCCCATGAAGTAAAATAAATTATATGGATATTAAAATACCATAATATTATGTTTAAGAGTTATAAAATACATTTATGTTTAGTATATACACCATTTAGAATAAAAAAATAGTGAATGAGGCATGTATCTCACATAAGTAAAGGTGAGACAAAAATCCATTACACATTTATAATCAGTCCAATCATATATCCCATGAATGAGAGAAAAATATATGGATATAAAAATACCATAATCTTCATAATAATACTCATTAAATACATTCATGTATAGTATATACATGACACAAAATAAGCAAGTGGTGAATATGGCGTGTGTCCCACAAAAATAAAAGTGAGACAAAAATCCCTTACCTTAGATCTTTTTCCCTCCACACGTGTATGAAACTAATGTATAGTGGTTTTGAAAATATTATTTACTTATAAAATAGTCATAATAATATCTATTATATCATATATGATTAATTTATGACTTTATATTACCTTTTTATTAACAATTCCATGTGAAAGCAAAGTTTTGGGTAATAACTGCTTTGTTTATCGTACGTGTTTTGACTTGTTATTCTTGATCCTATTACTTAGATAATAATTTTATAACTTTACTAATGTAAAAAATTATTTAAATATCATATATATTTAGTATATAAATATATATAAAATATAGATATATGAAATGGATTACACCGTTCATGGAGATGGTAAGCCGTACATACATATGAACGTTGTTTCCGTTTTCTTATCATACAGAATGGAAAAAGGTAAATGAAAATATGTGAATATATATTGTTCCATTAGAAGTATTATGTCATGTATTTTATATTTATTCATTATATAAATTTTTATAATCATTCTTGAAATGGTTTACATGAATCTTAGCGCGTCGTGGAGACGGTAGACCGTACATATGCATGAGCGACGATATCATTATTTTAATGGTAAAGGGGTGGGGAATTAGATGGTATATTAATTATACAAAATAAATATCATGTAATATTTATTATTTATATCCATTATATCCATTATTATACCCATTAAAATAAATTTTCTATGAAAAGAATTTTACACCATGGTGTAGAGACAGTAAGTCGTATGTAGGCACGTGTGGTACTTTCATTTTTTATAGAATGAATAAAATGTGGAATATGGTTGTTAAATAATCATAATAACATATAATAATATAGGTTATAATGGATTTATTACTTTATAATTTAATTAAAACATGAATAATAAGTATAAAGAAGAAATTTTTTAAAATAGTCGGTAAGTAGATTACCACTTCTTTGATGATCTCCCTCTAGATCTCCTCTTAGGGATACTAGAGTTGGTATTTTGAGAAAACCAGAACCTCCATAATGTCACTAGGGAATTTTATAAGGTAAATTTTTAAGGGGTTTTTCAATATTGAAGGCACGGTTTGTGTGAGTAAGTTAGGGAGGAGGTTTCTTTTTATAAGAGAGGGGAGGGGCACTCTTAGAAACTCTCAAAATATTAAATTTATTTTCAATTTAAAATAGCTCCAAAGTGATTTATTTTGAAGATAAGATGAGTATGGGTCTAAATCATTTCAACCAATTATTTTTAGACATGTTTAGATCACAATATTAACCTTATATTTTGGACCCTTTAACTTTTACCATGAAAACTTGGCTTTTTACACTTTAGAGTTAATATAGTTACTATAAAAAGCCAAAAGAACCTCAATTGGATTACTAATGACATGTTTAACCTTATTCTAGTTAGTTTTCTGAATTATATATTTTTATGAATTTTTTATCATTTATTAAAATATTATTTATTTATGTTAATTTTGATAATAGTCAATATTTTTATTTTTTAAAATACTCTAACAATGTGATAACTTATAACCAACACTTTTAATATAATAAAAACATATCAAATATATCTATAAAATTATTTTATTTCATTAATTATGTTAAATTATATTTATTTTATTATTTTTAATATAATTTATTTTATATTTCCATTAATTGAACAATTACTACATCATCAGTATACAAGCCATTAATTAAATAATTTATTCTATAAAAATAAAAAAAATTATCATGATGAAGATGAATTTATTATCTTTAAAATTAATATTTATAGTCGAATTTATCTTTTTTATAACCCTATATTAAAAATAATTTACTTATTAAAATTATGAGTATGAAATTTTTAACTTATATTTAAATAAAATATAATAAATTTCATTTTTAACAAATTATTGATGGGGTGAGAAGATGGGTTACTAAAGTTAAAACATGCAAAAGATTGAAATGTTTTTATTTCTAAATTCAATGTAAAATTTATGCCAATGACCTAAGTTATATAAAATGATAAAAAATTTAATCAAATTATAATTTAAAACCAATAAAAAATATAATTTAACATGATAAATTATTTCGATGAAAAAATCTATTTTCGATTAAAATTTATTATTTTTTTACTATTCATCAAAACATGAAACTTATCAGAAAAATACCAAAAAATAAAATCAAAGCAAATTTTTATATCCCAATTTCAAATAATAAGTTTATTTTTTTACAATAGAGTATTTTAAATTTTCAAAAATTGGATTTAAAATGGGTTCTCCATTAAAAGGTGATAAAATTACCTTTTTGAAAAATATAGGTTTTTATGCAAAAAAAATTGGGTTGGTTCATACCTTATGCCTATAAAATCTATTTGATGAATATAAAACATATTTCATTGAATATATAACATATATATTTTATTAATATCATTAAATAATTGTAATTAATTTAATTTATTAATAAAAATTGACTTTAGGAGCATAAAATTAATTATATTTCCTTTATATTTAATTGGTATATTTTTTCATTTCAAATTAATTGGTCACCAATGAATTAGAATTTTCATAAGTTAGTTAATATTATTCATATCTGCTAATTTAATATCTAGGTTATTATATTATTTAAATAATAATAAAATGGTGTTTCATTGAAACTCAATGTTGCTTGTAATGTATGCCAAGTCAGTGTTTCGTGTAGTGCAATATTACCTTGGTGTTGCGTATAATTTAATCCAAACAAAGTGTTTTTATATAATAATAAAAATTTAGTGTTATGTGGAGTGAAAAATATAAAAAAGGTTAAATTAATTCAAAAATAAATAAATTCAGAAAATCTCAGGGTGTTATATTCTACCCCCCTTAAAATGAATTTCAACCTCAAAATTTATATAGGTTATTAAAGGTTTAATACTTGAAAGTTTCTTTCAAAGAAACCCACAACGTAAAAATTAATAATAAAACTTATTTTTTAAAAATAAATTTGGAAACATAATGGTTACCCAAACTAACACATAAATAGGTTTCCACATATGAGAACATAGATGGGAAGTGAAAACATGGACATGGATGATAAATCCTACTATCATGTTATGATGGAGAGTGATAGAGAACAAGTTCAGGAGAATGTTAACAATCACAAATCCATAAATCTGTGATGATTTAAGGGTTCATTTGATTCACCAGAAAAGAATGTAGTAGGTTAACCTTTTCTATTTCAAGATCCTTTCCCTATGGTTAAATAATATTCATGATAAGATATACTTACTTGATTCAGTACAATCTCACCCTTTGTTATGCCACGACCAATTTCAGCCTCACCTATTTCTCTAAAGAATGATGGTGAATTTTTCATTCCTGAAGAACTAACATATCATGAGATCCATGTTAAGCCATCCCAAATGTCATCAGTTACCATCAACACAAAGTTATTAGAATAGGATATCTAATATGCATAAATCCTTATATGGTGAGATAGTACTTTAATCTCACATATTTTAATGTAAACTTTTCATTAACGGTTAACCTAAATTACCATACATACTTATTGAGAACATGCATGTTTCATTATTCTGGAGTTTATTGGATGTATTCTTTAAGTCCCAAAATGTTGTAAACTTCATCCATGATAGCATAACCCACGTGTCAACCAATCCTTAAAAAACTACTATCGTCTAATTTTACTTATTCATATCCAACATATATTTCCAAAACATCATTATCTTAACATAAGGGACATATTAAGGGTTATATTTACCTTAATAAAAGTATCACCTTTCATGAAATCACTTTTCTAGTCTGTCAGAACCATTCAACATATTCTTGTAAATACTTAATAAATTATAATATTTACAATCCTTATATATTTCACAATTCATTTAATATAATTGATGAATCCTAATACATAAACACTTAAATTATTTCACTTAGTCCTTAATCCATTAACAAGAATACCTCATCCTATTACTTAATACCTTTTCCTTTCACATTTCACATGTAGTCTCATCGTCAGTATCAATATAACCATTACTTGTACTACCTTGTTAAATATCATCACATGTTTTCCACATAAGATGTCGATTTGTATAATGACCATTCTTTCCACATTTGAAGCAGTCATCAATTTATAGTACCTTAGGGAGGCCAATATTCCCATCCATTACATTATCTGAACTTTTCATTTTCCCTTTGAAGTTACTTGATTTGTGTCCTTATTTTCCACAGTCAAAACATCTTCTTGTTCGTCTAATACATTCACTTAGGTGTTTCTTTCTACATTCTCAACATGTATGAAACTGAATCTTCTTTCCTCCATGGTCTTCATTATCTAAACTCTTAGTGAACTTCTTATTTATCTTCTTTGGTGAGTCTGAGAGTTGGTTAAGGTATACATTGTTAATCATGTTCCATGAAAACTGATTAGAAATGATCACAACATCCTTCACTCCAGTTATAATCCCATTTGACTACTCATCATCAAATTTTCGATCACATTAAATGTTAATCCAGTTCCTTCTGGTTCCCTTCATTGACTAAAACCATAAATCACTGAATAAGAAACAACTAACATATTGGGGAACTACATAATCCTAAAAATTTACTTATATGATGCCTAAATCATGGATCATAAATCTTTAACTAATGACACTTTTTGTTTATCCTAGGTTATTAATATCCAACTTATATTTATATCCTTCATGATGTTTCATGAAGAGTTTTTTAATTACCAAATCATATCCCCCGAGAGTGTCACACTACAAAAAAACAGTAGATTAGCAGCTATTTTTTAGAGGGAACCCCCTCTAAATTTATTTTATAGGGGTTTATGCACAACCGAATTAATCATAAAATTTAAAGGGGGTTCAAAAACCCCTCTAAATTTATTAGCATTTTTTTTAATATTTGGTTGGATTTTAGAGTCAGTTGTGTCAAAACCACCTCAAATTTATAATTAGTGGCCCTATATGTTCGGTTTTATTTTAGAAGCACTATATATATATAATATTCGTTTGGATATCAGATGATATATATATATATATATATATAACATGGAAATTGTTTTTTTAAATAAAATAATGGGGTTTCACAACCCCCTCTAGTCTCTTAAAGTTTAGGGGTTTCATGAATTTGTATTAATCTCTTAGATAATGGGGGGTTTTGAACCCCTTCTAATTTAAGAGATTAGAGAGGTTTCTGAACCCCCTCTAATATATGACATTACAGGGGGTTTTAAACCCCCTCTTATTCAAGAAATTAGAATGGGTTCACCAACCGCTGTTAATCCCTTTGATTAGAAGGGTTTTTAACCCCCTCTAAAATTTTATTTTTTAAAAATAAATCTCATATAAATTCAAATTTTATAATATGTGTGTGTGTGAGTGCATGTGTGTGTGTGTGTGTTACATAAACACATTAAATAAATGCATTATAAATATATATATATAAACTCATTATATAAATAATTTAAATAAATACTTATATATATAAATAAAAAAGTATACGTATATAAATATTGGTACAGATAATATAAATGTAATTATAATTATATTTACTCAAATGTATAAAATTTATATATGGTTTTATAAATACTCTACATTTATATTATGATTTATAATATATATATATTACACTAAATACATTTTTACTGAATATTTATGTATAAATACATTTATATTATATTATGTATACAAATAAATATAATATGGATAGAATTAAATATAAATATAAATATATTATATATTTATATTATAAATATTTTATTATATATAAATTTATATATATTATATAATTATTTTAAATATATTTCTCTATACCATATTAATTAAAAATTAATTTAGTACATAAATATATCATTTAATTATATTATATATTTCTAATTATATGAATGCATGTAATTGTATTTATATGTATACATAAATATAATTTTATAATTTTATGTACATTTTATATATATATATATGTATGTATTTGTATAAATTTTATTTCATATAATATTAATTATACATAATATAAAAGCATAAACATATTATATAAATATATACATAAATATAATTTATTTAAGAAATATATCATATAAAAACTTAAGCATTCAGTTTTTATAATTTATATTATAATAATAATAAATATGTTTTTAAATAATATTTGTATGCTTTTATGTTATATGTAATTAATATTATATGATATAAAATTCATAAAAATAAATATATATTAATGTACACAATATTATACAATTATATTTATTGAAATACATATACATTAATGTACATAATATTATACAATTATATTTATTGAAATATATATACATTAATGTGCATAATAATAAATATACATATTGAAATATATTATATAAAATTTTTATAAATTGTATTTCGTATAATATTAATTATATATTTTTATAAATCGTATTTCATATAACATTATATAAATATTTGTATATATTTTATTTCATATATAATATTTGTATAAATTTTATTTCATGTATATGTATTTCATATAATATTAATTATATGTTAATTATATATAATATTATACAATTTATACAAAAAAATATATATATTAATGTACATAATAATAAATATATGTATTGAAATACATTATCTAAATATATCAAATAAATAATTATATATATATATTATAAATAAACATGTATATAGTATATAAATATGTATTTAATTATATCAATAATTTACATAAATATATTTATAAATATATAAATGTATGTGTATATACATTACATAAATAGAATTATAAAATATATTTACTCAAATGTATGAAAATACGCATATAAAATATATAATTTATATAAATGTATAAATTGAATATAATATAAATGTATTATAATATAAATACATAAATACATAACATAAAAATGTATATATTAATTTATATAAATATATATCTAGGTAATATATTTATATATATTTAAATTTTTATTCAAATAATATTTATTTAAATTAGATTTCTAATATATATAAATATCATAATGTGTAAATATATTATATAAATACAATTAGCCTTGTGGTAGAGCTTCAGGTGTTTCATGTTGATACACGGTTTGAACCCCATATTGACTTAATTTTACAAATGCTGAGTAATTTGAGGGATCTGGTGCACATCACTGAAATTTGAATGGGGAAAAGGTGCATGGAAGGAATGGGAGATGAGGGTGGGTGTGTGACATGCGGATTGGAATGGGAGAGGTGGGCAGGGGTGAGATTCCAGAATGGGAGTGGGGTGCGGGAATGGGATGAACTAGTGAACTAGAGGGAGTGGTGACATGCCCGAATGGGAGGGGGTGTGGACTGGCGAAATGGAGGGGGTGGTGACATGCCAGAATGGGAGATGAGTGCACTCTCTAGAGATAGGGGTGTTGGGTTTTAAAAAAAAACAAAAAAAAAATTAAAGGTGGTTTATTAAACCACCTTTAATATCCCTCATTTAAAGGGGGTTAAAACTCCCACTAAATGGGTCTTACATGAAAGTCGTTTACTAAAACCACCTCTAACATTGCTCATATAACTCAATTAGCAGCGTTTTCTAACTGCCACTAATTGGATATAAGAATTATAGGGGTTTTAACCCCTTCTAAACTGAGATTATGTGATGAAATTAGAGGGTGTTTTAACACCTTCTAATATAATTGCCACTAAATTAGACATTACTTTACCAGAAATTCCTCAAAAACCACCTCTAATAATAATAGGTGGACACATTAGTGGTGGTTCATCATAACTACTGATAATGTGTTTATAGGGGGTTATAACTCCTTCTAAACTAAAAAATAACCCCCTTTAATCTAGTAATTTGTTTGTAGTGTCAAACCAGGTGTGAAACAAGGCCCGTTGTCATGTACCAGGTTACAATCAAGTCAGGACCAATGCACCTTGTCAGAGTTGTTACCCCTAGGTACATCTATTCTAGAGCAACATCCACTTGTAGTATCCAAACAGGGATGCAATGCTAGGAAACCACTCACTCTATCCTTTAACAAAATTCTAGGACATTTTCCTAAACATTAACCCATCCTTAGACTTATCCTTAAAGACACCCCTAGGAATATCATTAGAAATATACCTAGGGATCTCACTAAATTTTTCTCATCCTAGTATCCAATGGTTGACTAAAGCTTTTCATTGATACCAACTATAACGACCCTCGCTTTTCATAAATAGACATTACATCACTTTTTCATAATACTTAATACATTACACAAACACGCGTCCAAAGACTGTATTAGTTTAGTGCCTTTGGAAACTTGAAACACATTCTTATAATTTGTTGAAAGATCTTAAATATCTCTCGTAAAGATATTCCCATTTATTACCCCTAACTAAAACCTTTCTTTATAACCTGGAGAAATGAAAACATAAGAAAATGGGTGAGATCAGATGCTTAGTAAGGGTAAACAATGAAGATATATAAATATAATCATAAGCATAAGGGTATGATAACATGATCATGAAAATAGAATATCATATCATACATATCTAAGATCATAAATAAGACCATGACATAAATATTAACGGTTCATAAAACATGAATCATAAGTAAATAAAGAACATGATCCATGAAATCATAACATATGAATAAAATATGGAACTGTGGAAGAAAAAAAAGCATATAATAATGATTTCTATGGTAGTCAAGGAATCACTTCTAATTCCATCTTGGTAGTATGGGTTCACTTCCCATACCATCTTGGTAGTTATGGTACACTCCCATGACCATCTTAGTAGAAAAAGAACCCTATGTCTATCTCATAAGATATAAATCTTTACCTAATTCATTGGATGTGGATAAAGTTCCCAGCTATCTCATAATGAAATCATACATACATGTGCCACAAGATCATAAAAAAACAGATCATAAACCATGAAATGAAATGGGTATCATAAATGGGAAATCATAATATAACCTATATAAAAGATACAAGTTTTATAATCATTTCATCGAAAGAATAACCCATGAAAACAAGAACGCTTATTAAACATCATTCTATCAAAACATGAACCATTTGAAGAAATAATATGAATGGTATTCTTGAACTATAACAAAGTATGTCATCTTAGATGGGGAAGGATTTTGAAAGATCACTTGGAACGTGACTTTTCCTTGAAAATCAATTTTTAAAACATAAAAAATTTTCAAACCCATTTTATTTGAATCCACTTTGAAAACATATAAATGAATCATGAAAATTCATTTAAAACAATTCTTGAGGAAAATATCTTTTCTTCATTGAAATCATTTTAGTTTACTAAAATGTCGCACAATATTAGAAGAAAAAATTTCATTAAAACTAAAATTTCAAGATTATAATGGAATCCTCGAGGAATTATGACTTTATAGAAGAGTAAATATCCATTCAGTCCATATAAATTAAAAATAAACATTCTTCTCATACATTTTTTGGAAAAGTCAAAAATTACCTCATTAGGAAAATGAAAAAAGATTCATTTAAAACCATTTAATAAAAAATCATTCATGTGAAAATATTACCTTAAAAAAATTTAGAATAATTTTAAAAATATTTTTAATACATTTTTAATAAACATGGACACATAATATAAATATTTTCCAATAGGTACTTACATATAAACAATTCTGATAATAATGAGATTGTGGAATTAACACTTAAAATTTTATAATCAATAGAATCATATGCCCTATGAAATAAAGGAAATTATATGGATATGAAAATACCATAATATTATGTCTAATGCTCATAAATACATTCATGGGTAGTATATACACCATGTATAATAAATAAGTAGTGTATGGGGCATGTGTCTCACAGAAATAAAGGTGAGACAAAAATCCCCTACACCTTTATAATCAGTTGAATTGTATGTACCATGAAATAAAGAAATCTATATAGATATAAAAATACCATAATATTAATAATAATACTCATAAAATATATTTATGGATAGTATATACACCATGAAAAATAATCGAGTGGGGAATATGGCATGTGTCCCATAGAAATAAATGTGAGACATAAACCCCTTACCATAGGTCTCATTCCCTCTGTATGTGTCCAAAACTCTTGTATAGTGGTTTTAAACATATTATTAACTTATAAAATAATCATAATAATATTTATTATATTATATATTATTCATTTATGACTTTATATTACCCATTTATTAACAATTCCAAGTTAAAACAACGTTTCGAGTAATAACCGCTTTGTTTATCGTACGTGTTTTGACTTGTTATTCTTGACCCTGTTACTTAGATAATGATTTTATAACTTAAATAATGTAAAACATTATTTAAATATCATATATATTTATTATATAAATATATAAAAAATATAGATATATGAAATGGAATACATCATTCATGGAGATGTTAAGTCGTATGTACACATGAACGTTATTTACGTTTTCTTATTGTATTGAATGGAAGAAGTTAAATGAAATATATGTGTATATAAATTATTAAATTAGAATTATTATGTAATATATTTTATATTTATTCATTATATAAATTTTTATAATAATTCTTTAAATGGTTAACGTGTAAGATGAATCTCATCATGTCGTAGAGACGGTAGGTCATACATATGCATGAGCGGCGATATCATTCTCTTAATGATACAGGGGTGTCAAATTAGATGGTATATTAATTATAAATAATAAATATAATTTCATATTTATTATTTATATACATTATAACCATAATTATACCCATCCAAATAATATAGTGATGAATAACAGATTACACCAGAGTGTGGAGACGGTAAGTCGTACATACACATGTGTGGTACTTTTATTTTTCATAGGATGAATAAAAGGTGGAATATGGTTGTTCCATAACAATAATAAACTCTCATAATATATTTGATACTAGATTTATTTATTTATAATGTAATCAACACATTAATAATATGTAGAAGAATAAACAATTTTAAAACAATCGGTAAGGTGATTACCTCTTCTTAGACGATCTCCCTCAAGATCTCCTCTTAGGGACACTAAAGTTGGTCTTTTAAGAAGACCATAACCTCTATAATTTTACTATATAAGTTTATAATTTAAATTGGTAGCGGTTTTTAATATTTAAGTCTCGAGGTGGTGTGAGTAAGTGATGGAGGATGTGTCTTTTTATAAGAGAGGGGAGGGGCACTCTTGGAGACTCTCAAAATATTAAATTAATATAAATTGATTTTTGATTTCAAATAGATCCAAAGTTAGTTGTTTTGAAGATAATATGAGTATGGGTTTAAATCCTCTTGAAAAATTATTTTTATACCTGTTTAGTTCACAATATTAACCTTATTGTTTTGCTTTAACCCTTAGTTAAACCCTTTAACTTTTACCATGACAACTTGGCTTTTTACACTTTAAGGTTAATATAGTTACTATAAAATGCCAAAAGAACCCTAATAGAATCATTTATGACATGTTTAAACTTATTCTAGTTAGCTTTCAGAATTCTATATTTTTATGAATTTTATATCAAATAATAAAATATTATTTATTTATGTCAATTTTGATATTATTCAATATTTGTCTTTTTAAAAATATCCTAACAAAATGATAACTCTGAACCAACACTTCTAATATAACACTAAAATATAAAATATATATCTATATAATTATTATATGTCACTAATTATTTTGAATTATATTTATTTTATTATTTTTAATATAATTTGTTTGATATTTCCTTTAATTGAACAATTACTACATCATCATTATACAAGTCATTAATTAAATTATTTCTTATCTAAAACTTAAAAATAAACTATCATTATTGAGATAAATTTATTAAATTTAAAATAAATATTTATAGTCAAATTTATCTTTTTTATTACCCTATATTAAACATGATTTACTTATTAAAAATATAAGTATGACATTTTTAACTTATCTTTAAATAAAATATAATAAATGCCATATTCCCATACAAGTGGTTTAAAAGGGTTATAATTTTTGCATAAGGTTGGTTTTGGTCGAAATCCACTCATCCAATTAAATTATGACAAGTGTTAAGGTGATTTTATAATATTATAATATTATTTTTACCTTTAATTACCTGATTTACCCATAACCATGGTAAATAAAAATTTACTAAAGTTACTGTTCATAATGTCTAAAAATAAAATAATTCTATTTAAAAAATTTTGACCCTATAATTCCAAATATGGAATCTATTTTCTAAAATTCAAAACACAGAATTTGCAGTAATTAATTTAAAATTAATCTCATTGATGGGGTGAGAAGACTAGTTATTAAAGTTAAAACATGCAAAATATTGAAACATTTTAATATCTAAATTCAATGTGAAATTTATGCTAATGACCTAAATTATATTAAATGACAAAAATTGAATATAATTATACTTTAAAACCAATAAAAATATAATTTAACACTATAACTTATTATGATGAAAAAACTTGTTTATAATTAAAATTTAGTATTTTTTACTATTTATCGAAACCTGAAACTTATCAGAAAAATACCAAAAATTTAAAAAACAAATTAAATTTATATATCCCTATTTCAAACAATAAGTTTATTTTTTAAAAAATAATATATAAAAATGTCAAAAATTTGAACTAAAATGGGTTCTCTATTAAAAGACGGTAAAATTATCCTTTTGAAAAATATAGGGTTTTATGAAAAAATTGGGTTGGTTCTTATCTTATGCCTATAAAATATATTTTATGAATATAAAAAATATTTGATTGAATATATAGAATATAAATTTCATTAATATCATTTAATAATTTTAATTAATTTAATTTATTAATACAAAATGACTTTGGGAGCATAAAATTAAAAATATTGTCTCTATATTCAATTGGTGTATATTTTCATTTCTAAATAATTGGTAACCAATGAATTAAAATTTTCATAAGAAAGTTAATAATATTAATATATTTTTATTTAACAACTGGTTTATTATCTTATTTAAATAATAGTAAAATTATGTTTTCTGGAAACTCGATGTTTTCTGTAATATATGCAAAGTTGGTGTTGCGTGTAGTACAAGATTAACTTGGTGTTGCGTATAACGTAATCCAAACATAGTGTTTTTATATAATAATTAAAATCTATATTCAGTGCTATGTGGAGTAAAAAATATCAAAATGATTAAATTAATTTGAAAAAAAATAAATTCACAAAATCGTGGGGTGTTACAATTATCCATTGCACCCTCTTAAAAAACCCTTGGAAGACATCTAAGTTTCATGATTTTGCATACCAAAAAATATAGAGAAATGATCAAATAATGAAACAATATTAGTTTAAACTCAATATAACACAATAAAAATTGATATTTATATTAAAAACTATCATAGGAGACACATAACCCAACATTCTATGGTGACTTGAGGCTCATCATGGAAAGACCTAAAGAGAATTTACAATCCCCATGGGCTGACGACTAGCACTCCAGAAACCAATAATAACCAGGAGGAATGACTTTCCCAACCTGAAATAAGATACATGGCATAGAAAGAGAAATATAACCAAGAATAAATATTTCATAATCAAAAGAGTGATGATGATAGTGATGTAATCGAAAGTTACAATATAAAAACCCAAATAACACATCTAAAAACATCCAAAAGTGAAAACCAAATCATCCAACAACTACTCCATGTGATACATGGATAATGTATCGCCATCTCACCACTAGCTACTCATACCCAGCTGACATAAACCTCATTGCCTCATTGTGGTACTTTTCCTTTTCCTATATTAGAAAAAGGTTTACACAACCCCAAGGGAGTGTATAGGGTTTGAGCTAAATAAGCTCAGTAGGATCCTACTCAAGTCTTCCATAACAAGTCTCGGTAAAAAAATCAAAATATAATCAATTTAAAAAAAACATGACATGATAAATAGTTTTCACAATTATATCTAAAGTATAGTAAAATATCTAACTTATTCATAGTTCTAAAATAAAGAATGATAATGTAGTTTCAATGCATATTTCATATAATCCATTTATATATATCAAATCATGAATCATATCATATAAAATAAAAAGTATTAAAATACAAGAAAAATATATATCACCCAAAGGATAACATAGGCCAGTCTACCTAGGTCACTCATACCCTAATAAAATTCATGACTAGTGCACACTCAATTCCATTGAGCCAATGCATCTATGATTTTGGGACAGAGAAACACCCCAGAAACTGAACCCCCTTACAATGTCAAGACCAAGTTCTTATAGCCAATGGCTCTATAATCTAGTAATAGAGGAACACCTCAAAACTTGAACCCCATAGGGTATCAAATTATAAGGCTTAATACTAAACCATCCACCTAAGTACCCAAGACTCTCATATGATGAATTTATCAAATCATTTCAAATATATTATCACATTTTACAAAGTAATTCCAAACAACCCTTTTCATCAAAATCATTCTTTGAAAACCATTTCACAACGCTTTGAAAAACATCTTTCATTTACCAAAATGATGATAAAACCATCTTTTATAAAAAAAATTACGTACACATATAAAAAATCCAAGAATCATGTCTATTATGATTTAGAAAACCAATTAGAAAACCAAGATCATTAATGATTTATCAAACATAGGCTAGAGACAGAACCACCTACCACGAACTCATGTCACACACCACCCACAACGAGATCCATGCACGATAAGAAAATGTAATGAAATAACAATTAATTAGGCCTAAAACAATGATTCCCCTAACTTATAATCATGTTTACATAATCAAAAAGGGTTAGTGGAGAAGGTATATCAACATATACCTCAAGAATCATACACACCGCACCCAACTAACATGATATCCAACCTCCAAGAGATGAGAAAAAAACATATCTATATGAAATGGAGAAGAAATTACCATGTAATCAGTAGATCTGACCAACACAGCATAGAACCACCTATAAATAAAAGGAGAATGGAAAACAAAGCAAGAGTGAGAGATATCAATAAAACCTACTGAAAAAGATCTAACACATCAACCAGAACTTTGATCCCTAAAGAAATAAGGTTAGAACATCCAAAATTTCCTTTAGAGAGCCTCCAAGTACCAGTGGGTCGAATTAGGTTCGAATTGGTGGAGTTTGGAGTTAAAATATGGGTATTAGGAATTAAATTAATAAAATCATAGAATTAAATTCTCATCATATGATTTAATTGCATGGTTTGTCAAAATATGCGCCAATTGTACACCACTTTTTAGGCTAATGGAATAGTTAAACAATTTGGTCGTATAGTTTGAAAAATTGTGTGCCAATAATGTACAACCATAGTGTCCCATACCACATTATTTGATGGGTAGGTTGCATGGATTTTACTAACTGTGTTCCTAACCATGAACCCTCCTCTAGAACCCCAACATAAGGTGCATGTTTTCCAGGGAAAAGTTTCACAGTGTACACGAACTATGTGTCAACTGTGAATAGTCCTTGAAACCTTGAAAAACTCCAAGAGTCATGAAAAACAACACAAGAAAAGGTCCAAACAAGATATGATCAAAAAAAAGGGATAAAAGTACCTAAAATTGGGAATTGGGATGTTACATAGGGTGTTTGGACTATCATGTAATGCAGGGGATCTTGGTGGGTACCCTAATATTCCTATTAACCCAAGAGAGGGGTAGTATAAGGAAGATTTTATCATTAATTCTAAGTGGAAACTTTTAACCTATGAATTGGATATGGTGGTCAAATTTTTATGCCTAAAAGGATATCCTAGGTAATGTGTGCTGAGTTTGGGTAGGTAGTCAACCCCTATGCTATGACATGATGTTCTGAGGAGGATGTACCCCCGAGTACATGTGAGGTGTGACATGAGGTTACTTGGAGGATGTACCCCAGGTATATGTGATGCATGTTTTATATATCTATATGATATTTTTTTGGTTCATGGTAATCTAAGTCTCAGGTGGATTTTATATATACATATGTGTGAATGAGCATTTAGGAATTGGGGTCGGGATGTTACCTCTGAGTAATGGATGTCTATGCCTAGTTCCAGTTAGGGGATGATAACCCCAAGGTGTATGATCATATGGTTTTTGGGATGGGTTTATTTTCCTTATGTGGATTCTTATGGTTCTAAAGATGGGTATATTTCCTCCCAAGTGGTTTATAATGTTCCAGGGAAGGGTATATTTATCCTGGGTTGTTACTTGTGTTCAAAGACACTCTCTAATTGGGTAAGGTAGGATTGATATTCATATACTAATTTTAATGTGGTACTTGGTCACGTTGGGACATTGATGTGATATGCTTAGAGATATCTGGCATTGGTAGAACCAAGTTTGGTTAATCCAGGGTGTCACATTAAAACTCAAGGATCAACAAAGGTTTATTTTATTTATGCTTCTATAGTGTATTTATTTATTCAGTTGGGCATGTCACATATGCATGAACAACATTTATTGGTTATTTTAGGGGCCACATTGGTAGTTCCCAACTGAATTGTTCTCACACCCTACTTGATCTGCTATTACACTTGGGTGCCCAAGAATATTTCACTAATTGGGGGTTCATGTTGGGAAGAGGCCTAATGTTACCTAATTAAGAAGGATATCTCAGATGGGATTTTGAGACTGATATGAGGTGAGGCTTGAGGATGATAGTAGATCCTCGATGTCATTTATTATCTTTTATTTATTTTTTATATGTGATCGGCCTAGTGGTTGAACAGATTATGTATGTTTTATGATCATGTTATTGCAAAAACATCAGGAGAAAAAAAATGATTCACATAAGAGTAAAAGGGAAAAACAAAATAAAAATAAGAATATCATAAGATATAGATATTTATGTGGTTCAGTAAATGATCCCTACATCCATGGAGAGTCATTAAATTCACTATGATCTGGAGAAGAATTATATAGTATAATCAGAGTTTCAAGCACATAAAAACCCTAGATCGGATGAGCTCATAAAGGAAGATGATGTAAATTTTCCAACAACTATATAGTAAGTCCAATTTATTATAGTGTCGTATCCACCCAAGTCTAAGATAATATAGTGAATGGTGGCTGGATGTCCATGGAGTTATAGTGACTTGTTAGTGTCTCCAATCACATGTTGTTGTAGTTCCATGTTGAAGTCCACACTGCTATAGTTTCTTGTTTCTAACATTCAGTCCAACTTTATCCAAATGGGTTAGGTTACACCATTCTAACACATGTGGCCATTTTTTTATTAAATTTTATTTTATCATTGTTGTTTTATTGATCATGTGTACTATGATTATTACTTATGGATGTTGTTTGGTTATTTTTGTTGTCAATTACTCTGATAAGAGGGTATAGTCTCCCTACAGTATCACCCTAGACCCTCATTGCTAGTCATTATCATCTGGCGTATAGGGAGGCATGCCTAATTTCAAGTATAAAACACCAGTTTAGATGCAAGATCAGTGGTCTAGGTGGTAAGGAATTACATGGTTGGTTGATTTTATGGTTTGGCATGTTATTCCACCAGAGCACAGTGGGATATTTTTGAGGTGATGGGGATTTCATGTGTGATGCATATAAGAGGTTAGTTAGGTATGAATTATGGTTGTAGAATTTCATTCATCATAAGGTATATCACTTTATAAATTTCTTTAGGTATTTTTGTGAATTGGGATAAATTTGTTCATTAATTCAGGTTGTATATTTTTACATAGCTTCGGTTTAGGGATGTAGAGAAAGTGGAATATGCCTCTTAGTTTGTGATTCTAGTTTTTTTACACCACTCGATGAGTTTGTGTCAGTTATTCCAATTTGGAATATTGGTTTTTTAATTTTATGGTGTTTATGAATGAGATAATTGTTTGGGGTGATCAAATAAGGTCGATGTGATCTTGGGATTAGATTACTTGATCAAGGTTGGCGGCCTTTACATTGCTGAGTATCTTTCTAATTTGGTGATTTTTTGTTCATGTTTTATTATTATTATTATCATTATAATTATTTTTTGATATTTTTTTCTCACCTGATAAATTTCCATGGGATCATGTTGGCTTAATATTTAATAATGTATAGTTTTTAAAATGGTTCATTAGTGGCACCTCAATTAAATGAAAGATAATGGACCTCCTTATGGATTATTTAGTAGTGTGTTTTGAATTTTCAAAGGTAATATATTTCCATATTAATGGTAGTTTAAAATGGGTTTTGGTCTAAAGTGGATTTAAAAGTAAAATGGAAATTTTAAAGAAATGGTTTTAAAATGGTTTATCCATGAAAAGCATCAAATTTTAAAGAGATTGAATTTTTTATTTGATCTAGGTCCCCAACATGAGTAAATCTAGCATGTAATGCCTTTTCAAATGATATGTAAAGAGGATTTTGACACAATTTTCAAGGAAATATAGAAAGGATTTTTTTAAGGTTTATTTTGATCTATTTGACTTGGGGAAGGCTAAACCCAATTTTCTAAAGCTTGTATGTGTATGATGTGTTTTTTTATGGTTTCCTGGCATGCTATCTATATTTCATAATGATGTATGATAGAATAGGAACGTTAGAATGACATAAATTAGGTATAATACATGGGAATTTACCAATTTAAGGGTGAGATGTTCACAATTTTCCTTTGGGATCTCCTTGGTATTCTTGATGTGTTGCATGACCTCCATAGTTTCTTAGAGGAGAGCCACAAGGATTGCCTTAGTGGTTAAGGTGGGAGTTATTCCTGGTGATCATGATTGATGTATTAAGATAAGTTTGTGAGAAATATCCCTTGTGGTATGATGATCCTTAGCATGGAGATATAGAGATCGTATAAGAGATGAGGGATTCCTCCTTGTGTTATTAATAAAAGGATAGTCAGTTCTCTCTTAGCTGATAATGGTGTATGACTTTATGAGATAGTGTGATTACACGCATAGCCTAGGATTCAATATGGGTTTTATGATGGACCTATTGATGGAGTATCAATACCTTTGGTAGGTGACATATAGGATGAACCTTCAGGGCCAATGTGTAGCTTAATAAGCATATTATTTTGTTTTATGAGATCATGCATATTTTTGTATTCCTTATGGGGGTATGGATCGCTCTAGATGTTTATCTTCTCTGTTGGTATCTAGATGTGGATAGATGTCTGATGAGGCTCTAAGCGGGAAAGTGGTTTCCCTTGGAAGGCGATGGTAGGTAGTATGAAATATAGATAACCCAAATCTTTCTAAGGACTAGCCTAAGGTAGTACAATGGACTTGGAATATACTTTTGTTGATGTAGATGATGGTTTTGATGTACAATCTAAGTGATCAAGGTGTAATGGAAGATATGTACCATCATGTAGTGGGAGACAACCCCTATGACAACATGTGATATATTGGATAGAATTAGATGTTCTCTATGGGTATTTTATAAGATATTTCTATTGAGGACTGGAAAGATGTGATGGGGTAGTACATTAGAGATGGGTTATTTTGTTTCATGTGGTTGGTCCCTATTCTTTTTTTTATTGTTTATTTTATCATGGGATTGTTTTTTGGTTTTATTTTACACTTTACGCCCTCTTTGAGTACTCATTTCTAATTTTTTATTATTTGATAGTGTTGGTAGAAATAATGACCTCATTGATTAACCACTTTTTTATTCTTGTTTGATTGTTATTTCCCATGATATTTTGGGTTTTATTTATTGATGAGCAAAGAGATTACTGATAGGTCAGTTGGGAGTCTGATGAATTAGTCTTATGGATTCAGTGGTTCCTCTTAGGGGTTATGTCAATTAAGATGAGAGTGCAGCAGGGTATACCTCATTGGGTCATGAGGCTATATATATCATTGAATACAATAATTTGGGTCCTATCTAGAGTTAGGTAGTTCGATATAACCTATTGGGGTGCATGTGTATTTTAACCATGTTGGTACAAATTTGTTCTTTATGTGAATTTTATTATGTTTCTGTGTGGTTGAGTTGCACCAACCACCAACTTACACACTCCCTTGATATTTATATACACATTTACTTGATCCCAACAGCACTCAGTGTGTCGAGGTGAGGGGGGAATCATATTGTATTGTTACACACACCTTCAACCTGTGTACATTACATGTGTTTCAATTTATGTGTATAGTATTCATATTTCCTTATAATTACTGGTATCATATCGGAGATGGATGCATGCCTAGAGGTTATCATGGCATTGGAGGTCGACGTTTTGGTAGGAGTTGATCATGTTATTTGGGTTTTAATTTTCAATTTTTTATGGAAAGTGTAATAGTAAGTGTGATGAAAAGTTTATTTATTACGAATTCATACATGTTTTGTAAATTTCTTAGTTGTTTTTTCTCTATTTATGGTTGATTCATCATATAGACCATTTTATTATCTTAATATTCTAGACTACAAGGGCCCTCTTAGATCCCTGTTTTTTCTATAGGTTTTGAGATTTTCCACCACACAAATGGTCTATGACAAATTTTTAGTAGATTCAGGAATGACTCTTAAACATTTATTTTGAGGTCATAGTCACCCCATAATTTTGGTAGTCCCTCATTCCTAGTTAGCAGCCTCTTGCATTTAGGAATGTGTGTCTAAGGTTATACATTGCCTTATGCTCAAGTTTCATTTGAGCGATCCAAGATGGGGCATCACAGTTATGTCAATGTTGGATATTTATATGAGCCACATGAAACTAGATCTTAAAATGGATATTTATTCACATTTTTTGCAATGGTCATTTCATGGTATTTTAAAAAAAACCTTTTCTATAACTCTCCAATAATGATGAGTTGATTATAATTCATAAGATATGTTTAGAAGGTGTTTGGTTGAGATCGGCCAATCATCATCTCAGAAACAATTTTGGATTAAATATGAATAATTATATTATCACTATTTTACATCAAGATAATGTTGCATGTATAACATAATTGAATTTTTGGTACATCAAAGGTGATCAAACAAAGAATATCTCACAAAAAAATTACTCATGAGTTTAAAAATAATGGTGAGATAGATATACAAAAATTTAGATCTTTTGATAATTTTATAAATTAATTCACACACATTAACAATAATAACTTTTAGGAAATTGATTTATAAAATTCATATGTATAAAATATAGTAAGTGGGTTACCTAGAAAAAACTTTTGTATATATCATTTATTATCATTACATGTATACAATTTCATAAATGCATGTGTTTTTCTTACCATCATAGTTACATTTCTCATTATTATTCTATATATATGGAAATATCCTTAAATTATATATTTTATTGAAAGGTTATAGTAGTTATTAGCTATAATGAGAATCTTGATATACTATGACAATAATTTTAAATGTATGGAATATGGTCTATACACATGATGCTAATAGGAAACAAATGATTTATGACTATCTAGTTTTAGGGGATCATAATCGTTGAGATATTTTATCATGAAATTCATACTTAGTGATATTGAGTGAATAAGATCATGAATAATAACTCATCAATAGGAACACTGCATGTTTTAGGTGTCATTGGTTGTTCCTATCTACAAGCATGTGAATTGGTCTCTTGACTTGAGATCATTATCAATGTATTTCATTTTATCGTATACTTTGATGCAAGAAAAAATCATGGAATTTATATTATTGTGAGGTAGATTGTGTTGGGTGTGTCATTAGTGGCATGGCATTGCTTAAATGATCAAAACAAGATTTGTTTCTTCTAAGTAGAGGAAGAGATATCTTGGCCCTAGTTGACCAAAATGGTAGTACCTTCACTAAATTCATGGAAATGTTAGAAGAAATTAAATCTATCAAATAAGTTCATAAAAATGATAAATGAATCACATAAGAATAGTGAAACAAGTTGTGCATCTAGATTTATGAGATATCAAAAGACAAAGAGATTGTATTACACAATGTGTGTTCATAGTAAAGGTTGTCATTATTATGACCAAATCTTATCTCATTAAGAAACATGATGTGTTTCTAGATACTACTCTTAATCCATGAGTGGCACTCACTACTATCGAGATAGGTCCTAGAATGTCACACACAAAGTGTATTTATATGCTTGGTCAATTCTAGTGAATTGGAGTTTAGGAAATAGTGGGTCTCATGTTGGGGGTTGGGATAGTTTTGATTTTGAATGATCATAATAAAGAAATCAATTCACTATTATTTTAGTTTAGAATAATATGAGGTGAATTTATTTTTTTAGTGTATTCAAAAGTGTTAATTGAATATGATGAATAATATTTTATGGAAGAATATTTTTATTTAAGGTTTCTTAAATATTTTTAGGAGATATGGGTCGAGATAATGGCTATCATTTTGTCACGTAACACAGTTTAGATGTTACAAGTAATAAAATATTTATTATGTTCCTAACATGTTTACTACATCATAAATGGTGAATATATCTTGATTTAAAGAGTTTTATTAATAGAAAATACATATCAAAATTTTCATAAATAAATTCTATCTGTTTAAGGAAATTGAAGAAACTATTTGTGGTAACTATTCCCCTCACGAATTTGTAGGGAACCTCTTATCTCTCTCCTATTTACTAGAGAAAGAATTGTGTGATCAGGGCACCCTTATATGAGTTTACTTCATGTATTGAAGCGATGGTGTTCCCACACTTGTCTAAACATTTAAAGTGTCATCAATTTTCCGTGTTAGAACTTAGAAATCGATGATCGACATTTCTGCAAGCATTTGGAGCATGTATGGATGATCTAAAGGGATATAACATCAGTTTCTTCAATGATAAATTGTTGGAGATGAGAATAACATGTTAGTATATTCAAAATAGAATGAGGTAATGGTTTTATTTTTGTTTCATTCTTTAATTACCTATACACGAGATCCCTGAGTTGAAATCAGGTTCTACCTCGCTAGAGATGACGTTGTTACATCAATCTAAGGATAAAATTTTAAAATTCACTTATTTTACCTTTCTGTTGGATATTCGATACCAACAAATGGTATCAGATTGAAAATATGATGAATTAATCCAATTTTCAATTAAGTTTTCATGAATTTGAGTAAAGAGAATTAATGTGATCTCAATACCACTAACAGTGCTTTGATATGAAGTTATATGGTCAAGTTATGACTATTAAAGATTGAAAATTGGATTTATGAGTGTTAAAAAATAAAACATGTATATATTTTATATATAAACTGATGAACTCTAGTTGGATATCAGTGACATTACCTAATTTTATGGAAACCGATATTTGTTTGGAACAGTTTGTGTGTGGAGAATATATTTCCACACAAGTATAGAAATCTATCAAATAAAAAAATAGGAAAGGAAAAAAAAGAAAAAAAGTTACAAAAAAAATATAACCACATGAGCTGCTGCTCGTGTGGACCCATCTGTGCTCTACTTGACACTGGGGTGTGGGAGGGAGATGAAACCCATAATACACTGGTGTAGTCTTAATTTAAAAAAAATTATCACATGCAACAACACCACAAAGAGTGATGTTGCCATAGTCTATTGCAGTGTGCAGAGCATTGATGCTCAACCGTCCTAACAGCAAGCCAAGTTAGCCCAACCCAGCCACCACATTTGGGTCCATATACAACTTGGATACCCCTCCAAGGGTTATTTAAAATCCAAGGAGCCTGGAAAATTTTTAGAAAAATATAAAAATATTAAAAAATAGTTAAAAGTTATTTAAAAAAATCTCAAGATCGTATAAAAAATAATTTGTGAATTAAAATTAGTTTAATTTATTTTAATTAATAATTAATTCTCTCAATTAATTAATTGAAAATTTAATTTTATATTGAAAATATATTGTGTGTCTACTTATTATGAGTGAAATCAGTCAATGTATATCTGGGTTTTTCATTTATTTATTTGTTTATTTTTTACAATGTGAAGGTTTGTAACAATTATATTATAAATGAAAGTTTTTGCATCCTCTCCCCCCATCATTATATGTATATGGGTTTTTGTGCCCATAATTAATCTTATTAATATTTATTTCGCATTCCCAATACCCCATCACCTGTGAGGGAGCATTTATGTATAATGATGAGAATTTAAGAAGACATAGACCATACTTAGTGAAATTTCAAAATAAGATATAGATACATTGTAAGGGTGTAAGTGTTGCGACTTGAGTCGAACATGACTTGGGGAGTAACTCTTAGGGTCTCGGTTGATCCATTATCCACTTAATGGATCAACTAATAGTAAATGTTCTTGATAATTTTCTTCATTAATTTATTTATACATGGTTTATTATTATTTTATGCAGTTCAATTTTATTAGAGTTGGTTCCCTAAAACCAACTAATTTTATAGTTAGGATTACATGTATATTCAAATATGTAAATATTAATTTAAATATATTATCACATATTGATTATTCATCTATATAACGTTGATGTGATAATGACCTAGAGTATATGTCGCATTGAAAATGGAGTAGTAGTTCCCCGTTATGATGAGAACCTTGAAATGTTATGAAAATATTCTTAAAATTAGTTTTATAGTCAGATAACATACTATGATAGGGAACATGGAATATAGACTCTCAGGCGTGAGTACTCATAAGTGGATGAGGCTTCTTCACATGAAGTTCACACTTGGTAATCTCCAAAACTGGAGATTATGAGAATAGGTCAGCCAGTAAAAATTCAGCATGTTTTGGTTTCATTAGATATTCTTATCTATGAGTGTGTGTAATGGTCCTTAAACGTCAATATTATCATTAATTCATGTCATGACTTGTGCATTTAAATTTACTGATAAAAACCTACACACCATATATTGAAGGGAAACATGGTACATTGGATGCATCAAAAATGACATGTAATTAATAAATAAGTAAATAAAGGATTTATATTTTACATATTTATAGAAGTTGATATCTTATCCCTTTGATTGAAATATAACTATCACATAATTTCATGGTCATTGTGTAATGACATTTATTTCAGATAGTCAAAGAAAGACATATCAAGCATATAGTTTAATGATACGGATGTGAAGCCTGCATGATGAGATATTGAGATAGAGATATCATATTACACATAAAGCATTTGTATGTGGTTTTCAATGTTGTGACATTTAGTTCTTTCTATTAGGTGTCTTTATCAGTTATTATATAGTGATCTTATACTTTAGGCATACCCGCCTATTACTAATGAGAAAGAATCCTAGAGGGTCACACACTAAGTGTTTCTATTGATCTATATTAAATTCTATTTGAATGTAATTAATGAAATAAATAGTATTCTCATGATTGAGGAATAAAATTATTCATGTTTTATTGATCGCATAAATTAAATAAATATTTATTCATCAAATTGTGAATAAAATATATTTATTTATTTTATTAAATATTTAATAAATATTTATTTGCTTATTTGTGGATAAATATTTATTTATGAAAAAAAAATTTGGATATTCAAAAAATGTTGGGGAGTTAAAACAGACCAAGACTGTGTCCAATGATAAATATTAACTTATCAACTGATAAAATAATATTTGTTATTATGCAAGTTAGTGTGCACCATAAAATATTATTATTATTATTATTATTAGGTGGAATAGATTTTAATAAATATTATAATATTATTTAAGGGTTAGTGCACAATTAAATAATATTTTAACCTAAACTCTAACTTTATAAATATATGGTTATGTCTATTGTGTAGGGTTAATCAAAAATTGAGAATAGAGAATTGTTATGCAAAATGGATTTCTCTCTCTCCCTCTCTCAAATTCTTCCTATTATTCTCAAGAATGAGAATAACTTCTTCAAGTTCAAAGTATCTTGAGCAATCAAAATGAATAATGCAATATTATTGATTCGTTGTGCTAGCACCCAGAAATCAATCGATGTCATTCAAAGATAAAAGGAGCAATTTTGGATCACTGCTAGAGGAATTCTACACTCGGATACTCTAAGCACAATGAAGTTAATCAGAATATGGTTTTCAAAAGATCAACATCATCTATGAAGAAAGATCCTCAAATCATATATTAATTTCTTTTGATCATAAATGAATTAATTATAAATTTAACGTGAAAGATACTCTCTTCGGGTTTTGGGAAACTCTATGTTAAAAAGAAATTTTAATATAACACTCATAAAAGGAACTTTAGCTACACCCAAAACCTTCAAGTGATATCAGAGTGGTCACATTTTAAATTTATAATTATTTATTTGATTGTTGATCTACATGTGCAATAATGGTTATATTTTCATTTCAAGAATTATTCATTATTTAATTCAATTTTAATTAACATGTTTTCAACATTTTAATCATTGTTCAGTGTTTAGTTTTCTTAAATAACTAATAATATATGGGGAATGATCAGATATGTCATTGAGTAGTGCCAATATTTTTTTCCGATAAGACAGGGTTACATGGTGTGTAGCCAGAGTACACATCGTGTACCCATGTGTATTGTATATGGATGTGTCACGGAATACACAGAATGATAAACAATAGCTACATGAGGTGAATTTATTGAACATTATGTGTACACTAGACTAGTCTAGCACATGGCATGTTGGATTACAAAGCGGGCAGCTGGCATAAACTTTGTGTGGTCTAAACAGTTTAGCGGTGAAATTCACAAAAACTGTGTGGTCAAATACATGATCAAAACCACATGAGACTAACATCTTGGAGAATTAATTAAGTACACATGTAGCCAGCATACATGGTGTGTGGTCCATTAATTCTCATGTATGAAATACACATCGATTTCATTAATGAGTTATTCGGAAACACGACATGTTAGATACATGGCATGTAGCTGGATTGTACACATCGTGTAGTCTAGTGTCTGATGAACACATTCAGTCCTTTAGTTGGTTGCACGGACACATGGTAAGTAGCACAAATGGCGTTTATCTGGTTAGTACACACCGTGTAGTCTATCTAAGGAACACGCTGAAGCCCCAAGAGTGTACCCAAGATACAAGGCAACCATGGTACACTATGTAGTCGGACAGTACACACCATGTAGTCTCTCAAAAAATTATAGAATTAAATTACATTAAATTACTAATTGAAACATTAAAACCTTATTAAATTAATTGTCACCTATTTTGTTTTATAATTTAATAATAGTTTCAAAGAATTATTAAATACTCAATTAAATTATTGTAATAATATGTGATTATTGGTTCAGTCATTTATTTATCATGAATGCATTTAATGATGGGTGTCTCCAAGAGAATTTGAATGATCATTAAGATGAAAAAGAATTAATTAATTAATTAATTAATGAAAGTTTTTTTATCCTAATAATAAATAATGAATATAAATGAATATTAATTAGTTGTACTTTTTCATAACCATTGCATGTGTATGACTAATCATGAGTTTGACCAAGACATGTGTTTGTGCTGACATTATTTAATTTAATTTATTGCACATGTTTGCAATTATTAATCGTTAAATTAAATATTATGGTATGTGAGTCATCTATACCTTCATTATTATATAGGAAATGTGTGTACAAGGTTATTTATTCAATCCTCTTAACAAATCATCTAGCTCCCCACACCTTCCTGTGAGTTATAAATACATGTAATTAATGCAGTATCTCAAAGTGTGTGGAGGCAGTTCAATATGGAACCAAGATACTGCCAACTCAGGTGATACATAGGTGGACAGGTGGAATGATGTAACTCCTACCAAGACTGAGTCAAGGAGTTATTCCTCTAGGTCAAAGGTTGATTTATTATATGCTTAATAAATCAATCGTTGGATAAGCTCATGGTCATATCATTTATTTATTTTTTTGTTTTTGTTTTTTTCATTATTTATTTTATAGATATAAGATCACATAACATAAATAAATGAATTAATTTTCAAAGATAGAATTTAAATAAATATATTATGTGTAAATGTTTTATCATGCATGGTAAATCAATTGAGTAAAATCCACTTAATATCAACATGGTATGTAAAAGATAAAATAAGATAAAATTAATGCATAATAAATAAAATCCCTTAAATATATATTAATTTATACTTGGTCTTCCATTACTTGATTATAAATGAAACCAACAAAACTAAGTGTTTTATTAACCCTTGTTTGGACACTTACTTTTATAAAGAGAGTTCTTATGAAGGTTTTGGGTTAGATTAACCATTTTACATTAAGAGGAATACCAGTTTCTAGACTTTGTGTAATTTGGAGGCAAGTTGTAACGGTTTGTTCCATCCTGTTCCGTTACTTTTCTAGTCTTGTTTGTTAGAGGTGTTCAGGAGAGGTTCCAGGATTTTTAGGTAGAATCTGGAGGTGCGGAAAAACTACTGTAGAAAATACAGGTCGTGTAAGTGTATTACATGGCGTGTAATGGTGATTCATGGCTTGTGTGAGGCCGGTTCATGACATGTAGATTTTTTGGGTTAAATAATAAAAAGGCGATGTGTTTTTTGGTGAAATCGAACCTTGAGGATTACATGGCGTGAAATGGGATTACATGTCGTGTAAATCCCCAATGCAGTGTAGTTTTAAAAAGTTCTTTCTGACCAAATTTTCATTCATTCGGTCATGGCTTCTTCATCCTCTTGTTTTGGGAGAACCGTAGGTATCCCTAGGAGTTACTCAAGCCCTCTTCCTACCTCTTTTATCTGTTGGTCTCGATGTTTGTTCATTTGTAATATGTGGTAAGCTCTTCCTTCTTCTTGGTAGGTTTTCTTATGTTCTTCTCTCAGGGATTCTCTACAGTGATGTTGTTATGATTTGGGGTGTGTATTGGGTTGTGTTTTTATGTTATTTGGTTTCAGTGTAGGTTGATCTATGTTTTCTCATGGTGCAAGTGTTCTTCTTCACCCCGTGATGCACAGCGAGTCTATAAAGCTTCTTTGAGGTAGGGAATCCTTTGTTTCTCTTTAATGTGTATTATGCGTGATGGGTATGCTTTTGTTTACCTATGGGTTATGTTTTTTCTGGATTAATCAAGAAAAATAATTAGTTAAATTAAAATTAAAGGGTAAAAGTGGTTTGAATCACATGTTCTTACACCTTTATTGTTATTGTGATATTTTTAATTGTATGGGCTTGATATCTTGCAGAAAATTGTGGTCATTGGGGGATTTTTTTGCACTAGATATATGTGTTGATATTTCTGCTTTGGTTTTGATTGTTGTGATATCACTCTAAAATGTAAATTGATTAACCAATTATATTTTTCTAATGAAAATTTTTCCCTGGGATTATGTCTTGTGTGATAACACGCCTAAAATAAATTGAAATGTGCTAAAATCCTATTTTTAAATCTGTAAAATGATATTGATGTGTTGTGATGTATGACTGTCTTTTTGGGACAGTGATGTGTGGTCATGGAATGCGGGGAACATGGTTTTTGGGCCATGCTTTTAGGGCGATGAGGTTTTTTTTTGTCATGCTTTTGGGGTATCGAGGTGGTGGTTGTTTTATGCTAAATTCCCAAGTAATGATGGGATAAATTATTTATAATAATTGAAATGACATGGGTTGGTTTGGCTAATGGAATGAAAAAATTTAATGAATAATTAAATGGTGGGTTGTGTGGTTAAATGTGGTTGATGATAAATAATGAAAATAATGAGATAGTTAAATGAAATTGGTTGAAAATGTGAAATGGGTTTTGTGTCTTGTTGTGTGGTATTATACATTTAGAGGTGGCAGCAAAAGTGGCGATGTTGTGAGTTGGTTGGTTTTTTTGTGAACTCATAGGTTGAGATTGACTGTTTGATATTATATATATATATATATATATATACTTTTATATTCTTGAAATTTCTATACACACCCCACCCACATCGAACACTACGTGATGACACCTGCATAGTCGTGTGGGGGTGTTTTTTCCGACATTCAGTGATGAGTACAAATGGATAGTTATCCACTCTTTCCCACTCTCTCTTCCAAGTGAGGTACGTATTGCATAGTTTTTTATGGATGGAAGTTTGTTAGTGTATTAGATGTTGGTTGTGATAGATCAGGTGTTTACGGGTGAGGTGTAATGGCCTAGGTGTTTTTGGGCAAGATGTAGTCGTGCTTGTGGGGTGGCGAGCTCAAGCGTTTTCAGGAAGGATGTGATATGATCATGCTTGTGGATCAGTGAGCCCATATGTCTTTGGGCATGGTGTTTTTTGATCGTTATTATGGGGAGGTGTTGTATACGAAAGATATGGGAGCGTCGAGACATACGACATTGGGTGTGAGAGCGGTATACTAGTGGGAAAGCGGTGTGTGGTACCGTTATTGAAATGCTTCTTGTTATATTATATTATTTGGATTTTATTATTTGGTGAGTGGGTCTTGGTGAGGTTGGTATGGATAGTATACCTTGATAGATTTTGTTTGGTTCTGTTGTTTTCTCACAGGTGTATTAGTATGCTTCTTTCACATGTGCACAAGATACTTTGGTTTTTCTACTGAGTATACTTTTATGCTCACCCTACATATATAAAACCATTTTCAGGTTTCCAGGAGAACTATGTGGACCATTCCAAACATTACTAGCTCAGATACTTGATAGTTTTTGCGTCACTTCTATAGTTTTATTTTTGGGTATTTACTTTGGAGACGTTTGTCTTTATCAGTTATATTTCTACATGTATGTGGGATGATTTTGGATTTCTTTAATATTATATCATGGAGTTTTTTTTTGGATGATCAATCTTATCTCTTGATCCCATATTATTATAGAGGGTAATGTCTCCCATATCACAATATTTTTATACCCTCTGTGTTAGTCATCAGCCCGGTGCCTACTAGAGGCGGGACTCAGGGGTCATTATTTCTCTGCCATCATTACGGTATCTTTAGAGGGAGGGGGTTGTGACATAAGTGTTGAGAAAATACAAGTCGTAATTTTCAGATTAAATAATTCTATCAATGAATCAAGGAGTTGAAAACTGGCATTTGTCAAAAACTTGTCTACCTAAATACCTACAAGTAACTTGACCAGACCTTGTTGGGGTTATGTGAAGAGGCATATAGATAATTTCCACTAGAATGTCAAAGAAACTGAACATTCTAAGTTCAATGGTGAGGGTTGTTGAGATTTGATAAAATATTGAGAAAATTAATAAATTTAATTACTATTATTTCTCACATAATTTTTAATCAGGTGAAGTATTAATCATCAATTTTAATTATTGTAGAAAATGACAAGCAAAACATGAAACCACTTCAATTATTACTTACCTTAGGGTATGTCCTCAAAAATACAAATTTTTGGATATGGTTCAATCATTTATGTGATTTGTTATTATCATAAAAATTATATTATGTGTTAGAATCCCTTATTCCTGTTCTACCACCCCAACAGGTGAGCGAAGGTGACAAGGATACCTACCAAAGATATGTTAAGGAAGCTTCCTATGTTCATTGCACTATCAACTATGTCTAGAGAGTTGATGATACAACATAAGGACATGTATTTTTACACCATAATATCTCATCTCCAATCACTTGAGAAAGAGAAATAAATTCTTGAAATAAATAAGATTGTCAATGCACTATATCAATGTAAACTAGAAGAAGGTAATCTAGCTACTGATCATGCTTTCAAAATGATGGGGTATATTGATCAGTTAGAAAAATTAGGCTTCCAATTGGATAAGAAACTATCCATTAATCTTATTTTATTATCCTTACCACCAAGGTTACCCATATTTTTTCAATTTCGGATAAAATAAATGGATAAGTCGCTCTGGGAATTTTTATTCATACTTCAGTAAGCAGATAACTATTGGTTGAAGCTCATTTATCCTCCCCTTATGGTTAAAATTTTGAAATAAATGGTTGAAGATCCCAAATATCATATAAATACAAAAGATCCTTTACAATTTCCTTTAAATAGATAAAGGGGCAGAACAATGAATAGGATGCTATTTTCTTCTCAAGTGAAAATCCTAGACAACAGAAAATAAATTGCAGTAAATTGAAGAAGAAAGTAGTTGCATCCACTTCAGGTATATTCATAAAGTTTTTATTCAATTCTTTTGTACTAAATAAAATATTCTTACAACATAAATGTATTTGAATATAGTAAATGAACAAGAATTAAAAGGTTGTAAATTGAACTCAAAAGGTGCTGAGAAATAGTGATTCCTATAACAGCAAAGGGGAGATCGCTACTTCTCATTTCCAAATAGATTGATTCAAGTTTGTAATAAGTGTTACTAAAACATTTATCTCAATTTCAATATAGACACAACAAGACTTTATTTATTTTTGTAATAAATGTTGTTATGTTACTTTAATATTAAACTAACGGTTCAGTAACTCTTGAATCACAAATATCTATTACAATGAATGATGAATATAAAATATAAGACTCTTACCCAGTTGTGGAAAGATACTTCTTCATTGAATAAAACTGAAATTGGTTTACCTTTTATACAATTAAAAGGTGTTTTAATCTCTATTGAGTTGAGATACTAGGTATAAAAAACTACTTATCATGTTAAGATAAAGAAGCCTTTATACATAAAGGTACATCATATAGCTTTTAAAGTTAGTTCAACATGGTAATATAAACTATTATAAAGCTAAAGGTAACTTCATATACCTCATGATATTCCTTTAAGAAATTTTTGAAATTCTTAGTGAAGTAAATGAGTGCACTTGGTAAAGATTGAATAATCTCTGAGTTGTCTTGTCATAGAATAAATTATCCAATTATATATTGATCATACATGTGGAGTAAATGTAATCTCAAACTCACACTTCCTTATACACATCACTATAATGATAAAAGTAAAATAAAAATCAATGATTATTCTTATATATATTGAAAATATTCCATTATTTCTTTCAAGATATGTTTTGAAAATATAATTATAACAACTAACCATGTGCCAACTATATTTTCTAATGTATATCATTTGAATTTTCATTTTTTAAAAGATAGTTTTATCTACAAATGAATATCAAACACTTATATGCATTTGAGTTAATAATCCTATAACCAATATGGATATTAAAATCTAGTTAATACTGACTATATTTTTATAAAGTAATATTTTCTCTTTAAGAATCATGGTAATAGACTTAACTTTTATGGTTTAAGGCTCTTGATGCACATTATATTGGCATAGGAATACTGAACTCCACAGAGCTTGGTGGGAGGAGTAGTTCTAGGGACACATATTACATAGGAACATTTTGTTGTGGAAATTTTAGGAGTCACAGTGACAAAGTTTTACATATTAAGAAAATACGGAAACAAAATAAGATGATGAAGAACACAAACACATCGATTTACATGGTTTGTGAATAATTCCTACGTCTATAGAGAGGCAGATTCACTTCACTAAAATTGGGAGCAGAATTACTGGGAGTTTTCAGAGTTTCACACATGCCAAAACTCTAGCTCAAATGATCTAATAAAGAAATATGAAGAAATGTGAAACCAACTGCATAGTAAGACCATTGAGCTATAGTGAATGATGAATGGGAATCTGCACTGCTATAGTAGTGTAGACACCCAAGTCCAAGCTGCTACAATGGATGGTGGCTAGCAGTTTGCGAAGATACAGAACTGTTATCTCCAAATTCCAAGATGTAACAGTAACCATGTCAAAGGTCACACTTCTAAAATGATCTGTTAGTGTCACCTGATCAGCTCTTATACAGTCGTTCAGAGTTTCTATAGTTCCCCAAACAATCTCTCCACAGATCTCAACCCACAAGAGTTGCAGTCTAGTGTGTAGTATGGGCCACTAGCATTCATCCCAACATCATCCAAATTGAATCAGGCTACACCAATCCAACACTTATAACCAAATATGTGGTTTATGTTCACCATAGTTAGTGATACATATTTTATTCTTCCAAAATAAAGATTCTTACAATGCAGTAGTAAATGGTAATATTCTAAGGTTGAAAAATATGTATAAGTTCAAGTAATGGACCCCATATATCAAGATTCAAGGACTCCATATTTTTAATATTTTAAAGACTTGATATTATCGAAGAGTATTCAAGATAAACTGAACATGGATGGTACAAGAAAGTACCGATATAGCATGATAAATTATTGAAAGGTTTAGTTTATGACTAAACTTATTCACCAGTCATCATGGCTAAAATCTTTTTTGAATTCTACTTATCAAAGCATGTCTCTATGATCATTATATTATGATATTGATTGTTAAAGACACATAATTTAGAATAATTCTTATGGAAGATGTCTGCATGATGCAACCAAAAGGATAACTTATGGTATATGTCTACTAGGAATAACTAAATAGGGTCGATGACATGAATAAATTCTAATAAGATATGAAGATTACATAAATTCATTTATAAACAAATCATTCATAGTGATCATAAAATATTCATTTTGAAATGAATGAGTGACATGTGTCTCTAACTGGTTAGTGGGAGTGCTACAATTTTTCAAGATAAATATGTTGATAACATATGAAGACAATTTTTGTGTCTTGATAGTTTTTTATGACTAAGGAATGAAATTTATCTAAGTTTGACTTAAAGTAGCAAACATGTTTTTGGGAACATGATCTATAAAATAGATCTATGATTTTTCTAAATATAGTCAAAGTACATCTATATTAACATAGTATTGAAAAATACAAATTGAAACAATTCAAGATCAAATTGTTATTAGGTGTATAATCCTTCTAATAGAACATGCATAGGTATATGAAGATATTATGGAGATTAAAAGAATTTCACAAGATTAATTGCTTGGAATTAATCTCATGTGTTGTGATATATAGTGACATTTGATATTACTAATGTATAAATCATAATATGTGAATATAAAATGGATCCAACATAATTATATAGACTTGTATCTAGAACTATCTGACAGCTTTTGGAAAAGTAGAACTGGGTGAGTTCTTAATTTTTAGAGAAGTGGTAATACTAGAGATTAAGGGAATTGAACGCTTATCTTCATTTATTTCAATTTGATCTAGTATCACTGATATGGATATAGTTTTATGCAAGAAAAACTTGGTTTTCATATCTACAATATCCAAGTACATTGTGGTTTCTAATACAGCTTAAGAAGTGGTTTAGTAAATTCCTATTACAAATTTAGGTTATACCAAAAGAAATAGATTTATCATTTTATGATAAGTCTTCAATATCGATTTAATTAGGATTTTAGGGTTCTAGCATGGGAACAAGAGGTGGATTCTCAGTTATATCACTATTTGAGGATTTTTCTCAAGATATTAATGTTTCAATAAACAAATTCACCAAAAATACATGTATATTTTCTGACCCTAGTCACAGAAATATGATAGGCCTAGTAGTTGTAGCCATACTCAGTAGAAGTATGTTTTTACATGTGAGAACTGACCAGTTGTTAGTAGTTGGCTCTAGTTCAAGTGGGAGTTTATTGGAATTGGTGCCATAGAACCAACTAATTTTTTACTTAAGATTACATTTATATTTAATGGTGTGGATATTAATTTAAATATATTATCACATATTGATTTTTCTTCTACATAATGTTGATGTGAAAATGTTCTAAAGTATTTTTCACATTGAAAATGGCATAACAGTTCTCCTCTATGATGATAACCTTGAAATGATATGATAATATTCTTAAAACTAGTTCTACAATGGGATGATTTATAATTATAGGGCACATATTACAAAGACTTTTAGGTGTGAGTACTCATAAATGAATGAGGATTCTTCACATGAAGTTTGCACTTGGTAATCTCTAAGAAGGGAGATTATGAGAACAGACCTGCCAGTAAGAATTTAGTATATTTGTGTCATTGGATATTCCTATATACGAGTGTGTGTAATGGTCGTTATACTTTAATATTATCATTAATGCATTTCATGACTTGTGCGCTTAGATTTACTGAAAAAAACCACCACGTCATATATTAGAAGGAAGTAGGATATGTTGGGTGCGTCATGGATGACGTGTTATTAATAGATATGTAGAGGAAGGATTTGTCTCTTCCATATTTATGGAAGTTGATATCTTATCTCATTTATTGAAATATAACCATCACATAAATTCTTCGATCATTGTGTAATGATGTTTATTTCATATAGTCAAAGAAAGATGTATCAAGCATATTGTTTGATGATACAGATGTGCAACGTGCTTGATAAGATATTGAGAAAAAGAAATTATATTACACAACAATTGTTTCTATGAGGTTGTTAGCATGGAAACATTAAATTTTTTCTCTTGAATGCCTTGAACCATTTTTAGACAATAATCTTGGACTTTAGGCATACCTGCCTAATGTCAATGAGAAAGAATCATAGAGGGTCATACACTAAGTGTTTTCATTGATCTTTATTAAATTCTATTTTAATTTAATTAACAGAATAAATATTATTCTCAAGACTGAGAAATAAATTTATTCAAGTTTTATTGATTGCATAAATTAAATAAATATTTATTCACCGGATTGTGAATAAAATATATTTATGTATTGTATTGAATATTTAATAAATATGTATTTTCTGGTTTATAGATAAAAATATTTATTTATGAATAAAATGTTTATTTTGATATTCAATAAATGTTGAGGAGTTTTAACGGACCAAGACCGCATTTGATGATAAATATTAATTTAAAAACTAATAAAATAATATTTTTTATTGTTCAATTTAGTGTGCACGCCATAAAATAATATTATTATTATTATGTGGCATTGGGTTTGATAAAGATTATAATATTATTTAGTGTTTGATGCACAATTAAATATTATTTTAACCTAAACTATAACTTTATAAATATATGATTTTGTCTATTGTGTAGGGTTAATAAAAATTTTAGAAAAGAAAATTATTGTGCACAACATACTTCTCTCTCTCTCTCTCAAATTCTTCCTCTCATCTTCTCAAAAACGAGAAGAACTCCTTCAAGCTTGAATGATCTTGAGCGGTCAAGACGAAAAACCTAAGATGATTGATTCATCACGCTACCTCCCAGAAATCAATCAATGTAATTTTAAGATCAAAGGAGCATGTGTCGGTCATAGCTTGAGGGATTCTACATTTGAATCCTCCAAGTGCAATGAAGGAAATCTAAATAGGGTTTTTTCAGAAGGTCAACATCATCTATGAAAAAAGATCCTCAGACTAGATATTCATCTATTTCAATAATAAATTAATTAATTATAGATTTAACATGAAATATTCTCTCTTTTTATTTCAAGAAACTCTATATTAAAAGAAATTTTAATACAACACCCACCAAATGCGCTTTCGCTTCACCCAGAACCTTCATATTTTACGCGAACACATAGAATAATAAAAAAATGCATCGATAAAATAATTAAAACACAGTGAACATTTTTTATTCATGGTTAAATTATGAGTGTGGTTACATAAAACTATCATGTTAAATAGAAAATGTTTTCACTTGTCGTGAATAATTAAAATCACTTAAAGAAATATTAACTCAAAAGCCTTTCATCGCTAAATTTTGAACAAAACCATACATTTGAGGTGTTCGTCAATCCTAGTTGAGGGTCTCTCTTATAATTGTAACATTCTTATAAAAATGTTAGATCAACTTAACTAAAGTCTAAAACAAAGAATTATTCATAGGTAGACTATGGAAAATTCTGAGGCAAAGTGTTTAGTAAATCAAGATTATGATTTCTAGAAGCTAAGACTTCACTCAACAGATCAAAGATTCACAAGTTAATGTGGTTGTTCATCCAAAATTATACCTTGAAACTCACTGAGTAGTGGTTTAACCATAAATTAGACTATGATGAGAATTTTTATGTGAGTTTATACGTGATATATTATTAATTTTTTCATGTGTATTTTACACGAACATAGAGAATTATACAAAAGTATATGTGGAAAAAAGAAATGATACTTGGTGAATGTTTTTTATTATGTATGGATAAGTTATGAGTGTGATCACATAAAAATAGTATGTTAAATAGAAAAGGATTTCATTCAGCATAAATAGTTAAAATTTCTCAAAGAATATTTAAGTCAAAATCCTTTCATTTCCAATTTTTTTTTTAAAAACTATATGTTTGAGGTGTTCATCAGCCCTAGTTGAGGGTGTCTCTTACTACTGAATCATTCTTATGAAAGTGGTGGGTCAACTTAACAAAATTGGAAATAAAGAAGTAGTCATATCTAGTTTGTTGCAACTTTAGAGTCAAAGTGTTAAGTAAATAAATGTTAGGATTTCCAAAATCTAGGACTTCACTCAAATTATTATGGGGTCAAGAGTTACTGTGATTGATAATCCAAAAACCTACCTTTAAATTCTCTGAGTAGTGGTGTAACTATAAGTTGGAATATGAGAAGTTTTAAGGATTTTTTCCACTAAACTACTTAAAAGACTAAGTATTTTGAATCCAGTAGTTCATGGCTACTAATATTTTATAAAATAGTTGAAGACATTTAAAGATTAATTAATCAATAATGTTTATTGGTAATCAAGATAAATTATTGATATTGTATATTTACTTTTTTGTAGATCAAATGGAAATCATAACTAATTCGATTTCACTACGATCAATATTAGAGAAATATAATATCCTGAATGTACGTAATTTATAAGAGTGGTATAAGCACTTGCGCATAGTATTAGCCAAGAGAGGAAGTTATATGTAACAGAATCTCAACTTCCTATTGTGACCCTAATGGATCTAGAAAAGCGAATGAATATAAATACAAGAAGCACGTAGATTATGCACTAGATATTCAATTCATTATGTTGTTATCTATATCTAGTGAGCTATAAAAAATGAATGAGGATGAAGATGTCCATGAAATGTTATCTCATATCCAACAGGTATACTAGGATACAACACAAAAAAGAAAGATATGATATATTTAGTACACTATCAAGGAGCTGCAAGTTAATGTAGTTGGTCAGCCAAAAATTTACCTTTAAACTCTTCAAGTATTGGTATAGTCCTAACTTGGACTATGATGAGTAGTTTTAAGGATATTTTCCACTATAATACCCAAGCGACTGGGTATTCTGAATCTAGTAGTTTATGACTACTTTGATTTAATAAAATAGTAAGAGACATTTAAAGATTAATTAATCAGTAATGTCTATTGATAATCAATATAAAGTACTAATCTATTATATTTACTTGTTGTAGATCAAATGGAAACCATCACTAATTTTATTTCACTATGATCAATATTAGATAAATATAATATCATGGTCAGGAATAACTTCTAGGAGAGGTGCGGGCACTTGCGCATAGTACCATACCAATAGAAGAAGTTATATATGTTGGAATCTCAACTTCTTGTTGATCCCCTGTAGAAGAGAGAAATAAAGATAAAGATTAATATAAGAAGAATATGGATGATTTACTATATGTCAAGTGTACTATATTTTCATATGTGTCCAGTGAGCTGCAGTAAATGTACAAGGATGAAGTTGCCTACAAAATGTTTTCTTATCTCTAAGAGTGATACCAGGAGAGAGAACAACAAATAATATATGAGATATCCAGTTCACTGTATAGGTAAATGTTAGAATAAGGGGTCATACAGGACCTCATGTACTCAATATGATTGCGTATATTGAGATATTGGAGTCTCTTGGGTTGTTGAACCCAGAACTAGTGACCAATCTCATTCTTTCCCCTTTACCACCAAGCTTCTCAACTTTTATTTTAATTATAATATGAATAACATGAAAAAGTATCTCCCATGTATACTGGCTTTAGTTTATCAAGAATATAAAGATTTAAGAATACTAACTCCTTATACCTTATAGTGAATAAGAGGAAAGGAAAAGTTAAGGGGTCAAAGGCTAATCCTAATCCAAATACAATAATGCACCGCCCTTCCAAGAGGGAAAAGATTTAGAGGGAGAGAAAAAAGCAAGAATCAGTTTGTTTTTTGTAGAAAAAAGGGCCAATAGAAGATGAATTTCACAAATGAGAATAGGAAGCAAAGAGATTCTTCTACTTCAGGTATATTTTTAATTGAATTTAATTTGTATATATGTACAAGTTAAGTATTGGATATGACATGTAGCTCACACATTTGTATTCAATTACATAAACCAAGTAAATTCAAAAGGATTTCAAAGGGTGAGGTGGATATATGAGTGGAAAATGGTGAAAGATTGATAGTATTGGAATTTTTGGATTATAATCTTAATTTTATTAGTGGCATGGTTCATATATTAAAAAATTGTTATTATGTACCTTCTATTATCATAAACATAATCTTAGTGTTGAGTTTAGACACTAAGATTTTATTTTAAATTCGGAAATAAATGTTGTTGTTTCTATAAAGATAAATTATTTTATGGAATGGTTCATCTTAAAAATGGATTGTATATACTTTAACTTGATAAACTAATTTTGGTAATCAATAAAAAATATAGCTATAATGACTTGTATCCTACCCATCTATGGCACATCAATCATGGTCATGTAAATGAGAAGTGTTTGTAAAAATTACATCAAGCAGGGTTTTTAGACTCTATTGAGATAAAACCCCTAGATGTATGTAACACTTGGTTACAAGGGAAAATGACCAAAGAAACTTTCACTAAGAAGGCAGTAAGAGCTATAGAATTATTGGAATTGATTCATACCTATGTATGTGATCCATTTTTAATAAAGGCAATATGTGGGTTTTCTTATTTCATAACTTTTACTGATGACTTCAGTAGGTATGGATACATCTACTTAATGAGGTATAAGTTTGATTCCTATAAAATGTTTATGGAATACTAGAATGATGTAAAAAATATCTTGGTAAAAAGATAAATAAACTCTTATCAGGATGAGGTGGGGAATATCTAAACCAAGCTTTCCTCGATTACTTGAAGGGGTGTGAGATAATCTCACAACTCACTCATTATACACCTTAGTCTCACATACATAGACTTATTATAACAGCCCAAGATTTTATAAAGAAATATTCTTTTTAATTTTATTAATGTCTTGTGTTGTACGCTACACCAAAAGAAGCTTGCACAACACGCATCCTTGTCTTGCCTTGCATTACACGCAATCGCGACCTTCCTCGATAGTGTGTGTAATACGCAATACCGAGTTTCACTAAACAACGATATGCTATTAAAATATTATTAAAACTAGCCGTTATGAATAGTAATAACCACTTTTTAAAATTCTGTAAATCTTATATTTCAAAATGAACTTCATTTTTGGATTCGGAGTATCGAATTTAGCCTAAGGTGAAATTTTGGTACTTTTCGGATAACTTTCATATTCTGATGAATAGTGAAAATTATTAATTATAATTAAAAAACAACTTTTTAAATCGAAATAATTAATAGTGATAAATTATTAATTTGAGTGGTTTTAAAGTATATTTAGAATATATTTTTACAATTTAATACAGTGTTGGTCATTGAATGTAATTTCACATTTAAACCAGACATAATCAAGTGTCAATCTTTTGATAGATATTGTTTCTTAAAAACACGCTATTTGTTTTAACAGCGGGATTTAATTATAAAATTAATTAATGCAACTTATATGTTATGAATTTGGTAAAATAGACTTCATTTTTGAATTCGGAAAATAAAATATAGCTTAGGATGAAATTTTGGCATTGTTCTGAAAAAACATCAATTTTTGATGAATAGTGAAACTACTAAGTGGTTGGTTAAAAACTGAATTTTTGCATAAAACGTAATTTTACCGCTTCTGTGAATGGAATTTCGAAAATCCGAGAGACACGGTTAATATCAAGGACTAAAATGTGGTTCAATGAGATGAAAATAATTTTTTGGTGAATAGTAACTTGTTACTTTTTTTTACCGCGGTTAATAGTAAATAGGGTAACTAAGGGTAAATATGATATTACTATTACCCTAACACATGTCCTAATTCTATTGGACAAGTGTAATTCGACCAAAAACAAACTTAGGAATAAAATATGACCATTTAGGCCCACTTGGATTAGATTAGGACATTTATTATTAATTTATTTAAAGAAGGGTTAAAATAGTTAAAATCAAAGTTTAATAAGTAAATCATTTTTAATATGGGGTTATACATAAGATAAATTCGATTGTAAATATTCATTAGAAAGCTAATAAGATTTCCTACATGATGGTATTTTATTTGTAATTTTTAGAAATCAAATAATTTAATTTATTTATGACACAAAGATGATGCAGTAATTATCTTATTAATGAAATATTGACATAATTGATAATATAAATACCAAAATAAATGTAATTTAAGACTTTTTATGAATTCCACTAATTTTCTAGGTTAATATGATATATTATTGTTGATTTAATCAACTTGGTTCGAACATATAATTCTGTTATGACTTTCACAAAAATCATATATCAAATAGTGTCAAAATTGACACAAAAGAGTTTTTAAATCAAATATTATATTATTAATTGTTATTTTATTCCTAAAAATCTAAGGTTCGGCCAAATGACTTATATAAGGATATATGTATTAATAATATACAATTTGGGGTTCGTTTGGCATGTTATAGTAAGTTTATTAACCATATAGTGAAAGAAAACAAAAAGACACGGTAAAAGTTAAATTATTTAACTTAGAGTTAAATCTAATTGATAAGGTTAAAATAAGAACCTAAACTTGTCTAAATCTTATTGGTTGATAGGATTTTGACCCATCCCCACTTTATCTTCGAAATAAGACCCTTTGGAACCATTATAAACCGATTTTGACTTTAATATAAAATAATATTTTGAGATATTCCTAAGGTGCCCCTCTCCTCCCCTATAAAAGGACACCTCCTCCCCCTCCTCCTCACACCAATTTGAGCTCTCAAGCTCGGCCAACCCCTGCCAAAATCACTTCTCCACTTCCCTAGCAACATCCTAGAGGTTCTGGTCTTCCTCAAAGACCAATTTTAGTACCCTAAGAGGAGGTCTCAAAGAGGCACTTCAAAGAAGAGGTAATTACCGTTACCAATTCTTTCATCTTTATTTCTTCTTCCACTTCTTCTTCTTAGGTTGTTTCATTATGAAGTAATAACATCAGTATCACTCATATACTGATATGTTATTATAAGTATGAAACAACCCTATTTCACCATCTATCCATCCTACGGAAAAAGAAATTACCGCGCGTGCGTACGTACGGAATACCGTCTCCACGCCGTGGTGTAATCTATTTTCCACCACCACCTTACATGGATGGGTATAATGGTGTAAAGAATAACTATACATAGTTATTAAAACATCATATTGATTCTGATTTATTGTATAATCCACTCCAATTCAATTCAATATTTATAGAAATGATATCATCGCTCGTGCGTACGTACAGACCATCGTCTCCACGACGCGATGAGATTCATTCTCCATGTTAACCATTTAAGAATGATTATAAAGTATATATAAGAAATAATAATGAAATATATGAAATTATAAAGCTACTAGATTTATTTATATATATATATATGTATGTCATCTACTTACTTCCATTCAAGAAAATAAGGAATGGAAAATAGCGTTCATGCGTACGTACGGACTACCGTCTCCATGAACGGTGTTTTTCATTTCATTTATCTATCTATTATATATATATATACTGAATATATATGATATATGAATCATATTTTATATTCTGGAAGTAAGTAAATCATGATATAAGTAATAATAATGTCAAGAACAACAAATCAAAACACCTACGATAAATGAAACGATTTTACCCAAAACGCTTCTTTAACATGGAATTTACAAAAGAAAGGGTAATATAATGTCATAAGTGAACCATATATGATATCATAACAATGAATATGATTCTGTAATAAGTCAATAACATGATTTAAATTATTATACAGGAGGTTCAGACACTTACAAAGCAAGTCGGACCTAAGGTAAGGGAAATATCACAATCTCATTTTTATCCGAGATTGTTTATTCGTAAGTAATTACTGGGGTGTATTTTATCATCCACATCCATGTTTCATCAATATGTAATATTATTTCCATCCACCTACAATTGTTTAAATCCATTTTTACCCTTCGATGAGTTTTTAGTAATATGTATGAAAGGAATCTTTTGTCGTTTTTCGTACGAGGTACTTTTTGACTTTTCCGACAAAAGTACGAAGAATGTTTTTTTTAACTTATACGGCATGAATGGATTTTTAAAACATTATTTCCAAGAAGCTTCCTTTACAAGTTTTCAAGTTTATTTTTAATCAACTTCTTTTATTTTAAAGTTGTATGACATGTTATGAAAGGAAAAATGTTTTTGAAGAAGAAAGGATATTTTCCTCAAGAATGGAGTTCAAGTGTTTTATCAAAATTATTTTCCATCTAAGATAATAAAGGGTTATGTTTTTATCCCTATTATTAAATTGATTTGATCATGTTGTGATGGAATTATTTTTATGAATTCCTTTATCTTATATGAATTGTTTTATGATGTCATGTTGTTTAAGAATCCCATTTTTATTACATGGGTTATGTGATGATGTAAGATTTATGATTATGTGGCACACATAAGAAAGGATTCATTATAAGATGGGTGGGACCTATATCTCCCTCCAATGCATTGGGTAAAGATTTTATATCTCATGAGATAGACATGGCTGGAACGGAAGGTTATTTCGGTTCAGTGATACAGGACTGAAACGAGTAGTGAACTCGGTTCAGAAAGGGACTTTGTCCACTAAGATAGTCTTGGCAATGAGTCATGACTAACAAGAAATGATTTTCCATGATTATGTGTGCATGCCACAAAGTTTCAAGTTTCATGTTATGATTATGGTGATCTCATTTTCACTTCTATGATTTGTTCCGTGTTAAGATATTATGATCTCTTTTGCAGGTTATGATTTTCAAAAAGATATGATATGATTTTTATTTCTTTTGTATACCCTTACTGAGCATTTGAGCTCACCCTTTTATGTTTTCTTTTCCCTAGGATATAAAGAAAGGTTTTAGGTAAAAAAAAGGGGAAGATCTTTATGGGAGATATTGAAGATCTTTCACCACGATTAGAAGATTACGTTCCGAGTTTCCAAAGACACTAAACTATTACGATCCTTGTGTGTGTGTGTTTTTGTTATGTACTAAGTATTCCGCAAATGTAATGTAATGTCCATGTACGTCTGGCTTCGGGTCTCTACAGTTGGTATCAGAGGAAAGGTTTAGTCAACCTTTGGAAACTAGGATGCGAAAACGTTAGTGAGATCCCTAGAGATATTTCTAAGGTATGTCTAGGGATGTCCCTAGGGATAAGTATACGTATAGGTTATAGTAATAGAATTACGCTAACGATCATAAAATTAAACCTAAGATGTTGGATATTGAAGGTACTCCCCCTTTATTATGTTGTTTTCCCTATCATGATTTTTTCCTCTCACACTATTCTTTTTGGGTTTTAGACGATGGCTGGAACCCGAAGGAACCGTGTTGATCAATGCAATGGACAATGCAATGATTGCCCTCCTGAACAAACAAATGTTATGGGATATGGAGTGCAAAATCTTATTGCTATACTTACACAAGCTATGAATCATTCTGGACTTCCAAATGAGCAGAGAAGGGAACAATATTCTATTGAGTCCTTCATGAGGCAACGTCCACCTTCTTTCAGTGGGTCTTCTGATCCACTTGTGGCTGAACAATGGATCAGTACTACTGAAAAGATATTTTCAGTTCTTCAATGTTCTGATCATGATAAAGTCATATTAGCAGTATATCGTTTGGAAGGTGAAGCTGATCAATGGTGGAATCTTATCAAGAATACGAGGCCAAGAGATGAAATTGAGTCCATGGAATGGGACGAGTTCAAGAACTTGTTTTTCAGTAAGTACTTCCCTCGTATTCTTCAAACAAAGATGGAGAAAGAGTTTCTTGAACTGAAGCAAAGGGACGATGAATCTGTTGGTACCTATGAAGCAAATTTTACAAGACTTGCAAGGTATGCTTCTGGAATTATCATCCAACCTGAAAGTAAAGTTGATCGATTTTTCAGTGGCTTAAAACCAAGTCTTCGAAGGGCATTAGATATAAGAGACTTCAGTAGCTATGAAGAAATTGTGTGTTGTGCTATCAAGGTAGAAATGGAAGTTGGTGTTACATATCCATCTCATGGTTTTGACAAGAAACGAAAGATGGAGTTCAAGGAGAAATCTCAGAATAATGGTGAAAAGAAGATGAATGTTTCCTTATGCACAAAGTGTGGAAAGAAGCATGGTGGAGATTGTCTTAAAGGGATTAGAAAATGTTTTAAGTGTGGAAAAGAAGGTCATCGAGCAGTTGAGTGTCGAAGTAATGGAAAAAGGGTTTCTAATGATGTGAATAAAGCAAACACTGCAGAGAACGCACCGCCAACACTTCAATGCTTCAAGTGAAAGGAAATGGGGCATTATGCTAATAATTGCCCTAATCCAAGGGTTAGTGATGATCAACATGAGCAACCACTGAAGGCAAAGGAAAAAGGGAAATCACATGCGATCACTATTGGCAATGTTGAATATGACAACGATGTGGTGGAATGATTAAGTGTTTATGTAATGGGATAATGTTGTATCATTGAGTATTGCAATATTTATTGATGTGGTATTCAAAGTGATCGAGATATTTTTTGGAAATAAGATGATATGCGCATAATGAAGACGAGAAAATGAAATGTTTAATAGTATTCATGAGCTCATGATTGATATAAGGACTAAGTGATATCATGGTTTGAGTATATAGAATTTTGAGGATTTTGGTATGTGGAAAGTGTTAACTTTTAACTGCACTCATGTTTTCACTAAGGTATTAAAGAGAATACACGATTAAGGACTTTGAATGTTTGGAATGTGACCAACAAGACATATCTTATGATATGTGGGGATCAACGACAGTATTAAATCTCTGGTAATCGATGTCACTATATTATGAGAGTGGACTACAGTATTATGTATAAGCCTAAAGATTAGACTGGATTATGTTGGACATAAGTTAGTATTGTTTAAGGATAGAAGATTTTCGATATTATTGATGGGATGTTATAGTAACGTAGTTTTAGAAAAAGGACAACCTGCAGGACGGGCGACAGCCCATCGCTTCGGACAAGGCTGTAGGAATCGAACCCACAACCGAAGTGCGACTGGCCTTTATCGCCTACCACTAGCCTACAGGAAGTCCCTGTTTAGTAGAAACTAGTTTTATTATATTAAGCAGTATAATATATGAAGTATAAGCCCATTTTAGGAACCATATGTGATTAATCTCACTATAGATCGACTTATGTATATAATTTTTGCTAACCTTTTGTTTGAGACAGATGGAATGACCCGTCATTCTATCACATGATCTGCTTAAGAGATGAAGTGGAAATTGTTAAAGGCACGAACAACAGTGAGATTGTACCAAAATAAAGTAAGTATTTATTCTAATTCAAATTCTTTAACTTTAGGGAAATGATCTTGAAAACCAAAAATGTTTTCCTAATTCTCTTATACCTGATGAATCAGATGGTACCTTAGATCGTCACAAATTTATGGATTTGTGATTACTGGCTTTTCCATAGCCATGTTCTCTACCACTCTCCATCAGAACATGATGGTCAGATTTCTCTTCCATATCCATATTTTCACCTATGTGGAAACCCAGTGATTAGTTTATTTGGGTAACCGTTACGTTTCATACTTTTGTTTTTAAAGATTGGTTTTCATATTCCTTTTTACGATGTGGGTTTCTATTAAAGAAACTTTCGAATAGTAAACCATTTATAACCCCGACGAATTTCGAGGGCGAAATTCATTTTAAGGGGGGTAGAATATAACAGCCCAAGATTTTATAAAGAAATATTCTTTTTAATTTTATTAATGTCTTGTGTTGTACGATACACCAAAAGAAGCTTGCACAACACGCATCCTTGTCTTGCCTTGCATTACACGCAATCGCGACCTTCCTCGATAGCGTGTGTAATACGCAATACCGAGTTTCACTAAACAACGATATGCTATTAAAATATTATTAAAACTAGCCGTTATGAATAGTAATAACCACTTTTTAAAATTATGTAAATCTTATATTTCAAAATGAACTTCATTTTTGGATTCGGAGTATCGAATTTAGCCTAAGGTGAAATTTTGGTACTTTTCGGATAACTTTCATATTCTGATGAATAGTGAAAATTATTAATTATAATTAAAAAACAACTTTTTAAATCGAAATAATTAATAGTGATAAATTATTAATTTGAGTGGTTTTAAAGTATATTTAGAATATATTTTTACAATTTAATACAGTGTTGGTCATTGAATGTAATTTCACATTTAAACCAGACATAATCAAGTGTCAATCTTTTGATATATATTGTTTCTTAAAAACACGCTATTTGTTTTAACAGCGGGATTTAATTATAAAATTAATTAATGCAACTTATATGTTATGAATTTGGTAAAATAGACTTCATTTTTGAATTCGGAATATAAAATATAGCTTAGGATGAAATTTTGGCATTGTTCTGAAAAAACATCAATTTTTGATGAATAGTGAAACTACTAAGTGGTTGGTTAAAAACTGAATTTTTGCATAAAACGTAATTTTACCGCTTCTGTGAATGGAATTTCGAAAATCCGAGAGACACGGTTAATATCAAGGACTAAAATGTGGTTCAATGAGATGAAAATAATTTTTTGGTGAATAGTAACTTGTTACTTTTTTTTACCGCGGTTAATAGTAAATAGGGTAACTAAGGGTAAATATGATATTACTATTACCCTAACACATGTCCTAATTCTATTGGACAAGTGTAATTCGACCAAAAACAAACTTAGGAATAAAATATGACCATTTAGGCCCACTTGGATTAGATTAGGACATTTATTATTAATTTATTTAAAGAAGGGTTAAAATAGTTAAAATCAAAGTTTAATAAGTAAATTATTTTTAATATGGGGTTATACATAAGATAAATTCGATTGTAAATATTCATTAGAAAGATAATAAGATTTCCTACATGATGGTATTTTATTTGTAATTTTTAGAAATCAAATAATTTAATTTATTTATGACACAAAGATGATGCAGTAATTATCTTATTAATGAAATATTGACATAATTGATAATATAAATACCAAAATAAATGTAATTTAAGACTTTTTATGAATTCCACTAATTTTCTAGGTTACTATGATATATTATTGTTGATTTAATCAACTTGGTTCGAACATATAATTCTGTTATGACTTTCACAAAAATCATATATCAAATAGTGTCAAAATTGACACAAAAGAGTTTTTAAATCAAATATTATATTATTAATTGTTATTTTATTCCTAAAAATCTAAGGTTCGGCCAAATGACTTAGATAAGGATATATGTATTAATAATATACAATTTGGGGTTCGTTTGGCATGTTATAGTAAGTTTATTAACCATATAGTGAAAGAAAACAAAAAGACACGGTAAAAGTTAAATTATTTAACTTAGAGTTAAATCTAATTGATAAGGTTAAAATAAGAACCTAAACTTGTCTAAATCTTATTGGTTGATAGGATTTCGACCCATCCCCACTTTATCTTCGAAATAAGACCCTTTGGAACCATTATAAACCGATTTTGACTTTAATATAAAATAATATTTTGAGATATTCCTAAGGTGCCCCTCTCCTCCCCTATAAAAGGACACCTCCTCCCCCTCCTCCTCACACCAATTTGTGCTCTCAAGCTCGGCCAACCCCTGCCAAAATCACTTCTCCACTTCCCTAGCAACATCCTAGAGGTTCTGGTCTTCCTCAAAGACCAATTTTAGTACCCTAAGAGGAGGTCTCAAAGAGGCACTTCAAAGAAGAGGTAATTACCGTTACCAATTCTTTCATCTTTATTTCTTCTTCCACTTCTTCTTCTTAGGTTGTTTCATTATGAAGTAATAACATCAGTATCACTCATATACTGATATGTTATTATAAGTATTAAACAACCCTATTTCACCATCTATCCATCCTACGGAAAAAGAAATTACCGCGCGTGCGTACGTACGGAATACCGTCTCCACGCCGTGGTGTAATCTATTTTCCACCACCACCTTACATGGATGGGTATAATGGTGTAAAGAATAACTATACATAGTTATTAAAACATCATATTGATTCTGATATATTGTATAATCCACTACAATTCAATTCAATATTTATAGAAATGATATCATCGCTCGTGCGTACGTACAGACCATCGTCTCCACGACGCGATGAGATTCATTCTCCATGTTAACCATTTAAGAATGATTATAAAGTATATATAAGAAATAATAATGAAATATATGAAATTATAAAGCTACTGGATTTATGTATATATATATATATATATGTATGTCATCTACTTACTTCCATTCAAGAAAATAAGGAATGGAAAATAGCGTTCATGCGTACGTACGGACTACCGTCTCCATGAACGGTGTTTTTCATTTCATTTATCTATCTATTATATATATATATACTGAATATATATGATATATGAATCATATTTTATATTCTGGAAGTAAGTAAATCATGATATAAGTAATAATAATGTCAAGAACAACAAATCAAAACACCTACGATAAATGAAACGATTTTACCCAAAACGCTTCTTTAACATGGAATTTACAAAAGAAAGGGTAATATAATGTCATAAGTGAACCATATATGATATCATAACAATTAATATGATTCTGTAATAAGTCAATAACATGATTTAAATTATTATACAGGAGGTTCAGACACTTACAAAGCAAGTCGGACCTAAGGTAAGGGAAATATCACAATCTCATTTTTATCCGAGATTGTTTATTCGTAAGTAATTACTGGGGTGTATTTTATCATCCACATCCATGTTTCATCAATATGTAATATTATTTCCATCCACCTACAATTGTTTAAATCCATTTTTACCCTTCGGTGAGTTTTTAGTAATATGTATGAAAGGAATCTTTTGTCGTTTTTCGTACGAGGTACTTTTTGACTTTTCCGACAAAAGTACGAAGAATGTTTTTTTTTAACTTATACGGCATGAATGGATTTTTAAAACATTATTTCCAAGAAGCTTCCTTTACAAGTTTTCAAGTTTATTTTTAATCAACTTCTTTTATTTTAAATTTGTATGACATGTTATGAAAGGAAAAATGTTTTTGAAGAAGAAAGGATATTTTCCTCAAGAATGGAGTTCAAGTGTTTTATCAAAATTATTTTCCATCTAAGATAATAAAGGGTTCTGTTTTTATCACTATTATTAAATTGATTTGATCATGTTGTGATGGAATTATTTTTATTAATTCCTTTATCTTATATGAATTGTTTTATGATGTCATGTTGTTTAAGAATCCCATTTTTATTACATGGGTTATGTGATGATGTAAGATTTATGATTATGTGGCACACATAAGAAAGGATTCATTATAAGATGGGTGGGACCTATATCTCCCTCCAATGCATTGGGTAAAGATTTTATATCTCATGAGATATACATGGCTGGAACGGAAGGTTATTTCGGTTCAGTGATACAGGACTGAAACGAGTAGTGAACTCGGTTCAGAAAGGGACTTTGTCCACTAAGATAGTCTTGGCAATGAGTCATGACTAACAAGAAATGATTTTCCATGATTATGTGTGCATGCCACAAAGTTTCAAGTTTCATGTTATGATTATGGTGATCTCATTTTCACTTCTATGATTTGTTCCGTGTTAAGATATTATGATCTCTTTTGCAGGTTATGATTTTCAAAAAGATATGATATGATTTTTATTTCTTTTGTATACCCTTACTGAGCATTTGAGCTTACCCTTTTATGTTTTCTTTTCCCCAGGATATAAAGAAAGGTTTTAGGTAAAAAAAGGGGAAGATCTTTATGGGATATATTGAAGATCTTTCACCACGATTAGAAGATTACGTTCCGAGTTTCCAAAGACACTAAACTATTACGATCCTTGTGTGTGTGTGTTTTTGTTATGTACTAAGTATTCCGCAAAAGTAATGTAAATTCTATGTACATCAGGATTCGGGTCTCTACACTTATAAACTAAATCAAGAACCAAATAAGTTAGTATATGGGATTACATATGAGTTTTGGTATAGAAATAAACTCGTTATCACATATATGTGTATGGGGATGCGAGGTGTTTTCCAAGTCAATACTGATGACAAACTAGCATCTTGAAGCACAAAGTGCATCCTTATAGGTTATCCTAAGGAAACTAAATAATATTACCTATATAACCCTTAAAATAGAAAAGTAATTATGGAGATACATACTATATTTCTTAAAAGGGAACAAGTTTTCAATGGAAATGGCAGGAGAAAGATTGATTTTTATAAATTTGATGCTCCAAATGCACAAAAGTTGATACAGGAACAATATTTAAAAGAGACAATGGGAGATGAAAATGAACCTGAGATGCAAGTACTATGTAGGTATGCTAAAGAGGTTAGAGAAACAGAGATATTGTTTTCTTATCACTGAGTCAGGTGTCACATTATTCCTTGAGAATAATGAACCTATAAATTATAAGGAAGCAATAGATGGCAGGGATGTTTCTAAAAGGAAAGAATCCATATATTCTAAGATGGAATTCATGTACCAAAATCAAGTTTAGATTTTATTTTACCCTATATCTAAGGTAAAACCTATTGGGTGTAAATTTATATTCAATAAAAATATGAACATAAATGATAAAGTAAGTACTTATAAATCACGACTATTTGTGAAGGGTTTTGAGAAACGTTAAATCATTAACTATGACGAAAACTACTCACCATCCATGATACTAAAATCTATCAGAATATTAATCACAATAACATCCTTCCATGATTACAGGATTTGGAAAATGAATTTGATAACTAATTTTCTTAATGGGAAATTATTGAAGACGTATATATGACACAAACTAAGAGGTTTATTCTGTCAAAGAGTATCAATAAAGTATGCAAGTTACAGAGATCCATTTATGGAATGAAACAGGAACTGTAGTCATGGAATTGATGAATTGATAAGGCTATAACGGAATTTGGTTTCATCAAGAATGAAATTAATTCATGCATCTATAATAAGGTTAGTGGAAATTTCATTGTTTTCCTAGTATTATATGTTCATGAAATATTAATTAGGAGAAACGAAGTTTGAGTCTTACAGTTAGTGAAGACTAGGTAAAATGAATGTTTCTCCATGAAAGAATTAGGTGAATAAGCCTACATTATTAGGATCAAGATCTATCAAGATATATTTCAAAGGCTATTTAGGCTGATTCAAAATACATATATTGACAAGACACTCAAAAGATACAATATGGAACAATCTAAGAGATGATTGTTGTCAATGTCACATGGAATCAATCACTTCGAGAAAAATGTGCCTACAAACACAAAAAGTGATTAGAAGGATGAGTAGAATAACTTATTCTTTGGTAATAGGATCAATCATTTATGTCATGTTATGTACTGGGTTTGATGTTATCTATTCTTTAAGCACGGTGGGAAGATATCAGTTCAATACAGGAGAGTTTCATTGGGCAGCAATAAAAACTATCTAGAAGTACTTGAGATATACAAATGATATGTTCATAGTGTATGGAGGAGATGATGAGATAATAGTGAGGGGACACACTGATGTTAGCTTCCAGAAAAATCATGATAATATGAAATTGCAGTTGGGCTATGTCTTTTACCTGAATAGTGGTGGAGTGAGTAGGAGAAGTTTGAAAAAACTCGTAGTTGCCGATTCAATAGAAAAATTTGAGAATATAGTGGCTTCCAATGAAGTTAACAAAGTAATTGGGATATGCAGTTTTGTCTTAGATATTGGTGTTGTGTCTAGAAATGCAAACCTGGTTACAGTATACTGTGATAATACCAGAGAAATGGTGCTTACCAAAGATCTAGGGTCATGTCATAAGATAAAGCATATACTTTGGAAGATTGATCTCTTGAGGGATTTTACACAAAGAGATGAATTCAAGTTAGCAGAGTAGCCACAAAGGATAACATGGAAGATCCCCTAACTAAATTCATATCTCAACAAAAGCATGATTCTCATGTAAGGGCTAGTGGGTTGAGAGTTGTTGGTAGTTTTCTCTAGTGAAAATCAAAGTGTTGTAAGTGGGTGTCCTAAACCCAACTCTTACGTGTACTATTGATTATCATTACATGTATATAGTTTGATATATACATGTGTTTTTCTTACCATAATAGTAACATTTATTATGTTTTTCCTACTATGCATGGTAATTTCCTTATATTACATGTCGTATCGAAAGATTATAATAGTTCTCAACCCTAATGAGAACCTTAAGATGTTATGATAGTAATATTAAACATATGTATTCCAATTTAGATACATAATTATGACAAGGCACAGATGATGTATGACCATTAGGTGTTGGGGGTGTTGGGGGCTCATAAGTACTGATATTTATTCTCATAAAGTTCACACTTGGTGATCCAGAATACATGAGATCATGAGGACTAGAATTCCATTAGGAATGCTACATTTTTTAAGTGTCATTGATTTTTTTTATCTATGAGTGTGTATTAGTCTTTTAACTTGAGATCATTATCAATGTGTACCATTTGGTTAAATGATCAATATAGGATTTATGGCTTCCAAGAAGAGGACATATCTCAGGCTCAGTTGACTATAATGGTAGTACCTTCACTAAATTAATGGTCATGGTAGAAGAAGTTAAGTTCATCCAATAATGTAATAAAAAAATAAATGAAGCAGATAAGGATGGGGACATAAGTTGTGCATCCAAATTTACAAGATATTGTGAGATAAAGAGATTATATTATACGATGTTTGTTCATAAGATAGGTTGTTTCTACCATGACTAAACTTTATCTCCTTAGGGGTCAGGATTTATTATTGGATATCAATCTTGGTCTGTGATTATCACTTACTACTATCAAGATAAGAGCCTAGAGGATCACACACAAAGCATATTCAAATATTGGATCAATTATAATGAATTGGAGTTTAGGTCATGATGTATTATTAGATACCGCTTTTAGCATGTGAGAATCACTTACTGCTATCAAGATAAAGATCTAAAAGGTCACATAATATATTTTCAAGAGGTGTGTTGAGATAATGGCTCGCATTTAAAAAAGGTTAGATATTACAAATGATATTATATTTATGATGTTTGTGATATGTTCACAATGTCATACACAGTGAATATGACTTGATTAAAGGGTTTTACTTATAAAAGGTTCAAAGTGAAATTTTCAAAAATAAAACTCACCAATTTAAGAAAATAAAAGCTGATATTTTCAATGACTTTTCCCCACACGGATCTGCAATGCACCTATCATTTTTCTCTTGTTTCCTAGAGAGAGAAAAGTTTGATTGAAGAACCTCAATCCATGTTTCATTCACTAATTGAAGTGACAATTCTCCTGTGATTGTCGAAACATAAAAGGCATCATTGATTCTCTACTCTAACACCAAGAAATCAATGATCAAAACATCTACAAATATATGGAGTGTGTGTGGACAACCTAAAAATATTAAGTGTTAGTTCCTTCAAGAAGCGAAGAGCAAAACACACTTGTGCTTTTAAAATCCAAAGGTAACAATTTGATTTTTGTTTCATGCTTAATTACTTCCACATGAGATTCTCAGGTTTAAACCTGAAAATTACTTATCGAAGACTACATTATTACGTCAATCTGACAATAAAATTTTAAAATTCACTTTTTCATGTTTCTATTGCATGCTCAATACCAACATAAAATTTTGTTATTTTTTAAGAAAAATCCCCAAGAGTAATGAAAGATGTACTTTTTTCCATTTATCAGGTTTTTTCCACTATAATTCCATGATAAAATATTTAATGAATTAAAAAAACTCATAGGATTCAATTATTTTTGCATCATTTTTTCCTACAGAGATTTTTAAAGGAAATGACAAATAACATTCCACAAAATTGATGATAAGGAATAGTGTTGTAAAATAATTGTGGATTGTCACAAATTTCATGAGTGGTGATTCTCATTCTCATTAATAATACATAATACATAAAAGGAGTGATTTCATGTATCATTAATTTTAATAAGTAATGATAAAGGTCACATTTATTATCACTAAAACTCAACACTAATGAAATTTATTTTTTTATCAATTATTTTTTAATATTTATAAAGATATTTCTTTATTGGTGAAGATTTTAACATTTACCTAATAAAGTAAAAATTAAATAATATGAATTCATGAGTGATGTTTATATAAGTGTGTGGGTGTATATATATAGTCTATATTAATAGTTGAAATTAAATTAAATTGAATCTTCAAGTGAAAAAATATTTTGTGTGTATTTGTACGTGTCTATATATACATACATATACCTGTGTTCAAAAACACTTCATAGTTTTAAATGCGATCAAATTAAATTTGAATTTAGAAGGTTTATTTTAGAAATTAAATTTCATATTTTTTTCATATATATAATTTATTTGTCCCCCCAGCGATCAGTTGGGGTGGTATCGGTGGGTGGGGGTTTGGGGCGTGGTCATGAGGTCGAGTCCTCAAGCCAATGGTTTATTTGTAATTTTCTTTTTGTGTTGTGTGCTTCACTTGTGGTTGTACCGACGCGATATAAATAACTTATTTATGGAAAGGGTGTAGGGGGGATGGGAATGCATCCATGAGATCAAGTTCAATATTGAGTGTGTTGTAAAGTGAAAATTCCAAAAAAAAAATTATAATTTATAATATTTTTATATATAATTATATTTATAACTATACAAGTTATATAATTAATGATAATTTTAAATATAATTAATGAAATTTTGAATTTATAATAATAATATTTATATATATATATATTTATTTACAAATTTTTAAAATATAATTGATATAGTTTTTTGAAATATAATGTATAACAGTATTATAATATTTATATATCTACATGGGTGTTTACACAGAATTATGTATAAATGTTTAAACTAAAAGAATATATCAAAATTTTGAAGGTAAGATAAAATTTGGTTTCCAAAGATTGAAATCCAAAGTTGATTGATAGGAAATAATGGTCGAAAAGTTTCAAGATCATTGTTAGACCAAACAGAAATAAATATATAAGATAGAAATGCCATCAAAGAATATACTAGTTTGATTTCTCAATCATTATTTCCTTATTAATAACAAGAGAGGAAACTTAATATTACAAATTTCACACTTAATTTTCATAAAATGAAACATATATATGTAGTATATGCAGATTTCATAATCAATCTATGCATATGAAAAAATCAAAGTATACATAATGCATATTCATTGTCCACAAATTGCATATATATTATATTCACATTCTATATAGCAGCATGCATATTGTATACTGCATACTAAGTAAGAACTTGTTTAGCATATGCATATTGAATATTCTGTTCATGTATTTTACATGTATCACTATATGAATATTTCAAGTTGGGAATATTTTATATTCCAAATTTCATACTGAATATATTTAAATTGTGTATTCAGTATATGCATATTACATATAAAATACATGATTATTAAGAAGTATATTGATATTGAATATTATAAATTTGGTATTTTCATATTGCACATTTAGTATACGCATATTTTATATTAGATTATGTGTGTATTTCATATTGATAAAAATGAGTTGCATACTATAAATTTAGCATATGAATATTACATATTGAATTTTAAGTAATTTCATGAAGGATATTGAGTACATTCATATTCCATAATGAAGTGTATGAATATAGATAGAATCAAAATTAGAGTTAGTATGATGAAAAAGAATATTACATATTATATTTCATATATACAGCATAGTGGAAGTTGGACACCCTTTTCTACAGCACTTGGCTCGTGATACATTTGACCAAAATTATTCCATTGCAATGCAGATTATAAAAATGTGAATGCTTGAAAAGGGGTAGTAGACTTTGATAAACATGGATTTATCTTTTCAAATGAATGTATACAAAATTGACCAATAAAAATATTTGGGTCATTCCAATCTAATAATAAAAAAAATCAATGGGAGATAATGGAGAAAGAATGGATAATATTTTAGGAATTCCAAATTTATACAAAATAAAATTTAATTTATGAAAGAAAAAATACCAAACCACATTAGAGGAACAACATTTACTACTTTTTTATTGTGTGTAGATGTAAAAAGTGAAAGGAAAGTTAAAAATAAAAATGATGGCATATTAATACCACTAAGTTACCCTTTGAGGCTATGTTAAACATCATATTTTCATCATGATTCACTCTGAAATAACACATAAAACATATTTAGAGAAAACAAAGGAACCTGTAACAGAAAATTCCTAACCCAGGATAAATATTACAGAAAATAAAAAATAACACGTATTAGGTATATAAATTAATAATAGGGTAGATATAAATAAATATAACATACTTACTTCCATGTTCATGAGATTCTTACAACAATCTTGGGGTGCAAATGAAGAAAGTGAATCAAATAAAATACATTTATACAATAAGAGATTAGTTTTACATAATACAGGATGTTATATTAAAATCTCTATTTATATGTATATTTTTCATAAATCTCAACCCAGTAATTAGTTAGAAAATAAAAATACCACAAAAAAATTTAACAAAATCAATTAAATAAGAGAAATTGATTCTATAATTTCACCAAAGAGTGTAAAGATGCACGGGATGTGGGTAGTAAATGACCTAAGGGTTTTAAAATTATGGGGTACTGGTATAGAGGAATAATTAATAAAAATGAACCTATATCCAGTTGAGTGTTGTGTTGTAAGTATCTATAAAATGGAAATAAGTTAACCATTTCACATCACGAAACATGAAAAATAAGTGCTTTAACAGCGGAGTGCTTGTCTGTGGAAGTTTTTGGAGATAGATGAAAATAATTTTAGGGTTTCGCTATAACACCCCAAACATTTTATGGTATGTTTCTCTTAAATACTTTCAATTCATTAGATAGCCTATATTTCACGAATCATTGAGTCTCTATGAAACAAAAATTGGTTATTTATAGTATATAGTCATAACCTATCCATTTAACTTAAATTTTACACTTATGTGTTTTGAAATTTATAAAACAGACATACACAGTTGCGATCAGGGTGATATTTGGAGTCTGATAGAATCAACTTAATTTTTGGTGAATAGTAACATACCCTTATGAATAGTAACTCACCCTTATGAATAGTAATATGACTCTTATGAATGGTAACCATACTCATACAAGTGTAAATAAAATTTAGGCACCTTAAAAAAGGAAGATGAATATTTTAAGTGTTTATATTTTTCGATTAATTAATGATTTTAATTAAAAATTTAATTTATCATATATAGAAATTATTTTTGAAAAATGGAGTTCATTTTTTGATTTTACACATTGAAAAATGGTTAAGGTGAATTTTTGGGATTTTTCTAAAATACATGAATTTTTAGTGAATCGTAAAATACATTAATTTACCGTATAAATACATTATAATTTAAATTAAATATTCCTAGAATCATGACTGATGTAATTTGTAACAACCCAGATATTTTTAGTAATTAATTAATGAAATATAATTTTAAATAAATTATAGTTATGAAAGTATAATTAAGTTATTAAGAAAATGTATTATTATTATTACTATTCTAACGTATAACATAATATATATGTTTTAAATATGAAAATTATAAATTTTTGTTATGAAATTATGTTATTTATGAATAAAATTTAAAAGATAAACAATTAAAATAAAAACAATGAAATTAAAAAAAAAATATTGATAATTATTTTAGTAAATAAATAAATATAAAACAATAAACGATTTTAATAAAAAGAATAGAAAAATGAAATGTTAATGTAGGAGAAGAGGAATCAGGATTGGGGATTTTCGATTTCAATAAAACTGATGGCTTTAGGAAGGCTGGATTGAGCGAGGTCACGAGAGGAAAGGGCGAGGCCAAATCAAGTTTTGACTAAGGGTTTTAGAAGTCTTCAATGAATAGAGATCGAAGTTCAGCATGAGTTCATTATTCTTCATAGAATTCGAATCTGAAGGCAAATCATTCGAGCTTCATGAATCAAATGTGGATGATGGATCAAGTCTGGATCTTAAATCAAGTGTAGGTTAGGGTTTTAAAGTAGTGTTTGAAGTGTGATTAAGGTTCGACTACACCCAATCTGCGTCGCATTGAAGTTTCCAAGCAGGATCTAGGGATATCGACATCCAGTTTGGAAATCTCCTCAATGATGAAAGTAGGATTTGTTTATTGAAGTTTTCTTTATCCTAATATTTTAGATACCTACAGAAAAATGATCTGTTTTTTTGATATTCATCCACTTGCAACATTCTTCATCAATGTCTGGTACTGTTTATGTAGCGATTTATTCAATTTCATTCATCTTCAATTTTGATTTTTCCTCAAACGTCAACATTTAAAACAATATTGATTTGTATGATTTAATGTTTTGTATCAGATTGTCAATAATTCATGTTGTTTTCTTCCTTAATTCTTATTTAATGTTGATATATGACAATGTTTATGTTTAATGCATGAATCTGTTGTCAATAGTTTCATTCAACTTCGATTATTTTAATCCACCGTCCGTAATCTATTTGTTATATATAGTTTTCATATCCTGTTTTGTGGATCAAAGATCCAAACAAGAGACAAGTTTCATTTATTATACTTCATCCTATGCACTACATTTTCCTTTGACATTGTTTGTATCTCCTCTAGTTTCATTTAATTCTGAATCACGTCTTCGATTTTCTAATACTTATATTTTATTTAAGTTTTCCCTGTAAGCATGATAGACAATCCTCAATCTTTTTCTATTTCTAGAATCTCATTAAAATTTAACATGTCCACTTGTTTGTTGAATATTTTTCTAAGTTTATATTTAAGCTCATGAGGATAGCCTGGAAATCACTTCATTGAGTCCTTATTGTGCAAGGCAGAGAAACATAACCCTTGCCTTCTATTTATATTTTTGTGTGCTTACCACTTATGGAAACATTAGAGATAGAGAAAAACTTTCCATTATGAAGAAGAAGACATGTTCTTCAAACTCTTTTGGTAAGTTACTATTGGTTTGGGCAATTTATTTTACAGATTTGAAACTGATTATTTTACAAAGAACGAATATCTTTTCTTTTTAAATATTTGTATATGTAAAATGAAGTTATTAATAGTTTTACATGTTTTATTTAGTAAGGGATATTTGTTTTAAAACTTATTTTAGTTTTAATATGTGTGTGTGTGTGTTAAAGGTGAATTAATCATACTAAAATCATTTATAAATTTTTATTGTTAAATTTTGAAGCTATTTTTTTATTTTAGAAAGTTGAATTTATTAAAACATAATTTTATTTAGAAGTCATTCATATTAGAGGAATGACCATACCAGATAATTACATATATTGTCTAAGCAATTGATTAATTTTAAGTATATTCTTATACTTTCTTGTTTTATTCTAGCCTAAAGTCCAAGTCTATATTTTTAGTTCATGAATTTAATATGTGTGCTTTTGTTTAACTTTTTATGTTCATGCTAGAAATATTTATATATTTATATATATTGAGAGTTATTTTTTTCACTTTGAATAAATCATATAAATGTCTGATATGGGTATAAAATACATGGGTACATATTAATCAAACACAAAAAAAATGATTTATTTGATGTTCGATATCATTACCCTCTAACTTCACTTCTATGATTTCGTATATATAAATTTATATATGTTCTTCTTGAAGTTAGGTTCTTCAAAACTTATATATATATATATTTGTGTGTGTGTGTGTGTCTATATATATATATATTCATAAAGTATTTAATGCATATGAAATGTTAATAATAATTTCATGTGTGACATGTAAATTACATGTGATTATTATTGCTATTACTTTATATAATCAAGTTATTATTTCATGCATAAAAGTAATTAAACAAATATTTCCTTGAAAATTTTTATTCAAGATTGAGTTTTAAAAATATTTGAAGTTATAACAATATGAAATCATGTATTTCATCAAAAATTGGATACATGGATATTTATGAAAGGTCTGTGAAAAAAGTTTGGCTAGAGCCAAACTTGAAAGTATAATGCAATAGAAGTTCATATATATATATATATGTTTATGAAAGGTCTACACACAAAGGCTCCTGCAAATACAAGCATCATTTCCTCGAGGAATCTCAATGGTGACAAGCTCGAGGTGGCTGACTCCTCCATCATCCTCGTGCCCCCCGGTGATGAGGTAATGGTGGATTCAGGACTACAGCTTCAGACAGGCCCCAGCGGTGAAATGGACGATGAAGCTCTGGCCATTATGGCATCGAAGAAGATGGAGGAGGCCCCGCCCAAACAGACATGGGAAGTTATCATCCATTCTGAGGAAGAGATGTTGGAGAAATCGATTCCTTTCAATGCCTCAAAGGAGGATCAGGCTAAGATGTCTAAGATATCTCTTGAAGTGAAAACTAGTAGGATGCAGACAAAATGGATTGACAAACAAGATCATATTTTGGAAAGAGGGTTTAATGTAGGGAAGCTAAGCATGGAAGAGTTCATACAGACATGGGACAAGATTGATATTTGGTGCAAGGACCTCATCAAAAATGATCCGGAGTTAGAGGTAAATGGTCTTCTCTGGAAACTACTTAGGAATAATGCTTCTAATATTCTTAAACTTGATTTTAATGGTTCATATGTTTCTTTCACTATATGATGCCTTGTTTTTCTGTCTGGTCTTGGGTTCTCACTTTCCTTTAAAAGTATTAGAAATAAAAAATTAATTTATGAGGTGTAATGTGTATTTTAATGCAGTGGCATGTTTTCAAAATTAAAACCTCCAGTGAAAGTATATATATATATATACATAAAGTAAGATTAAAGTGTTTTTATAAAAATCAGTGCTTGAACATTGTAAATATGGTAGGGAACTATGGAGTGTACCCAGTCCCTCAATAAGTGGGTAGGCCCAAGATAGTCGTCAATGTTTCAATTTGATACAAGACATAATGTTTTGTTTTCAAAATTTTGTGTAGTGTTTTATAAAAATCACTGTATTACTTTTAAAGTGATTTTTGTATGTAAGTAATTTCAATAGTGGTATATTATTTTAAACATAAGTAATTTCAATTAATTTTTTCAAAGGGTGTTTTGAAAAATATTTTTATGTTATCTTCAAAATAGTTTATCAAAATTATTTTTAAATAAATATTTTCTAATTAGTATTTAAAGAATTTCAAAAATCCTTATTGGGTAATCGAATGCCCACCCTTTGTTTTAAAATTATTTTTTACTGGTATCTGTGAAGTTATTTTACATATTTCATCGCTTTTGGAGTTAGCACGTGCAGAAGCATTGTGGAAAATTGTTTTATTTTTGTTTCAACTCTGATAAATGTAAGGTGTTGTCTTATCATCCAGAACCTAGACCAGTAAAAGGTCCTCGTTTGTATAATATGTTGTGTAATTATTCAGTTTCTTTTTATTACATAGCATTTTCAAGCATTGGGTCTGGAAGAGAGGGCTTAGGGCGTTATAATTGGTATTAGAGGAATAGTCTAGACAACTTTGGAGATTAGATGTTTTCTTTTGAGGAAAATAAAAACTACGCGGTAGATTTTTCTTTAGATAGATAAGTCCCCTTAGAAATTCTTTAATTCTGAAAATGGAAATTCAGAATTTTCTTAAGTTTGACGCATAAATTATGAGGGTGAAATTTATTTAAGTGGGTGGAATTTAACAACCCAGATATTTTTAGTAATTAATTGATGAAATATAATTTTAAAAAATTGTAGTTATGAAATTATAATTAAGTTATTAAGAAAATGTATTATTATTATTACTATTTTAATATATAACACAATATATATGTTTTAAATATGAAAATTATACATTAATGTTTTGAAATTATGTTATTTATGAATTAAATTTTAAAGATAAACATTAAAATAAAATAAATGAAATTAAACAATTGAATATTGATAACTGTTTTAGTAAATAAATAAATACAAAACAATAAACGATTTAAATAAAAAGAATAAAAAAATGAAATGTTAATGTAGGAGAAGAGGAATCAGGATTGGAGATTTTCAGTTTTAATCAAACCGATGGATTTAGGGAGGATGGATTGAGTGAGTTCGTGAGACTAAAGGGAAAGGATGAATCAAGTTTTGACTGAGGGTTTCAGAATTATCTGGAAAATAGAGATCAAAGATCAGGCTGAGTTCAGTCTTCTTTGTAGAAGTCAAATCCTAAGGTCAAGCATTCAAGCTTCATAAATCAACTTCAGACAATGGATCGAGTCTGAATAAGAAATAGAGTACAAGTGATGTTTCAAAGCAATGTTTGAATCTCGATTAAGGTTCAACTACACCTGATCTGCATCATGTTGAAGTTTCCAAGAATGATCTAGGGAAATCGACATCCGGCTTAGAAATCTCCCCAATTATGCAAGTAGGATTTATCTATTGAAGTTTTCTTTATCTGGATATTTTAAAGACCTTCTGAACAATGACCTAGTTTGTCAATATTCATCCACTTGAGTCATTCTTCATCGATGTCTAGAACTGTTTATATACCAATTTATTCAACAAAATTCATCTTTAATTTGTATTTTTCCTCAAACGTCAATTTTTAAAACAGTATTGGTTCATATGGTTTCATGTTTTGTATCAGATTGTAAATAATTCATGTTTTCTTCCTCAATCCTTATTCGATGTCGATATATGACAATGTTTATATTTAATGCATGAATCTATTGTCAAGAGTTTCATTCAACTTGGATTATTTTAATCTGACATCCGTAATCTATTTTTTATCTGTAGTTTTCATATCCTGTTTTGTGGGTCAAAGATCCAAACAATAGACAATTTTTATTTATTATACTTCATCCTATAAACTTCATTTTCCTTTGACGTTGTTTTTATCTCTACCAGTTTCATTTAATTCTGAATCCAGTCGCATCTTCAATTTTCTAATACTTATATTTTATTTAATCTTTCCCTATAATCATGATATCCAATCCTCATTCTTTGGATGTTTCTAGCATCTCATTAAAATTAAACATGTCCACTTGTCTATTGGATATTTTTTTAAGTGGATATTTAAGTGGGGGAGGATAGATTGGAAGGCATTTCATCGAGTCCGTATTGTGAAAGGCGGAGGAACATAACCCTTTCCTTCTATTTATTTTTTTGTGTGCTTACCACTTTTGGAAACATTAGAGATAGAGAAAAACTTTTCATTGTGAAGAAGAAAACATTTTTTTCAAACTATTTTGGTAAGGGACTATTGGTTCATGCAATTTATTTTACTGATTTGAAACTGATTATTTTAAAAAGAACTATTATCTTTTCTTTTTAAACATTTTTATATGTAAAATTATGTTATTACTATTTTGACATGTTTTATTTAGTAAGGGATATTTGTTTTAAAACTTATTTCAATTTTAATATGTGTGTGTGTGTGTTAAAGGTGAATTAATCATACTAAAATCATTTATAAATTGTTATTGTTAAATATTGAAGCTGCTGTTTTATTTTAGAAAGTTGAATTTATTAAAACATTATTTTATTTAGATGTCATTCATATTAGAGGAATGACCATATCAGATAATTGCATATGTCGTTTATGCAATTGAGTAATTTTAAGTATATGCTTATACTTTCTTGTTTTATTCTGGCATAAAATTCAAGTCCATATTTATAATTCATGAATTGAATATGTGTGTTTTAGTTTAAATGTTTATGTTCATACTATAAATATTTATATATGTATGTATATTGAGAGTTATTTTTTTCACTTCGAATAAATCATATAGATGTCTGACATGGGTATAAAATACATGGGTACATATTAATCAAACATAAAAAATGATTTATTCGACATTCCATATCATTACCCTCTAACTTCACTTTTATTATTTCATATATAAAAAATTATATATGTTCTTCTTGAAGTTAGGTTCTTCAAAACTTATATATATATATATGTGTGTGTGTGTGTGTGTGTGTGTGTGTGTGTATTCATGAAATATTGAATGCATATGAAATGATACTGATAATTTTTTGTGCGACATATAAATTTCATGTGATTATTATTGTTATTACTTTATATATTCATGTTATTATTCCATGTATAAAAGTAATTAAACAAATATGTATTTGGAAATTTTTATTCAATATTGAGTTCTAGAAATAGTTAAAGTTATAACAATATGAAATCATGTATTTCATAGAAAGTTTGGATACATGGATGTTTATGAATGGTCTGTGACAAAAGTTTGGTCAGAAGCAAACTTTAAAGTGTAATGAAATGGAAGTTCATATATATATACATACTCATATATATAAATATAATTTTAATGTGTATTTTAATGTAGTGGCATGTTTTCAAAATTAAAACCTCCAGTGAAAGTATATATATATATGTAAATAAATCTTAAAGTGTTTTTATAAAAATTGGCGCTTGACCATTGTAAATATTGTAGGGAACTAGGGAGTGAACCCAATACCTCAACAAGTTAGTAGTCCCAAGATAGCCTTAAATATTTCAATTTGCTATAAGTCACAATGTTTTTTTTTCAAAATCTTGCGTAGTGTTTTCTAAAAATCACCGGATTACTTTTAAAGTGATTTTTGTATGTAAGTAATTTCAAAATTGGTATATTATTTTAAATGTAAGAAATTCCAATTAATTTTTTAAAAGGGTGTTTTTAAAAGTATTTTTATGTTATCTTCAAAAGAATTTATCAAATTTATTTTTAAATAAATATTTTCTAAGTAGTATTTAAATAATTTCAAAACTCATTATTGGGAAATCAAATGCTCACCCTTTGTTTTAAAATGATTTTTTACAGGTATCTTAGAAGTTATTTTTCAGATGTCATCACTTTTGGAGTTAGCATGTGCAGAATCATTGTGGAAAATTGTTTTATTTTTGTTTCAAATTTGATAAATTTAAGGTGTTGTCTAATCCTCCAAAACCTAGACTGGTAAAAGGTCCTCATTTGTATAATATTTTGTGTAATTATTCAGTTTCTTTTTATTACACAGCATTTTCAAGCACTGAGTCCAGAAGAGCGGGCTTGGGGAATTATAATTGGTATCATAGGAACAGTCTCGAAAACTTTGGAGATTAGATGTTGTCTTTTGAGGAAAATAAAATCTACGTGGTAGAGTTTTCTTTAGATAGATAAGTCCCCTTATAAATTCTTTAATTCTAAAGATGGAAATTCAGAATTTTCTTAAGTTCGACGCATGAATTGCAAGGGTGAAATTCATTTAAGGGGCGGAGAATGTATCAACCCACATATTTTTAGTAATTAATTAATGAAATATAATTTAAAAAAATTATAGTTATGAAATTATAATTAAGTTATTAAGAAAATGTATTATTATTATTACCATTTTAATGTATAACATAATATATATGTTTTAAATATAAAAATTATAAATTTATGTTTTTAAATTATGTTATTTATGAATTAAATTTTAAAAATAAACAACTAAAATAAAAACAATGAAATTCAACAAATGAATATTGATATTTTTTTATTAAATAAATAAATATAAAACAATAAATGATTTTAACAAAAAGAAAAAAAATGAAAGGTTAATGTAAAATAAGAGGAATCGGGATTAGGGTTTTTCAGTTTCAATCAAATCGACAGCTTTAGGGAGGCTAAATCAAGAGGGTTCGCGAGAGGAAAGGGAGAGGAAAAATAGAGTTTTGGCTGAGGGTTTTAGAAGTCTTCGATGAATTGAGATTGAAGTTCAGGCTTAGTTCAGTCTTCTTTGTAGAAGAAGAATCCAAATGTGATGCATTCGAGCTTCATGAATCAACTGCGGACGATGGATCAAGTCCAGATCTGAAATCAAGTACAGGTGATGGTTTTGAATTAGTGTTTGAAGCATTATTAAGGTTTTAATACCCTCAATATGCATCATGTTGAAGTTTCCAAGCATGATCTAGGGAAATCGACATCTGGTTTAGAAATCTCTTCAATAATGCAAGTAGGATTTATCTATTGAAGTTTTCTTTATCTGAATATTTTAGAGACCTACTGAACAATGACCTGTTTTATCGATATTCATCCACTTGAGGCATTTTTCATCGATGTATGGTACTGTTTATGAATCGATTTATTCAACTACATTCATCTTAAATTTGGATTTTTCCTCAAACATCAATGTTTAAATAGTATTGATTCGTATGCTTTAATTTTTTGTATTGGATTGTCAATAATTCATGTTGTTTTCTTCCTCAATCCTTATTCGATGTTGATATATGACAATTTTTATGTTTAAGGCATGAATCTATTGTCAAAATTTTCATTCAACTTGGACTATTTTAATCCACCATCCGTAATCTATTTGTTATATGTAGTTTCCATATCCTATTTTGTGGGTCAAATATCCAAAAAAGAGACAATTTTCATTTATTATAATTCATCCTATACACCGCATTTTCCTTCAACAATATTTTTATCTCTTCCAGTTTCATTTAATTCTGAATCTAGTCGCATATTTTATTTTCTAATACTTATATTTTATTTAATATTTACTTGCAATAATGATAGAAAATCCTCATACTTAAGTTGTTTTTAGCATCTCATTAAAATTAAACATGTCCAATTGTCTATTGGATATTTTTCTATGTGTATATTTAAGTGGGGGAGGATAGCTTGGAAAGAATTTCATCGAGTCATTATTGCACAAGGCGGAGGAACATTACACTTGCCTTCTATTTATTTTTTTGTGTTCTTACCACTTCTAGAAACATGAGAGATAGAGAAAAACTTTCCATTGTAAATAATAAGACATGTTCTTCAAACTATTTTGGTAAGGGACTATTGGTTCATGAAATTTATTTTATTGATTTGAAACTGAATATTTTACAAAGAACTATTATCTTTACTTTTTAAACATTTTTATATGTCAAAATATGTTATTACTAGTTTTACATATTTTATTTAGTAAGGGATATTTATTTTAAAATGTATTTTAGTTTTAATATATTTATCTATATATATGTTAAAGGTGAATTAAACATACTAAAATAATTTATAAATTTTTATTGTTAAATTTTGAAGCTGCTATTTTATTTTAGAAAGTTTAATTTATTAAAACATAATTTTATTTATAAGTCATTCATATTATGGGAATGACTATATAGGATAATTTCATATGTCATCCAAGCAATTGAGTAATTTTTAGTATATTCTTATACTTTCTTGTTTTATTTTGGCATAAAATCCAAGTCCATATTTGTAGTTCATGAATTGAATATGTGTGTTTTTGTTTAACATTTTATGTTCATGATATAAATATTTATATATGTATGTATATTTAGAGTTATTTTTTCTCTTCTAATAAATCATATAAATGTCTGACATGGGTATAAAATACATGGGTACATATTGATCAAAGACAAAAAATGATTTATTCTATGTTCAAGATCATTAACCTCTAACATCACTTCTATGATTTTGTATATATGAATTATATATATGTTCTTCTTGAATTTAGGTTCTTCAAAACTTTTATATATATGTGTGTGTATATATATATCTTTATGAAAGAGTGAATTCATATAAAATGCTACTGATAATTTCATGTACAACATAAAAATTGCATGTGATTATTATTGTTATTACTTTATATAATCATGTTATTATTTCATACATAAAAGAAATTAAACAAATATGTCGTTGGAAATTTTTATTCAAGATCAAGTTTTAAAAATAGTTGAAGTTATACCAATATGAAATCATGTATTTCATAAAAAGTTTGGATACATGGATGTTTATGAAAGGTCTATGACAAAACTTTAGTCAGAACCAAACTTGAAAGTGTAATGCAATTGAAGTTCATAAATATATATAAATATACAAACTCATATATATAAATATAAGTGTAATTTTTATTTTAATTTAGTTTTAGGTTTTCAAAATTAAAAACTCCAGTTAAAGTATATATATATATATGTAAAGCAAGTTTAAAGTGTTTTTATAAAAATTGGCGCTTGAACATTGTAAATATGGTAGGGAACTAGGGTGTAAACAAAATCACTCAACAAGTGGGTAGGCCCAGTATAGCCTTCAATGTTTCAAGTTTCTACAAGCCACAATTTTTTGTTTTCAAAAGCTTCCATAGTGCTTTCTAAAAATCACTGGATTACTTTTAAATTGATTTTTGTATGTAAGTAATTTCAAAAGTGGTATATTATTTTAAACGTAAGTAATTTCAATTAATTTTTTCAAAGGGTGTTTTGAAAATTACGTTTATGTTATCCTCAAAAAGAATTTATCAAAGTTATTTTTAAAGAAATATTTTCTAAGTAGTATCTAAATAATTTCAAAACTTCTTACTGGGCAATCGAATGCTCACCCTTTGTTTTAAAATGATTTTTCACAGGTATCTTAGAAGTTCTTTTACAGATGTCATAAATTTTGTAGTTAGTGCACATGGAAGCATTGTGGAATTTTTTTTTTTAACTCTAATAAATGTAATGTGTTGTCTAATCCTCCAGAACCTATACCGGTAAAAGCTCCTTGTTTGAGTAATATGTTGTGTAATTATTTAGTTTCTTTTTATTACACAGCATTTTCAAGCACTGAGTCTGAAAGAGTGGGATTGGGTCATTATATAAGCACCCAAATCTCAAACTCGCATTCACTTATTACTATTACAGGTCATGGAATCCTCACAATTTCTTGTCTTGTGGAGAAATAATAAATTAATGAATATAATATTAAAAAAACCCTCCTCTCATCCACTATAAATACCACCCCTCACACCCTCTTCCTACCACACCTCTCAAGCTTCAATCCTTGCCAAAATTTTGCTAAAATATCTCTCTAAGATCCTACCCTACGTCCAAAACCTACTTGTCTCTCCAAAAGGCCAAAAACAAAGGCCTTAAGGAGATTCTCAAGGAGGAGTACTCAAGAGGTGAACCTCTCTTCCCTTTTCTTTCAAATTCTTTTACAAGTTCCATTCTTCTATTGCTCTATCCTAACCTCCTCACATCCAAATGCTATGATAATTCCAATAACTTACATGGAATGGAATTTTATTATGATAATGGAATATTTCATCATCATCTCTCTTTCCCCCCACCTCTTACACTAAAAATTAAAATATCGTCTGATATGTGTAAATTTATCGCATTCAATGATGACAGGTTTTCAATTTCTATTACTATCTTCAATACTGGTTTTGAAACCTTTTTAATGGTTGAAAAAATCATAATATATGTATTTTACCTTATTAAATGTTCTAAAATCCTTACACACTCATAATATAAAATAATAATATAAAACAAGTTCATTATGCACAAAACTGCTAAGTTAATCCAAGTGTTGGTAATTAACTTTTAACTAATAAGTCATCATCATGGTATATAACCCAAAATCCTTAAAATATAATTTATATATCTTTAATGTAACTACTAATATAAATTAACAATTATGGATGTTTTACCACCTTTCAAATGAACTTCTATTCATGAATACAGGTAAACTGATCATGAAAACCAAGGAAGAAAATACTTCCAAAACAATAAAATTGAACCTCTTAAACCCATAAAAAAGGGAATGAATGAACCTAATAATGTTATACTAAATCAATTTAATGTTGATTACATTCTATAATTATTAATTAAAGAAGCTAAATTTTATTATTCAAGTCATTAAGATTAATCGAGAACCCCTTCAGGCATAAGGTAAGGGATCCTCTCTCACACTTCTATTGAAGAATCCCCCTATGTTGTGTCCTTTAATTTTAAATTCCTAATGATGGGGTTTGTTTTATAACCTCATACATACTTACCTTATGATATATAAATGATGGTATACCCCTTTACCTCTCATTAATCCCTCACAAGAACACTCGTTACCATACCGAAATGTTTGTAAGGGGTTTCTCAACTCACTTTTATTTCCATGATATTTCCATTGTTCACCACTTAATTCTTGTATGTGGTGTGTGTATACTTACATTTGATTTATAATATCATTATTATATTTATATTCATGGTATTCAGTGATTCACTTGATGATTATTAACTCGATTGATTACAATGTTTTAAGGGACTTTGTTTCGGTTTCCATTTCATTGTGATTTACTTAGTATTGTGCACCTAATAATTCTTATGAGGTGTATCCACTGCCCATTGGAGATCATTTTTCATTATAAATTTTAATTATATTATATATCCATATTCCTTTTTCATGTATAGGATTATTGTCTTACGTCGTATACCCTTTTATATATAGTGTTTATTTGGAATGTTGTTTTAACTATGGAAATATTGAAGAATTTGTATCATCTACTCCATATAGATATTGAGAAGGCATATTGTACTTGTATTAAATATTTCTATAAAGAATTATTTATACTTTAAGCAATGGTTGGGTCTTACTATATCCCCTCTATGCATCGACATGTCTCATGAGACAAATCATTTGGTGAAAAACCCTTCGAGTTTGTTTCCAAAACTCAGACAGGTTTCTACCCACAGAATTAAACTGTTTTAATAGTATAGTGGTATCATATGTCAAATACATGACATCCAATTAATAAGAATATATCTTTATTAATTTTTAGTTATTATTATCCATGAGGTTTTCACTATGACAAAATCTATGGAATCAGTTTCATTCAGTTTATTAATGGCGTGTGTTTTTCATTTATTCACCATGCTATATTGACTATGCCAATTTGTTTATGATTAAATTATTATAAATTCATGATTCCTATATTTTTAAATCTTACTGAGAATTTGATATCACCCCTTTCATTTGTTTACCTTCAACAGTTTATGAGGAGGAGACCATTTATTGAGTTCTCTTGGATGCAGTTTTTTTAGTTATTGTTATGTATTGTATTTTGTTACCTTTCCTAATGTAATTTGATTTATAACTAAATATATAGTTTCTTCAAGATGACTAAACTAATAATTCCTTTGGTATTTCATTTATTGTAATCATTCCAATGTAATAAAGTAATGCATCAACTTCGGGTTTCTGGGGTCTGGCGTTACAGTTGGTATCAGAGGATGTTTAGTAGCAAACGTGGAAACTTGATTAGAAAATGTAGATTATGGAACAAAACCCTAAGGTAGTATTTGAGGATAAACATACAAGAACATCCTATAATTTTTATAAGGAATATATTGTTTGGATATTTCTATCAAATTCATCCTTGTATGGATACAAACAAGTAGTGGTGGCTCTGGCACAGATTTACCTAGGAGTGAAAACTCTGACAAGGAGTTTCGGGATTAACCTGGGGTATCTTGGTACATGAAAATAAGCCTTGTTGAACTCTTGGTTTGAAACTCCTAGGGGGTATTCATAAGATAATTTACATTTTCTTTATAATCCATTATGAAGGATTTTAATGTAAATTTTTACTCAAAGAAACCATGTTTATGAGATTAACTATGCATAGAATTTAAATTTATGCTAAGTGGTTTTCTAGTTGAGATTATAAATTATGATTCATAATCTAATCTAGTGTATGATATTATTTATAAATGGCATATAATGCAATAAGGGGAATAAATACTCATGGAAAATTTAGGGATTTCCCCACTAAGAAATTCAACACATTCAATGTAAGAGCGGATCAGATCATGACCATATTGGTACAACTTACTCAAGTTGTGACAAATAACCATGCTACACCTATGTTGGATCGTTTCATGTGGCAGAAACCCTCATCTCATAGTGGGACTAATAATCCAGTGGTATCTGAGCGGTGGATCAAGTCCATTGAAAAAATATTCATGGCATTAAGATTCAATGAAAATGAAAAGTTAGTGTTGGCAGTATATTGTCTCAAGGTTGATGTTGATCAATGGTGGTCCTTGATCCAAAATACCATAGAAGAAGAAGAAATAGAAGATATTGAATGGAGGACTTTTAATGAAATATTATTTGAAAAATATTTCCCTTATGAGCAGCGAACCAAAATGAATAGGAAATTCCTTGGATTAAAGCAAATAGAAGAAGATAGTGTAGCAGAGTACGAGGCTACCTTCACATGACTATCCAGGTATGCCATAGATTATGTATGTGACTCGGAAGACAAGATTGATCATTTCTTTGAAGGTCTTAAGCCAAGTATTCGAAGGTCACTGGATTCTATAACATTTTCATCATATGATGAAATTGTATTAAGTGACATCACAACAGAGAAGGAATTTTCTAGATAAAATTTTTTCAAGGGAAACCAAGATAAGAAGAAGTACTCTGATAACCATGGAAAAGGTGAATCACTAAATAAGAACAAGGGAAAGAAGCAATTACCATTATGTGAGAACTATGGAAAGAATCATCCTGGGAAATGCTTGAAAGGAATGGGAGTCTGCTACAAGTGTGGATAAAAGGGTCATCGATCTAATGAATGAAAGGGGGTGAAAAAATTCAATGATGTTAAATGCTACAATTGTAGAGATATGGGACAAAATGAAAATGAGTTTCCCAAGTTCCAAGGAAACTTGACTCAAAAAAGGCCACGAGAGAAAGGGAATACTTATGTGATTACAACCGTCGAGGTTGAAGTTCCTAATGATGTGGTGGAAGGTACTTTAATTGTTTTCTTAAACTTATAAAATGATTTATTTTATTTTAGATCATCGCATTCATTTATATCTTCCTAGTTTTCCAAGAGAATTAGTCATGTCCAATTTTATTTAATAAAGAATTTGTCAGTCAAAACTCCTAGGGGATGTATCATTACAACAAAGGCATGTCGATCAGTCCCTCTCATGACACATAAAAGTGCTTTAGTTTCTAACCTTATCATCATACTAATGATTGAATTTGATATAATTCTCAGTATGAATTGGTTTTCAAATTATGATGTGAAGATCTATTACAAGAATAAGGAAGTTTCAATTTTTGAGAATGGTGTATAATCCCTTATATTTAGAGAAAAAACCTTTCCATTTGATTCTTATCTATATCCACCCCCAGTAGTTCTACTGAATGAAATTCTTGGAGAGGAAGAGAACATAATATCTATGGGTGAGGAAAGAAATATTCAAATTGCAGATGTACCTATTGTGCAATAATACATTGATGTATTTCCAGAGGATTTACCCGGACATCCTCCAGGGTGGGAAGTTGAGTTCTCTATTGATTTAATTCCTGGTGAAAGACCTATATCAAGGACTCCCTATAGAATTTACACTGTATAATTAGTGGATCTAAAGAAACAAATAGAGGAATTGAGTGACGAAGGATTTATTCGACTTGGTGTTTCCACATGGAGATCCCATGTCCTCTTTGTCAAGAAGAAATATGGATCCATGAGGCTATGCATTGATTATAGGGAAATCAATGCTATTTCAATAAATAATAAGTATCCTCTACCACGCATTGATGATTTATTTGATCAACTTCATGAGGCCCAATATTTTTTGAAGATTGACCTTTGATCTGGATATCATCAGCTGTGTGTGAGGAAGGAAGATATTCCAAAGACAGCATTTTGAACCAAGTATGGGCATTACGAGTTTACAGTAATGCCTTTTGGACTGACTAATGCACCCTCTATTTTCATGTATCTAATGAATAGAGTTTTTAAGGAATATATTTATGAATTTTTTGTTTTATTTATCGATGATATCCTAGTATACTTAAAAATCTATGAAGACCATGATAATCACTTGTGGATTATTATTAAAACTCTTAGAAAAAATGAATTATATGGGAAGTTTAGAAAGTGTGAATTTTGGCTTCAATCAGTTTCTTTTCTTGGTCATATTGTCTCTAAGGATGGAATATTAGTTGATCCTATGAAGACAAAGGAAATAAAATAATAACCCATGCCAACGAACATAATCGAGGTACACAGTTTTATTGGCTTAGAAGGTTACTATCGGCATTTGGTTTAGAATTCCACCTGACTGGATAACCCTCTAACCAATCTCACATGTAAAGTGGTTAAGTTCGTATGGAATAAAGAATGTATATAATTCTTTGAATAATTGAAAATAAGATTTTTCAATACTCCAATTTTGAATCTTCCATCTAGAAATGATGGATTTTTGATATACAGTGATGCATCAAAGAATGGACTATGTTTCATCCCCATGAAAAATGATAAATTTATTGCTTATGCATCAAGGCAGTTGAAGACTCATGAGAAAAATTACCCAACTCATGATCTTGAGTTAGTAGCTGTAATCTTTGCTCTGAAAATATAGATACATTATCTCTACAGTGAAAGATATGAGATATATATGGATTAGAAGAGTTTGAAATACATTTTTACACAGAAAGAACTCAACATGAGGAAAAGGATATGGATCGAGTTACTCAAAGATTATGATTTTTTAATACACTACCACCGAGGAAAGGAAAATAAGTTGGTAGATGCATTAAGTAGGAAAGATCATGGAATTCTGAACTAAATGAGGATTAAGAGAGATCTTATATTTATGTATCTAATAAAGATTGATATGGGAATTGTTAAGGAAGGGGAAACATATTTTCTCTTAAAAATGATTGCTAAACCATATTTACTAGAATATAAAAATCTCTCAATCAGATGATGAGAATATACATAAGAAAAATAATGATGTTAAGGATGGGATATTGGCAGAATTTGCGTATGAGGAAAGAGTTCTGAAATTTGGGAAGAGGTTATGCATTCCATTAGTACCTGAGTGAAAAAGGTAATTATTAGATGATTCTTGTAGCTCAAATTTTTTTATACTCCCTAGTAGCACTAAGATGTATAGAGAACTGAAGGAACATTTTTTGTGGGATAACATGAAGCGATAAATTGTTGACTATGTGTCAAGGTGTCTAGTTTATCAACAGGTGAAGGCAGAGATACAACATCCTAGAGGGATGATTCAACCTCTACCTATTCCTATATGGAAGTGAGATAACATTATGATAGATTTTGTCACAAGACTACCAAGGACACTAATAAGGAATGATGCAATATGGGTAATTGTTTATCGTCTCACAAAATCAACACATTTCCTTGATATAAGAGAGGATTTACCACTTGAGCATCTGGAAAGACTTTATATTAATTAATTTGTAAGACTTAATGGTGCAGCTATATTGATTGTATCCAATTTAGATCCCTAGTTTACATCAAAATTCTAGAAAATTCTCCAGAAGGATTTCGATACTAAGCTTTATATTAGTACTACTTATCACCCACAAACCAATGGATAGTCTGAAAGGACTATTCAAATACTAGAAGACATGTTGAGATCATGCTCTCTTAACTTTCAATGTATGTGTGATCAAAACTTTCTTTTGGTGAAATTTTCTTATAATAATAGTTTCCATTCTAGCATTCAGATGGAGTCATATGAAGAATTATATGGTAAGAGGTGTTGAACTCCAACTTGTTGGGATGAAGTTGGAAAGAGGAAACTTATAGGCCTAGAACTTATTGAAGAGACAACTGAAAAGGTAAAGAAAATTCAGGCCCATATTAAAGTAGCTCAAAGTAGGAAAAAGAGTTATGCTAACAACCAGAGAAAGGATTTGGAATTCAAGAATGAGATCATGTCTTTATAAAAGTATCTTCATGGAAGAGTGTCTTAAGGTTTAGTAATAAAGGGAAACTAAGCCTCAAGTACATTGGACCATTTGAAATTCTGGAAAGGATTGGAGTTGTAGCTTACCGTTTAGCAATGCCACCAAGTCTCTCAAAACTTCATAATGTGTTCCATGTGTCATTATTAAGGAAATCCATTCCATACCCAATGAATGTACTCACCTATGAAGAAATATAACTAGAACCTAATTTTTCATACTATGAAGCGCCTGTCAAGATTCTTGACAAAAGGGAGTAGGTATTGAGAAATCAGAAAACTCGTCTAGTAAAGGTTCTTTCGAGAAACCATAAAATGGAGGAAGCATCATGTTAAACTGAGGATGTTATGAAGAAGAACCACCCACATCTTTTTGAAGGAATTTATACATGAAATTTTTTGAGGGAAAAGTTTTTGAAGGTGGTAAAAATATAACACCCCAAACATTTTATGGTATGTTTCTCTTAAATACATTCAATTCGTTAGATAGCCTATATTGCATGAAGTACTAAGTCTCTATGAAACAAAAATTGGTTATTTATAGGATATAGTCATAACCTATCCATTAAACATAAATTTTCCACTTATGTATTTTGAATTTTGAAAAACAAACATACACAGCTGTGATTAGGGTGATATTTGGAGTCTGATAGAATCAACTTAATTTTCAGTGAATAGTAACCTACCCTTATCAATAGTAACTTACCCTAATGAATAGTAAATTTCCATTATGAATATTAACTTACCCTTATGAATGGTAATATGACTCTTATGAATGGTAACCATACCCATGAAAGTGTAAATAAAATTTAGGCCCCTTAAAATTGAAGATGAATATTTTAAGTGTTTATATTTTCTGATTAAATAATGATTTTAATTAAAAATTAAATTTATCATATTCAGAAAATTATTTTTGAAAAATGGGTTTCATTTTTGTATTCAACTCAATGAAAAATGTATAGGGTGCATTTTTTGGATTTTTTTGAAATACTTAAATTTCTGGTGAATAGTAAAATATATTAATTTACTGTATAAATACATTAGAATTTAAATTAACTATTCCTATAATCATGAGTGATGTAAGAACCCAAATCTCAAACTCACATGAACTTATTACTATTATAGGTCATGGAATCCCCACTATTTCTTGTCTTGTGGAGAAATAATAAATTAATGAATATAATATTAAGAAAACCCTCCTCCCCTCCACTATAAATACCACCCCTCACACCCTCTTCCTCTTACACCTATCAAGCTTCAATCCTTGCCTAAATTCTACTCAAATATCTCCCTAAGATCCTCCCCCACGTCCAAGACCTGATGGTCTCACCAAAATCCCAAAAACAAAGGCCTTAAGAAGATTCTCAAGGATTACTCAAGAGGTGAACCTCTCTTCCCTTTTCTTTTAAATTATTTTACAAGTTCCATTATTTTGTTTATCTCTCCTAACCTACCCACATTCAAATGATATGATAATTCTAGTAATTTATATGGAATGTAATTTTATTATGTTAATGTAATATTTCATCATCATCTCTCTTTTCCCCCACCTCTTACACTAAAAATGAAAATACCATCCGAGATGTGTTAATTTATCACATTCAAGGACGATGGGTTTTCAATTTATATTAATATCTTCAAGAATGATCATTAAACCTTTTTAATTGTTGAAAAATATCATAATATATTTATTTTACCTTATTAAATGTTCTGTAATCCTTACACACTCATAATATAAAACAATAAAACAAAACAAGTTCATTATGCACAAAACTGCTAAGTTAATCCAAGCGTTTGTAAGTAACTTTTAGCTAATAATTCGTCCTCATGGTATATAACAAAAAATTATTATAATATAATTTATATATATGTAATTTTTCTAATAATATATATTAACAATTTTGGATGTTTGACCACATTTCAAATGAACTTTCATTCATGAATACAAGTAAATCGATCATGAAAACCAGGGAAGAAAATGCTTCCAAAACAATAAAATTGAACCTCTTAAACCCATAAAAAAGGGAATTAATGAACCAAATAAGGTTATAATAAATAAATTACATGTTTATGAGGTTTTTTACTTATTAATTAATGAAGCTAAATTAGATTATTCAGTTCATTAAGATCAATCGAGAACACCTTTAGGCATAAGGTAAGGGATCCTTTCTCTCACTTTTATTCAAGAATCTCCCCTATGTTGTGTCCTTTTATTTTTTAATTCCCAATGATGGGGTATGTTTTCGCACCTCCCCTGTACTTACCTTATGATATATAAATTATCGAATACCCCATTACCTCTCATTAATCTCTCACAAGAACACATGTTACCATGATGAAATGTTTGTAACGGGTTTATCATCTCACTTTTATTTCTGTAATATTTCCATTGTTCACCACTTATTTCTTGTATGTGGTGTATGTTTACTTCCATTTGATATATAATATCATGATTATATTTATATTCATGGTATTCAGTGATTCACTTGATGATTATTAACTCGATTGATTACAATGTTGTAAGGGACTTTGTTTCAGTTTCCATTTTATTGTGATTTAATTGTTATTGTGCACCTAGTCATTCTTATGAGGTGTATCCACTACCCATTTGAGATAATTTTTCATTTAAAATTTTAATTATATTATATATCCATATTCTAGTTTCATGGATATGATTATTGTCTTAATTCCTATTCCCTTTTACATACGTTGTTTATTTGGAATGTTGTTTTAATTATGAAAATATTGATGAATCCATATCCTATACTCCATATGGATATTTTCAGGAATATTGTACATGTATTAAATATTTGTATAAATAATTATTTGTACATACAGTGATGGGTGGATCCTGCTATAGTCCCTTGATGCATCGATAGGTGTCATGAGACAAATCAGTTGGCAATAAACCTTTCAAGTTTGTTTCTAAAAATCAGACGGGTTTCTACCCACAGACTTTGTAACGACTCAAAGTTTCATTAATGGAAATCCCACTTGATCTAATTAAATGTATATTTATGTAAAATTTTTATATAAAATGTCAAATTATTTGGTTTTATGTTAAGAATTTTTATCATTTCTAATATAGTCGTTGAACAGTGATCACATGATTAGTATAAATATAGGGCTTTAACAAATCCAATTTACTCAGATAAAAGAAGCGATGGCCTCATCCAGTAGAATTGCTCCATACGAAGCCCATTTGTTGGATCTTGTAAAAGAGGTGGTGTCCTTGGGTTTTGATCTTTCCCAAGACCAATCTAAGCCTCATCATGTCAATCTCGAATGGGACTGTCTACGGGAAAAGTGGAAGTTGATAGAGATTACCACTTGAGCGATGTTATCCGAGCCACCCCAAGAGTATGTCACCATCGCACACCTTACCCTTAGGTCTTATGCAGATGTTTTAAGGGGTTATGTAACAAATCATTAGTACTATGTTCATGTATATTATTTTTTTTTATATAATAATGAATATACCTTCTTGTCATTATTGACACTTTGTAAATAGTTTTTTTTAAGCACAAATAGTATTTTTTTAGTTAATAGTCAGATAAGAAATCTATTTTGATGAATTAAGGGATTTTTGAATTAAATAATATTTTAAAAAATTATTATTATTATTATTAAATTAATTTTTATTAATTATAAATGATCTTATAATTTTATGAATGCAATTGTAATTTTTATAAAGGTTTGAAAGCCATTTTTGTCAAAACCTGTGAATTTTCGATAAATGTCCGTTTTTATTTTAAAAGTAAAAATTAAAAAATTTAGAAAATTATTCAGATAAAAGAAATGTTATTTATGGAATCAGGACGTCGAAATTATCCAATGGTGAATTTTTCATAATTTTCTGAGACAGTCAAATTTTTGGGTAAAAATTAAATATTGTTTAAATATATAATGTGTTTTATGAAATCATAATGACCCAATAGTGATGTAATAAAATACAATAAGCTTTATGTTCTAACAATATATGTTTTACCATTAAAATTATGTGATTTTGGGTTTGTTTAACTTATTTTACAAAGCATTAATGGACCCCTCGAGACTTATTAAACATCTTGTCTTTTTAAATTATTTTTCATGGGAGTGTGACTCGCCTCCACATAAGAAACCCCATTATTTTAAGAAGTTAAGACTTTGGACTTATAAAATATTGTTTTCCTCTTCCCTTTTCCAAAAACCATGGGCAAAAACTATGATCTGGTTTGTGGTTTGGATTATTTTAATGTAAGGGGTCCCAAACCTAAATAATAAAAAATTCACTCACCTTTTCTATATAAACCCACCCAAGCTCCCACTTCCTCCTCACTCAAAGCCTTTGGAGTTCGTCCAACCTATGCCCTAATCTCTCTAGAATCCTCCCAAGGTGCCACAATCTCCCAATAAGCCTCTCTCAAGCCTCTCTCTCAAGCCTTTGGAAGCACACTTCCAAGTGAGGGTTTTTTTTATTCCTTTCACTTTTTTTGTCCAATTTTCTTAATATTGTTATGCCCTTTTAATTTCAATTATAAATTATGGGGTATTGTTTCACACCTCCCCCATACATCCCTATTATTGTTTTAATGATGGTATACCCCTTTATCTCTCATTAAAGGCCTCCCATGTACACCTGTTACTATGCCGAAATTCCGAAAGAAACTTCTCTCTCCTCATTTACATTCAAGCAATACTTTTGTATCATGAATCTAAATTCCATTACAATTGTTTGGACATGTTTATATATGACCCCCTTACTGTCCATTTCATGTAGATATGATGATACACCCCTTTCTCTCTCATCAACCATTTTTATTAATTCTTATATCACGTCGTTACGCTGCCGAAATTGCACCATTTTTTTAAGCCAATGCCATTGTGTAGTGAATACCATGCCCATTTCTCCATCAAGGGTATTCAACTTAATGCACATTTACTTATTAATTATAAATTTTCATTCCACATTCCTTTTTTGTGAAATAAATGATTATGTTTTATGAATCCATGTTTTATGATCCATGTGGCACACTTATGCATGAGATGAAATGTTTAAGAAGGGTGCGCCTTTATAGCGCTCCAATGCATTGGGTAAAGTATAGTATCATGATACATCATGTGCAATGAGTGTTGACTCATGATAATTCAACTGCAATTATGTTTTACTCATGCTTCATGTGCAATGAGGATTTACTCATGCTTCATGTGCAATGGGCCTTAGCTCATGTTAATTCCATGTTAAGTGTTGTTGTCACATTTCCATGTTATGATTATCATGCTTTATCATGCCTTTATGTCCATGTTTCTATTGTGATCTATTGATATTCCTATTGTCTAACATGTATTTTACTCCTCATGTATTCCATGTTTATTCCCTTACTGGGCTTTATAGCTCACCCTTTTCTTATGCATGTCCTCAGGTTATCCCATGCAATGCTAAGTATGAGGGAATGTAGTGGTCATGTAAAGGAAGTTTTCAATAAAGATATTGTATTTCATGTTTTAAGTTGTTATGTAATGATCCTAAGCCCCAAAAAACACTATACCTCTCAATCTTCCATGTTGTATCAAGTGAATAGTTTATGTAATAAATCATGTTTAAGTTTGTAATAAAAACAGGGTTGTCATAGTTGGTATTAGAGGATAGGTTTAGTTATTTTTGGGATTAGGATTAGAAAACCCTAGTAAAGCCTTGGATACAATACTAAGTACAATAAAAACTTCCCTAAGTTTTGGTGAGTATTGAGTAAGTGGGTTATCAAGAAAATACATCCCTGTTTGGATACGAGTAGGTATAGGCGGCTCTGGCACAGATGTATCCTAGGGGTAAAACCCGAAAACACCGCTTTGAGCTAGACTCGAACGGGAACTGGTGAACAACAACGGGCCTTGCTGTACTCTTGGTTACGACACTCCTGGGGGATATGTTTTCGTAAATTCACAAGCTTAGTATGAACCCTTATTAAGGGAATAAAAAACCCCTAAGAATATATGTTAGAAAGTAGATCACGAAAATCCTAGATTGAATCCTATAGATTCATAAGTTAAGGAAATAAAATTTAATTTATAAGTCATCAACTTTTGTCTTTGGATTACCCTTTATGTGTTACCCCTAACTTTCCTTTTATTCCAGCCAATGGCCGGTAATAGGAGGACTCGTGCTAACAACCAATGTGAAGATCAGTGTGATGATTGTACTAATGAGATGCCCAATCCAATGGGAGCGGGAATCGCAAACTTTTTCACGCTTCTCTCTTAGCTAACTCAAGATTTGAATAGAAACACAGGTCAAGAGGAACGTTCAACCCCCCCCCCCTAAGAAATAACATGTCGCTATCGAGAGCTTCATGAGACAGAGGCCTTCTACTTTTAGTGGATCATCTGATCCCACGATTGCTGAACAATGGATCAACTCCATTGAAAAGATCTTTTCCATCCTTCAATGTTCTGAACAAGAGAAGGTTCTCCTGGAGGCTTATCATATGGAGGTTGAAGCTGATCAATGGTGGATGTCGATCAAAAATACGAAGCCTAAGGAGGAGATCGAGGCGTTGGAATGGAAGGATTTCCGGAAGATGTTTTTCAATAAATATTTTATGTGCACCCTCCGACTTAAGATGGAAAGGGACTTCCTTTCCCTCAAATAAAAAGACGAAGAATCTGTTGGAGCGTACGAGGCAAACTTCACAAGGCTTGCACGATATTCTTCCAGCTTTGTCGTTACCCCTGAATTCAAAGTTGACCGCTTCTTTGGTGGGATGAAGCCTAGCCTAAGGAAAGCATTAGCGATCCGTGACTTCGACAGCTATGAGGAAATTGTCCAATGTGCCCTCAAGGTTGAAATGGAGATCGGAGAATCACAGGGGTATCATGGGGACAAGAAGCATAAGGTGGACTTCAATGTTAGTTATCCTATGGATAAATCCAACGGTGCTAAGAAGATCCAGCACCCCACTTGACAAAAGTGAGGAAATAAGCACCCTAGAAATTGCCTCAAGGGGATGAGGAAATGATTTTGGTGTAGAAGATAAGGGCACCTAGCTGTTAATGGTCAGCAAGAAAGACCCGAAACTGTGACAGAGGATAGGAACGCTCCGTTCAATCCTCAACACATTGTTCATTGCTAAAACTGCAAAGAACTAGGGCATTTTTCAAATCAGTGCTCTAATCCAAGGGTTTTTTGAGGCAACCAACAACCTCCAAGGCAGCAAGGAAGAGCTTTTGTCATCACTTCTGCCGAAGTGAACCCCAAAAATGAAGTGGTGACAGGTACTCTAGTTATTCATTCAAGAATAGAGAACGTACTTTTTGATTCAGGTTCTACGCATTCTTTTATATCTCTAAAGTTTAGTAGAACAATCCCAGCACCACCACAAATCATGGAAGTGAAGATGTCGGTGAGTACGGAAAATGGGGTAATCATTGCATCCCATTAATATAAGTCCTCCCCTATTATAATCTGTGGATTGAATTTCCCAGAAAACCTCTCCATACTCCCTCTGGTGGAATTTGATGCAATTCTTGGCATGGATTGGTTTTCCTTATATAGAGCCAACATAAAATGTCGAGAAAAGGGAAATAACACTCCATATGGAGAATCAACCCCTGATTCTTTACAAGTGTAAGGAAAAATATGAATCTCCTTTAGCTCCATCATCTCAAGCATGGATATTACTGCCCTATGAGCACGTGTATCTGGCTCAGATGATTGAGTCCAAGGAAGAAACCATCCTTGAAGAAATGCATATTGTGAGGGAATTCGCGGAAGTGTTTTCCGAGGAACTGCCTGGTCTTCCTCCTAGAAGAGATGTTTAATTATCAATTGAACTTATACCAGGGGCTCTACCAATATCAAAGAATCCATATAGAATGGCTATCGTGGAGCTTGAATAGCTGAAGAAACAACTACAGGAGAATCTGGATAAAGGGTTTATATGCCTAAGTGCTTCACCATGGGGTGCACCAGTCCTCTTCGTCAAGAAGAAGGATGGGTCAATGTGCCTTTGCATCAATTATCGTGAGCTCAACAAAATCATGACAAAGAACAAGTATCCTCTCCCACGAATTAATGACTTTTTCGATCAGCTACATGGAGCACAATACTTCTCTAAGGTGGACTTGCAGTCAGGATATTATCAAGTAAGGGTGAAGAAGGAAGATATCCCCAAGACTTCTTTTCGCACAAGATACGGGCACTATGAATTCATAGTAATTCCTTTCAGACTCACTAATGATCCAGCAATCTTTATGGACTTGATGAATAGAGTCTTTAGAGATTACCTTGACAAATTTGTGGTAGTATTTATAGATGATATTCTAATATACTCCAAAACCAAGGAGGATCATGAGTAGAATTTAAGAATTGTACTAGAGACTTCACGCAAGGAGAAGCTCTATGAAAAGTACAGTAAGTGTGAGTTCTGGTTTAAGGAGGTCTCATTCTTGGGCCATATCATCACAAGCAATGGGATATCTGTGGATCCCTCCAAAACAGATTCCATTGAGGGATGGACGAGGCCAACATCGGTAACAGATATCCGTAGCTTCTTGGGGTTAGTTGGATATTATTGACGATTTGTGAGAAATTTCTCACGATTGTCCAACCCTCTTACCAATATAACTCGAAAGGGAGTAAAGTTTTCTTGGAGTGATGAATGCGAAGAAAGCTTCAAGGAGTTGAAAAGGAGGCTTATCACTGCGCCCATACTCACTTTACCCACAAGTGTGGAACCTTTTGTGGTATTCAGTAATTCTTAGAAGAATGGATTAGGTTGTGTGCTAATGCAGAATGATAAAGTGATATCCTATGCCTCAAGGTGGTTGAAAATCCATGAACGAAACTATCCAACACATGATCTGGAGTTGGAGGCGGTGATCTTTGCCTTGAAAATCTAGCATCATTATCTCTATGGGGAGAAATGTGAGATATATACTAACCACAAGAGTCTTAAATATATATTCACATAGAAAGATCTTAATATGAGCCAGAGAAGATGGATAGAGCTCATTAAGGATTATGACTGTTCAATACATTACCACCCTAGGAAAGCGAACAAGGTGGTAGATTCCCTAAGTAGAAAGGACCCAGCGATTCTATCAATGATGAGAATTAAGAAGGATCCAATATTCTTAGACTTGATGAAGATGGACATGGGAATCATAAAGAAGGGAACATCATCAATCCTTTCACAAATGATTATTCAACCGTCTCTTTTGGAAAGGTTAAAGGATGCTCAAAAGGATGATGTGGGGATTCAAGAAAAAGTAAAAGCTATCAAAAAAGGAAATCCTTGGAGTTTAATGTTAATGAAGAAGGAATTGTGCGATTTGGGAAAAGACTATGTGTTCCATCAAGTCCGGAGCTGAAGAAGGAACTTTTGGATGATGCACATAGTTCAAATTTCTCTATTCACCCAGGGAGCACAAAGATGTATCGAGATCTCTGAGAAAACTTTTTGTGGGATAATATGAAGAAGGAGATCGTTGTATATACATCAAAGTGCCTGGTGTGCCAGCAATTGAAGGTAGAGGGGAAGAAGTCTAAGGGGATGATGCAACCATTTCCCATACCAGAATGGAAATGGGAGAACATCACTATGGACTTTTTCACTAGACTTCTAAGGACATTCAAAGGAAACAATGAAATCTGTTTTGTGGTGGATCGTCTTACAAAGAATGCACACTTCATTACTATTTGGGAGGATTTCTCATTGGATCAACTGGCACGGATATATATCAGGGAAGTGGTAAGGCTGCATGGAGTACCAATGTCTATTGTGTCTGACCGAGATCCAAGATTCACCTCTAAGTTTTGGAAGAGTCTTCAAAGTTCTATGGATACTGAACTGAACTTCAGTATGGCCTATCATCCTCAAACTGATGTCCAATCTGAGCAGACTATCTAAACACTTGAGGACATGTTGAGAGCATGCTCAATGGACTTTAAAGGAGGATGGGATCAACATCTTTCTCTGGTTGGTTTCTCTTATAATAATAGTTTCCACTCGAGCATCCAAATGGCACCATATGAAGCCCTTTATGGGAAAAGGTGCAGAACACCAGCGTTTTGGGATGAGGGCGGTGAACATAAGCTACTTGGACTGAAAATGGTCGAGGAAATGGTGGAGAAGGTGAAAACCATTCAGCAGCATATCAAGGTAGCCCAGAGTCGATAGAAGAGTTATGCAGATAATCGTCAACGAGACCTTGAGTTTAAAGTTGCATACATGGTTTTTCTATGCATATCTCCGTGGAATAAGGTCATGAGGTTTGGAAAGAAAGGGAATTTAAGTCCAAGGTACATCGGCCCCTTTGAGATTCTTGATCGTGTCGGGGTTGTGGCCTATCGATTAGAACTTCCACCTACCATGGCCAAAGTACATGATGTCTTTAATGTATCCCTCTTAAGGAAGTACATACCAGACCCTTCACTTGTACTCTCTTCTGAGGTGGTACAGTTGTAGGATGATCTTTCTTATGAGGAGCAACCAGTGAAGATCTTAGATCATAGAGAAAAAGTTCTACGAAATAAGACAATGCCCCTCGTCAAGGTGTTGTGGAGAAACCACAAGTTTAAAGAAGCAACTTGGGAATCGGAGGAACTGATGAAGCTGAGTTACCCACATATGTTTTAGTGTGGGAAAAGAAAATTTTGAGGGTGAAATTTCTTAAGGGGGGAATATTGTAACGACCCAAAGTTTCATTAATGGAAATCCCACTTGATCTAATTAGATGTATCTTTATGTAAAATGTTTATATAAAATGTCAACTTCTTTGATTTTATGTTAAGAATTTTGACCATTTCTAATATACCCATTGAACAGTGATCACATGATTAGTATAAATATAGGGCTTTAACAAATCCAATTTACTCAGACAGAAGAAGTGATGGCCTCATCCAGTAGAATTACTCTATACGAAGCCCATTTATCAGAGCTTGCAAAAGAGGTGGTGTCCTTGGGTTTCACTCTTGACCAAGCCCAAGTTGAGCCTCATCATGTCAATCTCGAATGGTACCGTCTATAGGAAAAGTGGAAGTTTATAGAGATTACCACTCGAGCGATGTTATCCGAGCCACCCCAAGTGTCTGTCACCATTGCACACCTTACCCTTAGGTCTTATATGGCTATTTTAAGTGGTTATGTAACAAATTTCTAGTACTATGTTCATTTATATTATTTTTTTTATATAATAATGAATATACCTTCTTGTCATTATTGACACTTTGTAAATAGTTTTTTTTAAGCACAAATAGTATTTTTTTTAGTTAATATTCAGATAAGAAATCTATTTTGATGAATTAATGGATTTTTGAATTAAATAATATTTTAATAAAATATTATTATTATTATTAAATTAATTTTTATTAAATATAAATGATCTTATAATTTTATTAATGCAATTGTAATTTTTATTAAGGTTTGAAAGCCATTTTTGTCAAAACCAGTGAATTTTTTATAAATATCTGTTTTTATTTTAAAAGTGAAAATTAACATATTTATAAAATTATTTAGATAAGATAAATTTTATTTCTGGAATCAGGATGTCTAAATTATCCAATGGTGAATTTTTCATAATTTTCTGAGACAGTCAAATTTTTGGGTAAAAATTAAATACCGTTTAAATATATAATGTGTTTTATGACATCATAATGACCCAATAGTGATGTAATAAAATACTATAATCTTTATGTTCGGCCAATATATGTTTTACCATTAAAATAATGTGATTTTGGTTTTGTTTGACTTATTTTACAAAGCATTAATGGGCCCCTCAAGACTTATTAAACATCTTGTCTTTTTAAATTATTTTCCATGGGAGTGTGACTCACCTCCACATAAGCAACCCCATTATTTTAATAAGTTAGGAATTTGGAATTATAAAATATTGTTTTCCTATTCCCTTTTCCAAAAACCATGGGCAAAAACCATGATCTGATTTGTGGTTTGGATTAGTTTAATGTAAGGGGTCCCAAACCTAAATAATAAAGAATTCGCTCACCTTTCCTATATAAACCCACCCAAGCTCCCACTTCCTCCTCACTCAAAGAATTTGGATTTCATACAACCTATGACCTACTCTCTCTATAATCCTCCCAAGGTGCCCTAAGCTCCCAAGAATCCTCTCTTAAGCCTCTCTCAATCCTTTGGAAGCACACTTCCAACTAAGGGTTTTTTTTCTTCCTTTCATTTTTTTTTGTCCAATTTTCTTAATATTGTTATTCCCTTTTAATTTAAATTATAAATGCTGGGGTATGGTTTCTCACCTCCCCTATACTACCCTCTTATTTTTTTAATGATGGGATACCCCTTTCTCTCTCATTAAATTCCTCTCATGTACACCTGTTACTATGCCGAAATTCTGAAAGGAACTTCTCTCTCCTCATTTACATTCAAGCAATACTTTTGTATCATGAATCTAAATTCCATTAAAATTGTTGGGACATGTATCTATATGACCCCCTTACTGTCCATTTCATGTAGATATGATGAGACACACCTTTATCTCTCATCAACCATTTTTATGAATTCTTATATCACGTCGTTACGCTGCCGAAATTGCACCATTTTTCTAAGCCAGTGCCATTGTGTAGTGAATACCATGCCCATTTCTACATCAATGGTATTCACCTTCATGAAAATTTACTTATTAATTATAAAGTTTCATTCCACATTCATTTGTTGTGGAATAAATGATTATGTTTTATGAATCCATGTTTTATGATCCATGTGGCACACTTATGCATGAGATGAAATGTTTAAGAAGGGTGTGCCCTTATAGCGCTCCAATGCATTGGGTAAAGTATATTATCATGATAGGTCATGTGCAATGAGTGTTTACTCATGCTAATTCAAGTTAAACGAGGGTTTACTTGTGCTTCATGTGCAATGAGTATTTACTCATGCTTCATGTGCAATGGGCCTTGGCTCATGCTAATTCCATGTTAAGTGTTGTTGCCACATTTCCATGTTATGATTATCATGCTTTATCACGTCTTTATGTCCATGTTTCTCTTGTGCTCTATTGATATTCCTATTGTCTAAAATGTATTGTACTCCTCATTTATTCCATGTTTATTCCCTTACTGGGCTTTATAGATCACCCTTTTCTTATGCATGTCCACAGGTTATCCCATGCAATGCTAAGTACGAGGGAATGTAGTGGTCATGTAAAGGAATTTTTCAATAAAGATGTTTTATTTCATGTTTTAAGTTGTTATGTAATGATCCTAAGCCCCAAAGACACTAAACCTCTCGATCTTCCATGTTGTATCAAGTGAATAGTATATGTAATAAATCATGTTTAAGTTTGTAATAAAAGCAGGGTTGTTATAGACTTAAACTGTTTCAATGGTATAGTGGTATCATGTGCCAGATACATGATGTACAATAAATAATCATATCTCTTTATTCATTTTTAGTTATTACTATCCAGGAGGTTTTCACTATGAAAAAAACTATGGATGTAGTTTCATTCAGTTTATTAATGGCGTGTGTTTTTTATTTATTCACCATGCCATATTGACTATGCCAATTTGTTTATGATTCAGTTATCATTGATTCATGATTCCACAATTTTTAACCCTTTCTGAGCATTTGATCTCACCACTTTCATTTGTTTACCTTCAACAGGTTATGAGGAGGAGACCATTTATTGAGTTCTTATGGATGCAGTTTTTTTAGTTGTTATGTATTGTATTTTTTTACCTTTCCCAATGTAATATGAGTTACAACTATGTATCTAGTTTATTCAAGACTACTAAACTTATCTTTTAATTGGGATTTCATTCCTTATGATCATGCCAATATAATAAAGTAATGCACCGGCTCTGGGTTTCTGGTGTTAGGGCATTACATTCACAGTTAGGGTTGCGGGTGTTATCCAAGAAGGAAGAGAAGATCACTCATGGCTGAAGGAGTGCTTACATAACGAAAATTGTAGAAGGAGAGGGAAATACACCTAGGGTTTCATAAAATTATGGAGTGCTGATATCATGGAAAAAGAAATACAAGAAAATCGAAAATTGTAAATTGTGTGATTCATTGTTGGAAATTGAGGTACGAAGAAGAAAAATACCACAAGGTTGTAGAAAGAGGAGTTGTGGTCTAAGATAGGTAGTGCAGATGGAAGTGGAGGCATGAAGTAAAGGCCTATGGAAAAGCTAATTGGAAAGTGAGGAGGGTAAAGTGGAGGAAAAAAGGAAGGATGGGTTGACACGTGTACACAAGGAATCCTCCCAGAAAGTATAGATATAGATTAAAAATATATTGTTAATTTATATAATGTTAAAATACAAATACTAAATTTATATGATTACTAAATATAGTTAATAATATTTTTAAATATAATTTTATATATAAATTTTTATAATTAGTGATATTCTATTAAATATAAACAATAATATTTTCTACATGATTAATAAAAATATTATATGTATGTATATATATATATATGTATTGTAATTTTTTTAAAAACTAAATAATGATGTCAATATAATATTATATTTGCATAATTAATTTTATTTTTAAAAACAAAAATTATATATAGACGTGTACACGGTCGTATTGGTAAAAAGCCACACCATTTATTAATAGTGTCTAACTATAATGACACGAGCCCAACCCCCTTTTTAATAGGTCCTTAGAAAAAAAATCATGATTAGAATTTTTTGACTTGTTTATTAATAAATACTTAAAGTATTATCAAATTATATAATTTTTATATATAAAAATAATTATTTTAAAATAATAAATACATAATTTTGTAATTTTTCTTTAAAAATGTTATAAAATGATTAATTGACCCAAGTGAGTCACTTACCAAGTCACTCATCAAGGGTCAAGCTTAACCATGTTTTTAATTGGTCCTTAAAAATAGTTCCATTTAAAATATAATTAATAATAAAATTTACATACATATATAGTTAATATTTTTTTTAAAAAAATAGTAATTTTATTATATATATAGTAATGTATTTTAAAGTTTTATTATACATATGTATGTATGTAGAAACACATGTACATACATATGCATGTGTGTGTATAGGTATATATGCATGTGTGTGTGTGTGTGTTCACGTGTGCATACGTATTTATTTAGGTATGTATGTATATATCATTTAAAATATATATTTATAAAAAATGTCTTATATAACCAGATTACCTTGATGGTTTGAGTGGTTATTAGACCACTCCCCAACTTGAGCGTCAGGTTTGAACCCCACTATCCCCCCATGGCCCATTACTTTTTATATATAGGATATCCTTTATGACGATTAAATTTAATTTGATTTCGTTATCAGCACTAATCTTTTTAGTGTTAATAAATGACACCTATTATCAGTGATTTATAGAAATCACTAATAAAGATCTTTCCCCTTTTAATTTATCCATGGACACTGTATTGTCACTTCTTCTTCTTCATGCTATGTGTCAAATGTAACACTCGATTATTTCAATATGTATTTTCCTTTAAATAAATCTTATGTGTTCAATATCTTGTAGTACACACAATAAATAACTGAAATAAACAATGTCTTATATCATTTAGGTATAATATTGTAATAAAAAATGAGATACATTACAAGATTTCTAAATGAAATGTAATTAGGAAAATTATACAAGTAATAAGACCATATGAAAATAAAAAACACCATAATGTTGAAATTCTCATCTTCTCAATCTTCCATGAAGATAATACCACTGATGATAACCGTATAAAGAATACAACATGTTAGAAATATGATAAACATCATGAAAAATAAAATTAGGGAATGGGATGAATGATTTTAGTGAAGTGTGGAGCGTTATATGTAAGAATATAATTTGGTTGTTAGTTATTTGGTCATTGAGCATATATGGTCATTTGACTTATATGGATGTTGGGATTTTGTAGAAATTTGGTACATACCATCATTGGATATAAAAAGGATTAACAATTATAATGGATATAATATTTTCAATTAAAGTGTGATTATTATCATATAGTCATTGAATCTGTGAGTATATGTAATGACCCAGACTTTTCAGGTACCATACGCCTTACTTTCACTCCATATTTGAGTATTTTTTAGTTATGCTTTATTAGGGTGAATTCTTGGGTAGCTTCTGGATGGTTTTTGATGGGTATAGAGGGTTTTGGAGGCCTTTAAGGGGGCGAACGATTATGGAGAATGATACAGTTCTCTCTAGGAAACCATACGGCTTGTTAGAGAGGTACAATGGATGGCACACAATTATGGATAACTGTGCAACATTCCCTATAAAACTTTATGAATTTGGATAGAGGAAAAAGGCATTATTGTCACACGGTTTACCAAACTATGCAGCCAACCCATGTGGTTTCCCAAAAGTGGCAGTATGCCTCACATGATTAGTGTACGGTTTAGTGAACTTTGCACAGAGTTTTAATTAATCCGAAAATTGAGTTTTAAACCTAAAACCTCACCAAAACTCCTCATTCCTCCTCCTATTCCTAGGTCTCTTGAATGTAGGGACTCCAGCGGTGGTTTTTAGTGAATATTATCCCTTAAAACTCTAATTCCATTGAATCTATAGACTTTGGTCCATGAGAATTCAAGGTATGTGATAGTTGTTCTATATTCTTCTAGATCTCACTAGATCTTTTCTATTTCTATTTGGATAAACCATATATCCAGGATGATATGGCTAGATCAATGGATTCCTATGTGATCTAATAAATAATTCTTGGATCATTTAAGGATTGAAGCTCGAACCCATTGAGAATTGCTTCCTCTGTCTCAAAAAAATCTAGATCTACCATTGGAAGTGGATATCATTGGGTAATCTTAATCAAATCCAATCCCTTATGTTTTTCTTATTCTAAAATATTGTTCTATAATCCTTTTTGTAAAAAATTGGATTGGTTCTAGTGATCCTTGGAACATGGTTTTGATTTGGGTGATGAATCTTGGTGGCTATTAATGTCTGGAATAAATGCACTTAATATAGAAATCTCTTTACTATATATCCCCCTTGCGTATGGTTGTTTTCATGATTTTATGGTATGTTTTTGTGTGCTTTGAGACCCATATATTTGATGTGTGTTTCTTATGTGTGTGTGTGGACTTGTGAGAACCATGCTTGATATGACCATTTTTCCTTGCTATGATATGACTTGCTTGTGGGTGTTGTGTAGATTTTGGAACTCTTCTTTAGGTATCAAGATGTTTGGGTTGCTCAAAATTAGCTAGATAGGTCCTTTGAGGGGGAGTGTGGGTGTTGTGATAAAGACCAAGGACATGGCTAGCTTGATGGTAATAGTCAGATATCACAGACATGATCAGTCGACGTGGGAGTAGACCATGTAGGGGTGAAGTGTATCCAATGTGTTGAAATGATGACTTGGGAGAAAGACTGTGTGGGGGTGATTGTGATCCAATTTATCAGGCATTTTAGGTGGACGTACCATCATGTGAGGGCTGACAACCACCTTAGGGTGGGGGTGCAATGTGGTCCTTAAATGTGGAATTTGTACATATGAATGATGGGCGTAGGGTGTTGAACTAATGCATGGACCTTGTGGTGTGTTTCAAGACATGCAATGGATGACATTGGTATCCACCGATATAGTGCCAAAGTAGGCGGGGTTAGGGTTCATGGAATCTTGGTTAGTGAACGATGACCTGACACTTGTGTGGTTGATTATTTACTTATGAATTACTCTTATATTGTGGCATACACCCTATATATATACACTTATGTCAATGACATATTGGTGGTGTCCTACTAGATTTTATACTCACACAGATGGGTGTGAAAACTTTATGATCGGGGATCTAGGAATGGGAAAGGGACCAACAATAGGGATCTGAGGAGGTGGAGCTTGGTGTTTGGAGGTGGTACCAAGACAAAGTATAGAGTGATGTTGTGGTGTCTTATTTATTTTTCTATTGCTCTGCTTATACTCAGGTTTGACCTGCCACATTGGGGGTCATTGGTTATTACTTGTGTGATTCTAAATTACCTGACATGCCATCTATTATAACATTGTTATTATTTACTTCTTTTGTGCCTTTTTTTGTTATTATTTTTTCCTTGATATGTTTTTGGTGTATGAATTTTGGTGCTGAGGATCTAGTCTCTCCACTCCACCATTCATACCATTATTGTTAGTTGGAAACCTCCTATGTACAAGGAGGCATGCATGGGGTCATGTGGCCCTCCATCTTAGACCAATTAATTTGGGTTGGGGCATTAAAAATGGTATCAAATGTGGTTTTACTTTATTTTCATTGTGACTATGTTTTAGGAAAGTTGGAAAGGAGTTAGGCGGTGTGGAACTCGATTAGGGGAGTCACCTAAGTGTCTTACTAAATCTTATATAATGAACCTTCGAGTTACTAGTGATGGGACTAATGTTACAGTTGTGGATTTATAGTTTCATATTGATTCTGAGTATGTTGTGCTATTACAGTTTGTAGGATTTGGGTGCATTCCTGCATCATGACTAGACACATAGGATCACATGTCATATATATTCCAGTTGTTTATTATGCATGGTAGTTCATTTAATTAAATGTCTTGAACTGTGCATTATGATTCTATGATATATTGTATTGACATTGAATTAATTGAAATTGAGAATGCTTATTGATATATATATATATATATATATATATATACACGACTACGACTAATGTGAAGGTATAGATAAATAGGCTTGTAGTGCTTGGAGGGTTATGCCTTATCATTGTGGGTAGCCTCCTAGGATAGGTCTCTTATAGAAATCCCTTATCTATGCCTATAAACTACTTAGGTTGTTATCTTAAGTAAACTGGTATAGGCATCCTAAGTGTTCATTTGTAATTATAAACAATGGCACCTAGAAGATGTATGAAAGTATTATCGATAGAATTAGTTCAAAATGCTCCCTCTAGAGAGGATGCTCCTATTCCACCACCAGATAGATAGGGGGATGAAACTATGCATTCCCCTATACCCGCACTACTGGTTCAGGTAGTAGAATCAATATAGCTATGATATTTCCACATAGTACTTGTTTATGGTAGAGGAGTTCCTAGGACAATGGTTGATTATGCCCAAGACTTCTAGCTTCAACATCATCCAGCCTTTTGGGTCATTTGAGGCCCACAATTTAGGAATGGATTGATGTCATTGAGGGGATCTTTGATTTGGTGTAGACCCTAGAGGATTGACTAGTAAAGTTGGTTTCTTCCATGTTTTAGGGACCCACCAAGAGGTGGTGGGATGTTATGATCTAGGAGGGAAGATGTGAGGGTCATATATGGGAAACCTTCAAGGATCTCTTCTTCAATGAGTTCTTCCCAGATACATTGAATCCAAATCATACAAAGGATTTTATGGAGCTTCGGTGAGAGACAATATCAGTGTCTACCTACTCTGCTTGTTTAACGGGGTTTCTTCTCTTCACTCTACTCTTGGCTAGGAATGAGGCATAAAAATACGTAAAGTTTGAGATTGACCTTCATCCATAATAAAGGTGTCAAGTCAGGATCTTTGACCTCATGGAATATCTGGAGGAGCATCGTAAGGCCTTTGAAATCAATAAGGGTCTCGAGGAGGGAAAATTTGTGGGTTTTCTTTCAGCTTCTAGTGGACTCCCTAGTGAAACTTGTAATATCCAGATGCAGTGAAAGCATGGAGTTTAGGAGGGCCCAACATTGATTTTTCCGTAATCGATGACCAATGTTTAGGAGGGCCCAACATTGAGAAAGAGGATCTTTCACATCATGTTTATAATTAATTTATTAATTTCTAAAGAAATTAAATACCTGGGTCTTTGGTACTTTCTTCATTGATGATCATTGATCACCCGGAATGACCCTTCTGGATTGTCTTTGTTGTGCTTGCGGGGATCCAAAGTAAAATCCCTCTATAGGTGATCCACACGTGTTCCAATGGCCTCCGAACAACGCAACTTATTCTCTAAGTTCTAGCATGGCAAATCGAATGTCTTGTGACGATCATTCTTGATCAATCATTCTCATGTATTGAAGAACTTCTCTCGTTCTTGATAGGGAGAGATGACAGGAGTCGAGAGAGAAAATATTTGTCTCAACAATTCTTAATTCACTAGGGTTTGGAACAATAGACGTATCTTCCTATTAATCGACATGGGGTTTTAGTTACAATATTTAATCATGAAACAACAATTAAATGAAATTATAACTATTATAGAAAACTCATGACACATAATAATAATAACAACACCATTATTTGTGGTGTGCCAAATTGTGCAAAACGGAACCATAAATGAAATCTCATTCCACATAATGATAAAAATATTATTATTATTTATTTCACCAACTGGATAAACATTATTTACTAAAATGTAAATAATTAATTTATCAATGGACACAGTCATGGTCTGTTCAAACTTCTCTTCCATTTATTGAACACCCGAATAAAATATTTTATTCTCTTAAATAAATATTTTAATTTAAAAACTAGTGAATAAATATTTATTAAATGTTAAATAAAATAAATAAATATATTTTATTCACAATCTGGTGAATAAATATTTATTTATTTTATGAGATCATCTTAATTTAAATAAAATTATTCCTCGGTCTTGAAAATAATATTTATTCCATTAATTAAATTCAAATAGAATCTAATCGAGACCACCAGAAACACATAGTGTGTGACCCTATAGGATTATTTTTTCGTTGGAATTTGGCATGTTTTCCCAAATTCTAAGATTATTGTCTAGCAACAGGTGAAAACACCCAAGAGAAAGAACTTAAAGTCAAAATGACAACATCCACATACGAACGTTCACTATGTAATATAATCTCTTTGTCACAATATCTCATCAAGCAAGTTTCATGATAGTGTCATCAACCTATATGATTGATACGTCATTATTTGACTACCTTAAATAAACTCATCGTTACACCATGGCTATGAAATTTTGGGTGATTGTTCTATTTCAATCAAAGGGCTGAGATATCAACTTCCATAAATGGAAGGTAGAGATCCTTCCTTGACTTATCCATTAATAACATATCATCTGTGATGCACCTAATGTACCCTACTTCTCACTAACATATGGAATGATGGTTTTTGTCAGTAAATCAAAGTGCAAGAGTCGTGACACATATTAATGATAATCTTAATGTCTAAGAACCATTACACATGCTCGCAGATAGGAATATTCGATGACACCAAAACATGCAAAATTCCTATTGTCGGGTTTGTTCTCATAATATCCCATCTTGGAGATTACCAAGTAAAAACTTCATGTGAATAAGTATCATCCACTTACAAGTAATCACACCTGATGGTTTTTATATTATGTGTTCCATCATAGTATTTCATCCAAGCACAGAAATATATTTAAGAATATTGTCATAGCACTTCAAGGTTACCATCATAGAGGGGAACTGCTATAACCTTATTAATGCGACAAATATTATAGGACATTATAAAATTGTAGTCATACAGAACAATGAATAATATGTAATAAGATGTTTAATATTTAAATCCATTAAATATTCATGTAATCAAAGTACAAACAGTTGGTTCAAGGACACCAACTCCAACAAACTCCCAATTGGACTAGAGCCAACTACCTACAACTTTCAGTCCACTAGACCTCACATGATGATCATGTTTCTGCTGAGTCGAGGCTTTAGTCTAGGGGTCTTCCACATTATCTTCCATGGAAATACTTCTCACTACAACTTCACTTATTTGAGAAAAATCCATCAAGAGATGATACTTTGGTAGTATGTGTTTCATTTGCTAATGTGACCTTGGCTCTTTTGCGAGAGCCACCGCTGCAGTATTATCACAATAGAGTGTGATGTAATCTTTACTGCTAGGAACCACATTCAACTCTTTGACGAAGCTCCGCATCCAAACTACTTCTTTAGTTTCCTCAGAAGTTGTGATATACCCATACTCTACTATATAATCTGCAACCACACCTTGCTTTGAGCTCTTCCAGCTCACAACACCTCCATTCAAAGTGAAGATGTATCCTGTTTGGGACTTCATGTCATCTTGATCAGTCTGGAAACTAGAATGTTCATATCCTCTGATGACTAGTTCCTCGTCTCCTCTATAAACCAAGAACATATCCTTAGTACTCCTCAGATACTTAAGGATAGTTTTGACTACTATCCAATAGTGGTTACCAAGATCATCTTGATATCTTCCTACCGCACTCAATGCATAGGCGACATATAGCCTAGTACATAGCATATTATATATGACTGACCCAATCATTGATGCGTATGGAATCCTTTCCATTATCTTTATTTCCTCATGTGTTAGAGGACATATTTTCTTGGAAAGATGAATGCCATGTGACACTAGCAATAATCCACTCTTGGATTGTTCCATACTGAATCTCTTCAGTATCTTGTCAATGTATATACTTTGACTTAGGCCCAACAATCTCTTCGATCTATCATGATCGATCTTGATCCCAAGAATATATGTTGTCTCACCCAATCCCTTCATGGATAATCATTTATTCAACCATGCCTTAACAGACTGTAAGACCGGTATTTCATTTCCAATAAGTAATATGTCATCAATATATACTATTAGGAAAATGATCACACCCCCACTAAACCATTTGTAGACAAAAGGGTCACATTAATTCTTTATAAAACCAAATTCCATTATGGCTTCATCAAAATGAATTTCCCATGACCTAGATGCTTTCTTTAATCCATAAATGGATTTTTGAAACTTGAATATCTTATTGGCATCCTTTGAAGTCACAAATCCTTCAGGTTGTGTCATATAGACATCTTCCTAGAGGTTCCCATTAAGGAAGGTTGTTTTGAAATCCATTTTCCAAATCTCGTACTTATAGTAATTGGTAATGGCCAGTAGAATTCTGATGGATTTTGACATTTCAACTAGTGAAAAGGTTTCATCGTAGTCAATGTCTTCATGTTTTTTAAAACCTTTTGCAACCGGTCGTGCCTTATAGGTACCGACTTGTCCTTCCATGTCTAGTTTCTTCTTGAATACCCATTTTCAACCAATAGGCTTTACATCTATTAGAGTATCTACCAAAATCCAAACTTGGTTTTAGTACATGGAATCCATTTCAGAATTCATGGATTCTTTCCACTTGGCAACATCTATGCCACTTACTACTTCCTTATAGGTTATATGATCATTATTATCAACTAATAATGAGTCATCACCCATAGTAACTAGAAAATAATATCATTCTAGTTCTATAACCTCTCATGTACTCCTACGCAATACTTGTGTCTCTAGAATAGATATTTTTTCCACAGGGCTTTGTGGAATCTGCTCTTGTACCAACTCTTGTATACCTTAAGCCTTGAATTCATCGAAGTCTATCTCACTCCCACTATCACTTTTTGAGATGTTCTACCTCTCAAGGAATATGGAATGTCTTTCCACTATAACCTTTTTTTATGAGGGGTCATATAGGTAATAACCCCTTATTTCCTTGGGGTATCCTATAAAAGTACACTTTGTGCCTCGGGGTACAAGTTTGTTACCTGAAGAGGCCTTAACAAACACTTCGCTTCCCCAAACATGTAAATTTGATAACATATATTTTCTTTCACTCCAAAGATCATATGAAATACCATTTATCGATTTAGTTGGTACTTGTTTTAGTATGTGTGTCTTTGTTTGTAATGTGTAATCTCAACAGGATAATGGAAGACTTGCATGACTCATCATTGATCTCACCATGTCTAAAAAGGTGTGGTTCCTCCTTTCACTTGCACCATTAAATTGGGGTGTGTAAGGAGGTGTGAGTTGGGATAGGATCCCAAACTCCTGTAAGTAATCAATGAAGTCTTGATTAAGATATTATCTACCTTGGTCTAAGAAAAGTTTCTTAATCTTCTTACCAATATGGTTCTCAACTTTATTCTTGTATTCCTTGAACTTATCAAAAGAATTAGACTTATGCCTCATTAAGTAGATATATCCATATCTTCTAAAATCATCAGTAAAATTTATGAAGTATGAGTACCCACCCCTTGTTTCAACTAGAAATGGTCCACACACATCAGTATGAACCAATTCAATAAGCTCTTTGTCCCTTTCACCTTTCCCACTAAATGGGGATTTGGTCATTTTTTCTTGTAAACATGTGTGGAATACACTAAGTGGTTTTAGATTTAAAGAATATAAATATTCATCTTGATGTAACTTTTTCAAGCATTTCTCATTTACATGACCTAGCCGGTGATGCCAATGTTCGGTGTGGTATGATTCATGTGAAGTAGTTTCGTTATCAATTTTCATTACTTGGTTTTTATAATCCAATATGTAAAGACCATTATATAAATGTTCCTTACCAAAACAAATGATATCTTTATAAAATAAGCAATATTCATTTCCAAACATGAAAATAAATCCATCTATATCTAGTCTGGATACATAAATAATGTTTGTAGTTACAAAAGTCACATTATAACAACCTTTTAATACCAAGATCATCCTAGTAGGCAACATGAGGTGGTATTCCCTGATAGCTACAAAAACAAGTCTAGCTCCATTGGCTACTTGTAGATCTACCTCCCCGGGTCAATTTTCTTGAATCTACTTGGTTCCTATATTTGGATACATATGTGATCACCACAGGCTGTATCTAATACCCAATTTGTAGAAATAGATAAATTGCAAACAATAACAAATGCACATGAAGCTTCTACTTGCTTCTTTAGCTGGGTGCAGTTTTTCTTCCAGTGGACCTTCTTGCCACATGCAAAACAAACAGCTTTATGTTCCCTTTCCACCCCCTTGATCTTCCTTTTCTTGGAAGGGAGTGAAGAAACTTTGGGCCTAAAGCTCTTTGCCTTCCCTTTCCTCTTATTCACCATAAGGACAGAAATATTTTTGTGCTTCATGTCTTTTTCCACTTGGTGAAGGAGGATAAGAAGGTTTGATAAAGACTTCTCAATGTTGTTCATACTAAAATTCACAACAAAACTGGAGAAGATCTGAGGAAGTGCTGTGAGAATGAGATCGGTACCTAGTTCTTCAGGGAGTTTAAACCCTATAAACTCCAGGAGCTCAATGTAGCTGATGAGATTGACTATGGGAGGCCCAGTCAGGGCACCCTCTCCAAGATTAGTCTGAAAGAGTGCCTTGGAGATCTCAAACTATTCATGTATTTCTCTCTCATGGCAAAGACCACAGAGGTTCTCAAGAATGCTATAGACATCCATGTTTTCGTGATAATTCATGAGTTCACTAGTCATTGATGATAACATCAAACATTGAATATTGACCGCGTCATTCATATATTTCTCATAGACCATGAACTCTTCATCACTCGCCACTTGGGTCAGCGGATCGGGTAGTGAGGACTTTAGCATGTAAGAATTCTGTTCATGGCGTAGAATGACACGAATGCATCTAAACCATTCTTAAAAGTTACTACTTATGAGGATGTTGTCTTTATCCAGTATTGATCGCAGGGATAGTGTGGTTGATGAGCTTATCATTTTTATTCTATAATTTAAAGAGCAGATAATTAGTACTTTCTTGATTACATTTTATGATAAATAATAAATTAATTTTATTAAGTCTCCCACTATTTTATCAAATCGCAATGGCCCTCACCATTGAACTCAGAATGTCTAGTTGTTAGGAAATTATAGTGGAAAGGATCCATATTCCCCTTCGCATAACCCCAACAAGGGTTGGTCAAACTATTTGAAGATATTTAGGTAGGAAAATATTTTTCAAATGTGGGCTTGAAGGTCCTTGATCCGTTGAGTAGACTCCCCAATCCTGAAATCCTAACTTGGATTTCCTCAACACTTGCCTCCAAATTTACACCAAGTCTAGAAATTACTACTCCTCTTGATGTAAAATGGTTAATTCAACTCAAAACTTTCATAAGATCTTCCTGTATAAAAGTAAGTTTCCCAACAAGGGTTGGTCAAACACATAGTTTTATTGAGTCTTACCCTTAATCAGGTAACGGGAGGCTTAGTCTGACTTAATATTTTATTGAGGAATTTTTATCTCTTATGCATAAATTATATTATTATCTTTATCAAATTATTTTTAATATTAAGTGGAACTTACTTAAGTGACTAACCAAGTCTTGATAATATTTATGCATAAGCCTGGTTTATTTTAGTTCTGTCTTTAAGCTCGTGAATTCATTAATTATGTAGTCGCAATGATACATCTATAATGAAAAACCATGCAACTGACATAAATAAAATAAAGGGCATGATCATGAGATCTTCTAATGGTTAGTTTATCTAGTGGTTGATAAATTAACCACTGACCTAGGGGAGAAACACCTTGAACCATTTATGGTTCATGTCTATTGATTTCTATCTGTCCACCTTCGTATCTCCTTGGATTAATTTTGCCTCGACTCCTTACTTGAACCGCCTCCACAAGCTTGGGGGCTTCATCCATTACATATACTTTTTAACTCACATGCAGGTGAGGGGTAAAAATGGGGTTTATATAAAAGGAACCATGGGCATGCATGCCCTACATATTAATGAGAAGAGATGGAACGCAGACCAATAATTTAATTTAAAATAAATTAAAAGGAAACCAATCACATACAAAGGTATGGTCTAACTCATGATCATCCACATACATGCAATGAATTATGCATTTAATAAAACTAGAATTAAATTATTTAATCATTCTTATTAAGATATATCACGCTCGAATCGATTAATTATTATCGTTAATTAATCAATTATTTTATCTTAATCCTTTTTTGAATTTCCTGGAGATTCTCATCCATAACCTTGGAGGTAACAGGGTGAACACTCATTCGAATCTACATGATATGTAATTCTGAACATTATAAAAATATTAAAGTTTTAATTCTGTGTAATTCGGTAAAGTACACGACATGTAGTTTCGAATACATGGCATGTATTGCCTTCACCATTTTATCCGAAGTACATGCCTGGGGACTCAGCGTGTGAGGCGTACTTCAGAAATCTCGGAGTACATGGCATATCCAGTGGGCCACATGTCGTGTTGTCTCTAGGTTACACGGTTACTGGTCGGCTTAGCCGTGTATGGGATACACGGTTTGGCCCTTGACCTGAAGGAACTACATGAAGTGTCTAGTGGGGCACACGATGTGTAATCTGGTTGAGCGTGCGCCAGTCTGTCCTGGTCAACACACGGTATAAGAATTAACTACAGCACGTGTCATTAATGAACACTACTTCCTCCTGATGTACTGACCACAACTACACGGTGTGTAATTCGAATTACACGGCATGTATGACAGATTACACAGCATGTAACTCCAAATACACAGTGTGTACTATCGTGTTACCTGTAGAGAATCACCAGCACCTCTTGATGAGATCCTCGATTTAATTTTAATCAAAAAATTATTTGTTTATATTAGATCTGCGAGAAATGAAAAGAGGAAGAACATATCTCAAAATTTAGATTATAAGAATGATTAAACATGAATTGAAAGACTAAATTATAAAAGTGTAAATCATCAACGAATTATTTAAATAATTATAAATGATGATGAACCCCCTCTAATACCACTTGTATAATCTGAACATAGCGAAAATGCGGCGGTTGGGAGGGCACAACTTTGATTTTTCTGTAATCGATGACCAATTTGGGATCAATGCGATGATGAACGTCATTATCCACAGATTAAAATCAAAGATTTAGAAATAAAGAAGAAAAGAATTGAATCTGAGAAAGAGGATCTTGCACATCATGTTTATAATTAATTTATTAATTTATGAAGATATTCAATGTCTGGGTCTTTGGTACTTTCTTCATTGATGATCATTGATCGTCCCGGATGACCTTTTTAGATTTTCTTTGTTGCGCTTGTAACATCCCGGTTCCAGAATCCACCCAGAGGCGCCCTGTACCCAGTTGGTTACATGGCCTCAAGTTCATTTCCCCAAATGTCAGAGGCTGCTGACTAGCAGTGAGGGTCTTGGGTGTTATAGTGGGGAAACTATTCCCTCATTGGTAGAATACACAGTGGAAAAGAAAGCAAATAACAACAATATCAGAAGCAATAGACATACATACACGAGTAAACGATAAATAGGGGAAGACTAACAAATAAACAACTAGAGCAGGAATATATGTAAATGATGCATGGTATATATATGTCTAGGGAAAACAGCCAAACAAGTCACAATGATGAATACAGTACTATGCCAAAGTACAAAAGAAAAATAGATGAGCGACTCCTCAGCATCGCAAGACTCGGCTTGGTCCCATGCTCTCCAGCTCCACAGCAATCAAGAACCTGAAGTAGAAGGGTGCTTTCCCTTATATATACCTGCAACAATATAATCTGTTTGGGCCCAAAATCATGGCCCAAACAGGGTGTGAGATACAATCCCAGAAGGCAATCACTCAAAGATTTGTGCCTAACAGTCAATGAATACAAGGCAAGTAAAATTGCAGGAAGCAGTAAACAAAAAAGCACACAACAGCTAAAATCCACAGTTCTAGCATATAAATTACACAAGTAAACAACCAACAACAAGTAGAAAACAGGTAACCCTCTGGGTATCTCTCACAGCCTAACCCCTATGGTTCAACCTACAAGTACTAGAAACCCTATAGAAGGCACACTCAGTCTCACCCCTCTGGTTCAGCTAAGAGTAGACTTTCTAAGGAAGCACTCACCGTCAATTCCCCCTATAGTCTCGTATCATACTAAATGCTCTCTGGGGAAGCACTCAACGTCTCATTCCCCTTGTGGCCCGCGTCGAGGAACTACAGACTCTCTGGGGAATCACTCATCGTCAATTCCCCATGTGGTCTCGCATCGTATTAAAAGACACTCTGGAGAAGCCCTTACGCCCATTCTCTTTATGGTCTACTACACTAGGTTCCCACAGTCCTGTGTGAAATAAACATGCTCAGTGCACGCATATCATCCCAAGTAAACCTCAAGAACAACTTGGATATCATTCTAAGGCACAACAGCATAACAGTATAACAGCCCCACTATCCTACAACTAGGCATGGCAACTGGAAAAATGCCTAATAAGCAAAACATGCAAGGCGAAGCATAAGAACATAGTATAAACTATCCAAATTTACAAACAATGATCTCTACTCAAGCAATCAAGTAAAGAAGACAAACAACAGGGACAAAACAGGAAACCCACAATTCCCCGTTCAAGGGAATTGGTGGAATTTGCACAAAATATTCATAGAATTCCTACGGAAAGGCACAAACCACCTACCTGGATGCTAGGATATCGATATACTTGAACCACGTTGACTGATTCTCCCTTTAACATCGTAGATCTGAGAAAATTTCTAAAACACATAAACCACGATAACTTGAGAAAGAGGAGGAATTGGAAAACAAGGCTCAAGCAGAAGAGAGAACTCACCGCTGTGATTCCAACGCGATCAACGGTGCTCGAATCGGAGAACAGACAGAGAGGCGGGGGCTCGTCGAAGATTCGCAGATCCTCGGCACTGTCAGATGAAGAAGCTGGAGAAGAAGACGTTTTCCTCGATTAGGCGTGACCCCGGTCCGTTTAATGAAAAAAAAAGTACACGGCGTGTACTTTTAGAGTACATGGTGTGTACTAGGTCTTTCCGTACTCTGCCAAAATCGGTCTCCACGTCACCCTTACACATCGTGTGTGTGGCCCGGACATGGCCATAACATGGCTTCGAGCGGGAAAAGAGTACATGGCGTGTACTCAGAAAGTACATGGTGTGTACTTCAAAAAATTCCAGAAACTTCATTTTTCTCAAAAACTCCAGAAAAGGGTAGGACATACCTAAAACTAAGATCCGGGTTCTTACAAACTTCCCCCCTTAAAGAAATTTGTCCCTGAATTTCCCTAGCGTGGCGTAGAAGAAGAAACCCCGAATAGTTTCGGCCACTGCGATCGTACATCGGCCTCCCTCTCCGAGGTCTCATCCTATACTCACCCGTGCTGCCAAAGCACCCGTACTAAAGGAACAGACTTCCCATGGAGAACCTTCGTACTGTGATCGACAATCTGGATAGGATGCTCCTCAAACGACGCATCCGCTTCGAGCTCAACCTCCTTGGGCTGGAAGACATGAGATGGGTCTTAAAAGTAACATCGGAGCTGAGAGATGTGGAAGACATCATGCATGGACCGGTACCACTGAGGTAGCTGCAACCGATAGGCAACCAGCCCAACTCTCTCCAAAACCTCAAACGGCCCGACGTACCATGGTGAAAGCTTACCCTATCTCTGAATCCTCTTGTGTCCCAATCTTGGTGTGACACACAGGAAAACCTGATCCCCGACCTCGAACTCCAAAGGTCGTCTCTGCTGATCAGCATAAGACTTCTTCCGAGACTGTGCGGTAGCCATCCTCTTCCAAATCATCTCTATCGGTTCTGAAGTCTCCTGAACAAGATGAGGTCCCAGCAAAGATGCCTCTCCTGCCTCCAACCAGCATAAGGGTGATTGGCATGGCCTACCATACAGAGCCTCGTATAGTGCCATCTGAATGGTCGTCTGTAAGATGTTGTTGTGGATGAACTCCACAAGAGGTATATGTTTCTCCCAAGAACCTCCAAAGTCCAGAATGAAAGCTCTGATCATATCCTCTAGCACCTGGATCGTACGCTCGGATTGGCCATCTGTATGGGTATGGTATGCTGTACTCAAAATTACCTGTGTACCCAATGCCTTCTAAAGCCCCTGCCAGAACCGAGATGTAAAGTGTGCATCCCTGTCTGAAACAATGGAGTGTGAAACTCCATGCAGACGTACAATCTCTCGGATGTACAGTCATCCTGGATCATCAACACTGAAGGTCTCCCTGATCGGAAAGAAATGTGAAACCTTCGTAAGCCTGTCGACGACAACCCAAACAGCATCACTCCCCTGAGGTGACCTCAGTAACCTGGTCACTAATTCCATCGCAACATCATTTCACTTCCACTCTGGAATGGGTAACTGCTGCAAAAGGTCTGTTGGTCGTTGATGCTCCGCCTTCACCTGCTGACAAGTAGAACATCTCATGATGCAACCAGCAACATCTCTCTTCATACCTGGCCACCAAAACTGGCGATGAAGATCCTGATACATCTTGGTGATGCCAGGATGAACTGCCCAAACTGAGGAATGGAAATCCTGCATCAGCTCCTAGCGTATGTCTGCTGGCACCCATACGCATCCCTGGAAATGCAACATCTCATCCTCACCCACTGTCCATCCAGGAAGAGGGTCCTCTACTGACACACTCTCCCGCAGGACTAAGCCTTCTTGGTCTAATATCTTCCTCATCCGTACCTGATCAAGTAGCGTAGAGGTAACAGCTACAGAAGATAGGTAAGTCTGTCCCTGTCTGTCGTGCACCTCCAGATGCATCTCAGAGAATAGAGCCATCAGCTGCCACTCACTACTAGCCTCCTGAACTGCCTGAATCTTAGTTCTCCTACTCAACGCATCTTCCACTACATTTCCCCTTCCCAGTGTATAGGTGAGATCAAAGTCGAAAGACTGAAGATACTCGACCCACCTACGTTGTCTCAGATTCATATCACGTTGAGTGAAGATGTACTTGAGACTCTTTTGGTAGGTGAAAACCATAAAGTGCTCTCCCAGAAGGTAATGTCTCCAACAACGTAAGGCATGAACAATAGCTACCAACTCCAGATCGTGCGTCAGGTAGTTCCTCTCATGTGGCCTCAACTGTCGAGACTCGTATGCAACGACTCCATCTCCCTACATAAGCACAGCGCCTATTCCGATACCTAAAGCATCATAATAAACAGTGTAGCTCTTGCCTGGCTCTGGCAAGACTAGTATCGGTGCTGACATCAACTTCCCCTTCAGCTCCTGAAAGGTTGATTCGCAAGAATCTGGCCATGAGAACTTCGCCCCTTTCTTGGTCAGACCTGTCAAAGGTGCTGCTAGACGTGAAAAGTCCTAAATAAAGCGTTTGTAGTATCTAGCTAGCCCTAGGAAACTCCGTACCTCAAAAATGTTCTTCGGCTGCTCCCAGGAAACTACAGCTCTCACTTTCTCTGGGACTATAGATACTCCTACCTCTGAGATGACGTGACCCAAGAAGTGAATCTGTTCCATCCAAAAGTGGCACTTCGAGAGTTTAGCATAAAGCCAATGTTCTCTCAGTGTACTCAGAACGATCTCAAGATGGGTAGCATGGTCATGCCGAGTGCAAGAGTACGCCAAGATATCGTCCACAAAGACCACGACAAAGGAGTCCAAATAAGGATGGAACACTCGGTTCATCAGTGCCATGAAAACTGTAGGCGCGTTCATGAGACCGAATGGCATGACTGTATACTCGTATAGACCATACCTACTCCTAAAGGTTGTCAGAGGTATGTCTGATGGTCTAACGTGCAACTGATGATAACCGGACCTCAAGTCAATCTTCGAGAACACCCAGGCTCCTCAAAGCTGATCAAAGAGGTCATCGATCCTCAGAAAGGGATATCGGTTCTTGACCGTCAACTGGTTCAGCTTCTGATAATCCATACAAAGTCGAAGGGTACCGTCTGCCTTCTTCACAAACAGGATAGACAAACCCCAAGGAGAAGTACTGGGTTGGATGAAACATTTTCCTGCAACTCCTCCAACTGCTTCTTGAGCTCCTGCAACTCAGGTGTAGCTATCCTATAAGGAGGAATGGACACCGGTGCTGGTCCTGGAACGATCTCAATAGAAAATTCTACCTCACGCTCCGGATGAAAACCCGAAAATTCCTCTGGAAAGACATCCCTGAAATGATCCACCACTGGAAGAAAGTATAACTGCGAAGTCCCCTGATCATCTAGATAAAGACTAGCAATCTGGGCTATCACCCTTCCTATCCCATGATGCTCGAGTCCTGATTGACTTTCCTGAACATCCCATTCGCCTCTATGAAGAAAAGATTCACCCTCTGGTGAAACGAAACTCACTCTGCGGCGATAACAGTTGACGACTGCCTGGAAGGTAACCAACCAGTCCATCCCGAGGATGACATCATAGCCTATCATCTTTAGGACATAGAGATCCCATAAGAAACGATACCCTGGAACCTCAAGAGGTCACTCTCTACACTGACGTACACTAGATGTCCTTGTCCCCAAAGGTGTGTCTAGTGTCAACAAGTCAGCAGAAGAAAAGATACAGAGCCCAAGGATCTCCACGATAGCAATAGAGATAAAGCTATGCGTAGCACCAGTATCAAAAAGAGCTGAAGATAAAACTGAGGCTACTAAAATCGTACCTCAAACTGTAGAAGGTTTGGGATCCTGCTCCTGATGGGTCTGTTCCACGGCGAAAGACTGGCCTGTACTGCGGCCCTACGACCCTGCCTGACCGCTCTAAGCTGATCCACCCTACTGACGCTGAAAGACTGGTGGCTGACCGCCACGGCCTCGGCCTCCACCTCGACCCGAACGGCCAGAAGAACTCCAATTCCCTAACTGGTGAGAAACTGGTGGTGTTGTTCCTGAACAAGGAGTCATAGAAGAACTCCCGTCACCAGCTGCTGGTGAGAAAACCTGGCAGAAATGCTAAAGGTGACCCATCTTGCTGCAAGATCGGCACTCCACGGGGTCTCTCTGGCACTGCGGCCTCGTGTGCCCTGACCGGACACACTGGTAGCATATCACCTGGCTGCCCGACAATGCATCTCGCTTCCTCGGATCACCGCGTGTAGACTCCCTACGGCTCTTCTTACTCTCATCTGGAGGAAAACTAGCTCTGGAAGTAGAACCGCCCTAGCCCGCAACTCCGGAGTCTCTCAGATTGCACTCCGCAATCAGTGTCTGATTGACGATGGAAGTGATGGAAGTCAACTGGAAGAGATTCACCTGCGAGTGGATCTCCCGCCTGAGACCATCCTCAAACTTCCTCACTAAGAACATCTCATCCCCACCCCGGAAGGGTGTGAAATCCTGCAGCTCGGTGAAATGAGAGGAGTACTCCATAACAGAAAGAGTACCCTGCTCTAATCTCATGAACTCCCAGGCTCGGTCGGCCCTTAGGGTCTTTGGGTAGAAGTAGTCATAAAAGACGCACTGAAACTCCTCCCAAGCCATAACATGCTGATGACCCGCCTATGAGATCACGTCCCACCACCTCTTGGTGAAGTCTCGTAGCATATAGGTAGTGATCTTGACCCGCCTCTCTGGAGGCGTCTCCAGATGCTCAAAGATGGTAAACATGGCTTCCAGCCATGACTCTATAGCCTGAGGTCCTCCTTCCCCTGAGAAAGTGGGAGGATGTTGCTACTGGAAAACCCATGTCAAGTCTACCATAGTCGCGGCAGGAGGCGGTGCTCCCTGAAAGGTTTGCATCATCCTCATAAAACCTTCCCTGAACTGCGCATCAACGCCTGCAACTGGTATGACAGCCGGTGTCAAGGCTGGCCCGACTGGAGGATCGGTAGGAAGTCCCTGATCAGCCATATCTGGCGTCTGATCACTGCTTGACAACTGATGTACAACCGGAGGACGTCTTGGAGGAATAGCTCTGAAAGATCAAAAGCATAACTTAGATCAGAAATAACAAGACAGAGAACACAAGAGTACAAAACGGGAACAGGGGAAGGAAAACAAACAAGTTTACAAAACACGACTACACGGCATGTATAAAAACTACACGGCGTGTCTTCTTAAGCCACTGACATGGGCGTGTACCCCTTCCCTACAGGTCATCACTACTAAAAAATTAGGCATTAACGACCGCCATTGGCGGTCGCTATCAGCCAATAGAGACCGCCCAGCGACCGCCATTGGCGGTCACTTCAGCTTCATCGCTATAGGTGGCCGAAATTCCAGCCTTAAGCGACCGCCTTTGGCGGTCGCTAGCCTGGGAAAATTTTTTTAGAAAAAAAATTCCTACTGAAAGAAATATATATATATATTTATTAAATAAAATATATATATATATATATATTAAAGAAAATATTTCTATATATAATATTAAATAAAATATTTTAAATATATATATATATAATATGTTTTAAATATTTTAATATATATATATATATATTAAAGAAATATATATATATAATATTAAATAAAATACTTTTCATTTTTTTAATGAAATGTACGAATTGTGTTTTTTTTTCTTCACGGTGCAAAATCAGAGATAAAACAAGGTAAAAATCATAAAAAATGGAAAATAATTTCAAACAGCATAAACATCAAGATCGTCATAAACAATAAATGATAAACGTGCTTCAACGATCCGAGCAGGTCCATCCATTTCAATCTTCTGCTTCAATAAACCCTATAATAAGACAAAAAAAACAACAAAACAAAACAAACGTAAATTGGACATAATTATTCAGTTATTATATACATATAATAAAATTAAATCTGAATCAAATCATGGTGCTATAATAATTTAAAACCCCCAATTTAAGAAATGCTATCATTTCAGGTCATTTGGAGCACGTTTGCTCCGAATTCGACCGTCTCACGCCGTTTTTGGTGTTTTATGACACCAGAAACGCGTTTCCTGTCACCGTGGTCAAAGGACACCTCCGATTGACATGTAGTCTGCCCGACCATTTCAAAAATCACACAACTGCTGTTTTCGTACGGTTTCATGGCATTCTGAGGTCGTTCGGGTGGTTTTGACCCCCCCAATGTGCCATTTTAGCGCGCGTCGAGCTGCTGAAAACGACACAATCGGCCGTACCGCGCGCACCGCATGTCCTATGGGCCTGTCATCTCCTTCTACATGTCACAAATAAAATTCCTAATGTTTTCGTGTGGTTTCAGGTCATTTGGAGCACGTTTGCTCCGAATTCGACCGCCTCACGCCGTTTTTTGTGTTTTATGACACTGGAAACGCGTTTCCGGTCACCGTGGTCAAACAACACATCTGATTGATGTTCCGTCTATCCGACCATTTCACAAATCACAAAAAGGCTATTTTCATACGGTTTCATGGCATTCTGAGGTCATTCGGGTGGTTTTGACCCCCCAACGCGCCATTTTAGCGCGCGCTGAGCTGCTGAAAATGACACAATCGGCCGTACCACGCGTACCGCATGTCCGATGGGCCTTCCGTCTCCACCAACACATCACGAATAATATTAATAATGTTTTCGTGTGGTTTCAGATCATTCGGAGCACGTTTGCTCCGAATTTGACCATCTCACGCCGTTTTTGGTGTTTTATGACAACTGAAACACGTTTTCGGTCACCGTGGTCAAACGACACCTCCGATTGACGTGCCGTCTACACGACCATTTCAAAATTTACACAACAGCTGTTGTCGTATGGTTTCATGGCATTCCAGGGTCTTTCGGGTGATTTTGACGCCCCAACGCGTCATTTTAGCGCGCGTCGAGCTGCTGAAAACGACACAATCGGCCATACTGCGCGCACCGCACGTCCGATGGGCATTTCGTCTCCTCCTACACGTCACAAATAATATTCCTAATTTTTTTGTGTGGTTTCAGGTCATTTGGAGCACGTTTTCTCCGAATTCGGCCATCTCACGTCGTTTTTGGTGTTTTATGACACCGAAAACGCATTTTCGGTCACCGTGGTCAAACGACACCTCCGATTGACGTGCCGTCTGCCCGACCATTTCACAAATCACACAAAGGCTATTGTCGTACTGTTTCATGGCATTCTGAGGTCGTTCGGGTGGTTTTGACCCCCCAACGTGCCATTTTAGCGCGCGCCGAGCTGCTGAAAACGACACAATCTGCCGTAACGCGCGCACCGCACGTCTGATGGGCGTTTTGTCTCCTCCTACACGTCAAGAATAATATTCCTAATGTTTTAGTGTGGTTTCAGGTCATTCGGAGCACGTTTGCTCCAAATTCGACCGTCTCACGCCGTTTTTGGTGTTTTATGACACCGAAAACACGTTTTCGGTCACCGCAGTCAAACGACACCTTGATTGACATACCGTCTGCCCGAACATTTCACAAATCACACAACGGCTGTTGTCGTACGGTTTCATGGAATTCCGAGGTCGTTCGGGTGGTTTTGACCCCCCAACGTGCCATTTTAGCGCGCGCCGAGCTGCTGAAAACGACACAATCGGCCGTACCGCGCGCACCGCACATTCGATGGGCGTGACGTCTCCTCATACACGTCACAAATAATATTCATAATTTTTTTGTGTGGTTTCTGGTCATTTTTCTCTGAATTGGACCGTCTCACACACCGTTTTTGGTGTTTTGTGACACCGGAAACGCGTTTCCGGTCACCGCGGTCAAACGACACCTCCGATTGACGTGTCGTCTACCCGACCATTTCACAAAATCACACAACGGCTGTTTTCGTACGGTTTCATGGCATTTCGAGGTCGTTCGGGTGATTTTGACCCCCCAACGCGCCATTTTAGCGCGCTCCAAGCTGCTGAAAACGACATAATCGGTCGTACCGCGCGCACTCGCACATCTGATGGGCCTAACATCTCCTCCTACACGTCACAAATAATATTCCTAATGTTTTAGTGTGGTTTTAGGTCATTTCGGAGGACGTTTTCTCCAAATTCGACCGTCTCACGCAGTTTTTGGTGTTTTATGACACCGGAAACATGTTTCCGGTCACCGCGGTCAAACGACACCTCCGATTGACGTGTCGTCTGCCCGACCACTTCACAAATCATACAACGGCTATTTTCGTACGGTTTCATGGAATTCTGATGCCGTTCGGGTGGTTTTGACCCCCCCCCCCCCCCTCCCCCCCGTCGCGCCATTTTAGCGCGCGCCAAGCTGCTGAAAACGACACAATCGGCCGTACCGTGCGCACCGCATGTCCGATGGGATTTCCGTCTCCTCCTACACGTCACGAATAATATTCCTAATGTTTTCGTGTGGTTTCAGGTCATTCGGAGTACGTTTTCTCTGAATTCGACTGTCTCACGCCATTTTTGGTGTTTTATGACACCGGAAACGCATTTCCAGTCACCGCGGTCAAACGACACCTCTGATTGATGTGATGTCTGCCCTACCATTTTAAAAATCAAAAAATGGCTGTTTTCGTATGGGGTTTCATGGTATTCTGAGGTCTTTTGGGTGGTTTTGACCCCCCAACGCGCCATTTTTAGCGCTCGTCGAGCTGCTGAAAACGACACAATCGGTTGTACCGCGCGCACCGCATGTCCGATGGGTGTGTTGTCTCCTCCTACACGTCACGAATAATATTCCTAATGTTTTTGTGTGGTTTCAAGTCATTCGGAGCATGTTTTCTCCGAATTCGACCGTCTCACGCCATTTTTGGTGTTTTATGACACCGGAAACGCGTTTCTGGTCACCGCGGTCAAACGACACCTCCTATTGACGTGTCTTCTACACGACCATTTCAAAATTCACAAAACGGCTATTTTCGTACGGTTTCATGGCATTCCGAGGTCTTTCAGGTGGTTTTGACCCCCCCCCCCATCGCGGCATTTTAGCGCGCGCCGAGCTGCTGAAAACGACACAATCGGCCGTACCGTGCGCACGGCATTCCGATGGGCATGTCGTCTCCTTCTACATGTCACGAATAATATTCCTAATGTTTTCATGTGGTTTCAGGTCATTCGGAGCACGTTTGCTCTGAATTCAACCGCCTCATGCCGTTTTTGGTGTTTTATGACACCGGAAATGCGTTTCTGGTCACTGCGGTCAAACGACACCTCCGATTGACATTCCATCTGCCCGAACATATCACAAATCACACAACGGATGTTTTCATATGGTTTCATGGCATTCCGATGTCTTTTGGGTGGTTTCGACCCCCCAACGCGCCATTTTAGTGCGCGCCGAGCTGCTGAAAATGATACAATCGGTTGTACCGCACGCACCGCACGTCCAATGGGAATTCCGTCTCCTCCTACATGTCACAAATAATATTCCTAATGTTTTCGTGTGGTTTCAGGTCATTCGGAGCACGTTTGCTCCGAATTCGACTGTCTCACGCCGTTTTTGGTGTTTTATGACACCAAAAAAGCGTTTCTGGTCACCATGGTCAATCGCCACCTCCGATTGACATTTCATCTACCCGACCATTTCAAAAATCATACAACGGAAATTTTCGTACGGTTTCATGGCATTCTGAGGTTGTTTGGGTGGTTTTGACCCCCCAACGCGCCATTTTAGCGCGCATCAAGCTGCTGAAAATGACACAATCGGTCGTACCGCGCGCACTGCATGTCTGATTGGTGTGTCGTCTCCTCCTAAACGTCATGAATAATATTCCTAATGTTTTCGTGTGGTTTCAGGTCATTCGGAGCACGTTTGATCTGAATTCGACCGTCTCACGCCGTTTTTGGTGCTTTATGACACCAGAAACGCATTTAAGGTCACCGCGGTCAAACGACACCTCCGATTGACGTGACGTCTACCCGACCATTTCACAAATCACACAACGGCTATTGTTGTATGGTTTCATAGCATTTCGAGGTCGTTCGGGTGGTTTTGACCCCCCCCAACGCGCCATTTTAGCGCGCGTCGAGCTGTTGAAAACGACACAATCGGCCGTACCGCGTGCACCACACGTCTGATGGGCGTGCCGTATCCTCCTACACATCACGAATAATATTCCTCATGTTTTCGTGTGGTTTCAGGTCATTTGGAGCACGTTTTCTCCGAATTCGACCATCTCAGGCCGTTTTTGGTGTTTTATGACACCGGAAACGCGTTTCCGGTCACCACGGTCAAATGAAACCTCCGATTGACATGCCTTCTACCCAACCATTTCACAAATCACACAACGGATATTGTCGTAAGGTTTCATGGCATTCCGAGGTCGTTCGGGTGGTTTTGACCCCCCAACGCGCCATTTTAGAGCGAGCCGAGCTGCTGAAAACGACATAATCGGCCGTACCGCGCGCACTGCATGTCTGATGGGTGTACCATCTCCTTCTACACATCACGAATAATATTCCCAATGTTTTCGTGTGGTTTCAGGTAATTCGGAGCACGTTTGCTCCAAATTCGACCGTCTCACGCCGTTTTTGGTGTTTTATGACACCGGAAACCTGCTTCCGGTCACCGCGGTCAAACGACACCTCCAATTGATGTGTCGTCTACACGACCATTTCAAAAATCACACAACGGCTGTTTTAGTATGGTTTCATGGCATTCTGAGGTCTTTCGGGTGGTTTTGACCCCCCAACGCGCCATTTTAGCGTGCGCCAAGCTGCTGAAAACGACACAATCGGCCGTACCGTGCACACCGCACGTCCGATGGGTGTGTCATCTCTATCTACACATCACGAATAATATTTCATAATGTTTTCGTGTGGTTTCAGGTCATTCGGAGCACGTTTTCTCCGAATTTGACCATCTCACGCCGTTTTTGGTGTTTTTTTGACACCGGAAACACGTTTCCGGTCACCGCGGTCAAACGACACCTCTGTTTGACGTGTCGTCTGCACGACCACTTCACAAATCACACAACGGCTATTGTCGTATGGTTTCATTGAATTACGAGGTCTTTCGGGTGGTTTTGACCCCCCAACGTGCCATTTTAGCGCACGTCGAGCTGCTGAAAACGCCACAATCGGCCGTACCGCGCGCACCGCACGTCCGATGGGCGTGTCGTCTCCTCCTACACGTCACGAATAATATTCCTAATGTTTTCGTGTGGTTTCAAGTCATTCAGAGCACGTTTTCTCCAAATTCCACCGTCTCACGCCGTTTTTGGTGTTTTATGACACCGGAAACGCGTTTCCGGTCACTGCGGTCAAACGACACCTCTAATTGACGTGTCGTCTGCCCGACCATTTCACAAATCACACAACGACTGTCCGGGCGGCGGGGGACCTGCCCGGGGTGCGGGGAGGGTTGTCCGGGGTGCGGGGGGGGCTGTCCGGGGTGCGGGGAGGGCTGTCCGGAGTGCGGGGAGGGCTGTCCGGGGTGCGGGAAGGGGTGTCCGGGTGCGAGGAGGGATGTCCGGGGTGCGGGGAGTGGCTGTCCGGGGTGCGGGGGGGCCTATCCGGGGTGTTGTTCGGGTTGTCCGGAGTGCGGGGAGGGGTTGTCCGGGGTGCAGGGAGGGGCTGTCCGGGGTGCGGGGGGCCTGTCCGGGGTGCTGTCCTTGCTGTTCGGAGTGCGGGGAGTGGTGTCCGGGGTGCGGGGAGGGCTGTCCGGGGGTGCGGGGGGGCTGTCCGGGGTGCGGGGGGGCTGTTCGGGGTGCGGGGAGGGGTGTCCGGGGTGCGAAGGGGGTGTCCGGGGTGAGGGGAGGGTTGTCCGGGGTGCGGGGGGGTTGTCCGGGGTGCGGGGGGCGTTGTCCGGGGTGCGGGGGGGATGTCCGGGGGTGCGGGGCGGCTGTTCGGGGTGCGGGGAGGGCTGTTCGGGGTGCAGGGAGGGGCTGTCCGAGGTGTGGGGAGGGGTTGTTCGGGGGTGCGGGGAGGGGTTGTTCGGGGTGTGGGGGCCTGTCTGGGGTGCTGTTGGGGCTGTCCGGAGTGCAGGGAGGGCTGTTCGGGGCGCAGGAGGGCTGTCCGGGGTGCGGGGAGGGCTATTCGGGGTGCGGAGGGGTTGTTCGGGGTGCGGGGAGGGCTGTGTGGGGTGCGGGGAGGGTTGTCCGGGGTGCGGGGAGGGCTGTCCGGAGTGCGGGGGGGGGGGGCTGTCAGGGGTGCGGGGAGCCTGTCTGGGGTGCGGGGAGGGCTGTCCGGGGTGCGGCGGGGGTGTCCGGGGTGCGGGGAGGGCTGTCCGGGGTGCGGGGAGGGGTGTCTGGAGTGCGGGGGGGCTGTCTGGGGTGCGGGGAGGGTTGTCCGGGGTGCGGGGAGGGCTGTCCGGGGTGCGGGGAGGGCTGTCCAGGGTGTCGGGGGCTTGTCTGGGGTGCGGGGGGGCCTGTCCGGGGTGCGGGGAGGGCTGTTCGGGATGCGGGGGGGGGGGGGGTTGTCCGGGGTGCAGGGCGGGCTTTCCGAGTTGCGGGGAGGCTGTCCGGGGTGCGGGGGGGCTGTTCGGGGTGCGGGGGGTTGTCCGGGGTGCGGGGAAGGCTGTCTGGGGTGCGGGGGAGGGCTGTCCGGGGTGCGGGGGGGCTGTCCAGGGTGCGGGGGGCCTGTCCGGGGTACGGGGAGGGCTGTCCGGGTGTGCGGGGAGGGGTTGTCCAGGGTGCGGGGAGGGGTTGTCCGGGGTGCGGGGGGCCTGTTCGGGGTGCTGTCCGGAGTGTGGGGAGGGCTGTCCGGGGTGCGGGAGGGATGTCCGGGGTGCGGGGAGGGCTGTCTGGGGTGCGGAGGGGTTGTCCGAGGTGCGGAGAGGGTTGTATGGGGTGCGGGGAGGGCTCTCCGGGGTGCGGGGAGGGCTGTCCGGGGTGCGGGGGGCTGTCCGGGGTGCGGGGGGCCTGTCCGGGGTGCGGGAGGGTTGTCTGAGGTGCGGGGAGGGCTTTCCAGAGTGCGGGGAGGGCTGTCCAGGGTGCGGGAGGGTTGTCTGGGGTGCGGGGAGGGATGTCCGGAGTGTGGGGGGGCTGTCCGGGGTGGGGGGGCATGTCCGGGGTGTGGGGAGGGTTGTCCGGAGTGCGGGGAGGGTTGTCCGGGGTGCGTGGGGGGGGCTATCCGGGGTGTGGGGATGGTTGTCCGGAGTACGGGGAGGGATGCCCGTGGTAGGCCGGGGACTACAAATAGTGAACTCAGCTCATTCATCAAAAACAAGTTTAATGGGTTATATTAGGAATCACATGTTTTTTTCAAAAATATTACAGAACATGCAATTCTAAACATTGAAAATTAAATGAACAAAATATCCAAATCATTAGTCAGTTTCATGGTTACTTCTCAATTCGTGCACACAAACATTGCATGAGGCCAAAACACACATGATACCCCCAAATCACAAAAAACTCACTAGAAACCCAACATAAATATCAATAACAACCCCACCATTAAAAGCAGAAACACACCTCGTGAATATGATGTGTCATGCGTGGTCATGACTACTACCTCCATCAGGTGGGTCAGGGGCCTACAACAAAAAAACATTATGAATATTTTCATAAAAAAAATAATATAAATTAAATAAATAAATACAGTATAAACCTGCGTCGTCTGATCCCCTGCACCATCACCTGGACGCACATATTGCCGCAGTGCTCTAACCTCAGCAATCAATTGCGCATTTACCTCCTCGGAAGCGTGCAGTCGTGCCTCAAAATCTAACAACTGTTGTGTCATCTGAGCAATAGCAGGACCGAAAACCGTAGCGCGTGACACTACAGAAGGAGGAATCCATGTTCCATAGGTCAAACTATATCCATGCCCATCCCGACCAATAATGCGATGAAAGATCTCATCCCTTCGCATGGGAAGCTGTCGCTGGTCCTCTGGCAGATGTTCTAATTCAGCTTCAAATTGAGCCTGTGAAATATTTAAATATATATACATATATTAATATACAGATTTTATGTAAGTATTGGTAATGAGTACAAGCACTTACTATCAATGTTGTAGCCTCTGGATCATTGCGATCACGAGTCCTCATCCACACCGACATTTTATCATTTGGTGCACCTAGCTCCCACAACTATATATGAATAGAATATAAACACAAAACCGTATTAATTAAAAAAATTAAAAAATGAATAATAAATACCTCATGTCGGATCTGAGACACGTGACGAGTCCCGAGCCTATGAGGTGGTCCCTGCAACTCTCAATTCTCAGAATGGCGTGTTGACACCTAAATTCAATTCATTCAAATTTCAAACAAATCACACATTCTTGAAAATATATATACCAAAATAAATATACAAACCGCAACACCCTCAGTAGACCAATATGCAACTAAATCACGCCACTGAGACGGGAGTACACCTCTCGGGACTTTTTCCAGAATGTCTGGGGCACCCACATTTGGTACCCAGTGGTCTTTCTTGACTTTGCCTTTATAGTCTTTCCACATCTTACAGCATTTTCTCATACACACTGGCTGAAACTCATCCAGGCATACTTTCAAATTTTTCTATTAAAGAAAAAAATCACATATGTTATAGTTGTTTATACATAGGGAATAAAGTAAAATGGTCTTCTTACCTGAACCCCCCTCCAAAGATGATCTAATGTGTCCTGAGGGACAGAAGCCCAGTCACGCGTGGTCAATGGAAATCGATGTGGATCACGTATGATATGACCCAGCTGACAAATAAATGTAGGGGCATTCCGTCCCATAGGATGAAATACCTCATCAAATGAAACATCAAAAGTCGTGTCGGAATTCCATGATAATATGCCACGACCAGGGCCTCTCCTGCGAGAGGAAGAAGTAGTCGAGTCTGATCCTGTTGAAAACAATTTTATATACAAATTGACAGATGTTATAAATATATATATATATATATGTTTATTAATTACATAAAAAATAGAGACAATGACATTCCAACATACCTCGACCCTGAGACGTAGATGCCTCAGATGGATGATGTGGATCTTCTGCCTCTTCCCCTGACATGTATGAAGTCATGAAAAACATTAGTAAGGGGACTATCCAAAGTGTCCAAATGATAAATTGGATTGTTTTTAAAAAAAATCAAACTTGTACAGTTGTTAATCAAAAAAAAGAGATTGAATAATTAGTTGTGAATGAATTTTAAAAAATCAGAAAGTTCACGAAACAGATATACAAATTATGTACAAAACCAATCAATGCATAGCCAAATTTCAAATTGAATTAATAAAAATTCAAACAACACATGAACCAAATGAAGAATACCTTAATGGGAAGATACACCGACAATAACATCAATATAACATGAGTTAAATCATCCTAAATATTTATAATTGAATAAACTTCCAAAAGTGAGGATTAAAACTTACAAGGATTTATAAAATGTTTAGATAATTTATGATATCTTAGGCTGAATAGCGGGAAAACAATTATACCTTTCATTAAGCATGCAAATCGACCGTTTATCCTTCAACAGCCGCTCTGACCCAATAAATATCTTCTTCACGTTGAACTACGGTATGTTGATCAAGCTGTTGGGAAACAAAAGGAACAGTCTCGGGTTCATCTTGTTCAAATACAAACACTCCTCACCGAGACATTTTGACAACAACTTGCCAACTCGGATTCGAAGGCAAAGTAACGAAGAATACTTGTTCCGCTTGTGATGTCAAAATGAAAGGTTCATTATCAACTCGTTCATTTCTGTATAAAATATAATTAAAATTCAACAATGAAAACTGATATTGATCGACTTTACATCCACGCACTGGATCAACCCAATTACACTTTAACAATATGTACTTCAACCCGTGTGTGTATACAACTTCAATGATGTCTATCAATTGACCATAGTAATAACCAGAATCGAAAAATGGATAACTGATGTCATTGTTTTGTGTTGCTCGTTTGTCGTCAACATCTTTAATGCGAAATCGAAAACCATTAGCATCTATAGATTTATAACGACGAGCCGTTATAGATGGACCCTCAGCCAGTTGGATAAATTCTTCAGTTAGCGTGGGGTCCCCTAACTCCCTCAGCTTATGAACCTACATAATTCATAGAATTCAATAATGATATATAAAGAAAGAAATTAGTATAATACTTCACTCATAATGAAAATCAATTTATACGTACATAATCCTTGAACCAATCATGAAATGACGCATAATGAGACTGTTGAATTTGCAACTCAGTCGCACGATACATATCTTCTTTTATCTCATTAATGTGTTTCCTGCAAATGATAACGCGATGTTTAAATGATCAACTTATGCAAACAAAACATGTAAAAGTTAAACAATAAAAGTGATAAGATACTTACTGCATTAATGGTGCAACTGATGGAGTATTGAACAAGATATATCGATGCGCTTGTATCCACTCGATATTGTCCATATCATATGTGGTTCCTTCTCCAACTGGACCATCCTGAATCCGAGAGGGCTTATCTAATTTTGTTTCAACATCCGTAAGATATTCTTCACAAAAAATAGTACACTCATCCATCAAATAACCATTGGCTATTGATGCCTCCGGACAAGCTCTGTTGCGTACAAATCGTTTCAATGTACTCAAATACCACTCAATAGGATACATCCAGCTGAATTGCACTAGACCAGCAGCCATTACTTCATCAATTAGGTGCACTGTCAAGTGGACCATAACATTGAAAAATGAGGGGGGAAATAGTTTCTCAAAGTGAAAAAGAGTAAGTACAATTCGGTCCTGTAAACATTTTAAATCACTCATTCGTTGATTTCTTAAACAAAGTTGTCTAAAAAAATTACTCATCTCAATCAACGGCTGAACAACATTGGGGGATAAACAATCACAAATTGCGATTGGAATCAACTGTTGAAGTAGTATGTGATTGTCATGACTTTTCAACCCTTGTAATGTCTTGCTCATCAGATTCACACACTTTGAAATATTAGAAGAGTAACCATCAGGCACCTTGAGCATCTTCAAAATGGAAAGAAATGTCTCTTTCTCCTTTGAAGTCATTGTATACTGTGCAGCAGGCATATATGCCTTGTTTCCCTCAGCTAACTGTAAATGCAACTGTTTCCTTAAACCCATTTCTTCCAAATCACGGCGTGTATTAACATGGTCCTTTGATTTTACACTGACACCTAAAATGGTCCACAATATGTTATCACAAAAAAAAATTCAATGTGCATGACATCCAAATTATGTCTTAGCATGTTAGTTTTCCAATACGGAAGACTATAAAAAATACTTTTCTTTTTCCAATTGTGACTGCGCTGCCTACCCGCAGCTCAAATATTACGTACCAGAGGAGCCACCAAATCCTGAATTTAATATACCATGCGGATGTTTTCTTCCTCAATATGCGATAACATTTCGACTCCTGTCATGATCTTTGGTGTTGGGCTAAACTCTCTAGAACCATCAAATGCCACTCTATCCTTTCTGAACCTGTGATGAGGGGGGGGAAACGTCTGTGACCCATGTATGCCCATTTTTTGAAATGCTTAAGCCATACAGATTTTTTACTTTTGTTGCAACAAGGGCGAGCAAATTCCCCTTTCGTACTCCAGCCTGATAAATTTGCATAAGCTGGGAAGTCATTGATTGTCCTCAATAAAGCAGCCTGCAGTTTGAACATTTCATTCGTTTCATAATCATAAGTCATCACACCATCACCCCAAAATTCATTCAACTCATCAATCAATGGCTGAAGGTAAACATAAATCTTATCCCCCGGACTTTTAGGTCCATCAATAAGAGTGGAAAGTAATATAAATTGTTGCTTCATACAAAGCCACGGAGGAAGATTATACGGAACCAACACCATGGTCCATGTGCTATGAGTTGCACCAACCATAGACTTGAATGGATTGAAACCATCTGCTGCCAATCCCAATCAGACATTACGAACATCTTTGGAAAAGTCGGGATGTCTCTTATCAAAATCCTTCCATGCATGAGAGTCTGTCGGGTGGGTTAACATATCACTTTCATGAACTCTTTCTGCATTCCATCTCATTAAATTAGAAACTTTAGATGACATAAAAAATCTTTTCAACCTTGGTTTAAGGGGAAAGTAACGCATTTGCTTTACAGCAATCGGTTTCCCCTGTATCACAATCTGACTTTGATGAGTCTGATTTCCCCTGTTCTCTTTCCACCTGGAAGCACCACAAACCGTACAAATATCCAAATGGGCAGTTTCCTTTCTAAACAACATACAGTTGTTTGCACATGCATCTATGGTCTCGTATGTAAAACCTAAGTTCTCTATCAGCTTACGAGCATGGTAATACGACTCGGGAATCTTAGCGTCGACAGGAAGAACCTTTTTCAATAATACCAACAGCATGTCGAATGATGTGTCTGACCAATGATTCAAAGTCTTCAAATGAAACAACTCCACGATAAACGACAATTTATTGTAAGAAGTACATCCAGGATATAATTCTGTTTTTGGATCATCAATTGCTTCATAAAACCTCCTCGAATCACGGTCTGCGCCAGAGCGAAGATTTATCTCACCGGTCTCAAGATTATGGATGTCAATACCTTCAGGATCCAACCCATGTACCATTTCAGTAAGCATTTCATGCATTGGATCATTCATCCTTGCATTAACATCCATCTGAACTGCATCTATATTTTGAAAACGAACATATTCCTCTCCATGACGAGTCCAACTCTTATAATTTTTTAGAAATCCATTAAAGAATAGGTGCTCCCTCACAGTATCTCGTGTGAATTGATATCTGTTAGCACATTTTCTACATGGACAACTAATATAGTCGCTTTCAAATCCTCTGGTGAAGTCAATAAACTGCATAATGCCATTGAAATACTCTCTAGACGTTCGATTTGGAAGATCAATCCAACTCGTATCCATAATAAGATCCCTATAACAAACATTTACACAAGACTTATTACATTTTCATTTTTCATATCAAATATATTTAAAATAAATACTAATTAATTGTCTGTGAACCATTTATAAAATAATAATGTAAGTGAAAGCCCATGTCATACCTGATTGCGCTACAAACCTGGAAGGGAGGGGAGCCGAAGGCGGTGCTGCGAGGGAGAGGAGAGGCAGCGGTGGGGAGCCGGAGCCGGAGCTGGTGAGGGGAGGGAGGGGACGGGCGGCGGTGGCGGCGGGGAGCCGGAGGAGAGGAGGCAGTGAGGTGGCGACGATGCAGCGAGGGTGGGATGACGAGGGAGGGGACCGAGGACAGGGGGAGCCGGAGTGGACGGGCGGCAGCGGCGAGGGGACGAGTAGCGGTCGTGCGGGGAAGGAGGGGACTGGGCGGCGGTGGTCGGCAAGGGAGAGGACGGTGAAGGAGGGGACGTGTGGCGGTGGTGCGGCGAGGGAGGGGACGAAGACGGAGGGGACATGGGTTGGCGGGGTGCGGGGGGGGGGGGGTGTTCGGGGTGCTGGGGGGGGACGAGGGGGCGGAGGGCCGAGGGCGGAGGTCGGAGGTAGGAGGGGCTGGAGGCCGAAGGCCAGAGGGCGGCCGGAGGGCTGCCCGAGGGCTGCCATAGGCGGGTGGCGGGAGTCCCGAGGGAAAAGGGAGGTCGGAGGGCGGCCGCAGGGCGGAGGGCGGCCAGAGCCGGAGGGTAGAGGCGGAGGAAGCCCGAAAGAGATGGAGGGCAGGGCGGAGGGCGGTCGGAGGGCGGCCGGCGGAGGGCGGGGCAGCGAAGGGCGGCCGACGGAGGGCGGAGGGCGGCGGCGGAGGGCGGAAGGGCGACGGGGACGGCGGCGAGGGATGGTGCGCGGCGGCGGGGCAGGGCGCGCGGCGACCGGGGATGGCGGCGACGGGGAGGGCGCGCGGCGACAGGGAGGGCACGCGGCGACGGGGAGCGTGGAAGGGTTCGGGGAGGGGGGGGCGCTTCGCGAGAGGAGGGAGGAGAGGGTTCGGGGGGGCGCCGAAGCCTGTCTTTTTTTTAGGGAAACCTAGCGACCGCCATTGGCGGTCGCTATTGGTTACCTATAGCGACCGCCACTGGCGGTCGCTATAGGTAAAGGGGCTCAAAAGCCCATATTTCTAGTCGTGCGTGTAATACCTCAAACTACATGGCGTGTTGACCCCACACATGACATGTACTTGAAAACTATTCCCCTGCCCGAGTCTCTTTGCACGGCTAACCCACACGGTCCGACTTAACCCGAGACTAGATGGCGTGTTCTGAGCAAACACGGTGTGTACTAGACAAGGCTTCAGCGGCCCGTGGTGTTAAGTACACGACCATCTACATGGCGTGTTCCAAACAAACACGGCGTGTATAGGTGAAGGTGACATCGTCCCGTGTTGTTCATGACACGGCCGAGTACCTGAACAAGACTACACGGCGTGTTCCGAAAACAACACGGCGTGTCTAAGAGAAGGTAACGCCGACTCGTGTTGTTCGTGACACAGCCGGGTACAGGGATAGGACTACACTGCGTGTTCCTTTATAACACGGCGTGTTCTACTCGAGCTTCCCCGACCCGTGTTGTTAGTGACACGGTCGGGTACACGACTCCGAACTACACGGCGTGTACCTACCGTACACAGCGTGTTCCTGAAGTTATTTCTACAACAGCGTGTCCCTACTCACACGGTCAGGGACATGGTCTAAAAACTACACGGTGTGTAGTCAAAAAGTACACGCCGTGTATTCTAGGTTTTTCGGGGCATTAGCTCAGAAACTGCACAGAAGCCCAGAAAACACAGAAAACAAGGCAAAGAGGTGCCAAATTCCGATTCGTGAGGGCCCATACTCCCCGCGAATCAAAACTTGGCGTTCATTTAAGCAAAGTAGAATACAAACAATTCTCTAACAAGGCAGCAGAGATTCTATCAAGCATCTATCACAATAGCATGCATAATCTACACAAAGTCTATCACACAGCATGCAATCGCTAATGCACCCTAAATGGCATGGCAAGAGTGCATGGCATGTGATTTCTACAAGTGCCTATATGATACATGAGATGGCATACCCTCATTTCATCGGGTTGCGACAGAAATAGAACCGCAATAGTTAAGACAATAACAACACAAAGCATGTGAATAACTCTAGGTGAAATCATATTAACCGTAAAATCTCAAAACCAGCAAACTGCAATTAACGAGGTAGTATGGTTTTTCCCTGTACACGGGTTAGCTACTCCCGAGCACAGCTTAATACCAAGTACCGAATCCGTCATATCCCTGGCTAAATGCTCCAAACAGTAAGTCAAGAGAAAAGAATAACCTCTGATACCACTTTGTAACGTCCCGGTTCTGGAAGCCACCCAAAGGCACCCCGTACCCGGTTGGTTACATGACCTCAAGCGCATTTCCCCAAACGCCAGAGGCTGCCGACTAGCAGCGAGGGCTTTGGGTGTGATAGTGGAGAAATTATGCCCTCATTGGCAGAATACACATCGGAAAAGAAAGAAAATAACAACAATAGCAGAAGCAATAGACATACATACACGAGTAAACGATAAACAGCGGAAGACTAACAAATAAACAACTGGAGTAGGAATATATGTAAATGATGAATGGTACATATATGTCTAGGGAAAATAGTCAAACAAGTCACAATGCTGAATACAGTACTAAGACAAAGTACAAAAGAAAAACAGATGAGCAACTCCTCAGCATCGCAAGCCTCGGCTTGGTCTCATGCTCTCCAGCTCCACAGCAATCAAGAACCTGAAGTAGAAGGGTGTTTGCCCTTATTTATACCTGCAACAATATAATCTGTTTGGGCCCAAAAGCATGGCTCAAACAGGGTGTGAGATACAATCCTAGTAGGCAATCACCCAAAGATCTATGTCTAACAGTCAATGAATACAAGGCAAGTAAAAGTGTAGGAAGCAGTAAACAGAAAAGCACACAGCAGCTACAATCCACAGTTCTAGCATATAAAGTACACAAGTAAACAACCAACAACAAGTAGAAAACAGGTAACCCTCTGGGTAGCTCTCACAGCCTAACCCCTATGGTTCAACCTACAAGTACTAGCAACCCTCTAGGAGGCACACTCAGTCCCACCCCTCTGGTTCAGCTAAGAGTAGAATTTCTGAGGAAGCACTCACCGTCAATTCCCTCTATAATCTCGTATCGTACTAAAGGCTCTCTGGGGAAGCACTCAACGTCTCATTCCCCATGTGGCCCGCGTCGAGGAACTACAGACTCTCTGAGGAAGCACTCATCGTCAATTCCCCCTGTGGTCTCGCATCGTATTAAAAGACACTCTGGAGAAGCTCTTACGTTCATTCTCCCTATGCTCTACCAGACTAGGTTCTCACAGTCCTATGTGAAATAAACATGCTCAGCGCGCGCGTATCATCCCAAGTAAACCTCAAGAACTACTTGTCTATCATTCTAAGGCACAACACCATAACAGTATAACAGCCCCACTATCCTACAACTAGGCATGGCAACTGGAAAAACGCCTAATAAGCAAAACATGCAAGGCGAAGCACGAGAACACAGTATAAACTATCCAAATTTACAAACAATGATCTCTGCTCAAGCAATCAAGCAAAGCAGACAAACAACAGGGACAAAACAGGAAACCCACAATTCCCCGTTCAAGGGAATTGGTGGAATTTGCACAAAATATTCATTGACTTCCTACGGAAAGGCACAAACCACCTACCTGGATGCTAGGAGATCGATATACTTGAACCACGTCGACTGATTCTCCCTTGAACATCGTAGATCTGAGAAAACGTTCGAAACACATAAACCACAATAACTTGAGAAAGAGGAGGAATTGGAAAACAAGGCTCAAGAAGAAGGGAGAACTCACCGCTGTGATTCCAACGCGATCAACGGTGCTCGAATCGGAGAACGAACGGAGAGGCGGGGGCTCGTCGAAGATTCACGGATCCTCGGCGCTCTCGGACGAAGAAGCTGGAGAAGAAGACGTTTTCCTCGATTAGGCGCGACCCCGGTCCGTTTAATGAAAAAAAGAAACTACACGGCGTGTGCTTTTAGAGTACACGGCGTGTACTAGGTCTTTCCGTACTCCGCCAAAATCGGCCTCCACGTCACCCTTACACACCGTGTGTGTGGCCCGGACACGGTCAGAACACGGCTTTGAGCGGGGAAAGAGTACACGGCGTGTACTTCAAAAATTTCCAGAAACTTCATTTTTCTCAAAAACTCCAGAAAAAGGAAGGACATACCTGAAACGAAGATTCGGGTTCTTACAGCGCTCGTGAGGATCCAAAGTAGAATCCCTTTAGCGGTGATCCACGCGTGCTCTAATGGTCTCCGAACAACACCACTTGTTCTCCAGGTGCTTGCGCGACGAATCAAATGTCTTGTGTCGATTGTTCTTGATCGCTCGTTCTTTGATCTTGAAGAACTTCTCTCGTTCTTGAGAGGGAGAGATGAGAGGAGTCGAGCGAGAAAATGTTTGACTCAACAATTTTCAATTCACCTGGGTTTGCCACAATAGACCTACATGCCTATTAATCAACATGGGGTTTCAGTCACAAAATTTAATTGTGAAACAATTAAATACAATTATAACTATTAGAGAAAACTCATGCCACATAATAACAATAACAACATCATTATTTATGGTGTGCCAACTTGTGCAAAACTGAACCATAAATGAAATCACATGCGACATAATGGTAACAATATTATTATTATTTCTTACGCCAACTGGATAAACATTATTTACAAACATGTAAATAATTAATTTATCAACGAACACGGTCTTGGTCTGTTCGAACTCCTCTTCCAATTATTGAACACCCGAATAAAATATTTTATTTTCTTAAATAAATATTTTTATTTACAAACTAGTAAATAAATATTTATTAAATGTTCAATAAAATAAATAAATATATTTTATTCACAATTCAGTGAATAAATATTTATTTAATTTATGCGGTCAATTTAACTTGAATAAAATTATTCATTGGTCTTGAGAATAATATTTATTCCATTAATTAAATTCAAATAGAATTTAATCGAAACCACCAGAAACACTTAGTGTGTGACCCTCTAGAATTCTTTCTCGTTGACATGAGGCGGGTTTGTCTAAAGTCCAAGATTACTATCTAGCAACGGGTCAAGACACCCAAGAGAAAGAACTTAAAGTCGCAACGACAACATCCACATACAAACACTCACTGTGCAATATAATCTTTTTGTCACAATATCTCATCAAGCAAGTTTCATGATAGTGTCAATATGCTTGATACGTCATTTTTTAACTACTTGAAATAAACTCATCGTTACACATGACCATGAAATTTAGGGCGGTGATTCTATTTCAATCGAAGGGCCGAGATATCAACTTCCATAAATGGAAGAGACAAATCATTTCTCAACTTATCCATTAATAACATGTCATTCGTGATGCACCCAATTTACTCTTTCTCGCCAACATATGGAATGAGAGTTTTCGTCAGTAAATCAAAGTACACGAGTTGTGACACGTATTAATAATAATCTTAAAATCTAAGGACCATTACACACGCTTGCAGATAGAAATATTCGATGACAACAAAACATGCAGAATTCTTATTATTGGATATGTTCTCATAATCTCCCGTTTTGAAGATTACCAAGTACGAACTTCATGATAAGAAGTCTCATCCGCTTACGAGTACTCGCACCTTACAGTCTGTATACTATGTGTCGTATCAAAGTATGTCATCCAACCGCAAAACTATATTTAAGAATATTATCATAGCACTTCAAGGTTCTCATCATAGTAGGGAACTGTTATAACCTTATTAATATGACAAGTACTCTATGACATTATTACATTATAGTCACGCAAAACAATAAACAATATGTAATAAGACGTTTAATATTTAAATACATTAAATATTTAGGCAATCAAAGTACAAACAGTTGGTTCTAGGACACAAACTCCAACAAAACTATAATTGCCTCTTCTAGAAGTAGGAAGCACACTAGGGTGATAGTTGGCAGATAGAGCAGAGTCAGATAGAGCAGAGCCGACTCTCTTCACCTCCCTTTGTGGGTGGTGGTTTCATCAAGCACTTCAACCGTGGGAAGAGAAGGCACCTCAACAAGACTTATGGGAAATCGGATGTGGAGTCTCATTGACAAGGTGGGCCATCTCCAACATTATTGCATGATGGAAAAGTTTTGGAGGTCAGGCCAAAATTGGGATGGAGGACCTCAATAGAGGATGCATATGCCACATACTTCAATGACTTACGCGAGACAGGGGCCTCAAGGGTAAGGATGTAGACCTTGATCACTAAAGACGCTGACTAGCGTAAAATAAATCCTAAAAACAAATAGCAAGCAATGAGTAAAAATATCGATTCCATAGGGAAGACAGTTGTGTTGCAATCCAAGAAAAAAATCAAAAAATAAATAAAAACACACAATCATTCAAACAACAGTGATGGAAATATTTTTTAAAGAAACAAAGATGAATAGAAGAAAGATGATGATTTGGAATATGATGCAAATAGTGAAAGACGACAGATGTGTGGGAGATGAATAGAAATAAAATGCAAGGGAAATTTCGATTGTCCGGTAAAAGTATTTCTTTGTTTATGTAAATTTAATTGAAATCAACAATCAAATAAGCAGTCAAAATCTCAATCCAGATTGACAAACATTCTAATGATTTTGGTGTTCATCATGAAAAAAAAACTCATTTGATTGCAAAATAAAAGAAGTCGACTACAATTTTAGAATGATCACACATACAAGGTAGAAAACATGAACCGTAATAATCGAATTTCCCCACTCAGTTTTTAGCTATAAAACATTTTAAGAATCAACAGAAGAATTGTTACAAAGCAAGAACGACAAAGAAGAAGAAAGAAAAAGAAGACTGGAAGTCTTCCCTTAATATTCAGCTTTAGAATTTAGCTCCTGCTCTACTTGCTGTCTTCTTCCCTCGCTCCACCCTGGAACTCTCTAGTCAATCATCCTTTTTTTTTTCGTTCTCCCTCTGTCTCTCTTTAATATAAAATTCACCGACTTTGATTTTTCTTAAGTCACTTGTCTATCATCAGTGGCGGTATTTTTTCCCCTCAGCCTCCTGTCACTACCATGTCACTTTAATAAATTTCTCTAACTTCAAGCTTGCATTGCCATCTGCCACCACATCAGTGCCCCCTTCCAGAATTGAATTAACCTACACTAGACTGAGTCTGGCCAAAACTTACAACAAATGAACACCTTCGTGAGAAAAGACTTAGCAAAACAACCGAATCATACTGAGGTAACGAGGCCCCTTCCACCAAACTCGAATCTGCACACAAAACTTGACTTCCAACAAACCTAATTTCATCAGCAAATCAACAACTGAGTTAACCCACAACTCTTAGCAAAAATTCTTCATGCACACCTGATCTTAAATCAATTCGGATGGCTTCACCAGGTTCATTTTGGACTTCCAGCCTGTTCATCAAAGAATCTTCAAGCTCGGTTGGATCTCTGTTTGGAGAAGACCCATCTCGCCACACCTAGTTTTGCGGCTTCAATTACTGATTCATCTTCAAAAATCGGGCCATGGGTACTCTTCAATTTGAGAAAGTGATTCGTCGATCAGCCTCGTCTTCATCAGCTCGAATCAGCCATCGTCTTCAAGCTCTTCGTCCGTTACATCTTCTTCAAAAATCCACGATCATCTTCATCAAAAACAGTGGCGTCCGAGCTCAAGCGGTTCGATGGCGTCAGTCGGAACCTCAGATAGAACGACATGCTTGGCTTTGATCGAGAACACGTAGATGGCCAGATTCTCTTCAATGGATCAACGGATCTGGTTCGAAGTCCGTTTTTGCAACAGCTGCGGCGGCGATGCAAGTTCATCGGTGGTGGCTTTGCCTCTTCGGCGAGCTTCAATGTCTGCAAAAAGAAAGATTGGTTCTCGGTTTCTTCACGGTCCGATTTCAAGCATCGGCCTCAACAACTCGGGATCGTTCAGCCTTCAAGCTTCATCTTCTTCGATCTTCGATCTTCGATCTTCGATCTTCGATCTTCGATCTTCGATCTTCGATTCCAGTTTTCTTCAGAGGTGGGCTCGGCGGGATCTCGATTCCATCTTACGCGGATGCTCTGCAAATTAGATACTTCAGACATTTGTAAATTGGGTCGCTGCACATACCAAATACGACTCCATCCAAAATAAAATTACTAGATTAATAATTGATCAAAAATAAGATAAAATAATAATTTCATTTGTAAAATAATTAAACACAAAACTAAACATTTAAATTAAATAATTCAAACTAAATATAATTTTGCTAAATCCAATAAAAGAAATTTAATTAAAAACAACTTGATTAGAATAATTAACTAATCAATTAATTAACAAAATAAAGAAAAGATAAAATTATAAAAGAATTGACTTATAATTTAATGACACTATTTACTAAATTATTTAAAGAAGCAAATTTAAAAATTTACCATCAATCAATTAATTAAAATATTAAAACAAAAATAAAAAAGTGGATAATTATTTGATGCACATAACAAAAAAATAATTAATAACCAAGGACAAGATAAAAAATAACATTTAAACAATTTGATAAATAAAACAAACATTATTAAAAAAAATCAAAGAACGAAAAATTGATAAATTAAATAATAAAACAAATAATAATAATAATAATTTCATTAATTTGCTAAATCTACCACGAATTAAAAATAAAGACATAATTAACCATAAATTGACTAATTTAAACCTTAAAATAAATAATTAGCACAAGAAACGATGTTGCAAAATGCATATAAAATAAAATTCTCCCACACTTAAGTATTGATTGTCCTCAATCAATTTCTTAATCAATTTCAGTGGAAAAAATGAAACTCAAAATGGAAAAGTTGAAATGTCACTAAGAATTGATTTTCATATTGATTTCCCCTCATGGATTCTCTTGAATAGTAAATATGAATGTCTTCTCGAATCAAATTTCTTCGGTGCATAATCAGTTACTATTTTACAAAAATGATTTAAATTGAAAAGTTTACAGAGAATTCAACAAACCTCAATTTGTATCCAACTGGAAGTTCAAACTTCTCTTTACTTACAGGTGAACAGGCTCACATAATTTAAGAAGTCATAATAAATACACATACCTTTGGATGAGGTGGAGTGAAAATTTATTGACAGAATAAATAAATCATCCTAAAGTTTGATGAATAAAGAATGAAAAGAATGAAAGAATTAGTTCAACCTAGATTAGGACTTTCATTCCATAATTCATTTTGATGCATATCTTATAAATTAAATTTAAATTAAAAAGTTCAAAGTAAACAATAATCGTATGACATTTCCTCAAGATTTACCTGAAATCTATTTTTTCAAGAGGACAAGAAAAATGATTTACTCAATTAAATCCAAGAGGTATTAAAGATTAACCTCCTCAAAGCGGCATCACAACCCTCAAATTTGAGAAAAACTTTCATCAAGTGAAAATTCCTAAGTGATGCTTAAAAACATACAATTTTAAAAAAATAGAGGTTTTTTATGGGCTCTCAATGAATTACAATTTAGCACATTAAAAGACCTCTCTCCCATACTTAAAACCCAACAATGTCCCCATTATTGAATACTAAGGTGAGAGAAACAATTTTGATAGTAAAGATTCAAAAATATTTTCAATTCAATAGTTAAAATTCATTTAAAGTGTCACAAAAAAGTTCAAAAAGTAGTTCACCACACAAAATCACAACATTTATAAGAACACCTATTGGTTACTTTTTAACAATTCAATCCCACTAACATAGAATTTTCAGATAAGTTGCATGCTACACTTTGAATTTCAAAAGGACAGTCAATAAAGCACCAAGAAGAGAATGAAAGGCACAAATTCATCATTAAAAGTCTTTAAAATAGAAGAAATGACCAGTAAGTTTTACCTGGTTAATTCAGCATGTAAAAGCACTTAAATATGAACTATACAATCATTTATTACACCCTATGCAATAAGAAATTTTTTTTGAACTAAAAACCAGAATCAAAAGTAATGTAGAATTTGAATTTTAACTCCAATAAAATAGAGCTTTAACACTTAATTCTAAAAAAAGACACTTCCCCTTTCTTTCACTTTGAATAAATCCTATGGTAGATTTTTTTTTAACTCCCAAAATATAACAAAGATAAATATAAATTTACATAATTTAAATTTCAAAACAATACATAACTAGAGAGAAGAGTTAGGGAAATTTAATCCATTTTTTATTCAAAAGGAAGCTCCATGATCATTGTTACACACCTGACATCTTCCAAGAAAGTAATGAAAAGAAAAGAAAAATCATTGATTCAATTCTTGAAAAGTTATTAAAATGAGGCCAAGAAACACGTGGGTTTTTTATGTGAAATTAGAGAGTGACACACAACAGATCAGGTATAAGGCCCCAGCCTTAAACCTTACTTAATATTGAATTAAATGAGTAATTCACATTGAGGATCTTTTCAGGTTTAGAGTTTTAGAGAATTAGGACATAACTATTACATCTCAAAAGATTACAAAGTAGTCACTTCTACTAAATTTCCATAAAATAAAAACTCTTAAAAAGAAACATGTCTAGTTCCATGTATTAGATAGCATGACTTTCCCTTGATCCCATCCTTGACCCTATTCCACATTAAGTCCTGTAAAAAAAACATTTCAAAAGAAACTTGGGGTGAGCATAAAAAGCTCAGCAAGGGATATACAAAGAGTGAAAACTATTAGTTTTTCAAAGCAACAAGTAAACCATGTATACTTTATCAAAGCAATACATTTCACCTTTAGAAAGTAGTAAAAACTCTTCGCTGAATAAAATATCATTACTTACCCTTTTGTAACCAAAAGATTACCATAAAACCCATATAAAGAACACATAACATATAAAGGTAACTTGGGACATAAACATACTTAAATGGAATAACCATACGGTCGACTTCCACACATACTTAATGGAATAGCCATACGACCGACTTCCATACCCAATGCATTGGAGGTTATAACGTAACCACCCGTCTTGGTATTCACGACACCACCTGTCATATGGTTTATCACGTAACCACCCGTAAAATGTCCAAGTACCATCATTACACATAAAATATTGAAAATATAAACATTTCAATAACAACATTTCATTTGCAATCATAATAAGTAATTCCCAGATATTGAATTAATCAATCCATTTTCAAAAACCATTTAAAAGAGATTTTTGAATCAAAGTGTCCCATACCACTTTGAAGCTTTTAATGGAATTATAATTTTAAAACATTAATGTCCATATAAATAAATACTGAAAACCATTTCGAAAACATGGACATTAAAGATAAAGATTTAGAATAATAAATCTTTAAAACATTTAAAACGATATTTTTGTTAAATAGTTTTTAACAAAAATGAGAGACTCTTGAATACAAATAATAGCAGAATAACATTTAATCCGAACTTTATAATATCATGAGAATAAATGGATTCATGATATAATATGTCAAAGTACATTATACACACCATATAAGAGTGAATTGGTGCATAACAACAATGAAGTCTCAAAAGAAATGTAAAATGAGATGAAATCCATTATAAAGAAGGTATCCTTAAATTAAGGATAAATCAATCTCATAATTATGTGTGACAAATATAAATACACCAAATATAAGTGGATATTAAGTGTAAAACAATCAAAGGTTATTCACACATATTCAAAGGACGACATATTCAATAACTACATGTTGAACCCAAAGAAATCGAAATTGGGTTAAGAAGTTCCCTTGGTAAAACTCGACAGCCTATCGGCGTCACATAAAATTTTACAAAAAGGGTTGATGAGAGAGATAAAGGGGATCTCATCACTTGGACATAAAATTTACATAAATAAGGATATAGAAGAACATATCCCAACATAATATTATGTGAATTAAAAGACATAACAAAAGAAGTCTTTTTAAAAAAGAGGGTGAAAGGTTCCCTTATTGACATGGGTAACTTTGGAAACGTACACCCCATGGAAGAAGGTTCATACAAATGAATATGTGAATACCCATAAATAAAATTATACGACACAAAGTGTATAATAATGGGTAGTACATACACCACTCAAAGGAAATTGTGGCAAATGTAGCATAAATCTCACGGGAATAAAAGTGAGATGAAAAATCCCTTACGAAAACTCGGTAGCCTAACGGCGCCACTTAAAACGTCCAAAATGGATTGATGAGAGGAAATAGGGTTTCTCATCATATCAAAATAAAGTTTACAGAGAGAGAAATACAAAAGAACATCCCCCAACATAACAAAGAGGAGCTTAAAAGAAGTGACATAAAGGAGAGTACTTAAAAAGAAAGAGAGAGGTTGGATCTCTTACAAAAATTTGGCAACCTAACGGCGCCACTCAAAACTTCCAAAATGGATTGATGAGAGAGAATAGGGTATCTCATCATATGAACATAAAAATTACAGTAATATAAAAGAACATCCCAATCACAATAAATATGAGCTTAGAAGGAATGACATAAAAGAGTGTACTTAAAAAGAAAGAGAGAAGTGAGATCCCTTACCTCGGGTCCGACTTGACTCGATCGTTCTTTAACGTCCTGAATAATAAACTTGAGTTAATTTATATTTTCTTAAGAACCTTTTTCAAGTTCATTATTCCTTTTATATCACTTATTGCCATGTTATAAACATTATGTAATCATTTAAGTTAATAATGTTTGTTTTGTCGATATTTGGTTCTTAAGTCGAAAGTGGACTTCTTACAATTACATGTTGTTCGTGTGGTCAAAGGTTCTTTATATCCAGAATGACATTCCTGATTTGGATATCATATATATCATATATATCTAGAATATACATGTATTTATAATATCACATAATCATTTAGAGGTAAGAAATGAAATGCACCGTTCATGGAGATGGTAAGCCATACGTACGCATGAACGCAACTTTCATTTCTTTGTCATATTAATGGAATTAAAACTAAATGAGAGGTATGTATATTTTAATTCCAGAATTATATTAATTATTTAGATTTATAATTCATCATATATATCCATTATATACATGTACTTATAATAATACATTACATTTGGGGATAAGAAATGAAATGCACCGTTCATGGAGACGGTAAGCCGTACGTACGCATGAACGCTACTTTCATTTCTATATCATACTTTAATGGAAAGAAATAATAATGATATAGAGGTATATTATAATTTCAGTATAACATCATATATAATAACATTAAATCCATCCTTTATACGTCCCACGTATGGCATTAACGAATCACATCACTTTGAGGGGGCGGTAGTCCGCACTTCCTAAAATGAAGATATCGCTTATACCCATTATGGAAGCCATAAAGGTAACACAAAAATGAAAAATACAGAAGCTTAAGTAAAACATAAACATATTATATATCATATATAAATATAGTGACATCTTAATGGTCACCTTTGAAGGTGTTATATGAGTGTTGAACAATCATCGTTCCGTGAGGCAGAAATTCTCCATCCACGGAAACAGTATGTTATTTAACCATTAGATGTAGGTGTGTGTAAGTGTAGCTCGAATCCTTCTTATAACAACATCCTAGTATATTGGATATACTGTAGTTGTTACAAAAGAAATGAATAAAAATAGTTTAGGGGGTTGAAGAGCCAAAATAAAACAAAAGGACTCAAGTGAAGACATTACCTTAAAATCGGGTAACTCCCTTTGGTTTGAGCTCAAAGGCTTCCTTGGGAAGACTTATGCCCAAAGTGAGGATTCAAGGAGTAAGAGAGGGAAGTGGAGAGACAAAATAGGCAGGGGTTGGCCGAGCCAAAGTCTTTGGGAGTGTGGGTAAGGAGGTAGAGGTGGGGGCCTTTTATAAGAGGAGAGGAGGGGCACTCTTGGAAAGTAAAGAAAAGTCACTTTATTTTAAAATGATATTCGGATTTAAGAGGTCCCACATTGATATAATTCATGGATAAGGTGATAAGGGTTCTAAATACACTCATCAAATAGGTTTTGGACATGTGTAGGTCTTAGATATTACATTATCTTTCCATTTTATTTAAATCGTTAAATAATGAGGTCATCGCTGCATCATCATGATGTCATAAATAATTTAATTTATTTAATGTATAAAAATTATAAGAAAATACTATGATGTAATAAATATTTTTAGCTTTATAATTAATATTTATAGTCAAAAATATGACTTGTATAACCCCATGTAAAAATTATTTTAGTAAAACACCTCATGTGTGTGTCATTTTTACTTTAACATTAAATAAAAAGTTATTTTTGTCATTTCCCAACCAAAGTGGATCCATGGGGTCCCCAAGTTGACCCATGGCTTGTCTTGGTCGTCCATGACACATCCAATAAGGGTAGGACATGTTTCAAGGTATTTTCATTTTATTATAATATCATTTTTGCCTTAAATTGCACTAATTACCTCTAATCGCGATTAAGAACTTAAAAGTTACTATTCACCAAAAAAATATTTTAATCTCATTGAACTACATTTTACTTCCTAATGACAACCATGTATGTCGGATTTTTGAAATTAAAAACACAGAAGTGGTAAAATTTCATTTAAACGAAAAATCATTTTTTATAAGTACCACTTAGTGGTTTCACTATTCATCATAAATTGAAGTTTTTCAGAAAAATCCCAAAAATTCACCCTAAGCTATATTTGATATTCCAAATTAAAAAATGAAGTCTATTTTACAAAATTCAAAACATATAAGTCACATTAATTAATTTAATAATTAATTCCCGCGGTCAGAGCAAATAGCATGTTTTTATGAAACAATAAGTATCAAAAGATTGACACTAGTTTAAGTATGATTTCAAAGTGAAATTAATTCCAACGACCACTATTGGATTTAATGGTAAAAATATATTCTAATTTCACTTTAAAACCAATTCAAAAGATAATATAATCATATAAATAAATTAGATTAAAAATAGGTTTTGAATTAAAATACAACATTTTACACTATTCATTAAAAAAATGAACTTTATCGGAAAGATACCAAAAATTTACACAAAGTAAATTTTGATGTCCCGATTCTAAAGAAGAGTTTTATTTGGTCCAATAGAATGTATAAGAGTGAACAAAACTATATTTAATGACGGTTCTCCATCAAAAGGCGATAAGTGAACCTTTAGTGAAAACTAGGGCATATACGCCTAAAATTGAATTCTTTCCGTATTTTAAGCCTTTATCTTTTATTGGATAAATTTAAAAACATTTAAAAACATATATAATCATATTTTAGTTATTTCTATCCATTCCCGCCAATACAATGGCTACATGTTAACTACCATTTAAAATAATATTATTTTATTATTAGAGTGCAACGTAAGATTCCCAAGAAACTCGTTGTTGCGTGTTGGGTATGCCATCGAGCATAGCGTCTCCTTTAAAGTCATATTAATATTTTATTCACAAATATGGATAAATATGAAAATGTCATATTCTTTATTTACCTGGGGTGTTACATCCTTCCACCCTTTTGGGAATTGCGTCCTCGCAATTTTTAAAATTGAGCTTGGAAACATCCTTGAAAGTCCTACATCGGAACAAGAGTCGGTAAAACAATCACTTTAAAATAAATAAAGATAAGTATAGAGGTCACCCGAGTTAACCCATAATAGGATTCTGTGTAGGAAAACATGGACATGGAAGAAAAAGCAAAGGGTCATGTTCTTGAGGGAGAGTGATAGTAAACATGTCTAGGAGAAAGTTAACCATAAGAAAATCACAAACTTGTGATGGGTTAAAAGGTATTTGATTCCCCAGTAGGAAAAGTTAATAGACAAAATTTTTGTTTTAAGTTACTTTTTATTGAGGAATTTATTCATAAGGAAACATAATCACTTATCATGTTGAATTTCAACTCTTATTAGATTCCTTATACAAACTCATATTTTCTCCAAAAGACGAGTATTTAGGAAGACTTGTTCACATTAAGGGTACTATAATCAACTTATAGAGAATCACCTAATCCACAAAAGAGAACTATATATTTCCCATGTATTTAGACTTTAACCAAAACCAAAACCAAAAAGGTTAGTACAAGATCAGATAATCCAGAAAAGGATAACCCTTTAAAAAGAAAATCTATGCTTAATCTCCAAAATTTGTCCAACAAAACCCAAAGTTCAATGAGGACCATCCGATAAACAATTTGTCCATAAAATTCTTCAAAGTAAACCAAACTAAGATTGAAACCCAAATATTTGAAGGATTTAATCACATAGTCTTCCAAGGTACAAATTAACTTTTATCTCTAAATAACATCAGTTGCTCTTAAATTCTCATATTGAAAAGTAATTAAACTAATCACATATCCTCCATGATAGGTTAATCATTTCCATAGATAACCCAAAATAAACTTACTCTTTATTCCTAAAATCATATAACTAAAAAGAATCAGTCAAACTAACCAGGGACTTCACGTAGTCCAGTGGTAGGCGATAAATACCAGTCGCACTTTGGTTGTGGGTTCGATTCCTGCAGCTTTATCCGACGTGACGGGTTGTCACACGGTCTACGTGTTGTCCTTTTTCCAAAACTATATAACTCTTAAAACATTCCCCAAAATGAGATAAAATCTTCAAAAAAAATCATAACATATTTTAACCTCAAGTTTATCTCATGCCTTTCATTTTCCATCATATCATAGAGTAACCCATAATTACCTCAAAAGTAAGGATCATATAAACTCTAATGGTTACCTTTATAATTATTACCTGAACTTCCACATCGATTGGTCATCTCGTACATGATGCATTACAGAACGTACCAAGGTTCAAGTGGATGATCATGACTCCTTGATAGTTGGTTTAGAACAACCACGAGTTTCCTCATTGAATCCCCCATTTTATCTAGTATCTTAAACAAAGAACCACCACAGTTTCCTTCAAACCTGTTGTCTCTTTGGTGCCTGCTAGATCCATCCATTCACTAAAAACAGAAATGTCAGTGTGAGTATATCAATAGAACCATCATGTACCAATGAGGAAGATATACTTACTCATTCACTTTATCTAAAAACTATGACTCTTTATGAAATCCTAACCATTATGGTAATGTCACTTATGCTTAAAGAATACCCAAACCTCTAAAGTTATCTAAATCGACCTATGATACCAACTATAAGGCCCCAGCCTTAAACCTTACTTAATATTGAATTAAATGAGTAATTCACATTGAGGATCTTTTCAGGTTTAGAGTTTTAGAGAATTAGGACATAACTATTACATCTCAAAAGATTACAAAGTAGTCACTTCTACTAAATTTCCATAAAATAAAAACTCTTAAAAAGAAACATTTCTAGTTCCATGTATTAGATAACATGACTTTCCCTTGATCCCATCCTTGACCCTATTCCACATTAAGTCCTGTAAAAAAAACATTTCAAAAGAAACTTGGGGTGAGAATAAAAAGCTCAGAAAGGGATACACAAAGAGTGAAAACTGTTAGTTTTTCAAAGCAACAAGTAAACCATGTATACTTTATCAATGTAATACCTTTCACCTTTAGAAAGTAGTAAAAACTCTTCACTGAATAAAATATCATTACTTACCCTTTTGTAACCAAAAGATTACCATAAAACCCATATAAAGAACACATAACATATAAAGGTAACGTGGGACATAAACATACTTAAATGGAATAACCATACGGTATACTTCCACACATACTTAATAGAATAGCCATACGGCCGACTTCCATACCCAATGCATTGGAGGTTATAACGTAACCACTCGTCCTGGTATTCACGGCACCACCCGTCATATGGTTTATCACGTAACCAACCGTAAAATGTCCAAGTACCATCATTACACATAAAATATTGAAAATATAAACATTTCAATAACAAAATTTCATTTGCAATCACAATAAGTAATTCCCAGATATTGAATTAATCAATCCATTTTCAAAAACCATTTAAAAGAGATTTTTGAATCAAAGTGTCCCATACCACTTTGAAGCTTTTAATGGAATTATAATTTTAAAACATTAATGTCCATATAAATAAATACTGAAAACCATTTCGAAAACATGTACATTAAAGATAAATCTTTAGAATAATAAATCTTTAAAACATTTAAAACGATATTTTTGTTAAATAGTTTTTTAAAAAAATGAGAGACTCTTGAATACAAATAATAGTGGAATAACATTTAATCCGAACTTTATAATATCATGAGAATAAAGGGATTCATGATATAATATGTCAAAGGACAGTATACACACCATATAAGAGTGAATTGGTGCATAACAACAATGAAGTCTCAAAAGAAATGTAAAATGAGATGAAATCCATTATAAAGAAGGTATCCTTAAATTAAGGATAAATCAATCTCATAATTATGTGTGACAAATATAAATACACCCAATATAAGTGGATATTAAGTGTAAAACAATCAAAGGCTATTCACACATATTCAAAGGATGACATATTCAATAACTACATGTTGAACCCAAAGAAATCGAAATTGGGTTAAGAAGTTCCCTTGGTAAAACTCGACAGCCTATCGGCATCACATAAAATTTTACAAAAAGGGTTGATGAGAGAGATAAAGGGGATCTCATCACTTGGACATAAAATTTACATAAATAAGGATATAGAAGAACATATCCCAACATAATAGTATGTGAATTAAAAGACATAACAAAAGAAGTCTTTTTAAAAAAAAAGGAGGGTGAAAGGTTCCCTTACCGACATGAGTAACTTTCGAAACGCACACCCCATGGAAGAAGGGTCATACAATGAAGATGTGAATACACATAAATAAAATTATACGACACAAAGTGTATAATAATGGGCAGTACATACACCACTCAAAGGAAATTGTGGCAAATGTAGCATAAATCTCACGGGAATAAAAGTGAGATGAAAAATCCCTTACGAAAACTCGGCAGCCTAACGACGCCACTTAAAACGTCCAAAATGGATTGATGAGAGGAAATAGGGTTTCTCATCATATAAACATAAATTTTACAGAGAGAGGAATACAAAATAACATCCCCCAACATAACAAAGAGGAGCTTAAAAGAAGTGACATAAAGGAGAGTACTTAAAAACAAAGAGAGAGGTTGGATCTCTTACAAAAATTCGGTAGCCTAACGATGCCACTCAAAACTTCCAAAATGGATTGATGAGAGAGAATAGGGTCTCTAATCATATGAACATAAAAATTAAAGTAATATAAAAGAACATCCCAATCACAATAAATATGAGCTTAGAGGGAATGACATAAAAGAGTGTACTTAAAAAGAAAGAGAGGAGTAGGATCCCTTACCTCGGGTCCGACTTGACTCGATCGTTCTTTAACGTCCTGAATAATAAACTTGAGTTAATTTCTATTTTCTTAAGAACCTTTTTCAAGTTCATTATTCCTTTTATATCACTTATTTCCATGTTATAAACATTATGTAATCATTTAAGTTAATAATGTTTGTTTTGTCGATATTTGGTTCTTAAGTCGAAAGTGGACTTCTTACAATTACATGTTATTCGTGTGGTCAAAGGTTCTTTATATCCAGAATGACATTCCTGATTTGGATATCATATATATCATATATATCTAGAATATAAATGTATTTATAATATCACATAATCATTTAGAGGTAAGAAATGAAATGCACCGTTCATGGAGACAGTAAGTCGTACGTACGCATGAACGCTACTTTCATTTCTTTGTCATATTAATGGAATTAAAACTAAATGAGAGGTATGTATATTTTAATTCCAGAATTATATTCATCATTTAGATGTATCATTCATAATATATATCCATTATGTACATGTACTTATAATAGTACATTACATTTGGGGATAAGAAATGAAATGCACCGTTCATGGAGACGGTAAGTCGTACGTACGCATGAACGCTACTTTCATTTCTATCTCATACTTTAATGGAAAGAAATAATAATGATATATAGGTATATTATAATTCCAGTATAACATCATATATAATAACATTAAATCCATCCTTTATACGTCCCACGTATGGCATTAACGAATCACATCACTTTGAGGGGGCGGTAGTCCGCACTTCCTAAAATGAAGATATCGCGTATACCCATAATAGAAGCCATAAAGGTAAGCCACAAATGAAAAATACAGAAGATTAAGTAAAACATAAACAAATTATATATCATATATATATATAGTGACATATTAATGGCCACCTTTGAAGGTGTTATATGAGTGTTGAACAATCATCGTTTCGTGAGGCAGAAATTCGCCATCCACGGAAACAGTATGTTCTTTAACCATTAGATATAGGTGTGTGTAAGTGTAACTCAAATCCTTCTTATAAAAACATCCTAGTATATTTAAGATACTGTATTTGCTACAAAAGAAATGAATAAAAAGAGTTTAGGGGGTTGGAGAGGCAAAATAAAACAAAAAGACTCAAGTGAAGACATTACCTTAAAATCGGGTAACTCCCTTTGGTTTGAGCTCAAAGGCTTCCTTGGTAAGACTTCTGCCCAAAGTGAGGCTTCAAGGAGTAAGAGAGGGAAGTGGAGAGACAAAATGGGCATGGATTGGCCAATCTAAAGGCTTTGGGAGTGTGGGTAAGGAGGTAGAGGTGGGGGCCTTTTATAAGAGGAGAGGAGGGGCACTCTTGGAAAGTAAAGAAAAGTCACTTTATTTTAAAATGATATTCGGATTTAAGAGGTCCCAAATTGATATAATTCGTGTATAAGGTGATAAGGGTTCTAAATACACTCATACAATAGGTTTTGGACATGTTTAGGTCTTAGATATTACATTATCTTTCTATTTTATTTAAATCGTTAAATAATGAGGTCATCGCTGCATCATCATGATGTCATAAATAATTTAATTTATTTAACGTCTAAAAATTATAAAAAAATACTATGATGTAGGATATCTTTTTATATTTATAATGAATATTTATAGTCAAAAATATGACTTGTATAACCCCATGTAAAAATTGTTTTAGTAAAACACCTCATGTGTGTGTCATTTTTACTTTAACATTAAATAAAAAGTTATTTATGTCATTTCCCAACCAAAGTGGCTCCATGGGGCCCCCAAGTTGACCCATGGCTTGTCTTGGTCGGACATGACACATCCAATAAGAGTAGGACATGTGTCAAGGTATTTTCATTTTATTATAATATCATTTTTGCCTTAAATTGCACTAATTACCTCTAATCGCGATTAAGAACTTAAAAGTTACTATTCACCAAAAAAATATTTTAATCTCATTGAACCACATTTTACTTCTTAATGACAACCATGTATGTCAGATTTTTGAAATTCAAAACACAGAAGTGGTAAAATTTCATTTAAACGAAAAATCAGTTTTTATAAGTACCACTTAGTGGTTTCACTATTCATCAAAAATTGAAGTTTTTCAGAAAAATCTCAAAAATTCACCCTAAGCTATATTTGATATTCTGAATTAAAAAATGAATTCTATTTTAAAAAATTCAAAACATATAATTCACATTAATAAATTTAATAATTAATTCCCGCGGTCAGAGCAAATAGCGTGTTTTTATGAAACAATAAGTATCAAAAGATTGACACTAGTTTAAGTCTGATTTCAAAGTGAAATTAATTCCAACGACCACTATTGGATTTAATGGTAAAAATATATTCTAATTTCACTTTAAAACCAATTCAAAAGATAATCTAATCATATAAATAAATTAGATTAAAAAGAGGTTTTGAATTAAAATACAACATTTTACACTATTCATTAAAAAATGAACTTTATCGGAAAGATACCAAAAAATTTACACAAAGTAAATTTTGATGTCCCGATTCTAAAGAAGAGTTTTATTTGGTCCAATAGAATGTATAAGAGTGAACAAAACTATATTTAATGACGGTTCGCCATCAAAAGGCGATAAGTGAACCTTTAGTGAAAACTAGGGCATATACGCCTAAAATTGAATTCTTTCCGTATTTTAAGCCTTTATCTTTTATTGGATAAATGTAAAAACATTTAAAAACATATATAATCATATTTTAGTTATTTCTATCCATTCCCGCCAATACAACGACTACATGTTAACTACCATTTAAAATAATATTATTTTATTTTTAGAGTGCAACGTAAGATTCCCAAGAAACTCGTTGTTGCGTGTTGGGTACGCCATCGAGCATAGCATCCCCTTTAAAGTCATATTAATATTTTATTCATAAATATGGATAAATATAAAAATGTCATATTCTTTATTTACCTGGGGTGTTACATCATGAGAATTTTTATTCAAACAAATAGAAAAATAAAAAATTAAAGAAAATCACGGGTTACCTCCCATATTGTGCTAAATTTATAGTCTTCAATTAGACTCAATGTTTTCCCAGTCATCAATGAAAGAGATAGAAACCAAGTCCTTTGGCTTCCCCTCAAAGTAATGTTTAATTCTTTGGCCATTCACCAGGAAAGGTCAATCCTCTTATCCCATCAACACAATAACTCCATTGACCAAAACTTTAAGTATGGTGAAAGGTCTGAACCACGTGGATTTGAGCTTCCCAAGAAAAATTCTAAGTCTTGATTCATAAAGAAGAACCATTGTCTAGCCTTAAAATATCTATTTTGGATGAAGAATTATGAAAAAATTTAGTCTTTTTTCTTATATGCAGCATCGTGTTACGCTTTCAAATATTCCCTTGCTCATGCTTTGTTTATCTCCCTCATTTGGGTGAGTTTGCGAGCTTCTCAGGGATGGAGATCCTTTGCTAGGGAAATGATACAAAGTTCAGGGATGTATGTTTTTTTAATTAATGGAGTTTGGATATAAATGTGTTAATGGATTTGAGGGCTTCTCCCCAAGTTCAGTGAACAACCTGGGTGATTTAGTGTTTTTTTGTTGAAATCTAGGTTTCTTTCTGTCTGTTGGGTTATTACACGCAGTGTAACAGTTACATGTCGTGTATTTATCGCTAGGCAGGTGTTGTGAAAATTTATACGGCATGAAAGGTGTAACGACCCCGGATTTTTAAATGATATTTGTTTCTTGTGAAAATGTGTATTATATTATTTAATATTATACATGTAAAAAATATAGAGGAACCAAAAAAACCTTATCATATTAATAAAGATCATTATATTATTCAGCTACAAAACCAACAAAAATGCCAAACATTACAACTAGACAAAAAATATAAAATAGAAAAGCTAAAATGAGAAAATATGGATCACCCCAATATGCTAGAACCATCGCCCCCATGACTAATACTATAGAAATGAAACAAAATATTAGTAAACCAATCAACATCTTAGAAAATGAAAATATAACCTTAGGAGGAATTGTAATGAAATTTGAGTGAAATAATGAAGTGGTATTTATAGGGTGAAATGTGACTGTTGGAATAGTAAAATGATCATTGGTAAAATATGATTGTTGGTCAATATTACTATTGGTATATATGAACATTGAGAAAAATACCCATTGGTAATAGTTTCACCATTATAATTAGTGTTTATAAGTAGTAATGACAAATGATAATTGATGCAGAAAGGAGAAATGGTGACCTCAACCAGTAGAGTCATGCTGTTTGAAGCCCATTTGTCAGAACATGGGAGGAAGGTAGCGCCATGGGGTTCACCCTTAACCAAGACCAAGCCAAGATTCAACAAGTTAGGCTTGAATTAAATCACCTATGGTAGAAGTTTAAGTTTTTTTAGATTAGCACTTAGTCAATTTTAGCTCAACGGCCCCATGAATCTGCCACCATCACACACCTTACCCTTAGGGAATACGCGAGTGTAATAAGGGGTTATGTGTCCAAGACTTAATTACATAAAGTTTAATTTCCATTGTATAAATAAAATGGTTATTCCATCAATCCCATTTTGAGAATAATTTTTTTAATATAATATTTGTTTAAGTAAGACCAATTTGATAAATTGATTGTTGGATGCAAATAAAATATAATTGTATTTTGAAAAAAAATATATACACTTTTATAATAACTTAGGTATTTTGGATAATATTTATTTTAATGAAATAGTATTTTAAAACAATCTTTTTAAATATAAATTATAAAATAATTTTATAATGTCCTACGAATTTTTTTTAAGTGTCAGAAATTTGACTATCTTAAAAATTGTTATTTTTCAATAAATAGGGATGTTTATCTTTAAAAGTTAAAATTATCATATTTAGAGAATTATTTTGATAAAATAAATATTATATTTGAAATCAACACATCAAATTTAGTTTAGGGTTATTTTTTGAGAATTTTCTAAAATACTTTATTTTTTAGTGAATAGTAAAAATGCAGTTTTGGGTTTTCAGTATGTTTTATGACTTCATATTTATTTAATAACAATTTAATAATTAATTAAGCACAATCCAAGAGCTAAAATATGTTATTTTATTAATATCTGAGTATTTTAATAACTTTTAATTAATTTCCAAACCTATAAGTGACTTTCCAAAGTTTAAAATGGAAAATTTGATTTTAAGAACATTACTTTGCAGAAAATATACTTTTCCATATATAAAGAAGTATTAAAAAATAGTGTTTGGTTATAATGGATTAAAATATCATAAAATGTGATCCAATTTTCAAAAACCATGAGAAAAAACATTGGTTATGATAATGGTTTTTCATTTTCCACAACCTAGATTTCCAAGACCTATATTTGAAAATTATTAAACAATTCCTCCACTTTTTCTATAAATTCCCACCCATTTAAACCTTACCCTTCACTCCCAATCCATCCTCCAAAAAATTATGGTCATTTTCCACCAAAGGATTCCCTAAAAGGTTTCCATAAGCCCCCAAGTTTCCAATCCTTAAGATTTAGGAGCAACTCTTCAAGGTAAGAGAATTCTCATCATCTTCTTTTCCATTCAAGTAATTATTTCTGTGTACATATTCTAAAGGGTATGATACTTTATTTTATTATGATTTTAATAATACCCTTACTGATAAAATATTTTTTTTATCAATGGTATACCATTTTCCTCTCTCATTTTTACCATTTCCAAATCCACATTTTATACTCATCATGCTGCCAAATTTACTTATCAATTTCTTTATTTTACATAAGAAATTCTTATATTGTGAATAACTAAACGATTTATTTATCCATGATTATTCACCTAGATGTTAATATAATTTTTTTATTCATATATTTACATATGTTAAACTCATTTCCCTTTTCACGGGTTAAGAATGATGTAATGATCGTGTCTTTAAGCACTTTTATACACCATGATTTTGATAAGAAATCCTTTATTTATTCTCCAAAGGTAATTAATGAAATGATATATTATGATCAATGTGGATAACATTAATTAAGACATATGAATAGTGCACCTTAATAACACTCCAATTCATTGGGTAAATAATTAGCCACTATAAATGACATGTTTTATGATACCATGGTGAATAACCTTGGTAATTTTGATTCATGACACATTGGTTATAAAACATGGTGATATGCTTATGAATGTCTAATTCAAATTTTCTAACCACATTTCCATGTTATAATTCATGTTATTTTATTATGATATACCTCATGTTCTCTTGATCATGCTATATCATTATACCTCATTTTCTTATTGATATGCCTCATGATCGCATGCTAAATATCTCTCTTGCTTATTCCCTTACCGAGCTTAGGCTCACCCCTTTCCTTTGATGTATGTCCCCAGGATATGAGAAGTAGTAAAATTAACTTTGGGTGAACCCATGAAGAATCATTTCAAGTGTATTATAATATTGTTTTTATGTTTTCTTATATTTTGTTCACAATTTACAAGAAACTGAACTTTAAAATATCCCATGTCTTATTCCATGTAATGAAAAGATTATGTAATAAAAAAAGGCGGGATACCATATTTGGTATCATAGGATGGTTTTGTTATTTTTGGAAGTTAGAACTTGAAAAATTTAAGAATAACCCTAGGGATAAGTCTAAATATAGGAAAACATACTAGAATTTTAGTGAAGTATTAAACGAGTAGTTTCAAAGAAACGAAATCCCTATCTGGATACTATAAGTGGATATGGCTATGGCATAGATATATCTCGGGGTAAAACCCCCCAAAAAACCATATTGATCTAGAATTTATTAGGAACTAGTGAACAATAATGGGCCTTGTTGCACACCTAGTTTGACACTCCCCGTGGATATGTTTGGTCAATCACAAGCTTCTTATGAACCATTATGAAGGATATTTAGAAAATGTAATTGTTATTAGTGTATATTAATAAATAAAATATATAAAAATGATTTTTTAAAAATTAAACTCCATTTAGAATTATAATACTCCTAAAAGTAACATGTTTCTCACTATGGTTTTATTCTTTTTAAAAAATAGTGGGAAATTGGAGGAACCATGTAAATGATGAGTGAAACGGACAATGTCCCGATGGCATTTTAGTGGAAGATGGAATGGAAAACTTCATGAGTATGATGAATCAACTATATAAATTTATGAATAACAACTTAAATCAAGTTGAGCAACCAAATTCATCTCAAAGGGAATAAATTTTTGTTGAGTCATTTATGTGTCAATGACCAACCTCTTTTAGTGGATCTACTGACCCATTGATTATTGAATAATGGATTACCTGTATTGAAAAGATCTTCTCTACACTTTGCTATTTAGAGTTATATAAAGTCACCCTGACAATATACCACTTAGAAGGAGAATTTGATTAGTGGTGGATCACTTGAGCCTCAGCCCAGTTGGAGAAGTCACTCTAAGTGCATCCACGAAACCCATATTTAAAACTAGGAGGATGCATAATTCCAGGTTGTTATAGCAGTACGGTAGCAGATACTACAACATTGTTGTGTGGGTACTGTAGCAGGTACTGTTTGGTATTTTAGCAGCCAAAACTAATCACCTTGGTCCACCGATTTGGGTTGGAGTCCTTAAGGCCTTCGGGCCTCCCATGAATTCGAGTCAGTAAGGCCTTCAGGCCACCTCAAGGCCTTCATGCCACATGATCAAATGCAGTTTCCCTAGACAGACTCTACAAAAAAGAAGCAGCCCTAGAGGAGGGTTCAAAGAAGGCACACTCACCAGAGTAGAACCAATGGATTTGGAAGAATGAGAGGGTATGACAATTTCATCGGGACTAGCCTGTGCTTGCACGAGAAGCTTAGCCAGACGACCATGCAAAGGTGGATGGATACCATCATGGGGTAGATACCAGGGAGGGGCAGTTCCTTGTAGTTATAGTCTGGTTGAATTCCCTAATAACTTCAGGTCTTGTAATGTCTCTTAAGCCTACAATCCATGTAATCTCTAAATCCTACGGGTCTTTTAAGAGTTCCCCCTCATCCCTTGAAAGGGGGGTTATCAAAAATCAATAAAAAAAGAAGTCCTTCGGTCCATTCAGGGGGGATTAGTGGTGGAAATTGATTAAAAACATTAATCCATGAAGGCATATTGACTCTATAGAGTGGAAAGATTTTAGGGGAATCTTTTTCAATAAATATTTTCCCCATTCAATGAGAAAAAAAATGTATAAGGATTTCCTAGAGCTAAAGCATAAGGAAAATGAATTAGTGGGAAGATATGAAATGAACTTTACAAGACTTTCTCGATACACCTATAGCTTTTTTATGGATCTTAAGGGAAATGTTGATATATTCTTTAGTGAACTAAGACCCCATCTATAGAGGAATTTATAAAATATAGACTATAAAAGATATGAGAAGATAGTATGAAGTGATATGAAGGTTAAATTGGAGTTTGGAGAGATGAAGCGGTCACATAGGTTGAATTAAAAGAAGATAGAAATATAGAAAAACTTAGGGAATAATTTAGATCACGGAAGAGAAGTAAAGAAAGTAAAACTTACCATGTGCAACAAATGTGGGAAGAAACATTAAGAGAATTGTCTAATTGGGTGTGGAATGATCTACAAGTGTGGAATAGATGGGCATATAGCTTTGAACTATCATGGTGAGGTGAATCCTCAACTTCTCAACACTAATGACAAAGGGAATATGGCATAGGACCAGTGTGAAGTTCAATGCTTCAAGTGTATAAAACTTAGAAACTTTTCCAATCAATGTCCAAATAAGAAGATAATAGAGGGAAATCATGATAAACCTCAACATAGTCTAAGGGAACAAGGTCATGAATTTTCTATCATGATGGTCGAATTAAATTCTCTAAATGATATGGTGATAGGTACACTCGTTGTGCTCTCAAAACTAGAAATTAATTTTTTTTATTATGGTTTTATACATTCTTTTATTTCATCAAAGTTTGAAAAAAATAGAGTTAATCCTTGATCTTCTAAAATTAGATTTATCAATCAATACTCCTAGAAGGATTATCTTAGCATCAATAGTGTATATAAACTCTAGTATTAACTTTTGTGAGTAAAATCTCATTGAAAATATAGTATTCATTCCCATGGTGGAATTTGAAACTATACTAGGGATAGACTGGATATCAAATTATAATACCAAGATCAACTGCAGGATCAAGGAAATTTTAGTAGTCTTGAATTGATATCCTATATTTATTTTCAAAGGAGAGATATCCTTGCCCGTGGTTCATCCAGAAGCACCTCCCATAGCCTTATTTATGGAGATGATCAGTGAAGATGAAGAAGAAAATGAAATTATAAGGATATAAAATGTCACCATCATTTAGGAATACATTGATGTATTTCTAGAAGAGTTACCTGGACCTCCCCCAAAAATAGAGGTAAAGTTCTCAATTGAACTCATACCTAGATCCAAGTCGATATCAAAGACCCCATAAAGAATGTAAAATGTGTTGTTAGAGGAATTAAATAAACAATTTAAAGATCTTTTGAAGAAGTCATTTATCTAACAAAGTTGTCTCCTTGGGGAGCACTTGTTCTCTTTGTAAATAATAAGGATGGATCAATGTAGATTTTCATTGATTATATATAACTTAATGGGATCATAGTAAAGAACATGTACCCACTCCCATGTATTGATGATTTATTTGATCACCTTTATGGGGCTCAATTCTTCTCCAAGATTGGCCTCCGATCTGGGTATCATCAATTGAGGGTAAAGAAAGATTATATTATAAAGACTGCCTTCTGAAAAAGATATGGACATTATAATTTTGTTATTATGACCTTTGTCTTGACTAATACTCCTACTATATTTATTGATTTTATGAATAGGGTCTTTAAGGACCACCTTGATAAATTAGTGGTAGTTTTTATTGATGATATTATGATATATTCCAAAAGTCTCTAGGAGCATGAGGATCATATAAGGGTTATATTAAAAAATATGATGAAGTAAAATTAAGAAAATGTGAATTATGGTTACAAAAAGTTTCATTCTTGGGGCACATTGTAACCAATAAAAAAATATTAGTTGACCCTACCAAGAAAAATGTTGTAGAGGAGTGGCCTCATCTTACAATAATAACTAAGATTTGTATTTTCCTTGGTTTAGCAAGATATTATAGGAGATCTGTAAAAATATTTTCACAACATTATAATCCACTAACCATCTTAACTTGAAAAAGAACTAAGTTCATATGGACAAAGGAGTGTGAGGAAAGTTTTCAATAACTGAAGAAGAGATTGGTCATTTCACCTATGTTAACTCTACCCTTTATTGGAGAAGGATTTCTTATTTTTAGTGATTCATCTATGAAAGGTATTGGGTGAATCCTCATGCAAAATGATAAGATGATCACTTATGAATCTCTAAAATTAAAGGCTCATGAGTAGAATTATCCTATGCATGACCTAGAGTTAGCTATAGTTATTTTTTATATGAAGATATGGAGGCACTATCTTTATGGGGAGAAATGTAATATATGCACAAACCACCAGAGTATTAAGTATATATTCACACAAAAGGAATTGAACATGAGACAAAGGAGATGGTTAGAGATTCTTAAAGACTATGACTATTTAATTCACTATCACCCCAGAAGAGAAAACAAATTCACTAATACATTAAGTAGGATATACCGTGTTTCTCCAAAACTGATGAGGATTCAAGGAGATCCATTGATCAAGGAACTAGTAAGGATAGACATGGGAATCATAAGGGAATGGATGTCATAAATCCCATCCCAAATGATTTCTCAACCATCATTACTAGAGAAGATAAAGATATCTCAAAGAGAAGATACTTTGATACAAAATATGATAAAGGCTATAAAGAATGGGAAGTATCCTGAGTTCAATATTTATCAATAATAAGCACAAAAAATTAATATAAGGATATTTTTCCTATCTATCTATAAGATAAAAAAGGATTTGATGGATAAATCTCATAGCTCTACATTCTCTATACATCATGGAAGCACTAAAATGTATAGGGACCTTCATGAACATTATTGGTGGGATAATATGAAAAGAAATATTGTTGACTATACTGTAAGGTTCTTGGTGTATCAAAAAAATGAAGACAGAGTGAAAACTTTCTAAAGGGGTACTGTAACCACTACCCATACCAACATAAAAGTGAGACAATATCACTATGAATTTTTTCACCGGTCTCCCAATAACATCCAAAGGAAACAATGTGATATGGGTTTATTGGGCTGACTCACCAAGATTATTCATCTCATTTCTATTTAGGAATATTTCTCTCTTAACCAACTTGCTAGGATATATGTGAATGAAGTGGTGAGGCAGAATGGGGTGAGACTTTTAATTATTTCTAATCATAATCTAAGGTTTTCATCTAAATTCTAGAGAAGTCTTCAATATGCTCTAAATACTGAATTGAATTTCAGTATGACCCATCACCCCCAAATCGATGGCCAACCTAAAAAGACTATTCAGGCACTTGAGGATATGTTGAGAACATGCTCAATGGAAATCAAAGGTGGATGAGATCAACACCCCCCATTAGTTGAGTTCTCATATAATAATAACTTCCACTCAAGTATTTAAATGACAACCTATGAAGCTCTATATAGGAAGAAATGTATAAATCCTACTTGTTGGGATGAATTTGGGGAGTGAAATATAATTGGTCTTGATATTGTGAAAGATATGACAAAAAAGGTTCATGCCATCCAAAAACATATAAAAGATGCTCAAATTCAGTATAAGAGCTATGCTGATAATAATCGAAGGGACTTGGAGTTTGATGTTGGAGAAATTTTTTTCCTTTGAATATCACTATGGAAGAGGGTCATGTGATTTGGAAAGAAAATGAGACTTAGCCCTCAGTACAATGGCCCTTTTGAAATCCTTGATTGCATAGGAGTGGTGGCCTATCAGCTAGAACTTCTATCAAATATGGATCAAGTTCATGATATATTACATGTATCTATCTTGAGGAAGTACATACCTGATCCCTCACATTTACTGAATCTATATGTGGTACAATTAGAACATGACCTCTCTTATGAGGAGAAGCCGATGGAGATCTTGAACCATGGAGACAAAGTTCTGTGCAACAATATAACTCACCTTGTTGGGGTATTGTGGAGAAACTATAAGTATAAAGAGGTGACATGGGAATTGGTGGAAACAATTAAATATAAGTACCCTTACCTATTCTCAACTGATAATATGAGTTGAAATTTTGGGGATGAAATTTCTAAAGGGGGGAAGAATGTAACAATACATGATTTTAAAATAATATCTTTTTCTTGAGAAAATGTATGTTATAATATATAATATTATACATGTACAAAATATAGAGGAACCGACAAAACCTTATCTCATTAATAAATATCATTATATTAGTCAGTTATGAAACCAATTAAAATGCCAAACCTTATAATTTGACAAAAAATATAAAATAGAAAAACTAAAATGGGAAAATATGGATCACACCAATCTACTAGAATCATCACCCCCATGACTAATACTATATAAATGAAAACAAAATTAGTAAACTAATAAAAATATTATAATATGAAAATATAACCTTAGGAGTAATGGTAATGAAAATTGATTGAAAGAATGAAGTTGTATTTATAGGGAGAAATGCAGCCATTAGAAAAGTAATATGGCTATTGGTCAAATATGACTGTTAATCAATATAACTGTTGGAATATTTGACAGTTGGGAATTTTAACCATTTGTAATTAATTTAATGTTATAATTAGTGTTTATAAGTAGCAATGAAAAAGTATAATTGATAAATATTGGAGAAACAATGGACTTAATCGGTAGAGTTATGTCGTTTGAAGCCCATTTGTCAGAACTTGGGAGGGAGTTAGTGAAATTGGGGTTTTCTATTGACCAAGACCAAACTAAACTTCAATAAGTGAGGCTTGAATGAACTCACCTATGAGATAAGTTTAAGTTAGTGTAGATTACTAATCTATCAATGCTAGCTGAGCCACCCCATGAAACTACCTCCATCACACACCTTACCCTTAGGGCGCACGTGGGAGTAATAAGGGATTACATGTCCAGGCCTTAGTTACATAAAGTGTAATTTCATTTGTATAAATAAAATTTCTATTACATAAATATCATTTTAATAATAATTTTGTTTAATAAAATATATTTTTAAGTAAGACCAATTTGATAAATTTATTATTGGATGAAAATAAAACATAATTTTATTTTTTAAAAAATATATACACTTTTATAATAACTTAGTTCTTCTGAATAATATTTGTTTTAATGAAACAGTCTTTTAAAGCACTCTTATTTAAATATAGATGATAAAATAATTTTATGATGTCCAAGTAAATATTTTTAAGTGTTAGAATTTTTATTGTCTTAAAAATGATTACTTTTCAATAAATAAAGATGTTTATATTTAGAAGATAAAATTATAATATTTAGAGAATTATTTTGATAAAATAAATATTATATTTTTAATAAAAACATAAAAATTAGGTTAGGGTTAATTTTAGAGAATGTTCTAAAATACTTTATTTTTCAGTGAATAGTATAACTACAATTTTTCATTTTCTGTATGTTTTATGACTTCATATTTATTTCATAATGATGTAATAATTAATTAACCAAAATATATGACCTAAAATATATAATTTTATTAATATTAGTTATTTTAATAACATTTAATCAATTTCAAAACCTATAAGATACTTTCCAAAGTCTAATATGGAAAATTTGATTTTAAAAACATTACTTAATGGAAAACATACTTTTCCATGTTTAAATAAGTATTAATGGATTAAAATATCATAAAATGTGACCCAAATGTCCAAAACTATGAGAAAAAACCATGGATAAGTAATGGTTTTTCATTTTCCTCGACCTAGATTTCTAAGACCTATATTTGGAAATTCCTAAACAATTCATCCACTTTTTCTATAAATACCCACCCATTTCACCCTTCCCCTTCACTCCTAATCCATAATACATGAATTTCTTATCACTTTTCCTCCAAAGTAGTCACCCCAAGGTGTCCATAATCCATCAGGGTTCCAATCCTCAATATTTAGGAGCAACTCTTCATAGTAAGGGAATCCTTGTCTTCTTCTTTTCCATTCAAGTAATTCTTTTTGTGTACGTATTCTAAAGGGTGTGATAATTTATTTTTCTTATAATTTGTATCATACCCTTACTAATAAAATAATATTTTATCAATGCAATACCTTATTTCCCTCTCATTTTACCCTTTTATAAATCCATGTTTTATACCCGTCATGTTATCAAATTTACTTATCAATTTCCCTCTTTTATATAAGAAATTATTATACTGTGAATAACAAAACATTTTATTTATCCATGTTTGTTCAACTAGATGTTAATATAATTTATTTATTTGGGTATTTACATATATGAAATCCATATTCCATTTTCATGGGTTAAGAATGATGTAAGGATCATATCTTTAATCACTTTTGTATGCCATGATTTTGATAAGAAACTCATTTTTTATTCTCCACGGGTTATTAATATAATGATTTATTATGATCTATGTGAATCATATTAATTAATACATGTGAATGTTGTGCCCTTATTTCACTCTAATTCATTTGGTAAAGAATTAGTCTCTAGAGATGACATGTTTTATGATACCATGTTGAATAACCTAGGTAATTTTGATTTATGACACCTTGGTTATAAACCATAGAGATATGCTTATGAATGTATCATTTAAATTTGGTATCAACATTTACATGTTATAATTCCTGTTCTTTTTATTATGATACACCACATATTCTCTTAATCATGTTATATTGTTATACCTCATGTTCTTATTGATATGCCTCATGATCACATGCTAAATGTACTCTTTGCTTATTCCCTTACTGGGATCATGATCACCCATTTCCTTTGATTTATGTCCCCAGGATATGAGATACATTGAAAGTAACTTAGGGTAAACCCATGAATAATAATTTCACAAGGATTAAAAAGATGTTTTATGATTTGTTGTATTTTTTCCTAATTTAAAAGAAACTAAACTTTAAAAGATCCCATGTTTTGTTCCATATAATGAAAAATTTATGTAATAAAAGGCAGGATTCCATAAAATATTTACACTCTATGTATTTTTAATTCATGTTGTATAATAGAAAGAATTGGGTTTTTATAAAAAGGTGATGTTTTTTTTGCTATTTTTATCTTTCTTGGAATTTGTGTATTGTAATGGAATTACACAACATGTAATTCTTGCAAGTTTTGGTTTTAGGGTTTTATATGAAGGATAAAATTTTCATTTGACCGTGAAACCTCCCTCTTGTGACCCATAACTCACCCATGGAAAATTCAATGATCTCTATTCCTTCCGGATCATTCATTCAGTGATTTATCATCGTTGTGGTTGCAATGCGCCTTTTTAGATAAGCGTTCCTTCTAATTATTCATTCCTTTGGTCAAAACTATTGTGTTGGCTACATTATAGTTCAGATTCATGATCAATTGATGTTTTATATCAATCCTTTATAATCTATTTTCATGACTTGTCTTTTAAAGAACGATTTGTGGTTTTTCATTCTTTGTTGTTGAAGGCAGATAGGGTTCCAATGATCTTGAGGTAAGTGTTTCTATACAATGGGTTAATTATAATAATTGATTATTGTTCTTATAAAATTCATTTGGGTTGTTCATTGAATTTAACTGATTTTTGGTTTCAAGGGATTTATTGTAAATATAAATGTTTTTAAAGGTTTTTGATTTAAAAACTAATTTTTGCACACTATGTGTTTGTTTTAATGCCCGTGTCATGGTTATGATTTGGAAATGGGTTTTCAAACACCGAAACAGATTTTATTGGATTTTAAAATGTTTTATAAATTTTGAGAATTGTTTTGAAATGTATTTTTAAAATTGGAACATTGGGAACCTTGGGTGCTTTGGGAAATAGACGCGGGTAACCTTAGTAAGTGTGGAACCACTAGGAGGTAACCTTTGGAATATTGATGGATTGTAGAAGGAATCGATATTGGTTGGTACCAACATATGCCTATTTTGGCTCTTTTATGTCTATTAAGTATTCCCATATGATAGGTTCCAATATGAAGTTCTTTTTCATTTGTTATTAATTTATCACATGATGGGGTTTTATCATGGATTTTTTCTTATAGGTTTTTATACGAGTTTGTGTCACATAGTTTCACATGATAGGTTATTTAATGGATATGTGTTTACCTTCTTTCCTATTGATGTATATATTAGAATCCCTATTTTATTACTTCTACTTTTCATATTTCTAGCTTTTTAAATATGAAATGATTTTATGAAAACCAAAGGAAAATTTATTTACAAATTAATTGGATTTATGAAAATTCTTTTTGAAACTATTTTTTTGTTTTAAAAGCTATAACTATTGTATTCTTGATATTATATCCTGTATAGACTCTGTGGTGGTATCCTATTGGACTTTGTGCTTAGACCCAAATTTTTACTTTGGGTGTTTGTTGATGTTTCATTACAGGATCTAGGTAAAGGGAAGGTCATATTCTAGTATGTTGGATTCTCTATTTGTTGCTACCTTTGGTTTGGGTTTATTTGGAGGTAATAGTTGGTCACATGGAGTCCTGTGGTCTTCTCTGGTTCATACTTTTTTTGGTTTAACTTATTTGTCTTGGTTTTTATGGATCCATTTCTATCTCCTTTGTTTCCACTTTGTAATTCTATTTTATGTATTGTTTTGTTTATATTCAAGACTTGTTACCATTATCCTTGTTACACATCACTGTGATGGGATAGTTCAGGTGGATTGCCTCTTTGAATCGGTTTGGTTCGTTATAATTTGGCATCAGAGTGGTTTCTCAACCTGAAGCATTCCAACACTATCGGAGCTTGGTTTAGTGTCTTATGTAGATAAGTGTTAGGACTATCAGAATTTGGGTAGTAAGTGTAGGAGGGTACCTGGCTAGCTCACTTCCATGTCTGAACTCAAGTTACCATGGGTGGTTAGAAAATTTTAACCAGGTTTGAAACTTGGTGTTTGAGGTCATTTAAATTAACTAAATGGGAAGTTTATTTAAATATACATTTTCCTTATTAAAGGGTTTTATTTTGATTAGTAGAATTTATAATTGCTTTAAATTCATCATGTTTAAAATATTTTATATTGATACCTAAAGTGGATACTATTATTTTAGAACATGCTTGTGACTAATTGGTTTTTGTCTTTTGATTATTATACAATTCCTCCTAGAATTTCTCTTACAAATTAGATAAGGGAAGCTATGAGATAGGATTAGCAGGTGAATCCTCCAGTGTAACCTTATTTGGTAGAAGAAATAATCTACACCATTCAGACTATGGGTCAAGTGGGTGTCGAGAACCCAAGACATGTGGTAGATCATGGCTCAAAATTCACTAAGAAGCATCTACCCATATTCTGTGGTGACAAGGGCCCCCAGGAATATGAGGAGTGGATTGAGAGGATTAGGAGGATATTCAAATTCTTGAAGTCTCCTGAGGAATCTAAGGTGGGTTTTCCCATGTATATGCTAAAGGGGCTAGGAAGGAGATGGTGTGAATCTATTGTGTAAGATAAATTTCATGAGAATATTACTTGGGATTCCTTCAAGAAAATATTTAAACAATAGTTTTGTCCTAATACATTACGTGCAAAAATTACATGAGAGTTTCTGAATTTGGAGTAGGTGGAGCATACTATTTTGGAGTATTATACCCATTTTGCTAAGCTGGTGCATCTAGAACCATAGATTTTCACTAATGAGTACTTAAAGGCTTGGAGGTTTGAGTTGGGATTGAGGCTAGATATCTAGTTGATATTGATTCTCATGTGCCTTTTGACCTTTGTGGAGGTAGTTGAAAATGAATCTTTGGCCAAGGTAGACATAGTTAAAAAGATTACATTGGGTGGAGCTTCGATGGGTGAATTTTTTAGCCATGGTGTATCTTATAGCTAGAAAAGTAAACACAAGGGTGGTCAGTTCTCTTCAAGACAAGTTTCAGGGGATTCATCAGGATAGTAGCATGTCATATACTATCAGTGTGGGAGGTATGGTAATACCAAGCCTAACTATATGGAGGATCCTAGGACTTTTTCATAATTACATATTATCAGGCCATCTGAAGTGTTTCTATGAAGGGATACCCTAGGGCAGTAAGGCAGGATCAGATGGATCCAGATGTAACGAAAGCATGGCAGTTGGGAGGGCCCAAATTTAATTTTATCATAATCCTTGACCAATGTAGGATCAATATGACGATGAATACCAGTATCCAAAAATTTAAATCAAAGATTTTGACAAAGATAAGAATAACACCGGATCTAAGAAATAGGATCTTGCACATCATGCTTATAATTAATTTAATTATTTATGAAGAAATGAAATACATGGGTCTTCGGTACTTTCTTATTCGATGATCATTGATCGTCCAAAATAATCCTTCCAGATTTCCTTCATTGCGCTTGCAAGGATCCAAAGTAGAATCCCACAAGTGGTGATCCACACATGCTCTAATGGTCTCTGATCAATTCCACTTGTTCTTCGGGAGCTAGTGTGGCAGAAAAAATGTCTTGCATCGATCGTTCTTGATCGCTTGTTCTTTGGTCCTGAATAACTTATCTCATTCTTGAGAGGGAGAGATGAGAGGAGTCGAGAGAGAAAATGTTTGGCTCAAAAATTCTCAATTCATCAGGGTTTGGCACAATGGACGTACCAACCTATTAATCGACACGGAGTTTCAGTTACAATATTTAATTGCGAAACATCAATTAAATGAAATTATAACTATTAGTGAAAAACCACACCACATAATAAAAATAATAGCACCATTATTTTTAGTGCACCAACTTGTGAAAAATGGAACCATAAATGAAATCCCATGCCACATAATGACAACAATATTATTATTATTTCTTGCACTGACTAGATAAACATTATTTACCAACTTGTAAATAATTAATTTATCAATGGACACTATCTTGGTCCATTCAAACTTCTTTTCCATTTATTGAACACCCAAATAAAATATTCTATTCTCTTAAATAAATATTTTTATTTACAAAATAGTAAATAAATATTTATTAAATGTTCAATAAAATAAATAAATAAATTTTATTCACAATATGATGAATAACTATTTATTTAATTTATGTGATAATTTTAACTTAAATAAAATTATTCCTCGGTCTTGAGAATAATATTTATTCCAAAAATTAAATTCAAATAGAATTTAATCAAGACCACCAGAAACACTTAGTGTGTGACCCTCTAATATTATTTCTCATTGGCATTAGGGGGGCTTTCTTAATGTCCAAGATTACTTTCTAGAAAATGGTCAAGGAACCCAATATAAAGAACTTGAAGTCTCAATAATGACATCCACATACAAATGCTCACTGTGTAATATAACCCCTTTGTCAAAATATCTCATCAAGAAGGTTTCATGATAGTGTTATCAACCTATATGATTGATACATCATTCTTTGACTACCTGAAATAAACTCATCATTACACCATGACCATGGAATTTAGGGTGATAGTTATATTTCAATCAAAGGGTTGAGATATCAACTTCCATAAATAGAAGGGATAAATCCTTCCTTGACTTGTCCATAAATAACATGTCATTCGTGACACACCCAATGTACCCTACTTCCCAACAACATATGGTATGCCAGTTTTCATCAGAAAATCTAAGTGCGTGAGTCATGACACATATTAATGATAACCTTAAAGTATATGGACCATTACACACGCTTGCAGATATAAATATCCGATGACACCAAAACATGTAGAATTCCTACTGGCAGGTCTGTTCTTATAATCTCCCATCTCGAAGATTACCAAATGTGAACTTCATAAGAAGAAGTCTCATATGCTTATGAGTACTCACACCTAACGGTCTGTATACTATGTGTCCCATCATAGTATGTCATCCAACCACAGAACTATATTTAAGAATATTATCATAGCACTTTAAGGTTCTCATCATAGAGGAGAACTTTTATGATATTATTAATATGAAAAATACTCTAGGACATTATTACATTATAGTCATGCATAATAATGAAAAATATTTAATAAGATGTTTAATATTTAAATACATTAAATATACATGTAATCTATGTATAAATAGTTGGTTCTAGGACACCAACTCTAACAAACTCCCACTTAGACTAGAGCCAAATGCCTACGACTTTCAGTCCACTAAAACTCACATGATGATCATGTTTTAATAAGTCAAGGCTTTAGTCAAGGGGTCCACCACTTTGTCTTCCATGGAAATAATTCTCACTACAACTTCACCTCTCTGAGAAAAATTCCTCAAGAGATAATACTTCCGTAGTATGTGCTTCATCCACTAATGTTACCTTGGATCTTTTGAGAGATCCACCACTATAGTATTATCACAATAAAGTGTGATGAGATCTTTACTTCTAGGTACCACATCTATCTCTTGTACAAAGATCCACATCCAAATTTCTTCTTTAGATACCTTAGAATCTACTATATACTTGGACTCTACTATATAATCTACGACCAGATCTTGATTTGATCTCTTCCAAATCATAGATCATCCATTCAAAGTGAAGATGTATACTATTTACAACTTCATGTCATCTTGATCAGTCTGGAAACAAGAATCTTCATATCCTATGATGACTAGTTCCTTATCTCCTCTATAAGACATGAAAATATCATTAGTACAATTTAGATACTTAAGGATAGTCTTGACTGTCATCCAATGACGGTCACCAGGATCAACTTGATATCTTCCTACCACACTCAATGTATAGGATGTAGGTTCTGGGCGCAGCGGAAGCGCGTTGGAGGGTTTTCCTAACTTTAATTTTAACATTAAACAACGTTCAATCTGAGATCCGTCACGATTTAAAATGATGAATCTTCTGAATAGAATGAAGAACAAAAAAGAAAAGATGAGTCCCAGAACCCTTGAGATAGGATCATCATATGTTGGTTATAATTAATTTAATTAATTCATAAGAATTACCTCGATGGAATTGTTTCTTCGTTGGAGTCTCCGGTCACGATCTTGTGATCCGTCGTTGCGTCGTAGAATCCAAGTATAGGATTCCTTTAGTGGTGATCCATACATGCTCCACGTATCTCTGGACGTCACCGAAGGGATCTTCGGGTGCTAGCACAGAAGAACCTTCGCTTGCGATGTCCGCCTTCTACTGCCTTGATCCAGTGGAGGATCTCACTCTCGTAACTTGAAAGCGTTCTTGGTGGAAATGGAATTCTCTCTTGGCTTGAGAGTATTTCCAAATCCGTTGTGCACAACAATGGCTCTTTCTCAATGAGAATAATGTAATTTGGGATTATAATACTTAGAATAATAAAATAAATTAATTTCCTGAAATCATTTAATCATTTAATTTAATTCTTAGTAATACCCCATGTCTTAATAATGATAGTTTAACATCATTATTACTTAACATGCGCCCAACATATTAAATTTAATATCATTTAATTAAATAAAAAATATTTTCTCACGAATCCTGAAAAAAAAACTACACGACGTGTATATAAATATACACGAAGTGTACTTTTATTTTTCCATTTTATTTATTTCCTCCACCATATTTATTAGACCTTGAGTAATGGATATTTATTTATTAAATAAATTTAACTGCATTACTCGCTAATAAATATATATTATTTAGCCCACAATATATTCTCTCGAATAACTAGTGTCGAAATAAATGCGATCAAGCATCCTTAAATAATTATTAAACCACATTCAGGAATAATATTTATTTAACTTGTTAAATTAATATTTAACTAAGATACATGGACACACTTAGTGTGTGACCCTCTAGGCCTCTTTATCAGTGGCATTAGGCAGAGCCTGCCTAAAGTCCAAGGTTAGCGTCTAGCAACACGCCAAGGCACCCATAGAGAAAGAAGTTAACGCCGCAATGACGTGTCACCTCCTATGAACACTTACCGTGTAATATAACCCCTTTGTCTCGATATCTCCAATCAAGCGGGTTGCATGCTAGTGCCATCAACCCATGTGCTTGAGTATTCTTTCTTTGACTTCCCGGAATTGAACTCACCCATACCTTACCATGGCCATGGATTTATTTAGGCTATATCAATTCCATCAAAGGGCCTGAGATATCTACTTCCGTTATGGAACAGAAGGGACAAATCCTTTCTCGCATTATCTATTAATGTAGTATTACTCATGATGCACCCAACGTATCCTACCTCGCTGCGAATAGTGTGTCATCACAGTTTTTGTCAATACATCTAAGTGCGCGAGTTGTAATACCCATTAATAATAATCTTAAAGTCTAAGGACCAATACATACATCCGCAGATAGGAACATCCAATGACACTATGAAATGTGGATTTCCTACTGGCGGGTCTTGTTCTCATAATATCCTCTTGGATATTACCAAGGGCGCACACCATGAGAAGGTGCCTAAAAGTTTTATGAGTCCTCACCCCTAATGACCTGTATTATTTTTGTCCCTCAAATAATATCATCCGGCCATAGAACATATATTCAAGAACAATGTTATGGCACTTCCGGGTTCTCATCATAGTAGGGATCCGTTATGACCCATTAATGCAACAGTTGTCCTTAGGACATTATCACATGCATTTTCACATAGAAGAACAATCAAGATGTGATAAGGAATTTATTAATGAATAAAGTAAAAAGTAGTTGGTTCTAGGCCACCAAATCCAACAGACTCCCACTTGGACTAGAGCCAACTGCTAACAACCTTTAACCCGCTAGCTCTCACATGATTTTCATGCTTCTGCTGAGATAGGCCTTTAGTCATGGGGTCTGCCACATTCTCTTTTGTGGACACTCTACTCACTGTAACTTCACCCCTTTGATAGAAATCCCTCAAGAGGTGATACTTCTGGAGTATGTGCTTTATCCGTTGATGTGACCTTGGTTCTTTTGCAAGAGCCACCGCTGCAGTATTATCACAATACAATGTAATGGGATCTTTACTACTAGGCACCACATCAAGCTCCTGGACAAAGTTCCGAATCCAGACGGCTTCCTTGGCTGCATCAGAAGCCGCTATATACTCGGACTCCACTGTAGAATCGGCAACAACTGGCAGCTTTGAACTCTTCCAGCTTATAGCTCCTCCATTGAGACAGAAAACATATCCAGATTGCGACTTCAGATCATTCTGATCTGTCTGAAAACCAGCATCAACATACCCTATGATGACAAGATCCTTGTCTCCTCCATACACCAGGAACACATCCTTAGTTCTTCTCAGATACTTAAGGATTGTCTTAACAGCAGTCCAATGCTGTTCTCCTGGATCTGCTTGATATCTGCCTACCATGCTCAATGCATAGGTAACATCAAGCTTGGTACATAACATGGCATACATGATGGATCCTATAACTGAAGCGCATGGGATCTTACTCATCCTATCTTTCTCCTGTTGTGTCTGGGGACACATTTTCTTAGAAAGATGTAAGCCATGTAACACTGGAACTAATCCCCTCTTGGATTTTTCCATACTAAATCTCTTTAGTATCTGGTCAATATATGTACCCTGACTTAGTCCAAGCAGCCTCTTAGATCTATCACGAATGATCTTGATCCCTAGAATGTAGGCTGGTTCTCCTAAGTCCTTCATGGATAAACACTTGTTCAACCAGTCCTTAACTGACTGTAAGGCTGGTACGTCGTTTCCAATAAGCAATATATCATCAACATATACCACTAGGATGATGACCGCATTCCCATTAAACCACTTATAAACACATGGCTCACATTCATTCTTAATGAAACCAAATTCCTTTATAGCTTCATCAAATTGAATGTTCCATGACCTGGATGCTTGCTTCAATCCATAAATGGATTTCTACAACTTGCAAACCCGTTTAGCTTCACCTGGTGTCACAAAACCTTCTGGTTGTGTCATATATACATCTTCCTGAAGGTTCCCATTAAGGAATTCTGTTTTGACATCCATCTACCAAATCTCGTAGTCATGGTAAGATACTATGGTAAGTATGATTCTTATGGATTTAAACATGGCAACTGGTGAAAAGGTTTCATCATAGTCAATTCCTTGACGCTGTCTTAATCCTTTATCCACTAGCCCTACTTTATAGGTGCTAACTTGACCTTCCATGTCCAGCTTTCTTTTGAATACCCATTTGCATCCAACAGGCTTTACATCAATTGGCTCATCAACCAGAACCCAAACTTGGTTCTGATACATGGAATCCATCTCAGAATTCATATCTTCTAGCCATCTTGCAGCTTCTGAGCTTTCTACTACTTCCTTGTAGGAGAGAGGTTCATCATTGTCCAACAATAACGATTCACCATCCTCGGTGACTAGGAAACCAAATCTCTCTGGTTCCCTTACCTCTCTTGAGCTCCTACGCAGTACTTGTGTTTCTAGAACCTCTTCCACGGGGACTTGTGGAACTTGTTCCTGTACCAACTCCTGTGTATCTTGAACATCAACTTCGTCGAAGTCAATCTTGCTCCCACTATCCTTCTTTAGGATGTGCTCCCTCTCAAGAAAGATAGCTTGTCTGGCAATAGTCACTTTCTTGTCTTGAGGGTTATATAGGTAATATCCTTTCATTTCCTTGGGATATCCTATAAAGATACACTTCGTTCCCCGGGGTGCTAGTTTGTTGCCTGAGAAGGCCTTAACAAACACCTCACATCCCCATACACGTGTATGCGACAAAATGGGTTTCTTTCCATTCCATAACTCGGAGGGAATCCCATTTGCTGCCTTAGTTGGTACTCGGTTTAATGTGCATGCTGCAGTTTGTAATGCATATCCCCAAAAGGATAATGGAAGATCCGCATGACTCATCATTGACCTCACCATGTCCAACAAGGTGTGGTTCCTCCTTTCACTAAAACCATTCCACTGTGGTGTATAAGGAGGAGTGAGCTGAGATAGAATCCCAGACTCCCATAGAAGATCGATGAACTCTTGGTTCAGATATTCTCCACATCGATCTAATCAAAGCTTTTTTATCTTCTTACCAAGCTGATTCTCTACTTCATTCTTGAATTCCTTAAATTTCTCTAAGGATTCTGACTTATACCTCATTAAGTAGACATAGACATATCTACTCAAATCATCATTAAAAGTAATTAAGTAAGAATATCCACCTCTAGTTTCTACTGGAAATGGTCCACATACATCCGTGTGTACCAATCCTAGAAGCTCTGTGGCCCTTTCACCTTGTCCACAAAAGGCGGCTTGGTCATTTTTCCTTGTAAACATGTGTGACATCTATCAAGTGGTTTTATCTCATTAGAGTCTAAATAGCCATCTTGGAAGAGCTTTGTCAAGCACTTCTCATTCACATGACCAAGGAGGTGATGCCATAACTGGGTGATGTATGATTCATGTGAGTTTGTTTTGTTATCGATTTCCAACACTTGGTTTTCATAATTTAATACATACAAAACATTATTCAAATGTTCCATATCATAACATACGTTGTTATTATAAAAGAGACAACCCTTATTTTCAAACTTGAAAATAAATCCATCCATATCCAAAAAAGATACAGAAATTATGTTCTTGGTAACACTAGGCACAAAATAACAGTTTTGTAAAACCAAAATCATGCCAGTTGGCAATGAGAGGTGATAGTCTCCAATAGCCAACGTAGATAGCCTTGCGCCATTGGTAGCTCGAAGATCCACCTCTCCTCTAGCAATCTTTCTAAATCTACTTGGTTCCTGCATTTGAATACATATGTGAGCCCCACAAGCTGTATCTAATACCCAATGTGTAGAAATAGAAAGATTGCACTCGATAAAGAATGCACCTTTAGCGTCCCCACGTTTCTGGGTGCAATTCCTCTTAAAATGGCCCTACTTGCCACATGCAAAACACACCGACTCCCATTCCTTGCCCTGCCTCTGGATCTTCCCCTTCTTGGAGGGACGGTGCTCGGGGACTTCAGACCGTTTATAAGTCTTTGACCCCTTTTCCTTATCCTTCCTTTTCAAGTTCACCATAAGAACTGCAGGTTTGTCACACCCCATGTCCTTGTCTACCTAGAGAATCAAGGTCAGTAGCTCCGACAGACTCTTCTCATTGCCGCTCATGTTATAGTTGACAATGAAGCTAGAGAAGGTCTTGGGCAGTGATGATAGGATAAGATCTGTACGCAACTCATCCGGGAATTTAATCCCTAAGATGTCTAGGCATTCAATGTAGCCAATAAGAATGACTACATGAGGCCCAGCTGGTACAAACTCTCCAAGATTCGTGGTAAACAAAGCATTGTAGATATCATACCTCTCCTGTCTCGCCTTCTCTTGGTAGAGATATTTAAGGTGAGACATCATTCTATACGCATCCATGTTTTCATGTTGCTTTAAGAGCTCATTAGACATGGCTGATAGCATGAAACACTGGACATATGTGGCATCATCCATGTGTTTCATGTAGTGAGATAATTCCTCATCACTAGCCTCTTTCCCATGCGCAACTGGAATAGGCTCTTCCAACACATACAATTTCCTTTTGTGGTGAAGGACGACGCGTAAACACCTCTATCACTTTTGGAAATTGGTGCCGGTGAGAAGGTTTTATTTTTCGAATATGGTGCACAATGATATGTTTGAAGTCATTTTCTTGTCGTTTCCTCAAATTAAGATGAGCAAAGGTTTAGTACTTTATTACAAAAATTGAGACAAATAAATTAATTAATACTTATTAGTATCCCACTATTTTATCGAAATCCAATAGCCCTCACCATTAACTTCGGAATATTCTGTTGCGTGAATATTCTAGTGGCAAGGATCCATATTTCCCTTCGCATTACCCCAACTAGGGTTGGTCAAGCAACTTGAAGGGTTTTAGGTAGGCATTCTAAATGCCAACTACATTAACTCGCATCTCCTTGATCCGCTGAGTGGACTCCCCAATCCTGAAATCCTTTTTGGATTTCCTCAACCTTTGCCTCTTGGTCACACCAAGTCCTGCTGTGGCAGTCAACCCTTGATGCAAACCAATTCAAGTCAACCCAAAACCTTGAATTAGAATTCCTCGATAATTGAAATCACCCCAACTAGGGTTGGTCCAACACTTTGAACTATGGTTTGATTCTAACCAAGATTATGGAAGGCTATGCCGACTTAATATTTCTTTTGAGGGATTTTATCCTTATACGTAAATTTCCATTTTATTATCTTTGATTACATGCTTGTTAATATTAAGTGGGATATACTTAAGTGATTAACCATGTCTAATATAATATTTACGTATAAGCCGGTTTTATTTTAGTTCCATCTTGCATGCTCGTTTTATTCATTAATTGTGTGATCGTGACAACACACCCACAATAAATAAACCATGCAACTGATAGAAATAAAATAAATGGTATGATCATGAGCTTTTCTATTGGTTAGTTTATCTAGAGGTTGATAAACTAACCCAAGACCTAGGGGAGAAACACCTTGAACCTTTCGGGTTCATGTTTACAGCTTTCCACCTGTCCACCTTTGTATCTCCTTGGATTGGTTTCACCTTGGCTCCTGACTTGAGCCGCCTCCACTATCTTGGGAGCTCCATCCATTAGATATACATTTATCTCACACGCAGGTGAGGGGTAAAAGGGGTTTTTACATAAAAGAATCCTTGGGTGCGCATGCCCTACATATTAATGAGGAGATGGCTCGCAGGCCAACAAATTTAATTTAAATAAATAAATTAAAAGAAACCATTCACATACAAAGGTCTTGGTCTTGCTCATGATCATCCATACATGCAATGATATTTACACATAAATAAAACTAGCATTCAATTCTTTAATCGTTCTTGTTTAAGATAAATCACGCTTGAATTAATTAATTATCTTTAATTAATCAATCCCTTTATCTTAAATCCTTTTTCTAAATTTCCTTGAGATTCGAATCCATCATAACTTTAAACAAATAAATTCATTTAAAATTATCCTTGTACGTAACTTATACCTTGGAGGCAACCCGGTGAATTCCCATTTATTACGCAGATGTTAAATTACACACACATATATAAAACACTTATCATGTGTTGTGCCTCAGCTTTACGCCTACACCATGGTACACGTCTCAAGGGTTTGTATAATATAAGAATAAATTTTAATAAATCTGCGTAATTTGGGTGAGTACACGGTGTGTAGTTATGACTAAACGACATGTACTTTTCTTCACCGTCCATTCGAAGTACACGCCCAGGGACATGGCGTGTTTATGTACCTCGGAAATTTTTGGAGTACACGGTGTGTTCTATGGGACACACGCCATGTAGTTTCCGCGTTACACGGTTTCCAACCGGGCAAGCCGTGTACGAGGTACACAGCCCGACCCTAACCCGAAGGGACTACATGCCATGTTCATTAGACCACATGGCGTGTAATTCGGAAAACGTGTGCCACCTGTTTCTGGTCAACACACGGTGTCTTAAATTCTTAGAAAGAATCCAATACACGACCTGATTTGGCGGATCAGTCAATGCATTGAACCTAGACTACATGGTGTGTACTTCCAAATACACACCGTGTACTCTGGTGTTGTATGGCCATAAACGTTTGGCTCCTTCGGATGAGTTCCTCTATTTTATTTTAATCAAAATTAAAAGAAAAATTCGTTTCTATGAGGTGAATGAGAAACGAGGGAGGAGGAATGGATCTCAATATTCCGATTTCCAAAACGATTAAACTTGAATTGAAATAACTAAATTATTAAATGCGTAAATTACCAACGAAAAACTAAATAATTATAATCAACGATATGACCCCTTTGATACCACTTGTAGGTTCCGGGTGTAGCGGAAGTGCGTTGGAGGGTTTTCCCAACTTTAATTTTAATGTTAAACAATGTTCAATCTGAGATCTGTCACGATTTAAAACGCCAAATCTTCAGAATAGAACGAAGAACGAAAAAGAAAAGAAGAGTCCTGGAACCCTTGAGATAGGATCATCATATATTGGTTATAATTAATTTAATTAATTCATAATAATTACCTCGATGGAATTATTTCTTCGTTGGAGTCTCTGGTCACGATCTTGTGATCCATTATTGCATCATAGAATACAAGTACAGTATTCCTCTAGCGGTGATCCACACGTGCTCCATGTATCTCTGGACGTCGCCGAAGGGATCTCTGGGTGCTAGCGCAGAAGAACCTTCACTTGCGATGTCCGCCTTCTACCACCTTGATTTGGTGGAGGATCTCACTCTCGTAACTTGAAAGCGTTCTTGGTGGAAAGGGAATTCTCTCTTGGCATGAGAGTATTTCCAAATCCGTTGTGCACAAAAATGGCTCTTGCTCAATGAGAATAATGTAATTTGGGATTATAATACTTAGAATAATAAAATGAATTAATTGCCTGAATGCATTTAATCATTTCATTTAATTCTTAGTAATAACCCATGTCTTAATAATGACAGTTGACCATCATTATTACTTGACATGCACCTAACATATTACATTTAATATCATTTAATTAAATAAACAATATTTTCTCACAAATCCTGAAAAAAAAACTACACGACGTGTATATAAATATACACGGCGTTTACTTTTATTTTTCCATTTTATTTATTTCCTCCACCATATTTATTAGACCTTGAGTAATGGATAATTATTTCTTAAATAAATATAACTGCATTAATCGCTAATAAATATATATTATTTTTCCCACAATATATTCTCTCGAATAACTAGTGTCAAAATAAATGCAACCAGACATCCTTAAATAATTATTAAACCACAGTTGGGAATAATATTTATTTAACTTGTTAAATTAATATTTAACTGATATACATGGACAAACTTAGTGTGTGATCCTCTAGGCCTCTTTCTCAGTGGCATTAGGCGGAGCCTACCTAAAGTCCAAGGTTAGCATCTAGCAACATGCCAGGGCACCCATAGAGAAAGAAGTTAACTCCACAATGATGTGTCACCTCCTACGAACGCTTACCGTGTAATATAATCCCTTTGTCTCGATATCTCCAATCAAGAAGGTTTCATACTAGTGCCATCAACCCATGTGCTCGATTATTATTTCTTTGACTTCTCGGAATTGAACTCCCCCATACCTTACCATGGACATGGATTTATTTAGGCTATATCAATTACATCAAAGGACCTGAGATATCTACTTCCTTTATTGAACAGAAGGGACAAATCCTTTCTCGCATTATCTATTAATGTAGTATTACTCGTGACACACCCAACATATCCTACCTCGCTGCGAACAGTGTGTCGTCATAGTTTTCATCAATAAATCTAAGTGCGTGAGTTGTAATACCCATTAATAATAATATTAAAGTCTAAGGACCAATACACATGTCCGCAGATAGGAACATCCAACGACACTATGAAATGTGGATTTCCTACTAGCGGGTCTCATTCTCATAATATCCTCCTGGATATTACTAAGGGAACACACCATGAGAAGGTGCCTCAATTTTTTATGAGTCCTCACCCCTAATGACCTGTATTATTTGTGTCCCTCAAATAATATCATCCGGCCATAGAACATATATTCAAGAACAATGTTATGGCACTTCTGGGTTCTCATCATAGCATGGATCTGTTATGACCCATTAATGCAACAGCTGTTCTTAGGACATTATCACATGCATTGTCACGTAGAAGAACAATCAAGATGTGATAAGGAATTTATTAATGAATAAAGTACAAAGTAGTTGGTTCTATTCCACCAACTCCAACATAGGCGACATCTAGCCTAGTATATAACATGACATACATGACTGACCCAATCAATGATGTGTATGGAATCCTTGCTATTCTATTTATTTCCTCATGAGTCTGAGGACACATTTTCTTAGAAATATGAATGCTATGTGACACTAGTAACAATCCCCTCCTAGATTTTTCCAAACTAAATCACTTCAGTATCTTGTCAGTGTATGTACTTTGACTTAGGCCCATCAATCTCTTGGATCTATCATGATAGATCTTGTTCTGAATAATATATGCCACCTTGCACAAGTCCTTTATAGAGAGGCATTTATTCAACCATGCCTTAACAGACTATAAGTATGGTATTTCATTTCCAATAAGTTATATGTCATCAACATATACTATTAGGAAAACGTCTGCACTCCCACTAAACAGTTTGTAGACACAAGGCTCACATTCATTCATTATAAAACCAAATTCCATTGTGGATTCATAAAAACGAAATTTCCATGACTTGGATGCTTTCTTTAATCCATAAATTGATTTTTGAAACTTTCATATCTTATTGGAATCCTTTGGAGTCACAAACCCTTCAGTTTGTTCCATATATACATATTCCTGAAGGTTCCCGTTAATGAAGTCTATTTTGACATCCATTTGCCAAATCTCATAGTCATGGTAAGCGGTAATGACCAAAATATTTATGATGGATTTTATCATTGAAAATGGTGAAAATGTTTCGTCGTAGTCAATCCCTTGATTATTTTTAAACCCTTTTGCAACTGGTCGTGCCTTATAGGTATTGACTTGTCCTTCTATGTCCAGTTTCTTCTTGAATACCCATTTGAAACCAATAGGATTTACATCTATTCGAGGATCTGCCAAAATCCAAACTTGGTTTTGGTGCATGGAATCCATTTTATAATTCATGGCTTCTTGCCACTTGGCAACCTCTATGCCATTTAATGCTTCCTTATAGGTTATAGGATCATTATTATCAACTAATAATGACTCACCGTCCTCAGTAACTAGAAAACCGTACCATTCTGGTTCTCTAACCTCTCTTGAACTCCAACATAGTACTTGTGTCTCTGGAACAGATCTTTCTTCCATAGGGATTTATGGAATCTTCTATTGTACCAACTCTTGTGTACTTTGAGCCTCGACTTCATCAAAGTCTATCTCGATCCCACTATCTCTTTTGGAGATGTTCTCCCTCTCAAAGAATAAGACGTTTCTTTCCACTATAACCTTTTTGTTTGAGGGTTCGTATAGGTAATATCCCCTTGTTTCCTTGGGGTATCTTATAAAGGTAGACTTTGTGCCTCAAGGTGCGAGTTTATTACCTGAGGAGGCCTTAACAAATGCTTTGCTTCCCCACACATGTAAATTCAATAACATGGATTTTATTTCACTCCAAAGCTCATATGGAATGAAATTTATTGATTTAATTGTTATTTGGTTTAGTATGTGTGTTGTTGTTTGTAATTCATATACTCAAAAGGATAATAGAAAACTTTCATGACTCAGCATTGATCTCACCATGTCCAACAAGGTGTGGTTCCTCCTTTTACTTACACCCTTCCACTAGGGTGTGTAAGGAGGAGTGAGTTGGGATAGGATTCCAAAATCATGTAAGTAATCAATGAATTATTGATTAAGATATTCTCCACCTCAGTCTAAGAAGAGTTTCATAATATTTTTACCAAGATAGTTCTCAAATTTATTATTGTATTCACTGAAATTATCAAAAGAATACAACTTATACCTCATTAAGTAGATATATCCATATCTACTGAAATAATCAATAAAAGTTATGAAGTATGAGTACCCATCCCTTGCTTCAATTGGAAATGGACCACACACATCGGTATGAACCAATTAAAGAAGCTCTTTGGCTTTTTCACCTTTCCCACTAAATGGGAATTTTGTCATTTTGCCTTATAAATATGCATGACATACACCAAGTGGTTTTAATTCAAAATAATCTAAACATCTATCTTGATGTAAATTTGTCAATCATTTCTCATTTACATTACCTAGCCAGTGATTCCAAAGTTGGGTGTGGTATGATTCATGTAAAGTAGGTTTGTTATCGATTTCCATTACTTAGTTTGTGTAATCCAACATGTAACGACCGTTATATAAATGTGCCTTACCAAAAAAATGCTATCTTTATACAATAAGCAACATTAATTTCCAAACTTGAAAATAAATCCATCTATATCTAGTCTGGATATAGAAATAATGTTTTTGGTTACAGAAGACACATAATAACAACCTTTTAATACTAAGATCATCCTAGTCAGCAACATGAGGTGGTATTCCCCAACAACTATAACATAAAGTCTAGCTCTGTTGGCTGCTCATAGATCTACCTCCCCTAGGTCAACTTTTTTGAATATAATTGGTTCATGTATTTGGATACATATGTGATCACCATAGGCTATATCTAATACCCACTTTGTAGAAATAGATAAATTGCACTTGATAAAAAATGCACCTGAATCTTTCCATTTCTTCTTTAGCTAGGTGAAGTTTTTCTTCCAGTGGCCCTTCTTGCCACATATGAAATAAAAAATTTTCTATTCCCTTCTAACCCCCTTTATATTCCTTTTCTTGGAAGGGCATGAAGAAGATTTGGGCATTAATCACTTCTTCTTCCCTTTCCTCTTATTCACCATAAGGACATAAGGGTTTTCATGCTTCATGTATTTGTCCACTTAGATAAGGAGGATAAAAATATCTAGTAGAGACTTCTCATTGTTGTTAATATTGAAATTGACAAAAAACTGGAGAAGATCTAAGGGAGTGACGTGAGAATGAGATCGATAACCAATTCTTCAGGGAGTTTAAACCCTAGAACCTCCAAAACCTCAATGTAGCCAATGAGATTGACTATGTGGGGCCCAGATAGGGAACCCTCTCCAAAATTACTCTAAAAGAGTGCCTTGGAGATCTTAAACTATTTCTGTCTTTCTCTCTCCTAGTAAAGTAGAGGTTCTCAAGTATGCTATAGGTATCCATGTTTTCATGAGACTTAATGATTTCACTAGACAACGATGATAATATTAAAAATTGAACATCGACCATGTTGCTTATATGTTTTTCATAGACTATGAACTCTTCATCATTCACCTATTAGGAATGTGGATAAGGTAATGAGGAATCCAACACATAAGATTTCCATTCATGGTGTAGAATGATCTAAAGGTATCTAAACCATTCTCAGAAGTTACTGCTGGTGAGGATGTTGTCTTTATTCAGTATTGATTGTAGGTATAGTGTGGATGACAAGTTTGTCTTTTTTATTCTACAATTAAAAGATTAGATAATTATTAATTTCTTGATTACATTTTATGAGAAATAATAAATTAATTTTATTAAGTCTCCCACTATTTTATCAAGTCCCAATGGCCCTCACCATTGAATCTGGAATGTGTATTTTTTTGGATATTCTAGTGGAAAGGATCTATATTCCCTTTTTCATAACCCCAACAAGGGTTAGTCAAGCTATTTGAAGGTATTTAGGTAGGTAGGTCTTTGCCAACTATGGGCCTAAAGCTCCTTGATTCATTGAGTGGACTCCCCAATCCTGAAATTCTGACTTGGATTTCCTCAACACTTGCCTCTAATATTACATGAAGTATAGAAAGGGATAATACTCTTGATGTAATATGGTTAAGTCGAACCAAAAATTTTATAATAGATTCCAATATAAAATTATGTGTCCCAACAAGGGTCAGTCAGACACATAGTTTTATTGAGTCTTTCCCTTAATCAAGTAACAAAAGGCTTAGTCTAACTTAATATTTTATTGAGGGATTTTTATATCTTATATGTAAATTGATTATTATCTTTATCACTTTCTTGTTAATATTAAGGGGAATTTACTTAAGTGATTAACCATGTCTTGATAATTTTTACACATAATCTTGGTTTATTTTAGTTCCATCTTGCATGCTTGTTTAATTCATTAATTATGTGATTGTGACAACACATCCATAATGATAAATCATGAAATTGAAATAAATAAAATAATGTAAAGGGAATGATCATGATATTTTCTAATGGTTAGTTTTTCTAGAGGTTGATAAACTAACACTGACCTAGGGGGTGAAACTCCTTGAACCTTTTGGGTTCATATTTACAGCTTTCCACCTGTCCACCTTTGTATCTCCTTAGATTGGTTTCACCTCGGATCCTTACTTGATCCACCTCCTAAAACTTGGGAGATCCATCCATTAAATATTCCTTTTAACTCAGATTCAGGTGAGGGGAAAAATATGGGTTTACATAAAAAACCATGGGCACGCAAGCCCTAAATATTAATAAAGAGAGATGGCACACAAGCCAATTTTTTTAATTTAAAATAAATTAAAAGGAAACCAATCTCATAAAAAGGTCTGGTCTATCTCATGATCATACGCATGCATGCCACGAATTATTCATTTAATAAAACTAGCATTAAATTATTTAATCATTCTTATTAAGATAAACAATGCTTGAATCGATTAATTATTATCTTTAATTAATCAATCCTTTTATCTTAATCCTTTTCTGAATTTCCCTGAGATTCTCATCCATAACCTTAGAGGTAACATGGTGAACACCCATTCGAATCTACATGATATGTAATTATGAACAATACACAAACATTAAAGTTTTAATTCTATATAATTTGGTAAAGTATATAGCGTGTAGTTCCGAATACAAGGCGTGTACTACCTTCACTGCCTTATCTGAAGTACACACTTAGGGACTTGGCATGTGAGGTGTACTTCGGAAATCTTGGAGTATAGGGCATGTCTAGTGGGCCACATGCCGTGTTGTCTTCGGGTTACACGGTTACCAGTCAGATTAGCCATGTATGGGATACACGGTTTGGCCCTTGACCCAAAGGGACTACACGCCGTGTCCAGTGGTCCACAAAACATATAATCCAGCTGACCATGCACCGGTATATCTTGTTCAACATGGGGTTCAATAATTAACTACACCACGTGTCATTAATGCACACAACTTGAGTAATTGCAGAATTACTCCCGATGTACTAAACACAACTACATGGTGTGTAATCTGGATTACACGACGTGTATGACAGATTTCACAGTGTGTAAATCCAGATACATGGCATGTATTATCATGTTATCTAGATAGAATCATTGGCTCCTAATAATGAGATCCTTGCTTTAATTTTAATTAATTTTTTTCCATTTCTATTAGATCTGTGAGAAATGAAAAGAGGAAGAACAGATCTCAAAATTCAAATTACAAGAATGATTAAACATGAATTGAAAAACTAAATTATTAAAGTATAAATCATCAAAACATTATTTAAATAATTATAAATGATGATGTGACTGCTTTGATACCACTTGAAGGATCCAGATGCTATGGAAGCATAGCGTTTGGGAGGTCCCAAATTTGATTTTTCCATAATTAATGACCAATCCAGGATCAATATGACGATGAATTCCAATATCCACAGATGGAAATAAAAGATTTAGAAAAAGATATGAATAACACCAGATCTGAGAAAGTGGATCTTGCACATCATGTTTATAAGTAATTTAATAGTTTCTGAAAAAATTAAATACCTGGGTCTTTGATACTTTCTTCATTGATGATCATTGATCGTCTGAAATGAACCTTCCAGATTACCTTCATTGTGCTTGCAAGGATCCAAAGTATAATCTCTTTAACGGTGATCCACACATGCTCCGATGGTCTCTGATCAATTCCACTCATTCTCTGAGTGCTAGTGTGGTGGAACAAATGTCTTGCGTCAACCATTCTTGATTGCTCATTATTTAGTTTTTAATAAATTCTCTCGTTCTTAAGAGGGAGAGATGAGAGGAGTCAAGAGAAAAAATGTTTGGCTCAATAATTCTCAATTCACTGGGGTTTGGAACAATAGACGTACTTGCCTATTAATTGACCTGGGGTTTCAGTTACAATATTTAATTTAGAAATAACAATTAAATGCAATTATAACTACTAGAGAAAACCCATGCCACATAATTACAATAACAACACCATTATTTGTGATGAACCAACTTGCACAAAATGAAACCATAAATGAAATACTGTGCCATTTACTGATAACAATATTATTATTATTTCTTTCTCTAACTAGATAAACATTATTTACCAACTTGTAAATAATTAATTTATCAAAAGACACAGTCTTGGTCTGTTCGAACTCATTTTCCATTTATTTAACACCAAAATAAAATATTTTATTCTCTTAAATAAATATTTTTATTTACAAACTAGTAAATAAATATTTATGAAATGTTCAATAAAATAAATAAATATATTTTATTCACAATCCGATGAATAAATATTTATTTAATTTATGCGATCATTTTAACTTGAATAAAATTATTCCTTGGTCTTGAGAATAATATTTAATCCATAAATTAAATTCAAATAGATTTTAATTGAGACCATTAAAAACAATTAGTGTGTGACCCTCTAGGATTCTTTCTCGTTGGCATTAGGCGGGTTTGTCTAAAGTCCAAGATTACTATCTAACAATGAGTCAAGTCACCCAAGAGAAAGAACTTAAAGTCATAATGATGACATACACATATGAACACTCATTGTTTAATATAATCTCTTTGTCATAATATATCATCAAGAAGGTTTCATGATAGTGTCATCAAACTATATTTTTGATACATAATTCTTTAAATACCTGAAATAAACTCATCATTACACCATGGCCATGGAATTTGGGGTGACAGTTATATTTCAATCAAAGGTCTAAGATATCAACTTCCATAAACGGAAGGGACAAATCCTTCCTCAACTTATCCATTAATTAAATGTCATTTGTGATGCACCCAACATACTCTACTTCCCGCCACAATATGGCGAGACAATTTTCATTAGAAAATCTAAGTGTGCGAGTTAAGACATAGATTAATGATAATCATAAAGTCTAAGAACCATTACACACACATGTAGATAGAAGTATCAGATGACACCAAAACATGTGTAATTCCTACTTGCGGGTCTGTTCTCATAATATCCCATCTTGGAGATTACCAATTGAAAACTTCATGAGAAGAAGTATCATCTTCTTACAAGTACTCACACCTGATGGTCTGTATACTATGTGTCCCATTATAGTATGTCATCCAACCACAGAACTATATTTAAGAGTATTGTCATATCACTTCAAGGCTCTCATCATAATGGGGAACTGCTATGACCTTATTAATGTGACAAATAATCTAGGACATTATTACATTATAGTCATATAGAACAATGGAAAATATGTAATAAAATGTTTAATATTTAAATACATCAAATATTTATATGATCAATGTACAAACAGTTGGTTCTAGGACACTAAATCCAACAAGATCCACTCTCACTAAGGGTTTGCAGGTATGTGTTGATGCTTCCAAGGATGGTGGGTTGAATCCATAAGCCGGGGGGATGTTCAGGTGGCTAAGAATAGATGAATTTATATAGTAGAGTATATTCCATAGGAATATGAATCAATTCTAGATATAGTTAGAGGTACAATGTTTATTTCATTATCTATGGTGTTAGATTTTACTGATATATGTGCACTTTTTTATATCTTCAAAGTTAATTGACGTGTTGGGATTACATTCAGATTTTATTCCATTCTTGGTGGATCTTTACACACCTTTAGGAAATAGGTCCAAATAGGGTTTTACATGTCCCATGTGTCAGGTGAGGTTAGCTAACATTTAATTGGTGTGGAAATTCTTAGTGATTGATCTTGACATCTTCGATTTGATTATTGCAATGGATTAGATGATCAACATAAAGTCCTAGATATAGTTTTATCATCATTAGGTTTAGTTTTTATCTTCCTATGGGGTCACTAATGTTTTTCAGGGTGAGTAGGACTCTAGATTGAGAAGGGTGGGCCTATTGTTCTTTATGCTAAGGTAACTCCATTCTAGTTATCAGAGATGTTTCTTGATTCAGTTGAACCTTTATTGGGTAGTCATATACCTACAGTTTTGTGTGCATACCCTAAGGTCTTTACGAATGATTTTTTTGGTTTACCTTCATAGAGAGAGGTTGATTTTACTATTTACCTACTCCCTGGTATGATGCCCATTTCTATATCATCTCATCAAATGGTCCCTGCTGATTTTGTGGAACTTATTGTCCATCTTAAGGACCTGGAGGCTAAGGGATTTTGTCATTATAGTGTGTCACCTTGGGATTCACCTTACCTCATTTCTAAAAAGGCAAAAAAGAGCCTTATATTTTTTTATTAACTATCAAAATTTAAATTGGGCAGCTATCAATAACAAATATCCATTTCCTAGTATTGATGATATCTTTGATCAGATTAGAGGGGCTCATTGGTTTTCTAAGATAGAATTATAGTCAAGGTACCACCAGTTGAGATTCTGATAAGCAGATATACCTAAGACAAAATTTTAGGAGTTAATATGAACATTTTGAGTTTCTGGTTATGCCATTTGAACAAACAAGAGATCCTGTGGTATTTATGGATTTGATGAACTAGATATATCATATATTATTAGACTCTTTTGTTATGGTGTTCATGGATGATATATTGGTTTACTCTAAGTCAAATGAGGATCACAAAGACCATTTGGATATCATTCCTAGAAAATTAAGGGAACATTGTCTATATGGTAAGCTTTCCAAATGCGAGTTTTGGATCTGGGAAGTGAAATTTCAGGGGAATGTAATATTTGAGAGGGGAATCTCAGTGTATCCTAAACATTTCTAGGTATTTATGTCATGGGAGAGACCCAAAAATGTTTTTTAAATCCATTTTTTTAGGGCTGAATGGTTATTACATGTGGTTTGTTCATTAATTCCATAAGATTGCATATCCGATGATAGATTTAACCCATAAGGGTGTAAATTTTGAGTGGAATGATAACTATTTGAGATATTTGGATGAACTTAAGGTGATTTTTAATTCAATTATAGTTTTGATTCTTTCGGCCCCAGGTTCGGGTAATGATGTCTTCTTTGATGCTTCTGGTATAAGTTTGAAATGCATCTTGATGTAGGGGAGATAAGTAGTATCCTATGTATCACACCAGTTATTACACCATGAGAAGAACTAACCTACCCATGATATTGAGTTAGAATCATCCATGCACACACTCAAAGAATAATGTCACTATCTCTTTGGGGAGTAGTTTACATTGTATTTAGATTATAAGAGCCTGAAATATATTTTTACTCAGAGGGATCTGAACTTGAAACAGAGACACTGAGTGAAGTATCTTACAAAAATTTATTTTGATATTTAATAGACTCCTAGAAAAGGGAATTTGGTTTCCAATTCATTAAGCAAAAAGCTATTAACACAAGCCATGAAGGAATCAGTTGAGGAGTGGTCTCTGATGAGTTTTTTTGCTAAGATGAGCTTGGTAATGGAGGATGCTAGTGGGAAGATATATCTTGATTTGATAAGGGATGAATCATCATTTTATGGTTGAGTTTGGCTTGAGAATATTATTGAAACCTAGTGCCTGAGTTTTAGTAAAATATTGTATGGTGGGGATACCTTAGGTGAGTGGCCTTGGTCTCCCATTGGATCTATGTACTTATGTGGTAGGTTGTTTGTTCCTTCTCCCCTAAGGAAAGAGTTGATGTATAATGTAAATTGTTCTTTTGGGTTTGTGTAACCAAGAAATAACAAGATGTATCATGATTTGAGATGTTGATATTGGTGGCTAGGGATGAGGAGGTAAATTGTGGATTTCATACCATGATGTCTTACTTGTCATAGAATCAATAAGACACACTAGAGACCTGAGATTTTATTACATCAATTACCCATTCCTATGTATAAATAGGATGAGATTTCTATATATATTTCATCATTAGTTTTCCATAAACTCGTAGTGGGAAGGATTTGATTTGGGTGATCATTGATCAAATCATGAAATTGGTGCACTTCCTACCTATCAGGGAGATGGTGATAGTGGAAAAACTTGGAGACTTGTATATCAGAGAGATTGTGAGGATTTATGGGGTTCCCTCTATGGTTATTTGTAAAAGGTGCATGAGGTTTACATCCAGGTTTTGGAAAGGTTTATATGAGGTGATGGGTTCCTAGTTAAAATTGAGCATGACATATCATCCATGAACATATGAAAAAATAGAGCGGGATATCCAAGTAATTGAGGATATACTTCAGGCTTGTCTACTTTATTTTGGTGTACCTTGGGAAAATAATTTTCCTTTGGTCTAATTTTCCTATAAAAATAGTTATTAGGATTCAATCAAGATGATTCCTTTTGAGGTTTTTCATGAGAGACCATGTAGATCTCCCTTGTGTAGAGAAAAGTTGGGAGAACAGTCTTTGGTTGGGTCGAGTCTTATTCAAGAGATGATAGAGAGGGTGTAGTTGATCTGAATGAGACTATCATGACATAGAATTATCATAAATATTATGAAAACTTTCATCATTGGCCACTGGAGTTTGAGGTTGGTGATTATGTCTTTCTCATTGCTTCACCTCACTTGGGAAAACATCAGTTGGATAAGTAGGGTAAGTTGGTATAGAGGTTTGTAGACCCCTTTGAGATCATTGGATGACTGGGGAAGGTGGAATATCTGTTGGACTTACCATCATGTTTGACTTCAATCCACGATTCATTTCATGTTTCCCAGTTGAGGAGGTATATACAGGATTCTTTCCATATGATTGTATGGGAGGATTTTGATCTTGAGATCGATGAAACTATGGTTGAGTAGCTAGTTTAGATTACAGATCACTGAGAGAAGGTACTGCATGTTAAAATGATTCCTCTGGTTTGGGTACTATGAATGTGTAGACATGATAGCCACGAAACATGGGAGAGGGAATTTTTGATGAGTAAGAAGTGACGTTCACTTTTTGTAGATATAGTATTTTAAGGAATTTATGGCGACAAAAATTTTGTATGGTGGGGATATTATAACATCTCCTTAAACTTTTCAGGTACTTCTTTTCTCATGATCTGTTTACCATTCTCATTTCAGTGTGTTTGTAGTCTTCTCAGGGATGAAGATTGTTTGATGGGTAAAATGACCTAAATTTCAAGAATTTATGGTTTTTTGAATTAATTTAGTTAATATATAAATGTGGTGATGTCTTTTAGGGGTTCTACCCATGTTTAGAGAATGTCTTGGGTGTTTTGGTGTTTTTCTATTGAAATCTGGGTTTTTTACTATCTACTGGGAAACTACATGCCATGTATAGTTACAAACCATAAATTTTTCACCAGGAATATATCATAAAATTTTATAAGGAATAAAAGGTTTACACATTTTTCATTTGGAATTCACATCATGTAATGAAAAAAATATGGTTTTTATAAAAAGGTGACATGTTTTTCTGCATTTTCAGCCTTCACAAAATTTGCATCATGTAACTGGATTACATGATGTGTAATTATCATAATTTGTGGTTTTTGGGCACCATAAAAGGGATAAAAAATTCATTCAACCATGAAACCTCCCTCTCATGACACAGATCTCACTCTAGGAAGTTTCAAATATCTCCATTCCTTCTAGATCATTCATTCTGCAATTTGTCATCATTATGGTTGCAGTGCACCTCTTCGAGTAAGAGTTCCTTTTAGTACTTCATTCCTTTGGTCATGAATATTGTTTTGGATGAATTTATAATTAAAATTAATGATTGATTGATGTTTCTATTGATCCTATTCATTCACTTATCATGCCTTGTCTTTCAAAGGCTGAACCATGGTTTTTCATTCTCCATTGTTGAATTCAGATAGGGTTCCAATGTTCTTGAAGCAGGTGTTTCTATACAATGGATTAATTCAAATAATTTCTTATAATTATTATAAAATTCCTTTCGGTTGTTCATTAAATTGAAGTGATTTGTGGTTTCAAGGTATTTCTTGAAAAGATAAATGTTTTTAATGGTTTTTTCTTTTAAAAACTAGTTTTCCACACTAAATGTTTGTTTAATCAAAACCATGAAAAAATTTTCATCAGGAAAAGTTGAGTTTATCTTCCCAGGATCGTCACTTTGGGTATTAGATAGTATCGAAAAATGATCTGCCACCAAATTTTTATCACCTTTTTTGTCCTTAATTTATAAATAAAATCCCTGAAGTAAAATTATCCATATTATCAAACTATGGTTTGCCTATTTTTTGGATAGTAAGTATTTCAAGGAAGAATGTTCTGTGAAAACTATATCTTTGGATCCAATTATGTATTGCCTAAATTTTTCCAGGAAAAAAACAATAGACAATAACTCCTTCTTAGTTGTGGTGTAATTTATTTGAGTAGAATCTAGAAATCGAATAGCAAAATACACTACATGAAATATTTTGTCTTTAATTTGGCCTAAAACTAATCCTAAAACCACATCACTAGCATCACACATAACTTCAAATAGAAACTTCTAATCGGGTGTAGTGATGATGGGTGAAGAAGTGAGTTTCTCATTAATAAGATTAAAATATTCAAGAGGGGGAAGCTTCTAAATTCCCTCTATATTAGCATTGTCTACCTCTATACCCCTAATAAAAACCTTGTGACCAAGAATAATGCCTTAAGTAACCATGGATTGACATTTCTCACAATTTATCAAAATATAGGTATCTAGTAATCTTTCTAAAACAAGTTCTAGATTTTCCAAATAGTTCTCAAATGTACTACCAAAAATGGAAAAAAACGTCCATGAAAACCTAAATTATTCTATAAATAATGTATAAAAATATATCCATTATACACATTTAAAAGGTATCCAGTTCACCAAATAATCCAAAGGGAATTATTCGGTAAGAAAATATCCCAAAGGGGCATGTCAAAGTAGTTTTCTCCTAGTATTCTGGGGCTACAAGAATCTAGTTGTAACCAGAGTAGCCATATAAAAAATAGAAAAATTCATTTCTATCTAGCCTCTCAATAATTTGATCTAAAATGATATTAGAAATTGATTCTTTATAGTTTTAGAATTAAAATTTCTGTAATTGATATAAACTCTCCACTTGGTATCTTTTCTAACATGAATTTACTCATTTTTCTAATTGGCCACAACAATGAATCCTCCCTTCTTGGGCACTACTTAGACTGGACTAACCCAAACACTATTCAATATGGGGTATATAATCATAGAATCAAGTATCTTGATAAAATCCTCTCTCAAAACCTCTTTCATGTTATAATTTAGCCTTATTTTACACTCACTTATTGGTTTATGATCAAGTTCCATAGGGATACTATGCATATATAATGTAGGATTAATCCCTTCGATATCTGAAATGGTCTAGAATATATCAGTTTTATAATTCTTCAACTAATCTAACAAATCTTCCTCTTAGTTTTTATCTAATTCATCAGAAGTGATGACTAGAAGTGTAGAGTTTTTACCTAGAAATGAATATTTTAGGTGTGATGGTAGAGGTTTAAGATCGAGTTGTGGTGCCTCTTAACTTGAAGGATTACTCTTGGGACTAAGAGGTCCAAGATCTTCAACATGCTTCATAAAAAGAGTGTGAAAGTTTGACAGATTCTCAATTTCATGTTCAAAAATACAATTTCCCTCATTCATATCCAAAGTGGAAAAATCATTACACTCAATGTCTAATTTTTATTTTAAAATATATTAATTAAAAAATTCATCATAGTGTTGAAAAATTTCTCCCTCACAAGAATCAAAATGCTCCGCAACTTTGTTTAATGTAAGAAATTCAGCCTTAATATCTCCTAGAAATTTACTAAGTTCCAAAACAAAAATTTCATCTTTTTTATAGCTCTCCAAAATTGGAACAATGCTATTGTCCAGATCTATAAAATTACCCATATTTTTACTTTTAACATATTTAAAAAGGTGGGATTTTTTTCTTATCACCCACAATATTATCTTCAGTAACTAATTATTTTGAAAATTATTCTTAATAATTTAATGAGTCTTTAAAATACAACATTTCAACTCTTGAATATTTTCACTAAAATTTGGTTCCTTTAAATTCTTAAAGACATTTAATTCCACCTTTTTTCTATAAAATTTAAAAAACAATTGACCCTTTGACACATCAATAACATCCCCCTATGCCTAATTAATGTCTACCCAAGATGATCAATACCTCCTTATCACATTCCACATCTAAGATGAGAAAATCAGTGGGTAAAAAAAACTCTCCAACTCCAACTAATATATTTTCAACTCTTCCTATGGGATGTGTAAAAGATCAGTTATCTAATTATAACACTATAGTGGTTGGTTGTAATTATCCTAATCCCAACTATTGAAACAATGAGTATAGAAGTAGATTTATTATTTCTCCAAGGTAAAAAATTCCATTCAACTAGAAAGTATCCATGAGGACATGGGAAGAGATATAATAATGTAAAAACTGACTAAGAAGGTCCCTAAATCTATCCCAATGCTCGTGAAAATAATCTTGATAGAAACTAGTAATTTGATTTAGAATTTCTCTTTTTAATCTCCTTGGGTAAAATTTTGTGATAAAAGAATTATAAATTTGTCCACAAGTTTCAAACATTTTCTTATCTTGACTTGAGAACCAATTTTTAGCATTCTATTTTAGAAAAAAGTTAAACACTATCATTCTATGTTCATCCTCAGTAATCCCCTAAAAATTCATTTTTTTCAACGTGTTGTAGAAATATCTAATGAATACTAGAGAGTCCTCATTAAAAAAACCATTAAATGAAGGTGACAAAGAGATGTGTGACTATTTTAGATCATAATTTCAGGCACTAGGAGACAATCTAATAGAATAAGGGTTACTCGAGACTTGAAGAAGTTGATACTCCCACATCATATGCCTTTCATTTCACTATAGAAAAAGTTTAGGTTGTAAATTATACTAATTATTATCAAGAACTATCTCTCCCAAATTTCCATTTTAAATTTATCTTCTCTAAGAGCCTTTATATGTTTTCAATTTTAGGTTGTATGGGCTCTATAACCTTAGACACTAACCTTGTGTGCATGCATTGAATGAAAAATAAAAATTTTCAGCATCACAAGTCTATTCAATTTTTTTTCATTTTTTTCATTTTTTTATTTTTATTTTAAGAATTTTTATGAATGCACAAATATTTCCCCAAAAAATGATGCAAAAATTTGATCACTAAAGTTTTCATCAAGTGAAAATTAAAAATTTAAAACTACTAGAAAGCAGTGAGTAGGGATATCAATTTATTATGGAAGGTAGTTCACTTGTAGTCCAAGAAATAAAATAAAAAACTAAAGAAAGACACATGACCATGAAAACAATAATGGTGAAAATATTTTTTGAAGAAGAAAAGATTAATAGAAGAAGATGATTATTTTGAAGATGATGTAAACAGTGAAAGATGAAAGATATATAGAATATGAATAAGAATGAAATTTTAGGGAAATTTAATTTTTTTTGTAAAATTATTTCTTTGTTTGTGTAAATTTAATTGAAATAAACAATCAAATAGGTAGTAAAAATCGCGGTCAGAAATATTGATAGACAATCTAATGATTTTGTAGTTATTCATGAATAAAACTCATTTGATTTCAAAATAAAAGAAGTTGATTAAAATTTTAGAATGATTGATTTAACAAGGTTGAAAATATGAACCATAAAAATCTAATTTCCCCATCATTTTTAGCCAAAAAACATTTTAAGAATCAGTAGAAGAATTTTTACAAAGAAATAACTTCAAATTTAAAGAAATAAAAAGAAGACGGTAAGTCTTACCTTAATCTTGAGCTCCAGAATTTAGATCATGATATTATTATCATCATTTTCCCTCACTCCACTCCATAATTCTCTAGTCAATATTTTTTATTCTTTTTTAGTTCTCCCTCTATGACTTTTTAATCTCAAATTTCCTAACCATGATTTTTTTAAAGTCACTTTTCTATTATCAGTGAAAATATTCCCCCCCTAAACCTTCTATCACTATGACATCACTTTAATAAATTTCACTAACAAATATTGATATCTTCCAGCATGCACTTCCATATTCCACCACATCAGTATGCTATTCTAGAATCAAATTAACTTTTAGTAGACTTACAGTCTTTCCAAATCTTTCAACAAACAAATACCTTACATGAAACATTACTTAGAAAAATAACCACATATGGAGGTAATGAGGCCACATCCACCATACTCAAATCTTCACACAAAACTTGACTTCCCTTAGAAAATCAATAACTGAGTTAACCCACAACTCTTAGAATAAAATATTTGTGTATGCCTGATCTTCAATCAATTCAGATGGTTTGAATAGGTTCATTTCAGACTTCCAGTGTGTTCATCAAAGGATCTTCAAGGTCGGTTGGATCTTGGTTTGGATAATACCCACATCATCACACCTAGGTTTGTGGCTTCAATGATGTATTTGTCTTCTATCCTAAAAAAATTAGGCCATTGTTACTCTTCAATTTGATAAAGTGATTCATCAATCGACCTCTTCTTCATCGGCTTGAATCAGACATCATCTTCAATATCAGTTTTTGTTACATATTCTCCAAAAACCAATGACCATCTTCATCAAAAATGGTGTCGTCCATGCTCAAGTGGTTTGATGGCATCAGTCGTCATCTCAGATAGAACGACTTGCAAAGATTTGTTTGAGAACAAATAGATGGATGAACTCTCTTCAATAGATCAATGTATATGGTTTGAATTATATTTTGGAAACATTGGTGGTATCAGATCAAGTTCATCAGTGGTGGATTTGTTTCTTCAATAATCTTTAATGTCTACAAACAACAGGATTAATCCTCAGTTTCTTCTGGGGATGAACTCAAATTCTCTTCAAGAATCAACCTCTATAGCTTGGGCTCATTCGATCTTCAATGGTCGGGATTCATCTTCTTTGATATTCAATTTTAATTTTTTTAGCGGTGGGATTGGTCAGATCTTGATTCCAACTTCCTCGATCCAAACTTTATGTCGGCCTTCTTCGAATACCATCCTCAGAAAGCTCAAGATCCTCATATTCATAATTAGGCTTCTCTCACAAGATTTGGATACATGGTTTCAAGTAGTTTATTTGGATATATAATCCCTCGAATTTGAATATGTGATGTGCCTCATATTTCACTACATTTTGGTGGTGGAGAATTCACTTATGTCCTTATTTTTTAAAGGGGTGTTGCACCTGTGAAAGCAACACATAATGTAATAACTGAAATTGAAAGAAAATTCTGGCCTGGGGACTCTACCTCATGACCACACCCCAAACCCCTACACTCTATCACCACCCTATCCAACTCTGGGGAAAAAAATTGGAATATTTTATTTAACCCTTACGTCTTTATTTTGATTCTATTTTAATTTGAACATAGAAGCCACACCTTTTGGTCATTTGGTTTGTCTTTGAAGGGAAGGTATGGAGTTTTGCTACAGTACAAATTCACGATTCTTATTAAATACATGATTTGTATTTAAATACATAGCGCATGTATTCAATACATGACATACATTGATTTTACCAGACCAATTCATGATGTGTAATGGGTTTTCCCAGAAGGGGGGACCCAATCATTACACGACGTGTAAAAATTTACATGCCATGTAAATTCCATGTTTTTTAGAAGGGACAAAAATTCTTTCTTTTCTTTTAACTCTCTCCCCTATCTTTTCTCTTGCATAGCATCTCTCCCATAGGATTTTCTTCTAGGCCTAAAGCTAGTCTTTGATTTCATCTCTTCGTTTGGACTCTGATTCGAGTGTCATCTATCACGTTGGATAGCCACCAGTAAGCTCTCTATTCCTTAAACTAATTTTGACTTTATTATTCCCATCGAACAAGTTATTTTGGTGTGAGACCTTATGCCCTATTTTTAGGATGTTTGTCTATTTTTCTTATTTTCTCTGATCTTAATATAACTAAAGATCGATATTGAACGAGTACTCCTATACCAACATAAAGTAGATGGTTTATACCTTTTACCTAAGGTTTTGTTTTCTATTTGGCTATCATCATTGTACCGCATTCCAGACCTTCTGTTCATTGATTCTAAATTAAATGATAAGCCTTAAATTAATTATTTCACCTAGTTTGGATCACCCTTGTATCACCTAATCATGATTGGAGATTGTCAACCTTAACCTGATCCACTTATGAGGTGTATTATTTTATCTACCCTATGTTAAAACACTCCTTTGTGTGTGTGAGCTCACCACCCATGTAGTGGAAGCCTTTTTAATTTAAATTAGTTGTTGTAGAGATTTATGACTCCTTTTCCATGTTATTTAATGTCATTAAATGGTTAAATGTTATTAAGGTAATTAAATTCTAATGTGGAATGATATGGATATTCTCTTGGATTTTTTCCTTTTATAATGATGATTGTAATTGAGTTTGGAAACTAATACAGTCCATGAAATTTATATAATTGATTGATATTGTACATATTGGCATGGAACTGACTTCTTATGAAGGTATGAAACCTATTGATTTACAGTATGAAACCAACTAGGGAATCAAGGTAGGACACATACGAACCCTAGGTATGATTATTACGGCATGACATCGATTAGGGGATCATGGTATAGAACATGTGACCACTAAAAATAATTATCTTCAATATGAAACTAATGATGAAGATCGAGGTATGGAACCTACCAATTCCATATATATTTACATCTCAAGATATAAGTCACCATGGTTATATGGCATGGGACCTGGTCCATGTTGGTATGATACTCTTTTATTACATGATGTATATTGAAATAGTTTTACCTACTATTGAAACTTCATGTATATATACTAATAATCACCTATTATATACTATTCTTATTACAACCTATTCTCCTCGACTTATCATTTTTTATTCACTTTACATATCACTTGTTCTACCTGCACACAATTATAGTTTATATGGATAGGTTGGATTTGTTATAAACACCATTAGTGGTGGCCTACTGAGTATATCTCACATCCTATTCGGGCCTCCGATGAGTACCCAGACATAGTTCATGGATAGAGGTAGGGATAGCAGCAAACGCACGGTTACCGATACATGATTGATTGTAGCATGGGAGCGGAGAAGCATAGGACTAAGCTATGGTTAATAATGTAATTTATAGATAGTATTTTTGGTATTTTAGGGTATATCTGTATGTATTTGTGACTAATTCCATTTATGACCATTTATTTTTGGTTTAGAGACATGAAATTACATCATTATGTATATGGTACTGGATATTGCTTTTTATTACTTGTTAATTATTTTCATTTGGCTGTTTACTTTTTTTGTTCTTGCTGTTAGTTGTTATTATGCTTCCACTATTTTGTTATCAATTTATTAAACTGTTGTGTGACTCTGATTATGAGGTTATATTCTCCCCACTATACCAACATGGACCCTCACTACTAATCGGTAGCCTCTGATGTACGAGAAGGCACACTTGAGGCCTTGTGGCGAACCAGGTTGGGTTACTTATGAGTGAATCAGGTCTGAGATGTTACTAATTGATATCAAAGCTTTATTTTATTTTACTTACTATTTGGGATGGGTGGAAGGAGAATATCATGTGTCATAATTTGGAAATGTACTTATTCCTGGGAGGAGTTAACCCACGAATAAGGAAAAATCCAAATGACCTAGGATGAGACTTGAGGTTCCAGTTTATGCCTATTACAATTGATTTGATTCCACCATCATGTGACACACATGTTATGTGATGTTATTATTATTATGGTGTTAAATTAAATTTTTATCCTTGGATCATTATGACAAGGAAACATTTATTATGCATCATTTTAATCATCATATAGGATCAATATGACATTCATTATGCCATGCCATGTAGATTGTATTGCCTGATTGTATGATACTTGTTATATGTGCCTTGAGTGATACATCTGTTATGAAACTAAAGTTTCTACTAGAAAAGGGGATCTAATAATTGGTTATTAAAGTGTCTACATCAACTTAATGGTGTTTTCCTATGTAGGTTAATGATGAAACCTTAACTAACTAATTATCATGTGTTTGAGTTATTAGACTGAGGTTACACAGAATGAAACATTGGTTGATTTTGAATACTTGAATTTCATTTTTAATCTAAAGAGTACATGTACCTCTATAGATTTGGAATGATGATTCATTTAGTCAAATAATCTTATACTACTTGTTATATTTTGCTATCAAATGTAAAGTTCAGGACATAGTTAAATGGACTTCCAGTGCATTTTATAAAGAATGTACTTGTGCCCCCCGTACATGGCTGGAGTGGCACAAGAGGGAGGGGTTGGGGGTGTAGGTTGCGGGGTTGAGTCCCTGGTTGTGTTTCTTTGTAGCATCGTGTGCTGTTGTTGGCAGCTATAACCCACATTTTTATAAAGAATGTACTTGTTTAAATTAAGAATTATACTTTAGTTAACTGGTCTATTATGTAAATACAAGAATTGATAAATATTAAATTCTAACATGGTCACCGTTAAATGGGTTTTCCAATTTCAAATTAAAAGTTTTTCCTTTATAACTTTCAATTGACAGTCCATATACTAGGACCCTTACATCGAATTATAGATCTTGACCTAGAACCAACCTTAGTAGTGGGCAGTAGGCATTGTATTTTGTGTTCTTTATGAACTGTTAGTCTAACTAGGTTAAATACCCTTAGGGGGGTGAATCAAGGTATGATAGATTTAAATAATTACACATTATTGTCCTGTTTCATCATTAAACAAAACACTCTTCTCACCCTTTCCCATAGAAATTAATGATCAGAATTGAAAGCATGAACAAGACATAAAAATTTTACTCGGTTCACCCACACTAGGCTATGTCTAAGGAGAATACAAAGACAATGTGACTATGTACCAAATAAACTAAATCACACTATTGTTATAATGTTCAAAGTGGAATCACTACACTTCCTGGTTTACAACCAATCATAATTTGAAAGCTCCCTACTCTCTCAACTTAAGTGTGATCACTGCTCCTTCAAATGATTATTCTTTTGATCACTCAAATAAATATGTTTTACACATAATTTGGTTTATCATTATGGGAAAATTTCATCCACTTGATGAATACAAATTTACCATATATTTACTGTTCAATCCCTTCTTAACACTTTCATGATGCTCACTATATTCGCAAAGCTCACTGCTTTCGCAAAGATCGCCTCTTTCACAAAGCTCACAAAGCCTTTGTGAAGCAACCTCCTTTTTCAAAGATCAATTAGAATTCATGAAGCTCAATACTTTTATGATACATATAAATTTTGGTTATCTTACAAAACCTTCATGAACTTAATTTCTTTGTGAATTTTTTCTCAAGAGCAACATTTGTGAATTCTGAGCCTTTGGATTTTCAATAAGGATTTTTCTACTTCAAATGAGGGGGAGTAGGGGCATATTTATAGGCATTTTATCAATTTCATGAAGCATCCAACCACATCATCACCTTTTCATGAAGATCTTAATTTTTGTTTGTGTACCTCTATATCTTTACAACGCACCCATAAAATTTTTAGTTCATGGAGCTTATAGTAGTCGTGGAGATTTATTGTCTTTCCATCATGCGTTCACAATGCTACATACCTTTGTGAAACCCAAACTTCACAACATCAGATGCCTTTGAAAATATTTATACCTTCATGAAACCCTAATCTTTACAAAATTCATGCCTTTAACAAATTTTTATAAGGAATTCAAGGAAGTCTAACTTTCATGATGCTTGGGTAATTCTCTAAATTTTAGACCTTAAAAATTTGGTAAATACTGGAAAATGGTGCCACCTTGTATACAAATCTTTCTATACCACTTCTAGTAAATCCATTACTTTTTCTTGGATTTTTTTCAACATACCTTGTTAAAAATATTATTGGAACTCCACAACTGACCATGTCCACCTACTTTTTAAACAAACACAATCAACCTAAAAACAATATAATGTTACCTTGATGGATTTTTACTCAACATGATCATTACTATCACCCAGACCTAGCTTTAGGAATAGGTAGAGGGGTGATACACTTTTATAGGAAGGTTTTACCTATTCTATTCTTGAATCTATGATGTTGACATTGTTAAATCCTATTTAAGGCATGTACTTGTAATTTTTAGACCTATTCCACCACTACATCCTTGACTTGTGTGCCAGGAGGGTGGTGAAGACCATGCTTCAGAGGTGGTGGGCCCCGATCCACCATTATTACCTCTAGTAGTTCCACCAGTGTAACCTCCTGCTATTACCAATGTGGGAAATGATTCCCAGTTTCAAGGGGAATTTCTACAGCTTATGCAGACTATACAGGGAGCTCCATGACTTTCTCTTTGATGGGAGTGTCGATGCAAGAGTTTCAGTAGTAGCATCCACCCACACTTTTAAGGAAAGGTGGTCCTTAGGATGCATATTCATGGCAAGAGGCCATGATAACTATCTTTTATAACCTAGATACACCTTCTGAGAGGAGAGTAAAGCTTGTTGCATATATTCTTTGAGACTCCACCAATAATTGATGAGATTTTATCTCTTAGATTGATCATCATCAGGGTATCGCCTATGCTTATTTTCAGACAACCTTCTATGATTTATTCTTCCTTAACACATTTAGGGCTGATCATGCTAGGGAGTTCATGAACCTACAATAGGTTTCGATGTCTGTTATGGATTATTCTTCCTGTTTTACAAAGATTCAACATTTTTCACCTATCTATACTGATGATGATCCAATGAAAGAAAGACATTTTAGGACATTATTTAACATCCTATTAGTTATTAGGTGAATTTTTTTCAGTTGAATACCATATCTAATATAGTAAACCAAGATCTTGTTACTGAATTTAGCTTTAGGGATGCTAGAGGCCAAGATTAGAGTGGACCAGTTTCTCGACCTAGTAGTGTAGTATATGGTGGAAGGAAGCATTGCTTTGAGACGTATCATAAGGTAAGTACCAATCATAGCATACACACTGGTAGTTTTGTAGTCTTTCATTAGTGTGGGAGTAGGGGAATGTGAAACCTCAGCGTGAGAGGGCCCCAATTGAGTGTAGATCCTACGGAAGGATGGGCCATTTCCAACAGTTTTTTGAATATTCCCTCCAGTGGATAGTGATATATAATCAACACCAACTTTGGGTCCTGAAGCAAGATCCACAACCCTACTTCAGGAAGGGAGCTGGAGTGATACTGGCCAGTTAGGATGAGGATGTGGTCATGACTGGGGGATCCAGACACTAGTTTCACAACATTAACAGAGTGGGATGATTAAGGTAGTCATGTTGTATATTAGGGCCATTTAATGAGCCAAGTTTATGCATTTAATCATGTTACAAGTGATTATAGTTCTATAACTTCTATATTTCAAGGTGAAATTTTAGTAGAATTTACCTTGGTATCGTCTTTGTTTGATATAGGGGCTTCAAATTATTTTATCTCTATGGAAATAATGTAAATCCTCACACATGTAGTTAAATACTTTTTTGTGGTGATGAAACTTGCTACTCCTTTGGGTATACATTATGAGAGTGTAATCCAATCTAGGGAGTGTATCCTTGAGATAGGTGGATATCGTTTTCTATAGAACTTCTTCATCCTAGAGATGTCTGGTTTCAAAATTATTCTTAGGATGGATTGGTTAGTTTGTTATTATGATTACATGGATTTCTATCACCAGAGAGTATATTTAACATCATTAGAGGGTGGTACTTATATTCATAAGGTCGAGTGGGATGTACAGACATGTATAGATGTACCATACCATCATGGGTTTGGTGGCATGAAAACAGATATTTCTATCCTTTATATTGATGATTAGGGAATATATCAGGCTGAATTCCCTCTTATAGTAGATCATTTTAGGGATGTATTTATAGATGAATTTAAGGGTTTACCTCTTAAGTGATAAGTGGAGTTCTCAATTGATATGGTTCCAGGAGCTGCACTAGTTTCCATTATTCCTTATAGGATGGACACTACTAAGTTGTAGGAGCTCAAGAGGCAATTTAAGGAATTAGAAGCTATGGGTTTTATATAGCCTGATACTTCTCCCTAGGGTTCACCAGTCCTTTTTTTTCAAAAAGGCTGATGGAACCCATAGGCTTTGTGTGGAATATAAAAATTATAATAAACTTATTATGAAGAACCAATATCATTTTCCTCATATAGATTGTATCTTTGGTTAGCTCTGAGGAGCTCATAGTTTCTCAAAGATTGATTTGAGGCCAGGATATCACCAGGTATGTGTTATAACTTCATACATACCTTGAAAAATATTTTATAGTAGGTATAGTCTTTATGAGTATATGGTTATGTCATTCAGACTCATAAAAACACATTCCATTTTCATGGATTTGATGAATTAGGTTTCCCATCTTTTTTGGATTCATTTTTGGTATTATTTTTTGATTAAATCTTGGTGTATTCTCATAATTGACACAACCATTCCAAACATCTTGAGATCATTTTGAATACATTGAGAGATAACCAACTTACTGATAAACTCACTAAATAAAACTTTTAGATTGATAAGTTTCACTTCCTGGGTCACATTATCTTAGATATAGAAGTATCGGTTAACCTAGAGAAGGTGAGATCTATAGTTACCTGGGGGAATCTCAAGAATGCTTTTGAAATATGTAGTTTCCTGGGGATAGTTGGTTATTACAAAAAAAATTTATAGGACTTTTCATTACCAGAAGAACCTATTACAAGCTTGAGTAAGAAGAGAGTGAAGCTCATTTGGTTGGAAGATTACAAGAAAACCTTTCAATAGGTGAAAGGGAGATAAGATTCAGTGCCGATACTGATTCTTCTAGAGCCAAACAGAATCTATGTAGTCAATTGTGAAACATCAGGTATCAGAATATGAGTGGTTCTAATGTAGGAAGGTTGAGTCTTGGCATATGGGTCTCATCAGTTGAGGTCTAATGAGAGGAATTACCTTATGCACAATCTCGAGTTAGTAGAAGTGGTACATGCCTTATGTTGTTGGAGGCATTACCTGCTGGGAGAGCGTTTGGTGGTGTATAAGGTAAAAAAAATAGTTAGGTATATCTTTAAAAAACATTATTTAAACCTCAGGTAGAGAAGGTGGGTTAAATACCTACAGTCCTTCGATTTGGATCTTGCCTATACACCTGGGAAGGGTAATGCTGCAGTGGATGCCCTGAGCCAAAGGACTCCGACACAAGTAGTTTTGGAGGCTATTAGTGAGTGGTATCCTATGGAACTATTCTCTAAGATAAATTTATATGTTTAGGATGGTCATGGGTATTCTGTAGTTTACTTGTTAGAAGTGACCTCTTCACTTATGGATATAGTGAAGATGATCCAACTATCAGATTATGAGGGATTAGTCCTGAGGAAGAGTGTTTTAGGAAAGGAAATTATGACATGATGGATGATAGATGAGGATGAGGTATTGCACATTCATGGATGTATTTGGGTTCCTATAAACATATGAGAGTAATTTACATGAGATTTTAATTTATCTATATGGGTATTACATCCCAGTCTTACCAAGATGTACTGTGACTTACGCTATCAATACTAGTGGCCAGGGATGAAAAGTGAGATAGTTGGGTTTGTTACTTGGTCTTACACCTATCAGTAAGTGAAGGTAGAAAAACAGTGACTAGTAGGGATTTTTCGGCCATTTCCCATTCCTAAGTGGAAATGGGAGGATGTATCTATGGATTTTTTTTACTAGTTTACCAAGATCCCATCAAGGCAATGACACAGTATAGGCGATCATTGATAGGATCACAAAAGTCACTTACTTCTTACCTATCCAATATACCTTCTTAGTGGATTTTATTGGGAGGCTATATGTTTTTGAGATTATAAATTTACATGAGGTCTCCCATACTATCACTTTTGATTAGGATGATCGTTTCACATTGAGGTTCTATAAGAGGTTCCAGAAGGATTTGAGTATGTATGTGATTTTGAGAACATCCTTTCACCCTCAAACTAATAATCAGTCATAATGGTTGATATGGTTAATATAGGAAATTATTTAATCATGAATCCTTGATTTTGGAGGTTATTGGGAGAAACACTTTCCTCCTACTGAGTTTTCCTACAATAACAACTTTTAGTCCATGATTCAGATGGATCCCTATGAGGCCTTATATGGTAGGACATGTTGTTCACCTTTATGATGGTTAGAGATAGGTGAGGAAACCCTACTTGGACCTTATATAATTCATAATACTTTAGAGTAGGTTCAATTGATTGGGAAGTGAATGTATAACTTAGTCTAGGTAGAGGTCATATGTCGATCATCATCGACGACCACTAGAATTCATGTGGGGGGGGGGGTCAGGTTTTCTTATTCATTTCACCTAGATTATAGCATTGATGGTTTAGATGAAAAGAAAATATTTCAACTCGGTTTGTTGAACCTTTTTATGTTGTAGAGAGTCAGAATGGTAGCCTATCGGTTTTAATTACCTCAAAGGTACTGAGCTATGCATGATGTCTTCCATGTTTCACAACTTCACTAGCACTAGATCTGTCTCATATATTTCAGCCATATGAATTTGAGTTGGAGGTGGATGCTTCTTTTGAGTAGAACCCTATTCATATTGTGGACCAGAGCTCAAAGTCTCTCAGAGGAAGATCAGTTCCTTTAGTACAGGTGATATGGCAGCACAATCGCGCGTAGGATGAGACCTGAGAGTGGGAGGATGATGTATCTGCTCAACGGCCAAATTTATTCTCGGATGATTCTTTACCACCCTTGGATGGTAAACCCAAGGATGTGTTACTTTAAAGGGGGGAGGATATAAGATCTTGGTTTTTCCTATGAGGTATGGTTCCTATAATTTTTGGTTAAACCCTTATTTTGGTTCTCTTTTGGTTTGAACTTGTAAACTGTTCATTTAGGCTAGTTGGTTTGTCTTTGGAGGGAAGGTATAAGAGGGATGAAGTTTTTAGGTAGGTAAAATTCATGACATGCATTAAATACACAACGTGTATTTAAATACATGGCATGTATTCAATACACGATGTGTATTGGTATGGATAGGCTAATTTGCAACACATAATGGTTTTTTCCTAGAAGGGGGGACCTGATATTTACACAACGTGTAAAAATTTACATGCCGTGTAAATGATGTGTTTTCTAAAAGGGGTAAAACCCTTTTATTTTCTTTTAAACATCTCCCATATCTTTTCTCTCACAAAATATCTCTCCCGTAGGATCTTCTTATTGACTTAAAGCTAGGATTTGATCTTTTCTCTCCATCCGGACTCCGATTCAAGTGTTGTCTCTCGCGTAGGATAACTAATGATAAGATTTTTATTCTTTTAGATCCTTTTGACATTATTTTTCCTATCAACAATGTTATTTTGGTGAGATCACTTATTCCATATTTTTAGTATTTTTTTTCTATTTTCAATTTCTTCCAATCCGGACCGAACCAAAGAACGATACTGGATGATTACTCCTCGACCACCATAAGGTAGATGGTTTATACCTTTTTCCTAAGGTTTAGTTGTCTATTTGGCTATGTCCATTGTTCCACATACAAGACCTTTTGGTCATTGCTTCTAAATTAAATTATAAGCCTTAAATTAATTATTTCACCTAGTTTGGGTCACCCTTGGGCCTTATAGCTCCTAATCATGGTTGGAGGTTATTAACCGCAACCCAAGCCCCCCATGAGGTGTGTTCTTTTATTTGTCTTATGTTAAACTACCCATTTGGGTGTTTAATATCACCACCCTTATAATGGGATCATTCTTAATTTAAATTAGTTGTTGTAGAGGTTTATGAATCACTTTCCATTTTATTCAATGTCATTAAAATGGTAAAATGTAATTAAGCTAATTAAATGATAATGTGGAATGAGATGGATATTATCTTGGCGTTTTTTACTTTTATAATAATGATTATAATTGGGTATGGACACTAACACAACCCATGAAATTTATATACTTGATGTTGTACATCTCAGTATGACATTAAATTCTTATGAAGGTACGAAACCTATTGATTTATGGTATGAAACGGAATAGGGAACCAATGTATGGAACCTATGACCACTAGGTATGTTTATTATGGTATGTAACTAATTAGGGGATCAAGGTATAGCATCTGCAACCCCTAGAAACAATTATCTATGGTATGAAACTGGTGTGGAAGATCGAGGTATGAAACCTATGAATTACATATGCATTTACATCTCTAGATATAGGTCACTCTGGTTATATTCCTTGGGACTTGGCCCATGTAGGCCCAATAATCTTTTCTCATGTGAAATATGCCAAGATAGTTTTACCTAGTATTGAAACTTCATGTATATATATTAATGATCACTGTTTATAGCCTATTCTTATTAGATATTGTGATAATTGAATTATCGTTTTATTATTCACTTTATATCTTACTTGTTATACCTATACACAGTTATAGTTTATATGCACATGATTGATTTGTTACAGAAACCATTGGTGGTGGCCTATTGAGTATATCTCACACCCTATTCAGTCCATCAATGGGTATCCAGATAGACATCATGCATGTATGTAGGGATAGATAAAAGCACTTGGTTGTTGATACTTGATTGATTGTAGAATGGGAGTGGGTAAGAATAGGGATGAGGTATGGCTCATGATGATATCTAGAGATAATATTTTTTTGGTGTTTTTGGGTTCTTTTGATATATCTTTATTTATGTGCTCTTGTTTCCATGTATGCATATTTATTTTTTGGTTTAGATACATGAAATTACATCATTATGTATATGGTACTGGAAATTTCTTTTGATGTCTTGTTAATTATTATAATCTAGATGTTTACTTCTGTTGTTCTCACTATCATTTGTTCTTATGATTCCTCTATTATATTATCCATTTATTGCACTGTTGTGTGACTTTGATTATGAGGGTATAGTCTCCCCACTGTACCACCATGGACTCTCACTACTATTCAGCATCCTCTGGTGTATGGGGAGGTATGCTTGAGGCCTTGTGGAAAACCGTGTTTGGTTACTTATGAGTGAACTGAGTCCAAGATGTTACATGGATCCAAAAGGAATTTCATATTTACCAACTTGTCTATATGAGTGTTATTGTAATTTGGATATGTAGGGAGCCATTTCAAACCCCTTATGTGGATACTCTATAAATTAAATATGTGTGGAATTTGTAAATTGGGTCGCTGCACATACCCATTTTTGAATTTCCAGAACATAAATAATGCTTCATCCAAACTAAGATTACTAGATTAATAAATGATAAAAAATAAGATAAAATAATAATTTCATTTTTAAAATAATTAAACACAAAAAAATATTTAAATTAAATAATTCAAACTAAATATTTTTTTTTAAATCTAATAAAAAAAATTTAATTAAAAATAACCTAATTAGAATAATTAACTAATTAATTCATTAAAAAAATAAATAAAAGATAAAATTATAAAATAATTTAATTATAATTTAATGACACTATTTACTAAATTATTTAAAGAAATAAGTTTAAAAATTTAAATCAATCAATTAATTAAATTATTAAAACCAAAATCAAAATAAGGATAATTATTAGATGCACAGAACACAAAAATAATTAATAACCAAGGAGAAGATAAAAAATAACAATTAAAAAATTTTATAAATAAAGAAAACATTATTAAAAAATTCAATGAATGAAAAATTTATAAATTAAATAGTAAAACAGACATTAAAATTAATAATTCCATTAATTTACAAAATCTACCATGAATTAACCATAAAGACATAATTAACCATAAATTGACTAATTTAGGCATTAAAATAAATAATTAGTATAATAAACTATGTGAAAAAATTCATGTAAAAAAGGACACATCAGACCTAATATTGGTAGGATATACGCTCTGGACCAAAATCCCATAAATAGAAGATATGTTCCCTCTACTGTTTGAGGTATGGGCTTGATTACATCTATAATTTCTATAACTTTGTTTGATAAATGATCTTTTCATTCGTCTATATCTACTCAAGTTGTTTCTAATATTGACTTTCTAATATCTTTTGAGTTGTTATCTCTTGACACACCCTTGGGAAGGAAAGTGGACTATCTCTAGAGATGTCCAAAAAGTATTGTAGTGGTTGCTAGATATGGACACCTGTGAGATTTCATGATCCTTGATATTACTAGTTTAAATGTGATTTTATAAAACACCACAAAATTATAAAATAATAAAATTTTATTTTATAGCATATATGACACACAACACCAATCTTAAACAACCCACATAATATATTTCTTTAAATTTAATCCCTTCGATAGCTTGAAGAACATTCAACCTCGAGTCTAAATGAACCGTAATATGGTATAACATTATAAAATAATTGTTAAATTAGTAGGTATGAATTTTACTAACTAAAATATGAAAATTAGGGTTATATATTAATTAGAAATAAAATAATAATCATTTAAATGAAAAAGAAATGTTTTCTGAAAAACTATATTAAAAAAACGGTCTAGTCACACATTATCCACATAATTTAAAATTAAATTTTACCACATTTAGAAAATTTATTTAATAAAATAAAATTCATTTTTGAAATCACAATATCAAAATTATCTTAGTTTCAATTTTTGGTATTTTTCTGAAATATTTTGTTTTTCAATGAATAGTAAAAAATACAGAATTTTAGTTAAAAATCAATTTTAGTTTAAATTATTTATAAGAATAAATTATATTTTAAATTGGTTTTAAAGTAAAATTAGATCAATTATATATCAATTATTATATTCTAGGTCATTGGAATCATTTTTAAATTGAATTTAGATATAAAAACTTTGTAAACTTTTGAACACTTTCTCTTTAAAAACCTGCTTTTTCATCACGTATGTGGGACTAATTTTAAATTAAAACTTACCACTTATTTGAATTTAATTGGGAAAAACATATTTCATATTTACAATTATCATAATTTATAATTTAAAATAAAGTCAAATTATTTTTTTACCAAAATGAATAGTAAAAATAGTATAAATTAATTAACATTGTTATGGTAAAAATGGATTTACCGAGGGTTAACTATGAAGATAAGTGTTAAAAATGACCTAAAAACTGATACAAAACACATTTTTTTGGACATATATCAACCTTATATCTTCTATTTTAGATAATTACCCATTTTTTAATCTTTTTTCATGATAAAATCATTGGTATGATTTAATCTTTTCAAAAAATTACAAGTGTTCCACTCACCTCACTTATAAAAGGCCACCCCCTATCCTCTAGGATTTAAAATTATTTTTTTATTATCAAAAAATTTTAAGGTAATGTGAGAAAACACAAATTTAAACCATTAGGACAACAATCATAACAAATCACATAATTATTGAAACATAACTTAAGCCTATTAGAAGATTCCTCCCTAAATTTTTTACAGGTAATGGTGCACACCTGAGCATCTGGATTGTCGAGGATGAGGTATTTAAAGTGATCCTCCAACTTATCCCAAGTTTGAGAGTACTCATCTCTAATTATCTTCCCTTAATTGAAACCCCTAATTAAAATGAGGTCTTGCTTGTCGGCCCATGTAGCCTGCTCACTATTGACATCCACCCAAAGCACCCTACCTCTTATCCTCTCTTATTCACACATTCAAACCCCTTTTTTTGACCAATACCAGACCAAATAACTTTATAAATTCCATTTTCTCAACCTATAAGCCTAATTTTGTACCTAAAGTCAATCTATGAAGGATTTGGGTGCAAACCTATGGAGGATACTCAAAGAAGAGGTAACATTCTTCAACGAGTGATTTTATTTTATTTATTTCTCCACCTCCATCAATTATTTTTGAACCATGATGGTATAAAAAAATCAATATATTACATATTATAATATAGTTTTATGTTAATTTAATGACCTATAACCATCTCCACTTCCATAAAATGGGTTACATAATCATCATTCATGTGTACCATAGACTACCACCCTACGAACCGATGTCATTCATTTTTCTATTACCACCTATCACAATTGAGTATGATGATGAATAAAAAGTAAATTTATGACATTTATAACATAATTATACCCCTATAATCATTATATCATATATATATATACACATTTAATTTCCATTCCGTAGGGAATATGATAAATTCATTCGTGTGTACAGTAGACTACCGCCTCACGAAGCAATGTGATTAATTTTTCACTAACAATTTACATGGAAGGTGATAAGGATAAAATTAATTAATATATGTGATATAAATGAAATAATTATTATATTAATGAAATATTAATCACCCTAAAAAGATAATATATCATTTTTTTCTTACACTAAAATATGATAATCTCACTCGAGAACGTGTGGACTACCACCTTTATAAAGCGATGTGACTCTCTTTTCATCACCAAAGCACACAAATGATATATAAATGTATATTTAAAGAAATAATATGGTATTTATGATATTATTATAATTATACAAATAAAAAATATTACTTACCTACTTTCCATGATGATCATTGAAAAATAGAAACATTACTCATGCATTTATCGAACCTACCATCTCTATGATCGTAACCTACTTCATTTCTCAAAATCATATTTTATAATTGGTTTTAAAAGTAAAATATATGTAAAAATATGATAATTATTTCATGATTGTTTTTATGGATATTATGTAACTATTTAATATGCACAAGAACCATATCTTTAATGAAAAACACACATAAGAAAACAAGGCAATTAACACCCGAAACAATGAAAATAATGAAAGATTATTAACAAAAGAGTGATAATATTATATAAAATGATCATATATTATATTAAAAATATTAATATGGTTCTTTTATAAGTTAATAAAATGTTTAAAAACCACTATATAGGGGTTTAAATCACGTTCAACCAAAAGGAATCATGAGGTAATGAACTTCATCTCAATTTCATTTCATTGAGGAATATTGTAATGTTATGAACCTAATTTCTTTTATACAGTGTATATAACACCCATTTTACATGTTATATCATGATTCATTAAAAATTCATAGTATTTTAAGATTTAATTTAAATCATTTCATCTAAGGTTATTTTAATTGAAAATTACCATGTGGTAAAGAATTTCATAACTCAATTTCTTCTCATTGGGTTATATTACTTCTTCATTGTCATTGATATTATAAGATTATGTGTATGATGACTTTTTATTATCTTATGTTGTATTTAAACTTGTTTTATGTGGATTTATAATTGATACACATAATCAATTCATTGATTAATTCTCATTTCAACATTATTATCATTGTAAGGATTTATTTCACAATCTCATTCTAATTGAGATTATTTATTCTTGAATTTTAGTTGAAGGAAATTATTTTATCATTGTCTAATAAACCCATTTAATTTTATTATCCTATGGTTATTTATGAAATTTTCAAGTAATAATACCATTTTACACTCTTTGGTTCGTAAACTTTTTGAGAAAATGTTTTCTAAGAAAACCCGACTTCATTTATCTTTTAGGTCGGAAATATTCTATCTTCCAAAACCATGTTTTCTAAAAATGTTTTAAAAAATATTTTTAAAATTTCTAGAATGATTTATTAAATAACTGTTTACCCTTTTTTCTTTCTAAAAAATGTTTTCAAAGGAATATTCTTATTTTTTTCTAAATAATTCACTTTTCTAACCATTTTATAATGCAAAAAGAATTTTAGTTTTAACTTCTACTACATGTAAAAAATTACCTAATAAAATGAACATTATTTCTTTGAAGATTAATTCAAATATTTACAAGGATATTTTTAAAGAAAAATTTTTACTTAATTTTATAGAAATTATTAGTTTTTAAAATTTATTTTCAAATGAAAGTATTTAAAAAATATTTTATGTTTTAAAAAGGAGTTTTTCAAAATGAAAAGGATATTTTTCTCAAGAATGATTTAAAGATATTTTATGGTATTTATAGTCATAAAAAAACACTTAATTTTACATATACTATACTGGGGATATTTTGTATTGATACCATCCTTATTCTTACTCTGGATGGTTTATGATTATTTTGACCAAGGATAATATTGAAATTCATCTACATGATTCATTTTTGTAGTCAATAAATTGCTCTTGAAATGTTTAATTTCCTATGATAATTGGACATTAAATTTCCCCTAAATATCCTTATCATTTATCATGAATATTTTTATTGATTAAACCATATATAATTTCTATATACATTCTTCTACATTTAAATTCATTTTTTTATCTGGGAAAATATTGATAAATCCATATTTTTTACTCAATACAGATATTTGATGATAATACACATTGTTTATAAATTAAATAAATTATTAAATATACGAGGAATGATTTAGAAATGAAATACATGGGTGGGGTTTGGTTATAGATAGACCCTCAATATATTAGTAGTCTCATGGGATGAATTAGTTGGACAACCTTAGTTAAATAGATTTCTAGCCATCAGTTTTAAATTATATTAAGGATAGAACTTGACGGTAGAGGTATCATGTGCCTAGAAAAAAATGATGTATAATAATTAAGTATTTCCTTAATTAATAATTTATTTATTATTATACATGATATTTTTTATGATATTATCTCTAGATGAATTTTATTCTCAGTTTATTGATTAAAAGGCATGTGTTTTTAGTTATTTACATTGCCATATTGACTATGCCTTATCCTATTATGATAGTCATCATATTGATTAAATGGATAGTATTTTCAGATATTTACCTTTCTATGTTGATTATTCTCATTGATTCATAATATATTTTGTTGTACTTAACCATTAAAAAGTATTTGATCTCACACTAATTTTGTTTCCTTACCCCAGAATCCATGAAGTGTACTATGAAATATATGCAAGAATATGCTAGAGTGAATAATGATATTCTAAAAAAAATGTTTTAATTTTTCTTTTCAAATGTAATATAAGTCTATAGTATGTATCTAGTTTACCAAGAATACTAAACTCTCCAGTACTTTGAGATGTGATTCCTCATATCTTATACTAATTTTATAAAGCAAACACTAGCTCTGGGCTACTGGTCTCGAGGTCACTATAGTTGGCATCAGAGGAAGTTTAGTATAATCCTTGGAAACTAGATTTAGAAAAACATATATTAGGGATCATAAACCTATTATATACTTTGTGTATAAGTATAGAATAATATCCTAAATCTTTGGTAAGGTATAGATTATGTGGTTTCTTGGAAATACATCCATGTTTGGATACTACAAGTAGATATGGTTCTGGAACAAATATACCTAGGGGTAATAAATCCAAAAAAGGTACATTTGGATTAACCCAATCATTACCTGGTGTATGAAAATAGTCCTTACCTCTCTCCTAGTTTGACAATACTGGGGGAAATTATTTGGATAATTCATATTTTATTTAAAAACCATTATAAAGGATTTTAATAGATAATGATAGTGAATGAGCTAGTTTAACTCATAAACTAAGGAAGGACCTATAGTGAAATAAAATGGGTGAAGTATTTGTGTATTTTGATTTAAGAATTAAATTATAAAATTATTTTACCAATGACATTTTTTATAAGAATCATGGAACATCTAAGGATTGTGTTAAATTTATAAGCACATGTGTATTAATTAACTTAAGGTTTATGGATAGTATAACGAGTTACTAGTTTAAGATTGATCATAAGTTCAAATTATTAAACATATCTTTTTAGGTTTTAAATGATGAGAGTCTACCAATATTAAGGAAATTTTAGAGAAATATATGGAATGTTTATTTTTTAGCGGAAAAGTTATTTGAATAATAATACCTTTAAATTTTATAGACATATGTTTAAAGGTATCGATAGCCTTTAGGGTCAATATGATCATTAATAACATTATAATAATAGTAAAATAATATTATTAGGCTTTGTATTTTTTTGAAAACCATAGTAAAATAATTATTTAATGATTTTTTCAAAAATTTCCATCATATTTTTTGGGAACGTTATAGGAATTATATTAATATAGTTTAGAAAAGGGACAACTTGCATGCTGGGTGACAATCCATCATGCCTGGAAAGGCCGCATGGCTTGAACCCACAACCAAAGGATGATAAGGGTTTAATGACTACCACTAGCCTACGTGATTCACTGGTTAATATGTCAATATTTTTAGTTAAATTATTTTATGAATAAATATTAATGATGAACCAATGGTGTTACTATTGAGGTTTATAAATTGATGTACTATATTGTATAACTTGTGTTAAACATATTGGATTTAGAATATATCCAGAGAAATACGGAAAGAATTATCAAGATTTTATAGATCTTACAACCTGTTAAAAGTGAATTTTATTACTTTAGGTATAAAGAATTAATTTTTTGATATTCATTTATTATAGTAAGGGGTGAATAGTAAACTAATTGAAGCACAACTAAAGGATGAAATTATGCTTATGAGATAGAAACATATCAAGTGATCATATTTCCTTATATTCTAAGATAGTAAAATAATTCCTTAACTTTTTTTAAAGGTTGGGGCCAAAGCCTCATTTTATTATTAAAACAAAGCAAAGTCCTATTTTAACTGGGTAGAGGGAGACCCATTACATAGCCCGAAGTCCTAGTGGGCATGTAGCCCATTACATAGCCCTCAGGCCCAAATTTTTTGTCCAAGGACCGAAAGAATTCCTTAACTTTTGTAAAAGGATATTGAAAAAAAATTATCTTATTAAATTCATATCCAATAAATAAGATGGTATTTTAAATCATTATAGATTTATAATTTTGAGGTCCTTAACTTTCAATTGATCATTTACTTTCTCATGATCCATGACCTCTATCACTCACTATAATTATTTATGATTTTTATTCCATGTCCATATCTTCAATTTCCACCAATGTTATCCTAATTAGAAACCAATTTATGTGTTATTCCATATGAACTTTTTTACTTCCCTTTTTATATTATTAAGAGGATATTTTATTAACTCTTTTTATGATGTGAGTTTTCAACAAAATATTTTTCAAATATCAAACCCATGATTACCAAGATCAAGTTTAAATTATGAGGATAAAATTTATTTAAGGTGGGGAGAATGTAGCACCATGAAATTATAAAATAAGAAAATTTTATTCAATAGCACATGTGACATGAAATATTGAGCTTAAACAACCCACAAAATATATTTTATTAAATTTAATCCCTTCGATTTCTTGGAGAACATGAAACCCTGTGTCTAAATGAACCGTAATATGGTATACCATTATAAAATAGCCACTAAATTGGTGGGTATTAATAATTATAAATAAAATATTAAATTATAGTAATCTATTTATTATAAATAAAATAATAATCATTTAAAATAAAAAAAACATATTCTAAAAAATTATATTTTTTTTAAAATACGGTTTAGTCAACCTTTATGCACATAATTTAAAATTAATTTTTACCATAATTAGAAAATTTATTTGAAAAAATAAACTTTATTTCTTAAATTATAATAAAAAAATATTAGTGTTAATTTTTGTAATTTTTATGAAATATTTCATTTTTTGATGAATAGTGAAAAATACTGAATTTTAATTGAAAACTGCCTTTTAGTTTAAATTATTTATAAGGATAAATTGTATTTTTAATTAGTTTTAAAGTAAAATTAGTTCAATTTCATATCAATTATTATAATTTATTTTTTTGGAATCATTTTCATATCTAATTTAGATATAAAAACTTTTTAAACTTTTGAACATTTTCTCTTTAAAAACCCACTTTCTCATTATGTTTGCAGGACTAGTTTTAAATTAAAAATTTCTACTTTTGTGAATTGAATTTAGAATAATTTGTTAATTTTTTTTAATAAAAATAATTTATAATTTATAATAGCTTATACTAAATTTTTTAGAAAAATTAATATTGAAAATAGTAAAAATTAATTACTACAGCTAAGGTAAAAATGAATTTATCAGGGGTTAAACTAAGAAGATAAGTGTTAAAATAGACCTAAAAACTAGTCCAAAACCCATTATATGACCATATTTAGAACTTAAATATTCTATATTTTTTAATTTCCCATTTTGGAAGCTTTTTTCATCATAAAAATGTGGGTATGATTGAATCTTTAAAAAAACTACAAGTGTTCCACTCCCCTCACTTATAAAAGGACACCCCCTCTCCTCTTTTCTTCACACCTTAACAATATTTTGTTTCATCCAAGGCCTAAAAAAATATATTCCAAAATCCCCTCCTATAATACTAGAATTATTATTATTTTCATAAATCCAACCTAGGAAAGATTTTGGTGCAGACTTAAGATGGATACCTGAAGAATAGGAAACTTTCTTCAACGAGCATTTTTATTTTATTCCTTCCTCCACCTTATTCAATTGTTTTTAAACCATGATGATATAATAACCTTATTATATTATATATTATTATATTTTTTTTATGTTAAGGGTATTACCTATGTCACATTCCGTCCCCTAGGGCCCGTACTGTGACTACCCCAAGCCCGCCTTCTATAGGCCAGGGGATGGTGACTAGCACCGAAAGGCATATTACCTAAAATGGGGAAGGCATTTCCTTTAAACATGTACAAACACATGGTATGAGAATACAATAAGAAGCAACTTTGAAGTAAACAGCTGTAGTAAAAAGGAATACTGAAAGTAAAAGGGGCCAGAAAACAAGCCCAACTGAAAGTATGAGTACAACTGAAAGTACAAATATAACTAAATGGAACAATACAACTGAAAAGGGAAAGTAGCTACTGAGTCATCCTCTGAGGATCCTACATGAAGGGTAGGTATATATTTCCTCCTCAGAACTCCACGTCTTCCTGTCTTCTTTTCGTACGACCTAGTCCTGGCTCCCTCAAACCTTAGCCTAGCTTCTCGTCGTCTACACAAGACACAACAAGGTGCGGGCGAAACCCATGCAGGGGTGAGTATAAAAATACTTAGTAGGGACCCTGAGACCCTCAAAGGTATCTCAGAATTCCAAAAGGAAAACCATAAGGCTTGATCTCAATCAAAAATCACAAAGTAATAAACATAGCTCAATTAGAGTCTCAGCTCAAAATAGGTATGCAACTCAGAGAAACATGATTATGATGCTGACCCACACAGGATCTCTATGAATGCTGATATCCAGACACAAATTCTCTAGGTTTAGGAACAAGTAACATTCCCAGTCACAACATCGAAAACCTCTACTGCTGGAGAACTCCTCCTCTATCGAGTACAGTGGGCCTGCCACATCACACAGAGGTGTTTCCCACTAACCTTGAACTGCTGAGGTACTCCTCCCCATCGCGTACCATGGGTCTGCTGGGTAACACAGAGCCACTCCCCCACCATGGTCTGCTGAGGCACTCCTCTCCACCACATACTGTGGCCAATCCCCACCGTGGCCTACTGAGGTACTCCTCCTTATCATGTACCGTGGACGTCGAGTCACTCTGAGTCGAAAAGTTAGCAGTCGTCAGGTCTTAGCCAGTCACAAGGTTCCTTACATAGCGCACTTGGGATAAACGCTCCCCAAGCCATCATTCATATTTCAACTAGCACGAAGTCTCACAAATAAGTAACCCAATGATCTATCGTTTCATAAGGGTTCCAACGCAACAGACGGTGTGTCAACCGGATGCCCGGTCTGTGCATTGTTGGCATTTTAGTGCCAAGGGCCCGGTTGGATTTAGGTGTGATCCAACCTAGCCATACTCCAAGTTCCTGCAAACCTCTCATGGAGTAATTCAAAAGGACCGTCTTGCTCCAAGGATCCCAATTCCATAGACGATTCATCAAACAGACATCTGGTTCTTGAGATAAGGCCCTTTAAGTGTTTTTGGGCCCGGGTCCGGTCCGACCCGGTCAGACCCACCCGGCCCGACCTGGTCTGGGCTGGGCCATGGTAAAGTCGGCCCGCTAGGCTGAGGTCTGGCTTGGCCCGCAAAAATGGGCGGGATATAAGGGAGGCCCGACCTCTGTAGGGCGGGGCCCACAAAGGGGTGGCCCGGCCCGCAAAGGGGTGGCCTGGCCCGGCCGGTGGGGCACGACCCGCTGGGTAAGTAGCCCGACCGGATGGGCAGGTGACCCAACCCGCTGGCTGAAACCCGCTGAAGGGTGGTTTAGCCATCAAGGGCACGACCCACGGTGCTTCTTCCAGGCAGCTCAAGGGAGCCACTCCCACGATATCCCGAACGGCCAAAGGCTGTTCGACCTTTAAATTGGTGGTGCCACATGGGTGCCGCTTGATCCCCGCAGAACCTGCCAGAGGTGTGGGTTCTAACTCCTCCACCATAGCTTTGGCCGCGGTCTCTTGCTCACCGGAGGCGCGCAATGATGTTCCACCCTTCCCTTCCATGACAGGATGACGAGCCGGACGCCTTCTCCATCTCCTGTGGCTGACGAGTCGCGGCTGCTTTGCACACTGGCGGTGCACGACGGTGCGCCACACCTCCTCCATGACCGGCTGATTCTAGCTGCTTTTATTTCCTCCATGGATTCGTGTCGCGGACTCCTCTATCGGTGTGCGTTGGCGCGTCGCCTCCTTCGTAGCCGGCTGGTGTTGCCGTGCCAGTGGTTTTCCACAAAAGGCGTAAGGGTAACAAAGTTGGGGAGGGTTCAGGCCGGGTTCGTTAGGCCTGCACCCTCCGCGTTAGCTCATGATCTAAGGGAGGATAAAATGGGTTTAACAATTTATTGTATTAATCAACAAAAAAAAACCCCAAAAGGATACCCCGTAACAACCTCTCGCAAAACAAATGATTCGTGGATCAACCCGTTACTCAGTTGACCCGCGTTCTTTGTATAATTTTCAAGAACGAGGAAGAGGGAATCATTTAAAGAAACATAAATGAATAACCCTCACATCTCAAACCTGTTGGAGAGCATTCGTGCTTGAAGGTGGATTTTATTCTTAGTTCCCGCAACCAGTTCCTAATGACCCCACTCGTACGTCGTCCTTCGGTTCGTGGTTCGGTGTCATCCATCACCTCCTGCTGGGTTCAGCTCCATCCTCTAAGTGTCCGACGTTGCAGTGATCTTTCAGTACTTCGTTTCTTGGAAAAACTATGCTGATACCCCCCAAGTTCTATAAATATAGGAGAGGGAGATGGTAAGTAACGACGTTAGAATTTAATGGGGCTAATTAATTAGGAAGCTTCCTAATTCCCCAACGACGTCGTTACTTAGGGTTTATAGGTCAAACCATTTATTGGCTTGACACATCACTGTCCCCACCCCTTGGCTTGTCCATTGGAGGATATGAAATAAAATAACAAAATTATTTTATTTCATTTCTTTTAAAAAGTCACAAAACACAACTTTTTCTCTGGACCTGTTGCGGTCAAATTAAAGACTCCTTTAAGAAAATCCAGATGCTGTGGATTCAACGGTGCCCTCAAATTTTTAATCCAAGCAATGGTTCAAAAGTTAGAAAACGTCGCTCACACATTTACTGAACATACCTTAAAAAAAGTTCAATAAATTAATCACGTTCACCCTCAACCTGCGTCGGTCGAGGTTATGCTCTGTCTAAGGAGAAAAAACCCCAAAGAACTCAGCGATACCCTCATATTTTCAATCTGAGTTACCATTTAGAAGGTATGAATTTTACAATAAAATAATTGTCACTTAATTATTTTATTTACGGTCAAAAACTAACTTTCACTGGTGGCCCATGCCGGCCAATGTTAGTATTAGTATAAGGAAAGAATACCCTCATGAGTTTAGCAGTGGTCTCGGATTTTCAATCCAAGTTATCGTTCATGAGTTATAAGCATTTGAAAACTAAAATAATGTTATTTAATTATTTTATTTATGATTATGCCATTTTCGGGTTTTTTCACTAGAGACCTGTGCCGACTAAACTTATGTCGCACCTAGGATAAATCCACCATTCTGAACATAATGGTGCCCTCCGATTTATGATCCGAGAAACCATTTAAGAGTTGTTACACTTTTTTAGGGAAACTGCTTATGCGTTCTAATTAAAGCTTAACAAAACTTTGACGGGTCATTCCGAGCACTCTGAGCCTCGAAATCACACAACATCAGATTTTTAAGTCTCTAAATAATTCCATATAATTAAAAAAAATATGGAAATTCTAGTACATTACATTCTCCCCACTCTAGGGATTTTCGCCCCCAAAATCCAAAACATTGACTAAGGAAACAAATGGAGGTACTGAGCTTGAATCTGAGCCTGCCACTCCCATGTGCTCTCCTGGAGGTTCCCATGCTACCATTGAACGCACACGAGAGGTATCGACTACCCATGAAGGATCCACTTCTGTCGATCCTCAATCTCTACTGGAACCTCCGTAAACGTCGCCCCGTTGTCTAAGTCCAACTTACCATGGTCGATGACATGAGATGGGTCATGCATGTATCTCCTCAGCTGAGATATGTGGAAGACGTCGTGCACCTTCTCCAACTGCAATGGAAGTGCCAAGCGGTATGCCACATCACATATCCTTCGAAGTATCAGAAATGAACCGATAAACCTCGGTGATAACTTGATACCTCGACCAAATCTCTACAGTCCCCGTCGAGGAGAGACTCGTAAGAAAATGTGGTCCCCCTCTTGGAACTCCAGAGGTCTCCATATTATTTCGACATATGACTTCTGTATGCTTTGTGCAGTCTCCATCTTCTCCTAGATGGTCTGCACCTTCTTAGTGGTAGCTCGTACCAGCTCTGGACCCATAAGTGCTGACTCCCCTGGGTCTGTCTAGCATAGAGGTGATCTGCAAGGTCGACTATATAGGTCCTTGAATGGTGTCATACTAATGGTGGAGTGATAACTGTTGTTGTATGAAAACTCCACCAAGGGCAAGTGATTCTCCCAACTGGGGCCAAAATCTTAGACTCATGCACATATCATGTCCTTCAACATCTGAATGGTCCACTACATCTAACCATCCATCTGAGGATGAAAGGTGGTGCTCAAATATAGCTAAGTCCCAAATGCCTCCTAAAATCCCTTCCAAAATCAGGATGTAAAATGTGCATCACAGTCAAAGACAATCATCGATGGCACCCCATGGAGTCGCACAATCTCCTACATGTAGAGGCATCACAATCCCTCTACTAATCCCTACTCTTGGATGGGTAGGAAGTGGACCAACTTGGTGAGTCAGTGAATGATCACCCAAATGGAATCATGTCCCCTGGATGTATTTGGAAGCCCTTTCACAAAGTCCATGGAGATCCCATCCCACTTCCACTATGGAACCTCTAGTGGTTGGGCTAAGCCTGCTGGAACCTGATGCTCTGCCTTCACTTGCTGACAAGTGAGGCATCATGAAACAAACTCTACCATTGCATTCTTTATCCCTGGACACCAGTGCTGATGCTGAAGGTCCTGGTAAATCTTTTCCACACTAGGATTTACTACCAGAGGGGATGTATAGAACTCCCTCAACACCTCCTCTTATAGCGCCACCAGTACCATGGTACGTCCCCTGAAGAGGATGATGTACTCCACACCTTCATAAAATCCATAAAGTGCATTCCTTAAGGATATCTGAGCACGTCGAGCCTCACAGTCGCTTTCCCCAAGATGCACCTCTCTAACTCACTGAAGGAGTGGGGGAGTGACTATCATAGACTGGAGGTATGCTGCTCCATCTCTATCCATGAAGGATATCTACAACGCGGCTAGATTCTCTGTCGCCTCACTCAGCAACTGCATACCATACCTCCTGCTGAGTGCGTCTGCTACTATGTTCCCCTTCCCAGGAGTATAGACTATCTCAAGTTCATAGTCCTAGATGAACTCTAGCCATTTTCAAAGTCTCAGGTTCATGTCATTCTGTGAGAAGATACACCTAAGATTCTTGTGATCGGAGTAAACAGTAAACCATTCACTCATCAAGTAGTGCCATCACATCTTTAGCGCAAAGACCACTACTTCTAACTCCAAGTCATAGGTAGAATAGTTCTAATCATGTTGTCTCAACTATCGTGATCCATAAGTTATCACTGCTCGCTCCTTTTTCAGGACACAACCTAGTCCGATACCTGATGTGTCGTAGTAGACTACATACCCAACTCCTTCTTTTGGTAGCCTCAAGATGGGGGCACTCGTCAGTCTCTGCCTCAGCTCCTAGAATCTCTACTAGCATCTCTTCATCCAAATGAAGGGATTCCCCTTCATCATCAACACTGAAAAGGGTGCCATAACTCTGGAAAAGTCAGGTAGAAATCTTCATTAGTACCTAGCAAAGTTAGAAGTCCCTCCCCCTTCGGGGAGGTAAACCTAGAAACATCTTTTGAAAATATTTCCCCACACTCCTGTTGGGAACTGAAAACTCAAAACTCTTGCCACCATGAGGTTAAGGCTGGAGGACTCAAGAGTGATTGGCTGCACCCTCCTATGAATGAGTTTATCCTGTGATGCCTGGTTTTCCTTCTTCATTGACCAAGGAAAACCCCATCCCAACATTGTAGATAAACCACAACCTTTTTTCCTAATACAATCAGTCTGAGTATGAACTGAGGATGTCCAGTCCATACCCAAACTAACATCATAAGGCCTCAACGACTCCACCAAGAGGTTCCAACAAATAATCTCATCTCAAGGGTCAGATCACACCATCAGCGTAAGTGTGATTATCGAGTCTCCTCCCAAAGGTATCTCTATACATGAGGGTCAAGTCAATAGTTTAACTAGAAACTCTAGGTCTTAGACAAGTTTCGTGGAAGTAAAGGATGATTGGTACCTATGTCTATTAATACGGAAGCTAGTAGAAGACACAAACCGTACCTTGAATCATTCCTAGAGCCCTTGGGTCACACTCCTTGACCACATGCATCTACTCCTTTCTCATGTCCTCCAGCTCCCTAAGCCTGATGGGGACCACATTGAGGGGGTGGTTGTAACATGTCAAAATGTATACCACATCATGCTGCTCTCCTAGCTCCACTTCCACATCTGTTGCCCTAAAGATTCATCTGTCCCTATCAATTCCTCTTCCCAAAACATTTTACATGCCCAGGTCTCTGAGACTAGTGTCAGTTTCCCACTTTCCCACTATTAACATTCTTTGGATGCATCCACTCAGCCAAAGAACTTTCAACCTAAAAGCTTCTCTCTAGCACTCAAACATAAGTAGGAATGAATAGAGTAATAGTGCTGGCTCAGATGTCCTTAAACACACCTCGATCGGAAGTCTGAGCCCTGAAGCACTGATCATATCATATTCATCGAGTACCAGGAATAGTCAGTACGCCTCGATGAATACTTAGCTACTGACATGTATTCCTATTGAAGTTATAGAAGTTCTATGGAACCCCCAACCACCTTCTCAATCTAGTCCTTAGCTTCTTGTGAGTCGGTCTCGCCTTGAAACCTGAGGGGTATCTGATTTTAAAACACATGTAAGGCACCAAGCCTACATGTGTCCTCTACCGATACCAACAGTTGTAACCGCTGACCAACGAGTAGTGATATAGTTGGCACACTACCTAAAGGTATCATCTCAAGCAACAATCCATATACTGAAGCCTCATCACCCTATAAACCATCCTCATGGTCACATACTGGAAAAGACCAGCCTCTAGGATCACTATCTACTCAACTGGTGTCCCAACTAGGTGGAAAAATTTATCCACAGCCTCTAGCCAGTCCTCAACTACCTGGAAATCTATATCACCTCGAAACCTTGGAGGCCTCTTCCACCAGAACTCATGCAATGCGCTCAGTTGGCGTGCACCATCCATCGGTACGGCTGGTGGTAACTGCTTCCCAATGGGTGGTGGTGCTACTAGTACAACACTCGAAGGTTCCAACATAGTAAGAGAGCCCTGCACCGGAGCCTCGTCACTCGGTGGGAAATCATCGTGTACTTTCTCAGGAATCCTAGTTGGATATCTACGTGGCAGCATCCTGATAAGGAACAGGTGCACCACGGTCATTAAGTTATACCTGGTGAGCTGAATCCAAATAAATCACAAGAAAAACTCTTCAAAAACACATTCAATCAGTGTTTCCATGAACTGAGTCAGAAATTAGAATTCAGGTTCCTAGTGTATGGATATGTTGGCCACCACACCAATACTGGATTCTCCAAACTAAAAACCACACTCATAACACTTAACACCATTTCCACACAAAAAATATCAGAGTCCTGGTTCTTTGGTAGAACCGAACTCCTCTGATACCACTTTTTCATGAACCATCCCCTGGGGCCTGTACCGTGACTACCCCATGCCCGTCTTCCATAGGCCAGGGGATGGTGACTAGCACTGAAAGGTGTTTTCCCGAAAATGGGGAAGGCATTTCCTTTAAACCTGTATAAACACATGGTCTGAGAACACAACAAGAAGCAACTGTGAAGTAAAATACTATAGTAAAAAGGAGTACTGAAGGTAAAAGGGGCTGAAATACAAGCCCAACTAAAAGTACGAGTACAACTGAAAGTACAAATACAAATGAATGGAACAATACAACTAAAAAAGGGAAAACAGCTACTGAGTCATCCTCCGAGGATCCTACCTGAAGGGTAGGTACATATCGCCTCCTCAGTACTCCACATCTGCCTGTCTCCTCCACATACCGCCTAGTCCTGTCTCCCTCAAACATCATCCCAACTACTCGTCATTTTCACAAGACACAACAAGGTGCTGGTGAAGGCCGTGAAGGGGTGAGTATAACAATAATCAGTAGGGACCCTGAGACCCCTGAATGTCTCTCAGAATTCCACATGTAAAACTACAAGGCATGATCTCAATCCCAAAGCACAAATAAATATACACAACTCAATTAGAGTCTCAGCTCAAACTAGGTATGGAACTCAGAGAAACATGGTTATGATGCTGACCCACATTGGATCACTATGAATACTGATAGATAGCCATAGATTCTCTAGTCCTAGGAATAAGTAACATTCCCAGTCACAACGCTGAACACCTCGGAATCTAGAGAACTCCTCCTCTATTGAGTACAGTGGGCCTGACACGTTACATAGAGGCGCTTCCCACTAACCTTGAACTGCTGAGGTACTCCTCCCCATCGTGTATCATGGGTCTGTCGGGTCAAACAGAGCCGCTCCCCCACCGTGGCCTATAGAGGTACTCCTCCACATCGCGTACCGTGCCTACTCCCCATCGTGGCCTACCGAGGTACTCCTCCCCATCACGTACCATGGTCGTTGAGTCACTCCGAGTCGAAAAGTCAGCAGTCATTAGGTCTCAGCCAGTCGCAGGGTTCCGTACGTAGCGTGTTTGGTAGAACCACTCCCCATGCCATAGGTCATATTTCAACCAGGAAAAAGTCTCACAAAGAAGTAACTTGATGATTCATCATGTCACAAGGGTTCCTACGCAATAGATGGCACGTCAATCGGATGCCTGATCTGTGAATTATAGGAATTTCAGTGCCAAGGGCCCGGTTGGATTCAGGTACGATCCAACCCGGTTATACTCCAAGTTCCTCCAAAACTCTCATGGAGTAATTCAAAATTAACTTCTCTCTCCAAGGATCCCAACGCCACATAAGGTTCGTCAAACTGACATTCAGTTCTCGAGATAAGACCCTTTAAGTGTTTATAGGCCCGCTGGGGCCTGGGTCCAGTCTGACCCGGTCGGACCAATTCGGCCTGACCCGGTCTGGCCTGGGCTATAGCGGACTCAGCCCGCTGGGCTGAGGTTTGTCTTGGCCTGCAAAAAGTGGTGGCCCGGCCCGTGGTGGGGCACAGTCCAGCCGGTGGGGCGTGGCCTGGCCTAATGGGTAGGCGGCCCGGACCACTAGCGGCAGCCCGCTGGAGGGCGGTCTGGCCATGTAGAGAACCGACCACAGTGCTTCTGCCACGAGGATCAGGGGAGCCGCTCCCTGGAGATACCAAATGTCCAAAGGCCGTTCGTTCTTTAAAGCGGTGGTGCCACATGGGCACCGCCCAGTCACCGTAGAACCCGCCAGAGGCATGGGTTCCGCCTCCTCCACCACAGCTTCGGCCGTGGTCTCCTTCTCACTAGTGGCATGAGATGGCATGCTGCCCTTCCCTTCCATGGTCGGCCAAAAAGCTGGACACCTTCTCCATCTACAGCGGCTAATGAGCTGCTGCCCCTTTTCACACCGGCGGCGCACGATGGCGCACTACACCTCCTCTATGGTTGGCCGGTGCCAACCGCTCCGATGTCCGCTGCGACTTCATGCCATGGCCTCCTCTAGTGGAATGCATTGGCGTGTTGCCTCCTTCGTAGCCGGTTGGTGTCACCACACCGACGGTCATCCATGGAAGGCGCAAGGGTAACAAAGTTGCAGAGGGTTCGAGCCGGGTTCGTTAGGCCCACACCCTCTGCGTTTGCTCATGATCAAAGAGAGGATAAAATGTGTTTAACAATTTCATGTATTAAACAAAAAACAAAACCACACAAGGATACCCTGTAACAACCTCCCGTAAAACGAATGATTCATAGATCAAACCGTTAGTTGTTTGACCCGCATTCTTCGTATAATTTTCAAGAATGGGGAAGAGGGAATCATTTAAGGAAATGTAAACGAATAAACCCTCTACCTTGAAAAATAATTGGAGAGTTCCAGTGCTTGATGGTGGATTGTGTTCTTCATTCCCGCAACTGGTTCCCAAAGACGTCACTCATATGTCGTCCTTCGGTTCATGGTTCGGTTTCATCTATCACCTTTTGCTGGGTTCAGCTCTATCCTCTAAGGGTCTGGCGTCACAGTGCTCCTTCAGCACTTCGTTGCTTGGAAAAGCTGTACTGATACCCCTCCTCAATCTCTATATATATAAGAGAGGGGGAGGGTAAGTAACAACGTTATAATTTAATGGGGATCATTAATTAAGAAGTTTCCTAATTTCCTAATGACGCCATTACCTAGGGTTGACAGGTCAATCCATTTATTGGTTTGACACATCGCTGGACCCACCCCTTGTCTTGTCCGTTGGAGGATATGAAATAAAATAACAAAATTATTTTATTTCATTTATTTTAAAAATTTTCAAAACATGAATTTTTCTTCGGACCTACTGTGGTAAAAGTAAATCCACCCTTAAGTGAATCCCAGCACTATAGATTCAATGATTCCCTCAGATTTGTAATACGAGCAATGATTTAAAAGTTAGAAAACACCGCTCACGCATTTTCTGAACATACCTTAAAAAAGTTCAGTAAATTAATTAAGTTCACCCTAATCCCATTCCAGTTGAGGTTAGGCTCTGCCTAAGGAGAACACACCCCAAATAACCCAACGTTACCCTTGGATTTTCAATCCGAGTTACCATTTAAAAGTTATGAATTTTACAATAAAATTATTGTCGCTTAATTATTTTATTTACGGCCAAAAACTAACTTTCACTGGTGGCCCACACCAGCCAATTTTAGTATCATCCTAAGGAAAGAATACCCTCCTGAGTTTAGCAATGGTATCTAATTTTCAATCTGAGTTACCATTTGTGAGTTATAAGCATTTAAAAAATAAAATAATTTTATTTACAGTGATGCCATTTTCATATTTTTTCAAAGGAGACCTGCACCGACTAAACTTATGTCATGACTAGGGTAAACCCACAATCCTGAACAATATGGTCCCCTCAGATTTCTGATCCAGGCAACCGTTTAAGAGTTATTACACTTTTTCAGGAAAACTTCTTACGCACGCTAATTAAAGCTTAACAAAACTTTGACGGATCATTCCAGCCACTCTGGACCTCAGAATCACACGCCGTCAGATTTCACAGTCTCGAAATAAATCAATATAATTAAAAAAAAATTATATGGAAATTATAGGACATTAAAACCTATAACTATTTTCACTTCCATCAAATGGGTTACAAAATCATCATTCGTGTGTACAGTGAACTGCCACCTCACGAACCGATGTCATTTGGTTTTCTATTACCAACTCTCACAGTTGGGTATTATGAGGGATATAAAGTATATATATGATATTAATAACATAATTATACCTTTAAATTCATTATATAATATATATGTTTTTTTTACTTTCCATTCTGTAGGGGATACAATAATGTCGTTTGTGTGTACGACATACTACCGCCTTGTGAAGCGATGTGATTTGTTTTCCACTAACATTTTACATGGAAGGTGATAAGGATAAAGTTAATTAATATATGTTATATAAATAACATAATTATGATATTAATGACATATTTTTATTTTAAAAAGATAATATATCGTTTTATTTGTTACACTGATATATGATAACATCGCTTGTGTACATGTGGACTACCACCTTCACGAAGCGATATGACTCTCCTTTCATCACCACACCATATAGATGATATATATGTGTATATTTAAAGACATAATATGGTATTTATGATATTATTAATATTATATAAATATAAAATATTACTTACCCCCTTTCCATGATGTTCATTGGAAAATGGAAATGTTACTCATGCATACATACGACCTACCATCTCCATGATTGTAACATACTTCATTTATAAAAACCATCTTCCATGATTGGTTTTAAAAGTATAATAGATGTAAAAATATGATAATTATTTCATGATTATTATTTTGTAGATTATGGAACTATTTAATATGCATAATAAATGGATCTTTAATGAAAAAACATGCAGGAGAAAACAAGGCAATTATCACTTGAACCAATGAAAATAATGAAATATTATTAACGAACAGGTGATAAGATGTTATAAAAGGTTCATATATGATATTATAAATATTAATATGGGTTTTTTATAAGTTGATAAAATGTTTAAAAACTACTATAAAGGATCTTAAATCATTTTTAACCAAAAGGAAGCACGATGTAAGGGATTTCATCTCAATTTCATTTCATTGAGGCATATTGTAATGTTATGCACCTAATTTTTTTATATGGTGTATAAAATGACCTTTTAAATGTTATATATTTTTTCATTAAAAATTCATGGTATTTTAATTTTCAATTTGAATTATTTCATCCAAGAGGATTTGACTTGAAAATTACCAAGTGGTAAATAATTTCATAGCTCAATTTATTTTCACTGGGTTATATTACTTCTTCATTGTCATTGATATTATAAGATTATTTGTATAATGAATTTATATTATCTTATACCATATTTAGAATTTTTTATGTGTATTTAAGTTTACATAGATAATATAATCATTGATTAATTATCACTTTAATTTTATGATCATTGTAAGGGTTCATTTCATAATCTCATTATAATCAAGGTTATTTATTCTTGAATTTCTGTTAAAATAAATTATTTAATAATTGTCTAATAAATCCATTTAATTTTATTATAATATATTTATTCATGATATTTTCAAGTAATAGTACCATTTTTTCACTCTTTGGTTCTTAAAATTGTTGAGAAAATGTTTTTTAAGAAAACCAGACTCCATTTCTCTTTTCAGTTGGAAGTCTATTTTCCTCCAAAACCATGTTTTATAAAAATGTTTTAAAAATGTTTTTAACCTTTTGAAATTGATTTATTAAATAATTTTTTACCCATTTTCTCCTTTTAATTTTTTTTAAATTAATCTTCTTATTATTTTATGAATAAGATACTTTTCTAAACTTTTTACAGTGCAAAATGAATGTTCTTTTTAACTTGTATGACATGTACGTAATTAACTGCCAACATGACCATCATTTATTTGAATATTAATTTGAAAGTTTACAATAATATTTTAAAGAAATTTTTTTACCTAATATTTTGGAAATTATTAGTTTTTAAAAGTGATTTTCAAGGAAAAGTATTTTTAAATTATTTATATGTTTTAAAAAGGTAAATTTCAAAATAAAAAGGATATTTTCCTCAAGATTTTTTTCAAGATATTTTATGGCATTTCTATTCATCAATGAAAACAAACATTCATTTTACATATACTACACTAGGGATATGTTATATTTATACCATACTTATTATTCATCTGGAAAATATATGACTATTTTGACCGAGGATAGTATTAACATTCACTTTCTTGATTTATTTTTCTATTCAATAAATTTCCCTTGAAATGTTCACTTTACTATGATAATTGGAAATTAAATTTCTACAAAATATCCATATTATTTATCATTTATATGTTTATTTCTTAAACCATATATCATTTATACATACGGTGTTCCACATTGAAAGTCCTTTGTTTATCTGGGGAAATATTGATAAATTCGTATTCTTTACTCAATATAGAAATTTGAGGATATGGAAATTTTTTTATGAATTAAATAAATTATTTGATATATGAAGAAAGTTTTGAACATGAAAGTTATAGGTGGGGATCAATTATAGATTTCCCCATGATGCATCGGTAGTCTCATGGGATGAATGAGTTGGATAGCCTTAGTTAAATAGGTTTCTACCCATCAGTTTTAAACTGTCTTGAGGATAGATCTTGAAAGTATAGGTATCATGTGCCTGGGAAACATAACATCAAATAATTAAGCATTGACTTTATTAAGAATTCAGTTACTATTATCCATGATATTTTCTCTATGATGTTTTCTCTTGATGAATTTAATTCTTAGTTTATTGATTAAATTGAATGTATTTTTAGTTAATTAAATTTCCATGTTGACTATGCCTCATCCATTTAAGATAGTCATGTTATTGATTAAATGGAATGTGTTTTTAGTTATTTACCTTAACATATTGATTATGCTCATTAATTAATGATATTTTCTACTAAACTTAACCCTTACTGAGCATTTGATCTCATCCTTATTTTGTTTTCTTTCCCAAGAATCCAAGAAGTGTACTAAAAAAGATAAGCAAGAATATGCTGGAGTGAATAATGATATTATACAAAAAAATTATGTTGTAATTTGTGTATTCAAATGTAATGTAAGAATATAGTATGTATCTAGTTTACAAAGGCTATTAAACTATTTGGTCCTTCAAGATGCAATGCCTTATATCTTATGCGAATGTAATAAAGTAGACATTGTCTTCGAGATACTGGGGTCAGGGGCACTACATTTTCAACATGGACTAGTTAACTAATTATTATGAGCACATAGAATTATAGGGTAGAAGACTATCCTTTACTAAAACCAAGGTATATAAGTTTATTTTTATCAATCAATGATATGTTGGAGTAGGTATAGTGGTTCTAGACCTAAGACATTTTAGTGATATTAAAGTGTAGGTAATAGGCATGGTTCTTGCGGTATAACAAGTGGTAGATCCCTTCTCTTTTCCTCTTGTAGTGGAATTATATTAGGATGTCTTTCTAGAGCATTTATTAAGACTTCCTCCTAATAAAGAGATTGAATTTGAGATAAAACTCATGCCAGGAGTGAAACATATATTTATTCCCCCATATCATATGTCACCAACTAAGTTAAAGGATCTTAAGGTGAGACTTGAGGATTTTGAGGCAAAATGAGTTTTTAGATCGAGCACAACTCCCTGGGGTTCACTATGTTTTTCACAAAGATGGAATATGGTACTCTTTGATTATGTATAGATTAATGGAAGCCAAACTAGATAAATGTAAACAATAGATACTAGTTGATAATTTTCTAGTGGCATTATCTGATGTGATATAGATTTGTGGTATAAACAAACCAAAAAATACTCAAGTACATCTTTTCTCAGAAAGACCTGAACCTTCAGTATAGGAGGTGAGTTAAGTATCTAAATTTTTTAAATTTTGACATGAAATACACACTGGGAAAAGTAAACATCATTTATAATTCCTTGAGCTGAAAGATATAGAGAGAGGGAGTGCATGATTCTTGTGATGAGTGGTGACTAATGGTACTCCTTGAAAACTTGAATCTAGATGTTTAGAAGTACCATGGACCAATAAATCTAAATTCGACATCTATTATACTAATGATCCTATACCAAATCAAGAGAGAGTAGTTATCTGATCTAAAGAGACTATCTCTAAGGGAAAAATTATATGGTAGTGAGCCCCGAGTAGGATGGTCTCTTGGAAGTAGAGATGTTCTTATATTCTGTGGTCATGTATGGGTTCCTATGGGTTTTCATGATGAGCTAATGTGGGAGTTTCATTCTTATAAATGGTCAGTGAATCATGACCTAAAAAATATGTATTGTGATCTCTATAGATAGTACTGGTGTCCATGGATGAATAATTAGATAGTGTGTTTCATGGCATGATGTTTCACCTATCTGCAAGTGACGGCTGAGCATCATAGATCTGTTGCGCAGTTTCAGCCTCTTCCTATTCCAGAATGGAAGTGGGATGATGTAATTTTTTATTTTATGATAGGATTACCTAGGAAACCCTAAAATAATGATGCAGTGTGGGTGATCATAGAACAACTGATGAAGGTAACCCACTTCTTTCCTGACAAGGAGACCATCACTGTCGATGATCTGGGTTGTCTCTACATGTTTGATATTGTTTGAATGCATGGTGTTCTAATGAGTATCACTTTAGATCAAGATCCTATTTTTTTTTTAATTTTTGGAAGGATCTTCATAAGGTATTGGTATTGAAAATCCTTTTGAGTAAAACCTCTCACCCTCATACTGACAGCCAATATGAACATATGATTCATATTCTGGGGGATATGTTGTGAGATTGTGTTCTAGATTTCAGTGGTTCTTATGACAAACATATAGTACTCATAGAGTCTGAATATAATAATTTTTTTAATAATCTATCCAAATGGATCCTTTATAGGATTTTTATGGAAGGAAATTCCATTCAACTCTTTGTGGGTTAGAGGTAGATGAGTTAGTACTTGTTGGACCTAGTCTCATGCATGAGACATACAAGTAGGTTTAGTAGATCTGAAAGTGGTTGGTGATCGCATAGAGAGAGAAAAAAATCATATTATGGCCATAATATATGACCATTGGAGTTCAAGTTCACTTAATGAGTTCTTTTTGGGAGTAACCTAGGATGGGGAAATGCCATATCAGAAAGAAAGGGAAGCTAGCTCCTAATTTTGTTAGGTCATTAGATATATTAGAGAGGGTTGGTCAAGTGGTGTACAATTTGTCCCTTCCACAACACTACAACAACATTAATTATGTGTTTCACATGTCATTACTTTGGATATTTAATCCTAACCCTTCTCGCATGATAAACATTAATGAAATCGAGTTGGATGTTGATGCATCCTTAAAGGAGAATCCATTCTATATCATGAATCATAGTGATAAGAATCTTTAGGTGAAGACTGTGCCTATAATATGAGTGAAATGATAGTATGGTCATGTAAAAGAAGAGACTTGGGAGATAGAATTTAATATGTAGACACAATGTTTGGGATTGTTCTCTAATACCCCTTAGTGATTCTTAGAGTAGCTCAGGGACGAGCTATTATATAGCGGGGAGGTTATAAAATCCAAACATCATTATCTCATGTTAGGTGATGTTAGAAAGTGGTAGGATCAATTCCCTTATTACCATTTGATGCAGAAAATTTCTAACCTAGATCCACAAAGAAGACCTAGATCTGATGCAGATGAGTTCTACTCCCCCCTCCTGACCAGAGGGGGGAGTTTCATGACTGCTTCTGCATGAGAAGGGCAGGTCCTTCTCATCATACTCTCACCCAGACTCGCTTCTTCCATTCCCAAGGATTCAGATCTCCCCGAAAGTACCCGATCTATTCCAGGAGGCACCACAACTTTTTGTTCTCCCAACAGAGATTAACAGTGTTTTAGATCTATGAAATATCACCCTAGTTGCTTGATTTCATCCTCAACTCCCATTGGTTTATGAGTTCGAGTGTTTCATATTTGATTCTCTAGAGCTAAAGGAGCACACAATTATTGTTTTGCTTGATCAGAGTCATATAATGATCTGATTTGGGTCGTAGGTGGACTTGATTGCTGCATGGTCCAAGGCCCCTCAAAGCTACAATAGATCTACCTTCTACCTATTTTGTTGGAGTTTTGATTTTCATATGCAGTGACACCTTGTGACAATTGAAACTTGGGTAAGTCTCCCCAGACTACCTCTTTCTTTCCAAAATCCCTATATTCTATGTGCAATTGGAAATATGATTGGATGATATCTATGTTTTGATCATCAAACTGAGTCTGTGTGTCACGAAAATTTTCCATGGATTTGTGTGGAGGTAGATGTCTCAATGTCACCAATGTATTGTGTCTGAATCATGGATATAAAGTAGTTCTGTTGGAAATAGGAAGTCTTCTTTGAGTCATGGATGCACTATTGTGTGGCCTGCTATTGATTTGGTCATCTCAGTTTGTTTTTCACAACAGAAAATTGAATGAAATTTCACAGGTAGTGAAAAGGAGAAGCACTGAAGGTGGTGATGTCTTTGGATCAGCTCAAATTTTAGTTATGGATAATTCTGAGGAAACTTTTATAGTGTGAGGGAGTGATAACAGGGACAGGTGTAGCCTTACAGAGCACGATGTGAGTGTTGGCCTTGAATTTTCTATTGAGTGGGGTGATCATGTGGGGATCTCTTGCTTCGGAGATGCACTGAATGATACAAAAATGGAGAAAGAGGTGCAGAAAGATGAAATAATAGAGGTTAATACACATGATTGTGAAATGAAGGAGGTGAGGGAGTCTCTGAATCCAATAGTGAATCAGGACTTCGAACGTATAAAAGGTGATCTTATTGTTGGGGATTTTCCCTTAGTGAGGGGTGCTGATGTTTTTTGTCAAGTGTAACCAGATTTTGACAATCTGATTCGTGATGAAGGAGGAATGGCTAATGGTAATCATGTCCCAGGTGGAAAGGTGCATTCTGGAAATAGTTTTGGAGGCTTGGAGTAGGAGGAGTCACCCACTATGATGAATGATCCTCAAGTACTTGAAGACTTTAACTTGTAGATTGGTTCCAAAAAATAGGAAAGGGATATAGAGGATGTTTTAATGAAGGGTTCACTTTATGGATTTGTTAATGAGGTGAACCCTCAATGCCTTGCTATGATTGATCATAATAGTCTCTCCCAGATTATTGGAGGAGAGTCTTTGACAACCTCAGAAGGCATCTTGGGGAAGAAAGATATTGGTTGCAATATCTTTGTCTTTGTGAACCTCACTAATAAATGGGGTAATGTCTCTAAGAGTGATAAAGAGAATGGTAGAGGTGATGAAAGACCTTATTACATTATATTGTTCAAGGTGGATGAAATTAGATGTCTGAAAGTTAAGGATCTATGATTGCTCCACCAAAGAGGAGGCCAAGAAAGGATTATTATTGCTTGCCGAAGTCGGTATCCACCAGGTTCTCATCCAGGAGGGAAATAGGTGATGTACCTAATTATAAAAAGAGCCATATTAATAAGAAATCATGTAAGGAACAACCCTCTATAGATAAACTATATCTTAGAAGGAAATTTTCCAAGGTATTGAAGCAATATGAAACGAACTCAGAGTGGGAATTAGCTATTACGGAGGATGCACCTTACTATGAATGTGGTGAGGATTATGATTACTATGATATATAGGAATTGATGTTTGGATATGGATGAACTGTATGCCTATACCCTTTTCCATTATATTTAATTTATGGTCATAGGCTTTTTCCTCTAACTGGACTTGCTGGTATTATCTCACGTCAGGCATTAATTAAGGGTTAACTTCCCTTAATCAAAATATCACCATCCCATGGAATCACTTTTCTATGTCTTAATCACCATTCATTATGTACTTTTCAATCTTTAATTAAAACTTATGCTGAAAATAATTATATATTTCATGATTAATATAACATAATCTCTGAATTCCAACACATAATTGCTTCATTCATCAAACATTATTCTTAAACCATTACTCATGATTCATAAACTTATTCTTTAATACCTATTTACTAGAATATGAAATATGATTCATGTATTAAGGTTCCTGAACCTCAATATAATCATTATTCTTATGATTAATGTATAAAATACTAGAAGAACATCACATCATTTTCTCATGCCATTTGCGATTTATTTACCTTCATAAGTATAACCAATTATCATACCACCTTACTGATTCTCTTTATGAGTTTTCCACTTGGAAAATCTATTTTCATAGTGTCTATACTTTCCACATATGAAATATTCAATTCCAACCATGTTCCTTATAGTTCTCTCCATTTACTAAAACCAAAAAGAACAGGGTGAGAAACACCAAACATTAAAGAAAACCACATAATCATAAAAATTTACTTATAGGATGTATAAATCATGACACATTCCTTAATCTATGAAACCCTAGGTTCATCCTAGGTTATCCATAAACAACTTATATTCAAATCCTTCATTATGGTTCATGAATATTTTGTGAATTCCCAAAGTATATCCCCTGGGAGTGTCAAACCAGGTGTGCAGCAAGGCTCGTTGTCGTGTACCAGATTGCCCTAATTCAAGCCCAAAACATCTTTTCAGAGTTGTTAAACCTAGGTATATCTATGCCAAATCCATATCCACTTGTAGTATTCATACATGTATGTATTTCTAAGAAACCACTCACTATATCCTTTACCAAAATTCCATGACATTTTCCTAAATTTTAACTCATCCTTATACTTACCCTTAGAGACATCCCTAGAAATATCCTTAGAAATATACCTAGGGATATCACTAAAGTTTTCTCATTCTAGTTTCCAAATGTTGACTAAACCTTTCCTCTGATACCAAATATAATGACCCAGTCTTGACATACATGGATATTACATCATTTTAGATGAACATTTAGTACATTGAAAAAATACATGCCCAAGGACCGTAATAGTTTAGTGTCTTTCGAAACTTTGAAAAAAAATACTCTATCCTGATGAAAGATCTTAAACATCTACCTTAAAGATCTAAACCTTTAGTACTTATACTTGAAACCTTTCTTCATAACCTAGAGAATGGAAACATAAGAAAGGGGTGATCTTATATGCTCAGTAAGGGTAAATAAATAAAATGTATAAGCATAACAATAACAAGTAGGGTATGGAACTTGAGTATAACATTTGAAGATCATACTTTGTATATTAGAGATCATAATAAATATTAGTAGTTTATAAGACATAAATCACAAGATAATTAAGAGAATAAGTCATGAAATAATAACATAGGAATAACACATGAAATTTATGGAATGCACATTGGTTTATAACATTGTGAACATGTATAAGTAGAAATAGGTTCACTCATTAAGTTAAGGATATGAAATCAGACCCAACATAAACTTGTGGACATGAAACTAGGTCCATACATAACATTGTGAACATGTAATCAAGTTCACACATAACCTTTTTGATGTGAAACCAAGTCGATGAATAACATTGTGAACATGTAATTAGGTTCACTCATAACATTGTGAACATGTAATCAGGTTCACACATAAACTTATGGACATGCAACTGGGTCTATTCATAACATTGTAAACATGTAATCAGGTTCACACATAACCTTTTGGATGTGAAACCAAGTCTATGCATAACATTGTGAACTTGTAATTAGTTTCACTCATAACATTGTGAACATGTAATCAGGTTCACACATAACCTTTTGGATGTGAAACCAAGTCTATTCATAACATTGTGAACTTGTAATTAGTTTCACTCATAACATTGTGAACATGTAATCAGGTTCACACATAAACTTATGGACATTGAACCAAGTCCATAAATAACATTGTGAACATGTAATTAGGTTCATGCATAACCTTTTGAAAATGAAACCAAGTCCATGTATAACATTTTGAACATGTAATTAGGTTCACTCATAACATTGTGAACATGTAATTAGGTTCACACATAAACTTATGGATATGAAACCAGGTCCATGCATAACATTTTGAACAGGTAATCAGGTTCACACAAAACATTTATACTCATGATTCATCCATTTTTACCCAATGCATTTTAGGGAGATATAGGTCCCTACCCATCTCATAATAAAATACATCATACATGTTCCATAAGATAATTAAAACTTTAATCATATCATGAACCATAAAAAGAGATAGGTTTTATAAACATAAAATAATAACCCATGAAATGAAATGGGTATCATTATAATTTCATCACATAATATCCTATGAAAAGAGATAGGTTTCATAATCACTTTATGGAAGCATAACCCATGAAGGAGAAACAGATTTCATATACATATAACCCATGAAGAGAAACGAGTTTCATAAAAACCATGACATTAAGCATAACCCATTCATAGAAAGGATATGAATAGAACCTTTAGATTATTTTATATAAGGTCATGATTAACATAAATATATTTCATATTAGATGGAAAATAATTTTGAAACATTTCTTGAAGAAAATATCCTTTATTATTCTAAAAAATATATTTCTAATACATAAAACCATTTACAAATAATTTTCTTAGAAAATACATTGAAAAATTATAAAAAAGACTTGAAATAATTTTAAAAACCTTTTTCCTTGAAAATTAATTTTAATTTTTTTTCTTAATGATTAATCTTTTAAAAATGCAAAGTAAGCTTCAAATTAATGATGGCGGGTGAATCCATACATGTCGTACGAGGATAAAATAAAATTCCTTTTGCACAATAAAAAGGTTAAAAAAAATTAATTATTCAGAAAGAGACAAGAAGATTCCTTTGAAAATATTGGTAAAAAAAGGTTAAAAATTTCTTTTAAATATTATAGGAGGATGGTACAATATTCTTGGGAACCCTTTTTAGAAAACATAGATTTCCGACCGAAGAGAGGGTAATGTTAGGCTTCCTTTAACACATTATTAACTATCTTATGTACCAAAGAGTAGAGATATGGAACCAATACATGAGTATATCATGAATAAAGAAAGGAGAACAAAATTCATGAATGTTCTTGAGAGATGGATCATAAGATTTCATCAAAATAAGCATAAACATAAACAATCTCAAAAAGCGATAAGATTATCTCAATAAACTCTTATAACTTGGTAACTTGGGATCATACTCTCTAGGTAAGAAAATGAAATCGCATGAAGAATAAAATATCATGAAAAGGATATTCATGATATAACATGTAAAATGGAAATATATACACCTCAAAAAATATTTTATGTGAATAACAAAACATGAGTCTCAAATAAGGTGTAAGAACTCGGATCTTCAATTCAGGTATGCATGATGATTTTAGGTGGTTTTCAGGAAAAAGGGGAGAATTTGAAAATTTTATAAGTACACACCATATAATTAGAAGTACATGTTGTGTACCCTAATACCACAGCCAGCTATGTCTTGGGCGTGTAATGGCCTAGACATGGCCATGTGGGCTGACGTGGAAAACCGCTAATGTCAGGGGCCAGTTGAGGCAAATACACGATGTGTTTATTAATAGTACACATTGTGTACTTTTTTTTATTTGTTTAATCGGACCGGGGTCACGTCTAATTGTAAAAATCATCTTCTTCTAGCCTTGGTTCATCTAGTAGTGACCAAGATCAACGAATATTCTCTGAGCCACTGTTTCTCTATCCAAAGTCTGATTTGATCTCCGGTAGGTGCTTTGGAATCGCCTTAGTGAATTATTCCTTCTTCTTGAACCTCTCTTCATATTTTCTTCTCTTTCTCTAGTTATTCAACATTAAATGTTTTTGACCTCTTTATAGATATAAGATTTTCTAGGTTGATTCAAGGGCTGACATTCGAGAGTGTTCATGGTACAATGTCAAGGTTGGTGGTTTGTTTCCTTTCATCGTTTGTCTTTTTGTTTTATATGACAAAGTTCCGATTACCCATTTTCAGGTATTTTAGGTTAATGAAATTAAACCCTATTTTATCTACCTTAGATTTATTTTTGGATTAAGGGTTTTTTGATGTAATATTATGTGAAATTTCACGTTTAAGGAACACCCCATGGGTGCATTTACTTGTTTGAATGTTTAGGGTCATTTTGTCTAGGTTACCTATGAGGCATACCATGTTTCCTTGAATTACTTGATAGGATGGAACTGATTGTCTTTTTCTACTTGTTAAATTGTTGTGATATGCATTTGAATTGTTTATCCATGTATTAGTTGAGATTATTTTGGGATTATTGATATCATTTATGCACGATTGAATTTCCCAGGGATGTGAGAACCTAGTGTAGTTAGACCATAGGGGGAACTGGTGTTGAGTTCTTCCTTAGAGTGTCTATTATATTTCATGCTACGAGACCACATGGGAGATTGATGGTGACTGCTACCTCAGAGTGTCTATATTTTATGTTACGAGACCACATGGGGAATTGACATTTAGTGCTTTCCTATAGAGTATGTAGTTATTGTGGAAAGACCATAGGGGGAATTGACAGTGAGTGCTTCCTTAGAGTGTCTTTGCCTTTTTTATTTCATTATTTGGACAAAGGGTTTAGACTGTGTGAGCTACCCATAGGGTTAACATAAATATTGAATGTTTATGAAACATCTGCCAAGCCAAATCACAAGCTTGGATTCGGTCCTGTTAGGTAGTATTCTAAGATTCCTGTTTGTGATACTTGATTAAAATGTCGAACATTAAATGCTAATGAATGTAAATGGAAACTGTATGATTGGTTACTTTTGTTTACTCCTAGTTTCTTGGCTGTATTTCCATTATTACCTACTATATATACTCTCTGGAAGTTATTCATATATCTTTTGGTGTTTTCATATAGGGATTCTTCTCACACCCTATTTGGGTCATGTTTTTGAACCCTAACAGATTATATGGTTGCAATTTTAGATAAGGTAAAGCACCCTTCATCATCAGGTACTTGATTAGTGTGTAGCTAGAGAGCATGGGACCAAGCTGAGGCTTGTGATGTTGCTAGAGTGTACTTGTTTTTCTTTTGCATTTGGTTTAGTATTGTATTTACATAATATTATCTTGTTTGGATGGTTTTTTAGACATATGTGACATGCATCATTTATATATGTGCTTCAGTTGTTATTTACTATCAGTCTTCTATTTCTTACTTGTTGTATGGTATTTTGCTTCTGCTACTTTACTATTTGTTTCTGCTGTGTTACTCTACTAATGAGGGAATAGTTTCTCCATTATCACACCCAAGGCCCTCACTATTAGTCGTCAGCCTCTGCCATTCAGGGAATTTCTCTTGAGGCCATGTGACCAACCGGGTATGGGGAACCTTTGGGAGGCACCCAGAATCAGGACATTATGAAGATGTATCAAAGGGAGGTTATTTTATTCTTTGTTATACTATTTGAATCCTATAGACAGGGATATCAAGGAATAGGTAGTTGGTAATAAACTGTTCCTGGGAGTTGTTAACCCGTGTATAGGGAAAAGCCAATATACCTCGCATATTGAAATTTTCTTTTTCTGGTTTTTCAATTATTGCAGTTGATTTGATTTCACCATTGGGTTATTCACATGATTTGTGCTATTATCATTGATATTATTGAGTTTCTATATCTGTTTAAACTCGATGAGATGAGGGTATTCTATCTCATGCATCATATAGGCACTTGATAGGGATCACATGTCATGCATTCTTATTATGTCATTTAGGGTACATTACTGATTGTATGATGTTGTGATAGATGTTGTGCTAGATATAAATGATGTTGTGATATAATCTTTGGTATAATACCTACTATTTTGATAGGGTATTGGAATATGCAAAGTTTAGTGTGGATGGACACAAAACATTGGTCCCTAAGGTGTTATGGGCCCTATTGGATCAGAATTTGGTGGATTATATTGAACTTTATCTGAATTATATTATGATATACATGAAAATGATATCAAGCTTTGATTCGTGGGAAGTATAGGCCCCCACGGGTCAGAATTTGTCACATTAATGCTTGTTTTAGTATTTTTATGGGGTTTTAGAGTAGTTTATGAGGCTTATTGTCTGAAAAAACTCAGAATACATGATGTGTGATAATGAATACATGTCATGTATCCTTCTATTCGGGAAGAAAATGTTTTTGTAAGTATATACCTTGTACTTGTTTTACACGCCGTGTAGTCTTTAACCTTGTGACTGACTGTGTGGGCAGAGACACGGGGTTAGGAAATGTTTAGTGGAACACGCCATGTACTGGGAGTACATTTTGTTTTGTAGAGACCATGTATTCATATGTGCGACTAATGCCACAAGTGGATGAAATTCAGGTAGTACACATTGTGTCCAACATGAACACGCCGTGTGGAAGTCGACCGTGTCTCCAACTGTGTGACCAACGACACGAGTCAGTAAAATCCTTCTAGTACACATCGTGTCTTACTTAAACATGCTATGTAGTTTTGTTCTAAGGGAATCGTGTAGTTATATCTATGTAGCATAACTTGGGTAAGAGTGAAAATTCAAGTACATGCCCTGTCATAGGATGAACATGCTGTGTGTAGGGGTGTTACATGACTAGTTTTGGAAGAAGTACACATGCATGTTGAAACCTAAGGGAACATGCTGCATAGAGGGTATACACGCCGTGTAACCCTGGTTTTTAAAACATGAATGTTTTATTTCTCATATTACTTTCTTTCACTTCTGAGTTTCAGTCGATGATAATCTTGAACTGAGGTGTGCGCTTGACCTTACTGAGTCATGCCATCAAGACTTCCTCCGGTAGTATGCTAGGTTTGGGGTGATGATCAGACACTAGAAATGGTAGAACAAGGACTCCCAACAGATCCTCCCATCATGCCATTCATGGAACCGACCTTCCTTCCAGATACAAGTACCAATTCAAAGTTCTGAGAAGGACTCATGAGGATGATGCAGACTTTCTAGAGAGCACCTCATCCTGCCTCTTCTATGGAAGAATTGACATGGGTTTTCAACAATAGAATACTGCCACTTTCTCAGGGGATGGAGGACCTCAGGATGCAAAGTCATGGTTAGAAGCCATATTGTCTATATTCAAGCATCTCAAGATGCCTCCAGAGAGGAGGTTGAAGCTTTCTACATATATGCTTCAAGATTACTCCAAGAGGTGGTGGGATGTGATATCACTGGAGGGATGCCAACGGGTTATGGATTCAGATGAGTTCCAGTGTACCTTATATGACTACTTCTACTCAGAGACCTTGAGGGCTAACCAAGCCTAAGTGTTCATGAGTTTAGAGTAGGGTACTCTCTCATTCATGGAGTATTCTTATCGCTTCACAAAGTTGCAACACTTTACACCCATTCTTGTGGGTGATGAGTTATTTCTGGTCAGGAAGTTTTAGGATGGCCTCAGACATGACATCTGATCCTAGGTGAACATCTTCAGGTTGACTTACATATCTTCTTATAGTCAACCAAGTGCCGATCACTGAGTGAAACCTAAGGGATTCTAGATCTGTGGGCTAGGGTGGTTTAGCATCCAGAGTTGGTACCCTTCCAACTAACAGTAAGAAGTTCCACAAGGAGTCTATATGCGGAGATACGAGTAGGAAATATTTTCCTTCAGGTAGCCATGTGGTGTGATTCTAGTACGGGAAGGGATAACATAAGAAACCTCAGTGCCCGAGAGACCCAGTTGAGTTCCGATCTTGTAGAAAGATGGGACATCTTCAGCATTTTTGCAACACCCTCCTTCCAGCAGCTAGTGAGGGAGGATCTATTTTGACTCCTCATACTAGAGTAGGACCACCAATTCCACATCAGACTAGGGGATGGAGTTCTTCAGGATGTTTAGGATGAGGTGATGGTCATGGACATAGTGTTCAGACACAGGGTTTTTGAAAGCTGTAGGGTGGATCAGCTCAGGGATCTCAGCCAGCTTCATAAGACCGCGACGTAGGTCAAGCTTTTGTACTAGAGTAGATCCAACATGAGAAAGATCCCAGACCCTCTATGGTTAGAGGTATGATTTTTGTTGCCTCAGTTTTAGATTCTGTTCTTTTCGATATAGGGGATTCCCATAGCTTTATATCTGTTCCTGTTGTGGAGAGCCTTGGGCTTTGTATCTTCACTTCTGCTGATATCATGATGTTGAAAACTCCGTTGGGGACTATAAAGGCTTGTGTACGTCATTTCAAGGAGTGAACTCTTGAGGTTGGTGGGTGTTACTTCTTATAAGACCTCTATGTCTTAGAGATTATGGGATATGAAATCATTTTTGGAATGGACTAGTTAGTTCCCTTCCGGGCTATTGTCGATTCCTATCACCGTAGGGTGAGTTTCACATCACCAGAGGGTAGATTGTTTCTACATAAGGGTGAATGGGATGTCCAGGAGAGCAGATCTGGACCTGAGTATCACAGGTTGAGAAGTGTTACAACCCAGATTTCTAGTTAGTATCTGGATGACTAGGGGACTTCATAGATGAAATTTACTCTAGTGGTCAATCATTTCAGGGATGTCTTTCCAGATGACTTTTCATATTTTTCTCCGGAGTGAGAAGTAGACTTTTCTATTGAACTTGTTCTAGGGGAAACACCAGTGTCCATTCCTCCTTATAGAAGGGCTACACCAGAGTTACATGAGCTCAAGAAGTAATCAAAGGAGTTATAGGCAAAGGGCTTCATCTGACCTAGTACTTCTCCTTAGGGTTCACCTATCCTTTTTGTGAAGAAGGCAAACAGTACCCTCAGACTTTTTGTAGATTATTAGAAGCTGAAAAAGTTGACTATTAAAAACCAATATCCCTTACCAAGGATTGATGATCTCTTTGATCATCTTCAAGGATCCTGGGTGTTCTCAAAGATTTACTTGAGATTCGGTTATCATTAGTTGCACGTTAGACCATTAGATATACCTATTACAAACTTTCAGAGTAGGTATGGTCTATATGAGTATGTGGTTATGTCGTTTGGTCTCATGAATGCATTGGTAATTTTTATGGCACTAATGAACTGAGTGTTCCATCCATACTTTGACTCATTCATAGTTTTTTTCATGTATGATATCTTGGCGTACTATCACACTCGACACGACTAATCCATCCATCTTAAGATCATTTTGAGTACACTAAGAGAGCATCTATTATATACTAAGCTCTCAAAATGCCACTTTTTGATAGAGTAGATTCACTTCTTGGATCATGTTATCTCAGAGACAAAAGTATCAGTATACCTAGAGAATGTGAGAGAAATAGTTTCCTAGGAGCAGTCGAGGAACATCTTTGAGGTATAGAGTTTTCAAAGGCTAGCTGGTTACTATAGGTATTTTATATAGGACTTTTCACGCTTAGCAGTGCCACTGATGAGCTTGAATAAGAAGGGTGTGAAGTACTCATGGTCAAATTCTTGTGATTCAGCATTTTAGGAGTTTAAGGGAAGGTTGACTTTAGAACTGATACTATTTTTTCTAGATCCAGGAAAGAGTTACAACATTTACTATGATGGATCTGGTATTGGGCTAGGAGTAGTGCTTATGTAGGGGGAAGGATTCATTGTGTATGGGTCTTGGTTGTTGAGGCCACATGAGATGAATTACCCGACACACAATCTCGAGTTGGCTGCAGTTGTTCATGCCTTGAGCTGTTGGAGACATTACCTTCTAGGAGAGCATTTTGTGGTGTACATTGATGGGAAAAGTATCAAGTATATGTTCACCTAGCGTGACCTGAATTTGAGATAGTGAAGGTGGGATGAGTACCTTTAGGATTTCAAATTTAGATAGCCTATATGTCTAGGAAAGGAAATGCAGTGGTTGATGCGTTGAGTAGGAGGACTCAGATACAGGCAGTTCAGGAGGCTAGCAGTGAGTGGTATCTTATATCTCTGTTCTCTGAGATGCATTTGGAGGTGCACGACATACATGGGTAAACTTTTCTTTCTTCTATAACTGTTACCTCTACTCTTCTATATTTATTTCTAATAAGGTAGTTGTAATACCCCAAGCTTCGACGGTAAACTTCTCTTTGAATAGTACAATAGCTTGCACTGTACACAATTTTGACTTCTAGCACACCACGACCAATCAAACCATCCGTTTAAAAAGTAGTTATAAATAGTAATACCCACTTTTTAAAAATTTATAAATTTTATTTTTTAAAATGGACTTCATTTTTAGATTCAGAATATCAAAATTATCTTAGGGTAAATTTTTGATATTTTTCTGTAAACATTCAATTTTTGATGAATAGCGAAAAACACTACATTATTGTTTTAAACCAACTTTTATTTAAATAATAATAATTTTTTATTTAAATTAATTTAAAAGTCAAAATAGATATATAATACCTATATTAGTCCAATGTAATTATTTGGAGTCATTTTATTATAAGATTAGATGTATGAAATTTTATTGAACTTTTTAACGTCTTTTACCCACCTTCTAGGAACGTTAGAAAATTTTTATAAAACGTAATTTTACCACTTCTATGAATTGAATTTCAAAAAATATGAGAGATATAGTTGACATAAGTAAGTAAAATGTGGTTCAATATGATGAAAATAATTTTTGGTGAATAGTATCTTTTGAATTTTATTTACCATGGTTAAAAGTAAATAGGATAATTAAAGATATAAATGATATTATAATTACACTAACACATGTCCTAATTCTATTGGATAAGTTTATTTCGACCAAAATCATCTTTAGGACAAAAATATGATCCTTTTTGGTCCACTTGAATTAGATTAGGACATTTATTATATTTTATTTAAAGAAGAGTTAAATGTGTTAAAATATAATTTTAATAACTAAACCATTTTTAATATAGGGTTATACATAAGATAAATTTGACTATAAATATTAATTAGAAATATAAAAATATTTCCTACATCATGGTATTTTATTTATAAATTTTAGACATTAAATAATTAAATTTATTTATGACACATTGATGATGAAGTAATTACATTATTAATGAAAGACTAAAATAATTGATGTTATAAATATTAAAATAAATGTAAATTGAGACTTTTGATTCATTAAATAAATTTTATAGGTTAATATGACATGTTAGGGTTGATTAAATTATTATTTTTAAGTAATCATGTTGTTATGACTTTCACAAAAACCAAATACTAAATAGTGTCAAAATTGACATAAATGAGTTTTTAAAACAAATACTATTTTATTAAATTTTATAATAGTCCTAAAAATATAAGGTTCAGCCAAAGGACTTATATTATGATATATATTTCATTAATTAACCACCTTCAGTTCTATTGGAATTTTATAGTATGTTTATTATTCATGTAATATAATAATACAATAAGACATAATAAAAGTTAAACTATTTAACTAAGGGTTAAATCTAAAAGATAAGGTTAATATGGTGACATAAACGTGTCTAAAACCTATTGGTTGAGAGGATTTATACCCATCCCCAACTTATCCTAGAAATAAATACATTTGGATCTATTAGAAACCAAAAATGATTTTATAACAAATTAATATGTTAAGCTTTTCCTAAAGTGCCCCTCACCTCTCTTTTAAAAGGGCACCTCTCCTTCTCCAAAATTCACGCCTACAAATCCTTTTGGATCAGAAAAAACATGCTCAAATATCCTCCCAAATACCCTAAATTCAACTTAGAGTCCTTAATGTTATCATAAATCCAACCTAAGGATCTCTTTGTTCAAATCAAAAAGAAGAACCCGAAGAAGAGGGAATTACTTCATCACCTCTTTCAAAGTTCTTTTCTTCTTCCACTTCCTCTTTCTTTGTTGTTTCCATACCAAAATAATAAATCCAGTAACTTATAAATACTGAGATATTATTATAAATATTTTACAACAATATTCATTATTCTATCCATTTTATGAATGAAAAAGTCACCATATGTGCGTACGCATGGCTTATCGTCTCCACATCGTGGTGTAGTTTGTTATTCAAAACTATATTATTTGGATGGGTATAATAATGAGTATGATTAATTTAAATAATGAATATAACATGTTAATTATTATTTATATATTATATAACATCCAATTAAACACCATTTTACCATCTATAAAATAATATTGTCACTCGTGCGTATGTACGACTTACCGTCCCCACAACGTGTTGTGATTCATCTTCAATGATCGCCATTCAAGAATTTTATATATATTAATTAAGTATGAGATATATGAAATAATATTTATACTTTAATAATATATATTTTTGTAGATAAATATATGTTTTTTACTTACTTCCATACTATACGATAAGAAAACAGAAACAACGTTCATGCGTACATACGAACTACCGTCTCCATGAACTATGTTTCCATTTCATAAATCTATCTATTATAAATATTTATATTATGAATATATATGATATATAAATAATTTTTTATATTCTAGAAGTATGTAAATCATGATCTAAGTGATATGATCAAGAATAACAAGTTAAAACATGTACAATAAAGAAAGCGATTATTACCCAAAATGTTACTTTAACATGAAAATTATTATCAAATGGGTAGTATAAAGTCATAAATGAATCATGTATGATATAATAAATATTAATATGGTTATGGTATAATTTAATAACATACTATGGTCATTATAAAGGAGGTTAAACGTACCCTTGACCAAAGGAAAGCACATGGTAAGGGTTAATTCCTCAATCTCATTATTATACGAGATTGTTTATGTGTAAGTTTTTACTGGGACATATTTATTATCCGTGTCCAAATTTCATAAAAGAGTTTTCAAAAGAGTTATTTTAAGGTAATATTTAACTAAAACATCATTTTAAATGGTTTAAACATTTATTCTTCTAAATCATTCTCATTAAAGTCCATATTTTTAAGATGGTTTTAAGGATATATTTATATGGACATGAATGTTTTAAAATTTAATTAATTTCAAAAGTTTCAAAGTGGTATGAGACACTTTGATTCAAAAATTTCTTTTGAGCATCTTCCTTTCAAAATTGTTTGATTTTTAAATGATTTCATGAAAAAGGGATATTTCTCCCAAAGAGTTTTACTGATCATTTTCAATTATGTCAACATATTTTACTAGATATTATTCATGATTGAGGTTTATTTATTATAATACAATGTTATATATTGTATTGAATGAATTATGATATGTTTGACTATGTATGTGCTATTTTTATACCATTCATGGTTTATGATTGAAGTATTGACATTTAGTATGCTAGTTTTAATACAAATGTTTATGTTATGTTTCATCCTTTTCATAGGAAGAATGCATTGGAATTAGTAAGTGATGATTAGGGACCGCTATAACCCCTCAATGAATTGGAAGGTCTCATGAGAAAAATTAGTGTCTTGGCACAAGGACTTGATTTTTTTTATTTTTAGTCTTAGCATGAGGCCTTTACTATGTTGGTATGATGTTCGACATTATGCATTCCCTCGTTATGAAATTTGTTATTACATGTGATTATTCGACTAGTATAATATCCAAGTGAATGTTTATATGGTAATGTTTTATTTATTTTTGCCAAATTATGTTCATGTTTATGTTTAAATGGATGTTGTTTTTATTACACATATTTCCTTAAAAGTTTATAGATTCCGCTAAATTATTTACCCTTACTAAGCACCTGAGCTCACCCCTTTCTTATGTTTTGGTTTCCTAGGATTCCAAGAAGTATATTATTATTGATATGTAGGGTTAATCTGGGGGAATAATGGCATTCTCAAAGGATTATTTATGTTGAGTTTTATGTTTTAATGTGTAATGTAACATTCATGTATGTAATCTATTTTCCAAGACTGCTAAACTGGTCAGTCCTTTAGGACTTGATTCCTTGTAATCACTCCAAAGTATTAAAATAATGCACTAGATCCAGGCTTCTGGGGTTGGGGCATTATAGTTGGTATCATAGGAAGTTTAGAAACAACCTTATAAATAGATTTAGATAAACTATGATTAGAAAACATTACCATAAGATATACTTTGAGGATTAGTATAGAAGAACATCCAAAATTTTTGGTAATGTAGATATCATGTGGGTTTTCCAAGAAATGCATACCTGTATGGATACTACAAGTAGAAGTGGTTCCAGTACAGATGTATCTAGGAGTGAAAACTTCGACAAGGAGTTTCGGGCTTGACCTGGGGTATCCTGGTAGACGATAATGTGTCTTACTACGCACCTGGTTTGACACTCTTAGGGGATATGATTAGGATAATTAAAATTTTCACTACAAACCATTGTGAAGGATTTATGAGTAAATATGTCAAAAAAGAAACCATTTTTATGATTATGATACTAGATGTGTGAAAATATTCAATTAATGTTGAGAATTTTTCTATTTTTTGGATTATAAATTATGATCTGATCTAACATAGTGTATTTCATCATTTAGAAATGGCACCCAGTAGATATAATGATAGAGAGTTGTGATTCATGTAATATATCATGAATACCTCAATTTCATGAAAGAAGATTCAACTAGTAAGATACCATCCCGATTTGTTCCACATATCAAATGGGCCAAGAAATTATTGTTCTAAATTTCCCTATCTCCTCAACCATCAATGTCCTAACCAAGGTGATACCCATAAGAACACATGGTCACCCACTACAAACTCAAATTTCCATTTCCTTTAGTCAACATATGAACATTTACTACTTTGATCCATAACCACCCACTTCTGAATCATATTTACCCTCTTAGATGTTTCCTACACAAAACACTATCCAATCACAACTGAATCACCCACTTACATCCAAAATAGGGATGAATGTAATAGATGACCATAAATATCTTTAAAAGGATCCATTTGGATCGATGCTTCGAAAATATTATTATATGAAAATTATTCCAAGAACAAATGATTGTCCCATGCTCCACCAAAATAAAGCACACATGCTCTAAGTATATCTTATAGAATATGGATTGTCCTCTTAGACTATATATTAGTCTACATATGATACATCATGCACATATCCAATTGAGATCTTATTAACTTCTACAATACTTTCCAAAATCATCATGTGAAGTGTTCATCCCAATCTCACATGATAGTTTTGGGTACACCATGAAACTATATGATCTCATGATGGTAAAATCTACCCAGTTCATCCACTTATTGGGTATCTCAAATAGGAAATAAGTGTACAAACTTCATTAATCTATCAACCAAAATTCACACTACATCTTGAACCCTCAATGTCATGGGTAACCCCATAACAAAGTACATAGTTACCTCATCCCACTTACATATTATCACTAAAAGTTGTTGATGTAACCCACCTGGTCATAGATGATACACCTTTATCCTCTAATAAGCATGGAAACAAGTAATAGACCTTGAAATATACCTTTTCATGTTCATCTTTAAAAAGAGATGTTTGAGGTCATGATATATCTTTTTTTATCTTGGATGCACTACCTATTGTGAGGAATGTGAATCCCTCATCAAATCCACCCTCATAGAAGTGAGAACTATTGAACTACCATGGATGTGAATCATTCCCATACAAAGACTATCATAGAACAAATTATTCTACCATAAACCATTCTCTCATCACCTAACTGTTAGCATCACATTCTTGGTTGGATTTCACTAAATCCACCAATGCGGAAGTGATAACCGATGGAGAAAAGGTCACTTCCCTTTGATCCTTAGAGACACCCACTTCTAATATGATAATAACTCATCAAATTAAAACTCACTTCTGATGCTTGAGTTCCTAGTTCCTATATCTTCCTACTGAGATCATTTAATATAACATTTTCTTCTTTAGGTGTATAGGCCATCTTGAAGTTGAATGTCTAAAAATACTCAACCTAACATCTCTATCATGAGTTTAGGTCTCATTGGGAGAAAATATATCACAAGGTTTCATGGTACTTGAAGATGAAAAATATCTCACCAAAGAGGTAATAGTGAAAAAACTTCAAGGCATGTTCCAAAACATACAACTATATATCAAGTGTATAATAGTTTTGTTCATGGGGTCATAGCTGACGAGACCCATAAGTGACTACCCACTCTTTCTACATCAAGACAACCCCCAAACTGACTTCTAAAGCCTCACAATAGACTATATATCCAATACCTATGTTTAAGAAAATAAGAATAGGAGTGAATGTTAACATTATATTTAGTTCTTGGAAATCCTCTTCACACAAATTTTTCTATTCAAATTTTACCCCCTTCTTGGTTAGCTTAGTCATAGGAATTTCCAAACAAGATAAGTTTTGAGTGAACCACTTGAAATACCTTACCAACCCTAGAAAATTCCAAATATAAAATACATTCTTAGTTCATGCCCATTAAATCACTATTTCTACATTTTATAGATCAACTTATATCCTTACTTTGGAGATCACATGTCTGAGAAAATGTACTTCTTAGATAAAAAAATTGGAACCTTGAGAACTTATCATAGATTTAGTTCACTCAAAGTGTACTAAAAAATATCTCCAGACGTTTGATATGTAACTCATAGTTCCTTGAGTATACATATATTTCATCAACAAACACAAGAATAAAAGAGTCTAGTTAAGGATGAAAATTTCAATTCATGAGAGCGATGAACAATGCCAGTGCATTTATTAAACCTAATGGAATCACAAGATATCCATACAATTTGTACATAATTACAAACAATATTATCAGCATGCCTTTGACCATAACCTAAATCTTATGGTAGATAGATCAAAATTTAATCTTAGAGAACTATCAAGATCCCCTCAACTGATCAAACTGATCATCTATCCTTGACACTGGATAAATATTCTTCATTATAACCTGATTTAGTTTTCATTAATCAATAAAAAACCATATAATACCATCCTCGTTCTTTGTGAATAGGAAAAGATAACCCCAAGGAGAAGTGTCCAGTTAAATAAACTATACCTCTAGATTCTTATAATACACTTTTAACTTCTTCTACTCAGATAGTTCCTTATGATATAAGGGAATCGATATAGGCTCGACACCTATTATGAGTTCAATTTCAAATTCAATCCACCTTTTAGGAGAAAGTCCTAAGAAATCCTTTATAAAAACATCATGGTAATATCCAACCACAAAAGGAAGAGTGGATAGAACATTCAACTCATTTTTTATAAGAGTTATTCCTATCACCTGTGCATTAATAGTACCGATATGATATATTTATGGTCCTATTTTGCTTACTCATAAATCACATTCCCCAATTAAAATATAGACCTTTCCCTCATGAGAGGTAAAGGAAACTCACCTATAGTATTAGTTGATGCAAGTTTGGAAACTCTTCATCCAATCCATACCAAATATGAAATCAAATATTTTCCGTTTCACAGCGGTTTAAACCGCCGCTAAATCGTGCATTGGAAAACTATTAACGACGATTTTAAAAACCATCATAGAATGTTTCGCGGTGGTTTAAACCGCCGCTTAATGATTGAGTGGCAGTTTTTTTGATTTTTTTTGAATTTTTGAATTTTAATTTTTTTTATTTTGTAATTAAATTTTATTTGTTTATTTATTTATTTATTCCATATTTATTTTATTTATTTCGTATTTATTTTATTTATTTCGTATTTATTTATTTTATTTCATATTTATTTTATTTATTTCGTATTTATTTTATTTATTTCTTATTTATTTTATTTATTTCTTATTTATTTTATTTATTTCTTATTTATTTTATTTATTTATTATTTATTTTATTTATTTCGTATTTACTTTATTTATTTCATATTTATTTTATTTATTTTATTTATTTCGTATTTATATATACAAATTGAAAAAAACAAATAATACATAACTAATAGATATAAACTCAATAATAATTAAATAATAAGCAATAATCAATAATTAATAATCAATAATTAATAATTAATAATTATTGATTTATTAGTTATTTATTGAGTTATTTATTTATTTATTATTATTTACTGTTTAATATAATAAATAACAAAGAAATTATTATAATAAATACACGAATTATAAAATTATGAAAATAAAATAATAAAATAATAAAATTACAAAATTAAAATAATAATATAATATAATAATAATACAATAAATAATAAACAACAAATAGTAAACAATAAACAATAAAAAATAAAAAATAAAAAATAAAAAATAAAAAATAAAAAATAAAAAATAAATAAAAAACAGTAAATAAAAAATAATAAACAATAAACAATAAACAATAAACAATAAACAATAAACAATAAATAATAAATTTTAATAAATAATAATAAATAATAATAAATAATAATAAATAATAATAAATAATAATAAATAATAATAAATAGTAATAAATAATGACAAACAAATAATAAATAATAAATAATAAATAATAAATAATAAATAATAAATAATAAATAATAATAAATAATAAATAATAAATAATAAATAATAAATAATAAATAATAATAAATAATAAATAATAAACAATAAATAATAATAAATAACAAATAATAATTAATAATTAATAACTAATAATAAATAATAAATAAAAATAAATAAGAAATACTAAATAAAAAAAATAAAAAATAAAAAATAATAAACAATAAACAATAAATAACACATAATAAATAAATTATAATAAATAAATATAAATAATAAATAATAAATAATAAGTAATAAATAAAAAACAAAAAAAGTAAATAATAAATAATAAATGATAAATAATAATAATAATAATTATAATAAATAATTATAAATAAATAAATCATAAATAATAATAACAAATACTAATAATAATAATAAATAATAAATAATAAATAATAAATAATAAATAATAAACAATAAACAATAAACAATAAAAAATAAAAAATAAAAAATAAAAAATAAAAAATAAAAAATAAAAAATAAAAAATAAAAAATAAAAAATAATAATATATAATAATAAACAAATAATAAATAATAAATAATAAATAATAAATAATAAATAATAAATAATAATAAATAATAAATAATAAACAATAAATAATAATAAATAGTAAATAATAAACAATAAATAATAATAAATAACAAATAATAATTAATAATTAAAAATTAATAAAAAATAATAAATAAAAATAAATAAGAAATACTAAATAAAAAAATAATAAATAAAAAATAATAAATAATAAATAACACATAATAAAGAAATTATTATAAATAAGTATAAATAATAAATAAGAAATAATAAATAAAAAACAAAAAACAGTAAATAATAAATAATAAATAATAAATAATAAATAATAATAATAATAAATAACACATAACAAATAATAATAATAAATAAATAATAAATAATAAATAATAAATAATAAATAATAAATAATAAACAATAAACAATAAATAGTAAATAATAATAAATAATAATAAAAAAATAATAAATAATAAATAATAAATAATAAATAATAAATAATAATAAAAAATAAAAAATAAAAAATAAAAAATAGTAAATAATAAACAATAAATAATAATAAATAACAAATAATAAAAAATAAAAAATAAAAAATAAATAATAATAATTAAAAATAATAATAAATACTAAATAAAAAAATAATAAATAATAAATAATAAATAATAAATAATAAATAAAAAACAAAAAACAGTAAATAATAAATAATAAATGATATATAATAAATAATAATAATAATAATAAATAACACATAATAAATAATTATAAATAAATAAATAATAAATAATTATAATAAATAATAATAATAATAAATAATAAATAATAAATAATAAATAATAAATAATAAATAATAAATAATAAATAATAAAAAATAAATAATAATAAATAAATAATAATAAAAAATAAAAAATAAAAAATAAAATATAATATATTATAAATAATAAATAAAATATTAATAATAATAATAATAAATAATAAATAATAAATAATAAATAATAAATAATAAATAATAAATAATAAATAATAAATAATAATCAAATATAAATAATAAATATTAAATAATAAATACTAAATAATAAATAGTAAATAATAAAGAATAAATAACCAGTAACAAATAATAGATAATAAATAAATTAAAGTATATTATAAATAAGAAATAAGAAATAATAAATGAAACACATGAAAAAGTATGAAAATGCGTGATAAGGGATGAAAAATCATGAAAACACATGAAAACGGATGGGGACGCATGAAGAAGCATTAGAAAGCATGAGAACGCATAAAGACCCAGGACAACTCTGGAAAACCCCTTAAGAATTCAACATAATTATCATAATAACCCCCAAAAAACCATTGATAAAGATAACAAGTCATGGAAACCCAAATAAACAGTAATAAATAGAACAACCATTAAAACCCGTCAAAATGGTCAGAAAGTGAAAAAAACATTAGACTCACATTAATAGAGATACCATATGATCCGAGAGTCCGTTCTAGATCCGTGATCCGTCAAATCAAAGATCCTGAAATGATCGTCAACCTGATAGATGAAAGAGACCGAATGGATAGGCAGATCAGAAGTTATGACGGTTTTAAAAAAAAGCTGGCGGGGAACAGGTGCTATAAACCAGGCATCGAAAAACATAACAAACCCAATACCCACTAAAAGGCCATAACTGATGATCCAGGAGTCTATGTGGGCGCCGCGACTAGTCAAAATGAAGCTCATGAAACGAACTACGATTTGGAAGATGGAGGAGTCCGAACTGACATGCGGATCGAAAGTTAGGTTTGTTTGAAGACAAGTTCAACGGGCACCGGTGACAAAAAAAAAGTTTTAGAGGCCTTCAGAGGGGTTTTTGGGGTTGTAAAACTCAACATAAGATTACTTGTGTTGAACTAGTGAATAGTTCTCTTTGCTGGCTTCGATTTGATATGTGGTAGAGCCCAAACGGACACCCGGAGCGAAAGTTATGGCCGTTTGAATTTGAAGAACTTTTTTCAACTTTTTTGTAACTCTCATATATTTTGTACCATAGACCATCTCAAGGTTTTGATTATATGTGCCTTTAGATCTCTTCATGAGCTTCGATTTGACTGGTCGTGGCGCTCCAATGGACGCCCGGATCAAAAGTTATGGTCGTTTTAGTGATTTCAGGGTTTCTAATGTTTTTTTTTGTTTTTTTCCTTTCATTTCATTGCGGTTTTACCCAAAACACCTTAATTTCACGGCGGATTTTTTAAAAAACTACCGCTAATCCTCGAAAAAATTAAAAAAAAAAAAATTAACACATTTCACAGTGGTTTTTAAAACGCCGCGAAACAACCGCCGCGAAACGCCAGTTTTCCTGTAGTGTACCTCTCTTCATTGAAGTTCCTTATCCTAAATTATTTGTAACCTAATAAAATGCATAAAATCTACCTACATTAGACCCAAAACCTTTCCCCCATGGTACCTGTATTACATTGTCCATTGAATCCTATATAGTATGAAACTATTTCTGAGATACCTCACCCATTCCATTACCCTACCTTCCCATAGTTTCTCAATTATTAGTATGAGGTCCCCTATCCAATCCCTTTATGCCTCTATCTACTTAGTGTTTCTACTTGATCCTCTCTATGAAACCCTTGAGGAAAATATTTAAAGGTTCCCCATCTTACCATAGATATGAGAATTTATAGGTGGAGCAATCCATAACTTATGGTGATGCCCCATGTACCTACACTAGTAACATTGAAGTAGATATCCACCCTTGGAAGGATCTAAAGAACCCCTACTTAGATTTGGATTCCTATCACTTCCATGGTGATATCCTTAGATCTTCTCTTCCTAACATTTAAAGACGCACCCATAAAACCATTATAAAGACCACTTTTTGGTCCTCTAAAAATAGGAAGAATTCATTATACCTCGCCTTACTTCATACCCTTCTAAATCATGAGATCCATGTGAATAATTTCTAGATACAATGTCGGTTTAAGGTTATCCACTTTCTCCTCACATAGGTTCATAATCCAATTTCAAACTTTTAGGTCTTTTGGGCCTCATTCCAAGATATAAAAGTTGAAAAAAGTAGCAACTCTATAAAATGAGTGATGAAACTAGCTGTCATCATTGCTCCCTATTTAATCTCTATAAACTTATGAGCTTTATCAAACCTCAGTGTCTCTAGAAATAAATCCTAAAAAATAAGCTTTTAAAGGTCTCCAATGTCACTATTGTGAGGGTCTAGATTCCAAAAAACCTTACCTTTATATTTTTCTAGGGCTAGGTGGTTTTGAGAGGGGGTTTAGAGGTGTTCTAGAGGATAAGGGAGAGATATGAACATTCTGAGAGTCACCACTCCATGGAGGTGGGTGTGGAATTGGCCTTTTTGGGCTTGGGTGTTTGGAGGTGGTCATGGTATTGACCGTGTGGTCATGGGGTGCACCATGGTGATCTAAAAAGTCTATTTGGCCATGTTGTTGGGTGTGGAACTTTGATGGTTTCTCTATGTAAAACTGGCAGTAGAAAATTCCCATAAAGGGTATAGCACTAAGAATGGTGTTTTGGGGGACACCTTATGTAAAATAGGGAGGTGAAGATCACCACACCATGGTACTGAGTGTTGTGAGGGGAAAATGACCAATCATTTTGTACTACTCCATAGTGGCTGGTCACGATGGGTGTCAGAACATTCCTTGTACCACATTGTGGCCTAGGTTTTGGTGATGGTAAAAATTTGTTTTTTTAATATATGGAAAAGGAGTAAACATTCATGGGATATTCATATATTCTTTAACTAATAAGGACCATAATGTAGAGGTCTATGTCCATTCCTTGGTGAGGCTATTTGAGATTCCTTTATAAATAGAGAGCCTAACCTATCTTGTTTTGATATCCTTTCTTTTACTCTGAGATTTGGATGAATATAGACCCCCTTAATTCCCTTTGACCAACTCTTTTTAGGATTATAACCTCTTGGATTGTGAAGTATCGAGTTCCCTTGACTCAAGGTACCTTCTTACCTATTTTCCCTCTTCCATTATTCTCTCTTAAATAGATGCTCATTATAGAGAATAAATCTATTTTAGGCTAATTTCTAAGCATGGTTTGATGATTTATTATCATGGAAATATTCTGATGGATTTCTATTCAATCTTAATGAAATTTGATCCCTTAATTCTTCTATTACGAGCATGTTTCTCTTTGAAGCTGTATTCAAGGTAGGGGATTCAAGATCTATCTTTATTTTTGAACATATGTTATATTATCATGATTTTGTTTAATTTGGGGTGGATGGTAATAGTTGGACTAATGAATATTTCTAATCATACATAATGAAATTAGAAGTCTAAGGGGAGATATCACTTGTTCTTTACTTTATTTTCATGATATTTATTTTCAATTATTTCATGCCATATGTTATTGATTATGAAATATTATTACTGCTATGAATATGTTATTGTTATGAAAATGGTAAACCCCTTAAATTTATAAATTGAACCAATTGTGTGTAAATAATTAATTTTTGTGTTTCCCCCTTTCCTTATGAAGTTAATTGATGTGATGGTATGCATAAAAAACAGAATTATTGGTGTATTTTCTTATTGAGTTTGATTTGTGGGGCAGTGGTGATGATGTGTGATATAAAAGCATAGGGTTGGTACATGGGAAGTTGATGGCATTGTTTTTTGGCTTGGCAGTTTCCTGGTAGTTATGGAATGGTCAAAATAGTAAATTATGGTAAATAAACTTGGGTTGGGTTAAATGGTTTGGAGTTGGGAATAAATGAATGGGAATTGATGGGAATAAACATATGCCTCATCTAGAGAATGAATTTTCATTGAATATATAATGATGATAAATGAATATCTAAATGGTTGGTAATTGGTGTTGTCTAATGGTAACTATAAAACTAATTCATGGTTGTGTGCATAATAAGTGGTCCTGGATGGGTGGTTAATAGTATGAAAATGATCTTTATGTGCGATAGTGGTGATTCAAAAGTTGTGGTAGTTGGATAGTTTTGGTTGTGTGAACCTATAGGTTAGGCTTGTGCATAAATATTATACATTGTATTTTCCTTATTATTTATATACTCACCCCATCTAAGTTGTGTGTTTACACTGATTCACAAAGGTTTTAGGTTTCAGGTGTTTTCTCCAAACATCTAGGTTGTTAAGGATAGATGGATAACTAACCCATCTTCCCCACTCTATCTTTAGGATAAGGTTTTTGTGCACTAGTTGTATTGGCTTATAGATATAGTAGACTTGAGGTGATGTTTGATTAGAGGATATGGTGGTTCATGGTGGGGGTCATGCACGGTGGGAGGAGGGAATGAGGTTGATATCCTTAAATTTCATGATGAAATACTATTTTAATTTATGGTAGTGGTTATGGTATGATGACGATGTGATGGTTGTGTCATGTGGTATGATTTTGATGAGGCTATGATACAGTGATTGATATGAGTTGAGAGCTGGGGATTACCTATTATGATGAGGATTATGATGGTATAAGGATGATGGGTATATAAGGGATGAGATCACCAACATATACAAATTCAAGGTGTGAGAGAATAAAATTAGTGGGGAAGTAATACAGGGTGACTTTCCTCGGTATGCTTATTCTTCTTTTATTATACTTGGATATGTTATTTGGTGAGTGAGCCTTAGTGAGGTCAAGGACTAGTTGACCTAATAGATGCTTATTAATTCTTTAGTTTGTTGACTGGGTAATTAACATGCTCTTACCACATTTTTAAAAGAGTCATATGGTATGATCCAACTGTGTATACATGTTATGATCACCCTATGTATATATAAACTATTTTTTCATGTTTCTAAGAGGACTTTGGGAACTAATTTGGGAACTAATAGCTTGGGAATTGGAGTTGTTGTTGACTTACTATATTAGGATTGTCTTTTAGTAATTTACTTAGAGGAATTTGTTTTTATTTATATAAAATTAAATTAATTATGGGATATTTTTGGGTTTTTACTTTTTATTATGTTATAGAGTTGTCTAGTGTTTGATATCCTATCTCACAATCCTACTTTTTTTATTGAGGGTAATGCCTCCCACATGTGTAACTTTCTTTATACCCTCTTTCTTAGTCACTAACCCCGGGCCTATTAAAGGTAAGACTCTAGGATTAATATCTCTCTTCCTTTATTTACAACATTGGATGGGTACCTTTGGAGGGATGGGGTTGTGAAAGAGTGGTGTCAAAAGGTTTTAGTTGAGAGATATGATTGAGCTTGGGGTTAGGCACTTGTGAGGACTGCATGGGCTGGTAGGGAAATTGTAACGACCCAAACTTTGATTAATGGAAATCCCTCTATATCTAATTAAATGTCTCCTTATGTAAAATGTTTATATAAAATGTCAAATTCTTTGGTTTTATGTTAATAATTGTGACCGTTGCTAATATAGCTATTGAATAGTGATCACATGATTATTATAAATATAGGTATTTAACAAATCCAATTTACTCACACAAAGGAAGCGATGGCCTCATCCAGTAGACGTGCCCCATACGAAGCCCATTTTTCAGAGCTCGGAAAGGAGGTGGAATCATTGAGATTCTCTCTTGACCAAGCCCAAGCCAAGCTTGAATATGTTAAGCTCGAGCAAGACTGCCTACGAGAGAAATGTAAGTTGATAGAGATTACCACCCGAGCAATGTTATCCGAGCTACCCCAAGAGTTTGTCATCATCGCACAACTTACTCTTCAGTCTTATGCGGGTTTTAAAAGGGTTTATGTAACAAGACCTTAGCACTATGGTTATGTACATTATTTTTGTATATAATAATGAATATACTTTCATTTTATTATTTTTACCATGTAAATAGTTTTTTTGAAGCACAAATAGTATTTTTAGTTAATGTTCAACTAAGAAATCTATTTTGATGAATTAATGTATTTTTGAATTAAATAATATTTTCATAAAATATTATTATTGTTATTAAATTATTTTTTATTAAATATAAATGATCGTACAATTTTATGAATGCAATTGTAATTTTTATTAAGGTTTGAAAGCCATTTTTTGTCAAAACCCGTGAATTTTCGATAAATATCGATTTTTATTTTAAAAGTGAAAATTAAAATATTTATAAAATTATTTATATAAAATAAATATTATTTTTGGAATCAGGACGTCGAAATTATCCAATGGTGAATTTTTCATAATTTTCTGGGACAGTCAAAATTTTGGGTAAAAATTAAATACCGTTTAAATATATAATTTGTTTTATGACATCATAATGACCCAATAGTGATGTAATAAAATACTATAACCTTTATGTTCGGACATTATTTGTTTTACCATTAAAATAATCTGGTTTTGGGTTTGTTTGAATTATTTTACAAAGCATTAATGGACCCTTCAAGACTTATTAAACATCTTGTCTTTTTAAATTGTTTTCCTTGGGAGTGTGACTCACCTCCACATAAGCAAACCCATTATTTTAAGAAGTTAGGACTTTGTAATTAAAAAATATTGTTTTCCACTTCCCTTTTCCAAAAACCATGGGCAAAAACCATGGGATGGTTTGTGGTTTGGATTAGTTTAATGTTAGGTGTCCCAAACCTAAATAATAAAGAATTCCCTCACCTTTCCTATATAAACCCACACAATATCCCACTTAATCCTCACTAAAATCCTTTTGAGTTAGTCCAAACTCTAACCTACTCTCTCTAGAATCCTCCCAAGGTGCCCAAAGCTCCCAAGAAGCCTCTCTCAAGCCTTTGGAAGCACACTGCCAAGTAAGGGTTTTTTCTTCCTTTCTCATTTTTGTCCAATATTATTTAAATTGTTATTCCCTTTTAATTTAAATTATAAATGTTGGGTTATGGTTTCTAACCTCCCCCATACTTCCCTATTTATGTTTTAATTATGGGATACCCCTTTATCTCTCATTAAATGCCTCCCATGTACACCTCTTACTATACTAAAATTCCGAAAGGAATTTCTCTCTCTTCTTTTACATTCAAGAAATTATTTTTTATCATGACTCTAAATTCTATTAAATTTTTTGGGAAATGTATCTACATTACCCCATTACTGTCCATTTCATGTAAATATGATGATAAAACCCTTTCTCTCTCATCAACAATTTTTATGAATTCTTACGTCACGCCGTTACGCTGCCGAAATTGCATCGATTTTCCAAGCCAATGTCATTGTGTAGTGAATACAATGCCCATTTATCTATCAAGGGTATTAACATTTATGAACATTTACTTATTGATTATAAAGTTTCATTTATGAATTCCGCATTCCTTTATCGTGGAATAAATGATTATGTTTTATGAATCCATGTTATATGATCCATGTGGCACAATTACGCATGAAATGAAATGTTTAAGAAGGGTGCACCCTTATAGCACTCCAATGCATTGGGTAAATTATAGTATCATGATACATCATGTGAAATGGGTGTTTACTCATTCTAATTCAAGTTCAACTATGTTTTACTTGTGCTTCATGTGCAATTAGGATTTACTCACACTCCATGTGCAATGAGCCTTGGATCATGCTAATTCCATGTTAAGTGTTGTTGCCACATTTCCATGTTATGATTATCATGATTTATCATGACTTTATGTTTATGCTTCTCTTGTGATCTATTGATATGCCTATTTTCTAACATTTATTGTATTCCTCATGTTATTCCATGATTATTCCCTTACTGGGCTTTAGAACTCACCGTTTTCTTATGCATGTCCTCAGGTTATCCCATGCAATGCTAAGTATGAGGGAATATAGTGGTCATGTAAAAGATGTTTTCAGTAAAGATGTTGTATTTAATGTTTTAAGTTGTTATTTAATTATCCTAATCCCCAAAGACACTAGACCTATCGATCTTCTATGTTGTATTAAGTGAATTTTATGTAATAAATTATGTTTAATTGTGTAATAAAAGACCAGGGTTGTCATAGTTGGTATCAGAGGATAGGTTTAGTTATTGTTTGTATTAGGATTAGAAAACCCTAGTGAAGCCTTAGAAATAAGACTAAGTATAATAAAAACATACCTAAGTTTTGGTGAGTATTGAGTAAGTGGTTTATCAAGAAAATACATCCCTGTCTGGATACGAGCAGGTAGAGGCGGCTCTGGCACATATGTATCCTAGTGGTAAAACCCAAAAATACCGCATTGAGATAGACTTGAACGAGAACTGGTGCACGACAATGGGCCTTACTGAAATCTTGGTTACGACACTCCCAGGTGATATGCTTTGGTAAATTCACAAGCTTAGTATGAACCATTATTAAGGGACAAATTTTTTTTCCTAAGAATATATGTTTGAAAGTAGATCATAGATAACATACACTGAAGACAATAGATTCATATGTTGAGGAAATAAATGTTATGTCTAAGTCATCAGTTTTGTCCTTGTATTAACCTTTATGTGTTACCCCTAACTTTCCTTTTATTCCAGCCAATGGTTGATAATAGAAGGACTCGGTCTAACAACTGATGTGAAGATCAATGTGATGACTGTACTAATGAGATGCCCAATCCAATGGGAGTGGAAATCGCAAACTTTGTCATGTTTCTCTCTCATCTAACTCAAGATTTGAATAGAAACATGGTTCAAGAGGAACATTCAACCCCCCTAAAAAAGAACAAGTCACTATCGGGAGCTTCATGAGACAAAGACCTCCAACTTTTAATGGATCATCTGATCCCTCAATCATTGAACAATAGATCAACTCCATTGAAAATATCTTCTCCGTCCTTCAATGTTCTGAAAAAGAGAAGGTTCTCCTAGCTGCTTATCGTATAGAGGGTGAAGATGAACAATGGTGGTCATTGATCAAAAATACTAAATCTGAGGAGGAGATCGAGGCGTTGGAATGGAAGGATTTTTGGAAGATGTTTTTCGATAAATATTTTCCGTGCACCCTCTGGCTTAAGATGGAAAGGGACTTCTTTGCCCTCAAGTAAAAAGATGACGAATTTGTTAGAACGTATGAAGTAAACATCACAAGGCTTGCACGATACACTTCCGGCTTTGTCGTTACCCCCGAATGCAAAGTTGGCCGCTACTTTGGTGGCCTGAAACCTAGCCTGCGGAAAGTTCTAGTGATCTGTGACTTCGAAAACTATGAGGAAATTGTCTGATGTGTCCTTAAGGTCGAAATGGAGATCGTAGAATCTCAGGGGTATCATGGGGATAAGAAGTATAAGGTGGACTTCAATGCTGGTGGTCTGATGTGAAAATCCAATGGTAATAAGGAGATCCAGCACCCCACTTACCATAGGTGTGGAAAGAAGCACCCCATAAATTAACTGAAGGGGACAAGGAAATGATTTATGTGTGTAAGAGAAGGGCACCTAGTTGTTAACTGCCGACAAGAAAAACCCATGGCTGCAAAAGAGTAGAGGAACACTCCATTCGAACCTCAACGCATTGTTCATTGCTACAACTACAAATAAATAGGGCATATTGCAAATCAGTTCCCTAAGCCAAGGGTTTTCGGAGGCAACCAACAACCTCCAAGGCAACAAGGGTGAGATTTTTCCATCACTACTACCGAATTGAACCCCGAAAACGAAGTGGTGACAAGTACACTAGTTATTCATTCAAGAAAAGAGAACATAATTTTTGATTCAGGTTCTACGCATTCTTTTATATCTCAAAAGTTTATTAGGACAATCATAGAACCACCAAAAATCATGGAAGTGAAGATATCAGTGAGTACGGAAAATGGGGAAATCATTGCATCCCATGAATATAACTCCTCCCATGTCATAATCTTTGGATTAAACTTCCCGGAAAACCTTGTCATACTCCCTCTGGTGGAATTTTATGAAATTCTTGGCATGAATTGGCTTTCCTTATATAGAGCCAACATAAATTTCCATGAGAGGAAAATCACTCTCCATGTGGAGAATCGACTCCCGATTCTTTACAAGTTCAAGGAGGAAGATGAATCTTCTTTAGCTCCATCATCTCAAGCATGGATATTACTTCCCTATGAGTATGCGTATCTAGCTCAGATGATTGAGTCTAAGGAGGCAACCATCCTAGAGGAAATTCCTATTGTGAGGGAATTCACTGAAGTGTTTCTTGATGAATTTCCTGGTCTTCCTCCTAGAAGAGATGCTGAATTATCAATTGATCTTACACCTGGGGAGTTTCCAATACCCAAAATCCATATAGAATGGCTGTTGTGGAGCTTGAGGAGCTAAAGAAACAACTATAGGAGAATCTGGATAAAGGGTTTATACACCCAAGTGCTTCACCATGGGGTGCACTAGTGCTCTTCGTCAAGAAGAAGGATGAGTCAATTCACCTTTGCATTGATTATTGTGAGCTCAACAAAATCACGATAAAGAACTAGTATCCTCTCCCAAAAATAGATGACTTGTTTGATCAGCTGTGTGGAGCACAATACTTCTCCAAGGTGGATTTTCGGTCGGGATATTATCAAGTAAGGGTGAAGAAGGAAGATATCCCCAAGACTGCTTTTCGTACAAGATACAGGGACTATGAATTAATAGTAAGGCCTTTTAGACTCACTAATTCTCTATAAATCTTCATGGAATTGATGAATAGAGTCTTTAGAGATTACCTCTATAAATTTGTGGTGGTCTTTATAGATGATATTTTGATATACTCCAAAACCAAGGAGGGTTATGAGGAGTATTTGAGAACTGTACTAGAGACCTTACAAATGGAGAAGCTCTATGAAAAGTACAGAAAGTGTGAGTTCTGGTTGAAGGAGGTCTCATTCTTGGGCCATATCATCACAAGCAATGGGATATCTATGGATCCCTCCAAAACAGATGCAATTGAGGGATGGTAGAGGCCAACATCAGTAATAGATATCCATAGCTTCTTGGGGTTCGCTGGATATTATCGAAAATTTGTGAGAAATTTCTCACGATTGTCCAACCCTCTTACCAAGCTAACTCAGAAGGGAGTAAAGTTTTCTTGTTGTGATGAATATGAATAAAGATTCAAGGAGTTGAAAAGGAGGCTTATCACTACGCCCGTGCTCACTTTACCCACAAGTGGAGAACTTTTTATGGTATTTAGTGATGCTTTGAAGAAGGGCCTCAGATGTGTGTTGATGAAAAACGAAAAAGTCATTGCCTATGATTCAAGATAATTGAAAGTTCATGAATAGAACTATCCAACACATGACCTCGAGTTGGCTGCAGTGATCTTCGCTTTGAAAATTTGGTGGTATTATCTCTTCAGATAGAAGTGTGAAATATATATGGACCACAAAATCCTCAAGTATATATTCACACAGAAAGAGTTGAACATGTGCCAATGAAGATGGTTAAAGCTGATCAAGACTATGGTTTCTCAATCCATTACCACCCTGGGAAAGTGAACAAGGTGACAGATGCCCTAAATAGAAAGGACCCAATGATTATATCATTAATGAAAATTGAAAAGGATCTAGTCTTCTTAGATTTGATGAAGATGGACATGGGAATCATAAATAAGAAAACATCATCAATCCTTTCACAAATTATTGTTCAACTGTCACTTTTGGAAAGGTTAAAGGATGCTCAAAAGGATGATGTGGGAATTCAGGAAAAAGTGGAAGCTATCAAAAAAGGGAAATTTGTGGAGTTTAATGTTAATGAAGAAGGAATTGTGAGATTTGGGAAAAGACTATGTGTTCCATCAAGTCCAGAGGTGAAGAAGGAACTTTTGGATGATGCACATAGTTCAAATTTCTCTATTAACCCAGGAAACACAAAGATGTATCGAGATCTCCGAGAACATTATTTGTGGGATAATATGAAGAAATAGATCGATAAATGTACATCAAAGTGCCCTGTGTGTCAGCAAGTGAAGGTAGAGAGGCAGACGTCTAAGGGGATGATGCAGCCATTGCCCATACCAGAATGGAAATGGGAGAATATCACCATGGATTTTGTCACCCGACTTCTGAAGACATCCAAAGGCAATAATGAAACCTGGGTTGTTTTGGATCATATTACAAAGGCTGCACACTTCATTGCTATTCGGGATGATTTCTCATTGGATCAACTGGCACATATATATATCAGGGAAGTGGTAAGGATGCATGGAGTACCACTATCTATTGTGTCCTATCGAGATCCAAGATTCACCTCTAAGGTTTGGAAGAGTCTTCAACATGATATGAATACTGAACTGAACTTCAGTACAACCTATCATCCTCAAAATGATGGCCAATCTGAGCAAACTATCCAAATACTTGAGGACATGTTGAGAGCATGCTCAATGTTCTTTAAAGGAGTATGGGATAAACATCTTCCTCTAGATGAGTTCTCTTATAATAATAGTTTCTACTCGAGCATCCAAATGTCACCATATGAAGACCTTTATGGGAAAGGTGCAGAACACCAGCATGTTGGGATGAGGCCAGTGAGCGTAAGCTTCTTGGACCAAAAATGGTCGAAGAAATGGTGGATAAGGTAAAAACCATTCAGCAGCATATCAAGGTAGCCCAAAGTTGACAAAAGAGTTATGCAGATAACCGTCAATGAGACCTTGAGTTTGAAGTTAGAGACATGATATTTCTACACATATCTCCATGGAAGAAGGTCACAAGGATTGGAAAGAAAGCGAAGTTAAGTCCAAGGTACATCGGCCCCTTTGAGATTGTTGATCGTGTCAAAGCTGTGGCCTATCGACTAGCACTTCCACCTACCATTTCCAAAGTACATGATGTATTTCATGTATCCCTCTTAAGATAGTACATACCAGACCCTACACATGTACTCTTTTTAGAGGTGGTACAGTTAGAGGATGATCTTTCTTATGAGGAGCAACCCGTGAAGATCTTAGATCGTTGAGAAAAAGTACTACGAAATAAGATAATTCCCCTCATCAAGGTGTTGTGGAAAAACCACAAGTTTGAATAAGAGAAGTGGGAATCAAAGGAGATTATTAAGTAGAGTTACCCACATCTATTTTAGTATGGGAAAAGAAAATTTCGAGGGTGAAACTTTTTAAGGGGGAAGATTGTAACGACCCAAAATTTCATTAATGGAAATCCCTATTGATCTAATTAAATGTCTCCTTATGTAAAATGTTTATATAAAATGTCAAATTCTTTGGTTTTATGTTAATAATTGTGACCGTTGATAATATAGATGTTGAACAATGATCACATGATTAGTATAAATATAAGGCTTTAACAAATCCAATTTACTCAGACAAAGGAAGCGATGACCACATCCAGTAGACGTGCCCCATACAAAGCCCATTTTTCCAAGCTCGGAAAGGAGGTGGAATCCTTGAGATTCACTCTTGACCAAGCCCAAGATGATCTTGAATATGTTAATCTCAAGCAGGACCGTGTATGAGAGAAATGGAAGTTGATAGAGATTACCACCCGAGCAATGTTATCCTAGCCACCCAAGAGTCTATCACCATCGCACACCTTACTCTTCAGTCTTATGTGGGTGTTATAAGGAGTTATGTAACAAGACCTTATCACTATGGTTATGTACATTATTTTTGTATATAATAATGAATATACTTTCATTTTATTATTGTTACCTTGTAAATAGTTTTTTTGAAGCACAAATAGTATTTTTAGTTAATGCTCAACTAAGAAATCTATTTTGATGAATTAATGGATTTTTGAATTAAATAATATTTTATTAAAATATTATTATTTTTATTAAATTAATTTTTATTAAGCATAAATGATCGTATAATTTTATGAATGCAATTGTAATTTTTATTAAGGTTTGAAATCCATTTTTGTCAAAACCCGTGAATTTTCGATAAATATCAGTTTTTATTTTAAAAGTGAAAATTACCATATTTAGAAAATTATTTAGATAAAATAAATATTATTTATAGAATCAGGACATTGAAATTATCCAATGGTGATTTTTTCATAATTTTCCGAGATAGTCAAATTTTTGGGTAAAAATTAAATACCATTTAAATATATAATGTGTTTTATGGCATAATAATGACCCCATAGTGATTTAATAAAATACTATAAGCTTTATGTTCGGAAAATATATGTCTTACCATTAAAATAATTTGGTTTTTGGTTTGTTTTACTTATTTGACAAATCATCAATGGACCCTTCAAGACTTATTAAACATCTTGTCTTTTTAAATTGTTTTCCTTGGGAGTGTGACTCACCTCCACATAATCAAACCCATTATTTTAAGAAGTTAGGACTTTTTCCTTATAAAATATTGTTTTCCACTCACCTTTTCCAAAAACCATGGTAAAAAACCATGGTATTGTTTGTGGTTTGGATTAATTTAATGTGAGTTGTCCCAAACCTAAATAATAAAGAATTCCCTCACCTTTCTTATATAAACCCACCCAAGCTCCCACTTCCTCCTCACTCAAAGCCTTTTGAGTTCGTTAAAACTCTTCCCTCATCTCTCTATAATCCTCCCAAGGTTCCTCAAGATCCCAATAAGCCTCTCTCAAGCCTCTCTCAAGCCTTTGGAAGCACACTTCCAAGTAAGGGTTTTTTCTTCCTTTCTCATTTTTGTCCAATATTCTTTAAATTGTTATACCATTTTAACTTCAGTTATAAATGTTGGGGTATGGTTTTTAACCTCCCCCATACTGCCCTATTTATGTTTTAATTATGGTAGACCCCTTTCTCTCTCATTAAATTCCTCCCATGTACACCCGTTACTATGCCGAAATTCTAAAAGGAATTTCTTTCTCCTCTTTTACATTCAAGAAATTATTTTGTATCATGACTCTAAATTCCATTAAAATTGTTGGGAAATATATCTATATGACCTCCTTAATTTCCATTTCATGTAAATATAATGAGACACCCCTTTCTCTCTCATAATTTTTTTTATGAAATCTTACGTCACACCGTTACGCTGCCGAAATTGCACAGATTTTCCAAGACAATGTCATTATGTAGTGAATACAATGCCCATTTCTCTATCAAGGGTATCCATATTTATGCACATTTACTTATTGATTATAAAGTTTCATGTATTAATTCCACATTCCTTTATCATGTAATAAATGATTATGTTTTATGAATCCATGTTATATGATCCATGTGGCACACTTATGCATGAAATTAAATGTTTAAGAAGGGTGCACCCTTATAGCGCTTTAATGAATTGGGTAAAGTATAGTATCATGATATTTCATGTTCAATGGGTGTTTACTCATGCTAATTCAAGTGCAATGATTTTTTACTTGTTATTCATGCACAATGAGGATTTACTCATGCTCCTTGTGCAATGAGCCTTGGCTCATGCTAATTCCATGTTAAGTGTTGTTACCACATTTCCATGTTATGATTATCATGATTTATCATGTCTTTATGTTTATGATTATATTGTGCTCTATTGTTATACCTATTGTCCAAAATTTATTTTATTCCTCATTTTATTCCAGGATTATTCCCTTACTGGGCTTTATATCTCACCCTTTTCTTATGCATGTCCTCAGGTTATCCCATGCAATGCTAAGTATGAGGGAATGTAGTGGTCATGGAAAGGAAGTTTTCAATAAAGATATTGTATTTCATTTTTTAATTTGTTATGTAATGATCCTAATCCACAAATAAAATAGACCTCTCGATCTTCTATGTTGTATCAGGTGAAGTTTATGTAATAAATTATGTTTAATTGTGTAATAAAAGACCGGGGTTGTCATAGAAATGGTATCAGCAGAACTTGGTGCATGATATAGGATAAAGATACTAGCTATGACATGATATTTTAGGGCCCCCATGTTCCGATGTAAGTAATATGACATCATTTAATGACCAAGTGAATCCTTATTTTCCTTTCAATTATGCCTCACTAAGGTTATATTCATGTTTTTCAGGTTTTTAATGTTCAATAGGCTAACTTGGTTGACCATCAAAGGGTTAACCTAGTTGAGGAGGATAAGTTGTGGTATAGGACATTAAGTTCCCTTCAGTGGAAATATCTAGAAAATTATTAGGCCAACATCTCTAATCTGAAGATGGAGAACTGGTTGGAGGATCTTGATATCACCTTCAGTTTGATTCAGGATTGGGTAGAGACATGAGTTCCACTAGAATTCATTTGGATGAGAGGTGTAGTGTGTCAGTGGTTGACTTGTATCCTGGTGAGAAGAAATTGGAAAAAATTCCAGAAGGATTTACAGAAGGATTTCCTATCATCGATGATGAAGGTAGAAAATAGGCATAAGCTTCTTTTCCATCAATAGGGGAGAATGATTATGAAAGAGATTGGGATTAGATTCAAGGTCCTTTTACATTTCACCCTTGATGTTTTTATCTATGAGGATTCTTATGTACAATGTATTGATGGAGAAATCCACCCATCTATCCAATATTAAATTACTCTATTTACATTTCCAGTGTATTTGGAGGTATAGAAGAAGGCTTTGGTAATCGAGCATATACACTCTCAAGGAGGGCTATCAAAAGAGGGGATCCAGTGGGGTTCCTCAAAGAGTATAGTTATTGGTAAAATATCTCAAATTCCAGGTCTTTCAAGTTTTTGATTAGTGGGGAGTCGACCTTAGCAGTTCCCTTTTTGAACCTCCATATCTAGTAGCTCACATGATTTTACTAGGAGCTCTAGTCTAGTTTATTATGTCTTTGGGGGATATTTTCATCGCCATAATCTGTGACCAATGGTCCTTGGAGATTATTATGGTGGTGGTGGTTAAGTTCAATATCAACCTTAGCAGAAGGGGAAGTATACTTATGCTCAACCAAGAGGATATAGGGAAGGTAGGGGATAGTATTAGAATTTTCCTCATCTTCAAGGACCTATAATGGAGTGTGTTCATAGTGGTGGTTGATATTAGTGGAGTAGAGGAGTTGGGTGTGGATAATTTCATGCTTTGAAAATTCCATCACCAAAGTGTCTAGATATTGTTAGAGGTACAATCAGCTTATCATATACACTTTTGTATGATTTTTTTTATTTAGGAGCCTTACACTCCTTTGTTTCACTCATCTTATTCTATGCTTTGGGATTGGATATAGAGAGGTTTCTCATGCCCCTCGTTATGACTATTCTAGTCAAAGGATATACCTACTTGTTTGATGTGTGTCAAGGGTGTAGATTAATTTTGAGGAAAAATAGTAATGTGTGAATTTCATCTTATTTCAGATATATTCATATAGTTTCATCCAATACAAATATAGGTTATAATCTTTATATATTGTTATTGATTTATTTTAGTGTAAGGTCATGTTCTTTGATGTAGATGGTCAGTGTGTAGTTTTCATTGGTGAACGAGGTTATCGAATGACTAGTAGGAGTGTGGAACCCCGTATTTACTTAATGGAATAATTGTTAGTAAATCCAATGGGTTCCAAGATGGTAGAGGATATTAAAGTTGTTGAATAATTTTTAGATGTTTCTCTTTATGAGGTTATAGAACTACCACCAATGTGACATTGAGTTTAGTATCAAATTATAATAAAGTGTATATTATATTTTAATGGATAGTTATTGAATGAAACCATTAAATTTTGGGAGTTTAGGATTCAAATAATTGATCTGATGAAAAAAGGGTGTCACCATGGGGTGTTTTAGTGTTATTTTCTAAGAAGGTTGACAGTTGTTTGAGACTATGTATAGACTATCGAATACTGAATCAGGTGGAAATAAAGAATTGTTACCCACTTCCAAGGATTTATTATCATTTTGACCATTTTAGAGGATCTAGATAGTTTTATAAGATTTATATGTGTCCTGGATATCATCAGTTGAGGGTAAAATAGAGATATATCCTAAAGACTTCCTCATAGTGTAGATATAGAAACTTTGAGTTTTCAGTTATGTTGTTTGGTGTCATTAATGAACCAACAGTGTTCATGAGACTCATTAACTCCATATTTCATGAGTTCAAATACAATTTCATATTCATGTTCATCAAAGAGATTCTTATATACTCAAGGTATAAGGATGATCACATCGGGCATCTGAGATTCATTTTACTAACTCTCTAAAACCACCAAATATATGGGAAGTTATACAAGTGTAAGTTTTGGATTCTGAAGTTGAATTTACTTGGACATTTGGTATACCAACAGGGAGTAAAAATTGATCGTTCAAATTTTGAGGCTATTTTTTATTGGGATACACATAGGAATGCAATGGATCTTCATAGATCTCTTAGTATATTAGGTTATTATCAGAGGTTTTTGTCCAAATTTTATTATATTAAATCCTTATTGATATATCTAAACAGGAAGTACTAGGCATTCATTTAGAATGAGTAGTGTTAGTAAGATTTCAACTACCTAAAGAGGTGGTTGGTCAGCGCCCCCATTCTCTAGATGACTGAGGAGGGGGTGATGTTAGAGGTTTTTATTAGTGTTTACCATTTGGGTATGGGTTGTGCCTTGATGTAGTAGTGGGAAAAAGTCTTCCATGGAGCCAGAAAGTTACTCCCTTGTGAGATTAACTACACCACTCATGATTTGTAATTGGAGGTAGTGGTGTTTTTCCTAAAGCTATGGAGACATTACCTCATCAGAGCATGCTTTTTGGTTTTCACCAATCATAATATTTTGAGTTATGTTTTCTCTCAAACTAAACTGAATATATGAAAATAGAGGTGGATGGAGTTCCTCTAGTACTAATAATTCAATATTTTATACATCCCATAGAAAAGGAATTTCATTTCTGATTCACTAAGTAGGAATTTGCAAAATAACATTTTACAAGAGTCTGAAGATACTTGGAGGGTTATAGAAGAGTTGACAGCCATGCACTTAGATGTTGGGGTGATTGATGGTGGGAGTTTCCTATATCATATGATACAATAGTCTTACTTGATACATTATGTGGAGTAATCATAGTGGGGAGACCCATAGGTGGAAGTGATATAGGATTGGGTTCTTCAGGGTGATTTCCTTGAAGGATGGTCAAATGATGACCAACATCAGTTGATGTTTTAGAGGAGGATGTTATTTCCAATAGTGGGGCATGAGGAATTACTCCATGAGTTTCACATATCACATTTATAAGTGCACCCAAGAGTATAAAAAATGTTCCATAGTTTGATGAAATAGTTCTCGTGGCCCAGGATGAAATAGGTAGTGGCAACGTTCATGGAATGGTGTATGGTTTGTCAACAAGTGAAGGTAGAACATCATGTTCCTGGTGTTTTTTACAGCCTTTGGAAGTACTTGAATTGAAGTGGTAAGGCATGTTAATAAAAATCTCTACAGGATTTCCCTAGAAACATGAATAATATGATTCTATCAGGTTAATAATGTATTAGCTGATGAAGTTGGTTCACTTATTAGAAATTGAGGAGTAAATCATTGTGGATGTTTTGACAATGAGGTATATGGATGTGGTTGTACTTATACATGGAGTGAAAAAATACATCATCTCAGAATGAGACAATAATTTTACCTCATGAGTCTGGATAGAATTGAAACATCATTATGGCACTCACTTATGCCTTAACACTACTTTCCACCCATGGATAGATAGATAGATGGAGAAAACCATCAAGATTTTTGGGGATATGTTACGGGCATGCATCATGGATTTTGGTGGATAATGGGTGAATATATTTCCCTTGGTTGAGTTCTTTTATAATAACATCTATCACTCATCCATCATCATGGCTCTATTTGAAGAATTATAAGGGATTTCATGTCAATCCTCTCTGTGCTGGACCAAATTTGGAGATTCATCTTTTCTTGGTGCCGATGTTCTATAAACTATAACCGAGAAGGTATACATAGTTCATGAGAATATGAAGGTAGTGAAAGACTTTTATAAGTCTTATGATAATTATAGAAGGAGACCCATAAAGTTCAAGGTTAGATACCACATGTTCCTGAAGGTTTCCCCTCATAATGGGAAACATAGGTTTGGTTGGGGAATCAAGTTTTCACCATGGTTTATCGAACCCTTCAAGTTGTTGGAGTGCATTGGTGAGGTGTCTTATCGGTTGAAGATTCCTATATAGATAAAAAGATACATGATATATTCCACATATCTCAACATCATTGATATATTTATGATGAATAACATTTCATTAAGTAGGTAGAGTTGGATGTTAAGGATGACACAATGTTTATGGAGTGATAAGTTAAGATCTAGAATCATCAATAGAAAGTGTTGTGTGGGTGAGTTATCCCTTTGGTTCATGTGTTGTGGAATAATAAAGTCTTGTAGAAGAGTACTTGAGAATGTGAGACACTGATTCATGCTTAGTATCCTGATTTTTTTGAGTTTTGGGTTTTCTTTATTTTCCTTGGGTGATGTAACACTTGGTTTGTGGATGGTTTATGGAATGTGACTTTTTCATTCTTGCTAATATTTCTTAGTTGATATTTGTGTTTAGTCTATAATGAGATCCTTGAGAGGTATCTCATGGGATGTTTTTTTGGACATCCCATTTCTCCTACCTCATTCTAGGATTTATTTTGATTCTCAATGATGAGAATTGTTTAATAGGTATTTAATGTGAGGGCCTGAATTCCTAAAAACCATACCTTTATATTTTTTAGGGATTTGTGGTTCTAAGAGGGAGTTTTTAGGTGTTATAGAGTCTAGGTAAGAGTTTTTTTTTCATTTAGAGGGTCACCACTCCATAGTAGTGGGCGAGGTGCTAGACGTTTTGGCCTTGGGTGTTTGGAGGTTGGCCATGGGGTTGGCCATGTGGTGATGTGGTGTGTCATGAAAAGAGAAATAGCATAGTTTCTTGTGTTATTGGGTATTCCACTTGGGTGGTAACACTATGTAAAATGGGAAATAAGAAACTCCCAGAGAAAAGTGTGCAATTGGACATGGTGTTTTAGGGGTCTTTCTATGTAAAATAGGGATCTAGAGGTCACCACGCTATGGTCCTAGGCATGATGAGGGGAAAATATCCAAGCCTTTTGTGTTATTCTATAGTGGATAGTCATGGTGGGAGTAAGAGTATACAACATTCATGTACCACATCATGTACTAGGATGTGGTGATGATCAATATTTGTTTATAAAACAAGAAAAAAAGTGGTAAATGGCCATAGGATATTCAGATATCCTTTGACCAAGAAAGACTACGACATAAAGGGTTGTCTCCAAATAGTGGCGAGGCTATTCCGAATTCCTCTATAAATAAAGGGATTTACCTCTAATTTTTCAATATCCTTTATACTTCTTAGATATTTGGATAACTCTATCCCCCTTAACACCCTTTCATAGTTTCTTTTTAGGATTATAACCTCTTAGATTGCAGAGGACTGAGTTCCCTTGGCTCAAGGTACCTTATTCCCTATTTTCCCTATTTCATTATTCTCTCTTAACCATAGGTTTGTTATAGAAAATAAATCTATTTTGTGATGATTTATGATAATGTTTTTATGATGGATTATTTTAAATAGTTTTTGGTGGTTTTCCCTTCAATCTTGGTGACATTTGATCCCTTGATTCTTCCATCGTGATCATGGTTCTCTTTAAAGCTCAAATAAAGGTAGGGGATTCGAGTAACCTATTTATTTTTGTTCATATGTTATATTAGTTGGATTTTTTTACTTTTGGGTGGATGTTAAGAGTTTTTCTAATGAAGATAATGGCCAGACATAATGAAATTGGATGGGGAAGGAGATATATCACTTATTATTTGATTTTATTGATATTTATTTTCCATGATTGTGTGTCGAATTTTGTTGGATTTGAAATATGATTGGTTTTGTGAATATGTTATTGTTACAAAAATATAACTATGTAAAATCAACTCCCATGAAAATTTAAAATCCATTAAATATTAAAATTTAATAAGTTGTGTGTAAATACAAAATTGTTGTGTTTCTCCCTTCACTTGTGCAGTTGATTGATGTGATGGTATGTGTAACATCTGGAATTATGTTTATGATTTCTTACTAAGTTTTATTTGTGGGACTTTTCTAATTATGGGTAATATAAAATAATGGGGTTGGTGTGTGGGAATTTATGGCATTGTGTGTTGGATTGGTAGTTTCTTGGTAGTTTCTTGGTAGTTATGGAATGCTTGAAATGGCAAATTCTTGTAAATGGACATAGGTTATGATAAATATTTTAGATATAGAAATAAATAAATGATGGAATTATCAATATGATTCTTCTTACATTATTATACTTAGATTCATGATTTGGTGAGTAAACCTTGGTGAGTCGAGGGACTAGTTGACCTGATATGTGATGTTGATTTTTTTGTTTGTTCATCGAGGGAATTATCATTATTTTCCCACATTTTTATAAGAGTCCTTAGGTATTATAATACTAATCATACATTTTCTGATCACCATACATTTATATAAACCATTTTTTAGGTTTTCATGAGGACTTATGGAATTGAGTTGGACACTACTAGCTTGGGTGTTAGAGATTTTGTTATGTTACTATCATAGGATTTTCTTTTGGTACATTAATAGATGATTTCATTTTTATTCATATGAAAATACACGAATTGTGGGATATTATGTTTTTTTAATTTTCCTTATGTTATAGAGTTTTTTGGTGGTTTATACACTATCTTCTAGTCCTACATTTTCTATTAAGGTCAATGCCTCCAATATACGTGACTTTCTTTATGCCATCAATGCTAGTTACAAACCCAAGGCATAATAAAGGTGAGACTCTGGGGTAATTATCTCTATTCCTTTATTTCTAGTCTAGGAGGGGTACCTTTTAAGGGAGGGGGACATGATAAGATCCTTGTGCCTCTTCACCTAGATCAGTATGTTCTACTACCTCATAGCGGGTCCCTGAATCATATAGACAACTAACATCACCCTCCAATCATTAAGAGTATCAACCAAATCGAAGATCCCATTGATGATCTCTAACCAATAATTCATATCCTAAGGAACTCCCATACCTTGAAATGTCATAGGAAGTTTTAATTGAATGTCTTAAGAAAAATTAAACATCATCAAACCAACCCAATGTCACCGTCTTGAACTGTCACCACTATAACAAAATAGACCAATAATGGCGGTTTAAACCATTACTAAATAGTTTTGCGATGGTTTACAAAAACCACCACTAAAGTTGGCATCAGCATCCAACTGGAGTCAGTTTCTTCCATTTAGTGATAATTTTTGAAAATTGTTTTGAATTTTTTTAGCCGTGGTTATTTCATATTTAATTGCGGTTTTCCTTCCCGAAACTTTTGTGTAGATAGCGGTGATTTAAAACACTGCTAAACTTAATAATATATAGTGTCTATTTTTTCAATTTTAATGGTGGGTTTCCCTATCAAAACATCCTAAGATATAGATTTGTTTTAAACTACTGCTAAATTTAATAATATATATTAGTGGTTTAAACCACCACTACAAAAATTAGTACCTTATTTAGAGGCAGTTTAAACTACCGCTATATAGAACATATGAAAAAATTGATGTTGTAGTAACTACAACCCCATATAAGAAAAAAATAGATATTATACTAAAAATAAAACATAATCTTTGTACTATAAAATCATCCTACAAAATTCATCATATCATCAATTTAATTCCAAACATTCTTATTTATCTAATTAAAATAATTAATCTAGTAATCTTTCATATTTATAAATTTAAATACATGATTTTAATGTATTTATACCATATCCATTATCTCATTCATTTAAATATACATGAATAAACATTTTATATTCATCAATTAATAAAATTTACCATTTATCTTACCAAATTTAGTATAATATATTCATTATCAACATGAAAACATTTTTTTCAACAAAAAACATCTTTTTCAAAAAAATCATATTACCAATACAATGACATCACTCAATAAATACTCAAATATAAATATTCAATCATATTATATCCCCTTTGATTTGAACTCAACACATATCCATGTAAATTCTCAATCCTCTCTCATTAATAAAATCACTACAAATAACTATTTATGAAAAACACCAATTTTTAAAATTAGCTTTCAATTAACTAGAAACTATTAGCCGTTTCTTAGTTAAAATCAATACAAATTTCACATTTCATCAATAAAACATATAAACACATCAGTGTCATGTTTCATGTGTTTCTATCATTGAGGCAATGACTCATCAATACTCTCAATCCTCCATGTTCAAGAGATAACATCATATGAAAAATACAAATCAAAATATGAAACATCTCTGATTAATCTCACTTTCTTAGATATTCTCCAGAAAATTGTGTCTCCATTATAAATACATTGACTAGAAATATTTTTAGATTACTTTTCAAGTCACAAACAAATTATATCTTCACACCTACAACTAACACAATAATCCAAAACACAATTCAAATATCATTCCACCACAACTTGATTATACTGTGACCACACCCTTAGTTAACAACAGAATCAGGTGTGACCTATAAAACTTACCTTCAATAGGCCGCAAGATAATGACTAACACCCAGTGTATATATTCACATTCATGGGAGACATTAAAATTTAAGATAATATCAATTTACCAAAAATAATATAACATATAAAATATTATATCATAACCAACCTAAAAATATAAAAAAACATGTACATGGAATGACACACAATGTCACAACAAACTCAAAGAAAAAAAAAACCAAAAATCATCTCTAATACTAGATACTCAAAACCTAAAATTTTAATAAAATTAAAGGCACAAAAAGAATTACTTCAATAAGATATCCACATTCAAGTTTCTCTATATTAACTTCTTCATCATTATTTTAATTCATGAAAGAAATTTCCTTAACCAACCATTGATGGTGACTGTTATGGTTTAAGTTTCATGCCAACCATGAGGATGTGATGATGGAATTTTGTGTATACGTTTCCAACTATATTTCTTGATAACCATGATATGGGACTGTGGGGGATAACATACTGACCATTGTATTGTTTTGTTCCATGTTTAGAATCAATTCCAACATCGACCGGAGGATGTATTGTCATTTCTGGATATCATATAGAAACCATAGGATCGATGAATAAATTGGTTTAAGGCCTTCTGTTTGGTATTCTACATAGAGAATATTTTTAATAATATTTGAGAAGTTTGAGTAAGAAATTAATAATTTATTTTTTCCCCTGGATGATAAGTTCTATGTTATATTAATGTTGACCATATATAACGATCTTGAGACAATCCTTAGAGAAGAGTGAAGCAAACAATCTTTATGTTTCATAGACAAGAAAAATAATAGTGGGATTTCCATATTCATGATGACCAGATTGTTTAGTTATCTAGATAGTAATTGGTGAGTTACTAAGTGGAAGTTATAACTAAATAAAGTTCATAAATAGTTGAAAGATACTATAGTTTTTAAAAATAAAATAAGAGGTTGAATTTCAAGGAGTACTAAAACAAAAAAAACCCTTAAGAGTCTAATAATGATTAGTATAGAGTAAACTTTAGAATAAAACATAGAAAATGAAGCAAGTATATAAATTTACATTAAATGTAAGGAAAATATAGATATCCCATAACATAAACTGAAACATGGTTTCTGAATCACTATATTATTGTTTGTCTGTCATAAGTTTAGTTACACATCATCACTGAATCCAATCTGAACCCTAATCACTACCTGATAAACTTTGATCGACACAGTTTCTATATTTTTCTCCACTCCCTGCTACTAGAACCTGCATGCAAATCATCTTGAAAATTAATTAGTGGTGTATATTTAAATTTAAACTTAAAACCACTAAAAGTTTTTATACTAAATGTTTATGAATTTATGTTCATTAAATTCTCACTCAAACCATACATTGATGTAATATCACTGGAGACACATCCAGTCATCATATGATATAATTCAATCAACACTTTCTACAGAGCAATGACCTTTGCATCTTTCATCTTTACATGAGCCCCCTTTTCATGAATTATTATTTTCATAGAAATAATCTTCCTCTGAGAATATCTAGGTAAGGAGTAACTATATCAAGGAGTAGATTATACTGTAATCCTCAATGGAATTCCAAATACTTTATATGGTAATGGTTCTAAACCCATCCCACACATGTGACCATGATGCTCCTTCCTAAAAACTTGATGAACTAGATCATCCTGGGAGATCGAGAAGGACTGAATGGGATTGGCATCCCATAGTTCTTTTATTTTTACCTATAAATCAAATATCAATAATATTTAAAGAAATAAATATGAACATAGTTAAAATGGATAATCATTTATTTCAATGAAAAATTCATTCATGCGAAAAATTCTTCGGTAGAATCATTCATATAACTCCCATTAGTTTTTTTTATAAACATCCAACCATAGTTCTGTTTAGGAGACTTGGTGCCTTAAATTATTCAACTATATTAAAAAAATATAAATCAATAATTTAATATATGAAACAGATAATGTATTCTTATAAATATTTAAACTAATGAAAATATTACTAGAGTCGATCTATTTTTGGAAAAAATATTTGACTTGATAATGTTGGGGTAATTTTTTTAGCTCGACTTGATTCATTTTACCTTGAAACATCCTAAAATAAATAACATGTAATTTAATAGTAATGTATTCAATGTCATATCCTTGTCATACGAATGTATATATGTAAAATGATATTAATATAATAATATATATTTCAATACTACATACATCTCATAATGATGACTATCAATAAACACCTTCCACTACTCTTAAGGTACCCCTTCAGTTACCTTATCATACTGATACTGAGTGGTCAATAATGTATTTTTGAATTCATTAAATAATATCCATTTAAAATATTACCATTTCTTACCCAAAATTTTCAATGTCCACTTTCATGTGATAAGATCAGCAATGATAAAGTGGAATAACATCTATAGAAAGCGATCCATTTTTAAAATATTAGAATTTAAGTATATAATGAAATTAAATTATGCCATAATGTATTAAAATTACCTTTATTTGGGTATCAAAGACTTCATTCTTACAGTATTGGGGAATATAACTCTAATCAGAATAGCTAGTCCGATGGGTAATCGACTCTACCACCACCTTGCCTATAATATTGACAAATAATCCTATAAAATCATCTGTAACGACCCCATAAAGTCACATTGGACAAATATATTCAATATTCTCAGCTTCTAGACATCTAAAATGTTCATATTTATCTATGTAGTTGCATTGTTTTCATATTTTATGAAAAAACATACTTAGTAGTATAAAAAAGTAAAATAAATTTATTCATATAATTTTTTTACCTATAACTATCACCCTTCAATATCCTTATAAAGAAATAGAAGTGATGAACTATTCCCTCTCTACAAAACCTAATAATGGGGAGGAAATTTCCCAGATGCTAATGGGATGGAGAAGGAGGGTGTTCCAAATACTGGAAGAATGGATGAGGTTGTGAGATACACCAATGGGGGAAAAATGGAGGGTGTCTCAGATGATGTAGTAAGGGAGACTGATTGATCCTCGACTATTTGTGTGGTCGAGGTAATGTCAACAGAGAGTTGACTAGAATTAGTGAAATTATTCTTCATTGGTATCCCTATCATTTAATCAAACCAAATTTACTTCATAACAAATATTTCAATAAATTCATGCAAAATTTTCTTAGAAATGATAACATATGAACAATATTGAGAAAAAAATACATAGATATGATAATGAATAACTTCACATTTAACATAAGTGGTTGATAACTTAATATATTATTACACATAAAATCATTTTTTCCTTCAATCATGTCATTTTCCTACTCTATCATTACTTTATCAACTTTATCCACGCTTGGAAGATTAATATTTTCAATACCATGATTGGAAAATAAGTTCTTTTCTTATTTTTGATGGGATTAAAAGTTAGAGGTCAAATATTTCACTTCATCACCCATATCATACAAGTCTCTTTGTTTTTTTGAACAACTACACTCTACCCTTAATCTACAACATCTTACACATAATATAAATTTTTCATTTGCAATGAGAAGATATAAAGATCATGTTATTCATGGTCACTAACATCCATCAAGGGAGAGAATTTCATAGAAGTAAATTTAAAGGAATCTATTTTAATAAACTTGGCAATATAGATCCACTTGCATTTGAATAAAATAACTAAAAAATTATCATGGTAGTTTAATTCAATAATATCAATCAACTTACCATGGTATCCTAATTCATAAAATGTAAATATAAAACTATTCTGTTTTTTAAAAACCTTGTCATAATCCATTGTATGGAATTTAAATCCATTAACATTATATTAATTGAAGTTTATAGTATTTTTTATAGTACCTCAAGCTAGAAACTTTAAATCTTCTCATAAATCAACATGAGTATCAGTATTATTGATCTATAAAAAGTAATATACTTTATTAAATTCAAAACATATGTGTCAAACTAATATCCATATTGATTTCAATATTTATGAACATACATGATGTTCAGACCATTAAATAATATATTTATTAACTGATTTTTTTAAATCTTTCTCATTTTATGTTTAGTTTCTCATTCATCTCTTTGTTTGTATCCTGAGCTCTTCAAAAAATGGATATGAAATTTCACTATTTAGAAGCACATATCTATGTACCAATAATAATTCCATTTCCCTCAATGTACCCTCTGAGAATCTTCCAACTAATCGGCCAATAGTAGGAAAGATTTTTGATTTCCCATATATTTGAGATTGATTCGATGTGTCATCAACACATCCAACTCAATTGAATATTGTCTCAATATTACCCAAGTATCTAGAACAAAAGGTAAGACACTCCTCTGTTAAATAGCCTTCAAAAATAGATCCTTCATGCTGAGATTTGTTTTTTACATATGGTTTCAAATGAATAATATATCTATGAAATAAAATAAATAAAACATAATTACATTTTTAATAAAGTTACAAGAACTGTTTACTTAATATGAAAAACATATAAATAAAGTACCTCTAAATTGTATAAATCCATGAATTATGTATGAGGCCTCCTAATTTAGTTTCCTTAACCAAAGGCATAGTTAAATTCATTATAAAAGTAAAAAATTATAGAGGAAATATCATATCCATTGAATAAAGGGTAAATAAAAATCTCTCCTAAAGGTTGTAAAGCTTATCTAGTTGTAGAGTTTTCTCATATAGTTTTCTGAATAATTTTTAAAATTGGAGTACAACTTCAGTAACATTTTTAGGTAATAATGTACGCTATGACAATGGTAGAAACTACTGTAACAAAATATGTAAATCATGACTTTTAAATCTATGTAATCTATGACACTTTAAGTAGACACACTGTGATATGTTACTTGAATACCCATTAGATACCTTCACATGTTTTAAAATTATAAGGAATGTATATTTATCCATATTTTTCAGTGAATTTTTTTCCAGATCATCCTTTCCATTCTCATTTTTTAAAAGATTATGCATCATGTTCATTGTTTGTAATTCCTTCCAGGCATTGAGATGGTCCTTGAATTTTCTATGATCATTAAGCAATGTGAATGTCAAATTGTCACAAACATTATTCTTAATATTCATAACATCAAGATTATTCCACAAAAAATTAAATTCCCAATATGGAAGTTTGAATAATATTATTTTTTTCTCCCATTTTTTCATTCCAATTTCACTTGATGATGCACTTTGAACTCATTTACCACTATCATTAAAATTACACACCTTCCCAAATTCTATTTCAAAATTTCCAAGTTGTTCCAATATTTTAGAACCTATCAAAAACTTTGGATGTGGTATATGATCAATAAAACTAATAAATTTTGGCTTGTTCGACCAAAATCTATGAGATGCATCAAGAAATATTCAACGACATAAGAAATACCATTTTTTACTATTAGGTAGTCGTTTAGGCTCAAAATAAAATTTATAAATAGGACAATTCAAACCCATGTAAGTGTTCCAATCAAATAAGTTTCCATGTTCTGGGAAGTCACTATTGGTCCACATTAGATCAGCTTACATTTTAAACATTGTTCTAATAGACGCATCATATGTATCAACATCATTACTCCATTACTCATGTAATTCTTTAATTAGATGCTAAAAGTATACATCAATATCATTTCTAAGAATTTGTTTTCAATGAATAATAATTAAAATGATAAAAGATGATTTTTTCATACACATCCACAAAGGTAGATTGTAGGGGATCAAAATAACTGGCCAAATGCTATAATTGGTGATAAAAGTCCCAAATAGGTTGAATCCATTGGAATCTAAGACCAATCGTACATTCCTAGGACCAGATGGGAAATATTTATGTAATAAATCAAATATATTCCGTGGTTTTGAATATATTGGACACCACATTAACCCATCAATGTTATTATCTATAGAATGCCACTTCATGTGCTCATTGGTTTTTGATGACAATAATAATATTTTCAATCAATGTTTTAAAGGGAAGTAACATAAAACCTTTGTAGGTGTGTTATTTATAATCTTGTCTGCTTGAATCCTATCCCCAATAAAGCATACAATCATTATGACAAACATGTATTTTTGTGTATTTGTGTATAGACTTGTTAACAAATGTATTCATATTATAAAAAGACCCAGTGAACTTAACTTTAGGAAATGAATCATGAAACAATTCTAATATCATGGAAATCTCTTTATTTGTAATTCATCATAGGCATTTGATATGGTAGAAATTCATTAGAAAAGAAATTTTTGAGTATTTCAGACATCCACCATACAACTCTTGATTTCCATCATCAACTAAATCATGAAACACTTTTTTTTACTCAGTGAAGTTATATATTACATTAGTTTCTATAGAATCAAGAGAAGGATCCAATGATATGTTACAATCTTGATCAGGTTGTCCTATAGTCACCAAAAAATCACTTGTCAAGTTTCTATTTATATCACCCTCAACTGGTTGTTCTTATATGTTTTGATATTGATGTTTTTTTATTACAATGTTGAAATAATTCTTTATAAGTTTTTCATTTAATTTTCCATTTTCAATGAATTTGGGAGCTCATTCTTTTGATATAAGCACTCAAACTTTTTGTAAATTTCGATTCTCCATGCCAAATCCAACACAAATATTGAGTAGGGAATTGCATAAATATCAAGTGTTCATAAACTTCATGTATCTTTTACCATGTTCTAAATTTACCTTTAGGACATGTACATCCGATTGTCCCATCAACATATCAATTGGAAATTTCAAAATCTAATAACTCCTCTAAACACTTAGCATACTAAGGTGTGTTCCTCAGTAATGTGATCCAAATTTTATCCACATATATAATAATGTTCTTACACTTTGTTAAACAAAATTAAAATAGATAAGTATTACTAAGTAGAAAAATTGATAAATGGAAGTGAAAAAAAACAACCTAAGTAGTTATAATAAAATTCATATAAGCACTAAGAAGGTCAAAGTAAAAAAAATGAAATCAATCATGGATAATATTATGTAAAATAAAAGCAAGATAAAAATAATAAAATTATTAATAAGAACACAAAGATGAATCACTAATAATCATCCCCCCATGGTATCAAAATCCTCCATGGGCATAACTATAGTTACACTAGGATCAAGAGGGTCTCACACATTTATAAAAAAACTTTTCTGAAAGTTTTAATCGAGCTTTCATAAAGATATTTAGAATCCAATTGATTTTTACACCATTTGAAAACAAAATTTTAAATGTTCTTTAAAAATAATTTATCAAATTGTACTTTCAAAACAAATTTATAAATCCAACTATTTCCATAAAATCACTTTTTAAGGAAAGAAACACATCTTTAAAGGATGTCAACTGGTGTTAATCACCCATTTTTTAAGACCAAACTTTCAAATTTTTAAGACATTTCAAGCCACCATGAGACTTATGTTCTCAAAACCAATTAAAAAAAGATTAAAATTCAACTAACTTTAATTCCTAAAACATGCATCTAAAATAATACACACACATTTTAAAGATAAAATTGGTTTCAATAACCCCTTTAAATAGTTAATTACCATTTGAAAACCCATCAGGAATGTTAACAATCATTTGGCATGTGATCTAGTTCTATGAAAAGTCTTTAAACCATTTAAAACCATTTAATGGCTAGAATGGGTTTATTATACAAAAAAATCCATGAGAAACCATTTTCAAGAGGGCGACTCAACTATTTTCACAACATCTAAGCATACAAAATGTTTATTCCAAGCAAAAAATCCATTTGTAAATCCTTTATATCATACAAAAAGCTTATAAAATTATTCTAAATTAATAATAAATTATTTAAAATCATATAAATAAATATAATACATGTATTATAAGTTAATTCCATAGAAATTAAGCCATATGTAATTAACATGAAAATTGAGAACATAACCTCTTCACATTTTTTAGGGTGTATATGAAAAAACTACCAAATTTTTAATTTAAAATGAAATTTAAATTCTTATATAAATCCATAAAAACATATATGACATCTGAAAAAGAAAATTACATTAATTTTTTTAAAAAGAAGATATAGAGAAAATATTATTTTGATGAGAAAATTGGGAGTTTCCATAAAACATTACAGTCAATCAAAAGAGAATATTTAAATTTAATAAATATACTAGAATACAAGTTAAATTAATTTGACACATCAATAAGAAATAATACATCACATAAAATAATATTTTGGAATATAGGGAAATAAATTCAAAAAAGTGAGGCAATCGAGTGAGATTCCCCTTACCATAAGTTCAGGGCTACTTTAATACACTTCAACCTCCTATATGTTAGAATCTTATTTTTTAAAAATTATAACATAAATATTTTATATTTATTTATATTATTTATTATCATTTTTATAATTAAATATCATCTTTTCATTATAAATAGAATACATAAATAAATGATAGTTCGAAGAATTCCATGATTTTTCAAAAATTATAGTATTGAATATTTTTTCTTTATGCATGATTTAGATCATCCAAAAAAGGATACACATAAATAAATAAATATTTATTAATTATATATACTAAAGTAACAATCCATGATTGTAGTGATAATTAATGAATAATGATAATCCATTTAGGTGGTAAAACATTATATGAATGGAAATATTGAATGAGGAGATAAATAAGAAATATATACAATTTATTTTTTATATTAATTTTATAAAGACATGATATCATTTATATTATGTTTATATAATTCTAATTTGTATTGGTAAAGATATATAATAGGAATTAATTAATAATAAAAGATAAGTGTGATGTTTTGTGCATCATATATGAAATCAACCCTTAACCACTGACCTTACTAAGCATGGGTGGGTAACAACCCATCCCAAGTGATATGAATAGTACTCAAGTGAGGATCTTCACATAATCTAAGATGCAACCCCTTATATTTTAGAGGTTTAAAACTACCAAATAATTACTAAAAAAGTCTTTTAGAAATTATTCCCTCAATGTAAGAGAGAAAGGGACATGAATGATTCTATAGAAAACTTGGATTAAACCATCTATGTGGGGGATAAACCGAATATCTTTAGATATAAAATAATGATCTAGGAGATTCCTCATTATATAGAATATAAAAATAAAGAACTAAAAACATGATGAATTAATTATAAATTGTAAAATAATAATAAGAAATATATATTAACATCCCAAATGTATAAAAATAACATTCTTCACAATAGCTAAAATATATTTAGCACAATTGAAAATAATGATATAAAATTGCATCTGGCCTAACTATAAATGTATATTTAATCAATTATAAGCCTCTAATAACTAATTAAACCTGAAACACATGAAATTTTAAATACAATACATGAAATTAAAGTGAAAAATGAAGATTACCCTTATACTTTGAGACCCAGGTGATGTATACAAGTATGAGAGTGAGTAACCGATCCAATAGATGATCTCCTATACCTAGAAAACCAAAATTCAAATCCTTAAAACTCACCTAAATATTAATAAAAACCCAAAAATTGGTTGGGTTTCTTAGGAGTAAGAAAAATTAATATGGGTAGAAATAAAATAAGGGAGGATAATAAAATAGAACAAAATGAGGGATTACCACTATTTGAAATCAAAGGTGAGGACGAATCATGGCAGAAGAGGTGACAGGTAGCGAGAGATTGGGTTTCAGCTCAGGGGGCTCAAGGGAAACCACAAAATTGGTGAGGGAGAGAGTAAAAGAGATGACTAAGGTGGTCATGGGTGACTGTAGTTCTAGGTCGGGCTCAGGATCAGGGGGCTTAGGCTTAGGGGATCAGGGGAAATAGGAGCACCGCTCTGGAGAATTCAGAGAACAGATGAGGGTTTGGGGGGCTAAGGGGAAACTAGAGAGTTGGATAGGTAAAAAACAGTGGTGGTGAGGAATTGGGGTTGGGGGTGGGTGGATTGGGGGAGAATGGTGGGTCTTGGGAGAAGTGAATTTTTTTAATAAACAAATAACATTTATCGGTGGTTTTTGAAAAACTACTGCAAAATTATTTCAATTTTTTTAGCGGAATATTTCTACTAAAAACCCACCAATAAACCAAAAATTTGGTATAGTGAAATAGTTGAAAAACCCTAGGATAGAGAGGATACACTTCCTGGACTACTGGGGAAATAACTTGAGTATTTTCTGATACACTCTCTTGTATATATAAAGGCACTACAGAAGAATCTACCACTATAGGAACCTCCCAAACCGAATCCCTAAGTGCCACAACAAGACATTGCCAAGATGATATATTTAAAATTACAAAAGAAAACTTAGAATAAACTTTAAAAACTTAAAATAACCAATATTTAATAAACTAATATGATTGTCCAAACACTAGAAAATACACCCTACGATCCTACCTAGGGTTACTAGGCATCCCCTTCATTAACTACCCAAGGCCTAAGCCCATCATGATTCCTATATATTTTTCAAAATCATATATATATATATATAATAGTTCCTTACATGATCAGGCTATATCAGTCACATGAAACAAACACATGACAAAGGAAAATATTTGACTATCCATGATTTATGAACTCACCCACTATTTCTAATTGACTAAGATACAATACTATAAACTATAACAACATAATAATACCCATGGAATAATATGAAACTATAATCATAAAATTGGTAAAAGCAATCCCACTTCCCTGTTAACTCATAGGTCCACTATATTAGTACTGGATGGGCACTAGAATAATTCCACTACCTACATTTTGGCCATCCTATCTCTATTCTACCAATCCCTAAATCATAAATAAGAAAAAACAAGGCTTTGATATCATTTTTGTAAAACCCTGATATGAATCACTCGGTCTGATCCAGAGGGTCGCGTGACCTCATGCACACCTCCCCATGTGAAGTGGAAAATAACTAATTATGAGGGCCTAGGTGACATAATGGGTAGATAATTCCCTTGATCACAGATAAAAAAAAATCACAAGTACAATGAGAAAAATAATAAATAACTAAAATGAAATGATATCAACAACAATAAAACTGAAGCATCAAAATAAAAAACATTAATTCTATAAAATGATGGAATTCAAGAGTCACATATCAATTTTTATGGATTCCAAATATAATGGATCAACGTACTATAATAAACAAAAGAAAATATAAATAAATGAGGCATGATTGTAAATGTTCATGGAGTCTGTCTCAACATTGTCGATGAGATCATATTTTGCATATAATTTTAAAATTTTAATTGTTTAATTAATTATGATTTTAATTGATAATACCCATATTTTATTTAATAACAATAATTTTAGGGTATAAATTTATTTAAATATTAATTTTTAAAAATTAAATAAAGATAATGGAAAATACTAATTTTACATTATTTTATTATTTTGAGTATTTTAATGTTTATGTTATGTAGAAGGAATTATAGAGGGGAGTTGACCAAAAAAATAAAGCTAGTGGGATAGCCCTCAACCCATAAGGTTGACCACCACATAGTAGGCCCAATGAAGGGTCCACTCTTCAATCCACTCCATAGGGAGAGCCCACCCATGAAAAGGGGAATAAGATCATAGGTTTCATAGGAGCATGATGGTGAATGGGAGGAAGGTCCACACAATGATGAGAGGATAAATTCATTAGGATGGGGAGGTCCACGGTGGAATAAGGGATCCTCTAGTCCCCATATTACTTTTTAGGTATCTTAGGGAATGATTTCATATATAAAGGAGAGGCCACCACTCATCATTTTCTATGTGGGGTGAAGGATCTGTCTGGGTACTATGTACTTTCAAAAAAGACACCAATTTTCCTATCCACATGTCGCCCTCATTGGACATTTTTTCCCTTTCCTCTTGATATGTTAGAAACCACCGAACCACTGACCCAAGTTTCCAAACTACTATGGATCACCTTTGAATAATGAGACAACCATCATAGAAGCCCAAATAAAGGGAAGAATCCATGGACAACAGTGTAGGAGAGTTCCATCACCACTTCCATTCAAGATACACTATGTCATAGCCAAGGATATTCGATGTGGTTTAATAGGGTGTATAAGATAGAGAATAAGGGCTATACCATGGCGTTGGAACTGTGCCATTAAGGTGCTGAAATAAGCACTAGTGAGGGGTTTTCTTAAAGAGTGACCTATGATTGTAGTTACCCTAGCTATTATGTATCCATGCACACCTAGAGAAGGTTTAATATAAGTTGATACATATTAAAATCCACTGCACCATGGAATCCATAGGATGAGGTTGAATAATTTCACTACATTATAGAGATACCACTATGTCATTGACCATGCATCCCATACAAGGCTATTCCATAGAAATAAGACCCATGGCGTAGTAAGTGAGGCAACTGAAATATTCAAATGCCCAAAATACTTGGGTTATCCATGGGATTCAAAAATACCCTTATGAGTTTAAAAAAAATAGGTGAATGAAGGAATCACCAAATAATAAAGAGTTTAATCACTCCCTTAAAATAAGAAAGGCAAACCAACCACATTCATTGGGAGTGGATACAATGAGGCTAACTAGTTCAAACTAGAGAAAAAAATACCAATGGAGAAAAATGGGATTTCAAATTTGAAAATAGAGAGAGAATTATCATAGTGATAAAAAAAGGAGTCTATGGTGCAAGGGGTTCAATTTTTGGAGGATGCAACTGAACCTATAATGGTATTGGAGATAGAGGCTGCTACTAGAAACTCATGCTACTATTGTTGGTTCTATTTTTATTTTATATATAGCCTTATGAATAGAATTATGGGGTAATATCTTTTTTTTCAATCTATGTAAGGAACGGGGAGTGCAAGTACTATAGCAGATTATTTTTGAATTAAATTTTAATGGTCTTTTTTCATTTTTTATTTCATGTTTTATATCTCAAAATTTTCTATCAGGCATGACCAATTCTGAAATATAAGGGTATTCCCTTTTAAAATGATTCAACCAGCGACCCTTTCCCATGGCACAACAAATGCATGAGTTTGGGGGTCACTATTTTTAAGTATGGTTCTAGACACCTAACTATGAACTAACCTAAAAAATGATAGGGGAGGAGGTGGTTCATAGATTAGAGGGTGATAAATTTGAGAGGAGACTCACTAGAATATGTTTTGACAACATTTAAATTAAAATTCACATCAATTTTCCCTCACTAAGTGCGCAAACCATAACTTTCATTAGCTTGGTGCATCTATATCATAAATTTCAAAACCAAATTCAATCTTATTCTATTTATTAATTTTTCTTCAAAAATGTTAATAAATTTAAACATAATTATAAATGGATCAAACTCTAATTTCCAATGTACTAAATTTTAAATTAGTTGGTGATTGTCGAGATTTATTAATTTTTTGATATCTTTGAGAGAAGTAATGATGTTCTCAGGGGATATCAAAATTGGCATCATTTCTAGGGAACATTAGTTATAAATGATTAAAGTTTTTAGGAATTTCCATTTAGTTTTTTCTTATTTTCATATTTTTACACTTGGTCTACATTTGGTGTTGTTTTAGGATTAAAATCTACACACGAATACTCCACCAAGGGAAAATAGAAATAAGGATACCCACCGTTCGATCTTGTTATCAAAAAAATAAAAAGGAGAAAACAAAACCACTAATAAGAATATGTGAAGACCTTGGATAGTAGAGAAGAATTTCAAGGAGATGGTGGAGGAAAATCAAAGGAACAATTAAGAGAAGTTACCCAACAAGAAGAGTAAGTTATTTAAGGACATAATCAAAGGATACAAGAATTATTCATTTATGAAAGAAACTCAAACCAAAGGGATAATCCTAGTATTTTGGTGCCTCTAATCATGGGCCAAAATTTCAATATAAAGTTATAGATCATTCTAATTATCACTCACTCAGTAAAGTTTACCTGAATGTAACATGAATAACCCAATTTTTATATTAGGAGTTTTTTGGAACTATGTGACACATTACAATTCAATAAAGTCCGAAGAGATGTAGTGATATTTTGTTTTTTCAGATTCTCACTGAAGGACAAGGCTCATGAATGGATTAAGATTCAACCTCCACATTTGATCACAACTTTGGAGGATTTGGTAGGAAAGTTATTAACACGGTTTTCTAGCCTTCTAAATCGATGGATATTTAGGTAATTATACTTAATATGGAGAAATTTACTAAAGAATAATTATATAGTTCATTGGAGAGGTTTAAATGTTTAATTATATGATTCCAACATCATGGAATCAAAATGTTGTTTCTAATTAATAAATTTTATAACATATTTTCATAGGGTAATCACTTGATAGTAGATGCAACCCCCAAAGGTTTGATGATGAGAAAATCACTAGAAGAGAGCTATAGATTATTGGATGAAATGCCCAACAATAGTTTTCTATAGAAACCAGACAATGGGATGAGAGTGTAAGGAGTTCACATGGTGGAAAATGGATGAGTTTCCACCAAAATGAACAAAATTTAAAGGAAACATAACCCAATGATGGATAATTAGGATCCCCAAGTTATGAATTGAAAATATGTCAATTAAATATATTTTAACATAAAAAATTATGTATGGGGATGGAGGCCATAATATCTACACAAAAAAATCAAGCATAAGGCTAAGGATTTCAAACAAGGGCATAGGTTTTTCATCCCCAACATTATGTCCCAACACTCCCAAGTCAAGTTTATGCTTTTTAGGATACCTTTTCAAGTTTCATGACTACAATACAAGTTTCATTGAATGAGTTGAAAGCATATTCTAACAATCATGGTAAATCCATTTAGTAATTAAGTGATGACTCAAGAAATACATGGGCTTCCATGTGGAACTTGGATATGAAAGTTGGATAGATTTCCAACCAATTAAAGAAAAGGTCAAGGGGAGTTCTACTGGGTGAAACATAAGTTTCAAGATATGGTGAGATCAAGTCCATCACCTTAAGGAGTGGTAAGAAAACCCAAGAATTGGACGAAAAAATTAGAAAAAAAGTTGAAAAATAGATTTAAGAATAACTAGTGAAAAAAAACCACCAATTCAATAAATAAAATATAAAGGAATGGAAGTTGAGAAGTTTGTTCGAGAAGATTCACCACTGTATCAAACTCCACCACCATTTTCAGAGTGATTAAGGCAAGAAAATTTTATGAGAAGAGGGAAAATTCATAGATATGTTTAATAAACTACACATTAACAATCCATTTACTAAGGAGATTATAAACATGCCTACCTATGATAAGTTTATGAAGGAATTTGAGATGAAAAAAATAAACTTGATCAATTAGGAACTATCCCATTAATAGGATATTTCCCACCAATGGTGTCAAGGATCTAACTGAATAAAAAACTTAGTCCATGTAGTTTTCCCCTTCTCATTGAAATTGGATCTAATGGGTTTGGTGGTGCCTTGTGTGATTTAGGAGAAAGTGTAAAAATTATGTAATATAGAAAATTAAATAGATTGGGTTTAAGATAAATGAAGCCAACTCAAGAAAGGATTCTACTTGAAGTCACAATAGTGAGACATCCCTGAGGACTACATGAGGATATCATCATCACAATAGCCAAGTTCTACTTCCTAGTGGATTTTCTAGTGATAGAAATAGATGAGGAAAAGACCCCAATTATTTTGGGAATAAATTTTATAGAAATTGGAAGGGAATTTACTGATGTCCAAAATAAAGAATTTTTTAGAATTTTTATAGAATAAGTGAAATTAATCATCCATAGGTAAAAAAATATGGTTGAGGAAAGTGATGAGTTGAGAGAAGATGAGATGAATTAAGTGGAGGTAAATTCTATACTTAGAGGGAGTATTGAGTTAGATGCTATAAAACTAAAATAAGAAGATGGAAAATAGGAAAAAAAGACAAAAATTTTCCATAAAACATTGGATAAAGTAGGGACAAGGCTGTCCAAGGGGAATTAAAATATAGAACGAAAGTTTGGGTAGTTAATGAGCTTCCATTTGATTATTTGAGAAGGGATAGATCTTGCTGGATTGGGTCCATTGAGATTTATAAGTTATTAACCAAATGATAGCTAAAGTTTGTTTCTATAAAAGGGAGAGGGCCCATCTATATGTAAGAATCGTAACTTCATTTTTTTTGATCCAGACTAGGTAACCTCTTTTATACCTTTGATCACTTGATGATAAGAGGTAAGTTCAATATAAATGAATTTAAAAAAATTTATTTTAGGAGTTAACCCAAAATTTTTAATGCATTTTGAAATTCATTTCCTCTTTAAGAACCAATTTAGGAATGCATCCCCTTAATTATTTTTTAACTTTCATGATAATGACCTACACATCCACTGTTTGTCTTATATTTTCAGGTCCATAAAGATTAAATATTCCAAGACCCACAACCAGAAATAAAGGAAAAGAATAAATGAGGATTTATTCAACTAAAAGGTGAGTATGATTTAAAATTTTAGTACTTATACTTCTCTGTATATTTTCTATAATTTATTTTTTAATATTTAAAGGGGAAAAATTCCCACACTTTGATATATGACTAATTTTTGATCAATGATACTTAGTATTGTTAGTAACACTAAGATTCCATGTTTATATTTTAGAATTTATGTAATTAAACAATTAAGATATGGGAATTAGATGTTTAGAGTGAAACATAGGAATTTGAAATCAATAAATCTTGTTTTTATTTATAGTCACATGTGTTGAAACTTACCTTCCAACTTTGATGCTTTAATTTTTAGTAGTTTATTTTTATTGATTTTTTGTTATCATACATTCCTTGAGTGATTGTATTTAATTATAAAATTTTATTTTTAAGAGTTTTCTAATCCAATTTTTCCAATCATTCTTCGTAAATTTTTTTGAGAGAACTTGGTATATATCACCAACTTGGATTTTATTTTGAAATCTTCAAAATGATGATTAAAAAAAGTCACTAGAAAAATAATTGAGATATTTTATTTTTTTTATCCACTTTCTTTTAGACCCACATTCTATATATTCTCATTTTAACACTTAGATTCCATGAATATAATTTTATATGAATAACCAAATTTTAATTGGATTTATCCATTCCTACCCTTACTATAATGTTTTTTATTATTTTCAAACTTCAAGTGTGGGGGAATAGAGATTTCATGGAAAAAGGTATATAATTATTATATAGAAAATGTATTTGTATATAATTGTATTTTGGAGAGAAGTTTAAGTTTACTTTTCACAATTTTATTTTTAACCCCTCTAGAAATATAATGAAAAAAATGTGGGTTGAGTTATGGAGGGTTAAAAATCACAATCAATTAACCAATAATTTTTATCATTTCGATTTGGGTGATGGATGTGAGACATGCCTTTAATAATTTTTTTAAGAAATTAAAAAAAATTCAAAAAAATAGAGGTCTAAATCATTCATTAATAATCATTGTTCATGAACTTAATTTTGATCTTGGGATGTGTGGGGGGAGATGTCACTTTTTAATACATAAATTTTCATTATGTTACTTTGTATATCATGCTTAACACTTAGATATTTACCTCCATTTCCAAGAATTACAATTTATTCATCAATTTCCAATTATCCTTAAGGCTTGGAATCAAATGATCATATGTTTCAATGTACTCTTGATTTTTATTGATATTTTTATCTACAAAGTGGATACAATATATCATTTTCAAATTCATATGTTTGGTGCATATACTAAAGGTATGGGGAGATATTCATATAAATTTTTCCATGAGTGATGATAGGAGAAAAAATGGCGATGTAAATCAAAATTTTTCTTGTTAATAATGATGAATTGAAGGACTTTAATAGAAGAAATGATAATTTCCACCATTTTTATTGGAGAGTTCAAATTCATTGTGTCTTGTAATGAATTTAAATCATTTTTTATATGTGAACATTGAAATTAATTTACCCCATTGATAATTTTTTTATTTCATTGACTTTAAATTTTAGATATTCGTAGAATGAGGTTGTCCTTTGGAATTCATAGTTGAGTTATATGTTTGAGGATAATCATAATTTAAGTGCAGGGGATTTTATGTGCTCCTATTTTGCATCCAATTATAAAATTTTAATTATTTAATTTATTATATTTATAATTGAGAATACCCATATATTAATTAAGAACAATAATTTTTGGATATTAAATTATTTAAATAAAAATTTTGAAAAGAAAAAAAGTGAAAGGAAAAAACTTATTTTACATTGTTTTATTATTTTGAGTATTTTTTTGATTAAATTTTGTAGGAGTAATTGAAAAGGAAATTTTGCCAAAAACGGCTAGTGGGATAACCCTCAACCGAAGGGAAGCACACCACATTGCAATCCAAATAAAGGGAACACTGAACAATCCTACCTACAAGGAGAGCTCACCCACGATAAGGGGACATATGTGAATAGGTTACATAAGAGTACGCCAGTGCATGGGAAGAAGGTCCATGTGGTGATGCGAGGATAAGTTCACTAGGACAGGGTGGTGCAGAGGGTCCTTCACCCCCTATCTATGTTTTTGGTGTTTTAGGTAATTATTTGATATATAAAGGAGTGTACAACACTCTAAATTTTCAATGTGGGATGTAGGATTTGGTACGGTACTATGAACTATAAAAATGGCACTCTTTTAACCAGCCATGTGTCACCCTCATTGCACATTTATTTCTCCACCGCTTTCCACGTTAGAAACTATCGGACCACTGACCCAAGACACTAAACCACTATGGATCACCTCCAAAGACTAATATGATCACTATGGAAGCCCAAAAAAAGAAGAAAAATCCATGAACATTGACAAAGGAGAGAACAATCACCACTTCCATTTGTTAGGTCCACAAGGCTGAATACCCTGAGAGGGGGGGTGAATCAGGGTATGACTAATTTAAAATTAATGCCCATTATGATCTTGTTCCGCTGTTGAGAAAAACTCTCTTCTCTCTTTTTCCTGTTGCACAAATTAAATAGAAAGCGAAGTATGCACAGGACACAACAATTTTATTTGGTTCACCGCAAAGGGCTACGTCCAAGGAGCATACGCCGACAAGTTTCCGGTCGTACAAAATTCCACTAATCTTCACTAGCTGTGGATTACAAGGTTCGGGCTAGATCACTTCTAAGCCCAGGCTCACTGCCTTTACAAGTTTAGGGTCATCTCACTGCTTTCCCAAGGGTCACTCCCTGTTTCTCTCTCTCTCTGGCTCACTGCCGGTGGAGAGGATCACCTTCTTCCTCTTCCTAAGCTCACTGCTCTTGTAAGGAATCCACTCACAGTTTATAGACCTGTAGGTCTCTTCATTTTCATGAATGAATGCATCTTCCTCTGTGTGTAGATGCTCTGTTGAAGTACAACTTTCACCCATAGATGAATATCTCTTTGAACCAAAGGTATCGGGCAACGTACCAGCTTCGATGCAGTCCGAGAAGCACCGCTGGAAAAAAACCTTACTTGGCGTGAAAGTCAATCTCGGCGCACAAGTATCGGCGCGTAAGTCACAACGGGCACACAAGTCCTCCTCAGACACTTGTGCGACTCAAGCTTCCTCAACTCCAAACTTGAGAGACTCTCTTCCTTTTACTCCCAAACCAATATTGGCGTGCAACTGCCAACCGGCGTGCAACTTCTAACACCGGAGCACAACTTCAACTACTGGTGCGCAAATTCACCTGCGCGACCCACACTCACCACTTGCGCGACCACCACACCTGCGCGACGAGAGCTCTAATTTCTCAAAGTGTTGAACTCCGTTAAAAATGAAGAGGGGTGGTCCAGTATTTATAGGAAATCTGACCACCCTGCGTGACAGCGCGCAAGTCACCTGCATGACCCAGTTTCGGCGTGCAAGTCCCCTGTCATTTTAGACACTTGCGTGAACCTCTTTACTTTGCCATATTTTGATCTTCTGATCTTGAAAAACATATGGCGCACAAGTTTCCTATACTCCAAGTCCTCGGCGCGCAAGTCCTTTTGTCAAAAACACTTTTCTTCATTTGCCGATTTTCAGGCCCTAAAATTTGGAAAACACTAGAAAACGGCGCCACCTTGTATCTGTTCTTTTGTACCGCCTCCAGATCATCCATTACTTTTATCGATGTTCTTGAATCAAACATGGATCGTTGACCTCATCTCTTGAACTCGACATTCCACCATGAAATCCTCTTTGTCAACAAATTTGTATGTCATTGTTTTGCTTTGTCAACAATCACTACTCAGATGTCCACTTTGTCAACAAACACAATCACCTAAAAAATGCTTTAATGATACCTTGAGGGATTTTTGCCCAACACCATTCAAGACCCACTTTTCTTAAACCAAGGATATGCATAATAGTGGCCTATAGTGTCCTAGAAACTGAAGAATTGTTGCATTGTAGGTTTAAAACTACATCATTGAGGTGATAAAATAAACAATGGAGAAGGGTTTTCTTGAAGATTGAGGTTATTTCATAGTCTCTCTGGCTACAACACATCCACACACACTGATAGAAGGTAGAAGATAAGTTAAGACATAGTAAAATGTGTTTCAACATGGACACTATAGGATGAGGTTGAATAATTCCACCAAAACATAGAAGATACCATTGTGTCATGCCCCATGCAACCCATACAAGTATATTTTATAGCCACAAGACCCATGAAAAGTGGGTGAGGTAACTATAATATTCAAATACCCAAATAATCATGTTATCCATAGGATTTATAGTTACCCTAAAGAGTTTTAAACATGTGTGTTTTGGCCTCACTAAAAAATAAGAAGTGTAATCACTCCATTAAAACAAGGAAGTCCATATAATCACATTAATTGGGAGAAGATCCACAGAGGATAACCAATTCAAACTAGAGATAAAGATACCAATGGAGAAAATTTATATTTTAAATTTGAAAATAGAGGAATAAAATTCTCTTGGGGAAAATAAAAAAAGGGGTTTTCATTGTAAGGGGTTCAATTTTTGGAGACTACAACTAAACCTGGACTGGGATTGGAGACATAGTCCACAACTGGAAACATCTGTTGTTATTATAGGTTTTTTTTATTTTATCTATCCCATCATGACTATAATGATGGGGTTCTCTCTTTTGTACCAATATATATAAGGAAATGGGATGCATATAGTGTAGGGGAGGATTTTTTATTGAAATTTTAATGGGTTATCTACATTTTTTATTTCATGTTTTATATCTCACCCTTCTCTATCAAGAATTACCAATGATAAAAGAGAAGTGTTTTACTATTTAAAATACTTCAAACAATGACACTTACAAATGACACAACCAATTAATGAGTTTGGGGGTCACTATTTTTAAATATAGTTCCAGACACCTAACTATGAACTAACCTACAAACAGAGAGGGTAAAATGAGTTTTATAGATTAGAGGGTGAGCAGACTAAGTGGAGGCTAAGTAAAAGTAGGTTTAAAAATTATTTAAATTATGTCACATAAAATTTCCCTCACTAAGTGAACAAACTAGAACATGAATAAACATGGTGAATCAATCTCATCAATTTAAAAATCTAATTCAATCTTATACTTTTTATTAAGTTTTCCAAAAAAAATTTAATTAATTTATACACCATTCTTAGTGGTTCAAATTCATACTTAAATAATACTACATTTTCAATTAGTTACTTATTGTCAATCTTGATATATTTTTCCTTGGTCTACCCTACCCATCCTACTAAACTACTCGACATAGGGCCCTTTCCCTTCACTTGATCCCTGACCATAAAGTTTGAACACACATAGAGATGCCTAAACTAGATGTGATTATAAATATATTAAGACACCAACATGTGTCCTTAACATAATTTCATCTTATATATAAAGGTATATGGAATGAATGTAAAAGAAGTGTAAAAATCATATAAAAATCCAATTCATCGTGCGCTAACCCAACTAACACAAACCCTACTCCCACCTAATTAAACACCATATCAAAATACATTTCATATCAAGATAGTCACATAATTTGAACAAGGTAACACAATTCATATGAATAATTAACCATATCATTGTTGTATAACCATAATAATATTTTAACCAAGTTGTACACATTATCCCATGACTCAACCATCTCATAGTGGATAACCACAATATAATCAGAACAAGGTTACACATTTTATCCTATGAATCAACCATCTCATGATGTATAACCATATAACAAGTACACTATCTCTTTCAATTCATGCAAAAAAGTTCTCATTGAGGAACACATGCACCCACATTCAAATTAAGTCACAAATAAGAGTTCTTATAGAGATACACATTCACCCACATTCCAGTCAAGTCACAAATATTTATATAAAATTTATAACATTGTAAGGACTTCCTACCTAAAATGTAATAGAGCCCAATTTATAATAATTTCTACATTAATCAAGACCCACAAATCCAAACCATATGGTTTGTTTTAAAAATCATAACACCATCACCTCAGAATGAGAAATCAAGGAGAAGAAGTTATTTAGGGATAAAATAGTCTTAGACTCACCAAGAGACAACCACCACAATGAATAGATCTTGAATCTTCCAAAATATGAGAAAAAAAGATCCAAAAATCACAAATTTTACCCTCTCACATTTTCTAGGTCACATTTAGGTCTAAGTTAATAGAAGGGATTATAAACTAGGGTTACTATGGAAAGTTAAAGATTAATCCAAATTTAATTTTCTATATATGGGGGATTCATGGTGTAAACATAATGTTCATGAAATTATGTAATTACATCATAAGATATGTTCCTTATGTCCAAATAATTCACAGTGTGACATATATACCGCACCATGATTTTTCAAGTTAAGTTTCCCTAAGCCCTGGGTTGACATTTTTACAGAATGACATAAGATGTCACACTGTGAACACCAACCTTCTAGTGAATATTTCTACATTACTAGAATCTTTTCCCAAAAAATGACCTCTAAAGACTTTAGATAAACCTAGAAAACTAAATCCCAAAAATATACACATAAACAAGAATAAATTTAAATTTCAATTCACCTTAAAATCTAAGGGTTATTACACACATTTCATTCATGTGTCTACTTGTGAATTGTTACCTGTCTATGAGATAATAGTTAGTTATTTATTTTAACCTCATAAAAGTATATGGTTTTTTTCTATATAACTTGATGATGAACTCTTATTTAAGTAATTTTATAGATGGATGAAAACTTTAAACATTGTTACCTATTTTAAGTAATTGTTCGATGTCAGTTAAATAAAATTCCAAATTAACCTTATAAAGTGATTTCCTCTATAAAATGTAATTGAAATTTCATTTAATTGAGACTCACCTATCAAACTTATGATTAAAGTGGGATAAAATGAAGTTTTTATGGTGTATATATTATATGTATATGATGTTGACCCCATGCATGGATAGATAGGGCTAGTAATATCACTTAGGTCATGAGTTTTCTATGGAATGGGGTGTAAATAATTACTGGATGTTATGATTGTTATTTATTTTACATGATATGTAATATCGATGATGGTTATATAAATTTGATTTAATGTGTTTTTTATCATTGTAGATATATACCACCCTAAATACCACCATTAGAGCACCATGAGGGTAGGGTTGAGAAAAACCCATCAATAGATGGATCAGAGACTATTGTAGCACTTGGGTAGGAGGTGAATTATTATCCCCATGAGATATTATTATGAGTTTTGTGGTCGATAGAGAGAGAGAGAGAGAGAGGCTCCATGAGATTCAACTAAGATGTCTAAGATGACTTGGGAGTTTCATATGCAACACCCACAATTATTTTCTAGGGGTGGTAGTCCCTAAGTACAAGAGATATTGATAGATTCCATTTAGAAGATCTCAATAATTTTGAGACACCTTCTAAGAGGATGGGGAATCCAATAGTCTACAAACTATGAGGCCCAATAAATTGATTTTAGGATATTTTGGTCTAGGTAGACCAATATGTGGGTTTGACCTGATAGTTTTTATAGACCATATTCCTTGATCATTTCTTCTTGGAAACCCTAAGACCAAACAAGTCTAAGGAGTTTTTTTACCTTACATAGGGAGGTAGGTTAGTGGAATATTATGATAATCACTTCATAGACCTACAAAATTTTTTCCTGATGTTTCCTATGGATGAGATAACTATAAGGAGACATTTTTTGGATAGGCCAATGTATGAGGTCTGAGTTTAGGTGAATATATTTTACCTGCATTCTTTTATAGAGGTTGTGAACCATACACTTATTACTAAGAGGAGCTTGAGTTAAGGTAGAGGCTTAGGGAAAGTGGATTCTACTAATAGTAATGCTAGTAGGTATTTAGGTTTTAAGAAGCATCTGTTTAATGATTCACACTAGAGTGGCAATGGGTAGAATAGCTAGGGTAGTGGATCATCTCTTCCTCCTTGGGAAGTTAGTTTCATGCAATGTTATCCATGTGGTATGCTTGGTCATATTTGTACCAAATAAAAGAAAAAACATATTTAGTGTTAGTAATATGACATAAAAAACTTTGGATGATTTTATAGGACCAAACAGAAGTGGTCTAGTGATATAAGATCAGGACATGGATATATAGTTTGATCATAAATGATATCACATTCTAGTGGTTGGAGATCCATCTATTGTTCAGGTAAGGTTGTAGGATGTGGTTCTTGGGATTGGGGAAGCATTTCTATTAGAGTGGATCTTCATAAGGGACATAGTAAGGGGCCCACTATTGAGGTATAGACTAGTTATATGTTTTTTATCCTACCCCCATCGACTAGGATGTTGAAACTTCAACCCTATGAGGTATGATTTTAGTGGATTCTACATTAGAATCTTCATTATTTGGAATAAAATCCTCCTTTTTATATATTTTTTAGTTATTAAATGGAATATAACTAGCCTTATATTATGTATATAGAGTTATGTTGATCTACATGCCTCTAGGGGTGTGATCTAAGGGTATTCACCAATTTAGGGAATGCACCCTTATGATAGGTGGCTATAGATTCCTCTAGGATCTCTTTATGTTAGAGATGATAAAATTTGAATTAATCCTTGGGATGGATTTATTAGTGTTGTATCAAGATTAGATCAACTGTTATCATTGAAAATTGTGTTTTACATCTCTCAAGGGTGGCAATTTTGTCAATGATGGAGAATAGGACTTGTAGGCGGGTTGTGTAAGACTTATCAATCAATAGTTGGGTAGGATCACATCCTAGGTTTCTAGTATTGTATTTGATGATGGGGAGGCATGATGAGATATTTTTACTTCATTATTGATCAATTATAGGATGTATTATTTGATTATTTTAAAGGATATCTTATCATGACCCCTCTTTATTGGTACCTATCCTAGGACAGAAATGAAGGGAGATTGATGAATTTGAATCTTACCTCAAATAGGTCATGGTTTAGTGACTATCACTAATAGTATATAATCACAAATGGAAAGAATTACTTAGTATATATAATATTAAAGAATAATAGATAATATGAGATACCACTAACCAATTCCATGAAAAATAAATATTCTATCTCAATAAATGAATGTAATGTCATACATAAAATGAATAGTTGAAAATAAATTCCGAAAGAAATCATTGGTGGTGACCATGATCTCAAAAAACCTTGAATAACTCTACAATATAGTAATTCCCAGCTCAATCACCAACTAAAACCAATTAACCATAAAAATAGTTTTATATATGTAGGGTAAGTATATACATATACTCAAAAGGATATTCCCCATAACCTCTTATGAAAAAAATGTGAAATTAGAATGCTAAATCTCAGTGAATAAAAATTGAAACCAAATCAACACATAAATAGGTAAATCTATTTCATTTCCTCAGAATAAATCACCCACCAAGTAACACATATAAGTAAGAACATCCTTATAAAATTATATATATATATATATAAATGATGGTACCCTAATTTCAATTCTACACTAGTGTGCCTCTCTCACACCTCAAAGAATCACAAACTATGTAAATTTCTTTCATTATCCACCCTACATCTCATTTATATGTATCAAAACCATTATTCATCACATTTATCTAGGAATAAACTTATTATCATCATCTCATCCATATCCAAGTAGTAGTCCAAAATAAACTAATACCTATGTATCATGAATTATCCACAACCTATCAAAACCGATGAATATACACATGTGGGAAACCATAACCACCATGACCAAATACAAATATGTGTCATAACTTTAATCTATTATAACCTATATATAAATGTATTTTTAAATAAGATCCATAAAAAATTAGGTGAATATATACCCTAAACCTTAATCCATTATAACCTGGGAATGTTCATGTAATATACTAAAGTTAATGAGAAATTTTATAGAGTAAGAATCTAGTCATCCTCAATGTTTTAAGAAACACCCCCAAAACATTTGGATGTTAGTTGTCCTATAGGATCAAGTGGTGAAGTATTTAAAATCATAAAATGTAAGATACATAACACAAAACCACACTAAAGGAAACTTCCTAGCCTTATAAATAACTACAAATATCATCTCTCAAGATACATGACTACCACCACCAAGTTCTAGATCCCAAATATGCACACAAGCATCAAGATCAACATCTTTCATCATTTCCACTTAATAATTTAGAAAATTACTATTCATTTATTTAATTATACATTAATTAAATAATAATTTATTATCTCATCATTAAAATCTAGTTTAACCATTTCATTTTGTTAAACCATATTACAATTTCCATTTTAAAGAAACCATTCCATAATTACAAGACAACATGCCTCACAAGTCAATTTACAGATTCAACACCCTTTCTCATTATGTAACCAATTCCAACTATTCCAGGGTTTTCATTAAGTTATAAGTAAATTATCATTACTTATCATTACTTCCATAAACAATACCCTAACTAATGGGATTATTTTTCAATCCAATAATCATTCAATAATTTTATGGATACTCTAAGACTCATATTAATCTTCTACAAGAAAATATGCACTTGTCAGGCATAATGAAAAACAACACCGAGAGGTTGGTAATCATAATCAATAAATACCCAGTATCTGACCATTTAAAAAATAATCAAGAAATAACCAATTAGCTCTTGATTTATTCTGACCACCCTATGTCATCCCTCACACCATTTCACACATTTCATTCCACCCCTCCATCACAAGCATCAAGCTTCCACTGGAACCTTGGGAAAACCAGCCCATTATTCTTTGAATTTTACAACCATAACAAGTTATCAAAAAGAAACATCAAATATCAACCTAACTAGAGAATTAATACAATGAAATAAATTATTTTCAATACAAAAGTTCAAGGGGAAACTAATTACATAGATACAAGTCACACAATCCTCTATAAAAAAAATATGGAATCACTAAACTATATTTAGAAAAAAACCATTCCATTACCATATTGAAATAAATGATTTATTATGAATTGGTTTTCAACAATAATAAACCTATAACCCAGAACTATCTATACATAGAAATAAATCATAAACATGATTCAAGAATAATTTTTAAATTTTTTCAATTTCAATAAGGAACGACAATAAATTCATATTCCTCTTTCATTAATTATAACATCATTCCATAATCACATTGTTTATAAATTTATAGTATATTAATGATTCTAAAAAATAGAAATAATATATTAAATAGATATAACACCATCTAGTAAATCAAGAAATAATATCAAATAAAACATGAGATAATATCCTATTTATTTTATTTTATTTTCATATTATGAAATAATATAATTATCACAAAATGCAATAACACTTTCTATTTTCCTTATAAATTTATAGATTATTATATTTTTATGGTTGATTAAAAATATTTATCCATCGGAAGCTAAATCTTGATTGAATAACACTTACGCAAAAATGAAAGAGTGATAATGAATCCCCTACCTAGAATGATCTTCATAATGCATTACACAAAATAGGGGGATATATGAACATGGTATGGAAATCACACAGAGGCTCAAGATGATTCAAAAACGGGTTATAATATGAATTAAAGATACTAAATAAAATTTAATGATGAATATTTGATCACCCATACTCCATATAAAATAAGAAAACATGAACAATGGAAATAATTATGGTTTTAGAATCGTATAAAAGTGATTTACCCAACACTTCCCAAAAACTTGTCTAGAATTTTCATTTTAATATCATTTTATTTTAGTTTACATTTTATTTGTGTTACATACTCATTTTAATCACCTAAATATTAGGAAATCAAATATTATATCCATCTTCCTCAAAACTATAATTAAATCCCTTGATTTTAGCTATTATTTACTTTTATTTTTCATAAAACCCATAACAGATCGGTTCTGGGAAAAATTACATAAATTATAAATAAAAAAGGCTACCTATATTTAAAATGGTTGTTCTATATAAGGGTAGATTCAAAAAAACCTCATGAGAGTGAAATAGGGACATTGACATGTGTCTCTACACTTTTTTTTGGTTTAAAACTACCTCGATGAAAAGTTCTAATGTCTTTACATGTTGTAGAATCTACCCTCCCATAAGAGATCTACCCTGATGCGACATAGGCTACCTTAACACAACGAAGAGTCTAAATTTATTCAATTAATTCTACATTTTTGTGATCTCATCTACCTGCACATAAGATATCATTTACCCATATGAAACCAGGTTACCTTTGTAACACCCTGAACCGAAGCACTAGATTTGAGTCAGAGAGTCACATGACCTCATGCACACCTCCCTACATGAAATTGGATTACAACTAGAATTAAGGGTTAAAACATATTCATTGGGAAGAATATATGCTTAGTCTCATTCCACCTATATACAAAAACAACATTTAAATAAATATAATACAATAATCAAAGTAACATGCAATAAATAAATAAATAAATTGATAAGTCATGGAACACAAGTCATACAGGTAAGAAAATTGGATCTTGGTGTGGAAAACCAAACCAATGAAATCATGATTGTAAGTAAAGATAATAAAAATTAGTAGTAATACTATGGAATGTATCTTAGAACATAATTTTACTCCAAGACACAATCTCCTCAACTCCCAATCATAGGTCATTTTACCTTCATAAAATACTAGTTCATGAAATTTGAACAAACATCAAGATTTACAAGAAGGGTGTGAGTAATAAGCCCTATAGGACACCACCAATGTGTCCTTAATACAAGTACAAAAAATATATAATAATGTATGTGGTGACATAAGTAAACACTCAAATAAACATAAAACCATGAAAGTGTCGAGTCATCATGCACTAACCAAACTTCTATAAACCCTGACCCCACCTACTTCAGCACATTGCCACTAAGGATATTGATTTCTGTGAACTAAGTATCACCTTTAAAAAAACAATACATACCCCAATTTGATTATGGTTGTTATTAGGGACATCACACACCCCACACTGATATTGGTAATTATCAAAAACACTACATGCCCTAGCCTGACAGTGGTCATTATCTAGAACTCTACATGCCCCACTCTGATAGTGGTCATTATAATTTAATGATGGTAAGTCTCAATTAAAATGTTTGATTTCATTTGAAACACATCACCCCTATATGAAATTATTACACTTCATACATTAAAAGATGGATTATTATCCCATGCATGGTATACTCTAGTTTCAACAAGAATGTCTGTGATCTGACCCATACCATCAAATGATTCATAATCTATATCCATAGTCATGTCATCACACTCCCATTACAAGGGGATATCTAACCAATAAATAACAACCTATTTATCCTGATACCTGAAGTAAGGTTCCACCGACTATGAAATACTATAAGAAACACATATTATTGAAATAAACAATAAGAAATATTAAGAATAGTTCTCAAGAGGCTATACACAATCACATGATCATAAATCAAGAAAGGTTTCAAGGGACACTCACTCACCCACATATAGAAACATAACAAGAAAGGGTTATCAAGAATAAAAAAAATGTCCTAAAAATTTCAAATACAAGGACCTTCTTGGTAAGGAACTTCCTACCTCAAGCTCATTAATGAAGTACTCCAAAGGTTTTCCAACGAATCATCACTCAAACAACATCCATGTATTAGTTGGTTCCAACTGTTTGACAAGGATTTCTAGAACTATTTCCAATTCTACTATTTACATTGAACAAGAAAAACCACATGTGATAAAAGTTTCATTTCTTTGGATAATTTTTAGGTTATCATTTAATCCTTAACATGTGCTAACCATATTTTCCTAAAATAATAATTATAAAACCATATGTGATAATATTATACCTATTTAGAATAATCATAGATAAGCATGTAGTAATTATTTATTATTATTATTTGATAATTTTTTGTTACTACCATTTAATAATTCTTTATCATATTTCTAGAAATATTAAAAATATCAAATTCATCAATTTCACATGAAATATGGATAATAGAAAAAATATATATTACTAAATGGAATTATATTTTTAAAATGATACACCCAAACATAAGAGGGAGGGTGAGGGTCCTACCATGTATGGAACCTTGAATAACATATTTTGATCAAATAATTCTTCATTAATTTTGAAAAAAGGGATTCATAGACTTTATAGACTCAAGAAAATAACCCAAAAATAAGGCATTAAGGTTCTTGATTTTTTAAAATATTAAATGGTGTTTAGGTTCATATGGATAGAAAACCAAAATTAAATACAATATTTAATTTTTATTTTTAATATAATATTAAAAGAAAATAATCTAAAATCTTTAATAATATGATTTATAAATTTTAAATTATTCCAATAATTTATTTCCATGTTTTTATGCTTTTAAAATCATAAAAAAATGTGTTTTAGGTTAGTTTTTGAAGAATAAAACAAAAAATGTTGATAAAAAGAACATTTTTTTTGAAAAGGGTGCTGTGTAAGGGTAACATGGTTTCACCCTTATTTAGCTTATAAACATCACATAAGGTTAAGTAGTTTTACCCTTACACAATTCCTAGATACAGACTCACCCTTACACAAGAATTAGAATTTAGGACTTAACTTTACACAACTTGGGTTTACCTTTACACAGTGCCTAGGTACCCTTATGTATCCCTCGAAATTAAAGGGTTACCTTTATGTAGACTATAGAAAAAATCAATACCCTTATATAACTCAGGTATACCCTTATTCATAGATGTATTTAAATTTATATAACCTATAGAAAAATAGGGTTACCATTATAAAAACAATGGAAAACTCCACTTAACATTTGTAAATAACATGTTACCCATATATAGAGTATGGGTCCTATGTAAGTGTAATTTTTTTTAAAATTGTCACACAAAAGGAATAATAATTATATTAAAAAAATAAGTTTTAGTACATTTAATAACTGAGAATAATATAACTATATCCTTATAAATACTTCTCATCCTTGATAGGTATCTCTAGTTTTCTTGATCAAATAACTCAAGACACTAAGCTCAAACATCATACTGTTACTCCTATAATTATTCATAGATCTGACCACTCTGCTACAAGATCTAGACAAGTGGAACCTTCTTCCTTCATAGGAATTTCCTACTCCAGTCTATGATCTACATCATGTGTTCCTCATAAGATACATCTAGCTCTAACTCAACATCCTCATAGTTTATAACATACATAGGACCAGAAATATACCTCTAAAAATGACAAACATTGAAAATATCATGCATGAATTGATGATATAGAGGAAGGTCCAGTCATTAAGTCAATGTTTCAACCTACTCAGTGACCTAAAAGGGTCCAAAAAATATAGAGGTATCTTTCCTTGCTTCCTTAGAAATTGGTGGATTAACTAAGGAGTCTCTCTTAAGAAAAATCTATCACCAACAGAAAAATCCATAGGTATCCTCCAGTAGGTGACATAATATCATGGCTTACTTTGAGCTATGATAAAACTCTTATGAATTTGATGAACTCTTTTGGAGGTATCCTAAAAAATATTGGGACCCACAACCATTTTCTCACCTGCATCGTTCCAACATAGTGGTGAAAGACATGTCCTCCTCTAAAGAGACTCATAAGGTTCCATCTAAATCAAAGTCCAGTAATTATTGAAGTATGAAAAATAAAAAAAGGATAGTTGATAATACCTTGCTCCACAAAAGTCAAGGATGCAAGCTTGAAGAATATACTCTAGTATGAGAATTGTATGCTCAGACTGTTCTCTTGTCCAGGGATTGTACACTGTACTCAATCTCAACAGAGTCCTTAAGGCCTTCTGAAATCTCTACTAAAACTGCTACATAAAACATGTTTATCTGTCATATATGATACTAAAGGGAACTATAATGACCCTTAACCTAGTATCATAGAGTCTGTGGTTACTTTATTACATTGGTACTAGGTACAAGCGATCAAATCCCGAAGGACCGAATAGTTGAGAAGTCTTAGAAAATAAGATACATTCTTGAATCTCACATTACATTTGAAATTTTAAAGTACAATATAGTATTTTATATGAGAACACCATTATTACCTTTATTATATCCCTAAATATAAATAATAATGCACTCATTATTATCCTTGGGAAAGGAAACACAATAAAGTGGTGAGCTCAAATGCTCAATAGGGGTATGGTTACAACAAATTGTAATAAAACATGAAAAATATGATAAGAATAAATTATAGTCAAATAATAACATATAAATAATGACATGATCTAGAAACTTATCCATGGATATCATAAATATTCAGATAATCACATGGACATCAATAACCTATTTCATAATGACGGAATTCATAATATCGAACATCTGAAACCTACCATTATGGATTTGTGCCAAGTCATCTAAAAATACCTCCAAAGCCTCATGGTAAGACATATAAATAAATTGATAAGGCCTTAGAACAATACCCAATCTATTTTGCATCATGATTCCCATAAATTCATCGATGGGTTATGTAATTTTAGGCCCCACCCTTCACTTAATAATTCCAATGCATTCAACATATGAATAAACAACAAAAATTAATCAACATGCCTTAAGAATCAATATCCATCTATATTATAAGAACTAACATAAGGAATATCAATACTTTACCTAGTCAAAATGATGATAAAACATCCAAAAAAATATGTTTGTTGGTATCATTAGAGTATATCCTCATTAAAACATAATATCATTAAAGGATTTTTACATAGATGAAAATAATTTCAAAAGGTTATTAGAAAAATTTCAGAGGAAAATACCATTTTCACTTTGAAATCACTTATTTAAAATCAAAAAATTTCCAAAATTTTATGGAAAAAATTTTATTTGAAAATAACCTTATAAAATTATAAATTAAGCTTCAAATTAATGAGAATTTAAGATGTTAGGAAATTCATTTCTATCGTAATAATTTTAAAAAATATTACTTTTACACTATTATAAAATTTCAAAAAGTACCTTATTAAAAAGAACATTTTGGATCTCAGGTCCTTTAATGACTTAGGCCCACCCAAGGCCTTCAGTCCAGTAAGTCTTTCGGGCTACCTCAAGGCCTTTGGTCTACCACAAGGCCTTCAGGCCACCTAAAATTGGGCTTAATGACTAGACAGTCTCTAGAAGGAGTAGACTTCATATGGGGATTCAGAGCAGAAAAATTCACTAGAGAAGAAGATAACAAGATTTTTTAGAAATAGAGTTTATTGAATTTCCATTAGGACTAGCCTGTGCAAGCACAAGAAGCATAGCTGAACAAGCCATGTGAAGGTGGAGAGCTGACATCCCGATGAAGAAGCTGTGGAGGAGCAGTTACATGTATTTATAGTTTGTATATTTTATTAATACCTATGGGTCATGTAATATCTAATTCTATGGGCCTTGTAAGGGTTCCCATTCATCCATTAAAAGGGGGGTTATCAAAAATCAATAAAAAATAAAGTCTTCGGGCCATTTGGGTCTAGTAGAAAAACATGGCTAGTTTTCCTTAAAAACATTATTTTGGTATCTTTTGTACTTAAAGAAAGGAAAACAAAATAAAAACATCAAAGTTACAAAAATAAATATAATATAAGAAAAGATATTTTATTTAATGTAAAATTATAAAATTGTTCCCCTACTAGTGACTTAAATATAAATAATCTTGAATAATGATGAGATTGTAAAATAAACTTTTACCTCAGGTATGAATTCTTTCATAGGAATTCAAAAATCCAATATAATAAATATATATTTACTATAAATATATTATATAACCATAATAATATATATGATACCACACATTATTTATTTATAATCTTTTATCACTCATTAATTAACAATTCTTTGTTAAAATCATTGTTCTGGGTAATAACTATTTCATTTTTCATATATGTTTTTGTTATGTAGTTTTAGTGTTTTACATTGATCATGGTTCCATAATCTACAGAATATTAATAATAATACAAATATAATGTATATTCATTATATATGTATTTATAGTAATCCATAAAATGTAGAGATAGAAAAATGAATTACATCGTTCATGGAGACGGTAGGTAGTACGCATGTATGAATGCTATTTTCACTTTTTGAAATGTGGAATGAAATAAAGGTAAATAATAATTCAAATTTATTGAATAATTATTATATAATATATATAATATATATTTATTAAATCTACCCTTATTACCATCCATGTAAAATATAAATGAAAAATGAATCACATCACTTCGTGGAGGTAATAGTCCGCACGTACACACAAGTGATGTTAAGATTTTTTATTTTATTAAAAATAGGGTGGATATTAGTTGTTTCATAATCATAATAACATTGAAATATATTTAGGGTACTTATTTTTTTATATTTTTATAAATACAATAGATTTATAGGTGGTAAAATAATAATTAAAAAGAAAGTGATCTTTTAAGGCGATTACCTCTTATTTGAATGAACTCTTTTAGATGTCCTCTTAAGAACCTTAGAGTTAGATTTTTTGGAATAATATAACCTATATAATGTGGATAAAGTTGTTTATAAGATAAAATTTTAGGTATTGTTCAATATGTTTTGGTCAAAGTGGTGAATAGAGGTAAAGAGTTTCATTTTATAAGGAAGGGAAAGAGCACACTTGGAATTTCGTAAAATATTAAAATATAAAAAAGTAATTATCTATAAAAATTACTCTAAATGGATAGATATTTGAAGATAAGGTATATTTATTTTAAATTTTATCAAAAAATAAATTTTTTAATGGTTTATGTTTTTTTTAATCCTTATATTTTGGTTTAACCCCTTAGTTAACCTATTGTAACCTTAACCATAATCACATATTTTTCGCCCTTAAAAGTTTATAATTTTACTTATGAGGACAAGATTCACTCATAAATGGAAAAAGGATAAATTTTTTAATAATATCTTACACACCATTTCATATTTCAATATTTTAATTATTTTCAAATAATTTAATAAAATATTATTTTCGTAAACATCATTAATGTCGTTTTGAAACTATTCATTTAATTTGATTTTATAGACACCAATATAATGATGGAATTCAAATATAATCCTTTAAAACATCACTAATATGTTATATTTTTCTTTAAAATTCATATAACAGAATAAATCACTCAAATTATATTACTTTTAATATTTTAAAAATCATTTAGTTTTTTCTATTAATTGTAGAAATATAGTGTATGCATTGCGTACACATTTAAAGAAATTAAATAATTAATAAAAATTATAATTAAATAAAAATAATAAAAATAATTTAATTATTACCAAAATAATGATTAATATTCATTCACATCTTTATTTTTCCCTATGTGAACTCATAAGTGATATTTAAAAGTATGAGAATGGAATTTTGTGTCTTTATTTGGTTTAAATTTTATATAAGTAATTTTTTAGAAAAAGTGTTCATTAAATAATTAAATTTTGAAAATAATATGGTAAGGGTCTAATTAACTTCATCAAATAAAAATTAAGATAAAAAATGGCGACCTTAACACTTAGTTTTAATGTTGGTTAACCCGATTTATCCTTTACCGGTGTGATAAATTTTATCATGGTTACTATTCATAATGACTCAAAATAAAAGAAGAATATTTACCAAATTTTATCACAATGATTACAAATATGGTATCAATTTTTCAAAAATTAATCCCTATAAGTGTCATGAATTAATTTTAAAATAATTTCATAATACACGATGAAAAATGTACTTAGAGATTCATAGTTTTTATGCATAAAACTGGATTTATTCTTATCCCCTACCTAGAAAAATATTAGATGAATGATAGGACATTTAATTTAATATATAGTATATAAATTTAATTAAAATAATTAACTAATAGTTATAAATTTAATGTATTAACATAAAAATACATTTCACACATAAAAACATTTTTTTTCAGAAAAACACATCTTTTAGTTTCAAATGTTTTTTATTTTAATTTCTAATAAATTTATAACTAATGAATTTATTTTATACAACTATATAATTTTCATAATTTTGTTATTCCTATTCATAAACACTAATTTAATAGATATTTTATAAGGATATACTAAATTACAATTCATTTAGACTTGGGGTTTCATGTATCATACTCTATTAAAGAAACCAAATTTTATTTATAGAACTATATTCTAAAAATTTGGGGTGTTAAATTATACCCCCTTTAAAATTAATTTCACCATAAATTTCCATTACTAAAATATAAAAAATTTAGGATATTACTATTTAATTAAATCCTTGGGTTCTTAAATAATTTCTTTGCATTCTTTATTCCTCCAATGAACTTTAACCAGGTGAGTAGTCTTGTTCCATATAACTTTATCTCTATGATCCAAGATTTCAATTGGTTGTTATTCATAAGATAAATCATGATCAAATGGTATGACCTATGAGTCCAGTACATGTGATAGATCATTTATGTACTTACTTAGGTGGGATATATAGAAAAAATCATGAACTTGAGAGAGATTCAGTGGAAGTGAAAATAGAAAAGATACCATACCTACTTGATCAAGAATATTGAAGGGGACACTATACCTAGGGATAATATTTTACTTCTTTCCAAATCTCATAACCTTCTTCCATGTATAAATTCAAAAAAAACACCTTTTTACTAACTTTGAATTCTAGATATTGTCAAAGATTATCAATACAACTTTGTTGTCTACTTTTAGATACCTTGATGAGTTTTTGAATGGTTATGACTTTTATGCCATTTACTTAGATTTATTAGGTCCCAATAAATTTATTTCTCTAAATTCAATCCATGAAATTAGATCTCCACACTTATTTCTACATATGTCTTCATAAGGATCCATCTAAATGATCGATTGAAATATATTATTGTAAGAAAACTTGACTAGAGTAATGTGTTGATCCAAACTACCATTAAAATCCATAGAATAATATAACAATATATCATCTAGGGATTTAATGGTTATATTAGACTGACCAACTATCTAGGGATTATAATATTTACTAAAACTTAACCATGGATCTATATCCCACTAATTTTTTTCCCAGAAATTCAAGGTAAACCTTGGATCCCAATCAGATATAATACAACATGGTACTCTATGAAACCTTACCACTTACTGAATTTATATTATGGTAATATGATCAAGAGAAAAATATTCATTGATATAAATAAAGTTTTCTAATTTTTTAAGGTAATCAAATTCAACCCAAATAGTATTATATCCTTTAGAATTTTTGGGGAGTCTGATGATAAAATATATGGTGATGTTTTCCCATTTCCTTTCTAGTATGGGTAATGGTTGTAATATACCCTTAGACTTATAACTCTCAAAATTAACCTGCTGACATACCAAACACTGAGATACACACTTAGTAATATCTATCTTCATGTTGTCCCACCAAAAATACTCTATGAAATCTCTATACATATTCATAATTCAAAGATGAATAAAGAATGATGAACTATGAACCTTATCTAACAACTGATTCTTGAAATATGGTATATATGGAACATATACATGATTCCTAAACCTTATCATTACTTCAAAATCAAGAATAAACTCTGGAGAATTTCTAACCTTCTTATGTATTTCAGTATCTCCATTTTGTGCCTCTTTCCTCACATGGATATATGGTTGAACACTCAATTGAGAAAGATAAGATTTCCCCCCTTCCTTCAATATTTCTAGATCTATACTTTGAAAACCTAGAAATATTGTATCTTTTTTTATCCTCATAATAGATAAGCTATCATGATACATTCGACTCAGAGCATCCACCACCTCATTTTCTTTACCAGAGTGGTAATGTATTGAGAAATCATAATATTTATTCAAATATAAACATATTATTTGACACATATTCAGATATTTTTGAGTTAATATAAACTTTAAACTTTTATGATTACTATATACATATATATATATATATCATATATTTATTTATAAAGATAATTCCTCCACATCATTAATGAAAAATTACCATATATAACTTCAAATCATTAGTTGGGTAATTTTTCTCATTAACCTTCAATTTTCATGAGTCATAAGCTAGAAAAATATAATTTTTCATGAGAATGAATCCCAATACCCTCTCCGATGCATCACTGTAGATTACAAACCCTTCTACAATGTATGGAAATCTAAGAATAGGCGCACTGACTAACCCTATCTTTAGTGATTTGAAAATCTCTTCATGTTCACTTATTTATAAGAACTTAACCCCATTCCATGTAAACATGGTGAGTGGGTTAGATAGTTATGAGAAGTATGAAAAAAATCAATAGTAATATCCATCCAACCCAAGAAAACTGTATATTTTTGGATTCCATGGTTGTTCTAGGAAATTACTCAATAACTTCAATCTTTGAAGGATCTACTAATATTCCCTCACTAAGAATTATATGACCCATGATTGAAAATTTCTAAAGCCAAAATTAACACTTTGAAAATTTAGAAAACAACTTCTCCTTCCTCAGGCTCTTCCACACAATTTTCAGATGTTATTCATTCTCTTCCTCATCCTTTTAATATATAAGAATATTATCTGCAAAGTCTACTTGAAACTGATAAAGGTAATCTTGAAAGACTATAGACATTAAATCGATGAAGATAGTAGGATAATTAAAAAGTATAAATGGTATTATTATAAATTCATAATAACCATACCACATATATAAAGTTATCTTGGATATATCCTCCATCTTGATCCTTAGTTGATGATATCCAGATTGAATATTAATCTTGAAAAAATATAGAGATCCATTTATTGATCAAGAAGACAATCGATACAATATTGAGGATACATATTCTTGATCATTATCTTGTTAAGTTTTTATTAATCAATAAAATATGCATTGACCCATATTTCTTCTTAGAAAAAAGAACAGGTGTACCCCATTGAAATTCACTAGGCCAAATGAATAACTTATCTAGATTATCCTATATTTTCTTCTTAAATTATTGCAACTCAATTGGATAAATTCTATATGTAGTCTTTGAAATAGTCATAGCACTAGGTATGAGTTTGATTGAAAACTCAACTTCAAAATTTTAGGGAATACTAGGAAAGTCCTTATGAAATACATCGACATATTCCCAAATAATAGGACCATTTTCAATGTTGAGTTTCTCCCAAACCATTTGAGATAAACATACATCTTGGATAGGAATAAAAATCCATATTATGGAAGTAATTTACATTCTACGTTCAGGATCATCCTTGCACAATTATATGTCTGAAAGTTAATTTATAATATCAAATGTAACTTCCCTTCCTTGGAAATTGATATGGGATCTGTATAGAGGGACCCAATATATAACCAAAATTACTTCAAATTATACAAAAGGAAGAATAACAAACTTAATATAAAGAAATTTCCCACAAACATCTATCAGATAAGAGTTACATACTTGATATTTGGTCATCCTACCATTAACTTTTTTACTACCAACTCAATATCTAATAATTGATGTGGTGATTAGATAAAATTAGAAAAATACTTAGATATAAAATAGTGTGTATAACTAAAATCAAATAAGAAATTTTCAATCCTAGAGTGGATAATAAGTAAAAATTTCAATACATCATTAGGAAATTCCATGTTAGCTATAATAATTACATAATCCTGGCCTTACCTCCTTGTATTATTTTGTGGAAAGTTCCCCTTAAGTTTGGATAATTGGTTGGAATAACGATACATCTACTTAAAATTAAATAACTATAATTTTATGGATTCTCCCTTAACCATTAATTCATGAACATGATGGAATTTTTCTCCAAACTTGAGGAAAACTACTTTTCCTTTTAAGCATGTACCAAGGTGTTTCCATAAACAAGTATCACATGTTAGAAAATTCATCTTTAACTTCTTTACCTTATCCATTTTATTTCTCTATCATACTCTTCTCCTATTTATTTCCTTTAAATCTATAATACTTAGGGAATTTTTTCTCTATATTAACAGAACATGATACTATATCCTCATATTATGAGAATGTTTATGAGGCTAGTTCCCTTCAAAGGACTAGTTTTAACCCATCAAAGAAAATAGAAATATTACTCTTTATGAGGCTAATATATTTATTATTTGTTTAGCTCAAGCTTCATTATCTTGCCTATGAGGGAAATCCCTATATGGATTGTGTTTATTGATATGGTTTCCAGTCCTTCGACTAGGAATCATTTATAAACTATAAAATAACATAGATTAGATCATAACATTATAAATCATAATGTGTAATTTCAAATCTAGTTAAACACATAACATAAATTGAATAATTTATGCATAGCTATTCTCAGAATCATAAACTTGGTTTCTTTGTGAAAAATACTCAAATTAGAAAAATATTTTCAAATATTCCTTAATAGTTTTTAAAGGAAATGTTAATAACCCAAGAATATCCCCCAAGAGTGTCAAACTAGGTGAAAAGTAAGTTTACACTCTCCATGAACTAGAATGATGACCAAGATATACTTACCAACTATTTTCAAGGTTATTAATGCTAGATGAATCTATACCAAAACCAAGTCCACTTATCTGATCCAAACATGGATTTATTTATAGTAAATCCATATAATCTATACCTTAACAAAACTTTATAATGTTACCCTACACTTACACTTATCCTCAAATTCAATCACATGGTTATATTCCCTAATCTATGTTTTCCTAAATCTAACTCCCAAGGTTTCTACTAAACTTTCTTTGATACCAACTATAAAGGTCCCAACCCTAGTAAACCAAATTTGGTGGTTAATTTATTATATTAGTACTAGGTACCAGTTATTTCATCCCAAAGGACTTAATAGTTTAATAACAAAAAAATAGATACATACTTGAATCTCACTTTAAATTTTAAAACTTAAAATACAATATAGTATTTTCATTAATAAAATAATTATTACCTTTAGAATATACCTAAAAATCAATATTAATACACTTCCTGGAATCTTGAGGAAAGGAAACATAAGAAATAGGTGAGCTTAAATTATTAGTATGGCTATGAATACAATATAAACTAACACGGCTTGTAAAATATGTAAGGAATAAATGATAATCAAATAATGTCATATAAATAATCACATAATCTAGAAACATATCCCTATATAATATAACTATTGAAATAATCATATGGACATAAATAACAGATTTCATAACGATGGAACGACTAATGTCGTTCATATAAAACTTACTATCAAGGTTTTGTGCCAAGACATCTAAAAATATCATCACGACCTCATTTTAAAATATCAATATAAATGGGTAAGGAATTGGTCAAATACCCAACCCATTTTTACTCATGAGACCTACCGATACATTGAGGGGCTATGAAATTTTAGGCCTCAATTATGACTTAATAAGTCCAATTGATTCATCATTTGAATAAATAACAAAAGTTAATTAATATTCCTTAAAAATCAATATATTTCCATATTAAAAGAACTAGCATAAGGAATATCAATACTTTTCTGAATAAAACTAATCATAAACCATCTAGAAAAATATGGTGCATGGTATCATTATATTATATACTTAGTAAAGTATAATATTAATCAAATTATGTTAACATATATGATAATACTTTCAAAATGTCATCATAAAATTTCTTGAGGAGAATAACCTTTTCACTTTGAAATAACTTATTTAAAATAAAGAAAATTTCCCAAATAATATGGGAAAAATTATTTGAAAATAAACATGTAAAATTTAAAAGAAATATTTAAATAAATTATTATTCATGATGGCAGTAAATTATATTCATGCTGTATAAGTTAAAAAACAGTCCTTTCACACTTTTTTAAAAAGATAAAAAAGTACCTCATTTAGAAAATGATAAGAAGATTTCTTTTATTTTTTTTTATAAAAAGTAAAAAATGGGTTAAAATTTATTTAATAAATAATTGTATGATATTAAAAATATTATTTTATAAATTCTAAGGAAAATATGGACATGAAAGAGAAAGATTCCCGACTGAGTAGAAAAACAAGGTTTGTTTTCCTTAAAAACATTATTTTGGTATCTTTAGTACTTAATGATATGAGAATAAAATTAAAACATTTAATTTAAATTAATAAAAAAAGAGAGGAAAATATACTGGGTTTAATATAAAAATATCAAATAATACCTCCAGTGGATACTTAAATATAAACGATCTTGAATAATGATGAAATTGTAAAATAAACCCTTACCTCAGGTTCGACTTCCTTATTACATGTTTGAACCTAATTTATAATAAATATATATTTATTATATATATATTAATAAAATATAATCATATATATCATACCATATATGATTTAATTATAATATTTTATCACATGTTTATTAACAATTCATTATTAAAATCATTATTCTCAGTAATAACTACTTCATTTTTCAAGTATGTTTTGGTTCGGTAGTTTCAGTACTTATTATTTGATAAGTGTTACATCATATATAGAATTTTAAACATGATATAAATTTCATATATATTTATTTATATTAATCCATACAAGGTATATATATATATAAATGAATTACACCATTCATAGAGACAGTAGAACGTACGTATGCATGAACATTTTTTTCACTTTTCAATGGATAAAATGAAAGAAAGATTAAAAATTATTAACATTTATATAATCAATATTATATCATATATATAATATATATTTATTAAATTTATCCTTATTACCAACTATGTAAATTTAAAATGAAAAATAAATTATGTCGCTTCGTGGAGGTGGTAGTCCATACGTACGCACGAGCGACATTAGCATTTTTCATTTGATGGAAAATAGGGTGGATAATGGTAGTTTAATAGTCATAATAATATTTTATTATATTTATGATACTTAATTTATTATTTTTTGATAAATAACATATTTTTATAAAATGTAAAATAATAATTAAAAAAGAAGAAATTAACCGGTTAAGGAAATTAAATATTCTTTGAAATAACTCATTTAGATATCCTCTTAAGAACCCTAGGGTTGGTATTTTGGGAAGAAAAAAACTCTAAAATTTAGACAATTATAATTATCAGATAAATGGTTAGGTATCGGTGGAGATATTTTTTTTAAAGTGGTGTAAAGAAGAGAGGAATGGGGTTTCATTTTATTAGGGAGGGAAAGGACACACTTGGAATTTCTTAAAATATTAAAATATAAAAAAATAAAGACTTTAAAAAAATTCTCAAAATGGAAATATATTCAAGTATAAAGTAGTATTTGGTTTAAATAACATTAAAAAATAAAATTTTTATAGGTTTAATTTGTTTTTTAAACCATATTTTTGATATAACCCTTTTGTTAACCTATTTTAACCTTAATTTTAGTAACAAATTTTTCACTCTTAAAGAGTTCTAATTTTATTTAAAAGGTGAAAATTTTATCATAAATGACCAAGAGATAAATTTTTTGATCATATATTATCCACCTTTTCCTCTTTGAATATTTTTATATTTTTTAATAATTTAATAAAATTTTATTTTCATAAAACATCATTAATGTTGTTTTTGGGACTATTTATTTAATTTGAATTTAAAGATATAAATAAAGGGGTAGAATTATAAAATAGTCCTTTAACAAATCACTAATATTATTTATTTATCTATAAATTTCTTGTAACACTATAACTCATTCAAATTATATTACTTTTAATATTTTCAAAATCATTTATTTTATTTTTCTATTAATTGAATAAATAAACTGTCGGCAATCTATAATAATTTAAGGTAATTGTATAATTAATAAAAAATATAAATAAATCCCCATAATGATAAAAAATTAATTATTTTCAAAATAACCATTAATAATCATTCACAACTATCTTTTGTATCTATATGAACACACAATAGATATTTAAATATAAGAGATTGACATTTTGGATATTTCTTTACTATAAATATTATATAGGTCATTTTCATGGAAAAGTGTCCCTTATAAAATTAAATTTTGAGACTAAGGTGATAATGGTAGAATTAAATTAATCTAATAAGTATTAATATGAAAAATGGTGACCTTAACACTTAGTTTTATCCCTGGCTAACCCGATTTATCATTTACTAAGGTGATAAATTTTATCATGATTACTATTAATAATGAAAAAAAATAAAAGTGAACTATTTACCAAATTTGATCCTACTGATTCAAAATATGGTTTCCATTTTTCAAGGTTCAATCTTTGAAATTTTTAGAAATTAATTTTAAAATAAGTGACCAAAATGCGTAGGAAACTATTTTCTAGAATAATACAGTTTAAGCACAAAAATGGATTTATTCTTATCCCATACCTATAAAAATATTAGACGAATAATAAAATATTTTATTAAATATATAATATATATATTTTTTTGAAATCATTTTCCAATAATGATCAATTTAATTTATTAAAATAAAAACACATTGCACACATAAAGACAATTTTTCATAAAACATCTCTTTTACCATCAAATGTTTTTTATTTTCAATTATAATCAATTTATAACTAATTAATTTATTTTATACATGTGTAAACCATATTATTTTCATAATCTATCTAGTCCTATTAATACCTATCAATTTAATAGATAGGTTATAACTATATACTATATTATAGTTCATTTATACTCAGGGTTGTGTGTATCACAAGATATCAAAGAAATATAATTTTATTTATAGAAATATATATTAAAATATTAGGGTGTTATAGGAACTCTATGTAGGTGTAATATCTCTTAAACATACAACTTTCCTAACTCATTTACTGAGTGAGACTCATGGATTAGTAATAGATGAGTAATTTTCATTAGCCGATCAATAATCACGCAGATAGAATTATAAAACCTTGAGGTATTGGGTAATATAATCAAAAAGTACATCATGATTTCCCCCAATTCTATAAGGGAATCAAAAGTGGCTGGATTAAACCATATGGAGGCTAGTGTTTAGCCTTTATCCTTTGGCAAGCAAGGCATCATGAAATAAATCGATCAATGTCCCTCTTCATCCATGGCCACCAGAAGTGTCACCTAAAGTCATGGTATATATTTTTTTCCTTAGGATGTACCAACCACTTAGAGGTATTGAAGTCACCCATAAAATATTACCTAATGGGAGTAGAGACTAAAAATATCACATGTATAATGATAACATCATCATTGTCCAATGACCACTCAAGTATCCATTCACCTCCAGCTACCTATTCCTACATCACAGTGCACTCTGTGTATGAAACATTTATATCCATATCCCAATATACTAAATAAGATATGACCATAAATAGATTACACGTCATTGATCCCTATTCATAAAAATCATCCATCCTATAATCTTCCAATAAGATCATGAGGCACCACTATTCTTATGAAGGTTGTTGACCATGATCCCAAGATACCTATATCTTGTGGAAAATATAATCTTCAAAATTCAAGACATGTATTATGACCGACATCTATGATTCATTATTAATACAATTACACTCATGGGATCACATATGATATTACCTATAAGATACTATCCACTCCCTCTACAAAAAAAATACTCCCAAACCAAAGTCTGATGCATCATAGTATACAACATAAACGAACCCTCGTTTGGGAAGTATCAACACTAGAGTTGAAGTAAACCTCCTATTAGAATCAATAAATTCTTGTTAACACTGGTCCAACCACTGGAACTTTACTCCTTTCCTGATTATCATAATCATGGGTATCTATAAATTAGAGAAGCACTTGATAGAACATTGGTAGTATCCCACTAAACCTAGAAATATCCTAATATTGAACATGTTTTTGGGATATATCTTGGACATCACTACCTCCGCTTTCTCTAGGTCTATGGATATACTTGTCTCAAGAACCGTATTCCCCAAGAAATTAACCTCATGATTCTAAAAGATAAACTTTGAGAGATTATCATCTAGCTGATGTGCTTGAATCGTACTTAGTACCATCTCAACATGTATGGAATACTGTTATGGGGTTGAAGAGTAGATGAGCATGTCTTTAATGAAAAAAATGAAAAAGATGAAAACAAGTCAAGATATGGGTGAAAGACCTTGTTCATGTGATCCATGAACAATACAAGAGCATTCTTCAATCCAAACATCATAAAAAATTACTCATATAGGCCATAATATCTATAAAATGTTGTCTTTGGGATGTCCACCTCTCTAACCCAAAACAATTGATAGCCCAATCGAAGATAAATCTTGGAGAACGATCGGTATCCCCATAACTAATCAAAGAGGTCATTGATCCTTGGAAAGGGTTATTTTTTCTTCACTATCAACTATTTCAGAACATAGTAATATATGAAGATTCAAATACTACCATATTTTTTCTTGGTGAACAAAATAGGTGCACCCCATAGTGGAGTACTTGTCCTGATAAAGTCCTTCTACCCAAATTCTATGATTTAAACCTTGATCTCCTTCTACTCAGTCAGTTTCATATGATAAGGTGGTATCTAAAATGGATGTTCACCAAGCATGTGATCTATCTTAAAGTAAACTCCTATATCATGGGAATTCCCATGAAGTAATATAGAAATACATCATGATAGAGATCCATGACTGGAGAAAAGGATGAGGGGACTATCACTGATCCTATTGAAATATCCAAGCCTATAATATTTTTCATGATCTTCCCAAGATGAATCAGGAATGGAACTACTCTACATACTCCTAATTCCCATTATTTAGTCATAAATTACTTCTCTTCTATGGGTGATGTAAATAATAATTTTCTCTAATAGTTGTCTATGTGAGATTTAAAACTTGTCATATAATCCATGTTGAGAATCACATTGAATATCTTCATCTCCTGAATCATGAAGCCCATTAGATGTCTATAGAAAAAAATGAATATAAGACACTTTGAGAATCATTAAATGAGGTCTAATTTCATACCCAATGGTGTATCAATGGATAGAAAATCAGATGATAACTTGTCTAGAAAGTCAAGTCCAATACTAAATTGTGCAGAGAGAAAGTAATGGGAAGAACCGGTATAAAAAAGTAGTATACAACATAGAAGTGATCAAGATCACACATCTAACAATAGATTGTCCCTCAACACTATCATTTGGAGTCTAATTCGCTACCTAAAATCATCCTACCTTAGCTACATAGTCATACCCATGAGTTACCCTAGTCTGGGAAGTCTGTATCCTCTACCAAGGTTCTCTACCCCCATCTTTCCCTGATCTACCAACACTCCTCCAAGAATCCCTAGAGTAAAAATGATGAAGATGACCAACGTTACCACACTTATGGAAATCCTCAAATGGATTCCTATATTAATTTCTATAATACACCCTTTTACTATAATTGAAGTATATGTTGGAATCATCAGCCATAGAGGAAACTAAATAATTTCTTCTCTGATGTGATTACCTACTACCCAACTGCTCTTAGTTAACATTCCTCTTCCTACCACCACAATAAGATTCCATATACATGACAGGAATCTCAGTCATTGATCCTATATAGACTATAAGAAATCCTACTACCCTATCCTCCTCTATCCCCTTCTCAAATGACAGGGCCTTATGAAGTACCTTTATATACATAACTAGGTCAAATACCCTAACCTAGAGTCTAAGATTTAGTCAGAGGGCTATCTCAAACTTTTTATCCTTCTACACCTCACTATCATCCAATATAGGAGAAAATAAAAGGAACTCTATAAAATGAGTATAATATGAAGAGATAGTCATAAAACCCTACTGCAATTCCACGAACTCCTAGGCATTGTTCAAATTCATCATGTTAAGAAAATATTTATTGGGAAAATAATCCTTAAAGTTATACCAAGTAAGACCTTCTCATCACCCATCTTGATTCATGGTAGTCAACTATCTCATAGAAGATCCTTGGAACATGAAAGTTGCAAAAATCACTCAACCCTTTTAAGATGTATGGACCATCTTAAAAACAACCTCAATAACATCCAGCCAATCCTATGTATCTTAAGGTCCACTAGTACCCTAAAAATCTAGAATATGTTGGAGCTATACATCCTAATAATGATCAATCACGGTCTTCTGGGTTTTTCCACCTTGAATGGTAAAATTCAAAATAAACCTACCTAAATAAGATCTATAGCGTAAATCACTGATGTCAGTAAAAAAATGTGTTGTTCTAAATCTTCTTTACCCATTGGTGGTGGAATGGGAGAATCCTGGGATACCACAGCTAGAGGTCTCATTAAATATCTCTATGGAGACATTTCTAAAATTCCAAAAAAATATTAAAAGCATTTGAAACTGACAGGTTAAGAAATATCATAACTAGTCTATGTGATCACAAAATAACCCCTTATGAGGTCTCCCATAACATGTGGTATAACCCTATTAGTACCAACCCATGTCCTCTATAACTTCACACTAGTCACAATAAAATATATAAAAAAACATAATAGCATACTCTGGTTTAAATATTTAATGCTGAAAAATATATCACAATGACATGAAAATAAATATATCATAAAATCAAAGAATGTAAGTCTATCCTAAATGGATAAAATAATTAGGGAATTAAATTAATAACTATAATGAAACAATATATATATATATATATATGGTATGTGATCCTAAATTCCTATTCATTATGCATGAATTCACCCAAAAATCATAAAATAGTAAAAATAATATTGTCAATGGTAATTCATAGGTTCTTTATGCAAGAGTTGGCTAGGCACATGGAAAATCCCATAACCATGTCCCACAGAACTTATCTCTATTCTACCATGTACCAAGTTAGTCAAATAAAAGAGGAAAACTATCCTATGAAACCATTTTGTAATACTGCAACCAAAAACACTATGTTTAAGTTAGAGATTAACATTACCTCATGCATACATCCCTATATGTAAGAGGCCATCATCTAGAAGAGAGGGTCTAAATATCATCACTAGAGAGACTATACCATTGGTGTCATTCATCACTATAAAAATGTAACATAAAATGTAAATATAATATAATAATAAGAGTAACATGTATAAATAAATAAACAAAGTGATATGTCATGGCGCACAAGTCATGCAAATAAAATAACCAGCATCCAGTGTGGTAAGCTAAATCAATATAATCATAATGACAAGGAAAGATAATAAAAAGTAGTTGTAATTTTTTGAAGTTTATCCCATCATTTACTCTGACTCCAAGCCACCATCTCCATAGCTCCTCATCTAAGGGCCATATCCCTTCACTGGATCTCTGGTCATGAAATTTTCATGCACACCGAGATGCCCATGTATGGTATGAGTAATAAACCCATTAAGACGCCACCAATGCATCCTTAACATAAGTGAATATGATATATAATCACTACTGGAAAATGGGTCTATACCCACGGTTTTGTGTAAAACCGTGGGTATAGGCCCCCCCTATACCCACGGTTTGGGAAACCGTGGGTATAGGGATAGTATCGAGACCTATACCCACGGTTTATGGTAAAACCGTGGGTATAGGCATTTTTTGAAGACCTATACCCACGATTTTGGAAAAACCGTGGGTATAGGTGTTGTTTGGAAGACCTATACCGACGGTTTTTGAAAACCGTGGGTATAGGTGGTATATTTTTCAAAGACCTATACCCACGGTTTTTCAAAACCGTGGGTATAGAGTTCCCGCGTTATGGCGGGAACAAAAAATTCCGCGGGACGGAATTTTTTATTTATGAAAAGACGATCTTAAATAATATAAATTTATAGATACAAAATATTAAATCATATAATATGTTCAGGTTAGTTGGTCAGTCCCTCTTATGTCTCAGCATTGGTCACGGGTTCGAAAAACGGTGGGTTATATATTTTGATTATTGCAGATATATTAATATAAGAATAAAAAAGTTTAATTATATAAAAATTGAATTGTTGCCTCGGTTGGTCGCTGTGACTGGGCAGCGAACGGGAGGCGCGGGATCGAAACCCGCTGGTCTTTTATTTTCGATTATAACTGTTATATTAACATATTAAAATAAAATTATCATTATATATCAATAGCGGCGTTAGATCAGTTGGTCACTCAGTGCGGTGCGGGATTTGGGTGCTGTGCGGTTGCGGGATCGATTCCCTTCCCGCACAGTTTTTGGAATTCAATTACCCCACGTTTTGAAACTCGGCACGACATAATTGTAAATTTATCAATATTATTAATATAAGTATAGCAGCGTATAATTTAATAGACAAAGTCCTCTTAGCTCAGTTGGTTGTTCTCTCGGCGCGTTGGTGCATCCAGCGTGAAGCGCGGGTTCGAAACCCAGCCGCATATATTTTTGAATATGCGAAGAGAACCTATATTAATATATATAAGAAAAAATATATATAAATAACATATTGAAATGGCAGCTCGGTTGGTTAGTTGCGGTGCGCGGCCTCGTTTCAGCGCGTGAGGCGCGAGTTCGAACCCTTCCAGACGCGACTTTTTTGAAAATAATTGAAATCCCCACGGTGTGAAAACCGTGGGGTATTTGCCTGCCACGCTGTACAGCGTGGTGCTGGTGTGTGACACACCTATACCCACGGTTCTACCAAACCGTGGGTATAGGTGAAGACCCCTATACCGACGCCATTCCAGCCCACGGTTCCCAAAACCGTGGGTATAGCCTATACCCACGGTTTTGGGGGCTATACCCACGGTTTTGAACCGTGGGTATAGCCCGTTTTTCCAGTAGTGAATAGTGTATATCATTATATAAGTTAATTATCAAATAAACATAAAACATCACATGTTCTGAGTCATTCTGCACTAACCAAGCTACCACAAACCCTGATCCCACATTCTTCAGCACTTTACTGGTAAGGATTTTGATGCATGAAAACTAAGCATCACCTTTAAGGAAAAAATTACAATCCCCAAATTGATAGTGGTTATTATCAAGAACACTGTACACCCCATCCTGATGGTGGTTGTTATAAAAAACATTGCATACCCCACCTAGATAGTGGTTTTTATTTGGAACTCTGCACACCCTTCCCTGACGGTGGTCATTATCCTTGGATAATGGTAAGTCTTACCTAACATGTTTGACATAATTGGATAACGCATCACCCCAACAAGGAGTTATATAGCTTTGGATATTAGTCAATGGATTATTATCTCATGCATGGTCTCCTCATATGTAAATAAGCATGTCTGTTATCCAAACCATACCCTCAAATCATACATGGTATATATCCATCTTCACATTGTAATGTCCCCCTCTAAGGTGTTGTATAACCAATCAGAGAAACCTATTCATCCTAATATCTAAAGTAAAGTTCCAATGGATATAAAATACCATAATCAACATGTATTATAGCAAGGAAAAATAAGGAATATCAAGAATATTTCTCAAGAGGCCACACATAATAACATGATCATAAATCAAGCAAGGTCTCAAGGGATACTCACTCACCTACATATAGAAACATGACAAGAATAGATTATCAAGTATAAAGAAAAATGTCATGAAAATTTCATACAAAAGTCCTTCCATGGTAAGGAACTTATAACTTCAAGATTTTTTATTAATTACTCTAAATGTTTTATAAGGAATCATCACCCAAACCACATAGGTATATTAGTTAGTTCAAACTGCTCAGTAGGGATTTCTAGAACTGATTTCATTACTGTTATTTCCAAAGAAAATGAAACACCTCATGTGATAATAGTTTATCTCTCCTATATAATTTTCAATTTTTTAATCCATATCATGCACTGACCATATCTTCCTAAAAGAATAATTATAAAAAAACATTCAATAATATTACATCTCTCTAGAATAATTGAAGATAAGCATGTGGTAATTATTTATAATTATTTTTTGATAACTCTTGGTCAATATCAGTTAATAATTCTTTATCATATTTTTAGAAATCTTAATTATTCCAAAATCATCATCTATACATGAAATATAGATAAGATAAAAAATAAATATTCCTTCTAGGAATTATTCTTTTAATACAATACAACCAAATAGAGGAGAGAGGGTAAGGGTTCTCCCATGTATAGAACCCAGAAGAAGAACTTTTATTGATCAAATAATGATTCATAAATTTTGAATAAGGGGATCCCTGGATATCCAGAATCTAGAGAATAACCAAAAATGAAGGAAACATAGTTTTTTTATTCTTAAAAATGTCAAATAACATTCAGTTTCATAGGGATAGAAAAACAAAATTTAATTCACCATTTAATTTTTATTTTTAATATAATCTTAATAGTGGGGTGTTTAAAATCATAAATAATATGAGTTATGAATTTTAAATGAGTAATAAAATTTATTTCCATGATTTTAGGTTTTTAAAATCATCAAAAACATGTTTCAGGTTTGTTTTGGAAGAAGAAAATGAAAAATAGAGAAAAAATAACTTTTTTATCAAAAAGGGTATTGTGTAAGTGTAATATGGTTTTAAACTTATGTAGATCATAACATTCATGTAAAGGTAAGTATTTTTTATCCTTACATAGGTCCTGGATGTAGACCTACTCTTACATAGAATTTAGAATTTAGGAGCTACCCATATTTAAGGTGGGTTTACCTTTACACAACGCCTGGGTATCCTTATGCATCATTTGAAATTAAAGGTTTACCTTTACAAAACATATAGAAAAGAAGCTCTACCCTTACTTAACATAAGAATATCATTATAAAAATATGTATTTACCTTTATGTAAGTTTTAGAAAAATGGGTTTACCTTTATGAAACCATGGGAAAGCTCGTATTACCTTTACAAAACCTTTATAAATCATGTGTCACACTTACGTAGAGCAGGGGTCCTAGGTATGGTTAAAAATTTAACTAAAAATTTAATTAAAAAATTTTAATTTCTCACACAAAGGGATTAAGAATTTTATCAAAAGGGGTCCTTCATTACATTTAAAAACTAAAAATATTACAACCTTGGAGCAGTGAAGGGGAAAACCAACTACATAAAGGTAAGGATATTTACATTAACATGGGTAATGAGTCCTATGTAGGGGTAAAATAAATTTAAAAAAATAATTAAATTTCCATAAAATAAAATTTTAAATAATTAAGATAAAGGATCTAAACACAATTTAGACACCTCAAAGCCATGATAAAACACAAATAGAGGGATTTGGAAATCTTGGACCCTATATTATATTCTTATCAAATTATTATTTCCCTAAATAATCAAAATAAAATGAAGGAAAGAGAGATAAAAAGCGTACGAACAACCACCTCATGAGAAACCTCTCATGGAACTCACCAGATATGAAATATAACCATCATGCTAAAGGAACAAGATCTTATAAACACACCAAAACATTATCTAAAAACTGACTCCTAGGGGTGAATCCACTCAAATAGAGACAACACTATAAATGAATCACAATATCTAGAGAAAATAAACAATCAAATAAAATAGTGTTAAATAGATCTCACTTCAATAAAGCTTCAGAACCAGGATCAAACAAAGTATCAGATCAAGCATTGAATAACTTAGGTAATTGATTTCTCATCCATGACACCCATTCCCAAGTGATATTTTCTAATAAAATATGCCACCATATGATACTTACCAAAGGGAGGGTATGTATGCTCAACATCTTCGATCAATGATCATGGATCTCAACAAACCACTCCTTAATGGTCAAATTGTCCTCAATATCTTGATCAACCCCTTTAATGACATGGAAATCATTATGAAGATATTAGTGAAGCTATAACACATGGAATAATTCATGAATTTGGATCATATGTGGGGGAATTTTTAACTGATACGCAAAAGCTCTAACATGCCCTAATGCCTCATAAGTTCAAATAAATTTGGATGAGAGATTAATCCCAAGACAAAACCGTCACTAACCACAGTGAGGTGAAACCTTTAAGAACACATAATATATGATGTAAAACTCTAGAGGCCTAATATTATTCTTTTTAATGTACTTTTTATGATAATAGGTTACCTTCATCTAATAATGGATCACCTATTACTTCTCTGTCATAATTTGAACCAATTCTAGTGTAAGTATAAAAAACTCTCTGACCTGAGTCCAATAGATTGGGGGTTAGGATGTTTATTAAAAATATGATTCAAGAAGATTCTTACTAAGAGTGGAGTGATCACTATTATTATAAAAAAACTCCACCAAGGGTAAGTACCACACCCAAAAACCTCTAAAATTTAGAATGCATGTGAACTACATCTCCTCTAAATCCCAGATTATCCATTTTTCCTTACCATCAATCTAGAGATGAAAACCAGTGCTATGGAAAAAATGAGAGCCAAATTTACACTAAAGGCCTATCAACACCCTAGAGCTGAATCATGGATCTTGATAATACATTATTGTATTTAGAAACCCATGAAGCCTCACCACATACTCTAGATACTATCTCAAAAAAAACCTCCACTAATCTCGACTCTTTAATTGCTAAGAAGTGATCCAACATCATCAAGCGGCCCATGATCAACCATATTACATTAAAACCACCTTGCGTTCATTAAAATAGGTAATGAAGACCATCAATATATCCTCCCACTTCCATTGGAGAACATAATGTATCTAAAGTAACCTACTATGAACATAATTTTTAACCATCACACTCTAGAAACCAAACATCGATATATGAAATATATAACTGAAAGCTTCATTTCAAACCACAAAAAATAACCACGCAAGGCATAATACATCTTAGCCACACCAGGATATACCACCAAGAAAAAATTGTGGAACTCATAGAGAACCAAATCACACATTGTTGAAGAAACAAAGAGCTTACCCTAAAACAAAACTCAATGCTAACTATCCTCAGAACATTTCTCTAGAGCATTGCTGAAGACAACTCAATCTCACTAGACCACCACCTCGGAATCCCCATGCTAGGAATCCTCCACTTACTACATAGAATATGATGGCAGCATTATTTGATAAAGACATATCTAGCATCAAATTCTCTTGTATTAAGGTGCATCATGACCAAATCTTCCATAACTCTCCAAGAGCATCCAAACTCATGTATGATATCACCATGTGACTTCCTAATTAGTGTGATAGCCATAGTATTTCCTTTTCATAGACTATAAAAAAATTTAAATTCATAATCCTATAAGAATTCCATTTTTCATCGCCTCCACAAGTTCAAGTCGCATTGGGAAAAGGCATACCTTAGGTTCTCAAGATATCTGAAGACCACAAAGCACTTATTGGTGAGATAATGCCACTATAACTTCAGATTAAACATGAGCACAATATACTCAAGATCAGGGGTGGCATAGTTACATTCATGAGTTTATAACTATATAGAACCATACGAGATAACTCCTCTTTTTTATATCAAATAAAATCTTAATACAAGGTACAAATTATCATAATAAACCTTAAATGCAATGACCTCCCCCGATAGATGAAGAATCGAAGCACTGACTAGATTATCCTTTAAATACACAAAAGCATCATTGAACTGGTCAGTCCACATGAAAACTTGATCCTTTCTAGTCAAGGCTATTAGAGGATTTTTAATCCAAGATAAGTAGGAAATGAATCTCTTGTAATTACCCGCATGACCAAGGAAAGTCCGCACCTCCATAACATTCTTAGGGGCCACCTAAGAAACAAACACTTCTATCTTGAAAGGATCCACAACTACTCCACATTGAGAACATGTCCTAATAAATGGACCTCATGAACCCAAAACTAACACTTTTAAAACTTTTTAAATAGCTTCGAGTGATGAAGAAATCTCAAAATAACCCACAAACACTCTATGTTTTCATTCTTAGACACCGAATACACAAGGATGTCATCGTTAAACACCATAAAAAATAAACCACAAAATCACAGAATGCCACATTCTTCAATAACATAAACATTCCTAGAGATCTCATAACACCAAACAACGTTACAAAAAACTCGTAATGTCCATAATGAAATTCGAAAGTAGTATTAGAGGAGTTGTAATCCAAGAGAAGTCAAACATGAATCTCTTGAAATAACCAGCATGACCAAGGAAACTTAGCACCTCCATAATGTTCTTAGGGGCCACCCAAGAAACAACCGCTTCAATCTTCAAAGGATACACAACTACTCCACATTAATAACATGTCCCAATAAATGGACCTCATGAACCCAAAACTAACACTTTGGAAACTTTTGAAATAGTTGTTGGTGATGAAGACCCCCCAAAATAACCCAAAAATACTCTGTGTTCTCATTCTCAGACACCAAATACACAGGGATTTCATCGTTAAACACCATAAAAACTGATCCACAAACTCACATAACACTGCATTCTTCAACCCCATAAATAGGCCTAGAGAGTTCGTAACACCAAACAAAGTTAAAAAAAACTCGTGATGTCCACAATGACATTCGAAAGTAGTCTTTCAGATATCCTCATCTTTTACTCACATCTAATGATATCTTGAATAAAAATCAATCATAGAGAACCAACTAACTCCCTTCGACTGATCGAAAAAATCATTAATCCATAGGAGATGATAGTAGTTCGTCACTATCACCTAATTAAAACAACAATAATCGATACACAAGAGCAAATAACCATCTTCCTTATTCACAAACAAGATCGGAGCACCCCAAGGTGACACACTAGACTGAAAAAACCATCTCCATATAAGATCATCAATTTGAATCCACAACTCTCGTAACTTATACACGACATGAAAATTGGGTTTTTTAATGGTTTATTTGGGAAGGACTACAATTCCTTTGCAAATATTCTATGGTGTGGACTTATTTATGATAAACAAGATCATTTGTCACAAATAGATTTTCAAAAATGGTTTTTTACTATTAGTGAACATTTTCATTGCAAAATATTTTAGTGCGCATATGTGCAAGGTGCAGGAAAAACCTATTTGAGACTAAGTAAAAATTCCATTATAAAGTGTTCGCATTTTTATTTTTGAAAAACTAGAACATTCATTGCAAATAACACCTTCCAATAATAGGTAATTCTGATAGATTCATTACAAATACACCTGCTGACAAAGCGTTTGCAATGGATATATCGTAATAAAAATTATTTATAGTGGTTTCATCACACATGTTCTATCGGTGAGAGTATTTTTGACATATTAGTCTGCCGAAAATATGTTTTCATTGAGCGGGAATTTTTTGTTTAGTGATATCCTTTTATGATGGAGAAATAGTCTGCCATAAATACCCATCACAAATAACCAGTCCATTCCAAATAACTGTTGGGAATAGTCCAAACGACAGAATTTTGTGATGGAATTTCCATCGTAAAAATTTTGTCACAAAAAATACTATAAATATACACAGACCTTCCACCCCTCCCCAAAATCTTCTTAGAATCCATTTGTTTTTATCGAAAAAACTCTCTGGTTTTGGATCTCGCCTTCAACTTAGTAGATTTTGGACTAGATCTATAAATCATTTGAAAAAGTACCAATTTTTTGGTATTTTTTAAACTTTTATTTTTAATTATAGTCAATTTTTTCTATTTGATTTTTTTTATTTTCTATATATTTTAAATTATTTTAATTTATCAAATTGACATTACATTTAGTATAAATTAATATAGTTTTCTACAAATCGCTATATTTTTTTATAAATATTTATGATTTAATATTAAGTTAATATAAATTAATAAAAAATATTATATATTCATATAAATAAATAAAAATTAGTATAAATTATTATAAATTAACAAAAATGAGTAAAAATTGATAAAAATTAACAAATGTTTTTATAAATTGAAATAAATTTATAGAAAATGGTATAAATTAATTTAAATTAATAAAAATTATTATATACTATTTTAAAATTACTATAAATTGGTATAATTTATTATCAATTCATATTATTTTTATAAATTAGTTTAAATTCATTAAAAATTAGTATAAATCAATATAAATTATTATAAAATGATATAAATTTATATTATTTATTAAAAAAATAATATTATTTATTAAAAAATTATTATTAATTAATAAAAAATAATATATTCGAGTATAAAATGACAAAAATTATTATATATTTGTATATATTTGTATAAATTAATTTAATTTTTTATAAATTGGTATAAATAATTATTTATTAATATGAATTTGTATACATTAATATACACTATTAAAAATTGATATAATTTCATATAAAATAATAAAAAATAGTATAATTAATTATAAGTTAATATAAAATGATATAATTTACTATAAATTAATACAAGTTATTATAAATTAGTATAATTTCGTATAAATTAATATACATTTCTATAAATTGATATAATTAATATAAATTAATATAAGTTAGTATAATTTAATATAAATTAATAAAAACTAGTATAATTTAATATCAATTTAAAAAATTAGTAAGTATAAATCAATATAAATTAATGGAAATTATTATATATAAGTATAAGTTTACAAAAAAGGTATTAATTATACAAATTAGTTTGAATTGGTATAGTTTAGTATGAATTAATATAAATTGTTATGTATTAGAATAAATTAATATATATTACAATAAATTAATATTAATTCCTCGTATATTAGTATAATTTACTACAAATTGATATAATTTAGTATAAATTAATACAAATTATTATAATTTAACAAAAATTAGTATAACTTAATAAAAATTAGTATAAATTTTTTATAAATTAGTATAAATTAGTATGAACTAGTATCATTTAGTATAAATTAATAAAAATTGATATAAATTATAGTATCAGTTGATAAAAATATTTATACATTGGTATAAATTATTATAAAATAATATATAGTACTTTCAATTGGGGTCTTAGCTTAGTGGTTAAGGTATCCTCGTAATTCTACATCAAGTTAGGGATTAAACACTGATTTTCCCAAATTTGAGGATTTCTAGGTGCCAATTCAGCGAAGGGAGAAGGTAGACACGATAATGGTATGTGGGAAATAGACCATGTGGGTGATGCGACGAGGGCCACAGAGGTGATGAGAGGTCCAATTAGGAGGGTGCCGACTAAGCATTGGAGTTGTTCGGTAGTGTTGTCATAATGACAGGCGACGGGTTACGACAAGGGTGGTGTGTCGACAAGATAGATGAAGGGCAAACCGAGCATTGGGCGTTGTGTGCATATGATAGGCGAACGACAAGGTTCATCATACAAGGCCAACGATAGTGGGAACAATGAGGAGGACGACAGTTCATGGTGGCGACCTCTAATGGTGCTAGACCAAGGCACATAAATGCAGGTGGATTTTGGCACAGGTAGACCTACAAGTGAGGGGCCTATGAGCCATGTACTAGGGCTTCCAAGGTCTCTCGGTCTATGGGCCATGTAATGGGATCCCTCTACCCAGAAAATATGAGGTGGCTTCGTTTCAATAAAAAAATGGGCTTCCCCACTACCTGTTTAATATATATATATATGTATGTTTATATTACTATAGATTAAAATTAATTCCCCACAAATTAGTATAAATTAGTAAAATTTACTATAATTTACTATAATTTAGTATAAATTACTATAAATTAGTATTAATTAAACATAAATTATTATAAGTTAATTTAAATTAGTATCATTTAGTACAATTTAGTATAAGTTACTAAAAATTAGTATAAATTAGTTTAATTTACTATGCATTGATATAATTTAGTATTAATTACAATAAATTTGAATTATTTAGTATAAATTAATAAAAAGAAGTATAAATTAGTATAATTTACAATAAATTAATAATAATTAGTAAAAATTATTATAAATTACTATCAATTCCTAGAAAATTAGCATAAATTAGTATCATTCTGTATAAATTAATAAAAATTAGTTTAAATTAGTATAATTTACTATAAATTGATAAAAATTTGTATAAATTACAATAAATTTGTATTAATACCTTTTAAATTAGTATAAATTATTATAAATTAGTATAAATTAGTATCATTTTGTATAAATTAATTAAATATGGTATAAATTAGTATAATTTACTATATGTTCTTATAATTTTGTATAAATTACTATGGATAACTATCAATTCCATGAAAATTAGTATAAATTAATATAAATTAGTATAATTTATTAAAAATTAATAAAAAATTGAATAAATTAGTATAATAATAATAATAATATAAATTGATATTATTTAGTATAAATTATTATAAATTATTGTTAATTCCTCACAAATTAGTAAAAATTAGTAAAAAATGGTATCATTTAGTATAAATTAATAAAAGTTAGTATAATTTAGTATAATTTACTATAAATTGATAGAATTTAGTATAAATTATAATAAATTTTTATTAATTCCTAATAAATTAGTATAAATTAGTATAAATTAATATAAATTAGTATAAATTTGTATCATTTGGTATAAGTTAATATAAATTAGTATAGTTTACTATAAATTGATATAATTTAGTTTAAATTACTATAAATTAGTATTAATTCCTCAAAAATTAGTATAAATTAATATAAATTAGTATCATTTAGTATAAATTAATCAAAATTTGTACAAATTAGCATAATTTTCTATAATTTGAAATAATTTGGAAATTTGTATAATTTTTTCATAAATTGGTATAATTCATATTTTAAAATTTATAAATTTTCAATAATATTTAAAATTTAATATATTATGAAATATTATAAAAATAATAATTAAATAGTCATTTAATGAAAAAAATCCACACTATACATTTTATATAATAAATTAATTACTGTTATAATTTTTAGAAATCCATGGACCTGAGAAATTAACAAAAAATTTTACTAAGAGATCGTGATTGGATAAATCATCATAGAAATTGAATAATATATGGTATAAATCTTGTTTACATAGAGAGTGTTGAAGTGTTTTTATCATTTAAATTATAATTTTTTTTTCAAAATGAATAATTATGTTCCCATGTAAGAAGTGTGATATCATAAGATAAGAAATATTTGATAATGTTGGGATTAATATTTTATGCTTTGGTTTTTGGAATGATTATGTCTTTTAGTATCAACATGGTGAATGAAATTTTGATGTAAATATATATATATTTTTGGTTTTATAATAATCTCATTTTAAAAAATTTAGCATATGATATTTTGGGACCATCATTTCAAGACACAAAATAAAGATTCTAATCCAAAATCAGAACCATTTGGAATTTTTGATTTTTTGAAATGTATTAAGGATGATTATATATCAGATAAAAGATAAGAAAATTTTAAGCTGTTACAAAATTTATGTATATTAAATATGATTTTGGAATGTTAAATATTTACTTTTATCAAATATTTTCTTTGGTTAAATATTTATTACCTATAGATTATTCATTTCATATAAATTTCAATGAAAGAAAACAGTTTGTTCTTAATCTGGGTCTTAGTTATTGAAATATCTGGACATGTTCAAATGACAGTATCTTATATTATGATGAATATGAGTTATTATTTAATTGTACAACATTTGAAAAATCTATAAATAAAGAGGTATAATAAGGAAAGTAAAAAATTTATTCCTTCTAATTATGGTATTTTCAGACTACATCTTGACTTTAATGTATATTAACATCTCACAACACAATATCATTGATGACATAGAATAAAACCAATTTTTATATTAGTAAAAGATTAAATCATCCTTGTCATGGTTATTCTCGGAAACAATTTGATTAGGTGCATCTTCCTTTTACTTCAAAACTTCATAACATACATGGTTGTTCAAGGTGCAATGGAATTTCTTATCAGGATCAAGCTCAACTCAACAATTGTCATATTTAATGTATCATTAATAGTGTATAAGACATGAACATCATGAATAATGAACATTTTCTAAATAATATTGACAAAGAAAACACTGGATCCAAGGGATGATATTTTCTTGTTAAATTTATAATTAATTTAAATAGATTGGAAGAAATAATACCTCTTCTAGAGATATTTCTTCAATGAAGCTATTGACTGTCTGAAACCCTTTTCAGTTTACAATTTTTGTGATTAAAATATTGAAGTATAGAATCCCTCTAGAGGTGATCCACACAAGTTCCTTTGATCTTTGAACCACAATGAAGAATCATTGGGTACTATCATGGTCGATTGATCATCTTGATTTATTTGACTTTGATCACTTCACTTCCCTTTAGGCTTAAAGGAATCTACTTGTTCTTCTTATTTTTTATAGGATGGGAGTAGGGGGATATCTTGAGATGAATCTATTGCAAAAAATGACTAACCTTTTCTAAAATGTGTTAGAATTATTTTAATAGACCTAGGGCTAGGGTTTAATATTTAATTAATTCCACAAGTTCTTTTAAGGAAATATTAAACCCCTAGAAACCCTATGACATGTAATAAAATAATAAAATTATTTTCTCATGGTGTGTACTAAATGGAACAATAATAAATATTATTTTACTATCTTACAAATTATTATTTATTGATGAACCTTTTCTTTATTCTCTCATCCTCCTAGAAATTTATCGAATACTTGAATGAATATTTTTAATTAAATATTTTTTCAATAAATAAATAAATAAATAAATATTATGTATCAATATTTTTTTAAAAGGTGATTCCTTGGACAAAGACCAAGGTGCAATTTATTAAAATAATTAGGGAAACTACAAGAGTCAAAAGGAAGGGATTTTATTACAATATCTATCATAGAGAGTAAGAAGCTCAGCCGGGAGGTCCTCACACCAAGTAATACTTTGGTTTATTCCCTTATTGGCAAGCCCATAAGCTACCATATTTGCTTCATGATAAGCATGGGTGGAAATGAATCTGATCTCTCGGAATAAGTCAAGACAGTTCATCCATCGGGAAGTAAGCGACCAGGCAAGGTGAACCACTCCATTCCAAATGGATTGAATAATGGTGGTTGAGTCACTTTCAATCCAGATGTTGTTCTAGCATTTGATTTTGACAAAGTCAATACCTTGGATCACAACCATCATTTCAGATTCTAGTGAAGAGGCGTTACCGCAACTTCTATAGAAACAACCATGGCAGTGACCCAAATGATCTCTGAAAATAGCTCCAAAGCCTGCTGGACTCGGATTTTTTTGGTAGCACCATCCACATTGACCTTGATCCAACCGGGAATGGGAGCCTACCAAAACACTTCAATTGAAATCCTCGATTTTCTATACATGCCTTCAATTATGAGATGCTGAAGGATCACAAAGTCCCTAATGGAGTTGTCACAGTGAGCTATTTGAGTTAAGGCCGCAACCTGGATAACAATGAGAATTATTGTCCGACCGGAATTAATATTGAAGGAGTGTTTATGATGAATGATATTATTTCTATTATACTAGGTAATGTAGAAGAGTTCCGCAATAGTGGAAAGGAAGAGATTCTTGATTTGTCGTGAGTGATCAAACTCCACACACCACTTTAGTTGAGCAAGTATGGAGTCAGAATGAAGCCATCTGCAGTCAAACAGGTCAGTAATATAATTCCAAAGAGAAGAAGCTGTAGCATATGATAAGAAAAGATGATTAGTATCTTCTCTATGTTGATGACACATATGAAATTGAGAGCAGAGTTGGATACCAAAATACTAAAGGGAGACTTAAGTAGAAATGAGATTATGAGCAATGCGCCAGATAAGGTTTAATCTTGAGGGTTTGATCCAAGCATTTTCAAAGTGTTTCAACCAATGAAAAAGGGGGCTAGAGATAGAGAAGCTATGATTGTAAAAACTTTTGGAGTCTAAAATACCATTGTGAGATAGTTCCCAAATGAGGCAATCATCCGCATTAGAGAAGTGATGATTATCAACAATATGCATAATGGACTCAGGGAGGTTAGGGTTATGTGAGTGCATCACCTCCTGGATAGTGCATTTGAGATTGTCAGGAGGGGAGTTAGGAGGCAACATGGTAATGAGGGGGGGGGGGGGGGGGTTCCAGACCAGTTATCTTTCTGAAAATTGTGAGAGGAATTCATACTAACCATCCATCTAGAGTTACTCATAATGTTGGAAAAATAATCTCTGATGGAGGGCCAGATCGAAGAGTTGGTATAGCTGAAGTTTCATTTTTTTTTAACTTTTCTTGGAATTTTTTCCGAAGAAAATCAATAGAGTCATCATTATGATTGGTTAATTTCCAAGTATGTTTGGCTTGAAGGGACACATTAAAGAGCTTGAGGTTATTTATGCCTAGACCACCATTCTCTAATGGTTGCAGCAGATAGTCCAAGGGATAGTGAAAATCTTTCGGTCAAGGATACTACCAGTCCAAACAAATTTTTTGATGTACCCATTGATAAGATTAAAGAGAGAAGCCAACCATTTATAAATCATAAGAGAGTAAAACATTTTGGAGATAATGGAAGAATTAACAAGATAGACCCTGCCATCTATGGATAGAGATTTTTCTTTCTAGGAGGAAAGTTGGCTAATAACCTGGTCCACAATAGAAGTGAAATATATAGCTTTAGGTCTTCACTAGAATAAGGGCACTCCCAAGTAAGTGAAAGGTAGGGCATCTTCTTTGATACCTAGCTTTTTTATGATGATAGATTTCCTATTAGTGGGGAAACTTTTTCCAAAGAAGATAGACGATTTTATCCAGCTGATGTTTTGTCCAGATACTTTCTCATAGTGGGATAAAACTGTTTTGAGATTCAGAATATTACTTCTGCTCCCATTGAGAAACAGGATAATGTCATCAGCATATAGAATATGTGTTGGCACATTTAGATTTCGGGACGATTAAATGGGTTTTAGTTTATTTTGATCAAGAAGTCTAGTAAGGAGTCTGCTAAGGTGGTCTTCTGCAATGGAAAACATGATTGCAGATAAGGGGTATTCTTGAAGAACTCTTTTGGTTCATTTAAAATAACCATTTAGAGATCCATTAACCAAGATGGAAAGGGAAGCATATTTGAAGAGAGAGCGGATCCAGTTTATAAAGATCTCATTGAACCCAAAACTCTAGAGAACTTTTAAGATAAAATCCCAATCCATGGCATCAAAGGATTTTCTAATGTCAAGCTTTATGGCCACATTCCCTCCTCTAGAAACTTTGTTAAGAGAATTAGTGCATTCCGAGGCAAGGAAGATGAAGTCCTGTATGGACCTGCCTTTAATGAACCCAAATTGATTCCAAGAAATGATTTTGTGGTATAGAGAGGAAAGTATAATGGCTAATAAGTTATTGATTATTCTGTATAGAGAGTTGATGAGAGAAATAGGTCTAAAAATATGAATTTCAGATGCATTGGGAACTTTGGGAATGAGAGTTAGAAATTGGGCATTAAGACCATGAGGAATAACACCAGTGGAGAAGAAGTATTTGACACGCTTACAAACATCAGTATGGATAACATCCCAGTTATGTTGATAAAAACAATTGTTTAAACCATCAGGGCCCGAGGCACTATCAGGATTGAGACTAAAAACAATATCTTTAATTTCATGATCAAGAGGGGCTTGTAAAAGAAAGCAATTATTCTACTCAATAACCAGTCTAGGAATGACATCAGACTGAAGATCTTTGTTAAGACACGGGCCACTGAAAATATTTTCAAAATAAGTAACCACATGATTGGCTATGGCCGCTTCAGAGTCATATAGAATATCATTTTCCTTAAGAAAGGCAAGCGGTATACTAACTTTCTAAATTCGTTGAAGGGAATTATAGAACTTAGAGTTATGGTCACCATCCATAATCCATTTCGTTTTAAAGATTTTCTTGCATATGTTGTCTTTAAGGACCAGAAGGGAGTTAAGCTTCAAGGAAATGTTCATTTCATTATGGGGGTCAGCAATGAAGTCATCATTTGTTGAATTGTTTTGAATTTGATTAAGATCAGACTCCAAAGTGACTATGCCCTTATCAATTTGTTTTGCTTTAGCTCTACACCAACTCTTATGAAACTGTTTAAGATGTTTAAGTTTGGTAGTACAAGCAAAATAATCATTGTTATGAGACATGGAAACCCAAAAATTTTTAATAAGAAGGGAACATTCTAAATCACTAGTTCAGGCATTATTAAATATCAAAGGAGTGCTGGATTTGCTTCTTCTAGAGATGCAGCTCACAAGAATAGGGTGATGGTCTGAAATTAGTTTGGGTAAGGTGATGCTCGAGATAGTATCCCAAGAATCCAAAGCTGGGATATTCGAGAAGGCCCTATCAAGTTTACTAGCCACAATTCTATTGTAATGACTTTTGTACCAGGTGTATTTAGCACCCATGAGGTTGATTTCAATCAAACTACAATCATCTAAGGTATCCCAAAATTCTTTAGAAGATATGTGAGAGTGATAAGGAACAATATTTTCACAAGGGAAGATAATAGCATTAAAATCACCTAGAACCAACCAAGGAACTTGAATGGTGTTTGCTAAGAAGTGAAGGTCATTCCAAAGAGACTTACATTCTTGATATTTATTTTTTGCATAAACAAAAGTATATAAATTATGTGAATTATCTAGTTTAAAATCACTTGTGAACATTTGGTTAGAGGAAAAAAACATTAATATCCTGCAATGACTTGTGATAAAAAATCCAAAGAGAGTCAACAACACTACCATTATTACAAGAACCTAGAAATGAATAGCGAGAAGAAACAAAATGTTTTAATTTCACCGAAAACAAAATTTTGGGTTCAACGATAGAAAAAAACTTAGGCTTATGAGTCAAAAAAATTCTTTTAAGAATAGAAGTAGTTTCAGGGTTTGCGATACCCTGACAGTTCCAAAAAATGACATCCATTTAGAACCTGGCTTTGGAGCAAGAGCTCCCCTTTTTCTTTTTCGAACTGACTGAAACTTTTTTCCTCTTTGATCTCCTAAGAGTCTAAAAAGAGGATACGGAGGTCTTCAATCCCTAGTTACTCATCAATGAAATATCAATAATGTTAGGATCACCAGAAATATCGACAGACAAGGTTTTTTCATTTGAATTAGAGTTCAAGGTTGTCGCACACTAAGTGTTTATGTTGATCTCTATAAAATTATATGATTAATAAATTATGAATAAAATTATTCCTAATACTTTAGAATAATATCTATTCCAATAATTAAATTCAAATATAATTTGATAGAGATCAACATAAACACTTAGTGTGTGACCCTTTAGGTTTTATCATCATTGGAATTAGAAAGGCTTGCATAATGTCCAAGATTATTGTCTAGCAATGGGTTAAAGAACCTAGGAATAAGTAGTTAATATCAAAATGTTGATAATTACATAATAGAACAAGCTATGTAATATCTTCTCATTGTCTTGATATCTCATTTATGATGGTTTCACACCTATGTCATCAACCTATATACTTGATGTGTCTTTCATTGACTACCTAAAATAAAATCACTATTACACCATGAATATAAAATTTAATTTGGATATTTTACTTCACTCAAAGTGACAAGATATCAACTTCTATAAATATGTAAGGGACAAATCCTTCCTCAAATTATTCATTAATAACAAGTTATTTGTCACCCATCCAACATATCTAACTTCACTATGAACTATTTAATCATGGTTTTTGACAATAAAAATTAGTGAATGAGTCATGATAGACATTAATAATAATATTAAAGTGCAAGGATCATTAAAAATGTTCACATATAAGAATTTCCAATGAAACATAAACCAATGGAATTCCTACCAGAGAGTATGTTCACATAATATTACATATTGAAGACTACCAAGTGTGAATTTGATGAGATAAAATCTCATATTCTTACGAGTAATAATACCCAATAGTCAAAATACCATATGACCCATCATAGAGTTTTATCTGACCATAGAACAAGATTTTAGAATATCACTATGGAATTTCAAGGTTCTCATCATAACAAGGAATTGTTATTCCTTTTTCAATACAGAAGATACTATGGATAGTTATTACATTAAATTTACATAGAACTATGAATGATATGTAATGATACATTTTAATTAATATTCATTTTTTAATATAAATGCAATCCAAAGTGCACATAGTTGGTTCTAAGACACTTACTCTAAGAAACTACCACTTAGACTTGATACAACTGCTAAAAAATTTCAGTCTTCTAGTTCTCACATGATGATCACATTTATAATTAGTTAAGGATTTATTAAAGGTGCCCACCACATTATCTTCCATGGAAACTCTAATAATTTTGAAATTATCTATCTAAGGAAAATCCCTTGAGAGATAATATTTTTAAATTATATGCTTCATATACTGATGTGACTTTGGATCCTTTTCAAGAGAAACTACTACAATATTATCACAATAGAGTGTGACATGTTCATTACTACTGTGCACTACATCAATCACTTGGATGAGGTTTTGAATCAAAAAAACTTCTTTATATACCTCAAAATATTCAATATACTTAGAATAGACTGTAGAATTAGTGAATATAGATTGTTTTGAGATCTTCCACCTAACAACACCTCTATTGAGAATGGATAAGTATCTTGATAGTAACTTCAGACCATCTTGATACATTTAGAAACTAGGATCTTTATATCCTCTCATGGATTGCATATTATTTCCTCTATAATATCTCATGTCTGTATGGGCATTTTTAATTTCATAAGGATTTTGAACTTTTCATTTGGTGGAAGTGAAAATTTTTGAATTGGTGTTTTGAATGGTATTCCAAAAGTTGGGACATCTTAAAATGGTTTTTTGGATATTGCATGGAGCCTGATAGGTTCAACATACTAAGATAATTCTCAAAAGCTTCAAGTGGAATTTTGAGGTTTTTAGAGTTTTTTATAAGGGTCATTATTTAGTGTACACAGTTTAGGAGAAACCATGGTAACCTTAAGTGTGGGGTGATTTTTAGTTCAAATCCTATAGTGTATGGTTGAGTTTCATGGCTAGCGTACAATTTTAGGTAAATTTTACAAGCCTAATGGGAAATTAATGAGGTAATAGGGATCTCAGACATGGGGAACAATCTATAAATAATTTCAGATAAACTATGGACCTTATTATAGAAGGTTCTAGTTCTATTTTTCATGTTTGGAACATGGTTAGTAAACTATATAGACAAACTGTGTAGGTGGAATTGGTTTTGGGTAGTGCCTACTCCACAATTGGTGCATAATTTGGTAAATCGTGCAACAAAACCATGCATCTACCCATGTTGGTTTAAAAATGTCAAATTACTGAAATACCTCCTTAATCTATTTGGTTTTCTCATCCATTTACCATTATTGTGAACACATGGACTAGGAGGAAATATTCCCCTCTTTATCCTCCCCCCTTTAATTTAGGGCATTTTATGTGCCATTATTTGGGGTTTAAGGTGGGTTTTCTATTCTTCCTCTTTCAATTACTCTATTTCATTTGTAATTTCTAATTTCAAACATCCATGTTTTGGGTTTTAGCTCTAATTACACTATATTATATTATAAACAACCAAGGATATTGGATCTTTGGCATGGCTTGGTGAGAGGATGTTTTGAGACACCATCTGCACATGGTTACCAGATGTTTTGTTAAAGGTATGTTCCTGGGTGAGTTTATCAAGGGTTTTTTGGATAAATTAAATGTCTTAGTTTATGGTGGTCATTCTAGTTTTTTGGGATTTGTCCTGGGGTAGTTTTGGTAACATGGAATGAACCTTTATAGGGTAGATGGTCTTGGTTTTAGTGCATCGAGAGTATCTGGTGAGTAAATGTCCACTTATTCCAAAAAAGTCCATCTTGGTTAATTGGTTGTAGGTTTTTAATTTATTTATGATTTTTTATAGTTAATTAAACTTGGTTATTTAGATTTATGTTAAGACTGTGGATGGTTTAGGCTAGGGCCATTGGTCAGAGTCAGGCTCATGTGGTGAGTTTCTGGGCTATTATCGAATGGAAAGATTCCTTAATAATATAGGTGGTCTAAGATCTTTTCCCATTGTATTGATATTTTAATTCAATTTTATGTAGCATATGATGTAGAACCATCATGTTGTGAATTTATTCCTTGATTAATAAGATAATTTGGTCCTTAAATTAATTTCTTAAACCTTCTATAAACCCCATCAAATATTTTTGTGATTATGAGACCGATCCTATGAATATACATGAGGTAAAATAATTCCTTAAATTGGTAAAGTGGGACTTAAAAATGGTAAAATATTCAATTTATAATCTCAAACTGGTTAGGATTATTGGTTTGCTTGATAACATGTAAAAATAGGCTACTTGGTAAAACTTAGGAATAAATGCTTTATTGTACGTTAAGAGGATAAATGGGAATGTTTTTATGTGATAATATTCATTGAAATTCCTATGATGATTTTTGAAATGGTTTTAATAGTGTGAATTGGATTTTGATCCGATTTTGGTTTTTAATTAGTGATAACTATGTTTTAAAATGGACATTTCTTTAAAATATGGCGTTTACCTAAAAGTGATTTAAAAAGTGGGTTTTAAATAAATTTCAAATATTTATTTTAAATGAGTGTATGGGGTCACATCTTTGGTGAAGATTCCATAATAGACATTTTAAAGGTTTTGATGGAAATAAATTTCTTAGCATTTTTTTGGATTTTAAAGAGGAAGAACCATGTTCTATGGTGTCATGGAAATGTTTTAAATGACTGAATAATTTTCCATCATTATATTTATAAGTGTTTGGATTAATTTTTAAAGAAATTTTAAAGGACTTGGAATTATTAAGAATATTTTGGTGTTAAAGGCCCATTTGGAGTTGGAAACTAGTAAATTATGGAATGGTTAGGTGGAATAACACTATGCATCCATGATTTAGGTTTTAGATTGATTCTCTAAGAAATGATTATATACTTTGTGGTTTAGGATGTGGAACTAATTATTTTCATCCATGGTTTCAGTGCTATAAGGATTCCCTATGCATTGATAGTATACTATGTGGTTCATCTTGTTGGACTGTCACTATTCATCCAAGGATTAGGTTTCTGAATTAATCTATAGTCACTAATATTATACTATGTGATTTTGGATGTTTGACAGATGCTATGTATTAATGGTTTAGGTACCAAGATAATTATCTAGGAACCAATAATATACTATATGGTTTAGGTTCCCAACTAATTCTCTAGGCACTAATAGAACTTAAACATGGTATGGGTACCTTGGAATAATGATTCTTGGTATTAATAATTTAAAAATTAATGAAAAAATTTTCCTTTACTTAATTCCTATATTACCCTATTCTTTATGGAACAAACTATTGTCTTTGTTCAAAGTATGTCCGGTTGGCATGGGTGTCTCTTTAAAACTTGAGAGCCAAAAGGTTAATAAATAACTATTTATTTTTAAAACATGTTTTATTTTATTTTCATTGTCTATTATTATAATTCACATCAATATACATTGTTTTTTATATTGGTTATTGCTTTAGACACCAATGGTTGTGGCCTACTAAATTGTACCCACACCCTGCTCAAGCAGCGACGACACTTGGGTACCTGAGAAAATTCTACTAGTTTTCAGGACTAGTCCAAAGAAAGGGCCCAATTATTTGGTGATTATTTGGGTATTGGGGATGAAGAATAGGATTTTGGGATTGGGTTGTGACCCAGGACTATTTTTCTTGGGATTCTTCAATTTTTTTCATTTGGTTTTATTTTTGTCAGTATATGCATGACCCATTGTTTATGTATGATTTCTAGATACATTGTATATTATTAATTTTTGGCATCACATGAATTTATTTTCTTACTATGGTTATTTCTTATATATCATAAATTTGATATATTTATCTACCTATTCATTTCTATTTTATTATCTTTCTGTTTTTGTTTTTCTCTAATAAGTGGGTATATTCTCCCCACTATACCAGCTTAGACGCAAACTACTTTTCTAAAGCCTCTAGAATATTGGGAGGCATGCCTGATGTCATATGGAATAAAAGATTAGGTCATCATTTCAGTGGATCCCAAGTCAAGGTATTATAAATTGGTATTAGAGATTTTTATTTTTTTCTTACTATTCAGGAAAGTTAAATTGGATAATAGGAATGTGTCGACACATGGTATAGAGATTCATCCAAGGACTGGTCACCCCATGTATGAAGATAGTCCATTTTTCCCAAGTTGGGATTTTTTTCATGATTTTAACTTTTAATGTTCAACCAATATCACTTTGGGTGATGCAATTGATTATGAGGTTACTGATTTAATGGATTTTTCTTCGTTTCCTAGTATATCAAGAGAAAGTGTGTTAATGCATCATATAAGTCATATAGAGTTCACATGTCATTCACATAATTTCCTGTGATTGGTTACTTTTTTTTTCCAAACCATGTCTTGGGTCACTTTTTTAAAGTGTTTGTAGCCGTTTATATAGTGTTTCTGTATAATTTAATGGTGGAATATTACTAATTCAATTCCTAAAAACTAAGAAAATAAATATTGTGTGATTATTTTAGTTTGATTGTTAAGACATGTTGGCTAATTAAAATTCCAATTACAACTTAGCAAATAGTTTTTATCTATAACTTTTAATTGAAATCATCTTTAATTGAACCTTAGTTATGAGAGATTCTATACAATTTAAATGTTTAAAATGAAATGATGTAACAATTTTTTTTGATTTCTATGAAAAATCAGAAAAATAAAATTCTAAGTTCAACTGATAAAGTGTTATCCTATACAAATTTTACATGAAAATTTATTTATCTGAGTCTCTCTTTGGGTGTGAAAGATCACATAAAATGTAAAGGAATAAATTAAAAAACACTTTATTTGTATGAGGTGTAGACCAAGTGGGTATTCAAGTTAGACTTTGTGTATGGGTGGTTGGGGATGGTTAGATCACTTGAGTTATGTGGCATCCTTATAGTTAAGACCTTATTTATAATGGAAATGTAACCTAGTGTAGGTCTTGGTGTGTGCGACCCAACCTCGTTTTTAGGGTGGAAGGGATAAAGAGAGAGAACCCAATTTATGGAAACCATGTCAGGGTGTTGTGATTTCTTATGATTTTAACAGTGTGTGTGAACTGGGATTAGGTATAGTAGACTCAGTTTAGATCTTAGTGTGAGTCCCTATAGTTGGTGTTTGGAACATCATGTGTCGTGTGAACTTGTAATAAGCATGCATATCATCCTAGGAGTTATGACTTGTGTGAAGTTTGACTTGTATAGAATTATTGGGGGATCCTAGTGACTTTATTTTACATGATTCCAATTTAGGGAGTTGGTGCTAGATGAATTTCAAGGGTGATCCGTGAGTGGGGTTGACCGAGTTGTGAGTTCCTTTACACACGTGAGGCATAATTGGATTTTTGAAAATTTTATTGTGGTATAGGAAAGGTTCTTCATAGTATAAGATATAGGTTTATAAGATGCCAATTGATTTTGAGAAGAAGCACTTGTGTGCTAATTCTTAAGTCTTGTGGTTGGTTTTTAGAGGGGAAAGCTCATTTAGGTTCCTAGCCTAGGTAAAGTTCATGTAGATGGGATGTTCATGGGGGTTATGATATTAATTGGGATTACATTAGGTACTAGAGGGTATATGGTTTTGGGAACATGAGTTTTCCATGGGTATTAACCATACATGTGAGGTAGATTTGGTGTGTTCTAGGAGGAATGAGTAGGTTTGGTCTATGGATAAGGAATACTAAAAAAGTGTTTTGGAATGAGGCACATATAAATTCCCCTATTCCTAGAGATAGAAAGGTATTAGTGTACTGATGCTTCGGTAGCATAGGTGGTTTTAGAGGGTAGGACCAGTTATGTGCCTAACTGAGTCAACTTTGGATGCATCTTCAAGAATATGATAAGATCATTTATGAACCCAATGGAACTTTTAAATGATGTTAAAGTATTGATTGGTTATAAAAAGGGTTTTAGATCCGTGAGCGCCTCTTGTTTTGGGAAGAACCAAGGGTTATCTACATTGGGTAATAAGAGAAAGTGGGAGAGGCATGGCTAATGGATAGGTATTATGAGATGAGATTTCATGGGATGTGACTTTCTAAAGTCGTAAGCGGGTTTTGTATTTGGGTTGGTTACAATCATGTAAGAATTAAGCATCAATGTAATTATGGATGTACGGATGAATGGTATCATTTGAATTATAGACCAGGTGTTATGGAAGAATGCACCCATGATTCTTGAATTAATAAGAAAATCATAAGTTGGATGAGAACAGATGTAGGTGTGATGAAAGTCTTGCGATCACGGTGACTTGAGGCTCTCTATTGAGAATCATGATATTTTGGGATTCTAAAAAATAACATAGAAGGATCAGGTGTGATGTCATGTCTGATCTGGGTTGAAATGTTTTGAGAACATTAGAGGTTGATGTGTTGGGTAATGAAGTGTGGCTCCAGAGGAATGACACATGTGTGGTTTTGGGGAGACCCATCAAGGACAGTGTTTTAGGATTTTTTAAGGATTATCTAGGTGGTGTGGAGTATACTATTAGTAATTTAAAAGGGTGAAAATATATTTTGGAATATTTTATGATGTGGATCATGAGTTACATCCCCATGTTCCATGATCATAAGTTGGTTGTATTTTGGATGGAAACAAAGGTGTGAGTAGTCTCATCCCTATTCGACCATCCTGTTTGATGATGGATAGACAAAGGGATAAAAAAATGATGGAAATGGATGGTTGGTAGATTAACCATGTAATGTAATCAAAATTTAGTTACAGAATATGGTGGGTGTTTTTGGGTGATTTTAGGGTGTCTCAGGGCATCAAAGACTTATGATTTGGTAAGATGGTTATGAAGTGTTAGTTGGAGATTGGCATTTTAGGATGAGTTGAATGAGGATGGTGTATCTTGTGTTTGAATTAAAAATGGATGTGGCGAGTTCTAAAAAATGTTCAGAATAACATTTTGGGAACGACGAATGTTCTTTGGAATCAGAACAAGATTTTCAAGAAAAATCCATTATGTATCAAGCTTGTGTATGGACAATAATCATGCATCCACCCTTGGTTATTTTTTTAAATGAGGGAAGGATCCATAATTTTATTGTAATTCTCATGGATGCTGGGGTGTGGTGGGTTTTGAAGTCTTCTAGGGACATAATTGGAACACTTAGTAGTGTTTTAATGAGAAATTTTGATGGTAGAGGAACTAAAGTTTGGAAATTTTGGTGGTTTTGGGATGAAACTTATGGTGGGGAGTACCATAGATCTGGTGGGTAATCAGATGATGAAATAATCATTATTTTGAGATAGATGGACTCAGGTAATTTTCATCTTTGTGTTTCAGTTTTTATGATGGGTGTTATCTTGGGGTTGATTCAGTTGAGTACCTTGCGTTAGAGATTATGCCTTTGATGTGTTTTAGACATTTGGAAATGGTATGAGATTATTAACCTTGAATTGGACTGACGTATCATGGGAGATGAAAATGGTTGAACACTGAAATTTCTCAAGTGTGAGGAGAACTATAGTGGGGAGGTTGTAAGATCCTGTGTCCGTATGTACATTTTAATTTTATAAGTATATTGAACTTTTTATTTGGTGTACATTATGAATTTTGAATTAGGGTTTGGAATGGTATTGTAAAATTTAAGTGTCTTAAAAAGGTGTTTTTGGATATGGATTGGAGATTTAGAGGTTCATCAAGTTCCTTGATATGTCTTTAAATATTTGGGAGGAATTTATAGATTTTTAGAGTTTCTTTCCAAGTGGAATGGTTTGGTGTGTACGATTTTAGAGAAATTGTGCAATACCATAATGATGTGATGATTTCTAGTTCAAACCGTGTTCCATGTTGTAGAGGGTTCTAGTGCTATTTTATATTATTAACACATAGTTAGTAAATAATGTGAAAAAACATGCGGGTGGTGTTGTTTTTGGTGAGTTCCTACATATATGGACTGAAAATCTTCATACATAGATATCATATATTTTTAGATGAATATTTATGACATTAAATAATGATCCATGACAAAATAATATAGGTATAGTTCCTTTGTAAGACTAGAAATATTAACAAGTGGTTCATAAAATATCTACATCATCTCCCACTAAACTCTTTACAACTGTCCCCTTCTTATACATATCATACTTAATACTTTTCTTCATAACCAAGGGAAAAGAAACATAAGAATGGGTGAGTTCATATGCTTGATAAAGGTAAAAAAATAAGATATCAATGATCACTTGAGAATAACATGAACATAAGGGTATGATAAAAAGATAATAAAACTTTAAAATCAGACCCTACATATCATATATCATAATATTGGGTCATGGTATAAAACGTGGTAGTTCATAAGATATGAATCATAAAGGAATCAAAGAACATGATCCATGATAGTATAACATTGACATAAGAAATAATTTTCTGGATTACACATAAGCATAGAAAATCATTTCCTCAGTAGTCAAGGTTTATTACCATGACTATCATAGTGGAATGGGTTCACTCCCCAAACCATCATAGTAGTAAAGGTTCATTCCAAATACTATCATAGTGGAAAAATTCCCTTACTGAATTTGGTTTAATACCCATCCCAATCCTATTTATATCAAGAGATATCAATCTTTACCCAATCAATTAGAGGGAGATATAGGTTCCAACCATACCATGATAAAAATAATATATATGACATAATATCATAAAAAATTAATTATATCATAACCCATGAAAATAAATGCATTTCATAAACATTACATCATAGCATAAACAGTGGAAAAGGAATTGGTTTCTTAAACATTGCATCATCTCATCATAGCATAACCAGTGGAAAAGGAACATATTTCATAAAAATCTTATCATCATAAACATAAACCATCTAGGGAAATAATAATTATGGTATCATTGGATCATATCCCCAATAAATCGTAAGTGAAATTGAGTGTTTTTGTCTTTGATGAATAGAAATACCATTAAAATTTCATTAAAACATTCTAAAGTAAAATAACCCTTCCATTAAGAAAGAACTTCTTTAAAATATAACATTTTTAAAGATATTATAGAAAACATTATAGTTTAAATTAAAATTATAAATTATAAATTTAATTTTTAAATCATTTAGTGTTCATGATTTTAATAAATTATTCATGTCATATAATTTAAAAGCAAACTTTCCTTTTACAATTTTGTAAAAAAAATAAAAAAGTACCTTTTTTTCAAAAAAAAATATGATTCCTTTTGAACCATTTTTAAAATTTTACATGGGTAAAAATTACTTTAAAAAATCATAGGATAATAGTGAAAAACTTCCGATTTTTTTTAAAAAACATGGATATGGAAGAAAATGGTTTTTCGATCAAAGAGAGAAATAATGTATATTTTACTTGAAAAAATATATTTGGTCTCTAGAGTAATTAAGGTGAGTAACATAAAAATAAAAACATATATTTTAATGAAATAAAAAGAGGATAAAAAACTTAATGATTTTCTTAAGAGATAGATCATAATATTTCACCATTAGAACTTATTCAAAAACAATCCCGATAAATAATGAGATTGTAACATAAAACCATTACCCCTTTGGTAACATTTGAATCATAATTACCAGGAATGAAATAAATTTTGATGGAAATTTAAATCCCAAAAAAATTAATAATAAACAATATAAAATACATTCATGGGTGTTATATATACCACATTAAATAACAAGTTGTGTATAAGATATGTGTCCCAGAGAAATAAAAGTGAGTCAAAAACCCCTTACCCTAGGTCCAACTTCCTTCCTACACATTGAAACCTCCTATATAATAAATATATATTTATTATACACCTATTAAAGAATAATAATAATATATAAAATACCATATATGATTTACTTAAAACCTTTTATCACTCGTTTGTTAACACTTCTTTATTAAAATCACTATTCTAGGTGATATCTACTTCATTTAATATGTATGTTATGGTTCAGTAGTATTGGTAGTTTTTTTGTCATGGTAACATAATATATTGAACTTTAATAATGATATAAATATCATATATATTAATTATATACATGTTTATAGTCATTCATAAATGATTGAGATAGAATTTTTTTTTACCATCCATGGAGATGATAAGTCAAGTATACATTACTGTTGTTTCCATTTTTCAACAAATGAAAAGAAAGAAAGGAAAATAATAAATAAAATTTAAAGAATAATTATTATATCATATAAATTATATATATTCCTTAAATATATCCAAGTAAAATAGAAAGGAAAAAATGAATCACATTACTTTGTGGAGGTGGTAGTCCAAACATAATTACAATCAATGTTATCACTTTCCAACAGTTTGGAAGGTAAGAATTCAGATATGATATTATCATTATATAAGTATAATTATGTCATAAATATCATATATTAATATGAAAACTATCATATAACCCATCCATAAAACATGGTGATGAGAAATGAATTGTATTACTACGTGGAGATGGTAAGTCGTACGTATGCACGAGTGATATTCTCACTTCCCATTTGATGGAAAGAGGGTGAGTAAAGGTATATTCATAATCATAATAAAATTTAATCATATTTAATATACTTGGTTTATTATTTTATTATGAATATAAAATATTTATAGGTGATAATATAATAATTAAAAGAAAATGACCAGTTAGGGAGATTACCTCTTCTTAGAATTAACTCATTTTGATCTCTTCTTAAGGGATCTAGGGTTTGTGTTTTGGGAAGTCCAACACCTCAATAATGTGTCTAGAGGAGTTTATAAGAGAACTTTGTGTAGTTTTTTTGATCTATAAAGATCAAAGTGGTGTGAAGAAGAGAAAAGAGGGGTTCCCTTTTTATAATTGAGGAATGGATCACTCTTGGGATTTCATAAAAGATTAAAATATATTAAAGTCATTATCAATCCAAATGGTTAAAAATGGACTAAAAAAACAAATAATAGATGAAATTTTAGACCAAATATAATCCCAATTTTCCTCTTTTAATATTTTTATGATTTTTAAGTAATTTAATAAAATATTATTTTCATAAAATATCCTTACTTCCAATTTAGATACTATTAATTTAATTTGACTTAACAGACATAAATAAAAGGTTTCAATTCAAATATAATACTTTAAAATAACAAACATATGTCAAATTAATCTAAAAAATTTATGGAAAACATTAAATACCTAAAATTATTTTACATTAAATATTTTTAAAATAATTTTATTTTTTTATTAATTGGATAAATATTGTATCAGTGTTTCATAAGAATTTAAGTTAATTTTTTAATAACTAAAAATTTGAAATAAATTACCATCATGAATATAATTTCATTTTTCATAAAATTACTATTAATATTCATTCATAACTAGTTTTTCCTTCTGTTAACACATAATAGATATTTAAAATTAATAGGGGAATTTTGAAACTTTCTTTGATTTAAATTTTTTATAGGTAATTTTCAAGAGGATGTGTCTATTAAAAACCCAATTTAGAACTTAATATTATAAGTTTATAATTAAATTCATAAAATAAGAATTAGGATTAAAAAATTATGACCTTATCAATTATTTTACCTATATTAACCTGATTTACCATTTACTGAAGTGATAAATTCTACCAAAGTTTCTATTCGTATTGAAAAAAAATAAAATGGAACTGTTTATAAAATTTTAACCTCATTATTAAAATTAAGGAATAAATTTTATCTAATTTTAATTTCTATAATTGGTAGAAATTAATTTTAAAATAAGTGCATAACACTCAGTGAAAACTACTCTTTAGAAAAATACATTTTAAGCATAAAACATGGTTTATTATTATCTCATGATTATAAAAACATATTAAATGAATTTTAAAACATTATATTTAATATATAATATATAAATTTCATTAAAATAATTTACCAATAGTTATTAATTTAATTTATTAAAAAAAAAATTCATTGTTCGTATAAAAAAAACTTTTCAGAAAAATATCACTTTTACATTCAAAATATTTTTATTTTTATTTATAATTATTTGATACAGAAATAATTAATTTATAAATATGTAACCCTAAATTTTTAGTAATTTATTTAGTCTCATTTATACGTACCAATTTAATTTCTAGGTAATAAATATAATTTAATAGTATATCACAGTTTGTTTAATCTCAGTGTTGAGTGTAACACAGTTTATCAAAGTAATTAAATTAATTTGAACAAATATATTTCATAAAATCTTAGGGTGTTACATTATACCCCCATTAAAATGAAATTAAACCATGAAATTCATCACTTTAATACAAAAAAACGAGGATATATTTGTTTCAATAAATCCATGGGTTCCCATGTAGCTTCTTCAATTTTTTTGATTTCTATAGAGAACTTTCACTGGGTGAGTTATCTTGTACAATAGATATTTATCTATATGATCCAAGATTAATAATATTTTTTCTTCATAATAAATATCATTTTCCAATGGTATGACCTCTCATTTTAGTACATGTGATGGATTGGTTATGTACTTCCTCTAAAGAGATATATGGAAGATATCGTGAACTTAAAAGAGGTTTAGTGGAAGCACCAAGCGATAAGCTACCATCCCTACTCGATCAAGAATATTGAAAGGGAAGATATAAATAGGGATTATATTTCTATTATTTTCAAATATTATAGCAATATTACATGGATAAATTCATAGAAAAACCTTCTCACCAACTATAAATTTTAGGTCATGCCGATGATTGACAACATAAATTTTCTATCGACTTTGAGCTACCATGATATGATGTTGAATGGATTTTAATTTCTCTATCATTTAATCATCTAGATTAAGTCATAATAACTTTATTTCCCTAATCTCATCCCATCATGCTAGAATTATATACTTATTTCCAAAGAGGGATTTATAAGGATCCATCTGAATTCTCAAGTGAAAGCTATTATTAAAAGAAAAATAAACCAAAGGAAGGTATTGATCAAAACTGTAGTACTCCCTGTTTCTAGTAAGTAACCCTTTTTTATGCTTTTTAAGTGTAAGAATCACATGATAAATGTTTGGGGAGAGTTTTAAGACTTTTAAAGTGTCAAAGGGAAAAAAGGTGGTGACGCACGTGCTTCACACGGGCTGCCCAAACCGTACGGAAGCAGTGCAGGTGGTGTCACTTTGGATGGAGGAGACTGCATGGTGTGTGCACGATTTGGGAAAACCATGCAAGGAGGCCATGCAGAGCACCCATTCCAAGTAGTGACTACCACACGGTTAGCGCACGATTTGACTAACCGTGCAGACTAACCGTGCGCGGGGTCAACTTAGATCCTATTTTTAAGGATCTAATCTGTTTTATAATTAAACCCACTCTTTTTTTCTCTTAAACGGTCCTAACTTTGGATTTCTCTATGGTGAAGGTGGGAGAAAACTTACCAGGCATTTTGGAAGTGATCTGGAGGGTTTCCTTGGCGTTTAGAGGCTGGTTGATCGAGGTAAGTCTTGTTTCCTTGAGTTTTTCTTAGATCTTGTTCTTCCCTCTTGATTGATCCTTATATCTACCACCATGGTTGGTATATATAAGGTAGTGGACAAATTTCAAGTCGGGTTTTGTTATTTTTTGTGTTAGGAGAAGGAATCTAAGGAGGTTTCATGGTGTTTTGACCCGTTTCTTGGTTGGTTTCACCTAATTTGTTGAGGTAGGTGGCTTCACTCTTGATTCCTCTTTGTTATAACTTTAAGGATTAGTTCAAATTGATTTAATTGCTTGGTTTTTATTGTGAAATTGTGGTGAAAGTCATGTTATAGATCTTTTTTAGTGATGATTTATGGGTTTTGATGGAATTGTGGAAATTGAAAGAATGGTTTGTGCAAAGTGTTTTGGTTTCTTGATTTTAAAATAGTGATTTTAAAATATGGATTTTCTGGATTTGGAAAATGGTTTGTGGGAAAAAAGTTTTCAATAAAAGGGTTGTTTTATTGAAATGGTTTTGGCATGGTTGGAATGGTGTGGTTTTTGGGCATACTTGGTTTGTGTGTTCATATTGCATTTATGAGGCTTGGTTGAAATATGACATTGTGCTCAGTGCCAAAAGTGTAATGGAACATGGGGAATAATTACCTTGTGACGACTTGGTAGATCAACGAGAGACCGCTCATGAGTATGGAACTGTCATAACGAAGCATGCATGGTTGATTTCACGGGTTGTGAAATGGTTGGGTGTGCCAAAAAGGGATTTTGTGAAATGGAAATGTGAATTTGATTGGAAAGGTTTCTTGGTTTCTTTTCTTGAGAAAGATGGTTTTGTTGGAAAGTGGTTTTGACAAGGAACTTGTTATATTGTGAACTATTTTGGAATTGTTTTATATAAATTGTCTTATATAAATGTGCTAACATGTTTTATCCTAGAGGCATGGGTTGGGAAGTCTTCAGGGAAAACCTACTGAGTTTCATTACTCACCCCCTACTTTGGCACATTGGTGCTTTTGCAGATGTCATATACTGGGATGTTGGAAAAGGTAAAGTGTCACATGTTTATAGCAATACTTTTTAATGCTTGGGATGGTTCGTGATGTTGGATCTTGGAGCTTGTGGAGCATGGAGTTGGGTTTTCATCTTGTGGACTTTCAGTTTGTCTTTCTGCTGTTTACTCTGATTTAGTGTTGGTTTCCATTGTGGTACTTTTGGTTGGTTTATGATAAAACAAATGGTTGAGTTGTCTTAGCTTTTATCGTGCATCATTTAGTTGATTTTTTTGGTTATGGTTGTTGGATCTGTGGTATGTTCTAAAAGGGTAAATCATCCCCCACTTATTTTGAAACCATTTGTCATTTATTGCCACCCTTTGGCACCTTGGGGATGTTGCTTAAGGCCTAGTAATGACTCGTTGTACTCTTAAGCCAATGAGGATAACCAGGTCATTACAAATGGTATCAATTTGTTTAGTCCTTGGGGTATAAATGCAATCATCTTGTTCCTTTATTTGTGGAACAAGTAGTCATCAGTTTTTGTTGGTCTTGGTGTTGAATTTTTATGTATCTATTCCTTGGGTGGTCATCTTAGGAAGGAGTTGGATTATCAGAACTTGGAATGTTGACCATAAAAAGACGTAGTTAACCTTTTTATTCTGTACTTCAAGTTACCATGGAGTTGGGTACATAAGTGTTTTAGAGACACTTATAGGATAACAAATCTCATTGTCATGGGTTTAGCCAATGAGATGAGCATGACATGCATTAGAGGAATGAATTCCCACTAGGATTTCATATCTCATTGTAAAGAATGATTTATGATTTTGGGCAAGGTGCAAATTTTTGAAAAATGCAAAAATTGTTTTCCAGTAAAAGATTTTCAAAACAGGGTATTTGCTGTATTTTGAAAATGGGGTGATTTTCAAAATTCATGAGGAACGTTTTAAAAAAATTTGAACATGGGAAAAAGCTTGATGGTTGGAAATCAATGTTTTGATAGTGATGTGATAGAAATGTAAATTCTAAGCCTTCAGTTTTTAGGAAGTGAGAATAACAGTGTGCATTGTTTGTATAGAAAGTGGAACCCGTTAGGCGTCGTAGAAACCAAACAGAAGAGGCTGTGGAGAATGTGGTCGCACCTGAGCCACAGGTGAACCAACATCTAGTCCAAAGTATAGTTCAAGCATTTCAGGCTATGTACACGGGGAATTGGAGGGATGAGTCAAGCCATGTAGACCATTCCGTCTAGTTCCAAAAGCAAAATCCACCCATCTTTCGAGGTGATTCTGAACCAGAAAAAGCAGAGGTGTGGCTGAGTAGGATGAATCGTATCTTCGATTTCATCGGCACACTGACAGAACTAAAAGTAAAGTTAGCGACGCATATGATGGAGGATATTGCATGACAGTGGTGGGAGGTAGTGGCGCAGGCTAAGGTGGATCAAGGCCTGGGCTGAGAGGAATTTGAGGAATTGTTTAATAAACAATTCAATCCTCACACGTTCAAGATCCAGAGGACGATGAACTTTTTCAGCCTGAAGCAGGATAATCTCTCTGTCATGGAATATGCGGATAAATTCATAAATTTAGTCCTCTTTTCACCAGAAGTTTATGCAAGTGCGTTGCTAAAGGCACACATCTTTGAATCAGGTTTGTAATAGGAGAATCGCTTGAAGATAACTATGCTCAATATTACAGATTATACGGAGATGGTAAACAGAGCAACAGTAGCTGAAAGAGACATCTCAGGAGTTATGGGAGGAAGAACTATGATGATACCCACAGGAAAGGGTAGGAAATATATGCTGGAGATGGATGTCTATGATATAATCTTGGGTATGGATTGGTTGACAGAGTTCAGGGCTCACATGAACTGTTATAGCATAACAGTCAGTTTTGCGATTGAGGATGGCGTCGAGGATATCTTTAGAGAAGAAAGAGTGGTGAAGGCAGGTGTAATAGGCTTTTTGTCCCCAGTTTTGGTACTGATCTCATACCAGTTTACTGCGTTAAACTTGGAATCGAGGGACGAGATCGCGAATAACAGTTTTCCAGTAGTCATGGATCAATTTACTAATGTTTTTCCTGAAAACTTCTCAGGGTTACCACCTGTAAGAGAAGTAGAGTTTACGATTGAATTCCTTCGGGAGACCAGTCCTCTCTCACTTCCATATTATAGGATGGCACCAATAGAGTTAAATGAATTGAAAGTGTAGTTATAAGAACTGGAAAATAAAGGTTTTATTCGGCCAAGCGTGTCTCCGTGGGCAGCACCAGTTTTGTTTGTAAAGAAATCAGATGGAACTTTAAGGCTATGTGTGGATTATTGTAAACTTATAAAAGTTACGATAAGGAATAGATATCCACTTCCATGCATTGATGATCTGTTTGATCAATTGAAGGGAGCTCAGTGGTCCTCTAAGATAGACTTGTGGTCAGGATATCACCGGTTGCGAGTTCGGAAGGAGGATATTCTGAAGACAACCATCAAAATCAAATATGGACACTACAAATATGTAGTCATGCCTTTTGGTCTTACGAATGCACCATCAGTATTTATGAAATTGATGAATCATATATTTCAGCGATATCTGGATTCTTTTGTTATGGTGTTTGTGGACAACATATTGGTGTATTCAAGAAGAAGGGATGAGCATGAGAAACAATTAACGATTGTGTTGGAAATCTTGAGAGACCAAAAATTGTATGCGAAATTATCAAAGTGTGTTTTTTGGATACAAGAGGTACGCTTTCTGGGACATGTTGTTTCTTAGAAAGATGTTTCAGTGTATCCAGAAAATATAAAAGTTGTTCTTTCTTGGAAACCATCGAATAATGTCTTTGATATACGTAGTTTTCTTGGTCTAGCTGGTTATTACTGATGCTTTGTGCATGAATTATCATGACTATCTTCGCCTATGACAACATTGACAAAGAAGAACAATTCATTTCAATGGACTAAGGAATTTCATAGATCTTTTCAAGAGTTGAAAGTTCACCTTACAGCAGCACCCATCTTGATTTTTCTAGAATCAGGACATGGGTGCATGGTGTATTGTGACGCTTCAGGATTTGGGTTGGGATGTGTTCTCATGCAAGGAGACCATGTTGTTGCTTATGGATCAAGATAGTTGAGAGTTCATGAAAATAACTACCCAACACTTGATTTGGAGTTTTCTATTGTTGTCCATGTCTTGAAGACTTGGCGTCATTATAGCTTTGGTGAGAAATTTACTATGTTTACAAATGAAAAAAGCTTGAAACACATTTTCTCACAGCGAGATCTGAATCTGAGGCAGAGGTGATGGATGGAGTATCTTCAAATGTTCGAATTTGACTTGATGTATACACCGGGTAAGGGAAATTCGGTGGCCGATGCATTAAGAAGAAAGTCGTATGCTCAGTTGGTGAAAGAAGCATCAGATGAGTGGTAGTTGATGTCGGTCCTAGCCGACATGTGTATGGAATGTGAAGACTGAGATAATGTTTCTGTTTTCTTTCCAGTTGTGCTTGTTCCAGTTTTCGTGGATATTGTAATGGAGGAACAGGCATCTGATATATACCATGATGCAATGAGTTCAAAACTCAATGGTGGGGAGACCATTGAGGGATGGAATATGGATGGTAGTTCAGTTTTGCGGTTTCTATATTGGATGGTTGTACCTTTAACTGCTCAAGAACAACCCCTTTATGATTACCACCATTCAAGATGGGCTGTACACCCAGGTACACAGAATATTTATAAGGCATTGAAGGTGCGGTTTTGGTGGAGCAGCATGAAAAAGAAGGTGGACGAGTTCGTCTCGTGGTGCTTAACTTGTCAGCAGGTTAAAGCAGAGTATCAGAGACCAGCTATTATGTTACAATCTTTGCCTATCCCAATGTAAAAATGGGATCAAATAGCAATGGATTTTGTTATAGCTCTTCCAAGAATGGTCTGGAAACATGATGCCATTTGGGTGATAGTGGATCGGCTAACCAAGTCGGCCCATTTCATCCCTATTCATGAATCTAATACGGTGAAAGATCTTTCAAAAATATATATCTAAGAAGTTGTAAAGAGACATGGTGTACCAGTGTCTATCATCTCAGATAAATATTTGAGGTTCACATCTCATTTTAGCGATCCTTACAGAAATCCCTGGGAACTCAGTTGAATATGAGTACGACGTATCATCCTCAGACAGATAGACAATCTAAAAGGATTATACAGACATTGGAAGGCATGTTTCGGGCTTGTGTAATGGATTTTGGGGTCTCATGGGAGGAGTATATACCCTTAGTGTAGTTCTCATACAATAACGACTATCAAGACTTAATACGTATGGCTTCGTTTGAAGCATTGTATGGGCATCCTTGTCATTCTTCACTATACTGGGTGGAAATAGGTGATAATTCACTAATTAGGCCGAGCCTTGTCAAAGAAACAACAAAGAAGATTTAGTTGATAAAGAAGAGGATGGAGACGACACAAAGTTGTTAGAAATCTTATGCGGATCATCGCCGAAGACCATTGTTGTTTGCGGTGAGTGATCATGTCTTTTTGAGAATATCTCCAAGGCTCTGACATTATATTTTTGGGAAGCAGGGAAAATTATCTCCTCGATATATAGGCCCTTTTTAGATACTGGAATGGGTTGGAGAGGTGGCGTATCGGTTGGCATTACCACTATGGTTCAGTGCAGTGCATAATGTGTTCCATGTATCTCAGTTGAAGAAGTATCAGTCTGATCTTGACTATGTGATCAGATGGGATCATGTTGACCTAGAGACGGATGCTTCATTGATACATATCCTGGTACGGATTATGGATAGGTAAGATAAAGTCTTGTGTGGTAAAAGAATTGGTCTAGTGCGGGTTTTATGGCAGCATGGTCAGATTCAGGAAGAGACTTGGGAACGTGAGAAAGAAATGAAAGAGCAGTGGCCAGAACTCTTTCAGGCAAGCAAGGGTTTTCTACTTTTTAGGGATGGAAAGTACAATGGTGGGGATAATTTAGTACCCCCGGTTTCTGGTATGTAACCCTTGTTTTATGCTTTTTAAGCGCAAGAAGCATATGAGAAATGGTTGGGGAGAGTTTGAAGACTTTTAAAGTGTCAAAGGGAAAAAAGGTGGTGACGCACGGGCTTCGCACGGGTTTCCCAAACCGTGCGAAAGCCATGAAAGTGGTGTCACTTTGGATAGAGGAGACCGTGCAGTGTGCACACAGTTTGGTAAAACCGTTCGAGGAGGCCATGTGGAGCACCCCTTCCAAGTAGTGACTACCGCACGGTTAGTGCATGATTTGACTAACCGTGTGGACTAACTATGCGCGGGGTCAACTTAGATCCGATTTTTAAGGATCTAATCCATTTTATAATTAAAACCACTCTTTTTTTTATCCTAGATGGCCCTAACTCATGATTTCTCTCTGGTGAAGGTGGGAGAACACTTACCAGGCATTTTGGAAGTGATCTGGAGGGTTTCCTTGGCGTTTAGAGGCCGATTGATCGAGGTAAGTCTCGTTTCCTTGAGTTTTCTTAGATCTCCTTCTTCCCTCTTGATGGATCCTTAGATCTATGCACAAGGTGGGTAGATCTAAGGTAGTGGATGACTTTTAAGTCAGATTTTGGTCTAGTTGGTGTTAGGGGAAGGAATATAAGGAGGTTTTGTGGTGTTTCAACCCAGTTCTTGGTTGGTTTCACCAAATTTTTTGAGGTAGGTGGCTTCACTCTTGATTCCTATTTCTTAGAACTTGAAGGCTTAGTTCAAATTGATTTAATTTCATGGTTTTGATTGTGAAATTATGGTGCAAAGCATGTTATATATCTTCTTTAGTGATGATTTATGGGTTTTAATGGAATTGTGGAAATTGAAAGAATGGTTTGTGCAAAGTGTTTTTGTTTCTTGATTTTAAAATAGTGATATTAAAATATGGATTTTCTGGATTTGGAAAATGGTTTACGGGAAAAAGCTTTTCAATAAAAGGGTTGTTTTATTGAAATGGTTTTGGCATGGTTGGAATGGTGTGGTTTTTGGGCATACTTGGTGTGTGTGTTCATATTGAATTTACGAGGCTTGGTTGAAATATGACCTTGTTCTCGGTGCCAAAAGTGTAATGGAACATGGGGAATAACTACCTTTTGACAACTTGGTAGATCTATGAGGGACCACTCATGAGTATGGAACTGTCAAAACGAATCATGCATGGTTGATTTCACGGGTTGTGAAATGATTGGGTGTACCAAAAAGGGATTTTGTGAGATGGTTGGGTGTGCCAAAAATGGATTTTATGAAATGGAAATGTGAATTTGATTGGAAACGTTGCTTGGTTTCTTTTCTTGAGAAAGATGGTTTTGTTGGAAAATGGTTTTGATATGGAACTTATTATATTGTGAACTATTTTTGAATTTTTTTTATATAAATTTTCTTATATAAATATGATAACATGTTTTATCCTAGAGGCATGGGTTGAGAATTCATCAGGGAAAACATACTGAGTTTCAATACTCACCCCCTGCTTTGGCATGTTGGTGATTTTGTAGATGTCGTATATCGAGATGTTGGCACAGGTAAAGTGTCACAGGTTTATAGCACTACTTCGTGATGCTTGGGCTAGTTCGTTATGTTGGAGCTTGGAGCTTGTGGAGCATGGAGTTGGGTTGTCATGTTGTGGTATTTCAGTTTGTCTTTCTATTGTTTACTCTGATTTAGTGTTGGTTTCCGCAGTGGTACTTTTGGTTGGTTTATGATAAAACAAATGGTTGAGTTGTCTTAGCTTTTATCATGCATCATTTAGTTGATTTTTTGGTTATGGTTGTTGGCTCTGTGGTATTTTCTAAAAGGGTAAATCATCCCCCAGTTGTTTTGAAACCCTTCTACATTTATTTCCAGCCCTTGGCGCCTTGGGGATGTCACTTAAGGCCTTGTAATGACACGTTGTACTCTCAAGACAATGAGGATAAGTGGGTCATTACACCAACCACCTTTGAAATATAAAGAACAAGATCTCACTATATCTTCTAGGGTTTTAATTTTTTTCATAATAATTATCTATCTTAGGATGATAATAATTACTAAAACTAAAGTCTATATCCACATCCTGTTGAATAATTCTCCAGAACATTAAGGTAAACCTCAGATCTTGATCAGATACAATAGAATGTGGTAATCTATGAAACCTTACCACTTCTTCGATGTATATCATAGAAAAATGATCCATATAGAAATATTCTATAATGTAAATAAAGTGTTTTTACTTTATAAGATGATCGACTACAACCCTTATAACATTTTTCCCTTTTGATGTTTTGGGGAGTCCAAAAACAAAAGCCATGGTGAAGTTTTCCCATTCCCATTATGGTATGGGTAATGGTTATAACATCCACTTTTAATTTTGTCTCTTAGCCTTAAATTTCTGACATACTAATAACCGAGATACATACATAGAAATATCTCTCTTCATGTTATCCTACCATAAATACTATTTTAGATCTCCCTCTATAACAGAATAAATTGATAGAGATAGTTTTTTTGATTTGGTGGTGGTTTAAACGACCTTTATATAGTTTCATGATAGTTTCCAAAAACCATAGATAAATTTGGCATCGGAATACAACTCGCATCATATCCATACATTTAGTATTGGTTACATGGAACCAACTTGAAACATTTGTTGAGTGGTGGTTTTTTTGGTTTTAGGGGTGGTTTCTCCTCCCAGAAAATGCCATCGGGATAATGACAGGTTAAACCACTAATATCCTCTAAACATTTTTAGGAGGGGAAACCGAATCAAAAATAAAAAAAAACCACCACTAATTTCTTTGGACTTATATAGTAATGGTTAATTCTACTTTTAAAAAAAATTTGGCATATATAGAAGCAGTTTAAACCACCTCTATATATCAATTTTCATAAGAAAAAAAATAGTTGTAGAAACTGCATCCTTGGGAAAAAATAGATATTACAATATAAAAACAGTAAAAAAAATATTCCATTATAATAATAACATAATCAGAACTTTTCAAGTTCAATTTATGAAATACCATAATACACAAAATCTTTAATATAACAAGGATGATAAACAAGAATTAATTAACATGAATGATATTATTTGATGTTCTTCTTTAGTTTATTTTGATGGATAGGTCATGAATTTCCATTCTTTTGAACTTAATTCTACATAAATGATATAAAGCAACCGAAGTGGGTTTTTTGAAAGCATTTCCTGGACTAGTGAACTAATTTATAAACCTTGTATCCTTCCATGATAAATTATATAATTTTAAGGTAAAGAAAAAGTTGTGGTATCATTATTAATTAGTTGGAATTTTAAAGCGGTCTGGTGTATGACTGTAGCTGCCCTAGATTGTGTAGCATTTAGTTTTGGGTGTTTTTATAACTGGTGATAACACTTATACTTTTATATTTTTTCATTTTATGTTTAATATATTCATTTTTAATAGTGAGTTATTAATTTTGTATTAACATTATCAATGATTGAATTTTATATGGGTGCCTTGTGACATGAGTTGGGTGACAATACAAACCATTAGAGTGTGATTTTATAGAATTGTTAAGTGGATTGGGTTGGCTGATGGTGCTAATGATTTTGGGAGATATGATTTAAATGTGGTTTGGGTGTTCATATTAACCATGGATATGTGATTTTTTATCAAACATATTATGTATTTTGGTTATGATATTCATTCTATCCATGGATATGAACATTGTAATGAATAAGGTTATATAATGAGAGTAGGGAAAGAATGCCAACCATGGATGTGAGTTATATATCATTTCATATCCTCATTCAAATTTATAGTGGATGTGAATCCATATGATGTGATTTTATTATAATAACATTTTTATATAAGTATAATGATTTTATTTATATGTTATAGAAGCGATAAATCAGATCTGAGATGAAAGAGGATGTGAAGAAAAAAGAAAAATAAGGAAAATGATTTATTACATATAAATAATAACTTTGATTTCCCTCTTCCAAACATTCCTTATTTGTAGGACATACAATTTCATGTTAAAATAAGAAGATTCCAAACAAGACATTTTATTTTTAGGGATGGAATATGGACAATGAACTTCTGAACAACTGAATTCTAGGCGTGTCTTTCAATAAGTAGAAGAAGGCCCCTTTTATATATTATAATGAGTGGAATTTACAAAAAATACCCATTCCTTAATCTATAAGGACTATAATTTTATTGGGGAAGTGACACAAAAAGAGAAAAAGGATAAAGAAAGTCCATGTATTCATTCACCCAAACACATATTTAACAGGGTTCCAATATATTTTAAACGGAATCTATCACATTAAAATTCACATATTGATAACATCATAAAGTGTACTTGAAAATCCCCAAAATACCTTCACATAATCTCTAAGAGTGGGATACAAAAAATTTCATAGTCAAGGGTGGTGATTAATCTAGTATAAATATTAAACCCACCTGGTTTTTCTTTTATTTTTCATCCTTAAAAATTAAGGTAATATAGATGTACTCAATATGTATTGTGGATTATTTCTATGAAATGGTTTGGAGTTCCCAAGCATGTTGACGACTGAATGAAAATTAAATTTTTATTATTCAAAAACTTTAAAGGAAAATGTGAGAAACCATACATGACTTCACAACTTAAGACAATAAAAACACCTTGGTACAAATATTTAAGGACAAAAAACATCAAGACTAAATAGAAGATCCCTTATTCATCATAAAAAACAATAATATCAGTCACCTTCTACACCTCGTTGCCAGAAAACTATCCCGTGCATGAGTGCATGGGCCTGGAACCGATGGAAAATCCATACCCTCTCAAACCCCAAGAATGTTGATGAGAATAGAGTTGTATGTTATATCTTGGTTCATCCATACTAAATTATAGTTAATATGATGTAATAAGTTACTGCCACTAATAATACTTCATAAAGAATAATCATTCGGAAAATCAGATTAAAGATGATATAGATTGTTTATCTTTTAGCATGATGATTTTAAAGATACTCATTATAAAAAATTATTGGGAAATGTTATTGAATTAACTGAGTTTTATGTTAACATTACTATTATAGAAGAGTTTTTTAGAGTGTATAGACTGATGGACATTTAATCTTTGTGAATACATTGGTTTAAGGTCTGCTATCTAAGAGGAGAGTGAAACTAAAAATCTGTATATTGCATAGAAAAGAAAAATACTAGTAGGATGTACAGATGAAAGATGAACAAATGTTTAGTTATCTTGGTAGTACTTGGTGAATTACCAGGTGGAATTTAGAACTAAATAAAGTTCATAAATGGTTGAAAGAGACTATAGATTTTGAAAAGAAAAATAAGAGGTGGAATTCCAAGGAATAATTATAACACCTAAAACATTTTATGGTATGATTCTATTAAATACATTCTATTAATAGCCTATATTTCATGAAGCACTATGTCTTTTTTGAATCAAAACATTATAGGAGAAAATTATAATCAATCCATTAAACATAAATTTTCCACTTCTATGTTTTGAATTTCAAAAAACGGTCATCTAGAGTTGTAAGCAGTAAGTCATTTGGTGTCTGATAGAACCAACTTGATTTTTTTATGAATAGTAACATACTCATATGAGTAGTAAAATGAATAGTAATATGACCCTTATAAATAGTAAATAATGATAATATTTTATTTTATTAAGGTAATAAGATAATGAGATCTTAATTAATTTTTCAATGTGATATAGAACTAATTATACCTTAAGAATTGTTATTTTTTGAATTAACTATTATTTTATTTAAAAATTAAATTAAAAATAAATATAAAATTATTTTCAAAAAATGGAGTTCATTTTTGAATTCTACACGTCGAAATATGGTTAGGGTAAATTTTTTGGGATTTTTCTAAAATACATGAATTTTTCATTAATAGTAAAAATACAGTTTTGAGTTTTCGGTAGTTTAATGACATCACAATGATGTAATAATTAAATATAAAAGTATGGTAGACTTTTGTACTGTAAATTATCACATGAGGTGTCCTAATTGGCTAAAACTGTGGGAAAATACCATGGTCAAGCCCATGGTTTGGCAAAAACTAATAATGAGGTGTCTCTTTGAAATTATTAAAAAATTACCTCTCTTTTTCTATAAATTCCCACTCATCCATTCGTTTTATTTCATTAAAAATCTCTCATCCTAGAATATATGGTGGGTTTACCTCTCTAGGAGTCCTCCCAAGGTGTTCTTAAGCCCCCAAGGTCTGAACCTTCAACATCTAGGAGTTACTCTATAAGGTAAGGGAATCCTTCATTCTCTTCTTCAAGTCGACACTTCTTTTATATTAGCTATTTTAAATTCTTTTCTCATATGTTGGGGTTTGATTTTATTTATTATTATTAATGTAATTTTTATTTAAATATGATGAGATACCATTTTTTTCTCATCATTTTATTTTATGAAATTTTAAGCGACGCCGTTTGGCTGTCGAATTTTCATAAGGGATCTTTCACCGTTTCTTTTATTTTCAAATCATCTCTTTTTTTTTTCTCTTCTCACCTCCTCTGTCCAAATGACCATGATAAAATCTAGTATCATATATATACTGGAATTAAATCAAGTGAATGGAATAACCATCATCTATATTCTTACTCCCCCCTTTTTATTTTTATAAAAGAAATCAACGTCTATGAGGTTCCAATTTATAACCTTTGTGGACGACAAAGTTTTGTTCTTCACTTTATCCTTCATTAATGGTCATGAAACCATTTTAATGGTTGAACCAAATCAGAATATATTTATTTCATCTCTTTAATGTTCTGTAATCTTTACACACTAATAATACGGAATAATAATACAAAACGAGTTCATTGAATACAAAACTGCCAAGCTAAATCCAAGTGTTTATCAACAACTTTTACCTAATGTTTCATCCTCAAGTATATAAACTATAATCATTATAAGATCATTTATATCTCTTTAATTTAACTTATAATATATATTAAAAACTCTGGATATTTATCCACATTTCAAATGAACTTCCATTCATGAGAGAATGTAAACGAATCATGAAAACCAAGGATGAAAATGCTTCCAAAACCATAAAATTGAACCTCTTAAACCCATTAAAAGGGCCATGAATGAACCTAATAAGGTTATAATAAATAAATTACATGTATAGGGTGTTCTGTAATTATTAATTAATGAATATAAATTTTATTATTTGGGCCATTAAAACAAACTAAGAACACACTCGAGAAAAAAATGTAAGGGGTTTCTCATCTCACTTTCATTTCTGTGAGATTTTCATTGTTCGCCACTTATTTCTTGTATGTGGTATATGTGTACTTCCATTTGATATATTATAACATTATTCTTTTTATATTCATGTTATTCAATGATTTATTTGATGTTCATTACGTTCTGGTCATATGATTTGACTGATTACATTGTGGTAAGAGACTTTGTCTCAACTTCTATTTGGTTGTGACTAACTTTGTATGGTGCACCTAATAATCCTTATGTGGTGTACCTACTGCCCATTTGAGATAAATTTTAATTTGAAATTATATTTATATTAATTATCCATAATATCATATCATGGATATGTTTTTTTTCTAAACCGTATACCATTTTACATACGGTGTTTTTTTGAAAGTTTTTTTAGTTAAGGAAATATTTGATGAATCTGTATAATCTACTCTATACGGATATAGAAAAGACATATTTATCTTGTATTGAATCAATGTATAATAATTATTTGGACATGTAGTATTGGCTGGGGCCCGCTATATCCCCTCGATGCATCGGTAGGTCTTATGCGACAAATCTGTTGGCGAAAAACCCTTCGTGTTTGTTTCCAAAAAATTAGAGAGGTTTATACCCATAGAACTAAATAGTTTTTATGGTATTATGGTTTCATGTGCGAGATACATGACTTCCAATTAATAAGTGTTCTCTTTATTCATTATCATTTATTATTATTATCCAAGAAGTTTTCACTATGACAAAATCTATGGATGCAGTTTCATTCTCAGTTTATTAATGGCATTAGTTTTTCAATTATTCACCATACCATATTGATTATGTTTGATTGACTATGATTCACTTATTATTGTATTCATGATTACGCTATTTTTAACCCTTACTGAGCATTTGATCTCACCCCTTTCATTGTTTACTTTCAACAGGTGACAAAGAGGAGATCATTTATTGATTTCTTGTGGATGCATCTTTTAGTTTTCATTATGTATGTTATTTTGTAACTTTTTTCAATGTACTTTGTGTTACATCTATGTATCTAGTTTCTTCAAGACTACTAAACTGGTTGTTCCTTTGGTATTTTTTATTCCTTTTAATCATGCCAATATAACAAGTAATGCATCAGCTCCAGCATAGAGGGGTTGGGGTGTTACAGTTGGTATCAGGGGAAGTTTAGTAGAAAACATGGAAACTAGAGTAGGAAATGTATAGTAGGGAACAAATCCCTAAGGTAGTATTTGAGGATAAATATACAATAACGTCCTAGTATTTTGGTTAGGAATAGATTATGTGGATATTTTAAGCAATACGTCCCTGTCTGGATACGACCAGGTAGAGGTGACTCTAGCATAGATGTATCTAGGGGTAAAACCCGAAAACACCTCTTTGAGCTAGACTCAAACGAGAACTGGTGCACAAAAATAGGCCTTACTTCACTCTTGGTAATGACACTACTAGGGGATATGCTTAGGATAATTCACATTTTCATTACAAGCCATTATGAAAGAGTTTAATGTAAATTTTTTCCTCAGAGAAATCTTGTTTATAAGATTAGCTATGCATAGAATTTCAATCTATGTTGAGTGATTTTCTATTTGAGATTCATAAACTAATCTAGTGTATCCCATTATTTAAAAATGGTGTCGAATGGAAGAAGGGGAATCAATAATCGCATGAAAGGTAGGGATATCTCTAATGAGCCAATCAATACAGTCAATGTTGGAGCAGATCATATCATGACCATATTGGAACAACTTACTTAGGTTGTAACGAATAACCATTCCACACCTGTGTTGGATCATTTCATGCGGTAGAAGCCCCCATATTTTAGTGGGACTACTAACCTAGTGGTTATTGAGCAATGGATTAATTCCCTTGAAAATATATTCATGGCATTAAGATGCAATGAAAATGAAAAGGTAGTACTGGAAGTATATTGTCTCAAGGGAGACACTGATCAATGGTGGTCCTTGATTCAGAATACCATAGAGGAAGAAGAAATAGAATATATGGAATGGAGGAATTTTAAGGAAATATTCTTTGAAAAATATTTCCCTCGTGAGCAACAAACTGAAATGAAGAGGAAATTCCCTAGCTTAAAACAAATGGAAGAAGAAAGTGCTGTAGAGTATGAGGCTACTTTCACAAGATTGGATAGGTATTCCATAGATTACGTACATAACTCAGTAGACAAGATTGATCATTTATTTGAAGGTCTTGAGCCAAGTCTTCGAAGGGCACTGACTTCTCAATCATTTTCATCATATGATGAAATTGTATCAAGTGACATCAAAACAGAGAGGGAATTTCCTAGATCAAATCTTTTCAAAGAAAACCATGATAAGAAGCGATACTTTGATAACAAAGGAAAAGGAGAAACACCAAAGAAGAGAAAGGGAAAAAAGCTATTCCTATTATGTGAGAACTATAAAAAGAACCATCTTGGGAAATTCTTGAAAGGCATGGGAGTCTGCTATAACTATGGAGAAAAGGGTTATCGATCTGATGAATGCAAGGGGAAGAAACAATTCAATGATATTCAATGCTACAATTGCAGGGATATGGGACACTATCCAAATGAGTGTCCTAAGCGCCAAGAAAACATGACTCAGAAAAATACAAGAGAGTAAGGGAGAGCCTATGAAATTATAACCACATAGGTTGAAGTTCATAATGATGTGGTGGTAGGTACTTTAATTGTTTCCTCAAACTTATCCAACACTTTATTTGATTCTGGATCATCGCATTCATTTATATCTTTCCAGTTTTCCATGAAAATTAGATATGTCCAATTTGATTTAATAAAGTAATTATCAATCAAAACTCTTAGGGGATGTATCATTGAAACCAAGGTATGTTGATTAGTCCCCTTCCAGACCCCAAAATGTGCTCTAGTTTCTAAACTTATCATCATAAAAATGACTGAACTTGATATAATTCTTGGTATGGATTGGCTGTCAAATTATGATATAAAGATTTATTGTAAGAAGAAAGAAGTTACAATTTTTGAAAATGGTGTTGAATCCCTTTCCTTTAGGTCAGAAACTTCACTACCTGATTCTAATCTAGAACCACCCCCAGTAGCTCTACTGAATGCAATACTTGGAGAGGAAGATAAACAAATATATATGGGTGGGGAAAGAAATCTTCAAATTGAATATTTTCACATAGTGAAAGAGTACATTGATGTATTTATGGAGGATTTACCAAGATATTCTCCAGAGAGGGATGTTGAGTTCTCTATTGATTTAATTATTGAGGCAAGACCTATATCAAAGACTCCATATAGAATGGATAATGTGGAATTAGTAGAGCTAAAGAAACAACAAGAGGATTTGAGTGAAAAAGGAATTATTCAACCTAGTGTTTCTCCATGGGGATCCCCTATCCTATTTTTCAATAAGAAATATGGATCCATGAGGCTTTGCATTGATTACAGGGAAATCAATGCTATTACAATAAAGAATAAGTATCATCTGCCCCAAATTGATGATTTATTTGATCAACTTCATGGAGCTCAATACTTTTCAAAGATTGACCTTTGATCCGGATATCATAAATTGTGTGTAAGTAAGGAATATATTCCTAAGATAGAATTTCGGACCAGTTATGGGCATTAGAGTTTACAGTAATGCCTTTTGGACTAATAAAAGCAACCTCTGTTTTCATGGATTTAAGGAATAGAGTTTTCAAGTAATATCTTGAAATTTTTTTTGTGGTATTCATCGATGATATACTTATATACTCAAAAATCTATAAAGACCATGAGAATCACTTGTAGGTCATTCTGCAAAATCTTATAAGCAATAAATTATATGGTAATTTTAGAAAATGTGAATTCTGGCTTCAATAAGTTTCTTTTCTGGGACATATTGTCTCTAAGTATGGAATACTATTTGATCCTGTGAAGACAAATGCAATCCAAGATTAGTCCACACCAACAAACATAATTGAGGTACATAGTTTTATTGGATTAACATGTTATTATCGACGTGTCGTTCAGAATTTTTCCCGATTGGATAACCCGCTAACCAAGTTCACTCATAAAGGAGTTAAGTTTGTTTGGACAAAAGAATGTACAGAATGCTTCGATGAATTGCAAACAAGATTGGTCAATTCTCTAATTTTGACCGTTCCATTTGGAAGTGATGAATTTGTAATATACAAAAATGCATCAAAGAATGGACTGGGTTGCGTCCTTATGAAAAATAATAAAGTTATTGCTTATGCATCAAGATAGTTGAAGACTCATGAGAAAAATTATCCAACTCATGATCTTGAGTTTGCAGCTGTAATCTTTGCTCTGAAAATATAGATGCATTGTCTCTACGGAGAGAGATGCGAGATTTATACGGACAACAAGGGTTTAAAATATATTTTCACACAAAAATAACTCAACATGAGGTAATGAAGATGGCTCGAGTTACTCAAATATTACGATTGTTCAATACACTACCACCCAGGAAAGGAGAATAAGGTGGCAGATGCATTAAGAAGGTAAGATCATGGACTTCTGACTCAAATGAGGATTGAAAGAGATCATATGTTCATGGATCTACTGAAGATGGATATGGGAATTGTTAATGAATGAGAAACATCACTACTCTTTCAAATGATTGCTAAACCGTCTTTACTAGAGAAGATAAAAAGTTCTCAATCTGATGATGAGAATCTACACAAGAAAATTAATGCAGTTAAGGATGGGAGACTAGCTGACTTCGTGAATGAAGAAGGAGTTCTAAAATTTGGGAAGAGGTTATGTGTTCCATTAGTACCTGATCTAAAAAGAGAACTATTAGACGATGCTCGTAGCTCAAATTTATACATACACCCGGGTAGCACCAAGATGTATAGAGATCTGAAGGAATATTTTTGATGGGATAATATGAAGCGAGAAATTGCTGACTACGTGTCAAGGTGTCTAGTTTTTCAACAAGTTAAGGTGGAGAGAAACATCCCATAGTATTGATGCAACATCTACCTATTACTATGTGGAAGTGGGATAAAATTATGATTGATTTTGTCACCAGAATACCGAGGACACCTAGAAGGAATGATGCAATATGGGTAATTATTGATCATCTCACTAAATCAGCACATTTCCATTCAATAAGAGAGGATTGAACACTTGAGCACCTGGAAAGAATTTATATTAATGAAGTTGTGATAATTCATGGTGCACCTATATCAATTTTCTCTGATCAAGATCTTGGGTTTACATCAAAATTATGGAAAAGTCTCCAGAAGGCTTTGAATACTGAGCTTCGTATGAGTACTGCTTATCACCCCCAAACTGATGGACAGTCTGAAAAGACTATTAAAACTCTATAAGACATAATGAGGTCATTCTCTCTTGATTTCCAAGTTATGTGGGATCAATACTTGAATTTAATGGAATTTTCGTACAACAATATTTTTCATTATAGTATTCAAATAGATCCATATAAAGTATTGTATGGAAAGAGATGTCGAACTCCAACTTGTTGGGATGAAGTTGGTGAGAGGAAACTTATTGTACCAGAAATTATTGAAGAGAACATGATAAAGGTGAATAAATTACAATCCCATATTAAAGGATCCCAAAGTAGGAAGAAGAGTTATGCTGACAACCGGATAAAGTTCTTGGAATTCCAAGTGGGGGATTATGTATTTCTAAAAGTATCTCTAAGGAAGGGTGTCATAAGGTTCGGTAAGAAAGGGAAACTATACCCTAGGTACATCAGACTATTTCAAAATTTTGGGAAGAATCAGAGCTATAACTTACCATTTAGAGATTCTGCCAAAATCTCTCTAGATTTCATGATGTGTTCCATGTATCATTGTTAAATAAGTACATTCCAAACCCAACGCATGTACTCACATATGAAGAAATGGAAATGAAACTTGATTTTTCAAATTGTGAAAATCCTATCAAGATTATTGACACAAGGGAGCAGGTCTTGAGAAATCGAACAACTTGTCTAGTAAAGGTTCTTTGGAGAAACCAGAATATGGAGGAAGAAACATGCGAACCAGAGGATTTCATGAAGAAGAACCACCCACATCTTTTTGGTGGACTTTATACATAAAATTCCAAGGATGAAATTTCCAAAGGAGGGAATAATATAACACCCCAAAAATTTTATGGTATGATTCTATTAAATACATTCTATTCATAGCCTGTATTGCATGAAGCATTATGTCTTTTGTGAATCAAAACATTATAGGACAAACTTATAAGCTATCCATTAAACATAAATTTTCCACTTCTATGTTTTGAATTTCGAAAAAACGGTCATCTAGAGTTGTGACGAGTAAGTCATTTGGAGTTTGATAGAACCAACTTGATTTTTTGATGAATAGTAACATACCCTTATGAATAGTAAAATGAATAGTAATATGACCCTTATAAATAGTAGATAATGATAATATTTTATTTTCTTAAGGTAATAATATAATGGGTTCTTAATTAATTTTTCAATGTGATATAGAACTAATTATACCTTTAAAATTGTTATTTTTCGAATTAACTATGGTTTTATTTAAAAATTAATTTAAAAATACATATAAAATTATTTTCAAAAAATGGACTTCATTTTTGAATTCTACACTTCGAAAAATTGGTAGGGTAAATTTTTGGGATTTTTCTAAAATACATGAATTTTTCATTAATAATAAAAATACAGTTTTGAGTTTTCGGTAGTTTAATTACATCACAATGATGTAATAATTAAATATAAAAGTATGATCGACTTTTTTACCATAACTTATGACATGAGGTGTACCAATTGGCTAAAACCATGGGCAAATACCATGTTCAAGCCCATGGTTTGGCAAAAACTACTAATGAGGTGTCGCTTTGAAATTATTAAAAAAATACCTCTATTTTTCTATAAATACCCACTCATCCATTCGTTTTATTTCATTATAAATCCTTCATACTCGAAGATCTGGTGGTTTTACCTCTCTAGGAGTCCTCCCAAGGTGTTCTTAAGCGCCCAAGGTCCCAACCTTCAAGATCTAGGAGTTACTCTACAAGGTAAGGGAATCCTTCATTCTCTTCTTTAAGTCGACACTTCTTTTATGTTAGATATTTTAAATTCCTTTCTCATATGTTGAGGTTTGATTTTATTTATTCTTATTACTATAATTTTTATTTCAATATTATGAGATACCATTTTGTTCTCATCATTTTATTTTATGAAATTTTAAGCATCGTCGTTAGGCTGCCGAATTTTCATAAGGGATCTTTCACCGTTTCTTTTATTTTCAAGATCAAATCTTTTCTTTTTATCTTCTCACCTCCTCTGTCCAAATGAACATGATAAACTCTAGTATCATCTATATACTGGAATTATATCATGTTAATGGAATAACCCTCATTTATATTCTTACTCCCCCCTTTTTATTTTTATAAGTGAAATCAACGTCCATGAGGTTCCAATTTATAACTTTTGTGCATGACAGAGTTTTGTTCTTCACATTATCCTTCATTAATGGTTATGAAACCATTTTAATCACTAAAAAAAATCCAAATATATGTATTTCATCTCATTAATGTTCTGTAATTTTTACACACTCATCATATGGAATAATAATACAAAACGAGTTCATTGAATACAAAACAGCCAAGCTAAATCCAAGCGTTTATCAACAACTTTTAACTAATGATTCATCCTCAAGTATATAACATATAATCATTATAAGATCATTTATATATCTTTAATTTAACTTATAATATATATTAACAACTTTGTATATTCATCCACATTTCAAATGAACTTCCATTCATGAGAGAATGTAAACGAATCATGAAAACCAAGGATGAAAATGCTTCCAAAACAATAAAATTGAACCTATTAAACCCATTAAAAGGGCCATGAATGAACCTAATAAGGTTATAATAATTCAATTACATGTATAGTAGGTTATTTAATTATTAATTAATTAATATAAATTTTATTATTCAGGTCATTAAAACAAACGAATAACACACTCGAGCAAAAGTTAAGGGGTTTCTCATCTCACTTTCATTTCTGTGAGATTTTTATTGTTCACCACTTATTTCTTGCATGTGGTTTCTGTGTACTGCCATTTGATATATAATAACTTTATTATATTTATATTCATGTTATTAAATTATTCATTTGATGTTCATTATGTTCTGGTCATATGATTTTACTGATTACATTGTGGTAAGAGACTTTGTCTCAACTTCTATTTGGTTGTGACTAATTTTGTATGGTGCACCTACTAATACTTATGTGATGTACCTACTTCCCATTTGAGATCAATTTTCATTTGAAATTATATTTATATTAATTATCCATAATCTCATATCATGGATATTTTTTTTTCTAAACCGTATACCATTTTACATACAGTGTTTATTTGGAAAGTTATTTTAGTTAAGGAAATATTGATGAATCTGTTTACTCTACTCTATACGAATATTGAAAAGGCATATTTCTATTGTATTGAATCAATTTATAAGAATTATTTGGACATGCGGTGGTGGTTGGGGGCTGCTATATCCCCTTGATTCATCGGTAGGTCTCAAGAGACAAATCAGTTGGCGACAAACCATTCAAGTTTGTTTCCAAAAAATCAGATGGGTTTCTACCCATAGAACTAAACCATTTTTACGGTATTATGGTTTCATATTCCAGATACATGGAATAAAATTAATAAGCATTCTATTTATTCATAATAAGTTATCATTATTATCCATGAGGTTATCACTATGACAAAATCTATGGATGCATTTTCATTCTCAGTTTATTAATGGCATTAGTTTTTCATTTATTCACCATGCCATATTGATTATGTCAGATTGACTATGATTCGATTATTATTTTATTCATGCTTCCTCTATTTTTAACCCTTACCGAGCCTTTGATCTCACCCCTTTAATTGTTTACTTTCAAGAGGTGACAAAGAGGAGATCATTTGTTGAGTTCTTGTGGATGCAACTTTTAGTTTTCGTTATGTATTGTATTTTGTAACTTTTTTCAATGTAATTTGTGTTACATATATGTATCTAGTTTCTTTAAGACTACTAAACTGATCATTACTTTGTGATTTTTCATTCCTTTTAACCATGCCAATATCACAAGTAATGCACTAGCTCCAACCTAGAGGGGTCAGGGTGTTACACTAATAAAAGAAAAAAAACTTGAGGAGCCTAAGAATGATTCGTATAAGGTAAATTTTAGAATAAAACATAGAAAATGAACCAATCATATATATTTTCCTTCAATGTATGGGAAATATAGATATCACTACCAAAAACCACAAAATGGTTTCTAAATCACTATATTAGTGTTATTCTATTATAATTTTTGTTACACATCATCACTGAATCCAAAGTCAACCCTAATCATGACCCATTAAAATTTGATCAACACCCTCTCTAAATCCGTTTCTACTCCCTACTACCAGTACCAACATGAAAATTTTCTTGAAAATTTAACAGTGTTTTATATTTAAATTTAAACTTAAAACCAATAAAAGTTTGTGTATTAAATGATTATGAAGTTGTGTGATTTACCTCCTCACTACCATCCATCGACATAATATCACCAGGGACAGATCCAATCATCTTATGATATAATTCAATCAATGATTTATTCAGACAACAACCTTTACATATTTCATATTTATATGACCCCATGCTCCATAATTTTGCTTTTCATTGCAACAAACTCCCTCTGAGCATCTCAACGTAGGGAGTAACTATAACCAGGAGTAGATGTTACTATAATAAATGGTGCCCTAATAAAGAACTCAGATGGTAATGGTCCCAAACCCATCCTACACACATTACTAGGATGCCCCTTCCCACAGACTTGACCAAGCGGATCATCCTGGGACACTGAAAAGGACTGCGCAGGATAAACATCATGTAGTTATTTCATTTATTACCTATAAATCAAATATCATTCATATTTTAAGTAATACATATTAACATGGTGAAAAATAACAATAATTAATTATAATGAAAAAAAATTCATACCCCAAATTCTTTTGTGGGCTCATTAACATAACTCCCATCAGATTTCTTATGAACATCCAACCAAAGTTCTGTCTAGGATACTCGGTGCCCTAAATTCATTGACTGCATTTAAAAAAGATAAATCAACAAATTAATAAATTAAATTGATAATTTTATCTTATAAATATTTAAACTAATAAAAATATTACCAAAGTCAATCTATTTCTAGAAAAATCTTTTGACTTGGTATTATGGGGGATGATTTTTTTAGCTCAACATGAAGCATTTTTCCTTGAAACATCTTGAAATAAATAACACATAATTAAATAGTAATGTATAAAATGAAATCTCCTTGTCATATTCATATATATATATATATAATGATATTAACATAATAATATATATTTCAAAAACACATTATTCTCATAACAATGGATATCAAGAAACACTTTCCACTGCCCTATATATACCTTATCATACTACTACTGAGTGTTCAATGATGTATCGTTGAATTAATTCCATAATCTTCATTTAAAATATTTCTATTTCTTACCCAAAATTTTCAACATCCACTTTCAGGTGATAAGATCAGCAATGGTAAATTGAAATAACATATGTATAAAGAGATTCATTTTTAAAATATTAGAAATTAATAACATAATAATAAAAAATTTCACCATAATGTATTAAAATTAACATTATATGGGAATAAAATACTTAATTTTTCCAAGATTGAGGCACATGCCTGTAATCAGGATAGTTAATCAGAAGGGTACCAGGCTCCACCACCATCTGGCCTAAAATATAGCCAAATAATACAGAGGAATAATCTGTGGGGACCCTATAATAGTCAAATGGGGAAACTATCTTCAATACATTTAGATTCCAGCCATATAAACTTTTTGTATTTATCTCTTTAGTAAAATTGTTTGCATCTTTTATGAAAAATTGTTAGTATTATAAAAAACATCAATAACTATATTCAAATTACAATTTGTACCTAGAACTTTCACCCTATAATATCTATGTGAATAAATAGAATTGAAGACCTGTTCCCTAACGCTGAAGCTGTTGAATGGGGAGGCACTATCTCAGATGTTGATGGGATGGATAAGAAGTGTGTTCTAGATATTAATGGAATAGAGGGGTGAGATACATTGATGGGGGTAGATAGAGGGTGTCTTCAACGCTATAGGGAGGGTGACTAATGGATCATCATCTGTTAGTGTGGTTGAGGGAACATCAAATGGGAGTTGACTATGATCAATGAAACGTTTCTTCATTGACATTCCTATCATTTTATAAAATAACATTATCTTCAAAACATATATATGAAAAAATTCATGCATAATTTTTTAGAAATCATGACAGATGCATAGTACTGACAAACTAAATATACATAGCTAGGATAATGAATGACTGCATATATAACATAAGTGGTTGATAAATTAATTAATGATTGCACATACAATAATTTTTTCCTTAAATCATGTCATTATCTTACTCCATCATTACATCATATACTTCATCCACCCTTTTAAGACAAATATTTTCAATATCATGATGGAAAAATAAGTTCTTTCTAGTTGTTGATGGGATTCAATGTCTAATGCATAATATTATATTTCATCACTGATATCATACAAGTCTCTTTATTTTATGTCAACAAATGTACTCCACCATTCATCCAAAAAATATTCCAAATAATAACCATTTTATCTTGGGATGATAATAAATGCAGATCATCTAATTAATGGTCACTAACATTCATCAAGTGATAGAAGTTCACCGAAGTAAATTTCAAGGAATATCTTTTAATACCCCTGGTAATATCAACCCAATTTCATTTGAATAAAACAACTAAAAAATTCCCCTAGTAGTTTATTTCGGTAATATCAGTCATTTTTACACAGTATACCAATTCATAAACTATAAATATAGCACTATTTTGAGTTCTCAAACCCTATTATTTATTGAATGTATGAAATTTAAAGACATTGACATTGTAGTCATCAAATTTTCTAGTATGTTTTAGAGTAACTTTAGCTAGAAACATAGAATCTTATGAAAACTTATCCATATTATTAGTATTCATGATCTACAGAAAGTAATATACATTATTATATTTAAAAAATATGTTTCAAACTATTATCCATATTGATTGAAATGTTTACAAACTTACATGATGTGGAAACCATTCTATATGATCTTTGTTAATATATTTTAATATATCTTTCTCATTTCATGTTCAACTTCTCATTTATCTCTTTTCTGTATCCTGATCTCTTTAATAAATGGATTTGTAATTTCACTATTTATTAGTACATATCTATTTACCTGTAATAATTCCATTTTTATCAGTGTAACATTTGATATCCTATTAACTAATCATCCAATAGTTGGAAATATTTTTGATTTCCCATGTAGTTCACATTGAGTAAATGTGTCATCAACATGTCCAACTTGATTTAAAATTGTATCAATATCATCCAAGTATCTAGTAGAAATGTAAGACAATCCTCTTCTAAATAGAATTCAAAAATAGAGCCTTCATGTTGATATTTTTTTCCACATATGATTTCAAATGATCAAGATATCTATGAAATAAAATAAATAAAACATAATTATGTATATAATGAAGTTCCAAGAAGTTTTTACTTAATATGAAAAACATATAAATAAAGTACCTCTCAATTGGATACATTCATAGATAATGTATAAGGACTCATAATTTAGTTTACCTGACCAAATGCAGAGTTAAATTTATTATGACAGTAAAAAATGACGGATGAAAGATCATATTTATTTTAAAAAGTTCCAATAGAATCTCTCCCAAAGTTTTTTAAGCTCAGATAGTTATATATTTTTCTCACATAGGTGTTTGATCTATGTGAAAAATTATAGTACAACTGCAATGTGATTTTCAGGCAATAATGTATATATTTCCAAAGGTAGTAACTGATATAAAAACACAACAACCATGACTTTTCAATTTGTGTAACCTATGATGCATTAAGTCGACACACCTTTATATGTTACTTGAATACCCATAACATACCTTTATGTGTTTTAAAATTAAAAGGAATGTATCTTTATCCCTATTTTTCGTTGAAAAAATTTCCAAATGATAGTTTCCATTCTCATCTAACCATAAATCATGCTTTCTGTTCTTTGTTTGTAATTCATTCTGAGCATTGAGATGGTCCCTCGATTTTCCATGCTCATTAAGAAATGTGAAGATAAAATTTTTGCAAAAATTCTTCTCAATATGCATGACATCAGGATTATAACATAATAAATTAAACTCCCAATACAGAAGTGTGAAGAATATACTTTTTTTTCTTCCATTGTTTCATTATAATTTCATATGAAAATGCACTTTCAAATCATTTAGCACTATCATTAAAATGATTCACCTTCCCAAATTATTTTTCAACATTTCCAAGTTGTGCCAATATTTCAGAACTTATCAAAAAATTTAGATGTGGTCTAAAATCAATAGAACCCTTCAATTTTGACTTTTTCAACTGAAACCTATGAGATGTGTTGAGAAATATTCAATGACACAATAAGCACCATTTTTTATTTAAGGTATTTGTTTAGGATAAAAATCAAAATTACAAATAGGACAAGCCAAACCGTTGTAATTTTTATAACTAGAAAAGTTATCAAGTCCATTGGAAGTCACTAATGGTTCAAATTAGAGTAGTGTGAATTTTTATCATTATTCTAGAAGATGAATCATATGTCTTAACATTGTTTCTCCATCAATACTTTAATTATTCAATTAGACGTTCCAAGTATATATGAATATAATTTATAGAAATTTTTTATCTAGTAATAATCATTGAAATGATAAAGGATGTTTGTTGCATACACATCCATAAAAGTAGATTGTAATAGATCAAAACAATCATCCAAATGCTATAACTAGTGCTCAAAGGCTCAAATGGGTTGAATCCATTGACAACCAATCCCAGTCACACATTCCTAGGATTAGATAATAAATATATATGTAATAAATCAAATTTATTCCACGATTTTGAATCTATTAGATGTCAAATTAAATCATCATTGTTATTATCTATAGAATGTCTCTTTATGGGTTTGGAAATTTTTGATGACACGAATAATCTTTGCAATCTAGTATTTAAAGGAAATTAATGAAAACCCTTTATAGGTGTGTTATTTTTCTTCTTGTTTATAGTAGTATATCGATTTAGACTTCCAGTGTCACCTAATGACTGTCATCTAGATGAAGAACATTTTTTCAATCTAATCTTCTTGAATCCTCACCCTAATAAACCATACAATCATTGAGAAAAGCATGTACTTTTTTATAATTCAGACCAAGCTTGCTAATTTTTTTTTTCATATCATAAAAAGACATAGGGATCTTAGATTTGTAAAATTCATCACACAAAAATTCAAATATCATGGACATTTCCTTATTTTTAATTCCATATAGGTTTTTGATATGGCACATCTTCAGTAGAAAAGAAAGTTTTTCATATTTAAAACATCCACCATATAACTCTTGATATTCATAGTCAACTAAATTATGGAACAAAACTTTCTTCTCAGTGAACTTATCTCTTACATTAGTCTCCAAATAATCAGAAAGTGGATCCAATGATATGTTACAATCATGATCTAGTTGTTCTATAGTCCCAAAACATCACTTCTCAAGTTACTATTTGTCTCTTTTTGACTGGTTGTTCTGATACGTTTTGATGTTGATGTTGTTGTCTTGAAATGCCTAAAGAATAATTTATAAGGTTTTTCATTCCATTTTCCATTTTTTATAAAGTTGGTATTTAATTATGTTAATTGAAATTAGTGATCAGACATTCTGTAATGTTTTATTCTCTATGCCAAATCCAACACAACCATTTTGCAAGGAATTGATTCAATATCAAGTGTTGATAAGATTAATGTATCTTCAACCATATTCTAAATTTATATTTAGGACATCGAAATCGTATTGTCTCATCAATTTATTGTTTGAAAATTACAAAATCTAAAAACTCCTCAAAATCCTTAGCATACATAGGTGTGTTCCCCGGTAATGTGATCCCATTTTTATCCATATATATCACAATGTGCCTACAATTTATTAAAAAAATAAAACACATAAGTATCACTAATTAGGAAAAGAGATAAATGTAAGTGAAAAAAACACAACCCAAGTAGTTATAAGATGATTCGTATAAGTACTAAAAAAGTCAAAGTAAAAAAGGAAATCAATAATAGATAATATTATTTAAAGTAGAAATAAGAGAAAAATCATAAAATCATTAATAAAACAACAATTATAATGTTATTTTAAAATCAGTTATGAAACCACGCATTAAAAACCAATTTAGAAATCTATCTATTTCTATAAAATCACTTTTTAAGGTGATACACCCCTCTTTAAATGAATCCAATTGGTGTAAAGAACACATTTTTAAAGACCAAACTTTCTATTTTTTAAAAAATTTCAATCCAACATGAGACTTATGGTCACAAAACCAATTAAAAATGAATTAAAGGTCAACTGACTTCAATTCATAAAACATCCCTCTAAAATAACTTACACAGATTTTAAATTAAAAACTGGTGTTGAACACTCCTTTAAATATTAAATTACCATTAGAAAATCCATTGAGAATTTTAACAACCACTTGTCTTGTGATCCAGTTCCTTGCCAAGTCATTAAACCATTTGAAACCATTTAAAGACCAAAATGGGAATTGATACATGTTTATAGGTTCATTCTAATTATAAGGTATATAATAACTAAAAATAATGTAAAACTATGAGAAATATAAACAATTCCCAAGGCATGATATAATTTACCACTAAGACATATTAATTTAAATATAAACAATGCATATAGAATTGAATAACCCAAATACCAGTCATAATAATAATAAAACAAGAAAATTACAAGAGTTAAAATAGGGAATAATTGATTCATATTAATAATAAATTAAACAAAGTATAAGAGATGGAATATAAAGAAACTAATTCAAATTGGTAGTATGAAAAAGGGCATATAAGAGATGGAAAATGAGAAAAATTAACATACTAGTATAAAACTAACCAAAGGATAAGATATCTCATAGGAAATTTATAATTTATAGTATTAGAATTATAAATGGATCATTACATATTGATTAAGAAACAACCAATTCATACTCATCGAAAATAAAAAATAATATGATATATGGTATAGTCCATTAAAAATACATACTAATAACATGAAAACCATTGTTTACTACATGGTATAAAGAATAAAAATACAAGAGGATGTGGTTTCATAAAAAACAACATATATGTATTCAAATTGGTCAACATGGAAAATAATTCAAATGGCTTGTTTCATGATAAACATAGAAATTATGGCATGGAATAAAACTATGATATCACTTTATTAAAGGATGAACAATAGTAAACATGATTAATATCTATCATTTCGCACTTGACTGCATATAAAAAAGTAGTAAGAATCCCCAAAAAGTATATGATAGAAATAAAGACTTGTAATTTAACTAGAATAGCCTAAAAAATATATAAAATTTATGAAATAGTTATAGAAACAAATCACTTAACCATGAAGGGCACAAGGAAATCATTTAATAGTTTTAAACTCTTAGTCTCTATATGGTTTTTTTGAACCTATAAAATTTCTATGTTAAATTGATATATATATGAGTTGAAGAAGGGGCACACCTAAAAATTTAATTGTAGGATATCACTTTGAGGTCATAGGAATAATAGATATTTCACCCAAAAGCTAATCTTAAATACCTATCAAGGGATTGAAATTAGGTAAATACTATTGGCACTTGAGAAGAAAAAATCCAGGAAGAAAAACCTAGTGATTAACTTAAATTTACCTAAGTAAATATTTTAGATAATATCTTTTAAGGAATTCAAGTGATTAGAAGATTGTATCATCCCTCATGTCCTCCTAGTAGGGATAGATCCTGGGAGAAGAGGCTTCAAGTAGTGAGGCTGAGGGAGAGTGGGAGGGGAGGCTCAGGGGAAACTATAAATCTATAAAGGGAGAGGGTGAGGGGGGGATAAAGAGAAACTAGAGTTATAGGGAGGTAGAGGGTGAGTGTTTAGGGGGCTCAGGGGAAACCAAAGAACTGATGAGGATGGGGGAAAGGGGGGATTGGGTGAAACCAGATCACCAACGAGGGATTGGGTGAGATCGTGGGAAACTAGAGTTCTATTGAGGGGGAAAATATAGTGGCGGAGAGGGCTCAGGGTGTAGGGTGATCGGGGGAGGGGGGTGGGGTGGTTCTCGGGGGGGTGGGGGGGGGGGTGGGGGGGGGGGGCTCATGGAGAAAGGGGGGCTCTAGGAGAAAATGTTTTTTTAGTAAATTGATAAAATTTAGCAGTGATTATCAAATAACCTACACTAAATTCACATAGTTTTTTATTGTTGCTTTATTAAGCTCCCAATAATAAACCACTACTAAACTGTGAATTTTGTGTACTATATATACATATTTTTACTTATAGGATAAATATAGAAAAATGAACCATGATCTTCATCCAACATCTCCTTGTTCATATCTAGTATGGATGGAACACATACACCGTTCTTGAATCTTATCATTCCACAACAATAAAGGTTAAGATCCAGAACATTTATTACATTCTTTTATTTTCCTATATCTTACTTCAAGTCCTCGTTAATCTTTAATTCGATAGATGGCTAAACACTCATTTGAGAAAGATAATATTTCTCTCATGCCTTCATGATTTAATGATCCATCCTTTGAAAATGTAAAAATATTGGATCTATTTTTTATCTGTATCATAGATAAAATAACATTATCCTTTCATCTTAGAGAATCTACCACCTTATTCACTTTCCCAGGGTGGTAATGTATTGATCATTCATAATCTATAATCAAGTCCCACCATCTTCTCTGGTTCATATTCAACTCTTTTTGTGTGAAAATATACCTTAAAATTTTACAATTAGAATATATATCAAACCTTTCTCCATAAAGTTAATTCCTCCATATATTTAATTCAAAAATTAATGAATCTAAATCTAAACCATGAGTTGTGTAATTTTACTAATGAACTTTTAATTGGACTGAGATGTAAGCTATCACCATATCGTTTTGTATGAGAACACATCCTAATCACATATTTGATGTATTTCTATAGATTAAAAATCCTTCTCCACTATAGCGTAAATTAATTACTAGTTCATTAACTAGCCTTCTCTTCAGTCCATTGAGATTTTATTCAGAATCAATAGTCCAAAAGAGCTTAAATCCTTTCTAAGTTAACTTTGTGAGTGGATTCAACAGTATTGAAAAATTATACTCTAAGCATCAATAATATCCAGATAAAACCAACAAGACTGTAGATTAAAGTCACAATGGTTGGTCTGGGCCAAATTTCAATAACTTTCATATTTTAAGGATCTGTTTATATATCCTCACTTAATATGATATTACCCAATAATAAAAATTTCTAAGGCCAAAAGTCACACTTGTTAAATTTTTCAGAAATATTCTCCTTTCTTAGGGTCTTTATAACATCCTGGCTTTTATTAAAGGTATGAACCCTTTATTTTTAGTATAAATTATTTTGATCAACCCTAAAAATGATGCCTAAAGGATTCATGGAGGTCTCAAGGGTGTTTGGGCTTGTTTGGAGCTCAGAGTCCTAAATGTTGATGAAGAAGACCATGACACATGGTTAGTAGAAACTATACTACCCAGCCCGTAGTATTTTCCTAACTGTGTTGTTTGAGATCATGGGGTACTTAGGGATGATAGTTTTTCTACAACTATGTGACCCTAGGTGCATGGCTGTGCAGAATTGTAGACCACCTTGATAATGGCCTTCTGCACGGTTGGTGCACGGTTTAGCCAACTATGTGGGCAAACCTTATACCCCTGCTTATGTGGGTGAATTTACATTTATACCCATGAAATGTTTTTAAAATTAACCCCTTTTTTCTCCTCCTTTCTCTAGTGGAATTTACCTTCTTCCTCTTCTGTGAAGAATCTTCTTCCTCCTCCTCCTAGGTAAGTTGATAACTCCTCCATCAGGAAACCAAACCACTCATCACTAGATCCATAAAAAATATAGAGGTAATCTATTCAATCCTATTGGTTCTTTTTCAATTTCATCTTTTAATATATTGCACTATATCATTGAAAGATAATTTCCTACATTTTTTGGTCATTTGATGATTTCTTCAATATCTTCTATTCTAGATCAAATTAAAGGCCAACACCAGATGAGGGAAACACTAAGGTGATAAGGTAGTTGGTCTAGGTTCCTTCCCCATGATTCTTTGTAATTAATAACTTGTTCCATTGTGCCACATGATAGAACCTTCCAAGTTAACCTCTAATTTTCTAAATAAATTTAATTAAGTTATTTTCAATATATGTTATGACTATAATGAGTGGATACTCACCTCATAGGTTGATCTCCTTAATCTGATCAACACATTTGGGTGTTCCATCTCTTTTATATCCCATCATCCCCTTATTTTTATTTTTGAAACACCGCTTGAGGTGTATTGACTTGATAATGGATTCCTTAAATTGATAATTTAAATTCAATAAAATTGTGAGATAGGGGTTAGGCCCCACAAATTATTCTATAACTGGTTTCCTTAATTAAATTCCATGGACACCTTGTTAAACCATGTTATAAATTCTTGCTTTGTTAAATGGTATGGATTCACTAACCAATCTATAACATCACCCTAATGCTAAGGGTGATACAAGAGGTTCCTACTTAAGGATCCCTTATACATGATCATAATTCCTTAGTTTTAATTTACTAACATTATATAAATATGTTGGGAGAGACACTAGTTATTCTTGGGAATATCTCATTGAGCGTTATTTATTTTTTACCTCTAGACGAGTGAAAACAATTCCCTAGAAGAGACCCCATGGTTGATATTAGTGGTGTAATGGTTATACCATGCCATAAGAGAGACTCGGTCCTCTGGGTGCAATACCCGGGATGAACTTAGAGGTTAGTTCATGTTTTCATCACACCATACCTAGAGTGACACTTGGTATATCATTATTTAGTCACCTTTGAAGGATTCCCTTGGCATTGGGATTATACAGATCCCCTAGAGTGATACTTGGAATTCTATTAGAATTTACATGGATGGGATTAGGGTGACTCTTATTAATTAATAAAGAGGTTAACTGAATTGAAATAGAGGAGAATGCTTTGAATAATAGATGAACCTTGAAATTGAAACTTCAAGGAAGTGTCTACCAATCCAAATCACATGCTTCGAAATAGTCCACCTCTTATTATATTAGCCCACTCACTTTACTCACACAGGATCCCTTGGTTCTGTCACATAGACTTAGGCCAAAGAAAGTATAATTGGATGGGTGTCCCAAGTGGAATCTAGTCCAATTTAATTTTCTACTTATTTTTGGTTTGCATTTATTAATTATGGATCAGTATTCATTTTATATTGCATGAGATGGATTTATCTAGTCACTATTGGTGATGGCCTACTAGTATTTTATCTCACACCCTACTCAGGCTAAATTTGGTATATGAGTATACTTTATGGTTGAAGCTATAGATAACTGGAAGCATCCAACTAATGATGCATGATTGTTTTTCTAGGATGGATTATGGGAGCATAGGAGCGAGCCTATACTCAGGATGCTTGTAGTAGCTATTTTTGGCCTTTTTGTATATATTTTTAGCATGTGGTATATGTTTGTATCCCCTGACTCTAGTGAAAACTTTTTTTATATTTACACTACTTTGATTATCATATTTTATCTACATTTTATTTATATATTACTAGTTATTTATTTATCATGAATTATTTATTTTGTTTCCATTTCTACCAGTATATTGATACTGCTTCTACTACGGTGGGTTACTTGTCCAATCATATAGATTTTTATTTTACTGTTATTATTTTTAATATATATATATATATGCCACACTATGACCTTTGAGGGCATAATCTCCCCAAATACACATCTTTGGACCTCGCTGCTAGTTAGTAGCCTCTGAAATTTGAGGTGGTGAACTTGAGGTCTTGTGGACACCATAATGGGGTACCACTAAGTGGAATTTGGGGTGGGATTCTTCAAAGTGGTATCAGAGCCTTTTACTTTTATATTACTATTTGGGTTTAGACATGAGACTAGGATATTGGAATTTGTTAATAAGTATGTGCCCAGGAGTAACTAACCCACGTATTGGGGAAACCCAAATTACTTGGGATGAGTAAATGTTTTTTTGTTTGCGTTATTATAGTTCTACATATGTTACCATTTTTTAATGCACTTTTTTTATAATATTAATGTTTATTTTATTATAAAGATTTTTTTATCCTTGAATTGATGATATGATGGAATATTAAAATCATGTCTCATACTAGGCACCATAGGATTTAAAAATCCATGCATTATACCATTCCATATATATTTTTATGTGTGAATTTCTTGAATTCCATGTGCTTGTTGTGGTGCCTTATTTGTTATTCCTTGTAGGAATGAAAAAACATAATTGACACTTAAAGTGACTACCTCAACTTAACAGTGCTTTTTTCAAAGGTTAAAGCATACACCTTAAGTAGTCGATTATGGAACATTGAGGCATGGACTATCAGTCACATGGGCTGGAACATGTTATAGTTAAGATTAAGTGGACACCACATTTAAATTTATAAGGTGCATGGACCCTTATAAATTGGAAATGGAGATCCATCTAATTTAACCATTAAAATAAATTTGAATGTATAAATGAATACTAAATTAAAATGGTTAATATTTGAAATGAAATGGTCATATGATATATGTGTGCTACGAGACCTTAACCCTGACCCGACCTTAATAGTGGGAAGTAGGTGATGTATCCTATGATCTTTTTGTGACCATATCTTATCACCTAGACCTAACTCCAGAACAGGCTAAGGGTTATGCCATGTTATAGGAAGGATTTCAACCTTTCCTTTCTTTACTGCTTTCCCCATCTATTATAAATATATAAGAGGTATAAGATTAGAAATTATAAAGCCATGAAACCATAATGACCTCATCTATTATGCCAATAGAGTGGAAATGTGTATACTTCTGAGGTAGTGGTCCCAAATCCACCCATGATACCTCCTATAGTTAAACCTAAGGCACCTCCTGTGGATATTACACTAGGTGATGATGTTCAGCTTTGGGATAGTTTCTTTCAGTTGACTCGGTATTTCTAATAGCAGCATCCTCCCACCTTCTCAGGAGATGGAAGAACTTAGGATTTGAAGTCATATCTAGAGGATATGAAATATATATTTGAGCATATAGATATGCCTCTATATTGGAGGGTCAAGGTCACCTATTATATTCTATATGACTCCTCCAAGTGTTGGTGGGATGTCTTCAATCAGTGTGGTTGACATTGGGGTATGGTCTGGGAAGACTTCCAAATAGTCTTCTTCAACTACATCTTCCCATTGACCTTGATAGTATATCATGCATGGGAGTTCATGAAACTTCAACAAGGTGATATTTTGGTGATAGAATATTCAGCCTACTTTATAGAATTACATCGTTTGTACCGACCTTGTCCTGTGATGAGATGATGACTTCAAGGCCATTTGAGTATGGGCTTAAATATTCCATCAAATAATAGGTGAAAGAATTTAAAATGACACCATCTAAAAAATAGTGAATCGGGACCTCATTACTGAGTGGAACTTCAGGGAATATGATGATGTGAATTAGGGCAGTTCAGCTTCCAGGCAGGGTGTGGGTTATTCGGTGGTAGGAAACGTTGATTTGAGTAAATATGTGGGAGTAGTACTAGCCAGGTGGCATGCTATGATAGTCTTTTGGTGTGTCACCACTATGAAAGGATAATCCATAAAAATACCTAGTGTTTAAGGAACCTGACTGATTGTTAGGATTATGGAAAGATGGATCACCTATAGTATTTATACCGATCCTTTCCTCGAGTGCACAGTGAATGAGTTTCAGTGCCAACACCACCTTCAAGTGAAGGATCAGGGACACTATACCAAGAGAGTATTTGGTCTTCAATAGGTTGTTCTGGTCAATTAGGTTGTCATGGTCGAGGTATTCAGGCCTCAATGTTTCAGAACTAGTAGGGTGGACCTACTCAGGTTACTTTGGTAGCATCTTAGGGTCACTATTCAGGCCATATTTTTGAAGTGCAACCTACACCTGAGGAGAAATTCTAGGGAAATCTATAGTTATCGGTACTATTCTAGTAACCTCTATTTTATAATCTTCTTTGTTTGATAATGTTTCATTACACTCTTTTCTATCTGCTACAACTATTGGAAGTTTAGGCTTAGTGATGGAGTATTCTAGTGGTGGGATTACTCTTAACACCCTGTTTGTAGTTCGAATGATGGTATACACCTATGTATTGAATTAAACCTTGAGATAGGTGGGTACCATTTTCTATAGAGTTTCTTCATCTTCTAGATGACCAACTTTGATATTATTCTTGATATGGACCGACTTGTGCCTTATTGAGCCTGTGTGGATTGCTATTTTCATCAGCTGTTTCTCACATCCCCCAAGGGTAGTACATAGACAGATAAGGGAGAATTTGATATCCAGGAAAGTAAGGATAGAACCAAGAATATTGGTATATGAGGAGTGACAATCCGGATGGTGGGTCTCTTCATGAGCAATCAGGGAATGCAATTTGTAGAATTTCATCATATTGTGGATCATTTAAGGGACATATTTCCTGATGATTTATCTAGGTTACCTGCATAGAGAAAGGTATATTTCACCATTGATATTGTTATAGGTGTGGAACTAGTGTCCATTACTCTTTATAAGATAGAATTTATAGAGCTTTAGGAACTCAATAAGTAGTTTAAAGATCTAGAGGAAAAAGGTTTTTATTTGACCCGACAAATCACCATGGGGTTCACATGTCATTTTTTCCATGAAGGTGTATGGTTCCCCTATATTTTGAATGGATTACCACCAAATTAACTATCTCACGATGAAGAATTGGTATCAACTACCTAATATAGAATACATTTTAAACTAGCTTCTAGGAGTGACCGTTTTATCCAATATTTAATTGAGTTCAAGCTACCATCAGTTGTGTGTGCGGCAAAAAAAAATTCCATGTACAGCATTTTAGAGTAGGTAGATCTTTTATGGTAATATGGTCATGTTGTTAATTATAAAGAATGTGTTGGAAGTCTTTATAGATTTGATGAATCTAGTTTTCCACCCGTATCTTGATCCCTTTTGGTGGTATTCATAAATGAAATATTACTGTATTGTCACACTAGATGTGACCATTCCAATCACCATGAGATCATGATGAATACAATAAGAGTGCACCATATATTTGAAAAACTCATAAAATACCACTTTCGGACTATAAAGGTTCACTTCTTGGGTTATTTCATTTTAGAGGTCGATATATCCATTGACCCAAAGAACGTGAGATTTTTGGTTTCCTAGGAACAACTTAATAATGTGTCTGACATACATAGTTTTTTTAGGGATGGATAGATTTTATAGGTGGTTAATTTTGGACTTGTCACACGTATATTCCACATACAATATTTACCAAGATGTTTGTGATATTTGACTAGAAATAATCTTTTTAGATAGCTTTTCAGGAGTTAAATGGAAGACTGACTTCAACACCGATCATGATTCTTCTTGAGCTAGTAAAAATCTATATTGTTTATTGTGATGCTTCAATAATAAGACTGGGGGAAGTTCATATGTAGGGTGATTGTGTTGTATCATATGAGTCCCTCCAGCTAAGGCCTTATGAGCATAGTTACTCTACACATGACATCGAGCTAGCATCCATGGTTCATGCTCTACACCATTGGAGGAACTATCTATTGGGTGAGTAATTAATTATTTACATGGATCAAAAGAGTATTAAATACATCTCCATATAGAGAGACTAGAATTTTAGGCGGTGCAGGTGAGTTGAATACCTACAATTGTTTGACTTTGAGCTTACTTACACACCTGGAAAGGGAAATCCCATAGCTGATACCTTGAGCTAGAAGAATCAGACACAAGATATCATGGAGTCTAGAAGCGAGTGGTAACTGATGGATCTATTTCCTAAGATGAACCTGGAGGTTTAGGAACAACATGTGAAACTAGTCTTAGTTTCTTTAGTGGTGACATCCTCCCTTTTGGAGTGAGTCTAGATGAGGTGGTTTTTTAATTCCAAGGGCCTTGTCTTGATGGAGAGTGTCTCTGGTGAGAACCCATATCTAGGATAGATTGTTTATGAGAATTAGATACAAATCTAACGTGGTCCGGTTTGGATGCCTTATGAAATATGGGAAGAGTTGATAAAGGAATCTCAAGCCTATGTTTGGGAAATTCACCTTGGTTATTCCAAGATCTACCGAGACACGCATTGTCAGTATTGGTGGATAGGTATTGAAAGGTAGATAACAAGTTTCATCACTCGATGGTCTACTTGTTAGCCAGTAAAGGTAGACCACCAGTGACCTACTGGACTTCTACAGCCTCTCTCATTTCATGAGTGAAAATGGAACGACGTCACCATGGATTTTGTGAAAGGATTTCAGAGATCCCCTCAAGGTAGTGGTGTGATATGGGTAATAATTGATAGGTTGACCAAAGTTGAACACTGCCAACTGATTTGGGATACCTTCTCTATTGATGAGCTAGGAAGGATTTATATTCGAGAGATATTTTGCCTTTATGGTGTTTCCTATTCAATAGTATTTGATCAAGATGCTTGATTTATATCACAGTTCTGAAAAGGGTTGAAAAAAGAAATGGATTCACATATAATCTTGATTACAATATATATCCCTCAAAAAAATGGGAAATACGACTAGATGATACAAGTATTAGAGGATATGCTTCGGTCATGTATTCTTGATTTTGGAGGTTCATGGAGAAAACATATACCTATCATTTATTTTTTCCTATAGTAAAAAAATTCAAGAAATAATCGAGATAGATCTATATATGGACCATTACTATAGGAAATTCCATTCACCTATATAATGGTTGGAGGAAGGTGAGGTAGAACTAATGGGTCCTCATCTCATTTAGGAGATTCTAGAGCAAGTTTAGCTGATTAAAAAACATATGTATACATCCCAATCTAGGTAAAATTCATATACTAATCAGCATAATTGACCTATGAAGTTCGAGGTGGGACACCAAGTCTTTTCGCATGTATCTCCAAGATTTTGTCATAGATGGATTCAAAGATAGGGAAAGTTATCACCAGGATATGTCGGGGCCTTCAAGATAGTGGATGAAGTCGGTCCAATAGCCTATCAGTTATAGTTAATATAAATGCATCATTACATTCATTATGTCTTCCATGTATCACAACTTTGAGGGTATCATACTGACCCGTCTCATTCATTTGACCCTAAGGGAATTGAGATAGAGGTGGATGTGTCCTTTTAAGAGCATATGATATGTATTATTGATCACAGAATGAAGGCTCTCCTAGGAATTTAAGTTCCTATGGTCTGGGTACTATAGAAGCACAAATGTGTTCAAGATGAGACCTGTGAGTGGAAATCTGATGTACATGCATAGTTGCTGGAACTTTTGTTAGATGATATTTTAACACCCTCGAAAGGGAATCTTAGGGATGAGTTGTCTTAAGGAGGAGAGGTTCCAATGTCCTGTATTTTCTCAAAGGTATGTAAATTTTTTAGTTTACATTCTTTTTTTTGGCCCAAATAATGATGCCTAAAGGATTCAGGGAGGTCTTGAGGGTGTCTAGGGCTTGTTTGGAGCTCAGAGCCCCGAATTTTGAAGTATATTGGGTTGAATGGTTATTTGAAACTGTCTAGCCCAACCCAAAGAGTTTATCTAACCATGTGATTTGAGAATGTGGGGTAATGGGGGCCACATAGTTTTTATGCAAAAATGTGACCCCAGGTGTATAACTGTGCCGAATTGTAGACCATGTTTATAGTGGCCATATACATGGTTGTCTTATAGTTTGGATAACTATATAGCCAAACCATGTGCCCCTGCCTATGTGGGTGGATTTACATTTCTACCCCTAAAATGTTTTCAAATTTAAACCCCTTTTTACTCCTCCTTTCTTTATTGGGCTTTATCACCTTCCTCCCCCATGAAGATTCTTCCAACTCCTCCTAGGTAAGTTGATAACTCCTCCATCCGACAACCAAATCGCTCATGGTTAGATCCATAGGAAATCTAGAGGTAATATATTCAATCCAATTTATTATTTTTCAAGTTTGTATTACTCTATGTTTCACTATCTCGATGCAATCTCATTTTCCCCATTTTAGGTTATTTGATGATTTCTTTGATATCTTCCATTGTAGATTGAATCAAAGGATGATGCTGGATGAGAGAAGAACTATGGGGTTAAGGTAGGTGGTCTATGTTCTTTCCCCATGTTTCATTGAAATTTATAATTTGAGCCATTGTATAGTGATCCAGTCCCTTCTATAATCACCACTAATTTTATAAATAAATTTAAATGAAATTTTTTCCCTACCCATTATGACCGTAGTGAGTGGGGAATCACCTCCTAGGTTTCTCACCTTGACCCGAGACACCCCTTTGGGTGTGATAACTCTTTTATAGCCTATCTTCTCCTATTTTAATTTGTGAAACATATCCTAAGGTGTATTACCCCTGTAATGGATTCCTTGAATTGATAATTTAAATTGAATAGAATGATGATCCATGGGTTATTACCTACACCTTATTCCATAATTGGTTTCCTTAATTAAATATCATGGATACCTTGTTAAAACAAGTTATAAATGATTGATTTGTTAAAATATTATGGATTCACTAAAAAAGACATAAACTCACCCTAATGATGAGGGTGATACAATGGGTTATGACTTAAGGACCCCTTGGATAAGCTCATTATGTAGTATTTATAATTTTATAATGTTTTGTAAACATTTTAGGGGATACACTAGCTATACCTAGGATATCCTTGTCGAGCATTATTTCTTTTTTACCTATAGATGAGTGACAATGTTTATATAGGGGAGAACTTGTGGATGAGATCAATGAAATTATGGTTGTACCAATCCACAAGATATACTTGGGACCCTATGTGCGATACCATAGAAAAACATAGAGGTTAGTTCATGGGGTCATCATACCATGCCTGGAGTGACACTTCAGTTCTCATTACTGGGTCACCTTGGACAGAATCCCTTAGAATTGGGATTATACCAATCCCCTAGAAAGATAATCAAAATTCTCTTATAATTTCCATGGATTTAATTAGGGTGAATCTTAATAACTTATAAAGAGGTTAACTAAATTTAAAGGGAATAGAATATTTTAAATAAGAAATGAAACTTGAAATTGGAACTTCAAGGATGTGTCTGCCAAGACAAATCAAAAGCTTGGGAACAATACACCTCTTATTATATTATCCAACTCACTTTACTCGTGAAATATACTTTGGTTTAGACACACCATCTTTGAAATAAGTAGGTTGAATTGGATGGGTTCCCCAAGTGTAATCCAGTCCAATGTACTTATTTATTTATTTCAATATTTCATTTATTAATTATGGAACACTGTTCATTTTATATTTCATGAGTTGGAATGATATAAACACCATTGGTGGCAGACTATTGGGATTTTATGTCACACCATAATAAGATCACCTTTGGTACCTTTGTAGACTTTATGGTTGTAGGTATAGACAAGGGGAAGTGTCCAGATTCAGATGTTTGATTGTTTTTCTAGGATGGAGTATGGGAGAAAGGGACAGAACCAATGCTTGGGATGCACTTAATAGCTATTTTGTCCTTTTTGTATATTTTGTTAGAATGTTGTATTTTCTTGTATCCCATGAATCTTGTGCATTCATTTTTATAGATACACTACCATGATCATCATATTGTATCTATTTATTATTTAACTTCTTTTATTTATTTATTTATCTTCCATTATTTTTTATGCTACTATTTTTCTGTTGATAATGCTTATGCTAGGGCGGATTACTGGTCCGGTCATATAGTATCTTCTTATATTTTTCTTATTTTTCATATATATATATATGCAATAAAATCTGACCTATGAGGTTATAATATTCATATGGAAACATCTTAGTCCCACACTACTAGTCTACAACATCTGGCATTTGTGGAGGTGTTCTTGAAGTCTTGTGGCCACCATCACAGGGCACCGCAAAGTGGAATCTAGGGTAGGACATTATAGTATTCAATACAATTCTCAAGTGATATTTAAGATATTCTTTTCTATTTGAATATATAAGAATTTAATTTATAAATACTACCAAAAACTGATCAAGGTAATATATAATGAATCTATTCATTATATCTATAAAGATTATGAGAATAATGTCTTGGGTATATCCTCTTTATTGAACCTCAATTGATGATATCTAGAATGAATATTAATCTTATGGAATTATTTTTCTTTGAAAAGTTGATAAAAAAAATATCAGTATGAGTAGAGGATAGTTGTTCTTGATAGTGATATTGTCATGTTCTTAATAATCAATACAGACTCACATTGATCCATATTTCTTCTTAAAAAAAGAATTGGTGCACTCCATGGTGATAAACTTGGATGAATGAATCCACTATAAAGATTATATTAGAGTTTTTTCTTTATTTTCTATACCTAAATTAGGGTCATTCTATATAGAGTTTTTGAAATAGGTGTAGAACCAAGTATGGGTTCTATCAAGAACTCAACTTCAAAATTTAGTGGAAGACCAAGAAATTATTTTTTAAAGACATAAAAAAACTCTCACACAATTAAAATATCCTTTAGGTTGAGTTTATCCCCAACCATATGAGATAAAAAACCCTTTTGAATATGAATCAAGACTCATAAAATGGATGAGACTTCAATTGAAAGTTCATATTTATCATTAAAATGATAGAAGATCATATATTGATTAAGAATATCAAACATGAATAACCTTCCTTGTAAATTTATGTGGTATTTATTTAAATATATCTGATTTATGCCTAAGATAACATGAAACTCAACCAATGGGATAATAACAATATTTTTATGAAGAAAATTCCCACAAACTTCAACTAGATAAGAATCATATACTTGGTATGTGATCATCATACCATTATGGGTTTTTACTAATAATTCAGCATCTAATATTTATGTGGTAATTTGATACCCTTATAAAGTTATATTTATATAATTTAGTGGGTATATCTTGAATCAAATAAGACATTAGAGGTTCTAGAGTGGATGGTAAGTGTACATTTCACCATGTCATTATGGTAACCCTCATCAAAAATAGTGATCACATGAGATTTACCTTTTCTCTAGGATTAAGTGGTTGTAAACACCATTCATCGTCATTAACCTTCATATTTGGCCATAGGTTGGCTTCATTACCATACTCTTTTCATTTTTAACACTAAAGTGTGGGTGGTGCATTATTTAGAGAATTCTCTCTATTCACTTCATTTTCTTACTTCCTCCCTTCACCTTGGAATTCAATTTCCCGATGACCATCATTTATACACTTGAAACTATTATAAGTTCCATTAAGAAAATTTCCCCTATATTTCCTTTCACACTTTGAGTATAAATAAATCATCTTATTCTTTCCATGATTTTTTAATTATTTTTTAATTACATCTTATTTTTCTTATCAAAACCATGATATTTATGGGTAACACCATTATAAATTTCCACCTTGATAGAATATCAAATTATATCTCCATAGTTTTTAAAGGCCCTTATGTATAATACCCACCAAAGATTGGTTTCAATCTACTAAAGAATTGATCAACCTTCTTTTTAGGTTGGATGATAATACAAGAAGTGCACCTCACAAGTCTATTAAAAATTTCTTCATAGGTACCAATAGATTCATCATCACACAATTTTATATAAAGGAATTCCTTCTCTATTTTTATATTAATAATGTTATGAAAGTACTCATTGAAAAATAATCTCTAAAACTCATCCGAATCCATAGTGTCTATTTTTTTCTATTGCCTCATGTTCTTGATAATAACCCGCCATTGATCTTTTTCACCTTCAAAATAATAAATAGCTATAACAAATTTCTCATGTTCCGAGCATTCAATAATGAAAAAATTTATTTTCAATGTTATTGATTCATTGATTAGAAACTATTGGATCGATGGACCCACTTAATGAAGGTGGATGTTGCCTCATGGAAGACTCAAAGGAATGTTATTACCTCCTTTGAACATTTCTAATCCTAGTGTGGTTTATATATTGAGAATTTTGTGTGAGCATACTGACAATATTTTTCATTCCATATACCATAAAATTGAATTGATCCAAAGAAAAATCCATTCATTATATTTCACATTCACTATTAACATGATTCATTAGATTTATATCTATTGACTAAAACCAAAAAACTTAGTGTGAGAAACAATAATCATAGTGGAAAACCACATAATCATGAAAAATAATTTATAGGTTTTATTAATCATGAAATATTCTTCTATAACACCTTTGGTTTAGCCTAGGTAATTTATGATCGTTAAAGAAACTTTAGTATTTATCCTATATATAAACTTATCCCCAGGGTTCTTACTAAAGTTTTCTCATCATAGTTTCTAAAGGTTAACTAAAACTTGATCTGATACCATCTATAGAAACCTGAAATTTTTATAAATAGATATCACATATTTTTAGATCAATATTATTTACATAACATAATAATCCACACCAGAATCCTATAGGTCTAGTGCCTTGGGAAAATTGGACATGTAAAAAAACTGGTCTGTAAATGATATATATCATCTCCTACTAAGTTATTCATAACTAGAACACTTATTAAACATATTATATTTAGTAATTTTCTTTATAACTTGGGTAATGAACAAAAATAAAGGGTGAGCTTAGATGCTCAGTATGGGTAAAAAAGGGGGATATCAATGGTCACTTGAGCATAATAAGAACATAATGGTTTGATAACATGAGAATAATATTTGAAAACCATACCCTTCATATTATTGATCATAATCTTGAGTCAGGTTGTAGAACTTGGTAGTTCATCAAATATTAATCATAAAGTAATTAAAGAACACAAGCCATAAGAGCATAACATTGGAATAATATATAAGTTTTTTATACAGATAAGTATAGAAAATCATTTCCTTAGTAGTCAAGGGTAATTTCCATGACTATTAAAGTGAACCGGGTTCACTCCCCAAACCATTATAGTATTAAAAGTTCACTCTCAATACTATCATAGTGGATGAAGTCCCTTACTGAACAAGATTCACTCCCCATTCCAATATTATTTATCTCATAAGATATCAATATTTACTCAATGAATTGGAGGTAGATATAGATACCACCCATCACATAATGAAAATGTTAAATATGTGATCCATAAGATCATAAAACATTCATCATAAAAAACCCATAAAATAAATGGGTTTCATTTCATCATAACATAACCAATGAAAAAAATGGGTTTCATAAACATTTTCCCATTTCATCATATCATAACCCACGAAAAAGAAATGAGTTTCATAAATATATTTTCATCAGAAAAAATTTCAAGAAATAACAATGAAAATATCCTAGATCATATACATAAAAAATCATAATTTAAATCAAGGGTTGTTGTCGTTGATGAATAGATATACTATTTAAATACCATTAAAACATTCTTGAGAAAAATAACACTTCTATTTTGAAATCACTTATTTAAAATATAAAAAATTAGAAAATAATATGGTCAAAATTTTAATTTAAAATAACCACTAAAAATTTTAATGGAATATTAAAATCATTGAATAGACATGATGGTGGTAAAATCCATTCATTCCATATAAGTTAAAAAACATTCCTTTTATACTTTTGTAGAAAAAAATTAAAAGTAACGCATTGAGAAAATGATAAGAAGATTCATTTTGAACCATTTTAAAAAAATAAAAACATGGTTAAAAATGAATATAAACAATCATATGAGAATAGTAAAAACATTACTTAAAACATTTTGATAAAATATGGATATGGAGGAAAACTGTTTTTCTACCAAAGAGCGAAATAAAGTCAATTTTACTTAAAACAATATGTTGGGAAAAAATCCATGAAGACACAATCTTGGTGTTTTTGGGATGATTTTGTTTGTTTAAAAATCTAGTTGATCATATTACAAAATGGTTAGTGTTTCCAAAGTAGTTGTTTTGAAGGTGGTGAAATTTCCAAGTGTTCTCCATATTTTTGTCCCTCAAAATATGGATTTTGTTTTATGGGAAATGAATGATTTCTGTACATCATTATTGGAGAACTGCATATGGAGTATGTGGAATTGAAGAGAAAAATCATAAAAGGCACACATTCTGCATAATATCTATGATATGTGAACCGAGAAGGAGGATTGATGTTCTATGGACTCCGGAGGGGAATTAAGGCCACCATAAAGGGTTATGCACTAAGTGATCTACATAGAAAGATCACTTCATGAGAGGATATTCATTTTACATTCAATATGGTGAGTTAATAGTCTTTGCAATATTATTTTATTTTTTAGATGAGGAAAATGATTTAAAGGGTGCTGTAAAGGAATCCGACACTATAAAAACCACCTTTCAAGTACAGTATGCAGTGATGGCTAATCTAGAAAAGAGTTTTTGGTAATTATGATTAGCAGTTTTTAGGATATTTTTACCTATATAAAGGAACCCTAATCACATCATTGGTAGAGCTAATTTTATTATATAAGATTATCTCTGGAATAATTTGTCTGAGTTTGATATGGCATGTGAAGGAAATTTTTTGAGAAAGAGGTAGTTTGTGAAGACTATTTGCAAAAGGGGTTTGTGGGGCACTATGGCTTGTAGAAGAAAAGGGGGTCATAAAGTAAATGAATCCCATGAAGTAAAGGTAGTATAAAAAGAAATGGTAGTCCATGATGAAAAGATGGTATATAAAGCACTAATGATATGTGGTGTAGAGGTTTCCATGTGGGAATTAAGGCAGTTCTTGAAGAATCGAAATATTTTATAAAAGGGATCTCTGCAAATAAAATGATATAAAGTGAAGTGTATTTCATATAATGGGTGAAAATGGAACTTCACGAAACTATGTAAAACTATTCTAAGGTGTTTTAAATCAATGTAAAATTATTCTAAAAGAGTAGTGATCACACTTTAGCTGTGAGAGTTGTGAGCTTTCTGTTTGTGATTTGTTGTAAACTATGAGGGATAGTGATTCCACCCCAAATCTTGTAACAAAATTTTTATTTAGTGGTTTTTTATATAGAAAAATTACCTTTGTATGACCCTTATATGTATCCTAGTGAGGGAGAACTAATTAAATTGTTTTTTGTTTCCAATGCATGTTTTAATTCTCATTTATTATATACTATGGGAAGGAGAAAGAAGAGTATTTTTTTAATAATGAAACAAGATACAAAGAGATAATTATTTTAATATGTCATAACCTAATTCATGACACCTATCAGGGAATTTTAACTAGTTGGGATAAAAATTGGTATTCATGCTAAAGGTTGAAAGGAAGTGGTTCTCTCTTAGTAGATTAAACGGAAGCTATTAATCACACTGGGATTTCGATCTTCAATGGGAAAAATTTTTAGCTATGGAAGAATCATATGAAACAATTATTATAATCATTGGGTATGGAAGTATTTACAACTGCAATTCATGGTACTTCTTCTAGTATAGACACTGATGGTTTATCAAAAGAAAAACATAAATAATTGGATGCTGATTCAAAAGGGATAAATTCTTTTGGGAGATCCTTATACAATACAATCTATACAAATATGATTTCATGTAAGTCATCACATAATAAGTGAGAAAAGATTTTAAATATATATGAAGGTAAATAAAATATAGTAGAATCAAAATTTTAAGTTTTGGGGGAAAAAATATGAGGACTTGAGAATGCACCCAATTATTTTATAGATTAATTATTTGATTGATGGAATGATATTTTGGAATTCATGTGTGGTCTTGGATAAATTATCAAGGATGTGAAGATCGTTAAGAAAATACTAAGAATAATTCCACCTTGGTTCAATCTAAAAGTCTATGTATTGGAGGATAAATATCCTAAGGTACTAAAATTGTATAGATTACATAATAATATTATCACATATGATATGATAAATGATGATAATGATGTAGTGGAAAAGGTTAAGTCCAAAAAGTGGTATTCAAGGCCATGACGAATATCACTATTAAATACAGTAAGGAGGATGAGAATGTGGATAAGGTCTTATCATTCCGCTCCTCAAATCTGCAAAGTGGAAGAGAAAAATTCAATGGGAATCTTCCAATTGTATAGTTTTGATGTAAAAATATTGGATATCTTATAGAAAAGTTTCATAAGAAGTTTATATATGGCGATGAGGATGATGTTAAATTTTTTGGGAAGAATTATTTGTCCATTGTGAAAGCTAATAGAAATGCCCAAAAAAAGTCTTCAGAAAGAGGAATCTGATTTCAAAAGAAGATGACAATTCAAAATAATATGAGGTATAAGAGACAGCGGACTGCAAGGATCATGAAGAAAATTCTATGGTGGTAGTTGCCAAAAATTTCTAAATAAAGGAAGAAAGTGACAATGATGAAGAATAATTTTAAGGAAGAGTTGAACTTTGAATAGAATTAGAAGATTCACTTGAAGAGATAGATTTTTTGAGAGCCAAAATAAAGAAATACAAATGGATGGTTAATGAATCTAAACCCTATATACAGTAGCAAGAATGAATGAAATATGATATGGAGGAAGAAATTGAAAATATTAAATCTGAAAACCCATAAAAGTTAGATAAAGTCCTTGAGTACATGCTCAAAGTTGAATAAAAGACAAGAATTATCAATAGTTTTACCAACATAGTAAAATATTGAGTCAAACACAACAAAGATATTAAGGAGGAATTTTTAGGATAAGAATAAAGGTAAAATATCAGCAGAAATTCATGAATCCATAAAATCATGACACAAAGGTGATAGAAAATGAAAAAGTAGAGTTCAAAGTCCCAAAAAAATAGAAAAGGGATTTTTGGAAGAAGAAATTGATATATTAGAATAATATAACTAGTATGGGGATTTATTGAAAACATAAAGTAGTGATGATTGAAGTTATACCACAAGAACCCACTCAGAGTTTAAAGATTAATTTGGGCACAAAGAAAAACTATAAGATTCAGAGTTCCTAAGGGACTACCAGTGGTGTAGAAGTGACACATGAGAATGCACACCGCATTAGGTGTTATAATATGGAAAGATGAGACACTCAAAAAATTTATATTCCATATTCAAGATGTTTCAAAGGGAACAAGATCAATATAGGCATCCAAATAGTGATTAATATTCCATGACATCATTTTAGGGCCATTATTCTAAGTGTGAAGGATTTGGACACATGGAAAAATATTTTACATCAATTATATAAATGAATGATCTGAAATAGACTAAAAGTGGTTGTAATAAAAAACTCAAGGAATCTCAAAATGATATTGAAACACAAAATCAATTTTCAGTATTTTTGGATGAAATTAGTCCATAATACTCTTAGAATTGTTGAGAATATCAATCAAAGTCATGGATCAGAAAGACTAGAAATGAATAGGTAGTGGTTGTAGATATTTATTACAAAACATTAGAGTGCACTAGAATATGAATCATTAATAGTGGATGAACCTCCCACATGATAAGGAATAAGGATCTAGTAAAAGGAAATATATATGACAAGTATGTTATTGTAAGATTTGGTATTGATGAAGGCCTAAAGATTATTGGATTGGGAAAATCCAAGTTTGGGGGAAAATACATTAGACGTGAAAACTTCTTGGTTTTTGAAGGTCTCGATCATAAATTGCAAAGCATCAGTCAATTGTGTGACTCCGAAAATTCCATAAGATTTTTTAAAAAATTATGTATCACCAAGACAAAAGATGATGCAATTGTTTTTATGGAAAACATATGAATGGAAATCTCTACCATGTGAGTGGAGAAGAAGATATTTGTTATTTCCAAGGATGAAGAAAATGGGTTATGACATATATGACTCGTTCAATTAATCCAAACATCCTTGTAGGATATATTGAAATTTTATGCTCCTAGAGATCTCCCTAGGTTATCACTTGATCATACCCATACACTTTATGCTTATCAACAAGGTAATATCATTCAAAATACATAAGGAAAAAAGAGAAAAAATGAAACAAATTTCTTTATTTGGTGAATATTGATGTGCGTGGACCAATTTCAACAATATATATTGATGGGAGGAGATATTATATTCTCTTTATTGATGATTTTAGTAGAATTTCATAGGTTTTAATCATCACCCACAAGTATGAGGTCTTCAGTTTCATAACACATAATCAAAGGGAAGTTGAAAAGATGCTATGTCAAAAAATATAGAAGCTCTGAAAAGATAATGGAACACAGTTCACAAACATCCAAGTGAAATATTATAAAGAATCAATGATAACATCGATATATATATATATATATATATATATATATATATAATAGATCCTTATTATGTACAAAGTAAGTAAATACCTCATACAAGATATGGTATGGAAAGAATCCAAAGTTAAATTACTTTTGAGTCTTCAGAAGTGTTTCATTCTCAATAATAAAAAAATGGGAAATTTGAATCTCGAGGAGATAAATAGATATTTATTGGATACATAAGAAAAATAATATAATATAAATGTTTTAATAAGTGTCTAGAAATTTTTTTATAAAGTAATGATGTGATTGTGATAGAAAATGAGCATAATCTTCAAAAATACATGAACATTTTTAAGAAGATAGTGATAAAGAGATGAGTAGATCAGGGGGAGTTATAGTATTTGTGGTAGATTCAGAATAAAATTTTGAAAATGAAAATTATGAACATAAACCTATATCTTCATAGAGATTGAAGAGTCCAGACAAAATTGATAGACAAAATATAATTAGTCATCAAATAGTTCTAGTGTAGATTAAGAGGATGAAGACTCTGTATAAATAATATTTCTTATCATAGGAAGATGAAAAGTGTTTTAAAGAAGCATCAAAATATGATATTTGGGTTCAAGTAATGAATTAAGAACTTGACCAAATAAAAAGGAATCAGACATGGGAGATTGTTTTCAGACTAGAAGATAAGAATGTCTTCGAGACCAAATGGGTATTTTGGAATAAACTAAATAAAGACAATATAATGATTTGAAACAAATAACGAATAGTGTGAAAAGGGTACTATTGGATAGAGGGTATTGATGTTGTTGAAACATTTTCACATGTTTCAAGGCTAGATACAATCAAATTATTCTTTTCCATAGAGGTTCAAAGAAAGATTAAAATTTTCCAGATGGATATCAAGTCAGTATTCCTGAATGGGGTTCTAAAAGAAAAAGTGTATATAAAAAAGGTAGATAGTTCTCTCATTTATAAAGATGGTAACATATTTTTTTGGATAAGGAAGACTCTATATGGATCGAACAAGCACTAAGATAATGGTATTCAAGGCTTGATCAATTTTTGAAGAATATTAGTTTTCAACATAGAAGAGTTGATTACAATATATATGTCAATAATGACAATAATTAAAAGATGATAGTGTTAGAATATATCAAAGAAATAATATTTGGTGGATCAGACAAAGTTCAGTGAAAATAGTTTGTAGAGTTCATGAAAAGTGAGTTTGAAATGTCAATGATTGGTGAACTGACCTTTTTTACTTGGATTATAGGTGAAACAAGGAAATAATGGCACATTTATTTCTCAATCCTAAAATGTCAATGGCATTATGAGAACATTTTGAATTGATAATTATATTGAAATGAATACTCTTATGACTAATATTTAGAAATAATCAATAGATGATGATGGAAAAGAGGATAATGTTGCAAAATATAGGTATATCATTGGTTTTCTATTGTACTTAATAGTGAACAAACTAGATATTGTTTTTTACACATTTTAAGAAGCATGATATAAAATTAATCCCAAGTAAATCCACTAAATTGTAGTAAAAATAATACTTCGGTATATCAAGGGAATGATGAATTTTAGTTTTCTTTGTAATGAAAAATCAAATCAAGAGTTATTAGGATATATAGATATAGATTGGGTCAGTTTAGTAGATGATAAAAAATCAACATCAGGTGGTGAATTCTGTCTTGGAATATTGTGTATATATTGGCTAAGAAATAAACAAGATTGAATTTTATTGAGCATCATAGAAGATGAATATATTGCAGATGATCAATATTACATGAAGTTATTGTGGATGAAGTATTAGCTTGATGATATGGGAGTTGGAGTGCAGTATATGATCGAAACCCATTACGATAATTAAATTGTTACAAATTTTATTCATAATCCATTCCGTCACTCTAGGATGAAACATATTGAAATCAAGTTCTATTTTATCAAGGAGAATATAGAGCATGGGCTTTTGAAAATGGATTTAGTGCCTAAATAACTATAGGTTTTGTACATTCTAAAAAAGGCCTTACCCAAAGAGGAATTTGAGTGGCATCGACCAGCTCTTTGATTTCAGTCAACTCCCCACACTTGAAAACTTGTGGATGTGGAACCCCCCTCCCTGTGGTTTGGTGTGTTTTTCACTTATGTGACAATATGTGTTCTTTACAATGTTTCATACATAAAGGATTGACCTTTGGTTTCATTGAAAAATGGGGATAAAATATATTGATCAAGATAGAGAAGAATCAAGTTCGGGGTATTAAATATAACGACATTGAAGTAGTTAATGTAATGCAGAAAAATCATAGGAGTTTTTGTTGTAAGTAGTTTAAGAATATTTTGGATTCTCTGGTACCTGATCTGTATTACTTTTGGTTTCTTAGAATTGTTGGTTTTGATAAGGGCTTATCTAGTTGTACCAAATATGACATGGTCCATTGATAAAATTTTCATGTTACTCTTGTTTCTCATGCCTAGTTTGACTCATGTGGGATTAGAGTTTATGTTGAGTAAAATATTTGATCTTTGTATGGTTTTGAGTAGTATGAGTAGTTGATTTAAGTAGATAGTATATGCATATTTATCCACAAAAGTTTCTGAGCAAAGTTATTTTGTGAAGAAAATGTAGTATGTAAAGAAAAGGTGTTCCATGAATCATTCACATTATGTGGTGTAGAGGTTTCCATGAGGTAATTAAGAAAGTTCATGAAGGATAAATAATAGTTCATGAATGAACTCTACACATAGAAAAATCTACACAGTGAGGTGTATTTCATCTACCGGGTGAAAAGGAAACTTTATGGCACACTCATGTGTGAAACTATTCTAATGTGTTTTATATCAATGGAATATTCTTCTAAAGGATAAGTGATAAAAATTCAGTTGTGAGAGTAGTTATCTTTAAAATTGTGATTTGTTATAAACTAGGAGAGATAGTGAGTCTTCTCTAAATCTTATAACCTAAGTTTACTTTAGTGGTTTTGGTACATAGGCAAATTCATTTTTATTATCCTTAGATGTAGCCTAGTGAAGGTGAACCAAGTAATTTTTTTTATGTCTTATTAATTTTTTAATTCTCATTTATTACATGCTATTGGAAGGAGAGGGAAGTGTGTTTTTTTAACAACAAAACAAGATCCAAATAGATGGTTGTTTTAATATGTTATACCCTGATTCACCCCTCCCCTCATTGGGTATTTAACTTGGTTGGGATAACAAAATATTTTTAATATATTGAGTAATTAAAGTGAGGAAAATAAAATAAAAACCATTATTTTAAAGAAATAACCATAGGATAATAAATTTTAGGAGTTTTTTGAGAGAGATATCATAATATTTCATCATCTCCACTTAACCATAAACAATCTAGATAAATAATAATATTATAATATATAACCCTTACCAATTTGGTAAAAGTCAAATAATAATTCCCATGAAAGAAATAAGCTTAAATAAAAATTAAAATAACCATAAAATTCATAATAATCATCATAAAATACATTCACAGGCATTATATACACCACATAAATGAATAGGTGGTGTATAAGACATGTGTCCCATAGAAATAAAAGTGAAATGAAAATCTGTTACCTTAAATCTGAATTCCTTCGTACGCATTGGACCATATTGTATTATAAATATAGATTTATTATAAACCTATTAGAGAAACATAATATATATATATATATATATCATACCATATATGATTTACTTATAATATTTTATCACCATTTTGTTAACACTTTCATAAAATAACTTTTCTTAGTGATATCTCCTGCATTTTTCATGTATGTTCTTATTTGATAGTTTTGATACTTGTATTTTGATCATGTTTCCATAATCTCAATAATTTTAATCATGATATAAATAATATATATATATATATATATTCATTATATACATGTTTAGGTTCAGTCATAAAGATAATGATTGAAAAATGAATTATATTATTCCTGTAGAGGGTAGGTCGTACGTACTTATTAATGATATTTACATTTTTCAACGGAAGGAACAAAAAAATAGTAAATAAAAAAAAACTAGAATAAGAATAATATAATATATATCATAAATATTCATTAAATATATACTTATTACCATCAATGTAAAATGTAAATGAAAAATGAATCACATCACTTCGTGGATGTGGTAGTCTACACATTCGCATGATCGATGCTATCATTTTACAATGGTTTGGAAGGTAAGAAGGTAACTATGGTATTATAATTTCATAAGTATAATTAGTTCATAAGTATCATAAATAAAAATTAAAACCATCATAATACCCAACCATAAAATATGGTGATAATAAATGAATTGTATTGCAACGTGGAGACGGTAAGTCATACATACACACGAGTGATATTTTCACTTACCATTTGATTTAAAAGGATTAATAAATGTTTTTTAATGATCATAATAACATTTTATTATATTTAATATACTTAATGTATTATTTTATGTAGAATATAACATATTTAATGGAGGTAAAAGATTAATTAAAAATAAATTGATCGCTTAAGAATATTATCTCTTCTTTGAAATAACTCCTTTTGATCCTCTCTTAAGGGATCTACAGCTGGGTTTTTAATACTATAACTTATAAAATGTGTCTACAGAATATGATTTTTTAGATTTTTATCAAGATAGAAGGCTCAAAGTTGAGTGAAGAAGAGAAAGGACATGTGAATATTCATTTAATTTGACTTAAAAGATATAAATAAAAAGTTGTAATTAAAATATAATCCTTTAAAAATAAAAAAATATCTCATAATCATCTTACAAATTCATTTATATCATTAAATCACTAAAATTATATTACTTTTAACAATTTTAAAATCATTTTATATTATTTTTATCAATTGGAGAAATATTATATTGGTGTTGAATAATAATTTAAGTTAATTATTTAGTCACTAAAAATTATAAATAAATTACCATCATAAATAAAATAAAATTTTTCAAAAAATTACTATTTATATTCATTGATAACAAGTTTTTTTTCTTATGTTAACGCATAATAAATATTTAAAACTAAGGGAGTGACATTTTGTAACTTTCTTTTCTTTAAATATTATATAGGTCATTTTTATAGAAAATGTCCATTAAACAACTTTGTTTTGATCCTAAGGTGATAAAGGTATAACTAACTTCACCCAATAAGAATTAGGAACACAAATTATGGCCTTATCACTTTATTTTAACACAGACTAACATTATTTATCCTTTACCAATGTTATAAATTTTACCAAGGTTACTATTCATATTGACAAAAAATAAATGGTCATATTTACCAAATTTGAACCTCTTGATTCCAAATATAGAATCTATTTTATCAAATTCAATTTCAATAAGAGTTATAAATTAATTTTTAAAATAATTTCACAACACACGGTGAAATACTCCTTTTAGAAAAAATACATTTTAAGAATAAAATTTGGTTTATTCTTATCTCATGCCAAGAAAAAAAATATTAAATAAATATTAAAACATTTTATTTAATATATATTATAAAAATTTTATTAAAATCAATCAAAAATAGCGATTAGTTTAATTTATTAAGATAAAAGAACATTATGCACATAAAAACTATTTTTCAGAAAAATATCTCTTTTACTTTCAAATGTTTTTTATTTTTTATTAGAATTAATTGATACCTAAATAATTAATTTATACACATGTAACCATAAATGTTTCATAATTTGATTAGACTTATTCATACACTATAAACTAGTTTATGAGAAATAAATATAATTTAATAGCGTGTTGCGATTTGTATAAACTTGGTGTTGCATGTAACACAACCTATCAATGAAATTAAATTCATTTTTTAAAAACTATTTCATAAAATATCAGGGTGTTACACTATCACATAGTAGGTTCACAAATTAAAATACCATGCATCTAAACTATATGACTTTCTAGGTTGGGTTAAAAATTGAAAAAATGATCAAAATCCCCCCTCAGGCTATTTGGTTTCTCCATCCCCTCTTCTTACCTTGTGTGTGCATGGACTAGGAGGGTCTTCCCACTAATTCTTCTTCTCCCCCCCATTGATTTGGGAAATTTTAAGTGTGATTATTTGGTGTTGAATGTGAGTTTTCTCTTCCTCCTCCTTCACCTTCTCTCTTTCCTTAGTTATTTCTCATTTTAATCATCCGAGTTTAGGGTTTTGGATCTGATTCCATCCAAGAATAGTCGAATCGGCTAAAGAAGATGGGTCTTTGGTGTGTCTTATCGAGAGGACATATTGAGACACCATTTTCACAAAGTCACCTGATGTTTCGTTGGAGGTATGTGCCCTAGTAATTTTCCCAAGGTTTTTTTAGCTAAATTAAACATCTTAACTTATGGTGTTGGTTCCGATTTTAAGGTATTTGGACCAAGTCAGTGTTGGGGTGTGAAACTGACCCTTAGAGGGTGGATGGATTTTGTTCTAGTGTGTCTAGAGTATATAGTGAGTAAATGGATTCTTATGCCTTAGTGGGTCATCTGGGTTAACTGGTTGTAGGTTCTTAATTTATTTATAAAATATTACAGTTAATTAACCATGGTTATTTAGATGAAATTTAGGACCATGAATGACTTAATCTTGGTTCATTGTTCTTAGGCAAGATCTGGAGGTAGATTCCAGGGCCAGTGTTAAATGGAGTGAGTTGTTAATAAGATAGGTGGTCTATAATATTTTCCCATAGTCATGATATTTTCTTCCCAATGTATGAATTATTTGTGATAGAACCAACATGTTGTGTAATGGTTTCTTGATTAAAAAATAGTTTTGGCTATAAATTAATGTCTTAGACCTTCCATGGATTAGATCAGGTCTATTTGTGATTATGATACCAAACCTACAACTACCTATGGGGTCTACCGATTCCTAAAAATGGTAATGTGGGACTTAAAATGGTGAAATGGGTGGTTTATGAGATTAACATGGTTAGTATTGTTAGTTGTCTTGATATCATGGAAAAGTGGGATACTTAGTATAACTTGAGAATAAATGTTTTATCATATTTTAAGAGGATGGAAGGGAATGTTTTTATGTTTAAAGATTTTGGGAAATTTTTATGAGGATTTTTGAAATGTTTTTAATATTTTGCGTTGGATTTTCATCCAGTTTGGTTTTCAATGAGTGATACATACGTTTTTTAAAAATACTTTGAAATTAGGTTTTAACCTCAAAGTGATTTAAAAATGTGTTTTTAAATAAATTTTAAATGTTGTTTTGAAATGAATGTGTGTGATGGCCCCTTTGGTGAAAATGTCTTAATAGATATTTTAAAAGTTTTAATGGAAATGAAGTTCTTGGATATATTTTAGACTTCAAATAGGTAGATCCATGTTCTAAGGGTGTATTAGAAATGATTTAAATGAATGTTTAATTTTCCACCATTCTTCGTATAAGGGTTTGGATTGGTGTTTAAGAAATGTGAAAGGACTTTGAATTTCAGGAAAATTTTTAGTGTTAAAGTTTAGTTTAGACCTTATAAATTAGTAAATGATGGAATGGTTTGGATGTTTGATTGATTCTCTATATCCATGGTTTAGGTTGCAGACTAACTCTATAAGAACTGATAATATACTATATGGTTTAGGATGTTATACTAATGCCTTTCATATATTTTTTAAGTGTCATACTAATGCTCTAGGAATTGATAGTATACTATGTGGTTTAGGATGTTGGTATGATGCTTTATATCTATGGTTTTGGTGTTGGGATCATGCACCGATAGTATACTATGTGGTTTAAAATATTGGACTGATTCTATACATCCATGGTTTAGGTGTTGTCTTGATTCCCTAGGCACTAATAATATGCTATGTGGTTTAGGATGTTAGAATGATGCTCAAAATCCATGTTTTAGGTTCCAAACTGATGCTTTAGCGACTAATATTACATAAACATAACATGGGTACCTTTTACTTATGCTTCTTGGTACCAATAATAAAATAATTAATAAAAAACATTTATTTTACATGATTTATATACCACTCTTTGCTTTATGGCTCAGGTAGCTAGATTTGGCCAAAGCAGGTTTGGTTGGATCAAGTGTCTCTTTAGAACCAGAGGGCTACAAGGTTAATAAATAACTCTTTATTTATAAAACAAGTATTAATTTATTCCCATTTATATTATTCCATTGTAAATATTCACACACAATTTATTATACCGGTTGTTGGTTTATATGACATTAGTGTTGGGAAAGGGCCTTATTTCTTGGTGATCATTTGGGTAGCGAGGATGGATCATAGGATTTCAAGAACAGGGTTACACCCATGCTTATTTCTCTTGGGATTCTTGCAGTTTTGTCTGTTGGTTTTATTTGTGGCTGATGTATGTATAATCTGTCGTGTATGTATGATTTCTCTATGCTTTATCTCTTTCTTATTTTGTAACAAAATGTATTTATATTATTACTATGGTAGTTATCTATATTTCATTCCCTTGAGATATTTATGTAGTCATTCAGGTCTATTTTATTATTTTTCACTATGGTTTTACTCTAACAAGAGGATATAGTCTCCCCAAAATACCACCATTGACCCATGATTTTCATTGGTAGGATTTAAAATATAAGGAGGTGCATCTGGTGTCTTATGGCAAACTATCCCAGGGATCAGTTTAGTGGATCCCAATTTAGTGTATTTCATACTCTATAAACCAAGAACTTATCCTTAGTACACCTTACATATATAAAGATAGTATTGGCTTCCATCCAATGTTGGTCAATTAGGTCATCTTGATATCTTCCTGCAGTGCTTATGACTTATGTAAAGACCCAGAAATTCCATGTATTTTTTTAATTATATGAGAATTTTACGAGTCTACAAAAATTGACGGCGCGTGATTATAAGGCCCGGTGTGCCCAAAATGAATTTCTAAACATTTTTAGGTACGTTCAATAAACGTGAGAGTGGGTTTTTGTAACTTTTAAACCGGTGCTCGAAATTGAAATCTGAGGGCACCATCGAAATTGCAGTGCCTGTATTTGCTTAATGAGACATTCACTTCAACCACAATTAGTCGAGGGTGAAAGTTAGTTTTCATGTTTTTCGTGGAAATAAAAATAAAATAATGAAAAACTTGTATTTTATTTTTTTTAAAACCTCCCAATTTGAATGTGCAGTGCTAGGGACCACCTGACCCCTCTTGAACTCCCTCTTTAATGAGGGAGGTGACTTTAGGTTTCCTCTAAATTATTTTCGCCAATGCAATGCTTTTGATTATTTCAACGTCATCATAGTTAATGGACACCTTTATTTTAATAAGTTGGATATTATTCTTATTGGTTTGGGGGGGGGGAATCATTGGAAAATGGTTGGAAAAGCTTTAAAGAACATTGGAGAAACTTTTACCTCTCCAACGAAAAACAACTCTCCAATAAAGAACTTGCTCCAATGAAGAAAGAGGAACCGACCCCGAGCCTGGATCAGAAGCATCTTGCGAAGGTAATGAATGCCGATGTTCTTCAACAACTTCATCTTTTACCTCTCAAATCCTCCTCACCGATGTCAATGAACCTTCAAGGTAGCGGTGTGATTTGGGTTTACCTTCATAAATTTTCTTTTATGTTGAAACTCTCCCCTTGATCCACTTGCTACAGCTCTAACAAGGAGGGGGAGGGCCAAATGAACATGGCCCGACCTCTCCACAATCCTTTGTGGTTTTTGATGTGTTCTTCACGATGGAGGCAGACGGTGACCGGTGTTAGTGATTAGCATAGGTGGGACTCAGGAGCGGCGACCGACACCACGACCAACCGCGAAGATGGAGTTGGTGCAACCACACCATAGAAGAAGAGCTGCGGACCATTGGCCGTGGTGGAGAAAGCGCGACGGCGTGTGTCCACGCCGCCCAGCGTGCAGGAGCCACGACCTTGTGCCGCTGTGGCGAGAGGAGGGCGGTCGGCTCGTTGCCAGTAGTCGGTGAAGGAGCGGCATGCGACCGCGCCATGCAGAGGAGGGGGCTGATTGTTCATCCAGCTATGTAAGGTCACCGCACCATGGGCCGGGCCGCGTTGGTGGGCCGGGCTGGACCCAACGGGCCGGGCCGGGCTGAGTCGGTCTGACCGGGTCGAATCAAACCCAGATCAACTACAACCCTTTTTGTTCTTTCGACCATATCTTGAGTTACAGGTGTCTGTTTGATGAACCATATGCCACACCGAAAACCGTGGATCGAGATGGTCCATTTGGTATAACCCACTTGAGTTTTGGATAAAGTTGGGGTACGACCGGGTTGGATCGAACACAAATCCAATCGGGTCCTTAGGACTAAAATGCCAATAAATTACAGACCGAGCATCCGATTGGTGCACCGTCTATTTTGTTGAGACCCATTTTACATGGATTTCACTTGGGATACTTTTTTGTGGGACTTCATGGTAGTTGGAGTATCAAAATGTGGCTTGAGGAGCCGGCCCTCCTGGAATCAGGCGAGCATAGTGCAGGAACCCTGTAGCTGGCTATAACGTGAGAAAGGGATCCTATGTGGGTCTGTGCTTTGGGATCCTTTTTGGGTCTAAGTTTGAGGATCCCACACGGATCCACTCTAGTAATCCATGTGGGACTACTTTAGGATCCTTCGTGGGTATGCTTTACTAGGATCCTACATGGGTCTGCTATACTAGGATCCTATGTGGGTCTGATTATTAGGATCCTACGTGGGTCTGATGATTTAGGATCCTATGTTGGACTACCTCTTAATAGAGTAAGATGATTCAATAGTTACATCTAATCATCTTTTCTTCTGTACCTAAGTTATACTTGGTGTGAGCTGAGTCCTTACCTTTGTGGTAATTACTTAGTGGTATTCTTCTGTGTGGGGTACCTTTGTGGTATTTACCTTTTGGGTGATACCTTTGTGGTATTCTTAGGGATGGCGTATCTTTATGGTACTTACCTTCGTGGTGATACCTTCTTGGTATTCTTCTATGTGACGTTACCTTTGCGGTACTTACCCTTGTGGTGTTACCTTCGTGATATTATTTCCTACGTGGAACAATAATACTTTGGGTAATAGTTGGTTCTTGTGTTTCCTCATGAATGTGATGGGTATACTTGATAACTTAGGTATATGTATGGGAATATACCTAAGTAGTGTTGTCATATGTTCTCATGCTTTGTGGTTTATCCTTTTTGTGTTTAGTGAGACCTTTGGGGGTCTCAGTGTCCCTACTGAGTATTGTTATACTCACCCCTGCACGGGCTATGCCCGTACCTTGTTGTGTTTGGCGCAAATGATGGACAACGTTGACTGAGAATGAGAGTACCAGGACTGGAAGTAGCTCTAAGGTGGAAATTAGACAAGGCATACCGTATAGATGACTATTTGTGAGCAGTACCTACCCTTCAGGTAGGGTACTTGGCAGGAGTTTAGAGGAGTTGTTTCAGTTTATTTGTAATTTTTAGTTTTTCTTGTTCTTTCCAGTTGGTCATGTATTTTGGACCCTTTTTCTTACTGTACACACTCTTTTTACTATATAGTTTACTTGTGTGTGTATCTTGTTGTGTGCTAGGTTGCATGTGTTTACAGGTTATAAAGGCAATGCCTTCTTGATTTTTAGGGAATACGCATTTTGGTGCTAGTTGCTAGCCCCTAGCCTATGGAAGGTGGGCTTGGGGTAGTCACAGTACGGGCCCTAGAGGATGGGTCATTACAAATTGGTATCAGAGGAGTCGGTACAACCATAGAATATTAGACTCTGATATTTTTAATGGCAATAGTGTTAAGTGTAGTCAGTATGGTTATCAGTTTAGGGAATCTAGTGTTGGTGCGGTGGCCGACGTATCTATACACCAAGACCCTGACTTCTTATTTCTGACTCAGTGCATGAAAACACTGATTGCGTGTGTGTTTTGAAAAGTTTTTTTCATGAAATCTTTGAGTCATCTCACCAGGTATAACTTATTGACTGTGGTGCACCTATTTCTCTTCAGGATTCCTCCATGCAGATAGCCTACTAGGGTTCCAGGTATAATATGCGATGATAGTCTACCGTGCGATGAGGCCTCGGTGTAGGGCCCTTTATCGATAGGGGCACCAGCGGAGGCACCAGTGGTACCATTACCCATTGGGCCACCGATGCCACTAGTCCCAGCAGTGGAGGCTGCACACCGCTTGAGCACGTTGAATGAGTTCCAACACCAGAGGCCACATAGGTTCAAGGGTGAGACAGACCAACATGCAGCTGAGGATTGGTTGAAGGTCGTGGTGAGAGTGTTCCGACTGGTAGGGACACCAGCTGATCTCATGGTGATCCTTGTTGCCAGTCTTCTACATGAAGCAGTAGGCAGATGGTGGAGCTTGATGCTCCAGGCTCACGAAGAGGTGTCACTTCTCTAGGCAGATGTTGAGAGACTGTTTCAGGAAGAGTTTGTCCCAGCGACCCTTCATGCAGTGCACATACATGATTTTATTCATCTTTATCAGGGAAACATGACCGTGGCTCAATACTCAGCGAGGTTCACCGACCTATCACACTACTCCACTGATATGGTTCATGACCCATTCTTCAGGGCCTAGACCTTCGAGCATGGGCTCATGTGGGAGATCAGGGTTTTGATGATTTCTCGCAGCATCCCGACGCAGGAGGGGGTGTTAGAGCAAGCCCTCTTAGTATAGAGGTTTCTTGCTGAGCAGTCACTAGCAACGAGACCCACCACTGGGCGTTTTGTAGCGGATTCTTCTGCAACTGGCAGCAGACAAATGTCATAGTGGTCCAAGAGGACCAGACCTACAGGTGGACGACCGTAGGATTCAGGGTCGGTTGTGCAGGGAACCAGAGATAGAGCTAGTCATGAGAGGAGCATGCATTGTTACACATGCAGCGGGAAAAGTCACATGGCTCGTGACTATCCAACCCGCCATATGGATGATCAACAGACATTCGAAGGATTTCCCAGGCAGAGACATTGGTTCGATTGAGGAAGTACACAAAGAGCAGGAGGACGTGGCAGAGGAGCTGGCCGTGCAGCTGGAGGTGGGCGACGATTCGAGATGTTATCTCCACCACTACCATGTGGTCCACCCTGACCATAGGGAGCAAGTGGATAGGGGCGAGCTCAGCTATAGGCAGTTAAGGCCTACAACCATGGTGCTCCGGAGATGATACAAGGTACGATCTGTGCCTACTCTACCTTAGCTACAGTACTTATAGACACAGGTGTCAGTCATTATTTTATTCCCACTACCCTTGTTTAGAGCTCAAAGATTCCAATGGAGCCATTGGCACAATCCTTACGGCTAGAGACTCTTACAGGAGAGGATTTGATGATTACACATTGGTGTCAGCAGTGTGACTCTAGGAGGCGAGAGCTTTGGTTGGGATCTCCTAGTAGCGGCATCGAGGCCATACGACATCAACTTGGGTATGTACTAGATATCTACATTCCATGATCAGATTTGCTGTATTGGAGAAAAAGTGTGGTGTGTCTTCATGGATGGTAATAGGTTTACCTTCACCAGCAAGAAGGGAGCCTTTACAGCATAGGATGGACTTACCCAGAGGAGAGTGCAGTAGATCACTCATCTTTTGGCTAGCCTTACCCTCAGAGTGGTTGATGTGGAGAGTCTGAGCTATCTTGTAGTGGTGGACCAGTATGCGGATGTCTTTCTGAAGGATGTTCTGGGTCTACCTCCTCACAGAGATATGGAATTTTACATGGACTTGTACCCTAGGACGACACCGATATCTACACCAGTGTATCAGATGGCTCTTGTGGAGCTTTGTGACCTGCAGGTTTAGCTAAAGGACTTGCAAGGGAAGGAATTCATAGGGCCCAGTGTTTCTCCTTGGGAATCCTCGATTTTGTTCACCAAGAAGGCAGATGGGAGCTTGAGACTTTGTGTTGACTATCGACGCCTGAACCAAGTGACCGTGAAGAACAAGTAGCCACTCCTGAGGATTGATGACCTCTTTGATCAGCTGAAGGGAGCACGGTGGTTCTCGAAGATAGACCTCAGGTTAGGCTATCACTAGCTCAGAGTACGAGATGAGGATGTTTAGAAGATGAATTTCAGATGTCGGTATGACCACTACGAGTTCTTGGTCATGTCTTTCGGTGTAGCCAATTCTCAAGCAGTGTTCATGGGAATCATGAACAGGATCTTCCAGCTATACCTTGATCTCTTTGTATTATTCCTCATCGACGACATTCTAATCTACTCAGATAATGAGGAGGAGCATGGCTATCATTTGAAGATATTCTTGGACACACTTTGAGAGAACCATCTTTATGATAAGCTCTCAAAGTGCCAGTTTTGGATCCGAGAGGTTCACTTTATGGGATATGTCATATTAAAGGCAAGAGTTGTAGTGGATCTAGTGAATATTGAGGCAGTACTTTCTTGGGATCCACCCAGGAGTGTGATGGAGGTACATATTTTCCTAGGTTTGACCAGATACTACTGGAGATTTGTGCTATATTTATCTAGAGTTGTAGCACCTTTATTAGTGTTGATGAAGAAGGGTAAACCCTTTGTGTGGTCAGAGAAATGCCAGTAGAGTTTTCAGGATCATAGGTAGAGGATGACTAGTGCCCCCATCTTGAGTCGTCTGGAGGTGGGCATTGGGTACATAGTCTACTACGACACATCAGGGACCAAGATCGGATGTGTCCTAATGCAGGAGTGAACATTTATCGCATATCATTCTCGACAGCTTAGACATCCTGAGCAGAACTATACTACTAATGACCTAGAGTTAGTAGTAGTTGTCTTCGCCTTAAAGATGTGGCAGCATTACTTGATGGGTGAACGTTTTACAGTGTACATTGATCACAAGAGTCTCAAGTATATCTTCTCTCAAAATGACTTGAACCTGAGACAACGACATTGGATTGAGTTCCTTGAGGTCTATGACTTCAAGATAGTCTATACTTTTGGGAAGGGTAATGTTGTAGTAGATTCACTCAGCAGGATATCTGGAATACAGCTGCTAGGTGAGGCAATGGAGTAGCTGGCTGCTTTAAAGATATCCTTTGTGGATTGAGATGGAGTATCCTTTCTTTAGTCTCTTAAAGCCACTCCCCCACTTCTTTAGTGAGTCAGGGAGGCGTAGTGTGGGGACACTAACTGCAAGGTTTGACGTGCTCAGATATCCATAGGATAAGCACCTAATGAATTTTCTGAAGGCGGGGAGCACATCATCCTCTTCTGAGGATGTACCATGGTACCAGTGTTGCTTCGGGAGGAAGTGTTGAGGTAGTTCCACACATTCCCTCTAGAGGTACATCCAAGAGTGGCGAATATGTACCAGGATCTCTGAAGAAAGAACTGGTGGCTGAGAATGAAGAAAGCGGTATTAGAGTTTGTCTCTCGGTGCCTCACTTGTTAGCAAGTGAAGGCGGAGCTTCAGGTACCAGTGGGATTAGTTTAGCCTTTATAGGTCCCAAAGTTGAAGTGGGATAGGATATCCATGTACATAATGATAGGATTCCCATGTACGTCCAAGGGTCATGATTAAATCTAGGTGATCATCGACTGACTCACCCAGTCGGCCCATTTCCTACCAATTAGAGAGAAAGGTTCATTAGAGAGCTTGGGATTCCTCTATGTACAAGAGATTGTGTGGCTATATGGAGTACGTTCGATGGTTTTCTCCAATCATGATGCACTTTTCACTTCCCAGCTATGGAAGGGGTTGTAGGAGACTTTCGGGATGCAACTTCATTTGAGAACTGCCTTCCATCCTCAAACAGATGGCTAGACTGAGCGGACCATTCAAATCCTCAAGAACATACTGCGTGCTTGCGTCCTTGACTTCGGTCGCAGTTGGGAGGATCACTTTCCATTGGAGGAGTTCACATACAACAATAGATATCACTCTACGATTGGAATGACACCTTTTGAGGCTTTGTACGACCGAAGTTGCAGACCGCCTTTGTGCTGGACTGACCCAGGGGAGTCAACACTTATGGGACCAGAGATGGTATGGGCTACCACAGAGAAGGTGCAGATCATCCAGGAGCAGATGAAGACTGCACAGTGTAGGAAAAATTCTTATGCCGATAGGAGATGGAGACCTATGGAGTTTGATGATGGTGACCACGTCTTTCTACGAGTCTCACCTCGACGAGGTTTCCAAACACTTGGTCGGGGCGACATGTTATCTCCAAGGTTCATCGGACCGTTTCAGGTCCTCAGCAGAGTTGGCGAGGTGGCATAGCACTTAGATCTTCCACCTCAACAGCACTAGGTGCATAATTTCTTCCACCTATCCCAGCTGAGGAGATACGTGCAAGACCCTTCACACATCATTGACCATGACGAGCTGGACATTGAAGATGGGGCGACATTTATGGAGGTTCCAGTAGAGATTGAGGATCAACAGGAGCGGGTCCTTTGTGGGCAGTCGATAACTTTGGTGCGTATATGTTGGCAGCATGAGCACCTCCGGGAGAGCACATTGGAGCAGGAGGTTCAGATTTGTGCTCAATTCCCCCACTTATTTTCCTAGTTTCTGTAATGTAGCTTTTAGGGATGTGAAGCCTTGAGGAGGGGATAATGTAAAGACCCATAAATTCCATGTATTTTTTTAATTATATGGGAATTTTACGAGTCCACGAAAATTGACGGCGTGTGATTCTGAGGACCATTGTGCCCAGAATAAATTTATAAACATTTTTTATGTACGTTCAGTAAACATGTGATCATATTTTGGTAACTTTTGAACCGGTGCTCAGAATTGAAATCTAAGGGCACCGTTGAACTCACAGTGCCGATATTCTCTTAATAATACCTTAACATTAACTACAGTTAGTCGAGGGTGAAAGTTAGTTTTCAGGTTTTTTGTGGAAATAAAAATAAAATAATGAACAACTTTTATTTTATTTTTTTAAAACCTCCCAATTTGAATGTGCAGTGGTGGGGACCAACCGACCCTCTTGAACTCCATATTTAATGAGGGAGGTGACTTTAGGTCTCCTCTAAATTAATTGTGCCATCATAATGCTTTTAATTACACTAACATCATCATAGTTAATGACTAACTTTATTTTAATAAGTTGGATAATATTTTTATTGGGTTGGGGAAAAAATTGTTGGAAAAGGGTTTGCAAAACCTTGGAGAACTTTGGAGAAAATTTTCCCTCTCTAATGAAGAATACCTCTCCATTGAAGAACTTTCTCCAATGAAGAACAAGGAACTGACCCCGAGCCCGGATCAGAAGCACCTTGCGGAGGCAACGAACACCGACATTCTTCAATGAATTTATCTTCTAATATCGACTCCTCCTCACCGACGTTAATGAACCTTTGAGGTAGCGGTGTGATTTTGGTTTACCTTCGTAAATTTTCTTTTATGTTGAACCTCTCCCCTTGAACCACTTGCTACCACTCTAACGCGGAGGGGGTGGGCCAAATGAACATGGCCCGACCTCTCCACAATCCTTTATGTTTTTTTTTTGTATTCATCGCGATGGAGGAGGACAACGACCGGTGCCGAAGATTGGCACCGGTGGGACTCGGGAGCAGTGGTCGGCACCAAGGCCAGCTGTAAAGACAGCAGTGGCACAACCGTGCCGCCGGAGAAGAGCTGCGACCCATCAGCCGCGACGGCGCAAGGGCGGAGGATGGCACTCCGGCCGGCTCCACGAATGGGACTACAGCGTGTGTCTGCACTTCTGGGCATATAGGAGACACAACCTTGTGCCACGACAGTGAGAGGAGGGCGGCCGACTCGCTGCCGGCCGTTAGTGAAGGCGCGGTGCACGACCGTGCTGCACGGAGGAGGGGGCTGGCCGTCCGGCCAGCCGTGGCGGGCCGTCGCACCGTGGACCGGGCCAGAACTAGCAGGCAGGGTTAGACGTAGGGCTAGACCTGGTTTGGGCCGGGTTGAACCGAACCAGGTTGGGTTGGTCCAGTCCGGGTCGGGCCGAGTCGGATCGGACCCGAACCAACAATGACCCTTTTCGTTCTTTCAACCATATCTTGAGTTGAAGGCGTCTGTTTGAAGAACCATCTGCGACGCCAAAAACATTGAATCAAGACGGTACTTTTGTTATACCCCAATTGAGTTTTGGATAAAGTTGTGGTATGGCCGTGTTGGATCAAACACAAATCCTATCAGGCCCTCAGGACTAAAAGTCCAATAACTTATAGACCGAGCATCCAATTGATTCATCGTCTATTGCGTTGAGACCCCATTTATGTGGCGGTACTTTGGGATAATTCTTAATGGGACTTTGTGGACTTTGGAGTATCGACCTGTGGATTGAGGATCAGACCCTCCCAGAATCAAGTGATCTTAGTGCGGGAACCTTGTAGTTGGCTGTAACGTGAGAGAGGGATCCTATGTGGGTCTATGATTTGGGATCCTTTGTGGGTCTAAGTTTGAGGATCCAACATGGATCCTCTCTAGGAATCCATGTGGCACTATGATAGGATCCTTCGTGGGTCTACTTTACTAGGATCCTACATGGGTCTACTGTACTAGGTTCTTACGTGGGTCTGATGATTATGATCCTATGTGGTTCTGACGATTTAGGATCCAATGTTGGTCAGACTATTAACAAAGTAGGATGACTCAATAGTTACATATAATCATCTTTGCTTCTATACCTATGTTATACCTGGTGTGAGTTTATTCCTTACCTTCATGTTAACACCTTTGTGGTATTCTTCTGTGTGGCGTACCTTTGTGGTACTTATCTTCATGGTGATACCGTTGTGGTATTATTCTTTGTGGCGTACCTTTGTGGTACTTACCTTCGTGTTGATACCTTCATGGTATTCTTCTGTGTGATGTTACCTTCATGGTACTTACCCTTGTGGTGTTACCTTCATGGTATTCTTTCCTACGTGGAATAGTAGTACTTTGGCTAAGATTTGGGCCTTGTGTTTCCTCATGTAGGGTGGTCAGATGTTTTCATGATTTGTGGCTTATCCTTTATGGGTTTTGTGAGACCTTTGAGGGTCTCATGGTCCCTACTGAGTATCGTTATACTCACCCCTGCATGGGCTACGCCCGCACCTTATTGTTTTTGGTGTAGATGATAGACAACGCTAACTGAGGACGAGATTACCAGGACTAGAGGTATCTCAGAGGTGGAAATTAGATGAGGCGTACCATAGATGAGACTCTTTGAGAGTAGTACCTACCCTTTTGGTAGGGTACTTGGCAGGATTTCACATGATCTGTTTCAGTTTACTTGTACTTTTTAGTTTTTCTTGTACTTTCTAGTTGGGATTGAATTCGGCCCCCTTTTTCTTACTATACACACTCTTTTTAATATATAGTTTACTTGTGTTCGTATCTTGTGGTGTACTTGGTTGTGTGTGTTTATAGGTTATAAAAGCAATAACTTCCCAGTTTTCAGGGAATACGCCTTTCGGTGCCAGTCACCAGCCCCGACCTATGGAAGGCGGGCTTGGGGTAGTCACAGCACGGGCCCCGAGGGACGGGTCGTGACAATTTAGGCAGAATATAGCCTAGTATATAACATAGAATATATTATTGGACCAATTTTTTATACATATGGGATCCTTTTCATTCTCCATTTCCCCTCACATGTCTAAGGAAACATTTTCTTTTAATTATGAATTCCACGTGACATTGAAAACAATTACCTCTTGGATTATTCCATACTAAATTTTTCCCATATCTTGTCAATGTATGTGATTTGACTTAGTCCAAGAAGCCTCTTGAATATATCAAAGTGGATCTTGATCTCAAGAATATATGTTTCTTCTCCCAATTCATTCATAGAGAAGTATGTAATCAACTAGGCATCAAAAAATTGTAAGACTGAGATTTAATTTCCAATTAGTATAATTTCATCGACATAAATGATTAGAAAAATGACCACACTCCCATTAGAACTCTTATAGACACAAGTATCACATTCAATATTTATGAAACCAAATTCTATTATGAATTTATCAAATTATATTCATCATGACCTAGATGCTTGTTTTAATCAAAAAATGGATTTTTATAACTTTCATACCGTGGTGGCATACTTAGGAGTCACAACCCCCTCAAGTTATGTCATATTGGAATCTTAATGAAGGTTCATGTTAAGGAAGGCTATTCTAACATCTATCTACCAAATCAAATAGTCATGGTATAATTTTATGTGAAGTAGAATCCTCATGTATTTCATCATGAAAACTTGTGAAAATGTTTCATTATAGTCTACAACTTGATGTTTTAGACCTTTTTTCAACTAGTCGCACCTTATAAGTATTGATATGTCCATCTATGACTAGTTTATTCTTGAATACCCGTTTAAAACCAATGAACTTTAAAACCACTAGAATATATACCAAAACATTGAATTGGTTTTGATACATGGAATCTATTTTATAATTTATATATTATTTACAGTTGGAATATTATGCACCGCTTACTGCTTCCTTGTAGGTTATAAGAGTAATATTATCAACTAATATTGAGTTTCTATCATCAGTGATTAGAAACCATATCGTTCTAGTTATCTAACATCTCTCATACTCATATATAGTATTGTGTCTCTAGAAGACCCTCTTTCATTAGGTCTTATGGAATATATTCATGTGTAAAATCTTTTATATCTTGAGTCATGAATTCATCAAAGTATATCTTTCACCCACTATCTCTTATATATACATGACCCCTCTTAAAGAATGTAAGACATATTTCAACCAAAATATTTTTACCTGAAGGGTCATATAGGTAATTGCCTCTTATTTCCTTGGTATATACTATTAAGATAAACTTAATGCCCTAGGGTTCAAGTTTTTTTTTCTATAAATATAATTAACAAATGCTCTGTATCTTCAAACTCATGCATGTGGAAACAAAGGTTTATTTATATACCAAATTTCATATGAAATAATGCTTACTATTTTAGTTGGTACTCTATTTAAATTGTGTATAGATGTATATAATGTGTATCTCTAAAAGGATCATGGAAGACTTGCATAACTAATCATTGATCCCACCTTATCTAACAGGGCGTGGTTCCTCCTTTCACTTACATTACTCCATTGTGGTGTACAAAGAGAAGTGAGTTGAGATAGAATCCCAAACTCCCATAAATAATAAATGAATTATTGATTATTATATTGTTAGGTCCACAAGGATGAATACCCTGAGAGGGGGGTGAATCAGGGTATGACTAATTTTAAAATTAATGCCCGTTCTGATCTTGTTTCACTGTTAAGCAAAACACTCTTATCTCTCTTTCCTGTTGCACAATGTAAACAGAAAGTAAAGCATGAACAAGACACAATGATTTTTTACTTTGTTCATCCTCACTGGGCTACGTCCAAGGAGCATACACCGACAATTTTCCGGTCATACTAAATTCCACTAAACTTCAATAGTCATGGATACAAGGTTTGGGTACAATCACTCTGTCCCAGGATCACTGCCTTTACAAGATTTAGGGTCAGCTCACTCCTTTCCCAAGGGTCACTCCCTGTTTCTCTCTCTCTGGCTCACTGCTGATGGAGAGGATCACCTTCTTCCTCTTCCTTCACTCACTACTTTGGAAAGGATCCACTCATAGTTTATAGACCTGTAGATCTCTTCATTATCACTAATGAATGCATCCTCAACTTTTGATAGATGCTCTGTTGAAGTCCAAATTTCATCCACTGATGAATAACTCTTTGCCTCTTAAACACTGGGCAATTCCTTTTGGAAACACCTTTGCAAAGCACCCTACTTCTCGAGGCACCCAATTTCGCAAAGCTCAAACAAGCCTTTGCGAAACTCCTGCCTTTTAGCGAAGCACTCTCACGAAGCACTTTCGCGAAGCACTATCATGAAGCTCAAGCCGTCACAGAGCGGCGTCCCTCGCGAAGCTCACTAATCCAATGCGGAGCTCACAACTTTTGAAGAGCAACAATAGCCACCGCAAAGCTCCTCTTTCGCGAAGCACACTGGCTATGCGAACCACCTTTGCAAAACGAGAGCAAAAGATCTTCTCTGAAAATTCTCTCTACTTCGCTCGAGGGGGTCGACCTCTATTTATAGGCAATTCAACCGAACCTCCAACTTTTGGCATGAAGTCAATGCCATGTCAGCTCAAATCGCGAATCTCCGAAGTTCCCGCTGGAATTCTCTAAAAATCACGAAGCACCACATCAATTTTCTGATCGCGAAGCTCATCATAATCGCGGAGCGTCCCGTAAATTCCTTCACACCTTCACCGCAAAGCTCCCTCACAATGACCTTCATTGCCGTGAAGCTCCCTTACAAAGCCCTTCACCACCGTGATGTGCTTCAGCCTCTGTCATTCACGAAGCTTTTCGTAATCGTGAAGAATCACCACCTCCATTATTCTGGTCTTCGCGAAATCCAAACCATGAAGCTTTTCTTCACGAAATTCATGTCTTTTCCATATTAAAATATGATCTTCATGGAAATCCACTTTTCGCGATGCTAACCATCCTCCAAATTTTGGACCCCAAAAATTTGGCAAACACTGGAAAACGGTGCCACCTTGTACTGCTGTTTTGTACCACCTCCAGATTGTGCTTTCCTTTTTCATCTTTCTTTTGTCAACATTGATTATAAACAAATTCTTTGGAACTCAACAACTTCTTCATGGAAACCTGCTTTTTCAACAAACACAATCAACCCAAAAATACTGCAATGTTACCTTGAGGGATTTTTGCCCAACATATATTATTCACCATGGTCTGAACAAAGTTTATTAATCTTATTTCTAAATAGGTTCTCAAATTAATTCTTGTATACCTTGAATTTATCAAAAGAATTAGACATATAACTCATTATGTATATATATTCATTTCTACTAAAATAATCAATAAAAGTTATTAAGTATGAGTAACCAAACCTCTCTTTAACTATAAATGGTCTATATAAATTATGTTGAACTAATTCAAGAATCTCCTCATCACTATCACCTTTTCCACTAAATGGGGATTAAGTCATTTTTTCTTATAAACATACACGACATACACTAATTGGTTTTAGTTAAAATGATTCTAAATATATGTATTGGTTTAATTTGGTCAAATGAATTTTATTTACATGAACTATTTAGTAATTTTTTTTTTGTGATTTAGGGAACATAATAAACATCTTTTAGAACCAAGATCATTCTAGTTTACAACATGATAAGCTCCAATAGTCACAACATTAAGTCTGTCTTTTTTTTTGTTTATAAATTAACCTCACCACATGAAATATTTCAAAAAAAAATTGGTTTCTATATTTTATTATATATGTGAGCGCCATATTATAAATATAATACTCAATTTTTATAAATAGATAAATTACAATCAATAAAAAAGCCTAAATATTCCCCTTTATTCTTTTCCTGGGTATAGTTTTTTATTCTAGTGGGCCTTCTTGCCATATGAGAAATATATATAATCTTTTTACCTTTCCCATCCCTTGATCCTTATCTTATTGGAAGGTGATTTTTAATAAGATTTAGATATATAACTCTTCACCTAGACTTTCATTTTATTCACTAAAAGGGCAGAAGGATTTTCATGATTTATATCCTTATCAACTTGGTGAAGTAGAGTTAGAAGATGTGGGAGATACTTCTATTTGTTGTTTATGTTGAAATTTATAACAAAGATGGAGAATAATTTATGGAGTGATGAAATAATGATATAAATTCACAATTATTCAGGTAAATTAAACCTAAGAACTTCAAGGTTCTCAATGTATCCAATGATTTTTACTATGTGAAGCTAGTTGGAACACCTTCTCCAAGTTTTCCTATGAATAGTGCCTTGGAAACCTCAAACCATTCTTGTATTTTTCTCTCCTAATAAAGATCACAGAGATTCTAGAGTATTCTATAAGAATCTATGTTTTCATTTGAATTCATGAGTTCATTATACATGGATGAGAGAATTAAACATTGAACATCAACATAATTGCTTGGAAGTTTATCATATATAAAGTACACCTCATCACTCACCTCCTTAGGATGAAGATCAATTATTGAGTATTATAGCACGCAAGACTTCCATTCATGGTGAAACACTACCTGTAGGCATCTGAACAATTCCTAGAAGTTACTACCAGTTACAAGATGGTCTTTATCTAGAATGGATCATAGGGATAAAGTGGTTGATGAACTTGTAATTTTTTCTAAAATAATAAGAGAGTAATTTTTTTTTATTTTTTCTAATTAATTTTTTTGATAAATAATAATAATAATTTAATAAATTCTCCCACTATTTTGTCAAGTCTCAATAACCCTCGACATTAGACTTATAATTCCCATTAATATGGTCATTTTGGTGGTTATTATACTTATTTCTATTATTATAATTTAGGTGGAGGGCATGAAAATTATAGGAAAGTATTTAGGTTTTTAGTATTTTCAATTGAAAACTAGAAGATCCTTGAACCATTGAGTGGGCTTCCCATTCCAGAAATCTCGACTCAGATTTCCCAACACTTACCTCTAAATTTGTATTATAAAGATAGAATCCATTAAACCCAATAAAATTTTGGTTAATTTGACCCACTATCTTAGTTAATACTTTTTCATAATAAAAAGTTACCTCAGTGGAGTCCGAACCGACACCTTAACTATGGGTTCATTTTAATTCAGGTGACGAAAAGATTAATGAATTTATATTGACTTAGGGGATTTTGTTTATTATCATGCATAATTTTTTATTATTTTACACTTAACATGTATAGTTAATATTAAGTGGATTTTAATTTAGGTATTAACCATTTTTTTATAAAACATTTATTCATAATCCATTTATTGTAATTTAATATTTTTTGTATTAGTTCATTTATTTATTTGATCATGGTATTATATCCATGAAATAAAGAATAGATATAACATAAATGAAAGAAACAAATAAATGGTTTCATTATGATCTTTTATAATGGTTGATTTATTGAGAAGATAATAAATCAACCTATGAAACTTGGGGAAAACTCCTTATGATGGTCTTGACGCAAGTTGAACAATTCCACATGTGTATCTATGTGTCACTCAGGTTGGTATCATCTTGGTTCCATCTTGAACAAACCCTACCTCGGCTCTGCCTTGAACTGAATCCATATATCTTAAGTGGTTTATTTTATTAAATATGTTTTTTTAAGTCACATGATGTTTATGGGAACAAAAGGATTGTTTATGGAGCATTACATAGAAAAACCTTGGACATATAGGCCCTACATAATAAAGGAGGGTGGGATGACACACATTCCATTAGATTAATTTAATAATAAATAGTTACAAACCCATACAATAAAATTAAATTAAATAAAACCAACACATACATAGGCATGGTCAATGATCATGATCAGTGATAAACATGTAATGACTGCACGTTTAAAATAGCTAGCTAACATTAATTCCAATTCATTTTTAGATAAGATAAAATGTGCTCGAATTAACCTGATTAATGGTCAAATTAATCAATTAATTCATGGTATCTTATTCCATTAAATCTTAATAAAAATTTCCATTCATTGTGATTTTAAATATAATAAATTATTTAATTTTATTTATAATAAAATAATTATAGTATACAACTTTGTACTTGGAAGAAACTCGGTGAGTACCTGCCCGAACTACTCAGTATGGTCCTTGTTATATACAATGAACTCACATGATGTATTGTGTACATGGTATGTGTCATAATTTCATGGTGTGTACTATCAAATTAATGACACAGGTAACACATGAAAATTATGTTTCCTATATAATTTAATACATTGATTTTTTGGTATGTAACCCCCATACATGACTTGTATTTTTGAATATTAGGTGGAATTAATTAAGAATTTAATATAATATAGAAACTAATGAATAGAGTGTACTATCGAATTAATGACACATGAAAATCCATAATATTAGTTTTAATGGAGTAACTAATTAAATTTAACATTTCCACATAAATGGGTAAAGTACACAACATGTGTAGGCCGACCACATGATGTGAACTTTGCTTCACCAGATGTCTGTGGTATAATTCTAGAGACTCAATGTATAATTCTAGTGGGAATTTTCATGAAACACGGTGTGTAGGAGTGATATATGGTTTGTAATTAAAGTTTCTCAGCTTCCAACCAATATGTGTAGCATATTAAATACATAAAGTGTATTAACTACATGACACATCTTAAGCCTATGTTTTTTTTTTCAGTTAAAACAAGTGGACTACATAGTGTGTAACCAATATACATAGTATGAAATCAATAAAAATCATATACCACCCTATATTTTTTTACATATGGTGCATTTATAACATGTGGTGCGTATTAATTACATGATGACCCAAGGTCCACATGGGTGTCTTCGTGAAATGATCATGGATATAAAACATGCGAAAAAATAGTACACATCATGTATCCCTATGTTATCCGGCCAAAGTTCTTGGAACCAATAGATTGGTTCTTCATATGTTTTATTCATTAATTGTTATACAATATTGGTTATATGAGTTGGACATAAAAAGGTGGAAAAATATATTTCAATTAAGGATCACGAATAAATTATATATTGAAATAAAATTTAACTTTAAAATGCCTAATTATCAATAATCAAATAAATAATTATTAATTTGAATGTGACTGCTCTAATACCACTCGATGGTTCCAGGAACAGTGAAATCACTTATCAAGGTTTACCCTGAGTCAAAAATTGATGGATTTGATGGATTATTTGCAAAGTAAAATATTTTATTGTCAACCAATGAATTTTTATCCAAATAATATTGACAAAAAAATGTTAGAATGAAGAGAAGATGTTTTCATGTTAAATTTTTAATCAATTAAAATAGATTGGATAAAATAATACCTCATCTTGAGATCTTTTTTTGATGAAGTTTTTGATCATCTGAGACCCTTTTCTGTCTACTATCCTTTCATATATAAGATCCATGTGTAGAATAACTCTAATAGTGATCCATACGTGCTCCTTTGATCTTAGAACAATGTCAATGAGCTACCAGGTTCTAGCACAATTAATTTATCATGTTGCATTATTCACCTTTGATTGCTTCACATTACTCTGGGTTTAAAAAATATCTCTTGTTCTTCTCATTCTTGAGAGGATGAAAGGAGCAGGAAGTTCTTCAGTGGAATTCATTGTATACAATGATTAATTTTCATTAGAATGTCATATCGGTATATTTGTTGAAATATAGATAGGGTTTAATATTTAATTAATTACATAAGACCCTTTAATAAAATATTAAACTCCAAGAAAACTCATTCCATGTAATAAAATAATATTATTATTTTCCCATGGCATGTGCTAACTAGTGAGAAAATAATTATTATTTTACCATCTTACAAATTAATATCTATGGCCAGACATTGTCTTATTCCACTCACCCTCCTCAACATCTATAGAATACCCAAATAAATATTTTTAATTAAATATTTATTAGTTTAATAAATATATAATTAAATATCATATGTCCTTATAATTAAATAATTACCTTTTAAATAAATAATTATTTAATTTATTTGATTAATAAATATCAAATAAAATTAATCATCACAAATAAGAATAATATTTATTCAAATGATTAAATTCTAATATAATTTAACTAAGATCAACAGAAACACTTAGTGGGTTACCCTATAGGCTTCTTCCTTATTGGAATTAGGTAGGATTGCCTAAAGTCCACGATTACTATCAAACAACAGGTCAAAGAACCCAAGATAAATAAGTTAATGTTGCAATATTGACATCCACATAAAAACATAGAATTTATAATATAATTACTTTTTCTTGATACCTCATAAAGTAGGTTTCACACTCATTTCATCAACCTATATTCTTGATACTTCTCTCTTTGACAACCTGAAATAATGTCATCATTATACCATGACCATGGAATTTAATGTGATAGATTTATTTCGATCGAAAGGATGGGATTTCAAATTCTATAAATATTTAAGAGAAAAAACCTTCCTAAACTTATTCATTATTTATAGTGACTCATATTTTGTATAAATTTATATTATATCTAAATAGATGAATATTCATTACATAACATTACGATCCACACTAGAAACATATAGGTTTAGCCTATTTAGAAATTTAGATAGATAAACAATTAGTTCATAAGAGATCTATATCATCTCTCACTATGTTCTCAATAACTAAAACACTTATTATACATATAATACTTAAAACCTTTATTCATAACCCATGAAAATGAAATATAAGAAAGGGTGAACTCATATGCTCATTAAGGGTAAATAAAAGAGATATAAATGAAAAGTAAAGTATAAGATGAGCATAAGGGTATGAGAGCATGAGCTTAACATTTATAAACCATACCAAACTTTTCATATGTTATAATCTTGAATCATTGAATAAATCTTGGAAGATCATAAGACATTAATCAAAATGGATTCTAAGAATATAATCTATGAGAGTGTAATATTAGAATATGACATAAGTTTTTTTCATACACATAATCAAAGAAAATCATTTCCTTAGTCAATGATCACTTCCAAGACTATCACACTATATCTTGTTCAATCCCTATTCCACTATATCCTTAGTCAAGGTTTACTCAAAAGACTATCATGGTGGACAAAGTCTCTTACTAAATTAGGTTCCCTCCCCATTCCAGTCCTTTTTATACCATGAGATAAAATCTTTACCCAATGAATTAGAGGGATATATAATTCTTCACCCACCCATAATATAATCATAATACACTCATATCTGTTCCAAGAGACTATAATTCATTCATCAAATATCATAACCATGGAAATAAAACAAGTTTCATAAATATTTCAATATTTCATCATAGTATAACCCATGGAAAATAATCAGGTTACACAAACATATCATCATCATAATCCTAAACCATATAAATAAATAATAATGATGGTATCTTTGGATAATAACTCCATTAAATCATAAATAACATCAAATGGTTTTATTATAGAAGAAAAAATCATTTAAAATATCACTAAAATATTTCTTTAAGAAAATATCCTTTTTAATTTAAAATCACCTATTTAAAATCTAAAAAATTCCCAAATAAAAAGTAAAATATTTTATTTAAAAATAACCACACAAAACTATAAATTAATCTTCCAATCATTTATTGTTCATTATGGAAAGAAATTATGTTCATGTACTATATCTTAAAACAATGATTCCTTTCACATTTTTGATAAAAATCCAAAACCAACTCATTTGGGAAATGATAAACATATTCCTATTAAACTATTTTTAAAAATTAAATCAAGGGTAAAAACATTAAATAATAATTAAATAATACTAAAAAATATTCATGAATTTTCTTTAGAAAACATGGATATTTATGAAAAACTATTTTCGATCAAAGAGAGAAATGACGTCGGTTTTCCTTTAAAAAATTATTTCCATTTATTGAGTTCATAAAGAGGAGAAAATGAAAGGAAATAATTTAATATCTATAAATAAATTAAGGGGAATAAATTTCATGGTATTATTAGGATATGGATAAAATAAATTCACCCTTTTAAACATGATCATAAATAATTTCGATAAATAATGAAGTTGTAATTTAAATCCTTTACCACATTGATAACATTCAAATAAATACCACATAAAAGTGATAAACTTAGATGAATATGTGGATCCCCAAAATTTTCATTAAAAGTAACATAATATAAATTCATGGGAAGTATATACACCAAATAAATGAAACAAGTGGTGAATATGGAATGTGTGTCACATAAATTAAAGTGAGATGAAAATTCATTACCTCGAGTACGTCTTTCTTCGAAAAAAATCCATCTACCAGTATAATAAATTTAAATTTATTATAATTATGTAACATAATTTGATACATACTTATAATTTCATGTAAAATTCAATTAAAAAATTTTATTACCCATTTATCAATAATTCCTTATCAAAAGTGTCATTTTCAATTGTCAACTATTTCATTTTTTATGAGTATTTTGGTTCAATAGTTCTAGTCCTTGTACTTTTATCAGGGTTAAATCATTTAAATAATGTAAATAATTATATAAATATCATATATATTAATTAATTATATATATATATATATATATATATATTCATCCATAAAAGGTAAAGATATAAAAAATGAATCACATCATTCATGGAGATGGCAGGTCGTACATATGCATGAACACTATTTTCACTTTTTGACAGATGGATCGAAAGAAAGGTCAATAATAATTAACCTTTATAGAATAATTATTATATTATATATATATAATATATATTCATTAAATATATCTTTATTACCATCTATTTATAGCATGATCGAAAAGGGAATCACATCGATTCATAGAGGTGGTAGTCCACACGTATTTATGAGTGGCGTTATAGTTTTCCAATGGACTGGAAGGTAAGAAGGTAGATATTATATTATAATTTTAGAAGAATAATTTGGTCATAAATATTAAAACAATTATAATAACTATCCATGAATGATGCTGGTAGAAATTGAATTATATCTCCACGTAGATGTGGTAGTCCACTCATACACACGAGCGATACTTTTACTTATCATTTTATGGAATATAGGGTGGATATTGGTTGTTAAAAAATAATATTAGTATTTAAGTATATTTAGGTTACTTAATTTTTTATTTTATTATGAATACCATATATTTATTGGTTTTACAATAAGAAATAAATATAAAGACATCAGGTAAGATGATTACCTCTTCTTCGACATGCCTCCTTTAGATCCTTGATTAAGGAACCTTGGAACGGTATTTTAGAAACACAAAAACCTATAATTCATTAATAGAGAATTTTATAAGATAATTTGGTATGTTTTTATTTACCTAGTTGTAAAAAATTGGTGTAAAGGAGATAAATGAGGGTTGTCCTCTTATAAGTGGGGGAGAGGACACACATAAAATTTCATAAAAGGTTAAAATATAAAAATGTCATTCTCAATAAAAATACTTAAAATAGATAGATATTATAATTTGGGATTTTATGAGGTCTAAATATGACCATAAAATAGTATTAAGGAAAGTTTAATTGAAAAATAACCTTTATCTCTAGGTTTAACCCCTAGTAAACCTGTTTTAACCTTATCTATACTAACAATTTTTTCTTCTATTTTTACTACTCATTATAACCAAAAATTAAGTTTCCCTTATCAAATAATATTAATTATAATTATTCCAAATATTTAATCTATTTTATAAAATTCAATTCATATCTTTGGAAGAATTTAATTTAAAATTAATATCGTAAAATGCGATGAAATGCGATTTTCCACAAAATAAGTTTTCTTAAGTACAAGAATTTTTTATATACAAATTAAATATAAAATTGATTTAAATGACCTAAATTGGATTATTAATAATATAATTGAACTAATTATACCACTAAAACTATTTTAAAATAACATCTAACTCCGTAAATTCCTTAATCGAAACAAAATTTAATAAAAATTCATATTTTTACTATTCATAAAAAAATCAATATATTCAGAAAATTATCAAACATTTACTCTAAGATATTTTAAAATGATAAATTCAAAAATTAGGTTCATTCATTAAAATATATTTTAAAAAATTTAAAAAATAATTATATTATTTTTTCACAAAAGATAATAAAAATCATTTTTGAGAAAAAATGTATTTTTAAAGTATATGAAGAGTTTACTAAAAATTGAATACTTATTTAACAATATATTTTATTTATACAAAAAATTTATAATGAGGCCTAATATATAAACTTTTATGACCAATATATATATATATATCACACCTTTATCTATAAATATAATTCCTCTATATCTTTAACACAAAAAATACTACAATTAATTCAAAATCAAGAGTTTGGTAAATTTTCTCAAGAAACTTTAATTATCATAAAGAATAAGATATAACCATATCATTTTGCCTGAGGATTTATCCAAATCCCATTCATCATTAAAGATCACAAACCCTTATCCATTGCAAGGTAGTGTAAGAATAGGTGAACTGATTAACCTTCTCTTCAGTTCCTTGAAATTTTCCTCACATTCATATATCCAAAGAAACTTGGATACCTTTTGAGTTAAATTAGTGACTGTATTAGAGAACCATGATAAATTTTGATCAAAGAATTTATAATTTCTATCCAAACCAAGAAAACTAAAAATTTCATTCATAGTTGTTGGTTTGGGGCAACGTTCAAATACTTCCATCATTGATAAATCCCAAGATATACCCTCACTTGAGATTATAGAACCCAAAAAATGAAAATTTATGTAGCCAAAATTCATGCTTGGTAAATTTATCATTCAAATTATCATTTAATGGGGTATTAAATACAATCCTAAAGTGATCTTCAAGTTCATACAACCTATTTTAATATATAAGAATATCATCTATAAAGACTACCAAACACTAATCAAGGTAATCTCTAAAGAATTTATTCATTAAATCAATGGAGATAAAAGAGGGATTAGTAAGACCAAATGGAATTAATATAAATTTATAGTGTCTATACCTTATACAGAATCCAATCATGGGTATATCCCCATTATTTTCTCTCAATTGATGATATACGGAATAAAGGCCAATCTTGGAAAAGTGTTGATCTCTACATCATTAATCAATATGGTCATAAATACAGGGGAAATGATACTAATTACTGATTATTGTTTTTTAAGGTCCAGATAATCAATGAAGAGTCACATTGATCCATATTTATTATATACGAAAAGAATAGGTTCAATAAGAAGTGACACACTTGACTAAATGAATCCCTTTCCAAGATTCTTTTATATTTTCTTCTTTAATTACTACAACTCACTTGGGTTAATTGTATATGGAGTCTTTGAAAAACAAGTATCACTGGGTATGAGTTCTATTGAAAAACAAAATTCAAAATTCAGTGGAAGACTGGAAAACTCTTTTGGAAAATCTTTAATAAACTCCTACATAATATTCATATCTTAATTATAGATTTTCTCCCAAAAAAAATGATATAAACACCCCCTTTTAATATTAATCAAGACTCGTATATTGGATGTAATTTAGATTGGAAGTTCATATTTATCATCACACTAATAAACAATCATAGGTTGGTTCAGAATATCAAAGGTGAATTTACTTACTCAATAATTGATGCGGGATTTATGTAATGAAATCAAATATATGCCTATGATAACTTCAAACTCAACTATAGGGAAATAATGATATTTTCAAGAGTCAAATTCCAAAAAAATCAGTCGGAGTATAATCATAGACTTGAGATGTGATAATCATACCATTAAGGGTTTTTAGTACTAATTAAACATCTAATAATTGTAGTGGTATTGTGATACCCTTAAACAATTATTTAGATATAAAAAGTGGGTAGATCCAAAATCAAATAAGAAATTAGAAATTATAGACTATATGGTATATTCACCATTCACCACATTGTTATTGTACCCCACATTAGTAATAGTGATCATGTGATATTTCCCTCTATCTCTTTTATTAAGAGGTTTCTGAAGATGATCATCATCATTAACCTTCACATTTGATCATTAGTAAGCATAATTATCATACTAATTTCATTTGAAACACTAGAGTGCAGGTGGTACATTGTGTAGTTTGTTTTCTCCATCATTACCTAACTTATTCTTCCCATTGACTCAGAATTTAATTACAAGATGACATTCCTTTCCACACTTAAATAATTTCCCATTCCTCTTATTGTAATTTCTTCAATGTTTCCTTCCACACTTTGAGCTTAAAGGAAAGAACATATTTTTTCACCATGGTTTTTATAATTTCCTTTAAATTCTATCTTTATTTTTATATTAAAACCCTGATAATGATGGGTAACTCTAATCTCCATCTACAACTTGATGGAACATAGAATGATTTATTTAGAAATACTGAAGTCCCTTATAAATAAAACCTTTTATAGACTTGGTTTTAATCCAATTAAGAATAAATCAACCTTACTTTTAGGTTTATTGATAATACTACAAGCATACTTGATCACTACATAAAATTTTCTTTATATGTACTAACTGATTCATCTTACTTCTACTTTAAATGAAGTTATTACTTCTCCATTTTGTATGAATAATATGAGGAAATTAATTATTGAAAATAAGAACTTAAACTCATCCCACTCCATGGAGTTAATTTATTCATATTTTCTTCTATTATTGATATGTTTCCACTTTTTATTTGACCCGCTGTTTAAATGATAAACCAATAAAATATATTTTTCATGTTCCAAACACTAGAGGATGGAATCTATATTTTCAGTGGTACTAATAAATTACTTAGAAACTAGTGGATTACATAACCCACTAAAATATGGTGGTTGTTTCCTCATGAAGGACTCAATATAATGTTATTCCTTCCTTTTCTCATTTGGAAGATCAACATGATTCATAGATCAGGAAAGTTTTAGAAGCATAATGTAAATATTTTTTTATTAAAGCTCTTATAACATTTGGTTTATTAGGAGAAATATTATTTCATTTTCCATCACATTTAGCTTTAACATGGTTCTTTCTAGTTCCATCCACTGATTAAAACTAAAAAAAAGAGTGTGAGAAACCATAATCCAAGTGGGAAACCACATAATCAAAAAAAAATTATATTATTTCTTAATCAAACACCTTCTTTTAACACTATGACACCATAGGTTTTACCTAGGTCATACATGGACATCATCTATTCAAATATTTCGTAATGGTTCGTAAATAAAATTTGATTCATCCTAAGAATACCATCTGGGAGTGTCAAAATAGGTTGGAAATAAGGTCATAGTATCCATGCCCCAGAATGATGGTCATGATACACTCGAAGAACTATTTTAAGGGTTATTACTACTAGATGCATCTATTCCAAAACCAAGTCCACATATGGAATCCATACATGAATGTTTTTAAGGAAAACAACATACATTTATTTACCAAAACATAGGATGTTCTCATATACATAAGAATATCCTAATAGTTCTCACTAAATTTTTATCACCCTAGTTTCCAAAGGTAACTAAACCTGGATTTGATACAAATTATAGTGACTCATACTTTTTATATATAGATAATGCATATTAATATATGGATATTCATTATATAAAATTATTATCCATGCCAAAATCGTATAGGTTTAGTTTCTTTGGAAACTTGTGTACATATATAACTGGTTTATAAGAGATTTACATCATCTCCCACTAACTTATTCATAATTAGCAAACTTCATATACATATCATACTTAAAATGATTCTTTATAACCTGGGTAAAGGAAACATAAGAAAGAGAAAGAGTAAATTCTCAATAATGGTAAAAAGGGGAGATATCAATGATCACTAATTCATAACATGAGAACAAGGGTTTGAGAACATGTTCTTAATATTTTAAAACCATTCTCAGCTTATCATAGATCACAATATTTAATCTTGGAATATATCGTGGAAGTTCATAATCTATGAATCATAAATGAATAAAATAACAAGATCCAAGAGATAATAACAATGAAAAATGATATAAGTTTTTGGAATACACATAATCAAATAAAATAATTTCCTAATCCAAGGATCACTAAAAAAAATATCATATTGGATTGGGTTCTCTTCCCATTCCATCATATCCTTAGTCAATTTTCACTCCCAACACTATCATAATAGATATAATTCCTTACTAAATGGGGTTCACTCTCTCTTCCAGTCCTTATTATCTCATGAGATATCCATATGTACCCAATTCATTAGAGGAACTTGTGATTATGAGACCAAAGTTCATATAATAATAATCCATTCATATGTGTACAAAAATATAATAAATCATTCATCATATATCATAGCCCATTTAAAGGATACTGGTTTTATAAAAATTTCACAATTTCACCATATCATGACCCATAAAAAATAAACGGGATTCATAAACATCTCATCATAAAAATATTAAACCATATAGATAAATAATATGGACGATATAATTTGATCATAACCCCATTAAATCATAAATAACATCAAAGGATATTATCATAGATTAAAAAAACATTTAAAATAACACCAGAACATTTATTGAGGAAAATGCCATTTTCACTTAGAAGTTACCTAATTAAATTCTAAAAATTAACTAAATATTAAGGGAAAAAATTAACATGAAAATAAACTTTTAAATTGTAATGTAATATTAAAATTATTGATTTTTCATGATAATGGGAAATGTTTTCATGTTGTGTACATTAAAACACAAATTCCTTTCTCGTTTTCGATAAAATGTCAAAAGTACCTCATTCGAAAGATGAAAAGAAGAATCATTTTAAAACATTTTTAAAAATTAAATCAAGGGTAAAAAAATTTAAAAGATCATAGAATAATATAAGAAAATATTATTGAAAATGTTTTTATAAAACATTGATATTGAAGAAAATGGTTTTCGACCAAAGAGATAAATAATGTCAATTTTTTTAAAAAATATTCTTTCAGTATCTTGAGTTATTTAATAGATAAAAAATAAATGAAAACATGTAATATCAAAAAATTATCTTATGAGAAGAAATTTATTTATATTCTTGAGATATAGATCATAATATTTCATCATTGGAAACTTGAACATGAACAATCTTGATAAAAAATAAAATTGTGACATAAATCCCTTACCACTTTGGTAACCTTTGAATAAAAACATCATGAAAGAAATAACCTTATATGTGTATATAAATCCCCATAATTTTCATGAGAATAATAAAAAAATACATTCTTGGGTAGTATATACACCAAATAAAATAAACATGTGGTTAATATGGCATGTGTCTCACTGAAATAAAAGTGGGAGAAAAATCCATTACCTCAAGTTTAACTCAATTTGAAAGTGCTATAACATTCTATATAATAAATTTAAATTTATTATAATTATATAAAAGAATAATATAAATACAAATAATATAATATTTGATCTACTTATAACATTTTAACAACTATTTATTAATAATTTATTATTAAAATCATCATTTCCTTCTTTCCAATCCTTTTTTTTCCATTTTCAAAAAGTTGCTTTAAGGGTGAGCGGTAACCGAACATAGGAACTCAAAATTAAAATACAACTCCCCCACTTAAACAATACAAACATTAAAATGTTAAACAGATTCAACATCGACCTTAGAGCATGTGGCACCTCACATCACTGCGAACTAATTACCTCGTGTTACGCACCCTGAAATAACGCATTATATCACCAGAAAATTCTTCCACCAGGCTCCGAGCCGCCCACCCAATAATCTCAATACCATCACCGTCTCCATATCATCAAAAGAATTTCATCATGTCGAACTTTCACCATCTTTATCTGTAGCAGCAACTCAACGTCACACCAATATCACCGGCGAGACCCACCGAAATCAAGAGCATCACCGTTATGAAGAAATCATTGACATACACAACACCCTTGAAAACCACCATCAAAAACCATTAGAGATGAAAAAGGAGAATCCTCACCAAAATCCATCACAAACATCAATCCCTTCAGGAATCCATGTTCAGAGTCAAAGCCGCCAATGGGGAAACACCTCCTGAAATGCATCGACTGCTTGAAACTCACATCCCAAAACACATCGAGTACCACCATTCGAATCCAACTTGGAGAAGATTGGGGGAAAAGTGGAGCCAGAGAAGAGTTCCAAACAGACCAAAGTCAGAATAGCGAGATGTGGGAACTACCTTGACCACCTAACACTGGAGAAAATGGCGCCATTCCATGTACACTCGAGTGATACTTTCACTTCCCATTTGATGGAATAGGGGGTGGATATTAGTGGTCACATAATTATAATAAAATTTTAGTATATTTAGGATAATTAATATATTATTTTATTATTAATACCATATATTTATAGAATTTATATGAAGAAATAAATTAAAAGGGTTCGGATAAGACGATAGCCTCTTCTTCAGTAGGCCTCCTTTACATCCTTGTTAAACGAACATTGGAGTGGTATGTTAAGAATAATAACACACATAATTCATTTATATAGAATTTTATAAGATAATTTGATAGGTTTTGGTCAATATATATGGTTGAAAGTGGTGTAAATAAGATAAACGGGGGTGTCTTTTATAAGTGGGGGAGAGGACTTACTTAGAATTTCTTAAAATATTGATATATAATTACGTCATACTCAAGGAAAATGACTCAAAATTTATAGATATTTGAATATAGGATATAATAAGGTCAAAATATACCTATAAAATAGGATTAATTCAAGTTTAATTTGAAAAATTACCCTTATCTCTTATTTTAAATCCCCTGATAAACCATTTTTAACCTTAACCGTGATAAATTTTTTTATTATTTTTACTATTAATTATGAAAAAAATTATGTTTAAATTATTAAATAAATATAATTATTATGATTGAAAATACTGAATAAATTTTATCAAAAACAATTAAAATTATTGGTATAATTTAATTTGAAATTAAACTCTCAAAATGGGATGAAATGTAGATTTCTAAAAAAAAGTTTTCCTAAGTATACAAAGATTTTATATCAAAATTAAATATAAAATTAATTAAAATAATATAAATTAGATTATTAATAATATTATTAAATTAATTATAATATTAAAACAATTTTAATACTAAATGGAAATTTTTAAATTTTTAAACGAAAAGGTAGTTTTTAATAAAAATCCTTCCTTTCTGAAAATTCTCAAAATTTCACTCTAAGATAATTTTGACATGATTATTTAAAAAAATAAGAAAATTTTTTCAAATAAATTTTATAAGTGGAAAATTTTAATTATATTGTTTTTTCAAAAAAAACAATAAAAATAAATTTTGATGAAATAGTATTTTTGAAACATATAAAGACTTTACTAAAAATTGAGTACTTATTTATGCAAATATTTTATTTATCTTAAAAAATAAGAATAATTTTTAAAATGAAGTTATTTATTTTAATTTTTCCAATTTAACAACTATGTGGTAATAATATACTATATTAGAGTTCATTTAGACTCTTGTTTTCATGTATCTCCAGATATTATTGAAATTAAATTTATTTGAAAAGAAATAAATCATAACATATTAGGGTGTTGAATTAATAACATGTCATTCATGATGCACCCAATGCTCCCAAATTCACCATGGACTCTCTTATAATTTTTATGGTAATATTTCTAAGTGTGTGAGTCCTGATATGCATTAATAATAATCTTAATGTTTAAGGATCATTACACATGCTTAGAGACATGAATATCCAATGGCACATAGACATGTGGAATTCCTAGTCATGGTTATATTATTATATTCTCCCATCTTAGAGACTTCCAAGTGTGAAATTCATGAGATAAAGTCTCATATACTAATGAATAATCACATGTGATGGTTAACATACCATGTACCCCATAATAGAATTTTATCCAACTATAGAATAAGTTTTAATAATATTATCACGGTAGTTCATGGTTTTTATCATAGAAAAGTAATAATATACCCTTTTTAATGTGATAGATACTCAAAACATTATCACATTAAATTCCAATAGAACTATAAATGATATTTAATAAGATATTTTAAATAATATTGTCTTCTTTGAATATACATGAAATCAAATGTACACACAGTTGGTTCTAGGAAACAAACTCTAATAGTACGGTTAAGTCTTTCTTATGATGGTTTATGTCCATTTGGTGCTTATGACAATCGGTATTATTTTGGTCTATTTTAATAACTTCAAATAAATTATCTCCTTGAATGTTGATAAAGGAATCATATATATATATTTGGAATTAATAATTCTAGGTCATCCAAAAAAGGAATATCGATGTTTATTTGAAGCCATTTACTAATGAGTGAATTTTATTTTAGAATAACAGTGTATCTACAGATGCTGTCATTATGGATTAGAATTTTATACTCAAAGCTGTATTAATATAGAAAATTACTGGATTTTTGGTGTATGTTATATTATCTTTATGAAGTAAACATGGTACAAATTTTTATCCATACTTCATGGATTACCTCAAAGAATTTATTCTTATCAATGGAATAAATCCTTATTTTTCAACTATCATCATATAATTATTTATGTTGATCATCCATTCATAAGGAATAGAAATAATTTTAAAAAGGGAGAACTAAAAGTAATGAACCAATAACAATTCTCTCAAGGATTCAAGTAAAATCTATTATCTCTTCATACCACTTACTAATTTTGTACCAAATGTAAACTAATAAAAAATATGTGGTTTTGGGAGAGATCACAACTAGATAATGTGAAGTATTTTTTAAGAGTTTCCAAATTGTTCACTTTTTTTGGTTTGTCGCATTTTCGATAAAATTTTTATTAAAAATGATTGTTTTAAAAACATATTTTTTACAGTGTTGGACACACCTAAAAAGACCAAAGATACTATGAAGACATAGTTATATATTTCCCAAATTTACAGGCATCCTAAACTTGAGTTATTTAAAAAGGAAGGATCAAAAAAATTAATGAATCCAAAAGCATCTTCTGTATTTTAAAAAGACAGTTGACTATTATTATTTTATTGAATTAATTTTTTGACCTTAATATATGTCTATGATACTAATTTTTATTTTTTATTTAAAAATAGACATATTACTAGGTGAAAAATTCTTGACTGTCATGTCACCATGAAATGATTACTACCTATATACCTCATAGAGTTGTTGGAATATTTAATCTGGGATGTGTTGACTAAAATATCATATTTCTTCTAATAAATATTTACAAAAACCATATACTACGATGAACTGATTGAACTGAGCATGATGAAAAAATATAGCTATTTTTTAACTAGAAAAGAAAACATTTTTTAAACATTTTATTTTCAAAATGGAACATTAAATATTTTATTTTCTACATAAATATAAATGTGTAGGAATAATAAAATTCTGATCGATATACCTATTTATTAAATGTATGAAAAAAATGAAGAAAAATAGGGTACATAACAAGCCATCAATTGAATGGTTAATTACCAGGGTATACTTTTAGGAGGAAATTTCAAATTTCAACTCTTATAGTTTTCAATCATAATATCCTTCAAAACATAATCAAATGGGTCATAATGAAAAAAATGTTGATTAATTTACATTAAATTGATTATCTATATTTAATCCACCTGTGTAACACCCCGATCTTCCACGATACGCTTCTCATTCAATAATGCAATAGCTTGCATTGTACGCAACTTCGAGTTCTAACACACCACGACTAATCAAAGTAGCCGTTATGAATAGTAATACCCACTTTTTAAAATAATAGAAATTTTATATTTTAAAATGGACTTCATTTTTGGATTTGGAATATTGAAATTAACCTATGTTGAATTTTTGGTATTTTTCTGAGAACTTCCAATTTTTTATGAATAGTGAAAAATACTTAAAAACAAATTTTTTAATCAAAATAATTTATAGTGATAAATTGTACTATTGAGTGGTTTTAAAGTATAATTAGAATATATTTTTACCATTTTATCCAATGGTGTTAATTATAATTAATTTCACTTTGAAATTGGACATAAACAATTATAAATTTTTTGATATATATTGTTTCTTAAAAACACGCTATTTGTTGTGACAACGAGAATTAATTATAAAATTAATTAATGAAACTTATATGTTTTCAATTTTGTAAAATAGACATCATTTTTGAATTTGGAATATCAACTATAGCTTAGGGTGAAATTTTGGCATTGTTTTGAAAAACTTCAATTTTTGATGAATAGTGAAACCACTAAGTGGTAGTTAACAACTGATTTTTGGTTTAAATGAAACATTACCACTTCTGTGATTTGATTTTCAAAAATACTACATACATGGTTGTCATTAGGAAGTAAAATGTGGTTCAATGGGATGAAAATAATTTTTGGTGAATAGTAAATTTTAAGTTTTATTAATCACGATTAAAGGTAATTAGTGATATTTAAGGTAAAAATGATATTATAAAAATATTAAAATACCTTTACACTTGTCCTACCCCTATTGGATGTGTCATGGAAGTCCAATAAAATCAATGGGTCAACTTGGGGACCCCATGGAGCCACTTTGGTAGGAAAATGACATAAATAACATTTATTTAAAGTTAAAATAAAAATATCACAAACATAAGTTGTTTTACTAAAACAATTTTTAAGTGGGGTTATACAAGTCATATTTTTGACTATAAATATTCATTAGAAATCTAAACAGATTTGCTACATCATTATATTTTTTTTATAATTTTTAGACATTAAATAAATTAAATTATTTATGACACCATGATGATGCAGCGATTACCTCATTAATTAACAATTTTAAAAAAATGAAAAGATAATGTAACATACAAGGCCTAAACTTGTCAAAAACCTATTCGATGAGTATATTTAGAACCCTTATCACCTTATCCTCGAATTATATAAGTGTGGGACCTTTAAAATCCGAAACTCATTATATAATAAAGTAACATTTCATTACTTTCCAAGAGTGCCCCTCCTCTCCACTTATAAAAGGCCCCCACCACTACCACCTTACTCACACTTTCAAAGCATTTTGGCTCGGCCAAACTCTGCCCAAATACTCTCCCAACTTTCCTCTCTTACTCCTAGAAGCCTCACTTTGGTCATAATTCTTCCCAAGTAAGCCTTTGGCTCAAATCAAAAAAGAGTTACCCGATTTTAAGGTAATGTCTTCTCTTATGTTATTTTGTTTTATTTTGCTTATCCAACCCCCTAAACTCCTTTTATTCATTTATTTTGTAACAAAACCAGTATCCTAAATATACTAGGATGTTGTTATAAGAAGTATTCGAGCTACAATTACACACACCTACGTCTAATGGTTAAAGAACATACTGTTTCTGTGGATGGCGAATTTCTGCCTCACGAAACGATGATTGTTCAACACTCATATAACACCTTCAATGGTGGCCATTAATATGTCACTCTATTTATATATGATATATAATATATTTATGTTTTACTTAAGGTTCTTTATTTTTCATTTATGGCATACCTTTCTTGTTTCCATTATGGGTAAACGCGATATTTTCATTTTAGGAAGTGCGGACAACCGCCCCCTCAAAGTGATTTGATTCGTTAATGCCATATGTGGGATGTATAAAGGATGGAGTAAATGATATTATATATTATATTATACTGGAATTATATTATAGCTTTATATAATTATAATTTCATTCCATTAAATATGAAATAGAAATGAAAGTAGCGTTCATGCGTACGTATGGCTTACCGTCTCCATGAACGGTGCATTTCATTTCTTACCTCTAAATGTTATGTAATATTATAAATACATGTATATACTGGATATATAGTATATATATGATATCTACATCATGAATATAATTCTGGATATAATGGATATTCTACCACATAAACAACTTGTAATTATAAGAAGTTTATTGTTGACTCAAGTACCAAAGATCGACAAAACGACCGTTATTAACCTAAGTGACTACATAATTTTCGTAAAATTGTAATAAGTGATATAAAAGGGATAATGAACTTGAAAAAGGTTCCTAATAAAGTATATGTAAACTCTAGTTTATTATTCAGGAGATTAAAGAGAGGTCGAGTCAATTCAGACATGAGGTAAGGGAATTTCTTAACCCAATTTCCATTCTTTGGGTTAATCTCCTACTTTCAAATTATATCATGATATTATTATGTCCTATCTTGTATTTGTACTTTCTTTATGTGTAATTATAGTGAATACACATAATAAATCTATTTTATTTTAAAAAATGATATTTGTAAGGGAACTTCTTAACCCAATTTCCATTCTTTGGGTTAATCTCCTACTTTCAAATTATGTTATGATATTATTATGTCCTATCTTGTATTTATACTTTCTTTATGTGTACATATAGTGAATACACATAATAGATATATTTTATTTAAAAATTATCTTTTTAATGGACTTCGTCTCAATCTACATTAATTGAGGCATATTTTGTTTTATACACAAATTTCTTTTATACGGTGTATAAACTCCTTTGACTTTTACATTTATTCAAAATGAATCTTTTTATACGAAGAATTTTACTAAAGGACAAAAGGAATGTTTTTCTTGTCGTAAATATGCGGCGACAATGACTTCTTCACCGCCGTGACCATTATTTGAGTTTCGGCTTCCCCTACAAGCCATAACTTTTTTTAAATGAAAAATAAAAACCAAGTTTTTAATTTCATTTATTTTGGTATTGAAAATGGTTTTGATAAGGTTTTTATTATATCAATGTGTTGTATTGATATCTTGTGATTGAAATGTGGAAATTTTATGTTTCCTTTATGCATGTTTTATGTGATATGATTATGTTATGGTTTATGATATGTTTAAACCTGTTCATATGAGGAATGCATTGGACTTAATAAGTGACAGGTGGAGACCGCTATAGCTCTTCGATGCATCGGTAGGTCTCATGAGACAAACTAGTGTCTTGGCACGAGGCCTTGACAAAATCTTATTGTAGACTTGGCACGAGGCATTGGTTACGTGGTTATGATAGTCTGTCATTATGCATTCCATCATTATGAAAGTGGTTATTGATATTTCATATGATTATTCCACTAGTAGAATATCCATGCGAGTAAGTATATGACATTATTTAATTTATTTTTTCCATATTATTCTGAAGTTAAAGTTTAAAAAGGATTTTGTTTTAGTTATACATTGCCTTAAATGTTAATGTTTATTTACGAAAGCTTCCGCAATATTGTCATCCTTACTGAGCATCTGAGCTCACCCCTTTCAATGTTTTAATATTTTCAAGGATGTGAAGAAGTATTTTATGAATGACCTGCAGGGATAGTCCAAAGAGGATAGAAGTGTGGACTATGGAGACTTTGTTATTGTAGTTTTTCACTTTATGATGTAATGTAACATTTATGAATGTATCTAGTGTTTCCAAGGATACTAAACTAATCGGTCTTTCGAGACTTGATCTTTTGTGATCATGCTAATGTTACGCAATAATGCACCGACTTTGGGTAACTGGGGTCGGGGTGTTACAACCTGGGCTTGGTTTTGGTTATCATCATAAATGATGGATTCTAGATGAAGAACCACATAGAACTCATACATATGTTCGGCTCAATTATGAAAAAAAGACATGATTTATATAGTAAGTACTCCTTTTATTATATATTATGAAATATTTCTAAAATGTAAATTTATGTTAATTTTTTTTGATTATATGATGATCATATCAGAAAAATTAACACAAATTAGCTCAGCTACTCTTGAAGAATGTCAATAATATAATTTTTCCTATATGTTTCAATGGATGGTAAGGTAAATTTTTAATGATTAAAAATATGAAATAATTTTTTTATTTTATCTATTTTTAATTATTATTTTTATCTAGGTATATTAAAGTTTAATTAAAATTAATATTCCATTATATTTGTTAAATAATCCACCATCCAAATCAGAAAAATCTTATAATTCTTATGTGGTTAATAGATTTCAATTTCATACATACACATATGGAGAATCAAAAATAATAATTAATAGTGATGATTGTTTAAAAAGTTATATTCACAAATAAAGTGAAGTTTACTTTTATGTAATTCTAGGTGAAACAATTGAGTTTTGTTATATGGGGGATAATTTTTTAAAAATGTTTAAATAAAATTGGTTTGGTCATGATCTAGGGTTACGTGTTCATCCATGGCATGGAACCAACAGTATAAAATGTAAAAGTATTATTATAGAGAAAGAACCACTTTTATGGAATATCAACAAAATAAATTTTGTTATGAAAATTACTTTATAGATTTTAGAGACTTAAACAATTGGTGTAGTGAATTAAAAATGAAATCTCAGTAGTTTATGGAAAATGAAAGTTTTGGTGTTGAAGTGAAAAGAATTAAAATTTTTCAAGAAACATTACAGGATATATCTCTTAATCAGAGGGATACAGATATCAATGATGATACCTCACAGTGAATGGATGAGGTTTTTGATAATGTTGATAAAGTAACCAATGACTTTAATATTATAAGGGATGATGAAATTGAATATCATATGGAAATTTATGATGCTAAAGTTGATGATGTAAACATTAACACTAATGAAACTAAAGATGAATATGAAGAATGATGGAATATTTATTTTCAATAAATATTTATTAGTTCTTTTTATATTTTATATTTATATTTACAATTATTTATAGGTAATGTTATTTTAACACAATTTATTTAAAAAAATTATATAATTTTATAATTATTTGTCATTTTTTATAGATTACAATTCTTTTTAAAAATTTATTATAAATTTTAGATGGATCGAGAAAATTATGATAACATTATTTATAGTTTGACTGAGGATGTGTTACCTAGCGATGATCCTCATGATTCTTCAGTTGAGGGTGTTAACCCAACACCAGCTACTATGAGGGGTTGAGGCCTTACACAGTTGATGATTCTTGATCCTATTCTAGAGGGATGTCCATCACTTTAATTTTATCCTCATAAGAGTAAGTAAGTTTAAATATGAATTTTATTAAATTTTCATTTAATTTAATTTATCTAATAATTATTTTACAAATTATTATTATTTTCATAGTTTTTCACATCTAAACAATTGTCATCCTAGTGTTATTTTGAGGATCTATTTTTTTACAGCATGGGTTCCATGGGATGAGGTTTCTATCAAGTTATGTCATTGTATGTTCAAGAACTCATTGGAACACATAAATAAAAAATCTACTTATTTTTAATTTAAATAATTTATAGTTTAATATATTATTATATATTTGTCGGTTTTATGGTCTTCGGTTGATGATAGCATGAGACCCACTATTTGGAAGGCATGGTAGGCATGAATATGTGATCATTTCTATCTATTTTTACATCACCATTAGTAGTGAGCTATGAAGAGACAATATATGACTGTATTATTTGAGGAATGCTAGCCTCATCAAACTACTTATATTCTTAGTCTTGCTTGGGATGGATTGTGCATGTACTGGATATGAGAGAATGTATAGAGGATATTTTATTCCAGTAGATAGAATCAGATGAGATAGGATGTAACACACAAATTTGTGAGTTTTAATTTCAATATATATCAATGATATTTAGTAAGTAATTTTTTTAATAATTATATGTATGTTTGTATGTATGTATTCTTAATAATAAATGTATATGATAAATTTATACACTCTACAGTTAATCCAACCATTATATATTTTGATGTGTACAAGAAGATATACACTAGTATTTGTACTAGAGAGATTATTGGTGATAGAGAATGAAATATTTTGGTTATCATTTTTTCATTATTTTAAATTAACATAATATATATATTTTTAATTTTTTAATTTCTATTTATATAGTTGTAGGAGGCATATGTGACAGAGGTTCCTCATGTGAATATGAGTCATGTCGATATATATAATGGGGTTGAGGCATCATTAATTTCATGTTTTGATGAGGAAACTTGGATGTGGGCGATGATGACTGGTCTTCATAAAGGTTCTGTGATCAGTATAGGTTCATGACCAACTTAACTAGTTATTATGGAATTGAAGTGATAGTATCATATGGCTCGAATGGAGAAGTGTTTTCAGAATTATTATTTGATAATACAAAGTATGAGGTGAGGCTATACAATCAGTATTAGGTTATATATAGATTAACCAAAGATAAGTAAGTTCAAGAAAAAATATGAGGAATAGTGGTGATGGTAGTAGGAAGAAAAGTGGTGGAAGCAAGAGAAAAAACATATAGAGTTGATGAAGTATATGTGTAAGCTTACACGTGGTTTAGGGATGGCGTTCCCTCCAATGGTTGGAAATGTTCCCCCACCCACACATTTACATTATTATTTTACTTTTTTCTATTTAATATTTCTTATAATATATTACCTATAATTTTATAATTAATGATTATTTATTATTTAGTTTATTTTAATTTTTTGTAGTTATTTGTGATAGAATTGATATCTCTCCACAAATAATCACAAGAAATATTTAATGGGGTGGAATTTCAATTCCATTAAAAATATTTATACATAAAAACTAATTATTTATTTTCTAATAATTATTTTCAATGGAATCAATATTGTGTGACAAAAAAACTATTGACAAACTATTTTATGCAATGAAAAGAAAATACATCGTATATAGTATCTCCATGACATTAAGTGTGATAGTTCCTCACAAATAATATTATTTTGGAAAATATTTTCCATAAGGGACTATTTTTAATGAATTTCCATCATAAATAACTGATTAAAAAATGGATTCTAATGTAGTGATAAAGCTCCAACATATATGAAGATTTCGATATAGTTGTGATGCTTGACTACAACTTTATCCCAAACTTGATCAATCATCGAAGGATTTGTGTCTAAAACTTATCTGTAAATATATTAGAGTAATATTTGATAACTCTAGGAAAAACCATTAGTTGATCCTCTTCTGAACTCAACATTAGATCATACATCAAAAAATATAGAGACTCAACATGCCATTGATCTATCTAAGGATATCACTCACTAACAAACACAACCTAGCCAGCATAAACATCTTAGAATAAGGAACACCTATTGAATAAATCCAACATATCATGAATTGAATAAATTCTATCCTTTTAGAGGGTGATTTCGTATGGCTATTCCTAAAAACATATAAAATATCCCCAAGAGTGATGCTACCCTAGTACCAACTAACGATATCTACACACATCATATAAGTTGGGTCAATCACCAGTAGAAATAGTCAACACCAAGGGAACTAGAAGTTTCTCCACCTCAATTACCAAATCATTAAAAAGGGTTAGTGTAATTAATTAGTGTATAGCTCCTAAATCATATATATAATACACCCAAGGTATAAAACCAAGTATAAAATGGGTAGATAGTACCCCACATAATGTTTGGCTCACCATCACCAACAACTCTAAGGCATACATTTGATCATGGGATGATACTCAACCTATCTAACCTTTATAGAGACATCCAATATAGAAACAAACTTCTCTATATCCTAGAGGATGAGGGATATCATGATCTTTTCCACTTATTTCCTCATCCCCTCTCTGAAGATCATAAATTTAAGTGCCCAGATATTGATTCTCTGGAGGATGATGCAACAACAACTAATCCTGAAGAGAGATTCTAGCTCTATACTGACTACTGATGAATGTCAAACACTCTAAATTTTAATGTAAATGACCTATACATGAATAAAAATCATGCTTGATATGATTTCTTGGGTTTAAGAACTAACAGCTTCAATAAAATGAGATGAAGAAGGTTTGAACCAAATCCTCTCTCTTTTCAAATTTACTTGACAAGAAAACTAAGAACTTATGGCCATGGAAATGCTCCATGGATAATTTTTATAAATCCTATCTCAAGATGATCTGGTCCTAAATAGTGTCCTAATAATAACCTTCTACCTCACTAAGACCTCAAGATATGTCTCTAATATAAAGGTGTGACATGGAGATGTATATATGATTGAAAATCCTTCTTGAAAAGTATCACCCAAGCCTCTTCATCTAGAAACTTTTTTTAAGCATAATGAAAGTGATTCCTATAATGTTCCCCAAATTTCTACACATTATAACTCCACTGAAAAAGGGTAATAATACTCTATTGAAAATCCACCTACATGGTAAAATAAATCCAACCTAAAAATTATCTTAGAGCTTCTTCCATGAAACACTCAATGCCAAAAAATCTTGAAGGAAAAAAACCACCACTGTCGATCAAACCCATTCAGTATTTTCCTAACTTATAAAACATTGTACTCATTTATAGGATTAATAAAAAAAAGTAAATCTTCACCTCATAAAACCAAGCCTTGGTATCTTGATATGAAAATAACCACTCATACTTTTCTAAAACTTGGATATGAAACTCTCTGATTATCCTCCCCCAAGAGGCATCATCATCAATCTCCACTATGCAGTTATCTTATGGAACATCTTACTGAACATATTTGGTGTGAACTTTATTGGGATGTTGACCTAGAGCCATTAAACAAAAATAATTAACATTAGAGACTCCCAAAACCCAAAATATGGAATGTTTAAGGTTAATTAATTAATTCAATTTCAACTTATTTCCCATTTTTTACCCAATTCAAACTAAAGTGAAAAAAATCATGATGTATGAACCATACCTAGGTTTATACTACATAAATAGAATCATTTATCTTATAATTTTTTATAAACTTGGAGTACCTTTCATTAGATCATGGGGGGGCCTAAATACCCATGTCATAGCCAATATACCTTGTTTACATCATGTACTAAGCCGAATTGATATCATTTTCCTACCAACCCATGAAGCCTCACCAGTGCATATATCCAAGCTTCATCCTATCTCTCAGCCACTAGATCTAAGACCACTCTTTCTTAACCCCCATCCATTGGCATCCCCTATAGGATAGAAATAAAGGTAGATAGATAACCCCCAAATCTTGCCTCTAATAATCCATGGGTTATTGGAAAGCACCAAGGGTATCTAATAACAAATGGGAAGAATTTACCAATATATTCAAGATTAATGAATAATAGCTAAGAGGAGATACCACCATCAAACACCATGAATAAAAAAATAATCCATCCCAATACATGAATTTAAAGTCATAATAAAATTGGATTACTGAAAAATAAGTACAGAAATAAATCTTAGGTAGTGGCCGTAATCTCAACAACCCCTAGAAAACTCCACAAGCTATTAATACCCAACTCTATTAGAAACTATCTCCCATGGACCAAAAAAATAATTAATATATATTGGGTGAGAATACAAGTATACCCAATAGGATTATCCTTGAAACCTCTTGAGAAAAATGTGAAAGAATCATACTAAATTCTAGTGAATAAACAAATGAAACCAACTCGATGCCTAAACATGTAAAGTTATTTCCTATACTCGTCATTGCTCATTCCCCAATTAACACATTTAATTAATCATATCCTTATAAAATCATATATATATATATATATACATTAAGGTGTCTTGGTTTAACTTCTCCACTGGTGTGCCGATCTCATTCCTCAATGGAAAGAAACATATTCTCATCCCTCCCATAAGTCGTCCTTCATCTCATGCATATGTATCATATCCATTATTCAACACAAGAAACCTGACACAACCTCATCATCATTATCTCATCCATATCCAAGTAGTGGTATGGAATCTACTATATCCTCTATATCTTGCATTATACCTCAATCCATCATAGATCATTCAAGTACACCAATGGGAATCCACAACCAACATTACCGGATACATGTATGTTATATAATAGTAATGAATTATATCCCACAAATAAATGTAGAGTAAACATAGATCCATCATAGTCTACTTGAATCCAAACCATAAACATTAATCCATAACAACCCAATTATGTTTACATAATATATTATAGTTGAATGGAGAATAGGGAGTGGGAAAATATATCCATCCATTTTCTCACCATCTTGGATATTTTAGAAAATAGCCCCCAAAAAAATTAGGAGAAAATTTACCTACCTAATATGGTGGTGAAGTGTATGAAATCATAAAATGTAATAAATATCATCCAAAACCACACTAGAGTAAACTACATAGCCTTATATACAACTTTAACTATCATATCTCAAGACATCTGACTAGCACTGCTAAGTTCTAGATCTCAAACATGAATTAAAGAATCAAAAATAAATTTTTTAACCATTTACACTTAGTAATTTAAAAAATTAATATTAATTCATTTAATAACCCACTAGTTTACTCATAATTTATTAGCTCATAATTAAAACATATTTTAATCATTTCATTTAGCTAAACCCTATTATAACTTCTTATTTAAACAAATAATTATATAATTATGATCTAACATGTTTCCTAAGTCAATTTCCATATTTAAAACCCTTTCTTATCATGTAATCAGTTCCAGCTTTATAGGTACTCCAGGAATCATCTTAATCTACCATAATTAAAGATGCACTTAATGTGAATAGATATGAATTATTTCAACCATTTGGTAATCATAGTCAATTAATATAAACCATTTATCCATTTAAATAATAATAAATTAAGAAACCAATAATATGTCAACTTATTTTTACCACCCTGGTGTCATCCTTGGCACCATTTCACACATCCCATTCCACCCCTCTGTCACCGACGTCAAGCCACTACTAGAATATTGGGAAAACTGGCCCATTTTTCTTTAAATTTACAAACTGTACTAGGTTATAAAACAAATCAAGGATATACCAACCTATAGAAATAATACAAGGAATAAAAATATTTACACCTAAAAAATTCAAGGGGAAACTAAGGCTATATATCCAAGGAACACAAGTCTTTATCAACCAAATATGGGCTCACTCATGCCCAAACAAATATCTTTACCAAAAACCATTACATTACCATCTCGAATTAACCGGATTATTATAAAAGGTTTTAAATAATAAGAAACAAATAAAAAACATTTATCCATATCTAAAAATAAAGTTCAAACATGCTTTAAGCATAAATTCTATATTTTATCAATTTAAAGGAAGAATGAAAATAAATTTACATGCTTATTTAATTAATTATAAAATAATGTTGGCTTTATGTTGTTTATCAATTTACAACATATTAGCCAGGATAATAAATAACAAAAATATAGAAAAATAATATCACACTAACTTGTAAATTAATAAATAATAACAACTACAACATGAAATAATATACTATTTTGTTTATTTAATTTCTATATTTTGAAATAATACAATTATCACTACATGAGGAAAACTATATATTTATTCCTATAAGTTTCTATACAATTATCTTCCTATGAATTATTTTATATATCTATCCATTAGAATATAAATCACGATTAAATCAGTCTTGTACAAAAATAAAATAGAGATAATAAATCCCCCACCTAAATGGAAGGTTCATAATGTAAGATAAAAAAACGGAGGGATGGGGATGAACATGACCTATAAATCATAGGGAGTCTTGATTTGATTTGAAAAAGGGTTAATGAATGAATTGTATGTACTCACTGAACTTTGAAAATAAAGGTAACATTTTTCAAAAATTAGTAAAAATAATAAAATGAAAATGAGATAAAGTGTTTTGGTTTTAGATTTTTAGATACATAATTTACCAAACACTTCTTATAGATTTGGACAAACATTACATTTTAGTCTAATATTATTTTATTTTCTATTTTATTTCCCTTGAACACCCATTCTAATCTCATAAATTTTGGGAAGTCAAAGATTATATCCATCTTCATTGAAACTATAACTAAATCCATTAATTTAGTTATTATTTCCTTTTATTTTTCATAAAAAACCATTATATATTGTTCCTTATAAGAATTATAGAAATTTCCAATAAAAAGGGTTATCTATACACAGAATGGGTGCACTTCACAAGGGTGGATTTAAATGAAACTCACATAAGAGAAGGAAGGACCTTGACACAAGGCTCATTTAACTTCATGCAATATACCATATGACTTTTTATAGAAAATTTAACCTTGAAAAAAATATCATATACCATATTTCAATATACCATCTACTCTTACACAACCATGTTACCTTGACACAATAAAAAGAAAAATTGGCTATGTAAAGGTAAAGAGGTTTACCATCATGTGAACATTGGGTCCTACATAAGGCTAAAATATATTTTAAAAAATATCTATATTTCAATTAAATAAACTTTTAAATAATAAAGATAAATGCCATTAATTCCATTTGAAGCCACTAAGAATCAGTTAAATGTGAAGATAAGTATTTTTGAAATATGGGCCCTTACATTTCTACCTGAGAGAGATGTGGAATTCACTATTGAGTTTAGGTTGGGTGTAGAACCTTTTCAATTTCACCTTATAAAATGGTTCCTATAATGATTTGGGAGATGGAGGATTATCTGGAAGAATAAGAGTCCTATGAGTTAATATGACTAAGAATATATCCTTAGGGTGATCTAGTCCTGAAGATAGATATCTCTTGGTGGTCATGTGTAGACTATAGAAAAATGAACCATGTTAAAATCAAGAATTGATATCCACATAATCATATCAAAGATATATTTTATTATCTTAGAGATTCTAGAGTGTTCTATATTGTAGAATTGAGACCGAGTTATCACCAGTTGAGGGTGAGTCCTTCAGGAATACAACAAACTCCATTTAGGAGTAGATATAGTTTGTATGAGTACTTGGTAATGTTTTTTGGCTTGATGAATGTAATGGGGTGTTAATGGACCCTATATATCAAGCCTTACAACCATATCTTGATACTTTTTTGGTGGTATTTACTGATGATATCCTCGTTTAATCTAGGTCAACATATGATTACACGTGATATGTGGAGAATTTTCTGAGCACACACGGGAAGTATCAGCAATACTATAATCTCTACAAGTTTCATTTTTGTATTGAAAAAGTGTACTTATTGATTCATTTCATATTTGGGCATAGAATATATATAGAACCCAATATGGTCATATTAGTGGTTTCTTAATAGTGAACTGAAAATGTTTTTTGGATCCATAGATTTTGGGGATTGTCTGATTACTACAAGATATTCATACAAGACTTCTCTCATTTAGAATCACCAATAAAAGGACTAACCAATAAGGGAGTGAATTTTATTTGGAAATACACTTTTGAGATTGAATACAGTGCTAACCTTGACCTTACTCATGGTAGGTAGGGAGTTTACCTTGTACTGTGATGCATCAAGAGAAATGATGGAAGTAGTTTTGATGTAGGATGGTCTTGTGGTTGATTATGAGTTTAGACAGCTGAGGTCTCACAAGTGAATTACCTGGTGCATTACTTAGATCTAGTATTAGTGGCACATGATTTGAGATATTGTTGACATTACCTTTTGGTTGATAATTTTATTGTGTATATTGTCCGTAAGATCCAAAAATATATTTAATCCTAGTGGTATATGCACCTTCGAAAATAAATATGGGTTGAGAATCTTCACTTTTTTATTTTGAGTTTCCACACACCATTATTAAGGGGGAAATACTTAAACATGGGATGATTAGGAATACTCAGTCTTAGGTGATTGTGGATTCTAGTAGTGAGTGGAAGATAATGGCCATCTTTATTAAAATTTATTTAGATATTCAAGACTACTAGGGTATAGAAACCCTAAAATACTTGTGTGTCACTAATTCACTCCTCAGAAGGATAAAGATAAGCAAGAAATTATATTCATACTATTAGTCTATGTGAGATAGTATATATAGTTTAGAGCCACCTATAGATTATTCTATTGATAATAACAAGTTCCTTAATGTCCAAGGTCTTGTTGTGGTCCCTACAAACATTCACAGGGAGTTGATGAGGGGATCACACATATTGAATTGGGTTATATATATAATATTGAATAAGATGTGTTGTGATATACACATAATGAATTAGTGTCCAGAGATGAATAGTGATAATGTAGGGTTCATCACATAGGGATTTAATCATTATTAGGTGAAGTGTAGAAACCTGCTAGACTTTTACAACTATACACATTCCTAATCGGAAGTGAGATAACATGACCATGGATTTCATAACAAGGTTTCCAAGGACACCCCAATGTAGTGATGTATTGTGGGTGAAAATGGATAAATTAACTAAAATGGAACATTTATTACCAATTTAGGATATATATTTAGTTGATGAGCTAGGTAAGATCTATGTTTGGGAGATAGTACTGATATATAAACTACCAAGAAGTATTGTCTCAAATAGGGATTATTGCATCACTTCATGTATCTAGAGAGAGTTATAGAATGTGATCTACATACAGGTGCATCTGAGAATTTCCTATCACCCTCAGACAAACGGGTAGTTTGAACACACTATTTTAATATTAAAGGACATATTGTAAGAATTATTCTTGTAATTTAGTGGTTCCTGGGAGAACCATTTCGTGATAGTATAGTTCTTCTCCAATAACATATATCATGTTTTGATAGTGATAGATCATATTAAATCCTAATATGGAAGACCTTATCATTTACCATTGTGTTTACTAGAAGTTGGCGAGTTCATGATTGTTGGGTTGAGTCTCATATAGAAGACATCATATTATATCTAATTGATCAAGAAGTGGTTAGAGCCTGCTCAAAGTAGGTAGGGTTAATATTACTTTCAATGATTCCACCCTATACAGTTTGAGGGGGTGGAAAAGTGTTCCTACAAGTATTTCCTTATTTGGTACATTATCAAATTCATAGGAAAGGGAAGTTGGCATATAGTTAAGTGGGTCCTTTGAGATCATAGACATGATCGATACAGATACACATCGATTGGATCTCCCTCAGTGTTCCAGTGATCTGAATGATTTATTCAATGTATCAAAACTTTAGAGGTACTATTATGACCCTTTTCCGTATGATTGATACTGATGATATTGAGCTCAAGGTAGATATATATTTTAAGTGTCATCCAATTCCAATAGTGGATTATAAAGAGAAGTATCTATGTGGAAATACAGTTCCACTCATACATGTGAAGTGAAAGTATGAGATTATCCAGGAAGATAAATGGAAGTGAGAGTCTAATATGTAGGCTCAGTTGATAGATATATTCACCATTGTTTCTTGGTAATATTTTAGAGTGAAACTCAAAGATGAATTGGTATATGTAAGGGAGGTTGTAAAACATTAAATGATTATAAGGCATGAATCCATTTTAATTTTTTCTAATAGTTATTTTTTTACACTCATTATTTTTTTCTTGAAGTACTTTTGTGGGAGTTGAGGTTTTTATAGAAGTTTTTTGAGAGTTTTGATGTATTAAATTAGAGAAAAATAATTTCTTTATGCTGCCAAATGGTTTGGAAAACCATACAGGGTACTAAGCGAATCCATGAATAGGATAAAAGATCCTTTAGTTCTCATGAAAAATTAGTGCATGGTTAACCTCCAATGGCCCGAAGGCCTTCATTTTTTATTGATTTTGATAATCCACCTTTCAAGGGATGAGGTGGAACCCTACAATGCCCATTGCACAATATTTTCCCGATGGCAGGTGCCATAACCTCTCATTATTGCAATCCGTTTAGATTCTGCTGTTGTGAAAGCTCTTTGCTCATCCTCCTTGTAGAGCTTGTTCCTTGTAGGTTTTTCTGGTTTTCATATGCACAAAGGTGGACCGAAGGCCTTGAAATGGTCCAAAGGACCAACTGACCCGAAGGCCTGGGTGCCCGAAGGCCTATGAAGGACTCAGGGACCAAATTGGAGGTCTGAAGGCCCAAACGGGGACATATTCCCAGCTGCTACAGTGCCAAACAGTGCCTGCTATAGTTCCCACTACAGTACCTGCTATAGTACTCCACAATTCCTGCTACAGTACTGCTACAGTACCCAGAAATTCTACCTCTACCTGGATTTGATCCCTGGTCGCTTGGATGCACCAACAGAGACCATGCCAATCGGGCTAAGGCTCATGTGCCATGGTTAAGAAAACCATATAAAGCCTATTATTAATTTTGGACAAGATCACACTATTGGCATACGGCTTACCAAATCGTACGACCTAAACCTACATAATATGGGTTACCTTTATAGTGGGAACTATACAGTCGGTGCATGATTTGTAAAAATGTGTGTCCAAATTCTGTGGACCTCCCAGTTGCTTAAAATTTTTCCAATTACCAAAGTTCACTCATTGATTTTTGAACTCCTAACTCCTAATTCTCTTCTACCCATTTGACTGAGAATATATCCTGGTAGTGGATTCCTTTCTTCCTCTAAAATTTTGTGTAATTTTTATTCAACACTTGATAGAATCGATATCCATTCATATCAAATGATTTTCAAAGGTAAGGATAACACTCTATATCTTCTATTTTCTAGTTTCTTTCCCTATGTACAAATCTTACATCAATTATGACTCTTTGAGACTTATTTCAGAGTTTTCATTAGATTTTATGATTTGAATAATTTTATCTCAAACTAGTGGATGATATCTATCAATTATACTTATATGAACCTAAATTAGATATTCCTTAAAATATTCCTTAAATTGTTTCTTATTTTTGAGTGTATGTGGTGTGTTTTTTGTGCCAAAGTACTATGTTCTTGACCTCAATCATAAAAAAATTTAAAGTTGAATGTTTCCTAATAAATATTTATGATTCAAAACCTAATAGACTATAAAATAATGATAGGAACCAATGTTCATCCACCAATTATAATGTTTCTAGTTACAATAAAAAAAGGGAAACTCCAATGGTGTGGAAAATATGGGATAACATGAAATACCAAGAGATTAAAATTTTATGTTCTTATTTCCTAGAAAATAATAACTTCACTTGGGTTCCATGTGTCACACTCTTGTTTCCTGGTGGGGAGTGTCTACCCTCATGTCTAGATAACAGATTATTTTTCTTGGTGTGTAGTTTCTGCATTGGAGTTTTAGAAGAAACATGTTCTTATTTTTCATTGGGGAGTGTATACCCCTATGTTCTAAATGACACATTATTCTTTCATAGTGAGCATTGTCTACCCCAAGTTTTTATATGACATGTTCATGTTTCTTGATATGCTTCATGTATTCCCCCAAAATCTAGATGATTATACCATGTTCTGAGACATCTGACATTGTTTGAAGTAGGTATGGTCAATCCAAAGTGTCACCTTAGAACTTGAGAGTTGAGGGTGATTATTTATTGTGTTTACTATGCTTAGTTTTCACATGATAATACACTTTTACTCAGATTAGATATGTTTAGAGATGTCGTTGGTGGTGTCCAACTATGTTTTACTCACACGCTACTCAAACTATAGTATGTACTTGACTAGAAATGATGGTTATAGGTAAGGATAATGTAAAAGAAATTATGATTGATGGTTTATTTGGATTGGATAGGGAGGTGTATGAGATATGGGACTAGGCTGGGGATCAGTACCAGTTTTTTAGTTTTTACTAGTTTTTTTATATTTCGATTATTTATTTCTTGTTGTGTACAATACTCCCATTGTGGATTTAGATATTATATGTATGTATTGTATGACTTTTACACCATTAGTTTTCTTTATCATGGGATGTGTATGTTAATATTGGAACTTGTTGGGATGTATTCCATCTTGTCCATATGAATGTATGATACTGTTATTATTTTTTCATTGTTGTCTACTTTGATATAAGGATATAGTCTCCCCACGATAACACCATAGACCCTCACTACCAGTCATAAACCTCTGGCATATAGAGAGATGCACTTAAGGTTTAGTGACACACTACTTTGGTTATTTTAGAATGAACCAGGGAATGGATTTACATTGATCTTTTGAAATTATCACTTATTAATTTATGTTTATAATTATAATTAATTGAATAAATCCCTTGTTAGAGTATATATTATTTTTTGTTTTTTGTTTAGTTTTTTCTTAAGGGAAATAAATTGATTAAGTTTTGGGTGGTTTGATTCACTCAATCTGTGTATAGTATTTTAGTGTGATTAATTGAGTAAAAAATCAAATAATGCTAGATAAATATTTTAAAGTGATTCTAATGCTTAATTTTAGTTTTTTGGATACATTTAAGATTTTCATGGTTCAATACACACTTTAGAAAATTTTTTGGTGTCTAGAATTCAATTTTAATGCATGTAATTAATAATCCCATGTCTTGTACTTTTATAAGAGATGTGATTCATATAAGGAACCGGACTTATTTCATACATAATCTTGAATTTATTTAAGAAAACACTTCATTATACATTTAGGATCTTTTCAAGTTTAGAGCTTTAGATAATTAAGACAAATCATTCATAACATTACACATTGTTACATAGTGAATACCATAAAATCAGTTTCCATTATCCTCAGAATATAAAACATTAAAACACAAAACAAGACTCCTTGACAATTCTTCAACATTTAACATGTCTTCCTTCCTTGTATTACTCATCATTAACCTGTGAAAAATCATTTAAAAACTTGGGATGAGCACAAAAGCTCAGTAAGGTATGCAAAAGAAGGAAAAATCACATTAGTCCATGAATACGCATGACGTATGAAAACATTTTCAAAATACATGATTTACACCCATAAAATCTTACTTTGTGTAACATGAGATTTACACAAGATCCACACAAACATATTTATAATCATAGAGGTATATTGGGGCATTACATTCATAATCTTGTAACCATCTTGGCTACCTTAAAATTTGTAACCCTCACGGCTACCTTACTTTGTGTAACCATCACAGTTACACTTGGAGTAACCATACGGCCGACCTCCAACTTACTCATACCCAATGAATTGGAGGGAAATATAGGTCCCACCCTTCATCATAAACAATTCCCAATAACAACAACATAAACATACAACATAAACAATAGCATAAAAACATTGCCTTTGAATCTTATAAAACAGAATTTTAAAAGAGGATTTTTAGAAGAAAAGTCACTTATAAACATCATATACTTGAAGTGAGGCTTAATAGAGTGGATGTAATATGTGTATACTCTATAAATAAACATAATGAAACATAATATAAACAAAACCCATCACACAAACAATTTAAATAGCACATAAATTATAAAGTAGAATGTTAACCCAATGAATGGAAATCGGGTTAAGAATTCCCTTACCTTGGGCTTGCCTTACTTCAAAATTGTTTAAACCTCCTCTATAATGGTTAAAAGAGTGTTATTAGTATTTTATAGAAAAATGTTCATGTTTATAAAATCTTATATGGTCATTTCATAACCTCATTTCACCCCTTAATTCTTAGTATTTTGTTCCTTGCATTATTTTGGGTGAGTTCTTTTGTGATTTTCACAATCGGTTCATGATGAATCGTTCTTGTTGATTGGAAGTGAAACTCCAGAATTATAATGGAGTAGTATTTACATAATTAAAGTACCATAAATTATACCATTTATCACTTTGGTGCTTTATATGATGATGATTTATAAGTTAAAACATTAATTATGTTCGTTTAGATAATTTAAGTGGTTCTTTGATAATTACAACTTCATTTAGTCTTATAAAATTGAATCATGAGTAAAAAAGAATTCCAGAACCTTATATGATTCATAAAACATATATTATAACCTGGTTCAACCATATAAATGGTTTCATGACCATACTTGAAAGAATTAATGGAGATTGAAAATACATCGTCCACGATATCGGTAATTCGACACAAATGGACAATGTTTTTTTTGATTCTTTAAAAAAGTGAGAGAGGAGAGGAATAATGATTTGTAATTTTCCATAAACATGAAAACCCCCAGAATATACATGATTCTGGAGATTTCATGCCTCTTGGATAAGAGGGGGTGAATAACGAAGAGAAGGGAATCTTGAAATAAAGAAAACATGAGAAATTTCTTACAAAAATTTGGCAGCCTAACGGCGTCTCTTAAAATTTCATAAAAATAAGATTGATGAGAGGAATGGAATATCTCATCATTAATACAAAATTTGGACAGTAAGGGGAAATATTAAATGAAATATCCCAACAAAATACAAAGGGAAAGGAAAAGAATAACATAAAATGGAAGGAAAGAATGAAAATGAAAGAGGATGTCTACCTCTTGATCTCTTCTCCTTGAGATCCTTCTTAAGGGATTTGATTATGGTCTTTTGGTGAGACCAACAGCTCTAGGACGTGGGGAAGAATATTGGAGAGGGAATTTGGCAGAAATTAGACAATGCTCAAGGCTTGAGAGGTGTGAGAGGAAGAGGGGAGTGAGGGTGATATTTATAGTGGAGGAGGGGAGGTATTTTAAATTATTTTAATTATTATTATAATATTTTTATCAAGACTATGAATAATCTCAAATCAAGTGTCCTTAATTAGTGAAAATATCAAGTGAGTTCGAGGCAAGTGGCCTTGAATCACTTATGATGTCATAAATAGTGCATTTTTACTGATAAATTGATTATACGGTATTTTACCGTATTTCACTATTCACCGAAAATTCAAGAGTTTCAGAAAAATACCAAAAATTTACCCCAACCATTTTTCGATGTGTAGAATTCAAAAATGAACTCCATTTTTCAAAAATAATTTTCTAAATATTATTAATTTAATTTTTAAATAAGGTCACAGTTAATTCAAAAAATAACAATATTTAAGTGCAACTAGTTTCATGTGACATTGGAAAATTAATTATGATCCCATTATCCTATTTCCATGGAAAAATAAAATAATAATATTATTTACTATTCATGAGGGCATATTACTATTCATATTACTATTCATATTACTATTCATAAGGGCATGTTACTATTCACCAAAAAACAAGTTTATTTCATCAGACTCTAAATAACATACTGAACCCAATTGTAGATGACAGTTTCTTGAAATTCAAATCATAGAAGAAATAAAATTATGTTTAAAGGATACTTATAAATATATACCTTAAACAAAATTTCAAGCATTTTCAATTTATTTTTAGAAAACCTTGGGATGTTACATTATCCCCACCTTCTTGAAATTGCGTCCTCGCAATTTTATTTACTTATTAAACAACTGAGGGTATTTTTCCCTCATAGCATTTTCAGACTCCCATGTTGCTTCTTCAACCATGTGGTTTCTCCACAAAACCTTTACCTGGTTGATTACCTTATTAGGCAATACCTGTTCTCTTCGATCAAGAATCTGAACCGGTTTTTCTTCATAAGAAAAGTTCTCTGCTAGCTGAACTTCTTCCGGCCTCAATACATGTGATGAATCTGGAACATACTTTCTCAACATCGAAACATGAAAAACATTGTGTACCTGAAACAAGCTCGGAGGCAAAGCTACGCGGTACGCAACTGTTCCAACTTTATCCAAGATTTCAAAAGGACCGATGAACCGTGGACTTAGTTTCCCTTTCTTACCGAAACGCATCACACATTTCCAAGGAGTTATTTTAAGGAAAACATGGTCACCTACCTTGAAAGAGAAGTCTTTCCTTCTGTTATCTGCATAACTTTTCTGCCTGCTCTAAGTTGTCCTCATGTGTTGCTGGATCATCCTCACTTTCTCAGCCACTTCTTCTACTAATTCTGGCCCCATCAACTTTCTTGCACCGACTTCATCCCAAAACGCAGGAGTCCGACACCGCTTTCCATACAAGGCCTCAAAAGGTGCCATCTGAATACTGGAATGGAAACTGTTATTATAAGAAAACTCAACTAGTGAAAGATGTTGATCCCAACTTCCCTGATAGTCCATTGAACAAGCTTGAAGCATATCCTCCAAAGTTTGAATCGTTCATTCTGACTGCCCATCTGATTGAGGATGAAAAGTTGTACTAAAATTCAACTCTGTGCCCAAAGAATTCTGAAGTCCCTTCCAAAATTTAGAAGTGAACCTGGGATCTCGGTCAGACACAATGGAAAGGGGAACTCCATGTAACCTGACAATCTCTTTGAGGTACAATCGAGAAATCTGATCTAATGTCATTGTATCTCGAATAGAAAGAAAATGAGCAGACTTTGTTAGCCGATCAACAATAACCCATATCGCATTGTTACCTCGAGAATTCTTTGGTAGTCCCACCACAAAATCCATGGATATATTCTCCCATTTCCATTCTGGCACTGGAAAAGGCTGAAGCATCCCCTTCGGTAACTGTCGCTCTGCTTTAACCTGCTGACATGTCAAACATTTCATTGTAAAATCAGCAATATCTCTTTTCATCCCATTCCACTAGTAATACTCCCGAAGGTCTCTGTACATCTTAGTACTTCCAGGATGAACAGAAAATGGAGAACTATGAGCTTCACACAACAATTCTTTCTTCAGCTGGGAATCACAAGGCACACACAACCTTTTCCCAAACCTTAAAACACAATCTTTATCAAGATTAAATTCTGGAAACTTACCCATTTTGACTAATTCTACCTTTTGTTGTAGCTCACGGTCTTCCCTCTGCGCGTTCATAATTCTGTCTGACAACGAAGACTGCACTGAAACCTGAAACAAAACAGATATATTCCCTGTACCAACAACTTCTAAGCCAAAATTTATCAAATCAATAATCAAGGGACCACGTTCCAAACGTAGCATGGTTAATGATGCATGATTTTTCCGACTTAAGGCATCCGCTAATTTGTTTGCTTTTCCAGGATGGTAATTAATCGTGCAGTCATAATCCTTTATCAGTTCTAGCCATCTTCTCTGCCTCATGTTTAATTCCTTTTGAGTGAATATATACTTAAGAATTTTATGGTCAGTATATATTTGGCATTTGGTTCCGTATAGATGATGCCTCCATATTTTCAGAGCAAAAACCACAGCTGCCAATTCCAAATCATGTGTGGGATAATTCAGCTCATGAGGTTTAAGTTGTCTCGAAGCATAGGCAATTACCTGATCATTCTGCATCAAAACACAACCAAGTCCCTTCAAAGAAGCATCACTGTAGATGACAAACTCACCATTCCGGGAAGGTAAGGCCAAAACTGGAGCATTCACTAATCTCTTCTTTAGTTCCTGAAAACAAACATCACATTCCTATATCCAAACAAATTTAAACCCTTTTTGTGTTAACTTAGTTATTGGGATAGATAACCGTGCAAAGTTCATAACAAAGCGTCGATAATAACTTGCTAATCCCAGAAAACTATGAATCTCTGTAACATTTGTGGGTCTTTGCTATTCATCAACTACTTTTGTTTTGGAAGGATCAACTGTTATTCCATCCTTATTTACAATGTGCCCAAGAAAAGAAATCTGTTGCAACCAAAAATCACACTTGCTGAATTTTCCATATAGTTTCTTTTCTTTTAAAGTTTGTAAAACAACCCTTAGATGTTTTTCATGCTCCTCTTTATTTTTAGAAAAAACCAGAATGTCATCAATAAATACAACCACAAACTTATCCAAGAACTCATGAAATACTCTATTCATAAGATTCATGAATACAGCAGGTGCATTAGTTAACCCAAATGGCATAACAACAAATTCATAATGCCCATATCTAGTACGAAAGGCTGTTTTCGGGATGTCATCCTCTTTCACCTTCAGCTGATGGTATCCGGATCTCAAGTCAATCTTGGAAAAGTACTGAGCTCCCTGGAGCTGATCAAACAAGTCATCAATATGAGGCAAAGGATACTTGTTTTTAACAGTGATGTTATTCAAAGCTCTATAATCAATGCAAAGTCTCATGGAACCATCTTTATTTTTAACAAACAAAACAGGGGCTCCCCATGGTGAAGTACTGGGACGAATGAAGCCTTTGACAAGCAAATCCTGCAACTGATTTTTCAATTCAAGAAGTTATATGGGAGCCATACGATATGGGGGTTTTGAAATTGGCATAGCATTAGGAACTAAGTCAATTGTGAATTCGACTTCTCGTTTAGGTATGACACTGGGTAACTCCTCAGGAAAAACATCAAGGTATTCATTTACCACTGGCACATCATTAATTTGAATAGTTCCCTTGTTTTCAATAATATGAGCCAGATAACTTTCATTTCCATCTTTCAGTAGTTTCTCAGCTTCTTGATATGTTATCAATTGTATGGGTTCATTATTGTATACAAACTGAAAATCTTTCTGAAAAACAACTTCTTTAGCTCTACAGTCAATCTTAGCATGATAATCAGAAATCCAGTCCATCCCCAGAATAACTTCAAACTCGACTAAGGGTAAAACAACAAGGTTTGCAGGTAAAGTCTTTCCACATACCACAATAGAAATATTCTTACAATTCCTCTTTGCTATAACATTTCCCCCTGGTGTTTTAACAACAAGTTCAGGTATCATTTGTTGAGGTGATATTTCCAATTCACTAGAAAATTTCTCAGATATGAAGGAATGTGTAGACCCCGTATCAAACAAAACTTTAGAAAAATCTGAGTGAACAAACAAAGTACCTGATACAACTTCATTGGATGGCCCAACATCTGCTGACGTAGTCGCAAAGGATCTCACTACACCTTTCTGCTTGTAGTCTGGCTTCTTTGCATCATTTGGATCCCTCTTTGGACAGGCATTTGCATAGTGACCCATCTCACCACATTTAAAACACTTTACAGTTTGCTTATCAGGATTAGTCTTTGGATCATTTTCATTGCAATCTCAGGCCATATGTCCAAACTTACCACATTTAAAACACTTCCCAGTTTTGATAAGACATTCCCCAGGGTGCTTCTTGCCACACTTTTCACAAACTGGAAACTGTATTTTCTTACCACCAGATTTCATTGGTTGATTATTACCCATTGCTTTCCAATTGGACCTCTTCTTCTCTTTATTTCCAAATTGCATGTGATCATCAGAAAACTCCATCTCTACCCTCTCAGCACATCGGACAAGTTTCTCGTAACTTTTGAATTCACGGGAGACCAACGCCCTTCGATACCTTGGCTTCAATCCTGAGTAAAAGCGGTTGATTTTGCTATCGAGATCCAGAATAAGATTTGGAGCATACCTCGCCAGTCGGGTGAAGTTCTCCTCATACATAGCCACTGAATCTTCCTCCTTTTGTTTCAGTTCAAGGAATTGTTTCTCCATTCTATGTCGCACCACCTTAGGAAAATATTTTTCAAGAAAAAGACTTTTAAATTCATCCCACACTAAGGCATCAAAATCCTCTCTACCCCTGATATTCCTTACCATTGACCACCACTGATCAGCTTCCCCTTCAAAATGATAAATGGCAAGACATACCTTTTGATTGTCCGAACATCCCATAACATCAAATATCTTTTCAAGGGCTTTAATCCATCCTTCTGCTGCCACTGGGTCAGAAGATCCATTGAATGCAGGAGGATGTTGTCTCATAAAATGTTCCACCACTGTCATGTTCTGTTGGGGTACTTCTATTTGTCCTCTTGCATGGATGCCACCACCATTTATTGCCTGTGTTAGCTGATCCATTACTGTCACAAACTGCTCGGTTCCAATCCCTACCATTCCGGGCTGTTGATCAGGAAGGATGTCATTCTGTCAGTGCCTATCCTCTTCAGCATCCATGTTCCTTCTGCGGAAAACCATTCTAAACAAACATTTCTTAGATAAAGCAACATGGTAATCCTTAAATGCTATTACAAATTAAACATAGGGTGAGAATTATTTATGGTATTCTATTAGCATCACCTTAACCCCTAAATTTATCTAAACCATCCTCTGATACCAACTATAAGGACCCGAACTTATTTCATACATAATCTTGAATTTATTTAAGAAAACACTTCATTATACATTGAGGATCTTTTCAAGTTTAGAGCTTTAGAGAATTAAGACAAATCATTCATAACATTACACATTGTTACATAGTGAATACCATAAAATCAGTTTCCATTATCCTCAGAATATAAAACATTAAAACACAAAACAAGACTCCTTGACAATTCTTCAACATTTAAAATGTCTTCCTTCCTTGTATTACTCATCATTAACCTGTGAAAAATCATTTAAAAACTTGGGATGAGCACAAAAGCTCAGTAAGGTATGCAAAAGAAGGAAAAATCGCATTAGTCCATGAATACGCATGACGTATGAAAACATTTTCAAAATACATGCTTTACACCCATAAAATCTTACTTTGTGTAACATGAGATTTACACAAGATCCAAAAAAACATATTTATAATAATAGAGTTATATTGGGGCATTACTTACATAATCTTGTAACCATCTTGGCTACCTTAAAATTTGTAACCCTCACGGCTACCTTACTTTGTGTAACCATCACAGTTACACTTGGAGTAACCATACGGCCGACCTCCAACTTACTCATACCCAATGAATTGGAGGGAAATATAGGTCCCACCCTTCATCATAAACAATTCCCAATAACAAAAACATAATCATACAACATAAACAATAGCATAAAAACATTGCCTTTGAATCTTATAAAACAGAATTTTAAAAGATGATTTTTAGAAGAAAAGTCCCTTATAAACATCATATACTTGAAGTGAGGCTTAATAGAGTGGATGTAATATGTATATAATCTATAAATAAACATAATGAAACATAATATAAACAAAACACATCACACAAACAATTTAAATAGCACATAAATTATAAAGTAGAATGTTAACCCAAAGAATGGAAATCGGGTTAAGAATTCCCTTACCTTGGGCTTGCCTTACTTAAAAATTGTTTAAAACTCATGTATAATGGTTAAAAGAGTGTTATTAGTATTTTATAGAAAAATTTTCATGTTTATAACATCTTATATGGTCATTTAATAACCTCATTTCACCCCTTAATTCTTAGTATTTTGTTCCTTGCATTATTTTGGGTGAGTTCTTTTGTGATTTTCACAATCGGTTCATGATGAATCGTTCTTTTTGATTGGAAGTGAAACTCAAAAATTGGAATGTAGTAGTATTTACATAATTACAGTACCATAAATTATACCATTTATCACTTTGGTGCTTTATATAATGATGATTTATAAGTTAAAACATTAATTATGTTCGTTTAGATAATTTAAGTGGTTCTTTGATAATTACAACTTCATTTAGTCTTATAAATTTGAATCATGAGTACAAAAGAATTACAGAACCTTATATGATTAATAAAACATATATTATAACCTGGTTCAACCTTATAAATGGTTTCATGACCAGACTTGAAAGAATTAATGGAGATTGAAAATACATCGTCCACGATATCGGTAATTCGACACAAATGGACAATGTTTTTTTTTATTCTTTAAATAAGTGAGAGAAGAGAGGAATAATGATTTGTAATTTTCCATAAACATGACAACATCCAGAATATACATGATTCTGGAGATTTCATGCCTCTTGGATAAGAGGGGGTGAAGAACGAAGAGAAGGGAATCTTGAAATAAAGAAAACATGAGAAATTTCTTACAAAAATTTGGCAGCCTAACGGCGTCTCTTAAAATTTCATAAAAATAAGATTGATGAGAGGAATGGAATATCTCATCATTAATACAAATTTTGGACAGTAAGGGAAAATATTAAATGAAATATCCCAACAAAAGACAAAGGGAAGGAAGAGAATAACATAAAATGGAAGGAAAGAATGAAAATGAAAGAGGATGTTTACCTCTTGATCTCTTCTCCTTGAGATCCTTCTTAAGGGCTTTGATTTTGGTCTTTTGGTGATACCAGAAGCTCTAGGACGTGGGGAAGAATATTGGGGAGGTAATTTTTCAGAAATTAGACAATGCTCAAGGCTTGAGAGGTGTGAGAGGAAGAGGGGAGTGAGGGTGATATTTATAGTGGAGGAGGGGAGGTATTTTAGATTATTTTAATTATTATTATAATATTTTTATCAAGACTATGAATAATCTCAAATAAAGTGGCCTTAATTAGTGAAAATATCAAGTGAGTTCGAGGCAAGTGGCCTTGCATCACTTATGATGTCATAAATAGTGCATTTTTACTGATAAATTTATTATACGGTATTTTACCGTATTTCACTATTCACCGAAAATTCAAGAGTTTCAGAAAAATACCAAAAATTTACCCCAACCATTTTTCGATATGTAGAATTCAAAAATGAACTCCATTTTTCAAAAATAATTTTATAAATATTATTAATTTAATTTTTAAATAAGGTCACAGTTAATTCGAAAAATAACAATATTTAAGTGCAACTAGTTTCATGTGACATTGGAAAATTAATTATGATCCCATTATCCTATTGCCATGGAAAAATAAAATAATAATATTTTTTACTATTCATGAGGTCATATTACTATTCATATTACTATTCATATTACTATTCATAAGGGCATGTTACTATTCACCAAAAAACAAGTTTGTTTCATCAGACTCTAAATAACATACTGAACCCAATTGTAGATGACAGTTTCTTGAAATTCAAATCATAGAAGAAATAAAATTATGTTTAAAGGATACTTATAAATATATACCTTAAACAAAATTTCAAGCATTTTCAATTTATTTTTAGAAAACCTTGGGATGTTACAATTCAGCTTTCTGAAGAACACACCCAAGTCCCCGGTCAAGAAGAACAAGTCATCTGGACTTGTATTCTATTCTAGAAGTGGTTAGAAGAGAATTTTCTACTACACTCTATGTATGTTAATGAAACGTTTCATGTAACATCACTAACCAAAAGGTAATGCCTCAAAATTCAATGGGTGGCTATCATGACCCCCTCCCTCTAAAGGTACCCCTCTTCAGATGACAATGATAAAAGAGTGATAATTAACTCTGAGTCTCACCATAAGTAGGATCTGAGTTAGTGACTAGAACCAAGGGTATAAAAGTATCAAATATGGTAGGAATTACCCTTTATAATAATTAGGACCATGTGATGGGACACATCAACTATAAATAAACTCCATAAAATAATATAAATTTAAACCAATACTATCCTAAAATTCATGAACAAAATCAATGACTACAAATAAAAGTATCCAAGTAAATACCAAAATATAAGTCCTATTGTTATGACTCATCAACAAATCCAATATCCAAGCTAGTGATGTACAGTTTGGTCCCCAAAATCCTCTCAGAGATCTAAAAATATTTAATATAAATGTAGGGTGAGGTTAACATGCATACTCAATAGGATCATACCCAAGGTATCTCATGTACATATAGAAATATCATACTAATGAAATAGTGAATAAGAAACATAACCAAACATCTACCTAAACAGTTCAACTAACCAATCCTAATTACACCCTAGATCAGTCACCAAATAACACGTCCATTTAGTAATATAGTATCATAATAATATAAGATAAATGCAACCCACAACCTATTCCCAACTAATTTTCCTCTCTAACACCCCAATTACAAACATATTGTGCTCCAATACCTTCAATAAAAATCTCATCACATGTCAATCCATCTATGATGTGGGTTGGAACACATACCTAACTACCCTAACCTCCCATATAGTCTAGCATCTTGATTTAACATCAGTCATTGTCACATCACAAGTTCATCCATATAACCACATATCAAGTCTGAGGAAGTAGGGTATCATGAAACTAAATGACATCAACCATATTCCCTCCTCCATCAATGTATGACCCCCACCACATATCGCATCATCATCATCTATGGGAAATCTCCAACACCAACTCGTATCATCACTGGATAACCTCTAAAACCAACTCGTATCAACTCTGGGTGATCTCAAAAACCAACCCATATCATCACCGGGTGATCTAAAATACTAAATTATATCATCATTGGGAGATCTCCCACACCAACATGTATCATAATCAAAATATATTAAGGAAGATTAGGGAATAGGGGGTATCAAACCATCTATTTCAACACTATTATCAATGTTAGGTAAAACACCTAGAACCCAAAAAAATGGGAATTGGTCTGGATATCCAACTCAAGTGGGGTGGATAAATAAATAAAATAAAGTAAATTATATATAGATATCACATAATAAACATATTATAGGTTAAAATCAACTGCACTAGCATACTCCACAACACTACCACTAGAACTCATGAAATCTACCACAACTACTTCCACCACTAAATGTATCACACCACACGGTCAACATACATAACCACACAATTCCAACTTTCAATTACAAGTTATACCGTTAGAATAATTAATGAGTTTCCACAAACTCCCATTTATTAATCCATTTCATTCACATTAAGAAATCCCATTCATTTATCATCCATTTCATTTAATCTAATTATCATGAAAAACTTGTATCCCCTTGTTATGTCTAAATTCAGCCAATTATTATTCATCTTCCAACCTGTGTCATTTTAGTTTCAATATTTCAAAATTATTTCAATGGCTAACTGGATAACTAATGCAACCACACCACAAAAAAACTCATCCATACTACATCAATCATCACCACAACAAAATTTATCTCAATACATAACCACAACCCATCCATCTCACTATAATAACCACACATCACAACCATGGCACATAATACTACAACACATATTGAACCAACCAAGCATCACTTTACTGCCCAAAATATTACACACCCAAGATTGTAACCATTAACAATACACAAGACCCAAAACAATTCACATAACTACAAAAATTCTATATCATTCACATCAGCACAAAATAACACATTCCAATTTTCACAACACGACATTTAAGATTCAAAAAATGGGATTTCATTACATTACTTCATTATATAGCATGGGTATTATCACATAAATTCTTTAATTCCATGGTAACCAATTAATTATACATATATAAGTTTTTAACCTTTTATTCAGGGTGAGATCAAACAACCATCATGACAAGGATTTCCTAATCAAATCAACTAAAACACAATCAAGGATCCCAAGAATCGTTATTTTCAAAAATAGAAATAAGCATGTATAATTCCATTAAAAATATCATAGAATAAATAAATACATATAAATGCTCTGCTTTCACATTCAATATCATATTTATCTAATTTATTATCTTCTAATGACCCATACAATCCACCCAAAGGAATAAAAAAACCTGAAATCCCCATTCATGAACATTAATAGAGAGAGAATGAGGAACCCCTACCTCAAATAAGTTTTCTAAATTCTAAAACACAGTGGAGAAAACAAGAAACAACTAAAATTCCAAAACCACACAAGGAAACCCCAGATCATCCTAAATTATTCCATAGTCTTATCAAAAGCATATTCTAAACATACATGGATTAAAGTAACATCATCAATATGAATTTCATGTGTAAGAAAAATGAGAAAATGAATGAGAACGTGTATTTACTCACTATGAATCTCAAAAGATAAAAATCTTGAAGCTAAGGAACAATGGAAGAGGAAAGAGGCAAGAAGACCCTCCAAAAACACCTAAGTTTCACCGCAAAACTAAGAGGAACAAGATATGAATGAGGAAAATTAGAGGGTTTCCAAAATTTAATGACAAGTTGGGCCTCAACACATTCATGATGTGAAACACCAATTCACACCACGAATTTTCACGATGCTCACCATTTTAGGAGATGAATTCATTTTAGGTTGTAAATTCAAAAAACTCAAAAACCAATGAATATCTACCAAATTTCAAGGTTCCTTAAGATATAATTTCTTCGCATAATGAATAAATCATTTACTTTGTGAGTTTATTAATCATATAAATCCCTTCTAAAATATAAAGATATGAATCACCATCCACCAAGATACACACACACATTCAAATCGTGAACTTGGATTCATGTTTTAAATAACCCTATATAGCAGGATTATAGCTCCAAACTCCACCAAACCCACCTTGAGCTTCTTATAAACACCTCTAACTTAACAAACCGACAATGTTATTAGCTAAGAAGGAACAAACCATTACAATAACACAATTAGTTCACCTACCAATGGAGACATCCAAAATGGAGTTATTTATTATACTATACAACAAATAATTTGGTTTATACCAAGTAATTATATTTTCCTATAGAAAACAGGCTTTGCCTTAGATTTAGAACTGTTCACATTGAAGGGAGGTGCTCCAATTATGCTAACCTGACCACCCAAATCTATATCTATTTTATTTTTTACTATTTTTTTCTTCTCATTACCCTTTTCATTATTAGATTCCTTATTATATCCATGGTCAAGGTTAATCTTTTTATCAAACCTTTTACAATTCCCAGAGTCCTAAGAAGGTGAAGGACATGTTTTGGGTTATTAATTAGATTATGTTTATATTATAACAAAGAACTTTTTTGTGGTTCTATTACGGTGAGTTTTTTGTTTTATAATTTCATTAAGGAACTAAAATTATAAATTCCCTAGTGGTGTCATAATAGAACAATAATGAGACAATCAGGGAAAACCAAAGGAAGTAAAATGGGAAAACCAATGACCATTAGGTGAGACTATCGCCATTATTTTGGAATTTTGTTTGGTAAAAACACTTTTTATAAGAAATTAATCAATAAAAAAGTGATAAATACTTTAAGAAAGTAAGTTTTCATTATTTGACCAATAAATTATGGAAAAATTGAATCCAAAATTTAAATGAATTTTATAATAATATGAGCTACTGAAGGACAATTTTAATAAAAACATTAATCTAGATTGAAACCCTAACACATTATTTTTAAATGTTTTTATTTTTTTATTTTTTCCTTTTATGTATTATTATATATTTGTTTCAATATTTTCATTCTCTCACCACCAATCATCACTTGAATAAATAGTCAAAGTTCATGAATTACAACTATAAAACTCCTTCCTAATGGGATTGACCCCAATACTCCACTTTAATAGTAAGGCAAGGGAAATAAATTTTCATACTAGTGATGAGTATTCCAAATTTATGCACCTATGTCAGTGTTTTAAAGTTGCATGGATTTTCAGTAGAAACTAGTTAATTCATGAATTTTCATTTTCTTTTTTCTTTTCTTCTTTTTTTTCTTGGGTGCCTTCTTATCACATCCAAATTTATGATTATTCCACTAGAGGTTTTTATACCTCACTTAGAGAGGGTTTTTATCTATATGATATAGTGATTTTATAAAGCTATCTGATAAAACAATACCCATATATAGATTATAATTCACAATTTGTTAAAAAAAATGTATACAATATAATAAAACATTTTATTTACTATATTATACTTTATAATATAATATGAATGGAAAATTATAATCAATGATGGAAAAAAATTCAAATTCTGGTTAGACCGTCTAAAAGGTTTGAAAGACTTGGAATATTAGTTATAATGATAGTAAAGATGATAAATAATTTGGAAAATAATAATGTTTTTGAAATTGAAAATCCCATTCTTGAACTAGACAAGGATTTGTGATATGATTCACAACCAAACTATTTTTAATTAAATTTTTTATTGAATGAAATTTCATGTGTTGAAATTAAAATTAAGGTCACATCACACCATAAAAATATTGAAATATGATATCCATTTCATTCAGATAACTCATTTAGTACATTACTTGATTAATACAGTTTTTATATTTATTTTCATATATTTAGTATTGAGGAGTGAGACCCTAAGGATATAGATAACACAAAGAACCCAAACGATATATGGGTTAACTTTCGGTACCTTATAGACATGGAACAATGCTATTGCGAGTCACCTCCTCACCCTCCGGAACAAAAATCCCTTTCATTTGAAGAGAAATGTGGAAGACACATGTGATAGTTTACTAAGTGGAATACAAACCCACCTTCAGACTATAGGTAGGTTTTTTGGTAACTAAGTTGAGCCAATGACCTTAAACAATGGTTATTCTTAAGAGGCAGCCTAGATTCTTCTTTATTCTCTTCCCTTTTCAATTTAAATAATTAAATAAAGTATATATTTTTGTACAATACATGTAAAAAAATAGAAATATAATATCACATAGTATGTAGCCATATATTTACACCTCATTTAGTCTGGGTTAAAAGCACTCACCCCCTCCCTATACCATATGATGTGCTACTCCCCTCCCCCTCTTCCTATGTTGTCTCAAGAAATACACTACGACCACCTTCTAATCCAGGACTTTTAGGGATTTCCCACTTCTAATATTCTATATTCTCTTCCTTGGTCTCATTAGGTTGCAGATGAACCATAATTTCATGGTTTCCATTTATTTTAATGTATTTTAAGTCGTTTGATCGATTTTCTATCGAAGAAAAATTATTCATGGGAACCTACAAAGAACACAAAATAAATACTTTTTTACATGGACTGACACTTCATTTGAATAATAAAATTATGTGTGTTTGGTATACATTGTGTACCCACTATCTCTTCCCAAAAAGACACATATTTTGTCCAAATTATACATGGATTGGGTAATAATCTTTTGACACCTGATGTGTGTGTTCACCATGTACCTTCACGTAATACCTAATGTAACACACTCAGATTTTATGAGAAATATTCTTTTTAATTTCATTAATGTTTTGTGTTGTACGCTACCCCAAGATTAAATTTCACTATATGCAACACCGTATTATCTTGCAGTATACACAAACACTATTCTAGGCTTGTGTTTCATGCCAGAGTAACCTTCCTCGATAGCGTGTGTTGTACGCAATACCGAGTTTCACTAAACGAGATATTGTTATAATATTATTATGAACTAGCCATTATGAATAGTAATACCCACTTTTTGAAATTTTATAAATTTTATCTTTCAAAATGGACTTCATTTTTGGATTTGAAATATCGAAATTAGCTTAGGGTGAATTTCTGGTATTTTTCTGAAAACTTTCAATTTTTGATGAATAGTGAAAAACACTGAGTTATAGTTTAAAACCGAATTTTTATTTAAATAATTATTTATTTTATTTAAATTTATATTAGGTCAAAATAGATACATAATACCTATATATGTTCAATGTAATTCATTTGAGTCATTTTATACTAATTTTAGATATATAAAAATTTTATTGAATTTTTTTTATTGTCTTCTACCCACCTCTTAGGAGCATTTGCAAATTTACATAAAACATAATTTTATCACTTCTATGAGTTGAATTTCAAAAATCCAAGAGACACGGTTGATATCAGTAAGTAAAATGTGGTTCAATGAGATGAAAATAATTTTTGGTGAATAGTAACTTTTAACTTTTATTTACCATGGTTAAAAGTAAATAGGGTAATTAAGGGTAAAAATGATATTATTATTACCCTAAAACATGTCCTAATTCTATTGGATAAGCTTAATTCAACCAAAAACAACCTTGGGAATAAAATATGACCCTTTAGGTCCACTATAGGGTTACAAATAAGATAAATCCGACTATAAATATTCATTAGAAAGATAAAAATATTTCCTACATAATGGTATTTAATTTATAATTTCTAGACATTAAATAATTTAATTTATTTATGACACAATGATGATGTAGTAATTACCTTATTAATGAAATATTAACATAATTGATATTATAAATACCTAAATAAATGTAATTTGAGACTTTTTATGAATTACACTAATTTTATAGGTTACTATGACATGTTAGTATTGATTTAATTATATTTTTTTGAACTAATCATGATGTTATAATTTTCACAAAAATCAATTACCAAATAGTTTCAAAATTGACAAAAAATAGTTTTTAAAAGAAATATTATATTATTAATTGATATTCTATTCCTAAAAATCTAAGGTTCATCTAAATGACTTAGATAAGGTTATATATATTAATAATGAACCACTTGGGGTTTGATTGGTAGTTTATAGTAAGTTTATTAACCATATATTGGAAGAATACAAGAAGAAATAGTAAAAGTAAAATTATTTAACTTAGAGTCAAATCTAAATGATAAGGTTAAAATAGTAAACTAAACTTATCTATAACCTATTGGTTGAGAGGATTTCGACCCATACCCACTTTATCTTAGAAATAAGACACTTTGGAGCCATTATAAACTGAATATGACTTTATTATAAAATAATATTTTAAGTTTTTCCAAAGGTGCCCCTCTCCTCCCTTATAAAAGGGTGTTGGTCGGAGTGGACACTCATGAGGGGGGGGGGGGTGAATTGAGTTCCAATTAAAATTTCTATTTAAAAATCATTTACCAAAATCCCCCAATTTAAAATATAAATTTAATTGTAGTGAATTTGAATTAAAGAAAACTTTCAGTTAGGTTCTCAAGGGATTGATTAATTCCCAGTCAATCTAATCAGAGGATCAGATCAGCTTTTGAAACTAACCTAATGATTTACAACTATTGCAAACACTTTCTAATTCAATTATCAGAGTAGCTTTGAAAACAGTTTTAAGTTTTAAAGCACTTGGCAGCGGAATAAAAAGGTTTTTGAAAAACTAAAATAAATCACAACAGATATAACCAAGAGGTTCAGTCTCAAGATGAGACTTAGTCCTCTCACAATTTATATAAATTGATCCACACCCTGGATCGGGGATTACAATAGTATACAACTGTCCAGGTCTAAAACCTCTACCACTGTTATTCGTGGGAAACAAACACAACAACAAACCAGCTGTCCAGGTCACGCACAACCTCTACCACTATCCCAATGGGAAATAAAAGATGTAAGAGTTTGAGTGAGGATTTACAGATCCTCCAGTTAAAGTACAGGAGACAGTGTGTGTGTAAAATACAGCATATGACACACACTACTCAATATGTAAATAATAAATCACAGAGGCAAAGATGTAGAGTTTAGAATGGCTCTAGTGATCGCAGTGCATCTCTGGACTCCTTTGGATTGATCAGAATATGTTCTGAGTCCTCCTCTGGTTTTTGTCTGGAAAACAGAGTGTCGTCTGCTTCCTTGACTTCCAGGTGTAGAGACAGAGGAGAAAGTAGTCGATGAAGTTCTTGTGTGGATGTTCTCGTTCTCATTCTCAGCTCTTTCTGGTATACAGGAATGTATGAGCTCTTCGTGTAAATTTAGTCGTCTCTTTTCATGGACGCCTTTTTGGCACCATCTTATTTTTAGCATCAGGATCATCTCTCATTTAAAGCACGAGCTCCGGCAAGACATGATTTCCTTTTTGCAGGTACGAGGTACGGTTCACTGACATCCAAAAACACACATTAAATAAATGTCAGTGTATTAAAATATACCTGATATGACTGTTGGTTAGATTAAATAATGAAAAAGAAATTAAAGCAGCATCGGGATCTGTCTCTGGAATGGTAGCTTTGGGTATCGGTAGCCTTGGTAGCGGTAGCCTTGAGTAATGGTAGCCCTTTGTGTAACGGTATCCTTTCCATCGGTAAACCTTCTATCGATAGACTTCATTTGTAATGGTAGACTTTTTGTCGGTAGACTTGATTGAATTGGTAGCGGTAGACTATCTTGTATCGGTAGACTTGCTTGTATCGGTGGGCTTTCGCATATCAGTAGGCTTTGCATAACAGTGACCTTTCCGTATCGGTAGCCTTTTTGTATCGGTAGGCTTGTCTGATGGTAACCTTCTTATATCGGTAAGCTTAGTATATTGGTAACCTTCCGCGTATCGGTAGACTTGCATACCGGTGACCTTCACGTATCGGTAGACTTGCATACCGGTGACCTTCGCGTATTGGTAGACTTTGATGTAACGGTAACCTTCTTATATCGGTAAGCTCAGTATATCGGTAACCTTCCGCGTATCGGTAGCCTTGTTCTGTAACGATGACTTTTCTCCTGTTTAAGTATTCTATTGGCAGAATGAGTTAAGTTAGAATATATATCCATTTAGTAATAGAATTCTCTCAAAATAATATAAATATTATAATATATGAATATGTGCATGGTGTGCATAAATAATGAAATATGTAATCAATCATTAATTAATATAGGAACTTGAACATAATTGAGATTATCAAAATATAATTGAGCATAGTTAAAATATGATTGAGCATAGTTGGGATTATCATAATATAATCGAGCATAGTTGGGATTATCAAAATATAAGTTCAATTGATTCTCCGAGAGGGCTCAACAATCTCCCCATTTTTGATAATCACAACTTATCACAACTTATGCCAAGTTATTAAGAAAATTAAGATAGTGTCAGAGGAAAAATTTCTTAAAAAAAACTTTGAAACAAAGTTATCCTTTTTTTTAAAAAAACTGTAAAACATAGTTCTCATTTTTCTCCCCCTATCAATTTCACTTCCAGTTCTCATTAGTTTCAGTTTCTCCCCCATTTTTCAATTTTCTCCCCCTTTGTGATTAACAAAAAGAAGGGTATAATTGGAGAAAGATTAGAAGGAAAGGAAACATAAACACATTAAAGTGGAGACTGTAAGATTAAATGTCCATTAAAGTACAAAAGGTACAAACTAATAATGTCCGGATTACAAAAATAAATACAAGTGAATCCCATAAAAAACATCCAGAATCACTAAATCTTCCTCTTGAACAGAATTCTTTCCCTTAGGTTAAGAAGAGGCTGTAGGTTCAGATTGAGTAGATGGCTTGGGAATGGATGAAAAAAAAACTGGAGGTTCAGCCACACTAACTATACCGGATCTGAAATCTGTGCTCTTCTGTGTGATCATAGGATTCAAGCTCCGAATATCTTGAACTGGAGTCATCTGAGGTGTACTCCCAAAGGCAGAGGCAGGAAGTGCAGGAGGTACAATTACAGGTCTTGCATCCACATGCAAGAATGGTAGCAGCAAATTCCTGAAATCCATAATAATAATCCCTCCTCTCTCCATTGCAGACACAAAATCATCTCGATTTTTGATGAATTTGTCCATGGTAGGAGTAAGCTCCCTGAGCTTAGTAACCTGTTCTCTGAAGACTTGGGTTACTAGAGGTAACTTCATATTCTCAATCAAAAGCTTGAAATGGTTTGTCATTTGTTGCTTGGTATAAACCTTCTCGAAATAAGCATCCACCTTATTCTTGATTTCCTCTTGAGAAGCAGTAGCTGCTCGCAGGTGATCACGAACAAAAATATTGACTTCCCTAGTGGTAGTAAGAATCTGAGTATCTAATGCACCACTAGGACTGGCATTAGCCAATTCTTCCTGAATAATAGTGTGGATCTGGTCAAGGTTCACACTGGAGCTAGATGAGGGAAGAGGTTTCATTGAGAAGGCCACTGTCTCCTTGAAGGATTGAGTCATATTACTGACTACCTTCTGAACAAGTTCATCTTGACTGTTCAGATGTTCTTTTACTGGCTTTTTAAAGGCCTCAAAAACTTCCACAAATTGCTTGACCACTTCTTTGATATATCGAATTTCAGATTTTACTTGAGTTTGAGATCTATTCATGGTAGTCAGAGAAGCCATCGATTGTCTCAAAGCAACTACAACTCATGTCCAACTCTCAATCTGAGTGTGGCACACTTTAATTTCATCCATCATTTCTTTCACAGGACTGGATACACCATATCCAATGGATAACTCAAGGTATTTCTCCATGCTTTTCATCTCTTCAACCATATTTTCTTCGTATCTTCCATTGATTCCCTTATTGCTTCTTTCAATTCAGCTTTTAAGGACTCAAGGTCCTCCTTGGTTGCCACATTTTTGGCCATAGTGGGTAGGGTAACTGATTCCTTTTGGAACTGGTCTTCCTCATCAGAATCTCCATAAGGAAGGCCAAGAATCATATATCCTGGATCTGATGTCCAACCTTCAATGTCATATAGCGCTGATACTGAGCCAAGATTCTCCCCTTCACTTGGAATATTCACCTGAGGTATCTCCTCCAACTATTATGCTTGATGTAATTCGATAATTTCCTCTACAATGGCAGAAGATTCAATAGCCATTTTCTCTAATCACTCAAGAACTTTCACAACAACAGATGCTACTTCTGATTCCCGATTAGGCACTATATTGACTGTACTGTCTATCAGAGGGCTCAAACTAAGCTCTTCTTCTTCATTTTCCTCATCATCTGCTTCACCAGCAGCCTCCTTTTCTTTATTAACATCATGATCTGATTCAGTTGCCTCATCCTCTTCAGAGGCGTCCTTGACAACATACTGGCATGAATCTTCTCCTTCTTCTGTAGTCTCTGTATCATTGTCCTTAAAAATAGTTTCTCTCCTTGGTAGTTCTTTTGGAGGGCTAGCTGCTCCATAAGAAATAACTTGATGCACAGGACTAAGGGTAAGTCTGGGTCTCCTCCTTCCTCTACTGATGTCTCTTCCTCCTCAGCTTCAGCTTCATTATCACTGTAGACCAGATCTGGCTCATCTGGTCCAAGACCAGGATCTCTCACATTCTTTGGTCTAGAGGGATGGTCCTTTGGTGCGAACTTATCATACATTCTTCCTTCATCATTCACCCATGATTTTCTCCAAGGATTCTAGCTGACTTTAATGAACTTAAAAACAGTCCTGTTGATGCAGAAGTTATCCTTAACTACTATCATTTCATCTTGAGGTTCGGCCACTTCCTTTTCTTTCATCATAATAGAAATCTACTTTGAGAATAACAGTTCATTTGACTTAGACTTCGGTCTAGTCATATCCACAATCTGAATCATAATCAATCTACACAGATTTACCTTAACTCCATGCTTTAATAGATACAGTATATTAATATCCTGAAATCTAAGGGTAGAAAAATCTCCTCTCCTTTGACTAATCACAAGATGAATGAATTTAAAAAGCAATTTGTCCTCCCCTGCCATCTCTGCAGTAATGACCTTTCGAGGGGTTCCATTCCCTGTCAGCTCCAACAAGGCATCCTCATAATTGAAGAAATCACTTGCAGTAGGTACAGATTTTGAATAAAATCCCTAATCACCACTGTGAGGAACTCTAAGGTTCTCAGCCCATTCAGCAGATGAAAACAAAAACTCTTGACCATTCACATAGGAGAACATCATGTTCTCTTCTTCTGATGTCTCAAAACTGACAAACTCATAGAATTCTTTTATCAGTGCTGGATAATACGGTCCATTGTTGTTCATGAAGCACTCGATCCATCCTTGCTCTTGTAAGATCTTCAGAATCATGGATTTTCTCTCCAGCAGCCATTATGCACATAATTCCTTTTATACTACTATTTTACGCTTCGACAAATACGGATTCGCAGGATTCCTTCTAACAGCATCTCTGCTGCTTCCACTGGCACTAGCTTCGGTTGCTTTCTGCTTTTTAGCTTGCAGCGCATTACTCCCTTCATCCACTGTGGGTCGCTTCACATGGGACATTTCAAATGCTGAGGTTTAGGGTTTCACGAGCTTGAGAGGTTTAGGTAGGAGGGATTCGAACAGACTGGTTCGTGGTGATTGAGTGATGTCTAGACTCGGGTTTAATATCTTTTAGGATTCACATATAAAATAAATCTCATATTAAAAAAAAATTCCAAGTCTCATCCTTAATATGAAAATTAAAAACAGCGTGAGAGATGTACCGGTGAGGTGTCCTAACGGTGTGGTTCCCTAACGGTGAGGTTCGTCTAACGGTGAGGTGTCCTAACGGTGAGGTTTCTAATGGTGAGGTTTCTAACGGTGAGGTTCATAACGGTGAGGATTCTAACGGTGAGGTTTCTAACGGTGAGGTTTCTAACGGTGATGTTTCTAACGGTGAGGTTTCTAACGGTGAGGTTTCTAATGGTGAGGTTTCTAACTGTGAGGTTTCTAACGGTGAGGTTTGTAACGGCGAGGTTCCTAACTGTGAGGTTTCTAATGGTGAGGTTCCTAACGGTGAGGTTTCTAACGGAGAGGTTCCTAACAGTGAGGTTTCTAACGGTTTTAAGAATAAGTTATCATTCCTAATTCATGTCTAATGAAACTTAATCTTTCTGAACTTAAAGGATTGGTAAAAATATCAGCTAATTGGAGTTTAGTGCCTATAAATTCAAGAGTTATATCACCTCTTTGATAATGATCTCTTAGAAATTGGTGTCTAACATCAATGTGTTTTGTTCTATAGTGAGACACAGGGTTCTTAGATATGTTGATCACACTAGTGTTATCACAATTGATTGAAACATGTTTAAAATCAAATCCATAGTCCAATAAAGTGTGTTTCATCCACAGAATCTGTGCACAACAACTACCAGTAGCTATATACTCTGCTTCAGCAGTAGATAGTGCAACTGAGTTCTGTTTCTTACTACACCATGATACTAGGGACTTTCCAAGTAAATGACATGTTCCAGATGTGATTTTTCTATCTAACTTGCATCCAGCAAAGTCAGTATCTGAATAACTTATTAAATCAAATGATTGTACTTTTGGGTAAAACAATCCCAAATTAGCAGTACTTTTAAGATATTTGAAAATCTTTTTAACAGCAAGTAAGTGTGACTCTTTAGGTTTAGCTTAAAATCTAGCACACATACATACACTAAACATAATATCAGGTCGACTAGTAGTAAGATAAAGTAAACTTCCAATCATACCTCTGTAATTAGTTTGATCCATTGGTTTCCCAGTTTCATCAATATCCAATTTACAGGTGGTACTCATAGGTGTATCACTTCCCTTAATACTATCCAAACCAAAACGTTTTAATAAATCCTTAGTATATTTACTTTGATTCAAAATAATACCATCTTTAGTTTTAATGATTTGAAATCCAAGAAAGTACCTAAGCTCTCCCATTAAGCTCATTTCAAACTCATTTTGCATAACCTTTGAAAAATCAGTACATAAATAATTTTTCGAAGATCCAAAAATAATATCATCAACATAGATTTGTACTATTGAAACATCTTTTGAAATTCTTTTTATAAAAAGGGTGGGATCAGCAATTCCTTTTGAAAATCCTTTTGAAATAAGAAAATTTGTAAGTCTTTCATACCAAGCTCTTGGAGCTTGTTTTAAACCATATAAAGCTTTAGAAAGTTTAAAAACATGATTTTGAAAGTGAGGATTTGAAAAACCAGGTGGTTGTTCTACAAAAACATCTTCAACAATAAAACCATTTAGAAAAGAACTTTTCACATCCATTTGATATAATTTGAAATTCAGATGTGATGCAAAAGAAAGTAAGATCCTAATTGCCTCTAATATAGCTACAGGTGCAAAGGTTACCTCATAGTCAATTCCTTCTTATTGATTGTAACCTTGTGCAACTAGTCTAGATTTGTTTCTAATGATGTTTCCAGATTCATCAACTTTGTTTCTAAACACCCACTTTGTGCCTATGGTCAAAGTGTCCTTAGGTCTTTCTACTAATTTCCAGACTTTATTTCTATCAAATTGATTTAGTTCTTCTTGCATAGCTATTACCCAAAATTCATCATTGATAGCATCATTTATATTTTTAGGTTCTAACTATGAAAGAAAAGATTGATGTTCAACCTGATTTCTTAGAGAAGCTCTAGTCTGTGTTTCTCTATCTAGATTACCTACAACAGCATCTAAAAGATGGTTCTTTAGAATCCTAGTTGGTCTAAAAAATGTAGGACTAGAGATTTCAGGTTCATCAACAGATTGGGAGTCAATAGAAGCAGGTTCTAGAAAATTTCCAGAACTGGATGTTTTAACTATGGGTCTATTTTCTTTATCATTAAGGTTCAAAATAGAGAGATCATCTTCAAGATTTTCAAGAGAGGTCTTAGGTTCATGTGGATCAGGTTCATCAAATTTGATGTGAAAAGATTCTTCCACACATTTGGTTCTTTTATTGAAAACTCTATAAGATTTACTAGAAATAGAGTAACCTAGGAAAATTCCTTCATTACTCTTTGATTCAAACTTTTCAAGATTGTATTTGGTATTAAGAATAATGACTTTGCAACCAAAAACTCTGAAGTAGTTAACCTTAGGTTTCGTATGGTTCCACAACTCATAAGGGGTCTGCTTATGAACAAGTCTGATCAAGACTCTATTGATAATATAACAAGCTATATTGATAGCTTCAGCCCAAAAATAAACAGGTAGGTCATACTCATTGAGCATGGTTCTGGAAATTTCCTGAAGGGTTCTATTCCTCCTTTACACTACACCATTTTGCTGAGGTGTCCTAGGGACAGATAAATTGTGACTATAGCCATTGTGTGAGCAGTAGGATTCAAACTCATGATTTTCAAACTCACGACCATGATCACTTCTCAAGGTTTTGATCTTAATTCCACTAAGGTTCTCTACAGACTTGGAATATTTAACAAAGTAAGAACATGCTTCACTTTTGTGAGCTAGAAAATATACCCAAGTATACCTAGAATAGTCATCTACTAGAACATAGACATAGTGCTTCCCATTTAAACTAGAAACTCTAGAAGGTCCGAAAAAATCCATGTGAACCAACTCGAGAGGTTGAGAAGTTGACACTTCTTTCTTTGATTTGAAAGAAACTTTATGTTGCTTTCCCTTTTGACAGGGATTACAAACTTTGTGTACTGGGAATTCGAGTTTTGGTAGGTCTCTAACTAAGTTCTTCCTAGTAAGTTTTCTAAGTGAATGTACATTGCAGTGTCCTAATCTTATGTGCCAAAGCCAAGAATCTTTATGAAAATCATTTAACCAAGTAATATTTTTCATAGCTAAAGAATTTAAATCAACATCATATACATTTTCATTTCGCAAAGAAGAAAATACTAAAGCATTTTTAGAATTAAAAACATTGCAAGAATCATTTTCAAATTTAACATTAAAGCCATCATCACATAACTGAGAAATACTTAGTAAATTATACTTAAGCCCATCAACAAATAGAACTTTAGAAATTAATACTGATTCAGTGTTACCAATTTGGCCTAAGTCGATGATTTTCCCTTTCGAATTATCACCAAAAGTGACAAAACCTCCATCAACTCTAAATAAGATTTTAAAGCATGAGAAGTCTCCTGACATATGTATTGAACATCCACTGTCCAAGTACCAGGTCTTTCTACAGGATCTCTTTAAGTAGGTTCCCTCAGAGGTGTTTGTCATAAAACACATGTTTGCCTTATTTCTGATTTCAGCTTCAGAAGATTCAGATTCACTGGAGCTATCTTCAGAATCACTCCAAGTAGCCTTCATGGCTTTCTTATACTTATTATCCTTATACTCATATTTCTTCTTGTATTTCAGTTTTGGACAATCTGCTTTTATGTGTCCTTTTCTATTGCACTCATAGCAGACAACTTCATCATATTTTTCATATTTCTTCCAGTCCTTTTTTCAGTGTATCTTGTTTTCATACTTACCTTTGTAATTTGATTTTATGAAAAACTTATTTTTCCTATAAATCTTCTTAAATCTTCTGGCTATGTGAGCCATTTCTACATCACTGTCAGATTCAATTTCACTTTCTTCACAGCTTGAGCTATCACTTACAACTTGAAGTTTCTCCTTATTCTTTGAAGTAGATATCTTGAAGGCAACTGACTTCCTTTTTGGTTCATCTTCTTCTTATTTGTTTACTTTAAGCTCTTCTTCATACATCATCAACTTACCAATAAGTTCTTTAACTGGCAGTTCACCAATATCACAAGATTCTCTAATCGAAACAGAAGTGCCCCTCCATCTTTCAGGTAGGCATCTCAAAATTCTCCTGATCTTCTCCTTTGATGTAACATCCTTTCCCAGTGAGATCATTGTGTTGAAAATTTCATTAAACCTGAGATACATACCAGAAATGGGTTCATCAGGCTTTATCTTAAAATTATCATATTTAATAGTATAGGTGTTCAATCTCATTTCCTTAACGTTAGTTGTTCCCTCATGAAAAACACTTAAGGTATCCCAAATTTCATATGCAGTCTTACAAGAAGATATTCTATTAAATTCCTCGTCCCCTAAAGCACAATACAGAGCATTCATAGCCTTGCAATTATTATTGTAGGCTGTCTTAGTAGCTTCATTCCATGTAGATCTAACAGTAGTAGGAATTTTATATTCTGATTCTATGGCAGTCCAAATATCAAAACCCATTCTTTCTAAATGAATTTTCATCTTAATTTTCCACTGAGCATAGTTGTTTCCAATGAAAAATGGTGGTCTATTAGTAGCAACACCTTCAAGTCTGTTATCCATGATAACTAGATTGAAACAAAAATTTTAATGAGTTAAAAAATTTAGAAATAACAGAAATTTTAAGAACTTTAAAATACAACTAAAATCACAGTTGAAAAACAGAGTACTTCAGAAAATATTTTAACACCCTCTAATACCAAATGTTGGTCGGAGTGGACACTCAAGAGGGGGGTGAATTGAGTTCCAATTAAAATTTATGTTTAAAAGTCATTTACCAAAATCCCCCAATTTAAAATATAAATTGAATTGTAGTGAATTTGAATTAAATCAAAATTTCAGTTAGGTTCTCAAGGGATTGATTAATTCCCAGTCAATCTAATCAGAGGATCAGATCATCTTTTGAAACTAACCTAATGATTTACAACTAATGCAAATACTTGCTAATTCAATTATAAGAGTAGCTTTGAAAATAGTTTTAAGTTTTAAAGCACTTGGCAACAGAATAAAAAGGTTTTTAAAAAACTAAAATAAATCACAGTAGATATAACCAAGAGGTTCAGTCTCAAGCCGAGACTTATTACTCTCATAATTTATATAAATTGATCCACACCCTGGATCGGGGATTACAACAGTATACAGCTGTCCAGGTTTAAGACCTCTACCACTGTTATTCTTGGGAAACAAACACAACAGCAAACCATCTGTCCAAGTCACGCACGACCTCTACCACTATCCCAGTGGGAAATAAAAGATGTAAGAGTTTGAGTGAGGATTTACAGATCCTCCAGTTAAAGTACAGAAGACAGTGTGTGGGTAAAATACAGCAGATGACACACACTACTCAATATGTAAATAATAAATCACAGAGGCAAAGATGTAGAGTTTATAATGGCTCTAGTGATCGCAGTGCAGCTCTGGACTCCTTTGGATTGATCAGAATTGGTTTTGAGTCCTCTTCTAGTTTTTTTCTGGAAAACAGAGTGTCGTCTGATTCCTTGACTTCCAGGTGTAGAGACAGAGGAGAAAGTAGTTGATGAAGTTCTTGTGTGGATGTTCTCGTTCTCGTTCTCAGATCTTTCGAGTATACAGGAATGTATGAGCTCTTCATGTAAATTCAGTCATCTCTTTTCATGCACGCCTTTTTGGCACCATCTTATTTTTAGCTGCAGGATCATCTCTCATTTAAAGAATGAGCTCCGGCAAGACATGATTTCCTTTTTGCAGGTACGAGGTACGGTTCCCTGACATCCAACAACACACATTAAAAAAAATTAGTGTATTAAAATATACCTGATATGACCGTTGGTTAGATTAAATAATGATAAAGAAATTAAAGCAACATCGGGTTCTGTCTCTGGAACTGTAGCTTTGGGTATCGATAGCCTTGGTAGCGGTAGCCTTGAGTAATGGTAGCCCTTTGTGTAACAGTAGCCTTTCCATCGGTAAACCTTCTATCGGTAGACTTCATTTGTAACGGTAGACTTTCTGTCGGTAGACTTGATTGCATTGGTAGTGGTAGACTATCTTGTATCGGTAGACTTGCTTGTATCGGTGGGCTTTCGCATATCGATAGGCTTTACATAACGGTGACCTTTCCGTATCGGTATCCTTTTTGTATAGGTAGGCTTGTCTGATGGTAACCTTCTTATATCGGTAAGCTTAGTATATTGGTAACCTTCCGTATATCAGTAGACTTTCATACCGGTGACCATCGCGTATCGGTAGACTTGCATACCGGTGACCTTCACGTATCGGTAGACTTTGATGTAACGGTAACCTTCTTATATCGGTAAGCTCAGTATATCGGTAACCTTCAGCATATCAGTAGCCTTGGTCTATAACGATGACCTTTTTCCTATTTAAGTATTCTATTGGAAGAATGAGTTAAGTTAGAATATACATCCATTTAGTAACAGAATTGTCTCAAAATAATATAAATATTGTAATATGTGAATATGTGCATGGTGTACATAAATAATGAAATAAGTAATCAATCATTAATTAATATAGGAACTTGAACATAATTGATATTATCAAAATATAATTGAGCATAGTTAAAATATGATTGATCATAGTTGGGATTATCATAATATAATCAATCATAGTTGGGATTGTCAAAATATAAGTTCAACTGATTCTCCCAGAGGGCTCAACAAAGGGCACCTCCTCCCTCTCCTCTTTACACAATTTTGAGTCTTAAATCTCGGCAAAACCCTACCCATTTCCATTATAAACATACCTAGAAACATAATAGAGGTTCTGGTCTTCTTCAAAGACCAACTTTAGTGCCCTGAGAGGAGTATTAGAAGAGGAACGTCAAAGAAGAGGTAATATCCTTTACCAATTCTTTCAAATTCATTTCTTCTTCTACTTCTTCTTATTTTTTTGTTTCATAATAAAGTAATAACATCAGTATCACTCATATACTGATATGTTATTATAAATATGAAACAACCTCATTTCACCTTGTATCCATCCTACAGAAAACGAAATCATCGCGGGTGCGTACGTACGAAATACCGTCTCCACGCCGTGGTGTAATCTGTTTTTCCATCGCCACCTTACTTGGATGGGTATAATGGTGTAAAGAATAACTATATATGGTTATTATAACATCATAATTATTATGAGATATTATATCATACACTCCAATTCCATTCAATAATTATGGTAATTATATCATCGCTCTTGGGTATGTACGGACTACCGTCTCCACGAACGCGCATAGATTCATTCTCCATGTAAGCCATTCAAGAATAATTATAAAGAATGTATATAATAACTAATCATGAAAAATATGAAATAATAATGCTACTTGATTTATGTATATATATATTTCATTTAATTCCATTCAATTAAATAAGGAAACGAAGACAGCGTTCATGTGTACATACTGCCTACCGTCTCCATGAACGGTGTATTTCATTCCATTTATCGATATATTATATATATTATATTCGAATATATATTATATATAAATTATGTTTTAAATTCTATAAGTAATTAAATCATGATACAAGTAATTATATCAAGAACAAAAAGTCCAAACACATACGATAAATGAAACAATTATTACCCAAAACGTTGCTTTAACATGGAATTTACAAATGAATGGGTAATATAAAGACCTATGTGAATAATATATGATATCATAAATATTATTATGGTTTTTTTACAAGTTAATAATATGTTTAAACCAACTATACAGGAGTTTTAGACACGTACGGAAGAAATTGGATCTAAGGTAAGGGACAACTTTTTCAATATCGTTTTTATCCGAAATTGTTTATTCGTAAGTATTTAATGGGGTTATGTTTATCATCCATGACCATGTTTTCTAAAAATGTTTTTATAAAATGTTTACTATTATTCCATGTATGTTTAAAGTCATTTTTACCCTTTTAGGACTTTTACCCTAAGGTATGTAAGGAATCTTTCTTTTGTTTACCATACGAGGGTTTTTTTTTTACTTTTCAGGAAAAAGTATGAGAAGAATGTTATTTTAAACTTATATAGTGTGAATGGATTTTTTTGGTTTCATAAGGCCTCATTTCCATGAAGCTTCCTTTACAATATTTCATGATAATTTTCAACAAAATACTTTTCTTTTAAAATTTCATGGAATTTTGTGAAAATAAAATGATTTTGAAGAAGAAAGGATATTTTCCTCAGGAATTCTTTTCAAGTGTTTTATCAAAACTATTTTCCATCTAAAATGACATTATTTAATTTTTTTATGTTTCAAGTATAATTTATCTATTATTTATATGGTTTGATTTTTCTTATGATGAAATGATATCCATTTTTTATGGATTATTTTATGATGGCATGATGTTTAAGAATCCCATTCTATTACATGGGTTACGCTATGATGTATGATTTATGATTTTCTGGCACATGAAGGAATGATTTAATTATGAGATGGGTGGGACCTATATCTACCTACAATGCATTGGGTAAATATTTATATCACATGAGATAGACATGGTTATAATGGTAAGTTAATCTGGTTCAGTGATACAGGACTAGAACGAGGAGTGAACTCGATTCAGTAAGGGACTTTGTCCACTAAGATGGTCTTGGTAGCAATGCCTTGGCTACTATGGAAATCATATCATGTGCTTAATGGTTTTCCACAATTACATGTTTTATTCCCATTCTATTTTATCATGATTGATGTTCCTTTATGATATATTCCTTACGTACTTCCAAGATTTATGTCATTGCTCAAGATTTTGATGTTTAGATTTTATGTTCAAATTTGTGCATTCAAATGTTTATCAACTGTTTTATGTTCCATATTTTTACCCTTACTGAGCATTTGAGCTCACCCTTTTTATGTTTTCTTTTCCCCAGGATATAAGGAAAAGGTATTAGGTAAAAAAACAAAAAGGGAAAGATCTTTATGGGAGATATTGAAGATCTTTCACCACGATTAGAAGATTTTGTTCTAAGTTTTCAAAGACAATAAACTATTACGGTCCTTGAGTGTTGGTTTTTGTTATGTATTAATTATTCTGCAAAAGTAATGTAATTTCCATGTGCATCAAGTACGGGTCTCTATACGTAAGTATTCAAATTTACATATACACTCATCACGTGACCTTAGATCTAGTTTCCAATACATGATATGTATTCACTGCACACATGTCCTGTACTATTTCACTATATTTATATGGGGGAGGAAAAGGAATGTTTCTCAGGTAAACAGGTTGGTAACATGTATTTGTTACATTCTATATGCTCTGAATTACACATCATGTACTTTTTTAATACTAATATTTTACTATTTTCCTTTCATTTTATTTTTGTTTTTTATTTTATTTTCCTTAGGATCATGGTAGAAAAGGATCACTCTAAATCGGGAAGTAAGCACCCTAGCACATCATCATTAGAGTATAAAACCATGTCATAGAGAGTTTTTATGGATTTTGTGGAGTTATATCTAGTTATGAACATACCATTATCAAAATTTAAGCATTATTAACCCACCTCTTATGATTACATCATCAGACCTTGCATATATATCATCATAAGAGAACTATCCAGTGTTGTAGTAGCATCATCATATCCTCAACCAACTACCAAACCTTTAAAGCTACCCACTTCAATAGTTAGTGGATATGATATACCACCTTCAATGGCCCAAGCCCCTCAACCATTCCCTAGACACATTTCCAATTAACAAAGCCTAATCGCTTATTGAATGCATGGATTTTAATGTCATGTGATTTAGAGGAGTTGTTAGTTCCTCAATACTAGCATTTTTTATTGATGGGGACTCCTAAACGAAATAGGAGAATTATTTTCTCACACTAATATACTTGAAATTATTTAGGTCAACACTCCCACCTTTTGAAATTTATTTTTGGAGTTTATGTTCACTTATGAGTTTTATGGAATTCTATATTGGGTAGAACTGGGTGAAATTGAGTGTCCTATCCAGTTTCTCCTTGTAGACAAGCTATTCTCCCTCAATATGTATGATTTTAGTTGAGGCTACATTTTTTAACACCATCCCACCACCCCACCACCTATTGTCACCTTAAACCAACCTAATAAAAAGAATCTTCTCACTGTGTAGTGAGATCTTGTTAGACTGATAAATGGTACCCTCCAACTACATATAAGAGATCCTTGATTCCATCCTCCACCATCCACCTTATCCATCACTATTTATGTACCAACATTTTTCCATTCTAGTAGGATTGATGAGTTGTCTCCATGAGTGATATGGATCTCCTAGAATATATCTTTAGACATAAATATCCTAACCTATCATACATTTACACCTCATATTTCCAATCAATGTTTATCAACTATCAAGGTAACCATAATGAAGGCTTCTTCCCCACCATATTAGTGCACCACTTGGGGATTTTTGAGACCTCTACTCTCCATAATTACTTGGGTACCCATTAATAGATGGATTATATCATGCTTATTCACATGGGGATGGTCTAGAGGGTAGAGAAAACATATTCTATAATGAAATATCACCCCAAACCGATATTGGTAGCTATGTACCTTAATTACCCTAGGGATATTGTGGATATGATACCCCCACTACACCCACATACATCCCCACCATCACCACCTCCATCCACCCAGTCTTCTTTCACCGATACACCAACCACCACTGAGCCTCCCACATCTGAACCCTCCAATGTCTCATCACTACCCAAACCCATGTATGAATCATTAATCCTACCTTAGTCAGATATTATGGATTTATGATGGATTATATCTAGGGATAAATAGAAAATTTTCATATGATGACGACCTTTTTTCAAGTAGTTGGGAATATTATTCCAACCAACCTTATCCCCTATACCTAGTTTAAAATATAAAACTACCTTATATACATATTATTCACCTATATATGTGGGGTTGTTTGTCACTCTTTATGACTTGGGTGTGAATTCGGTTCATGTTCATCATTCCAATTCTGCTTAGGCCTATATGTAGCCTTTAAAACCACTAAATTCAGCTTCTTCAGATACACTTTCTCCTATCTACGAGTCGATATCACTAGAAATTTACTCTACTAAGACAAAAAAGTTAGTATTTATAAAACATATATATATATATATATATATATATTTATTTATATATTTGTTTTCCAATGTGATTCTTGGGTTTATTTTAGATTTATGCTCCTCTGTATTAATAGACATTTTTGTTCTAGGGAATCATTATGCACTTTAATTTTTACTAAAACTTTAGGGATTAAGAAAATTTTTCCACATTTTATGACCTTCACCACCCAGAAGATTATTCTTGTTCCTTTTAATTTTTATTGAATTTTTAAATTCAATTCTTTCATTACTTCCCTAGTTTGGTCTTGTATTGTGTCACATATACTTTCTTTATCATGGTGTTGTGCATGTGGGGAAATGTGCAATATTAAGTGTAGGGGAGTGTACCTTAACAACACATTTGTAATTTTATATTTAACTGATATAGGATGAATAATTAATTATTGGAACTATTTTAACATATTGGAAAGTTTTGATTAATCATGATTCTAAATAATAAAAGCGTAGGTGAAAATTTTAAAAGTTTCAAGATCATTCTAGTTTTGAAATTATTTTAAATTGATTGATAATATGATTATGATTTTTTTTATAATTATTATTCATTTTAATTTAGTATAATAATTATTTTTATCCATGTCATGAATTAATTGATAATTTTTTAATTACCATTCTCAATAGGTACTCCAATTCTTTTTTGAAATATTCTTTATTATACCCAATTTCTTTAGAGATTCTTAGGATATATATGTCTATTAGAACCTAAAAGTTTTTTCCTATAAAATCATGAATATTTTAAAAATTAGTAATATTATTGAGTCTATTAATTGATTTACTTAATACCCATTTAACATTGAGACAATCCATGTGTATGATTTTTCTGAATCCCACAGAGATAATGAATTTCCTTGATAGGAATCAAAATAACAAGCCTAATTATCCTACCAACCCAAATTATTTGATATTATTTCAAGAGTATTCATTTGATATTTAAGGATATAATTTAGTGATTCATGGTACCGTCAGATTACAGTTCCATGAATTGAGTTTGGGGGAGAAAAACTTGATTATTTAGGGATAATTGTTTAAAAACTATAATTTTTATGTTTATATAGTTCTTAAATTGTTTTAAAAACAATACAGGGAAAGAAAATCATTTATTTAATAAAATGTTTTGTTTTTGAACTAATGAGAAATAGGAGAAGGAAGTTGAGTTGATTATATTTAAAAGGAAGTAGAAGGAGTAGAGTATTTCTCAAGGAACTTTCTTGAATATCATGTTTTATATTTAAAAAATTGAACCACCATTTTCAAACCAATTAGTTGGAATTTTACATAATTACCAACCAAAACTTAGACTCATATTCATTATAAAATTAACATAATTCCTATTTATTTATTTATTTATAGGTGTATATTTAGAATACTTTCAAGCCTATGGATAGAGTGAAAATACTTGAGATTGAGCATAATTCTGATCAAATGATCATAAGTGATTATTAGATTGAATTTTATGGTAAGGTATATCATAAGTGTCATGAATATTAATGAAAATGATGAATAACGTGAATAAAATATAAGAAATTTATTGAATTAAAATTATACAAGAGGCGGGATAGAGATGATTTGAATTGGGTGAGAAATGTTATTTTGAAATTCCAAGTTATGAATTTTTGTTTATAATTATAATTAATTGAATTCTTCTCTTGTTAAAGTATAGGTTATTTTTGATGTGATGTTGTGGTTTTTCTTTACGGTGAGAAATTAATTATGTGTGGGGGATTTTGATGAAACCGATTAGTGTATAGTATTTTGATGTGATTTAATGAGTAAAAAATTAGGAAATGTTGAATATATGTTTTAAAGTGATTTAAATGATTAATTTTAGTGTTTTTTGATACATTTACTATTTTTATGGTTGAATTAAAACTTTGGATAATATTTGGAGAATATAAGACAATAACAAATAATCTATGTAATAGGAATAGGTCATGTACTTCTGTAAGAGTCACAACTCTGCTAGACATAGTACACTCCCAATTCCCTGATCAAGAAGAACACACCATGTAAACTATTATAAATGTAATGTATATCCATTCTAGAAGCTTTTGGTGGAGAATTTTATACTACATATCATGTATGATGGTGCTAAAAACTGTATAACCTCACTAACCAATAACCCGCACTTGAAAATTCAATGGGGCGATGAGTAGCTCACTTACTAGTTTATAAATTTTAAAAGAAACCATTGACCACAGAACAAAACATATATTTTAGTACATTCCAAGTTATTTTATATAAAAAAAATTCTTTACCTCTAATTTCCAAATTGTTCATATAGGGGGGAGTTGTTATAACTCTTTCGACTTGAACCCATGAAACTATATGTGTTTGCCTTCTTATTTTTTGTTTTTTATTCCCATTCCCCTTTTATTCCTCATATTCCCTATATTATCAATGGGTAGGGTTGAGTTTTTTCTCAACCTTTTCACCATTAACATGGTTGTGTGTAACATCCCGACTCAGATCACCACTAAACTGGTGCTCAGATCGGTCGCCACATGACATCAAGCGCATCTCCCCATATTCCAGAGGCTTCTAAATAGCAGCGAGGGTCTATGGATAGTCAGTGGGGATTTTATACCCTAATATTAGAGTTCAATAATTGAAAATGGGAATAAATAGTGGAAGTAGTCTAATAAATGATAAAGTAGTGTAAGACAAATAGTACTCATTTTATAAAAGTGGTCAACGCCAATTATACAGAGATGAATGAATGACATGATAACAATAACAAATGGAAAACAATGAAAAAAAACAACATGCTTTATATTCCAACACATAAATAGATAAATAATGACTCAAAGCCCCGAGGGTGGTCTCCTCAAGCATTCTGAGCTTCCACTCGAACCTTTGTTCCTATCCCCCAAGTATATACAAACAACACAATCCTGCAACCAAATAGAATCTACTTAGGTACACTAGTGTAGTGGTGTCCCGAGTAGGGTGTGAGATATAAATCTTTGTAGGTTGGTACCACTTATGTCTACCCCAAATCCATAAATTTAATAAATAATTTAAACCATGTGAAAGCATGCATAAAAAATAAGTAGTAATATTTAACTATATACCCAATTACCTGCTTCAGAACTCAGTTGGAGTCTAAACCTGTATTATACATTTTTCATGAATACATAATAGTTATTACACAATCATTTTCATTTATCTATTATTAAAACCTCATTAAATTATAAAAGTCTCTAGATTTTTCCTAAGCTTTACATCCCCCATATAAGTCACTCACCACAGATGTCTATAAATATCATCTAAGTAATCCAAGTAAAGATTGAATCCAATCTTGTAGATTGGCATGGATAACGCATCATAAGATATACAATTTAATATTTCATATACTATATCTGATCCCATCTACTAAAAATAGTGATTCGCTCTTGGGTTCATCCACTAACAGTGATTTACCTAATTTATTGACAAGTCTGTAGCATTTCTCATATTCAATTCACAAATCATATTGTCACAACAGTTTTCATTATCCAATTAATTCATTTTATGTATGACCAATTGGACCCACAATTCAATGTCAATTAATGGGTGTTAAACATAATGTCTATCCCCTCGTGAGTATTTGGATCATCAATCCTTGTCTCACAACCCATCGGTATTTGAAGCATTAGTCCATGTCCCATAAAAAATCTTTGCATGCATGTTGGGTGTAGAATTCCATTTCTAGAACCCCGTGAGAATTTGGGGCATCAGTCCCAGTCTCAAAACCCATTTATCAATCATACATATATATTTTTTTTTGGTTTATAACACTAGGTATAACACCCCAAAACCATCCATTAATGATGTCATGACTCGTCCCCCGAGGCTCGTGCCGTGACTACCCCAATCCCACCTTCCATAGGCCAGGGACTGGTGACTAGCACAGAAAGGAATATTCCCTAAAACAGAAATGCATTGCCTTTAAACCTTTACAAACACACAGTTTGAGAACACCACAAGAAGCAACTGAGAAGTAAACTGTTGTCGTAAAAGAGTGCTGAAAGTAAAACGGGATGGAATACAAGCCCAACTGTAAAAGTAAAAGTATGACTGAAAGTATGGTACAAATGAAAGAAAAAGGAAAATAACTACTGGGTCATCCTCTGAGGTTCCAACCAGAAGGGTAGGTACAAATCGCCTTTACTGTACTCCACATCCGCTCATCTCCTCTGCATCACGTCACGCAGAATGGTCCACCTCTGATCTCCATCCTTTCCTGGTTCCCTTAGCCTCGATCAATGTTGTATGTCATCTGCACAATACACAACAAGGTGCGGGGGACGCCCATGTAGGGGTGAGTATAACGATACTCAGTAGGGACCCCAAGACCCCGAAGGTCTCCTAGATTTCCAAAAAGAAAAACCGCAGGGTAACACCACAAAGGTAGATTACCACAGAGGTAATGTACCACATAGCATAACCTCAATCACAAGCACAAGGTAAAGACAGCTCACACCAAGATTTATTCTAAAGGTATTAACAAGAAACATTCCTAGTCACAACGTCAAACGCCTTAACTGCTAGAGAAATCCTCCTCTATCGAGTACAGTGGCCCTTCTAGGTCACTCCAAGCCACTTCCCACTAACCTTGAACTGCTGATGTACACCTCCCCATTGCATATTGTGGGTTTGTCGGGTCACAAAGAACCACCCACCCCCATCGTGGTCTGCTAAGGTACTCCTCCCCATCGCGTACCAAGACCGCTCCCCACCATGGCCTGCAAAGTCACAAAGAACCACCCACCCCTATTGTGGTCTGTGAAGGTACTCCCCCCATTGCGTATCGTGGCCTTGAGTCACTCTGAGTCGAAAAGTCAGTAGTAGTCAGGTCTCAGCCAGTCGTAGGGTTCCATACGTAGTGCGCTTTGGAGAACCGCTCCCCAATCCATCATTCGTCTCTAAACTAGCATGAAGTCTCACAAAGATGTAACCTGATGAAATTCCAAGTCATAAGGGTTCCAATCCCAAAGACGGAGCATCAGTTGGATGCCCAATCTGTGCGTTACTAACATTTCAGTGCTGAGGCCTCTGTTGGATTAAGGTAAGATCCAACCCAGAAGTACTCCAAGTTTCTCTGAAACTATAATGGAGTAATGAAAAATGACTTTCTCTCTCCAAGGGTCTCAACACCATTGAAGGTTCATCAAACGGGCATTCGGTTCTCAATTTAAGGTCCTTTGAGTGTTTTTGGGCCTGGTGGAGCCCGGGTCTGGTCCAACCTAGTCCGACCAACCCGGCCCGACCTTGTCTGTGCTGGGCCGAGGTGGACTCAGCCCGCTGGGCCAATTTTTGGTCTAAACTACAAGAGGGGTGCCTACAAGGGCAACCCATCCAGAATAGGGAGTCCCGCAAAGGGGCGGCCCAACCCGCGTGGGGTGGCGGCCTGCTGGGGTGGTGGCCCCGTTTGGGGGTGGTAGCCTTTTGGGGTAGCGTCCCAGTCTGAGGGCGGTGAATAGCTACGAGGACGGAAGCCCAGCTCCGAGGACGGCATCCCAGCTCTGAGGGTGGCGGCCCAGCTCGAGGGGGGTGGCCCGGCTCAAGGGCGGCAGACCGGCTCAAGGTCGGCAGACCAGCTCGAGGGCAGCCCGCTCTGAGGGAGGGGGCCTGCTTTGAAGGAGGGGGCCCGCTCTAAGGGCAGGGTCCCGCTCTGAGATTGGGGCCCCGACTTGAGGGTGGCGGCACCGCTCGAGGGCGGTGGCCTTCTCTAAGGGCGGTGGCCCGCAGTGAGGGCGGCAGATCATCATGAGGGCGACGACCCGATATGAGAAGAGTGGCCCAGCATGAGGGTCGCGGCCCGATATGAGGGGAGTGGCTCGGCCTGAGGGCGGTGGCCCGACTCTGAGGGCGGGGGCCCCGTTCATTCTGATACAGGGGGGTGTATCCCTTCGGTCTCCCGGATTCCCAAACGGCTCGAAGGCTGTTCTTTTGGCGAGGCGAAGGCAGCACATGGGCACCGCTCGATCACCACATGGGCGTTGATCGATCACCACGGAACCCACTGGAGGTAGGTTATTCCTCCACCGCAGCTCTGGTCACGACTTCCTTTCGCTGGTGGCACGGCGGTCGCACCGCCTTCCTTCCTGTGGTCGGCCGTCATGTCGGCCGCCACCTCCGTTCACCACAGCTGACGAGCTGAGACCCTCCTCTTGTGGCGTGCGTCTACGCGCTCGCGGCCTTCCATGGTGGCACAAGGATATAAAAAATATAGTAGCGGGTTCAGTCTAGGTTCGTTAGGTCTGCACCCTCTGTTTTAGCTTGTAACATGAGGGGGGTTAAGGGTTTAATAACAATTGAATTAAACATCAAGATAAACCCCTCAAGATACCCCACAACAACCTCTCTCAAGACAAATGAATCGCGTGTCAACATGTTAGTCGGTTGACCCATGTTCTTCATATAAATTAATGAATGTGGAAGAGGGAAACAAGAATTTACAAATGAAAATAACCCCCTATATTGAAACATTAGAGAGTGCTCATGGTTGAGGGAGTCTCATTGTTCTCTATCCCTGTAGTAAGCTATCATCACCATCGCTGGAACGTCAAACTCCAGTTCAGGGTTTCGGTGTCGTACGTCACCTCCTACTGGGGTTACTCCATCCTCTAAGGGCTCAGCATTATGGTACTCCAAAAAAACTTTGTTGCTTGGAAAATCTTTTCTCATACCTCTCCCCCAAGCCCTATATTTATCGGAGAGATGGAGAGTAAGTAACGACGCAAGAAGATAATGGGGCTCATAAATTAGAAAGCTTCCTAATTTCTCCAACGTTGTAGTTACTTAAGGTTGGTAGGTCAATCCATTTAATGGTTTGACACACCACTGAACCCACCCTTAAATTGGTCCATTGGAGGTTTATAAAATAAAATAACAAAAATTATTTTGTTTTATTTCATTTAAAAAAAGTATCAAAACCTAACTCTTTCTCTAGACCTACTGCGGTCAAAGTAAAGCCTTCCTTAAGCGAATCTCTGTGATACAGATTCAATGGTTCCCTCAGAATTTTAATCCGTGCAACAGTTTAAATGTTAGAAAATGTCACTCATGCATTTACTGAACGTACACAAAAAATATTTTAGAAATTCATTCCACGTACACCAGTTCTCGGAATCGCAAGCCGTCATTTTTTTCAGACTCATAATAATTCTGTATAATTAAAAAAATACATGACAAATTTGGGTCTTTGAATTCTCCCCACCTTAGGGCTTTACATCCCCTAAATCCACAACATAGACTAAGAAAACAAATGGGGGTACTGAGTATGAATCTGAGCCTCCCGATCTCATGTGATCTCTTAGAGGTTCTCGTGCTGCCAGTGAATGTGAACTGGAGGTATCGATCTCCCATGAAGGACTTGATCCTATCGATCCTAAATCTCTACTGGAACCTCTGTAAATGTCTCCCCATCATCTATGTACAACTCACCTTGGTCGATGATGTGAGATGGGTCATGCATGTATCTCCTCATCTTGGATACGTGGAAGACGTCGTGCACCTTCTCCAACTGTGGTGGAAGTTCCAAACAATATGCCACCTCGCCTATCCTCTGAAGTATCAGAAATGTCTCGATAAAACTCGGTGATAACTTGCCGCCTCCACTAAATCTCCATAGTCCCCGTTGAGGAGAGACTCACAAGAAAATTTGGTCCCCCTCATGGAACTCCAAAGGCTTCCGTCTTCTGTAAGGATATAACTGTTGTCTTCTCTGTGCAGTCTTCATCTACTTCTGGATGATCTGCACCTTCTCAGTAGAAGCCTGTACCAACTTTGGGACCATAAGTACTAACTCCCCTGGGTCTATCCAGTATAGAGTTGATTGGTAGGGTCGACCCTATAGGGCCTCAAATAGTTCCATACTGATGGTGGAGTGATAACTATTATTGTATGTGAACTCCCCTAAGGCCAAGTGATCCTCCCAACTACGGCCAAAATCTAGGATGCATGCACGAAGCATTTCCTCATGCGTCTGAATGGTCTGCCGCATCTGACCATCTGTCTGAGGATAAAAGATGGTGATCAAATGCAGTTGAGTCCCAAAAACCTCCTGAAATCCCTTTCAAAATCAGGATGTGAAACGTGTGTCATGGTCAGAGATGATCGTCAATGGTACCCCATGAAGTCGCAAGATCTCTTATATGTAGAGGTGTCCCAATCCCTCTAATTATACATGCTCTTGTATTAGTAGGAAGTGGCCTGACTTGGTGAGTCGGTCAATGATCACCCATATGGATTCATGCCCCCTGGATGTAAGTGGAATCCATATCACAAATTCCATGGAGAACCCATCCCAGTTCCACTCTGGCACCCCTAGTGGCTGAACTAAACCTGCTGGAACCTAATGCTCGACCTTTACTTGCTGATAAGTGAGGCAACATGAAACAAACTCTGCCATTGCCTTATTTATCCCTTTCCATCAGTGCTGACACCAGAGGTCTTGGTACATCTTTTCCACACCAAGTTGTGCCTCCCTGACTCGCTAAAGGAGTGAGAGTGTGACTTTCATAGACTTGAGATATGAAGCTCTATCTCTATCTATGAAGGATATCTCCAATGAGGCTAGCTTCTATGTCGCCTCACTCAGCAACTGAAGACCAGACCTCCTACTGAGTGCATTTACTACCACGTTCCCCTTCCCAGGAGTATAGACTATCTCAAATTCATTGTCTTGGAGGAACTCTAGCCATCTTCGCGGAATCAGGTTTAGGTACTTCTGAGAGAAGATTTACTTGAGACTCTTGTGATCAAAGTAGACTATAAAATGTTCACACATCAATTTATTCCGCCACATCTTCAAGGAAAAGACCACTGCTGCAAAATCTAGTTCATGGGTTCTATAGTTCTTCTCATGCTACCTTAGTTGTCATGAAACATATGTGATCACTACTCACTGCTATATCAGGAAACATCCAAGCTTGGTCCCTGATGCATCGCAGTAGACTACATACCCAACGCCCTTTTCTGGAAGCCTCAAGATGGGGGCACTCTTCAGTCTCTACCTCAGCTCCAGAAAACTCTGTTGGCATCTCTTTTTACATAGGAAAGGTTTCCCATTATTTGTTAAAGCTAACAAGGGTGCTACAACACTAGAAATGTCAGTCATGAATCTCCAGTAGTATCCGACCAACCCCAGGAAACTCCATACCTCCATCATGCACCTGGGTGGCTCCCAAGCTTGCACAACCTCTATCTTCACATGATCCACAACCACTCCAGCCTCTAATATAACGTGTTCTAGAAATTGGACCTCTTATATCTAGAACTGTAACTTTGAGAGTTTAACATAAAGATGGTGCTCTTAGAGTGTATCTAGAACTATCTGTAGATGATAGGCACGCTCCTCCCCCATCCCTGAGTATATAAAGATGTCATCGACGAACACCACCATGAAGCGATTGAGGTATGGATGAAAGATCCTATTCATGAGTCCCATGAACACTTCTGGGGAATTGTTCATGCCAAAAGGTATCACCAAGAACTCATAATGGCCATATCGATATCTGAAGGCCATCTTCTGCACATCCTCATCTCCTATCCTGAGCTGATGATAGCCTGATTAGAGGTATATATTCGAAAACTAGTGAGCCCCCTTCAGCTAATCAAAAATATCATCAATCCTCAAGAGTGGATACTTATTCTTAACGGTCACCTGTTTTAGGCACAGATAGTCCAAACAAAGTCTCAAACTCCCATCTTCCTTCTTGTCGAACAAAATCGGGGCTGCCCAAGGAGAAACACTTGGTCTTATGAAACCCTTTCCCAGAAAGTCCTCCAACTATGCACATAACTAATGAAGCTCCGTATGAGCCATCTGGTAAGCTGTTGTAGATATTTGTGACGTCTTGGGGTACCAGTTGATGTAAAATTCTACTTCTTTGCATGGAGGTAGTCCTGGAACATCATTAGAAAAGACATCGGCATACTGGTCCACCACTACAGGATAGCTCGAACTCTCAACATCAACTTCTCTGAGGGTAAGGCTAGCCAACTTATGAGTAATCAGCTGCACCCTCCTATGGTTAATTCCATCCTATGATGCAAAGGTTCCCTTCTCACTAGTGAAAAAATAGGTCTCGTCTATGCAGACACACCACACTTTGTGCCTAATATAGTCAATCTGAGCATGGATTGTGGATAACCAATCCATACCCAAGATGATGTCGTAAGGCCTCAACGCCGCTACTAAGAGATCCAAGCTGATGTTCTAGACTCCTAGAGTAAGCTCACACTACTGGGACCAGTGCGTAATCGTCGAATCCACTCATGTAGGAATCTCTAGCCATAAGGATCAAGCCAACAGCTCCACCAGAATCTCCGAGCTCCGAATGAGGGATGTGGAAATAAACGAGTGACTGACACATGTGTCTAAAAGTACTGCAGATAAGGTGCATTAGAAATAGATGATACCTCTAATCATCTCTGAAGAACCATGGTCATAGGCCTCAAATGCCATGAGTTGATCTCATCCCTATCCTCCTAATCCCTGGAGTTGGGGTTGACCACCTGGCGGTGGTGGTGGTAGAATCTCTAAATGTTGCCCACTGCCTACTACACGACCAACTCCTCTGCCATATCCGCCACCCTATGGACCTCCTTGCTCGAACCTCTGCCTCTGCCTCGGTGGTCCTTCGACCATCTGCTTTTCGTCGGTATGGTGAGTCGGTAGTCGCAAGCCATATGACCCTGCCTGCCGAACTTGAAACACGACATTCCCCTCACCTCTCTCCCTCTGCCTTGTGAGCCTCACAAATCTAACCCTGCATCCCAGGGTCATCCCCTAGAAGGTCTGGTCTGCTTATACCTCTGAGTAAACTGCCTACTACCTTCTACAGATGACTCGACTACCTATCGTCCAGTGGTAACTCTCTCTATCAGTACCTTCTCAGCTAGGAATCTCTCCACCAAAAGTGCTTTCTTAAGCACCCCAGCTTGCGTTGGAATGTTGAGTGATACCATCGATGCTATGATCTCTCATCAGAGACCCTGCTCAAAGGTCTGGGCCCTAAATAAAGGGTCTCGTACCATGTTGGTGGAGTAACAGGAGAGATCAGTGAACATCACTGAGTATTGGTCCACTGTCAAGTTGCCCCATTGTAAGTGTGGCAGCTCCTGTATATGCAAAGATTGTAAGGTCGATGGGGTGAACTCTTCCCTGAAAAGGCCCTCAAAGTCCACCCAGAGGAGGGTCACATCATCTTGTATCTAGAGCATCAGGATCCACCATCTCCCTACTCCTGCCTAAAAAAGGCTTGTAGCCAGGATCACCATAAAATCAGCTAGTGTCCCAACTAAGAGAAAAACTCTGGCCACAGCCTCCAGCCAGTCCTCAGCCACCTGTGGGTCCGTCTTGCCTTAGAACCTCAAAGGTCTCTATCGCTGTAACTCGTGAAACGTGCTCAGTCGGCGTGTATCCTTTACTGGTGGGCCTGGTGGCAATGGTTGTCCAACGGGAAGTGGTGCTTTTGGTACACTACCTGAAGTTGCTAACGCCATGAGAGGGCCTTGCATTGAGGCGTCACTGCTCAGTGGGCCGTCATCACATACTCTGTTAGTAAACCTAGGTAGATGTCTTCATTGTGCGAACCCAAAAAGAAACAGGTGTTCCACTGTAAAAAGTTATACCTGTTCAACTGACTAAATAAAACATAAGAAAGACTTTACAAAACACACACAATCAGTGTTTTCATGCGTTGAGTCAAAAATCAGAATTCAAGGTCCTGGTGTATGCATATGTTGGTCACCGCCCCAACACTGGACTCTCCGAACTAAAAACCACAGTCAAAACACTTAACACTATTTCCACTTAGAAAAGATCAGATTCGCAGTTCTTCAGTAGAACCAAACTCCTCTGATACCACTTTGTCACGACCTGTCCCCCGAGTCCCGTGCCGTAACTACCCCAAGCCCGCCTTCCATAGGCCAGGGGCATGTGACTAGCACCGAAATGAATATTCCCTAAAATAGGAAGTCATTTCCTTTGAACCTGTACAAACACACGGTCCGAGAACACAACAAGAAGCAACTGAGAAGTAAACTGGTGTAGTAAAAGAGTGCTAAAAGTAAAAGGTGCCAGAATAAAAGCCCAACTATAAAATTAAAAGTACAAATGAAAGTACGGTACAACTGAAATAAAAAGGAAAACAACTACTGGGTCGTCCTCCGAGGTTCCTACCTGAAGCGTAGGTATAAATCGTCTCCACTACACTCCACATCTACTCGTCTCCTCTACGTCATGTCACACCGAATGGTCCACCTCTAAGAATCGTCCTGTCCTCACTCCCTCAGCCTCGATCAATGCTATACATCATCTTCACAAGACACAACAAGGTTTGGGAAAAGCCCGTGCAAGGTTGAGTATAATGATACGCAGTTGGGACCCCAAGACCCTGAAGGTCTCTTAGAGTTCCACAATGAAAAATCACAGGGTAATACCATAAAGGTAGATCACCACATAGGTAAAGTACCACATAGCATAACCTCAATCACAATCACATGGTAAAGATAGCTCACATCAGGATTTATTCTAGGGGTAGTAACAAGTAACATTCCAAGTCACAACGTCGATCGCCTTGGTTGGTGGAGAACTGATCCTCTATCGAGTACAGTGGGCCTGTCGGGACACTCCGAGCCACTTCCCACTAACCTTGAACTACGGAGGTACACCTCTCGATCACGTACTATGGGTCTGCCAGGTCACAAAGAACCACCCACCCCCATCAGGGTCTGCTAAGGTACTCCTCCCCATCACGTACCATGGTCGCTCCCCACCTTGGCCCACTAGGTCGCATAGAACCACCCACCCCCATCACGGTCTACAAAGGTACTCCTCCCCATTGCGTGCCACGGCTGTCGAGTCATTCTAAGTCAAAAAGTAAACAATCGCCAGGTTCAACCAATCGTAGGGTTTCATACGTAGTGCGCTTGGGAGAACCTCTCCCTAAGACATCGGTCATATCTCAACTAGAAAAAAGTCTCACAAATATGTAACCAAATGATCTACCAATTAATAAGGGTTCCAATGAAACAGATAGAACATCATTCGGATGCTCGGTTTATGCATTATTCGCATTTCAGTACTGAAGGCCCGGTTGGATTCAGGTGCGATCCAACCCGGCCATACTCCAAGTTTCTCTGAAACTCTAATTGTAACGACCCGAAATTTTGAATAAATATTGTTTCCTAATTTTCTGTGTTATTTTATTTCATACTCAACATAACTTTTTCATTTAATAAAATGAGTATAATTAAAATGAGACAGTTGGGTTTTGACTATTATATGACCGTTAGTTAGTATGACTGTTGGAAACTAAATGTTGCGACTATTTTCTCTAAATACAAGTGATCTTGGTTAATAAATATAGAAAGAAGATTTGATGGCCCCATCTATTAGTCTTAGGCCAATCGAAGCCCATCTAACAGAACTTGGGAAGGAGGTAGCACCACTGGGATTTGCTCTGGACCAAACCCAATCCGAACTTCATCGTGTGAAGCTAGAACGAAATCGCCTTCGTGAGAAGTTCAAACTGATTACTACTCATGCGATATTGGCTGAGCCACCCTCAGATTCTCTCACCTTAGCACACCTTATACTTAGGTCCTATACTGGGGTTATAACGGGATATGTAAAGAGACCGTAACTGCTTTGTGTAATCCTTTAAGATAAATAAAATTGTGTTTTTTCTTATGGTGAAGTTTGTAAATTTTCAAATGTCCAGATAAATGTAGGATGTATATTTTTGATGAATTTGAAAAAAAGGATATTTTAAAATATTTTTGTAAACCTTAAATAATTAATGATGTGTAATGATTTTCAAAAAATGGTCTACTACAAATGTGTTCAGTAAGAAATTTAGAATCTAATAAGATTAACTTGATGTTTGATGAATAGTAAATTATGAATAGTGATTTAACGCTTAGGATTAGTAATGTGACCAAATGGATTAGTAATCTCACTTAAAGAAAGTATTAATATAATCTAGGCACCTTAATTAGGTAATGTGATTCAATAAAATAGGAAAATAACTGTTTCAAAAATTATTAGTCAAGTATCAGTTTTTTTGGGTGAATAGTGTTTTTTAATTAAAAAGTAAATTAAAAATATTAAGAAAATTATTTTTATAAAATGGAGTTCATTTTTTAACTTAGAGCATCGATATTATGTTAAGGTAATTTTTGGGGATTTTTTTGAAAAAAAATGAATTCTCGATGAATAGTGTATTTATTTAAAAATTAAATTAAAAATATTTAGAAAATTATTTTTATAAAATGGATTTCATTTTTGAAATCAGAGCATCGATATTTGGTTAAGGTGAAATTTTGAGATTTTTCTGGGAAAGTTGAATTTTCGGTGAATAGTGAAAATACAGTTTTTAAGTTACAGGTGATTAATGACATCATTAAATGGTGTATTAAGTAAGTAATCAATATGGTCGAATTATGAATATTGAGATAAGGTATTAGGTTTCCCATGTGGCCAATACCATGGGAAAATACCATGGGCAAGCCCATGGTTTTTCCAATACCACCAATGAGGTGTCCCCTGGTCATTAATGCCTTGTCCCCTCACTTTACCTATAAATACCAAGACATTATCTCATCCATTCGACTAAAAAATAATCCTCAATGAAGTTATAGTCTCCTTACCTCCCAAATAGTCCTCTCAAGGTTCCCCAAGCCCTCAAGGTCCCAACCTTTGAGTTTTAAGAGTTACGTTTTAAGGTAAGGGATCCTACCTCTCTCTTTCTTTCTAAGTACTCTCTTTTATGTCATTTCTTTTATGCTCCATGTTCTTATGTTGGGGGATGTTACTTTATATTCATCCTACTGTCCTTTTCATGTTCATATTATTATATACCTCCTATTGCTCTCATAAATTCATTTTAATAATGTTTAAGTGGCGCCGTTAGGCTGTTGAATTTTTAAGGGATTCTTTCACCCTTCTCATTTTTCAAAGTTCTACTTTCATGTAAAGTATTTCAAGTTCCTTTTTATTATGTTGGGGTATTATATCTATATCTATCATAATGATATTTTATTTTCATATGATGAGATACCCTATTTGATTTCTTCAATTCATTTTTTGAATTTTTAAGTGACGTCGTTAGGCTGCTGAATTTTCATAAGAGAAATCTTATTTTTGTCTTCCTTTCATGTTTTTCATTTCATATGGTATGTCTTTCAAATTTCATTACCATGTTCTTATATCCATTATATTATATCCCTATACTGTTTTATTTGGATCATTTAGGAGTGGGTGACCCATGTCCCCTCTCTTTTAAATGTTTTCTAAAACCTTGTAACATAGTTGTTATGCTGCAGAATTTTCATCTCAAAATGTCTCTCTCGCCCTTTCTCAAATTCTTTTATTTTATTAAGTGAATTGTAACACCCGAGACTTTTTTGAGAAATATTTTGTTTTTATGTTATATAAATCATCAAAGGGATCTTTCACTACACACAACACTAGCTTGGCTTGCTTTACACGCAATCACGACCTTCCTCGATAGCTTGAGTCGTACGCAATACCGAGTTTCACTAAACAACGATATGCTATTAAAATATTATTAAAACTAGCCGTTATGAATAGTAATAACCACCTTTTGAAATTTTTGAAATTTTATTTTTCAAAATGGACTTCATTTTTGGATTCGGAATATCGAAATTAGCCTAGGGTGAAATTTTGGTATTTTTCTGAAAACTTTCAATTTTTAATGAATAGTGAAAACACTAGGTTACTATTTAAAAACCGACTTTTTATTTAGATAATTATTTATTTTATTTAAATTTATTTTAGGTCAAAATTGATACATAATACCTATATAATTTCAATGCAATTCATTGGAGTCATTTTATAATAATTTTAGATATATAAAAATTTTATTGAACTTTTGACCGTCTTTTACCCACCTCCTAAGAGAATTTGAAAATTTACATAAAACTTAATTTTACCACTTTTGTGAATAAAATTTCAAAAATACAAGAGACATGGTTGATTTCAGTAAGTAAAATGTTGTTCAATGAGATGAAAATAATTTTTGGTGAATAGTAACTTTTTACTTTTATTTACCACGGTTAAAAGTAAATAGGGAAATTAAGGGTAAAAATGATTTTATTATTACCCTAAAACATGTCTTAATTATATTGGAGAAGTTTAATTCAACCAAAAACAACCTTAGGAATAAAATATGACCATTTAGGCCCACTTGTATTAGATTAGGACATTTAATATTAATTTATTTAAAGAAGGGTTAAAATAGTTAAAATCAGAGTTTAATAAGTAAATCATTTTTAATATAGGGTTATACATAATATAAATTTGACTATAAATATTAATTATAAATATAAAAATATTTCCTACATAATTTTATTTTATTTTTAATTTTTATACTTTAAATAATTTAATTTATTTATGACACAATGATGATGCAGTAATTATATTATTAATGAAATATTGACATAATTGATGTTATAAATACCAAAATAAATATAATTTGAGACTTTTTATGAATTAAAATACTTTTATATACTAATATGACATGTTATTATTGATTTAATTAACTTTTTTCGAACTAATCTTTCTGTTATGATTTTCACAAAAATCAATTACCAAATAGTATCAAAATTGACATAAAATAGTTTTTAAAATAAATACTATATTATTAACTGTTATTTTATTCCTAAAAATATAAGGTTCGGCCAAATTACTTAGATAAGGTTATATATACTAATAATAAACAACTTGGTGTTCTTTTGGCTTGTTATAGTAAGTTTATTAACCTTATAGTTTAAGAAAACAAGAAGACACGGTAAAAGTTAAATTATCTAACTTAAAGTTAAAAGTAAATGATAAGGTTAAAATAGATACCTAAACTTGTCTAAATTCTATTGTATGAGATTATTTAGACCTATATCCACCTTATCTTAGAAATAATTCAATTTGGAGCTATTAAAAACCGAATATGACTTTATAATAAAATAATATTTTTATTTTTTCCAAAGGTGCCCCTCTCCTCCCTTATAAAAGGGAACCTCCTCCCTCTCTTCCTCACACCACTTTGAGCCTTCAAGCTCGGCCAATCCCTGACAAATTTTCTTCTCCACTTCCCTAGAAACATACTATAGTTCCTTGTCTTCTTCAAAGACAAATTTTAGTGCCCTAAAAGGAGGTCTCAAAGAGTCGCTTCAAAGAAGAGGTAATGTTCATTACCGATTCTTTGAACTTTATTTCTTCTTCCACTTCTTCTTCTTTAGTTGTTTCATTAAGAAGTAATAACATTAGTATCAGTCATATAATTATATGTTATTATAAGTATGAAAAAACCCTATTTCACCATATATCCATCCTACGGAAAATGAAATCACCGCGCATGCGTACGTACAGAATACCATCTCCACGTCGTGGTGTAATCAATTTTCCACCACCACCTTACTTGGATGGGTATAATGGTTAAAATAAATAACTATATATGATTATTGTAAAGTAATATTGATTTTGAAATAGTATACATACACTCCAATACAATTCCACGATCATGGGAACGATATTATCGCTCGTGCGTACGTACGGAATACCGTCTCCACGATGTGATGCGACTCGTTCTACATGATATTCATTGCACCTTGATTATATAAATGAATTTAATGAATAAATATTATATATAGTACACTTTACATTCTGGAAATTAGGTATCTATAACCTAAATAGAAGAATAAGAATTTATTCGACAAAACACGCATACGAACATAAAGCAATAAACACCCGAATAACAAGTAGCAATGAAATATTACTAATAAGAAGATAAGAATATGACCATATATGATATCATAAAAATAAGTATGATTATGGAATAATTCAATGACATTATTTAAATCATTATACAGGAGTTTCAGACACTTATGAAGCAAATCAGACCTAAGGTAAGGGAAAATATCACAATCTCATTTTTATCCGAGATTGTTTATACTTCAGAATTTACTAGGGAATATTTATCATCCACATCCATGTTTCCTCAATATAAAATATTATTTCCATCCACCTATAATTATTTAAATCCAATTTTACCCTTTGGTGAGTTTTTAGTAAAAGATATGAAAGGAATCTTTTGTCATTTTTCGTATGAGGTACTTTTTGACTTTTCCGGCCAAAGTACGAGAATAATGTTTTTCTTAACTTATACGACATGAATGGATTTTTAGAACATTATTTCCATGAAGCTTCCTTTACAAGTTTTCAAGTTTATTTTTAATCAACTTCTTTAAGTTCAAAATTATATGACATGTTAAGAAAGGAAAATGTTTTTAAAGTAGAAAGGATATTTTCCTCAAGAATGGAGTTCAAGCATTTTATCAAAATTATTTTCCATCTAAGATAATATAGGGTTCTGTTTCTATCCCTATTATTAAATTGATTTGATTATGTTGTGATGGAATTATTTTTATGAATTCATTTATCTTATATGAATTGTTTTATGATGTCATGGTGTTTAAGAATCCCATTTTTATTACATGGGTTACGCAATGATGTATGATTTATGATTTTTTGGAACACATAAGAATGGTATCATTATGAGATGGGTGGGAACTATATCTCCCTCCAATTCATTGGGTAAATATTTATATCTCATGAGATAGACATGGATGGAATGACAGGTTAAACCGGTTCAGTGAAACAGGACTGAAACGAGGAGTGAACTCAGTTCAGAAATGGACTTTGTCTGCTAAGATAGTCTTGGAAATGAGTATTGACTAATAAGAAATTATTCTCTATGATTATGTGTGTATGTCACAAAGTTTCATGTTTTAAATTATGATTGTTGGGATTACATTTCACTGCTATGATTTATCCCATGTTATGAAATTGTGATCTCTTTTGCAGGTTAAGATTTCCAAAATGTTATGTTCTTATGAATATGATGTGATTGATATTTATTTTGTTTACCCTTACTGAGAATTTGAGCTCACCCTTTTGTATGTTTTCTTTCCCCAGTTCAGGAAAAAGGTTATTAAGTAGGATATGCCAAAAGGGACTCCAGATATGATGAAATAAATGGGAGATAGTGTAGATGCTTTATGAACCAGTTGTTTATGTTTCCCAGTTTATAAAGAAACTATACCTATACGGTCCTTTCATGTTTGTGTTATATGTTGTAATAATTGTACTTCAATTTTGAAGTATTAACCATGTATGTAAAGTATGGGTCGTTATAGTTGGTATCAGAGGAAAGGTATAGTCAACCTTGGGAAACTAGGATGTGAAAGCCTTAGTAAGAACCCTAAGGATAAGTCTAAGCATAGAACACGATCTTAGTATTTTAAAAATGGCCATGAAAAACCTATGATAAGACCTTAAGTGTCAAATTTTATTCCTGATTATGTGTTTTTCCTATTATAATTAGTGTTGCTCACACTATTCTTCTTGGTTTTAGTCAATGGCCGGAACCTGAAGGAACCGTGTTAATGCAGAATGCGACGGGCAATGAAATGATTGTCCCCCTGAGCAACCAAACGTTATGGGAGCTATAATGCAAAATCTTGTAGCCATGATCACACAACTTTCTCAAGCTATGAATCATGCAGGATTTCCAAACGAGCAAAGGAAGGAGCAACATTCTGTTGAATCCTTCATGAGGCAGCATCCACCCTCATTCAGCAGGTCTTCTGATCCATTAGTGGATGAACAATGGATCAGTACCACTGAAAAGATATTTTCAGTTATTAAATGTTCTGAACACGATAAAGTCATCTTAGCAGTGTATCGTTTGGAAGGTGATGCTGATCAATGGTGGAATCTTATTAAGAATACGAGGAAAAGGGATGAAATTGAGTCCATGTAATGGGATGAGTTCATGAACTTATTTTGCAATAAGTATTTCCCTCGTATTATTCAAACAAAGATGGAGAAGGAGTTTCTTGAACTAAAGCAAAAGGATGATGAATTCGTTGGTACCTACGAAGAAAATTTTACAAGACTTGCAAGGTACGCTTCTGGTATTATTATACAACATGAGAGTAAGATCGATCGATTCTTTAGTGTCTTAAAACCAAGTCTTCAAAGGGCGTTATCTATAAGGGACTTCAATAGCTACGAGGAAATCGTTCGATGTGCTCTCAAAGTTGAGATGGAGATTGGAGTAACCCATCAGTCATATGGGTTTGATAAGAAGAGGAAAATGGAATTCACAGGAAAATCTAAAGAGCACACTGAAAAGAAGATGAGTTTTCTCTTATGCTCAAAGTGTGGAAAGAAACATGGAGGGAGTTGTCTTAAAGGGGCAATTAAATGTTTCAAATGTGGAAATGAAGGTCATCGGGCATTTGAATACTGCAATGATGGGAAGAAGATTCCTAGTGATGCGAACAAAGAAAAGGCTACACAGAGTACACCTCCTACACATCAATGTTACAAGTTCAAGGAAATAGGGCATTATGCCAATTAATTCCCTGATCCAAGGGTTTTTTATGATGATCGACGTCAACAAACTCTTAAGGCTAAAGACAAAGGAAAGTCACATGCAATTTCTATCAGCGATGTGGAGTTTGATAATGAAGTGGTGAAAGGTACAATTACCATCCACTCTAAAGTAGCAAATGTTTTATTTGATTTTTGATCCACCCATTCTTTTATTTCTGATGAATTTTCTAAGGGTATCACCATACTACCTCAATAATTAGATGTTGAGTTAGCTGTGACAACTCCTAATGGCACAATAGTCGCATCAAAAGTTTATAATTCTTCTCCGATTGAAGTTTGTGGGAAAGTGGTTCCTGCAAATCTTGTGATCCTTCCTATAGTGGAATTTTATGTCATTCTTGGCATGGATTGGCTTTCTCTATATGGATATCATATCAATTTCCAAAGAAGGGAAGTCACATTTCATATTCCAGATCAATCTATGATCGTCTATCGATGCAAGGATGAACATAACCTTCCAGTGGAAATTTCTTCCATATTATGGGTCTTGATTCCACTAAATGAAGGTTATTTTTCTCAAATGGTTGGTAAGAAACTCACGATTAAGAATATTCCCATTGTACGGGAGTTTGATGATGTCTTTCTGGAGGAATTGCCGAGTCTTCCACCAAATCGTGAATTCGAGTTTTTAGTAGAACTCATACCAGGTGCTTTTCCTATTTCAAAGACACCTTATAGAATGGAGCCAATTGAGTTGCAGGAATTGAAGAAGTAACTCCATGAGAATCTTGATAAAGGATTCATACGCCCTAGTACGTCACCTTGGGGAGCACCTGTTCTGTTTGTTAAGAAGAAAGATGGATCAATGAGACTCTGCATTGATTATCGATAACTTAACAAGATCACTATCAAGAACAAATATCCTCTCCCGTGCATTGATGACTTATTTGACCAACTACGTGGAGCTCAATACTTTTCCAAGATTGATCTTCATTCAGGGTATCATCAATTAAGGTTCAAAAGGGAGGATATACCAAAGACGGATTTCCGTACAAGGTATGGACACTATGAATTTATAGTCATGACATTTGGTCTTACTAATTCCCCTTCTATCTTCATGGATCTGATGAATAGAGTCTTTAGAGACTATCTTGATCAGTTTGTGGTAGTCTTTATAGACTATATTAATGTCTATTCAAAGAGAAAGGAAGAACATGAAGATCACTTGAGAATTGTATTGAAGACCCTGAGAAAGGAGAAGCTTTATGCCAAATTTACCAAGTGTGAATTTTGTCTTCAAAAAGTTGCATTTTTGGGTCACATAATCTCAAAAGAGGGGATATCTGTGGATCCAGCAAAAACAGAGGTTATCGAAAGATGGTTGAGACCAACAACAGTAACTGAGATCCGAAGTTTTCTTGGTTTGGATGGATATTATCGACGTTTTGTGAAATATTTTTCAAGGTTATCTAACCTACTCACCAAGTTGACTCGGAAAGGAGTTAAGTTTGTTTGGATGGAGGAATGTGAAGAGAATTTCAAGGAGTTGAAAAGAAGGTTATCTAGTGAACCTGTACTCACACTTCCTTGTAGTGGAGAAAGGTTTGTGATCTAGAGTGATTCATCCAAGAAGGGGTTGGGGTGTGTTCTTATGAAAAATGATATGGTGATAGCTTATGCCTCACGATAGTTGAAAATCCATGAGAAAAATTACCCAACTCATGATTTGGAGTTTTCTACGGTAATCTTTGCATTAAATATTTGGAGGAATTATCTTTATGGAGAAAGGTGTGATATTTATACTGATCATAAAAGTTTAAATTATATTTTCACACAAAAGGAGCTGAATATGCGCCAAAGAAGATGGTTGGAGCTGATTAAGGATTACGACTGCTCAATTCATTACCATACTAGGAAAGCAAACAAGGTGGCAGATGCATTAAGTCTATAAGACTATGCTAGCTTATCCATGATGAGGATCACAAAAGATCCAATATTTATGGATTTACAAAGGATGGATCTTGGAATTATAATGAAAGGGAAAAAATCGTATCTTTCTCAAATGAATGTTCAACCATCTATACATGTGAAGATTAAAGAGGCATAGAAAGAAGATGTAGAGTTACAAAAGAAGGTGAGAAATGTTCCTGAATTCAACCTTGACTGTAATGGGATAATAAAGTTCAGGAATCGGGTTTGTGTTCCTCCCATCACAGAATTAAAGAAGGATTTGCTGGATGAGGCTCATAGTTATTCATTCTCTATTCATCCTGGAAGCACGAAGATGTATAGGGACCTAAAAGAGTACTTCTGGTGGGACGACATGAAAAGAGATGTTGCTGAATATGTCTCTCGATTCTTGGTTTGTCAGCAAGTTAAAGCTGAGAGATAGAAGTCTAAGGGGATGTTACAACCATTACCCATACCAGAATGGAAATGGGAAAACGTCACTATGGACTTTGTCACCGGACTTCCTAAAACATCCAAAGGCAATAATGCTATCTAGGTCATTGTTGATCATCTTACAAAGTCTTCACACTTTATCGCTATTAGAGAGGATTTCTCTCTGGATCAGCTTGCCATGATATATGTGAAGGAAGTGGTAAGATTGCATGGAGTACCACTTTCTATTATATCTGATCGGGATCTGAGGTTTCCCTCAAAGTTCTGGCGAAGTCTTCAGCATACTCTAGATATAGAGTTGAGTTTCAGCACTGCTTATCATCCTCAGACAGACGGTCAGTCTGAGAGGAAAATTCAAACTCTAGAAAATATGTTGAGAGCTTGCTCTATGGATTTCAAAGGTGGTTGTGATCAACACCTACCTTTGGTGGAATTTTCTTATAATAATATCTTTAACTCCAGTATTCCGATGGCTTCTTATGAATCTCTCTATGGAAATAAATGCAGGACTCCAACTTCCTAGGATGAAGTTGGGGAAAGAAAGCTATTAGGACCTGATCTTGTTGATGAGATGGCAGAAAAGGTCAGATCTATTCAACAACACATAAGAGCAGCTCAGAGTCGACAGAAAAGTTATACTGACAACTGAAGAAAAGACCTAGAGTTTGAAGTGTGTGATAAAGTGTTCTTACGAATATCTCCTTGGAAGAGAGTAATGAGATTCAGAAAGAAGGGAAAGTTGAGACCTAGATATATCGGTCCTTTCGAAATACTGGATCGTGTTGGGAAGGTAGCTTACCAATTGGAACTTCCACCGAATCTCTCTCAAGTTCACGATGTGTTCCATGTATCTCTCCTGATAAAGTACATGCCTGATCCTTCACATGTACTCAGCTCAGAAGTTGTACCATTGGAGCAAGATCTTTCTTATGAAGAACAACCGATAGAGATTCTGGATCATATCGAAAAAGTCCTATGAAACAAGACCACTCGCTTCGTGAAAGTTTTATGGAGGAACCACCAATTAAAAGAAGCTACTTGGGAACTTGAGGATATGATGAGGGAGAGGTATCCTCATCTGTTTGTAATGAAGTGACGAATTTCGAGGGAGAAATTCATTTTAAGTGGGGTAGAATGTAACACCCAAGACTTCTATGAGAAATCTTTTGTTTTTATGTTATATAAATCATCAAAGGGATCTTTCACTACACACAACACTATCTTGGCTTACTTTACATGCAATCGCGACCTTCCTCAATAGCTTGCATCGTACGCAATACTGAGTTTCACTAAACGATATGCTATTAAAATATTATTAAAACTAGCCGTTATGAATAGTAATAACAACTTTTTGAAATTTTTTTAAATTTTATTTTTCAAAATGGACTTTATTTTTGGATTTGGAATATCGAAATTAGCCTAGGGTGAAATTTTGGTATTTTTATGAAAACTTTCAATTTTTAATGAATAGTGAAAACACTGGGTTACTATTTAAAAACCGACTTTTTATTTAAATAATTATTTATTTTATTTAAATTTATTGTAGGTCAAAATTTATAAATAATACCTATATAAGTTCAATGCAATTCATTGGAGTCATTTTATAATAATTTTAGATATATAAAATTTTTATTGAACTTTTGACCGTCTTTTACCCACCTCCTAAGAGAATTTTCAAATTTATATATAACTTAATTTTACCGCTTTTGTAAATGGAATTTCAAAAATCTGAGAGACATGGTTGATGTCAGAAAGTAAAATGTGGTTCAATGAGATGAAAATAATTTTTGGTGAACAGTAACTTTTTACTTTTATTTACCACAGTTAAAAGTAAATAGGGTAATTAAGGGTAAAAATGATATTATTATTACCCTAACACGTGTCCTAATTCTATTGGATGTAAAAATGATATTATTATTACCCTAACACGTGTCCTAATTCTATTGGATGAGTGTAATTCGACCAAAAACAACTTTTGGAATAAAATATGACCATTTAGGCCCACTTGGATTAGATCAGGACATTTAATATTAATTTATTTAAAGAAGGGTTAAAATAGTTAAAATCAAAGTTTAATAAGTAAATAATTTTTAATATAGGGATATACATAAGATAAATTCGACTATAAATATTCATTATAAAGCTAAAACAATTCCTACATAATGTTATTTTATTTGTAATTTTTAGACTTTATATAATTTAATTTATTTATGACACAATGATGATGCATTAATTATATTATTAATGAAATATTGAGATAATTGATGTTATAAATACCCAAATAAATTCAATTTTAGACTTTTTATGAATTCCAATAATTTTATATGTTAATATGACATGTTAGTATTGATTTAATTAACTTTGTTTGAACTAATATTTCTGTTATGATTTTCACAAAACCTAATTACCAAATAGTGTCAAAATTGACATAAAATAGTTTTTAAAACAAATACTATATTATTAATTGTTATTTTATTCCTAAAAATATAAGGTTCGGCAAAATGACTTACATAAGGTTATATATATTAATAATAAGCAACTTTGGGTTCGTTTGTCTTTTTATAGTAAGTTTATTAACCTTATAGTGTAAGAAAACAAGAAGACACGATAAAAGTTAAATTATCTAACTTAAAGTTAAATCTAAATGATAAGGTTAAAATAGATACCTAAACTTGTCTAAATTCTATTGGATGAGAGGATTTTTAACCATACCCACATTATCTTAGAAATAAATAAATTTTGAGCTATTAAAAACCGAATATGACTTTATAATAAAATAATATTTTCAGTTTTTTCAAAGGTGCCCCTCTCCTCCCTTATAAAAGGGCACCTCCTCCCTCTCTTCCTCACACCACTTTGAGCCTTCAAGCTCGTCCAACCCCTGACAAATTCTCTTCTCCACTTCCTTAGAAACATCCTAGAGGTCCTAGTATTCTTCAAAGACCAATTTTAGTGCCCTAAAAGGAGGTCTCAAAGAGGCGCTTCAAAGAAGAGGTAACGTTCGTTACCGATTCTTTCAACTTTATTTATTCTTCCACTTATTATTATTTAGTTGTTTCATTATGAAGTAATAATATAAGTATCACTCGTATACTGATATGTTATTATAAGTATTAAACAACCCTATTTAACCATCTATCCATCCTACAAAAAATGAAATCATCGCGCATGCGTACATACAGAATACCGTCTCCACGCCGTGGTGTAATCTATTTTCCACCACCACCTTACATGGATGGGTATAATGGTGAAAATAAATAACTATATATTATTATTGTAAAGTAATATTGATTCTGAAATAGTATACATACACTCCAATACAATTCCATGATCATGGGAATGATATCATCGCTCGTGCGTACGTACAGAATACAGTCTCCACAATGTGATGCGACTCGTTATACATGATCTTCATTGCATCATGATTATATAAATGAATTTAATGAATAAATATGATATATAGTACACTAATACCATTATGGAAATGATCTATCTATAACCTAAAGAGAAGAATAAGAATTTGTTCGACAAAACACGCATACAAACATAAAGCAATAAACACCCGAATAACAAGTAGCAATGAAATATTACTAATAAGAAGCTAAGAATATGACCATATATGATATCATAAAAATAAGTATGATTCAAGAATAACTCAATTACATTATTTAAATCATTATACAGGAGGTTTAGACACTTACGAAGCAAATCAGACCTAAGTTAAGGGAAAATCTCACAATCTCATTTTATCCGAGATTGTTTATACTTCAAAATTTACTGGGGAATATTTATCATCCACGTCCATGTTTCCTCAATATGTAATATTATTTCCATCAACATAAAATTATTTAAATCCAATTTTACCCTTTTGTGAGTTTTTAGTAAAAGATATGAAAGGAATCTTTTTTTGTTTTTCATATGAGGTACTTTTTGACTTTTCTGGCCAAAGTACGGGAAGAATGTTTTTCTTAACTTATACGGCATGAATGGATTTTTAGAACATTATTTCCATGAAGCTTCCTATACAAGTTTTCAATTTTATTTTTAATCAACTTATTTTAGTTCAAAATTATATGACATGTTAAGAAAGGAAAATGTTTTTGAAGTACAAAGGATATTTTCCTCAAGAATGGAGTTCAAGCATTTTATCAAAATTATTTTCCATCTAAGATAATATAGGGTTTTGTTTATATCCCTATTATTACATTTATTTGATTGTGTTGTGATGGAATTATTTTTATGAATTCCTTTATCTTATATGAATTGTTTTATGATGTCACGATGTTTAAGAGTCCCATTTTTATTACATGGTTTATACAATGATGTATGATTTATGATTTTGTGGCACACATAAGAATGGTATCATTATGAGATGGGTGGGACCTATATCTCCCTCCAATTCATTGGATAAATATTTATATCTCGTGAGATAGACATGGCTGGAACAGTAGGTTAAACCGGTTCAGTGAAATAGGACTGAAACAAGGAGTGAACTCGGTTCAGAAATGGACTTTGTCCGCTAAGATAGTCTTGGAAATGAGTCTTGACTAATAAGAAATGATTCTATATGATTATGTGTGTATGACACAAAGTTTCATGTTTTAAATTACGATTATTGGGATTACATTTCACTGCTATGATTTATCCCATGTTATGAAATTATGATCTCTTTTGTAGGTTAAGATTTCCAAAACGTTATGTTCTTATGAATATGATGTGATTGATATTTCTTTTGTTTACCCTTACTGAGCATTTGAGCTCACCCTTTTGTATGTTTTCTATCCCAAGGTCAGGAAGAAGGTTATTAAGTAGGATATTCCAAAAGGTACTCTAGATATGGTGAAATAAATGGGAGATAGTGTAGATGCTTTATGAACCAGTTGTTTATGTTTCCCAATTTCTAAAGACACTATACCTATACGGTCCTTTCATGGTTTTGTTATATGTTTTAATAAGTGTACTTCAATTTTGAAGTAATAACCATGTATGTAAAGTATGAGTCATTATATGAATACTCAAAGATATTTATTCTACATGGGTATTCACATATATATCAAGATGTTCTATTTTAAATTCCAGGATTTATATACATGAAAACCTGCTTTTATTTTCTCTGGGTTTAAAGTGACATGAAGATCACGTCTTTAAAAGCAGTTTTTAAAATGTTATGATTATGAAATGAAACCCATTTCTTTTATGATATATGGTTTATTTATGAAATGTTTGATGATGATATATGTGTCTCACATGATAATAAATGCAAATTAAGGGTGCTCCCTGATAGCGCTCCAATGTATTGGGTAATGATGTAACCACTATATATTACAATTTTAATGATACCTTGGTGAATAACCTTTGTAATTTCTAATAAAACCTTGGGGATGGACCTTGGTGATATGTTCATGATTGTCTATGTTAAATGTTGTAGCCACATCTTCAAGTTATGAAATATGTTATTTTTATTATGATATTCCTCATGATTTCTTTCTCACACCTTAAAGTTTTTTTATGACTTTATTGATGTATCTCAAGTTCACATGTTAAATGTTTCCCCTTGTTTCCCTTACTGGGACTTCTTCTCACCCTTTCTTTTGTTGTATGTCCCCAGGTTATGAGATGCAGTAATGAACCTAGGATGAACATAAGGAGAAGTCTCTCAAGTGTTTAAGAAGAATGTTTTATGTTTTCATGTTTTAAGTTCATGGTTTCCAAGACACTAAACCTTAAATATCCTCGGTTTTGTAAAATGTAATGAAAAGTTATGTTATAAAAAGGCGGGATGCTATAGTTGGTATCAAAGGTAGGTTTAGTTATTTGTGGAAATTAGGGTATGAAAACTTTAGGAAGAACCCTATAGAAAAGTTTTAATATAGGAAATCTTCATGGTATTTTGGTGATTATTGAGTAAGTGGTTTATCAAGAAAATACATCCCTGTTTGGATACGAGAAGGTAGAGGTGGCTCTGGCACAGATGTACATAGGGGTAAAACTCGAAAACATTTCTTGATCTAGAATCAAACGGGAACTGGTACAAAACAATGGGCCTTGCTGAACTCTTGGTTACGACACTCCTGGGGGATATGCTTTGGTAAATTCATAAGATTAGTAAGAACCATTATTAAAGGAACAAAGATAAAATAAAATAAAGATTCACATAAGAATATATGATCATGGATAACCTAGATTGGAACCTAGGGGATCACAAGTTAGGATATACTTTTCTTCTACAAGATTATCCTTATATTCTTAAAGTATCCTTTTCATGATTATTGGCTAAGTATTTAAGCCCCTAATTATACTTTCTTTTATTAGTTAATGGCGGGAAATAGAAGAACATGTCCCAACAACCAATGTGATAGTAAATGTGACGATTTCCCTACTAATATGATAGAGATGATGAGAGATCAAGTTGAACATACTATTATTATGCCAAACTAGCTATCAAAAATCACAATTAATAATTGGTACCTAGTTGAATGCCCAAATTCATCAAGGAAGAAGAAGACGAAGTCACAAGGATGTTCATCTGATAAAGTTGATAAGGGAAAGAAGACCCAATTTCTTTTATGAAAAAAGTGTGGAAAGAGGCACCAAGAAGAATGTAACAAAGGAACCAGAAGATGTTTTAAGTGTGAGGTGATGGGGCATAAAGTAGCCAATTTCTTTAAAAAATGGATAATGTGATGAATAGAGATAATGTTCGATCTAATGTACCTTATACTTTTCAATGTCGTAAATATGGAGAAGTTGGACATTATCCAAGGAAATTCTCTCTTGGAAGGGATGAGAATCATGATGAGCATCAACAATCTTCAAGGACAAGGGAACAATGCAAGTCCTATGCTGAGACGGATCATGATGACTAAAGTACATGCAACTTCTTCGCAATAATTGTCTATGCCATGTTGTATTTTAGTTCGTGCCCTATGAGCATATCTTTAATGTTTTCTAAGAACATCGAGTCACTAACTAAGATGGTTTTATATCATTAAAAAAACATCTATTGTTTTGTACCACATGTTGATGTTGTGAAGCTGTTCTTGAAAAAAAGAGATGATTAGGGGATTAAAAGACGATTATTATTTTGGAAGACGTTCACTATTTTGGGAACCCTATGTGATCAAGGTAAATAGATTACTATGGTATTTTCTTTGAGGAGAAAAGTTTGACTTATATTTTGAAGAATCGACGAATTTAAGGTGAAATTATAGTAATTTAGGTTAATTATGGAAATGATTAACCTATCTTGGGGAAAATATGTTTAGGTTAGTTACTTTTATTATAACATGTTAGGAGTGGTTGATGTTGTTTGGAGATGAATGACAAAGTTTATCTTTTAAGAATATGTTATCAAATCCTTCTTATATTTTGGTTTCAATCATAGTTTGGTTTATTTTGTGGAATATTAAGGACATTTATTTATGGAATGGTCTATGATAAACTTTGGGTAGTACCGTGGAACTTTGAATATTTAAAGTAGTTTCCCTTCCTATGGGGTTCGTTCTTTTTGAAGAGTTGTTTTATCTTACCCTTTCTGTTTTGGGATAAATGTTTAAAGATAGATAGTTATTCTTTTGTGGATTATATGATTCTCTAGAATATTATTCTTGTGATTTTATGAGACCAAGTAGTTTTGAATGCTCTTTGTTTGGAGAAAAGATTAGTCTTGGTGGAAACTTATTAAGGGATTCAACTCTACTTGAAGGTAAATATATTTCCTTGTGTTTTTATTATATGTAGTAAATGAATTCCTCAAAATTATTAAAAGGAACGTAAAACAAAAACAGTGTTGGTTTAAGTTTCCTACTGGGTAATCAAAGACCATTTAACCCATCACAAGTTTGTGATTTTCTGGTGGTTAACTTCCTCTTAGACATGTTTTCTATCACTCTTCCACAGAACTTGACCCTTTGTTTTCTCCAACATATCTACATTTTACTACATAGAATCCTAGTATGGGTTAACTTGGGTGACCTTTGTACTTACTTTTCTTTATTTTAATGTAATAGTGTTACTAACTCTTGTTCTGATGTGGGACTTTCAATGAAATTTCCATGCCCAATTTTAAAAATTGTGAGGGCGCAATTTCTTAAGGGGGGAAGATTGTAACGACCCGAAATTTTTAATAAATCTTGTTTCCTAATTTTGTGTGTTATTTTATTTCATACTCAACAAAACTTTTTCATTCAATAAAATGAATTTAATTAAAATGAGACTATTGGGTTTTGACTATTATATGACCGTTAGTCAGTATGAATGTTGGAAACTAAATGTTGCGACTATTGTCTCTAAATACAAGTAATCTTGGTTAGTAAATATAGAAAGAATATTCGATGGCCTCATCCAGTAGTCTCGGGCCAATCAAAGCCCATCTAATAGAAATTGGGAAGGAGGTAGCACCACTGGGATTTTCTCTAGACCAAACCCAAGCCGAACTTCATCATGTGAAGCTAGAATGGAATCGCATTCGTGAGAAGTTCAAACTGATTACTACTCGTGTGATGTTGGCCGAGCCGCCCTCAGATTCTCTCACCTTAGCACACCTTATACTTAGGTCCTATGCTGGGGTTATAAGGGGCTATGTAAGGAGACCGTAACTACTTTGTGTAATCCTTTGAGATAAATAAAATTGTGTTTTCTTCTTATGGTGAGGTTTGTAAATTTTCAAATGTCCGGATAAATGTAGGATGTATATTTTTGATGAATTTGAAAAAAAGGATTTTTTAAAATATTTTTGTAAACCTTAAATAATTAATGATGTGTAATGATTTTCAACAAATTTCTTTCTGAAAATGTGTTCAGTAAGAAATTTAGAGTCTAATAAGATCAACTTGATTTTTGATGAATAATAAATTATGAATAGTGATTTTAAACTTAGGATTAGTAATGTGACCAAATGGATTAGTAATCTCACTTAAAGAATGTATTAATATAATCTAGGTACCTTGATTAAGTAATGTGATTCAATAAAATAGGTAAATAACTGTTTTAGAAATTATTAGTCAAGTATCAGTTTTTTCAGGTGAATAGTGTTTTTTAATTAAAAATTAAATTAAAAATATTTAGAAAATTATTTTTATAAAATGGAGATCATTTTTGAATTTAGAGCATCGATATTATGTTAAGGTAATTTTTGGGGAATTTTCTGACAAAAATGAATTCTCGGTGAATAGTGTATTTATTTAAAAATTAAATTAAAAATATTTAGAAAATTATTTTTATAAAATGGAGTTCATTTTTGAAATCAGATCATCGATATTTGGTTAAGGTTAAATTTTGGGATTTTTCTGGGAAAGTTGAATTTTCGGTGAATAGTGAAAATACAGTTCTTAAGTTACGGGTGTTTAATGACATCATTAAATGGTGTATTAATTATGTAATCAGTATGGTCGACTTATGAATAGTAAGATATGGTATTAGGTGTCCCAATTGGCCAATACCATGGGAAAACACCATGGGAAAGCCCATGGTTTTGCCAATACCACCAATGAGGTGTCCCTTGGCCATTAATGCCTTGTCCCCTCACTTTCCCTATAAATACCAAGACATTCTCTCATCATTTCGACTCCAAAATCATATTCAACGAAGTTATGGTCTCATTACCTCCCAATTAGTCCTCCCAAGGTGCCCCCAATCCCTCAAGATCCCAACCTTTGAGTTTTAAGAGTTATGTTTTAAGGTAAGGGATCCTACCTCTTTCTTTCTTTCTAAGTACTCTCTTTTATGTCATTTCTTTTATGCCCCATGTTATTATGTTGGAGGATGTTATTTTATATTCATCCTACTATCCTTTTCATTTTAATATGATGAGATATCCCCTATTTATCTCATCAATTCATTTTAATAATGTTTAGGTGGCGCCGTTAGGCTGCCGAATTTTTTATGGATTCTTTCTCCCTTCTCATTTTTCAAAGTTCTACTTTCATGTCAAGTCTTTTAAATCCCTTTTTATTATGTTGGGGTATGATCTCTATATCTATCGTACATATATTTTATGTTCATATATTTAGAGACCCTATTTGATCTCGTCAATTCATGTTTTTATGTTTTAAGTGACGCCGTTAGGCTGCCGAATTTTCATAAGAGAAATCTTATTTTTGTCTTCCTTCCATGTTTTTCAATTCATATGGTATGTATTTCAAATTTCATTACCATGTTATTATATCCATTATATTCTATACCTATACTATTTTTTTGGATCATTTATGAGTGGGTGACCCATGTCTCCTCTCTTTTCAATGCTTTCTAAAACCCTGTAACATTGCTGTTATACTGCAGAATTTTCGTCTCAAAATGTCTCTCTCTTTTTCTCAAATTATTTTAATATATTAAGTGAAGACTAAAAGATATTTCTTCTACAGGGGTATTCACATATATATCAAGATGTTCTATTTTAAATTCTGGTATTTACATACATGAAAACCCACTTTCCTTTTCTATGGGTTTAAAGTGACATAAAGATCACGTCTTTAAAAGAAGTTTTTTTAAAACGTTATGATTATGAAATGAAACCCATTTATTTTATGCTATATGGTTTATTTATGAAATTTTTGATGATGATATATGTGGATAAAATTATAATAAATTCAAATTAATGGTGCACACTAATAGCGCTCCAATGCATTGGGTAATGATGTTACCACTAGAGATTACAACTTTAACGATACCTTGGTAAATAACCTTTGTAATTTCAAATGACACCTTGGGGATGGACCTTGGTGATATGTTCATGATTTTCTAAGTTAAATGTTGTAGTCACATCTTCAAGTTATAAAATACGTTATTTTTATTATGATATGCCTCATGATTTCTTTCTCATGCCTTAAAGTTTTTTATGACTTTATTGATGTATGTCAAGTTCACATGTTAAATGTTTCCCCTTGTTTCCCTTACTGGGCCGTCTACTCACCCTTTCTTTTGTTGTATGTCCCCGGGTTATGAGATGCAATAATGAACCTAGGATGAATATAAGGAGAAGCCTTTCAAGTGTTAAGAATAATGTTTTATGTTTTCATGTTTTTAGTTCCTGGTTTCCAAGACACTAAACCTTAAAGATCCTCGATTTTGTAAAATGTAATGAAAATTTATGTTATAAAAAGGCGGGAAGCTATACTAATGGAGTATGGAAAAAGGATCTTCTCACTCCAAGGGTCCCAACGCTGAAAACATTTCATCAAACGGGCATCCGGTTCTCAAGTTAAGGTCCTTTGAGTGTTTTGGGGCCCGATAGGGCTCGGGTCCGGTCCAACCCAATCGACAGACCCAACCTGACCTGGTCTAGGTTGAGCCAAGGTGGACTCGGATCGCTATTCTGATGTTTATTCTGGCCCGCAAGAGGGGCATCCCACAAGGTTGGCCAGGCCAGAATAGGGCGTCCCACAAAGGGGTGGCCTGGCTCGCATGGGGCGGCAGCCTGCTAGGGCGGTATTCCGATCAGGGGGCAGAAGCCTAGTCCGAGGGTGGTGGCCCGCTCTAAGGGCACTGGACCGGCTCAAGGGCAGTGGCCTGACTCCAGGGAGGCGACCCAGCTCAAGGTCAGTGGCCCGGTCTGAGGGTGGTGGCCCGGTCCGAGGGCGGAGGCTCGGTCCAAGGGTGGCAGCCCGGCATCAGGGTGGCGTCCCAACTCGAGGGCGGCGGAATGCTCCGTGGGTGGCAGCCCGACATGAGGGCGGTGGCCTGCTACGAGGGCAGAGGCCCGCCGTGGGGGTAGCAACCCGGATCTGAGGGCGTTGGCCCGGTTTGGTCTAACGCGATGAGGGGGGTGGGGGTGTAACCCCCGAGTCTCCCGGATTCCTGAATGGCCCGAAGGCTGTTCGGTTGGCGAGGTGGTCGCACCACAAGGGCGTCGCTCGGTCTCCACAAAACCCGCCAAAGGCAGGGTTGGTCTCTATCGTGGATTTCTTTCGCTGGCATCTTGGCGGTCGTGCTGCCTTCCTTCTTGCGGCCGACCATCGTGTTGGCCGCCTCCTCTATTCATCGCGGCTAATGGGTTACGGCCCTCCTCTTGCAGTATGCGTCGATGCGCTCACGGTCTTCCATGGTGGTTCAAGGATGTAAAAAATATAGTGGAGGGTTTTTGCTGGGTTTGTTTGGCCCGTTCCCTCTACATTAGCTCTTAACATGAGGGGGGTTAATGGTTTAATAAGAGTTGAACTAAATAACAACATAAACCCCAAAAGATACCCTACAACAACCTCTCACAAGAATAAATAATCGCTGGTCAATCCATTAGTCGGTTGACCCACATTCGTTGTATAAATTCAAGAATGGGGAAGAGGGAAACAAGAACGCACATTCAAAAATAACCCCTACCTTGAAACATTGGAGAGTGCTCTCGGTTGAGGGATTCTTGTTGGTCACCGTCCCCACAACAAGTTGTCCTTGCCGTCGCTCGAACGTCAAACTCAAGTTTGGGGTTTTAGTGTCGCATGTCAACTTCTACTGGGGACAGATCCATCCTCTAAGGGCTCAGCGTTATGGTACTCCAACAGAAGTTCATTGCTTATTGAAGCTTTTTGGATACCCCTCCCCCAAGCCCTATATTTATAGGAGAGGGGGAGAGTAAGTAATGACGCAGGGAGTTAATGTGGCTCATAAATTAGAAATCTTCTTAATTTCTCTAAAGTTGTCATTACGTAAGGTCTGTAGGTCAAGCCATTTAATGGCTTGACACACCTCCGACCCCACCCATTAATTGGTCTGTTGGAGGTTTAATAAAAAAATAAGAAAAATTATTTTATTTCATTTCATTTTAAAAAGTTTCAAAACTTAATTTTTTTCTCCAGACTTATTGTGGTCAAAGTAAAGCTTCCCTTAAGAGAATCTCGGTGCTGTGGATTCAACGGTTCCCTCCGATTTTTAATCCAAGCAATGGTTTAAAAGATAGAAAAATCTTCTCATGTGTTTACTGAACGTAAATGAAAAAATGTTCAGAAATTCATTTTGGGAACACCCGACCTCAGAATGACGCACCATCAATTCTCACAGACTCATAATAATTCCATATAATTAAAAAAATACATGGAAAATCTGGGACTTTATAAATTAATTCATAAATTAATTAATATAATCTGTTAATTAATTTAACAACTAATTAACAACATAATTAACCCATAAAATAAGTCAACAATTAATTAACCATTCAATATATCAATAGTTAATAATAAATTAACAATTAATTATTCTCAGCAAGCTAACTAAATAATTAACACAACATTTAATTATTCCAATTTTTTAACAAGTCTGAACCCGTCCACTCAAACAGTGATTCATCCAGGATTTTAACAATTTATATGCACATCATAATCATCTCAAAACATTTTGAACAGGGCCTAGATATTTATAAACTATCTCTCATAGCATATCATATTTTTAAACAACTCTATACAAAACAACTTAAGGCATGGAAAATAAACATGCATCAAAAGGTACCCTTTTCCAACAGTCATAACAATCAATCTATTCAAAATCTTAATTAAATGCATGAAAATTAATTAATTCAACAATTAATTAATTAAATCATATCTCTTTAACCAGTCATCCATTGATTAATCATTTACTATTTATCATGTAATAAATAATTCATCCATTAATTATTACTAGTTTCTAATCTTTATTCCAAACATGTCAAAATATTCAATATTCTCAATATTCAGTAAAATCTACAAATTTTCTAACTCATGAATTGATAATTAATTCTCAATTAACTACCCTATTACCCACCCTATCCTAATTCAATCATCTAATTCACCAACTGATATAGAATCATTTGCGTAATTAACATTTCATGACATGGGTTGAAAAACACAACTAAAGGTGTCCAAGTCCATCACCATTTAAGTCTCATTTACAAGGATGGCCCATGGGTGCTTCCTATTTAACCATTTAAATCTCTATCCATAAACTGAACATATTAACTTGGTTGCAAATAAATGTCTAGCAACATAAGATTTAAACAAACTCTCTATCATGTCTTAAATCATCTTATTTAGACAGCATCACTCAAAAACATCAATGGTTTCATGCTTTGATATAACATATATCAGCACTAGCAATAAAACATACTAAAATCCCAAACTTCTACAAGCATGATAATACATTACCACTTACCATAAGTTTATCTTTAATCAGCATTTCAAGAAAACATTGGAGTTCCATAACCATAGAGACTCCTATAGTCAATTTATTTTAAGAAGAAAATAGGTATTCTAAGATAAAGAGATAAAGATTTGGGACCCTGACTCAGAAAGGAACCAAATTAATGTTTAGCATTATTTTGATTTACTTGGAAAAAGCCAATTTTACTCATCATGTAGTCGCATGCACACGAATTATATATGTGTGTATATATCTATATATATATCTATATATATTTATATGTGTGTGCGCCCTGCAACATAAACAACAATTTACTAAATCAGAAAAATGAGGCCACAAATAGTGTAGCAAGGGTCAACACACCTCTAACTTGGTACCAGGAACTCATATAAAAATAACATACCTTAATTTAACAGGTGAAAAACTAAAAAATGGGTTTTAGAAGCTTACCTGAATCAATATATTTGAAGAGAATCGAGCTCATCCACCTCACTCTTGGTAGTGGATGCTAGAACACAGACCAACGGGTCCCTAAACAATATTTTCATAACCTAAAATTAGAAGAACTCAATAAATAGATAAAAACGAACCTTAAGTTTTCAGCCAACACCAAAACAAGCACTAAAAAATCAGCGAATCACTAAATGGATTAAGGATACCATGAGGGAAGGTCTTTCCTTGAATAATTGGACCTAAAACAGGACGAAAATTTGGGGAAACACTACAGATGGAGAAGGGGTTGTGCTATTGGGGTCACATGCTGCTGTCAGGGGTCGTCTGGGGGTGGGTCGCGCACTGCTGGGTCGCGCACTGCTGGGTCTCACCGAAAGGAGGAGATCGCATCGCAGGGGAGAAACTCTAGCCATGGAGGGAACTGTAGGTGGTTTGGAGGAGGACAACAGGAAGATGAGCCATGTGCACTGCAAGGTGGGTCGCGTCGTAGGGAGGAGGTTGTTAGGCCAAGGAAAATTTGACCATATAGGGGGAAGGGAGAAGGCAGCACAGAGGAGGCTTCATGCACAAGGGGGCTGCCTACTAGTGCATCGTGCTTGGGAGGGGTCACACCTCTTGTGCATTGAGGAAAGGGGAGAGATCTCCTTCATTTTGTTTTACCCTTTTAATACCTAAAAATAAAACCCTAAATAGACTATAATTAACTGAATGCAATTATTATAATAATAATACTCATTTTGTTATTATTATTATAATACACATATAACACATATCTAATAAGTGAAAAACTCCAAATTTAATTAAAAAAACATCTTCAATAATTATTATTTTAATAAACATTTCATAATAAATTATGTAACTCTTTATCAATAATTTACTTAAATTCTTTTAACATTTATTTAATTAAATAAACACAATACTAATAATAACATCATCATTATTATTATTCCAACTTTCATTTATTTAAAACCCAAACACCAAAAATATATTATTATTATTATTATTAATTATAAAACAACCATAATAATTTAACAATAATAATAAATATAACCATAATAATATGAATAATAGTAATAATCATAATATCATCATTATTATTTTTATTAACCATCATTTATTAAGACCATAACTCCCAATTTATTGTAACATAATTAATGATAAAAACTCCAAATCATAATCTCTATTTAATTAGAACTTTACTTCATTAAATTTAAAACTCCTCAATTAATTAGACATTTCTAGTGATCCCCAAAAACTCTCATTAATTTCTTCAACCGATATTTAATTAATTATTTAATATTCATTTAATTAAACAAACTTAATAATAATATAAATAACTTAACTATTATTATTATTAAAACATTATTTTAATTTAAAAAAACTCTCATATAATATTATATAATTAAAAAAAATTATTTATTAAGCAGCGTAAACTGCACGGTTTGGACCACAACCATGATCTGCCCATGCAGATCCATTAAAATTAACTTTTACTAATCTAGTGTTGTCGATACTCATCAAGACACCTACTAAAATTATTGGACAAATACACAAGTCCAAAAATGACACCTTTAAGTGTTCCAAAACTTAGAATAAAGTTCTGGAGCTCGGTTTAAAAACCAAACCGTCGATAAATGGAAAAAAATTGGAAAACCTTTGCAATTTAAACCCGATTAAAAAACACGGGACTTTACAATATACCCACCTTAAAAACTTCTTGTCCCTAATAAGCCATCGATAACTACAACGAAAACCCACCAAATTCATTTAATCATGTTAGAACTGTCGTGTAGTGTTCTGAAATGCCAAACATATCTTTAACCAATTTCACAAGCCCAACAAAATTTTAGAACTTTTAAACCCAATCCAAAGACGACTTTACCAAATAAACACTAAAATAGAGCTTACATCTAAGGCCATTACAAGGACCTCATCAACAAAATGGTCAAATCTCGATCAACCAACAAAAAATGGTTGCTCATGATTTCTTGGAAATACATTATGGTCCAAAAACCCACACCCACCCTTAAAATAGTTACGCATGAAACCAACCACAAGTACACCGAAGTACTTACCCGACATCTGGTGACATTCCCAAGTTAAGACATTGCAGGGTTATTTAAAGAAAACTTACATGCCCCAACATTAATAAAGGCATAGCCCAAAACAAACCATGCATATTGTGTAAAACCTCGATAAAATCAAAGGTTTCATGCTTCGGTATAACATATATCAGCACTAGAAATAAAATGTACTAAAAGACCAAACTTCTGCAAGAATGATAAGACATTAAAACAAATCATTATTTTGTTTTTAATTAGCATTTTAAGAAATATTTACAGTTCTATAACCATAGAGACTCACATCCTTAATTTATTTTAAGAAGCAAATAGATATTCTTAGATAAAGAGATGAATATTTGGGACCCAACCTCAGGGTAGAACCAAATAAATATTCATCATCAATTTGATTTACTTGGAGGCAACCCATTTCACTCAGAATGTAGTCGCACACACATGACGTACACACACACACACACACACCTATATATATTTACATGCATGCGCGCCCTAAAAATAAACAACAATTTACTAAATCAGAAAAATTAGACCATAAATAGTGTAGCAAGGATCAACACACCTCTAACTTGGTACTATGGACTCATAAAAAATAACAAACCTTAATTTAACTGGTGTAAAACCAAACATCGGATTTTAGAAGCTTACCTGGATCAACATATTTCAAGGGAATCATGCTCATCTGCAACGCTCTTGGCAGTGGATGCTGGAACATAAAACAATGGGCACCTAAACAAAATTCACATACCCAAAAATTAGAAGAACATGACTACCAGATAAAACTGAACCTTAGGGTTTCATCCAACACCAAAACGGGCACTGGAAAATTAGTGAATCACCAAACCGATTAAGGAGACCATGATTGAAGGTCTTACCTTGAAGAATCAGACCTAAACCAAGAAGAAAACAGGAGAAAAAATGCTACAGATGGAGAAGGTGTTGCACCAAGGGGGTCACACACTACTGCCAGGGGTCGTCTGGGGGTGGGTCGCACACTGTTGGGTGACACCGTAAGGAGGATATTGCACCACGAGGGTGAAGATCCATCCATGGAGGGCGTTGTAGGTGGTTCGGAGGAGGAGGGCAAGAGGATATGCAATGCACACTGCAAGGTGGGTCGCACTATAGGGAGGAGGTGGTTCGGCCGAGGCAGATCCAGCCATGGAGGAGAAAAGGATAAGGTAGTGAAAAGGAGGATGCTTGGTGCGCAAGGGGGCTACCTGCTGGTGTGTCGCGCCTCCTATGCATGGAGGAAGGGGGAGAGATATTCTTATTTTGCTTTTTACCCTTTAAAAACTTAAAAATAAAACCCTAAATTAACTTTATTTATTTTAATGTAATTATTATAATAATAATACTCATTTTATTATTATTATTATACACATTTAACACTTATCTAATAAGTGAAAAACTCCCCATTTAATTAAAAACACATCTTCATTTATTATTCTTTTAACAAACATATGAAACTCCCTATTAATCATTTAATTAAATTATTTTAACATTTATTTAATTAAATAAACATAATAATAATAATACATCATAATTATTATTATTCCAACTTTTATTTATTTAAAACCCAAACCCCAAAAATATATTATTATTATTATTAATTATAAAACAACCATAATAAGTTAATAATAATAATAAATATAACCACAATAATATGTATAAAAATAATAATCGTAATATCATTATTATTATTCCCATTAACCTTCATTTATTAAGACCACAACTCTTAATTTATTGTAACATCATTAACGATAAAAAATCCAACTCACAACCTCTATTTAATAAAAAGAAATCTTCATTAACTTTGAAACTCCTAAATTAATTAAAAGTTTCTAGTGATCCCCAAAAACACTCATTAATTTCTTCAACCGACATTTAATTAATTCATTGACAATAATATAATTAAAAAATCCCAATAAAAATAATAATAACTTCATTATTATTATTGTTAAAAAATTATTTTAATTAATCACAAACTCTCGTATAATCTTATATAATTAAAATAAATTATTTATTAAGCAGTGTAAACTGCACGGTTTGGACCGCAACCATGCGTTGCTTGTGCAAGTCGATTAAAGTGAACTATTCCAGATCTGGTGCTCCTAAGACTCATCAGGACACCGACTAAAATTATCATATAAATACACAAGTCCCAAAATGACACATTTAGGTGTTCCAACACTCAGAATAAAGTTCCAAAGCTCGGTTTAAAAACCGACCCATCGATAAACAGAATTTGTTTTTTGAAAACTTTTATAATTTAAATCCGGATAAAAAATATGGGACATTACATTGTGTGAGAGTATAAGAGATATGGTGGGGTTGTAATTAGATTATAGTTGCATTGTGGTAAAGTTTTAGGGTGTGTTTATTTTATTTTGTTATTTTTTATTTATAATATATTTGATGAATTGAAATTCAATGTTCTATGGTTGTGTCATATCAAACCATGAATGATACAATTGGGAAAAACCAAAGGAATTATAGCGAGAAAACCCATGGCCATTAGGGGAGTCTGTTACTAATATTTTTGTGGATTTCTGATAAAACAACATTGCTAAAGAACATAATCAAAAGAATATAGTATAAATACTTAAATAACATAACTTATCTTTATTAAACCAATAAATAAAGGAAAAGTTAGATCCATGCAGTAAATTAATTTCATAAATAATATAAGATGCGGAAGGGAAATTTTTATAAAAAAAATTAATCGAAATTTCAATCATGACATATTATTTTTTTTGAATTTATTTTAGTTTTTTATACTTTATTGTTTTTTTTAATTTATTTTTATTTTTTTACCTCTCTCACCACTATTCATCACCTAAATAATCAGCCCAAATTTTCCAACTTATGACTATAATAACTCATTACCTATAGTACAAACCTGAATTATCCACTTCTATAATAGAATGTGGGAAATCAGTTTTCATGCCTAGTGATAGAAATTCGATTAGTTTGATAAGAATTTAATTGAGGGTTTCCACTGATACATTATTCATGGTAAAATTTTTATTTTTATTGTTATTTTATTTATTACATGGAAGTATTGTTTTTGTTTAGATAATAGATTTATTAAGATGTGTTTATATTTAAACATGAAAGAGTTTTATTTAAATATATATATTGTGTAAATTAAAAAAATAAAAATTAAAAAATTATCATCTTATATACTATAATAGATTTGGAATGTGAACCAATTTTAAGAAATTAGATATTACCCCAACCACTATTCCCTTTAAATATCATACTTTTTATTTTATTCTTTATCACTTATATGATTCTATAATAGTTTATGAATATAATTTAGGTTCTCTTAAGGTTATTGGATCACAAAAATGGTATACCAACAAGGTTGAAAGAATGGTTTTGAAGTAAAAAGGTCATTGGACTTGGGTGGCACTAATGATGTGAATCATAGTGGTCTATATGTACTTGATCTAGAAAACTCAATTAAATGGTTCATAGACTTATGTATCGCATGTTTTGTATACAACAAGATAAAATTCAAGGGTTATGTGGTTTTATAAATATAAAACATTGTGTGGCTTCAGGTGACACACTATATTTTTTGAGACTGGGTGCCTCAACATATATCCAAGTACAGACCAAGTTAGTACATTGGATTAACATTCCATGTATGTTACTAGGATGTGTTTTGTATATCAGAAGGAGTTTCTTTGTGTTTATATTTTTACACTCTAAGTAATTGTGTGGTCTCACAAAACAAACGTGTTGTGTACAACCTACGAGTATCCTCATTATGTATCTATAATACACACTAACTAGCCATAATAGTACCACATTCTGTGTTCCCTAGTGGAAAATACCATGTATATTAGAAAGAGAATCTCAGTATGTAAAACTATACACACCAATTAGTTGCATGATCCCACACAACATATATCATATGAGATACATCTTGTAAAGTTGGTGACATGACTTGATGTATATCCATAATACACACTGACCTTCTTGCATAGTTCCACATGATGTGTATAATAAAAATATATTGTTTACTTTGATAAAAAATAGGTATGGGGACATGAAAACACATGACCATCTATTTTTTCCTACACACCATTCATTTAAGGGGAACAAGACATGAACTTGAAATGTCTTAATATTCTTCATTTTTTTCTTCCAGGTGTCAGTTTTGGATGTACGGGCAGTCCATTTTGAGTATTTTTTTCATATAGAATATGATGCTATATATATAATCTATTAATTATTTTTGATTGTTTCACATGTTTGAAGTTTCATAGATTCACATAGAAGATGATGAGTGTGGGGGAACGATTAGAGTAGGCATGAGGTCAGTTACCGTCATGACGGCATATCATTTCTAGGGAATGAGTCTGTTATACTTAGTGGAGTAGGTAAACCCCCTTCACCCCATAATAATGGGGAATGGTTCCTCCACTTATGGAGTAAGTGACCCCCATGGATGATGTAAATTATATAAGATGAGGTGTGGGTCCTCCATAGGGGTTGATACCCCTATGACTTAGGTACTCTATTTAGTATGATGTGGGTCCCCCACCATAACTACTACTGAGGGATGATTTGGAAGTGACATAAGTGAAGTAGTATAGAAAATTTGGATTTATGAAACTTGGGTAATCTAGGTTCCATTTATCATATGACTATAATGGACTTAATTTACGACGATTGATTCCCAACTGGGCCTTAGTTACTTGTTTCCTTAAAGAACATATGGGTTTTTCTTACTTTATTTTGGGTTTCTATCTCAGTCTGGAGAGATGATTTGGCTTGTATTATTGTATATACTGTGTATTTTGGGACATTATACTAGGCATGTTTATACTCACCCTTACATTACTTTTGTTCCTATATGTGTTTCCTTAGTGTAGATGTTGCACTAACTCACATTGATGATATAGGATGTGGAGAAGATGGAGATAGTAGAGCTAATTAATTATATAATATAGTGGTCCATGGGTGTAGATATTTATGGATAGAGTTAATTTTAGGATACCGTAAAGCAAGGAAGAATCTTTTCATTCCTAGTTTCATTTTCATGTGGTTATTTTTCTACTAAATTTGTATTTTTATTTTGGGGTTTTTCTCTTTGTCATTATACTTGATAGTTGTTATCCCATGCATGAATTATTACATAGTTTATTGTATTATATATATATATTAATAGTGTCATAGGATATTATTTTTTATTAGAGAGGCATTTATGTTATGGGTTTTTATAGGCTAAATACTCTCATATATGTTATGCCACCTTGGTGATAGTCTCTAGCTACAAGCCTATTAGATGTGGGATTGGGGTGGAACACTCATCTTACCATGATCCCATGAGGGTCCTCGATGTGTTAGGTTATGTTAACATTTCACAAAAAAATTGAAAATGGGTTTAAAAAGGTGATAGATTTTATTTTAATTTTTATATTAGATTATTTATATTTCAGTAATTTTCTTGATTTCATTCATATAAAAAAATGTATGTGATAGTTTCATTGACATACTACAAAATTGACTGCAAAAATTGAAAGATGACATAAAATATAGGTTAGACATGATTGACATGAAGATAATGGAATATTTATAACTTGTAAAGGATAGAAGATATAATTTCTTCCCCCCAGTGGATCTCACTCTTTCTAATCAATAGAGATTATAGTTTTTCAATTTTCTAAATAGTATAACAATTCTAAATAGGTATTCAAAAAATATAAAAAACTTTTTGTGAATGAGTGGTCTAAGATTAAAGGGATTAAGATGACATTAATATCATGTCTTGATGTATGATATAATATATATGGATATATATTATATTTTTATTAAAAATTATCATCACACAATTACCAAGATTTTCTTCTTCTTCAACTATATATTAAGTAAAGTTATATACCCATAGAAGTTTTCATAAATTGAAAAATAAATTTGTTTCATATTATGTGAAATATAGATATTATTCCCACATTTATTCTTTAATATAATTATTTATTTGATGGTCTACTTTGTGAGAGTGATTTAATGATGTGACATTATACATTATAGATAGATGTACCCCATTAAATGACATATAATGATTTTTAAAGGGTATGTTAAAAACAATTTGCTCGAAAATTTTTATTTATGAGTGATATATTATTGAATAGTCTATTGAATTATATAATTAATACTTATGATACATGGAAAAAATTGGGAACCCAAGTCTCATTACAATGGTAACCTTTATAGTGAAGGAATTTAATGAATACATGTTGTCACAATTACCATCATAGATTGGGAGAAAGATCAGTTTTATAATTCACATAATAGTAGAGAGGTTTTTCCACATCTTTAAACTCGCAAATAAATTTATAATAATCTGAATCTCATAAGGGATTAAAGATTATTATTAAATACACATAATAAAAATATTATATGGTGGTTTATTTACCATATTTTTAAGGAATTGTCTGTAAATATGAAATTTATTTTTGGAATACTGTGTTGGTTAGCTATAGGACTAAGGGTTTATATATATTTTTAACAAATTAATGAAATTAATAGTTATACACTCTATAAAAAGAAACTCTTTAAAATTAATACAATGAAAAATAGTGTAGTTACTCTTGTAGAAAAAGTGATGCATGTATATTGTATATGAGATAAAAAATAATATATGTGAATTTTTCTTAATTTTGAGTCATCAAAAAAATATGGGACATGGATTATATTACATTTCAAGTGGTTACTTTTTTATTAAATTGGATTGATATTTATATTACAGTTATAACCGATGAATTGGGATTCATAAAATTGAATTTTAGTAACAAAAAGTTCAAACGTATGAACCCTTTATAGTGACCCAGGCCTTAAAAATACATTATTTTTGGATTTCATAACATACTTATACATAGAAAATACTATCCAAGGATCTATATTTATAGTGTCTTTATAATATTAGACACACAAACACATCATCCGAAACATAAAAATAAGATATTTATTTAATACTCCACATCATAATACTAAATCCCATAAATCTTTTAAAACTACACAGGATACCCTAGGGAAACACATAAAGAAAAGGGTATGGCAGAAAACCTATTAAGGTAATAAACATGTCCACAAATCATAACATTAGAGTTAAGAGGGATAACATTATATCATAAAAATAATGATAAAAAACATGGAGACATGGAAAAAAGAAATGAAATAATAAGAACACGGAATCATAGAATATGTGGAATCAACATAATACATGAAATAATACACATAAGTTAATGGTAACTCCCTATACCATCATCAAAATGTGTAAAAATTACCATAGTGGATTAAGTTTGATACCCATTCCCCTAAACATAGTGTAAAAAGTCCCATAGTGGATTAGGTTCACTCCATAATCCCTTACATAACGTCTCGTGAGATATAAATATTTAAATAATGCATTTAAGGGTTATATAATTCTAAGATCACAAAAAAAAACTAATGAAAATAACACATATGTATTCCAAATGAAGAAAATAAAGCATATATAAATCATAATCATGAAAAAACCAATGAGAAAGAAGTGGGTTTCAAAATTATTATTTAAGGCATAACTAAAGGATAAATCATAAGGATTGAAAATAGTGGAAGTAATTAAATAATTATTAATATTCATAATTTAAATAGGAACATAGGACTTGAACATGTAATTCTAATATAAAAAATTTATGTGAAGGATCTAATAGAATATAAAATAAAAATGGTCCACTTCGGTCATGATTTGTGGAATAAGTAAAGGATATTTTTAAAGAAATAAAGAGATTATTATTTCAAATAAAACTAGAATTTAAACTAGATTTATATCCATATAATAATTAAGGTTATTAAAATCTATTCATGTTTTGAAAATATTTTTTGGGGGTGATTCTTGATGTGAGATAATAAATTAGGAAGTTCCCTTAAATTGGGTTTACTTAAAACAGAGAATTTTAAAGGGAACTAAAAATATATATAACCATAGAAATTAATATGATATTTAACTCAGTATAAATAAAATGTAAATATATAAAAAATATATAAAAGTTTCATGATATTAATATTGCATAAAAGGGGGAAAAATAAAGATAACCAGTAACCAACAAGTAATGAGGGTGGTATAGAAAATCCCTTTTATGATTTAAAAAACCATTTTTGAAATCCAAAATAATAAAATAATATATTAAAAAGTTATTTTAAAATTATTATAAGATAAATATTATGTTTATATTATATAACACTTAATTTGGTTTCCAATTAAAAATTAGAAAATTTGTGAGAAGGGAAATTATGGATAAGGAGAGGAAATAATCATTTAAATGGATGAGAATTATTCTTAACATAATTTCATTTTCAAATAGGATTAAAAATCAGTAGTAAATAATATTTGAATAAAAATTTATATCCAAATATATAAATAGGATATACTGTATGAAATGAAAGATGAAACTCAAGTAGAAACATTATAACTTAAGAAATAATATCAAAGCATACCTCAATGAAGGGTGATTGAGGCGGTAACCCTTTGAACTAAAGAAATATTCTAATAAAAACCCCTTAAAAGAGAAAATGATTTATGTTGATGTTAAAATTAAAAAAAAATATAATCCATGATATTATATTTTAAATTGTTTCTATACAAAACATTTAAAATAAATTATGTGAATAAAATAAAATGTGACTCAAAGAAGAAATTTCTGAGACAAAACCTTTACCTCATGTCCAAAAGCACTCTACACTTGCACTTAACGTCTTGAATAATTAAATTAATTTAATTATATATATACAAAATAAATATATTTACCTATATTTAATTTTATAAGGTCCATATATTCATTATTTTTAATTATTTTTAATATATTTTTCTCTTATGTTGGTTACTTAGGGTTATTATATTAATTTCTTCATGAACTTTTTGGTTTGTTGATCATGGTCAAAGGTGTTGAAAAATAAATTGAAAATATACAAAAGTGTTTGGTATCATTTACTTTATTATTATGTTATGAAAATACTTATGTAGTTTCAAATTTTATCCCAAAATATATCTAAATTACAAAAGGTACCATGATAAGTCCGTATAAGCTGGTTAAAGTTACTATGGTTGTTTCTTGTTAATCACATATATATAACACCCAATATTATTTTTCAAAAATATTAATTGTGTGAAAAAAATGAAATAATTTAATTAAATAACCTTTTTGAACCTACCATTTAATGTGGTGATGGAAAATTGAACATGTCATTCATAGAGGTGGTAATATGTACATACATATGATGACATTTTCCTTTTTCTTAATAATTTTGGACAAAAGTATAAAATGGATATTACATTAATATAATAACACTTTATTATAATGACAAATATATTTTTATAATACCTTCATGTATATATGGGGTTTTAGGGTGTATAATAGGAAAATATTAAGAGAAGTCGGGTTGAGAGTATTACATCTCCCTTTGAAGTTCTCCCTTGGGTAACTCCTTATGGCTCCTCAGCTTGATATTTTTATGAGACAAAATCATAAAAGTAATTTGGAGGGTGATGAGGAGATAATAAGTTATAATTTTTTTATACAATTATTTATAATGGGTGGATAAATGGGGAGGAGGTGGTCTCATTTTATAAGTGAATAAAAAGGAACTTTTTTAAAAACTCACTATTTTTCAATAATATCACTCCATTTTTCAATGAAAAAGGCTCCAAGAAATGAAAAATAATGATGTGGGGAAGGATATAAGATTGATACTCCCTAAACTTTACAATATTAAACATGTTTTTACATGTTTTAACCTTTTGTAATATGTTAAAAAACTTTTACCCAAATTTACCCTAAACGTGGTAACTCCAATTCCATCATTGGAAACTAATTTCAATGAAAAAAATAAAATTGGGCTTATTTAATATTTTTAACATGATTATTTAAAATCTGGAAAAAAATTTATAAAATAAAATTTTGATGTGTTATAGAAATTTATTTAAGTATTATCATATATAATGCATAAAACCCGTTTCTTAGAATATGTTCATTTTAAGTTTAAAATTCATGTACGGGGTAATATTATTCTTGTCTTTTTATTTTAAATTCATAAATTAGTTTTTTATAAAAATAATATATTTTATGATCTTTTTAAATCAATCCAAAACAGAATTTTAACAAAATAATGTTTAATTAAATGAAAATACCAAAAACATTTTTTATTAGAATTCAAATATTACTTTTGTTTATAAGGTTAAAAATAGGTTTTATAAATTAAAAAAAATATCTTTGACATGAATAAAATTATTCATTAAATAAATTAAAATGTTTAATAAAATTCTATGTCTTGTTTATATACTAATAAAATAATAAAATTTATCATTTAAAAAAATATAATTTCACTATTCATCTAAAAAATAAATTATTTTAGAAAATAAAAAAAATAACACTAAATTAATTTTCAAATTATGAATCTAGAAATTAAAGTCATTCTATTAAGTTCATCACATATAAGTGATAACAATTAGCTTTCGATATAATTGCTTAATAAGTAATAAAAATTATTTTTTTTAAAAAAATATAACTTATGTTCTAAAATATCAAATATGGGTTTGTAAAATAAAAAACAACATTTTAAAAATAATAAATTAACTTATAAAATACATTTTTGGTCTTATAAAAATGAATCATGAATTTAAAATTCTTACTTATATACTAAAAAGTCATCTAATTTATAAAAACAGTATTTTTAACTATTCAAATAAAATAAATCTTTTTAGAAAATCCCAAAAAATCATCTAAAACTAATATTAAATCAAGAAATGCTGTTTTTTCAAAATTAGATTTCTATAATTTTCTATTTTAAATTTCATATAAAATCATAAAATACAAAGAGATTCTTTTTAAATAGGAAAATAATTTTTTTAAAATACTAGTTGTTCATATTATTAATCTATATAAAACACTATTAAATCTTGAATTAATAGCTAAATATGATATTTTATTAAATTTTTCATTTAACAATAATGTACTTAGTTTTCTTAAATAAAAAATACATCGCATAAAAAAATAGATTCTTAATCACAATAATTAATTAAATTTTTATAAAATAACCTTTATATATATACATATATATTAATATATTTCACAATTAGGTTACTCATATTCATGTCTACTAATTTAATGACTAGGTTTCAACTATTTAAACATGTCATTATTTCATTTTAGTTCAGTTTTGTTTGTGGAGCAGGCTATCAGAAACATTTGACTTAATTAAATGAAAAATATATTAAAATATCATGTCATCACACCCTTCCTAGTAGAATCAAAAGTAGTACAAGTACTTTATACTCCAGATCCTATAAACACTGGTTAAGTTGTTATTATTTTTGTGACTAAAGCAATTACAAATTTGAATGAAAATTCTATAGAGTTTGATCCTTTCATTATTGCATCATAATCATTTCATAGTGGTACTAACATAAAGGATGTATTATATGTCAGATTGGACCCCAAATAGGGTATTTTAATAATAGATAGAAGTAAAAAATCCCTTAATCCACTAAATTAAGAAAATATTATAATAAAAAAGTTATAAGTATCAGAGGGTTTTTTATATAAAATGTATTTTCCCTATATATTATATGTTTTATATGATGTTTATATATTTTCAAATATTTATTGAACTAGTCAAGTAGATTACAAAACTTTCATCTACTAACACTACCAATATGAAAGAAAATTGTAAGAATAATCTTAAAGTTGAACAGTTGTTTAAAGGTGAGGAGCATGTTGAAAGTGAGCATTAGACATAAGATGAGAAATAGGAAAATTTTGATAAGGTTAGAAAATGAAAAGAGTATATATTCATGATGATGTTAGAAAAATTTAATAATGTGTAAAGTATAGATAGAAATTTGAGTTTGGATGGAATGCATATGGCTAACATATTGTCCCCAAAAAAATTATTTTCACTAGCTATAATGAGTTTTGTAATTGAATGATGTGCCAATTGACATTAATACACAACCCAGAGTTTCACCAACATTGAAGTAAAACCCTTTAGGAAGATATTATGGTAACATTTTATTATAATTCATATATGATGGGTTTTATATGATCATAAAATGATCATTTCAATGAAATAACCTGATAAATAGTTCTTGATATATCATCAACAATGCCAATATGTAAATTCAAGAACATAAATATAATCCAGAGTACCAGAAAATTAGTGATGTCTATATTCTTATATTTGGTGGAGTATACTTGATTGAGAATATTGATTTAAAAACAAATTATTCTTACCTCCATAGGTAGTACACCATTCTCTAGGATCCTCATATGCTACAAGAGGGCCCCTAAACACCAAAGGAGTTCTAGTGACTTCTTTATGAAGCGAAATGGTGATCAGGGAGGAAGAGAGCTTTGGATATGGCTTGTAAGTAATGAATTTCCCCAATAGAGGTATTATATCCCTTTATATGGACTCTCATAATTTAATAAATAGAGTTTATCATAACTTTCCAATGCATTACAACTAACATGTGTAATAATAACTCACGAAATATTGGTTCTTTATAATCATTTGAACATTCAAACATATTATGTGAATCTATAAATAATTCAACTAGTCAATTTATAACTGATCTTAAAACATGTATAATACATTTAAATTAACATCCAATCACATCCCATATTATAATCCCATCATACACTATGATAATGGAAAATATTGGAATCCTGATGCCTCTTATAATATAGATATATCACAATCTGTAATATGCATCACAAGCATATCATAGGATATAGAATAATGTATATCATACTATATGATATTCCTATTTCATTGAATTTTAAAATATATCCAACTTACACTGAAATCCAATTAGTAATATATTCTATACTCCTCAACTCTATGTTAATCCATTCAATGTCATTTTGATATGGCTTATCAAACTCTCTTCAATTTGGAATTAACATATTGTCCAAAACATCATCATTATATTATTCCAAAACTATGTGACCCTATGGGAATTTGTACCATTGGGAAAAAATATATATAATCCCAATCTTTTTGATGTAATCAAAGAATTAACACTAGAAAATAATTAGTGTTACTCAAGTTACAAATTTGTCTGGTTTGATCTCGATCAAACATACTCATATCTCCATATAACCATGTCCACTATATGATGAATTATATACACTATATGTATACCTATATAATTCATATTTACATGGAATAAAGTGACCATTAGACATGAAAAGTGTAAATATATAATAGTACATCTCATACATTCATGATTTTATGAACTAGACTTAGTTTCTCGATGAATTCATCACATATCATTACTCTAGAAGATGATGGCATCAAATGTCCCTAATATATGTATCATTGCACATCAAATTATAAAGGTTCTCATGCTAGGTTTATCACTAACCTCTAGTAATTGGGATTAATAATAATCATAGACCTTTAAGTGTAATAATGACCATATGATACTCCAAGGGATATAATTTGGTGAGTCAGTCTAGATAACAAGTCCCAACTTGTTACCTTAGGAATCTATTCTTTTTTATATCTAATATAACTCATTATATTAATTACAACATTCTACTCTAACTAATATTAACATATCATCGCAACATATAATACTCTATGATTATTAATGATTTGGTACAACTTAAATTCATACTATGAGGGGATATTATTATTATACTATTTATGTAATATAAATTCAACTCCCCCTGAATGAATGATAATTAGATATTTCCTTTATTATAAGAACATGGTACTTTTTAAAACCATTATAAAAATATCTCATATATCTAATACCAATATATTCAACATGATATTTAGGCTTATATTGTGCTAATGGTTTTTTCAAGGTATCCTCTATATTATTGTTTGTATCTACCCAATAAATCCTTACACCACCCCTATCAATGATCTATAAAATGATATGGTATTTGTGGGGGAAGTGTTTGGTAATTTTTTTGATATTTATGTTACTTTGACTAAGTAAAAGATCTATTGGTTTCATAATATATCTTGATTTCTATCTCGATATAAAAAATCACCACAAGTGTATAAATGAGTTACTTGATCTAAAAAACTTTCTCCATAGCGTCTAATATAGTGATGTTCTATGCATCTATTGTTGAGTCTGGTATGGTGTCTTATTTGGAACTATTAAAACTGATAACTACATAATTTAGGAAACACATGAAATGATATTGATATATCAAATCAAATTTTCTAGATAATAAACTAGCATTAGTGAAACCCTTCACAATGATCTCATCCTATCCTCTAAAGACCAATAGCATATCCTTACTTCTTCTTAAGTACTTAAGGATGTCGTTAAAAAAATTGAGCAACTCTCACTAGGATTGAATTTGTATCTATTGGTTATGATCATATAATAAGATAAATTATGTCAAGTACAGAATATGTAACAAATTATTAATCCATTATTGGATATATATATATATATATATAAGATATCTTACCTATCCTTTATAACTCATAAATAATTTTAATCTTCTTAAAATTTGTTCCATGCAATACTGGTAAGGAACCCTTTATGGAGTTCTTTAGGTTGAACCGTTTTATAAGTATACCAATATATGTGTTCTAACTTAGTATAAGTATCCTATTATATCAATATATATAGATATTCACACTTAATATATAGTCTTATCTACCCATGTCTTTCATTGAGAATCATTTTTCCAACCTCACCTTTATAAATTGTAAATATAGTACATCATTTTCGTTAAAAAAATATTTCATCTACATAAAATATTAAAAACACCACCACACTCCCACTAATCCAATTATAAACACAATAATAATATACATTTTTATAAAACCAAAATCTTTGATTTCATTATCAAAACTTCTATTCAAACTTTTAGAGTCTTACTTCAATCCATAAATGGATAGTTACAACTTGTAAACCTTAGAAAACTCAATTGAGACTAAAAAACCTAAGGATTTTATTATATACACATATAATACTAAATTTTAATTAAATTAAAATATTTTTATATCCATTTGATATATCTCATAATCATAATAAGCTACTATAGAAAGAAATATATGAATAGGCATTATCATTATGAATGGTGAAAATGTTTTTTCTTATCCAATACCATAAATTTTTTGTAAACATTTTCCACAATGTAAAATTTATTGTAAGACACTCTACCATTCATGTTAGATTTATTTTAGATAATACACCTGCACCGTATAAGTTTTACACCAAAAAAGTTCAACTACTAAATTCTAAAATTGGTTAGTGTAAATAGAGTCCATCTCAGACCTCATGGAATTTAACCATCTCTTAGAATCAAAACACTCAATGGACTCTAGGATGGTAATAGTTTCAACATCTCTAAACATTACTTTACTATCATTTTCAGAAGAAACTACATATATCTTGATCTCCTGATGAATCCTATCAAACCATTGAGGTTCTTGTGTAACCTAAGTTGATTTTTTTACACAACTCTTTATGGAATCGACTTAATTTCCATCTTATGAACAATTCCTATTTATTGGTCTTAAAAATATCCATGTTCAACTTTCCTGTAATTGAATCCTTGATTGATATATCCCTTATAATGTAATGTATAAAATTTAAAAACAAACAATTTTTTCTTAGTAGGATTGTAGAAATAATATACCATAGTTTCTTTAGGATAACCAACAAATAAGAACTTATCTAACATAGGTTGAAGTTTATCAGAATCAAGACATCATATGTATTTTTAAAATACCTTAAAATTCATAAAATTATATAATAGGATGATTCGTATACCATATCATATATAGTTTCTTTATTAATACATAATATATAATGAAGTTATGTAGGAATGAAATAGTTTCCATATCATACCACCAAAATGAAATTGGAAGGTTGCACTCAATCATCATTAATCAAACCATTACCAAAAGAAAAAAATTCCTCCTCTAAAATACCCCATTAAAATATTGTGTTCCTAAAGGATTGTGTTCTAAAATAATCCAAAATATCCCATATTATCAACTAATTCATGACTTAAGAATTCGGCACCCCGATCTAGTCAAATAATCTTAATAATTTTTCTCTGTTGATTCTATATATCATTCTGAAACTCTTTGAAATTTTCAAAGGTTTCATACTTATGTATTATAATAGATTCAAAACCATATAAACTAAATTCATCAGTAAAGGTTATGAAGTAACTAAATCTACCACTTACATAAGTACTCATGGTCCACATACATCACTATGAATGAGAACCAACAATTTTCTAACCCTTTCACCATTCCCGTTAAATGGTGGTTTGTTTATTTTTTCTAATAATCAATATTCTCAATTATCAAATGATTCTTAATAAAATAATTCCAAATATACATAAATATGGTTCCTTTGAATGTATTTATAATTTATATGTCCAAGTTGAAATGCTAAAGGTAAGTGGGGTTGGAATCAATCTTCACCTACTTATTCTGAATTTTATAGATATGATTATCCATATCTAGAATGTATAAACTGTTTAAAATATTATCAATTACATAAAAAATTTTATTCATATATATAGAACAAAACTTTTTCTTAGTAATGAATAAAAATAACATCTTGTGTAAATAAGATATAGAAATTAAATTTCTTTTTATGGTGGGAATATAATAACAATTCTGTAATTCCAAAACTAATCCACTAGGAAAAAATAGATAATAAGTTTTTAATTCTAGTGAAGTAAATCTTTCTCTATTTCAAGAAAAAAGGTCCACTTCACCTTTTTTAATTATCTTATATCTCTGAGTTTTTATTTATTAATAAAAATGTTTGATGCACACCTGATATCCAATACCCATGAGTAGGAGTTGGAGAATTTGATCTATATAAAATTTACACTCATATGATCATTTATTCTCTTTGAGAATAATGATCAACCTTAGATCCTAATATAATTTTTTTATATGTCATAATTATAAGAGACCTCAAAACGATGTACATGATTCATGTTATACTCTATAACAAATACATATCTATGGGTGGGTATCATGTTTTATATATAAATTTTCATCATGAAATTTTAATGAATGGACTCCCAATAAATTAATGACCTCATATTTCATATAAGTTTAGTGAGTGAAGACCCATATTTCACTAATGTTTGGGTCTCTTTGTAATTTATACTATCACTTAGTGATTCATATATAAAATCATTCCAACCATATCAAATGAAACTCTTGCATAGTTTAGTGGATAACACTTTACCAAGATCCATCATATGTGTTGACTAAAATCTATTCAAATATTATCCTAAACATTATGGTTTCCCATATAAATGTAACACAAAGAAAATTCCAATAACAAGGGACCTAAATATTAGGTTCACCTTATTACTTTCTTTCTTTATAGAAGATAATACATGGACACCCAACATTGGCATGACCTACTCAATTGGATGATCGATGTCTTGAAAAGTGAAATTCTAAAAGTAATAACACACTTAGAATTTCATGGATATTCTTTAAAAGTATTTCCTAATTAATATACATCACATGTATATTAAATTCATAATTATTGTATCACACGTACTATTTCTTATCTCATGTTTTATTCCTTTATTTTTGCAATCTTATAATAATTTAGTTTTTTAATCCCTATTTAATTTGAAATTTTTTAATGACACCCCCCCCCCCACTAATGTTACTCCTCTTAGGATGGTAATTAAGAGATGGAGTAATCCTCAAACCATCCTCCAATAGGACATGAGATAGAAACTAGATTTAGGGATATAAAATGAAGAATGAGAGGTATCTCCCTTAATATTAGAAGTTAAAGAAAAGAGATAAGATTAAATCCACCAATCAACACCATGTCATGTAAAATAAACTAAGATCAATTAATAATAAAATCCCATAACGCATGATGTGAAATACATGCATTCTCCCAAAGAAGGTACCAAAGAATCCTAGGCAGTAGTACCAACTATAACCCTCCACTCCAAGCTATTATATTTCAACTTAGTTTTAAAATCCCTCTGTGTTGCCAAATATATATATATATATATATAATGCAATGACAAGAAGTTTTATAAATAATATTCCATTTTCAAAAGAATAAATGCATTTTAAAAAAAATGAAATTATAGAAAACACATGCATAACTTTGGTTATTCTGGACCATTGTAAGTTATATCCTATAATATTTAAAAGGCCATTAAAGCATCATAACCACTAATAACATAGTTATTTTATAGTGATCATTATGATTAGTATATATAAATGGTTATGATAAATCCAATTGAGATATAAAAAAGAAGTGATGGTCTTGACATATAGGATCATACCCTATGAAGCCAATTTATTAGAGCTTTCAAGGGAGATGAAATCACTGCGATTTTTACTTGACCAAGCCCAAGTCAGAAATCAATAAAAAATCATTAGAAAAATATTTTGTGGAATAATTACAAGATTATTTAGATAATGAAATAAACCATGTTTGTTGAACCTCCCCAATAAAGATTCACCGTCAAAAACCTTATAGTTAGGGAATATTCTGGTGTAATAAAGGGTTATATATCTTGATCCCAATAGTATGAATTTTCAATTTTTTATTTTTAATAAAAAAATAACTATATTTATCCCTTATTATTATTACATTATAAATTATTAAATAATAATTTGATAAAAAATATATTTTGATACGATAAAACAGAAACTTTATTTTTTGGGATATATATAGTTTCAATCAATATAATATTTTTGAGGAATTTAGGATTTATTAAAATAAATGTTATTTTAAAAATGTATTCTTATTAAATATTTTTTAGTTACATATAAATGATGATATTGTTTTATGAAGTCAAATGTAATATTTACAATGGTCAGAAAACAATTATCATCGTAAAAAATCGTATTTTTTTATAAAAAAATATTTTATAATTAAAAATGTAAATTTTCATATTTATAGAGTTATTTTGATAAAATAAATATTATTTTAGAAATAATAACATCAAAATCATCCAACGGTGAATTTTTTAAAATTTTTTGAGATAATCAAATTTTTCGGTAAAAATTAAATAAGATATAAATATATGGTATGTATTATGACATCGTAAAATAAAAAAATGATTTAATTTACACTATAAAGATTATCAAAGAAAAAAATTATGTTTAAATTTTTTTTAAAAAATGTTTTTGAAGATAGTTAATTAATTTTATAGACCCTTAATGAATCCACCCAAACCTATATTATATTTTAAGGTTTTAAAATTAAATCTTTATAAACATGACTTACTTTCAAATCACCACGGGTATTATTTTAATGATTTATATTATTTAACTTATAAAATATTTAAAACCACTCTTATTTTTTAGAAACTATGGGAAAAAACCAAGTAAAGGTCTGCGGTTTTTATTATTTAATTTTATAGGGTCCCAAACCTAGGTTTATAAATTAATAAAGAATTAAACTCTCTTTTTCTATAAAACCCCACCCAAAATACCTTTATTATTCACTCAAAACCCTTTGTGTATAAATATATGTTTACTTTCCATCTCTATATCCCTCCGAATGTTCTCCCAATATCTTAAGAATCTCCTCCCAAGCTTTTATAAGCACCCTCTCACAGTAAGGGATCATCTCTTCTTCATTATATTTTGAGCATTTTATTTGTATTAATTCTTTTAATTTACTATTATTCATGTTTCAATATGATTTTACAAATACATTTCAATTTATTTATGATTCCCATATAATTATAGAACACTATTTACTCTCATTAATCCCATCTATAAACTTTTATGTACACTCATTATGTTGTTGGAATTATCCTATGATTTCCCAACCCAAAATTCCGTATTATGAATGCCCATCCCCGTTTCCACTCAAGTATATTCACCTAGATGTACTTATCCTTCATAAATTGTGTATGTACATGTATTTAACCAATATTCTATAATCATAGTATTAAAAGTGATGAAATATGTTCTTATGTAGTATGATACATGTGGTACACAAATGAATGTACATGATTTAAATATGACGGGTGAGTCTAGAATTATATAGCCCTTATATGAATTTGTTAATGTTTTTATCTCATGATATTTAATGTATGGTGCATTATAGGTTATACTAAGAATATTATGTTATATTTTCTTGGTGGTTTTCCTTGAATTATTCTTATAGTGTCATCTTTTATGTTATTTCAACATTCAGTATGTTTCCTTGGTGTTATCATCTTTTGCCATACATATATGTATATGATTATGATCCTCACCTTTATATGTCATAATGTTATGCCTATTTACTTACAAGTACTACAATAACTCATGTTATGGTTTTATTATTCCCTTATTGAGATTCATAGTTTACCCCTTTCTTTTGTACATCCCCAAGGTATCTCATGCAACTTTAGAACAAAAATGAAATTTTAAGATAATGTTATAGAGTTTTTAAATAATGTTGTTTTACCCATGTTTAAATTTATTATTATATGTTACTATTTTCCCAAATACACTAGGGCTAATGATCTTATAGGATTTTGTGTCTGCCTTTATGTAATAAATAATTAATTATATTGTATTAAAGATATGGATTGACATAATTTGTATTAGTGAAAGTATAGTAATTTTAGGAATTAGGATTATAAAAATTTAGTGAAATTCATAAGAATAAGACTAAAAATAGGAAGAATCCCTAAATTTTGGTAAATCATAGATTAAGCAGTTTCCAAGAAACCAAATTCCTTTTTGGATACTACAAGTGGATGTAGCTTAGGAATAGTTTTACTTAGGAGTAACAACCCCAAAAAATGAACATTAGGTTTTGAATCAATTATCACATGGTGAAATACAAAAAGGATTGCATAGCTATTTTTACACTCCCAAGGGATATTCTTTGGTACATTCACATGCTCCTTATAGACCTCTTTGAATAGAATAAAAATTACCCTAAATTTTTATATTGGAAAATACATCATAAATAACTTAGATTAAAATGTATAAATTCTTAGATTATGGAATATGTGTAATTTATGATTAATCACTTAAGTATCCATTTTTTACCTTTTATGTATGTAAAATTTTAAAAAATCCCATCCCTAAGGCTATTATGGATTAAGTGAATTATTAGAACTAGAAACAAATAGTGAAGGGAAGGATTATCATTCATTAATTAAATTCAAATGTTCTACATGATTACAGTTATACACATTCTTTTATATCATGAAATTTTAGTATAGTTATTCAAACACCACCTCAAAACATGGAATTTGAGTTATCAGTGAAGATATAAAATGGGTTAATTTTTTCATCCCAAGCATATAACTCATCCCCGGTCAAAATTTATGAGATAAATTTCCAAAAAAATCATGTGATACTACCTTTAGTATAATTTGATGTTATTCTAGGCATGAATTGATTTTCCTTGTATAGTGGAAACATATATTTACATGATAATAAAATCACCCTCTATATCACAAATCGACCCCTAGTTCAATACAAGTGAAAGGAGGAGGTTGAATATCATTTGGTGATATCATATAAAGAAGGGATATTATCTAATTTTGTGGAAGTATATCTAGATCAAATGATTGAGACTAAGAAAAATATCATCCTTGTTGGCATGCCCATCGAAAAGAAATTTATTAATGTATTTCATGAATAATTGTCTAGTCTTCCTCTTATACAAGATGATTATTTCTCAATTGAACTTAGATTTGTGCCCTTTCTAATATCCAATACTCCATGTAGAATTATCTCTATAGAAATTCATGATCTAAAGAAGAAACTATATGAGAATCTGGATCAAGAGTTTATATTCCCACATCCATCACCATAGGGTGCATTGGTCCTTTTTGTTAAGAAAAAGAATGGGTCAATGAACCTATTAATTGATTATCATGACCTCAACAATAATAGGATAAATAAAAATTATCTTCTACCACTTATTTATGACTTATTTGATCATCTATGTAATGAACAATACTTCTCTAAGGTGGATCTTTAGTTTAGATGTTATCAATTAAAGGTGAAGAAGGATAATATCCCCATGAATTTTTTTCATAAGGGGTATGGGCACTAAGTGTTTAAATTGATTAAATTTGGACTCTATACTGCTTCAAATATCTTTATAGACTTAATGAATAGACTATATAGTGATTAACTCGACAAATTGTTTAGTATTTATAGATGATATTCATAACTACTCTAAAATAAATAAGAAACATGAAGAGAATTTAAATGTTGTGTGAAGAACCAAGTGGAAAGAAAATATGTATATAAAGTACATTAAATGTGATTTATGGATGGATAAAGTATCATTCCTAGAGAATTTTGTCACCAAAAATTGGATATCTTGATATCCTTAAAAAAAGAGAGGTAATTAAAGGATGGACCGGTCCAACATTTATAAAAAAAATACAAAGTTTTCTTATATTATCTGGGAAATATCATTGATTTTTTAGAAATTTATCATGATAATCATGTCTAATAACCAAGCCAACTTGGAATGGACTCAAGTTTTTCTAAATTGATTAATGCAAGGATAGACTTCAAGAGTTAAATAAGTGGTTAATCATTGCACCTATAACCACATTAGCCACCCATTGGGAAGGATTTTTTATCTACAATGATGCATTTAAATATGGATTTTATTTTTTACTAATTCAAGATGAAAAATTGATATCTTATTTCTCTCTCAAATTAATTATTCATGAATAGAACTACCTAACCCATGATCTAAAATTGGTTGTAGTGATCTTAACACTAATTATTTGGTGACATTATTTATATAAAGAGAAGTGGTACATATATAAGGATCATGAAATCCTCAAGTATATATTCACACAGAAGGATATCAATATGAACCAACTAAGGTGGTTTGATCTGATCAAGGATTATGATTTTTTAATCCATTACCATCCTAGGAAGTTGACCAAATTGGTAGATTATTTGAGTAGAAAAGATCTTGTAACCCTATCCACTACGAGAATTACAAGGGATATAATATTCTTGGACAACAAAGTATGGACAAGGGAATAATGAAAAGAACTTAATCTTACCGTTATAAAATAAATTATCAACCACCCATTCTTGAAAGGATAAAAGATTCCTAGAAATATGATGAGGTCATGCAAAAAAGGTAGTAAATATTCCAGATTTTAAATTTTATAAAGATGTAGTTATTAGGTTTGGAACTCAGATATGTGTGCCATAAAAAAGACTTGAAGAGGTAAATTATATATAGTTTGCATATATCATAATTCTCTATTCATACAGAGATCACTAAGATTTATAGAGATATGATGTAAAACTTATGGTGGGACAACATGAAGAGGGATATCTCATAATTGGTATATCTATTCTTAGTATTCCAAAATTTCAAGGCAATATAATAAAATTATAAGTTTATGATGTAACTATTTCCAATACCAGCATGGAAAAGTGAAAACATAACCATGGATTTCATCGTAGGACTCCCTAGGATATATAAATAAAATAACATCATCTGGGGGGTAGTAAATCACCTAACAAAGTCAGCGAATTTCATTGCTTTCATGGAAGATTTATATCCTAACCAACTCATAAATATATGCATAAGAGAAGTGGTATGACTACATGGATTTCCAATAACCATTGTATCTAATCAAGATATGAGGTTTAGCTTGAGGTTATATAGAATCTTTTAATAAGAATTGGATATAGATCTAAGTTTCAGTACATCTTATCACCCGTAGATAGAAAAATCATTCTAAGAGAACCATTAAAACTATATAGGATATGTTGAGATATGGTTCGATGGATTTCTAAGGATGTTGTGATCTACACCTGCCCCTAGTGGACTTATCATATGCAATATTCTCCATTCTAGCATTCAAATTTCACCTTACAAGGATTAGTATGGGAAGCAATGTCAGAATCTATCACGCTAGTATAAAGTTGGAGAGAGGAAGTGTAAAGAAACCTAATATTATCTAATATATGATATAGAGGGTTCAAACCATTTAATGTCACATGAAATTCAAAAAAAGTCAATAGAATATATAGAAGGAAATCATCAATGAGACTAAGAGTTTGAGTTCTGATATAAAGTGTCCCTTGATATATCATTGTGTATGAAATTAATGAGGTTTTTGTGAAGAATTAAATGATTGTTACAAGATACATCAGCCCCTTTAATATCCTTGATCACATTAGAGCTCTAGTCTATCGACTTGCACCCCCACTTCACCAGCCTCAAGTACATTATGTTTTCAATGTATCCCTCTCAAGAAAGTATATACCAAACCCATAACATGTACAAAATCCATAGGTGGTACCATTATAGAATGATCTTTCATATGAGGAGTAGTTGATGGATATTTTATATCATAGAGACAAATTTCTATGAAACAAGACAACTCACCTAGTCAAAGTACTGTAGCAGATCCCCAAGTTTGAGGAAGAAACTTTGGAATGAGAAGATGAAATGAAACATAAGTACCTTATTCTATTTTAGTGTATAAAATTAAAATTCAAGGGTAAAAGTTTTTAAGGGAGAAGAATATAATGACCTGATGTTTTATAAATAAAATCCCCTTTTCAAATGAATAAATTATTTATTAAGAAATGAAATTATAGAAAACACATGCACTAATTTAGATATTATGGACAATTATAAGTTATATCCTCTTAGATTTAAAATAACATTAAATAATCATAACCATAGATAAAATAGACATTGTATTGGGATTATTATGAATTGTAAATATAAAGGGTTTTGATAAATCCAATTGACATAGAAAAAAGAAGCGATGACCTTGACTAGTAGGATCATACCCTATGAATCCCATTTATCATAGATTCTAGGGGATATAAAATAACTAGGATTTTACCTTAACCAATATAAATACCATATTCAATAAATAAATCATAAGAAAATCTGTTTATGGGAGAAGTTCAAGCTTATCAATATCATGACCAAAACCATCTTTGTCGAACCACCCCAAGAAATTGTCACCATCATATACCTTACCCTTAGGGTATATGCTAGTGTAATAAGGGGTAATATATCCAGAACCTAAAAATATGAATTTTTATATTTTTTATTTTTAATAAAATAATGATTATATTTATCCCTTTTTTATTACTTTATAAATGATTAAATAAGGAGTATGATTAAATTTAGATTATAATAAAATGAAACACAAATTATTCTTTTGGGAAATATATTATCTTAATCAAGAAACAATTTTTGATGAATTCAATATTTTTTAAAATAAATTATATTCAATAAAATATTCTCATTAAAAATATTTATTTAAATATAAATAATAATATAATTTTATCAATTCAAAAGTGATTTTCATAGGGGTCAGGAAACAATTATCAATCTAAAAAGTTCTATTTTTTTAATAAATGGATATTTTTTATTTAAAAGTTTTAATTTTCATAGGTAGATAAATATTTTTATCAAATAAATATTATTTTTGAAATCATCACATCAAAAAATTCCAATGGTGAGTTTTTCATAATTTTTTGAGACAGTTGATTTTTTGGGTAAAAATTAAATACGGTATAAATATAAAGTTTTTATAATGACATCATAAAATTCCAAAAGTGATGTAATAAATAATATAAATATTTAATGAAAAAATATAATTTTCCCATTTAAAATAATTTATTTTTGAAATTAGTTGATTATGTTTATAAACCCTTAACAAATCCTCCAAAACCTATAATATATTTTAAGGTTTTAAAATTAATTATTTATGAACAAGAATCACTTACACATCACCAAGGGTATTATTTTAATGAGTTTAGTTATTATGCTTATAAAATATTTAAACCACTCTTATTTGTTAGAAACCATGGGAAAAACAATTCAATGTTTGTCGGTTTTGATTATTTTTTTATATAGAGTCCAAAAAATATGTTTAGAAATTAATAAAGAATTCACATCTCTTTGAATATAAAAACCAACCCACCTCCATTCCTCTTCACTAAAAACCCTTGGAGAATGAATTGACTCTATATTAACCTCTCTATATCCCTCTCAAGGTTCCCTATATCACTTAATATAATCCTACCAAATTTTTAGAATCTCTCTCTCAAGGTAAGGGATCCTCTCCTCTTCCTTTTTATTTCAAGTACTTTCTTTATAACAAGACTTTTGATTTTTAATTTTTCATTTTTTAATATGATGTTACACATCCCTATTACTATCCTTATAATTCCCATGTAATTATAGAAAAAAAATTCACTCTTATTAATCCCATACAAGAACCTTTATGCACACTCATTATGCTGCCAAAATTTTCCCAAGATTTTCCATGCCAAGCTTTTATATTGAGAATACCCATCTACATTTACACTCAAGGGTATTAAAATAGACGAAACAATGCTTCATTGATTGGGGTCTTCCATATACGTCACACACACTACTTAACTGTGTGATTTTAAGTGATGAAATGTGCTCTTATATTATATGATATATGTGGAACACAAATGTATGTACATGATATGAATGTGAAGGACGGGACCAGAATTATATTTCCCTCCAATACATTGGATAATTTTTTTATCTCATGATATGTAATATATGTTTAATTGGAAATTATAATAAGAACAATATAGTATGTTTTCTTATCAGTTAGCCTTGAATAATTCTTATTATACCATGTTTTATGTTGATGTAACATTCCTTATATTTCCTTGATGTTATCATCTTATACCATGCATTATAATCATGATTATGATTCTCACCTTTTTGTGTCATCATGTTATGCATTTTCAATCAGATGTACTAATATAACTTATCGTTTTCTTTGGCTATTCTCTTATTATGATTTATATCTCACCCCTTTCTTATGTACATCCCTAGGTTATTTTGTGCAGTTTTTGAAGAGAAATGAAATTTTAGGGCATGATATGGAGTTTTTAAATAATATTATTATACCCATGTTTCAATTTATTATTCTATGTACCTAATTTCCCAAAGAATATAGGTCCCAAGGTCTTTTGGGACTATATTATTGGGACCTTTATGTAATAAATCATGAATTAAGGTGTTTTAAATATATGGGTTGTCATATATAGGGGTTATAATAATATGTATAATCAGTAGGATCCTCACCCAGACCTCATGAATATGTGATAAGAGTATAATAATGATCCAATGAAAAAGTTTTAGAATAAAAACGAACCTACAAGGTTAACTACCCATTCCCAATCTAACTGAGGCCCAGTAACCATGTATCACCCAAAAGAAATTAATATAATATCAAATGAATATAGTCATAGGTGCCCCATAACCACTTCTCCATTAATTTTCTACTTTCATTCCCTAGGGTCAAATTTTTTGTGCATACATCCCTTATATATCATTATAACATCTTCATAAAAGTAAATCCCAACTCTCAAAATATGAAAATAATTCCATTATAATAACAACCCCATCACTTTTACATCGAGGACATCATAAATCTAGAGTAGTAGGGTACCATGAACCTGAAATACAACGAATTAGTTCCCTCCTGCTACCATGAATGACCCCCACTAAATAAAATCACCACTAAGAATTCTCAAAAAAAATTCCATCACTAGGATTCACCACCAACTATTCCATTACAAACAATTATTCCACACACTACTACCAAAGGGAGAGCATGAGAGATGGGGTAGTCAGCCATCCACCCTCACCAACCTAAATGTTAGGGAGACACCCCATAAAACATTTGGTTGTTAGTATGGGATACTTGACTCGAGTGAGGTGCATATTGAAATCACAAGATAAAACAAGGATAAATAGTCACATAGAGATCCCAACCTAGGGGTGTATATAAAATATCGTAAAAAACACATTTAATCTACTATTAAATCACAAATACCCATCAAAAACCATCACTACCTCTATTACACAACCCGCTATGAACCACATGAAAAAATACATTTAACCAACCACCATTCCACATTTAAAAATTTATTCATCCAACACAATAGTTTTTTAAAATATATCTATCTTATCATTTATTAACCATATTTAATGAAAACCCATTAATAATAAAACACCCATACTATTAAAATTACATTCCTCCACAACCAAGTTTCACATCACAGTTTAATTCCATCGCATCTCATCAAGAATCACTAACAAAGTCCCACATCATAAAGAAATAACCACATAACCTGCCCCATTGTACACAACCAAAACTTCAAGATTTATATTCATCCTATAAAATAAGACACTCGTTATTCACTAGACACTTTGTATCATCTTCCATGCTTACCATACCAACTGGGTACCCAAAACAATCAATTCTCACAACTAACCACATAAACTATGATACAAAATTTCTTTCTACATGTGCACCACATACTGTAGCCACACTCACATAGTAAAAAACAATAACCATATTTCTAGAAATATATAATATATGGGACAGTATAGATATTAGTTCAGTTCTAGATTATCCAAACAACCCTTTTTATTACAACATTTAATTAATATTAAATTAATAAGGAGGATTCCTACATTTAAACACAAAAATTAAGATCACTTTCCATAACAATCAATTATAAATTTTAAATGGACTTATATCAATAAGAAATCATGCAACATTTATTTATTTTAAGGGGCCTCGGTTATCATATAATATTAAGGTTTACACTGCACTTTATTCTCAACGATTTTCCATGACTTTAACTATATTGTTATTACTCAATTATAAATTTCTTTCCTTACAAAATAATAAATAATAGTAATAAGACATGAAATATCATAGAAAGATAGGAGGCTACAAACACAACACTTCCCTTACCATTTATCAATTTCCTCAGTTATTTATATTCTTATTTTAATTCATACTAACCTAAAGAACCAAAAATAGGATAATTCCATGATTTTTAAATATAAAAGAGAGATTATTGAATCCCCTAACCTGACATGAATCTTCAAAGGATCATCGTGCGTCATCAAAAGAAATAAGGATCAACCACCCCCAAACTTGAAGGGAATCTCACCCGAACCTTAAATCAAGAGAGATCGATTACAAAGATCCATGGGGATTATAATATCTAAATTAAATAGTTTGATGTTGGAGAGATGGATATAGGTTAACTAGGGTTCTAAGGAAGAAAAGGAATATTGAAATAAGGAATAGATGACCCTATATTTATTGAGTAATTTATACTAACCTCCCCTATGGCATAGTGATTCCCTCAATTAAAGAAGATATAAGCCTTCCATGTTTGAAATGACTATATCCCCCAAATCTCACATGTTTTGAAAACTGCATTTAAAAACTTTTACTGGAAACACACCTTGCACCACGACATGGTGCATGGAATTTCATACACTCAATAGGCCACCATAGACACCCATTATTGCATAGGGAAATGTACCTTACCATTTTGAAGTATATCACCATATACAATGACATAGAAGAAGCCATCTCACTATTTACACTTTTAATCAAATAGATCAGGCATGCCTTTACCAAGGATCACCATACCCACTAACACAGTGTGGTGGTCAAAACAAAAAATCTTCAGGACCATTACTCTAAAACACTCACTTATTTTTCTTGAGGCTCCAAAATGGCCACTAATATACCTACCTCTATGAAAAGGTGTACCCTGGAACACTAAAAAAATACTTATCCATATTTATAAAAATGGATAAATAGTTTACCAATGTTTTTATAAAATGTTGGTAAATGAGGTGATGATAAAATGTGAGTGTTTTACCCACATTTCTATATATGGGTAAACAACTGAAATTTTACCTATTCTTAGAAACACATGTGAACATGATATGTATTTAAAAAAATTATTCACATTACTTATATTAGCCATGTTAATAAATGAAGTGAAACATGATAATTTTTTTTATAAAAATAACTCACATTTTTTTCATACTCACCCACTCATGATCCCCCTAACACACCCTACATCCCCTATCACCCTCACAGACACCTCTGACACCCTCTTTGGTTTTCCCCTGACACCACTACCACTCCTTTTTTCCCTCACCCTACCTATACAACCTCTGGCTCCCTACCGCATATTGTCCCACCCCCATCACCCTCTTACTCTCGCCCCTAACACATTGTCAGAAACCATCCTGTCACTATCATGAGGTGATATGTAAATCATTATTATTTTACCCATGTGACATCTTAAACCCACACTCTTGAATATGGTTCCATAAACACATAATTTACATACTTTATTTGATTTCATCTATAAAATATTTGATATAACCTTCCATAATTACAAAATTAAAAACTATTATTGCATTTATTATATCTAAATGATTATTTTAGGTTCAAAGATTTAGAAATTTGTGAAACATCATAAAATAATAAATTTCATATATTTCTCTAAAAATAGACATTTTTTCATTATATATAAGAAACAACTTGATTCCGGAAAAGTCTTTAACATCTCCCATAAATGCTTCCAAGTGGTCTATCATTCTAAACATTTCATTTGTACTAGTTTTCTTCATAACCTAGGAAATGAAAACATAAGAAAGGTTTGAACTCAAATCATCAATAAAATAAAAACATATAACTAAAGTGATCATGGAATAAACATGAAATAAATGGTATATAAGTAATATGTAAACAACATGAATCTATAATCAACTTAATACTGGGATCATGCTATATCCATGACAATAAATGAAAACATGGATGCTAATAATAAAAATCGCATCCCAATAGAATATATAATTCCATACATAAAATAATGTATTCAAGGCCATATGATAAGAAACTTATCTATCATCGAGACCGTGTTCAGTACATATTTCTGAATTGGGAAGGAATACACCAAATACCCAAACATGTTTTCTCTCATGAGACCTATCAATGAATTTAGGGGATATATAATTATGGGATCCACCCATTACCTATTTAATTCAAATGCATTCACCATAAGATTTAACAAGTCTTTTCTTCCCTATGAAACCTCTAACTGAATAAAACATGGTTATCCATATAACTTAGAAAATGAGATATCAATACATTATCAACCTATGTCAGTAGTCAATAATCATCAAGAATATCAATACTTTTCTCCATGTCAATGAAAGGGATAAAATAATCATAACCCATCCTAAGAAAGAAGGTGGATGATCAAAAAATAATTATTCAACTTTCAAATAACAATCCATATTGAAATAATAACAAAAATAATTCCATTAATTTTATCCATGTAAATAAAATGGATAATATGATCATAAATCATCCATAGGAATATGGTGGATAGTGAAACAATACATAATCAACTTGAGAATAATCATCCGTATCAGAATAACAATATAAAAAATGCCAACAATTTTAACCATATCAAAATAATAAAATTCATTCTTAGTAAAAATTATCCAATCTGAGTTATATAAAATGTTTTGTTCACACCATATAATGAAATTAGTATACAACTAAGTAAATATTTCAATATCATGATACATATTGAGAGAGAAATTGGATGGTTTCAAAATAAAATATTCCAAGATATAAGAAAAATATTTCAAATGGTTTATATGGTGGGAATTTATATCCCAAAAAATTATATAATACTATATAATATAATAATAGTTAAGAATGTACCCAAATTATATGAAATAATTTCAAGTAAATGATCATAACTAAATGAATAAAAGTTGAGTTTCAAAAAATATTTACTACATGGGAAACAAATGAATAAATATCCACTTGAAAAAGGGAACTTCATTTTTAAATTAAAACCCATTAAATAAAATAGTATGATAAAAATATATCCATGGGTATTGAAGACACGATGCAATTAAAACATGGTTCAAAAAATATATTATTTCTCAATGCATCAAAATTAATACCAAGAAAACCCATACAAATTTATAAACATCTAAATAAAAACCTCTTCAAAGAGAACGATTGAAATTAAACTTTCAATAAAATGATTAAAATATAATTCATGACATGATATATCAAATAAGTAGTATGCACACTATATAAATTAAATTAAATTCATAATACTAAACATGTCTCTAAGACAAGAATTTTAGATGAAAACCCTTAACTTGTCTTGATTTGGTCAACACTTTCAAAAAACATTTTTAATAATTAAATTAAATTCATTAAATAGACACCTAATAAACATATTCATAACTATAACCATCTATACTCCAAGATTACAATCATTTTGTACATATAACTATTAGTTAGTTTTACCTAATTTAAACATCGGGTACAAGTAATCTTTATTTCTTGGAAGTAGTTTCATAAAGGAGGTGATGGTGTCTATTATTTTTTAAAATTGTATTACTATTACATAATATAATCTACTATAATATATGTTAAAATAGAGATTATAAAGTTATAATTTTATTTTGTCTCATTTTTTGTTATGAACCATTAAAATGAAATTGATGATGATCATGTTTCAGTGATTCATAATGGATGAAATGGGTTTTATAAATTATTGATTGAAATATTGATATAACCTTAAAAAAGAAAAAAAGATAATTTTCATATTTATATCATGTCACACCTATTAATAATTTATCATATTCATCTATAATATAAATTTATATTATTGTTCTAGTGGGTGGTTAAATCGACCAAACCCGAACCTACCATGATTAATGGATGATTGTGAGGTAATTTAGTTGTAATATAATTATAACAGAATAATAATGATATTATTTAGTTATTATTAGTGTTATATGTCATAATTTTAAATAATTATAAAGATAATATAATTTATATAAATTCATTTCTTAGAAAAAGAGATCATTTTCCTCTTACTTCTCTCATTTTGAATGATTAAATTAACGATAATCTTTTATTGATCATATCTATAATATTTTCTCTAATTTGTTATATTAGATACTTAATTATATAATAAACATAATATTTACACATTAATAAAATTCTTACATCTATCTTTTTATAGAGATGATGGAAGATGAAACACGCAGTGTCGTGGTGGCAGTAGTCTGCACAACACATGAACAATGGTTTTGTTTTTCTTAATGGATGGGTTATATGAATAAACAATGATGATACTCATAATATAGTATAATTAAAGTAAATAAAATATACTAATATCATTATACTAGTGTGTATGGAATAAATTTTAAATAAAACAATTAATTGGAAAAGTTAAGTAGTTAATAATACACACGTCGGGGACTTGAAATTTACATTGAATTCTCCATGATTTTGAAGGTATTAGGCTAACTATAAGTGAGAAAAAGATTATTTTAGTATGAAATGGTTATATGGAAAGTAAAATTATAGATTTTAAAAGATTAATTAAAATTTGAATCATATATTTTAATTGTGTAAGTGGAATGTTTTTATAAGTGAAAGTAATAGCACTTTTAGAAACACCTTTATATGTTTCAATAACGAAAGATATGTTTCAAGGTCCCAAGTATTAAAAATAAAAAAAAAAGGTTATAAGTTTATTAGTTGATCCAAAACTCAACCATTCAATTCATGGAATGTTTTTTAAATTTTTTGGGACCTTTATGCTTGGTTTAACACAATTTAACCCTTTTACTTTTTTCGTGATAATTAATTTTTAATCTTACTAATTAATTTTAATGAAAATGATCAATATTGACATTTTTAGAAAATTTTATAGTTGTAATTTAAAATTTAAATATCATTTTATCAATAAATGATAAATTTGGGAAAATAAATTTTAAAATAAGTACACATAATCGCATAAATATAATTTTTTAGAGAAATAATGTTTTTAAGAATTAAATTTATATATAAGAAAAAATGTATCTAAGATATTTATTTTAAAGAAATAAATTGATTTTTTATAAAATAAATAAAGTATATGAGTATTTAAATTCAATCCAAAACTGAATCTCCCTTGAAAAAATACTTGATATAAAGAGAATACTGAAAAAAAGTGTTTATATTGAAGTGACAATTTACTTTAGTTCTAAAAAATTTTATCATGGGTTTTCCATGTAAAAAGAATATTTAAAAATTCATAATTTTATTCTTTAATATCATATTTTATTACTTTAATGATTTTTAAAAAAAATTATTATGATTATATAGTGATTAAATCATGGAAATTATAATTTTCGTAAATCTCACAAATTTCAATTAAAACTAAACCTTCTTAGAAAATGCTCAAAAATTGATAATAAGTCAATTTTTATAATAGGAATTTAACATTGAATTTATTAATTATCAATTTAAAATTTATAAATTATTTTTTTGGATAAAATCATAAAATATAACGAAAAACCATTTTTATTGGAAAATTCAATTTTTAAATATTAACTATTATTATTATTATTATTTCATATCAATTAAAAACTAAATTGGTGTTAATTTATTATTAATATAATGTAGAATTTTTCATTAATAATATGTTTCTTGAAATATAAATGTGTACCACAAAAAAGCTATTTTTTTAGAAAAATATTTTTCAAAACAACAAATGATTTTATTAGTCATTTTAGGTAAACTAATGGAACATAATTAATATTAAAAGTAGAATTTATTTTCTGTATACATATAATTCATAAAGATAGAAATCTTATTTATTACCTCTAATTCAATAGATATATTTTAATGGGCATACTTAAATATTTATATTTTATCTAAATATATTGTGGTTTTGTTTAAGTTTGGTGTTGCATGTGGGGAAAGTTATTGAATACATTGACTTATTTAAAGGTAATCATATATTAACATATCAGGGAGTTATATTATATAGAATTAAATAAATTGAATCCCTGTAATTTTAATCATGGTAATTTCTTTAAGGAACTCATAATTAACTATACACCCCAAGATGGTCGTGAGTTTATGTAGGATGTGGAATGAGATTTATCTATATTAATAATTATAATAAGAAATTTATAAAGAGATAAAACCCATTCCTAATTTCAAATTGAATTTTAATAAGGTAATAATATAAAGATCTATAATGAATAACTTCCCACAAAGCCTAAAAATTATTTATATGATATTCATAAAACTATGGGTTTTTATAACTCAATATCTTGTAATTGGTGAATACATACATGAAAAAGGACACTAGAAAATCTAGTGTGAAAACTATTTATATGATAAATTAGTAGTATTTTCATAGGATTTTCGTTGTTCACATGGTTGTTGGTGACTATCTCCCTTGTTGTCCCTTGATTTATTACATTATCTCACAAAATTCCTAAAACTATTGCAATTGACGCACTGTCTTTTTCCATATTCTCTCTTTCCCTTAGACTTGTGAGTATGGTAACCTTCATCACCACACATATAGAATTTAGTCATCCTATTAAGTAAATTTTCCCCATGATTATTCCCACATTTTTAATATATAGAAAATTGAATCCTATTTCATTTAGTATCTTTTTCACTTCATCGTTCACGAGACTCTATATTTATCTTCCTTGGTGTATTTGGTAGTTAAACTATTTTTATATTGTTAACCAAATTTCATGATAGATGGTTTGGTATAATCACAAGTTTTCTCACTCCTGATCTCATTCTGATAGGTTGTTTATCGAGGTAATGTTTGTAATATCCATCACACCCATGGGTCTTTCTAGTTCTATCAATTACTAAAACCAAAGAGTTAACATGAGTGCTGATAATTATAAGTGAATTATCATAAATAACCAATAAAAAATTTAACCTCAAGATGTATCACTTTATAATACTATCATGTTATCATATATTTCTTACAATACAACTTATATCACACTTTTTTAAACTATATCACTCTCATATATCATTCTAGGTTCAACATTGGTCACTTTTAGTTGAGTTATCTCATACTTTTTAACATAATCATTGAAATATAGATTCTAAATTACCGTGAACTTTCTTAAAATATTTTAAACTGATAAATCATTGAAATTTATTCTCTAAAAACTAATTTATCCTTCCTTAAACAACATTAATTATTCCTACAATCATATACCCAAGTATGTATACACTATAATCATATACTCTCAATAATATACCTTTCTCGAAACCTATTTGAATCTCTAAGAGATTAAACTACAATGATAATATATATTCCTTTGAAAACTAACTCTATTTTAACACTCAAATGGTTTTAATGACTATTTCATAAGTTCACACACTTGTTAACATATATTATAGTCCCAAAAAGTAGATCAACATTATAAAAAATATCATGAATTTTCATCAATTCTAAGGATATTTATACTACATAACTTACATCTTCAAAATCAATCAAAATATAATTTTCTAAACATGAGTATTGTTTTAATCCTAATATTTATCCATACCTAAGTCATGTGTTCTTCAATATTGGTCCCCAAAATATAATCTTGTTGTAAAATCAATTTTCAAGGTTATTAATACTATTTAATATATGTTTCTATACCTTTAAAATGGTACTACTGAAAAAAAACATTATATGTTTCACATAAACATCTATAAAATTTTCAATACACCAAAATGTCATTGATAAATATCACTTTACTAATTAAAATTGCTAAGAGTTTCAAGATTTAAATTCTATTACAAGATCAAACTCACTACTAAAGGTAAGACTAGAAAACTCAGCTTTTACATCATTATAGGCATATACTAAAACTCTTAACCATTTATGTATTCTCTTTTATTTGGTTATAAGACATAGTTTTTTATAGATACATACCTTTCTTAGATTCATATTTATGGTAATGTTTCAATCAAATACTACAACCAAAATAGTTCTAACAATATCACAAATGTGAATATGAAAACATCAATTCAAATATGTATTCCATTGTGACCCATTTGTTTTAAATATACGATACTTTAAAATTAACCTTTGACTCTCTTAATTTAATCCTTAGATATCCCTAGTCATTTTTCTATTAGTTTTTCTAACTTCATTAATTAACATCATTATTTAATCCTTGAAAATGGTTTGTAAAGAGAATTTAAATTAACTAATGCATATCCCCTAGGAGTGTCAATCAAGTTGTTTAGTATCAGGCTCACTCATCATGCACCATAGTGATTATTGATTCAATTATCAACCAACCTTTTCAGTGTAATTACCCCTAGGTGCATGTGTGCCACAACCTCATCAACTTTCTAGTATTCAAAAAGGGGTTTATTTCTAGGAAAAACCACTTAATTTATACTTTACCGAAACATCAAGATGTTATCCAATACTTAATCTTGTTATTGGGGTTTTCACTATAGTTATCTCATCCTAATTCATAAATAAAATATGAAGTATTAACTTAGCATTAAACCATAAACTAACCCAAAGGGTTATCTATACCTTTGAAATTATGATCAGGATAAACTTTTCATCCCTTAAATTGTCCTCAATAAACATCCTAAACTCCAAATTTATCTAAACATTTCCTTTTATACTAACAATGACACATTAGACCTGCACTGCCAAATCTAGTTCTATAAACACAAACTTTACATAATTTCTTTGATACCTATTTTAAATGCTTAAATATGACCATCCCTAATTACAAAATCAATAATGATTATTAATATCTTACACACAAAGTATCTTTATAGGTTTGGAGCTTTAGAGAATTAGTAAAAATCATAAACTAATAAATACAATGTCTTTATCAATTAATGAAAATTTTTCATTATATATAAGAAATAACTTAATTCATGATAAGTATTCAATATCTCCCATAAATTCTTCTATATGTTTCATCCTTATAAACATGTTATACATATTAATTTTCTTTATAACCTTGGTAATGGAAACAAAATTTTGGGGTGATCTCAAATTCTCAGTATAAGAAAGATATAAATGAATTAATCATGGCATGAATATAGATAAAATATTATGGTAGGAATACGTAAAATATATGAATGCATAATCAACTTGAAACTAGGATCATTATATATCCATGACAATAAATTGAAACATGTATATCAATACTACTAATCTCATACTAGTGGAATGCGCATTGTTGGACATCATAAACATGTTTTCAAGGCCTTTTCCAAGACATTTACTTGTCTTTCAGACCATATTCAAGACATCTTACTGAATTGGGAAATCATTAACTGAATACACAAACCCTTTTAGACAAAGGGTATCTGAAGATTAATCAAGGGTATATATAATTTTTGAACCCACTTGTAACTTATATAAGTTCAATCTATTCACAATAATTTTCAACAATAATTTTCTTACCATTCCCTACGGAATCTCTTATTGAATAAAAACATGGTTGTATAATAAAGAATTCATAATATATATGTGATAATCCTATGTTTGTAGTCAATAATCATAAAAAATGTAAATACTTTTCCCTATGTCAATAAAATATATAACATGATCGTAACCCATCCTGGGAAGGAAAGTAGATGGTTAAACAATACTAAGTCACCATTTAAAAAACAATCCATATTGGAATAACAATATATGGAATTTCAATACTTTTAAACTGGTAAATAAAATGTATAACATGACCATAACTATCTAGACAAATAATGTGGATGGTTAAACAATTCGTAGTCAAATTTCTAATAATCATCCATATCAGAATAAAAATATAAAATATACCAATACTTTTCCATATGTCAAGTGAATAAAATTATTTCAAGGTGAACATCATCCAATAAAAGTTATGTAAAATTTCATGTTCACACCATAGAGAGTAATGAGTATAAAACTAAGTCAATATTGGAAATATATGATCATAATCCATCTGGAGAGAAAAAGTGGATTGTTTCAAAAGAACATATACCATGAAGTGATAAAAATTTTACAAAGTGTTTATGTGTTAGAAATTTATATCCCTTAAAAAATTGAGATAATACCACATACTACAATAAAATTGAATAACATATACAACTTATATGAAATAATTTTAATATTTTGATCATAACTTAATGAATAAAAGTTAAGTTACCAAAAATCCTTACTACTGGGGAAACAACCGAATCAAAAGACACTTGAATAAGAGAACATGATTTGGATAGTAAATCCTATAAAATAAAAGGGTATGATAAAAATATATACATGGGAATTGAATACACCATAAAATATCCAGGTCTATTGAATAAAAAAATAAATAAAACATGGTTTAAAAAATCTATTATGTCCCAAGGAATCTGAATTAAGACCAAGACAATTCATACGACTGTAGAAAAATTCAAATAAAAACACATTGAAAGAGATTCCTAAGAATTGAACTTAAAATACCAATATTAAAAGGTAATTCATGATAAAATATCTTAAATAGAAAGTATATACATAACATAAATTAAATTAGGTTCATAACACCAAACATGTCACAAATAGAGGAAATTGAGACGAAAACCATTACCTTGTCATGACCTATTCCATACATGCACCAAACATAAAGAATAATTAAATTAATTTTACTAAATACATACATAAGAACCTTATTCATAAATATAACCATATATACTATTTATTTACAATCATTCTACACATGTAAATTTTAGTTAGTCTTTACACATTTTCAACACGGGGTGTAAGTAATCTATATCGCTTTAAAATAGTTTTGTAAAAGATAAATTGGTATATATTATATTTATAAAATATATCAATATTAAATAAAATAAAATAATATAATATATGTTAAAATATATTTTATAAATCTATAAATTCATTTCATGCCAGTTTTGGTTACGAACAATGAAGATCAAATTGATAATGACCATTTTTTAATGATTATTAACTGATGAAATGTGTTTTATTAATTAATGAATTAAATATTTATATCCCCTTCATATAAAAACACATTATTTACATATTTATATCATTTTACACCAGTAATTAAGTTCTCATATTCATCCATGACAAAAATCTATAGTGTTGTTCAAGTATGTGGTTAAACTGACCCAAACATGAACCTACCAAGATTAATGGATGATTATGAGATGTTTCTATTATAATATCATTATACAATAAGAATAATGATATTATTTAGTATTTATTTATGTTATATATCATAATTTTAAATAATTGTAAAGACAATGTAATTCATATAAAGTCACCACTTAGAAAAAAGATCATTTTCTCTTAGTTCGCTCGTTTTAAAAGATTAAATTAACGATAATTTTTTATTGATAATATCATTAAAAAGTTCCATAATTTGTCACAAAAAAAAACTTAATGATATCATAAAAATCATATTTATCCTTTAATACCATCGTTATATCCATCCTTTTAATTATATGATGGAAAGAAAAATATGTAGCACTGTGGAGGTGGTAGTTCGCACACCACATGAACAATGGTTTTGTTTTTCTTAATGGATGGGGTATGTGAATAAAAATTGATAATAATTTTAATATAGTAACATAAAAATATGTAAATGATAAAAATATAATTATATTTTTGTGTATAGAATAAATTTGAAAGAAAATAATTAAGGATAAAAGTAAAGAAGTTGATAATACTCACATTGGGGATTTGGATTTTCCTCGGAAGTATCCTTGAATTTGAAGGGCTAGCTATAATTGACCATGGGATTATTATAGTTAGAGAGAGATATAGGGATATTAAAATGGGAGAGGTTAAAAAAATAAGTTTGAGGTTATGTTTATCTTTTAAGGGTGTAATTATTATGTCTTTATAAGTGAAAGATAGGGAACTTTTTGAAACACCTTTACATTTTTCAATATTATAATGTCCTTTTCAAGGTACCAAGGCTTAAAAATGAAAAAAAATTAAGGTAAAATTTTATATTCTGATCTAAATCTCAAAATCTTTCTCAAAGAAACATTCTTTAAATTCTTTAGGACTTTTATGCTCAGTTAAACTCAATTTACCCCTTTTACTTTTAAAGCAAGAATTAATTTTTAACCTTAGTAATTAATTTTAGTGGAAAAGATTAATATTTTGACATTTTATATAATTTGAAACTTGTAATTTAAAATTTAAATATCATTTTATAAAATAAAATTTCTAAAGGTGTGAAAAGTTAATTTTAAAATAAATACACCTAATTACATAAAAATAGTTTTTTAGAGAAATGAAAATTTTAAGATTTAAATTTATATATTAGATAAATTAACTTGGATACTTATTTTAACATAATAAATTGATTCATTATAAAAAAATAAATGATATGAGGCTTAAAAGTCAATCCAAATAAGAATATCCTTTGAAAAAGTATTTTATTTAAATAGAAGGTAAAAATCAATTTTTATATTAAAGTGAAAATTTACTTTTGTTGTAAAATTGTTTGGAATGGGTTTTATATGCAGAACAAATATTTAAAATTTTTAAAATTTTATTTTTCAATTTAATATTTTTTTACTTTAATGGTTTTGAAAAATTCTAGGTTATAATAATATAGTGACAAAATTATGGAAATTATAATTTCTGTAAATCCTGCATTTTTCAGCTAAAAAACAACCTTTTAGAAAATAAAAAAAACTCATAATAAGTCAATTTTAATATGAGTAATTAAAAATGGAGTTTATATTTATAAATTTAAAATTTATAAATTCATTTTTTGAATAAAATTATAAAATACAATGAAAACCCATATTTATAGGAAAATGACATTTTTAAATATTAACTATTATTAATCATATTTCACATCATTTACCAACTAAATTAGTATTAAACCTGTATTAATATCAATCATAATTTATAATTAATAATTTTTTTTGAAATAGAAATGTTAATCCCGTGAAGGAATTTTTTTTAGAAAAATGCTTTTTTAAACAGTTAATGATCTTATAAGTCATTTTAGGTTAACAAATTGAATTTCATTCATATTAAGAGTAGACTTAATTTTTTATATTCATAAATTTCAAAAATAAATTACTCATATTAATTCCCTCTAATTCAATATATGTGTTTTAATAGTCTTATATTAATACTTATTTTTTATCTAAATATGTCGCAATTTTTTTTAAGGTCGATGTTGTGTGGTGAAAGCGATAAAATACATTGACTTATTTGAAAGTATTTATATATTAAGATATCGAGGTGTTACAGTACATGTTTCTAAAAACTATTAAATGTCTAATATTTTATATGTGTTTAGAGACACGTGAAAAAATGATATTTATTTAAAAATATTTATGTTCATTGCTTACGTGTTTATAAATATAGATAAATATCATATTTTAAAAAAATCACATAGTCACCAACTCTTGCTCCTCACTGGCACACCCTACTCAAACTCTGCCCTCACAGCCACCCCTTACACCATCTTTGGCTTTTTCCTAACACCACGACCCCTCCCCATCACCCTCACCCTATCACTCCTACCACTGACACCCTAATACTCATCATCCCTCCACCATCACCCTCCTGCTACCACTCGTAACACATTTTTTTCCTACCATACTATCAACATCACCTTCTTGAATTCCCACCATGACACATTATATTTCTCCTCCCATCTTGTCGACCGCCTCACCTGCCTCAGTTTCAAAATATACAAATCACGTCACATACGGCTCAAACCAGTGACCCCATGGTCATTCTAAAAAGCACATACGACTCAGCCAGACACCAATATTTACCTGTATAAATACTAAATTATAGTTAAATATAAGTTAATACTGTTATAAATTTATATATTAATATATATGTATATGTATATATATATATTATGTGCTTTAGGGTATAATAACATTCAAACACACACACACACCACACACACATACCAGATGGAAAGTCAAAGCCCCTCCAAAGGGGATATCCTACCCAAAAAGACTTAATTATTTAGAACATGTACTATAGGCCCAATGGGTATTAAGTACACAACAACCCAAACCCATAGGTTAATGAAAATTAGTGTGCCCACTCAGCCCACCGATTTTCATCGGCCCTTAAAACTCATTTTCCGCTATCATAGTCAGAATCGCAACACTATTATAGGCCCTCCACACTCGTTCCCACCATCATAGCCCACATTGAAAAACCACTATCTACCCTTTATCATTGGCCCTTTATTCCATCATAGCACACCAACCATATAGCTACACTGCCCATCACCTCCCAAAAATCCACCTTCGTTGAGGACCAGCCTCCATCATGTAGCAGGAAGTACACTAAACCATATTTGATCAACATTCATACCTACTCATATCCATATCACCGACACCAAGGAAAAATCCACCAAAACTACCAAACTCTTACATTTTCATTCATTACAATCGTCGTCCAAATTTAATAGGTTGTGTTTTAAAAAAACATGGCTAATTAAAATTAGTGATGATTTAAAACATGGTTAAATTAGAAATTTGAGGTGTTCTATGTCACTCCCATACCATTTGAATTTTTTTTATTATTCTCTTGGTCTTGAATCCTTTGATTTAGGTTCAGGTTGAACCTCGGTTGGAATTTTTATGTTTCTATTGAAAAATAGAAGTTTTGTCCTTGGAGGCAAGTGGCGCATGGGTAGCACTCTGTAAAAGGAAATTATGCATCTTGTTTTGGGGTACAAGGTTAAGTATCATGGATTACACATAGTTTGTTAAACCATGCAAAAACCATGCATGAGGTTATGTCCATTTGGACAAAGGTGACCAAATGGTTTACACACGGTTTAGAAGACCATGCATGCTACCCAAAAATTTTAAATCATGAAATTCTTATTCTAACCTCCTCCATTTTTACCCTAAATCAAGTCCCCCTCCCTCTTGGTCGTTTTTGGAACATGAAGGGGTCCCAAAACCCCCTTCCCTTTGGTTATTCTCCCTCCATGGATGCTCCTCCACGGTTTGAAAGAGAGTTTCTTAGGTGTTTTGGCCTCTTTTCTCATCTTCCTCTTCTCCTATCTTTGCTTCTTGGTGTTTGATTAGTGGGTTATTGTTTGGATGAACCCTAGAGGCCAGGTTTGTTGTATTGGATTGTGTTTGTTTGGTTTTAGGGCATGAAGATAGTTCCTTGGGGTGTTATCTTCCATCTCTGAGTGTTTTATCACATTCGTACTCTGTTGAGTTGGTGTTTCCATCCATTTCCTTTCTAGAACACTCTCTTGATGCTTATGATTTTCTTTAATGATTTTAAAATATTATAATCATGATTTTTAGGTGTTATTATTATTTCTTAGGTGATTTTGTGATGGAGAATTGGTGTGAATTGATTTTAAAAATATTTTCTTGAGTATGCCTATATACTTACACATGAAAAGTGTTTGATAAAATACTGATTATTTTCGTAAAATGAAATTGAGCACTTTTAGTGTTATTTAGTCAATCTTAAATTTTTATATCTTAGGTTAAATTATAAATTAGGCATGTTGTGTGGTATTGGAACCTCTTTCTGGCTTGGTAAATTGTGGTAAAATAACTTGGAAAGTTTCATCTGGTTTTTAAAATCATATTAATGATTTTGAAAGTGTATGACTTGATGTTGTCATGACCTTTCCCCTAGGGCCCATGAAGTGACTAACCCAAGCCCGCCTTCCATAGGCCAGGGGCTGGCGACTAGCACCGAAAAGTCATATCCTTAAAACCGAGAAGGCATTGTCATTAAACCTATAAACTCACATAAAAAAAAGCACACAGCAAGACCCAAGCACAAAGTAAACAATATAGTAAACAAGGTGTGTAAAGTAAGTAAAGGGAATAAAATACAAGACCAATTGGAAAGTACAAGTAAAAGTGAAAACAACTCCTATGAACACCAACCAAGGATCCTACCTGAAGGGTAGGTATAGTTCTCGAATGGTCATCTCTATCGTATGCCTCGTCTAAGTTCCACCTCTAAGCAGCCTTAAGTCCCGGTACCCCCAACCTCGATCAGCATTTTCTGTCATCTGAACAGTACATAGCAAGGTGTAGGCATAGCTCGTGCAGGGGTGAGTATAATGATACTCAATAGGGATCCTAAGACCCCCTAAGGTATCTTAAAATCCACCAAGCATAAACCACAAAGCAAAACTATAATCATAAATCATGAACACAACAATAAATCCTACTTAGTAATATTCACATACATATACCTAAGTTATCAAGTATACCCATCACATTCATGAGGAAACAAAAGGCCCAAATCCTCAACCAAAGGCTTAACTATTACATAAAGGAAAGAATACCAGGAAGGTAACAACTCAAAGGTAAGTACCACAAAGGTAATTCCACACGGAAGATTACCACAAAGGTATCACCACACATAATATTACCACAAAGGTATCACCACATAGAAGAATACGAAAAACTTAAAGACTCAGCTCACACTAGGTATAACTTAAGTATAAAAGTATAGATGATTAGTTGTATTGATAGATCATCTTACTACATCGAGAAGCTCTACTGTTGACCCACATAGAATCGAAGGTGACTCAAACAGGATCTGAAGATGACCCATATAGGATCTGGAGATGACCCACACAAGATCAGTATGTGATGACCCACATAGGATCGTTCAGTGCTGACCCACACAGGATTGAAGATGACCCACACAGGATCTGAGGAATCCTCAAGTACAACCAGCCATAGGGTTCCCGCACTAAGCATGCTTGATTCCAGGAGGTTCTGCTCCTCAAGCCATTGGTCAATACTTAAACTGCCACAAATTCCAATGAAGAAGTAACCCAAAGGTCAGTCACGTCATAATAAATCCAATGTGACAGACGGTGCATCAATCAAATGTCCGATCTGTAAGTTATTAGTGTTTCCGTTCTGAGGGCCTGGTTGGATTCGGGTTCGATCCAACCCGGTCAAACACAAACTTTATCCAAAACTCAAGTGGAGTATACCAAAAGTTCGTTCCCAATCTAAGGATCCTGGTGTCGTAGATGATTCGTCAAACGTACACCCAGTTTGCAAGATATGGCCAAAAAGGTGTGTCTCAGTCTCGATGGGTCCGAGTGCGGTCCGACCTGGATTGGGCCGACCCGACCCGGTCTGAATCCATCTTGGATGGGCTGGGCTGCAGTGGGCCCAGCCCGCTCGGTGCAGCCTACTCGACTGGGTGCGGTCTGCCCAGTGGGGTGCGGTCCGCCTAGCTAGGTGAGGTCCGCCCGGTTGGGTGTGGTCCACCCGGCGAGGCGCAGTGCGCCTGGCTGGGTGCGGACCATTGTGGCAGGGCCCATCCTAGCCTCTACTCAGGGGAAATGTGCCCCCCAGTATTCCAAATGGTCCAACAGACCATTCGGCTTGGCCAACCTCGCGGCGACCTCTGGAGCCCCCTACTGGCCCTCGGGACCTTCCAGAGTGGTACCACTCGGCGTGATGTGGTCAATCGGGGATCTGATCGGCTCTCCTCCTAGTGGTGCGATGAGGTCGCTGTCCTCCCACGGCCGGTCGGCTGCCGACCACCCTAGTGAGCTGACACAGCTTGATAACCGTAACCTCCTTCACTACCGGTGGCGCGAACATGCGATGCCCTACCTCCACGTGATTGGTTGGCGTGTCGGCTGCCATATTCTACTACTATGGCTAACGGGCCACAACCTCCCTCGCTACCGGTAGCACGGTCATGCATTGCCCCGGTTCCATGCATCCAGGCGGTTTTCGGCCTCCACCTTCCTTCGTCGTAGCCGATGCGACGTGACCTCCTTCACTAGCGGCGGCGCGAATGCACCGCCACTATCATCGTAGTCGGCCTGTGTGCCAGCCACCACCCATACCCTTCCAGCGTCAGTCGCCAGCATCATGGTTGGGTTTTGCTCAATCGTCGATCCTCCCACGAAGAACAAGTCAACATTGAGGGATTGGAGGGATTGGGTCGTGTTTGTGTGGCCCGCACCCTCCGCATTAGATTAATAGCAGGTGGTTCTTATATTGGAGACAATGAATTACCACAAAGAATGAATTGAACAAAATCCCTACCATGTTTGTTAGTTGGAGATGGCATGGGGAAGAAGGTGAAGACATCGACGTTCGTCACTCCTGCAACACGCTCTTGATCCAAGCTCGAGCATCTTCATTGTTCTTGATCCAGAGAATGTTCTTCATCGAAGGATGTTCTTCCTTTGAGAATTTCTAGCAAAATCCTCTTCTCCCTTTCGCCAATGGAAAAACATCCCTCAAGAAGAGTTAACAAAACTCTTAATTAACAAGTTGATTCACTATTTTTTAGAATTAATGAATCCCATTAATTTAAGGAAAATGTGGTTACACATTTTGTGTAACTGAGAATTTAATGCTCAACATTAAATGCCTGACCACCCTCTTGTGGTCCCACCTCCAAGATTTAAATGAGAGGTTTCAAATAAATAAAATAAAATTTATTGGTTTATTTTATTATTTTTATTTTAACTCTCCCATGAAAATCTAAATAACTAACTCCTACCCTCGACCTACTGCGGTCAAGGTGAAGTTCTCCTTAAGTGAATTTTGGCGTTGCGAGTTCAAAAGTGTCTTCATATTTTAATTCCAAGCACCGGTTCAAAAGTTACAAAAATGAAGCTCATGTGTTTACTAAACGTTACCAAAAAAAACTCAGAAATTCATTCCGGGCACATCGGGCCTCTGAATCACACGCCTTCAATTTTCACAGGCTCATGATAATTCCATATAATTAAAAAAATACATGGAAAATTTCGGGTCTTTACATTCTCCCCATCTCAGGGATTTTCATCCCCAAAATCCACAACACAAACTAGGGAAACATGTGGGGGTACAAAGCATGAATCGAAGCCTCCTAATCCCTGGTCCTCTCCTGGAGGTTCCTATGTTACCAACGTACGTGCACCAGAGGTATTGATCACCCATGAAGGACTCTCTCCTGTCGATCCCCAATCTCTACTAAAACCTCTGAAAACGTCACCCCATCATCGATGTCCAGCTCTCCCCAATCAATGATGATTGAAGGATCATGTAAGTATCTCCACAGTAAGGATATAAGGAAAACGGTGTGCACCTGGTGCAACTGAGGGGGAAGAGCTAGGCGGTACGCCACCTCGCCAACTCTGCTGAGTAACTAGAAGGGTCTGATGAACCTCATAGATAACTTTCCAACTCAGCCAAATCTCCACAAACCTTATCGAGGTGAGACCTATAGGAAGCCATGGTCACCATCCTCAAACTCAAGATGTCTCCTTCTCCTATCAGCATAAGACTTCTATCTGCTCTGTGCAATCTTTATCTGATCCTGGATGATCTGCACCTTCTCCATGGTAGCTCGTACCATCTCTGGTACCTTGAGTGCTGACACCCCTGGGTTAGTCCAATATAGAGGTGATCTTCAAGGTCGACCATAAAATTCCTTGAATGGTTCCATACCGATAGTGGAGTGAAAACTGTTGTTGTATGTGAACTCCACCAAGGGAAAGTGATCCTTCGAGCTATGGTCAAAATCAAGGGTGCGTGCTTGCAACATGTCCTCAAGGGTCTGAATAGTCTGCTCTATCGGACCATCCATATGAGGATGAAGGGTGGTGCTCAACCGAAGCTGTAACTCGAACACCTCCTACAACCCCTTCCATAGCTGAGAAGTAAAACATGCATCACAATCAGAGACAATCGTAGATGGAACTCTATGAAGCCATACAATCTTCTGCATATAAAGGAATCCCAATCTCACTACTGATCCCTACTCTCTGATAGGTAGGAAGTGGTCCAACTTGATGAGTCGGTCAATGATCACCCAGATGGAATCATGTACCATGGATGTGAGTGGAAGTCCCATCACAAAGTCCATGGAAATTCCATCCCACTTCCACTCTGGCACCACTAGTGGTTGAACTAAGCTTGCTAGAACCGAATGCTCTGCCTTCACTTGCTGACAAATGAGGCAACAAGAGACAAACTCGGCCACTACTTTATTCATTCCCGAGCACCAGTGTTGACACCGAAGATCCTGGTACATCTTCGCAACTCTTGGATGTAACGCTAAATGGGACATATGGAACTCCCTCAACACTTCCTCCCGTAGCACCACTAGTACCATAGTACATCCTATGAAGAGGATGACATGCTCCCCACCTTCAAAAAATCCATTAGGTTCCTGTTCTGTGGATATCTGGGCACATCGAGCCTTGTAGTCAGTGTCCCCAAGTTGCATCTCCCTGACTCGCTAAAGGAGTGGGGGAGTGAATGTCAGAGACTGAAGATAAGCCGCTCCATCTCGATCAACATAGGATATCTGCAAAGTACCTAGTTTCTCTATCGCCTCACTCAGTAACTGTATACCCGATCTTCTTCTGATTGCATCTGCAAATACATTCCCCTTTCCAAGAGTATAGACTATCACGAATTCATAGTCCTTGAGGAACTCAAGCCAACGTCATTGTCTCAGGTTCATATCCTTCTGAGAGAAGATATAACTGAGACTCTTGTGATTAGAGTATACTGTAAAATGCTTGCCCATCAAGTAATGTCGCCACATCTTCAAGGTGAAAACCACTGCTTCTAAATCCAAGTCATGGGTAGAATTGTTCTGCTCATTCTGTCTCAGTTGTCGAGAACCATAGGTGATCACTGCTTAATCCTACATTAGGACACATCCAAGCCCAGTCCCTGATGTGTTTTAGTATACTATGTACCCAATTCCCTCCTTAGATAGCCTCAATATGGGGGCACTCGTCATTCTTTTCCTCAGCTACTGGAAACTCCACTAGAAGATCTCCAACCATACGAAGGGTTTCCCCTAATTTTTCAATGCTGATAAGGGTTCTGCATCTTTGTAAAATTCAAACACAAACCTCCAGTAGTAACCGGACAAAACCAAGAAACTCTGCACCTCTATCACACACCTGGGGAGCTCCCAAGCAAGCACAACCTCAATCTTTGCTGGATCCACCACAACCCCAACCTCTGAGATGACATGTCCCTGGAAGTGAACCTCTCGGATCCAGAACTGGCACTTTGAGATCTTACCATAATTCTAGTTCTCTCGGAGTTTTCCCATAACTATATGTAGGTGATAGGCACGCTCCTCCTATGTAGTTGAGTATATCAGGATGTCGTCAATGAAGACTACCACAAAGCAATCATGGTATGGCTGGAATATTCTGTTCATGAGTCCCATAAACACTGCTGGGGAATTGGTCACGCAAAATTTCATAACCATGAACTCATAATGGCCATACCAACATCTAAAGGCCATCTTCTACACATCCTCATCTCGTACCCTGAGTTGGTGATAGCCTGATCTGAGATCAATCTTTGACAACCAATGCGCTCCCTTCAGATGATCAAAAAGATCATCAATCCTCGGTAATGGTTACTTTTTCTTCATGGTTACTGGGTTCAGGCACCGATAATCCACACATAGTCTCAAACTCCCATCCACATTCTTGGTGAACAAAATCGAGGCTTCCCAAGGTGAAACACTGGGCCTAATGAACTCCTTTCTCTACAAGTCCTCCAGCTATATTCACAGTTCTCGAATCTACACAAGAGCCATCTGATATGCTGGTGTAGATATCGGTGCTTTACTAGGGTATAGGTCAATATAAAGGTCCACCTCAATGTGAGGAGGTAGACCTAGAACATCATCAGGGAAAAAATCAGTGTACTAGTCCACCGCTACATGATAGCTCGAACTCTCAACATCAACCGCTCCGAGGGTAAGGCTATCCAACTAATGTATTCTTGTTTATAACCTCCTCTGGGTTAGTCTATCCTATGCTACAAATCATCCCTTCTCATCGATGAAAGAAAACCTGGTCCCATACTCATAGACACACTGCACTTTTCACCTAATACAATCGATCTGGGCATGAACTATAGATAACCCATCCATACCCAAGATTACGTCGTAAGGCCTCGACACTGCTACCAGAAGATCCCAATCGAAGATCTTGCATAATAGAGTAAGATCACACTACCGACACTAGTGTGTAATCATCGAATCCTCCCCCGTAGGATTCTATAGCAATAAGGATTGAGCTAATGGCTCCACCAAAATCTCCAAGCTCCGAGCGAGGGTAGTGGTAGTTAAAGAGTTACTGACACATGTGTCTATAAGTACTGCATCTAAGGGGGAGTAGACACAAATCGTACCTCTAATCATCTCTGGAGTGCTATGTTCATAGGCTTATGCTTCCTGGAACTGAGGTCTTCCCTATCCACCTACTTCCAGTGTTCAGGGTGGACCACCTAGATGTGGTGGCGGTACAACCTCGAATCGCCACCCACTGCCTGTTTCATGGCCAGCTCCTCTGCCACATCCACCTGCTACGTGCGGACCTCATTTATTGAATCTTTTCCTCTGCCTAGGTGGTCCTTCAACCGTCTTTTGGTCATCCGTACGACGGTTCAGGTAGTCGCAATCCATGTGACCTTTCCCACCGCATGAGTAATACTTCATGCTCCTCACCTATCTTGCTCTGTCTTGAGAGCCCTGCATGACCAACCACGTATCCTGCGGTTGTCCACTTGTAGGTATAGTTCTTTTGGACCTCTACATCATCTGTATACTTCCAGCTACAGATGAATCTGCTACGTGATGTCCGGTGGTGGGTCTTGCTACTGGTGACTACTCAGTAAGGAAGCACTCCACTAAGGGTGCTCTCTCTAACACCCTCTCCTGCATCGGGATGCTAAGAGAAGTCATCAAATCTCTAACCTCCTGTCTAATCCTCTTCTTGAAGGTCTGGGCCCTGAAGTAAGGGTCCCGCCCCATGTCATTGGAGTAGTGTGAGAGTTCAGTAAACCTCTCTTAATACTAAGCCATAGTCATTCTACCCTACTGTAAGTGGAGAAGCTCATGTATACACACTGAGTGTAAGGTTTATAGGATGAACTCTACCCTGAAAAGGCTCTTGAAGTCTGCCAAGATGAGAGTGACCTCATTGTGAACCTAGAGAATTAAGCTCCCCCATCTTCCCACTATTTCCTGAAGAAGACTGGCTGTAAGGATCACCATGAGATCAGCTAGTGTCCCTAGAAGTCGAAAAACTCTAACCACGGCCTCCAGCCAGTCCTCAGCCGCATGTGGATCCGCCTAGACTCGGAACCTTGGTGGCCTCTGCCACTGATACTCATGCAATTCGCTCAAGTTTCTTGCACCATATACTACTGGGGCTTGTGGAATTGGCTACCCAATGGGTTGTGGTGCTGCTGCTACCCCACCCAATGGTACAATTACCGAAAGGGGGACCTGCATCGAAGCCTCGTCTCTTGGTGGGTTGTCATTGCGTACTCTACCTAGAACCCTAGCTAGCTATCTACATGGAGGATTCCTAAAAAGAAACAGGTGAACCACTGTCAATATGTTATACGTGGTGAGCTGGCTCAAAGTGATCACAAAGAAAACTTTTCAAAAATACACATGCAATCAGTGTTTTAGTGTCCTTAGTCAGAAATTAGAAGTCAGGGTCTTGGTGTATAGATACATCAACCACCGCACCAACATTGGATTCCCAAACTGATAACCACACTTATAACACTTAACACTATTATCGATTAAAAGATAAGATTCCAAGTTCTTCAGTAGACCTGAATCCTCTGAAACTAATTTGTCATGACCCATCCCCCAGGTCCAATGTTGTGACTACCCTTAGCCTACCTTCCATAGTCCGAGGACTGGCGACTTGCACCGGAAAGGAATATCCCTAAAACTGGGAAGGCATTTCCTTTAAACCTGTAAACTCACACAAACCAAGCTCACAAAAAGACACAAGCACAAAGTAAACTATATAGTAAACAGGGTGTGTACAGAAAGTAATCAGGCCAAAATACAAGCCCAACTGGAAAGTGCAAGTAAAACTGAAAACAACTCCTATGAACACCCGCCAAGGGTCTTACCTGAAGGGTAGGTATAGCTCTTGAATGGTCGTCTCTGTGGTATGCCTCATCTAAGGTCCACCTCGAGCAACCTCTAGTCCCGGTACCCTCGACCTTGATCAGGGTTGTCCATCTTCTGCACAAGATACAACAAGGTGTGGGTGTAGCCCGTACAGGGGTGAGTATAACGATACTCAGTAGGGACCTAGAGAGCCCCTGAGGTCTCTCAGAATCCACCAAGGATAAACCACAAAGAAAAGTCATAATCATAAAGAATGAACATAACAATCGAAACTACTTAGGTATATGCCCATACATATACCTAAGTTATCAAGTATACCCATCTCATTCATGAGGAAACACAAGGCCCAAATCCTTAGCCAAAGGCTCAACGGTTCCATGAAGGAAAGAATACCAAAAAGGTAACACCACAAAGGTAAGTACCACAAATGTAATTCTACAAAGAAGATTACCACAAAGATATCACCACACAGAAGATTACCACAAAGGTATCACCACACATAAGAATACCACAAAGGTAAAGACTCATCTCACACCAGGTATAACTTAAGTAAGGAAGTATAGTTGATTAGCTGTATTTCTAGATCGTCTTACTTCGTTGAAAATCTCTACTGTTGACCCGCACAGGATTAAAGGTGACCCACACAGGATCTGAAGATAACCCACACAGGATCTCGAGATGACCCACACAGGATCGGTATGCGCTGACCCACACAGGATCACTGAGCGCTGACCCACACAGGATCGAATATGACCCACACAGGATCTGAAGACACCTCAAGTACATCCAGCCATAGGGTTCCCGCAATAAGCATGCTTGATTCCAGGAGGTTCTGCTCCTCAAGCCATCAGTCGATACTTCATCTTCCACGAGGTACCATTAAGAATTAACCCAAAGGTTTTCCACATCATAAGGAACCCACTACAATAGACTGGGTGTCAATCGGACGCCCGATCTATAAGTTATTAGCGTTTCTGTTCCGATGGCCCAGTTGAATTCAGGTTTGATCCAACCCAATCGTACTCCAACTCTATCCAAAACTCAAGTGGAGTATGCAAAAAGGTCCTTCTTGATCCAAGGATCTTGTTGTGATAGAAGGTTCGTCAAATAGACATCTGGTTCTCAAGAGATGGACAAAAGGGCATATTTGGGTCCGGATGGGCCCGGGTCCGGTCTGACCCGGTCGGACTGACCCGGCCTAACCCGACTAGGCCGATGTGACCCAGTTCAGGTTGACCCAACCTAGTCTGGGTCCGGCCCGGATGGGCTGGGCCATGGCGGGCCTGGCCCATGGGGCCATATTCAGGTCCGGCCCACAAAGGGGGCAGCCCGACCTACTAGGCACGACCCACTAGGCACGACCTACTCGGTGCAGCCCGCTCGGTCGCTTGCGGTCCGCCTAGTTGGATGTAGTCTGCCCGGCTCAGTGCAGTCCGCCTGGTAGGGTGAGGTCCGCCCAGCTGGGTGCGATCCGCCGTAGCAGGGCCCGCCCTAGTCGATACCCAGGGGGGAAGGTGCCCCCTGGTATTTCGAACTATATAACAGACTGTTCGGCTTGGACAACTTGGTGGTGCCATGTGGCGCCACCTACTAGCATGCAAGACACGCTGGAGCCGTCCCGATTCACATGACGTGGCCGGCCGGGGATCCGGCCACCTCTCCTCCCAGTGCGTGATGACTCCACTATCCTCCCGTGGTCGGCCGGCTGCCGGCCACCCTGGTGCGCAGATGCAGCTGGATGGCCATGGCCTCCTCCACTACCAAGGGCACAGACACGCACTTCCCTGCCTCCATGTAGTTGGTCAGTGTGTCGGCCACTGCCTTCCACCGCTGCATTCGATGGGCCATATCCTTCATCACTAGTGGAGGTGCCGTTGCATGTCACCCCAATTCCACGCGGCCGGGTGGTTGTCGTCCGCCACAGCTGACAAACCGTGACCTCCTTCGCTACCGGTGGCCTGATTGCACTGCCCTCATCATCACAGCCAGCCAGTGTGTCGGCCGCCATCCGTACCCTTCCAGCATTGGTCGTCGGCGTCGTGTTCGGGTTCTACTCAACCGTCGATCCACCCACAAAGAACACATCAACATAGAGGGATCAGAGGGATCGGGCTATGTTTTTTTGGCCCACACCCTCCACGTTATATCGATAGAAGGTGGTTCATAGATTATAAGCAATGAATTACCACGAAGAACGAATTGAACAAAATTCCATACCTCATTCATTTGTTAGAGATGGAGTGGGGAAGAAGATGAATACATCAATGTTTGTCGCTCCCACAACACACTCTCGATCTAAGCTCAAGAATTATCCACATTTTTGATCTGGAGAATTTTCTTCATTGGAGGATGTTCTTCCTTCGAGAATTCTCTAGCAAAATCCTCCTCTCCCTTTCTCCAATGGAAAAACAACCCTCAAGAAGAGTTAATAAAAATCTTAATTAACTATTTGATCCATTATTTTTTAGAATTAATGAATCCCATTAATTGAAGGAAAATGTGGTTACACATTTTGTGTAACCGAGAATTTAATGCTCAGCATTAAATGCCCGACCACCCTCGTGTGGTCCCACCTCTAAGATTTAAATGAGAGGTTTAAAATAAATGAAATAAAAGTTATTTTTTTATTTTTTTATTTTTATTTTAACTCTCCCATGAAAATACAAAAAAATAACTCCTACCCTCGACGTACTATGATCAAGATGAAGGTCTCTTTAAGTGAATATTGGCGTTGTGAGTTCAACGGTGTCCTCAGATTTGAATTCTAAGTACCGGTTTAAAAGTTTCAAAATTCCACACACACATTTACTAAACGTACCCAAAAAAAAGGTTCAGAAATTCATTCCAGGAACATTGGGCCTTGGAATCACACGCCGTCAATTTTCGCAGACTCGTAATATATCCATATAATTAAAAAAATTACATGGAAAATTATGGGTCCTTACAGATGTGTTGGATTAATGTAAAGTGAATTTATTGAAAATTGTTTTTAAAATTGTTTTGTGGACACTTGAAGTGTTCCAATAGATGTTGGAACATCCATGGGTGCATTGGGTACACACATCTATGGTCGTTCAAATGACGATGGAATTTAAAAAATTTATATTCTACTTAAGCATCAGTTTTTCAAAAGATTTATCATTTCTTAAATTCTTAATAAAATGTTACAATGATTTATAAATGGTATATTGGTCCTTTCAATTGATTTCAGATGTGTTATTTAATGCTTGGACCATTTATCATTCTTGAGATACATTTTGATGAATGATTTTCATAAAGTAATGTTTAGCATTTTTTACATAAAATTGGTGTTTGATATTGTTTTTTAAATGGTTTGGAAACATATTTATAATGTATTATAATTTATAATGTTGATAGCCAGGTTTTCACTTTATAATATTTTGGATATGAATTGTGTTTTTTAATGTACAAATTCCTGGTTGGCATCTTAGCATGTTTTGAGAAATGTTTTAAAAGATCATGTGATGTGACAACACAGTTGGCACTTGTGAATGGCCTGTTGTGAGATGAGAACCTTTGTAGAGGATTCCTAAAGGAGAGGGGTATCGCATATGTGGTGTCATTGTTTTGTTGTAGGAAAGAGCAGTGGTGACATGTAAGGTGAGTCACACATGAGAGGGTCTCCTCATTTCACCCTGTACTATTACCATGGGTTTCCTAGGTGACTTTTAGAGGGTCAAGTGACTGTTTCTTATCGACATTGATTAGACAGTTTCATACCACTTTTACTTGATAGGTTTGGTGGGATGTGCCACTATATTGGTAGTTATAATGGCCGGTGAGTTATTTACTATAGATTTTCACCTTATGCCGATTGGTGAGTTCGATCTGAGTATGTACATGGATCTCTCTAGGGATGTTTAGTAAATTCCCATGGTTACTATCTATGTGTGCTTATTTATATTATGTTTCATTTAGTTTCTTGTTTATACTTCTTATTTATATTTATCAAAGATTGTTATTTCTTTGTTTGGATTTTGTTATGGGATTTGGTTTTAAAATGGTAATCCATTTTGAAAATAGAGGTGTGGTGTGTTTTTTTTAAGAAAGGAAAATTTGTGTTTGTTTATTAAAATGAGAAAAAACAATTTTTATACATGTATTCCAATCTAGGTTTTGTAGAATGTTTTGAGAAAGGAAATTTATGGACTCTATAGTGATTATCTACTAATCTATTTAAGCTCACACCCACCTTGGGCCACTTGGTGTTGGTAAACCTGATCTATTTTACAGGTGAAGGTTTTATGGTTCATGTACTCATCTTTGGAGCAGGTTAGCCTAGTGGATGGTTGGTTTTGTGGATGGTGGTGACCCTGAGGTCACATAGAGATCATGTTGGTGGGAGTTTGGATTGGTTTTGTTTTAGTTTTAGTTTTTACTCATCCAAAAGTTGTTGTATTTGGAGCAGTTAGTATATTTATAGATATTCAATTATTGTTGGTTCTTCTACTTTCTAAGTTTATTATATTTGATTCAGGGTTTACTTGGAAAAAAATTATTCCCCTTATGTTACTATGATGTCTGTCACTAGTTTCCAACTCGTGGAGATCGTGAACACCCTTTAGGCCATGTCTCAGACCAGGTCAGATATCGGGTTGAATGGAATCCCATCTTGGTTTGTGACATTTTAAAAAGATTCAAAATTAGCTACATTTTTAGAAAGCACATTAAAAATGAATCTAAATAAAAAATGACCTGCATTTTTAGAAAACACCTATTTTTTGTAGTGGAATGACCAAAACGCATCTCTTGTCTTTGGAATTACTCTAAACTCCCTCTTGACCCCTCCAAACACCCCAAACATAAAGGAATGGGCTGGAAAAGTCAGATCCATTACATCACACACCTCTCAAATTATTCTCAGACATAAGAATTAAAAAAAATAGAAAGGATGGGAAAAAAAGTTCTAAACAACCACCCTGTAAGATACCTCTTAGAAATCTCACTATGACCAAAACATGACCACCACATAAGAAGAACGGGGTACTCAAAACATGTGACAAAAATCTCCAATATCACACTCCCAGAGAATATACCTATCAAACATGAACTACGCCATCACCAAATCATAACAATTCCAATAGATCGACTCAAGAAAAACTACCATAGGAAATCAATTCATTCAACACAAAATCATCATCTCAAACATTACATAAAAACAAATCTCAAAGCAACTTAAAATACTGAGCACACATCTACACCTCATGTCCCAACATATATTCATTTGGTCCACCATGACTCCAGAGAATAATAACCACTAGGATAACATTTTCACACATCACCTTTCCTCAACAATCCTAGATATCGACCAACCTCTATACAGAAATTGCACCATCCTTTATATCTAATATCCCCAATCAATAACATATGAGTCATTGTGAAGATACCTGAAGAGATACAACATATGGAAGACATCTTGATTTCTCTTCTATTATAAGGGTGGTGTTATAAGAGATGTCACCTCACCAACTCACCCCACAAACTCAAATAGGCCAAAAAACCTAGTAGATAACTTACCCCCATGACTGAACCTTCAAATCCCATGATGAGGAGAAACCATCAAAAAAACATGATCCTAGACATGAAAATCCAGAGGTATCCTCCTCTGGTCAGTATAAGACTTATGAGGCCCATGTGCTTCATTAATTCACTCTCAAATCACATGGAACTTCTTGGTCATGTTCTGCACCCACCACTACAAAAATGGGTTTATCCAGCGCTAGCTAAAATCGTTGTTAAAGAACCCATTTTTCAGTGCTAGAAAAAACTCTGTTAAAGGAGGACCTTTATTAGGGATTGTAAAAAATCACTAATAAAGGCCCCATATTTAACAGAGATAGTAAAAAATTGATGATAAAGGGGAGAGGGTTATCATTGCTTTTTTAGAATCATTGATAAATACTCCCCAACACCATCCTTTATCGGTGCTTTTTTACTAGCACTGATCAAGGATATATTTCAAAAAATATATATTTCATTAAAATTAATATATTAATATATAAATATTTTTAGATTGATCTCAATATTAAATATATATATTATATATTTTTTAGACAAGGCTAGATAGGTATTTATAATTAATATATTAGCTATTTAGAAAAATGGATTATAAAACAAATAAAAAATATTTTTAATTATGAATTTTGTAATTATTATCAAGTAATAGTCATGTAATAACAATTTGAAGATAAATAATAATAATAATAATAATAATAATCTAAAATAATTTGAAAACGTAACTCAAACTTTAAACAACCATAAATTTTGATTCGTGTGTCCGTTGAGCTCTACCACATATCATATCAAATATTGTGTTGATATATATGCCATAGTAATTGGGAGGAAACCCCCGATCACATTTTTTAAGTCCTAAAGAGGCCCAAAAGGTCTCCAAAATTGAGTTTTTAGTCAGGGTATACCAGTTTTTTAACATTTGATGGAATTTCAGCCTCATTTAAGGGGGTTTTCTCCTCATTTTCAGCAAGGAATGAATTTATTCCTAGGGATTTCATTCATATTTAATTTATTATTTTTAAATTTTATCATTTTTTACAATGTAGTCTTATTAATAATAAAATATTTATATATTTTCTTATATTTAATTATAATAAATCACATGTATAAATTCATATATCAATATATTAATATAGAAATTTATTTTTAAATATATGAAATAAATATTTATTGTTAATTTTATTTAAAGTAAAAAATTATCCATTGTATTTACCTTATAAAAATTCATTCATAGGTATATATATACCTATATAATTATTGTTTATATATAATCATATCTATTTCAATTATTAAAAAATATATAGGTATATGTATATTCTAATATATGTAAATAAATACAAATTCTAAAAATTTATTTAAAACAATATCTAACCATTTTTTACATTATACAAAAATATATATAATATTTATATATACATATATGTGTGTATTAATAAACCAATATATATTTATATTATATTATAGTATATGTAAGTGAGTATAATAGATAATATATTTAAATAAATATAAACATATATATCACACATACACACTCACATATTTTATAAATGTATTTAAAAATAATTCTATAAATATATGCCTAAAAATAAATATTTATAAATATATATATCTATAAATAAAATATAAATATCATTAAACAGACGAGAAAACAACATGGTGCAATAGAAAAGGCATTCCATCTTCAAAGAAGAGGTGTAGGGTTCGATTCCAGGTGGGCTTAAGAGGCTAAAAATTTGCAAGTCAATGATATTTGGGTGGTGGGGTGAAAAGAATTGATAGGGGGTGGAGTGCTGTTAAAGGGTTCATGCTCATAGATATCTAAAAAATATAATTTTACCCCTTTAACAGTGATAAACAAGCATTATTCAAAGGTTCCTTTAACAACACTAAAAACGAACTGATAAAGGGGTGATTTATCAGCACTTTTTTAGTGCTAATAAAGGACCCATTTATTATTTATTTTCTAAATCGGATTAAAGTCTAGATATTTTAACCACACATCAGAAATCAGCGTCTTTTTGGAGCTGATAAAAGCCTATTCTAGTGTTGTTAAAGACCTTTATTGTATTAGTGGACACATCTAGACCAAAGATAGTTGTCACTACAACCTCAATCTAGCGTAATGTGGATTAATAATTTTTCCTATAGAAGCCCTCAAAAGGATCCATTTTGATGGGAGATTGAGAGGTAGTGTTGCAATTGAACTCTGCCAATGATAAGTGCTTCACCTATGACCTACTTAAATCCAAGATACAATCTCAGAACATATCTTCCAAGGTTTGGATAGTATGGTCAATCAAACCATTTATCTATGGGTGGAATGATGTGATAAGGAATAATTGAGAGAAAAAATCACACTGAATACCACCCCATACTCACAAGGTAAAATGAGGATCCTTATTAGAAATGATGGTCCTTGGTACCCTGTAAAGATTCACTATTTAATCCACATACTAACTCTGTAGAACATCCAAAAAACATGATTCCTTAATCACTAATAAATGGTCTGATTTCATTAGTCATGTCACAATAACCCAAATAACATCACGCCCCTTAGGTTCATGGTAGACCCATGATTAAATACATTGAGATGTCCTCTTATTTCACTGTAGGAGATCCAAGGGCTGCAATAACCAACCTAGAACTTGCTGCTTTATCCTCATCTTCTTGTAGACTAAGTATCATGATACAAATTCCAATATCAACCTATTCAAATCGGGCCACCAAAGTTGACCCTTTAAAGCATTATATATCTTGGAGACACCCATATGTACTACTAGAGGTGGTCCATGGAACTCATAAAGGACCACCTCTTATATCAATTATGGAATAAAAAATCTCTGCTAGATCACCATCTGATGATGTTCATCCATAGAACGATCATCTATGGTGTCACTATGAGTAACAGAGTCTCTCATCACCTGTACCTCTAACTCTCCCCAATGAGACTCCCCATGCTATCATAATAATTTGTATTCACCTAACATTTGATACAAATATCTTCTATCATCAACCTCATCCTCACAAAGAATCATAATCGTTATTTCCACTATTCCTCTAAGAGAATCCTTTGAATCCTAAACAATGTATCCCTATGACTTCTAAATCAGTCCATCAATAAATGCATTTCCTTTCCGAAGTATATAGTACATCTCAAAGTCATATTCCTAGATAAACTACATCCACCTCAGTCGATGTACATTCAGTTCCAGCTGAGAGAATACATACCTCATGCTCTTTCAATCCATGAAGGAAAAAAACTGATCCCCAATGAGGTGATGTTTTCATAATTTAAGAGAAAAAAATCATATCTACTTACATGAGATCACCGGTGGTATAATTGCGCTCATGAGGATGTAACTTCCTAGAACAATGGTAGACCACTGCCCTATGATTCATCATAAAACACCCCAAATATCGATGAGAAGAATCATAGAAGACCTCAAACACCACTCTGTTTGCTGGTAGTCATAGAATAGAAGCATTGATCAACAACATATTTAGGTAATTGAAAGCTTCATGACACTAATCATCCCAAATAAAAGCCAGATATTTCTTGTTCATGGCTTTAAATGTGGTCGTGACTTGAGATAATTCAAACAAAAACAACTAATAATATCCCACCAAAATGAGAAAACAATAAAATTATACCACATTATTGGGTTATTCATAAGAAAAAACCACCTCAAAATTCAATGTATCCATTGCTACTCCTCACTAAGACACCAAATATTCAAGGAAGTGAACCTACCACATCTGACATCTTACCATACATCTTGTGGTGTCAAAGAGTTTGTAAGATAGGTATCTGGTGTTCTATATGATCCTCCTTTAGTATTGAGTATATGAGAATTTTTTTTATGAAAATGAACGAAAATTAGTCTATGAACTCATAGAACATTAAGTTTACAACATAATGAACATATCGAGTGCATTCACGGTATCAAATGACATGAACCTGAACTCAAAGTGACCATATCGACACTAAAAGTTGGTATTTTGGATTCCCTACCCTTTAACTCTCATATGATAAAACCCATGTGATTGATCGATGTCTAGAAACTAGGTGGATTCCGTTAACTAGTGAAACAAGTCATTTATCCTTAGAAAGGGAAAATTAATCTTGATCTTCACCATGTTCCATCACTGGTAATCCACACATAGCCTTAGATTACCATTTACCTTATTAAAAAACAACATTGGAATAACAAAAGGAGACACACTAGACAGGATGAATCCCTTCTATACAAAATCATCGACCTATATCCTCAACTAGTGTAGCTAAAATTTTAATATCTGATACAGAGCCATCAAAATTAGAGATAAACCGAGTTGCAACACTATTATAAACTCGATTCCATGTCAAGGTAGTAGGGTTACAATTTTCTACTACTTAAATACCTTATTAAACTTTTCTTCATAGTCCTCGACTAAGTTTAGGTTTAAAACTTATAGCTTCAATAATAACATCTCCAAATGCCTACAAGCCATTTGTTAATCTCACTCATCAACCAACACCACATGTTGGCCCTTCATACTTTAGAATAAAATCCTCCTCTAAAAAAATCCATAACCTTGTGTATAGAACACAATAAATTCATGTTGATAATAACATCATATGTTTGCCTTTATAGTGGAAAAAATCCCAAGATGACTGATTGATAGCTAATAACATTTCACAGCCTTGAAACCCATAAAAAACTCAACTAACCTATGAATAACATAGTCAACACCAGGGGCACTAAAATCCTCTACAACTTTAGTCCCACTATACTGAATAATGTAGGATAGATTAAGGAGCACAATTATATTGAATCAAAAAAGGAAAACACCAATGTATAAGATGATCTAATCATACCTCAAATGCTATATGGCTCCTCTGGTGCTATAATTTTAAAGGAAAGCAACTACCCATGCACAGATCCCCAGTTTCACTAGCCCTGTTGGCATCCACATTAACAACTATACTCTTCTATAGATCTTAGGGGTGAGGGAAATCACAATGATAACCCCCACTAGAAATTTAAGATATTATATGAACATAATCCTTCGGTCCTTATTGATTAATATACACTAGAATCCCCAACCACAAAAACAACCTCTGAGGAATCTAATGATGAAGTAGATATGAAAGTTGATCCCCTATGATAAATTGACTCCCATAGATGGAAGGTAACTACCTATAATGATGGACATGTCATATATAACTGAGACGCATAAACATGGGGCTCTCTTTAGATGCATGAGAACTACCAGATCTTGAAAATTGATAGTTATAGCACTAAGATCAACTCTCTGTTGGTCAGAACAGCAATTATCCCACAATTAGAGTTCCTCTATTTGAAGTTATGCCTCTCAAAAATATTTCTAGGCCTCCCTAAGAATGTTTCCTCTTGATCACCTCATCCTTCCTCTTCACCTCCAAGTATATAATCAATATAAAAATAGTGACCACATTTTTTATAGTTGGGAATAATACCTTCTCAAGGGGTTATTCTGTAGACTCCTCTTCAATAAAGAGGTTAGGGAAAAATGAAAAGGTCCCTTAAACATAATCTAGATCTATCACATGCTCAGGATCCCCTACTAGAGGGAGAGAAACTCATGATTCTTCAATTCCCTCACCATTAAAGATAAAAAAAATTAAATGGAAGAGCTTATAGAAATTTTTCCATGAGACATTATATTCCTTTTTCTTTTTGAGATACAACATCCACCTCTAACATGTTTCTCCTATCATCTAACTAACTGCTAGTGTCCCCCTAATACTCAACCTAAGCATGGATAAAAATAAAAATTATCTCCATCTCATTCAACCAGTATTTTGTATCTAAGTTAGAAACACTCCCCTCATACTTCACTAAACTCTGATGATGGAAACTGTATAACATCCTCTGCTATGACTCATCCTCCTTAGCTTGGTTGATTATTCAATGATCAACCAAGTGATCCTTCTGAACCTCACCAAACTACACCATAAGTGGAGAATGACCAACTAAAATCTCTATAATAAAATAAAAAATCCTAATCCTAAATTTGTGAAATTTATTTAATAAAATTAATTTATTTAGATTAATTTCATTTTTCAAAAAATCACCCTAGTTCAAATACAATAACAATTAAACATGATGCATGTAACTCTCCTAGGTCTATACTCTGTTATAAAAATCAATTCACTTAGTATGCTTGGTAATCTTCAGGTCCATACATTGGTTCATGGAGGGTCCTAAAATGGTGGCCAGGTATGAAGAGAGATGTTTCTAGTTTTTTCATGAGGTGTTCCACCTGTCAGTAAGTGAAGGGAGAGCATCAGTGACCAGTAGAGCTTTTTCAGTAGTAACCCATTCCCGAGTGGAAGTGGAATGATGTCGCAATAGATTTCATTACAGGTTTACCGAGGACTCCTTGATGGAACGATGCAGTGTGGGTTGACATTGATAGACTCACGAAGGTTGATCACTTCTTGCTAATCAAGGAGACTATCAGTGTTGATGAGCTGGGAAGGTTGTACATCCAAGAGATTGTACGTTTACATGGGGTTCCACACTCTATTGTATCAGAGAGGGATGCATGTTTTACTTCTCGGGTCTGGAAAGGATTATAGAAGGATTTGGGTACACAAGTACTTTTGAGTACAACTTACCATCCTCAGACAGATGGCCAATCCGAGCATACGATTCAGGTGCTTGAGGACATGCTTTGATCATTCATCCTAGAATTTGGTGGTTCTTGGGAGAAGCATATACATCTTGTGGGGTTTTCCTACAATAATAGTATTCAAGAAACTATTTAGATCACATCTTATGAGGCTTCAAACGGTAGGCCATACCGAACACCCTTATGTTGGCTGGAGGTAGGAGAGGTAGCTATACTGGGACCTCATCTTGTCCAGGAGACCACAGAGTAGATAGAGTTGATTCAGAAGAGGATGACTACTACACAGTTTCTACAGAAGTCTTATGCTGATCTTCAAATATGACCTCTGGAGTTTGAGGTCAGATATGAGGTTTTCCTACATGTCACACTGAGGTTGGGGCACAAGAAGATTAGAAGGTAGGGTAATCTTTCACCGAGGTATGTTGGTGTTGGAGAGAGTTGGGGTAGTTGCCTATCGGTTATAGTTTCCTTAGAGTTACCGGGATATGCACGATTTCTTCCATGTTTCTCAACTTCGACATTACTTCTTAGACCTGTCTCATGTTTTTCAGCATGAGGAGGTTGAGTTAGAGGTGGACACCTCGTTTGAGGAGCATCTGATCCAGATTGTTGATCGAACTGCGAAGGTTCTCCATGGACGGTTTGTTCCTCTAGTACGAGTGTTATGGCAGCACAGGGGAGTACATGACGTGACCTGGGAGGGGGGGTTGATGTATGATCTCAGTGGCCAGATCTTTTTTGAGGAATCTTCTTCTACGACGCCTTTCTAGGGAAATTTGAGGACGAATTTCTTTAAAGGGGGAAGTTTAAAATAACCTGGATCTTCTTTTTTATTATATTTTTCTCTTCTCTGGTGTTTTTGAGGAAAAAATGAGTTTATAGAAATTTTTTAAGTACTTGTCGTGTACTTATATGTACACACTATGTACTCTTTTGCCACACGTAGCTGCGTGTTGGCCATGTAACAGCCGAGCACACAACCATGTGTGGTGACCTGAAGAACGCCTTATACAGGGGCCGAATAAGGCGAGTATAGACCGTGTACTTCAAAAGTACATGTCGTGTACTTTTTTTTTCATTAAACATACCAGGATCACATCTGAAGGATAGAACACGTCCATCTCGACCTAGTTTTTTCAAGAACATTCGTACGGTGCATATCTTCTCCAAGCCCCTGATCAAGCATCTGTTCTTCGAATCGAACTCCGTTAGTTGCGTTGGAATCGCATCGGCGAGTTGTCTCTTCTTCTTGAGCACTTTTTCTGATTCCTTCTCTCTCATGAGATATTGTGTATTGAATGTTTTAGATGTTTTTGTAGATCTTTGACATTTTAGGGTGAATAAAGGCTTTAGGTTCACTTGTAATGATCCTACAACACCAAGTTAGGTGGTTTGTGCCTTTTGTAGTTAGTCCTTGAGTTATAGGTGAAAAAGTGCCAATACCCTTGAACGGGGTATTGTGTGTTTATGTTTTTAGCCCTAATGTATACCTTCTATGCCTTGATTGTTGGGATTGAGGTTATATGTTGTGAATAAGGTTTATTTTTCCATGATATGAATGTTTTTCCCATGTTTTCTTGTTTTTACTATTTGGTCTAGTTTTTCCTGTTAGGTTGCTACTCTGTTTTCGATGCCTGGTATTGTTAGGATGGAGTGTTTTATCTGACATGTTGTTATATTGTAGATTGTTTAGCTAAGTAGTTATTGAGTTTTAATTTATCTTCTATGTATTTTTGTACTCATTTGACTTTCACAGGGTTGTCAGAATCTAGTGTAGTAGGCCATAGGGGGAATGGACCTCAGGGCTTCTCTAGAGGGCTTTTTTTTACTATTACGATGCAAGACCATAGGGGGAATTGACATAAGTGCTTCTTTGGAGTGTCTGTAATTCCTTGACATGGGCCACAGGGGGAATGAGATGTAAGTGCTTCTCCAGAGTGCCTTTTACTTACCAATACAAGACTATAGGGGGAATTGACGGTGAGTGCTTACTCAGAGAGTCTATGTTAAAGCTGAACCAGAGGGGTTAGACTGTGTTTACTTCCCAGAGGGTTGCTTGTGTTTTCTAGGTAGGACTAGAGGGTATTAGATTGTGATAATATCCCAGAGTGTTACCTGTTTGAGATTATATTCTTACTTTATATGTGGTGTTTGAATGCTTTGAAACTATAGGAATGTTTACTGTTGAGTGCTTCCTTGTTTACTGCTTCTTTTGCTCATTGCCTACCATATATATTCACTGACTGTTAGGAATATATCTCTTGTTGGTTTCCTACTAGGATTTAGTCTCACAACCTATTTGGGTCATTATTTTGGGCCCAAACAGATTATATTGTTTCAGGTATAGATAATGGAAACCGCCCTTCTACTTCAGGTACTTGATAGCTTTAGAGCTGGAGAGCATGGGACCAAGCTGAGGCTTGTGATGCTGAGGAGTTATTTACTATTTTCTTCTCTACTTTTATTTAGTACTGTATTTCAGCATTGTGACATTTTTGGTTGTTTTCCTAGACATATGTCTCATGCATCATTATATTTGTGCTTCAGCTTCTTATTACTTTTAGTCTTCCACTGTTTATTGTTGTATGCCATTATTACTATTTCTGCTATTGTTATCTGTTTGTCTTCCAATGTGTTACTCTGCCAATTAGATATTAGCTTCCCCACTATCACACCCAAGGCCCTCACTACTAGTCATCAGCCTCTAGCATGAGGGGAAATGTGCTTGAGGCCATGTGACCAACCGGGTACGGGGTGCCTCTGGCCGGCTTCCGAAACCGGGACGTTACACCCAGCCTCACCAAGCCCCCCTCACCAAGTATCATACCCAAAGTATAATGTAATATCACAATAATATAAGCATTGGTTCCCCATAACCACTTCCGCACAAGTTTTCTACACTCACATACCAACTTCAAACATTTTGTGTTTATATCCCTTACATATCATCATAATGGGAAAGACTAGAACTGAACCCATGAGAATCATTCCATTATCATCACAACCCCATCAAATCTGCATCCATAACATCATATATCTAGAGTATTGGGGAATTATGAACATAAAGGACATCAAACTAGTTCTCTCCTCTAACTATGAAGAACCCCAACTATATGACATCACCACCAGGCATCGCCACAAACTATTCCATAGCCAGGAATTTCCACTAATTATTCCATCACTGGATATCACCCTAAACTATGAAACACACTAATACCAAAGGGAGTGTGATGGATATAGGGTATTCTTCCATCCACCCACACTAACCTAGATGTTATGGAAGATATCCCATAACATTTAGGTGTTGGTATGGGGTACTCAACTCAGGTGGGGTGTGTATAGAAATTATAATAGAATACAAGTATATATAGTCACACATAGATCCCAACCTAGGGTTTCACACAAATATCCCCATAAAAACTCATTCACTTCACCATTACATCACCACTACTTATCAATAATCATCACAACCTCTAAAACACAACCCACTATGAACTACATAAAAAATATATTTAACTAGAAAAAGTTTCTAATTTAAAATTTTATTCTCCCAATTACATATTTATTTATTTATATTCATCTTATTATTTATTACCCACATTTAATGTCAAAACATTCCCAATCCAACACCAAAATTATTCCAGTTTGATTTCTCCATTCATTATACAATTCCCATTTCTTCTATTCCATCCAACATAACTCAGTTTCATATTATCATTTCATTAAATCTTAAACCCTCAAGAATTAATATCAAATACCCACATCACTTGAACATAACCACTCAATAATCCCCACTATACACAACTAAATGGATCATGATTCATAACCATACTACATAATAAGCCACATATTATTCCCCAACCACTTCACATCCACTACCACACTTACCATGCTAATTAGGAACCAAAACTAACATTAATTATAACAAACATCTACATCACCACTATCATAACATCTATAGACACATGTGCACAATATTCTAAAATCACACTCACACAAAAACAAACAAAAAATATCTTTATAGATATCTCTATTATATTGTCTAGAATAGTCATAATTTTGGTTTCAAAATATCCAAACAAACCTTTTTATTACTATATTTAATTAATATTCAATTAGAAGATATTAATACAACATTTGAACACAATAAAAATTAGTTATTTTAATATCAATCATTTTATAATTGAAAAGGGGCTCATATCAATTGGTAATCAGACAATAGTTCTTCAATTTAATGTGGATTAGTTAATACTGAATATTAAGGTTCACAACACACTTCATTCTCAAATATTTTCCATTACTTTCACTATATTATTCTTCCTTAATTATTCATAACTTTACTCACTAAATAATAAATAACAACTGAAAAACATGAAAAAACAAAGAAATATAAATAACTACATTTAGAACACTTCCCTTCCTATTTATCCATACCCTAAATTATTTATCTTCGTAGTATAATTCATATTATTTACCCAAAGAACCACAAGAATGATAATAATATGATTTTCACACAAACAAATAGAGCATCCCGAATCCTATACTTCAATAGGAAGCTTCAAAGAACCACTGAAAAAGAGTGAAATAAATAAGGATCATCCACCACTGAATTAAAAGGGAATATCACTAGAACCATAAATAAAGATATATCAATTTTTATGATCCAATGGGTTTATACTCTCTAATAAAAATAATTAGAGGTTGGTGATAGGGATAGGGTTAGATTAGGTTTTGAATGGAGAGAAATAAAATTGAAACAAGGAAGATATAACCCTCTGTTTATAGAGAAAGTTCGACTAACCTTGACCATAATGTAGTGACTCCCACTACACCCTTGGTTACCCTTAGTCAAAAGAGATAATTGACTTACACATTTAAAAATTTCATATCCCCTGAATATCATCAATTTTGAAAAATTCATTTAAACATTTTGATGAGCACCATGTCTTTCACCATGACATGGTATATAGAGTTTATGAAACCCACCAGGCTTCCGTAGCTACGTAACATGTCATAGGTAAATATTCCTTGCGTTTTGACATTCCATACTGAAGACCTTAACAAGGGGGACCCTATCTCTCTATTTCCACTCTGACTTGCACAGCTCAAGTGAATCTCAAATAAGAACCACCACACCCACTAACATAGCATATTGGTCTACCCATTTCCTAAAGTGAGACTCACTGAGAACCACATTATAACATCCCACACATTTAAAATATAATTATCACATCATAATAGATGAATATTCATTATATAAAAAAATTATACACTCTAGAATCATATTGGTTTACTGCCATTATAAACTTGGAAACATAAACAATTGGTCCATATAGTTATACTTTTTCTACCACATTGTTCTTTATAACTAGAACCCTTCTTTAACATATCATACATAAAACCATTATTCATACCCTAAGGAAAGGAAACATAATAAAGGGTGATCCCTGATTTACAGTAATGGTAAATAAGGGAGATATCAACATAACATGAGCATAAGGTTATGAGAACATGAGAATAAAATTTTAAAACCATACAATTCATATCATAGAACATAAAATTGAGTCCAAAAATAAATCTTGTAATTTTATATGATATTAATAATAAATAAATCGAATAATAAAATCCATGAGATCATAACATTGGCATAAGGCATAAGTTTTTTTCATACTCATAATCATAGAAAATAATTTCTTTAGTGGTCAAAGACCATTTACTAGACTATAATATTAGAATGGTTTCAATCCCAAAATCATTTTAGTGGTTAAGGTTTACTCCCAAGACTATCATTGTGGACAAAGTCCCATACTGAACTAGTTTCACTACTCATTTTATCCATGTTTATCTCATTAGATTTCAATATTTCACCAATGCATTGGAGAGAGATATAGGTCCCACCCATAACATAATGAAAATTATATATATTTATACCATAATATCATAAAAAATCATTATATTAAAACCCATGAAAATAAATGGGTTTCATAAACATTTCATCGTAGCATAACCCATAGAAGAGAAATGGGTTTCATAATCCTTTCATTAATTTTTCATAGCATAACTCACGGAAAATGAATGATTTTCATAAACATATTTTCATCATAACATTAAAACATATAAAGAAATAATAATGATGGTATTATTTGATCATATACCCATCAAATATTAAGCAACATCAAAGGATTTCATCTTATATAGAAAATGATTTTGAAAATCACTTGGAACATTTTTTAAGGAAAATAACTTTTATAGTTTAAAAACATTAATTTAAAATCTAAAAAATTCCAAAAAATTAAAGAAAACGTTTTCTTTGAAAATAAACATATAAAATTGTAAATTAATCTTCAAATAGTTGATATTTCATGACTTTATAAAATACCATTCATTCGATACACATTTAAACAAATATTATATTCACATTTTTGCTAAAAATTCAAAAAAGACATGTTTGGAAAATTACAAAAAGATTAATTTTAAACCATTTTTCAAAAATTAAAACATAGTTAAAAATTTTATTTAAATATTCAGTGAATAATATTAAAATATTTCTTTAAAAAAAATTTAGAAAACGTGAACATGGATGAAAAAGGGTTTTCGACCGAAGAGAGAAATAAAATCATTTTTTATTAAAAGCAGTATTTTTCTATCTTTTATCCTTTAAGGGAGGAAAATTACATAAAAAAATTATTATAAAAAATAAATATAGGAGAATCAAATTCCTCAATTTTATGAGAGTTATATCATAATATTTCATCATTAAAAACTTAATCATAAACAATCTTAATAAACAATAAGATTGTAACATAAAACATTTACCAATTCAGTAACTTTTGAATCTTAAGACCCATGAAAGAAATAAAGTTATATGGATATGTATATCACCTAATTTTTATGATAATAATCATAAAATACATTCATGGATAGTATATACACTACAAAAAATAAATAGGTAGCGAATATGGCATGTGTCCCACTAAAATAAATGTGAGATGAAAGTTCATTACCTCAAGTCTCAAATTTATTCGTACGCATTCCAAAATCCTATATAATACATATAGGTTTATTATATATATATATTGAAGAATCATAATAATATATATCATATCATATATTAATTACTTATGAACTTTTACTACGTATTTTTAACAAATCCAAGTTAAAATCATGTTATAGATAATAACTTTATTGTTTTTCATATATGTTTTGGTTTGGTATTTTTTGAAATTTTAATTTGATCATGATTACATCATTCAAAATATGTTAAACATGATATAAATATCATTTATATTTTTTATAAATTTATTTAAAATAATATATTAAATTTATAAATAGAAAATTAATTACAACATTCATGGAGAAGGTAGGTCGTACGTACTCATGAACGTTGTTTCCATTTTTACAATAGATGGAATGAAATAAAGTTAAATATTAATTAAAACAAATATAATAATTTATAAATAATATATATTACATATAGTAATTTAATTTTTCCTCATTACCATCCATATAAAAATTAAATGAAAAATGTATCACATCGCTTTGTGAAGGCGGTAGTCCACACGTGCACAAGAGTGTTGTTTTCATTTTCCAACGGACTGGATGGTAACAAGATATATGTGAAATTATAACTAAATTAGGATAAATATGTCATCAATATCATATATAAAAATTAAATACATCATTTTCTTTATCTATGTGAGGTGGTGATGAAAAATGAATTACATTGATTCGTGTGGCAGTAATCTGTTGTACACACGATTGACAGTTCTGTTTCCCATTTGATTGATGATGATAAGAATGTATGTTATTAAATTAACATAATAATATATCAATATATGTCATATTATCATGTTATTATATCATAATAGTCTGATAATATTTATAGTATTTGGAAGATGAAATAAAATTAAAAGGCTCGATTAAGAATAATACCTCCTAATAGGAAAACCTCCTTAGGTGAAAACCAAAAGCCTTCTTAGAAAGGTTTCATAATCAAAATGAAACATATAGTATGTTGGGAGGGAAGTAATTAAGGTATTGGTATAGTTATTTTCTAAACCAAAATGATATGTAATAGTGAAAAGCAGAGGATAGGTGGTCCCATTTTATAAGTGGGGGAAATGACACACTTGGAATATTTGAAAAGAAAAAGTTTTACCCATATTTTAAGCATTTAACAAGGATCTAAAATGGCTCATTATAGAAAATTATATGATATAAGTTATAAATATGTCCAAAAATTGTATTTTTACAAGTTTTTAGGTCATTTTATCAATTATCATATTAGTTTAACTCCCTGATAAATTCATTTAAACCTTAATTGTGGTTATTAATTTTTACTTTTTTTACTATGAATTATGAAACAAAATTATGTTGAAAATGTTATATAATAATAATTATGTTGATTAAAAATATGGATTCTATTTATCCAAATTTTATTCACAGAAGTTTCAGAATTTAATTTAAAATTAAACTCACAAACATGACACAAAAACTATTTTCCAAAAAAATATTTCAAAACTATAAAAAGTTATTATATGAAAATTCAACCTGAAATTGATTAAAATAACTTAAATTTTATTAAACATAACATAATTGATCTAATTTTACTTTTAAACTATTTTAAATCAAATTATAAATTTTTAAATGATTAAAACTAAAAGGCAGTTTTCAATAAAAAATAGTATTTTTTACTATTCAATAAAAAAATAATCTTTTTTAAAAAATTTAAAATTTAGTCTATGATATTTTTAAAATGATAATTTCAAAAAATAAATTATTTTTTCAAAACAAATTATAAAAATAGAAAAAAAATATTATTTGTTTACAAGAAGTAATAAAAATCATTTTTTTCAGAAAAAAATATATTTTTTGAGCATATAAATAATTTACCAAAAATTAAATTCATATTTATCTATATATTTTATTTATATAAAACCTTTATAATTATTTTTAAAATTTTGGTTATTACTATTCATACATCCAAGTTTAATGGTTGGGTTATAATGTTCTTATTTAAATAATAATATTCATAGTACATCCTGATTTGATAAAACACAGTGTTACATGTAACATAAACAATCAAAGAAACTAAATTTATTTGAAAAATATATATTTCATAAAATATCAAGGTGTTACACACACTCTCTACCTTGGTTTGTAAATCATCCATATTTATCATTGGAATACCCCTACTTAACATGTCGACCACCAAAAGTGTTTTAGAAAATTCCAAAACAGTCAAACTCTATGAACATTCCTCCAAAATGAGATTTCATTTAGCCTACGACTCCAAAAGAGACACCACCACCCTATATTTGTGTAATAGTGTGCCCCAAAATGTCCAAAACACATCTTTTATCTCTATAACGCCTCTAAAATCCCTAAAAATAGCTCCAAACACCCAAAAAATTAACGGAATGGGCAAAAAAGGTTCAGGATTATATAAAATTTATAAGGTATAATTCTTTACACAACCCACAGCTTGTCTTACTCATATAAATGTAAAATACAAACATAATTACACATATAAAAATGCATCAGATGCATAAGGTACATGAATATTTCATATATAGTTTTAAAAATATATGACACCAATAATACCAACTTGAGTGGTCCTAGATTGATGATAGCCAACCCCCTCTTTTCAAAAACAAGGCATAAACCTCCAGAACAATGAGAATTCTAACCAAAAGTCTATCTCCCCCTGGTGAATTTTTATATGGGTCCCTAGGTCTTTAACAAGTTTTGAGGTAAATTAATTATTTAAAAACCCTATTAAAAACTATTAAAGCAATGAATAGGGGTTGATCCATAGGTAAGGACTTCTAAGATGTGTGAGTGTGTGTGTGTGTGTGATCGGGTAGAAAAGCAAAAATTCTCATGAAAATAGTAACTTGGTAAAATCACTAGTGAAGTGATATAATTAAATGATGGTGTTGAGTCAATTCAATGATAAACTAATATATTAACAAGTGATAACACAATAAATATTGAACAAATCACAGAGTAATAGGGAATAATCCCGAAGTGAAGTAGGAGAATTCGATTGGCTAGTTTTTATTTTATTTTATTTTTTCATTTTCTATCTTCATTCATGAATTAATATTTCAATATCTGGTGAAAATTGGTTGATATATTATATAAAATGACCAATTATTGGATGAATAGATCCAAAAATATTTCAACTATAACATCTAATAATCTAGGAAATGATGATACTAGTTTTACACCCCTATCAACTTCTCAGTTAATCCAAATGTGCTACCTATTAAACCAAAATAGATGGAAATAATTTACTAGAGGGTTTAATAGTCCCTTAAATTTTTTTAAACAAAAAAGAAATTTGATTTTATTTATTGTATGAAATAACATTTTAACTTACTATTCATAATATAATGCAGCAGAAATAAAATATGAACACGATATTTTTATAGTAATTAAAATCACCAAGATCTTATTATACTCTTAAATATTCTCTACTTGGGGATAATATTGGTTCCAACTATGAAACATCACTTTTAAATGTGTGATAGCCTATTTATAGAACCTTCATCTTACAATACTCAAAGGAGTAACCAATACCTAAGTTTTTACAAGAGTCACAACCTAATTTATCCTAAATTTTCTTCAAGAGTCATAACATAGGGATCAGACTTTTTTTTAGAAGTAAAAACCCAAGATCCATCCATTTCATTGGAAGGATAATGAATACACTAATTTATTTTTGTTGGAAAAATCATAAACTAATGCTTAAAATTATAAAAAAATATAAAATAAAAATAACACAGTGAAAAAAAGAAAACAATGAATGCCAACAGAGAGTAGAAGATGTGAAAATTGATGTAGCTCATAGAACTTTTATCACTTCTGCAATTATAAAAGTAATGTTTGAAGTTCCTTCATGACTACACTAATGAAACATTAGATGAAAAATTTCTTAATAATTGTGTATGATATATCTGTTCAATTTTTTTACTATATCCCTAGATCTTTATTTACTGATAGATAACTAATGGTCATTTATATCCCTTCTTTGATTCTTATTATGTGGGAGTTTCCTAAACTCATTACCATCATTCAAATTTTATAAATAAAAAAATATATATGTAAACATGTTGTTATCCATTTATTTAGGAATTCTTTAAAAACTTCATTGAACTTATTAAAGTAATATTAAATTTTTTTAATACAAATGAGAATATTTTAAATAAATAAAACAATAACAACTATTCACATAGACTTTTCGTAAAAATATATAAAAGAAAAAATCCTAAAACTTATTAATCCCTAAAATACTTCCATTATATTTTTCTATCAAATAACTTCTAATAAATTTGTTAAATTATACATTTGTTTTCAAAGTAATAAAATAAATTGAATAAATTTTTTGTTTATTAAATTTCAAAAAATAACAAAAACACTGAATCATTTCACAAATAATTCATATGTTTATATAAATAATTTATTTAAAAAATATTTAATAAATTCAACCATTTATATTTTTAAACAAAAAAAATTAGTTAATAAATTAAAATATTAATTAGAATTATTTTTATAAGTTACAAAAATTAAAAATGAAACGCATAAAAATAAAGACTTACGATCACAAAAATTTTCTATTATAAAGATCTAGAGTCTCCTACCATGAAGATAGAGAAAAATGAATGATAGGAGGTTGCCTCTACTAGCTCTACTACAATAGAGGATTTTTACCATTGAAGAAGAGATACTACCATCAGAGTTAGGTGGTACTGCTATAGTGACAAGTAAAAGTACATGTTGTCATTATGTGAAAGGTAATAATACCATCATGGGTCAAAGATACTACCGTGATCACTAGGGAGTGTGTAATACCATTAAATGAGAGTAGTGTTGTTACTATTAAAGAATCTGAAATGTTACTGCTAGAATAGGGGAACAGTTACATGATACCATTAGTATAAGGATATGTTATCAATGCAACAAAGCATGAAAGAAGGTAAATTTCATGTGGAGGAAGCTTTCCCAGAATATAGACAAGGTGATAATCATGCTGCATGCTATTATACAAGGTAAACCAAAACATTTTGATGTAGATACATGCATGGATGAACATATTGTGTTTCACGATCACAGGAGGGGAGGTGGAAGATGACCTGAGCTAGGATGAAGTGTGAAAAATATGTGTAAAGGTATAGCTATGTTTTCACATCTCGTGTCTGGGTAAGTTTAAATGAATTCATAAGGGAAAAATTAAATATTGACAAATTTTTTAAAAGTAAAAAAAATAATATAGATTGTGTAAGGGTCACCTTAAAATTAAAAATGTTTTATAAGGGTAACATAAATTTTTCAAAATTTTCTTAAGTGTGGTTATATGCTATATAAGTGTAAGTTTAATTTCTTAAACTCTATATAAAGGTATGTTGGCTCACTAAATAAGGGTAAACATGACAATTTATATATTATATAAGTGTTTCATAAGAGTTATGTAATGGTATGCTAAACAGTACATAAAGGTAACTCACATTTTGTAAAGCTTGTATAAGGATTGAAAGAAGGCGTGTAAAGGTAAGAGGAATTTTCTACAAACTATGTAAAGGTAAGCTTCGTAACATACTGTCTACATAAGGGTAGGTGAACACACTGCATAAAGGTAAGCAGAGTTCATATGCATTGTGTAAACGTAAACAACAAAATACATATGTTATGTAAGGGTAACATCAAAAGATGGATAAAGGTAAAGGCCATCATTCATAAGGATAAATAGTAAACTCTAATACTCATGAAATGGTGAAATGAAACTTACAAGGCCTACTTAAGGGTAATAAAGAAAATTATAAAATTATTTTTTGACAAGAAATAATTATAAATAATTATAAATAATAAAACAAATAATAATAATAAATGATAAAAAGTTAAAGAACAATTAAATTCAAAAAAAATATAAATATATAAAAGAAATAATTCCATATATGTATCTATTATTAATAAAAACAAATATTTAAATAATTTTCAATGACAATTTTTAAATAAAGGGATTTTGTAATTTAAGAAAATAATAAAACAAATAAAATAAAATATTGAAACTCCCAACACACCAAAACACTCAACACTATTAATTTCCCTTTTGTAAATTAAAAAACCAAACATTTTATTTAAAAACTCCAAAATTTATCCCCCTTTTTTAAATTTAATAAAAATATAAAAAAATTAAATATCCCAAAAAAATATCTTCTCTTTATGAATAAACCCAAAATTATTCATATTAAAACACCCTACAAAAATTCATATATTATAAAAAAAATTAATACCAACACTCACTAAAAAATATTAAATGTCATTCAATATATTCCAAACTTCGTTAAACACAAGCATGTTATAGTATATAGAAAAACAAATATTTGTCAAAATAATTTAATAAAATAAGTTTTTTAATATGATTTATTATATTTCATAAAAAAAATCCCCCATAGTTATGAATATAAAATATCTGATCAAAAAAGATCAATTATAACCATAATTTATAAAAACAAATCAAGATTTTATTTTCAATATATTTGAAACATTTATCCCCTTATATTAAACAATATGTAATAAGAAATTCCAATGTTTTTATTATGTTAAATCATAATATATTTAGAGTATAAAAATTATTATATAAGTTATAATAGGTTTAAATAAATGATTCAATACAAGGAATTTCTCTTAATTTCATTCAATAAAAAATAAGTTTACGTTTTACACAATCAGATATTTTTTAGCATTAATTAACAATTTGAACCAGTTTAGAATTTCAAATAAAATTAAAATATTTTTCCTGTTTTTAAACTAAGATAAAAAATTAAAATGAATAAAAGAAAAATTACAAGTTAAATAAGACTTCACTAAATTATGAGTGTTCAAAAATTGTATTTCAAAGAACCTCTATGAACAATAAACTATTAAAGTAGTAAGTGGTAAACTAGTTTTACAATAAAAACTTCCAAGAACTAATGTTAAAATCCAGTTGATGGAACACAATAAACAAAACATTATTTATTTCCCAAAACTTAAATTGGTTATTGAAAAATATTTAAAATAGATTAATCAAAACTGAAATATACATATACTAACTATTTAAAAACAATTTTAAAAATAAAATACAAGTATATTAATAAATTTAAACAAACAAGGGGAAACTCCCCTTAAAATCATTCTTCTTAGAGACATAAAATATATACAAAACTCTATTTATAGGAAATATAAACAAATAATTAGCATATAGGAAGCTAAAATTTTTAACTATATATGCTACAACATGCCTACACTCTAGAACAAAAACAAAAACAAACATGAGTTAAGGTGCATGCCTAAAAACTAGAAATTGAAATTACATAATATAAGATAATTGATTTTATGCATTCCAACACACCAATTTATAAAATACTAGATAATATTCTTGTTGTATTATAGAAAAATACTTACTTGGTAATGTTGACTAGCTTAGGTCCAATAAGATTTGTGTAAGATCTTTTTGGAGCCCATGCTATCTTAGATTCCTCTGAATTTATAGTTTGATTTTGGGCCACCCAAACAAATATTTAAACATATATTTTAGGGTATATATGAAAATATATTCTTAGAGGAAATTTTTTTAATATGGTTAAACAATTGAGAAAATCTCAAAGATAATTCATCGGAATATCTCCCTTGCATTCTATAATTAAATCATGTTATGCTCAAAATACTCTCTTTTGATATTTTAATAAATGTAGTCTCATTCATCCTTAGTGAAAGGATGTTACAACCAAACCCAATTTTATTATAGTTTAGTTTCATCAAAGATATCATTTTATAATATTTATCTTTTTCTTAAATAAAAGTAGATAAAGTTTCTTTAAGATAAGAAACTTCTTTTTTCAAATCCACATTCTTCTTTTGAATAGATTATAAATTTGCATATATTTTTTATTAGAACCAGAAGAAATATTTCTAAATTTTTTTTTTCATTTCATGGGAATATTATAATAATTACAAACTCTATTTAATGCCTTCAAGAGTGAATTAAACCATCTTTCATGAACTATATCATTTACTTCCATAAAATCATTAATTTGATAATTTTCTTCTTTTAGTTTCAATATCTTAGAATCACAATCTTTCTATATTCCTCAATTTATTAAACACTAATATTCATATTTTCACATTTATTTTTAAGTTTATCATTTTATTTGACCAATTTATTATTATTATTCATTTTAAATCACTATATTTTTCAATCATTTTGACACTATAATTTCATAATTATTTATTTTCTTTAAGTAGTTTTTAACATTAGAATCGTCAGAATTAGAATCATAACTTGAATCAGAATCTTTTTCTTTATCTTCATCGATATTAATATCATGATCAATATTTTTTATTCTTGTAATGAAAAGTGATTTAGATTCCTTAAAACATTTATCCATTAAATAGTTATTAGTAGATTTTTTGAATTGTGTAAATAATTAATCGGGTACCTCATATTGTATATCCATCAGAGTAAAGTTACATATTTCATATTCACTTCCTAGGTCACTACTTGAATCAGAGAAATATTAAAAAAAATAATCCTCCAAACAATGATTGATTTTATTTTCTACTTTTGTCTTTGTCTTTTTTGAATGTTATACTTTTGGAAAATGAGTCATGTTGTGACCTTTATTCCTACACTCATAACATGTTAGATATGAAATATCAATATTCATTCTAATATTACCTTTCTTATATTCTTTTTCATTATTTCATTTGAACTATTTCTTGAAGCCTTTGTTTTTCATATATTTTAAAACCTTTATATTTATTGGAACCACATTCAAATTATTTCCTAGAACTGAGATTAAGAAGAGTTAGATAATTAATTTATTTTTACTTAAAATCAATAAAAGTTTTCTTTGTCGACTCCTCACCGGCAATGTTTTTCAAGTCAAGTTAATACTACATCAAATAACTAACTAGTTCATCAAAAGTATACTCTTTAAGATTCTTAATTTCGGTAATCACCACTTTCTTTACATGACATATTTTTTTAATTCACTCATTACCCTTACAAATAGAGTTTTATTTTCTAATATTTCACTAAGTGCACTCATACCATTTTTAATTCTTGTAAAGTGGTGAAACATCTAGTTTACTAACTCATCTTCTCTCATCTTGAAATATTATTTATATGCATGAATTGTTCCCAACTTAGTAATTTTAAGCATGTCTATCCCATAATGAGTAACTTATAGAATTCTCTAAATGTCATGGGATGTCTTATATGCTAAATCATGGCTATACACACTTCTACTTATATCACAATACATATTTTTTTACTTTATAATTTTAAAAACATACTTTTCATATCGTTACTTACAAGTGTATTTGGATCAAATTCAGCTAGTTTATAAAGTTTCTCCATGATTTTCCAATGATCCAAACTTAACTGCTTTACATATGCTTCTATTTGGTCTTTCAAATTTCCCATAATCACTTCCATCAAAAAATGGGGGATTTCAAGGCATTCGGTCATCATTTTTATTAATTAATTTTATATTTAAGGATCTTATTACTTAAAATTTTAGGTCTCAGATATTTAGGTTAGTAAATAAAATATACAAACATTCAAACCTATATCCTAAAGGATTTACCTTTGATACCAATTATTGGCCAGAATAGATGGAAATAATGGACTAGAAGGGGCGAATAATCCTTTAAAACTTTACAAAATCTATCATAATTTATTATTTTATGAAACAATAGTGTAATGAAGCATTAAAAACATAATTAAATGGAAATTAAATATGAACATGGTATTTTTATAGCAGTTTGGATCACTAATATCTTGCTCTACCCAGCAAGAAGATTGGTACCCACTAGGAAACCTCACTTTTAAAGATGAAAAAACCTATTTATAGATATTGCCTTTTACAATACTCAACTAATATATAGGACCCACAACTTAATCTATAATGAATTCTATTTAAGAGTCACTACCCAAGGACCAGACTATTTTTTGGGAGTCACAACCCAAAAACCTTCCTTTTGAGTGGTATGATAACCAATACGAGACTTTATTTTGACTGGGAAAATCATAAACCAATGTTTTTAATTGAAAATAGACAAAATAAAAACACATAGTAAAAAATAGAAAATAATTAAGACCAGTAGAGAGAATAAGATGTGATAGTTGATGTAGATCACAGAACTTTGATCACTTCAGTAATAATGAAGGGAACATTTGATGTTCCTTCATTATCACACCAATAAAATAATAGTCAAAAAAGATCTTAGTAGTTATGTATGATGTATCATTCAATTTTTTTACTACATACCTTGATCTTTATTTATTTATTTGTTACTAATGGTAATCTAGATTCCATCTTCATTTGTTATTATATTGGATTTACCTAAACTCATCACTTCCATTCAACAGTTATAAATATTTAAAAATATATAAACATGTTTTTACACATTTATTTTGGCATGCTTTAATTCCTACATAGAACTTATTAAAACACATTAAAATATTTACATTAGTACATATGAGAATTTTTCAAATAAATAAAACAATAAAAATTATTCTCACAGACATATAATAAAATATATAAAATAACAGGTTATGAAACTTATTAATCCCAAAACTATTTTCATGATATTTTTGTGAAAAAATATTTTCTAATATAGTTTTTAAGCTATACATGTATTTTTCAATGTAATAAAACAATTAAATTAAAGTAAATTAAAATTTTAATTTATTGAAATATCAATAAATCAATAAAAAATCATCGTTGCAAAAATACCAGATGTGTGTTTGTAAAAATTATTTATGCAAAAATTATTTAATCAATTAAACAATTTATATTTCTTAAAAAATAAAATTAGTTTATAAATTATAATATCAATTATAATATTATTATTGGTTGTGAAAATTAAAAATAAAATTCATAAAAATAAAGACTTATAGTCACACAATTTTTCTACCAGGAAGATATTTATTCTTCTACCATGAAGATAAAAATATAATAATGATAGGAGGCTAGTTCTTCTACCGCTACCACTACCATAAATATATTATTTATAATATATTGATATTCAATCCCCCTTAATTAGATAAAAAATCAAGAGGACCTATTTTGAAAATAAGAAGGAGGGAACCCATTATAATTATAGTGGAAAAAATCATTAAATAAGCCTCACCTGAAGTTATAAAGGTGGTCTCAAGATTCCAATGGGATGAAAATTCCAAGATAACCAATAGAAAAAGTCATGTCACCCCCCCCATAGACAATGCAGCAGTAAGATTAGTCAAAGATGATGTGTCAACCCTCTTTCCAAGAATTCGTATCTTATTAGTCCAACATAATGGGAAAGAGCACCCCTCCTGTTCACATTAACATGTGAAAGGAGGGTCAGATGATGGGTTCTTACACACCTATCTCCTATTTGATCCACCCACCCAATAATATATGTGTGAAACAAACTTCACTTTAAATCTTATGCAACACAAATCAAGACCAAAATCCAATTGAAAGATCAAATCAGGTTTCCCATCCATCCAACGAGATGAGGATAGATGGGTGTTAGCATTAACATCTATATTTCAAGGTTTCCCAGTCAACAATACTTGTAAGAAGATACACCATAATCCAAATGCAAGGAGACAAAACCCAATGCCCATAGAGACACCTATGACCCAATCAAATAGATAGTCCCCGAGTAAAACACTATAAAAAAAGTTGTTATTTAGTGGAAGAAATTTAGAAGGGGTTATTCTAAACCCCCTATAAATAAAAATCATAAGGGGTTAATAATAACCCCTTCTGATTAGAGGTGGATTAGTGAAAATCCACCTCAAATTATTACCCCACCCCTGATGAACCTATATCCCCTAGACTATCACCCCTTCCATAACCCCCCACTTCCCTATTATATCCCCCCCCAATAACTCAATTTCCTCTCGACTATCACCCCTCCAAGCAGTCCCCTCTTTTATATCATCTACATTGCCCCACCCCCAACACCATTCAACAGATTTACCTACCTCTCAGTGCTCCCCTCCCCTTCGTGGTCGAAATATTCTCCTAACTATCAGTACTCTCCTCCCTTCAATGGTCGATGGATTCCCCTGCCTCTCGATGGGACAATGCTCATCTACCTTCTGTAGCTGAAAGATTCCCCTACCTCCCAATGTGACAACGCTCCTCTACCCTTTTTGGATGATGGATCCCCTTGAATCCCATAATAATAGTTTCCCCTATCTCATATGTCAACACTATATCCCCCTATGGATCATAATGGTTCCTCTAACCCTAATCTTGAGGTTACCCCTCTCTCTTAGATCATGGCAGCCCTTTAAATCAAGTATTCTACTCCTCATGTGCATGTATCAGTAGCACTCCAACAAAATTAGGTACTTATCCTCACTGAAACGTTGTAAACATCATAGAAACACCCTTGAAGAATCCACTCCCTTGTTGTCTCCCTCCTAAAAGACTCTCCTATTGGAAACCCTCACCTGACCAATCAGTTTTTAGGAATTATTAAACTATTTCTTCTTTCTTCTAAACCCTCAATAAAACCCACATTGAATGATATTTTTTAATAAATTTTTATTTTATAAGTGGAAAAAATACTTTTTACCTCAAGGATACTAATTCTAGACCTAAGTTATGGTCAGTGAGGTAATTAGGCTACTCAATTTTAATCTTGGTTTCTTTATATTAATTTATAAAATTAATGTTAAATTTTTTTCCCAATATTTCATCACTGGTTTTATTCTATTGATTTTAATCTTTGGAATCAATGTTTATTTAAAAAAATATTAACCTTCACTCGGATACCCGTGAAAAATTTTCACCATACATTTTTGTGATGTCCTAGCCTGAGAGCCACTGAACTGTGCCCCAAGCTAGTTGGCCACATTCCCTCAAGCGCACCTCCCCATATGTCAGATGGTGTCGAATAGCAGTGAGGGTCTCGTAAGTATATCTTGGGGATACTATACCCTCTGTTATCAGAATAAAACACCAGAGAAAGAAAATAACAATTAATGAAGTGTGGAAGTATATATAAATAACTAGAATAGATCCATGAAATATGATAGTCAAAACCAGAAAATAGAATATTCAACTAAAAGGTAAATCATGCTATGACAATGAAAGTATCCAGTGTCTATAATGTAGCTAAAAGTAAAGACACAACGACTCCAAAATGGTTCCCAAACCACATATGGTTCCCTCTCCCATGCCCAAAACCCAAATAGAAATCTATCCCAGGGCCTTTCCCTTATCTTTTCCGACAATAACAAACTCTGCTCGGGTGCTAATCAGGCATCGTGAATAGGGTGTGAGTACAACTTAGTAGGCCAGCACCAATGGTGTCTAAAACAAGTCCAATCAAAATATAGTGCATGAAATTTAATAAAGAAATAAATAAAATGTATAATTTAAATAGTTACCATATTCTCATTTAATCTCTAATCATCACATTAGGCCAAGTTCAATTCATGCCTAGCACCCCAAATCTCATTTGAATCATCATTCATTATTATCATTATTCATTTGGTGTAGGGCATCATGCCTAGCACCACAAATATTGTGAGTGTATTTTTCATTCTTAGAACTCCAATTCTCATTCATTGTAGGTCATCATGCCTAGCACCCCAAATCTTAGTCTTGGATAACTATTAGAGAGGAATTTCATGTCAATGTCCCAACTTCTAATCGGTCTAGGATACTATTCTTAGCACGAAAAAGATCCATCATTTAATCATTTTTTAATTCATAATAATTTTCCACAATATTCAATTACTAATCCAATTATTAGTTGAACATTTCAAAGGCAATTAGTTAATTAAACAATTAACTAATCATATCACCCATTAATTAATAATTCAACACAATTCTCTTTCCATAATTAATTATTTACAATTAATTATCCAAATAAAAATCCAATAAGTCATAATTAATTCTCCCAATTAATTATCTTTGATCACATCATGGCATATAATTAATTCTCCCAATTAATTACCTTTGTTAAACTTCTTGGAACATAATTAATTTTCACAATTAATTATCATATAGAGCCAAACATAATTAAAATATCAAATATCAAATATTATATCTCAATTAAAATAACAAATCTCCAAAAGATCAATTTGGGAAACCCCCCATCATTTGTTCCGTGATTCAATTATCAATTAAATCACCAAAGAAATTCACAAGTCAAATTTATATTCCTAATTACTCTAATTTAAGAATTCATTTATCAAGGGAAAACTAGAAAACTCATAAAATCATAAAAATATCATAAATCATGACTATGGGAGTTCAATTAGACCACCAACCTTGGTTTATTGATGGAAGTTAGCCCAACAGAAATTCACCAAAATCTGAGAGGCACACCGTCATTGATTAAACACTGGATCTAAGTGCCTCAAACCAAAATTAAGATCAAAGGAATCAAGATCTTGCAAAACTAGATCTATATTTCCAATTCAAGATCTAAATCTCAATCCATAGGTTTAGATCCAAGAAAACTATGGAGATCTTCTATGAAAATATTTAATAAAGATGGATAAAAGAATGGGAGATACATCGGGATGAAATCCACATACTGAGAGGAGAGAGAATATTCAATCTGGGATTTCAATCTTGAATAATGGTGTTTGGATCCCCTTGGAATCCCTCTAGAAGGCTTTAGGAACACCTAGAATTTGTCAAGCCTAAGCCAAGGTCAAAATATGGGAGTTTTAGGGGATTTGGGAGGTTTTAAAAGAGATTTTTAGATATTAAAAATCGTAGGCATTGTTTCCTAGGTAGAGGCGCATGGTTAGGAAAACTATGCCCTGACCGTGTGGACTCCACTGCCTAGTTTTGTACGGTTTTCACGGTTTGGTAGCACGGTTTGTCAAAACGTGTGTAGACCATGCACTGCCCAAAGCCCTTTATTTTTCATTAAAATTTCACTAAAATCCACCCCAATCAACTACTCCATGTTAAAGGTACTTATAAACATAAAAAATTACCTAAAAATGCACCCGATATTACTCCAAAAAAGGCTAGGACCTTAAAATATCCCAAACTTATAATAGATCATCCTTGAGATACACTCCCAAACTTCTCTAAGATTCTGATCCAAAAATATTGGACCATTTATCCCTCATGTCTGCTTCCCATTCCCAAGTTCCTTCTTTAACATTTTCATGTTTCCATAACACATGAACAAATGACATGGTCTTTTGGGGTAACACTTTCTCACTGCGGCCCAGCACACATATCGGATCCTCCTCAAAGGATACATCTATCTCAAGATCAACATATTCCACATCAATCACATGGGAAGGGTTGGGATGATACTGTCATAGTTGTGACACATGAAAAACATCATGCACAGCACTGAATTTCTATGGAATTGATAATCGGTACGCCGCTAAACTGATTCTCTCCATCGCCTCAAAAGGTCCCATAAACCTAGGAACTAACTTTCCCTATCTTTATATCCTATGGTGAACCAATCTAGGAGACACCCTAAGGAATACATGATAACCCTATATAAACTCTAGGGGTTATCTCTATCTATTAAAATATGACTTTTTCCTACTATGAGCCGTAGCCATACACTTTTGAATCAACTACACCTACTATGATGTCTCCTGAACAAGACTCGGTCCTAACAGATCTGACTGACCCGCCTCTAACCAACATAGTGGTAATCTACAAGGTCTACCATAAAGTGTCTCATATGGTTCCATCTGTATAGTTTCCTAATAACTATTGTTATAGGGGAACTCCCCTAAATCCAAGTGCTTCTCCCAAAAACCACCAAAGTCAAGCACACATGCTCGCAGCATATCCTCTAACACTTATTTGGTATCTTCTGATTACCCATCTGTCTATGGGTGGAAGGTCGTACTTAATAGAACCTATGTACTAAGCACCTTCTGTAAGCCCTTATAGAAGCATGAAGTAATGTGTAAATCATGGTATGAGACTATAGTTTGTGGAACCCCATACAAACTAACTATCTCTCTCATGTGCAGTTCTCCCAACTGCTCTATTATAAAGGTTTCTTTGATAGGAAAGAAGTGTGCTACTTTTGTTAGTCAATCCACAATGACCCAAATATAATAATTCTTCCTAAACGACTTTGTAAGTCTTACTACGAAGTCTATAGTAACATCATACCTCTTCCATTTTGGAATAGGTAGTGGCTGCAATAGGCTTCCAGGTCGTTGATGCTCTGCTTTCACCTACTAAGAGGTGAAACATATTTTTACGAACCCAGTTATCTCCTTTTTTATGCCTGGACACCAAAACTTATTTTGAAGGTCATAGTACATATTTTTCACTCCATGATGCACCGCCCACCAAGAATCATGAAATTCTAGCATGATTTCCTCACGCATACTCATAGGCATGACAAACCTATTTTTAAAAAAGATGATCTCATCCTCATCTATTTTTCAGTTTGAAGGTGTCTCCCCACCTTCAAGGATTTCCCTCAAACTAAACACTCTAGATCCTCATAATTTCTATCTTTGATCTATCTCAAGAGTGTATAATCCACTACTATAGAAACCAGATTCATCCTCTCCTAACTCTCTTAAACTACCACAAGCATTTCCTCCAGTAAAGTCATCATATTCCACTACGCACTTGACTCATGTACCAAAGGAGTCTAAGTATTTCTTCTCAAAGTATCATCCACACTATTCCCCTTTTTGGGTGTATATGCCAGTTCAAAATCAAAGGACTTTATATACTCCACCCATCTTCATTGCCAAAGATTCAAGTCGCACTGTGAAAAGATATATTTCAAGCTTTTGTGATCCATAAAAACTGTAAACTTTTCACCTAAAAATAGTGTCTCCAACACTTAAGAGCATAAAACACTACTTCCAACTCAAGGTAATTAATAGGGTAATTCCATTCATGTGGCCTCAACTTCTGAGACCCATAAGCAATGATTCTACCTCCTTGCATCAACACAGCTCTGAGTCCGACCCAGAAGTTTCACAATACACAGTGTACTTCCCACTTGACATAGGTAAGATCAAAATTGGTGTCGGATTCAATTACTTATTCAAATATTGGAAATCATTCTCACATGCTTCTACCCAAACAAACTCTATATCTTTCTTTTTCAAACCATAAAGCAATTAATCCAACCGAGAAAAGTCCTGAATGAATCTCCTATAATAACTAGATAATCCCATAAATCTTAGAATATCGAAAACATTCTTGGGCTACTCTAGATAAATCACTGCCTGCACTTTTTCTGGGTCCACTACCACACCTTCTTCTGAGATGATGTTCCCCAAAAAGTGTACCCCGTCAATCCAAAACTGAAATATAGATATCTTTTCATATAGATGATTATCTCTTAGTGTACCCAAGACAATTTCAAGATGTCGAGCATGATCTTCATGAGTCTTAGAGAACGCTAAGATGTTGTCCATAAACACCACCCAAAACTGATCTAAGTACGGATGAAATATCTTGTTCATCAAGTCCATAAACATTGCTGGAGAATTAGTCAACCCAAATGGAATTATGAAAAACTCATAAAGGTCATACCTGCTCCTAAAATTAGTTCTTGGTATATTAGGAGTTTGAACTATCACCTGATGATACCATGATCTTAGATCTATCTTTGATAATACACTATCCCTCTTTAGCTGGTCAAATAAATAATCAATACGTGGAAGAGGATTTCAGTTATTCACAGTCAATTTATTCAACTTCTGGTAATCAATACACAAGCGTAGACTCCCATCAGACATTTTTTTCAAACAAAACTGGTGATCCCCAAGGCAATGTACTTGGAAGGATAAACCCCTTTTCCTTTAACTCTTCCCACTACATTTTTAGCTCTTGAAGCTCAGTCAGTTACATTCTATAAGGTGGAATAGATACTGGCTCATCCCTCAGCATGAGCTAAATAGTTAATTTCACATCTCTCTCAGGTGGAAACCCTAAAAAGTATTTAGGAAAGACATTCTGAACTAGTTCTACTATTGGTGGAAGTATTTCTTCCCTACCACTCTCATCATCCAAAAAAAGACAAGAAACTTGTGATGTGAACTCTGCCAATTACTAAGTAATTGTCCTAGCTCTGCCTGCATGGATATCCCATTCTCCATGAAGGACATATTGGTCACCCTTAGGAGACACAAAGGTCACTCTCCTATGGAAAAAATATATGTGGTCCTAGTATGTGACTAGCCAGTCCATGCCTATAATCAGGTTGAATCCCATTATATCATGAACATAGATATCCCAAAGGAAAAGATAATCTCTGATCTCTAACGAACATCCCTTACATAAATAGATATCCCTAGTTTGTGTTCCTAGCAATGTATCTTTATTCATCATCCCGCTTACGGACTCCACCTCCAGGCTCAATCCATTAACAATATTTTTATATATAAAGGAATGAGATACACCAGTATCAAACATGGAAGTAGCTAAAGTAGAAGCAACTATAATAGTACCTCTAACTATTGATGGACTAGCCTCACTCTTCACAAGTGTAGGTTGCACTGCATGTAGTTGTCCTGCCCCTCTTCACCCTGGTGTCATCTGAATACCCTCAGTAGCACCACTCTAATGATATGAGCACTCATACCATAAAGCACCATGTACAATGCCTCTACCACCTCTACTAGTAGAACTCCATATGCTAGACTTGTATGGTGTAGAAGAGCCCCTTCCCACAATCTGACTCTGAGTAGCTCCCCCCTCAGCACCAGCATGTCGCTACTGCCTGAAAAAATTCTATAGGTGTCCCATATTTCCACAAAACAAGCACTCCACTAGTGGTCGAGTACAATGTGTATGATAATGTCCCTGACTACCACACTGGTGGAAAGTCACATGTGAAAGATTGGGTGCAATTGTTCCTCCTAAATGACCACCTTTCTTTCCACTATCCTAACAAATATTCTCATAAAAGTGCTTCCTACTCTCAGAAGGCCCTCCCACTAATCATCCAGCTACATCACTAGTATTGGAATCCTCCTTCAGGTTCCCTTCTGAAATGATATCCTAATTAACCACTTTTGAGAATTTCTTCAGCCTAAAGATATTCACCTGGGACTTAATTTCAGACTTAATTCCATCCTAAAATCTTTTGTCAAAGAAGCCTCATCATCCACCAAAGCTGGAGAAAAACGCCATAAATCTGTAAAATGTCCAGCATATTTCATTTTAGACATGATTCCTTGTGTCAGATGAATAAACTCTAAAGCCTTCACTTGCCTCAGCATGTCTGGATATAAGTTTTCCAAGAACTTCTCCAAAAATTACTTCCATAACATATCATCAGTCTATCCAGATCGTGCCAGAATGTCCCACCAGTGTTTCGATGAACCCCATAGAATATAAGGAGCCAACTTGACCCACCTCTCATCTAGAGTCTCCAAATGGTCAAGTATCATATCTATAGATTCAATCCATAACTCAGCTCCCTCAGGTCCACCATCTCCTGTAAAAGTAGGATGGTGCTGCAGTTGATACTCCCTTGACAACTCAAACATGCTTTTCTGAACCCTCCCTCGGTCTCTCACCATAAATTGAATAAAACGAGCAAAGTTCTCTCAGAACTACTCTCCTTCTTCCTCAGCTTGCACCAATGGTGCCTCAATCTCCCTGTCTGGAAGTTTGTTCTAGGACATACCCCTTGGTCTCTCCCTCAATAAGCATCATGGAGGCATATTTCTACAAAGCCAAACACATGTATTAGGTCTCATAAAACAACCTTATAACATTTACAAAATAGTTGAAACTAACACAATAAGTTTCAATATAACTTTCCCCCCTTTTTCTCGCCACACGGTCAACACTGAGGCCTTTTCCCTACCCTTAACCATCCTACTCCAAGGTCATGGTTAACAAGGGAATATTAATTATCATTAATTAATTCATCCATTAATAAATCACATTATTTAAAATTAATTAATTAAATAATTTATTTATTTATTATTACCATTTCATAAATCAAGGTTCTCATTAGACACCCTTTTATTCTCATTTTGCATCATTGTTTCAATGTCACATTAAGGAAAATTGTTCAAGTTCAACAACTTTCCCATAACCCATTTTCCTGTGAGTTCCTAAAATGATGCATGTCACAATAAACTTGAGTGCCTAGAATGGTGCATGCAGACTCAAATATCATGAATCTTTAGTCCAAAAATTTAAATTCAAAAATTTTTTAAGACAAATATCCATCACACCACAAGTGCGTCACCTAAGGTGAAATAATATTCAACTATAAAAACAAATATAAATCACAACAATCCTTCCTTGAGTACTTATATTTTCCCCCATACATGGGTTTGCAACTCCCATGCACTAGATCATTACCAAGACTTGAATCTTCCTAGTCTCCTGTCTACCTTTACCCAAAATAGTAAGACAAAAGAAGAATAAAGAAAAGAAAACTCCTTTGATATGACTTTGTGATATCCTGACCAAGAATCCACTGAATGGTGCCCCGAGCTGGTTAGCCACATTCCCTTAATCACGCCTCCCCATACGCCAGTGGGTGAAAACTAGTAGTGAGGGTCTGGTAAGTCCGTCTTGGGGAGACTATACCCGCTCTTATCAGAATAAAACACCAACATAATAAAATAACAATTAACCAAGTACGAAGAATATATAAATTAATAGAACAGATCCATGACATATGATTGTCAAAACCAGAAAATAAAATATTGAATTAAAGTTGAATCATGTTATGACTATGAAAGTGCCAAGTGTCTACAATGCAACTGAAATTAAAGACACAACGACTCCAAAATAGGTCCTCAACCATGTCTAGTCCCCTCTCTCATGCTCCAAACCCAAATAGAAATATATCCCAAGGTATTTCCCTTATCTTATCCTATAATAACAAAGTCATCTCAGGTGATGATCAGGTAGCCCAAACAGGGTATGAGTACAATTCAGGAGGCACCCACCAACGGTGTCTAAAATGAGTCCATTCAAATGATAGTCCATGAAATTTAATAAATAAATAAATACAATGGTTAATTTTAACAGTTATTTTACTATCATTTAATCATTAATCATCACATTAGGCCAAGTTCAATTCATGTTTCCCATTTGAATCATCATTCATTATCATTTATAATTTGGCATAGTTCGTTATACTTAGCACCCAAAATCTCATTTGAATCATCATTCATTATTATCATTAATAATTTGGTGTAAGACGTCTTGCCTAGAACCACAAATCTCGTGAGTGTAGGTCATTATGGCTAGCACTACAATTCTCATTGGGTGTAGGTCATCATACCTAGCACCCCAAATCTCAAGCTCAGATAACTAATGGGGAGGAACTCCATGTCCAAGTCCCATCTTCTAATCAGTCTAGGACGACATACCTAGCACAACAAAATCTCATCCATTTACTCATTCTTTGAGTCATAAGAATTTTCCAAATTATTTATTTACTAATCTAATTATTAGTTAAGCATTTCAAAGGCCATTAGTTAATTCAACAATTAACTAAGAATATAACACATTAATTAACTCATCAATTAATTAATCAATCAAAACAATTATCTTTCTCTAATTAATTATTCAAAATTAATTATCCAAACCATAATCCAACAAGTCATAATTAATTCTCACAATTAATTATCTTTGATCACATCATGGAACAAAATTAATTCTCCCAATTAATTATCTTTGGTCAACTTCTTGGAAAATGATCAATTATCACAATTAATTATCTTAAATATCCAAACATAATTACAATATCAAATATCAATTATTATATATAAATTAAAATATCAAATCTCCAAAATATCAATTTGGGAAACCCTCCATCATTTGTTCTATGATTCAATTATCAATTAAATCACCAAGGATCTTCACAAGTCAAATACATATTCCAAATTACTCCAATTTAGGAACTCAATTATCAAGGGAAAACTAGAAAACTCATTAAATCATACAAATATCATAAATCATGACTATGGGAGTTCTATTAAACCACATAAATTGGTTTATTGGTGGAATTTATCCCAACATAAATCCTCCAAAATATGAGTGGCAAAATGTCGTCAATCAAACTCTAGATCTAAGTCCCTTAAACGAAAATTAAGATCAAAGGCATCAAGATCTTGCAAAACTAGATCTAGATTTTCAATCCTAGATCTAGATCTCAATCCATAGGTTTAGATCCAAGAAAATGGTTGATATCTTCCATGAAAATATTTAAGAAATATGGAGGAAAGAATGGGAGAAGAATCGGGAAGAAATCCACTTACCGGGAGGAGAACGAATCTTCAATCTGAGCTTTCAATCTTGAATAACGGTGTTCAGATCACCTTGAAATCCCTCTGGAAGGCTTTGGTAACACCAAGAATTTTTCAAGACCGAGGTGAGGTCAAAATATGGGTGTCCCTGGGGGTTCGGGTGGTTTTAAAAGAGATTTTCAGATATTAAAAACCACCAGCACCGTTTCATGGGCAGAGGCGCACTGTTAGGAAAATTGTGTGCCAACCGTGTGGAATCCACTACCCAGTTTTTCATGGTTGGCATGGTTTGGTTGCATAGTTTCTCAAACCGTGTTCAAATCGTGTAGACTCTTCTATCCAGTTTTGCACGCTTGGCATGGTTTGGGCACACAGTTTGTCAAACCGTGCGTAAACTGTGAATAACCCATTGTCCTTTAGTTTTTCTTAAAAGTTCTCCCAAACACACCCCAATACACTACTCTAAGATAAAGGTACTTAAAAACATCAAAAATTACCTGACAATGCACCTAAGATAACTTTGTAAAAGTCCAAGATCTTACAATTTTATTTGTATCTGAATTATATGGTATTTAGATTATGTTAGTGTTAACTAACTATAATACATATTAGTTATAATAAGTTCCACTTATTTAAGAGATTTTATTCTGAAATTCAAGTTATTTATTATTTTTATAAATTGGGAAAAATAAGTGCCACTTATTTAAGTCAATTTATTTTGAATTTAAAGTGCATAGTTTTTTTAGAAACTAAACAAACATTGTTTATTTTTTCAACTATTTTTCATACCTGATAAAGGATATAAAAATTTTTAAATATGTAATTCCAAACTATTCTAAAGTATGAGTTTTTTTGTTGAACACACTCCCCATGTTTTTATATAATTGTTTCAAAGGAAAAAAATATTTTTTTATGTTTTTAATAGGAAAGTTATACTTTTAAAAAAATTATTTTTTAATTTTATTAAATAAAAAATAGTTTTACATTTTATATTTTTTAATGAATGTGTTTTATGAAGAATATTTATTTATATTTTTTGTTGTATAAAATTTATATAGATATTTATTATTTTTTATTATATATAATTGAACATATTTAATTGATATATTCTATTCAAATTAATGGAGTTGAAATGGATAATTCAAGGAATTAATCATCAAGAAAAACTGATGAGTATAAGAAAAGATTAAAAAAATCTCAATTTGGTCTTTAGACATCAATCTATCGAAGGAAAAAATAATATTTCCTTGTTGTAATTAAAAATTTAAGAAATAATTGAACATAGTTGAAGTATATTCCCATATGAATAAAAGAAATTGTTTGAATACACCAAGTGGGTATGGCATGTAGAATTTAATGAACTTGAACTATCATCTAGTAAAGCATAAGATAATGAGACATGTCCCCATAATATCGATCCTCTAGATCATATAAAGTAAATGGTCAGTGATTCGTTTGTTATTGATAATGTTCTTAGTGAATATGAAGCAGACTCATCTCTTGGTGTAAATATGTTTGAAACTTCTATATAATTTTCTGAGTTATTGAGTAATGGGAATCAATAATTATATGAAGGATGTAAAAATTACTCCAAATTTTTTTAATATTAAAATCGTATTATATCAAGTGTTTATGTGGATTGACTGATAATTCAATTACAATGATTTTAGATTTTTTAAGAGATTTTTTGAACATACCAAAATCACTAACTCTTTTTATGAGACTAAGAAAATCATTAATAAACTTTGTATTAATTATACTAAGATACATAATTGTCTAAAATGACTACATGTTTTATTGTGGGTTATGAGGACAAAGAAATATGTAATAAATGTGAAGCATCTTGGTGGAAAGACAAATTTTAAAAAAAAAAGAAAAAACCAGAAAAAAAATCAGTTATTTCCCACTTAAACAATGGTTGCAATGGTTGTTTATATCTAGTAAAACTTCCAAGCATATGATTTTTCATAAAATCGAAAAAATATAATTATAAATTTGAGGGGAATACTAGAGATTCTAAATCTTTAAATAAATTTAGTGTCACACATCTTCAATTTTATTTAGATTTTTGAATTTTTTTTCTTGGGTCTTATAGCCGATGGTTTTAATCCTTTTGGTAGCATGAGTTCAAGTTACATAATTTAGGCTATAATATTGATGCCATATAATTTTCCCACATGTATATATATGAAAAAAATATCTATGATTATTTAAATGATCATTACTAGAAACAAATGCTGGGAAATGACATAGATCTCTATTCAAGACCTCTTTTGAAGGATTTGAAAGAGTCGTGGGAAGATAGAGTTGAACCTATGATGTCTCCATGTTTGAAAAGTTTAAAATGAAACCAGGGCTACTGTGGACAATCAGTGACTATCCCAAACTCATTACCATATTTTGGTGGAATACTTATACTAGATTATCTTGTCTAACTTTTAACTTTGACACAATTCCATTGTATTTTCCTCATAGTATAAAGTGGTGTTTTGGGGGGAATCATTGATTTCATAGTGATAGTCATAAATTTTGATTGATTAGATTATGTTTTGATGAAAATAAGGATTTTTTAAAACCACTAAGTGCATTGTCAAGCATATAGATTTTGATATAGGTAGAAAACATAAATGTATCCTTAGTAAATTCAATAAGACAATATGGTAAAGGAAAGTGAGATCATGGGAATTAAAATGAGGACGACTACAAACAACGAAAAAAAGTCTATATTTTTTAAATTTCCATACTGGGAGACTAACATGTTGCATAATAATCTTGATGTCATTCATATTGAGAAAAATATATGTGATAATTTCATTTATACTTTTTTGGATGAAATTATAAGGATAAAAGATCATCTTAAGGCCTAAAAAGATCTTTAAAAAATGTGTATAAGAAAGAATTTTTATCCAAATGATAAGGGTAAATATCATCCAAATCCTTTTACAATGACAAAATGAATGAAATACCCCTTTCTAAAAGTATAGTGAATATGAAGTTACTCGATGGTTATTCAAGCGACCTTTCTAAATGGATCAATATAAAATATCTTAAAATATCTAGCTTGAAAAGTCATTATTTTCATGTAATTATGGAGCAATTACTTCCCATTTCAATACGTAATGTGTTTCTGAATAGTGTGTCTGCAATTTTATTAGAGTTATATGAATTTTTTTGATAAATATTTTTCATTTTTATCAATCTTATTGATCTTGAGAATTTCCAACATCAAATTGTTCTCACACTTTTTCATTTAGAGATGTTATTCACCCCATCATTTCATTCTATCATGATTCATTTGTGAATACTTCTAGTTGATGAACCTTGATTGGGTGGGCTGGTACAATATCGATGTATATATCCTATTTAAATGTAATTTAAAATTTTTTACATTTATTATTTCACACCATAATATTTTATTTTTTATTATTATTATTTTTGTAATTTTATATAGATATTTGGGGAATTTAAAGTATTATGTTCATAATAAGGTTCAACCAAAAGGTTATCTTACTGAGAGGTATATATCAAAAGAATGTTTCACATTTTTTTCATGATATTTATAATTAATTGATACCAAATTCAATAGGTAAAGTCATTTTAATGACGAAGTAATGAATGTTTACCATGATGAAGTCTATACTATATTTTAAAATATTAGAAGACCAATTAGGAGTGGTACTAAATTTTTCTAAACTTCCATTGAGATGAAACAAGTTCACTGACATGTGTTATTCAATTGTGAAGAGGTGGATACATTCATAGAGTAGGTATCAATTTATGTTTTTGTATTATGTAATTTAAGTATATGATTTATTATTTCAATAATCATTACTTTTTGGGAATATACATTACATGTTAATAGAAAAATGATGAGTCAAACATGCTCCTCTTCTATAGTGTAGAATAGGAATGATTGATAATTAAATATTAATGAATAATTATATTCTTAAATATTATTATATTTAGGTATTTTTGGAAGATGTGGTTAGTAATCTATTAGCTGATTTGAAATATCTTGCACAAGGCCCTCTTTAGAATGCTAAAAGGTTTTCAACATTTAATATTAATGGATTCATTTTTTGTATAACGGATCATGAAAAATGATTAAAAACACAAATTTTTGTAGTGTTCATGACTTCTATAACTGAATGTGTTTCAATTCTCCATGATGAAAATGGAACTAATGTTGATTTTTTAAAATATGGTAAGTTCAAATATATTATCGAGCTCAATTACTATGAAAAATATGTGACTCTTTTTAAATGTATATGGGATGATACAATAACTTATAGAGGTTTTAGAAAGGATGATTTTGGTTTTAATGTTGTTAATTTTAGTAAATTTATTTACACTGGAGAATGTGATGAGAATGAACCTTTTATTTATGAATCTCGGGCTAAAACGGATTATTCTGTTGAGGCCTTTCCTCAATGGAGTGTTATGGTGAACCCTAAGACTATATATTTGTATGAAATGGGTGAAGATAATGAGGATAGATGTGACCACACACCTTTTGAAGAACAATATTTGAGTAAATTTATTGAGAATGAAAGTGAAAATATTCAACATGCAATATAACATAAATGTGGTGATGTTTTTTCTATGAATTTGGAGGAATATTAAAACAATTTGGAATAAATACTTAAATTTTTTTCTGAATTATTGGAATTTTTTAAAATTACTTGAGAAGCCATATTTATTATATCTTTATTTTATCTATACGAACATTTATATAATGGTTATTAATTTTTTTCACGTCATGGGAAACCATTGTGTTGTCTTTTTTTCTTAAAATAGTTAGAAGAGAAAATGATTTCTTAACAAAATATTTGTTTTGAAATTAATTATGCAACTTTTTTTGTTTTTTTATATAAATAAAATAATTATATATGCATTTTAAATCTATATAGAAATTTTTTAAATCATTTTTTGTGAAAAATATCTATATAGAAACTGATCAAGGACGTTGCACTTGTTGGATTATGAAAAATTATATTTTTCAATGGTTTATGTGTTATATTAGAGGAGGTGTCAACATTACTAATTAATGTTTTATACTTTCCAATGTTTTTCACTATGTATCCCATGGAATAATAATTAATTTGTCTTAGGAATTTTATATTTAACTCAAATTTGTGATAACTTCATGACACTGGATAATAAGTTTTTCTTGATGTAATTAACTTATAGAAATTATATGATGAATAACACAAATTATTTCACCTCTTTACAATAGATGAGGAATGAATGAAGAAATTTTATGATGATATAACACAAATTTTATTTTATAATAATTGAAAACATTCCAACATCAGTTTAAATTGAAGATATTTTCAACATGAATCCCATTAGTAATTTATAGAATATGTTAAAAGGATTTTATTTATAGGAAATGGATTGAATCCATTCAAAAATATTTGTTGGAAAAAATTTATTTTAAATTAGTAACATTTTTATATTTTTTATCGAGCACAACTTCATTGAAATATTTTTATTGGATTTGGTGAATATGATAATGTTAAGATATAAGATGTATACATGTTAAATTTGAAAATTTTTATTTATCCTATCAATAAAATGAATTTTTCATCTTTTTTTCTTATTTTGTATTTTAAACACATTATAATTTATGTTCAAACCTTTTTATGCTTGTAATCACCATATAGATATGCCTAGATCAAAACAACCAAGATTTTGGAATATAAATGAACAATATAAAACACAATCCGATATCAATGTAGATGTTTATCCTTATTCAACTGAAGATGTTCCATCAAGCTCAACACGAGTGAAAATCACCCAAGTATTTTCCCCTTGAAAATACATTCAGATTATAGGCAATAAATATAGCTCACATTATCAAAGTATAATTCATATGATAATCCTTGATTGTTTAGTCCTAAAATTGTTGTCAGTGTTGAACCTGAGAAGGATGTGAATGTTTCTACAACATCAATTTATCTTAATAAGGGATAACAATAAACTGGTTTGATATGAAATGTTATATGTACATTCAATTTTATTCATTAATTATTTATTTAAATTAATCGATTTTTAAATTTATTTCATTGTTTTATTAGATTTTGAGGGTGTGACAAAATTTAAAAAGTTTTGAATGGGGAAAATTTGGTCATTGGTGAATGAAAATTTTATATTGAACATCGATGATCAACGTCATCCAATTGGGGAAGGATTAGGTTTATTTTTGCAGCCAATGGGACATATATCTAGAAATAAATTTCCTATAGATTATGAATCTTGAACAAGAATACCCAATTCTCTAAAATAATGTGTGATATGAAGATTGGTTATGGTATTTATTTTTTTATTGATTAAATGACTTTTTAAGTTTTATTTTATAATTTAATAACTAATGGTTTTATTTTGTGATCAAATCCATTCTTATAGTTTCAACAAAATTATTTGTAAAAGTGATTTTCTAAGATTTCAATAGGGAAAATGTGGAGAGACAATATAGTGATTTTGTTTCATAAACATTATGATTCAACCTAACTAAAGAACAAAATGTTGAGGAGAATATTCCAAAAGGTATAATAAAGGAGCTATGGAAAGGTTATATCCTCATCCGTGATAAGAAAAAACAAAAGGTACTTTAATATTATTTTATTTCCATCATATTAAAACATTTTATTTTTTATATTCATTAAATGTAACTAAAATTTTCAACTTTATATGTGTAGGAAATTTGTAAGAAAAACTCACTAAATTGTAGTAATCAAACCATTCCATATACATCTGAAACTATAACATTTTCCATCAAGAAAGTTGATATTGAATAATATCATTTACATTTTTCAAAATTAATTGCATATTATTAATTTTTATAAGCTTTTTTATTATAGGAGAAGAACTCTGGACACACGATTGGTAAGTCTGATCTATTGGATGTGGTCCATCGAAAAAGTGACAGATTATATATAAATTACTATGAAAAAACTAGGGGTGTAATGATTCATATTAAAGCTGTGTTACTTTTTAATATAACCAAATTGATGTCATCTTCGTGTAGGAAAAAATTAATGTGGATTTAAGTCAAGATGAATCATCCTAAAATTTAATAATTTCTCAAGATGATGCTCTCAGAAAATTATTTTGGAAAGAGAAACAGAGTCGTGTATATTGTCTTGGGTTGGGAGCAGGTCTGAAAGGTGCATTCATCTTTTCCTCTCAATGATTTGGAGGTACCAATGGAACTATATATAAATTTTGTTCTATATATCAAAAATAGGTTAATGATGTGAAATCAATGTTGAGTCAAGCCAATTTAAAATTACAAAGGAATAAAGATGATTTAGTCCAAACAAAATCATAAATGCATACGATCAATGAAGATATTAAAGTAATTTGTATCAGTATCCCTTCAACAGGTTTCAACATAACCACTAATGTTAGACATATATTTTTTCCCTTAGACTTTTTTAGTGTATTTTTAAATTTCCAGCACAAATATAGAAGTCTTGTTAGGAATGTTAGGGCATAAAAAATTTTATTACTAGCAAAGAATTTTGATGCCATTAAATGTAGGTTTTCCAACATAAATATAAAAATTCATGATGCCAAAAAATTATCAAAATAAAATATACCCTCTTCTAGATATATACTTCCCAATTTATTACTCAGCATCAAACCCCTACCGACCTTTACTATCCCTAACAACTAATAATGAACAAAAATACAAAAATGAACCTAATTATTCTCTACTGCCTATACACGCCCCAACCTGACCCATGTATTCCTAATAAGGAATCCTTTTTGATTTTATTTTAGGCATCCAATTGATCATTTATAGTGTTTTTTTCTTATGAGAACAAGTATTTTTTTAATTTTGGGGAATGTTTAGATATCATATCATTGAGGAATTCAAGTAACCAGAAGTTATCCATTTATATGATGTTATGATTTTTATTTTTAACTTTATACATATATTTTTAATATATGTTTGATGAATTTTATAATTTGTACGTGTTAAAATGTTATGTTTTTTAATATCATTTAGGATACCATTAATGAATAATATGTGGGACAGACTAGAGATCAACCTTCAACGCATCATAGAAGATCATCTGGAGGGATTTATGTTAATTAGAAAGTTTCACATGCACATTATCTTTTTGTTTAGGTAATTAATCCAATACTCTATTACCTTCCAATTACTTCACATGATTTATAATTTTTGAATTCATTTTTTGAAATCTATTTAGTTATTTAATTCAATTAATTTTTTTTAAACAATTTAGAAATAATGAAGTGGGGTTCTTATTGATCAGTTTATTATTGTTTTTAAATTGAATTTATAAAAGGGAATTTGTAATGGGAATTCATATGATGTAGAGTATTTTATAATTCTTTAGAATCAGGATTATTATTCTTAATATAGGTTAGCTCAGTGATATTTTTATATATCATTGGTTTATAAAATAAATCATAAATTATGTTTTTTGGAAATTTATAAATGATGGATGATTTTTTCTTTTAATTCATATTTATAACATCCATTATTAGGTTGTTATTATTATTATAAATATACTATGATATTGATAAGTTAGGATTATTAATTTCAAAAATAATGGGGATGTTAACATACATTTATATGCTATAATTGGATTGAATTATCACTAGTAACTATTAGAAATAATATTTTGATTTTGATATGTGAAGAGATGATTCAAACATGATTTTTGGGAAAATAAAGAAGGAATTTATAAATGATATATGTGTTGTAATTTAATTGGAAATAATGGGAAGAAATTATATGTGAATTATCAATTTGGATTGATTGATAATATTTTTGAGTAATAATTTTGTGATGATCAAATGCTCAAATTTTTATTTTATATCATGATAGAATTTACTTGGTGATTATATAACTCTGGAATGTGATTATATTATTTTTCAATGATATATGTTAAATTGTTATGAAAGGAAATCTTTGAATTAGCCTGAGAGATGACCATGGGATTGGTTAAAATGTTTTAAGATATTCCATATATTGGGCTATGTTAATATTAACTAAGGGTTTGGATCTTTAATGATTTTGGTAAGTGGAGGATTACACCATTGGTTTGAATATGCAATGATTTTGGAAAATGGATGATAATTCCTTGTGTTTGAAAGGGTCAAAAATTGGTTTATGTGTTGGGATATAATATTTTCTAATTAACATTCTCATCTTCTTTCAACATTGACTAAAGTTGGTAAACTCTACCCAAGTTAGTTCCTTATACTTCGTATAGTGTCTTTATAAGATAATTTATTAAATTGAATTCATAATTTTCATATCACTGTAAACATATTAGTGTATTTAGAAAGTTTCACATGCCCATGATTTTTTTTCTTAATTTTCCTTTGAAATTCCATTTATTTTCTATTAATTTTTTTGCTCTACTATTGTATTTTTTTCGCCAGAGTGATATTGTTTGCTACTACCTTTATTTGTTTGACGAGGTTGGTACTCTCCATCCGGTAGAGAGGGTGATACTTTTTATCTAGTAGAGATGGTTCTTATTTTATTCTAGTGGTGAGGGTGTATCTTTTCATCTGGTGGTGAGGCTGTAACTTTTCATCTGGTGAATACCCTGCTAGTTTTTTGGTGAAGGTTTGGGTGTTGTTTTATGAAAAAGTTATACTTTGGTAAAATCGCTTAATGTCACCGCTGTTTAATGAATTGTGATTTTATGATTCTTTTAGTTGGACTGTATAATAATGGGATCTATATTTTTATAAAATCTTGGTATTATAATCATAATGTATATTTTCATGATTGATTTAATTGATTTTTATCAATAATATTTTTTTACTTTTAATATTCAATAAATATTCATTTGTTAATATTATATTTTCTGGATTTTTATTGGCTAAGTGGGTGGGTATTTTGATGTGGAATATCTTAGAGAATGTATCTATAATATACATATAAATATATATATGCATGTATAGATTTATTTAAATTTTTTGAAATAATATAAACATATTCTGATTTATTAATTTTTTTAAAATATTTTTATTAGATTAGAGGTAGTTTTAACCACCTATAATTTTTCCCACATTTCAATTTTTCCATTAGAGGGGGTTAAACCGCATCTCATTTTTCATAAATTTTATTTTTTTAGATTATATGTTGTTTTAACCCCCTCTATTTTTTTAAAAAAATAAAAAATTTAGAATATAAAGGGTAAAAACGACCTCAAATTTTTTCAGGAATTTTTTTTATAGATTTGAGGTAGTTATAACCTCCTGTAATATTTTTTTCTATAAAAGGGTGTTACAAATTCGTATAATATTTCCTTGAATTTTAAAAAAAATTATTATAGGTGGTTATAACCCCCTATAATATTTTTTTTCATTTCAAGGGTGTTAAAATTGCCCCTAATTTTCCATGGAAATTTAATTTTTTTTACATTACAAGTGGTTTTAACCCCCTCTAATTTTCTCATCATTTAAATTTTTTTGATTATAGGGGGTTTTAACCCCATATAATACATCCACTATTAATTTTATTATACCAGCGCATACCATAAACTGTTGCTAATGACAAGTAGAAGTCCATATTAGAGGCAACTTTAATAACTACCACTAATATATTTAGAAGGGGTTAAAACCCCCTATAATCAAAAAAATAACTCCATATAATATTTTTATTTTTTTAGTGAATCAAACAGTCCTATGAAAAATCCAATGTTTCCCATCACAGAAGCAACCACTAAACAAGAAGATCAGGAAACACATATCAAAGATAGATCTAAGATCAAAATTTGAGAGATTTGAAATAAAGATGAAGCACCATGAAATGAGGTGTGTGAGAGAATAACCATGATCGTTTCCTACTAAGAAACGGGGAGGAGGAAAATAGGCCATGAAAGCAGAAGAATCGTCGAACCAATGTGAGGAATATGAACATCGGGGAAGCTGATGAAATTCACTGGGAAAACCAAATACTAAGGGAATGAGGCACCATTTTCCTAGGACCTTGATCTTCTCAGTAATCGGGAAAGTTCCTCTTACCAAGTGCTAACTTCACTACCATCAATATAGGAGTTATACTATCAAAGTAGAGTTACTTTCATCACAACTAGGTTCTTTCGCTACCATGATCAGAAGAAGTACATGCTTCCATTAAGTGAAATAAGGTGTTACCATCATGAGATAAAGCCACTATTGTGATCACTATGGAGTGTATACTACCATCGAATGAAAGTAGAGCTACTACCAATGAATAATCTGAAGTGCTAATTCTAGAATAGGGGAACCGATACAAGATACCATTAGTATAAGGATATTCTACCAGTGAAACAGTGCATGAAAGTAGGGAAACATTTTATGGTGGAATCTTACTAAGAATGTGAAAAATGTGGTAATCATGCTAAAAGACATTTTTCAATGTCTACCAAAACATTTGGATGAAAATACATGCATGGATGAATATATTTTGTTTTCCAGTCATAGGAGAGGAGAAGGAAGATGACACGAGCAATGTTGAACCATAAAGAAGTTGTATAAAGGTATAGCCAAGTTTTCAAAGATCGCGTAAGGTTATGTTTAAATGAACATATAAGGATGAAATGAAATTTTAACATCTTGTATAAATGTAAAACATTTTTAATATTGACTGTGTAATGGTAGAAAAAAAATCAAAACTTGTGCAAGGGTATTTATGTGCTACATAAGGGTAAGATATATTTAGTAATTATTGCATAAATGTATGTTTTATCACTATATAAGGGTAAACACAACATTGTATATATTTCATAAGGATTACACAAGAGTTGAGTAAAGGTGAACTAAATAGTATATAAGGGTAACTCACATAATGTAAATCTTAGGTAAGGGAATAAAGAAGACATATAATGGTCAGAGGAATTTTTTTAATTTCGTGTAAAGTTAAGATTCCAGTTATACAGTCTATATAAGGGTAATTGAACACACAATTTGAGGGTAACAATAGTTCATTTGTGCTGCATTAAGGTAAAAAATACATATGTTACGTAAGGGTAACATCAGAAGCTACGTAAAGGTAAATCAAATCAAGTATAAGGGTAAAGAGTAAATTTTAATACTCGTGTAAAGGTAATAAGAAACTTACAAGGCCTATGTAGGGGTAAATAAAAACTTAATAAAATTATTTTTTCATAAGAAATAATTTAAAATATATAGAATAATAATAATAATAATAAATGATAAAAAATTAAAGAATAATTAAATTCAACAAAATTATTATTATATAAAAGGAATAATTACATATATATTTCTTAACAATAAATATAAATATATAAAAAAATTATATAAAGATTTTTAAATGAATGGATTTCTAAATTTAACAAAACAACAAAACAAATAAAATATAATACCTAAACTCTCAACACACCGAAACTCTTAACACTAAAACTACTCTTGATGACCTATCCTCTTCTCAAATTGAGGGTAGGTTCCAGTAATACATTGCATGCGAATGAAATTATATTACTAACTAGGAAAATGTCATTACCTTATATCATTTTTAGCAAATGATATTTCTTAAGTTATCAAAATGATTCAATAATTTCCAAAAATACATTACAATAATAAAAAATAAAAAAAAGGTGAGAAAAGAAGTTCTCATTGAGAGAGCTCCAAATCCTCCAAAGATCTACTGGTGGTCTGCTTCCTACTCATCCAATGGTCTCCCTTTAGAATCACCACTGTTGTATCTATGATCAATCACAATCGCTTATGTTTTTAGCCACCTCCTCCATATCGTGTAGGCTCCCTTAATTCCAAATTATTCTTCACTATAAATAACAATATACATGCCAAAACTCCACTCTAATAAAACCATAAAAAACCCTAAAATTCTCCATAGGCTCCATGTGTTTCCTTCACTATATAAAATCACCCCTTATGATGAATATAGTTGAGATCCCATAACTGAATTCATTTCAACTTGGAATTCCATTCCAGCAGCAACGATGATATCAATTATAGATGATCACCACATGTAAATTTCAATGATTGGGATTTATATAAGAGAATTATTTAATCTTTTCCTCCCAGATAGAGTAATTATGATCACCTTATCTTGTATATAATTTTAAAGATTCAAGTATACAATGGAAGGAGAAGGGAAGTTGACATTGAGGCAGTCTAATAAAATTAAAAAAGTAAGACTTTCTCCCCATAGGCCTTGATAATTTTTATAAAATTTCTCAAGCCTCCTTATAGTTGGTTTGGGATTAATCTTAGGCTTGGGCCTAGACATCATTTCTTATTTCACCAAACTCAAATATTATTTTTTTCAGTGACAAATCCCAATTCCAAGACTTTCTTAAATTCATTTATATTTTCCTTTAATATCTAATCCATCTTGAGTATATTTGAGGTTATCCTCAATTTGGAGGTGGATCAAATTTAGTAGCATACTTAATTATACAAGTTGCAACACTAATCAAACTGGGATTTCTCATTATCATATACTCAAACGCATAAATTGAGATCAATTATGAACTTCAAACCATAATAATGGGGGGATTATAGGCCCCTTAGACATCATAATTGTAGTCCTTCTCATAATGAAGCAAGACCAACTAGCACAAATAAATTTTCAATTGTAGTAGCTTCACCCACTTAAATATTTCATCCTTGAATCATCTTCTTTATTATAGCTTAGATTCATCATCCATAAGCCCTGGTTAGCCCAAGTTCTTAAAACACGGTTCATCTTAATCGGTTGGACCCCATGGTTGAACATTAGAATTTCTTCCTCACCTATAGCTTAATCAATTAGAAATGAAAATAAAATTGTACCAAGCATGGTCATAGCCCACCCTTATCATTATTTTATTCTATCAAGAACCTGGTAGGTGACCCTGATGGTCTTCACAATTGGTGGAATTGGGTACAATAGGATCCCTCCATTTTTAGATATGCAATAGAAATTAATCCCATAATGAGAAAAAAAATCAGGATATTTAGTGGGTCATCTCAATCAGTGCATGTGCAGCCTACATTAATATTTTTTGATGGGAACATCCTGTTATCATTGAACATTAGTACCTTTCTCATTGAATTCCTTCTTTGATTAGAGAGGCTCAAGATCGCTGGTTGGTCTTCTCAGACAACATCAATTGAGATCTTTTTTTTCTATAGCGGTAGATTTCTTCTTATCATTGCTGCCTCCCACAGTAAGCTCAGTGAATCAGCGTCAGCATCCTTGGAACTTGGTTCATCTTCTTCAGAATCTGGTTCATCAGAACACTTTGTTTGGAATCAGATATTCTTTTGGTGCTTCTTCAACTTCTCTCCAAACTAAGGCTCAATTACTTCACATGGATTTGGCATCAATTCCTCATAGACAGAATTCACAGAATCTTGAATCCAATATCTTCTTCTCTAGTTAGTCCAAGATTACTTTCGTACTCCATGGCTTTGGGATTTGGATTATCATCAGCATCATATTAAATCGGTGAAAAAATATGTTTTAATGATCAGCCTCAACACTTCAGTTCATATACAAGATCGGTCCACATATGAGCATGAAGTTTCATCAGCATTGGGTTATTGATCAGTAAGCTCAAGTTTTCATTATTGTGGTCCTCTGTATATTTGAGGTATGGTTCTCCATCAACTTAGAATATTGTACTTTAGTGTGAATCAATTAATCAGATTCAATCTGTTGTGACGTCTTCCTCTGTGATTGATCAATAAACTATAGACACATGATCTATTGATATTTCTTTTGTGGTATTCAAAATATAGGTATAAGGACCCAGCCTTAAACAATACATAATCTTTAATTAAGATAATAATTCACGTTGGGGGTCTTTTTAGGTTTAGAGTTTTAGATAATTTGGCCATAACTATTACATTATATCTCAAATATTACAATGTAGACACTTCTACTCAGTATCCATTTTTTCATAAAATAAAAACTCTTAAAAAAGAGTCATGTCTATTTCCATATTTTAGACAGCATGAATTTTCTATGATCCCATCCTTGACTCTATTCATATTTAAGTTCTATGAAAAACATTTCAAAAAAACATAGGATGAGCATAAAAATATCAGTAAGGATTATAAAATAGATAAGGAAAATATTAGTCCATCAATACATACAAGTCGATGAAATCATACTTCTCAATATTTAACATACCATACTAGATCATAAGATTTATGAATAACAAATAGAAATCATAAATCATAAAGGTAACTTGTGGTAACCATAACATAATCACACTGTAGCTTTCATAACTATATATGGAGTTACATTTAGAATACCCATCACATTATATTCCCTAAATCTCTTTGGAGAAACATTTACGTTTACCTCTACCACATTACCTAATTCATTGGAGATATATCTTGGGATCACCTGCCCTAGGTTTATCATGGAACCACCCATATACATAAACAATGCCCAAGAACCATGGCATATTCATAACATATAAAACAAACATAAAGGAAAGATAACATTTTCACATTTCATTCACAAAATATCATTTAAATATATTGAAATAACCAATCCATTATCAAAATGATTTTCAATACCAAAATACGTAAAAGAGTATATGGTATTTGTTTTCCATTTAAAAACATTATGTATTGTTAAGTAAGCCAAAAATCAAATAACACTCGCGGCGGCGGAAAGGTAGTTGTCGATGTGTACGTTAAAAAAAGAAACATTCCATTTGTCATTTAGTAAAACGCTATGTAGAAAAAAGATTCCCTTTGAATGAAATACAAATTCAATGGGTTTTATACACCGTATAAAAGAAATTCATGTAAAAATCAAAATATTCCTCAATGAAAGGTGATTGAGACGAAGTCCCTTACCTCATGTCTGACTTTACTCGTTCATTCTTTAATCTCCAAAATAATAAACTAAAGTTAATTTATACTTGCTTAGTAACATTTGTAATGTTAAATTATTCCTTTTATATTACTTATTACTATGTTATAAACATTACAAAATCATTTAAGTTAATAACGGTCATTTTGTTGATATTTGGTAATTGAGTCAAAAAAAAGAACATCCTATAATTAAAAGTTGTCCATGTGGTCAAAATTACACTATATACATAATAATATTAATGATTTAGATATCATATATATCATATATATCTTTTATATATATGTATTTATAATAGTGCATAACATTTGGAGATAAGAAATGAAATTCACTGTTCATGGAGATGGTAAGTCGTACGTACACATAAACGCTACATTCATTTCTATTTTGTATTTAATGGAATGAAAACTTAAGGATAAATAGGTATATTATAATTCCATAATATTATCATGTATAATTTTAGTAACACCATCCTTTACACATTCCATGTATGGAATGAACAAGTCATATCACTTTGAGGGGGTAGTAGTATGCACTTCCTCAAATGAAATTACCATATTTACCCATTATGGAAACCATAAAGGTATGTTATAAATGAAAAATACAGAAGAATAGAGACAATATAAATATAATATATATCACATATAAATATAGTTCCATCATAATGGCCACTATAATAGGTGGTAGAAGAAGACTGGACAATCATTATTTCATGAGGCAATAGTTCATCATCCACAGAAACATTATGTCCTATACCCATTAAATGGAGGGGTTTGTAAGTGAATTTCGAATAAATATCATAAACAAAAACCTATTATATTAAGGATACTGGTGTTTTTATGTAAAAATAATACTATGAAGAGCATAGGGAGTGAAGAAATAATATAAAATAAGAGAACTTGAGGGAAGACGTTACCTTTAAATTGGGTAACTCCCTTTGGTTTGAACCAAAAGGCATTATTGAAGTAATTTTTTCCTAAGGTAAGGATTCTAGGAGGAATATAGAGATATTGTGAGATTATTTGGGTAGAGGTTAGGCGAGCCAAGGGGTCTAGAGAGGTGTGAGTAAGGGTTATAGGTGATGGCTTTTTATAATGTGGAAGAGGGGCTCTTTTGGAAAGTTTGAAAATATTATTTTATTATATAATGATTTTTGGTTTCTAAAGGTCCAAAACTTATTTAATTCAAAGATAAGGTGTATATAAGTTGAAATAAAGTCATCCAACAATAATTGGATAGTTGTTCTATATTTTTTTACACTTATATTTTTTATTTAACCCTTTGTTAGCTTATTTAACTTTTACCATGTCCTCTTATATATTCATACTATATGTTCAATATATTTACTATAAAATACCAAGAAACCCAAAATGTATCGTTAATGGCATTATTAACATCATATATGTTATTTGGATGAATATTATATTTTTAGGACTATTTTATCAATTAATAAAAAAATGATTTATTTAAAAACTCTTTTATGTTAATTTTAATACTATTCATATCATGACTTTTTAAAAAATCTAAACCAACTTGATTATTTAAAAAAATATTCATTAATTAAAAGATAAAAAGTCATCATAATCTATAAAATTATTGGATGGCATAAAAAGGTTAAAAATAAATTTATTTTATTATTTATAATATCATTTATTTGATTCCTTTATTAATGAACCAATTACAGCATCACCATTGTGTCATAATTAAATTTGTTTATTTAATGTATGAAAATTATAAATAAAATACCATGATGTAGGAAATTGTTTTATTTTTACAAATAATATTTATAGTAAAAGAGATAACTTATATAACCCCATATAAAAATTATTTTAGTTAAAATATTCATGTTTATGTTATTTTTGTCCTTACTTTAAATTAATTAATATAAAGTGTCATTATCACTCTCAAGTCGATACATGGGGTCCCAAAATCGACCAAAGGATTTCCATGGTCGGACATGTATTAGAAAATCGGTCTAGGACAAGTGTAAGGGTAATTTAATATTATTATAATACTATTTTTCACCCTTATTTACCAGATTTACCCTTTAACCATTTTAAATAAAATATTTACTGAAGTAAATATTCATAATGTCCAAAAATAAAAGTTACCTATTTACACAATTTGTACTTCATTATTCTAAATATTTAATTAATTTTTACAAATTCAAAACACATAAGTGACATAATTAATTTAAAATCAATTCTGATTGTCAAAACAAAAAGCATGTTTTTAAGAAATAATAACTATCAAAATATTTACCTTTGTTTATTTCCAAATTAAGAGTGAAATTACTTCCAATGACCAAAATTGGATTAAATGGTAAAAACATAATCCAATTACACTTTAAAACCAATTAAAATAACAATCTAACTATATAAATAAAATAGATTAAAAGGTAGTTTTGAATTAAAATGCAATATTTTTCATTATTCATTAAAAAATGAAAATTATCCGAAAAATACCAAAATTTCATACAAAGTAAATTTTTATGTCCCGATTCAAAATAAGAATATAATTTTTTCAAATATAATATATAAAAGTGTAAAAACTAGATTTAAAAAGGGTTCGCTGTCAAAAGGCAATAAATCATCCTTTTAAAGAATATTAGAGTCTTCATACTTAAAATTGGATTCATTCACATTTTAAGATTCTAACTTTTATTGGATAAATATAAAAACATTTTAACAAAAATGTATAATAACATTGTAGTTAGTTCTATTCATTCCCGCTAATAAAATAGCTATGATTTATTACCATTAAAAATATTATTATTATTATATTATTTTTTGGTATAACTCAACGTTGTGCGCAACATAAGATTTAAAAGAAACCTATTATTGTGTGTCGGGTATGCCATTGAACATAGCATCCCTTTTAAAGTAAAATTAATATTTAATTCAAAAAATTTAATAAATAAGAAAATTTCATATTCCTTATTTACCTAGAATTTTACAATATATTCAATCTATTAATATGAGTGGCATAGTAAATTATGATGTTTTCTAAATTTAGATCTTCATGTTCTTTTCATATGGTCTCTATAAACCTTTTCCATTTTTTAGGAATGTAGTTATCTATAATTTTTTCCCTCTCCATATAGCCACTTTCCTTTTTTAATTCTCTATGTAGTCACTTCAATAGATTTCCCCTTTTTCACTCAAAAGTTTGAGATTTTCCTTGTGGTCACTCCATTAGTTTCTCAATTTTTTTTAAGCATGTGGTTTCTTGGATACTGGTAAATTCGATCCAACCCTTTTCTAAATTTTTACAATGGGTCCTGAAAAACACAGATGAAAAAATTAATAAATAAAATTATCAATTAAAACAACTATATGTAGACTCCAAAATTTCAAGATTAAATAGAAAATGAGTAAAATAATGAATAAAGAACTGATTTTAAAAAAAATTAAATTCCTTATTATCAGATAAAATTAAATTGCACAACAAATTAGCAATAAAAAATCAACATTTTTAAGATGATTTAAAAAGAATTACTTTTTTTTACAAAAACACCCAATGATAAATAATACTCCATTATAATCCCAATTTCTCACTAAAAACATTTATTTCATACAAAAGGATGTGCCAAAATGCAATAAAATAATTCCACATCAAATTACCTCACACATAATCAATTTCACCCTTGGAAAATAAAACTCATTTTATTTATTTATTTATAAAGACTCTGAAAATGATGATCCTTCCCATATTCAAATATACAATATAATTTAATAAAATCATTGATACATTCATGGGGAAAAATCCATGCCATCTATGTGAATTAATCTCACTACCCTACTTTAATCCAATTAAATTTTTATTTCTATGAGTATAGACCAATAATATTCAAGTTGAATTAAATATATAACAAAAAGTACTACTATTTTTTACTCTCTCCCAAGTTACGCACACCAAATTTCTACTTTTCACTTCATTAATACAACTCAAATGTTATTTCTTTATAAAACAATTTTTTCTTTCTTCATTTGGGTTCAATATTCCCCTCACTTTAAAGAACTCATTTTTTATAAATACGCATTAGTTTATTTTTTCTAGACATGATTTTTTGTGTAGCACTATGTAAATAACTTAATGAATTTGGATTTTATTTACTTACACAACACACCCAATGCCCTTTTCTCATAGATTTTTCATGGGATCCCAATTTCCATTTTTTACTCTAGGTTAAAATGACTTATTTTAATCTATATTGAGTTGGATATTTAAGTTTTTATATTTCTAAAAGGCTAAGTCACTTTGTTCAAGTTAAAAATTAAATTTCCCTTAAGTTATAATTACAATTTTTTAAAAAAAATCCCATCATACTTCCATTTCTAATTATAAAATGATATTTCCATAAAAATAGTGGACAAAATCACTCAAAAATATGGTAATTTTAGCAACTTTAGAACTAATGGAATCCCAAAAAAAACATATTCCTTTTTTCCACTAGGCAAGATATATATAAATTTTATTTTCCTAATCTATTTATTTTCTAAAACAATGATTTTATTTATAAAAAAGGATATTATATTTATAGACATCCTAAAATGTTTCTTTAAAGGGATGAGTTTTTAAAAAATAGGGGTTTTTTATGTGTATAGAATTTAATCATAATTAAGGAATAGAGAAAGAAACATGTCCCCCCAACTCAAAACCCAACATCATGTCAAATTTTAAATCCTTAGGTGGGATAAAATTTTTATTCAAAAAAATATTTGTAATTCAGTATCACACTGATTATTTGAAGGATTCATAAGGAAGTTAAAAAAATAGCACCTTTGCTATAAATCAAAATAGATTTCAACATAATTTTTTTATTGAAAAGTTCATGCTTTTGATTCTTTGTAAAAAGACAAAATATCTCTCAGTTAAACCCAAATATAAACATGGTAAATAATTTTTTCACAACAATATATATTTTTAATCCAAATTAATTTTAAGGGTGAAAATAGGTTTGACATTCAACTCAAATTTATTTTTAATTACCTAATAATCAGAAATCTATGAACCCATTCAACAAAACTTATTCAAAAATCTCAAATCATCAAGGAAATTCCCCCACACTTAGTTCATAGCAGTATGTCTCATGAATGTGAAGAATTAAAATGTATTGAATTAAAAATATTACTCCCCTGAATGTGGATATTTTACCATTTCAGTTTAGTCAATTGTACACTTCCTTTAACCTTTGAAAATATATCTTTGGTTATCATGTTCCAGCTCCTGTGAAATTAAAATATATCTACATTAATATGCAGTAATCAACACTTTATAATGAAATTAACTGGATTTTTAATTTAGGGATATTTTTATCCAAATGTTTCCAAAAAGTATATCTTCTTTTTCTTTTAAAAAAATTGAATTTATACTCTAGTGAATTGTATAATAGGTTTATCTTCATTAAATGATAGAGAGGGATATATTAGAATCAGGAAGACAAGTAGAAGTATCATAGTTATTAAAAACAAAATAAAACAAAGAAAAAAATAAAATGAACCACTAGTTAACTCTCATGAATCCCTAAGTTTATTGTCTTCATCTAGACTTTAGAATGGGATAAACTTTAAAATAAGGATGTGATGGAAAATACCTTTGGGTACCCCTCAAAGTAATGCTTTATTATCTACCCATTGAACAGAAATTTAATCTTATCCTCCCCAACTAATTCAATAACCCCATTTATAATAACTCTTTGAATAGTGAATGGGCCAGACCACTTGGTTACCAGTTTTTTAATAAGTATATTTAGCCTCTAATTAACAAAAAAAACTCTTTATACAACCTTGAAGTCCCTATTCTAGATGACAAAGTCATGAAATAATTTGGTTCTTTATTTGTAAATTTTAATATTCTCATTATATTATCTTCTAATTTCTTCTAAATCATCCAACTCTAGAAACCTCCTATCTTTATATGATCTAAAATCATAGTTCAGAGTCTTCACATCCCAAAAATATTTATGATGCAACTCTATAGGTAGATGACAAGTCTTTACAAAGATTATCCTATAAGGATACATCCCTATGGAAATTTTATAAGCAATAATTCCTGCCCAAGAAGCTTTATCTAATTTAATTGAACAATCTTTCCTTAATTCTGAGACTGTCTTATTCTAAATTTATTTAATCTATCTCTTTTAATTTTCATAATGAACACTATATTTTGGGTGATAAGTGGTTCTAGTTTTTTTATCACACCATTACTTCTCTATTAAATCCTTGAACTTATAATTCTTGAAATGGGTGACATTTTATGTGATGAATTCCTTGTGAACTTTGAACCTTGAAAAGATATTTCTCCTAATAAACTGAAAAAATTGGAATTAAGATTGTTGGGAAGTGAAATAACATCAACCCACTTTGAAACATATTCCCAAAAAACAAGTATGTACTCATTCCCATAAAAATATTGATATGGTCTCATGAAGTTTAAAACACACACATAAAAAAATTCAACCAACAGAATTCCTTTTTTTGGAAGCTCATGCCTTGTCCTAATATTTTCTAACCTTTGACACATTTTAAAAACTATCACAAGACTCCTAGAAACTTTAAATATAGTGATCTAAAAGAAACTATCCTGTAAGATATTTTCGGAAGTTATATCATCCTCATGATTTCCACCCCAAGATGATGAGTGATACATATTAATAATGTGAAGAATTTCCTCCTCAACCACACAACTACTAATAATTACATAATCACATCTTTAAAATAGTAAATTATTATCCTAGAAATACTATTTTTTTCTTAGAATTAAATTTATTTCTTTGGTTATCTGAAAGATAATTCGGAAATCAACCTATAATAAGAAATTTTTTATAATATTCATACTAAGAATATTGTCTCACTAAAGTAATAAAAAAGTTTCTCATCTGGAAAATATGTGTTAATTTCTTTGGGTTCTTCAACTTGGGTTTTGGGTAACCTAGACAGATGGTCAGAAACCACATTCTCAACTTCTTTATTATTATTGATTCTCAAACCAAACTCTTATAGAAGAAGTTTAAATCTCATAATCCTTGATTTTGAATCTATTTTTTGGTAGATATTTTAGAGCCGAGTGGTCTATAAAAAATGACCTTTGAGCCAGCCAAGTACTACCTAAGATTTTCCAAAAAAACAAATAAAAACATTCAACTCATTTTTAGTTGTGTTATAATTATTTGACACATCATATAATAGCTTGATATAATAATAAACAACATCCAATATATTTTCTTTAATATGACCCCAAACAATACCTATATCCACATAACTAGCAGCATACATCTCCTAAAAAGGAAACTTCTAGTATGAGGAAGTGATCATGGTTGAAGTTGTGAGTTTCTTCTTGATAAGGTTAAAAGAATCTCAGAATTTATCATCAAATGAAAATGGTATAAAATTAATAAGAAGTGAGCATAAATTCCTTGTGATTTTATAAAAATCTTTAATGAATCTCTAGAATAAATCAGCATGTCCTAAGAAACTCTTAATTCCTTACACATTTACTAGAGGGGGAAATTATATATTATATCTATTTTGGTATTTTTAACCTCTACCCCCCCCCCCACTTTAAAACCATATAAATTAAGAAAATTCCCTCATTTACCATGAATTAGATTTTTTCACAGTTTAAGATGAGGTTTATTTCTTAAAATCTACTCAAAATAGTTTCAAGATTATGTGAATAGTTTTTAAAGTAACTTCCAAAAACTAAGAAAATCATTAATAAAAACTTCAATTATCCTATAAATCATGTAATATAAAACATCCATCATGAATATTTTAAAAGTTGTTGGGGAAACACACAATACAAAGGGCATTCATCGATAGAAAAATGTCATAAATGGATAAGTGAAAGTGATCTTATCCTTATCCTCATGAGCTATAAAAATTAGTTTGTAACTAGAATATCCATAAAGAAAGAAGATAAATTAATTCCTAGACAACCTCTCTAATAGTTGGTCCAAAAATGGCCTTGGGAAGTGGTCTTTCCTAATAGAATCATTTGGTTCCCTATTGTCTATGGATAATCCTCATTTTTTAGTTGTCTTAACTTCAACTTGTTCATTTTTTCATTTATAAAAATTTTAAATCCACTTTCTTAAGGAAAACTTAGATAAGACTCTCTCATAGATTATTTGATATTGGAAAAATTATTCCAGCATCTTGGAATCTAATAATTCCACTCGAACCACTTCCCTTATTTTGGGATTCAATATTCTTTTTTATTCAACTATAGGCTTATGGTCTAGTTACATGGGAATTTTATGCATGAAATATGACGTAATTATACCATTAATATCAGAAATATACCATAAAATTGTAGACATGAACATTTTAAAGACAACCGATAGTTTATCCTCTTGACTTCATTCTAACTTAGATGGTATAATAACTTTTAATGTTGATAATTCACCCAAAAATCAATATTTAAAATGATATGGGAAGCTCTTTATATTGATATTGGGTGCTTGTTGACTTGATGTAAGATACTTATCTCTAGTAGGTCCACAATTCTCATGTTTCCTCTCAAAGAATGAAGTTTAGAAAGCTTTCCCTAAATTACTATTGTTTCTAGAAAATTGATCCTCACCTCAATATAATTTTATTTTGGTCTAAATTTTTTCTAAGGTAAACTCATCTAGGTGTTCTAGGATTTCCCCCTCAAACTAATCTAAAGGATCTTTCTCTTTTCTAGAACTAATTACCATGCATTTTTCAGTAGGGATATCAAGTAAACCATTAATTTCTTCTAGAATCCTTAAAAAATAATGTTCTTCCTCATTGATATATTATTTAACTCCTAAAATCTCATCTCTAAAATAGGTTTGGTCTTAGGTGGGTTCTTTAAAAAAAATTGAAAACATTAAATTCCTCAATCTATTCACCCAAATTAAAATTTTATTTTTCTTTTGAAACCACAATGAAAACTTCTTTTAGATAAAAAGGGATTACTAATAATGATAGGTACCTAATTGTCACATTCTATATCCCATATCAAATAATTAGTATGAAAAATATATATTTCCTACTCCCACTAACAAGTTATACACTCCAAGAATTGGATGAGTGATGGATTAATCTATAAGTTCTAAAACAAAAGTGGTGGATTATGAAACTCCTAATCTCAAGCATGGAAATAAAGACAATGGAATAAAATTGATGATTAATCCAAGATCACATAGATAATTAAAATTTCCATTTCTATCTCCAAATGTGTAAGGGATGACAAATCTTTCTAGATCTTGAATTTTGGGAGATATTCTATTTTACAAGACAGAAATACATTCTTTTGTGGTATTGTAAGTATAAAATAATTACTATTTTTTCTTGTTTGAACATATTTTCTTGAGTAGTTTTTTATAATTTGGGATTTGAATTAATGCCTCAAGGAAAGAAAAGAAAATGTTCAATTTCTTGAAACCTTTTAGAAATTTAAAAATATCTATATCTTGGTTTTCTTTTTCTTATTCTCTATAAAAAAGAATGGTTAGAGAAAAGTTCCTCATAATTATAGAGATACATTCAAATTACTCTTTAAGATTATTTTCCCATTTATTATATTTTATTTTCAAGTATTTTTCTTGTGGTTTTTTAGTAGGTATAATAGGTTTTAATGGAATTCTAGTTGGACTGTCTAGATTTATAAATTCTTTATTTCCCATATTTTGGGTTTTAGTTTCATATAGATTTTAATTTTATATAGATTTTGGATTTTTCCTAGATTCCTAGTAATTTTAAAGACCACTTCTACTTGTCCTATATAAGACATTATCCCTAGGATTCAGTTTAGTTATGTTAGGTAGTTTACCCTTGTCTCTACCATAAACTTATATAATTAACTACCATATTTGTAACTCTAAGTTTTCTAAATTGGAATCGATTTGTGAATTTTCAAAATAATTTTTTTGTCTTTTTTTCATCAAACATACATATAAATTGTTGAAACATACACATTAATTCATCTTGAGAACTAGAAATTGTTTCCTTTATATAAGGTTTGAATTGCTTCTTGGGTTTTTGTTTTTGGATCCAGGGGGAGTAACAGGTTTAATAACTCCATGCTCTCTATTTGAAAGTTTTTTATGGTTACTATATCCCTAGTTAAATTCTTTTTAGAATGTTTCATCCATCTCTTGCATTATAGGACCATACCCAACAAATATTTCATTCTTAGGGATCTGGAAAATCATGTAAAAATTGGGATAGCATGATTTTGAATGCCCAAACATTCCATAGTGGTGAAATTTCTCCCTAATAGTGTTTTGAGTATTTTCATTATAGAACTGAGACGATTCAACCATATCGTTTAGTAAATAACTAGTTACTTTTATAAAAATTATTCTTATCCTTTATAATTTGTGTTGTGAGTTTTGATCTAATGTGTTAAAAATATTTTTCAATTCCTCAGTGGTATTTTCATTAAATATCTCTCCAAAAGACCGATTCACTAAAGATTTTTAGTATGGGGTGAGACTATTGGAAAATATGTCCATAATAATTTATGGAGTAAATTGGTGATTCATATATTTCTTAAGTAACCCCTTGAATATATCCCAAACCTCATAAAATAGTTCTCCTATATCCTAAAGAAAAGTAGTGATTTTATGCCTTATTGGATTGCTTGTTCTCATGGGAAAAAATTTAGGACAAAAGATTTCTATAGATGGTCTGAATTATCAATGATTTATTTATCCATTTGTTGTAAAAAATCCTATAATTTCCCTTAAAATATAATTCAATTCCTCTAAGTTTTAGTTCCTCCTCACTCAACCCTCATGGTGGAAGCTATTACAGTATACAATATAAGTTATTAATAATGTCAATATAATATTCATTGGGTATTCCATTGAATGATGGAAACATGGAAAAGTTATATTAATTAATTTTATAATTTTGAGACTATGTGTTTTCCTAATGTAGTATGGGTTGCTCAAAATAGTCAACACTTTAAATTCCCTAAGTCTAACTCCCTATATTAGCTCATTTCCAGGTTGGGGAGGATTGAGATGTTCAGCTTTTAGTTATTCCTATTCTCTATATCTTCCAAAATATATTTCATATCAAGATTCTTTTTTAGTTTTATATTACTTATTCACACATTCCCACCCTAAAAATGGCACCAAAATTCTTTTAGGTCCCTAGGTTGTGAACTAGGTTCAATGAAAACTATTTATTTATAAACCCTATTAAAAACTAGAAAAGAAGTGAATAGGGGTCATTCCATAGGGAAGGAATTCAAATATGTCTGTGTGTGTGACCAAGTAGATTAGAAAAAATTCCCAATAAAATAATAACATATCAAAATAAGTAGTGAAGTGATGGAAGAAAATGGTGGAAGTGAGTAAAAATAACCAGAAATCAAGATATTAAGAAGCAACATCCAAAGAAAGATTGGACAAATCACAAATCAACACTGAATAATCTAGAAGTAAATTAGGGGAATTCAATTAGATGATTTGTATTTTATTTATTTATTTTCATTTTATATATTTACTCATCCATATATAAAGTTGGGTACAATGAAAATAGGTTGATATATTCTAAAAAATGACCAACTAGTAGATGAATAGATCATACAGTCTCTTAACTGTAGCATCCACCAATCCATGTAATAATGATACGATTTTTACACCAAGATCTACTTCTCAATTAATTTTAATATGATACCCTCAATGATCAATGCTATTCTTAGATAAATATTAGGTTCTAGTAATATTTTTCATTTGAATTAAAGTATATTACTAACCATCATAATCTTATTCCCATTATAAGATCTTTTCTTTTCTATGTATTCCTCTCTATAAGTTTTTGGATAAACTTCCTTAAGTTTATTAACGTGTGGTGTATTCCTTGGTAATCAAGGCTTTTTTCCAGATGGGCCAGTTATGGGAGGAAGTATAAAGGGGAGATGAATTATATATATATATTCAATTCACACTATGAATTATCAATTAACAACATGAATTAATTTGGATAGGCCTCCTAAAACTCATATAAGTAATGAATGGTTCTTGGCAGACCCCATGAACCTCATTCATGTCCTAAATAGATATGGGAAGACCAATGAAACATTAACATATGGTGTGAATTTTATTTAAATTTCAAATGGTATTTTGGGTTTTTAAATCAGATTTGATATATTTCTCAGCATATATGGAAAACTGAGGCATTCACAGCATGAATATTCTATTTACATTGTGAATATTATGCACCCAGTGCACCTTTTAAAGTCCAGTACCCTGTGTTTTTAATATGACACACTTATTTATCATGGAATGCATCCCTTCTATAGGTAATTATAAAAGTTACCTTCAAAATAAAAGAAACCTTCATTGGATCATTTTGTTTTGAGGACTAAAGATTAAATGTGAGTCACTCAATCCTTCATCTCTATCTTGATTCATTGGTTTACTATTGTGGTGAACCATTTTTGGGGACATCAAACTTAGATCTAGATCTGACATCTTTTTATAAATATTTTTTGGTTTTTCATTCAATGGAAGGAAATATGAATATATATTCTACCTCATATGTTGATAAATCTCCACCATCTTCTCTAATTTTAATGTGGATGGTCTAGAATAACCCCCTAGTGTCAATTTCATCTTTCTAGTATGCGAAATATGTGTGATCATTCCAAAACATCATGTGTGTGACCTAAATAATTAGGTAAACCATTTTTTTATATAATTAATGTGTTAGACCTCCCATAGGCCACATCTAATCCATTGGTGGTGAGACCAGGACTTGCAGCCACCAGATGGGTGTACCAACCTTTTGACCCTAGGTGGAACTAGTTTAGGTTGAATCTAAAACCCTATAATTGAATTATAAATATATTTAGAATTGGATTAATATTTTGAATTAAAAAACATGAGAATTGTGGTGATTGATTTGAAATGGAATCATAGACAAAAAATGGTTAATTATTATGTAATCATCTTAGCATGATAAAATGATGAAATATGGATACATTGTAATGTGAATGGATTTTGGTCTAAATTGATAAATTAAATGGAATTGTTAAAATTAATGTGATAATTGGTAATTTGAATTTATGGAATGAAAATGGCTTGTTCAATGGTAATCAGATGAGCTGAGCATTATGAATTATATGTCATGTATGATATATTTATGATTGGTATGCATTTGGATTGTTGGTACATGGTGTTGGTTACTTGATAGAATCAATTAGTGATTCTTAATGATGCAATAGAATCCAATAATTGATTGATATGTATGGGTACCAAATGTGTACCATCTATTATTCTTCCTAGGTAGGGTGATCCACCTATATGATATTATTATTTTTCCTCGGTTTGGAAGTGAGCCATGGGAACATGTTAGCAGCTCTAGCATTAGTAATTATCAAAGAGTCTATTATGATGTTATGGATTTTTACATTGGTTTAGAAGTGTTCCATAGGAAAACATAAGTGATTATATCATATGTAATTTCCATGGATCCTAGTATGAGATTGTTACTTTTTCCCTGGTATGGTATTGCGCCATGGGAACACGTACGTGACTCCGACATGGGTAATTTTCATAGAGAATAGTTTTCCTTGGTTACTTAAAATATGTTATTGGTGATTATTCATAGATAAAAGAATATTCCAATGTAATGGGTAGTCTATCATGATGCAAGATTATCAACCACCTAACAAAGATATCTAACATCATGACAAACTAGTATGGGCTAGCCCAAGGTGTCAACCCATAGACCAGGGGTCGTAAGGTTTATATAATATTTTTTTATTAATTTATAAATTAATACCCACATATATCATATTATTACATGTGCTATATATTCGTACTGTATTGTTTTGATAATATGGGTGTCGACCTACTGATTTTTACTCGCACACTTTTTAGGCATCATTTAGTACCTAGGAAGATTTCATGGATGTGGGTATGGACGTAGTAAAGGGAAATTTTACTTGGTTTCTTCCTTTCTATATGAATTATATCTGGGAGATAGGGCTGGAATAGGGTTCAACATTCAGAGATTTAGAGTCATATTTATTGATTCTATTTAGTCTTTTACTTGTATGGTTTTTAATACTTCATTTAGTTACTTGAAGCATGTCATTGTATGGTATTTATTGTCATTTGGATTGTTTGGTTTTACCCTTAATTATTATTTGATTAAAGATTGATTATTTATATTATTTCCACTGTGATTGGTACTCTTTACCATACGTTATAGTATTCCAATTATATTCCTTACTCTCTCGTTTCTAGTCAGTAGCATTTAGTGTATGAGGAGGCATGCCAGAGGTCAAGAAATGATCTAACTCTTCCGCATGATGGAGTACAAGGTTGAGGATGTTACATCCCTAATTTATTTTTAGCCAAAGAAAATTCTTCAATTATAAGAATGTTTTAATAATTTCAAAATAGAAATTTTTTAGAATAAAATAAATAAATAGGGGAGAAAATAAGTTTCCAGCGGGAGAGCTCTAGAGCCTCCCAAACTCCACTAATGGTTAGCTACCTTATCCTCTAATGGTATCCCTCCAGAATACCCTCTGGTGTATCTTAAATTAATCTCACTCTCTGGTTTTTTCTGCATCCACCTTCATCACTTGTACCTCCCCCTTATTTCTAAATTCTTATTTACGATAAATAACAGTATGTGTTCTAAAACTCCACTCCAAGTAAATAATAACATCCACTAAAATTATCCAGGGGCTCCACATGTCACATTATGTAATTCCCCAGCCCCAGAAACCTGGAGCTAGTGCATTATTTTAATATATTGGCAAGATTACAAGAAATCAAGACCCGAAGAACCGATCAGTTTAGCAGTCTTAGAAAATAGATTACATACATGAACTTTACATTACACATTCAAAAATGACATAAATAATCATTTGATAATTCCATTATTCCTCTATATTAACCTTTCATATCAATCAAAATACATTTCTTATAATATTGGGAAAACAAAACATAAGGGGTGAGCTCAGATGCTTGGTAAAGGTAAATAATTTACTGGAAGCTATAAACTTTTAAGGCAAGATGTGTAATAAAAACAAAAGACTTTTAAACATAAACTTGAACATAATATGAAAAAAGTAAATCAATCATTACCATATAAACATGCACATGGATATAATACTAGTCGAATAATCACATGTAATAACTAATTTTATAACGATGGATTGTATAATGTCGGTCATCATAACTACATAGTCAAGGTCTCGTACCAAGATTACAAATAAAAATTTTGTCAAGGCCTTTTGTCAAGACACTAATTTATCTCATGAGACCTACCGATGCGTTTATGGTCTATAGCGGGCCTTGTTCGTCACTTACTACGTCCAATGCATTCCTTATAAGAAAAGTTTGAAACATAACATAAACATGCGTATTAAAACTGGCATACGAAATGTTAATACTCTAACCGTAAACTGTGAATGGTGTAAAAACAACACATCCATTGTAAAACATATCATAACTCATTCAATACAATATATAACATTGTATCATGAACAATATCTAGTGAAGGATGTTGATATAGTTGAAAATGATCAGTAAAACTCTTTGAGACAAATAACATTTTTTTATGAAATCATTTAAAATTCAAAAAAATTAGAAAGAAAGAAATTTAGAAGACATTTTTGAATCAAAGTGTCTCATACCACTTTGAAACTTTTGAAAATAATTAACATTTTAAAATATTCATGTCCATATAAATATATCCTTAAAACCATTTTGAAAACATGGACATTAATGAGAATGATTTGGAATAATAAATATATAATCCATTTAAAATGATGTTTCAGTTAAAGATTCCCTTAAAAATAATCCTTTGGAAAACTATTTTAAGAAAAATGAACATGGATAATAAATATGTCCCAGTAAAAACTTACACATAAACAATCTCAGCTAATAATGAGATTAAGGAATTAACCCTTACCTTGTACTTTCCTTTGGTCGAGGGTAGGTTTAACCTTTTGTATAATGACCATAGTAGGTTATTAAATTATAAAATAACCATATTCATATTTATGTTATCTTAATTCATTCATTTATGACTTTATAGAACTTATCTAATAATAATTTTCATGTTAAAATAACATTTCAGGTAATAATTGCTTTCTTTATCTTACGTGTTTTAACTTGTTATTCTTGATCGTATCATGTATATCATGATTTAATTTATTCCAGAATATAAAACTTTATTTATTTATCATATATATTCAGAATTTAAATATGTATAATATATAGATATATGAAGTGGAAAACACCATTTATGGAGACGGTAGGTCGTATGTACGCATAAACGCTATTTCTGTTTTCATATTGTATTAAACGGAAGTAAGAGAATGAGATATATATAAATAAATATATATATATATATCCAATAGAATTATTATTTCATCTATAAAATACTTATTAATAATATATATTTTTATAATCATCATTGAATGGTGAACGTGGAAATGAATCCCATCACATCGTGGAGACGGTAAGCCGTATGTATGAATGAGCGACAATATCAATCTATTGATGGTGAAATTTTATGAAATTGGATGATATATTATATATAAATAATAATTAACATGTTATATTTATTATTTACATCAATTATACTCATTATTATACCCATCCAAATAATGAAGTGTTGAATAACAAATTACACCACGACGTGGAGACGGTAAGTCGTACATACGAACGTATGGTGACTTTTTCATTCATAGGATAGATAAAATAATTAATATGTTTTTACCATATTTATAATAACATATAAGTATTTATAATTTACTGGATTTATTATTTTGGGATGGAAACGACAAAGAAAGAGGAAGTGTCAGAAGAAGAAAAACTTTGATAGAGATGATGAAGTAATTACCTCTTCTTCAGGTTCTTCTTTTTCATTTGAACAAACTATCTCCTTGGGTTAGATTTATGAACCAAGTAAGGACTATATGTTGAATTTATGGTAGTTGTGAGGAGATTTTATCAGGTTTTTTCCGAGCCAAATGGCTTTGGAGGTGTGAATTTGAGATAAGGGGAAGTACACTTTTATAAGAGAGGTGTGGGGCACTTTAGGAAGATCTAGAAATATTAATTTATTATACAATCATTTTCGGTTTATAATAGCTCAAAATGGATTTATTTAAAGGATAATGTGGGGATGGGTCTAAATCCTCTAAACCAATAGGTTTTAAACATGTTCAAGTCACAATATTAACCTTATCTTTTAGATTTAACTCTTATTTAAACAGTTTAACATTTACCATTTCTTCATGTATTTTTATATTACATGGTTAATAAACTTACTATAAAATTCCAAGAGAACCTAAAGTGGTTAATTAATGACATATATAATTATTTAAGTTATTTTTCTAAATATTATATTTTTAGGAATATTATATCATTTAATAATATAGTATTTGTTTTAAAAACTCATTTATGTCAATTTTGACACTATTTAGTATTCGGTTTTTTTAAAATTCATAACATCTTGATTACATCAAAAAAATACACTTAATCAACCCTAAAATGTCATACTCACTTATAAAATTCTTTTATGGCATCAAAACTTTCAAATTATATTTACTTTAATAGTTATATTATCCTTTATTTGATTCTTTCATTAATAAGGAAAATACTGCATCATTATTGTGTAATAAATAAATATATTTATTTTATATATAAAAATTATTAATAAAATATCATTATGTATGAAATATTTTTATATTTATAATTACAATTTATATTATAAAATATCACTTATATAAACCCATATAAAAAAATTTACTAAAAGATATCTGTTTATGTTACATTTTCCTTAACTTTAAATTAATTTTTATAAAGTGTCATTTTCAGTTACAAGTGGCCCCTTGGGGTTCCAAAAATTGATCCAAGGATACCCATGTTCTGAAATTTATAATCCAATAGGTTTAGGACACATTTTATAGTGATTTAATATTATTATAATATTATTCTTTTACCTATTTTACCAAATTTATCCTTTAACCATGGTAAATAAAATATTTACTGAAGTTAATTTTCATAATGTCTAAAAATAAAAGTTACCTATTTAAAAAATTTGTACCTCCTGATTATAAATATGGAATCCATTTTTCCAAATTTAAAACACCAAATTTTCAGAAATTAATTTAAAATTAATTCTCATTGTCAAAACCAAAAAGTGGGTTTTTAAGAAGTAAAAACTATCAAAAGATTGACATGTGTTCATATACAATTTAAAAGTGAAATTACATAAAATGACCTAAATTATATTAAATTATAAAAACATAATATAATAATTATTTTAAACCACTCAAATATATAATTTAACACTATAAATCATTTCAATTAAAAAAGCTATTTTCAATTAAAATTTTGTATTTTTTACTATTCATAAAAATATAAAAGTTATTAGAAAAGTACCAAAAATTTATCTAATATAAATTTTTATGTCCCGCTTCTAAATAATAATTTAATTCCATCAAATTTAATATATAAAAGTCTCAAATGTTGGATTTAAACAGGGTTCTCCATTAAAAGGCGGAAAAACTGTATTTTTTGAAAAAATGCTTCTTTTATCTGAAAAATTGAATTTGTCCTTATATTATGTATAATAAACACAATATATGACTTTTAAAATCATATGGGATATATTAAATTCAAAATATGGTTAATACTATTCATAACATCTTTTTAAATGGCTAGTTTGATAGGTCGTGGTGCATTTGAACTCGGTGTTATATACATCGCACGCTATTGAGTTATTTAAAAATGAAGAATACCATGGAAGATTAGGGTGTTACATTATCCCCACTTCAAAAAATTGTGTCCTCTAAATTTAAAATTGGGATTGAAAATAGGGGTTTGACATTTCAAAATATCTTAGTTGAAATCCCACATCGAAAAATGGATTAATGAGGCCTCTATTTTAAAATAAAGAAATATAATTATGAAGGTTACCAGAAATAACACTTACTAGGGTTCCATGTCAGAAAAAATGGATATGGAATAGAAAATAACCATCAAGTTTTGATGGAGAGTGATAGAGAATATTATTAGGAGAAAGTTAATAATTAGAAAGCTATAAATATGTGATGATCTAAGGGACCATTTGTTTCATCCCAAAAGATGGTGCTAGAAAAACATTTTTGGTTTTATGATCCTTTTCCTAGTGTTGTGGAATTAATTTAATTCATAGACTAAGAACACAAGGAATCATACTTAATTTACATGTAATGTTTCATCCTCTACCACAAACTCATCTTTCTCTTCAAAAGATAAAACTCAAAAATATTCTATTTATCGCAATCGTATAACATTCCAAATATAAACATATATCATTTAAATGAAGAAAACTATATTATAATAACCAGGTACTTCTTGTAGGATAGTTTTAGGCGATAAATCCATGTCGCACTTTGGTTGTGGGTTTTATTCCCGCAGCATTGTTCAACGCGATGGGTTATCGCCCGATATAAGGCCATGGCCTTAAACCTTACTTAATATTGAATTAAATGAATAATTCACATTGAGGATCTTTTCAGGTTTAGATTTTTATAGAATTAGGACATAACTATTACATCTCAAAAGATTACAATGTAGTAACTTCTACTAAATTTCCAGAAAATAAAAAACTCTTAAAAAGAAACATGTCTAGTTCCATGTATTAGATATCATGACTTTCCCTTGATCCCATCCTTGACCCTATTTCACATTAAGTCCTAAGAAAAATATTTCAAAAAAACTTAGGGTGAGCATAAAAAGATCAGCAAGGGATACATAAAGAATGAAAACTGTTAGTTTTTCAAAACAACAAGTAAACCATGTATACTTTATCAAAGTAATACCTTTCACCTTTAGGAAGTAGTAAAAACTCTTCACTAAATAAAAGACCATTAATTACCCTTTTGTAACCAAAATATTACCATAAACCCCATATAAAGAACACATAACATATAAAGGTAACTTGGGATATAAACATACTTAAATGGAATAACCATACTATTGACTTCCACACATACTTAATGGAATAGCCATACGGCTGACTTCCATACCCAATCCATTGGAGGTTATAACGTAACCACCCGTCCTGGTATTCACGGCACCACCCATCATATGGTTTATCACGTAACCACCCGTAAAATGTCCAAGAACCATCATTACACATAAAATATTTAAAATATAAACATTTCAATAACAACATTTCATTTTCAATCAAAATAAGTAATTCCAAGATATTGAATTAATCAATCCATTTTCAAAAATCATTTAAAATAGATTTTTGAATCAAAGTGTCCCATGCCACTTTGAAGCTTTTATTGGAATTATAATTTTAAAACATTAATGCCCATATAAATAAATACTTAAAACAACTTTGAAAACGTGGACATTAAAGATAAGGGTTTAGAATAATAAATCTTTAAAACATTTAAAACGATATTTTTGTTAAAGAGTTTTTAACCAAATGAGAGACTCTTGAATACAAATAATTTCGGAATAACATTTAATCTGAACATTATAATATCATGAGAATAAAGGGATTCATGATATAATATGTCAAAGAAAATTATACACACCATATAAGAGTGAATTGGTGCATAACAACAATGAAGTCTCAATGGAAATGTAAATTGAGATGAAATCCATTATAAAGATGGTATCCTTAAATTAAGGATAAATCTATCAAATAATTATGTGTGAGAAATATAAATACACCCAATATAAGTGTATATTAAGTGTGAAACAATCAGAGGTCATTCACACTTATTCATAGGATGACATGTTCAAGAAGTACAAGTTGAACCCAAAGAAATCGAAATTGGGTTAAGACGTTCCCTTGTAAAAATTCAACAGCTTAACGGCGTCACTTCAAAATTCAAAAAATTAGTCGATGAGAGAGTGAATTTTTTCTCATCACATGGACATAAACATTACATCAATAAGTATATAGAAGAAAATATCCCAAAATAATAAGATGTAAATTAAAAGACATAACAAAAGAAGTCTTTTAAAAAGAGGAGGGTGAAGGTCCCCTTACCGAGTTGGGTAACTTTCGAAACGTACACCCCAAGGAAGAAGGGTCATACAATGAACATGTAAATACCAATAAATGATATTATACTACACAAAGTGTATAAAAATGGGAAGTACATACACCACTCAAAGGAAATATTGGCAAACATATCATAAATGTCATGGGAATAAAACTGAGATGAAAAATCCCTTACGAAAACTCGGCAGCCTAAGGGCGCCACTTAAAACTTCCAAAATTGGATTTATGAGATCAAATAGGGTCTCTCATAATATGACCATAAAATTACAGTATGAGGAATATAAAATAACATCCCCAAACATAAGAAAGATGAGCTTAAAAGAAATGACATAAAAGAGAGTACTTAAAAAGAAAGAGAGAGGTTGGATCCCTTACGAAAATTCAGCAGCCTAACGGCGCCACTCAAAACTTCCAAAATGGATTGATGAGAGAAAATAGTGTCTCTCACAATATGAACATAGAAAGTACAGTAGGATGAATACAAAATAACAACCCAATCATAATAAATATTAGCTTAAAAGGAATTACATAAAAGAGTGTACTTAAAAAGAAAGAGAGGGGTAGGATCCCTTACGAACATTCGGCAGCCTAACGGCGCCACTCAAAAATTCCAAAATGGATTGATGAGAGAAATAGGGTCTCTCACCATATGAACATAAAAAGTGAAGTAGGAGTAATATAAAATAAAATCCCAATCATAAGAAAGACGAGCTTAAAAGGAATGACATAAAAGAGTGTACTTAAAAAGAAAGAGAGGGGTAGGATCCCTTACCTCGTGTCCGACATGACTCGATCGTTCTTTAATATCATGAATAATAAAATTTTGTCAATTTATAATTTCTTAAGGACCTACTTTAAGGATTATTATTAATTTAATATCACATATTATAAGGTTATAATAATTGGTTAATAAAGTGACTTCATATCAAACGTTTTTGTTGATGTTCGGTACAAGAGTAAAAATCGAACTTGTTGGAAAAGCATTTTCCATGTAGTTATAGGTACATCATATCCAGAATAGTATTGATGTTTTAAATATCATATATATCGAGTATATATTCATTTTATACTATTCCATTTCATTTGGAGATAAAAAATTAAAAGCACCGTTCATGGAGACGGTAGGCCGTACGTTCGCATGAACGCTACTTTCATTTTTTTGTCATATTAATGGAACTAAAACAAAATGATATATATATATATATATATATTATAATTACAGAATGATATCCATAATTTAGATGTAATATATTAAATATATATCTATTATATATATGTACTTATAATATTACATAACATTTGGAGATAAGAAATGAAATGTATTGTTCATGGAGACGGTAAGCCGTACGTACGCATGAACGCTACTTTCATTTCTTTTTTTTTTGTATTCAATGGAATTAAATAATATTGATATAAAGGTATATTATAATTCCAGTAGGATATAATATGGGATACAATTAATTCCATCCTTTATACGTCTCACATATGGCATTAATGAATCAAATCACTTTGAGGGGGCGGTAGTCCGCACTTCCTAAATTGAAGATATCGTGTATACCCATAATGGAAGCCATAAAGGTATGTCATAAATGAAAAATAAATAAGCTTAAGGAAAACATAAACATATTATATATCATATATAAATGTTGTGACATCATAACGGCCACCATGAAAGGTGTTAAGAGAAGATTGAACAATCATCGTTTCGTGAGGCAGTAATTCTCCATCCACGGAAACAGTATGTTCTTTAACCATTAGACGAAGGTGTGTGTAAGTGTAGCTCTAATACTTAACATAACAACATCCTAGTATATTTAAGATACTGGTGTTGTTACAAAATAAAGGAATAAAAATAGTTTAGGGGGGTGGAGAAGCAAAATAAAACAAAAGGACTCAAGTGAAGACATTACCTTAAAATCGGGTAACTCCCTTTGGTTTGAGCTCAAAGGCTTCCTTGGGAAGACTTATGACCAAAGTGAGGCTTCTAAGAGTTATAGAGGTATGTGTAGAGACAAAATTTATAGGGTTTGTCCGAGCCAAAGGCTTTGGAAATGTGGGTAAGGAGGTATAGGTGCGGGCCTTTTATAAGAGGAGAGGAGGGGCACTCTTGGAAACTAAAGAAATGTTACTTTATTTTAGAATGAGTATCGGATTTTAGTGGTCCCAAATTGATGTGTTTCGATGATAAGGTGATAATGGTTCGAAATACACCCATCCAATAGGTTTTGGACAAGTTTAGGTCTTATAATTTACATTATCTTTCCATTTTATTTAAATCGTTAAATAATGAGGTCATCGCTGCATCATCATGATGTCATAAATAATTTAATTTATTTAATGACTAAAAATTATAAAAAAACTTCTATGATGTAGTAAATATTTTTAACTTTCCAATGATAATTTATAGTCAAAAATATGACTTGTATAACCCCATTTAAAAATTATTTTAGTAAAACAACTCATGTGTGTGTCATTTTAATTTTAACATTAAATAAAATGGTATTTATGTCATTTTCAACCAAAGTGGCTCCATGGGGTCCCCAAGTTGACCCATGGATTTTCTTGGTCTTCCATGACTCATCCAATGAGGGTAGGACAAGTTTCTAGGTCATTTCATATTATTAAAACATTATTTTTACCTTAAACTACACTAATTACCTCTAATCGCGATTAAAACTTAATAAGTTACTATTCATCAAAAAATTATTTTAATCCCGTTGAACCACATTTTACTTCTTAATGACAACCGTGTATGTCGGATTTTTGATATTCAAAACACAAAGGTGGAAAATTTTCATTTAAACGGAAAATCAGTTTTTATAAGTACCACTTAGTGGTTTCACTATTCATCGAAAATTGAAGTTTTTCAGAAAATTACCAAAAATTCACCCTAAGCTATATTTGATATTCCAAATTCAAAAATAATGTCTATTTTACAAAATTAATAACATATATGATAAATTAATTAATTTAATAATTAATTCCCGCTGTCATAACAAATAGCGTGTTTTTATGAAACAATATATATCAAAAGATTGACACAAGTTTAAGTCAAATTTCAAAGTGAAATTAATTCCAATGACCACTATTTGATTAAATGGTAAAAATATATTCTAATTTCACTTTAAAACCATTTCAAAAGATAATCTAATCATATAAATAAATTATATTAAAAAGAGGTTTTGAATTAAAATACAACATTTTTCACTATTCATTAAAAAAATGAACTTTATCGGAAAAATACCAAAAATTTACACAAAGTAAATTTTGATGTCCCGATTCTAACGAAGAAATTTATTTTGTCAAATATAACGCATAAAATTTTCAAAAAATGGATTTAGAAGAGGTTCTCCATCAAAAGGCGGTTAATCAGCCTTTTAAAGAATATTAGAATGTTTACGCTTAAAATTGGATTCATTCGCATTTTTAATCCTCTAAAATTTATTGTAAAAAGTAAAAATATTTGACAAACATATAAAATAATTTTTTAGTTAGTTCTGTTCATTCCCTCAAATACAACAGCTAGGCGTTAACTACCATTTAAAATAATATTATTTTATTATTAGAGTGCAACGTAAGATTCCCAAGAAACTCGTTGTTGTGTATTGGGTACGCCATCGAGCATAGCGTCCCCTTTAAAGTAATATTAATATTTTATTCACAAATATGGATAAATGTAAAAATTTCATATTCCTTATTTACCTAGGGTGTTTCATCCTTCCCCCCTTTTGGGAATTGCGTCCTCGAAATTTTAAAATTGGGCTTGGAAACTTCATTGAAAATCCCACATCGGAATAAGAGTCAGTAAAACAATCTCTTTAAAATAAAGAAAGAGAAGTACAAAGGTCACCTGAGTTAACCCATACTAGGATTCCAAGTATGAAAATATGGACATGGAGGAAAAAACAAAGGGTCATGTTATGATGAAGAGTGATAGTAAATATGTCTAGGAGGAAAAGTTAACCATAAAAAAATCACAAACTTGTGATGGATTGAATGATATTCAATTCCCCAGTAGGAAAAGTTAACAGAAAAAAATTTTGGTTGTAAGTTACTCTTCATTGAGGAATTTATTTATTGAGCTTAACTAAATCATAATGAAACATACTTACTTGTCACGTAGACTTTCAACTTTTACTAGATTCCTTAATCAAACTCATATTTTCTCCAAAAGACGAGTATTTATGAGGACTTGTTCGCATTAAGAGTACTATAATCAACTTCTTGAGAATCACCTAATCCACAAAAGAGAACTATAAACATCCCATGTCTTTAGACTTTAACCAAAACCAAAACCAAAAAGGTTAGTACAAGATCAGATAATCCAGAAAAAGATAACCCTTTAAAAAAAGAAAATCTATTCTTAATCTCCAAAATTTGTCCAACAAAACCCAAAGTTCAACGAAGACCATAAGTAAACCAAACTAATATTGAAACCCAAATATTTGAAGGATTTAATCACATAGTCTTCTTAGTTAAATCGTATCATTTATCCCCAAATAACATCAGTTTATCTTAAAGTATCGTATTAAAAAGTAATTAACCTAATCACATATCCTCCATGATAGGTTAATAATTTCCATAGATAACCCAAAATCAACTTACTCTTAATTAATAAAATCATATAACTAAAAATAAGTAGTCAAACTAACCAGGGGATTCACGTAGTCCAGTGGTAGGCGATAAATACCAATTGCACTTTGGTTGTGGGTTCAATTCCCACAGCTTTGTCCGACGCGACGGGTTGTCACACGGTCTGCGTGTTGTCCTTTTTCCAAAATTATATAATTCTTAAAACATTTCCCAACAACGAGATAAAATCTTAAAAATAACCATAACATATTTTAACCTCAATTTTATCTCATTCCTTTCATTTTCCATCATAATATATAATAACCCATAATTACCTCAAAAGTAAGGATCATATAAACCCTAATGGTTACCTTTATAATTATTACCTAAACTTCCACATCGATTGGTCATCTCGTACATGATGCATTACAGAACATACCAAGGTTCAAGTGTTTGATCATGACTCCTTGATAGCTGGTTTAGAACAACCATGTGTTTCCTCATTGAATCCCCCATTTCATCCAGTCTCTTAATCAGAGAACCACCACAGTTTCCTTCAAACCTATTGTCACTTTGGTTCCTGCTAGATCCATCCATTCACTATAAACAGAAATGCCAGTGTGATTATATCAACAAAACCATCATGTACTAATGAGGAAGATAAACACTAAGATATACTTACTCATTAACTTTATCTAAATCTAGAACTCTTTTTGAAATCCTAACCATTATGGTAATGTCACTTATGCTTAGATAATACCCTAACCTCTAAAGTTATCTAAACCGACCTTTGATACCAACTATAAGGCCCCGACCTTAAACCTTACTTAATATTGAATTAAATGAATAATTCACATTGAGGATCTTTTCAGGTTTAGAGTTCTAGAGAATTAGGACATAACTATTACATCTCAAAATATTACAAAGTAGTCACTTCTACTAAATTTCTATAAAATAAAAAACTCTTAAAAAGAAACATGTCTAGTTCCATGTATTAGATAGCATGACTTTCCCTTGATCCCATCCTTGACCTTATTCCACATTAAGTCCTGTGAAAAACATTTCAAAAAAACTTGGGGTGAGCATAAAAATCTCATCAAGGGATACATAAAAAATGAAAACTGTTAGTTTTTCAAAAGAACAAGTAAACCATGTATACTTTATCAAAGTAATACCTTTCACCTTTAGGAAGTATTAAAAACTCTTCACTAAATAAAAGACCATTAATTACCCTTTTGTAACTAAAATATTACCATAAAACCCATATAAAGAACACACAACATATAAAGGTAACTTGGGACATAAACATACTTAAATGGAATAACCATACGGTCGACTTCCACACATACTTAATGGAATAGTCATATGTCCGACTTCCATACCCAATGCATTGGAGGTTATAACGTAACCACCCGTCCTGGTATTCACGGCACCACCCGTCATATGGTTTATCACGTAACCACCTGTAAAATGTCCAAGTACCATCATTACACATAAAATATTTAAAATATAAACATTTCAATAACAACATTTCATTTTCAATCAAAATAAGTAATTCCAAGATATTGAATTAATCAATCCATTTTCAAAAATCATTTAAAAGAGATTTTTGAATCAAAGTGTCCCATACCACTTTGAATATTTTATTGGAATTATAATTTTAAAACATTAATGTCCATATAAATAAATACTGAAAACCACTTTGAAAACATGGACATTAAAGATAAGGGTTTATAATAATAAATCTTTAAAACATTTAAAACGATATTTTTGTTAAAGAGTTTTTAACAAAATGAGAGACTCTTGAATAAAAATAATTGCGGAATAACATTTAATCCAAACTTTATAATATCATGAGAATAAAGTGATTCATGATATAATATGTAAAAGGACAGTATACACACCATATAAGAGTGAATTGGTGCATAACAACAATGAAGTCTCAATGGAAATGTAAATTGAGATGAAATCCATTATAAAGATGGTATCCTTAAATTAAGGATAAATCTATCAAATAATTATGTGTGAGAAATATAAATACACCCAATATAAGTGGATATTAAGTGTGAAAAAATCAGAGGTCATTCACACATATTCATAGGATGACATGTTCAAGAAGTACAATTTGAACCCAAAGAAATCAAAATTGGGTTAAGATGTTCCCTTGTAAAATTCGACAACCTAACGGCGTCACTTCCAAATTCAGAAAATTAGTCGATGAGAGAGTGAATGGTATCTCCTCACATGGACATAAACTTTACATCAATAAGTATATAGAAGAATATATCCCAACATAATAAGATATAAATTAAAAGACATAACAAAAGAAGTCTTTTAAAAAGAGGAGGGTGAAAGGTCCCCTTACCGAGTTGGGTAACTTTCAAAACGTACACCCCATGGAAGAAGGGTCATACAATGAAGATGTAAATACCCATAAATGATATTATACTACACTAAGTGTATAATAATGGGAAGTACATAAACCACTCAAAGGAAATAGTGGCAAATTTAGCATAAATGTAACGGGAATAAAAGTGAGATTAAAAATCCCTTACGAAAACTTGGCAGCCTAAGGGCGCCACTAAAAACTTCCAAAAATGGATTTATGAGATCAAATAGGGTCTCTCGTAATATGAACATAAAATTACAGTATGAGGAATATAAAATAACATCCCCAAACATAATAAAGATAATCTTAAAATAAATGACATAAAATAGAGTACTTAAAAAGATTGAGAGAGGTCGGATCCCTTACGAAAATTCGGCAGCCTAACGGCGCCACTCAAAACTTCCAAAATGGATTGATGAGAGAAAATAGGGTCTCTCACCATATGAACATAAAAATTACAGTATTATTAATATAAAAGAACATCCCAATGATAAGAAATATGAGCTTAAACGGAATGACATAAAAGAGTGTACTTAAAAAGAAAGAGAGGGGTAGGATCCCTTACGAAAATTTTGCAGCCTAACGGCGCCACTGAAAACTTCCAAAATGGATTGATGAGAGAAAATAGGGTCTATAACCATATGAACATAAAAAGTAAAGTAGTATTAATATAAAAGAACATCCAAATCATAAGAAAGATGAGCTTAAAAGGAATGACATAAAAGAGTGTACTTAAAAAGAAAGAGAGGGGTAGGATCCCCTACCTCGTGTCCGACATGACTCGGTCGTTATTCAATCTCCTGGATAATAAAATTTGGTCAATTTATAATTTATTAAGGGCCTAATTTAAGGATTATTATTCAGTTAATATCACATATTATAAAGTTATAAGAATTGGTTAATAAAGTGAGTTCATATCAAACGTTTTTGTCGATGTTCGGTACATGAGTAAAAATTGAACTTGTTGGAAAAGAATTTTCCATGTAGTTATAGGTACATCATATCCAGCATAGTATTGATGTTTTAAATATCATATATATACATTATATATTCATTTTATACTATTCAATATCATTTGGAGATAAAAATTTAAAATCACCTTTCATGGAGACGGAAGGTCGTACGTACGCATGAACGCTACTTTCATTTTTTGTCATATTAATGGAAATAAAACAAAATGAGATATATATATATATATATTATAATTACAGAATTATATCCATAATTTAGATGTAATATATTACATATATATCCATTATATATATGTACTTATAATATTACATAACATTTGGAGATAAGAAATGAAATGTACCGTTCATGGAGACGGTAAGATGTACGTACGCATGAACGCTACTTTCATTTTTTTTTTGTATTCAATGGAATTAAATAATATTTATATAAAGGTATATTATAATTCCATTAGTATATAATATGGTATACAATTAATTCCATCCTTTATACGTCCCACATATGGAAATAATGAATCAAATCGCTTTGAGGGGGCGGTAGTCCGCACTTCCTAAAATGAAGATATCACGTATACCCATAATGGAAGCCATAAAGGTATGTCATAAATGAAAAATACAGAAGCTTAAGGAAAACATAAACATATTATATATCATATATAAATGTAGTGACATCATAAAGTCCACCATGAAAGGTGTTAAGAGAAGATTGAACAATCATCGTTTCGTGAGGCAGTAATTCGCCATCCACAGAAACAGCATGTTCTTTAACCATTAGACAAAGGTGTGTGTAAGTGAAGCTCGAATAATTAACATAACAACATCCTAGTATACTTAATATACTGTTTTAGTTACAGAATAAAGGAATAAAAATAGTTTAGGGGGGTGGAGAAGCAAAATAAAACAAAAGGACTCAAGTGAAGACAATACCTTAAAATCGGGTAACTCCCTTTGGTTTGAGCTCAAAGGCTTCCTTGGGAAGACTTATGACCAAAGTGAGGCTTCTAAGAGTTAGAGAGGGATTTGGAGAGACAAAATGGGCAGGGTTTGGCCGAGCCAAAGGCTTTGGAAGTGTGGGTAAGGAGGTAGAGGGGGGGGCCTTTTATAAGAGGAGATGAGGGGCACTCTTGGAAAGTAAATAAATGTTACTTTATTTTAGAATGAGTTTCGGATTTTAGTGGTCCCACATTGATGTGTTTCGAGGATAAGGTGATAAGGGTTCAAAATCCAACCATCCAATAGGTTGTGGACAAGTTTAGGTCTTATATTTTACATTATCTTTCCATTTTATTTAAATCGTTAAATAATGAGGTCATCGCTGCATCATCATGATGTCATAAATAATTTAATTTATTTAATGTATAAAAATTATAAAAAAAATACTATGATGTAGTAAATATTTTTATCTTTCCAATTACTTTTTATAGTCAAAAATCTGACTTGTAGAACCCCATTTAAAAATTGTTTTAGTAAAACAACTCATGTTTGTGTCTTTTTAATTTTAACATTAAATAAAAAGGTATTTATGTCATTTTCCAACTGAAGTGGCTCCATGAGGTCCCCAAGTTTACCCACGGATTGTCTTGGTCGGCCATGACTCATCCAATGAGGGTAGGACATGTGTCTAGGTCATTTCATATTATTAAAACATTATTTTTACCTTAAACTACACTAATTACCTCTAATCGCGATTAAAACTTCATAAGTTACTATTCACCGAAAAATTATTTTAATCCCATTGAACCAAATTTTACTTCTTAATGACAACCGTGTATGTCGGATTTTTGAAATTCAAAACACAAAGGTGGCAAATTTTCATTTAAATGGAAAATCAGTTTTTATAAGTACCACTTAGTGGTTTCACTATTCATCAAAAATTGAAGTTTTTCAGAAAATTACCAAAAATTCACCATAAGATATATTTGATATTCCAAATTCAAAAATGATGTCTATTTTACAAAATTAATAAAATATATGTTAAATTAATTAATTTAATAATTAATTCCCGCTGTCAGAACAAATAGCGTGTTTTTATGAAACAATATATATCAAAAGATTGACACTAGTTTTAGTCAAATTTCAAAGTGAAATTAATTCCAATGACCACTATTTGATTAAATGGTAAAAATATATTATAATTTCACTTTAAAACCAATTCAAAAGATAATCTAATCATATAAATAAATTATATTAAAAAGAGGTTTTGAATTAAAATACAACATTTTTCACTATTCATTTAAAAAATGTACTTTATCGGAAAAATACCAAAAATTTACACAAAGTAAATTTTGATGTCCCGATTCTAAAGAGGAATTTTATTTTGTCAAATATAACACATAAAATTGTCAAAAAATGGATTTAAAAGAGGTTCGCCATCAAAAGGCGGTTAATCGACCTTTTAAAGAATATTAGAATGTTTACGCTTAAAATTGGATTCATTCGCATTTTAAATCCTCTAAAATTTATTGTAAAAAGTAAAAATATTTGACAAACATATATAATAATTTTGTAGTTAGTTCTGTTCATTCCCTCCATTACAACAGCTAGGCGTTAACTACCATTTAAAATAATATTATTTTATTATTAGAGTGCAACGTAAGATTCCCAAGAAACTCATTGTTGTGTATTGGTTACGCCATCGAGCATAGAATCCCCTTTAAAGTAACATTACTATTTTATTCACAAATATGGATAAATGTAAAAATTTGATATTCTTTATTTACCTGGGGTGTTACACCCGACCTATATGTTTTTGTTTTTATAAAAGTTAAAGTAATATAATATTCCAACAATAATATTTAAGAAATTTTTTACCCTTAAACAATACTATCCAAAGTTTAACTTAGTCCATTCTAGCCTTTAGATAAAAATACTTATGTCCATTCTCTTTCTTAAAGGTCTCTAAATTTCCAAAATCAATTGTAACATCAGATTCATCAAACAATGCAATGTTTCTCTTATTATTACATAATGAATATATAATTATCTTCATCATATTAAAACCATGATGAAAGCCAAAAGTACTACAGTAAAATCCTTATATATATCACATTCTTCTTATAACCAGGATAAAATTCCTGAATCCAAACACACAAATACATTAATTATTCCACTTCAACTATAGTAACAGCATAATCTAGACCTTGATCCATTCGCTTTTTCTGAGCTATACTTCCTTGACATTTTGGGAAATCTTTTGCATAATGTTCCATATCTCTACAATTATAAAACTACAAAACTTCTTTCTTTCCCTTACAATCACGAGCCTGGTGACCATTTTCTCCACATTTGTAACAAACTCTCATTAATTTTAGGAAAGTACCGGGGTGATTCTTCCCACAATTATCAGATAAGTGAAAATCCTTCTTTCACTTTTTCCTTTTATCCACCTTTTACTCCACCATTATCTTCTTCTCTGGATTTAATTTAATGTCATAAGACTTATAGAATTTTTTTTCTATCTTGATAGCACACGAACCTATATTTTTATATGATGATAAATAATGTGAGACTAATGTCTGTCGGAGGAAAGGATTTAACCCATTAAAGAATTAATCAATCTTAATTCTTGGGTTACGTATGTATTATGTAGCATGCCTTTCTAATATTGTGAAGTTAGCTTCATACTTTGCAACATTCTCATCCTCCTTTTTCCTTAGTCTCGTAAATTTTCTTTCCATATCAGCTCATTGTTCATGAGCAAAGTATTTTTCTAGAAAAAGTTCGTTAAACTCCCTACATTCAATATTCCCCACTTCTTCCTCCTCCTTTGTATTTTGAATTAATTACCACCATTGATTTGCATCTCCTAAGTGGAAATGAACTGCCATGACAACCTTTTCCCTTTCGTTAAATCCCAATGTAAGAAATATTTTCTCGAAGGAACTTATCCACTGCTCAGCTACAAAAGGATTTGTATTCCAACTAAATTTTTGTGGTTGTTTCCTCATGAAGTGGTTTAACATTGATCCTCCACATTGTGGATTAGGGTGCTCCATATATGTAAGGTTATCATTCATAACCTGAGTGAGTTTTCCCAGTATGGTTATGAGATGGTCAACACCAGTTGCATCACCAGCTCCACTATAATTATCTGGAGTAGGACAGAAATCTCAATATGGATTATGTGTATTGATACAGTTTCTATTCCTTCCACTAGGCACCATTTCTAAACAATGGCATACACTAGGTTAGTTTATGAATCACAATTCATAATTACAAACCTCTAAAATTCTTAACATACATTGAACATTTTATGCATATAGTCCATAATCATAAATATGTTTTGTTTGGGGAAGTATTTACTCATAAACCCTTCATTATGGTTTGTATAGAAAATGTGAATTATCCTAAGCATATCCCTTGGGAGTGTCAAACCAGGTGTGCAGTAAGTCTTGTTGTCGTATAGCAGGATACCCCAGGTCAAGCCCGAAACTCTTTATCGAAGCTTTCAATCCTAGGTATATCTGTTTTTGAACTATATCCATTTGTAGTATCTAGATAGGGATGTATTTTTAGAAAACCCACACAATCCTTACTTTACCAAAATTTTACGGGGTTCTTCAATACTTATCTGCAAAGTATATCGGATGGTTATGATCCCTAATCTAAGTGTTTTAAATCTATTTCCAAGGTTGTTTCTAAACTTCCTTAGATACCAACTATAACACCCCAACCCTAGAACCCAAGAGTCGGTGCATTATTTTAATACATTGGCATGATTACAATAAATCAATTCCCAAAGAACTAATCAATTTAGCAGTCTTGGAAAATAGATTACATTTATGAATGTTACATTACAAATTCAAACACAACATAAATAATCCTTTGATAATTCCACTATTCCCCTAGCTTAAACCAGCATATCAATCATAATACACTTCTTGGAATCTTGGGAAAACAAAACATAAGAATGGGGTGGGCTCAGATTCTCGGTAAGGGTAAATAATTTTTCAGAAGATATAAACTTTTAAGGAAAGATGTGTAACAAAAACAATAGCCATTTAAACATAAACTTTAACATAATATAGAAAAAATAAATCAAACATTACCACATAAACATGCACATGGATATTCTACTAGTCAAATAATCACATGTAATTAATAATTTCATAACGAGGGAATGTATAATGCCAAACATCATAACAACATATTCAAGGCCTCATCCCAAGACTACAAATACAAAAAAAAAATCAAGGCCTTGTGCCAAGACACTAATTTTTCTCATGAGACCTACTGATGCATTAAGAGGTTATAACATAAATATTAATATTAAAACTTGTATATGAAATGTCAATACATTAACCGTAAACCATGAATGGTATAAAAACAGAACATCTATAGTAAAACATATCATAAATCATTAAATAAAATATATAAAATTTTATTATAATAAATAAAACACAATCATGAATAATATCTAGTAAAGGATGTTGATATAGTTCAAAATGATCAGTAAAACTCTTTGAGAGAAATATCCCTTTTTCATGAAATCATTTAAAAGTCACTCAATTTAGAAAGGAAGACATTTAAAATAAATTTTTGAATAAAATTTCCCCATACCACATTGAAACTTTTGAAATGAATTAACATTTAAAAACATTCATGTCCATATAAATAAATGCTTAAAACCATTTTGAAAACATGGACATTAATGAGAATGATTTAGAGGAATAAATATTTAAACCATTTAAAATGATGTTTTAGATAAAGTGTCTCTTAAAAATAATCCTTTTGAAAACTATTTTATGAAACATGGACATGGATAATAAATTTTTCCCAGAAAAAACTTGCACATAAACAATCTCAGACAATAATGAGATTGAGGAATTAACCCTTACCTTGTACTTTTCATTGGACGAGGGTATGTTTAACCTCCTGTATAATGACCATAGTATGTTATTAAATTATACTAGAACTGTATTAATATTTATGATATCTTAATTTATTCATTTATGACTTTATAATACCCATTTAATAATAATTTCCATGTTAAAATAACATTTTTGGGTAATAATCAATTTGTTTATTGTACGTGTTTTAACTTGTTATTCTAGATCATATCACTTATATCATGATTTAATTGGTTTCATAATATAAAACATTATTTATGTATCATATATATTATGAATATAAATATCTATAATAGAGAGATATATGAAATGGAAAACACCATTTATGGAGACGGTAGGTCATACGTACGCATAAATGTAGTTTCCATTTTCATATCGTATTGAACAGAAGTAAGCGAATGAGATATATGTAAATACATACATACATAAATATATATATATATATATACAATAACATTATTATGTCATACATTACATGCTTATTAATAATATATATTTTGATAATCATCGTTGAATGGTGAACGTGGAAATGAATCTTATCGCGTCATGGAGATGGTAATCCGTATGTACGCACGAGTGACAATATAATTCTATTAATGGTGAAATTGTATGTAATTTGATGTTATATTATATATAAAGAATAATTAACATGTTATATTTATTATTTGCATCAATTATACTCATTATTATACCCGTCAAAATAATGAAGTGTTGAATAACAAACTACACCACGACATGGAGGTGGTAAGCCATATGTACGCACATATGGCGACTTTTTCTTTCATATGATGGATAGAATAACGAATATGGTTGTATTATATTTATAATAACATCTCAGTATGTAGAAGTTACTGGAGTTATTATTTTGGTATGGAAACTACAAAGAAAGAGGAAGTGGAAGAAGAAAAGAACTTTGAAAGAGGTGATGAAGTAATTACCTCCTCTTCAAGTTCTTTCTTTTGATTTGAACAAAATAGCTACTTAGGTTGGATTTATGATAAAATTAAGGCCTCTAGGTTGAATTAAGGGTTTTGGGGAGTATATATGATTATTTTTTTCCAAGACAAATGGATTTGAAGTTGTGAATTTGAGATAAGGGGAAGTACCCTTTTATAAGAGAGGTGAGGGGAACTTTAAGAAGAGCTTGAAATATTAATTTATTATAAAATTATTTTAGGTTTCTAATATATAAAAATGAATTTATTTCCAGGATAATGTGGGGATTCATCTAAATCATCTCAACCAATAGGCTTTAGAAAAATTCAAGTTACCATATTAACCTTATCTTTTAGATTTAACTCTTAGTTAAATAGTTTAACATTTACCATGTCTTCTGGTATTTTTATATTACATGGTTAATAAAATTACTATAAAATTACAAGAGAACCTAAAGTGGTTCATTAATGACATATATAACCTTATATAATTCCATTATCCAAATATTATATTTTTAGGAATATTATATCATTTAATAATATAGTATTTGTTTTAAAAACTCATTTATGTCAATTTTGACACTATTTAGTATTTTGTTTTTGTGAAAGTCATAACATATTGATTTCATCTAAAAAAATACATTTAATCAAGCTTAAAATATCATAATTACCTAGAAAATTTGTGGATGGCATCAAAACTTTCAAATTATATTTATTTTAATATTTATAATATTCTTTATTTGATTCATTCATTAATAAGGAAAATACTGCCTCATTATTGTGTCATAAGTAAATATATTTATTTTATGTCTAAAAATTATATATAAAATATCATGTAAGAAATATTTTTATATTTCTAATAAATATTTATATTCTAAAATATCACTTATATAACCCCATATAAAAATTTCTTTACTAAAAGATATATGTTTATGTTACATTCTCCTTAACTTTAAATTAATTTTTATAAAGTGCCATTTTCACTTACAAGTGGCTCCATGGGTTCCCAAAATCGACCTAAGGATTTCCATGGTCGGACATGTATCATAAAATAGGTTTAGGAAACGTTTTAGGGTAATTTAATATTATTATAATATTATTTTTTTACCCTTATTTAACGGATTTATCCTTTAACCATGGAAAATAAAATATTTACTAAAGTTACTATTCATAATGTATAAAAATAAAAGTTACCTTTATACACAATTTAGACATCATGATTAAAAATATGGAATCCATTTTTCTAAATTCAAAACACAAAATTTTTAGAAATTAATTTAAAATTAATTCCCGTTGTCAAAACCAAAAAGCAGGTTTTTAAGAAGTAAAAACTATCAAAATATTGACATGTGATTATGTACAATTTAAATGTGAAATTGCATCCAATTACCTAAATTATATTAAATAATAAAAATATAATCTAATGATACTTTAAAACCACTGAAATTTATAATTTAACATGGTAAATTATTTTGATTAAAAACGTTGTTTTCAATTAAAATTTAGTATTTTTCACTATTCATCAAAATATGAAAGTTATCATAAAAGTACCAATAATTATCCAAACTAAATTTTTGTGTCCCAATTCTAAATTAGAATTTTATTTACATAATTTTAATATATAAAATTTTTGAATATTTGATTTAAAAATGGTTCTCCATTAAAAGGCGAAAAAACTGCATTTTTTGAAAAATACTTCTCTTATCTGAAAAATTGAATTTATCCTTATATTATATCTAAGAAAAAAAATAGATTATTGTTAAAATTATATTGGATATATAAAATTCAAAAAAAAATAATATAATTCATAACAGCTTTTTAAATGGCTAGTTTGATAGGTTGTGGTGTGCTTAAACTCAATGTTGCGTACATCACATGCTATTGAATTATTTAAAAAGGAAGTGAACCATGGAAGCTTAGGTTGTTACACATTCAGTGTATAAAATTCTCCCTTTTGATGATTCCAGTAGAGATCATATAACTGAATTCATTTATCCTTGGAATTCTATTCCAAAAGAGATCATGATATCGATTTCAGATGATCTCCATGTGGAAAGTTCAATGGTTATGATTAACAACATGGGGTGCTCATATATTTTCTTCCATGATTCAATACCCATGGTCACCTTCACTTGCATAGAACTTTCCTAACTCAAGAATACAATATAATAAGAATGTAAGTTTACTTTGAGGTGGTCTACTCAAATTGGAAAAGTCATACTTTCTCCCTATGGTCCCCTGATACTTTTCATAAAATTTCTCGGACCTCCTTACTGTTGTGATAGAGATAATATTTCCACTATTTTTCATATCTAATTTAAGGATTTAAAACCCACAAATGTGTCATTTTATGTGAAATTGAATTGTTTTTGTAATTTAACGATGTTTTGAGCTTGAAATATAAAATCTCATAATTCTAGACTTTTAAATTTTTTTAATTGTCTTATGTATTCTAGGAGAAAATAATTGAAGCTAGAAAAACTGGAGTAGCATAGTTACACATCGTGTTATGAAATTACAAAAAGTGACCTTTTGAAAATGAAAATTATGCTCTATATAAGTCTTAACGATGGTACAAGCTATGGAAAGGAGTTACACGTCATGAGTTTATGTTTCACATTGTGACTAAAGTCAAAATTCCAAATGAGAATTGTGCAAGATTCACGCATGCAGAGGAAAACTCAAAGGTATTACATGACATGAAACCCCAGTTCATGTCATGATGATGGTAATGTGATAAAAAAATAAATATTCTATGGTTGTGGGTTACGATGGATTTTTCCTATAAATACCCCCCTCAGCCTCCCTTTGAAGGTAATCTGGGTCCAGCAAGTGGAGCACCACACCAAAAGAGGATATGCCACAATTCTTCTTTACCGTGGTGGGGATTGAGATCTAGATAACAATTCAATTCATCTATGTTGTGAATGAGGTTGATCAAATGATGCGCAGCTAAGCCCAACATGGTTGCGGATGGTAACGGCTAATGGACACTCTCTTTTGAGATGTGTGCTTATCATGTAATCTCTTTTTGAATTTCTCTTGAACATATGTTTTTTAATGAATGTAGTTGTTTTCATTATTTAATATATCTTTACCAAATTGGTTTGGATTTTTATTCTATTTATTAAGTAAACTAATTGAATTCACTTTTTAAAATTCTTCGTTGAGGTCTTGTCATTGAGCGTAGCAATTTCAACTAGGTTTGATTGCTTAGAGGTCACTAAGAAATTAAATCACTTCTATAGGTGGAAAAAATCATATCGAGGTCTTGATATGATATCTATTCAAATTTGAGTGTTCACTTGGGGGTCCTTGGGGGTGTGTTTAGAAATTCAATTGAGATATATTTTTATACGAGGAAGAGGGGAGAGTTCGATAGGTTTAAGCTTGTCTGTGGCCACTATTTTAATTACGATTTCAAAATAAATTTTATTTTCTGGCAATTTTTAGCCTTATTCTTCAATTTTATTGCACTTTGGTTTTTATTCATATTCTTTATTCAAACTTTTAAATCCCCGTTTTTTATCTTCTTGAAAAAACAACTCAAACAAAAGTGACTATTTTGCAACTAAAAATTTCAACCTTCTCGAGATATAACCTTGTGGTCACCACTGAACTGCATTATAAGGGGAAAAATATTGATTGAGGTTTTCATAACAAAAACTCTCACATCAAGTTGGTTTGGGTATAATCTCATACTTAGTCCTGGATGTCATTGTTTATTTGTTAAAATGAAAATATTATTATTTTTCTATGACATGTCTCGGTTATAATCCTAGAATAAAATCATTTTAATTTTCCTTTAAGCTCTTATCCATATTGAGTGTATTCAAGGTGGATTGACTTTGTTATTGCACTCATGTATAAAAGTTACAGCATGGATAAAATACTGATTTCTGATGGGAATTTACCTAATCACCTACAGTGAACTCACTTATGAACTCGCAGCCACAATATTGGGGGGTTACAGGCCCCTTAATCTTTGAAATTTCAATCCTTAACGTAGAGAAACTACACCAGCTAGAATAAATAAAATTTCAATTGAGCTTCATCCACTTCGGCATTTCATCCCGGATTCGTCTTCTTTACTACAACTTGGATTTATTATCTAAAAGATTTGGTTGGCCCAAGTTCATCAAATGTCAGTCCTATTAATCAGTTATCCTCCATGATTGAACATTAGAATTTCTTCCTCACCCGTAGCTTAATCAATCGACACATATAATATAGTTGGACCTAGCGCAAGAATAGCTCGGCCTTCCCATTATGGCACTCTATCAAGCACCTGGTGGGTGACCTTGTTATTATTCACAACCGGTGGAATTGGGTACATCAAGATTCTTATTTTTTCATAAATACAATAGAATTGAATTCTATAAAAAAAAATTGATCTTCAATGTTCATATGAATTTTTGTGCATGCCACCTAAGTTAATATTTTCTAGCCATCTCAACATATTATCTCTAAATTCTAGCAACTAGATTTTTTACTTCCTTATTTGATTAGCGAGGATCGGGGTATTTGGTTAGCATTCTCAAACGATGTCAGTTGAGATCTCAATTTGTCTTAGTTGGTATATTTTCTCTTATAATCAGTGTCTTCTATTACAATCATGGTGAATCAGATTAAAAATCATCAACCCCTATTTCATCTTCTTTGAAACATGGTTCATTGGAAACCCATTTTTTACCATCATATCTTCCCGTTGGTGCTTCATCGGATTCACTCTGATCTTAGTTTCATTTGCAATACATGGTTTTGACATCAATTCCTCATATCTATAATGCAAAGAATCCCAAAATCGACATCATCTTCCTCAATTAGGATCAAGTTTCTTTTACCATTCCATAGCATTGGAATTTATTTCATCATCAACATCAAATTGGATCAATGATATAAGATGATTCTAAGATCCGTCCTCTTCACTTCAGTTCATCAACAACATTGGACCTAGTATGAGAATAAATCTTCATTGTCATTAGGTTATACTTCAAAAAAGCTCAGTTTTTCATTCTGGTAGTGTCTCCCTCTTTAGAGTTGAGGTGTGGATCATCTTCATCTTCATAAGATTCAATTTCAATCAGAATCCATTAATTATCTTCAAGATGCTATGATGTTGGCCTCTATGATCAATCAATCAACTGTGGACTCTTTAATGGCCCAAACATGATAAATAATATTTTTTCCAGAATAAATTTTTATTGTATATTATTAGACACATAAAACATATAGAGAAACTAAAAAGACTTTATTTCACTAATAGAGGTCGTTACATTAGAAAAATAGCTAAACCCATGAAAATTCAAAATATTATAATAGGGAAAAAATATTAAATAGAAAAATTAAAATGAGAAAACTTATATCATTCCAATTTTCTTAAATTATCACCCCCATGAATAATAATATAGAAAAGAAACAGAATATTAGTAAACCAGTCAACATGTATTAAAAGGAAAATATATAACCTTAAGAGAAATTATAGTGAATATTGAATGAAAGAATTAAGATGTATTTATATGATGTAATGTGACCATTATAATAGTAATGTGATCATTGGAATAGTAGCATGACCACTGTAAATAGTGGCATGACCATATGAAATAGTAATCAAACCGTTTGAATAGTGATTCCACCTAAAGATAAGAAACTTTAATATAAAAAATATTTATCATGAGTAATTTAATAAAATATAAATATTATAATTTCATAAAATAAATTTCAATATTAAAAACTCAAATAAAATATATGAACATTTTTAATAAATTATATTTTAAAGTATTTCATAAGAATCATAATTTTTATATCAAAAATTAAAATTATGTATATTAGAAAATTATTTTGATAAAATGAATTTCATTTTTAGAATCATGACATTGAAATTGTCCAAGAGTAATTTTTTAGTAATTTTATGAAACACATTAATTTTTATGTGAATAGTAAAAATGTTGTTTTTCAAATACCATATGTTTCATGACATAATGATGATGAAATAATGACTTCATAAATGATAAATTGGTTATTTTGTCCCAAAATAAATTTAATAAGATAAATGGGTCATTTAAAAACAATAAACTTAATTTCTAAATCTAAAAATTATTTTTACAAAGTAAAAATTCAAAAGTATTCTATTAAAATAAAAATTATACATTTTTCTACTTTCCTTTATAAAAAACTAGTACTTCTCCCATGTATTCACATGACACTATAAATCAATGCATATTTTCAATAATATAATACCATTTTGGAAACTTAATAATTCATATTAATAATGAATATATTAAATCACAAAGGAGTAGTACATAATAATGGAATACAAGTTGAGATATTTTTGAGAAATCATGAAAATAGAAGAAAATATTAGTTGAATAAATAAAGAATAATAATTTATATTGGGAATTTTTAGATGGAGAAATCAATTACATGAATGATACATGAATCCCCCCCACCCATTCTCATTTTTGATGCAGGCCCCAGCATGATGATGAAGGATTCCCAATCTAAAAAGATAACTGAGGATCTCCCTAAAATTTTACAGGTTCCCAGTAATATTGGATCAACCTCTAATTAATATTCTCTTGGACTTGATCATGAGATGGATTCTCTTGTTGGAAATGTTGAGGTGGAAGTGGCTTCTATGGATTTTCATCTCCAGCATGATTCTACTCCAATCGTTGTTGATATGCAAGAAAGTTTCCATGGGGAATATCATGTTGAGGTATCTGATAGTCAAAAAAAGGTTCTAAATGTTTAAAGTGATATATGGGTGGTAGGATGTTTGGAGAAGAATGGTTCTGAAAACACATCTACACCTCTTCCACCTATGTAATTGGATATAAATCCACTTTAGGTGGATTATGGTCTTTCATCATAAAATAATTTTAATGATAAAAATAATTAATGGCTTGCTCATGATTCAGTGATCCTAAAATATATACAGTTTTTATAGGATACCAAATCCAATAAAGTCAATCATAATATATACCAGACCAAATTTTAGGGTGCATAGGATCTTAAACAAATGAAATCTCTATATGGCGTGAATTTTGGAGGATGACTACATACGTGATTCAGTCACATACACCACAAATATTAAAAAAGATAACAACATCAATTAAGCTATAGGAAACAAGGCCTCCAAGTCAAAACAAAATGAAATTTATGAGACAATATCAGAACATAAACAAACCTTGTGTGTTCAAGAAACCCAGATAGAGGACCCCTTTAAAGTTCTCTAAAAGAAGAGAAATCCCTCATCAATATCAAAGAAGAGCGTACTAAGTATGTGAACATATGGTTTGGTAACCAACAAATATAAATATCATTTCATGTTTAAATTTTGATCAAAACAAACAGAAAATGAAATCAGAGTGTTACAATTTATTTTAAGAAATACTATAGTAAAAAACTCTTGGATGTGGTATGTTTTCAAAAATATAACATACCATCACGGTTAGCAGTTCCTGCTATCTAAAGAGCATCAAGGTTTTCTAAATATGAATTTTCTGTGGTAAACAATATATATATAAGGATTTGAAAGATAGTATATAATTGTAATTGAAATAATATTAAGCTTAAAGAAACATAATATATATCAGGAGTTGAAAGATAGTATATAAGAGGAGTTGAAAGATAGTATATAGCAAGAGGAGAAACAATGTGAATTTTTTGGGGTAAACAATATAATCCAACAAACATTATTAAGATCAATTAAATAAAGTATATACAATAAACTAATTATGTGAAATAATATATATAGCGAGAGTTGAAGTAATGCTATTTGTAATTTGTTAACATGAAATAACCTAGAAAAAATGAAATTATATTTAATAAAATTAAAAATGTTATAAAAACCAGAATAATGAGAGAAAACATTTTTTAAAACAATTATAGGGATAAAAACAATAGTTGAAACAAATATGAATTACAAAAAGTATACAACACATCAATTTCCTATAGGATGTAACAATAGTGGGAAAATTAAAGTCAACTCTATTAAGAAAATAGATTAATAAATCATTGATAGGAGAAAAATGTGAATATTAACAATATAAAAAACAAATATTTATGACGAATAAAAAAATAGTAAATTAAACAATAAGAAAATGGAAAATGAAATAATAGTGAAAAAGAATTACCTTGAATAATTGTTACCATTTCATTTAAAAAATTAGATATGGTGGTAAATAAAACTTAATAAATGAATACATGAAATCTTATTGGGAACTATTTTAAAGTTCATATTATGTAGAATCAATATAGAGATCATGAATAACATCACATTTGTAAGAACATGCATCAAATATTGAAACAACAACACCAAGAAACAAATCTACACTAGGGGAAGGGGTAAAGGTAACACAAATTTTTGGAATAAAAACACATGAATTAAAATGCACAAATATATAATGAAATTCCATACAATATTGGATATCTATACAAATTATCCACCCTAAAAAAACATGTTATCAATATTCAAGGATTGGTAGTGTTTGAGGTTCAAAAAAAATAATTACGACCATAAAAATTTAATGGTAAATAATACATGTGATCTAAAATATAAATCCCTTAAATAATATAAGCCAATAAATAATATTAAGCAAAAATAAAGATATCATATGAAATGAATGGATAATGGGAAACAATATATATTGAAAGAGTTGAAACAATGTTATTGGTAATTTGTTAAAATCATATAACCTAATAAAAATTAAATTTTATTTAATGAAATTAAAAATGAAATAACAAACCCTAATAATGTGATAAAACATTATTACAAGTAACAATACTGATAACAAAAAATAGTTGAAACAAATATACATAACAAAAAGTACCTGAAACACTGATTTCCTAAAAGATTTCATAGAATAATATATCAAACAAATATTGATGTCAAACAATAAAACAATAAATGAACCATTATGTAAATGAAAAAATAAATGATAGTGAGAAACAATTGCCTAGAATTTTTGATACCATTACATTCAAAAACAAAATATGGTGATAAAGAAACCTGAATCAAAGAAGACATGTAAGGTCATTCATCACCACTTTAATAATCATACAATGTATAATCAAAGTAGAGATCAGGAATAACATTGCATTTGGAAGAACGTGCATTAAATAATGAATTTGTGAATAAATACCATATAACAGAATGAAATAGATTCCCTAATTTGTGAATCTAAAAAATAAATATACTGTAATAAAATAAGAAAAATTTTTATGCAAATGGAAATACTAAAAATTGAAGATGGGATTATTTCCATGATATTAGGAGAACATACCTGTTGCATAGATCTAGATCTGTAGAAATAAACATATAAATTGAAGGAATGATGGGAAATGATATATATCAAAGGATTTGAAACAATGGTATTGGTAATTTTTTAAAATTATATAACCCTGAAAAAATACAATTTTATTTAATGAAATTTAAAATGAAATAAAAAACCCTAATAATGTGAAAAAAAATATTAAAATAACAATACTAATAATAGATAATAGTTGAAACAAATATAGATAACAAAAGGCATATTAAACAATGATTTTGTAGAAGATACATCAAAATAATATATCAAACAAACATTGATGAAAAAAAATGAAACATTATGTAAATGGAAATATAAATAATAGTGAGAAACAATTACCTTGAATCTTTGATACCATTAGATTCAAAAAATAGGAGATGGTGATAAAGAAACCGGAATCAAAGAAGACATGTAAGGTCATTCCACAACATTTTAATAATATTGCAATGTAGAATCCAATTAGATATCAGGAATGACATTGAATTTGGTATAACGAGTATCAAATAATGAATATGTGAATAAATAATGAATAATAGAACAAAATAGATTCCCAAATTTTTGAATCAAAAAAACAAATGTATTGTAATAACATATGAAAAAGTTATAAGTGAAGGGAAATACTTAATTAAAAAAGACATGTAATGTCATTCGGTATCGTTTTAATAATCATAAAATATAAAATCAAAGTAGATATCAAGAACTATATTTCATTTGGAAGAATTTTAATCAAATAATTAATTGGTGAATAAATACCATATAATATAATGAAATAGATGCCCTAATTTGTGAATCTGAAAAATAAATGTATTGTAATAACGTATTAAAAAGTTATATGAAAAGAAAAATACTAAAAATTTAAGGGGAGATTATTTCCAATATATTAGGATAACATACCTTTTGTATAGATATGGATCTATAGAAATATAGCGTATAAATTTAAGGAATGATGGGAAATAATATATATTACACGAGTCAAAAAATGTTATTGGTAATTTTTTAAAATGATATAACCCAAAAAAATGAAGTTTTGTTTAATTAAATTTAAAATTAAATATCAAAACCTAATAATGTGAGAAAACATTATTACAAATAACAATAAAAATAACATAAAATGATTGAAACAAATATAGATAACAAAAAAATATGAAACACTAATTTCCTAGAAGATACAGTAGAATAATATATCAAAACAATATTGATGAAATATAAAAAACAATAAATGAAACATTAGGTAAATATAAATATAAATAATAGTGAGAAAAAATTACCTCAAATATTTGATACCACTACATATAAAAACAAGAGATGGTGATAAATAAACCTGAATCAAAGAAGAAATGTTATGTCATTTTGCACCGTTTTTATAATCATGCAATTTAGAATCAAATTAGAGATTAGGAATAACATTTAATTTGGAAGAATGTGCATAAAATATTGAATATGTTCATAAATACCAGATAACATAATGAAATAGATTCCTTAATGTGTGAATATTAAAAACTAATGTACTTTAATAACATATGAAAAAGTTTTATGAAAAGGGAAATACTTAAAATTAAAGGGGATATTATTTCCATGATATTAAGAGAATCTGTTGTGGTGATCTGGATATTAAGGCTATCGGAAGAAGGTATCGGTGATGGTAAAAAGGTTCATAAAGAAGTTGGACAGTGTCCTCCACAATGGTATATGGTGAAAAAAAACTGGAGAAACTTTTATAATGGGAATTGAAATAAAAGTTGAGGGAACTCGCAAGCTACAATTATAGGGATTGGAGAGAGAGAGTGGTGATAGACAGAGGAGGGAAAGGTAGTCGAAGATAAATAAACAATCGAAGGTGAGGATGGTAGAATTGGTTTTCACTAGTAGCCCAAAAGTGATGGTATACAGTGGAGGAGATGGTGGTCAAAGATGAAACAACAATATGAGGCGAGGACAGAGGATTCTATTTGCATCAATAAACCAAGACCGGTGGTAGGTAGATAAGAATTAAGTTTTCAAATATGAGGTGGTAATCAGAGGTGAGGATGTAGGAATTGATTTTTAGTGGTAACCCTAGGATAGGGAGAGGGAAATCATGAATAGTAGAGGATTGGTGTGGAGGATATGAAAGCAGGGATAAGATGGTATAATGAAGAGAATTAAGCAGAAGGTGACACATGTGAAAGAAACAACCCAAGTTTAGTATATATATAGACTACAAAATTTGTTTTATAAATATTTTTAAAGTCCTAAATCCATTTTTTTATTAATGTATGATTCATAAAGTCAAAAATAGCACTATTGAAAGGTCTACCTTGGATATGACAATTTATTCAATATTTTATCCCTAAAATTCCCTTCACCATTCCCTTGGAAACTCACTCCTTCCCCATTTAACAAATCCAATTATCTATATAAAATCCCTCCCTTAATCCCCTTAGAATACTTACGGATAATCTGGATTAAATCAACTTCATACATCAAAGTATTTTAGTTCCATAAAAAAAAGTAACACCGAGAAAAGAGTAAGTTTTCATCAACTATTCTCTCATTTTCCTCTCCTCTTTCTCTTTGTCCCTATTCCTTTCAAACCCAAATCATTTGATATTAATTAAGTAGTATGATAAAATTATAATAATTATTTTAACCTAATTTAATAATTATATTTATATTATATTTATATTTCATACTTCTTTTTCTTATTTGGACATTGTCCCGTTAACTTTGGGTTAACCACCAATGAGGAAGTTTCCAATTATTTTATTATCACCACCCTTAAGGATGATTATAATAAATTATTTATAATATATAAATTTAAAAATATATGAATTTATACGCTTATTGAGTTAATCTTAATAATTTATAAGTATAAATAAATCAAGATCGTTAAATCAAAGCAAGATGGGATATTTAAAGGAAAATATTATATAAAAACGTTTTACCTTTAACAAAAGAAATTAAGGAATATAATCCAATGATTATAATTGATCAAGATTTAAAAATAAATAAATTTATTGTTTCATTTTTTAATAAACCTAATTTTATTATTTATGAGGTGGAAACACAATGAAATAAAGTGTAATTTATGGTAAAAAGATTCTAGAACTCAAACTCATTCTTTTTGGGTTATCTTCTATTTCACATTCTTTTTTATATATATGTTCTTATAATGTCATAAAAATTACCTTCCACTGTCCTTTATATTTTATTTTTATGTATATACATGTTTCTATCCTTTTTAAATGTTTTTTGATCCATTTACAAATATTTTTCAAAAAGATTTTAATTTCCAAAACATCGCATTGATTTCTCTTAAGTTGTTTCTTATCCATTTAAGAATAAAAAATTTTTCTGAAAAAATATGATTTACATTGTTAATTTGTGTATATAAAAGGTTATTAATTAGATTATTATTTATTAAACCTTTATTAAACTCATTCATTTCCATGGGTTTATTTCATGACTATGATTGTTTTGAGTTTTGTCTGGTGCACATGATTTTGAGCGTTTTATGATGTGACAGGTGGACCCAGAATTATATCACCCTCTAATACATTGATTAATGTGATATATATCATGGGATTGTATTTATTATGTATGAACACAATGCTATATTTTTTCATAATTATTATATTACGATTTATTCATATATTCAATGTGTGAACATGATACTAGCTTTGTTCACAACTATGTATGGTTTTTGACCACAATGTTAAAATGTTTCATTATTATGAATATGTCACATTCCAATTTTTTATAAAATTTTTCTATCGTGATTATTATGATTATCCCATGCTTATGGAATTATTATTATGATTATGCTCACCCATGTACTATTGAATCATGCCACTTATTCTTTATATGTTATCCCTCTGCTTATTAGGATTTTAGATCACCCTTTTATTTGATGTATATTGTCAGGTGATTACATGTAATAAGGATAATGTGAGATATTTTAAGGGGATAAAGAATAATTATTTAAATTATGTTTAAGCTTTATTATTTTTAAGTGAGGTATGAGCCTAATTTTCCCAAGATACTAAAAATTTGGATTCTGGATTATATCACTAATAATTTACTTATCTTAAAAATGATGTGATAATCATGAAAGAAAATTTTGGGTATATATATACTCATGGTTGATTTATATTTACTTTGTGGTATATCAAAATATAGGTGTGTTCGATTCATATGAGTGACATGATCACTTCGAGTGTTTTTTATATTTTCTGCTTCAAGTTTTTTCCTTACAATCACTCCATCCCTTTTCCATTTTTCTAGGCATGTAACCCACTATAATTTTTTTCACAAAGTGTGGTAACTTACCTTTTTTAATTCTCCATGTGGTCACTTTAATAGATTTCCACTATTTCAAATGAAAAGACGATATTTTCCTTTTGGTCGCTCCATAAGTTTATTGATTTATTTTAAAAATGTGGTCACTTAGATATAGGCACAGTCACTCCAACCCTTTACCAAAATTTCATCGTGGGTTCTAAAAATATAGATGAAAAAATTAATAAAAAAATCAAATCAAACAACTTCAACATAGATTTCAAAATTTCTGGCTTAAATAAAAAATGATTAGAAATTTGAATAAAGAAATGATTTTTTAACAAATAAAATTTCTGAATATCACATAAAATTCATTCAAAAAAAATATAAGATTTAAACCATGAAAATAAAAGAATTAATTCAAAGTTCCAAAACACTTATAAACAAACCCAACTTTATTTCAATTACTGTTAATCTAAAAAAATTAATTTTCAAAATTAGAAAACCAGTTTTAAATTCAAATTCACTTCCAGAAAATATATTTGAACAACAAGATATTAAGAATTCCAACATGGAATAATGAAGAATTATTTTCAAAAATCAAAAACCACACAAGAAAAATTGTTTCAATTAATATCATAAAAAAATTCAAAAATTATATGAAAATTAAATAACCAAAAAATTAACAAATTAGCTTTGAAAAATCTACATTTTTAAGATGAATTACAAAGAACTTTATTTTTGTTACCAAAAAACCAATTTTGGATCATACTCTATTATAAGCTCAATATCACACTAAAACTCATTTATTTCATAAAAATGGATGAAGAAAATGTAATAAAATAATGCCACACCACTTTTCCCAAGAGAGATTCCAATTAATTATAACTCTAACACCATAAATGCATAATTTATATCCCATAAATAAATTAAATATAATAATTTTAATTAAAATTTTAGGTCAAGGTGGATGAAAACTAAATATTATGTTGTTGTACCTATCATGTAATGCATGATATAATAATTTATAAGAATAAATTTCTCTCATAAAGTAAATTGTACATAATATTTATATGTCATAAACAATTTATAAACTTGAATATTAAAAATAAATAAATAAATATTATATTTATTTTCAAAATATTAGATATTAATATAAACATTTCATATTTTATTTAGGCATGAAATTTCATATTTACAATGCCTAACATTTATCATTTATAAACACCTTTTATAAGTATTATGAATTCTAGCCAAAAATTAATTTTTAGCATTCTTATCTAATATCATTTTTTATGATTGATAATAAAGAATTATAAATTATAATTTAGGATTTAGGATTGGAAGTAACTAATGATATTTAATGATATACACTATATCCCCATTACTATATAATGCTTTGTTTTTATAATACATAATTGTAGGTTATGTTATTGTATAGCGTATGTTTCCTTTCCAACATAGATTACGTTATCACATAATGTAATGTTAGTGACCCTAACATAGGTTACGGTATCACATAACATAACATTAGAGATCCCTTCACAAATTACATTATTGCATAATATAATATCAGAGTCTCCATTGAGATTACATTATGACATAGTTTAATGTCAAGTATAGGTAACTCACATTATGTTATCCTATAACATAATGTTGTGTAGAGTAATCTAGTGATCCAGTGGATGAAATTACACTATGTAATATCATACACTATGATATGGCCTCAAGAATATTACAATACACATGTTATTTAGGAAAATAGTAAAAGAACATATTGATTTGTCAATGATTGTAGCTCTGATACCACTTATGGATTTGGTTGGATCATCAAATGATAATTGTAGTATAAGAAACCCATTAATAGTTCATGATCAATCATCATCATAACCAAAATATAAAACAAATAATAAAAATATAAACTAACATACCTAAAATATAGTTAACTCCGTATTCCACTCTTCAATAGAGTATGCTTGATTGATATCACTAAGTGGAAACCAAATGATTATCTATTTTATAGGTGGTACACTAGTCAATAGGATCCCCATACTCTATGAGAGGATCCATGAACACCGAAGGAGTTATAACACCTTCTTTTTGAAGATAAATGGTGATTGGGGGTATAGAATCATTCATGGTCTGTAAGTGTTATATTCCACCAATAGAGAGCTTGTGTCCCTTTATATAGACTCTCTTTATTTAAAAAATATTTTCTAATGTAATCTTCTATATCATGGAAACTAACATGCATTAAAATAATTCATGACCTATTGGTGATTCATAATCATTTAAAACACTTTAAAAAATTACATATAGCCATATTTAAATCAACTCATTGATTAATAACTGAAGATAAAGTGTATGGAAGATGTGGTAGTGGTCATTCACTTGCATCCCATTTCATAAGCCCTTTATATACTATGATAGAGGTAGAAATTGTTGTCATTATTCCTTTTATGATATGAACATATCATAATATATTATATTCATCACATGCATATTGCAGGCTATGACACAAGATATATCATGCAATATGATACCCCTATTTTAGTGTATCAATTTTCATATAAATTTTCCTTATAGAGTGCATTTATATTAGAATATTTCAAGATGAAATCGGTATTATGAATAGCTAGAAAGAGTCATAGAGAGTTTTGAACAAATCTTACCACAAGACACTTTAGAGATTTTAATGGGAATGTCAAACCTCACCCACCATCTTTATACATGAAAATCATAAACCATGTAACTTGGGATTATTTAATTTTTCATCATCATAAAGAGATATTTAAGGTACATTTTATTTGATTTTCCTTCATTTTAAATTACATGTGTAAATTACTTTTCTTTATTAATGGTAATTTATAAAAAATAAGAAAATGAAGAAAATAAACAACATCCAGTGAAACCACCATACCCCTACCCTAAATAAAGGATAGGGTTCACTACACTTAAAAGACAAATGGTATTTAATTTAAATTTATAGTAAAATTTTAATGTTATATAAACAAATAAAAAAAATTATGCTTATTTATATGTCGATTAATCAATTAGAATCTCTATTTACCATTATCCTATCTCAAGTGTTATAGAAGGAAGCACGTATAAATAAAAATAAACAAATAAAATATGGAAACACATATAAATTAATGGAATCATATATACAAATAAAATAAAAAAATTATTATTATTTAATATATTAAAAAAATTACTATTTAATAAACTTTATTTCTATTAATTTTATTCACAAGTTGATTCATTCACTACACCAATAGAAGAAGTACATTCAATGGATTTATATAATACAAATAACAATGGTCATGATAAAGGTGTAGGTTTTAGAATCGCGCCACAATAATACTTTTATAAAGAATAACTAAAGGTTCATTTTTAAAATAAAATGTAAGAGATGACTCATGAGATTAAAACTCTGAAGGAAAAAAAGTAAATAAGAAAACTGAAGTAATAGAGATTCTCCTTTAAAGGTATTAACAAGAATAATTAACAAAACAAAAATTACACTACACAAATCCACAACACCCCCCCCCCCCCCGATTTTCTAGCTACTTATTCCCCTCAAAGTCCTACCATAGCTGACGTATTAATGTTTTTCACTATAGTTTATATTAATTATGAAACAAATAATTATTGATACATTTCTTGTATTCAAATATTATAAATTTATTGTGATTTATATTTATTATCACCCACTCATTGGTTTTTTGTGAAAGGAATGGTGTAAAATATCCAAGGTGATTCCCTATAAAATAAAAAATTTCCAAAAAATCATGTGAGTGTAGAAATTTTGGTAGTTCCTAAAACATGAGTTGAGCTACATATTTCACTTCATGATCTTAATATTCACATGGTTTAACATGATATAGTAATTTTCATAGTTTAATAGTTTAATCTTATAAATAAACATAATGATAAAATGGTAAGTAATTTATAACTTATATTATATTCAAAATATGATATGTTGAATGAGAAATCTTTGAATTAATGTATGTAATGATAGAATTGGTAATTGAAATTTGGGACAAGAAAATATAAGGGATCAACTATTGGATCAAAAAGGCCTTATGAGGATACCTTTACCCCATAAAATGATCTACCATATTTAATGAAATTATAAGTTTCTATTGATACAAGGTTGAAAAATAGTAATATTTATAACATTGTATTTTAAGATAATATGTATGGAACATTTTCTTATAACATTTTTGGTCTTGAGATCACAAATTAAATTCTCAAACATGAATGGCGAAGAGCCTCTATTGTGAATCTATATATGAATTACATATTAATTACTCTTATTTATATAAATTGTTGGGATATTTTTATGAAAATTTAATAGTATTCATATTTTTTTATAGAAATTTATATCAATAATTCTTAAAGGGATCACCACATGAAATATTTTTTCATTAGTTATACCTAATGTCACTTTTTCACAAAAAAAATCAATCATTATTATTTTTATTCTCGAAAAAAAAAGCATAGATAGAGAAGGGTGGACAAGGCCTAGGGAAGCCTAAAGTGGTGGAGACTGAGGGAATCCCCTCGAATCAGGTTAACCCCCTCATGTTTAAAGTAAGAAATGTTATAAAGGCAAGTAACATTGGTACCATGATCTTCCAGATAAGTGAGGTGGTCCTAAACTTTGTTCCCCTCTCTCTAGGTGTGGGTGATGACAATATTAGTGTTGAGGAGAGCTTCACATTTCCTGATATTGTAGGATATCAACCACAAGGTGGTGCCTTTACCATGAAAGGCATTATGTATACTCATGGAATCATTTTCTAGATGAGAGATGTGGACATTTTACTCGTTACAAAGAGTGAGTCTAGTAAGGAAAGTATTGACTATTGCCCAAATAGAATTTCATATTCCATAATGTACCTTGAAATCCATGACCATACTACCCCTACAGTCACAAACAGCCCCTCCTCCCTTCATGTCTCCAAAAATTCATGAGTCATCCTTGTTAAGATTGAGGCCTCTTGTTGGGGGTATCCAATATAACTAATGCCCTAGTGGCCTGGAGAAGGTAGCTTGAGACCCTAGCGGAGTAGGTTGTAGTGGGTGAAGGGATGGGGCCTCCTTCCAGTTACCAACATGAGCGACCTATTCAATTAGTAAGCTCCTAGTTCTAGCAATAATGGACAAACCTATAGAGATGGACCCCTCAAATCTGGCCAAATTTCTAGCTTTTCATAAGCACCAACAACCCGCATTAAGAATGATAGATCTTTCTGATGTTTCCATAGTCGATCCTTCTGTACCCTAGAACCATCTCTCTAGGAAAGTTCCATTGTTAGTATCATGGGATAAGTACGTAGTGAAGTCCCCTAAGGCACTCCACACCTATTTCACCCAGTCACCTTTAAAGAATTGGTGGTGTGTCCTCTCCTCCTACTTGAACTTGCAGTAGCGATAGTAAGAATCCAAGATGATGCCCAACTTTTTAATGTTGATGTCTAAGGGTAAGTCTTGTTTCCTGATTCTCCAAGTAAGGAAGTTATATATTGTTGGAATTTTGTTTCACTACATCGCACCATTCCATATGTCTCAATGAGTTGAGATCAAATTATAAAAAGATCACATGAAGTTTCCAAAGGTTTTTAAAAGAAAGTAAAAACGGGATAACTCTTATAAATACCAAATATGAGAATGTAAAACTATATGCTCCAATTGTATTTATTGTAATTTTATTTTTTAAAAATTAATTTTTAATTAATTTTTATTTTTAAATAGATTGTTATATGTTCATTCTAATCGATCTATGTAATTTGAGGATTTATTTTATGGATTTAATGCATGGATATCTAAAAAATTTATACATTATGTCCCTTATAAATTAGTAATACACAATCATTAATTTTTTACAAAAAAAAATTAAATTATATTTTTATAATATGTTGTTAAAAATATTATTTGTATGATAATGTGGTATTTATGTATCATCAACTACATGATACAAGGATGTGAATTTTACACAATAAATCTATGAATTTCTATAACCGAATAAGTTTTAAGGTATATATAATAACATTTCACTATCAAAAAATATTTTATAACAAATACCTTATATTTATCAATGTTTTTATATTGTTTAAAACAAATGAATGGATACAATTATGGTTATTACATATTTAAATTTTTTATCTATTTTATATAGCATCAAAAAACTTTCATGAACGATGAGGTATTTACAAGAGTGAATATAATTTCATTCAAAATATTTATTAACCAATTATATATCTGTATTTTTTTTAAAATTACATAGATACTAAAAAAATAACCTATTCATATGATGGCATATATTTTTTCATGAATGAATGGGAATATTACATGGTATCATAATGTTCGTAGACATCATGAATAGGTTTCTTCTATCACTTATATAATTATATTTATTTTTCAATTTAACTTCAAGATTTTTTTTCATTGTTAACATTCACTAACTTTTGAATGAATCATTCATCTCTTCCTACACCATTCACCACATGTTACATTTCATGGCCTAAATAAAGACTTTATATAAGTGGAAAAAAATATAATAATCATACTAGTAGTTGGGGTTTGATTTAGTAGTAAGCACCCTATAATACTACATCAAGGTTGTGGGTTCAAAACCCATTCGGAGAAGGTGTTGTAGCAGCACTATTGTGGTACTGTAGTAGACTGTAGTAGTGGTGTAAGTGTAGAACAGGTGGCACTGTAGTGGTGGTGGGAACTGTAGTGGTGGTAGGTGCTGTAGCGATGGTAGAACTATAGCAACCCAGGTATTGTAGCATTACTAATCAATGAATGGTTTTGGGTAAAAAAATATGGGCCTTCAAGGCCATTTTTTGGGCTTTCGTGCCCACTCATCCTAAGTTACAAGTAATTGGATTCATTTCCATTTTGACTAAATTCAATGTATTGAATAAATATGGATTGATGGGTGGGTATATCTTTGGGGGTTGTGGTCTACCTTTTTGGCCTGTGTGTGTGGTGTCTGTGTGTTTAAATATAAGTATACCCCCAATCACCTAATATATATAATAATCATACTGTGTAGTGAAAAAAAAAATTATGTTAAACAAACACTATTTCTTTAGGGGATATATCAACCTAGAGAGTTCTTACCCATCGTCTTTTCTTGTTACTATTTATGAAATAATTAATGGGGACCACCTTTGATATTAAATTTTAAAAAAAATTAAGTATAAAAAATAAGTAATTATTATTTAAGGAATGTGGAGAAAACTTTTTTATAATAGGTTCACTAATGTACCGACATATTCTCCAAATTCAATCCTCGCTCCAATTTTATACACTTCCTTTTTGTCTAAAAGGATTTGATTACTATAGAATACATTATCAATCAAAATAATTCAAATAATAAGATACCATTCTTATAGAAAATTCAATCACTGTCTGGAACATATAATTGTGTAAGACAGGATCTTGTATGTAGGGGTTTTTTTAACAAAACTTTCAACTAGAATACTTGAATTACACATGATATTAAACTTTTCTATGATTTTACTATTCATTTTTATATAAATTCACACTAAAAAACTAAAATATTTTTTTCATAGTTTGAGAGAAAAATGTGGGAATTATAGCATTGGGAGAGGGAGTTTTGGAATATCATATGGCTTTTCATGAACCAACTTGAGTCGTCTATCCAGTAGATGCTTTGACCGACTTACGATATACTCGAGGGGTATCCTCAATTCTCCTGAACCAACGAAAATTTTTATTGGTATCACATGAAATAATTGGGTATGATTTATATAAGATAAATTAAACTAATGACATAAAAATGGGCATGATCACCCTGTACATCAAAGGTTTATGAACTAGTAAAAAAGAAAATAAAGTATAGAAATTTAAAAAATTAAAAGAAAATAAATCCCTCTACTCACATAAAAATACCACACACATAACAACTATCATATTCAACATCCAAAACTCTACATGTATACTGCATCAATAATTAAAGGAAATAAAAGAAAAAAATTCCCATTTTTTCAATGAAACATTTTAAACTAAATGAAATAAAAAAACAATTAACCTCCATGTGACCACATGTCACCATCCAATCCCAAAATAATAAATCTTACATGAGAATTCATAAACTAAGTCAGTACTTGAAACTAAAATATAACATAGTTATGAGCATTAAAATACCCAATAGGTCACCACTCACCTTTCTAAATGTTTAACCTTTAATGAAAGATCCATTTTTAATCTAGTTTAAAAATAGTTATAAATTTATATACAATATATTTTAATTTTTAAAATTAAATAAAACAAGGGATTCAAATTTAAAACTAATATTTTTAAGATATAAAAGGGTTAAATAAAAATATAATTTCTTTATATATAAAAAGGTTAAGAGCCAGGTGATATTAATTTAAAACCATTTACCCTTTTCACTACTGACTCATTTAAACATAAATTAATTTTAAAACATCATATAATGTGAACCTAAGAGCTATTGGGATAATCTAGGATAAGGCTATAGAATATAATAAATAAGACCAACATTGTATAACAATAACCTACCCTAACTCCTATTGTTTCCCTCACTAGACAAACTGAGGGAAAAATCTAAAAATTAGAATAAAATATATCTCAATGTCTCAAGTCATAGTGTAATTATAAACTAATGCAATATGTGTACCTAGACTTCCCACCAAGGAATCATAAGTATCCCATGAAATATAAATATAGGTGAGTATTTTAAATATATATATATATGATCATAATAACAAATAAAGAATAATTATTCTTCCTTATCTCAAAACCACCTCATGGAAATACCTCCTTTCAATAAAATTTATTAAACAATTTAACTTACCTTACATAGGAATTTATCAAAAAGATTAAGGCACCCATCACTTAAATAACATGAAAGTGGAATTTTCCATGGGTTTTCATTTTAAATGAAAATATTTAAAGGTTTCAACTGGTCTTTATAATCAACTTTATAAATCCGCTTTTAAGATTTGTTTGAAAACAAAGCTTAAATTTCAAATTTTAAATTCCCAAAGTTTCGTTTTGTTGTTATAATCATATACATTTGAACACATATATATGTCTATTATTTCACAAATAAACATATTCTCATGTGTATTTGTACATATGTGTGTGTGTTTCTACTCATGTATATATGTATAACCACTAAATAGATTAAAAGAAATTTCCAAACCATGAATTTTTATTCAAAACTAATTTTGAAGCACTTTAACAATACTTGGAATTTCAAGTATTACTTTAAATGTCAAGTAAAACTTAAGAACAATTTGTATATTGACTTTCAATACCAAAACACATTTTCACATAATTCATTCATAAGGTCCATTTAAGAAATTTTTCAAACACATGAAGTGCACGGTTAAAGAAAAACATATTTCAAGTAATGTCTAAAATAGGAAGACTCTTTGATTTATATAAAAACCATGTTTAATACTAATTATATATTTATAAATTCAATAAATACTTATAATATTATCATAATGTAATTAAAACATGATTTTAAAGGGAAATAAATTAATGGTTCCAGAATTTCGGGTTAAGAAAAGGCGAAAAACAATGTGAAACTTACTACATTCTATATACGAGGTCAAACTCCACCTAAAACAAGTCATAGTAACCTCACAATAACAAGAAATGAACTAAGAAAGAAAATTATATAATTAAAATTTATCCATATGAGATCTAGACCAAACCCCCACCTAGAATTCAACCTACATCAATCTGTAATGATATAACATGGTAGAAGAGGATAAATAAGTAGGAGAATAATGAGAAGTAGGGGAAGCTCTAACCTAGATGAATCCATTAAGATCATAAGATGAGACCTAAAGGAAAGGGGACTCTCATAGATCATCATTCATTAATCATGATATGGATAGGTTTATAAGGGAGTGGGATCACACAATGGGGGAAAGGTGGATCCCAAAATTGGTCTTTTAATTCATTAAGGGTGGTTTGAGAAATTTTAAATTTTAAAGCCCTGGGTAAGTCACATAGTTTGTCCATACTGTTTGAATAAACATTACCAACTATGAAAAAGGCGTATGTTAGAATTAAAAATCCATCCACACTATCACCACATGATTTTTTAAATCATGTGGGAAAATCGTGTGGTGTTCCATTGTTGTACCTCACTCTCATGGTGTTTTCATGATCAAAAACGCTCACCAATGTTTACAATGATTTCATTTAATCGAGTTTTTTTGTTTATATTGAATACCAAGTGTTGTAATTTAATTTAATCTTAAATATATTTCAAATTCATGTCTAACTATTGTACATATCTTATTTTATGTTTCAATTATTTTAAATCAAGTTGTAAGAACATTATAAGGCCTTAGATTCAGGTATAGGGGACACCTTTTGAAGTTTCTTGAAATATTCACAAAATTCCTAGTTCCAAGGCTTGGTGGACATTTAATAGGGTGTTTTGGACCTTCCTTAGGGTATGTTCCTTGGTGTTTTGAAGGATTTGAAGTCAAAATGTCTAGGAAGTTCATAACCAGGAGTGGTGAAAGCTATTTTGGCTTGTGAAGAACTAGAGATGCATTTAATGATGGTAAAAATTCTCTTAAATATAGCTCTAAAAGTATTAATTACTCTAGAAAAATTCTAGAATAATTTTTAAGGTTTTTAAAGCTATAAATATAGTCCTTGGGTGCTTTTATCTTCAAAAAAAATTAAAATTCTCTCTTGATCCAAAATTTATGATGAAGCATTAGATCTTCTCAATTTATCTCAACAGCCTTAAAGTTCTTAATTTCCTCAAATGAACTCTAACGGTTCTCATAATCTCAAATCCTAAATTTTACATCATTTCATCAAAGATATTTTTGGGTATCATGTAAATATTTTTCCAAAAGAAAATCATTCTTTCCTCAACCACCTTTCACTAATGGTTCACACTCTACAAAAGTTTGGGATGAGTTACTTGGTTATCAGTGAACCTCAAGAGGGAGATCACAATCCACAATTATGAGAGAAGGGTTTCTTAATCACCATTGAGGCCAATGGATTTATACAATTGGCCTCTCAATTTTAGGGGTGGAGATGTAGATTCTCACATCAATATTTATCCTAACTTTTTATCAATTGTGTTTGTCCTCTATTTAATTTTCTACATGGAATCATTAAATATTGACTCACATTCATTTATAATTTCAATTCAATCATTTCTATGCTTTATTTTATTTGATATAATGTTTATAAACTTAAATCTAAATTATCTACTATCGTGTATTCTATTTATTACTTCGATATATAAAAATAATTGAATTTTTAAATTAATCTTTTATTTTGTATTAAATTTTTTAAAAGGTAAATCCCCCCCTCACACCACTTACCATTATCACTAACCAAAAATTGGTATGAGATGATACTTTATGTCTTTATAAATAATGTGATATTTTTTTAAAAATTATTTAATTTTATTTTTCAAATCTTTAATCGATTTCAATGCTAGATTTTATTATGACATATATTTCTTACTCACATGCTCCTATTTTTGATGACATTGATTACTCCTATTGGAATAATTGGATATCCAATTTCCTTGGTAGTATTTATTATCTCATAGGAAAAATAGTAATTCATGAGTATATTCCCACCAAATAATTTGAAGAAAAACGAACTCCCAAATATATTAAGAAGTTTGAGTTGAATAAAAAAAGAAATGAAAGTATTACTTTTTAGCCATTATGGAAATTATTTTAATAATGTTTCCACATGAAAAAATACTTATTAAATATGGAAGTTTTTATAAGTAAAACACTAAGGCATAAAAAAAGTCAAGTATGCTAGATTAGATATCCAATGTCATGAGTTTGAAAGTTTTACTATGCATTCTGATGAATCTATTACAAGAATGATTACAATATATATTGACATATATAATGGATTAAAGTACCATAGTGATGAATTATCCATAGAAAATCTCATAAATAAAATCCTATGGTTTTTACCTAGATCTAGGTCTCCTAAAGTGATGTCTATCTAAGAATCCAAAGATGGGAAAAGGATGGAATTAAAGGAACTCATTGACTCCGTAATGACATATGAAATCACAATGAAATGAAAATTAGAGAAGGATTCTAATGAAACCAAATAAGTCAAGAAAACCATCACCTTCAAAGATACCAATGATGAACAATTTGAAGGTGAGGTTATAAACTATGCTCTTCTTACTAGGAACATGTTCAATCACTTCTAAAAGAAGAACTTGAAAAAGTAATCCAAAAAGTCAAAAAAAGGCAGAATTGGAGGTGACATTCTATGACTATAAAAATATATGTCACATCAAACAAAAGTTCCACATATACAAGTAAAATTTCAAAGAAGATAAGAAAGGTGAAAAGGATTTCAAATTCTCAATATCGAGTAAAAGCGATGAGTCCATGGATTCTGCTTCATCATCCAATCCAAGTGAATCAAACCTAAAGTTCCCTATGGAACATATTTATGAAGACATAAAGGTTTATACTCCTTTTCCTATTTCCTCCTCCTCTTATTCTCCTCATTATTTTAACTCCTCTTCTTATTATTTCTCTTCCAATCACCAAAATTATGAAAATTTAAAATATTCTTAAATCCAAATTGAAAATGACTATAATAAAATTGATTCATTATACTCACTACCTAAGAAAAAATATAATCATTTAGTTTAAGAAAAAAATATTCAAAATTAAAAGGATCTCATAAAAAAAGAATATCTCATCATGAAAATCAAAAATCAACCAGATATTGATAATACTGAATCCATAATTAAATACCACAAAACATATCTTCTCAAATTTATCCAAGGTAATGAAATTTCAAATAAAATTTTGTGAACAAAGGATTTGGAAATTAACTGTCCATCTCTGGTTACTCCAATCATGTTATAACCTCTAAGAATCATTCCAAAACCACTTTGGTTAAAGGTGTTTCTTGAGAAAATAAATTTAATTATTGTCAAAAGATTGAATATTTAATCTATGAATGCAATTGAAAAAATGAAAGATATGGATGACCAAATTGAATCCATATTTATTAAAATATTTGTAAAAGAAAACCTTATAAAACAATCTGGATTCCAAAATCATTATTGGCTAACATAAGCATGCCCAAGTTTGTGTGGAAACCAAAATATCCAGTTGTTTCATTTTATTGTAAAACATTACACTTAAAAAAACCTAAGAAACATTATGATACCTCGATGGTGATTTACTGAGACACATGTGTGGTGACAATTCTAAATTCAATCAATTTAATAAACTTAAAGGAGTTCATGTCACATTTAGTGATAACTCTAGGGGTAATATCATCGATGAAGGTACCATTAGTTTTTTAAATCATTTATAATTAAAAAAAATTATTAATAAAAGTATTGAAACATGATTTTATAAATAATTATCTAATTTTGTGATAGTGGTTTTAAAATCTCTTTCAAAAAAAAATTTGTAATGTTTTTAATTCAAAAGGAAAAAAAATTACTTCCTAATTTAAAAATGTATACAAATTAATTTATAATTTCTTAATATCCAAAATATAAAGTGTTTGAATACAAAATTTAGTGATTCATGGATTGATCATTATATCAATCACTATTATTAAGCTCAAGTAATAATAGCTACTATAAGACCTTCCCAATTTTCATTTTAATGATGACATGGTTTGTGAAGAATACCAACATGGAAACAAACACAAATCGTCTTTGAAATCTAAAATTTGTATTTATTTTTTAAAATATCTTCAATTAATCTATCTTGACCATTTTCTTTCTAATAAAATTGAATGTATACAAAAAAAACCTATACTCTCATAAGTGTTGAAGAATTTACATGATTCACAGGGGAATATTTATTATATCATAAAAGTGAAACTCGTAAATCCTTCATCAAGTATCTAAAAAGGTTTAAAATGAATAATGTTTTAAAATTATTTCAATTTGAAGTGATCATGGTAGATAATTCAATAATAATAAATTTAACAATTTATGTTATTCTGAAGGCTATAATTATTTTTTCTCCTTGAACCCCTTAACAAAATAGGATATTAGGGATGCGACATTAAATAATCCAAGAAATTTATCAAACTATTTTAAATGAATTTTCCCTTCCAAAGTATTTTTGGTCATAGTTCGTGAATACTTTATACTATATCCTTAATCATGTTCTCATAATACTTTTTTTAATCCCTTATGAAACTTTTTTTAATAAAAAACAAAAATTGGGATTTATAAATTTTTTGGTTGGAAATATTTTATTTTAAACACCAAATACAATCTTTTAAAATTAAATTATAAATATTATTAAGGTATATTTATTAAGTAATATAACTCATGAAAGTCTTATTGTGTCTTTAATAAATGGATGAAAATGGTGAAATAATCAATCCATGTTTTTTAGGACAATTTTCCAAAACCTATTTCTCATAATGTTTTTGAAAATAATGTTTTAAATGAACGTTTTAAAACTAAAGAAGTTGAATAAAAACAAGAATAAATTAAAATTATCTTCCAAAAGTATTCAAAAAATATAAATACCATCCCCTTGAAAATGTCATTAGTTATTTACCTGTAGGAACTTGTAATCATAGATTAGTCTTAAATGAGGTTGAACACCTAGCCCTTGTCTCTCTCCTTAAACTCCAAAACCTAAATGATTCCCTTAATGATGAAAATTGAGCCCTTTATATTCATTATGAACTTAATAAATTCATTATAAATGATATTTGGACTCTCATGGAAAGACCTAGTGGTCATATCATTTTAGGCTCCAAATGGGTTTTTAGAAATAAACTAGAAAAATATGGTAATATCACTAAAAACAAAGATTGTTTTTTTTATAAAGTTTATAACTAAGAAGAAGAAATAAAGTATAGTGAAACTTTTTCACCCATTTCTCAGTTATAATATATAATAATTCTACTAGAATTCACCTCTCATATAAATTTAAAACTCTTTCAAATTGATGTCAAAATCACTTTTATAAATTGTTTTATTTATGAAAATGTTTTTTGTGGAACAACCACCTGGTTTTTTAAATTATATTTTTCAAAAAAAATAAAACTTACCAAAAATCTTTATGGATTAAAAAATCCCCTCGAGATTGGTATCAGTGTATTTCAAATTATCTTCATTCAAATCGATTTAAATTTGAAAATCAACTTCAACTCTCTTTTTCAAACAAATCAAAAATGGGTTTTGACTTGTTCAAATTTATGTTGACGACGTAATTTTTAGCTCTACTAATAAAAAACTTTTTTTAAATTTTATTATTTAATGAAAAAGGAATTTGGGAGGAGAATTATGGGTGAATTCAAATTATTTCTCAGTTTTCATTTTTTTTCAAAATTCAAATTGAATATTTTTAAACCAAATTAAATACATCAATTAACTTATAAAATGATTCATAATGGATCATGATAAGAAAATTAGCACTCCCATGAGTATAAATTGTAAGTTAACATTGGGTGAAGCTGGTAAAATGGTCAAAAACCAGCTTTATAAAAATATGATTGGTGGTTTATTTTACCTTACTATGACACAGCCTGATATCGTGTTCAGTGTTTTTCTTTGTTCTTGTTTTCAATCAAATAAAAATGAATCTCAATTAAAATTAGCCAAATAATTTTTTGGTTATTTAAAAGGATCCAATAATCTTTGTTTATTATATCCAAACAGAACCTCTTTTGAATTAACTTATTTTTCTAATTCTGAATTTGGTGGATTAAAACCAGATAGAAAAATTATGGGTGGATCTTTCCATATACTAGGAAAATAACTCATATTAGGGAATTTTAATTAGAAAAATTCAGTTTCTCTTTCTACTGAAAAAGTAGAATACATAGTCACTGGAATTAGTTGTGTCAAAATACTATATATGCAACACAATATCTTAGACTTTGGCCTGACATTATACCATATCCCTATTAAGTGGAACAATACCATTTCCATCAATATCTCTAAAAATACTATCCAAATATCCCATTCTAAATAGATTGATTTGTGACACCATTACCTAAGATATCACTTCTAAAAAGGTGATATCTTATTGAATTTCATCCCAATAGAATATAAACTTACTAACAATTTCACCAAACCTTTATCTCTTGATTATTTAAAATTCATTAAAGGTGAATTAGGAAAGTTTTTATTGTGACATTCTTCATTTGATCAATGAATATCTTGAGTTATCTTATAAAAAAAATTAATAAATCTTGTATTTAAAGCTTGCTTTTAAATTTATTTTTTTATGATTTTTTTTCTATGATCCATTTATTTTTGGTGTTGGGGCATGAAATATAATCAAGTGTGATATGGATTTAAAAAATTTATCACCAAAGTGATAGAATTTTTCATATCTAGTGATCTAATCTGGAGAATGGTCCAAGGATCATGCATTAATTAAACAAATTGTGGGAATTAAAAGCTGAACAAATACCTTATTCAAAATAAATAATGCTTGACTACAAATCATTTCTAGTGATAGTTTCTTAAAGGATCCTAAGATGAACCCCTCTATATTTTCCACACATGCTCTAAGAATCTACACACATGTCGTTTATCTAATTCTGGGTGCTTGCGTAGAGCTTTGATGATCGCTTCGGCGTTGCGATGATCACCATGATCTCATGCCTTCAATCCATCGAACGCATCTCAAATCAATATCTTGAGAGAGACTTTATCTCTCTATAAAGTGGGAATATAAAGAGTATCTAATTATAAATGAATGAACAATAACTAGAATGATCCTCTCCTCCTACTTATATCATGGGTGGAGAAAATACCTAAAAAGGGTTCCTCAGCCCCCAGAAATAAAATTCCCACTAAATAAACAATAAATAATTATGATGTGATAAAAAACATCATAAATATTATTTATATTTTATAATATACCTGTTATATATATTAAATATATTATGTGATAAACCAAAGTCATGAACCCAACTCTTAATTCCTACTAATATTAAATGAACCTTGAATATTAAAATAATATTCATTTGTATAATATTATTCCTCGTATTTACTTAAACACTTGTAAATACCATTAATAAATAAATTCAACCCAATTAATCTATACTTTAATAATAATGAATTTATTTATTTATTAGTGATCGATAACATGAATAACTCTCAGATCCCATGGTGAGGCCCACCATGTCTTATATACCTATTCACCAGAATAGGGAAGATTCCTGAATACACTATTGTGTGTGACCCTCTAGGAACTTTTCTTGATATTATTGAATAATATTCACAAACCAATAGAAGATTATAAAAAATCATCAAGACCCTTAAAGAGATAAAGAGTATCCATAGAAACGACAACCAACCTACAAACATGCACTGTGTAATATAATCTCTTTGTCTTTAGATATCTCAAAAGAAGGATGCACACATGGTGCATCATCCTTTCTTACTTTATTATTCATTGATCTAACTAGATATATTTACCCTTGACTATAACGTTCATGGATTTATGGATGTACTTCCATCTTGATCAGCCTATCCAAATTATTATTTCCTCAACCCAAGATCTGGAAATCCAATATTGATCATTCAACCAATGTCATACCACCAATGACTCACCCATAACAATTTACCTTGACATGATTTCATTATTATGGTTTTTTACAAGTATCAAAGTACATTATAAAATGGGACACATTGATAATGATCTCAAGTTATTATACCAATACACCTGACTGTAGATAGGAACATCCAATAACACCCAAAACATGTGGTGTTCCTATTGGTGGTTCTATACTCATGATCTCAACAACTAGAGATCAACAAGCGCTAAATTTATGTGAATAAGTTCTAATTATTATGATCCCATAGCACACTATATTAATACATCTACTGTTCCCAATCAGTATGATGTATATAGACCATAGGACATATATTTAAGATTAATGACATAGTATCTCAAGGTTCTCATTATAGCGTGGGGTCTTAAATAACCTTTTGATATAGAAATTAACCCATTGAAATTTATATTAAATGGTGGAAACCGAAATGTATATACTATAATGGTAAGTTAACATCATGCATATCTCATTATAAAATTAAAATGGTAATCGAAAATTAGAGTTTAGTTGGGTCAAGGGCACCCACTATTAAAACACTCCCACTTTCAGTAGATCTAACTGGATAACCATCCTTGTTGGCTCTCACATGATTAAGATAATGTATCTAAAGATTCATGGCTTTAGTTGTTGGTTCTTCCACGTCTCTACTGTGTTTCTATGCTATTATGTGTGACCTAATATCACTACTAAAAAATTTCCCTATACCCACGGTTTGATAAACCTTGGGATCCAAAGGCATCTGGATTTCTCTATACCCACAGTTTTATAGAAACTGTGGGTATAGCCCACTGAAATTTCACCTTACCCAGGGTTCTCGTAAACTGTGGGTATACATATTTTCCAATGGTTTGTAGAACCATAGGTATACATTTTTATAGAAGAAATTATATACCCACAGTTAAGTAAACTGTGGGTATAGAAAGGCTTCTTCACAGCATACATAACCATGGTTCAAAAAACTGTGGGTATAGATAATTTTTAGGAGCATATATACCCACGGTTTTTCAAACCGTGTGTATAGATGGTTTTCCTAGAAACAACAGTTGCCCACCTTGGTTTCACCTTGCTGCTGCAAACCAGAATGCAAACTGAAACCACAACCCCCTCCCCCCTTGCACACCCCCCACTCTCCCCCTGGACACCCCCTGCATCCCCTCCCTTTCCACCTGGATATACCCCCCCCCCCCCAAGCACACCCCCTCCCCCTTTCACACCCCCCACTCTCCCCCTTGATAGAACCCCCAGTACATCCCCCTTGGACAGAACCCCCTTGCACACCCCCTGGATACCCCCCACCCCCACTAGACACCCACTGGACCCCCCCCCCCCCACTGGACCCCCCTTGGACACCCCCCATTAGACCCCCGGACCCCCCCCCCCCAGACACGCCCCCCCACCCCCCTCCTTGGACACCCCCCACTAGACCCCCCCCCCCCCACGGGACACCCCCCCCCCAGACACCCCCCCTTAGACACCCCCTCCCCCCTAGACACCCCCCCCCCTCGGACCCCCCAATGGGACCCCCCCCCCCCCATACACCCCCCCTGGACACCCCTAGACACCCCCCCCCCTGAACACCCCATGCATTCATATACATGAAAACATGCATATTAAGAAAAGGAAAGAAGAAAAAGGGAAAAGGAAAATAGTAAACTGAGAGATGTATACAATATTTGTTCTAAAAAAATATAAAGGTACAGGATTCAAAAGTGAATACATGGGGATCAAATCTCAAACTATGAAACAGAGAAATGTCCAGAAGATTGAATATTGCACACTTGGGAATAAACTTGAAATCATCAATTCTGTAATCATGGTGTATGCCAAGTCAATTTGATTAGAAACACAATAAATGGTTACTAATGTCTTGCAAAAAATGGTATAAAATAACCATTACCTCCTGAATTTTATATTCACGTCAATCCTGGTTGAAATTCACGGAATAAAATCAATTGCATTAGTTATGTTTTATTTCTGGTTCTCTATATAGCATGCATACCTATCCGGTATACCAATACAAGTCATTAAAATCAACAAATGATCAAAAAGGAAAATCTATGAGGAAGACAACCTCTCTTTTGAGCTCTTTCACCTGCATATATTCACAAACCCACTCCTGGATAGCCCCCCTCCCCCTGCACCACCACACCCCCTGCACACTCCTGGACTGCCCACCTCCATACCCCCTTCACACCCTTGGATAGACCCCCTCCCTTTCACTTGCACACTCCTGGACATCCCCACTCCCCTACACCCATGCACCCCCTCCACCCCCCCCCCCCACACACCCCCTGCACACCACCCCCTAGCCCCCAGCCCCCTTCACCCCCATCCCCCCTTCACCTACATAGATTCACAACCCCCCTGAACCCCCACTGCCCCCCTCCCTTCCCCCTGCACACTGCCCCCCCCAACACCCCCCCCCCCCTCCTGGACATCCCCCCTCACCCTGCACCCCCTTCCCTCTTCCCCAAAACCACCCCCCTAAATACTTGTAACCCCCCCCCCCCCTCCACCACCCTCACCCTGCACACCCCCCCCCCCACTTCCACCTTCCGACTGCACACCCCCTCCCCCCTAACCCCCTCCCCTGCACACACCCCTACCCACTTCCCCAGCACCATCCCCCCACCCTCCCCTACACACCCACCTTCCCTCTTCCCCAGAACCATCACCCCTCCCTTGAATACTTGTAAAAATACCCCCCCCCCCCCCACTGCCCCCCTTCCCACTACACACACCCCTCCCCCCTTTCCCTGCACCCCCAACCCTGCACACCCCCCCCTCCCCAGCACCAGCCCCCCTCCCCTGCACACCCCCTACCCTCTTCCCCAGCACTATACAACCCCCCTCCCCTGAATACTAGTAGAAACACCCCCCTCACCCAACACACCCCATACTTCCCACTTTCCACTACACCCCCCCCCCCTCACCCTACACCCCCCCTCCCCCCTCACCTCGCACACACCAACCCCCCTCCCCTTGAACACACCCATTCCCTATTCCCCAACACCACCCCCCCACCCTCTTCCCCAACACCAACCGCCCCCCCCCCCCTGACAGCCCCTCTCTCTTCAGAGTTCATTCTAGTTGTCTATATCAGTAAATAATTTCAATTATAATGGAAACTAAAGTTCAGTCCCCCCATCTCTACAACAATTTTAGTTGTCTATATTAGTGAATCATTTTAATTATAATGCTAACCTTAAGGTAACTGATTTGAATCATATACCAACAAATAACATTGAATGAGTAATAAATCCTGGCACATGTTTGCAATAGCCTTGAGGTAGCTAATTTGAATCATATATCAATAACTAACATTGAATGAGTAAAAAAACCAAGAAGACATGTTCCAAACAGAGCTTTAAAAATATGCAAGTCATGGATAAACATCAACCTCATTCAATATACTTTAAATGAGCCCAAATTTTTGGAATCCAACCAACAAAATAAATAACTTAGACATACTTATACGGATGTATTTCAGGCATTCAAATTACACAATTAAAATAACATCTCAAGTAGATCGTAAAGTTTTAAAAAAAATCACTAACTATAAAATTAAAAAGTTCCTAATAAAAATACTTATATGTAAAGAAATCCAAAATTATATACAAAAATGACAAGACCTTTATCCAAGTTAATATCCAAACCATATAGCATCTTACAACTACTTGGGACCTATAAAAAAGGCATCTATAAATCACAATTGAAAATCTATACAACCATAACTCCTAATGGTCAATTAAGAGGCTCTCTGAAACCATATAATGAATAGAAAGTTTCTAATAGTTCATACAATGGAACAAAAAAATTTACCCATTGGAAAACACTACATGTCATCCATTAGGGTTAAGGTCCATGAAAGATGTCTTCATTCTAGTTTCCATGTTAGTGAAACAAACATTTCCATATGAGGATGCACTATATATTGATCCATAATTTGTCCAATTAAACCTATCACAAATTGTGAAACTAGTTTTTAAGCAGCACATACATAGTTGATGTGGGGGGAATATTATTAAGGCTCTCTTTGATAGCACTTCTTATAGCACTTATCAATGATAACTTTTGATACGGTCTAAAAAAATAAGTGGTGTTTGTTCCGCTATATAGATATTGGTGTTAATGTGTGTGTGTGAGCATGTGCATGATTCTTCATAAGCGAAAAAAATAAATGTGCATCTTATAAAAACAAATATAGGTGGACCATGTATCCCAATAAACAAATAAATCACCTCATATTGTTGAGTATGAGGCAGTGTATGTTTCTGTACACCATCTTTTCATAAACCTTATTGTAATACCAAACACCAAGTTGTCCTTTATTTTCACCATGGAAACAAAAAATATATAAATTAACAGCATAAAATATATACTTCTCAAAATATATACATCAAAAGGATAATTAAAGAACCATCCTTATCCCCAGACAACAGAATGGCGTTATTTGTGGGATAGAATTCCAAGCATGTCACCCATATGCAGTGATACCTTAGGACTCCACAGTTGACTTCATTAGGGATCACAAATAAAAGTTTAATCTACACAAAAATATCATTACATATAACACTATAAATCAACTATCAAAGTCAATTCTGAACCTCAAATTGTCGAAGCCAGTTATTTTTAGCTTTTATCTTTTTCTTGTTGAATGCAAGCTCAATTGCATTGCAATATTCATCATCGACCCACAGAAATTCCTTCTTGTGATTTTGGATCAAACTGAAGTATTATTTTCCTTCCTTGGATGTTCTTTTACCCTACCCCTAGTACACATTAAATAAATTTCAAAAAAAACAATTCGAAAATGAGGCCTGATTGTGTTATTATAGAAATAAATATCGATTATATAACATTTATGTGAATTGAATCCAAAGCATATAATGACTAAAACATCAAACATATTTCCATAAATCTTCAGTTTCTTTAGTATGGCCATGCATTTTTACTCGATTGGATATTACTATCACCCAATTATAATAATCTTGGAACAAAAAAGAGTATAGTAGCACAAAAAATACAGTTAAAAATAATCAATTAAACTAATTTATGGAAGATTATATATTTAAAAATAAGTTTATGACACCAAAGTTTCATGCTATAAAAAACATATCATTAGAGGTGCGCCGGAATGGGTTCACCTATAGAAGAAATTTAAAAGATAGAAAAATGAGGGGGAGAAACCAATAGTAGAAAGATAAAAGAATCAGAGAAAAATGGAAATTTTAACAACATACCGTCAGAGATGGGCTGGAGAAGATTGAGGGGTCACACCCCCCCCCCCACTCCCCCCCCCCACCCACTGACCCCCCACATGCACCCCCACCCCCACCTGCACCCCCACTGCCCCCCCCCCCTCACCCCCACTACCCCCGCCCCTTTCACCCCCACCACCCCCTATACATTATCCCCCCCCCCCCCGCACCATTCACCCCAAATACCCCCCAACTCCACCCCCCCACTTGCACCCCCACTGCCCCCTGCACACCCACTACCCCCTCCCCCCTCCCCCCTTCACCCACACTACTACAACTTGGCCCTTTATCAGTGCTAAAAACCAGTATTAATAGCGCTAGAAAAGCACTGTTAAAGTCGGCGTAGATAAAGGGGGGGTCCCCTTTATCAGTGCTCTGAGAAGCGCTGATATAGGAGACCTTTATCAGTGATCCTCTAGTATTGTTAAAGGTGTCCTTTATCAGCACTCAAAAAAGCGCTGATATAGACACCATCGCCTGCACCAAAAAAATAGAACCTGCACACCAGAATAACTGCATAATGTAGCACATGCACACCTTCACACCATAGCACCTGCACACAATATTTTGACCGACAACGGTATATACATTTACTTAACATCATGAATACAAAAAAACAAATTGCTATATACATTTCAAACATTGTTTTACATGGTTATAATTACAATTATTCAACAACAGTTATAAACATTCATGTTTCATCCTTTGATATCCGTGATCCGCTCTCGATGGTATTTGTTATCGAACAAAGCATCCGAACTCAAGGAAAAAATTCACCTATCTAAGAAAACAAATATTATATTAGTAATGCAATAATGAAAGAAATTAAAACAGTAATATGAAAGAATACATTAATATGGAAATGTAAAACTAAAATATGAAATTTTAAACTCAAATGTTATCATTTTCATAACAATGAAAGGGAATAATGTAAAATCAATATTTTTTTGATTGATTTATCTCATTTAATAAATACTTATTCTTTATCTAATGAAAATATTTACCAGTCACACCAAGCATTGGATTGAGGGGAGGTTGATTCGTACACGTCACAAATGACTCATGGATCATTGTCCTAAAGTTTCAAAACAATCCGAACGCGTTTGCTTGGTATTCCGTATGTCAGTAGTGTTGTTTTCCAAAGTTTATCTCAATTGGAATATGATATCAGACACTTTTAGCCATACTGGTCACACCGTGCATCGGATTGAGGTGAAATCGATTCATACACGTCACAAATGACTCTTGGATCATTGTCTTCAAGGTTCAAAACAATCTGAATGCTTTTTCTCGGTATTCCGTATGTCAGTAGTGTTGTTTTCCAAAGTTTATCTCAATTTGAAACTGATATCAGACACTTTTAGCCATACCGGTCACACCATGCATCGGATTGAGGTGCGGTCAATTTGTACACATCACAAATGACTCGTGGATAGTTTTCCTAAAGTATCAAAACAATCCGAACGCGTTTTCTCAGTTTTTCGTATGTCAGTAGTGTTGTTTTCTAAAGTTTATGTCATTTTCAAACTGATTTCAGATTCTTTTAGCCATACCAGTCACATCGTGTGTTGGATTGAGGTTTGGTCGATTCGTATACGTCACAAATGACTCACAGATCGTTGTCCTAAAGTATCAAAACAATCCGAACGTGTTTTTCTCAGTTTTTTGTATGTCAGTAGTGTTGTTTTCTAAAGTTTATGTCATTTTCAAACTGATATCAGACACTTTTAGCCATACCGGTCACACCGTGCGTTGAATTGAGGTGCGGTCAATTCATACACATCACAAATGACTCGTGGATAGTTTTCCTAAAGTATCAAAACAATCCGAATGTGTTTTGTCGGTTTGTCGTATGTCAGTAGTGTTGTTTTCTAAAGTTTATGTCATTTTCAAACTGATATCAGACACTTTTATCCATACTGGTCACACCGTGCATCGGATTGAGGTGTGGTCAATTCTTACACGTCACAAATGACTCGTGGATCTTTTTACTAAAGTATCAAAACAATCCGAATGCTTTTGATTGGTATTCCGTATGTCATTAGTGTTGTTTTCCAAAGTTTATCTCAATTTGAAACTGATATCAGACACTTTTAGCCATAATGGTCACACCGTGCGTCGGATTGAGGTGTGGTTGATTCGTACACATCAAAAATGACTCATGGATCATTTTACTAAAGTTTAAAAACAATCCGAACACGTTTTCTCAGTATTTAATATGTCAGTAGTGTTGTTTTCCAAAGTTTATCTCAATTTGAAACTAATATCAGACACTTTTAGCCATACCGGTCACACCGTGCATCGGATTGAGGTTCAGTCGATTCATACATATCAAAAATGACTCATGGATCGTTTTCCTAAAGTATCAAAACAATCTGAGCGTGTTTTCTTAGTTTTTCGTATGTCAGTAGTGTTGTTTTCTAAAGTTTATGTCATTTTCAAACTCATATCAGGCACTTTTAGCCATACTGGTCACACTGTGTGTCGGATTGAGGTGAGGTCAATTTGCAAACGTCACAAATGACTCGTGGATAATTTTCCTAAAGTATCAAAACAATACGAAAGCTTTTTCTCGATTTTCCGTATGTCAGTAGTGTTGTTTTCTAAAGTTTATGTCATTTTCAAACTGATATCAGACACTTTTAGCCATACTGGTCACATCGTGCGTCGGATTGAGGTTCGTTCGATTCGAACACGTCAAAAATGACTCGTGGATCGTTTTCCAAAAGTATCAAAACAATCCGAATTCATTTGCTCGGTTTTCCATATGTCAGTAGTGTTGTTGTCTAAAGTTTATGTCATTTTCAAACTGATATCAGACACTTTTAGCCATAGCGGTCACACCTTGCATCTGATTGAGGTACGGTCAATTCGTACACGTCACAAATGACTCTTGGATCATTTTCCAAAAGTATCAAAACAATCCGAATGTGTTTTCTCAATATTCCATATGTCATTAGTGTTTTTTTCCAAATTTATCTCAATTTGAAACTGATAAAAGACACTTTTAGCCATACCAGTCACACTGTGTGTCAGATTGAGGTGCGGTTGATTCGTACACATCACAAATGACTCATGGATCGTTTTCCTAAAGTTTTAAAACAATCCGAACGTGTTTTCTCTATATTCCGTATATTAGTAGTGTTGTTTTCCAAAGTTTATCTCAATTTGAAACTGATATCAGACACTTTTATCCATACCGGTCACACCGTGCGTCGGATTGAGGTGTGGTCAATTCTTACATGTCAAAAATGACTCGTGGATTGTTTTCATAAAGTATCAAAACAATCCTAATGCATTTGCTCGCTTTTCCGTATGTCAGTAGTGTTGTTTTCTAAAGTTTATGTCATTTTCAAACTGATATCAGACACTTTTAGCCATACCGGTCACACCGTGCATTGGATTGAGGTGAGGTCGATTCGTACACGTCAAAAATGATTCTTGGATCACTTTCCTAAAGTATCAAAACAATCCTAATGCGTTTGATCAGTTTTTCGTATGTCAGTAGTGTTGTTTTCTAAAGTTTATGTCATTTTCAAACTGATATCAGACACTTTTAGCCATACCGGTCACACTATGCGTCAGATTGAGGTGTGGTTGATTCGTACACGTCACAAATGACTCATGGATTGTTTTCCTAAAGTATCAAAACAATCAAAATGTGTTTTCTCAGTATTCCATATGTCATTATTGTTGTTTTCCAAAGTTTATCTCAATTTGAAACTGATATCAGACACTTTTAGACATACCGGTCACACCATGCGTCGGATTGAGGTGCGGTCAATTTTTACACGCCAAAAATGACTCATGGATCGTTGTCCTAAAGTTTAAAAACATTCCAAACGCATTTGCTTGGTATTCCGTATGTCAGTAGTCTTGTTTTCCAAAGTTTATCTCAATTTGAAACTGATATCAGAAACTTTTAGACATATCGATCACAATGTGCTTCGGATTGAGGTGCGGTCGATTCATACACATCACATATGACTTGTGGATCGTTTTCCTATAGTATCAAAACAATCCGAATGTGTTTGCTCGTTTTTTCGTATGTTAGTAGTGTTGTTTTCCAAAGTTTATCTCAATTTGAAACTGATATCAGACACTTTTAGCCATACCGATCACACCGTGCGTCGGATTGAGGTGTGGTCGATTCTTACACGTCACAAATGACTCTTGGATCGTTGTACTAAAGTATAAAAACAATCTAAATGCGTTTTCTTAGTTTTCCGTATGTCAGTAGTGTTGTTTTCTAAAGTTTATGTCATTTTCAAACTGATATCAGACACTTTTTGCCATACCGGTCACACCGTGCATCGGATTGAGGTGTGGTCGATTCTTACACATCACAAATGACTCTTGGATCATTGTCCTAAAGTTTCAAAACAATCCGAACAAGTTTTCTCAGTATTTCGTATGTTAGTCGTGTTGTTTTCTAAAGTTTATGTCATTTTAAAACTGAGTAGTAGGAATTCACTAATCTAAGGATATGAAACATAAGAAAGGGAGATCATAGATGATCAATAAGTGTAAAGTAAATATCAATGACCATATAAATATGACATAAGTATTAGGAATTCACCTTCATTGCCCTATTTGTTTACATTCTTCCATCAGATACGCTGCTCATTCGTTTCTAAAGACATTTATATCATCTTCTGAATAGGAGTTTTTGCGACAGTAATAGTAGTACTGAAAAAATATAAATACACAAAGGATTAATAATTATTTTAAATAAATTAGTAATTATTTTCAAAAATACCTCTTCAGGGATGCTAGTTTGTTCATGAAATATGATCTCTTTCCTAAATTTACAAACATAATAACCGCAGTCCTTATCGTTTGTTTGTTTCGGATACTTCAGAAACATCAAGAAAAATACGTAATTTTTTTTGATATGTATTTGGATAGTGAAATATAATTATATATACCAAGATACTTCTCCATTTTTAGATCTTGTGGGAATTGTCGTCCTTATGCCCTGGATTCATTCCAGCCTTTAGACGATATTCATACACCTCCCTATCATAACAAAATCTTCATTAAAAGATAATATAAATTATATAACTAGATATTTAGTTCTAAAATGTTGTATCTAGTGTATTAAAAATTGAAAATCACCATCATGTGTGGTCGGTTAGATGGATATCCATGCAGTGAATCCAGAAAATAAATCTTTGGAGTATCCAAATTGACTGCAATGAGCATCCAATGTTCCATAAAAACACAAAAAGAAATAAGTACTGATAGAAATAAAAACATAATTGATATGATTAAAATGTAGAGTTTTACCCCTGTAACATTGGTATTAAAAAGAGTCTGTCACTCGTAATTCTGCTTTCAAACGTTCTGAGTAGATTTGACATTAATTCAGCTTGAAAATTAGAATCTATTTCTTCTCGTTGTGTAGAAATAGTGTGAGGACTAATGAGTCCAAATTTGTATTCATCGGAAAATACCTTCAATTGTTTTTCATATATACGCCTGTGAAAAATATGAGATGTATTTAGCCATAATTATCAAAGTATATCAGCTTCTGTAAAATCAAATCATGAAAACATACCTCATGTATACATTTATAACTGAGGCGCCTAGCCAGTCGTATGTGATGATCTCATAAATAGCGTCTACACTAACCAAATCTAATGTTTCCTCTCTGTACATATCTTTTTCACAAACAATTGTATGAATCTTTCTGTCTTTCATTTTTGTATCCACATGAGCTTTCAATGATATTAAATGTGGATATAGAACGGGCGTGGTGAACACGCTCTTAGTAGATCGTTTTGATCGGTTGGTTGATCCAATGTTGGAGCCACTCTTTCGTTTTAGCTTCTCTATTTTTTCCTTTTGTAATAACATTCATCGGTTCAGCCATTTTCTAATTTAATGTTAAAGGTTATGCTTGAAAAATGAATTTGAAATGAATACCTCCTGGTTGACATGTTTTTTTACAAGATTCGACGGCCATGCAATGAATGTTCCAACAGATTTTCCACCGTATGAATGTCGTCATCGTCATTTGGCACGGGTATCTCGGTGCTCGGCTCATGAGCTACGTTAATAGACACTTTTACATGACCGGTTGGAAGTGGTATGGAGTGTAGCGTGTCATTCTACATATTGAACATCATAGCCCTCGCTACAAGGCGATGGGTGGGAGTTGACAAATATAAATCACAGTCATTTTCACCCTGTAGAATATCATTACATGAAAGGTATCAGTGTCTATGTGATTCACATTTCAAAAAAACGAATATTAGAACATTGATTACCTCAGTTAAGTCAGGTCTTTGAGGCGAATGGCTCGCCTCAAAGCTGGTGAGGGGTGGATCTTCTCGCGCAGGTTGTTCTTGAGTTGTATGTTCTCTTTGCCTCTCCGCCATCAAACTCTTTAACATCTCTCCCTGAGTTTGGAATAGTTCTTCAAGGGTATCTACTCTATCTCTCATTACATGCAATTATTTATTTTGTTCATCCTCTTGTTTTTTTTCTGAAAATATGCCCGGGGTGACACCCCAAAACCCACACCTCTGATGCGGCCATACTTTTTTGGTTGTTTCAAGGCCGTTGAAAGTATGTCTGCATCTGGTGCGGGTGTTGTTGATTCCTGTGACTATTTCAAATAGAAAATATGAAAAAATAAGTATGCATCATTATGTAATAGTGATTTAAAGCAAAACAAGTTTATATTATGTCATACTTACACATGTTTCCCACACTTTTTGTGTGTTTTCATCTATCAGTTTCCCCTCTTTATTAACACAGGATTCCTTCCATAACACATGGCGTGGAATGGAAGTGGCTTGAGATTTTGCTTCATCAATCTGCATATAAACATAGAAACATGGTTATAGTGTTGTTTTATGTCACATAAAATTATTACAGTACTTTTAAAATACATACCAATTGTTTTTTAATTGAAGCGTACCCCATCCTTGCTTTACAGTAGGGGTATGCTAGTTTTTCTGCCCGTTCTTTATTTTTAGCACTCAGTTGCTATTTCATAAATAAAAACCCGTCAATCAACGTGATGAATACAAGAAACGTTACACAACGTGTAACCAAACACAATGTACCTGAAAATTCTATTCCGCACGACGGTTGCAAAACGCATCCCACGTTCCTTAGGATATCAAGTGTGCATAAAGAGGAGGTGAGTGCGGCTTGATTTTCCCCTCGGCATCTTTCAGATGATGTTTCGTTAAAATTGTGTGAAATCCTCTATGAATCCTTCCTGCCAGTCTTAAAACATATTCTTTGTGCGAAACATCTACTATAAATGCACTCTGTAAGAGATGATGAAGGGTTAGTCAATATTTCAGTATTTTATTTTATTTTAATAAATTAAATAGATGATATCGTAATGTTACCATAATCTCTTCCCACATTAATGTTTTCAACCCGCTGACAACATGGTGCCACGACTCTACATCAATCGGCACACGATGTAGAGTGATGATTCCAATGTAGCTACTAAACATGGATTTGTTGGGGTTTACATGCTGACCTAGTTTATTCCATCCCACCTCATATTTGATGCCTTTTGCTTTTTCCTTAAGGATTTTGGCTAAAACTGTAAAACTATGGCGCACCTGTTTTTTTTGTGTCGATGGGGTTTCATCGCCTACCATTTCCTCAGTTTCTTCATCATCATTATGTTTCTCCGAAGCGCTAGCATCAGCACTGGCACTAGCTGCAACATGTTGAGAGACCTGTTGTACGTCAGCAGTGGGACCAGCTGCAACAGGTTGAGAGACCTGTTTTCTCTCAGCAATGGGACCAGCTGCAACAGGTTGAGAGACGTGTTGTGTCTCGGGATTGGGTGCATCAGCAGGTGAAGAAGTCGTTATCTGCAGAACTGGTTTAAAATTTAATTTAGATCACATAAAAGTAGCAACGAATAGATAATAACATAATGTAACACAATCTATATTACAATAAAAATCAATAACCTGATTATTAAACTCTCTTTTTTTAAAGGCTGAAGAGATTTGACCCCTCTATCAACTATCCATATCCCTTCATTGTGGTCTCCTCTGACATACAAAACATCGTCTACATTGGGACCACTGTGAAATGATTGCGAAGTCCCAATGAAAGGGTCATATTCCGTTGAATTTTCATCTGACCCTTCAACTGTTTTGGTCGATAACAGAACGATTGAACAGTTTCGGTTTGTGGGATCTGGAACATAAAATACTTGCACTGCCTATGATGCCATTATAAATGGTTCATCTTTCTCCCCTTCCTTACTGAAATCAACTTTCACGAATCCCAAATCATCTATTTTTTAACAGCACTTTTTTTATCAACCCACTTGCATTGAAATATCGGAACTTGAAATTACATATAATCCAACTCCCCTTTGATGATGCCAAAGTATTTCATATTCGCATAAATTGGATTTCTATCCTTAGCACTGGAAACATGCATCGCATCAGCCACAATTGTAACCCCACTATTCTGCATGGTACTGTCTTCATCATGTTCATTAGTATAAAATGTATAACCATTAACTACATAAGAATTGTAAGATAATGCGTACACACTTGGTCTTACAGCTAGCCATCGAAGTCGTTCGAAATTGACTCTGGATTTTCATCTGACTTCTTAAAAATATGATCTCGAAACCATCCTATAAACTGTTGATTATGTGTATATGATATCCATTTTTCATCCCTAGATGGATTCAAATGCCTAAGAATTTCTTTGTGGATTTCAAAATATTGGTCAACGTTGAAACTGTTATGCAAAACATAAAGGTGGGCATGCTCCCGGTCTGTAATATTGATTGTGACAACCATTCTTCCAGAAATTCCTTCACCCTAAAGCCACCCAGTGTGACGAGATTTCGGTAAACCAATGATTTCCACACCAGACAAGTATTCGGTATAGAATTCAATGGCTTCCTCAACAATATATCACTCTGCAATACAACCCTCTGGCCAACTTCGATTTTTGACATACCCTTTCAAAATCTTCATATACCGTTCAATGGGGTACATCCATCTATAATGTATAGGACCACGTAGTCAAATATCTCTCACCAATTGGACCATCAAATGAACCATCATATCAAAAAATGAAGGCGGGAAGAACATTTCTAATTCACATAATATGACGGAAATTTCTTTTTCCATAGCTGGAAATTTCGACGGGTCTATAACTTTGCTACATATAGCTTTGAAGAAGAAACACAGTTTTGTTAATGTATGGTGGACACTGTTGGAAAAAATGCAACATAAAGCAATTGGAATGAGATTTCGCATCAAAACATGACAGTCATGTGATTTCAGACCTTTTAAATTCAAGTCGCTCATTGACACAAGATTACTGATATTTGAAAAATACCCCTATAGAACCTTTACGTCATTAAAGAAGTTGCAAAACTAATATCTCTCCTGCCTGGAAAGAGTGTAAGCAGTAGGAGGAAGAAATGTTCATTTTTCACCCTTCACTGGTGCCAACTCTTCTCGTATTCCCATCTCAACCATGTCCAGCCTAGCCTTAATCCCATGTTTTGTTTTGCCATATATATTTAGAAATGTGTCGATAACACTATCAAATACATTTTTTTCTACATGCATAACATCAATAAAATGTCTTACATACAGACAATTTTAGTATTGTAATTCAAAAAAAACTGATCTCTTTTTCCAACCGATTTTCATAAGGTTTTTCGAAGCTGGTTTACCAAAAGTAGTGTCCACATTTTTAACTTTCTCAAACAATTGATCGCCTATTAGTGGAGATGGTGTTGTACGTTCTTCTGAACTTCCATCGAATGATGTCATCTAAGAACGGTACTTATGTCGTCGCGGTAGAAATATGCGATGTCCTAGAAACACGGTTTTCGATAAATGTTTCAACCTAATTGATTGTGTACCTTCTTCGCAAATGGGACAACCTTGAGATCCTTTAATGCTATATCCTGACAAATTTCCATAAGCAGGGAAGTCATTTATCGTCCCGTACAACATGACTATCAAAGTGAAATCTTCCTTTCTGTAAGCATCATACAATGTAACACCTGAATCCCACAATAATTTCAAATCTTCGATCAATGGAGCTAAATAAACATCAAAATCATTACCTAGTTGTTTTGGTCCTGATATAAGCATAGATAACATGATGTATTTTTATTTCATGCATAACCACGGTGGTAAGTTATAATTTATCAACATAACTGGCCATGTACTATGACTGTTGCTTTGAAAACCAAAAGGATTCACTCCATCTGTAGATAATGCAAGACGAAGGTTTCTCGGCTCGTTTCCAAATTCAGGATACTCATTATCGATTCTCTTCCACTGAGGAGAGTCTGTCAGGTGACGTAGTATCCCATCGTTAATTCTTGTATCTGCATGCCATGTTAATTGTTCTACAGTATCCTCACTTTAATATAGGCGTCAAAACCTTGGAATGATTGGGAAGTACCGTAAAAATTTAGTAGGACTGGATTCATCTTTCTTGTATCGAGAAGAACCACACTTTGGGCATTCTTTAAGTGATTTGTGGTCCTTGCAAAACAGTATACAGTCATTCGGGCAGGCGTGTATTCTTTCAGAGATCATACCCATTGAGCGTAGCATTCGTTTGGCATTGTATGTTCGGCTCGGAAGCTCATTGTCTTCTGGGAGCATGTCATTCATGAGGGCAAGTAGTTTTGTAAAACTGTCATCACTCCACCCGTTGTCTGCTTTCAAATTATACAGCTTCAGTACAGCTGACAATGCTGTATATTTAGGGCAACCAGCATACAATGGCATCTTTGCACAACTTTTTAACTTCTCAAACAATTTTGGGTAATCACGAAGTTCATCTTCGAAGGTCCTTGTCATTTCCTCAATACGATCTTCATCATCATTCACATCTATAATCACATCCTCCATAAAGTCATCTTCATTGTTCATGTTTGTAATCATATCAGATGATCCATAAAACGCAGTGTCACCCCAGTCACTACATACATTCGTTGTTTCCCCGTGTTTATTCCAACATGTATAACTCTGATCTATTCCATGACAGATCAAGTGTTCTTCCAACTCATCTGGACTAATTTGTTTTGAATAACAACAGCGTAAACACGAAAAAAGGATTTGAGAAGAGTCACATGCATGATCTTTTTCAAACTTGATAAACTCTTTCACGCCTTCATCATACTCTTTTGTCAACCGATTGGCATTCATCCATTCTTTATTTATATTCATCCTATTTGAAATCCATAGTATGAGTATATAGGTTAGAGGAGAAGGAATATGAGTATAATTTAGAAAAAAACAAGATACTTCAAAAATGGTAGGGGGTGTGCTCATTAATAGAAAATCTTGGGTGGTTCTTGGGATTCATCCAATCTCTTCCTCTCTTCGATCACCCCTGATGAGGGGTGGTTCTTGGGAGTTTTTTATAGTGTGTTAGTGGGGTTCACCACTATAGACATGGGTTAACCATACCTTTTGTGAGGAAGTAGGATAATCAGTGCAACTTGTAGATCAATCACATAGGGCAGTCTCTATAGGGTGTCCGTACGAGGAAATACCTCATGGGTAAGGCCAATAGGTATCCTAACATGTGCATCAAAAGTAAAAGTGTAAAGAGTTGATTGAACCACATGGGACCAAATGTATAAGTAAGAAGTAGTATATGTTTTCCACAAGGGCACCCATGGAAGTGGCCATAATGGGCACCTTAGTCTATGTGATGGTTATGTGGGAGTCTCCCCATGCTATCCAGGCATGAGCTAAGTCACAATGACTAATCCTCAAATAATAACCCTTCATCTGGGTTCTCTTGGATGTGGGAGGATCATGGATGCTCGTGGGCTCATGAGTGATCAACACCCAAATCTTTAGTGTATTTGTCTTGTTCAGATCAAGACACAAAGCAACATAGGTAGTGGATGTAGCAAAGTCAGAAGAATAAACCCCAAGATAACTTTGAACTCACCCAGTGTCAAATCCCAATCCCTGCCACTTAGTTTGAAGGTGATACAGATTAATTGTATCTTGAAAGTTGTAAGGAACTCTAAAAAGAGCTCCTAAAATGTCTCGTTAGGAACATCAATAATTTGGAACTGTTTCATTGATGCGAAGGGCTACCATAAAAACCTTGTCGATGAGGACCTTGTGTATTATGACCAAATCCATGGATTTGTTGGTGAAAATTGACTTGGATTGAAAATGGTCCAAGCACATATAGTGTTTCATTTCCTCAAAGTGAAAATAGGGATGGACATTGGTAGGTGGAACCACATCTTGTGAGTGGTGGGATGCAAAAGGAAAATCAAAACCCAACGGGGTGGAATCTTCCAATGGTGGTGGAAAAGAAGAGGGATAAAGAGATGGTGGAGTTAGAGTTTGGGTCTAGTGCTTATCTGCAATAGGCCACGATCCATAAGATATGTGTTTGGATGGGGGAAGGCACCTACCCTTAGTTCAAATCATGGTGCTAGGAGGGAAGTGAGTATGGGTGGAGGAAGGGGAGGAGGTTTAGTTAGAGGAGAAGGAGATGAGGGAGGAGGGAAGGCATGGATGAGGTGGGGAGAAGAGGGAGTAGTGGAGGGGGGGCACAAAAAATCCAAGGTTATATCTTAAATAACTCAGTCATGAACTTTATTTCAACACATCCAATGTTGATATATTTTATTTCAAGAAGGGTACAAGGCTAAAAACAGTCAAAGGAGGTATAAATTAGTTTATCCCAAGGGAATATTCTTTAACTAAACTAACAAGCTTGGGGGTAGGGATCCTATGATGTTAAATATGGTACACGGGTTACCTAGAGAGGCCTAAGTATCCAGGAAATCAGTGACCTCTTACCCTATTTCTATGTATGAGATAGATCCATGTGGTTATTGAAAAAAATTATGCATCTCATAGTGAATGGGACCTAGAAAATACCGGGTACCTCCAGCACACCCATGACACGACACCATGGATATGTTGTACCTCAACCCTATGCTTAGGTTCTTTATCTTCATCATCACATATCAAGTGTAGTACCCTACTAAGGGATATTAATTTCATGATGGTCCACTTCTTTGATGTACAACTTATAAACACCATGCATGCTAACACACATACGAGGTGAATCATTCAATTTGTAATGTCATATTATCATGAGTATATAATATAACACATAACATCATGTGATCACAATCCAAACATAACAATTACCCACAATAACAACACTCATAAAATCCAAAAATCAATATTCATAATTTGGGATAGGATGCAAGGGGTCACCACAATGAAAACATAATTAATTCATACAAATTCAATTTGAATCACCTTAAGGAGGAGGACCCGGTGGTAGAGGAGAAGGAGGCGTCGACAGCGGAGGCACCGGAGGCAACGGAGGCAGCGCGGAGGCAGGGTGAAGGCAGGGCAAAGGCAGTGGAGGAGGAGGAGAAGGAGGAGGAGGATGAGGAGGAGGTCGCGGTGGAGGAGGAGGCTGCGGATTAGGCATGGGAGGAGGATGAGGAGGAGGCGTCGGTGGAGGAGGAGGAGGAAGAGGCCGCAGACTAGGCGGAGGAGGAGGAGGAGGAGGAGGTGCCGGTGGAGGAGGAGGAGGATGAGGCCGCAGTGGAGGAGGAGGAGGACGAGGCCAGGGTGGAGGAGGAGGAGGCGGCGGCCGGAGGAGGAGGAGAAGGAGGAGGAGAAAGAGGAGGCGGTGGCCGCGGCAGAGGAGGAGGAGGCGACGGCAGCGGTGCAGATGAGGGCCTCCACGAGATCTTGACAGGGTGCGGGGAGGAGGAAGAGGACCATAGTGTTTTTAATAATCCTACATGAGCCTTTATCAGTGCTAGAAAAAATCACTGATAAAGAGTGTATTTATCAGTGCTAAAATGAAAAGCGCTGATAAAGGGTATACCTTTATCAGCGCTTGTTTTAGCCCTGATAAAGTGGACCTTTATCAGCGCTTTTTTTAGCGCTGATAAAGGCCCGCCTCTTTATCAGCGCTTTTCCGTTAGCGCTGATAAAGGCAGGCGCATGCCTTGCCCAGTTTTGTGATAGTGCCAGCTCCACCTTCTGGTGATGGTTTGGGGGACTATTAGATTTTCCCTTATTATATGTTACCCCACTTAGACATATCAAGGGGTGGATAAGTTCATGTAGTAACTTTCCCATTATCCTGAACTAATGATGTATGAATCTATTAAAATGTCACACCCTTCTTACAAAGCTACCTATAAACCCCAAAAAAAATCTCTAGCATGTACCATATCATTTAGGGACTTGGGATCTCAAAAAACCCAACTAGTTCAATCAATAGAACTTCATATTTCACAAAATTTAAATTTTAGAAATAAAAACTAAGGAATATTTTCCTTTTTACCTTCATTAATTTAGACTATTCAATTCAATAATTTCATAAAAATAAACAGATAATAAATGGAATCCAGTGTCACTATATGGAATATCATTTAGAGCTAAGTATTCTATGGTAGTAAGGGAATCACTTACCCATATTCATGAATAAGTATTCTAATGTTAGATTTATGTAAATTCATGAAAAAATTTATGCTGAACTTTTGAGAAGAAAATAAATTAACCATTATCATCCATACAAAAATTCAATTCAAGTTATTAAAGTACATACATAAGTCTCTCTAATAAGTCAAAAATGGAGGGGATTAATATCCCCCCATCACTAACATACCCATCCCCGTTTTCATGCTCATCATCACCAACATCATCAACATCATCAGCAGCCTCATCACCAACAGCAGCATCATCAACATCCTCACCACCAATAGCTCTATCTCCACCACCTTCATCACCACTACGACCCTCATTGGCATCTTCTGACACATCATTTAAAGAGTTTAATGATGACATATATGATTCAAAATTAGAAATATCCTCTGATAGAAGAGACTGACTCAAAACTGTCATAGATTTCATGAAATGTTCTCTTATTAGCTTGCTTCTTTTATGCTCCTCTAAAGCTATTTTCTTTGCCTCAACTACTTCAGCATGAGTGATTTCTAGCTTAGAGGTCGGGGAGGCTTGAGAGGATCCCGATGACAACCAATACCTAGAGGGGACAATGTTTTTCCCTGTTTTATATTGTACTCTCTCCATGTGCTCCTCACCTAATACCTGACTTAAATGATCATGTGGCCTGAAGTTTTCATCTTCCTTACCATCGAGGGCCTCCAAGGAAGACTGTTGAAATTATAAAAATGTTAAATTATGAATTTCGTATAAATATTTAAAATATAAATAAAAAATATTTCAATTTTATCTTGTGTCTGTTCATTTACTGCACTTCCATCCTTTTACTTTCTACTGGAGCAAAATAATTTGGCATGAGGTATAGGACCTTCAATGCCCAATGCATCTTACTGTAAATGAGAAATTCACAAATCTATATTAGAACCATATATAAGAAATACACAAATATGGCCTATGTCTATTCAATAATATTTTCAGTAGAATATCTTGTATAAAATCACAATACCCAGTTAAAGTACCTGGTGCTTTTCATGATCGGGCATTGTAGTGTGCCCCAATGTGTGCAAATATGTCATTGAATCCTTATTCTTTATGTTTTTCTCTGAAAATTCCTAAAAAATCCAATACAAGTAACAAAAAATAAATTTTATATTTCAACCATTAAAGATTCATATTACCTTAAACTTATAAGTCTTCCAATGTGCAATCATTTTTTCATATTGAATTTTTGGACAGTCGGGGAATATGGGTACCTCCTCTAAGTTAGTACCAACCGAGCTCTTCCAACCAACATAAAAATTATGCTTGTATGAGAACAATAACTCTCCAACATCCATAAACCTTGCAGTCTTAGCAACTTCTCCATAGGGAAAGTTAAATTAAATTTGCAATGAACATGTTATTTCATTTAAATAAACCAATAATATAGATATGACTTTATAAAATTTTCTTACCCCTATTTGTCCTTAATCTTTTTTTTGATATGTATCCATGACACCAGTTCCACTGGAATGATACCGTGATACATGCCCAAGGTGGCCATGAAACATCTACACTACATTGCAGTTGGACCTACCATATGATTTTGTCGATTGTATCCCACTAATAGTTGTGTCTGGTGATTCCAAACTTCCTTCATCTGAGTTCACCCATGTCACCTAGAAAAATATCCCACTGAATAAGAAAAAGAGGGGGAAAGAAGAATTAAGTCACGGTATAACATGAAAAAAATAAAGTGATATAATTTGAAATAGTTATAATCAAAATACCATCTGCAAGTTGCTCAATAGACTATGATATATCTGTAGGATGTCTTAACTCAGCAACCTTTGCAGGAAGTGCCTTCTCTAGTTCATGATTTGGGTGACCTTCATGCACTGGAGTGGAAGCTAATGGAATAGACTCATCAGATGCTGGATGGAAGGTAGGAATTGGAGTCAGTGTATACATGGCAGCATATGGGTAGTAGGATGGGGGATACATCATTGGATAAGGATACAGTAAAGGTGGAAACATCTGTGAAGGTGGTGTAGTCATCATATGGGAATAAGAGGCAAAATGAGATGATGGAGGCACTGGTGGGATCATCCCTGAAGGCGGAAATGACATGTCATGTGAATAAGAGGGTAGCTGAGTTGATAATGGAGGCATGGATAAAAACAACCCTGAAGACTCCAGAGGAGGATGGAGAGGTGTGGTGGAAGGGGTGTCCAATGGTAGGTCAGTGTGGAAATGAGTATTACGGGTGCTCTATCTAGGTCCAGGAGCATCCCCACTCATACCCATGCTAACCGGATTATGAGTCAAATCTGGTGTAACTGGATGTCCTTAAAAAAATTGATAAATAATATTAACATGAAATTATATGTAATGCAGAAGAAAAACATTACAATTATAATACTCACTGATGGAAGTGAATTCAATGCACACTCATGCCCTGATCGATCAGGATCAAATAGTTGCTTCCTTTGACATTTTTTAGTATTTGGCATAATCTACATAAGAATTAAATGTAAAGTTTTTAGAAATAGTTTTTACAAATCATGCATACAACTTACATCTATCAAAAATTCTTGAGAGGAACCAATTTGGATTATTTTAATTTCTAATTGTACAAATGATTATAAATAAATGACTAACACCTTTTTTAAAATTACATTACTAAGTTATAATTTTTTTTAAAAAAAGATTTAATCCAAGTTTTCTATATTGAAATAAATCTGATTTAATGAAATGACACCATAAAGTACAAAAAACAAACATATCATTCCAAACTGTAAGATAATTAAAGTAATTATAGAAATACTAACCTGAGAAACTCATGTCAATGTAAACTGAATAAACAGTGAACATATATGGTTGCTTCTATATATTATTGACCACTAATTGAGGTTCAACATCAACTCTCACAATGGTACAATTTTATTCATCAAATGTAATATTTTTTCCAACACCAATGGGGACATCAATGGTGTAAATTTCATTACCATCATCATGAAAAATATTTCTGAGGATTATGTCATTAATGACACCATAATCGTGTCTCAGATGATCTTTCACATAAAACACTTGTTTATCCATTGCTTCCAAAATGTATGGTTCATCGGTACGCAGGAATCGACTCATATGAATAACTCTAAATCCATAGTCATCAATAAATGTACCATGTCATCTCATTGAATCAAACCATTTACATTTCATCATAGTGACTCTACCTTGAGAGTAATAATTTAATAAAAATATTTTATCTAATAGTCCATAATAATACACATCTTCATATTGAGACCGACTATCTAATACACCGGAATAACAATCTGTTGTAGTGGTTAATATAATTTCATCATGTTGTGTTCTCATTTTCACCGCTAGATCCATTGTAACAAATTTATACCCATTGATTATTAAATATTTTCATTCCTGAACCAAAGAATTAGGACCAAAATCCAAAGCTCTCAATTCTTGACAAATGGAGTCAATAGGTAAACTCAACACCTGAAATATATATGAATAATACAATTAAAATAATATCTATTTTTTAAACTAATTAAAGTAATGGTAATACCTTTGATTTCAACCAAGCAGGAAACTCTAGGCTATCCAAAACCTCTCTTCTTCTCAAAGATAAAGATTGATGAACTCTACATATAATTTTTTTATGTTCCCTATATAAAATGATAATAAAAGTGTAATTTATATGTTAAATTTCATAATATAAGATAACATATTAATATCCAAATCCCTTACTTGATATAGTCATTGAATAAACCATAGTTAAACAAGACTGTGTGATGTGCCATCTCCCGCTCTTCAAGGCATAATATAGCCAATGTATAAGAAACAAAAATTCCTCCTTTTGGGGAAGAGATGGAAATGAGGGATCAATTTCCCTATACTATTCATCTTTATTTCTCATTGGTCTATTAAGTCTTGTGGTGACATTAGACAAGTACATTGAGAAAAAATATATATATTCTTGATCTACATAACCACTCACAATTGGACCTTCAGGATAATTCTTTTTTCGAACATATGATTTCAATGTGCACATATTTCTTTTATTAGGATACATCCACTAAAAAGAAACAGGTCCCCCAATAAGTGTTTTAGTTGGGAGATAAACTATTAAATTCAACATGCAAGAAAAAAGGGAAGGAGGAAAAATATTTTCCATCTCATATAAAATTAATGGCACCTCCTCCTACATTTTTATCAAGAATGACTTGGATAACCTTTTAGCACAAAGGTATCTAAAAAATAGCAAAGGGGAATAACTTTCACACTTAAATTATTGTATAGAAAATTTAGAATTTCTATTGGAGTCAATTCATTAAAAAAGATGTGAAAATCATGAGTTTTTAGAGATTTTAGTTTCACATCTCTTATGTTGACTCATTTAGATATGTTGTTGGAATAGCCATTGGGAACCTTGATATTCTACGATAATTCTAGAAATTGATCTTTCTCTAATGGTGTCATCACATAATAAGTACAAGGAACTTTACATTTATTTTCACCAATACACACAGGATGCAGTTCTAGTTGAATACCCCAATCCAACAAGTCCCGATGAGATCAGAAGTAGTCTTTGGTATTCCCCTTGATATTTAGAAGAATTTCAAGCAATATTTCACATATAGTTTTCTCAATATGCATTACTTCAAAATAATGATGTAACAAATTGGTATACCAATATGGAAATTCAAAAAAAATACTTCTCTTTTTCCAATTGTAAGTGGTTTCAGGGTCAACATTCTTCCTCTTTTTAGATTTCAACTGACCTTTACCTAATGAAAAACTGAAATATTTCAATTCATTAATCATGTCACTTCCTGACATACATTTAGGTGGTTGTTTAGTCTCAACTGTAATATCAAACATTTGACGATTCGTCCTGTATTGATGATCTATTGGCAAGAATCGTCGATGCCCCATGAAACTAAAACTACGACCATTTTAATCCTTCTCAATCGTGTATTCTTCATACAAATGGGAAATGATAGTTTTCCCTTCATGATCCACCCAAAAATCATTGTATAAGATGGGAAATCATTTATGGTCCATAGAAGGGAAACATGCATCTAATATGTATTCTTTGAAGAAGCATCAAATGCCCGCACACCCAAATACTAAAGTTGTTTCAACTCTCTTATTAAAGGATGAAAGTAGACATCTATATCATTACTAGGATCAGAAGGTCCAAATATCAGTATAATCATGAAAGTCAAAGGTTTTCTCTTACACATCCACAGTGTAAGAACATAAACATGAATAAAAACTAGCCACGTGCTGTAAGAAGTAAGCATTTGACCAAACGGATTAAAACCATCACAGGATAGACCCAACCTAACATTACGCACCTCAGCTAAAAAATCAGGATGTTGTGCATCAAATTTTTACCATGATAATCCATCTGTAGGATGAACCAACTCATCATTATCTTTAATTCTCTCAGCATCATGACATTTCATATTGGCTGAGATTTCTACAGACATGAATAGATTTTGAAGTCTATGAATCAATGGAAAGTGCCACATGACTTTCTGTGCCACACGAGATGGTGTTCCATCTTCATTTTTCTTCCATCAATATATACCAAATTCTTTACATTAATTATGGTTAGTTGTTTCCTCCCAAAATAAACTGCAATCTTTTGGACAAGCATGGAATTTATTAGTATCAAATCCAAGCTACTTAATTAACTTCAATGCCTTGTAATGATTTTAGGGAATATCTACACCATCAAGAAGAAATCCCTTTAAAAATTTAAGAATATAATCAATAACAGTATTAGAAATTCTATACATGGTTTTCCCATGATACAACTGCATTAAAAATTCCAACTTTGCCATTTTAGTACATTCTTGATATACTGGAGTTCTGGCGTCATCCAATAAATTTTTCACTCTCTCATCATCATCTTTAGTATTTTCCTCATGTGTATTGATATCATTGTCTTCTTGAATGGTAATACAATCTCACTTGTGATGATGAAGAAATAGAAACCGATCAAATATCAAATTCTCCATGCCACTTCTTTCATTTTGTTCATGACCAGTAGAACATCGACTTGTCTCTCCATGGTGATACTGAACATAATAGTTTATTTGAAATCTAAATTTCGTTATATGGTAGCTAAATTCTTCCTGTATTAACCATGGTCTTCCAACACATTTATAGCATGGAAACTGTATACAACCTCCATCTAAATCATTGTCAAATGAAAAATCTAAAAAATTCTCCAAATTATTTTGAAACATGGTTGAAATCCTATTGTTATGATGCATCTAGCTTCTATCCATTATATAAAAAGAAAAAAAAAGTAATCTTCCAATCAACAATGTAAACCATAATTAAAAAAATAATATTTAATATAGAAAATAAAACTATTAGAACATAAAAACTTAATAGTTAATTCACATTTGTATTGAAAGTGCCTTTATTTTTATAACCAATTTCAGCCCTTTTAGTATCAGAGATAATATTCTTACCTATATCCTATAAAAGGATGATCAACAAGGTAAACCATAATGGTCCAGGAAAGGTTTCATGTCTATAAAAGAGTGGTATGTGTCATTATAGTTGAAATAATGGAGAGATAAAAAATTTATCCTCCCTTAGGTGTAACTTAAAAAACCAACTTTTAACATTAAAAAATACCCTTAAACATGGTTTATTTTTTTTAAAAGCAAGGGAGAGATAAAAAACATTCACCCATCATCAAAAATATTTTAAACAAGCCCCATATTCATTTAATTTAACATGTACCATCACTATAGACTCGACTGCTATGGAAAAATAGATACAAAATGATATTGAGTGCCATTGTAGAGATCAAGCATCAGTAGTATTTTCATTACACTTTAACTTAAATTATAAATTTGTTAAATATTAATAAGATAATCAATAATTTATTATTAAATCACATCTCAATGAAAAAAAGAATTGAATTTTAATTTTAGGGACACCATCTTTTGAGTCTTACTGAGTTATAATAAAACCCTGGACTTTCTACCATGGAAGTTGGGAATTTGAGTTGTTATCAATAATATATTTTATATTTAGATTTGGTAAATCACCTGATGTTTTTTATTACATGGTCTAAGACTAAGCATGGTTTTTGGGTCCTGGTTGATATTCAATACCATTTTTCATAGTTTTCAATGTTTTTGATTATATGGTATGGAGCTTTTCCCTGGGACTAGCCAATCCATGTATGAGAAAAGTCCATGTTATCTAGAACCAAATTTCTATTTATACTATTCAATTATATAATTGATCTAATTTAATTTAAATTTCATTTATCCAAGACCTTATTGTGGAATTTTTGGGTTAATAGTGGGATGGTGGTTAACTATAGAATCATGTAGTGGCCATTAGGTAGCATGTTGGAGGACTCTAGTTAACATATTACTAATGTTTAGTATGAAAAAAAAGACTATTGGGTCCTCTATAAACCTAATATAGGGGTATCAGGTACCCAATAATGGTTAACCAGGTATATGGTCGATCTATGTTGTAATTTCATAGTGAGGAGAAGGGGTGATTTTGGGCCCCCTATTTCTTTCCCACCAATGGTTTTCCTATATTTTTTTTCTAAATTAGAGGAATAATACCCAATGAAACATTTACTCTTCCACCTATTTCATTTATTGGTATGAGGGAGTGTTTTATTCACCCTTTTGTGTGTTTTCCTTCACCTTCCCCTGTTTTTATTCCCCTCATTTTCCTCATACTAATTGATAGAATCTCCATATAGGTTTTTATGGAATATTCTATTAGAACATGGTAGAATTATTTCAGGTAAATGGTTATTCTTGGTTTATTGAGGATGTAAAAGGAGTAAAAATTCTACCTATTTATTAAATTATTAATATATTTATGTCACTAAGTGTATTTTTCAGGTAATTTTTCTATTTGACTATAAATTTTTTATTTTTATTGTGTTGGTTAATTGGAATTTTGGTTATAGGAATTTCAAAATCAAGGAATGAGTTTTTTATACTCTATTTTATGAGTTTTCAATGTTTTAATATTTATATGTGAGTTTTCAACAATATTGTTTATTGTATTAAATTATTTAATTCACTATATTTTGTTTATAATTAGTTTTTGTGGTATTGAGGCATGTTATTTGAGATCATGAGACTTAGGATGCTTGATATTATATTAAATGAGGAATGCACTAGAGTAGATCATAGATGGATACTCCAATATCTAGGAAGGTGGTCCCTTTAATAATTGATTATATAATTGAACAAATGTGCATTTATTTTTTCTTCGCCCCTTAATACACCCTAAGAGGGGGTGAATTAGAGTTAAAAATTATTCATTTCTTTATAAAATATTGGATATTGTATTTTAATTAGAAAAGACAATGTGAGTATGATTATTAAACATTAATAAATATATAACTGTAAAGATAATGTGTATGGAACTTAACATGGTTCACCTAAAAAAGGGAAACTCCAAGTAGTACATATCAATGATGTGTTGAAATGTAAATTAACAAAGACTTAACTAGTATGTTATTACAAAATTATATAGACATTTGAACACATTCATGGTCTATAAACTATTCCTCTCTTTCACACACTTCTTTTCAAATGAAAAAAAATGAAGATATGACATAGTGGTTCATGTTATAAAAATTTCCAAAAAGATAAGTAACACATATCAATGGGGGTGTTATTTTATAAAGCTCTAATTTTTCATTTCCAAGTCATTAATAATATACATTCCAAGATCTTTTTATATTAATTTTCATTAATAAATATCAATTTTATTTCACTCCTATAATTCCTAATAATCAATAGCCCACTATTCTATGTTGTATGTTTCATATCCTCTGTTTTGAATAACATAAATCATTTTATCCCGAATATTTTGAATTTAAAATTTGATATTAAAACTATAATAACTGACCATATTCTTCTCCTTTTATTTTTACATTATATCATCTCTCAAATATATAAGCTCTATATAATTATAATTTTTAATTTTATGACTTCGATGTAACTTCTAAACCCTTTATAAATGGATACATCAATAATTCTATTATAATTATCAAGAAACCTAATTTTTTGGTTTATAATATCCTTGAAAAAGTGGATAGTATTTTATAATTTAATTTTCTTCTTGATTTCTATATGAGATGTGGCCTAAAAACTTTTTATGGTGAATAATTTATCGACTCACTATACATTCCATGATGTAAATGGTGTATGTGGTGTTAACACCTATTGACTCAAAAAAACTTTGATTTTTCTTCGAACTGTAAAATCCAACCCCACCACAGAAGAGAATGATGTTATGGAATGTAAACTTATTAAAAAAAATAATTAAACTCATATATTTAATTCGATCTAATAAATCCAAGCCCTCTACAACATAATAGTGTTCTTATTCATATATAAATACATATCATTTGGACTACATTATAGTAAATGACTACAATGTCAACATTATCAATTCTCTATCACTACTAAAATTATTTATACCATCACTAAATGAATATCCTAATCCACCATAATGATGAAAGAAAAATATTTAACCATTCTATGGAATTAGAAAATACCATTCACCATAAAAACACCCTTTCTCTCTATTTTCCCTAAAATATCATATTTGTATAACTTATATCAAATACATAAAATTATAAAATTCCTTTAGAAGACCATAAACAACAATAATAATAATAATAATTCAAATAAAAAAATACATACAGATGGTTCCAATATTATCCCCTCTATTATTTTTCTTGTAAATTCAAACCATTATGATTATTATCCCATAATTTGGTTTCTGCATTGTCAATAAAACGCTATGGGCCCAAAAATATTCCACTCAATCTAAAATAAAAACAAAGTCTCATTAATAAATTCTATAAGCTTATTTGAGACGATTCTCAATGTATGAAACGATTTAATTAATTAGTAATACAATCTGTTTAATGTATTATAAGATAATCCCTTATCCTTACAAACTCAACCTAGATAATATCTCCCCCATTTCATTAACACCCATTACAAAAATTTATCCTATAACAATACAAAAATATCATATATAGAATTAGGTATAATTTATAGAGGCTAAGTCTAGATCTTCTAGTTTGAAAAAATTGGTTAAACTCCAAGGTTTAACCAATGCCTATCATACACAAGAGCAACTAATGGTTTCGTGAAGATATTAGCCATATTCTTCTGAGTTCCAATGAAATCTAGATTTACTACATATTTCACCACTTTATCCATTAGGAAATGATATTGGATCTTAATATGATTCATGTGATAATGTTTAATATTATTTTTGCACAGTCCAGTAGAACTTCTTTGTTGGGTGATGCCTCAATACGCCAAATGAGGTGGTCAAATTGGGTAAAAAAACATCTTCATTTTTTATAAAAAAAATAGGTCTTATTGTTGTTTTGTCAATGAAATCATGAATATTATCATTAAAACTAACCAAATTCAGAAATTTAAATGTCATGATCATGACAATTTTACTTGGTTCACCTATAAAAGGATATTGTATGTGGTACATAACAATGGTGTTTTGATATGACAATTAATTACTACTTTACTATTATAGGATTACATCTTTATGAATACATCAGTGATCATCAAAGGTCCATGAACCCTTTATATCACCCACACATTCTTTTTTAAGAGTTAAAAATAAATATATGACATACAGGTCAATTTTATAAATATTTCATAAAAAATAAGTAACTCCAATCAATAGGGGTGTTCTTTTATAGTTATCTACTTTTTCGTATATAGATCATCAATAATATGCACAAAAGGTTCTTCTTTTATTAAATTTATTTAATATATTTCAATATGATAAAAATCCACTAATTATTGATCTTAAAAATATTTTTATTCTCTATTCTATATATGTTATTCTATATCTCCTATAATAGAAGTCCCCTTAACCAGATTACTTTCAATTTCAAAGTTATAATTCAAACTATAATAGCTATCTAAATTTTTATCTTTCAATAGTATCCTTTAGATTATATCCCAATAATTTTAACTCTATATAATTTGAATATGGATGTTTATAATTTCAGTGTAACTATCCAACCCATCAGAAATGGACACATCATCACTTATGTAAGAATTCATAAAACCAATTTTACCATGCATAATACCATGTGTGGTGTGACCAAGTAGTTCTAACTCATCTATTTCCCTATTATTGTGTAATCTATAACATTGAAAAACCTTTATTATTGTAAAATTCATTAACTCACCCCACATTTAATAGTCTAAACAAAATCAGCGGTATGAACACATGTGCACAAAATGCAGTGGCATAAAACATTGTAAAGGAAAAATAAATTTCATACATAGATACCAGATCTAGGGGCAGGGAGGCGGAGGCTGGGATGGGTCATTGCCGGAGCTGGGGGAAGTTGAGGCAGAGGCAAAGGCCATGAGAAGAGGGATCCGAGAGGGGAAGTTTCTGGAAGAGAGGGAGCCAAGAGGGGGAGGGGGGACATCCCCGGAGCTGGTGGTAGGGAGGCAGAGGTCGGGACTTTGAGGTTGAGGTGAAGGGCAGGAGGTTGAGGTAGGGAGCAGAGGTGGAGGCCGGGGAGGGGAGGAGATGGCTAGGACGTGGTGGTCGGATGGCTGGGAGGCGGAAGTTGGTGAGGGGAGGAGAGGTTCGGGAGGCAGAGGTCGGATGGCTGGGATGTGGTGGTCGGGGAGTAGAGGAGAGGGCTGGGAGGAAGAGGTTGGGGAAGCAAGGGTTCAAGTGGGGAGCATGAAGGAAGAGTAAAGGAGGAGCATGCATGATGGAAGAGGGAGGAGGATCATGATGGAAGAGGGGAATTAAGGATTGATTACCCGTGGTTTTAATAAAACCGTGGGAATAGATGATAAAAAACCACATATCCTCATGGTTTTTCTAAACCATGGGGATAGATGCGTGGGGAAAACCCCCCTTTCCAATAGTGTCTCCTTGAGTAAAACTCCTCAATAGATGTAATCCACAAGTGTATACTTTTTTCCAGTATCAAAACTTTACATCTTGTTTAGTACAAGTAATATATTTATCATCATGATAAAACTTTACTTACTGGGTGAAAGTTCAAGAACTAATACAACCCATTGCATATATTTACATTGATTCTTAGTTGCCTTACAATCTGCAATGCACTCAGTATTTATAGACATGGATACCAATGGATTAAATGATCTTGTATTTCTCATTAACCTAGAGTAACTGTGATATTATATCATATTGACCTTATAGAAAAACTAGTTTTTCCCATTGTAACTAGTATCCCTTCCTATCAAGATACTAGGTACATATCATTGGTACTTTCTCAAGTATAATTAGATTATTATGAAAGCTTCCCTTACAGTTCTCTTAATTATAACCAATATTATCCTACAATAAATTATATGCTATAAATATCAGATCTTGTATATATCACGGTATATCTATTTTTAATGTATATGGAATTTCAACTCACCACTTTAATATCCTTCTATGCCTATGCATGCCTTCTTAGAGAGATATATTCCATGTTATGTTGGTAACAATTCTTTCTTGAATTCTTCCAACTTGTATTTTTAAATACCCTGTCAGTATATGTACAATTGAATAAGTATAATCAACCATTAGATCTACCTTTGTAGATCATATACCCTAAAACTTATGTTGCTACTTTAAGTCAATGTTTGGAGTGTTTCTTTTATTCTGGTATGGAAAAACTATAAGACCAATAGGTTTTTTCCATATTTTACCAATCATATTTTACTTTGAAAACAATGGAACTCCAACAAACCTCTGGTATACATAAGTCAATAATTAATTCCAAATGAATATTATATAATCCAGTTTCTTACTTTAATCCTAAACTATATTTTAGTAACTTATACCCTTATTTGAATTCTATTATGTCACCATACCTTATTAGTTTCATCGTATATACACCTTCCATGATTGGTGGTCTTGACATCTAATTCTCAATAAAATGATCATAGGAATTAGCTTTGAAAATTAGAATTCTAATGGATTAAGTCATAACTACTTGTTATAACCAATCAATACATATTGGTACCACACTTGTACCATCCATGTATCGTACTACTTGAATAACCACCATAGTATTCAGAATTATAAACCCCTGTACTTTGATACAAGGAATCCAGTGCCTACTTGTATGAATTATTATCAATTAATAATGTATCACCATCCACAGTTAATATAAAACCATAAACATGGTTTTATCCTACCTACATAGTATGTGTCTCTGGAACATTCTCTTTTACACCTCTTATAGAACTCATTCATATGTCAACCATTTGTGTATCTTCTCTATTGACTAGATCCATGTCAATCTTGATCCCACTCTCTCAAATTTTAATGTGAACCCTTTTATATAAATATATTCTATAACTTGAATATATCTTTTCTATCATAGGGATTTATGTAATATCCATAGAAAACTTTGTGATGATTATTATAGATGAACATTATGTTTTTTCTTGAAGTAAGTTTTTTTATATCCTGAACAACCACTTTTCATCAAAACACATGTTCTCTATGACATAATGGATTTTCATCATATTATAACTTGTATGATATTAATTTTTCATTATATTTGGGATGTTTTATGGGATAACATCGCTATTTATTATGCATGTCTTGAAAATAATGGAAGTTTGAATAATGGATATAAGTTACAACAATGATACTTCTTTTACTTACATCGTGTCTATAATGTGAATAAGGAAATGTGAATTTAGGAATTGATGCATGCTATTTTTTTGATCAAATTTAACATGTAAGAATCACCATCGATCCTTCTTATTTACATCATAGCCCTGGTGTGGATATGGTAATGTGCATTTAGGAATTACTCCATGCTATATTATATTGATTGATGAATGCTTGGTCATGATATTCCTCGGAATTCCATCCTAAATCATATTATATGTTTTAACCATGAATATACCACACTTCACTTTCATATTCCTTAATAAATATGTAAGGGAATATAATAAAATATATTTACCACTAGCTTAACCTTGGAATAGTTTTCACTCTCTAACTGAACTAATTCCAAAAGTTTTGTGGGGTACCTTTATTTCAAATGGTTTCTTTGTCCAAAACTATGTATATAATTATGTTGATAATAAATAAGATCTTTAACTACAAATATTCTAAAACCACAAAGGGTATATCCTTAAAAACTACTTAGTTTTTCTTGACAAAGTATTATCTTTCCAAAAATGGGTATATAAGTCTTATATTTTATATTCATCACAAATTACCTATGATTCACATATTACTAATTTATTACTTGAGTATTTGACACCACAAAAAACATTCATTCTGAAACTGGAATACTATAATCTTATGTATAAATGAAACACGAGATAAATGTTTTGGTAATACTCAATATAAGATCTCCTATAATCATTAAACTTGGAAATTAGAAGTTGTGTGATTCTCACCGCATTTTTAGGAATCATCCTTTCTTAACCGCTTGGAGAATACACCATACTTCTAGTAACATTTCTATATTTACTTAGTTTTTGTATTCAAATAAAAATATGTGATTGAAATTTTTTTAATACGCAAGAAGTATAATAGAAACATTTGTTACAATTGATGAATATTCACTGAAGAAGAAGTGAGTACTTGCTTATTCAATTCAATTCATTGCATTTATCTTCCACATAATTTATTTCACAATATGTGAAGCAAATAACCTCTAGTTTAATACCTCTTTCTTCAAAGTATGTTGTGAAGGTTCCTTTTGAAATCACACTTGTAAATGGTCTTTTCACCTTATCTTTCAACTTGTTATCTATAAGAACTAAATATTAATCTTTCTTTAATAACCTTATTTCTTGGTGAACCTTAACTATATGGTAATAAAGGATTTTTCTCCATACTTTTTATTATGTAATCTTAAATGTCACAGGAGTAAATAGATTAAAATGATATATGAATGGATTGTGATCCTCTTTTCATATATATATGTTACCAGTGTAATTATCATTAATTCATATCTCACTACACTTTCTCCTCAAAAACTTCTTGATAATGAGACTACATGAAATATCATTTATGTCCTAATGTAGTATCTATAACTCAGATCAAATGTTAATGATAGCATTATGAAATAACCATAATATTCATAATAAGTGAGCCTCCTTTAATATTTTTTAACATCCTTGCTTCCTGAGTTGGCTTAAAAGGTATTGGAGACTCCAGTGCCTTGAATTTCCTATATCATAGTATTGTGTGAAAGAAATAGTACTACTATTTGAAAATTTGTACTAGATGGGAAATTGAATTTGTATAATAAAGATCACAGTATTTATTTGATAGTCCCAAGTTTTGTTTTGGTTATATTTGTTTTCAATATATAATCATGTTGGTTATGTTGAAGAAATAAACTCTATTGAAAAGGTGATGGATAGAAATCCATATTGAAGAAATTTTTTAATTGGATCCAAACCATGTGGATGATTCAATACAATAAATCACATTGGGATGTTGATAAAAAGTAAGAAGCTGATGAAAATCATATTCACCATCATAATTAAGAAGAAGTTGGTTTTTAAGCGGTTTTTCTGCCAAATTGGAAAAGGAAATCACTTCACTTCCTAAAATATGGTGATTGGACTCAAAAATTTTATTCAGAAATTCAATTTTACAATTTATGAAAAGGTTTATCATGTTTATATGAATATGGATGGAAGTAAAGGGTCATTAGATTCATTTTGGATCCGGTTTATAAGAAATGATCATGATGAAGAGAATCATAGTCTATATGACAACGATTTAAATGTGACAATTGTTTTCTGATCTTGGAGTTATCATAAATCACAAGTAATTGGAAACTTCTGATCCAAGATTGATGAAAGAAAGGGGAATTGAAAGAGATGCATCCAATCATATTCATATTAATTGGATCTGGATGGAAAGGAAAAAAGGTGTTGGAGATGATATTCATCCTGATCGTAACATGCTGATCGTAATCATGTATATCGTATTTAGGTTAGTTGTTTTTTGAACAATCATATTCAGGATGAGATGTAAAGAAAGATGTTTCTGGAAGTGTAAGAAGATGCAGAGAAGATGGGAAGTTACAATACTTTCTTATGTAAGTCAGATGATGTTAAATCTGGTCTTCAATGAATTCAAATTCATGAAGTAACCCATGATACAACCTGAAGTTTGTGAAAGAAGAAAGTGGGTGAAGCCAAAAAAAATAGTCTCGAGATCATTGTAATAAGTTTATCAGATGTATATTTGTTAAAAGACTGAGAAGTATGGTCATAAAGAAGAAATAAAGGAAGTTTCTAAAGTTAAAGTTTTTGAATACTGATCTATCATATTTTGTATATCATCATATTCACCAGAGACAGAATTGTTTGTGAATAAAATTCATTGGTATTGTATTCAAAAGAGAAGGAAGGTTCTAAAGAAGAAGTTACTGATATCGGTCCATTGGACTCATTATGCGATCGTAATCATTGGAGAAATAATTGATTGGAATCGATGAATGTAAGGAAAAAAGAAAAGTGTGTGGTGGCCTATATGAATAATAAATTCAAAGCTTAATCAAAAATTTAATAAACCATTTGAAATTGGTTGAATTACTTTGTTTTTCATTTAAGTGGATTAAGAGAATAGCTGAAGGAAATATTTAGATGTGTTTTCAAGGGGGAGATTGAATTTTGAAGAAGATGTTTTGATTCATCAATTGGTACAGAGCATCGTAATGAAGAATCGTAATGGAGTTTGAGAAAAATATGAAAGATGTATATTTCTTTATACATTTACATTAAATTGGTATAAAGCATCATATTGAAGAAATAATATTGAGATAATTGGAATGGGAAATTAGAATCTAACTGGTGATTAAAATGAAAGTCTGAAGGAGAACTGATGTCATAAAGAAGATTTGAGAATAATCAAGAAGGGTTGACAAATTCAGAAATACACCTAAAATTCCAAGAATTAGGAAAATTTAGGGAATTTGGTTGAGTGGGATACCATTTTTGATTCCTACAAAAATCACTTTTAGGTCACCTATAAAAGGCAAAGGTATTATCTACTTTTTCTGATGGAAATATTGTTCATAATGAAGAGGAGAGAAGATGGAGCACTGAAGAATTTTAGAGAGAGAAATGATTTTCGTATTGGTCCAAATTGAAGAAGTTTCTACAAAGAGAAGTGAAAAGAGAAGAGACAAGATTGAAATGTATTCATATGATCATTGTATTTAGTGATCACTGTATTCATCTGACTATCGTATTCTTCTTGTCATCATAATTTTCTAGTCATCGTCAGGCTGGATAATTGGATTGGGATTACTATATTGGGATTTTCAGAATGAGTAAGAAAGAGTTATGAATTGACTCGATTGTATTCTAGAAGAGATTTATTTTCATATTGCATAATCAAATTGGAATAATTGGACCTAGAGAATCATATTAGAAGAATCAGACTGGAAATTATATTGAATTCAATATCAAAGTTATTTATGTTCTTAAGATATTCTGGGTAAGAAATTTATTTTTTTTAAAGAATACATTTGTGAAAATTGAAAAAGAATCATAGGTAACATGTGTTGTTACACATACATTATTTTACCCTAATTGTTCTAGAGGGTAAACATGTACTATTGGATTGTTTACATAGTACTACATGACTGAAAGGGTATATCCTACTCATTATATTCCACACAAAATGATATTTTTTCTAGTGGATTGTGTGGTATTGGATCATTTCCAAACCATACCAAGGACGTAACTATTTTATTGAATAGTGAACCTTATAAATACTTGTGTTCTTATGGATTTGCATTTGATTTTGTTTTCAACGGGGAAAGAAATCCTTAATAATAATCTAAGGTTGTTTCAAAAGTAAAAACTTAAAAGAAAAAGTATCACTGATTCACCCCCCCCCCCCTCAATAATATGCCTATCCTACCTGGGCATTTAAAACTAGTATCAGGGAAAAAGTTTCCCTTCGCTTATTCTTTGTTGAAGTTTTTGAAGAAAATTTTGTGGTAGAATATCTGAATTGTGTGAACAGTAAGGAGATTTTGATCTTAAATGATAGGAATTATCATATATAGAAATAAATAATTCTTCCATATCTTTCATCTCTTAGGTATGATGTTTCAAGAGCTATTATAGATGGTTTCCCTCCTTATATTGAGAATGATCCTCTCACAATTGATCATAAGGAAAACCTGGATAATGATGGAAGAGATAAGAATATTTTACTATCATCACTTTTTGAAAGTGAGTTTCTTGGAGTAAAAGGAGTTTCCACTACCAAAGGTATCTGGGATAAGCTAAAAAAATTTGAAGTCAATAAAAAAGTAAAAAAGGTAAAGTTAAAAATTTGGATATTGAAGTATGGAGATTTGAAGATAGGTGAGTATGAATCTATTAGTGACTTCTTTACCATGGTAAATGAAACTGTTCACACTATCAGAGGCCTTGGTAAAAAGTTATAATATTTTACTATTGTTGGAAAGAACTTGAGAATTATTCTCGACAAGTTTGATTCCAAAGTTTCTTTATTAGAAGATAGAGATCCTTACATATTATCTCTGGATTATTTTCATATTAATATCATCACATATGAGATGATAAGTGAAAAAATTATGAAGGGAAAAAATATGATAGAGAAATGTATTTCAAATCCACTAATAAGTAAAATTCAAAGATGATTCTTGAAGAAGAAGAAGGTGGAGATTCTAAGTCCGAAAATGAGGTATGAAAAAATCTTGATGAAATTTTATCCTTGTTTTCTAATAATGTGAAAAGAGGTATAGGAAGGTATAAAGGTAATATTACTGTAAAAAAATTTGGATATGAAACTAATGGTAATTGTATATCTAATTGTCCTTGAAGAGGTGATGAAGAAGAATGTGATGAAAAAGAAAGTGAAGAAGAATAAATAAGGCCAAGAAGATCTTGGAATAAAAAGGGTGATAAAGAAAAATCATATTCCAAGAGGGAAGATAAAAATTTCTCCAAATACAAAAGAAGAATATTTTTTTCAAAGGATGATGATATTGAGGAGTTTACAAATTGTGCTAAAGAGAACGCGTTTATTTCAATAGTTAATGAGGAAAATTTTTATAGTTGTTAATGAAATTTTTCTAAAGAATAACAATGTGAAGATAAATGTGAAACTTTTGTTGAGTATGTTGGTGAAAATGCTTTTATTACAATAGCGAATGATGAAGGATTCAGAAGAAACAGTTCTGATGAAGAAGAAAATCAACTTAAAATACATTTGAAAGAAGAGATGAAAGAATGATTAGAAGACTTGAAAAACAAAATGATAAGTTGGAAGATGAATGTTCCTGAACAATTTAAGTAAGATTTTTGGAATATAATAACAAGATACTAGTAGATATTGGCGATTTGAAGAAAACTCTTATAGAATAAAATAATCATAATTAGAATCTTGAGGTAAAGCTAAAGGCTAAAGAACAATATTTGTAACATATCAAACAAAGACTTTTTAAAGTTGAACAAAAAGGTACAAGTTTCAAAAACTCTATCTCTGAATTTTTTGAAAGTTTTGGAAAGGTTAAACCTAATAAGGATAAAAAAAAGTTTCCTTTAAATGTTGAGAAGAAATATGGAATTGTTTCTGAAAAGAAGAAAGCTGGGAAAGTTTTGTATGTGGCCAAGACCAACAAAGTTGGGAATTCAAAAGTTTCTAAATACCGTAGGTCCAAAAATGTTTCTAAAAATTATGAATATGGGAATATTTCTATTACTTCTGATTCTAATAAGGCAGAAAAGAAAATGAATATTCCAATAGATGAAAAAAAGGTTAGTGGCTCAGATACAAAAAAACAAGAAGGTTGTTGAGAAACATGTTTACAACTTCTGTTAGTATATAAGTTACAAAAGAAAATACTGTTTCTATGGATACTACTAAAATTGTGGTATATTTGGGAATACATATAACATGTGTTAGTTCAACAAACAAATTTACTATTATTCCATAGTTTATGTAAGTAAAAGTTTGAGGGGGATTCAATCTTCTCAAAGAAAGAAGTCAGTGAAGGTTGTTTTGAAGATACTTGATAAGGATGGAGTAAATATTGAAAATAATTTCCAACTCCGAGAAACTATTTGTGAAAGATGTGAACAACCTAGACACTTTACAAAAGGATGTATTGTTTTCTTATCGGATCAAAAAACGTTTCTGAACAATTCTTAGAAGATATATGTTTTGGAAGTTAAGAAAAATAGCTTTAATAACTCTAAAAAGAAATAATTCTTAGTTATCTGACCAGAACATGTTAACTAGTCTAAGAAGTTAGAGGAATCACAAAAATTAGTAAAATAATAGTGGAAGAAAGAGACTTCTAAAGATTAATAAAAGTTGGCATCCTCATAAGAAGATTCTACAAATGAGAATAAATTTGTTACAAAATCTTATAAGGATGAACACAAGGAATAAAGAACATCCAATGAAAAATCCAAGAAAAAGAAGAAAAATTCAAGACTGAGAGAGGACTCTCAGTTCGATGGTCATTTGTAAGAAACAATCAAGGTTCCTCCTTATTCCCAAAATCTTTTATATTTGTACTAACTTTTAGGGAAATGAAGGAGTGGAAATAAGGAAGGTGGAATCGATGAGTCTCTTACTATTATTTCAAAATAAATTAATGAGGTTACGAAAAATATGATGTTTTGAAAAGTTTTGTTTCTATACACCTAAAATTTATTATATGTTTGTTGAGAAGGGTTCAGGTTACTTTTATCTTTAAATATTTATTTCAAGGATTTCCCCAATCATGAGAATGTTGAAATAAACCTGAAAATGGTATTACATGAAAGTTGTTTTATGGAAAAAATTGATAACCTGGATTATAAACTCTTTTTTTCTACACCAAGTGCACCCACATAGGCTTAGAGTTGTTTAGTTAAAGGTTATTTGTTAATAAACTCATATGATACCTGTGTTGAATAAAATTTTCAAGACTCAACCTCTAGAAATGAGATAATTTTTCAATAATGGAGGAACTTGTCATGAAGACCCCTTTGAATTTGATTATGAATATGGGGGAGATATAAGAGTAAGGAGGAGCAGGAAAATAATGAAGAGAAGAAAAAGTGAGAAAATAAAACAATACCACTTATTATTTTGAAGTGGTTGAAGTAAGTATTAACCACAAAAACAAAGGGGGTATTGGTAGGCTCATGTTTTGTTTTGGTTGTCTTTTTCTTCAATAGATCATTATGTTGGTAATACTGAAGAAACAAAGTATATTAAGAAGGTGATGGATGGAAATATAGATTAAAGAAAGTTTTCAATTGGATCTAGACTATTTGGATGAGTCAATATGATAAATTGCATTGGGATGTGGATAAAAATATATAAGTTGATGAAAATTGTATTCACCATCATAATCAGGAAGAATTCTATTGGTGATTGGTTTTCCTACCAAGTAAAAAAATGAAATCCCTTCACTTTGTAAAAGATGGTGATTGGACCCAAAAATTGTATTCGTGAATTCAGAATTACAATGCATTAAAAGGTCATTTGTATTTAGATTAATTTGGTTGGAAGTAAAGAGTCACCAGATTCACTCTAGATCTCATTTTGAAGAAATGATTTTAATGAGGATAATCAAAGTCTGTATGACTACGATATAAATATGATGATGATTTTCTGATCTTGGAGTTCTCATATATCACAATTAATTGGAAAACTTGTGATGAAAGCTTGACGAAATAAAGGGGGAGTGAAAGATATGTATCTAATCATATTCAGATTGATCGGATCTATATGGAAAGTAAAAAAGGGTGATGTAGATCATATTTAGCCTGATCGTAATCATGTTAATCATAACCATGTCTATCGTATTCAGGTCATTTGTATTCTGAACAACCATATTCAGAATGAGAAGTAAAGAAATATGTTTTTGGAAGAGTAAGAAGATGCTGGGAAGATGGAAAGTTATAATAATTTCCAACATAATTCAGATGATGTTAAATCTAGTCTTAATTGTATTCAAAGTCGGGAAGTAATTCAAGATACAAGATGAAGTTTTTCAAAGAAGAAAGTGGGTGAAGTTGAATTTTTTCAGACTCAAGATCATCGTAATGAGTTTTTCAGATGCAAATTTTTTAAAAGGATGAGAAGGATGGTCGTAATGAATAAATGAACGAAGTTTCTAAAGTTGAATTTTAAGAATATAGATCCATTGTATTTGGTATATCATCGTATTCATCATAGAAAAAATTGTTTTTGAAAACAATTTATTGATATCGTATTTAGAAGAGATGGAAGGTGCTGAAAAAGAAGTTTTTGATACCAGTCCATCAGACTCGGTATGTGTTCATAATCATTGAAGAATGAATTGATTTGAACCTATGAATTCAAGGGAAAATAAGAGAGTTTGGTGGTCTATATGATTAAGAAATTCAAAACTTAATAAAAAAAGGAAGTCAACCATTCAAAATGGGTTGAATTACTTTTTTTATATTTTAAGTGGATTAAGAGAAGAGATGAAGAAAATAGCTGGATGTGTTGTCGAGGGGGATCTTGAATTTTGAAGAAGATATTTTGATTCTTCAATTGGTACATAGAATCATAAGGAAGAATCAGAATGGAGTTTGAGAAAAATATGAAAGCTATCATTTATTCATACATTTACATTCAATTTCCATAGAACATCATATTGATGAAATCATATTGAGAAAATTTGAATAAGAAATCATAATTGGAATGGTGATTGAAAAGAAATTCTAAAGGAGAATCGAATTCATGAAGAAGATTCGAGAAGAATTGAGAAGCATTGACGAAGTCAGAAAAGCACCTAAAATTTAAGGCATCACGAAAATTGGGGGAATTTGGTTGAGCAGGAAACCATTTTTGATTCCTGCCAAAACCACTTCTAGGTCACCTATAAAATGCGAAAGTACGGTGTACTTTTTATGACAGAAGTATTTTTCATGGTGAAGAGGAGAGAAGATAGAGCATTGAAGAATTTTAGAGAGATAAAGTATTTTTGTATTGATCTTAGTTAAAGAAGTTTAGATGGGGATAAGTAAAAGGATAAGAGACAAGATGGAAACTTATTCAGCTGATCATTGTATTCAAAGATCATCATATTTATATGATTATCATATTTTTCTTTTCATTGTATTCATCTGGTCATCAAATGAGGCTAGATAATCAAATCAGGATTTCATGTATTGGGATTTTCGGACTGAGGAAGAAGAATTTATGAATTTACTCAATCATATTCTAGTAGAAATATATTTTCATATTGGGTAACCGGACTAGAAGAATCAGACTAGGAGAATTGTATTGGAAGAATCATACAGGAAATCAGATTGAATTGTATATCAAATTCCTTGAAGTTCTTAAAATCTTTTGGGTAAAAAATTGAAGAATTGTTTTGAAAAGAATAAATTTATGGAAATTTAAAAAGAATCATGGGTAACATGTATTGTTACACATACATTGTTTAACCCCAATTTTGATAGAGGATGAACACTCACTATTATATTTTTTACATAGTGCTACACGAGTGAAAGGGTATATCCTACTTGTTGTATTCCACACAAAAGGATTGTTTTCTAGTGGATTGTGTGATATTGGATAATTTCCAAACCATACCAAGTAAATAGCTATTCTTCTTGAATAGTGAACCTTGTAAATACTTGTGTTCATTTGTATGGGTGTTTGATTTGGTTTTCAGTAGAGAAATAAATCCTTAATTGGAAATTAAGGTTGTTTCAAAAGAAATAAAACTTAAAAGAAAAGATATCATTGATTCACTCCTCCCACCCTCCCTCAGTGATACAACTATCCCACCTAAGAACTTACATTATTGTGGTATTAATTTCCATTTTATACAAAAAATAAAACTAGAAGATTAGTATTTTCATCTTTATTACTGATTAAACATTACTAATTATTAATATCATTAAATATATCACACAATTTTATCAAACTATTGCAACCCTCTATACTAGAATTGTAATACTATATCATTTGATTATTCTTGTAGAAAGTATCTTTGAACCACCCCTCATAATCAACAAGATATGGATATTTCACTACTCAACGATTTCAAGGTAGTCTTTTGACTGTCCAACCACATTAACTCATGTTTCCTTGATTTTTTGAGTGAATCTCTGCTTCTAAAATCATAATTATGAATTACTCAATGTTTGGATCTGAAGTTGCAAAAAACTATCTATGACTAATAATTTTTTACCAACTTTAGTTAATTCAAACCATTTTTCTCATAATAACTCCTTAGTAGTAGGAGGCACTGTCAACTATAGCTGACTGAGCACCCTAAACATCTAGTTGTCTTCAAATTCAAACGACAAAAGTCATTTGAGACTTAATATTTTTTTGAGGATTTTTATATTTTTCTCAATAAATTTAATCCATTTAAATTAATCTATTCAAACTATGTTTTCATTCTTAAAAATGAACATGAATTAGTCAAAAAAAAACATAAATCGCATCCTTATGAATTTTTCTTGTTAATTATTTTATGTGATATCATAGTAAACATGCACACGCACAAAATAAAAAACAATACATAAAAGAAATAAGTATAACTGACTAGTATTGAGCATCTAATTGTGAATAATCTATTTTAAAATTAATAAACAATCTTGTTATAGGGGGTTTCATACCTTATTCTAAGCTTGTCTCGTGATGTAGCTCACCCCTAGCTAGTGTGTCAATATCTTGTTTCGATTTCACCGTGTTTTAGCGGGGTCTGCATCTTATAATGTCATTTCAACTATACATTTATACTCACATGAATATGATAGGGTTGATAGATTTAATATTTTCTATATTTTTATATGTATTTCAAATATTTAAACCCCCCAAATTCATCAATTTAAGTTTAATTACATCATTTTTGGATTTATGGTATGTTTTGTGTTAAAAATGGAAAGTTTCTTAATTTTGGAAATTTAACAGATTTTATGTGTTTTGGTAATTTGAAAATATATTTTATAATATAATCCCAATTTATGTGATTATTTTTTAGGACACCTGGTTTTTTGGTCTATAACTTTCTATTCTGGGACATGATTTAATTCAAGGGACCCTAAAACTTCCATTAAGTTGGAGAAAGATTTTGGATGACCATGTAGACCCCAAATCAGTTAATTAATCATAAATAGGTCATAATATCTCTAATTAATGTGATTCCAATTATAATGGGAATCCAAGTCATATATGTGTATCTATGTTGAATATCATGGAGATTCAAATTCATTAAATCAGATATTGGATGGAAAACATTGAATGAATATTTTTGGAAATCTCACTGAGAAAAATCCATCATTAATAAATATTACATATATTTCTCTATAACCATCCAATTAATTTTATATTTTGGGGGAACGAAAGGAAATTTTTTTGTAGAATTCTATAGAAAGGGGATTTTGGGTAATTTGAGGGGTAGGGGTGACAAACAGGAGTAAACTTTTAGAGGACCGGATCTGTTGGACAGTTTTTCTTCTTTTCTCTTTCTTTATTTTATTTTTCATAGTTTTTCAATGTCTTATACTTCCCCATAAATCTATAATAATTTTAACATGGTGGGTTAAACATTTTATTTATTGGGTAAGGGTAGGTTTTCTATTTTTTAATGCTTGAGTTCATGCATTTTATTGAATAAAAAATCTATCTCTTTTCTGCAATGTTGTTTTCAATTTCATATAGCGATTTTTATTATCAATTGTGATTGTATTTTATTTTTGATTCCATTATTTATTTTTTCTTTGGTCAATGATCATTATCTCCCTCCACTAGGTTTTGGATTATATATGATGAAATAGACCAATGCTTAGTGGTGAAGTACTTGGTGATCGTTAGTACGTGTGAAAGCAGTGGTGAATGTTTTTGATTGCTTGGGATAAATAAGAACTGATCAGGTATTACCCAAGTCAATTGAGGATATTTAATACAACTCTCTTACACATGGAAGGAGAGTAGACCAAAATGAGATCATGGTATGTAATTCTCTCACCATCACCATTTGACCAAAGGAGTGAGAGGAAATGATCATGGAATCTCACTTTAAACAACTTAAAATAAGAGGTTGGAATAAAATAAAACAAGGATAGCATTGCAATTAGAAAACTGAACACGACCTAATCACCCTTCTCTTATCATATTTTTCAATCTTCTCTTCTATTAATTTTTTTCATTCTATTTTTAATTTTGTTTCCAAAACCAATAAAATCTTAGAAACCACCCATTTTTTCCTCTAATTAAAAGTGACAACTGTTTTGTGTGCACTCCTCTCTAGAGACAACCTAGGTTACCCACTTTACTACATTTTAACTTAGGAAAATAAATTTTATTTTTCCACACCCTTCAACAGGCCCGTTTCAAAACTTGGCATCATTGCTGAGGAGGTTGTTCCAATAATTCAATTTTAAATATTTGACTCTTTTCAAATTAAAAAAAACCAAAAAAAATATTTTTCCATGATGTTCTTAAATGAGTATTTCATTAATTCGTGGAATAATTATCCACAAGTGAAAGAATCAATTATTGACTCACCTTGGTCTATAGAAGATAGTATTTCTCTCTTTGCTAAACAGATCAGGGGAACTCAAATCCAAATCATCAAAGAGGATGAATTCAAGGATCTCATTCAAGACCTTAAATTGAACCTTGAATACTCAGTATTGGAGGGATTGGATAGAGAATTAATTGAACTCCATGATTCTTTTCTAGAATTTTGTCAAGAAATGGTCGAGGTGAAACAAGAAGAGGAAATTCGAACAAAATATCAATTGCAATGACTTAGGGAAGAAATACAGGACCTGGAGAGAAAAATTGAATGGCTAATTGAATATGTTCACACATCCCAAGAGAAATTTGAACCTAAACTTGGACCATTAGTGGAAGTGGATTCTCCACTCGTCCTTGATGTTGAAGAACCTGGGGAGACCCTGATGAAATTAAAAGAAGATCCATTTAGCCCTTCACAACCATTGCTGATGAAGATTAATGACGAAGATTTTCCTATTGAAGTACGTACATAAGATCAACAAGATCTAGATGACTTCTGGAATGAATGTGAGGAACTACTTAATCCTATTGTTCCTCATAATGTAGAAGATCTAGAATCATTGAAGAAATACACCACCAATGTGGTGGAATTTGGAGAGAATATTGAGGAACCTGACTGCCTAACTCAATCTAAAGAAACTATACTCCATGAGGCACATCCAACTGAAGAAGAAATTAAATCCAAGAAAACTTAGTGAGATGATTTTTTCTTGAACTCATTGTATTCTAATTTTATTAAAAATGAATTGAGTATCACCTCACCTTGCTTAAAATTTTCAGATTCAGACAACTCTTGTATTTCCATGGTGGATGAGGAAGAAAAATATGATGCACCCGATGAAGTACATATGGATCTCCAAGAATATGTTAATCATTTATTAGAGGGAGTTCAAGAGGAGATCCAAGTAGATTTTCCTTTTAGAAAATATATTCAAGATAATTACTTTGAAAGGGAAGAATTTTATATTAATATTTCATGCTTTAAATTTTATCAAATATAATTACACTCTGACATTGCCATTGATTATTCCATTGATGCAGCATACCTTGAGAAATCACTGGACAATGAAGAAGAAGTTGTGAAATTCGAAAACAAGAAAGAGGAGGACTCATTCATTATCCTAACCCCACCATTCTTGTTTTATCTCATTCCCATGAGGGTGGATTTGGAATACTATATCCATGGATTCCTCAAGAAAAAATAATAAGATCATCTTAGAAAAAATAATTTATGTTGGTTCATGAGAAAGAAACTTCACCCACCATTAGATTGGGGATAACTGATTATAACTACCAATCTGGAGGAAGTCAAAACCTAGGGCCTACTTAGGGGTCTAAACCAAGATCTATCCTTCTTTTATCATCCTATTTCTATTTTTAATTCTTTTAATAAATGCCTTTTGTTTTATTTTGTTCTTTTTCTTGTAGGTTATCAATGTGTAACACTTAGGATCTTAACGCAATGTTGCACAACCAATAAATCAGGTCGTACCTCTCCTTTACACTTGATTGTTGTTTTGATTCATTTTAAAAAATGCTTACACGTTAAATCCACTTGAATTCATTGATTACACTGCATCATTTAAGTGTGGGGGAGGGAACCTTTTTAGTTTAGGATTTTCATTTGTTGTGTATTTTTCAAAACAAAAGTGTGTTTTTCAAATTTTTGTGTGTTTCTTTTTTATTTTTTGGCTGTGTTTTTAAAATTTTTGAGTTAAAATGATTATCATTTAAATTTTTGAAACCCATGTCACTGAGTAAACCAATTTATTCCATTAAATTGAGCTTAAATGAATGTTGAAAATGACTTTGTTTCAAGTTCAATTCTTTGGGAATTTCATGAAAAGTACTCTGATTTTTGAATCCCATGCCATATTTCACTACCTTTATATTTGAAATCGCTTTCTTGTGAGACTTATAAACCTTTTTTTATTCTATATTCTTTTCATTCACCTCACTTATTGAGAGAACCATATAATGCTTGTTAAAACCAGAATTTGATTTATTCCTTTAAAAACTTGAGGGTTTAAGGTACTTGTGTTTTTAATGATTAAGGAATTTCTTTGTTTTAAAGACCCCTTTTCAAGATAATCCATTTCATTATATCCTACCTTGTACATTTAATCCTTGTATCCCTTATAATACTTGAACAACCTATTAGGTTAGCCACATTACCAGCCAATTTTCCTTATACATCTTGCTCTTGAAGTAAAATTGCATGATCTAGTTGAACTTACGTGAGGGGGAAGCTGTCTTGTGTTGTACTACCTCGTTTGGTGAAACTTTGGGTTGAAAATAAAATGTTGAAAAGATGTGTGTGCTACTAAAAAAACCATTCTATTTAAAGTTGTACCTTTTATGTAGCTTTCATGATAAGAGAAGTTGTGCCTTTTTTGGATCTTCTAATGGAGGAAGAAAGTTATGCCTTTTCTAGAGCTTTCGAGAAAAATCATGTTTGAGAATATTGAAATTTTTACTGCTGAAATACTAAGATATTTGAAAATTCTTAGATTTTTCATTATGATGGAGTTGAATTTCTTATATATGGTGTGAGGAGGACACCATACTTGATTGAAAATTAGAATTGGGCAATTTTGCTCCAAAAAGAGCCAAGACCACCTCATTCAGCCTTAGAATTTTTATCATCAAGATCCTACCAACCAGAAGCCACAGAGAAAACATTAAAATTACTCATGATAAACACATGTCCTTGATGCACATTGGGTGGATAAGTAGGAATTTACCAAACCTAAGGTGACCCTTGCATGGTCTGGGTGAGAAAAAACTTGTTAAAAATTGACATTTGTGAGATAAGGGAAAATTAATGTGAGGTAGGTGTGTTGTGTGCATGGGATGAGAAATGAAGAGGAAATATAATAAATGATATAAATTTAGAACTTTAAATAATTGTTTTTTATGAGTCGTGATATCATTTCGTTTCATGGTGTGGATTTGGTGGATCTTGTGGCTATGTGTTTAAAATTTATTGGGATTTGATTGTAATGTTTACTTGTCAAGGAGTACAAGCGATAAGTGTGGGGGGATTGATAGAGATAATATTTTCCACATTTCTTATTTTTTTTCAAATATTTGAACCCCCCAAATTCATCAATTTAAGTTTAATTACATCATTTTTGAATTTATGGTATGTTTTTTGTTAAAATTGGAAAGTTTCCTAATTTTGGAAATTTAACAGATTTTATGTGTTTTGGTAATTAGACCATATATTTTATAATATAATTACAATTTATGTGATTCTTTTTTTGTAGGACACCTGGTGTTTTGGGATACAACTTTTTCTTCTAGGACATGATATAATTCTTCCATCAACGGACCCTAAAAATTCCATTAAGTTAGAGAAGGATTCTAGACGACCATGTGGACCCCACATCAGTTAATTAATCATAAATAGGTCATAACAGATCCAATTATAGGGATTTAAATTGTAATGGGCATCCAAGTCATATATGAATATCTCTATTGAATATCATGGATATTGAGATTTATTAAGTTAGATATTGGATGGGAAACATTGAATAAATATTTTAGGAAATCTCACTGAGAAAAATTCATCCTCAATAAATATTAAATATCTTTCTATATACCAATCCAATTAATTTTATATTTGTAGAAATGAAAGGAATTTTTATTTGGAAAATTCTATAAGAAGGGACCTTTGGGTGATTAGAAGAGGAGTGGTGCCAAACAGGAGCAAACTTTCGGAGTACAGAATCTGCTGGACAGTTTTTCTTCTTTTCTCTTTCTTTCTTTTATTTTTCATAGTTTTGTAATGCCTTCTCCTTCCCCATAAATCTCTATTACTTTTACCATGGTGGGGTAAAAATTTTAGTGATTGGGGAAGGGTCGGTTTTCTATTTTGTAATTCTTGAGTTCATGCATTTTATAGAATAAAAATTCTATCTCTTTTCTACAATGTTTTTTTCAATTTCATATAGCGGTTTTTATTATCAAGTGCGATCATATTTGATTTTTGATTCCATTGTTGATTTTTTATTTGGTAAATTATCATTATCTTACTCCACTAGTTTTTGGTTTATATATGATGGAATATACCAATTCTTAGTGATGAAGTACTCGGTGATTGTCAGTACGTGTGAAAGAGGTGGTGAATGTTTTTGATTACTTGGGATAAACAAGAATTAATCAGGTATTGCCCAAGTCAATTGAGGATATTTACTACAACTCTCTTGCACATGAAAGGAGAGTAGATCAAACTGAGATCTTGGTAAGGAATTCTCTCACCATCACCATTCGACCAAAGGAGTGAGAGGAAACAATTGTGGAATCTCACTTTAAACAACTTAGCAGAAGAGGTTAGAATAAAATAAAAAAAGGATAACATTGCAATTACAAAACTGACCTCGACCAAATCTCCCTTATCTTATCATAGTTTTCAATATTTTTTTCTGTTATTTTTTTCATTCCATTTTTATTTTTCTTTCCAAAACCAATAAAATTTTATAAACCACCCATATTTTATAACTATTTGTGTGCACTCCCCTATGGAGAAAACCTAGGTTACCCACTTTACTACATTTTAACTTAGGAAAATAAATTGTTTTTTCCACGCCCTACGACAGGCGCCTGTCAAGTTTCTAGGGAGTGAAATATACTATAGTTAAATTGGACATTCATACCCTTACACATATTGAATGAAAAAGGTGATGTGAAAAACATAATTTGATTAACTACTTATTGAAATCATTGCATGCATGAAATAAATAATTAAATAAATAAACTAGACAAACACAGGGTTGGTCTGTTCTAAGACTAGTTGGTATAATAAATAAACACATGATAAAATTAAATTGCTATAAATTTAAAGTACCAGAGAAATTTAAATAAATTAAATAAATTAACTATATTCAAATATTTTATTCTTATTCAGTTACTTCGTTAATTTAATTTTTATTCCAAAAAATAAATTAATTAATTAATTAATTAATTAATTTAATACTAAGATTAAATTATTATTATTTAGAATATTAAAATATTATATTGTATAAACCAAAAATAATTTTTAATTAATTTAATTTAACACTGAAATTAAATTAATTAAAGTACATAATTTTGATTATATAAAATAATCCAAGCCTCAAAACCCTGCATAGGGCCTCTTCAGGTCAGGTTGATCCCTCACAAATCCATATCAGGCCATGTGGGACTCATGCAGGCCTCTTGTGTGCTAGGTAGCCACCCCAAACTCATTCTGGGTCGGGAAAACTGGACCTAATCCACTTTAGGGAAGATATGGTCTGGCAAGAGTGGTACTTAGGAGTACCTTGCACTACAAGATATTGGGGGTCACCCTTCAGGTGGACAGGACCTCGGTCGAGCGAGCAAGCGGTGCGGGTGATAGAGGGCGGCGGGCAGCCAGATCTGTGGCTGGGGTGGATCGTACGCAACAATGTGGCTTGGGTTAAGGAGTCAGTGGTTGGGCTAGTCTGGACAGGGAGGTGGTGCCAGCTGTCAGTCCTAGCTACTAGGGAGGTGTGGTCGAGGGCTTTTGGCGAAGGGAGAGGGGTCATAGAGGCTATCGGTTTCCACTGGAAAGGAGAGCTTGGAGGAGGTAGGGGGTCGATGATGTCCCCATGGTGGATGAAGAGAGGGGTTGGTGGGCCTTATTTTGAAGGCAACACCTACAGAGGCCATTTGGGAGTGGTATCCAACAGGATGGATCTGCGGTGGGTGGGTGGGATCTCATCCAAGTGCGTTTCGGAAGCAGCCTTGGTGGGGTTGAGTGGTGCATGTAGCAGGCGACGACTGTGATGGTCAGCGGCCGCTACAGTGGTCAGTTTGGATGGCCGAGTGAACCATCTGATGAAGGGATAGTAATCAGGTAGGGTGAGAGAACTGGTGGCTCTTCAGTGGGCGGCGCCTTGGCGGGGAGTTGGTGGTTGTGGCTCACCAGGGAGAAGGTAGGGGGACCTGTGGATGCCCTTTTTTTATAAACAACTAGTACTTACCCGTGTGTTCGCACGACAATACGTTCAATGCTTATTTTTAAGAAGACAAAACTATATTTCAATGCTCATAAAGAACATGAATATTGAATATATTGAAAAAAAAGTGATAATTAATATTGAACTATAATTGGAAAAAATATAGAGAATTGAAAATATAGGAAAATAAGTAACATAAAATAACATAGGAGAATATGTATGAAAATATATGAGAATATATAAGAAAAACATAAGTATACCATCACTGTACAAAATAAACTATACAAATGCATGATGGAGAATATGAGGAAAAAATATAAGAGAATATATAAGGAAAATAAAATCATTTGAAAACATAGAAAACATATTAGAGATTAAAAATGGAAAATAAATCCTACATTAAAAATGACATTTGAATAGGTCACGATATAGAAAACAACATAAATATCCAACTTCAAATACGTGAATAAAAAGAAAAAATGGATAATAATTAGAAAAGTACATTAAAAATAAACATGAATTAAATAACATAAATATTAATGTCGGTGAGATATTATGAAAAGAACATGAAAGAATTATTATACAACATTAGTATAAACAATATAAAATTATACTGGACATGAATGAAAATAACATTCAAATGGACATTTAAATTTCAAAACATACATCATAAGTATTAATGTCACCAATCAATTATGTTACAGTACAAATATCCAACATCAAATGCCTAATATATTTTTCTGCATAGAAAAAAATGTTTAAAATAAGAATACCTGAATTTATAGAATAAAAAATGAATGTTAACAAAAAAATTAATTAGAAACCAAAATAAAATAAGGATAAAATGTTTAAGTGCAACACTATCATACTGAAGGAAAGAAAAAAACTACATTAAGTGCATACAGTGATGATCACCTCTTCCTATGTTGACCCCGACCTTGAGATCCCCCCCCCCCAAGTTGGATGACGCCCTCTTCTCTATTACATCATTTTCACATGTGATGCTTCAATGGCTGAATCCTCTATAACTGCTTCATGAGGTAGATCATGTGCGGAAAGATCATCCTGCACGACCATGTAGACTGTGATGCATGACTACCGAAGATAGATGAAAAAAAGCATAATTTTTGGCATCATCAGATCAATTATTATACCGCAAAAGCTTCATTTGAAAAAAATAAACATTAAACCTCCAAGAGATGGGGATACTGGTAATAATAAGATACTTATTCAACCACCCAACTTACGGAAAAGGGAACAGTGAAAGAAAAGATAAAAAACTTACTTGCTGAGAGCTTTATGATGCAAAAGTAGGCCTAATCCAACACCATCCATTCCTACACAAGTACATCATAAAACAACCAGCACTTAAACTGCCTATAAATCGGGAAAACCTGATAGGTACTGTTTAACAAACCCTTCAAATGCTTATAATTCTTTGGGAAGTATATGAAGTTGAACCCACACGCATCGCTTACCTGGAAAAAACAGGAGGACGAGAGATCCTTCCAGTGGCCACCTGCATTCAACCGGGCAAAACCGCCAGGGTGGTCCTCCATCGGGCTTAATTATCTCCCTGGCATCATCAAGGTAGTTCTTCACGCTCTTTGTACCATAACCATCGTCCTAGAGAACCTCCATGTTTTTTGACACCACGGCATTATTCAAGACATTGAGCCCCCTGCAGCTGAGCCCTGGACCTGCTCTGTAGTTCAATTTTTGTATAGTCTCTAACATTTCCAGTACCATTAATTGTAGGTGAAACCAAAGGCAAAGCCACTAAATCCCCAGCATATGAAGGCCTAACCTTGGCTTCGAAATGATGGGAGTCTGAATGGAAATAAAAGCAAGGTGAGGCATGGAAATTTGGAACCAATGCCATGGCCCCTACACCCATTGGGATGAAAATAATATACATCGATTATGGTTCAGCGCTTCAGTGGTTCATGAATACAGCAGCACAGGAGCCATGATATTCTCCAACAACACAGACTGAAGTACAGTTCAAGGACGCTCCTACAGATTGTAGTTGTTATATATGTAATGGAATATAAATTCTGTAAAAAAATGGTAACAGATTGTGATGTTTTAAAAAGAGAACCTCCATTTGGAACACTCTTATTGAACATATAAGATAACATATATGTAATTACAAAATAAAATAAGATAATAGTAAAGGAATGTGATGTTTTTGAGTCAAAAATGGATACAGAAATAACAATAAAAATAATTGTTTTAGTTTATCATTAAAACAAAATATTGTAAGAAAACAACCTTGTTTATGGACAGGGGTCTGATGTTTCTTCATTTATAAGTATATAGTAGTCTTGTCCCATATTTGAAGTGGAATCAGTACTGGACTATTCTAGTAGAACATATTTTATCCAATATCATATTTCTCTTATCATGACTCATTTTTATATGAATCAAAAAACAATGAAAATCCATCAATTTGTACAATTCTAACATAGTATTTTGAATCAAATTGCTCTATGGATTTAACTATTCTCTCATAAACTATCACCCCATCAAACTTCAGTGCTGAAAATGGATTTTCATTTACTGTTTCATGCAACTGAATATTCAAATTTATTCCCCCAATCCTTCCTATACATTTATAGTGTCTCAGATCTCCTAAATAAATGATAAATGAGCAATAAAACCAAACTTTTAACTTGTAACCAAAGTTTACCTATATGCTGGAAAATGATAAAAAACACACCCATACAGCTAATATGCAACAAAAAACTATATTTTAACTGCTGGTTTACCTGTATTTAAAATCCATTTCCTTTTCTAACATTGTGGTGTGTTTGTTAAAAGAAGGTTCGGTTTGATTGCATGCACCATGTTTTCACGGAAGTACCTATATAGAATAAAAAAATGAAGTCAAATGGTGTTGGGAAATCTGTTTATATGATGGAAAATGATATAAAAAACACCAATACGTGTAATATACCAAAAAAACACTATATTTTAACAGCTAGTTTACCTATATTTTTCATTGATTGGATTTTCTAACATTGGGTTGAGTTTGTTAACATAAGGCTCTATTTGGTTTCATGTGCTATGTTTACCCATAAGTACCTACAAGTAATAATAAAAGTAATTTGAAATGATGTTGGATAATCTGTCTATATGCTGAAAACTGATAACAAACACACCCATACATGTAATCTGCAACATAGGACCCTATATATAACAACCAATTTACATAAATTTATCATTCATTGGCTTTGATAACATTGGGGTGTGTTTGTTAACATAAAGTTCTATTTCGTTTCTTGTACCATGAAGTACATCTACATAATAAAACAAAATTAAGTGAAATGTTGTTGGAAAGTCTGCATATATGTTGTATAATGATAACAAACACACCCATACAGGTAAAAAGGTCGTTCCATATATGTGCATTGGTAAGATTTTTTCGTACATGTTATATTTGACATCCAATTCATGAAACATGATCAAATAATAAAAACTATGCCAATGTCAGGGCTGCAACTAATTCGTTAAGATCCATACCACCAAAATGCATTGCTACTCCCCTTGCCATGATAGGGTATTTCTCCAAATTGTAGTCTAACCCCACCATGTGACCTAGTATGTATGACCAAGAAGCTCCCAATAATGGTAATGTTTACTAATGATTTATCACCCAATATCATTCTACACTATGTTTAAATCTCACATCATATGTGGAAATTCTAAATTTGAATCAAAACATATAACCAATAAATGAAGTAACAAACTATTCAAATTATAACAAATAGTTTTAGAAGTTTCTAATACATCATCATAATAGTAGTAAACAGAAACTTTATATGAAATATAATAAAAAATTATTTGTGCCATTGAGAAATAATATATATGAAGTAACAAAAAAATCAAATAAGAATTAATATTTATGAACATTGAAACAGGAACAATGTACATGTGAAATAATATATATGAAGTAATAGAAAATTAAAATAAGAATTATGTTGTGCATTTGTATCCACTGAAAATTTAGAGGTAGTGAAAACATAAACATGCAGTGACCCAGCAGAGGGGAACAAAACAAACATCATATAGGGCTCATAATGATTTGGGATAGGTGGGAGGAAATAGAGAACAGATATGATTCCTTTATGACTTGCATATTTTAGGGAGGATTCACTCCTTTATCGCTTCAAAATCACCATGAATTTTTTTAAATTAGTAATAAGAAATTGTTAAATTTCCTAGAAAAGCAGATGATTGGATTTTTATTTAATGGCAGAAATTGCATTATATATGCATATTAAGATATTGATTGACAATTGCACACTATCGTGGTTGTTAAAAACCACCATTCATTACACCCATGTATCTTAGTCTAGTTAAATTTTAAATTGAGGATAGAAGGTTTAAATCGGTTATTTTTCATTACTTTGTTCTTTTAATAATCACTGCTGATGGAAATGAGTCGGGTAGCTATTTAATTTCAAATTCTCAATCCCAAACCTAGATAAATATTATATTAACTAAACCCTATATCTTAACTGTTTATTACCTCCAACCTGAACCCTAACCAACTAATTCATAATATAACCATATCACTACCCAAGCCCATTCAACTACCTTGTCCTGTTGATCTAAACCCGAACCAGAAGGCCAGCCTTTATAGGAGTAGGGAATGAAATGTTCATCAACACCTGTTTTGAATAACAACTCCTATTTTGAAAAATTAAACTATACATATTAACTATAGTATTAATAATTTCACTATGGTCTTCCCATAACAACACCTTTTTTCAATAGAAACACCTAAAATAATAATCATGAGCTCCAACATATTATACATATGAATAGAATAACCTGTTTTGAAAAAACAAACAGTACATATTGAATCATAAGATGTATTAATTGATGATGAAAAGCACTTATTGATTTCCATGTATACTTTCATCTAAAACAATGAGAATATGATGACACAAAGCAATTATAAGACATACTAGTTGATGAAAAATAACCCTACCAATGAAGGTTTCCATCCACCTTCAAGAACTCAGAATATGTCCATTCTGAATCACCTGCAGAATCCATGTAAGTCCAGACAATCATGTCATGTGTTAATGAAGTGGATCAAAATTAATAGAGTAATGAAAACCTAGGTTTTAGAGGATCCCTTGTCCTAATGGGTCACAAATGGATTCATTATAGTAAATTATTTCACTAATATAGAAACATTGAATGCTATGTATTGAATAAAATAAGATAGGCACACTGATTTCATACAATCTGATGTGGTGCAATAGAAAGTTGTCAATTATGCTATTGAACCGAAAGTAGTTCACTGTTGTCGTCGGAGTATCTGTATTGGAAATACAGTAGCATATTTATGAGTACTGTATTGAGACAACTATACATGAACGTTAGTAAATTGATAATTTTCTAAGAAAACTGGATTATTATGCAGACTAATAGGGGAGACTACCTCAATATAGGAAGATAAACCTATTATAATAACATCCAACTAAAAGGTTAGTGGATTCTGATAATTGTTGATGGGATGGAAAATAAGATGATCCCTTGTCATATACAATGGGTAACGCAAGTCCTGAAAGCTGGAATCTTCAGAGAGTGTTGCAGCTGTTTGGAAACTCAAATGGCAATGTTACTGATTAAGATAACCATATTTTCAAAATAGTCTTGTAATATGAAATTTAAAAGTATACTATCTCAATGCGAGGAGAAATACTTGTTACAATAATCTAAAATTAATATATGAGTGTGAATTTTGATATTAGTGGGTGTTTGAAAATATGTATCATGAGAATATTGAGATCCATTCACACGAAACCCACCATCAATGAGTTATAGAAGCTTGACATGATGCACCACATCAATATAAAAATAAAAACATAATCGAATATCATCTCCAACAATATTATGAATGAATCTTCATTGGTTAAAAACTATCCCCTGATATTGTGGGAGTCACACCCATTGTAGTAACCTATTATTTCCATCAAATGAGACACTGCATAAATAAAGCATGAAGAGCCACATAAAATTATCCATCAAAATGATGCTATTAAAAAAACTTCGGTGAAAAACATTGATGTAATTAATTTCTATAAGTTATTGCAAACTATAAAGAAACACATGTTTTAAGTAAATAACCAAACCATGGGTTGTGCTACATTGACTTGGTTTCTAGGAGTAAAAATAAATCCCATGGAAGCAACTGTATATATTGAAGAAAAAATATTAATCACTGGAAATACAAAAATCAAGAGTACCATCCAAACTCACATATGAGCATGTATGATAATGCATGCTTGCAAAAGGAAATTGTATTTGGCATAAATAAACAACATGCATGATAATTACATAGATTTATACCTGTGATTAGTCTCAGGAATTTGTTTGTTGGGTTATAGTAGGTGGAAAAAATGATGGCTTTGGGGATCTGGAAACAGAAGTCGATGCCCAATGTACCTTATTCAAAGTCAAAGCTTGAGAGGGCAGTCGAGATATGGAGGAGTTGTTGACTGTCATTCACTAGGATAGTCGGAGAAGAGGAGGATCGAAATCGATGGAATACAGTATAGCTGAAACCAAAGAGGTAGAGTAAATTCGATACCTAGAGTTGTTGAAACCCTAGTCGTCGAGGAGAGCGTATGCAGGAGGGTCGGGGTAGAGAGTTGAGGAAAATGGAGGTAGGTTTTAGGGAATATTACCGCGCTGTCGTTTGCTGGGATCCTGATTAGTCGGAGAAGAGGAGGATCAAAATCGATGGGTTACGGTAGAGCTAAAACCGAAGAGGTAGAGGAAAGGTGATACCTGGAGTTGTTGAAACCCTTGTCATCGAGGAGAGCATATGCGGGAGGGTCGGGATAGGGTGTCGAGGAAATTAGAGGTAGGTTTTAGTGAATATTACCGCGGTGGAGGTGTGGCTTCACCGCATGGTGACACATTGGCAGAAAAATGCCAAGTTTAGAAGATATATAGATTTTTTATTTGTTTTAAAATAGTCAAGTATTTAGAAGATTTTGGAAATTATTAGGCCCCCCAATTTACTTATTTTATCTTGTTTACAGACCACCAACCGCCCAACTAAACAGTCACCTTTGTATTTTTTAAAAAGTAAAATGTTTTAATTATTATTTTTTAATGATTAAATTTGTTTTATTTTAGTTTTCATAACCGATTATAAAACAACGGCCATCGACTGGTACAAATACGGTCACCAGATTCCAGCTGGTACCTAGCCAGTAAAATAAATTCACCTTAATCGCCACCAAAACCCAAAATTAGGTAAAATTTAACAACTATAAACATACATGTTCTTCATATTTTAAGATCTGAAATTTTAATATATGAAAAAAAAAATCTTTCGATCCATAAATTTTTTTCCATATGGCCATAACGTAGACAAACGAAATTGTATCGACATGAAGTTTATTTCATTAGTACTGATTTAATACCCTCTACAAAAATTTAAAACTAATTTAATTTTCTTGGGTAAAAAATTAATGTAGTTCCTGTAATACTAATTTTTGTTATCGGGGTGTGTAGTAGAAGCCGGTGGGTTGGGAATTTAAAACATTTATCATCAGAGTGACAGAACTTATCATCTCCAGCAATTCGAGCCCCGATATGATCTGATAATCTCGCGTGAATTAAATAGAGTACGAAAATTAAAAATTCAAAAAATAACTTGTTCAAAATGAAGCGTGCTCAACTACAACTCATCATCAGCAACCATTACTCAAATGATCTAAAGAAAAACTCCTCAAGATCATCCACACACACTCCAATAATATGTGCACGCATTGTTCATAAAATTTTAGGTGCTACCATGGAGCTATAATGATCTCTTCAATGTTGCGATGATAACCACAATCATGTTCCTTCGATCCATTGAAGGTACCTTGGATCGATCACTTTGGAGAGACTTTCTCTCTCTAGAAAGAATGAGGGGAGAGACGCTCTCATTCTGAATCAATGAACATTCATTGGAATGAGACTCCCCTCCTACTTATATAATGGGTGGAGAAAATACCCAGAAAGGGTTCCCCGGCCCCAATAAATAAAATGCCCACTAAGTAGGAAATAAATAATTATGATGAACTAAAATGCATCATAAATATTATTTATATTCTATCACATAACTATAATATATATTAAACATAATACATGATAAACTCGATTCATTAACTCAACTCGTAATTTCTGCTAATATTAAATGAAACTTGATTATTAAAATAATATTCGTTAGTATAATATTATTCCTCGTATTTACTAAAACACCTGTAAATACTTTTAATAAATAAATTCAACCCAATTATTTTATACTTGAATAATAATTTATTTATTTATTTATCTGTGATTGATAACTTGGACAACTCTCAGAACCTGTGGTGGGGCTCACTATGTCCTATATACAAGTTCACCATAATTAGGAATATTTTTTAATATACTATTGTGTGTGACCCTCTAGGCCCTTGTCTCAATAGTAGTGAATAATATTCACAGACTAAGAGTAGAGTATAGCAACCCATCAAGACCCCTAAATATATAAGGAACTAGTACTCACCCGTGTATTCTCACGGTGATATAACACAATTCTTAGATTATTCGTTCACACGTTGATATGGTTCAATGTTTTTTTAAGAAGATAATATTACATTTCAATGTTAATAATGAACATAAATATTTAATATTTTGAAATCACAAACTATTGATACTAATTATTAGAATACAATTAGAAAAATTAGAGAAAACATTTAGTATAATCTATAAGGAATATAATTTTAATGTTAGTATGGAGAGCTAGAAATATATGAATGAAAAATCATTCAGATGGATAATTGAAATTCTGATCATTATGATAATTAATGTTGAAGCTGAGGCCATACAATCCTCATGTGAAACATTAAAAGACAAACTTATAGAATAAATTATTCCATGAGAAAACATAATATATTATAGTAAAAACATAATACATATCACTAACATAACATATAGATACAAATAACAAAATATAGAGTAATCATTTTTTGACTACATGAAAACATTTATGATACATACAAACAAAACATTTATGTTGTAACAGCAGTAAATTAATATTACATGAAAAGAAAAATTACATGGAACAGGAAAATGACAGTAAAAAATCACTCACATAACATATAGATACAAATAATAAAATAAAGAGTAATCATTTTTTGACTACATGAAAAAATTTATGATACATACAAATAAAGCATTTATGTTGTAACAGTAGTAAATTAATATTCCATGAAAATAAAAAATACATGAAATAGGAAAATGAATGGTCAAACATCACCAACTCATCCTAGTTGAAATCCTACAATGTAATTACTCCATTGACAGCTAAAGGATTCTATGAAGGAGTTACTGGAGAAGTCAAAATTATGGCATAAAGAATAATACGAATGACAAATATTAAATATAAATTTACAAATTATGGCATAAAGAATTGATACATATGCTGAAAAATATAGAAGGGTTAGTGGTAATATATATATTTATGTATGTACTATATATTTTGGACATAAATTCCAATTTACTTAGAAGACGCTTTTTGGATAAGTTGGAACCATACAAAAACCTCCACATATAACCCACACAATTTTGATTTTTAAAAGAATAAACATCATCATGTGTATAAAAGGTTAAAAACAATTTTGATACATATACATCCCAAAGAGAAATCAAAATAGAACTACAACCCTCAAAAAAGTGAGACCACCCTCAAGAACCAACACTGCAACACAAGGGAGAGGAAATCCACCAGGTTCTTGTTTGATTTCCCATTATGCTAGTGTAGCATTCAGTGAACAACGACATCCTCTTAGAGTACTTGGTGTAGGTCTACCCTTCAGGGGAACAACATTAAAAAACAAAAAATCAGTAAATGTGTTGGTGGCATTAAATCACACCAAAATCAGGGAGAAGACTGATGAATCCACCAGAGGAACAACCAACTCTACCAATCCACTGAGGTTAGAGTCATCGATCAATAAGATTGGCCATTGAAAAACAGAATTTCTGGAATCATACCTCTACTCCCCATCAATCTACCTGACATTTGGGGACTCTTGAAGAGTGATAATTGGACAATAAACCACCACATTATGCATGAAAATTCTAATGATACCTCACACTTGATCCTTGGATACGTTTCATTCTGGTACATCATGGGAAAAAGTTGATTATAAGTGGTACTGTCATCTCATCTATAGTATGCATTATCCACTTTAGAAGGCCGACACCATCTCCGACTTAGCCAATAGGAAACAGCTTATTAAGATCTTTCAGGCCTAGAATATATTCATTTGAATACAATTCCTTGTTGATTTTTGGGTGTGCCATGAATTAGATCCTTGAAATTGTCCAGATTCCACCTAAACCTGGATATGTGCATCCTCTTAAGGATCTGGACTGAAAAGGTCCCATGAACATCAAAATTACTCACTCCACCAACACACTTTAATGTAACATTAATATTCTCATCAACAGTAAATGTGATATCCTATAATTGTCCATGTGAATAACCTTAACATTAGGCCCTGATGCATACAACTTCATTAGAAATAAAAATAACTACTATTTAATAACTACAATTGAATTATCATTTTGAAACAATAAAAATCAAAACAAAATACATGTTTTGTATATCAACTAAACAAACTGCAACAGAAACATTTTCTATTATCTATAAATAAGAACTTCATTAATACAAAAATATGTAACATTGCAACTATTGATAAAAAAAATACAATGAAATTTTCAACTGAAAAGGAAAACAAAAAACAAAAAGGATGTCATATCATAATTATGTTAACTTCAACAATCAAAACTCACACCTAATCAAAAGAAAACTAACAGTGTGTGGATAATCAGAGAAGACACCTCCATGGTGAAACAATCCCCAACACCATCCTCTCTGCACCTCTAGGATTTGTTGGAACCCATATCTAGTCAATGCACATAAATTTGTGGATATTATCAATGTGTTATGATTTATATCATTGGTGCTATCAAATGATGGGAAATCTCCATAAATAATGCTTCATATATTATTGTACCAATTTACATGGAATGGGATAAAATACACAATTAGAAAATGATCTCACCATAATGTCTTCCAAAATAAAGTGTAATATAACCGTATTAAATAAGATCATGACTACCCAATGATATGCTGAAGTTCTCTATGTGAATAACCTTAACAGTCGTCCCAGATGCAATCAAATTCATTAGAAATAAAAATAACTACAATTCAATAGCTACAATTGAATTTTCAGTTTGAACCAAAGTCAAAATAGAATACATGTTTTGTATATCAACTAATCAAACTACAACTTAAACACATGAATAAGTATGTTGTAATTGAAATTGTCAATGAGTGAAACAATTACATATGAAATTGTTTTAAGGAAGCTATAATATGAAAACACTTTTATAAAATAAATCTTCAAATATATATGTATAAGAAATTTGTAAATAAGCTTAGTTGATAGCCAATTCAAAAAGATAAATGAATTATATGTTTTAGTTATAGAAAAAATGGAAATGAGCACAAAAAAATGCATATTTTCCGATTATAATATTTGATTAAAAATAACAATCAATCAAAATTAAAATTATATACCTCAGTGGATGATTATTTGATATACCCAACATCTATGAATCCACTATATATATAATCAAATATATTAAAAAAAATAGGACAGGAAATTTGAATTATTGATACTGCAATAAATGTGAACTGTATAAAATCAGTTTGGAATACCTAAAATGGAGAACGCATTGATGTAGTGGAGGAAATATATATCAAACATGGAATAAATTTTAGAGGAAGAAATATTGACCACAAAAAAAAAAGCAGAAGCAGTAATTGGTGAATCAATACAGGAGATGTATTGTGTTGATGTTTGAAAAATACACATGTAGCAGGAAAAATAAAATCTAGGGGGGAACTGAATTTTTTTCCTAAAACATTTGAGATGCCATTATTTGTGAAGAACTATATTGAATTACATCCTGTAAATTTAGTATGAGAATACTAAAATGTTAAACTATTGAGAAGAGAAAAAAGATACAAAGATGCTACAGATGAGAAAATACCATTTCTAGGTACCAACATCAACAGAACCATCAATTTCTCATTAGAAGACATGTTCTTCATCTACTGAAAAACAAACTGAAAAAATCAAGTATGTATTGACACATAAAAACAGAATAAAGAGGATGAAGTTCACTACCATGGATTATTGTTGTCGTAGATCCTCGATTCATTATAACAATTCTTTTAACATCATCATCAGCATAAAACTCACCCAATAGTTTTCTACATTAAGAAATGACTTCAATCAATAAGTTGCAAAAAAAACTGACAAGTGTAATAAATGGAGCAGAAATATGATGTTTACGAATTGGCAGAAGGGAAGAACAAATGTATTGTGTTTTAATCATACACTATAAATGGAACTGAAAAAAACAGTAATGTCTACTGCAATGATCTAATGAAAATAAAAGACAATTATAAAATAAAATTTCAACCGAGTAAATGAAATATTTATAGCTATTGTAACTAATACTTTTTCATTGTTGTAGCTATTTCGAAAACATCCAGTGTTGTCATGTTCCTATAACACAAGTGTAAAATGGATATTACAATAATGTGGTATATGTTTTGTGATAAATTAAAATGTAAGAAGTTTAAAAATTAGTACCTTATATTAAAAAGAAGGGTTGTTACACGAAATATATAAGGAAAACTCTATAGAAATGTTTGAAAAGCATTTGGTTGTGATCAAAATGCTTTGGATTTGATTGAATACCCAGTCCACTGCCAGCCTATAGAATATCACATGGTGAAAATAATGAACAATAACAAATGAACAGATTGATTGGGATCAGGAAAATTAATAATATTTTTGTGTATGACACATTTGAATAATGAAGTTACCTTTTCCACGACGATTATATACATTGCATCAGATTTCATCATCAGTTTTTGTACCAAATTCACGTCACCAGAAATTGAATACTAAGAGGAATCACATGTAGAGCAGTCCACAAGTGCCTTGTTAATTTCTTAGTTGGGAATAAAATACAAAAATTTCAACAAAAAGGATGAGAAAATAAGAAACATAACTTTTAATTTCATTGAATAAATCCCTCTGTTACTTATTTTTCTTCCACAGTCACATAAAGAAAGACAGTACCTGCAATAACACACGTCCAACTATGGCTCCCCTACTTGATTCCATAATTCCGAAGCTATTAGTTGTAATGCAGAAACACTACAACATCTGTTTAATATAATAAAAATAAAATGTTAGTATCAGATTTGGCAGCTCGAGTTGGTTTTGGAGCCAATCTTATTGTATGTGATAGTTTGATATATGCTCATGAGGGGACATGTTAGAATCAAAAATTGAAAATTTATAAAATAATACAACAATTGATTATTGAGTAATTGATTTTGGGATAATTTGTCAGGGTCAAGGTTCTGAATCCATTGAATGGAGTGGAGTGACTACATTATTATTGTAACTATTATTATTAGGTTACTAAAAGACAGAAGCATCATCGACCTCTAGTTTTTGGGGAAGATGAGTTTTCAGTATGCTTCCATACTACGTACCGGTGCCCCCCTGCTTACAACCGCCCACTCCCAACTATCCTGACACCACGACCCATCTCCCATCATCATGGGAACCTTATCTAGAAAAAAACCATTTAAATAAATGTTAAAAACAGACATATTCAATTATAAATTTAGAAAACATTGTATGGAAATGTCTCACATTAACATTAAAGAGAAAGGTAGAAAACATCAAAAACATTGAAAACAAAGTAGAAACACAGACTTGGATGTTTGTTTTTTTACTTCCAATAACAATATGATTCGATCTTCATTGGGTGCGTGAGGTGTTGTCTAGCTTTTTTCCTACCCATAAAACAGAAAAAAAAATGTAATTAAATAGTAAAATAACTAAAAGAAATAAAAGAAAAGATTATGTACAAGAATTTTTGGGTTTAAAACCCTGAACAGGTGTTGTAGTTAACCTATCCACACCTAGACAGTTCCAGCAGGTCAACCACAGTCCAACAGTGGGTGTAGTCTTCAAATTAGGAACCACTACATCTTGCTTCTATTGAGTGTTGATTGTAGTTTCTCTTGAACATAAACATGAGTTAATTTAGTATGATGAACATTAAGACCTCTCACCGTACATGTTGTATTATGGTACAAAGGAAGAAATGAACATGCCAACATGTTACCGTCGAGAAGAAGGTCACCTTCAAGAGTACTTTGGGTGCATATTTCTTCTGCTTCTTAAGCCTATATTTTTCCTGTAAGCAATATAGCATAAAAATAAGTTCAAAAGAAATCATAAGTAATATTCTAGAGTAGAAACAACTAATAATAAATATATATGTGTTTATGTGTATGAAAAAACACATGTATCCTGAAAAAATACCACCAGCAAACTCACATATGAGCATGCATGATAATGCATGCTTGCATAAGGAAACTGTATTCTTCATAACGAAACAACATGCATGATAATATAATCTACAAGAAAAATGCAATCTCAGTACATGAAAATTCAATATAAACTTTAATATAAACTGCAATATGAATTTATATTGAAACAGCTATAAAAATAGGAATGTAAACACCAATTTTAGTACAACACGAACTAATATAAATTTCAATATAAAATGCAATATAAATGGCAGTGTAATGTAAAAATGAAGGCCTTCAGTCCATTGGAGGAAATGGTAGTGTAATGTAATATAAAATGAAGTTCTAGTTCAAGTTAGAATCAATCAGAAACTATGAAATTTATGGTATTCAAGAACAAATATGTTCTTACATACCGTAGGTATTGCCATGTCCCATAATTTGACCAGAAAATCATTGAGATAATCATGCATGAATTCTGACCAGAATTTCATTGAAAAGGTGAAAAACAAAACCTCTGAATTTCATTTTGATTTATAAACTTTCAGAATGCCTTGATTTCTAGCAGAAATACCATAGTCAAGTGTATAGGAACAAAAGATTGCAACAAAACATGTTGAAGAAAAAGGAAGAAAAATAACCTATTTTCTGCCTTATCCAAGAATTTCATTTCCTGATCAATTTGATTTTGAAAAGTTTGATCCATACAGGCGAGCACTTCAGATATTTTCTCATTGATGTTCCTAAAATTAACAGTCATTACTGCTCAAATAGATCTGTATTTGTAGACCTGATATATGTAACTTTCAAAAAAAATGCAAACCCAAAATTGTTATGGACATGTGCTTTCTAAATAAATTACCATTAAAAAAAATAACAAATATTGTTAAAAAAATATAAATCGATATATTGCTGTTCTTGGAAGATATAAGTTATATGAAATATTCAAACCAAAATTTTTAAAAACCTATACATTAGAAGAAATTATTTTTTAAAATTAATAGATATTGTTAACAAATACAAACTGATATATTCCAGTTTACAAATATGAATATAGATGAACAAAGAAGTTTAATATGTTTTTGTATATTAAAAATATATAAACAAATAGATCCCTAAAACAACTTCAATAAAACTACAGAATGATGTCACAAAAACCATTTCATTACTGCTGAAATAAGATAATTAAACACTACTTATATGGCATGAGGAGAACATACCGTAATGAAAATGACCACAACTGTGGTCGTTGGTGATAGCAATAAAATTCACAGAGAAGAGATCTGCGAAGAGGTTGTGGGGTGACCTCCACCACGGTCGTCGGTGATGAAATAGTCATAGTGTTTCAGGAGGTAGAGCATAGAGGATATAGAAACAGAAAAGCATTTTAGATATTTAAATCAAGAATATTTATACAGAAAATGAAGTACTGAAAATATATTATTTGATGGATGGAAGAAACACTTACAAATAGATGTTATGTTAGATTTTATGAAAAATTTGTAAGAAAAGGGGAATACTAAAGGATGTATGATAGGAATAAAATTAATAGATAATACCTTCACGACGAACTTTCTAGGTGACCTCCACTGAAGTCAATGGTGAGGAAACTATCACATTTTAAAAAAATTAAATATTACAGTTTCAAATTGGGCTACTGTTATAGGTATAATTACATGAAAACAGAGAGAAATCGATGATTCCTCAAACCCAACAAAAAATTGTGCTACTGTTATAGGTATAATTATATGAAAAAATTTCACTCTTCAAACCATCAACAATTTAAGAGCGAGTGAAAGGACCAATACACTTTCATATGGACACGTATCATTATATGTGTAGCAAATTCACCAGAATATTGCAATACATGTGTGATAATAATTGAAAAAGAACACACATGTGGAGGAAAATAAATGCAGGAAAAGAAGTTTTTATCTGTACAATCCTGAAGAAATTTATCATTATTGTAATGTGAAATAATACCAAATCCAGCCTCAAGAAAAAATGACCATTTTAATAAGAAAAGCTCTGGGTTTGTGCTCTTACATTTTAGCTTTTAGCATGTGTGCATAAATGAACAAAATGATGAAAAAACACATATATATTTCACTATCAATACACCATAAAGTAAAATAAAAAATATAGAAGAAGAGATAACCATAAACCTTCTCTAAGGAGATCATTCCAAGCTTGGTACATCCCTGTATACTATGATGTTTCCATTGAAACATCTACCAAGGAGAACCCATGAAGAAGTAGGCTCCAATTGAACCTATGATTGAGTGAAACAATTTGTTTCTAAGTTGGATTTTCAATAAATCAAATGAAAATAGTAGCAGTTTTTACAATATCTAGTATTGTTAACACTAAAAAAAATGTGAAACATGAATACGCTAATAAACTGATGTCTCATGTCATTTGAAATCACACAAACTAATGAGAATCAATGAAATAAGATGGTAGAATACAGTAAGTAATCATTTATTTGGAAAACCTGATGGAAGTGCTAAACTAATGAGTAGATAACATAGATTATTTGGAACCTAAGACATAAATTACATTAAACATGTAATGAAACACTATTATAAAAACTAGTTCTCAAGAATGTATACAATATAACAGAGAGGAACAGAAATATTATTGTAAATATAGTTCAGTCAATAAAGCAATCTAGGCATACCTTAACTGCAACACATTTTGATATGCTTGAACAAAAATTTGTGAAACCTAAAAAAATAACATGTGAATAAATATTATGAGGGACCGAAATAGCTGTAGTAATTGAGTAATTGGAAGAATAGTTTTACTATTATGACATAATAAAAATTCATAAGAAAATGGAAGTACAAAAAATTTAATAGAATATATAAAAAACTATAGAATTTTTGAAGACGAACAGACCTTATGCGGAGGAACAGTGAACGACGAGCAGAAATGTGGGCGGAGGCAGGGAGACGATGTGTGGTGAATGGAGGCAGGGAGGCAGAAGTGACTGATGCAGTAGCAGTGAATGGAGATCTGAAGTGATGGGAAAAGTACTAGAGATGGGGACTCAGATTACTGTGAACAGTGACAGATATTAGGAGACAGGAGACGAGGATACGAGGACTACTGAAGATGGGGAGTAGGAGGAGATGGAGATGAGGATCATTGGCAGAACAGCGAGAGGGGGGATGGGTTTGGGAACGGAGGTGGGGATCCTGAGAGCTAACATACAGGAACCATAGGCCGTAGAGGAAGCAGGATCGACTTCTAGAAGCGAGGGCGAAGGTAAGGTGTGTGTGGGGACGGAGGCAAAGGTGGTTTCAAAGATGCGAGTTCGAGGGATATGGATACTCGTAGAAACCCTAGGATAGATGGAATGAATTTACGGGGTGAGAGAGGCATGTTGGATGGAGGAATAATTCACGGAGGTGTATATTTTGGAAACGTGGAAACTTTTGGAAGTGACATGTGTAGGAAAAAAACCTGCTTTAGTATATATATAGATAACCATAACAACAAAAAACAACCTACAAACATGCATTATGTAATATAATCAATTTGTCTTTAGATGTCTCATAAAACAGGATGCAAACTTATGTCATTATACTTTCTTTCTTTATTACTCATTGATCTAACTAGACATATTTACCCTCAACTACCATGGCTATGGATTTATGAAGGTACTACCATCCTGATCTACATGGCCTTATATATTACTTCCTCAAATCAGAATTAGAAAATATTATCTTGATCATTCAACCAATGGAACACCACCAATGATGCATCCAACACAAGCTACCTTGCCATGATTTCATTATCATTGTTTTTTTTTTCACCAAAGTACATGATCAAATGACACACATTGATAATGATCACAATTCAGAAGACCAATACACTTGTCCTTAGATAGGAACGTCCAATGAAAACCAAAACATGCAGTGTTCCTACTGGCGGGTATGTCCTCATTATCTCAACTATTAGAGATCACTCAGTGCAAACATCATGAGAATAAGTCTCAATGCTTATTATCACTAAACACCTCATAGTTAGGCATCTATTATGCCCAGTCAGTGTAATGTATCTAGACCATAGGACATATATTTAAGATTAATTTCATAGTATCTCAAGGTTCTCATTATATCCTGGGATCTTCTATAACCTCAATAATTAATCTATGGACATTTCCATTAAATAGTGGATTCAAAAATATCTACACTATAATGGTAAGTGAATATCATGCATGTCTCAATGTATACATGAAAAGGTAATAGAAAATTACTGTTTAGTTTGGTCTAGGGGACCCACTAATACAAAATTTATCTCACCTATGTTATTATTTTAAGGGAGATATAACACTTTAATTCTAAAAATTTTCTTAAGATAGATCTTTAATTTTAAAAATTAATTAAATATTACTTTTCAAACTATTTTATCTTATTTTCAAAATTTCAAATTCATATTTTCAAATTAAGTAATTTTTATAATATTATTGTTATTATTTAAAAAAACTATCTTTGATGCCTTATATTTATCTTTAAAACCTTTTTCAAATTTATTTATAAAATTCCTTTTTAAAACTCATATATTTATTTATTATTTTAATAATATTTTTTATCTCTCTTAAATAAGATTAACGATTAGTAAATTTTTTATCATATATACTTGTATCTAACCATTATTTTGAGTTCTCTTTGATGAAATTCCAAATCGGAGACATATTTTCAAAGTATGGTATCACCTCAAAGTAATAATCTCTACAATATCTTTAAAAGAATAAATCAATCAATGGAGTTGAATCTACCACTTGAAGAAAATTATACCATGGAAAAGGTATGTATGAGTTTTATTTTCACTCTTTTTTTCATACCTCTTTCATCCCCGGATATATTATTGTTTGGTCGATAGTCTGTAGCACCCCGATATTTTGTGAAGTATTTTTTTTGAATTAATTTCGTCTTATTGATATTTTACACTTCACAAAACACTGAAAATAGCTTGTGTTATATGAGATCACCAAGTTATTCTTATGTTATACGCTACACCATGTAAATCTTGCACTACACACAGTACTTAGTTTAGCATGTGGTACACTCAATACTACGTTTGGATTGTGTTACACACAATGTCAAGTTCTTTTGATAGCTTGCATTACACACAAGACTAAGTTTTTCATAACAACGATATATTATTAAAATATTATTATTTAATATAATAATATATAAACAAGCCATTAAATTATAGGTTAATAATAGTATTAAATAACTATATGAAAATATATGGTTTATAAGATTAATTCATTGGTTACCAATTAATTAGAAATGAAAATATATAGCAATTGAATATAAAGGAAATATTTTTATTTTTATATACCCAAAGTCATTTTTTATTAATAAATTAATTTAATTACAAATAGTGAATGATATTAATAAAATATTTATGTTATATATTCAATAAAATATTTTTTATATTCATCCAATAGATTTTATTAGCATAAGATAAGGGAAAAACCCAATTTTAAGCATAAAAACCTATATTTTTCTAAAAGGTAATTTTACCACCTTTTAATGGAGAACTCATTTTAAATCCAATTTTTGACACTTTTATATATTCTATTTTAAAAAATAATCTTCTTATTTCAAATCAGAATATAAAAATTTACTTTGGTTGAATTTTTGATATTTTTCTGATCAATTTTATTTTTTTATAAATAGTAAAAAATGAAATTTTAATTAAAAAAAACTTTTTTCATCAAAATAATTTATACTATTATTGTTTCTGATGCTTTCGCTGGGGTGCACACATCTATTTCGTTCGGGGATGAGAGACGTGGTTTTTTGGTTACCCCGCATTCCTACTTTCCAAAGGCAGGCGACATCTGCTCCTTATTCAAGGACGTCTTCTCCTCGATCGAAACGGGATGATGGGATGTTGGTTCTTCCTTCTGTGGATTCCTCCTCGGAACTTGTCACCTAGTCTGGGTCTCCCTCATAGACTTAAGACGTTGTTCCTGAAACTCTTCCCAGTGCCATATCTTCATGGACACCAATTAATTATGTTGCTTCTGTCAGGACATTCCAAGGGGTCTGGTCAGGGCAGAAACCTTCGATTAGGGGGAGTAGTCACGCTAGGCATCACCGGTGTGTCTGGATGCTGAGGATTGGTGTGTCTGTCTTCTGTCCCTTTTTATAGGGCTTCTCGAGCTCGCGGAAACTCGATGCATCCCACATCGAATGCGGGGAATTGTATGCCATGGGCATGTATCTGAGGTTTTCCTCAGCTTCCTATGTTTAACACAGGGTATGCCGCAAATTTAATGTTCAGCAGAGATGGATCGGGCTAATCAGAACACTAACTAGAGTGGATTAGATGGAGGAACCCCTGGAGGGAACACCGCCATTGGGGCCATCGCGTGGGTGGCCTCCCGAATATTGTTAGTTGGAACGGGGAATGGGATGGAAATATCCCACCAGGATGTGGTAGCCTGGGTAATAATCAGGATGGCTGGTGGAAGGTTATGTGGAAGGGATGGTGAATGGGATGACACTGTCATGAGGATGATGATGGTTTTGGGCTTGAGCCTTGAAAAAACTTCCTATGTATCCCCGTGGCAGGGAATCAAAGTCCACGTAGTTCATCTGATGAAGGATTACCGTTGATTGGGTTTTTCAATGGATTACCATTGGATGAGCTCGCAACGGATTACCGCTGCAATGAAAATGGCTTACCACTGAATGGAGTGACAATGACTTACCGCTGAATGGAGATCCATAGTTTAACGTCGTGTGGGACGGGGGTGAAATGACGTAAAGGGGGTGAGAACCAATAGGTGTTGGGATTGAACATCGTGGAGGCTTCCTACGTACCATGTCTTGACATGGATCAAAGTCCTTGTATTTCGATTTGGGGCGTGTCGGCGAGCCGACATGAAGATGGACCTGGGGTCTGATGGGTGTTGGGCTTGAACCTCATGGAGGATTCCTACGTACCCTGCCTTGGTATGGATCAAAGTCCTCATAGTTTGGGGAGGGTCATAGGGATTACACTCTTGGCTGCCCAAGGTGTTGGTGGACCAATGTGAATGGGGTCGGAATGACCGGGTGGTGGTGGGCTTGAACCTCAGGGAGGCTTCCTACGTACCCTACCTTGGCAAGGATCAAAGTCCTTATAGTTCGGAATGGGGGTGTGGGGCTTACACTCTAGGCTGTCCAGATGGTGGGTTTTTGGGATTGAACATCGTGGAGGCTTCCTACGTACCATGCCTTGACATGGATCAAAGTCCTCGTAGTTTGGAATGGGGGTGTGGGGCTTATACTCTAGGCTGCCCAGGTGGTGGGTTTTTGGGATTGAACCTCGTGGAGACTTCCTGTGTACCATGCCCTGACATGGATAAAATTCCTCATAGTTCAGAATGGGGGTGAGGGGCTTACACTCTAGGCTGCCCAAAGTGGTGGTGTCAGGGTCGGTGCTTACTCTAAGCCCACGTGAGTCGTGCTCGGTGTGAGAAACAAGAGGCAGCAAAGCCCTGATGATCATGTCGTGAAAGGTGCATCTGTGGGATGTGGAGTGGGGCTTACGCATGGAGCGGCCCAGGGAGAGAGATATTTGGACTTACTCCAGGATGGAGGCCCATGGCAACAAAGCGTAGTGGGAGAGGGATTTGGTTCTGAAGAAAGGAGAATCACCATTTCCCACCACACCCTTCACTGGCCCTGGGGACCGAAGATGAAATGAGGAGCAGGGATGCTGCCTTCGGCAAGAAAAACTATGGGCTTACACCAAGGTGGATACCCTTTCCCCGCGGACAAATGCCACTCCGATATAGAAGATATCATCCCCTGTGAGGGGATATCCCATCTCTGTGGAGACGAGTGGGCGTGGAGAATGTCCAAGGTGGGGGGGCCTGCGTGTGAGGCACGAGGCAAGGTCACAGTTTAACATCATGTGCTGAGGACGAGGGTGCTTGGCAGTTTAACTTCCCGCAGCTCGGACTAGCTAGTTTTCTCCACACCCCTAGAACTTACATAACTGGTACCCTCTGCTCCTTGGTGCAGAGATGGGACAGGAAAAGCCGTACAGGGGGTTTGTTATGGAGCGAACTGTTGAGGGGCTCACATTAGCGTGGCTATACGAAGAAGCAATAGCCATTTGCGTGCCTATGTGAAGAAGCATGAGGTGAAGAAACACAACGAGTGGTGTCATCTAGGAGAATCTGAAATCACATCGTGCAAACCTAGAGGGTCACACAGCAAAACGTATTGCCATGCAGAGAATTTCATAGGTAGGGGCCTTGTGAATCTCTGTTTCTCCATGTGGAAGAGGGAACTTGCGAAGGGGTGTGCTTCACAAAGTGGGGTTCCTTAGCCAAAGCATAGGGCATAGGTTCATATAGGAGGTTCTCCACAAATTGGAAAGGCATTCGCAGAGCACTGCCTCATGGAGAAAAGGTGCCTTGTGAATCATGGTGTTGTGAAGCAATGTGCTTCGTGAAGTACAGTGACCCTGCCTTAGCATGGGGATCTTGTGTACATGAAGGGTGTTTCACGAAGCATAAACGCTCTGCGACGACCCGGGTCCCCTTGGGGATCCCCTTTCTTCGTGAAAGCCCTTAGGCTTCACGAAAGGTATCCCTCTCGAAAGAGGGGATCAAAACGAGACAAGGGGAGGCACTTTGTAGAGAAGAAGTACCTCGCATAGCTCATGGTTCGTAGAGCAGAAGGATGCTTTATGATTCAGGAGCTGGGAAGTCAAAAGGTCTTATTGTCCATCCTTTAGGATTATGTGGATCCCAGTATTTATAGGCAAGAGGCGCCACAAAGCAGAGCTTACACGGTGCGAAGAGGGCCTTGGTTGCTTCGCGGCGGGTCGCGAACGTCAAATACGGTCACAGAGCGTCCCGCCTCCTTCCTTCACAGTGGGCAAGCGAACGTCAAATATGTTCGCGGAGCATCCCACCTCCTTTATTTGCGGTGGGCTTACGAATGTCAAATGTGTTCACAGAGCATCCTGCCTCCTTCCTTCGCGGCGGGCTTACGAACGTCAAATTCGTTCGCGGAGCAGCCCGCCTCGGTGCTTCGCAGCGGCCATGGTGCTGGGGGCCTCTGCATAGTGGCTTCACGAGGCAGTCAATGGGGCCTTCTTTTGGGTTTCCTCTCTGTCCTGAATTTTGGCACCAACAAATGCCCCCCCTCAGACTTGGAGTCGCGGAGAGGTCAAGGGTCGAAGTCTGAGGGTAATCGCCAAAATCCTCAGTCGTTCGCGATGATGGCCCGTAAAGAGGGCTCGCAAGGCGGATAGGGGATGCATGGGTCGAGCACGTCACGAAGCTCATCATGCACTGGACGTGCCATGAAGCTCTGAAGGTCGTCGTCGATAAATAGGGGGCGGAAGTCTCTTTTTTCCTTTCCCTTTTTCACAAATTTGTCCTTTTGCGCACTCGATTCGCGAAGCTCCATGTACTCCGTGAGTGTTCTCTACGAATCGAGTCTTCGCGGTGCACAACGAGTCCTCAACTCCGTGTTTGTGCTCCGTGGTCCAGCACTTGAATGCATAGGTACCGCTCTGCGAACAGTCTTCACGAAGAGACTTCGTGATCGCGCTATGCGGTCAAGCTTCGCGAACCTTCCAGTAAATCATCCAAGTTCCAGACCTGAATGGCCCACCAAGAAGCTTCTCAGGGGGTGCTTGTGGATGTTACTCAGAGGGATGAGATGGTGAACAGTCTGGGGCTAGAAGAGTTGGTCTGTAGCCACTCGGACCATAGTTCTTTGGTGGAGCTGCTATCGGAGAGCCATAAGAACCACCCTTTGTGTAGGATGTTGACTTTATATGGCTTCGCGCTGAGGGATGATCTCTTCATCCCTGAAGCAAGTAGGGATAAGCCAGCTTACTAGTTCCGGATCACGTCATGCCAACGTCGATGGTTCAGGGTGACCGACGGTCACACCCGGGAGGACTTTACACCCATCATTGCCGACTTCTTATACAACCATCTGAACAATGTCAACGGGAAGGCATTGCAGTCGGAGACATCTCCTCCTCTATACTGAACTATCCTCAAGGCGGCATTGGGGACCCCAAAGAAGGGGTGGTCTGAGGAATGGGACCTCCGCCAGGGTGGCAACTTCACAGATGATTGGGCCTGTGCCTACTGAGTAGGTGCCTCGTGTGAGGAGTTCGGGGTGGAGCTGAGAAGAGTGGGCATGTATGTGGCAGCTTGGGCTTCCCAGTTCTACATCTATTAGTCGAAGCAGCTAGTGTCGGAGCTGTTGATCCGATGGTCACCGGGGACCAATACTTTCCACCTGCATCACAGGGAGGTTGGCATTAGCTTATGGTACGTGCATCAGATCTTGTGGTTCCTGATACTGGAGGCGATGTATGATGAATTCCTCCCTGCTATGGGTGCATGGGAGGATCTGGAGCAGATGTCGCATCTGGAAATGGCATTGATGGAGCTCGTTCCAGGGGAGGATAAGGAGGCGGTGAGGGATGTACACTTCAAGCATTGGTTCAAAAAGTTTCTAAACTTCCTAGTAGATTGTCAGTTCCCGGTGAGACCTCAAACTTGCCCAAAGGGGGCCTGGAGTAAGGAACACTCGTAAGGGTGGTTGTTGGAGAATAGCGAGTGGAAGACCTAGGGGTTCAGTGTCAGCACTGAGCAACAAACAATAGTCAGGGTGGCAGCCTTCATCACAGCTCTCATTTGTGGTTGGATCCTACCGGTAAGGGATACCAACATGGGAGTACGACCAAGTACTTTCATCATGGCGTCCACATTGGTGACAGGAGGGCGGGTAAACCCTAGGGATCCCGATTCTCTCCAAGTTGTATAATATTTTGTGGCACATTAGCGAGGGGAAGAGGCCATAGAGAGTATGTGGGCCTCTCTATCTTCTGTATGGGTGGATAGCGGTGCACATCAGGGGGGTCTATGAGTATCTGAACCCCATCTCGCCTCCAGGGTTGAACTTCCACCCATCGATCCTGAATGTCACGGGGAGATTTCCAACCAAGCTGACCACACCATCGGTTCTGAACCGGGTGTGGAGGGTGGTGGAATTCAATTTCCACCCGTTTTCGTTGCCTACAAGGGCCTTTATTGATGATGTCTGGGGGACGGAAGAGCATCGGGCCTACCTTTTTGCCTTTAGAGATGGATTCTTGGTGGCCAGGGTGGATCGCGAGAGCCTCTACGAGCCATACGCCCCACACTGGTTTTCAAGTCAATTCTGGGGCCTGCAGCGACTAACCCTACAGGTCTACCTGGTGGTGCGTTACAAGGAGCACCTGTGTGTGATGAGGCAGATGTGGCTCATGTTCACATGGGAAGACGAGAAGATGCAGAATGAACTACCTCCACCGACCGTCGTCTTCAAGATGATAAAGGAATATGCCCAGAGCTAGGAGGCGGCCTACCCGAGGGATACGTTGAAGCAGCCAACCACTCTATTCGGTGATGGTGAGCCTCCTCAACCTCGGGGCTAGGGCCAAAACGCAGCAAGGGCATCCTAAAGTGGCGGGGCTACTGTAGCGGCGATGCCTGTACCAGTTTAGTGGGACGCAGTGGTGGCGGATCCGGTAGCGGCAGCGTACCCGGTGGTCCCAGGAGAACAGAGTCATCCGGAGGGGCAGCCACTGAGAGGATTTCGCAGGATTTCTACTCAGGTCCTGGGGAAACAGTTGCGCCATATTGACATGCCAGAGAATGATGTCTTTCCGGAGGCCTGGGACATCTCGGAAGTCAACCGGCAATTCCTCAGCCCATCTGAGTTATGGCAGCACCTTAACCGCCTCGGGATGGACTTGCCAAGGATTGTCCCTATTAGAGCTGGTTTTGCAGTATCCCAAGTAGAGATGGAGCAATACATAGCTGAGATGGAAGACTTTATCCACTCCCGGGGTGCCATGCACCTGATGTCAGACTGGGTCAGGGTGTTTTTGGGTCGTACGGTGCCTCTGCAACTGTCATTTGCTGACCTGAGGGAACTCTTCCCTCTTCCGGAAGAATCAGAAGATTCCTCCTAGGGAGATGAGGCTGGTAGAGAGAGTCTGTCGGTGGAGGGTGAAGTCAGTGATCAGTCCTCGGATCTTGAAGATTTAGCGGAGGCCCTCGAGGTAAAATACCATGTTCCTTCTTCAGGGTCTGCTCTTAGTTTACTCTAGATTCCTCATCAGCATCTACACTGTACAGGAGGACCATGTGCGCATACCATGTTCTCACACCTTAGTGGGTGCCGAAGTGGGACCTTCAGGATCCACGCCTGTGGCTACATCAACTTTCATGTCTGGAGGGGCTGGGACACTCGAGGCGGCTCCCCCGGAGTCTTCAGACCTGCCAACCATATACGAGGGGTCACATCTCAGGGTTCCAATGACATCAGCCTGGGAGTGAGACAAGGGATTTGACCTCTGTAAGTCTTCTATACTGAATTTACAACTACCATCCCATGACCACGTTAACTGACATTCACGCCCCCTTTTTGGCATGTACAGTCCTTCAATTGGCCTAGGCCGCTACAGCGAAGTTGGTTGGGACTTCTAGGAGTGCCCTTCCGAGGGGCATGCTAATGGTCGTGGAGGTGGACATCCAGCCTGACTGAACTGCAGCGCTCCCGATCATTGGCGGTGAAGCCAGTGGGACTGCGCCAGAGGTTATTGAGGTGGGATCCGATGATGAGGATCAACCAGACATTTCAGGCCCCGCCATGCCTGGTCTGATGCCAGACGTGGACCCAGCTGCGGAGTTTCTAGGGGAATTCCTTACATTTGAGCCTGTCAATCGTGCCGACTGGGACAAGAAGGCTTCTGACGAGGAGGACAGAAAAATAGTATGTCTTCGATCGTGGAAGCTGATCATGTGCTTCATTAATGAAACCCCTAAGCACTATGGTTGGATGAGATGGACATACTATGCTTTCGACTATGTGAAATGTGCGTCGGGGGAGTGGATACCCAGCACCCTCACATGCTCATCCGAGATCTTATGGTGAAAAAGATTCGGGAGTATGATCGTGGCATCAGTGTGGGTTGGTAGTGGAGGAAGGTAGTGAACATCAAGAGGCTCTAAGAGACCAAAAACGAGGTTGAATGATTACAGGCCTGGGCAGATGAGCATTCCACTTCTCTTGATGCGCAATCGGAGCTAGTATCATGGCTGAAAGCCCAGCTGATGGAGGCCGAAGAGGGCATGAAGCGAGCCTCTGAGGAGATGGTCGTTATCCAGACTGGTGTGGAGCAGGCTTGGGTCGCGGCTGGCGAAATGCGCTCTCTCGCTATTGAGAAGGAGCGAGAGGTAAATAGGTGGCAAAAACTCCTGGACGTCACCAGCCAGAGGGTGGCAGAGCTACAACATTCTTTTGACGAGGTCAATCCGTCCATGGGGTGAGTCGACCCCCAGGTACTGTAATGATTACAAACCCTTAAACATACTTTCATGCTTTGATTCTTTAATTTCATATCATGCATGAGTTATGTTGTTTACATTGGTTTATTGCATCATTGTGATGTTCGTGAAGCATCCAGCGATCATTCCCTAAGCTCACGTGGGTTGGGCCCGATGTGAGAAACAAGGGATGCCACCTTATCACCCCATCCAAATGTAGGAGTGAAAACCAATCTTCGGGCATATGGGGTTTGAACAACCGGTCTAGATTTTTGGGAGGAAATGAGAGGGACCTGACTGGAGAATGAAGCTCTCAGAACATCCAAATTACCATTTTCCTAGCATGCTCTTGTGCACGAACGAGGTAACGCCAGGGGCGCTGAAATCAATCCGAACAGATGGGAATGGGAGGTGTGAATCATGATACCCAGGATTAGGAACATTTTGGGGGTGGTGTGACAATAAAGAATAACTGTTGACCGCATTCAAAACACATTATTCTTATTGTATTATCCTAGAGTGGGGATTTCAAATGAGGGTCGACCACTGACTATGTTCGAAACATGGGGCCTGACTCAAAATTTCATCCGTTAGTCTTCCAGAACATTAGCCCAGGAAAATAGGCGGGTCATAGGCTGAGCATCCATACTATTAGGGGGTTCCCTTAGACATGAAATAGGACGAGGGTCCGAATAAGGGGCACGGAAAGCGTGGAATGTGGAGTAATGGTTTGTTCAAATAGAATCCAACACTCTTGAAATTACACCACCGTGGTGGGAACACATTAGATGGATGCATCGGTTTGATCATGGATCATTCTTTCTTTCAGACAGGACCTCTCTGGTTAGGGGGGATGTTGCTTCCCAATGTCATCATGGGGAATCCTGAACTTGTTCAGGGAAAAATTGCAGTTACATGGTTCCCCACGAGGGGTCAGGCCAAGGGCCAGAAATTAGGAGGAACAGGATTTATGATTCTTAGGGATGGACCTGAGGTAAAATTCCTGGGTATCCCTAAGTATCCCAAGAGGATGGAAATCGAGACATACGTAGTTCTAGATGCACAGTTTAACATCATGCGAGATGATGAGAAGCCTGGCTGCACTGGTGCACATCCTACCAAAACTACTAAGCCCACGTGGGTCATGCTAGATGTGGGAAACAAGAAGTGGTGGTGGGACTTTACCGACACAATAAGGAACATGTTAGGGAGAAGGGACACTCAGTGAATACAGACCCAATGATGATAACCCATCCATGTAGTGCACCAAGATGCGTGAAGAAGTAAGGCCGAGTATGTCGAAAATTCACTTGAACATGAGGAATTGGAAATGTGTTAATCGTGATGCTCAAAATATGGATCACAATGATGGTGGTGTGAAGATAGAGGATAATTTTTGACTGTGGAGGAAACGCAACATCCACATCACGTTAGCCTAGAATGGGGACACACAAATGAGGTTCGACCATTGACCATGTTCAAAACACGGGACCTGTCGCAAATGTCATCCAATATCTTTAGGGACATTGGCCCATGATGGTAGGTGAGCCGATGCAGCATGGGACCAGGCCGTTAGGGGGTCCCTTTAGATGTGGAAGAGGATGAGGATCCAAATAGTGAGCTTATGAAGCTTAAACATGGAATGAGGGGAATGTCCCCATGAAAATTCTACACTTCAGGCTCTTTGTCAAAAATCATCTAAATACGGAAACGAGATGTATTAGATAGAGGGATTCAAGTCCTATCCCATAGGGAGATATTAGTTTAGGGTCATAGAACTTGGACCGTGGATGGTAGGAAATGCAGGAGACACATGGTGGGGTAATTACAAAAACCCAATGTGAATGGGAACCGGGGTTTATGACCACCGTGTGTTCCTTGATGAGGTTTTAGGTCAAGGGACCAAAAATGAGAGTTGAGTTGGGCCCGAGGCAAGGTGCACGGATGTTCCTACGTACCCCACAAGGATGGGGATCATGTTGCACATAGTTCTAAGAGGTTTCATGGTAAGGTACCAGTGCCAAGGATAAAAGGGGCGTGTGGTCATTTCCATCACACCAAAATAAGTGATATTTGATAAATCTTGTTTGTCCTTTAAGATGAGTGGTTTTTTTGTGAAGCGACGGGCCTAGGGAAGCAGGCTCTAGCATCGCCACAAGAATCAAGCCGTAATAGGCATTTACAAATGACATGGCATGTGACCAATACCAAACATGGTGTCCCTTGAGTGAGGACATCATGATGCAGTGTCGTTTTTCGTTGTGCAGCCAGGACGATAATGTCACATTTTAGGGTCATGTGATAGGACCAGGCGACATAGTTTAAATTCATATTTCTTGGACATAAAGGAATGTGCACGTCGTGATACATATTACCCGACATGAGTGAGGAAGTAATCCCACACCACACCGTATGCAATTCTGAGAAAGGAGCCTCAGGACAAGGGGCCTGAATAGAGGTAAGAGGGTAAGGGGTAGGGGAAACTAGCTCCCAACTGAGCTGGACTCGAAAACGAGATGTCCGAGTGTTCCTACGTATCCCATAAGGATGGGAATCAAGCCACACGTAGTTTTGGATGAGATCTCAGTTTATGGTCTTAGAGCTTGGACCATGGATGAGCGAAAACCCTCCAGTAAGTGCAGACTTCAACCCGATCCCTAAGCCCACGTGAGTCAAACTCGGTGTGGGAAACAAGGTAGGAATATGTTTACTGCAATACCAGGAATACATGCCAAAGGAAAATTGGTGCGGAGCCCCAAATGATTCTTTTATCGCAGATTTTTTCCTCCTAACATGCAGATGCGCACTGAGGAATAGTACCAAGAGTTTCAAAGTCCTACTTGGACATCATGAGGTGGAGGAGGATGTGAATCATGTAACCAACATTTTGGGCTTAATGGGGTTGGCGTGGCGATGGAGGATAATTGTTGACCGTTTTCAAAACACAGTATCCATATTGCGTTTTCCTGAAATGGGAACAACAAATGAGCATCGACCGCTGACCATATTCACAACGTGGGATTTGTATCGGCTTGTTGTATGCGACCCTCAAGGACGTTGGCCTGTAATGGTAGAGGATCCCTTAGGCCTAACATCCATGCCACTTGGGGGTCCCTTTGGGTGTGAAAGGTGATGGAATCCTAGATGAAGGGGAACACAAAGCCTGAAAAATGGGTGGAAGCATGTCCTAGAAGAGTCCAACATTCTAGGTACTAAACCAGAGTACCCTTAGGTACATTGGTGAACCGTCAAAGAGGGTCAACGAAGGTTCCCAACTTGAGAGTAACCGATTTGAAGGGATGAGTATAGAGTAAGGGGATAGAGAATTCCCAGGAAGGAGAGGTACATGGCATGGTAGTTACAAGCCCGACATGAATGAGGACATAATCCTATGCCACGCCATATACTCCCCTCCTCGGGGAAGGGTATGCTAAGGGGTGAAGGTGAAAGGGAGATTTATGGGAGATGGGGATGGACCTGAAATCTAGACATTCAGGCAGTCCTACGTATCCCATGAGGATGAGAATCAAGCCACACATAGTTCTTGAAGGCACACGGGGGTAAGATACCTTAACGAGGGGGTTGTATGGCATGGAGAGTAACCGGACGTGAATGGGGACATAATCCCACACCACACCATACAACCCTAAACAGGAACTTGGGTCGGGGGCCAAAAAGGCCAAGGGGCCTGAGGCTGGGCCTCAGACGAGAAGGGCCCGACCAGTTTGCAGTTTAACGTCATGAAATGAGGACGAAGAGAGGAGTAAGATACCCCACACAAGGGATGTGTACAACACAGCGAATAACCTGATGTGAATGGGGACACAATCCCATACCACACCGCACACTCTCATAAAAGAGAATCTGGGTCATGGGCCTAAAAAGGCCAAGGGTCCTGAGGCTGAGCCTCGGTTGGAAAGGCCCGACTAGTCTGTAGTTTAATGTCTTTCCATGAGGACGAAAGAGTGGATAAGGTGTATCATCCGGGGATGTGTACAGCATGACGAGAAACCCGATGTGAATGAGAACATAATCCCATACCACACCGTACAATCCAATAAGAGAGAACTTGGGCCGGGGCCCAAAAAGGACAAGGGGCCTGAGGTTGGGCCTCAGATGGAAGGCCATACACCCTCTTGTACGGTTACCGCCTCATCACAGCTCCTAATCCCACGTGAGCAATGCTCGGTGTAGGAAACAAGGAGCTGGTCTCAGCTCTCCCCGTCATATGGGGGACTAAAACCTAGCTTTTCCGAAAGGGAGTTCGTCGCTTGGAGATACAACGGGGCATAATGAACCACTACACTCAATGTTTGGGACATCTTGGGGTGGTTCCAATGTCGCAGGATAGTTGTTGACCATGTTCGAAACACAGCGTCCCTATAGTAACCTGAAATGGGAGCAAAAAATGAGCATCGACCGCTGACCATATTCGAAATATGGGACTTGTATCTGCTTGTTTCTCAACATCCTCGAGGGTGTTGGAACATAATGGTAGGAGAACCCTTAGGCCTATCATCCATACCATTTAGGGTCCCTTCTAGATGGGGAAGATGATGGAGTCCCAATCAAAGGAGTGGGTAAAGCATAGATGTACCCATCTCTGAAAGAGGTGAACGTCTCTAAGGAGCAGGGCGTATGACCGGATCAAGGTTAGCTTGACATGAATTGGGGTAAAAGTTTTCACCCCTACCATATGTCTAGACCCAAGGGGAAGACTCTAGCATTTGGGCTGGGCCAACAGATGAAATGTCTGGGTATTTCTATGTATCCCATAAGGATGAGAATCAAGCCATACGTAGTTCTTGAAGGCCATGTAGTTTATCGTCATCTGGTGAGGATGTGGGAGGATAGGAGAACGGGGAGTGGGAACATGGTGCAACCATTACAATCCTGGTATGAGTGGGGCTAAGGATTCCTACACCATATCATGTGAGGATCCTCCAAGAGAACTATACCCATGGGGGATAGTCAAGAAGAAGAGTTTGGGGGTTGGGCTCAAGATGAGGCGTCTGAGCGTTCCTATGTATCTCATAAGGATGGGAATCAAGCCATACGTAGTTCTCAAGATGCAGTTTAACATCACGCAGGATGATGCACAGTTTAAAGTCATGTAGGACCGAATAGTTTAAGGTCATGCGGGACCAAATAGTTTAAGGTCATGTGGGGCCAGCATGTAGTTTATGGTCATGCAGGACCGGCGTGCAGTTTAGGGTCATGCGGGACCGAACAGTTTAAGGTCATGTGGGACCAATAGGATTAGGCAATGTATTTATTGAGGAACTTAGCATTGGTGGGAGGAGTTATACGCTCACCATCCATGGTCACCAAGGAGTATGCTCTATTGGGGTAAACCTTGTGGACTATGTAAGGTCCTTCCCATTTGGGATCCAATTTGGTTGGTTTCCTGCCGGGGATCATTGGCACCCTGAGGGCCAATACCAAGTTTCCTTGCATAAAAGAGCGAAGACGAACCTTCTTGTTGAAGACTCTAGCCATCTTGTTCTGATGCCTTTCCAGATTGTGCAGGGCACGAAGCCTATTCTCGTCAAACGCTTCCAATTTAGCCAAATGAATTTTGGCTACCCTATCTAGTGCCTTCTAGTCATAGATTGTTGTGCGTAATGAAGGAAGCAGGATCTTGATGGGTAGGACGGCCTCAACTCCGTAAACTAGGGAATACGGGGTCACCTGGATGGAATTACGAGTCGTTGTCCGATAGGCCCAAAGGGAATTGGGGAGCTTGTCTAGCCAACTCTTCTTGTTCCGACCAACCATTTTCTACAGAATGTTAGAGAGGGTTCGGTTGAATGCCTCGATTTTCCCATTTTCTTGTGTGTGATAGCGAGAGGTATGGTTTGAACAGATGTTGTACTTGGCGTACAATTTCTTCAGCTTGGCTTCTCGTAAGTTAGTGTCGTTATCGGTGAGGATGACATGAGGGATTCTAAACCGGTGGATGATGTTGGAGATCACAAAGTCAATGATGGAATGGGCCTTGACCTCATTGAGTGGAACTACTTCTTCCCACTTGGAAAAGAAATTTGTGGCGGTCAGGATGAACTTACACTGGCGAGCAGTCACCAGTGGGTATGGTCCCACAACATCGAGTCCCCACACCGAAAACGTCCAAGAGTACTTGGTGTAGTGGAGAGGTTCTGGCAGCCGATGTAGGAAGTTAGCATGAACTTGGAATGTGTGACATCTCTTGGCCAACTCGATAAAATCATGGATCATAGAGGGCCAGAAGTACCCTAGTCTCCAGATTTGATGTGACATCTTCATCCCCACCTGGTGAGCCCCAATAAGAACTGATGTGAACCTCGTGCATGACCTAAGAAATACCGACTCCTTGGATGAAATGGAGGATAACACCATCAAACCTATGCTTGTACGGGATCTGCTCAAGACTGGGACCACTCTGGAGGGTAAACTGCAGCGCGCGGCGTCGGATTTTCTCGCACTTGGCCCGATCAGCCGGGAGGCAACCATTTTAGAGGTACTCGACAAAAGGGGCTCTCCAGTCAAGAGTCGCTTCAACCAATGTATTCGGAGAACCTAGGGTTCCTGACATGGAAGACCCAATGGTAATATGTCTTACTCGCATGTTCTCGTCATCCTCTGGGGTGATGGGGGCAATGGATCTTCAGTGTACCACGTGTATAATCAGATCATCCTGCTTGGGTTCTGCAAGTGATGCGGCCAGGCCGGCTAGGGGATCATCTTGACCATTATGAGATCGAGGAACATGAGTAACTTCTAGCCGGGACGGAAACCGGACCATTAGATGGAGGGTGTGCTCCAAAAATGGTACAAGCTTTGGATTTCTGACAACATAGCCACCGTTGACTTGCTTGATGACTAGTTACAAATCCCCTTTCACATGAAAATGGGGTATATCGATCTCAAGAGCGAGCTTGAGGCCAGTGATAAGAGCCTGATACTCTGCCTCGTTGTTGGTGTAGCCTTCTGACAATAGGAATGAGTACGACAGAATGGCTTGCACCAGGGTAATAAAGAAAATACCCAGGCCCACTCTGCTGAGCCTAGAATCATTGAGTCTCCTGCCGGTGGGGCTCTGGGAGGCGCCATCAAAGTGCATCTGCCAACATGGGATGGTAGGATTTATCAAGAGGATTGCCTCATTGGGAAAATCCAAGTCCATGGGCTGGTTTGTGGAGGTTGGATGAGCAGCTATAATGTCTTCCAATTCATGTCCCTTGATAGCTTTATGAGGGACGAACCTAATGTCTAACTGTTGGAGGATTACCGTCCACCATGCTAGACGGCTGGTCAACATGGGGCGATTTAGAATGTACTTTAGTGGGTCTACCCGAGACACCAGCTATACCTCATGGTGCTATAGGTAGTGTCACAATTTATGTGCTGTGAATACTAGTGCAAGGCAGGTCTTCTCGATGGGGGAGTATCTGGTCTCTATATTTATGAGCATACGACTGAGGTAGTAGAGACTGTTTTTGTCCCCTTAATGTTCTTCTGGGTGAGAGGGGCGTCGAGAGATCATACTAGGGCAGTAACATACATGATTAGTGGATTTCTGAGGAAAGGTGGCATCAAGACTGGAGGCTGGAGAAGATACTACTTAATTTCCTCAAACGTGGTCTGGCACTCTTCGTCCCATTCATAGGTAGAGCCTTTCTTCATGAGCTAGGAAAGGGTCTTACACTTTCCGGTGAGATTTGTAATGAATCGACGTATGTAGGCTAAGTGGCCTTGGAAACCTCAAAGCTCCTGAATATTTCTTAGGTGAGGCATCTGAATGATGTCCTTGATCTTCTCTAGGTCGATCTCGATGCCTTGGTACCTGACAAAAAATCCAAGAAACTTCCCGAAGGTGACCCCTAAGGCACATTTCAGCAGGTTCATCTTCAGATGGCGATAACGGAGGAAGATGAACACTTTCTCAAGGTCCTTGAGATGGTCCTGGAACTGGAGATATTTGACCACCATATCATCCACATAACATTCCACCAATGTCCTCAGTATTGGCTTGAATATGTGGTGCATGGGTCACTGATAGGTGGAACCTGCATTATTCAGGCCGAAGGGCGTAACCTGGAAACAGAAAGTACCTTGTGGTGCCCTAAAAGCAGTGGAATCCATGTCCTCAGGGGACATCCAGATCTTATTATACTTGGAGTAACCATCCCTGAAAGAGAGGGATTGGAATCCAGCCATAGCGTCGATCAACAATTCTGTCACTGGAAGGGGAAAATCATCCTTCGGACAGTGACGATTGAGATCTTGGAAGTCGATGCAGACTCTAATTTGTTTGTTCTTCTTCCTGACTGGAATAATGTTGGATAGACACTTGGGGTACTAGACCTCCTTAATGAATTTGGATTTGATGAGTTTTTCAACTTTGGCCTTGACCATGGCACCGTGAGAAGGGTGCATCTTTCTAGGAGGCTTCTTGAAACCATGATGACTTGTCGGGAGACCGAGGCGGTGGATGGCTACCTGAGGATCTAGTCCTGGTATCTCGTCGTAACTCCAGGCGAACACATCACAGTTCTACTTCCGGAAATCCGCGTACCGTTGTTTCTCTTCGAGGGACATAGCAGCACAGATCAATGTGGGTCTCAGATCTGCCTTGCTACCGAGGTTCACCTGTACCAGTTCATCGACTGTGGTAGAGACGCCTTCTTCAAAGGCAGGGGGAGAATCCTCTATATCTTCTTCTCCACTTATGGAGGGGTCTTCATGGGGGAATTTGTTCCTGAGTTACCAGACCCCGATGGGAGGCTGGTACCAACTTGAGCAGCAGTGGTTATTGCATTGGGGAACTCCGGCACTTCTAAGACCATAACAACAAAGGCTATCAACCCGATCCCATCTGGTCTCTAGCCCAAGGGTCCATACTTGATAATATCAAATTAGTAGTGGAGCGTTGGCCGGAGCCAGCTTATTCTAGCCCGGTGAAACAGACAAGTATGACATACCACTGTGGCCATAGGGAAGACATCCCGATACCGTACGGGGGTAAGAGGTTCCGGGATCACCTGAGCCTAGTTTGTGTAGGAGTACGAGGTGATTTTATATCGTCACTTGGACTTGTGAATATACCTTCCTCTTGTACCGGAGACAACAAAGCATTGCCCTAGGTCAGGGGTCGTGGCCTCCAATATATGGATTAGGAAGACATAGGCATCATCCAGACCTGCCCAGGGGTCAGTTGTGACTGTGATGGGATCAACCTCACTTGCCAGAATCTGTTTATCCTTTCTCTTATAATAGTTAGCATCTAGATAACGGGCTTCATAAGAGGTGAAAGGAGATGCATCACCTTAGAGTACTCCTACTCGACCATTTAGGGAGTACTTGAGGCACTGGTGATATGAAGAGGGGACCGCCGCGTGAAGATGGAGCCATGGTCTTCCCATCAATGCATTGTATGTGATGTCTTGGGAGATGGCCATAAATTCAGTACTGTCAACTAGGCCACTGAACTAGTTCTTCAGACGAATCTTGTCGACCAGGCTCTGCTATGTCCTATCATATACCTAGATCCTTAAATCAGAGGGAGTCAGGTCATCCTTGGATAACCCCATCTTCTGCAATGTCTATGTTGGGATAAGGTTGATCCCGGAGCCGGTGTCAACAAGATAGTAGTGAACATCCATGCCGTTAAATTGGTCGGTGATGTACAGTTGGCAGATGTTCCCCTATATGAGAGAGCCTTCATCCTATCCTGAGAACGAAATGATGGCCTGGTATTCAACATTCTCGACCACTTCAGTGTGAAATGCTTCTACACCTGGTACCTTCATTTCAAAATGGATAGGGCTTCTTAAAGCCTCAGTGAGGGCCTCACGCATATCTGACGATAGGATAAGGGATTCAAGGATGGAAGGCCTTGTTGGGATGCCGGTTAGGTGCTTGAGAACATCATACTTCTGCGCCAGGAATGAACTTCTTCTTACAGGAGGCCGCTCTATGGTTGGAGGCATGGCGGGCCCTGTTGGATGGACTGGTGGCTGGCTGGTGTTGGGCATGTCCCACTGTTCACTAGTCGAAGCCCGAAGAGTCACTGTTGAATGAGGACCAAATGACTGAGATCGTCTAGTATCCAGGTGAGGCTGGCTGCAGCCTTGATGAGGTATCTCTACCTGATCCAGTAACACAAACAGTGGTGGATGCAGTTCTGACGACACCAGATAAAGAGGCTGCGAGTGTTGAGCTCTACGCTGGGCCTGCTGTCTGGTCTCAGTGGCATGCACGAACTATCTGGAGGTGCCAACTGAAGTGACTCGATAAACAATATAGTCGCGGCTCTACTGACGTTGTCATTAGCTAGGGACGTTGGGGAGGTTCACCTGGCGCTCCCCCTCGTCGAGAGTCATATAGGGGTTCACTAACTCAACGGTGTTGACCGCAGTGTACCCTTGATTTTCACTTGAAGAGTAATCCACTACTGGGTGGATTCTGGTAGGGATCCCCATCTTAGGGGGTATGAAGTCACTAAGAGTTTGGGACGACGATGGCATTGGTGGGGCGCGTTACTTTTTATTGTGCCGCCGATGCTTGCTCTTCTGAGAAGAGGCTGGTCGAGATGATGATGCAGAAGTGGTGGTCGCAGCTTCTAAAGTCTCTGACTGATGTAGGTGTGCCTTAATGATGCCATGGGAACAAGAAACTATCTTTTGAGCCATCCAGTCATCGTACTTCTGGGACCCATGGTTGGAAACCTGTTGCCACTCGCCTTCGATATCCCTACCGCCGTCTAGCCTCACAAAGATACCCACCACATGTGCCAGGGTTGGGCCCAGCCTGACTATGTTTTTGTCAACCTAGTCTTGGAGCCGGTATTTAAACACATAGCACTACTTGACGGTGTGCCCCAAAATCCAATGATAGGGGAAGTAGTTGGGGAAATCAGTAAGATTCTCCTCTTCCGGCCTTCTGCACTCAGGAAAGTGTACAATCCTCTGTTCTAGGGTGCTATGGAAGTAACCGGGGACCTGATTCTCGCTGAACGAGTAAGCCCGATTTCTTCTTTCCAGAAAGGGGGCTCGTGGAGCCTGGATCTGATGAGGGTCCAGAGGGGCCTTTCGAGGAGGTGGGCCCTAGTTGTCCCGCCTGGGCGTTGGCGGCGCATTACGCGGAGGTGCTTGCCGATTCTGAGGACGCTGCAGAGCCGGAGGTTGTGCCTGAGGAAGAGGACCTCTGTGAGGCTGTGGGGATGGTGCCATTGGTAGTAACTCCAACTATCTGTGGGCTTCTATTTGCGCCACCGCGGTGAGCTCGGCTCTGGTATCTCTCCTTGCTGGAATTACAGGGGGAAACTGACATGCCTGGCTGGCCTATTGCAGGGCTTCCTCAAGGAGCTGGTCCTTGTTGGAGAATTCTCGGAATCCTCCAAGGTAGTTCTGGGTGATCAGATAAGGAACCAGTTCCATCGTGACGTTCCCTATGCACATTGTTAGTAATTTCTCCTGAGTCAGTGGCATGTCAAGGGAGTATATAAGCCCCTTCCATCGAGCGATAAAGTCTGCGACACTCTCATCAGGCCTTTGCTTGCACTTGAAGAGGTCTTCGATGCTTGTTTTCTAGGTGGTAGATACGAACTGGTAGAGGAACTACCTATGATGGTCCCCCCAACTGGTCACGGATCTGACGGGGAGTTGGATATACCAGACGAATGTTGGCCCCTTTAGTATCTGAACAAAACAGCGGACCTTGGTAGCCTTCTGCTGCGCTGGAGTTTCTAATATGGGCCCACACCTTGAGTTGAAGTGGGACAGGTGCTGTGGCAGGTCCCCCATCTCATTAAAGGGGGAGAAGGTGGGATTCCCGAAATTCGGAGGTGCTGGCATATCATCCACCCATGTCGGGTATGGCTTTCCGTCTGGTGGTATTGCCACCTACCGCGTTTCCAATGCCTTAAGGTGAGTTATGAGAACTGCCATAGGATCATCTGGGTGGGGCTACCTATCTTGATGGGGATCCCTAACCACGAGCTTTTTTCGGGCTCTCCAACATGGTAGACATGCTCAGTGGCTCGTGGAGCGGCTGGTGGAGCAACCCTTGGGGTAGCTGGAGGAGCCCGAGTGGGGTTCCTTGGATTGTCACGTCATTCCGGAGGGTTTGGAGAGACATGTAGTGCCCTCTTGTCATGAGCTCTGGCTTTTGCCCTGTCCACGGGAGCGGCATGATCAGGGTTGCCTAGGGGCAGCTTTCTAAGGAGTAGTTGTTCCTGCCCTGACCTAGGATCACCATAGTCAGGTCGTCGCTCTGTAATGCGTTCAGCCAGGAGTTCGTCGACCAAATTCTTCTGCTCAGCAAGTTGTTGGCGCAATGTGGCCTTCTTGGAGTCTTCCTCTGTCTTCTACACTAAGGCGGATGGGTCAAAGTGCTTGACAATTATGACATGCTCTTTTCCCTTACCGGCATTCCGGCTGAGTACCAATGCCTCAGTGGGCACAGGGAGACCTAGGAGGTTCCTCTACTGATGATTAATTCTCCCCGATGGGTCCAACAGTGGTGGAATACCCTTAGGGGGTAAGTCTCCAATGAGAAACTCCATCTTGTCCTCCTTGTCCACTGTGTTGGCCATGTGAACCATGACCCTTCCTGGGGGCATGTCCTCAATATCGCATAGCGAGTCAGGCTACCGCCAGATAGGACTGAAGAAGAGGGCAGCATACTGCCCCCATCCATGGATTTTTACATGGGGGTAGCCTCCCTGATGATTCTGTGGAGTATCTTGATACTCTGAATGCATTGCTTCTGGAGGGTCACATAGTGACCTGGTGACTCGGGGCGCTGGGCCACAGGGAGCGTGGCTAGATCGACTAGAATACACTGCTCGATGGTGTCTTTGAAATGCACTTGGATCCTTGGATAAACTATGCACTGATGACAGAGACTTAAATGCGTCGCCTAGAGGGTGTAGAGGAAATACTCAACTTCCTCTGGGTGAGAGACTCCGGTTTACAAAAATTCCACACTACCATAGGCCAGAACTTCTCGGGGAAGTGGTCGGATGCAAGGATGCTTCAGAAGCTCCTCGGCTCAAATTCAAGGTCTGGCCCTTAATTTCCCCACTCACCAACTGGGGGTGGCTGAGGAACTGGTAGAGGTACTAAGGCAGACCGCTGGGATGGAAGGTTGGCTGGTGGAGAATATGGCGAACGGGCTGACTGGCCACCGATTCTCGGGCTGTCCTCCGAAGTGTGTTGCGACCTGGCCGCTACGTCGCGATAGGAGGGGCTGACGGTCGTCGTTCTTGGATTAGGGTCTAGAGCTTCTGGTGGTGGGTCACGCTGCTGCTCGCCCACCATTGGTCCCCAGAATAGCTCTTTGTGATCTCTTATGGAGGTAGAGAGTGCTTCTGGTGATGATGGTGGTGATTGCACGACTGTAACCTGTGAGGTCACCAGATTTTCATCCTCCTGGATAAACCTATGGAGAGAGGAGGGAATCCTGTGGACCTCACATTCCGGGAGCACCAGGATGATACGCCTCATCCCTGCCCTGGCCCTGGACTCGGATGAGCAAGGGGGGGGGGGTTCCTGAGCCGAGTCGTACTCCACTTCAGAGTCGTAGAAGCGGACTGATTTGATCTCCATTCGGTCCTTCCCAAGATTTTTCTTGTGGCGGTGATGACCCGCCTTTCTTCCCTTGGATGGATCCTCAGGATAGGGATGATTCCTGACATGGGGTCCTTTGGCCGCACTGGTGTTGGGGTGGAGAGGGTTTCCACCTAAGAAAACTGGGGTACGAGGAGCACCGGGACAAATTTCAAAGGGTACATGGGGAGGACCTCCATGAATAACGCAAGAGTGGGAAAAACCTCCGCTGGGACTGGCCGGAGCATGGGGAGGACCTCCATGCTTGGTGCGGGTAGATCGAGGCTGGCCTTCACCCCTCTGGTTTTCGGGGTGAGGAGGACCTTCACTAGACGTGGAGAGGACGTAGGGAGGATCCCCACGTTTAAAAGAGAGCGGATGGGCAATATACCTGCATCGGCGGTTGGGAGCACGAGGAACGACTCCATATCCAGTGTAATGGGAATAGGAGAGGCTTCTGTGCTGATCATCACTGTCGCGGGGCAGACCTTCATTCAGATTGGGGGTAGCACGGGGCGACCTCCATGCTGACATCGAAGTGGGGCAGGCCTATGCTCTATGTGGTAATGGTACAGGGAGGACGTTCGTATGGGGTGGCATCACTACGGGTTGGTTCGCGGTGACCATTGCTCGTGTCTACGACCAAGAAAGTCGACCCAGACTGCCTGTGGGGTGGTTGGGGCCTAGATCCCAGTTGGGTATATAAGCGTCCCTACTCAATGTGTGTAGGTATCTGATGATATGCGCCGGCGGTGGCTCGGGCCATAGTAGCCATCGACATTGACGCCCCTTGGTGGGCGTCCTCCTCAACTTGTGCCTGATGCTGGCGTCGGGTCAGACAAGCTGGGGTTGGTGGCATAAGTGCATAGCTTACCTGATCCTCTGGAAAGACTGGGCAGTGGTGCTAACGTGGCCAAATGGGAGCCTTTTTTGGGAGCCCCTGGATTGGGACTCTGATCAGGAAAGGCCAGACGTCACCAACTTCATCAGTGTAAGGCATGGAGTCATCAAAGTGCTCCGGGGACAGGCTCCCGAAGCAGTTGTATGTCGGGGTGGGGAGAAATGTCTCCCTGAATGGCCCTTGGGGGCAGCATTGACGGTGAGGCATAGACGCCTCCAAATCCAAGCGGGCCATATCTCGGGTTGGGATTATGCCCTCCTCCTCGTAACAACGCACGAGGTCATTATTTACCCTCTATTGGATAACTTCCGACGGGGAGATGGGGTGTGGGCGCCCCACGGTCATGGACGCAGAGGCCATCATGGAAGTAGTGAATCCACGTGAAGTGGTTCTGCTGACATTTCCCCCGCCCCTGCATAGACGGTCGGGTGGTGATCATGTTCCTACGGAAATAACCAAATTCCTGATAAGTAGAGAGATAAACTCGTTAGCACTGAAAGAAAAAGGAATTGATGACCAATGACCCAGTGTTATCCCCTCTTTCGTGACCAGTAAGAGGGATCCACACTAACAACGTCACAGAATGGAATGTCCAACATTCTACTACCTCAACTTCTGGTGAGTTTCATGTCAGGCTAACTATTTGCTTGGCAGGACCCAGTGTCAGATAGCTGGATCTGGTGATACATCAATCCATTGATTCCCTGAGTGCTACTAATCTCCATATTGAGGAGAATATCTTCATGTCAGGTTCACCATTTCTATTTTCGATGCTTTCACTGGGGCACACGCGTCCGTCCTGTTTGGGGATGAGAGACTCTGCTTTTTGGTTGCCCCGTATTCCCGCTTTCCAAAGGCGGGCGACATCCGCTCCTTATTCAGGGACGTCTGCACCTTGATAAAAACGGGATGATGGGATGTCGGTTCTTCCTCTCATGGATTCCAACTCAGAACTCTTCACCTAGTACGGGTCTCCATCATAGACTTAAGACGTTGTTCTTGAAACTCTTCCCAGTGCCATATCTTTATGGACACCAGTTAATTACGCTACTTCTGTCAGGACATTCCAAGGGGTTCGATCAGGGCAGCAACCTTCGATTAGGGGAGTAGTCACGCTAGGCATCACTGGCATGTCTGGACGCTGGGTATTGGTGTGTCTGTTTTCTGTCCCTTATTATAGGGCTTCTCGAGCTCACGAAAGCCTGAGGCATCCCACATCAAACGCGGGGAATCGTATGCCATGGGCATGTATCTGAGGTTTTCCTCAGCCTCTTGTGTTTAACACAGGGTATGCCACAAGTTTAACATCCAGTGGAGATGTATCAGGCTGATCAGAACACTAACTAGAGTGGATAAGATGGAGGAACCCCTAGAGGGAACACCGCCATTGGGGCCATCCCATGGGTGGCCTCCCGAATGCTGTTAGTTGGAATGGGGAATGGGGTGGCAGGATCCCACCAGGATGTGGCAGCCCGGGTAAGAATCAGGATGGCCGGTGAAAGGTTTTGTGGAAGGGATGGTGAATGGGATGACACTGTCATGAGGATGACGATGGTTTTGGGATTGATCCTTGAAAAGGATTCCTACGTATCCCCGTGGCAGGGAATCAAAGTCCACATAGTACAACTGACGAAAGCTTACCGTCAATTGGGGTTTTCAATGGCTTACCGTTGGATGAGGTCACAATGGCTTACCACTGCAATGAAAATGGCTTACCGCTGAATGGAGTGACAATGGCTTACAACTGAATGGAGGTCCATAGTTTAACATCATGCGGGACGAGGGTGAACTGACGTAAAGGGGGTCAGAACCAATAGGTTTTGGGTTTGAACCTTGTGGAGGCTTCCTACATACCATGTCATAACATTGATCAAAGTCTTCATAGTTTGGATTGGGGCGTGACGGTGAGTCGACGTGAAGATGGACCTGGGGTCTGATGGGTGTTGGGATTGAACCTCATGGAGGCTTCCTTTGTACCCTGACTTGGCATGGATCAAAGTACTCATAGTTGGGGTAGGGGCATAGGGATTACACTCTAAGCTGTCCAAGGTGTTGGTGGACCGACGTGAATGGGGTCGGAACGACCGAGTGGTGGTGGGCTTTAACCTCAGGGAGGCTTCCTACATACCATGCCTTGGCATGGATCAAAGTCCTCTTAGTTCAGAATGGGGGTGTGGGGCTTACACTCTAGGCCACCTAGGTGGTGGGTTGTTGGGCTTGAACCTCATGGAGGCTTCCTACATACCATGCCTTGACATGGATCAAAGTCCTCGTAGTTCAGAATGGGGGTGTGAGGCTTACACTCTAGGTTTCCCAGGTGGTGGGTTGTTGGGCATGAACCTCGTGGAGGCTTCCTATGTAACATGCCTTGACATGGATCAAAGTCCTCGTAGTTCAAAATGGGGGTGTGAGGCTTACACTCTAGGCTACCCAAAGTGGTGGTGTCAGGGTCAGTGCTTACTCTAAGCCCACATAAGTTGTGCTCGGTGTGAGAAACAAGAGGTAGTAGAGACCTGACGATCACATCACGAAAGGTGCATTCATAGTATGTGGAGTGGGGATTACACATGGAGCGGCCCAGGGAGAGAGATATTGGGACTTACTCCAGGATGGAGGCCCATGGAGACAAAGCGCAGTGGGAGAGGGATTTGGTACCGAATAAAGGAGAAGTACCATTTCCCACCACGCCCTTCGCTGGCCCAGGGGAGCGAAGATGAAAGGAAGAGCAGGGATGATGCCTCTGGAAAGAAAATCTAGGGGCTTACACCAAGGTGGCTACCCTTTTCCCATGGACAAATGCCACTCTAATAAGGAGGATATCATCCCATGTGAGGGGTAATCCCATCCCCGTGGAGATGAGTGGGCATGGAGAATATCCAAAGAGGGGGGCCCTGCATGCGAGGCACAAGGAAAGGTCACAGTTTAATGTCACGTGCTGAGGACGAGGGTGCTTGGAAGTTTAACGTCTTGCAGCTCGGACGAGCGGGTTTTCTCCACACCCCTAGGACTTACATAATCGGTACCCTCTGCTCCTTGGTGTAGATAGGGGAAAGGAAAATCCGTACAGGTGGGTGTTATGGAGAGAACCATTGAGGGTCCCACATTAGCATGGCTATGCGAAGATGCAATAGCCATTAGTGTGCCTATGCGAAAAAGCATGAGGCGAAGTAACACAACGGGTGGTGTCGTCCAGGGGACTCTGAAATCACAACGTAAAAACCTAGATAGTCGCATGGGAAAGGGGATTTCCAAGCATAGAAGTTCATAGGTAGGGGATTTGTGAAGCTTTTTTGCTCCATGTGGAGGAGGGAACTTGCGAAGGGGTGTGCTTCGTGAAGTGGTGTGCCTTAGCCTAAGCATAGGGCAGAGGTGAATATGGGAGGTGCTTTGCGAAGTGGAAAGGAATTCGCAGAGCACTGCCTCACGGAACAAAGGTTACTCATGAAGCATGGTGTTGTAAAGCAATGTTCTTCGCGAAGTACAGTGACCTTACCTTAGCATGGGGATCTTGTGTGCATGCAGGGTGTTTCACGAAGCATAAACGCTTCGCGACGACCCGGGTCCCCTTGGGGATCCCCTTACTTCACGAAAGCCCTTAGGCTTCATGAAAGGCATCCCTCTCAGAAGAGGGGATCAAAACACGACAAGGGGGAGGCACTTCGCAGAACAGAATTATCTCACATAGCTCATGGTTCACAGAGCAGAAGGATTCTTTGCGATTCGGGAGCTGGGAAGTTGAAAGGTCTGATTCTCCGTCCTTTGGGCTCAGGGGGAGCTTGGTATTTATAGGCAAGAGGCACCGTGAAGCGGAGCTTACACGGTGAAAAGAGGGCCTTGTTTTCTTCGTGGAAGTTTGCGAACGTCAAATGCGGTCGCGTAGCGTCCTGCCTCCTTCCTTCGCTGCGGGATCGTGAACGTAAAATACGTTCGCGGAGCGACCCGCCTCCTTGCTTCGCGGCGGGCTCGCGAACGTCAAATGCATTCACAGAATGTCCCACATCCTTCCTTCATGGTGGGCTTGCGAACATCAAATGCGTTCACAGAGTGTCCTGCCTCTGTGCTTCATGGAGGCCACAGTGATGGGGGCCTCCGTGAAGTGGATTTGCGAGGCAATCAATGGGGCCTTCTTTTGGGTTTCTTCTCTGTCCCAAATTTTGGCGCCAACAATTATATTATATTTTTTATTGTTTTTAAAGTATAATTAGATAAAAATTTATTGTTTAATATAATTTTGGTCATTGGAATTAATTTTACGTTGAACTTAGATATAAAAACATTTCAATCTTTTGTATGTTTTAACTTTAATAACCAGTTTTCTCACCCCCTCAAAGGGATTAATTTTAAATTAAATACTAAAAATTATGTGCTTTTAACATTAAAAAATTTATTCCATATTTGGTATTAGTGGGTCCAAATTAAGTAAATTTGTTTCTTTCGTTGTTTGGCATTATGAATAGTAACTTTAGCGATTTTTTATTAACACATAAAAATCTAAATTTGATAATTAATGGTAAAAAACATTATAAATAATAGAAAATTAACCTAACACTTATCATAATTTCATTAGATGAGTTTATTTTGAACAAAATGATCATTGGTACTAGATTATGACCTTTTTAATCTACTTGGATTAGAGTAATACATTTATTATATTTTATTTAAAGAAAAGTTAAAGATGTCATACTCATATTTTTAATAACTATATCATTTTTAATATAGGGTTATACATAAGATAAATTAAACCATGAATAGTCATTTAAAAGATAATTTTTTATTTATTAAGGTAACTTGTTTTTAATTTTTTGGAAATAAATAAATACCTAAAAGGCATCTACAATGATGATCTTGTAATTGTATAATTAATGTAAAAACCAATTAAATGATATTCAAAAATATTAAAATAAATATATTTTGATATAATTAATTTCATCCATGAATCTTATGGATGAATCTGATATGTTAGGGATTACTTAATATAGTTTTTTCTAGGATATCATGTTTTTATGATACTTTTAAAGAGATAAATAATGAATAGTGCCAAAATTGAAACTAATAATATTTTATGAAAGTAATATTTTATTAAATTATTTAAAAATAATAGAAATATTAAATAAGGACAAGGGTATGAGATATGGTCTAAAATATCATAAATTATCCTTTTTTTTAAATTGACACCTTATATGTAAACATTACATTCTCTTAACATTAAAAACTTTGTTAGCATAGTTAAAATTAAAATAGGTTAACTATGGGTTAATCAAAAAGATAAGGTTTAAAATTACAAAAAAAAACTGTATAAAATTTGTTGGTTGATGAGATTAAAACTTTATCTCATATTATCTTCAAATACATGGCCTTTTTAGGTATTTAATTTATATGTAATTTGTCATAAATTAATAATTTGAGAGTTTCCAAAAGTGACCCTCTCCTCTCTTATAAAAGGGAACCTCTCCTTATCTTTTATTAACACCTATAAATCCATTTTTCTTGAACAAAATATACCTAGGTCTCCTCCTAACTTCCTTCCCCCCATCCTAGAAGAATTTATTTTGGCATAAATCTAACCAATGAAGTCCTTTTGTGCAAATCAAAAGAGGATACCCAAAGAAGAGGTAACATTCATCAACAAATGTTTTTATTTTATTTATTCCTTGAACCTCCTAAATTATTTTTATTTCATGTTTATATAATAACCTCAGTATCCTCAATATATTTATATTTTTTAAAATTAATTTTTATACCTACACTTTCACACAATTCCATTTAATGGGTAATGAAATTATTGTTCGTATGTACGGCGGATTACCGTCTCGCGAAACGATGATTGTTTGTTTTTACTTTACAACCTATCATGGTGAGAATTATGATGGAAATGATATTTTATTATGATATATATGACAATTATGAAATATTTATACTTATTTAATGATAATATCATATATATTCTTTTTACCATCTAATCTTTTGGGAAATGATAATGTTGCTCGTGCGTCTGTATGGCTTATTATCTCAATGATGTGATGTGATTCATTTTTCATATATATTTCACATGGATGGTAATAATGATGAATTTATTGAATATATATGATATATAAGACATAAATAATTATTATTTAATGATAATATATCATATACTTTTCTATCTTTTAACCCAATAAGAAAATGAAAATATCGTTCATGTGTACATATGACCTACCGTCTCAATGAACGGTATATTTTATTTTCTATCTACAAATATTATGAATCAAAATGAATACATATATAATGAATATATATATATATTATATTTATATCATTATTATAATTATATAGATGATTCAATCATGATCTATGTAATAGGACTAAGGATAAGAAGTCAAAACATAAATGAAAAACAAAGTGGTTATTACCCAAGACATAATTTTAACATTGAATTGTTAATAAATGAGTAATATAAATTCATAATTAAATCATATATGATATTAAATATATAAATATTTTTATGTGTTATATGTATAATAAACTTATATTTATTATATATTAGGTTTTAAAATGTGAAAAGAAAGTCAAGACTTAAGGTACGGGAACTTCATCTCACTTTTTATTTCCGGGAGATGCATGCCATATTCACCACTCGCTTATTTTTTGTGGTGTATATACTGACCCATGACATGTTATATCATTAAATTCCTTTATTTTATTATATTAAAATATTTAATTTATGTAATTATTTCATGGGGTTCACAATTCTAAAGTTACTCAAGTAGTAAGGGATTTTTGTCTCACATTTATTTCTATGAGACACATGCCTTATACACTACTTGTTTCTTCTTCATGGTGTATATAATACACATGAATGTATTTTATGAGTATTATATAAAATATTATAGTATTTTCATATCCATATAATTTAATTTATTTCATGGGGCATACAATTCTACTGATTATAAAGTGATGATTATTTATTTCACAATCTCATCAATATTTTGGATTGTTTCATTTTAAGTCTCTATTGGGAATATTTACCTTCTATGTCCATGTTTTTGAAAAATGTTCTCAATTTTTTTTAATATTATAATATATATTTTTAAAGTTATTTTTACCCTTTTTCACTTTTTACTACACAATTTAAAAGGAATCTTTTTTGTTTTCCAAATGAGGAACTTTGTAAATTTTCCAAAAAAAGTAAGAAAGAAAAGTTTTCTTTAACTTATACGGCATGAACATAATTTTTTACCATAATTAAACCTTAATGATTTGAATCTTACTTTAAAATTTTACACGTTTATTTTCAAATAAAATACTTTATTTTAAAAAATTTTGTCATTTTAATAAAATAAAACTTTTTTAAAGAAGAAAGGATATTTTCCTAGAGATTTGTTTTCAAGTGATCTCTCAAAGGTATTTTCCATATAGGATAACATTATTTCATGATTTTTACTAGGGTTATGATTAAATTATACCAATATTATTATTTCTAATAATTATTTATATTTATTATTGAATGATGTTTATGAAACCCACTTCTTTTTAGGGGTTATGATATGATGAATGATTTACATTCTAATGGAACACATATATATGATTTTAATTATGTAATGGGTGGGACCAATATCTCCCTCCAATTCATTGGGTAAATATTTATATCTCATGAGATAAACATGGCTAGAATAGGGAGTGAACTCGATTTATTAAAGGACTTTATCCGCTAAGTTGGTTTTGGGAGTGAACCTTGACTACTAAGATGATCTTGGGAGTGAACCTTGACTACTAAGATGGTAATATGAGTCAACCATGACTATTAAGATGGTATGGGGAGTGACCTTATACTACTAATATGTACATGGAAGTTATTCCTTTACTACTATGGAAATAATTTTATATACTTCTGTGTATGCCACAATTTCATGTCTTATGTTATGCTCTCATAGAATATGTTCTTTGATTCTTTATGAACTTATGTTATTTATTCCATTACAAGATATTAAGATCTTTGATATACAAGATATAATTTTCAAATTTTTCATTTATGTAATTATTCATTGTTATTATGTTACGATTTATATATCCCTTGTTTTCCCTTTACTAAGCATCTGAGATCAACCTTTCTTGTGTTTCTTTTCCCCATTATATAAATAAAGGTATTAAGTATGACATGTCAAAAAGGGTTCTGGTTATGAATAAATTAGTTGTAGAATAATTATATGTGTTATTAACCAATTTTTTTTGTTTCCAAATTTCCAAAGGCACTAAACTAATACGGTCTTTGGGTGTGTGTTTTTGTAATGTATGAAATGTTCCATAAAAATAATGTAATGTTAATGTACGTTATGATTGCGTCATTATAGTTGGTATCAGAGTAAAGGTTTATTAATCCTTTGGAAATTAGTACAATAAAAACTTAGTGATATCCGTAGGGATATTTCTAGGAATGTATCTAATGATAAGCCTAAGGTTTCATTGGAAGGTTTCATAATTTAGAAATACTATAAGTGATCTTTGATGATTATATGGTTTTCTACTATAATAAGGGTTTCTCACACTATACTTTTTGGTTTTAGTAAATTGAGGGAACCAAAAGGAACCGGGTTAGCATTGAATCTGATGTACAATTTGGTGACTAAGAGTAACTCAATTGGGTAATGACTGGATATAAAGATATTTTTATTATGCCAAATCAGCTATCATGATATATGACTAATAATGTGAACATTGGTGGTATTCCTAAGATGTAGAATAAGAGGAAGATGGAATTTTATGAATGTTCTCATGGTGAGTAACATATAGGAAAGAAGATTTGTCTTCCTTTATGTCAAGAATAAGGGAAGAAGAACCTTTAGGAATACCTCAAATGGAGGGGAAGATGTTATCTATGTAGGAAAAAGGTTAATAGAGTGACAAACTATCATGGAGTTCAATGACTTATCTATGGAGAACATGATCATTACCTAAATCAATGCCATGTCCTAAGAACTTACTTCTAAAACAAGGAAGGAACTATTCCATGCCAATCATTGGATAGTAATTATTAATTTGTTTATGTATTGGTATTCAAGAATTATGAAATATATAAGGATTGTTCAGTTTATGTGTTTTTTGTTGAGGATTTAAAAGAATATATTTAATGGTTCTGATGGACTATAAATTTGATTTAATGGAATGTTGAAATTTTTATTAAGGCAAGATAACCCTTAATATATTTATGATGTTAAGATAATGATGTTTGGTTAAAGATGTGTTAGATATAAATAAGCAAATTGGACGGTACTGATTACCTTGGAAACTGACTAAGGATTTGTTGAAAAGTGGGTTATGTTATCATGGATAAAGTTTACAACTTTTTAGACTTAATTAATATCTCCAATAAACATTGTAATAATGGTACATGCATGCTTTCAATAATGATGTATGATAATTCAGGTTATTCCCATGTTTTAAGATAATTCATGATGAAGGTATTCACATGATTAGAATTTGAAAACCAAGAACTACCTTATGATACATGGGAGATAAATGTTAAAATAATTTAGTGAACTTATTTATAAAGTTTTGGATTTTCAACTTTCATAAGGATTGTAGGGTTATCAATTTATGGAAAGTTTAAATTAAATTTTAGATGAATTTTGTTAAATTATGATCTCATCATATGTGGATTTATGCATATTCGATAAATTATGCTAACCGTTTTTTTGATAAAGACAGATGTAATGGCCTATCATTCTATTTATGGATCTCGTGATCTATTAACGCTTTAGGGATGAAACATTCAAATTCATTTCATGGAATAATAGATGAATTGGAAACTGATCAAGGCACAACAAAGGGTGAAGTTGTCCTGAAATCAAGTAAGTATATCCCCTTGTGAAAATTATTCAACTTTAGGAAAATGGTTTTGAAATAAAATGTTGTCCTACTATCATCATTATTGAAGATGTCAATGAAATATTTCACACTTCATTAACTTATGGTTTTGTGATTTTTAACTTACTATGGATCACCCACTTTCTTATGATCAATGATCTTTATCAATATCTGTGATTATTAACGCCTTTCCTCCATGACCAAATCTTCACCTAGGTTCTCCAACGTAGAAACCTAGTCATGATTTACTTTGGGTAACCATTATTTTCTAACTTTTCTTTCTTAAATAGAAGTTTCAGGTTTCATTTTTATGATTTGGGGTTCTATGATAGTAAATTTAAATTATTAAGCCATTGATAACCTAAAAGAATTTCAAGGGAGAAATTCATTTTAAGGGGGGTAGAATGTAACACCCCAATATTTTGTGAAGTATTTTTTCTAATTAATTTGGTCACTTCGATATTGTTCACTTCATGTAACACTGAATATAGCTTATGTTGTATTAAATCACCAAGTTATTCATATTTTATATTCTACACCAAGTTAAGCTTGCACTACACACAACTCTTGGTTTAGCTTTCGATACACGCAACACTATGTTTGGCTTGTTTTATACACAATGCCAAGTTCTTTTGATATATTGTGTTACACGCAAGACCGATTTTTATCAAACAACAGTATGTTATTAAAATATTATTATTAAATATAATAAGATATAAAATATTTGTTAATTAGTGTTTATTAATAACATTAAATAACTTTGTGAAAATATGTGGTCTATAATATGAATTTATTGGATACCAATTAATTAGAAATGAAAATATATAACAATTGAATATAAAGGAAATATTTTTATTTTTATGTTCCTAAATTCATTTTGTATTAATAAATTAATTTAATTAAAAATATTTAATTATATTAATTAAATACATATGTAATATATTCAATCAAATATTTTTTATATTCATCCAATAGATTTTATTATCATAAGATAAGAAAAAAACCCAAATTTATGCATAAAAACCTATATTTTTCCCATTTTAAATCCAATTTTTGGGCCTTTTGTATATTCTATTTTAAAAAATAAACTTATTATTATAAATTGGAATATAAATATTTACTTTGGTTGAATTTTTTATATTTTTATGATAAATTTCATGTTTTTATAAATAGTAAAAAATACTAAATTTTAATTGATTTTTTTTTCATCGAAATACTTTATAGTATTAAATTATATTTTTTATTAGTTTTAAAGTATAACTAAATAAAATTTTTATCATTTAATCTAATTTAGGTCATTTTAATCAATTTAACATTGAACTTAGATATAAAAATGTTTCAATTTTTTGCATGTTTTAACTTTAATAACTTGTTTTCTCACCCCATCAATGGGATTAATTTTAAATTAATTGTTGCAAATTATATGCTTTTAATTTTGAAAAATGGGCTCCATATTTTGAATCAGTGGGTTAAAATTATTTAAATATGTTTCTTTCATTTTTTTCCTTATGAATAATAACTTTAATAATTTTTTATAAACACGATAAAAGCTAAATCGGGTAATTAAGGGTAAAAAAAATATTATAAATAATATAAAATTATCCTAACACCTATCCTAATTTTATAGTATGAGTGGGTTTAGAGAAAAATAACCCTTGTGATAATATTATAACCTTTTTAATCCACTTGGATGAGAGTAAGACATTAATTATATTTTATTTAAATAAATATTAAAGATGTCATACTCATATTTTTAATAACTATATCATTTTCAATATTGTATTATATAGAAAATAAATTCAACAATAAATATTCATTTGAGATATAAAATTTTTTTATTTATCATTGTAACTTATTTTAAATTTTTAGGAAATAAATGAATACCTTAAATGTTTCTACAATGATGATGTAGTAATTGCTTAATTAATGGAAATACAAAATAAATGATATTCAAAATATTAAAATAAATATAATTTATATAATTAATGTAATCCATGAATTTTCTAGATTAATTTGACATGTTTGGGATGATTTAATATTTTTTTAAAGATATAATGTTGTTATGATATTTTTAAAAAGACAAATAATGAGTAGTGTCAGAATTTATGCTAATGATATTTTATAAAAATAATATTTTATTAAATTATTTAAAAACATAAAAATATTAAATATGTATAAGGGTATTATATATGGTCTAAAATATCATAAATTTACCATTTATTGTATAATTAACACTTTATATGTAAAAAATACATTCTCTTAACAATAAAAACTTTGTTAGCATAGTTGAAATTAAAATAGGTCACTAAGGGTTAATAAAAAAGATATAGTTTAAAATTACATAAAAACCTATCTAAAATTTATTGGTTTATGATATTACAACTTTATATCATATTATCTTTGATTCCATAGCCTTTTTGAGGTATTTGTATTGATATTGAATTTATTATAAATTAATAATTTGAGGGTTTCCAAAAGTGCCTCTCCACTCTCTTATAAAATGGAATCTCTCCTTCTCTTTTATTCACACCTATAAATACCTTTGTCTCAACAAACCTATACCCAAGTCTCCTCCCAAATTATTTCCCTACATCCTATAATCCTTCATTTGGGAATAAATCTAACCAATGAAGTTTGTTTTTTTCAAATCAAAAGGGGATACCCAAAGAATAGGTAATGTTCATCAACAAACATTTTTATTTTATTTCCTCCTTGAACCTTATAAATTATTTTTATTTCATGTTTATATAATAACCTCAGTATCATAAATATACTGAGATGTTGTTATATTAAGGTTTTTACCTACACTTTCACACAATTTCATCTAATGGGTAACAAAATTACTGTTCATGTGTATAGAGGATTACTACCTCATGAAATAATGATTTCTTTTTTTCCTTACCACCTATCATAGTGGGAATTTATGGCATCTTGCATGTTTAACATAACTTTTCATTGCATTTTATAAACATAGGATCTTAAGTCTGCTGTCTTGGAAATCAGGAATAATAAAACATGAAAACTAAAAACACTCTTTTAAATCACCTTTAAAAGATTATTGAAAAGTTAATCCTTTGTAAAATTACTGCATATTAACCTGGAGACATACATCAAAATAAAGGGTTAGCTTAAGGCCCAGTAAGGGTAAACAAGGTAATTAGTTTACTTGTGATATCAATAAGAACTTGATGAAAAACATAAAGACATGAGAAATGTAAGTAGAGGCATTTCATAATGAAAAGAACTTGAACCATAACATGAATATGTGGATAAAACATTTAATTTATACATTCATGAATATATCACCAAGTTTCATCCCCAAGGTGTCATAAAAATAACCAAGTTTATTCACCAATGTATCGTGAAACTTGTCATCTCTAGAGATTAAATTATTTACCCAATGCATTGGAGCTCTATTAGGGTACACCCTTAATATGTATTTATTTTCATGTGATCCACATATATCATAATCATACATTTCATAAATAACCCATAGAAATTAAAATAAATGGGTTTCACTTCAAAATCGTGACATTTTAAAAGTACATAAAAATAAGATCATTAAGTCATTTATAACCCATGGAAAGGGGAGAGGGTTATATGTATGTCAATTACATAATAAAATAGATCAATATTATGTCTTTATGAATAAACCTTGAAATGAAATAGGTTTGGGTAATCACAAAAATAAAAGAAGATAATTTTTTGAGAAAAGGAGAGGGAGGTTTTGAGATGAAAATTTTACAGCATAATGACTATATAACATGGTTTTAGAAAATGTTGAAAAGAGAGGATACAAGATTCAACCACTCATAAAAAACTCATAATACATTATGGGTACATAATAAAAATAAATAAGATCATGTTATGGATATTTTAATGAAATACCATATGAAAATGAAACTTGAAAGAAAAGAGAAGATGCAATTTCTTTTACGAAAATTCGGCAGCCTAACAGCATCAATTAAAAATTTGGAAAATAAATTGATCTGAGAAGAAAGGATGTATCATCAATTGGAAATAAAATAGATAGTAATAAAGATATATAATAACATAACCCATCATAATAAGATGTAAACTAAAAGACATAACATAAAGGAAGTCATGACTTAAAAGAAGAGGGTGAAAGGTTCCCTTACCTTGAAGAGTGAATTTGAAAGCTCTAAGGTTGGGACCTTGGGGTATTAAGGGCCCCTTGGGATCTAAAAAAACAATATCTTTTATGATAAGGATTTTTGAATTAAATTAATGAGGGAAAGGCTTGGTATTTATAGGGAAAGAGAGGGAATGTTTAATTAATTTACAAGGGACACTTCATCGGTGGTATTTGCAAAACCATGGGCTTGTCCATGGTATTTTCCCATGGTATTAGACACTTGGGAGACCTAATAACATATATTACTATTCAAAATTCTAACAGATTTATTAAATCATGATCACATCATAAATTATGTCATTAAACACCCAAAACTCAAAACTGTATTTTTACTATTCACCGAAAATTCAACTGTTTCAGAAAAATCCCAAAAAATTACCCTAACCTAATATTGATGCTATGAATTAAAAAATTAACTCTATTTTATGAAAATAATTTTATAAATAATTTTAATTTATTTTTTTAAATAAAATCATGATTTATTCAAAAAAACAACTCTAAAACTATAACTTATTTTGTAACACCTTGAAAAAGTAATCAAGGTCCCATAAAATTATCTTATAACCATAATACAATAAAGTAACAATTTATGATTACATTTTATGAAAATACATTTTTATTTTAAATTATTAAATTAATTATAAAATTGTAATTAAAATTTTTATGACATACAAAAATACCAATACTTATATTATGACCATATTTTCACTCTTAAAATCTTTAAATTATATTTATACATTCATGGGTTAAGTTTCTATTTTTTTTTTGACCAATTACTATTCATTACTATTCATAAGGGTATATTACTATTCATACTTTACTATTCACCAAAAATCAAGTTGATCTTATTAAACTCTAAATTTATTACTGATCATAACTATAGAAGACCTTTTTTTTGAAAATCATTTCACATTATTAATTATTTAAAGTATACAAAAATATTTTAAAATACCCTTTTTCCAAAATTCATCAATAATATTCATCCTATATTTATCCAGACATTTGAAAATCACAAATTTTACCATAATAAGAAATAAAAATTTTATTTATACTAAGGGATTACAAAAAGAATCTAAGGACTCGTTACATAGCCCCTTATAACACCTGCATAGGACCTAAGTGTAAGGTGTTCTATGGTGATAGAATCTTGGGGCGGCTCAAACAACATTGCCAGAGTGGTGATTTCTATCAGCTTTAACTTGTCCCTTAGGTGATTCCATTCAAGCTTCACATGTTGGAGTTTTTCTTGGGCTTGGTCTAGAGCAAAGCCCAGTGAAGCCACCTCCTTCCCAAGCTCTGACAGATAGGCTTCATACGGCCCGAGTCTACTGAATGTGGCTATCGACTCCTCTTTATGTATTAATTAACCATGATCACTTATATTTATAAACAATAATTGTAACATAAAGAGTTTACTTTCCAACGGTCATATTGACTAATGGTCATATAACAGTAAAAACCAAACGGTCTCATTTCATTATACTCACTTCATTAATTAAAGGATATAGTTTTGTGGAGTATAAAATAAAATAACACATAAATTTAGGAAACAAATATTATTTAAAAGTTCAGTTCGTTACATAATTGTTATTTTCATTCTATTTTTTATGATATATATGATATTTATAACATAATTATACTTCTTTAATTATAATATCATATCTACCCTTTTAACCATCTAATCTTTTGGTAAATGATAACGTCACTCATACGTACATATGGCTTATCATCTCCATGATATGTTGTGATTCATTTTTCCAAAATATTTTACATGGATGGAAATAAGGATGAATTTAATGATTATATATGATATATATGATATAAAAATGATTTTTTAATGATAATATATCATATAATATCCTTCCATTTAACCCAACAAGAAAATGAAAATAGTGTTCATGCGTACGTATGGCCTACTGTCTCCATGATTGGTGTATTTTATTTTCTATCTCCAAATATTATAAATCACCATGAATACAAATATAATGAAAATATATATGATATTTATATCACTATTATCATTCTAAATACTATTAAATCGTGATCTATGTAAGATTACTAAGGATAAGAAGTTAAAACATAAATGAAAAATGAAGTGGTTATTACCCAAGACATAACTTTAACATGGAGTTGTTAATAAGAAAATAATATAAAGTCGTAAGTAAATAATATATGGTATTAAATATATGAATATAGTTATTTGGTAGATGTATAATAAAATTATATTTATTATAAAATATCTTTTAATGCATGCAAAGGAAGTCAAGACTTAAGGTAAGGGAATTTCATCTCACTTTTTATTTCCATGAGATACATGTCATATTCACCACTCACTTCTTTTATGTGGTTTATATACTGACCTATGACATTCTATATAATTTATTTATTTTATTTAATTATATTAAAATCTTTATTTTATGTTATTCTTTCATGGGGTTCATGATTCTAAAGTTACTCAAGTAGTAAGGGATTTTGTCTCACTGTTATTTCTGTGAGACACATGACTTATACACTACTTGTTTCTTCTATGTAGTGTATATAATGCCCATGAATGTATTTTATTATTATTATCTAGAAGATTATGGTAATTTTATATCAATATAATTTTATTTATTTCATGAGGCATATGATTCTACTTATTATAAAGTTATGAGTATTTATTTCACAATCTCATCAATATTTGGGATTGTTTCATTTTAAGTCTCGGTTGGGGAATTTTTTTCTTCCATGTCCATGTTTTCTAAAAATGTTTTCAAAAAATGTTTTTATTATTCTCCTATGGATGTTTAAATTAATTTGAACCCATTTTTGACTTTTTTTAATTCACGGTTTTAAAGGAGTCTTTTTTTTTTGTTTTCCAAATGAGGAACTTTGTGACTTTTCCAAAAAAAAGTATGAAACAAATTTTTTTTGTAACTTATACGGCATGAATGGAATTTTATACCATCATAAATCCTTAATTCTTTGAAGATTACTTTACAAGTTTAAAATTTTATTTCTAAATAAATTGTTTTCTTTTAAAAAATCATTATTTTAAGAAAAGAAAACATTTTGAAAGAATAAATGATATTTTACTAAAGAATTGTTTTCAAGTGATCTATAAAAATTATTTTTCATCTAAGATAAAATTATTTGATTTGTTTCACTAGGGATATTCTTCAATTCTTACATTCTTACTCTTTCTAAGAATGTTTTATGTTTATGATGGAATTATGTTTATGAAACACATTTCTTTTTATGGGTTCTGATATAATGAATGATTTATATTCTTATGGAACATATATGTATGGTTTTCATTATGTGATGGGTGGGACCTATATCTCTTTCAAATGAATTGGGTAAATATTTATATCTCATGAGATATACATGGATATAATGGAGAGTGAACTCGGTTTAGTAAAGGACTTTGTTTGCTAAGATGGTCTTGGGAGTGAACCTTGACTGCTAATATGGTCTTGGGAGTGAACCTTGACAACTAAGATAGTCATAGAAGTGAACCATGACTACTGGGATGGTATAGGGGTGATCTCATACTACTAAAATAGACATGATAATAATTCCTTGACTACTATGTAAATAATTTTAGATGCTTATGTGTATGACACAATTTTATGTCTTATGTTATGATCTCATATAATATGTTTTCTAGTTATTTATTAACTTCTATGATTTATTCAATGACAAGATATCATGATCTTGGATATATAGGATATGATTTTCAAAAAAAAATTGTAGATAATCCTTATTATTATGTTATGATTGATCTTTATCTTGTTTACCCTTACTGATCATCTAAGACCACCCTTTATTATGTTTCTTTTCCCTGAGATACAAAGAAGGGTATTAAGTTTGATATGTAAAAAAGGGTTCTATTTATGAATAAATATGAAGGAGAATAAGTAAATGTGTTATGAACCAGTTGTTTATGTTTCCAATTTCCAAAGGCACTAAACTAATATGTTCTTTGGGCGTGTGTTTTTATAATGTATGAAATGTTCCAAAAAAATGATGTAATGTCAATGTAAATTAATATTGGGTCATTATATGGTCGATTGTTGGGGTGTGAATTTTTTCAATCATTCATGCTGAGTTCACTACCTCTGAATAGTTTCCAATGGGTTTGTTCATGGAACCGAAAATACCCAATGACTCTTTATCCATGAGGACCTAATTTCCAATAAATTATTATCATGTATGAAATTTAGAATCATATGTATTTTTCCAAGGTTCTTAAGTAATGGGGATATCTATATGTATTTTTTTATGTTCTCCACCAATGGTATCCCCTCATGTACTAGTTAGATATTATATGTTTGTTATTATGACGATGCTTGTTTTCTAGCCACATAGTAAGGCAATATGGATTGTATTGTCATATAGGGTGATGGAAGTTGTTTTGATGTTGGGAATAGACCTATGGATGGTCTTCCTACATCTCCTCATGAAAGGAATCAGAAACCATGTAGTTTAGTGCCACTTATTGGTGAACAACATACATTTTAAGGTCATGTGATAAGTATAAAATAGTGTAGTTTAGCATCATGTGGTAAGGGGGTCTATGTGGATAGGGCATAGTAAATTTTGAGTGTGGGACTTGTGATAAAGATACTCAAGGAACCTAGAAGGGATATGAATTTCCAAGTTGAGTTAGACCCCACTGGGAATGTGTCCTAGAGAGAACATGGTTGATTTTAGGCATTGAGTTTGGACCTTAGAGACGCTTCCTAGTTATCCAATTTGGACAAGAATCAAATCCCATGTAGTTTTATTGTAACGACTCGCACCTATAGTGTCCCTATAAAGGTTTGTATCATATGGGAGTATATCCCTTTGAGAGGATTAAGTTTGGAATTACTACTGAAAAATATACCTTGGTGAATGGAGGTTGTGATTAGGGCTTACTCCCGAGAAGGATACCCATGGATTAGCTTGGCTGGGGGCTTACTCCTGAGGAGGATTCCCATGTAGATGAAAGGTATGGGATTATACCAAGTAATGAGACTTGAATTTAGTTGGGTCTTACACTTATAATGGTGCCCAAAAAGGCTTAGGATTATGTGGATGTCATAACCACTATCAACCTCTAATCCCACGTGAGTCATGATTGATGTGAGAAACAAGAGGAAACATAAGATCCAGGAAACCACAAAATCCACTTTTCCCTAAGGTTGGATACATGGACTTAAGGACCCATGCCTATGGAGTCACTTTGAAGGAAGGTGATAGAAAGATTCAAATAATAATCCCCAGACAAAACATGCATCTTATGGTGAGGATTCCATGATCATGGATATCATTTGTGTCCACATGAATCAGGATGAGTCATGATTGAATGTGATGGACAAGGAGGAAGTCAAAGATTCGGCAATCCACACTTCTCCTCCACCACTAGTGGAAGAGGCTCAGGGTATGGGAGAGAGAGGATAGGACTCTAGTTCCCATCCTCTCTCTAATCTAGTAGCCAAGGGGGTGAGGAGGAGCAGGAGTGCAACCTCCTACAAGAGAGGATAGGGGCTTACTCTAGGAGGGATTCCCTGAAATTGGCCCTGTAACAAGGTAGGAGGATCTCATTCCATTTTTAATGGAAAATAAACTTTAATCCTTATCATCTTTTCTAGGAACTTGAGGATCCATGTCTTATATATGATAAGTGTAGGACACAGTCCTGACCCTTGTATCCAGGATAGGGAACTCCCCTACACTATCCTCGGGGTCGGGGTCCCCATGACCATAGAAATTTAAATACACATAGACCCTGAGGATCATAACTGTGTGGTGGGACAATTGCAGGAAACCTATGACTGTAGGAATAAAAATCCAAATGGGAGATATTCTAGTGTTCCCCTCTCCATTTTATTAAAAATTCAGAGGCCTTGGTGGAGGTTTCATCTTAGTCCCTTTCAGACAAGGGAACCAGATAAGTAGAATCCCTTCCATGGGTGTCTTGGAAGAAGTCCTGATTAGAGGCTCATGTAGGTAGTCTAGGGTGATCTAGGGGGTTTTCATAGGTAGGCCTAGGTGAGGTGATTTCACCTTGGTTGATGGGCCACCTAGGAAACTAAACTTGGGTGAGACCTTGCTCAAGCCTTCAAGGGTATCAACAGGTGTTTCTAGAAATGGATCACACATGTCCCTGCTTATGGAAGAGGACCTCATGCTACTGTTCATCAACCATGAGGGAGAGAGTTCCCCGCACATGTATTGTTTATTTTGAACCCCTATAGGACTTTATTTTCACTCTCCCCTTTTAATTACCTCTTATTTATGTTTTTTAGGAGTACCTATAAGGTCTCATAGGGATTGATCAAAGGACTAGGGTGATCAAAGCATCAGAAGTCCTTCAGGAATTTTCATTCATGCAAATGAAGACCCTAAGGATCTATTTATAGGAAAATATGAGACCTTGGGTGAAGGGGATATCTCACCCGGGGGATCCTCATAGGTTTTTTACATGGTCTCTTACTCATACCGATCATCTAGGCTGATTTGAAGGTACCCTAGGTAGCAACAATGCTTTGGGGTACTTGGGCGAGTTGTATTTAGGGGAATTTGAGATTCTTGGCCTTTGTCATTTCACTTCTTCTCTTCTCCCTAAGGTATTTCCCTTTAAAACCTTTTCATCAATGTGAAAAAATAGAGTTTCATTAAAATCCCCCCTCAAAATTGGATCTGATCAAAATAAGAGGGTCTGATCCTGAGTTAAAGGGATGAAAATGGGGAATATATCTTAGAGACGGTCCACATAGGTTGTCTATGTTGGTAGTCTACTTAGGTCTTCAGTGTAGGTGAGGTCCATGCACAGACTATGCAGGGGGGATTCTTCATCTATAAGTAGGGAATTTAGTTCAACGTCCAGCTCTCAAGACTACGTATTTTGGGTCCCCTTGTGCAAGTTTCCTATGCATACCCTTCACTGAAAGAATTTTTCCCGTAGATATGGTATGTATATGTATGCACAATGTGTATATCTGGGTGAGTGAATTTCATAGGGACCATGAGTGATAGATATGTGTGAGGAACTTGCACTAGGAACCTATGATAATTCATGACTTTTTCAAAAAAATCTATTTCTGCAATTTCTTGAAATGGATACCTTTCTAATCCTAAAAACATGATGATTTTTTATAGGTTCCATGGACACTCAAAATACTAGAGTTTTTGATGAACAATATAATAATCTCTTTAAGGAGATGGAAAAATTGTAGTCCATGACTAATATGATTCCTGTGATACTACTCTACCCGATCTGGAGGCACATATGAAGAAATATCACCATGACTTTCCTCAGAGTAATTATTTGCCACTTTATGGCCACAGTCATGAGAAGGAGGTCCTCATACCTGCTTCAAATAATTATACTCCTATCTCTTGGTTTCAAGATTACATGAACTTCACTGATTCCAATGTTTCAATTGTGGGTACATATATTAATGTTGGTATATCATCCATATCCTATGTCATGCACCACAGAAAATGTGCTCTAGATTTAAAGTCACGCACATCTGAATTAAAGCCACAATGTTATCCATCCATCTTCTATGATTCCTAAACTGATCAGTCAAAGAGTTGGAGGAAATACAATGACTTCCACCGGGGATGGGGTGATAATCCAGAGTTTATGTGGGTGTACTAGGTGTGACAAACTTGTGCAGAGTTAAAGAAGGAGCTGAAAGACATTTAAATTTATGAGGCTATCTGGGCAGGGAAAACTTATGTATATAAGAATGAAAAATTTATTCTTAAGTTGTTAAATTAATGGAGTCCACATACAAACTATTTACACTTGATGCATGGAGAATTTGGTATTAACTTTTGGGATGTCCACAAGATATCTAGAGATCTGGTCCTTGGAGATATATATGAAGATTTTATCCCTCTGAAGGCAACATGGAATGACATTTAAAGGACACCTCCTCAAGAGAATGAACTATTGAAAATAGATTGGGGAATTACTAAGGAAGACACCCACTTTAAGGGGGATATCCATCCTAAGGTGTGGATAAGTACCTTCCAAGAGCTATATTGGGAAGGCCCCACTTGAAAATTTTCAACCAGGTGTCCCAATATGGATAAGCGGAGCACTCTCAATACATTTTGGATGACTTTAGATGAAGAAGAGTATGACCAATGTGGGTACAAACCCAAGTCCATTTTTCCTATGAAGACACATCTCGTGATTTCTTCGTCCATGTGGATGACAACTTACCTACTGCATGTCCTTGATTCCAATGGAGTCATAAGGTTAGGGATATTCATTTCAATAGACAAGATATTCAGGAAGAAGTATTTGGGGTTGGCAACCTATCATGGTGAAGATTTATTGAATCCTACTGCATGCCCATATAGGGAATGCCCCATTTATAATTGAAGGACTATTCTAAGTACTATGCATATGGGTTGTAGCCCACTTTAGAACTTATGTTGTGTTGAGCAAGTTGAGATTCCTATGATTCGGTTTTGATCAGATGTTCAAGTCATTTTTTGTATCCTTCCCTTGTCCCTAAAGCCAAATGAGGCCCTATTGAGGTTGATCCTATTCAAAGTGTTTGATTTATTCTCATATGGGGAACCACTTACTAGGATATTCACTGATGATGGGAATGATAGTGTGAGATAAGATCATACATGATGGATTTTAGGGATGGTGTGTGGGAGAATAATATTGATGGAGAAGTTATATATGAGGATTATGCTCCATATAGGTTTGCATGCCAATTAAAGTGTCTGAAACAAATAATTTTATCTCCTCTAGTGCATGTTCAATTAGAAAAGCATATGATGGTATCCTGATATCTATCAATGCTCACAACCATGGAGTTGACTCAAACGGTGATCAATCTACCTCCAGTGGATGTGACCAATGGATTTATTTCATTGTATGTCAAGGCATGGATTGCATCATACCATTAGGGAGTGTTTGCCAAAGATGTTCCTCAAATTGGTACTGGTAAAATAACCAAGCGTGTAAAGAGATGTATAAAGGCTTCTACTACCACATAAAATGTTTCTTCTCCTCTAAAGGATACTCCATCCCCTTCGAATGGTGCTAATGACACGGTCCCGAGTTCACCCAAATAATTTCATGTAAGGTTTAGTCTACCTATCATAATCAAAAAGGCTACATTAGCTATGATTTTACCCAGATGGTTCAGTCTACACCACCCATAAGAGACTTGGGTTCCATTTTCTCATCCTTCATATGTGACGGAGAGGTTTGGGAAGCCTGTAAAATATAGGGCTATCAAATTGTATTCAAGGAAGGATGAGAAAGCTTCAGAATTCCAATAACCAAAGGCAGTGAAACTTTGGTAGATCATATAACTTGATGTTGAAATCATATGGGCACTCCTTTGTGATGGGTTGAGAATTCCAAGGATAGGAGATACTCAAGATCCCCCAAATCTTCACTTTTAGAACGATCCCACTGAATTGAGGATTTATATCAAATAATTAAAGATGATCATTTATGTGGATGAAAACTAGATCCCAACCATGAGGTGGGTGGAGGACATGATAAGGTGATGTGTTGCTGAAGATATTGACCACTTGTCTTTCAATGAATGGATTGATTATAACAATCCTGAGCATATAGGTCCTTATTTTCTCATCTTCTATTTTTTTCTTCACTTATTTTATCTAGAATAGAGCATTTTTGCTGAGGAGAAGGTCATTTGATATGCATTGGGCCAGGGGGAATCAAATGAGGTTCCATCTCTAAAATATGGCCCAACTGGTACCCCACTCGGGATTGATGAATCGTATCCTAAATAGGTAAATCTATCTTTGGGAAAAAAATGGAGGTTGAGATGGTGGGGGGTACTATATTGCCTCCTCTAATACCTATCTTTGATTAGGTTGATGCTATCTCTCCTCCATCAAACAAGAAAGAATTCCAGAGGATAAAATTTTTGGATAAGCACCTCGTCAGTAGTGGTAAGTCATCTTAGAACTATTAATTGATGCTTTATCTAAATAAGAAGTCTAAAACTCCTTGGATTGTAGAATATACCTCTCTCTCCTCTCTCAAGGGACTTATAGATAAGCCTCCAAGAACTGATGAGGGTACTATGGACCATACGTGGATCTCCACTAGTGATTTGGATCACTCAATAGAAGAAGTTTTGAGGGTTGAGGATACGTCATCTGCTCCTATCACCATTGTTACTATTGTGGAGAGGGAGGAGGATTTTGGTAATGTTAAAGGTATATCATAAGGATTTATAGGAAACTTACTAACTATTTTTCTTATGATATTTCATACTCATATCATACACCAGAGGACCCTGTGATGATTTATTATGACCCTACAACTGTCACTGAGGAAGTTATTCGGTGTCTCAAGTCTTTGGAGGAGGGTGATGTGCCAGGTTTTGAGCCAAATATTCCAAGCATCTCTACAGATGATATTACCATGGGTCTTGGGATTTTAATAGATTCCATGAGAAATATTAGAATGTCCTTTGACGAAATGATGGAACATATTAATATTCCTACTACTTTAGCAGAATTCAAGGCACTTAATAGGGAATTGAATGGATGTAAGTCTTTATTTTGTGAAAAAAAATATTTTTTATGCCGGATTATCTTATCATAGTTGGTTGGAATGAAAAAATCCATTTGAGGAAAATGTTAAAGTGGTGGTGCATGAAAAACACACCAAAGTCCATCCTAGTCCCACTATCAAGGAGGAAACTATCCAAGTATCACACCTTCAGAAATAATTGGATGTTGCTCAGGGGGATCTCGTACAACTCCACCATCCATTAGAATAATCCCAAACCAAAGGGTCAACTACTATTATGGATGAGGTTAAAGAACTTCTCCATGATAAATATATTGAATCCATTTAATTTGTTGGGATTCAATAGGTGGATGATGGGGCTCAGGATTCCATTTAACAAATTAAGAGTTATATTCACAATCTTTTGTAAATTGTGATAACTAGACTCCACCTTGTGGATGCTCCTCTGATTTTGATGTCTCATAAATGAAAATATTTTTTAATCATCTATATCTTCATCCCTATTTTCATTCTATGTTCATAATATGTCATTCAATCTGATTTTCATAGAAAGTTATTTTTACACCATCTATTCATAACCACAGTGATATGATGGGTAAATTCTCTAATTTTTTCCTAATCCATGGGGCCTAGCGAGCATTGTTCGACTGTTGATAATGTTATATGAAAAACCTTAAAAACATTGTATCTTTTTTATTACCACTCTAATTTTTTTCAAATTCCGATATAAAGGAGACTTAGCGAGTGATATTTTTATTTTTTTAGACTTCCCTTTTTAGGTTTTCAGCCTAACAAGTTTTGTGCCTTTTACTATATATTTTTTTATTACCTGATTTTTTTTCTAAACAATACATAGTGTAGGTCTATAAATCTAATACTTGGCTTTTTTCCAGATTTCCATTTTTGGGTTTTCAATCTATTGAGTTCTATGTATCTTTCCCTGGGTAGTTTAAAGTCATTCAAGTCAGACTGATAAGGAGAGTTTTTTTGGTCAAACAACTTTGATAATAAGGTTTTGAAATAATAATATAAACAAGGATAGATTTCCATGAATGTTATGATATTCTTCAGATACTCCAAAGGGGAATATTGAGCCATGATTTTGTATTTTCTGAATCTAAAACATGATATTTGGAAATATAGGAGGTCTCTACTTAGGTAGAAGTTACCATTGGTTGAAAAAACACATTATAAGAGTTGTTTTATATGAGACCAACTAGGGAATGTCCTTCATAATCAAGTAGTGGTATCCTTAGGTTGACAGACCCATTTTTTGGATGACTTATGAAAATCCAACTAGGGCATGTTACATCATACTTAGGTGAAGGAGATGTCAGTAATTATGAGATTCTATTGCACATGGATGAAATAAGTTTATAGAGATTTGGATTTCTTGAGACCATGATAGGTGGTTTTTTCAAGGGAAGATGTCTAGGAATGAAGAGAACATCTAAATTTGCACTATCCATGAATGGTAAACCTATGCTTCATAGATTTGACCTGTGAAATGAAGGGAACATTTTTTCAAATGACCGATGTTAGAGAAGGTGAAGGCCCCTTCTTAAAAAAGGTTGAAACATAATGTAGCTTAAATTAAAATAAAAAAGACATTATGTTTTGAAGTTTAAATTCATATAATAAGGAAATTTTGGGGGTTATAATTTAGGTTCTTTATCTTTGACCAAAATACTAAATATTCTACCATTTTTGGTAATTTTTTTGAAAATATGCTACCCTATTCACGTGTGAGAGGATAAAGTTTTAATCTATGATTTGGGGATCCTCAGATCTGAATAGTGGTATGGAAAAAGGGATTATAGAGTAAGAGGAGGTCTCTCCCGAGGAAAAAAGTTAACATTGATTGAAGAATCTTTTTTTTTTTGAGTTGTTTTATCTAAGGATAACTAAGGTGCATATAACATAGTCAATAGTGGTATCCCTTGGCTGATAGGCCCTGAAATTTGTGAGAAACTTATGAAAATCCAACTAGGGCATGTTAAAATATAGAGACTCTGGCTTGACATACAAGGATATTACATCGTTTAATATGAATATTTAGTACATTGAAAAAATACATTCCTGGAGACCATAATAATTTAGTGTCTTTGGAAACTTTGAAACAAAAATATTCTATCCTAGTGAAATATATTAAACAACTCCCATAAAGATCTCCACCTTTAGTACTTATACCTAAGACCTCTCCTCATAACCTAGGGAATTTAAACATAATAAATGGGTGATCATTGTTTCTTAGTAAGGGTAAATAAATAAAATGTGTAAGCATAACATGAACAAAAGGGTATAGAACTTGAGAAAAACATTTGAAGATCATACCCTGCATATTAGAGGTCATAATAAATATTGGAAGTTTATAATAAATGGATAATAAAATAATTAAGATCATATGTTATGAAATCATAACATAAGAATAAGACATGGAATTTGTGGCATGAACATTTTTTTATAACATTGTAAACTTTTATAAGTAGAAACAGGTTCACTCATTAAATTAAGGATATAAAATAAGGTCCTCACATCAACTTACAGACATGAAACGAGGTTCATGCATAACATTGTGAATGTGTAATCAAGTTCATGCATAACCTTATGGACATGAAACCAAGTCCATGGATAATATTGTGAACATGTAATCAGGTTCACACATAACATTTTGAACATATAAATAGGTTCATGCATAAAATTGTGGACATGAAACCAGGTCTATGCATAATATTTTTAACACGTAATAAGGTTCACTCATAACATTGTGAACATGTAATTAGTTTCACACATAAACTTATGGATATGAAACTAGGTCCATTCATAATATCGTGAACACATAATAAGGTTCACTTAAAAAAAATTCAACATGTAAACAAGTTCATGCATAAACTTATGGACATGCAACCAGGTTCATGAATAACATTGTGAACATGTAATGAAGTACACTCATAACATTTATACTCATGATTCATCCATAATTACCTAATGCATTGGAGGGAGATATATGTCCCACCCATATCATAATAAAATCATTCATACATGCTCCATAAGATGATAAAACATCCATCATATCATGAAATATAAAAAAAGATGGGTTCTATAAACATCAAATCCTAACCCATGAAATGAAATGGGTATCATTAACATTTCATCACATCATAACCTATGGAAAATATATAGGTTTTATAATCATTTCATCAAAGCATAACCCGTGAAAAGAAATGAGTTTCAAAATAATATAACCCATGGAAGATAAACATGTTTCATAATCATAATTCCATCAAAACACAAACCATTCAAGATAGAATATGAATGAAACCTTTGGATCATTTCATAGAAGGGATTGAGTAACATAAATGAATGTCATATTAGAAGGAAAATAACTTGTAAGGATATTTTGAAAACAATTATTGTGGAAAATATCCTTTATTATTTGAAAATTCTCTTTAACTCATAAAACCTTTTGAAATCCATTTTATTTATAATAAACTTGAAATATTATAAATAATTCTTTCAAAACCTTTAGCAAACCTCTTTCTTTGAAAACTAGAGATTGAAATTTTTTTGAAAACAATTTCTTTAAAAATACTTTGAAAACTTATAAATGAGGCTTGAAATCATTTTGAGAACCATTTTCCTTGAAAAATTACAAAATAATCTTGAAAACAATTTTCCTTTAAAACTTGTAAAAGAAGCTTGAAAACATTTTAAAAAAAAATTACTTGAAAACTTATACAAGAATCTTGAAAACCTTTTAAAAACCATTACTTTGATAATATAATTTTTAAAATATTTCCTTAAAAATTAAACTTTAAACATGAAAATAAATATTTAAAGTATTAATGGTAGATAAATCTATATATGTCATATGAGGTAAAAAGAACATTCCTTTTTCACGGTAAAAAGGTTAGAAAAATGCCTCGTTCGGAAAGAGATAAGAATATTCCATTGAAATTGTTGGTAAAAGAAAAAAAGGGGAAATTTTATATTAATTATAATAGGATATTAGTAGAATAAACTTAGAAACCCTTTTTAGAAAACATGGTTTTAAAAGAACACATATTTTTGACCGATGAGAGGGTAAAGTTAAGCTTTCTTAAAAACACTTTATTAACTATCTAGTGTACCAAAGAGTGAAATAAATGGTAAAAATATATCAATAAATCAGTAATAACCATATTATAATAAAATTCATGAGTTTTATTGAGATATAGATCATAATATTTCATCAAAGGAATCATAAACATAAACAATCTTGAAAAGTGATGTGATTGTCTCAATGAACTCTTATAACTTGGTAACTTGGGATCGTACTCTCCATGTAAGAAAATGAAATTACATGAAACTTAAAATATCATTAAAAATATTAGTTTCATGATATAACTTGTAAAATGGAATTATATACTCCTTGAAATGAATTTAGGTACATAACGAAACATGAGTCTCAAAGAAGGAAAATTGTGACAAAACTATTTTACCGATTATGTAACTTTTGAAACTTAAACCCCATAAAATAAAGATCATAAAATGGATATATTAATACCCATAAATTTAATTATAATAATAATTTTATACATCCATAATAATTATACACACCATGAAAAAGTAATGGGTGGTGAATAAAGCATGTATCTCACAGAAATAAAAAGTGAGATGAAATCCCCTTACCTTGTGTCTTGACTCTAATCGTACTCATTCAAACCACATGTATAATAAATATAAATTTATTATAAATATTTTACATATCCATATTATTATATCTAATACCATATATGGTTTTATTATTACCTTATATTACCTACTTGTTGACCATGTTATGTTAAGGTTTCACTTCAGGTAATATTCGCTTTGTTCTTTGTATGTGTCTTAATTTGTTATATTGTTGGTCCTTATACTTATATCATGATTCCATAATGTAAAACATAATATAAATATCATTTATATCCATTATATGTGTATTATAATAATATAAATAATATATAAGTATGAAATGGAATACACTATTCACGGAGACGGTAGGTCGTCCATGTGCATGAATGCTATTTTTTTTAATTGTCCCGTTGAAAGAAAGAAAGTAAAAGAAATATATGTATATATATATATGCATAAATATATAATTATTAAATTATATTTATGATATAATATATATATTATATATTTACTAAAACCATTCTTAATACAATCCATGTAGTGTACGAATGAATCATGTTGACTTGAGGGGGCGGTAGTCCACACTTCCTAAAATGAAATTATCATATTAACACTCAATGAAAGTAAAAAAGTTATGTTTTAAAAGGAATAAATAAGATTAAATAAATAATAAATATAATATATAACATATATAAACAGAGTGTCCATGATAATTTTTACCATGAAAGGCGGTAAGGAAAAGTGAACAATCATTGTTTAGTGAGGTTGTAGTTCATCGTACACATAAACAGTATGTTCGTTACCCTTTACATGGAGCTGTGTGTAAGTGCAGATGAAACAATTAGAATAAAAATATAATAGTATATTTAGGATAATTTTTTTGTTATACAAGAATTTAATAAATATATTGGAGTTGTTGAGAAGGAAAATGAAAGAAAGGACTTGAGAGAAGTCATTACCTCTTAATCGGGTAACTCCTTTTAGTTTGTGCCAAAAGGATTCCTTAGATTGCCTTATGCCCAAGATAAGGATTATAGGAGGAACATATGAATTTTTTTAAGTTTAAATGGAAGATATTGTCCAATCCTAATAGGTTTAATAGGTGTGGAGAAGTTTAAGAGGTGGTGGCCTTTTATAGGGAAGGAAAAATACTCACTTAAAATTTTTGAAAACTAGTTAGGTGTAAACAAGTTATTACCTTAAAAAGTAATAAAAAACATAGTAAATAAATAATAGAAGGTTTATGGATGATATATGGTCATATAATGTGTTTTGAAAAAGTATATCGGTCATTTGGGCCCCTAAGATTAATATTTATTCCCTAATTGAGCTTAATTTGACCTTAATCACAGTGATTAATTTTAATCATTTTTACTAATATTTTTGGTAAATAATTAAGTTTATATTATTATAATCTAAAAATTAAAATGATTAAAATGGCGTATTTTAGTTTTTCTAAATTAAATTAATAGAATTATCAAAATTAATATTAACGCTAATCCTGTAGATAGGACGAAATTACAGTTTTTAAGGTAGAAAGATGTTCAAAAGTTTATTAAGTTTTTATATTCAGTTTCAAAGTGAAATTTATTATAATGACCTAAATTGTATTAATAGATATATAATTTATGTAATTTAATATTAAAAAAATTAAGTATAATTTAACATTAATAATTATTTAAATTAAAAGGTAGTTTTTAACTAAAAAGCCATAATTTTCACTATTCATCAAAAAATGAAGTTTCTCCAAAATTTCAAAAAAAATACCCTAACATAATTTAAATTTTATAAATTCAAAAATGATGTTTATTTTTTCAATTTAAATTTCTAAATGTTTCTAAAATTAATTTTATTATTAAAAGGGGTTCATTCGATAAAACAATATTTTTAAACATAAAAACGACTTTACGAGAAAATATATCTTTAGTTATCAATATGTTTTATCAATATAAAACAATTATAAATAATATTTGAAAATTAGTTATTATAATTCATATAACTAAGTTTAATGGATAGTTTATAATTATCTCGTTTATATAATTATTTAAATAAAATGATGTTTCGTAGAAACATCGGTGTTTTGTGTAACGTATGTCAAGTCGGTGTTATGGGTAGTGCAGGACAAGTCAGTATTGCATGTAGTGTAAGACAAATCATTATTGCATGTAGTGCAAGCCAATTCGGTGTGGTTTGAAATGAATTTTTTGAATTATTGTTCTAATATATATATATATATAAAGAACTATCTTCAGTGTCACGTGAAATGAAAAATATCAAAAAGATAGATTAATTAAAATAATAATAATTCAAAAATCTCAAGGTGTAACATTCTACCCACCTTAAAATGAATTTTTCCCTCGAAATTCATCCGGGTTATCAAAGGTTTAATACTTGAAAGTTTCAGTCATATAAACCCACATCTTAAAAATGGATACTAAAAATACTTTTAAAAAAAGAAAGTTGGAAAGATAGCAGTTACCCAAAGTAACATATAACTAGGTTTCCACATTGGAGAACATATGTGGGAAGTGGAAACATGGACATGGAAGAAAAATATAACTATCATGTTTTTATGGAGACTGATAGATAAAAATGTCAAGAGAAAGTTAATAATCAAAAATCTATAAATATGTGATGAACGAAGGGACCATCTAATTAATCAAAAACAAAGGTACCAGAATAAAATTTTTAGTTTTAAGATCCATTTTCATAAATTTAAATAATTTTCATGAAAATATATACCTTCATGATTTTAGGAAAACCTCACCCTTTTTTGTTTCTTGATCCACTTAACCTCTTTCTCCAAAAAGGAAGGTGAATTTTTCATTCCCAAAGTAGTAACAAATCATGAGATCCATGATATTCTATCCCATTTGTCATTAGTTATTATAAACACCACGTTTTTATAATAGGTTATCCAATATGAATAAATCCTCATGTGGTAAGATAATACTTTATTCTCACAAACATCATCCAAATTTTAACTTAATCTTTCCATAATTTGTTAGCCTCATAACCCTTACAAAAGATAAAAATTCAAATCTTAAGAAAGAAATTCATGAAATTAGATTAACATTGATCCCACTTATATCAAAAAGTACCACTTGGTTGTCACATTCCAAACATGTTAATAACCTCATCATATATTCCCTTGAAACATGGTAATAACCTTAATTACCATAAATCCTTTTGGAAAACATGCATGTTTCCTAATTCCAATGATTACTGGATGTATTCATTAAATCCAAGAATTTGTAAACATCATCCTTCATTACATAGACCATTTTTTCAATAATCAGTTCCAGGGAAATCCATATTGTCCAATTTACTTATTCATATCCAATATATCATTATCCAAATATCATTATCTCAATTTCAGGAATTAATTAAGGGATACCTTCCCTTAATCAAAATATCACATTTCTAAAAAATAACTTTTCTATTTCTTCGTCACCATTCAACATTTACTTTTCAATCCTTAATGAAAACTTATACCGAAAATAATTATACATTTCAAGATTCAAATTATATAATATTTGAATTCCAAAACATAAATACTTCATTAATCCAAATTTATTATTAGACCATTAATCAGGCTTTATCAAATTTTTCCTCAATAACTATTTCTTATAATATTACATATGAATCATGTCTTAAGGTTCCTCAACCCCAATATAATAATTCTTCTTTTGTTAAATGTAAACAATACTTGAAGAACATCAGAATTATAATCAATACTCACACCACCTTCTTAATTCTTTTTATGAGATTTCAACTTGGGAAATCGATTCTCATAATGCCCATACTTTTTAAATATCATACATTTAATGTTAACCATGTTCCTTCTAGTTATCTCAATTAAATAAAACCAAAAATCATAGTGTGAGAAAAATTATCATATTGGGATACCATATAATCATGAGAAATTACTTATAGGGATCCTAAATCATGGCTCCTACTTATTTAATCTATAAAACCTTAGGTTTTTCCTAGGTTATTCATAGTCATCCTCTATTTAAATCCTTGTATTATCTAGAAGGGTATGTATTTCCAGGAAACCACTCACTCTATCCTTTACCAAAATTCCAGGACATTTTCCTAAATGTGGACTCATCCTTATACTTATCCTTAGAAACATATTTAAACATATCCTTAGAAATATACCTAGGGATATCAATAAATTTTTATAATCCTAGTTTTCAAATATTGAATAAAACTTTCCTTTGAAACCAACTATAGTGACCCAGGCTTAACATGCATTGATATTACATAGTTTTAGATGAATATTTAGTACATTACAAAAATATGTTCCTAAGGACCCTAATAGTTTACTATCTTTGGAAATTTGGAAACAAAATCTTCTATCCTGGTGAAAGATCTTCAAAAACTCCCACAAAGATATCCACCTTTAGTACTTCTTCCTAAAACCTTTCTTCATAACTTAGGGAAAGGAAACATAAGAAAGGGGTGATCTAAGATGCTCAATAAGGCTAAATAAAGAAAATTTGTAATCATAAAATGAAAAAAGGATATGTAAATTGAGAATAACATTTTATGATCATACCCTACATATTAGAGATTATAATAAAGATTGGAAGTTCAAAATTCAAGGATAATAAGATAATAAAGAGCATAAGTCAAGAAATAATAACATAAGAATGATACATTTAATTTGTGGCACACACATTTTTTTATAAGATTGTAAACATGTATAAGTATAAACAGGTTCACTCATTAAGTTAAGGACCTGAAATCAGGTCCCCACATAAACTTATGGACATGAAACCAGGTCCTTGCATAACATTGTGAACGTGTAATTAGGCTCACACATAACCTTATGGACATGAAACCAGGTCCATGCATAACATTTTGAACATGTAATTAGGTTCACTTATAACATTGTGAATATGTAATCAGGTTTACTCATAAACTTATGGACATGAAACCAGCTCCATGCATAATATTTTGAATACATAATAAGGTTCACTCATAACAAAGTGAACATGTAATCAGGATCATTTATAAACTTATGGACATGCAACTGGGTATATTGACAATATTGTGAACACATAATAAGGTTCACTCATAACATTTTGAACATGTAATCGGGTTCACACGTAAACTTATGGACATGAAACAAGGCCCATGCATAAAATTGTGAACATGTAATATACCTCACTCATAACATTTATACTCATGATTAGTCCATCATTACCCAATGTATTGGAGGGAGATATAGGTCCCACCCATATCATAATAAAATAATTCATACATGTTCGATAAGATTATAAAACATTCATCATATCATGACCCATAAAAAGAGATGGGTTCTATAAACATCAAATCATAACCCATGAAATGAAATGGGTATAATTAACATTTCATCACATCATAACCTATGGAAAATAGATAGGTTTCACAATCATTTTATCAAAGCATAACCAGTGAAAAGAAACGAGTTTCAAAAGAATATAACCCGTGAAAGAGAAACAAGAGTCATAAGCATAATTCCATTAAAACACAAAACATTCAAGATAAAATATGAATGAAACCTTTGTATCTATTTTTTTAAGGGCTTGAGTAACATCAAATAATGTCATATTAGATGGAAAATAACTTTGAATAATATTTTGAAAACACTTCTTGAGGTAAATATAATTTCTTATTTTAAAAAGGATATTTAAAATATAAAACCTTTTGAAATCCATTTTCTTGAAAATAAACTTGAAAGATTATAAATAATGCTTTCAAATCCTTTAGGAATCCTTTTTATTTGACAACATTTAAAGAGTGCTTGAAAACATTTTGAAAACTATTTTCTTTGAAAATAATTTTAAAACATATAAATGCGGCTTGAAATAATTTTGAGAACCTTTTTCCTTAAAAACATATAAAAAATCTTGAAAACATTTTGAAAATAATTTTCTTTGAAAACTTATAAAATAAGCTTGAAAACAATTTAAAATCACTTTCCTTGAAAATTTATAAGAGAATATTGAAAAAAAATTAAAAACATTTTCTTTGAAAATATATTTTTTTAAAAAAAATTATTAAAAATTAACCTTTAAACATGAAAATAAATCTTTAAAGGATTGACAGTAGATAAATCCATACATGTCGTATGAGGTAAAAAGAGAATTCCTTTTGCATGATAAAAATGTTAAAAAATGCCTCGTTCAGAAAGTGATAAGGAGATTCCTTTGAAAGAATTCATAAAAGATAAAAAGGGTAAAAATTCATTATAATGAATTATATTATATTTGTAAAATATACTTAGAAAACCTTTTTAGAAAACATGTTTTTTAAGGAACATATATTTATGACCGGTGAGAGGGTAAAGTCGGGATTTCTTAAAAAAACTTTATTAACTATCTTATATACCAAAGAGTGGAAGAAATGGTACAAATATATTAATAAATCATTAATAACCATGGGATAATAAAATTCATGAATTTTCTTGAGATATGGATCATAATATTTCATCAAAGGAATCATAAACATAAACAAACTTGAAAACTGATGAGATCGTCTCAATGAACTCCTATAACTTGGTAACTTGGGATCATAATCTCCATGTAAGAAAATTAAATTACACGAAACTTAAAATATCATGAAAATAATTATTTTCATTATATAAAATGTAACATGGAATTATATACACCTCAAAAAAATAATTTAGTTGTATAATGAAACATGAGTCTCAAAGAATGGAAATTGAGACAAAACTATTTTACTGATTAGGTAACTGTTGAAACTTAAACCCCATAAAATAAATATCATAAAAAGGATATATTAATACCCATAAATTTAATTATAATAATTATTTAATACATCCATGGGTAGTATTCACACCATACAAAATTAATGGGTGTTTAATAAATCATGTATCTCATGGAAATAAAAAGTGAGATGAAATCCCCTTACCTTGTGTCTTGATTCTCATCGTACTTGTTCAAACCACCTGTATAATAAATATAAATTTATTATACATATTTTACATAACCATATTCTTATATATAATACCATATATTGTTTTATTACAACCTTATATTACCCATTTGTTAACAATCCAATGTTAAGGTTTCACTTCAAGTAATATTCGCTTTGTTCTTCATATGTGCCTTAATTTGTTATATTGTTGGTCTTTATAATTATATCAAGATATCATACTATAAACCATGATATAAATATAATTTATATAAATTATATTTTTATTTTAATAATCTATAGAATATATAATTATGAAACGTAAAACACCGTTCATGTAGATGGTATGTCCTACATACGCATGAACATTATTTCCATTTAATTGTCGTGTTCAAAGAAACAAAGTAAAAGAAATATATGTATATATATTCATGCACATATCCTTATTAAATTAGATTTATGATATCATATATATGTTATATATTCACTAAAACCAACCTTAATACAATCCATATAGTGTATGAACGAATCATATCATTTTGAGGGGGTGGTAGTCCACACTTCCTCAAACAAAATTATCATATTAACACCAAATGGAAAGTAAAAAAGATATGTGTTTTAAAAGGAATAAATAATATTAAATAAGATTAAATAAATAATAAATATAATATATAACATATATAAATATATTTTACATCATAATTTCCACCATGATAGGTGGTAAGTAAAATTGAACAATCATCGTTTAGTGAGGTTGTAGTTCTCCATACACATAAACAGTATGTTCATTACCCATTAGATGGAGGTGTGTGTAAGTGTAGGTAAAAAAATAGAATAAAAAATACTATTAAATTGAGGATAAATTTTTTATTATACAATAATGAAATAAATAGAGTGGATTGGTATAGAAGGAAAATAAAAGAAATGACTTGAGAGAAGATGTTGCCTCTTAATCGGGTAACTCCTTTTGGTTTGTGCCAAAAGGATTCATTGAATTGCCCTCTACTGAAGGGAAATATTATAAGATTAAGTGATGTATTTTGGTAATTATATTTGTTATATATTTTCTAAACCTAATAACTTTGAGTGGTGTGAATAAGTGGGAGATTTGGTGGTCTTTTATATGGAAGGAATAGGACTCGCTTGAAATTTTTGAAGATAAGTTAAGTGTACACATGTTCTTACCTAAAAAAAGTCAAACAAAACCATCATAAATCAATAATAAAATTTTTATGTCCAAAATAAGGTCATAAAATGGGTTTTGGAAAAGTATCTAGGTCATTTGGGCCCTTAAGATTAAGGATTAGTCCCCAATTAAGCTTAATTTGACATTAATTATCGTTTTTAATTTTAATCACTTTTACTAATATTTTTGGTAAAAAATTAATTTGATATTATTATACTCTAAATATTATACTGATTATTATGGTGTATGTATTTTTTTCTAAATTCAATTCACAGAAGTTTAAAAATTAAGATTAACACTAATCTCATAGATGGGACGAAATCACGGGTTTTTAAGGTAGAAAGAAGTTCAAAAGTTTATTATGTTTTTATATTCAATTTCAAACTAAAATTGATTCTAATGAGATAAATTATATTAATATATTTATAATTGATATAATTTGATCTTAAAACAAAATAAAAGTATAATTTATCATTAATAATTATTTAAATAAAAAGGCAATTCTTAACTAAAAAGCAGTATTTTCACTATTCATCAAAAAATAAAGTTTCTAAAAAAAATCCCAAAAAGTCACCCTAAGATAATTTAGAAATTATAAATTTAAAAATGAATTTTATTTTATCAAATTAAATTTATAAATGTTTCTAAAATTAATTTTATTATTAAAATTGGTTCATTTGAGAAAACGTTATTTTTAAACATAAAAAAGACTTTACCAAAAATTATATATATCATTATCAATATGTTTTATCTATAAAAAACAATTATAAATAATATTTGAAAATTAGTTATTAAAATTTATATGACTAAGTTTAATGGCTAGGTTATAATTATATTGTTTAAATAATTATAACAATAAAATGATGTTTTATAGAAACATCTGTGTTGCGTGTAATGTCTTCCAAGTCAGTATTGCAGGTAGCACAAGCCAAGTCAGTATTGCATGTATTGAATAACAATTTAGTATTTCATGTAGAACAAAACAATTTGGTTCCATGTGAAAGGAATGTTTGAATTAGTGTTTCAATATATATATATATATATAAAGAACTATTTCCAGTGTCATGTGAAATCAAAAATATCAAAAAGATAGATTAATTTGAAAAAAATAATTCACAAAATATCAGGGTGTTACCTACAACATAGTCAGGAAAATAAGTCCTTGAGAATTCTAACATTCTATCTCTAATAGCTAATGGAGGTTTGTTGAGATTCAGATTTCCCCAGGCATAGAGTTTGGTTTGTAATAAGAAATCACCTGAATACAAAAGGGGAATTTCAAGTCAAAATTTCCAAACAATCAGGGAAATAGGTTTTCTATACAAGGTCTTCCTCGGGTATAAGTAATATTGTGCCTATAGTTTTAGGTCATATGACTAGGACCGTAACATCTTGGAAACAACATGTAACATGTGTCCTATCGGATCAAGGATGTTCCGGCATACTTCGGACATGAGGGGGAAATTGTAAACCATTGTATTAGAGGTTCTCATATCAGGAGAAAGGATATGGGATAAGTATTTAGAGGATGATTGTAGACCTAATTCGAATCATGGGTCCTAATATAATGTCGTAAAAGTTAACAGAGACAAAACAGGCTTCTCATAAGGAAAAAGTTACTGCTAATTGGAAAACCCGTTTTGTGGGATATTTTATGCAAGGACAACTAGGGTAAATAATCCATAGTCAATAGTGGCATCCTTCAACTGACAAACCTATTTTATGGGCTACTTTTATGTAAATCCATCTAGGGCGTGTTACCGTATAGTTGGGAAGAGTCCTCAGGTATCATACATTCTATCACCAGGAGCCATAGAAAGATTATAAAGATCTAAAAGTGTCCAATATTGGGATTATGATGTGAAAAAAAAGATATTTATGAGCATAGAGGAAGGTATTGGACTGATATGGACAATGAATTGTAGATTCCCTTACATAGATCTGAATCATATGTAGAAGGGGGCATCCATGTTTCTTTGATGGATCCTTTAATGAAGAGACAAAAATTAAGATCTCTAACATATATCTTTGTTCGTGCATAGGAGAGGGAGTAGTTCTTCTTTATCTTATGGCTGGAACTAGTACATGGGGCCTAGGCATCACTACATACCTTATTGGAATGAGAATCAATCCACACATAGTTCTTAAGGTACCATATAGTTTAATGTCATGCGGTTCGGATATTATCCATGTAGTTTAATGTCATATAGTAAGGAAGAAGGTTTCTAGACGTGAAGAGTAAGGGAATGCTGAGTTTGGGATAGGGAATAGGACTCAAGCATCACTACGTATCTTGTCATAATATGAATAAAATCGTATATAGTTCTAAAATAAAGGTCCCCCACCCTGATTTAATTCATGTGTGTAAGAAATTGGGGTTTTTGTTTTGATATGGGTTCATTCATAGGGTAAGAACTCATATTGGGTCCTCTCATGCAGATCTGACTCATACATGGGAGAGCGAGGGTATTTCCCATAATGTGTTGTGGCTGGGACTAGGGGTGAAGATCTAAAACATCACTATGTATCTCATTGAAATGAGAATCAAGCCACATGTTCTTGAAGAAATCATATAGTTTATTGTCATGTGATAAGGACATCTGGTGTGCCTTTTAAGGTCTTGTATCCAGGACCATGGTAACCCTAATATAAATTGATTTGTCTCTCTTATGTGGGGAATCCTTTTACCGAAACTCTTAATCCCATGAGAGCTATGCTCAATGTGAGAAACAAGGAGCATCAAAAGTAATTTCCATGTAAAAAAGGAAACACAAGTGAAGCATAGGTGAATTTATATTTTTTAGTGGCTGGGCCAAGAGATATGATTTTTGCATCACTACATATCTTGTCATAATAATAATCAAGACACACGTAATTCTTAAAAGATCGTGTCATTTATTGTCATGCCATGAGGACATTAACTATATAGTTTAATGTCTTGTTGTGAGGACATGGGTCACCTAAAATATTGTAGTTAGACTGGGATATAAGATATGGGTGTCACTATATATATTTTCAGAAAAAGAATTAAGCCATAAATAGTTCTTGAAAAAATTCACTCCACATTAATCAGTGTTTTATATAGGAAAAGGGGCTTTAGTATTTTCTAGGATGATGGTTGCACCTAAAACATGAGGTTTGGGCATCATTGTGCATTTATTTGTAATGGTAATTAATTCATATATCTTGGAAAGGTTCCATGTGTAGATATTATTTGTACACATGGAAAATGAATGGGGTTTTCTTTTCCATAATCATGGCTTGACCCATGATGGAAAGTCTAGGAGTCACTACATGTCTCATTGGATGAGAATCAAGGCACACATAGTTCTGGATAGGATCATGTAGTTTATTGTCATGAGATAAGGATGTGATGGTGTTAGGAATTATCCGCATAATGGGGGCCCGAGTTCCATTGTGGGGTGGTGTTGATATAAGTGGGGCTTATGTGTAGGAGATGCTAATCCTTTCTTCCTCATGTCTGGCCAAGAGGACATATCGACCCACCGGAGGGGTTAAAGGGAAGTGATTAGGAATTAAACCTAATATGGATGCTCGTAATCAAGGACCATGAGGAGTGTCTCAACTTGTGTTGTTTTAGGGGTTTCTTAATTTCAAATGAGAGGGACATTAACCGTGTAATTTAATGTTACGAGGTAAAGGAAAATGGTGTCTTGTAGTTTTAGGTCATACGAATAAGAAAATATGTAATTCAGTTTACCGTCGTGAAATAAGGACAATAATTTCATGTAGTTGAACATCATGTGGTGTGGATTTTATTTCATTTATTTTAAGTTCACATAACAAATATCCACTATGTAGTTTAATGTCTTGTAGCTAGGATATGGCTTCACGTGATTCCATAAATCATTTACTTAGGAACCTTGGATTCTCCAGTGTTGAAATGATCTCTCCATCCATTGAGATCAAGTAATAATCTCTTTTAGAATGGAATTCATGTGTGTAATAAGGTCCTTCCCGCTTTGGTTCAATTTTTAGAGGATTTCTTCCTCATTTCATTAGAGTTCTAAGGACCAATACTGATTCAACTTGGAGGAATGAGTGGATGCGGACCTTGTTAAAAGCTCATGTTATCCGATTTTGATTGACCTCTAAGTGATGTAAGGTGTGAAATATTTTCTCATCCAGTCCCTCCAACTCATCCCGACATTTTTGTGATTTCTCATCGATAGATAACTAATCACAGATGGTGACATGGAGTGATGAAAAATGAACCTCAATGGGCAGGACTGGTTCTTTCCTATAAACTAGTGAGTATGGGATCACCCATGTAGCATTATGGTTCATATTCTGTTAATCCCATAAGGCATGAAAGATATTTTCAGGCCAAGAATTTTTATCTTTATCCATTATCTTCTAGAGTATGTTCGACAGAGCCTTGTTTAAGGCCTCTATATATTCCTTAGCTGCTGTATGATAGCGGGGTGAATGGTTGGATTTTATATTATACTCCTGATATAGTGTCTCTACCTTAGTAGAATTGAAATTGGTGCCATTTTTTTCAGTATGGTATGAGGAATTCCAAATCTAGTAATTATGTTGGATTTTATGAATCAAATGATGATTTTGGACCTAATTTATTTGAGGGGTATTGCTTCATCCCATTTGAAGAAGAAATAGGTAGCATTTAAGATGTATTTGAATTTCTTGGATGTAGGTAGGGGTATGGACCTACTACATCCATTTCCCATATGGTAAATGTCTAGGAGTATTTGGATGTATGTAGAAACTTTGGGGGTTGATGGATAAAGTTGGCATGCACTTGGCAGGAATTACATTTCTTAGTGAATTTTGTGCAATCTTGCATCATCAAAGTCCAGAAGTATCCAAATATTAGGATTTGATTAGAAAGCCTATAGCCTGACTGGTGTTCACCATAGGCTCTTGCATGTACTTGTTCCATGATAGTCATAGTATCTTCTCTATTGATACATCTGAGAAGGACTTCATCAAATCCTCATTTGAAGAAGACCTTCTCGTGATTTTGGTTATCATAAAGAGTGAAATTGACTACTCACTACCATATTTTCTCATTCCTAGTTATATCCAATGAAATTAATCAATCTTGGAGGTACTCAATGATGGGTTTCATCCATCCTATGGTAGGTCCATAAAGTTCATGGATGAGGCCGACTTCATTTATCTTCTCTGATTGTACTTGAACAAAAGGTGATACCATGCGACGATGGTAAATATCGATGACTAATTTGTTTTAGTTTGGATCTTCCAAAGCTGTAGCTACATTTTCCAATGCATCATCCTAGGAATTTTGATATCATGGTATTTGATTCAATGTTGTCATTGAGTAGAATTATTCCATTAACCTTCAAGCATAATCAAATAGGGGGATCAACTCTTCTTTTCTAATTGTTTAATACCCATTTATCCATTTGATTACCAACTCTGAGTTTCCTTTCACCTCCAAGTGTTTCATCAATATTTGGAGTTCCAATTATATACCTATAATGAGGACCTGATATTCCACCTCATTATTGGTGCAACCTTTTTTTAATAGGAAGAATTAAGGTAGGACTACTTTCACTGGGGAGATAAGAACAACCCCTAACCCAAATTTTTTGAGCTTAGGGTCTTCCATTCCCTTCCCTGTTGGGACCCTGGATGCACTGTCAAAATACATTTCCTTCATTTGGGTGTCTTCTTGAATAGAAAATATATTTTCATCAGGCAGTTTGGTATTTAACAATGTTTATTTTGTATATAGTTGTTTTGTAAGAAAATCTATCAAGTCTTGGCCTTTCAATACTTTATTTGGCACAAATTATATATCAAATTACTATAGAATAACTACCCACCATGTCAAACATTATATCAAAATAGGACATTTGAGGATATATTTGAGTGGGTTACTGTGAGAGACCAATTGGACCTCATCGTATTGTAGGTAGTGCCTAAAATTCTAGACTGAAAAGATTAATGCTAGACAGCTCTTTTTGATATCTGAATAATGAGTCTCAACATTGAGCATGGTCTGAATGAGATAATATAGGATGTTTTCATTCTCATTGTCATTATTTTGTGCGAGGAATGCACCCATTGATCACTCTAGGTCTATCATATATAGAATTAGTTGTTTTCCCTTGACATGTGATATTAACACCAGAGGGATCAAGAGTTATTTTTTGAGGGTTTCAAATGATTCTTGGAATTCACTAGTCCATTGATATGTGACTCCCTTCTTCATCAGTATAGTGAAGTTAAAACACTTTCCTACAAGGATGGCTATGAAGTGCTAGATATAGGTTACATTCTCAGGATTTCCTTTTTTTTCTCAGGGAAAACTTTGATGCCATGATGGCATACAATGAAACTAACAAAATTACTTGAGGTTTCCATGAAATCACATTTTAAAGGGTTTATCTTTAGGCTATGTTTTTGTAGCTTGTCGAATATGGTCTCCAGGTTAGCTAAGTGGTTGGAATTTTGTCAGGATTTTACCACTAGATCATCAATATAACATTCAACAAACTTCCCTAGGAAGGTTTTGAAGATGTGATGCATGCCACATTAGTATGTGGCACCGACATTCTTTAAGACAAAGGGAATCACCCGATAGAAGAATATTACCTGGGGACTCTAATGGTTTTGTATTCTTCATCTTCTGGTTCCATACGAATTTGGTTGTACCCTGAATAGACATCCATGAAGGATAGATCTTGGTAACCAGTTGTTGCATTAATGGGGAGTTCTATAATTAGAACAAAGAATTCATCTTTCGAATATTTCTAGTTGAGATCTCTAAAGTCAATGCAAACCCTGATTTGACCATTTTTCTTCTTCATGGAGACAATTTTGGCTAGCCATTTTGGATACTATAACTCCTAAATGAAGTTGGACTTGATGATTTTATCCACTTCAACCTCAATTTTGGAGGCATGAGTCTGATGTGTCCTTCTGGTTGCATGTTTTTTCCCTCGATGGTCTTATGGAAAGCCCAAGTGATGGGTAGACACTTTGGGGTCAAGTCTTGGAATTTATATGTAATTTTAGGAAAACATGTCCCAATTTTGCTTCAAGAAATAAGTATACATCTCTTGTAACACCCCAGGTAAATAAAGAATATGAAATTTTCATATTTATCCATATTTATGAATAAAATATTAATATGACTTTAAAGGGGACGCTATGCTCGATGGCGTACCCAACACGCAACAACGAGTTTCTTGGGAATCTTATGTTGCACTCTAATAATAAAATAATATTATATTAAATGGCAGGTAACATGTATCTGTTGTATTGGTGGGAATGGATAGAAATAACTAAAATATTATTATATATGTTTTTAAATGTTTTTACTTTTATCCAATAAAAGATAAAGGCTCAAAATACGGAAAGAATTCAATTTTAGGCGTATATGCCCTAGTTTTCACTAAAGGTTCACTTATCGCCTTTTAATGGCGAACCGTCATTAAATATAGTTTTGTTCACTCTTATACATACTTTTGGACCAAATAAAACTCTTCTTTAGAATTGGGATATCAAAATTTTCTTTGTGTAAATTTTTGGTATCTTTCTGATAAAGTTCATTTTTTTTAATAGTGTAAAATGTTGTATTTTAATTCAAAACCTCTTTTTAATATAATTTATTTATAATATTAGATTATATTTTGAATTGGTTTTAAAGTTAAATTAGAATATATTTTTACCATTAAATCCAATAGTGGTCGTTGGAATTAATTTCACTTTGAAATCGGACTTAAACTAGTGTCAATCTTCTGATACTTATTGTTTCATAAAAACACGCTATTTGTCATGACAGCGGGAATTAATTATTAAATTAATTAATGTGACTTATATGTTTTGAATTTTTTAAAATAGACTTCATTTTTGAATTCGGAATATCAAATATAGCTTAGGGTGAATTTTTGGTAATTTTCTGAAAAACTTCAATTTTTGATGAATAGTGAAACCACTAAGTGGTACTTATAAAAACTGATTTTCCGTTTAAATGAAATTTTTCCACCTTTGTGTTTTTAATTTCAAAAATCCGACATACATGGTTTTCATTAAGAAGTAAAATGTGGTTCAATGGGATTAAAATAATTTTTTGGTGAATAGTAACTTGTTAAGTTTTTAATCGCGATTAGAGGTAATTAGTGTAGTTTAAGGTAAAAATAATGTTTTAATAACATGAAATGAACTTGAAACATGTCCTAACCTCATTGTATGTGTCCTGGCCGACCAATACAACCCATGGGTCAACTTGGGGACCCCATGGAGCCACTTTGGTTGGAAAATGACATAAATATCTTTTTATTTAATATTAAAGTAAAAATAACACAAACATGACATGTTTTACTAAAACAATTGTTACATGGGGTTATACAATTCATATTTTTGATTATAAATAGTAATTGGAAATATAAAAAGATTTCCAACATCATGATAGTTTTTTTATAATTTTTAGACACTAAATAAATTAAATTATTTATGACATCATGATGATGCGGCGATGACCTCATTATTTAACGATTTAAATAAAATGGAAAGATAATGTAAAATCTAAGACCTAAACATGTCCAAAACCAATTGTATTGGTGGATTTAGAAACCTTATCACCTTATCCTAGAATTATATCAATGTGGGACCCTTTAAATCCGAAACGCATTTTCAAATAAAGTAATATTTCTTTACATTCCAAGAGTGCCCCTCCTCTCCTCTTATAAAAGGCCCCCACCTCTACCTCCTTACCCACACTCCCAAAGCCTTTGGCTCGGCCAACCCCTGCCCATTTTGTCTCTCCACTTCCCTATATTACTCTTTGAAGCCTCACTTTGGGAATAAGTCTTCCCAAGGAAGCCTTTGAGCTCAAACCAAAGGGAGTTACCCGATTTTAAGGTAATGTCTTCTTTTGAGTCCTTTTGTTTTATTTTGCCTCTCCAACCCCCTAAACTCTTTTTATTCATTTCTTTTGTAACAAATCCAGTATCTTAAATATACTAGGATGTTTTTATAATAAGGATTCTATATACACTTACACACACCTACATCTAATGGTTAAAGAACATACTGTTTCCGTGGATGGCGAATTTCTGCCTCACGAAACGATGATTGTTCAACACTCATATAACACCTTCAAAGGTGTCCATTAATATGTCACTATATTTATATATGATATATAATATGTTTATGTTTTACTTAAGCTTCTGTATTTTTCATTTGTGGCTTACCTTTATGGATTCCATTATGGGTATACGCGATATCTTCATTTTAGGAAGTGCGGACTACCGTCCCCTCAAAGTGATGTGATTCGTCAATGCCATACGTGGGACGTATAAAGGATGGATTTAATGTTATTATATATGATGTTATAATGGAATTATAATATACCTATATATCATTATTATTTATTTCCATTAAATTATGAGATAGAAATGAAAGTAGCGTTCATGCGTACGTACGGCTTACCGTCTCCATGAACGGTGCATTTCATTTCTTACCTCTAAATGATTATGTAATATTATAAATACATGTATATGCTGGATATATATGATATATATGATATAAAAATCATGAATATAATTCTGTATATAATGAACCATTGACCACACGATCAACATGTACTTGTAAGAAGTCCACTTTTGACTTAAGAACCAAATATCGACAAAACAAACATTATTAACTTAAATGATTACATTATGTTTATAACATGCAAATAAGTGATATAAAAGGAATAATGATCTTGAAAAAGGTTCTTAAGGAAGTATAAATAAACTCAAGTTTATTATTCAGGAGATTAAAGAACGATCGAGTCAAGTCGGACCCGAGGTAAGGGATCCTACTCCACTCTTTCTTTTTAAGTACACTCTTTTATGTCATTCCTTTTAAAGCTCATATTTCTTGTTATTGGGATGTTATTTTATATTATTATTACTGTAATTTTTATGTACATGTGATGAGAGACCCTATTCTCTCTCATCAATCCATTTTGGAAGTTTTAAGTGGCGCCGTTAGGCTGCCGAATTTTCGTAAGAGATCTAACCTCTCTCTTTCTTTTTAAGTACTCTCCTTTATGTCACTTCTTTTAAGCTCCTCTTTGTTATGATGGGGGATGTTCTATTATATTCCTTTTGTTGTAAATTTTATTGTAATGTGATGAGATACCCTATTTGATCTCATCAATCCATTTTTGGAAGTTTTAAGTGGCGCCGTTAGGCTGCCGAGTTTTCGTAAGGGATTTTTCATCTCACTTTTATTCCCATGAGATTTATGCTACATTTGCCACAATCTCCTTTGAGTGGTGTATGTACTGCCCATTATTTTACTCATTGTGTAATATACTTTATTTTATGAGTATTTACATCAATGTTGTATTGTCCTTCTTTCACGAGGTGTATGTTTCGAAAGATACCCATGTCGGTAAGGGAACCTTTCACCCTCATCTTTTTAAAAGACTTCTTTTGTTGGGTCTTTTAATTTACATATTGTTATGTTGGAATATGTTTTCATATATCCTTATTGATGTAAAATTTTATGTCCAAGTGACGAGATACCCTTTTTTTATCTCTCATCAACTCATTTTGATGTGACGTCGTTAGGCTGTCAAGGGAACTTCTTAACCCAATTTCGATTTCTTTGGGTTCAACATGTAGTTATTGAATATGTCATCCTTTGAATATGTGTGAATGATATTTGATTATTTTACACTTAATATCCACTTATATTTGGTGTATTAGTTTGTCACACATAATTATGTAATTGATTTATCCTTGAACCAAGGATATCATCTTTGTATGGGACTTCGTCTCAATCTCCTTTAATTGAGGCATATTTTGTTTTATACAAAACCTTCTTTTATATAGTGTATAAACCCCTTTGACATTTACGTTTGTCCAAAATGAATCTTTTTTATGCGAAGCGTTTTACTAAACGACAAAAGGGAATGTTTTTGTCGTACGTATGCGGCGACAGCGACTTCTCCGCCGTCGTGACCTTTATTTGAGTTTCGGCTTCCTCTACAAGCCATACCTTGTTTTTAAAAGAAAAATAAATACCATGTTTTACTTTTCTTTTATTTTGGTATTGAAAATTGTTTTCATGATGTTTTTATATCAATGTTTTGTATTGATATCTTGTGATTGAAAGGTGGAAATGTTATGTTTCCTTTATGCGTGTTTTATGTGATACGATTATGTTGAGGTTCTTGGGAATTATTATGAAGATGGGTGGTTCTGTGATAAACTAAGGGCGGGTAAGCCCGATATAGCTCTCCAATGCATTGGGTAACGCGAAGGAGTGAAACGTTAAGGTTTCTCTGAAGAGATTTAGGGAATATACTGTGATGGGTATTCCAAACGTAACCAAGAGGGTTACTCCCTACGTAAGAATGTTATGAATGCCTCAAGTTACCTTTATGTCATATGATTTCTATGATTTTATGAGGTATGTTAAAGTGCTTATGTTTTATGGGTAAACTATGATTTCATTCTTATGTATACATGTACTCATTTTTCCTTTCCATTTTTTTATATCCCTTACTGAGCTTTTTATGCTCATCCCAAGTTTTTGAAATGTTTTTCACAGGTCAAGGGAAAGGTACATGATGTGATGATAGTGTCAAGGATGTGTCAAGAAAGAATCCATGTTTTATTTTAAATATGTTTCCGTTGATGGGAAGAATGAATACTGTCTTTTATGTAACCACTTTGTTTAAATGTGGAATGTAATGCAAGTTTCATGATCTAATTCTCTAAAACTCTAAACCTGAAAAGATCCTCAATGTGTAATCTTGTAATAACTCAAGATTAAGTAAGGTTTAAGGCTGGGGCCTTATATCTCTTGTTCTTTGGTAGTCATGGTCACACTAATCAAAGTGGGTCATGGGTCTTCTTTTGTACCAAGATTTATCTCCTTGATCTCATCGACAGTGGTGGATACACCTTCCTCAAATGCTAGAGGGGAATCACTAAGGTCTTCCTCTTCTTCTTCCTTTTTCTTTACCTCCTCCATCTCGTCCTGGGGAGTAGGTGATGAATAAAGTTCCTCTAAGGGAGGAGGGGAGTTTCTATTTGGACATCTAAAAGATGTGGAAACCATTTCAGGATCACTTACTGGTATGAAGATTTATTGGAGCTCCAAAGGAGAGATGAGGGTCCAAGTATGAGCCACTTCATTTTCTCCCACTGGCATGATAACTTATTCCAGTCCCACTAATGGAACATGAATTTTTTATATCCCAAGGGATGGAAATAATACATTTTCATCTAGGATTTAATTATTTCTCAATGCTATTGGGATCATTTTTCATAATTGAAATCACAGAATTCATTGGATGTGTGCTCAAATTTGGACCCACTTCTTTTGGTTGATGGGGATCATGTAATCTTCACTGATTTACTTGAAAGCATTAGACAAAATCATCTCCAGACCATTTTGTGCATTGATCCGAGTGACATTATCAGCCATGGACTGTTTTGTTTCTTTGTGGTAGAATTCGGCGTCAATGTATTGTGACTCACAAGATTTAAATGAGGTCGTGTCACCATGAAATGTGAAAATTTGACTATTGATAAAATATTTGAGGAATTGGTGGTATGAAGAAGGTATGTTTACATGATAATGTATCCAAGGACTTCTTATAAGAACATTTAAGGTTGTATCCTATCTACCGATTATAAATTTTGAGTTAGACATGAGGTCCCTAAACTGATTCTTGAGTTTGATTTTACTGAGAGGATTTTTATAGTTCTTTTCATAACCCTATAACATTAGGGTAGTGAGGTAAAAGTTAGATTCACTAAAACCTAGCTGATGAAGTTTTTGGATTGGGATAAAGTTGACTTATGATCCATTGTTAATGGTCACTCATCGGATATCAGTGTCATTTATCCTGCTAGATATATACAAGGGCCTAATATTTCCCTACATGACAGCATCCTCATCATGGTATATGAAAGAGATGATCATAGAACATTTTGTAGAATCATTCTCTGCACTATATACTTCAGCTACAGTGATCTTAGTTTCAAATTCCTAAGGACTTGACAATGCCTCAATAAGTGCTTCCTGGGGATCTTTTGATAGACTCTGGGCATACCGGATTGATAACTTGGATGGAACTAAGGATAATTACTTCATGACATCATATTTATAGTCCAAAGGTCTATGTTTCCCAACATGGGTGTGTTTTTCACAAATGATTTTGGGGTTGATTTTCCTAATATAGACAGATCGGTCCTTGAAATAGGAGCTGAGGGTTCTTCTTCTCTTGGTTGATTGGGTCGGCTAGGTATGCCTATGCACCGAGGTTGACTTTGTTGTGACATATAATTTAATTGATATTCTAGGATAATAATGTCTTGGAAGACCATATCATTTGTAGGATAACTTCCATATTCTTTATGAGATCGCTGGAGATTTTTCACATGAATTTTGGCTGCATAGACAGTTCAAACGGGGGGCATGGTTGAAGTAGTGACTCTTGGAATGACCACATCTTCCCAGGTATCCTTGAATCTAACAGCCTCTTCCCCTAATTCACTATTCATGTGTGTGGAATTTAGGTTCATAATCATTCTCATCATTTGAGAAGGTATCATTTAAGTGAATAATTTTAATGAAATTGAAAATAAACTCCTCATCTAATGGAGATTTCATCTAGTGGGTGGACCCTTATTGTGCCATTTCGAAGGGCAATTTCCATGCCTCTGTGACCATTAGCATGAAGTCTTCTAAGGTCAAGTAAAATTTTGGCATTTACATGATCTCATTTTACTGTGTTTTCTTCTTTCCTATCCATCCATTTCTCTTTTTGAGGGACTAGATTTCTGAGGACTGGGTTTTTTATGAAGTTTTCTACATTGTAGCGGAAGTGGCTAGAGGAACAGTTGGCTACTGAAACTATGCTCAATGGATGGAATGAGTTTTTTTATCATTTTATTGACCATCCATTCATTGAAATTCCGTATATCCATTCTGTTAACTTCCTTTCATTCCTCCTCTTCCCCTGGTTTGGGGGTAAAGACACATGCTACCTAAGCATGAAAATTTTTCTTCTTTACTTGCACAGAGTCCAACATTTTTGTAGGAGGTCTTTAAAAACAAAACAATAATGGATATTGTGACCCAGTGCTTGATGGAAGTGGAAATAATTTGAAAGATATTTTCCACCCTATCTGCTAGGATTCCTGAGCTTTGGAAATGTTATCATGTTATTTTCCAATACTGATATGAAGTAGCTTAGGACTTGGTCATTTCAGAAAGAATAGACCTTGTTTTTCATCTCCTCAAACTATTTTCACCTTTTATTTTTTTTATCATCATAATAAGGTAGGAATTGTTGGTAATGCTCAGAAGGTGAAGTTGTACAATACGGTGTGGACTTTGGAGTGGGAGCAGGTATAGGGAATTATTTAAGTGAAACAGTGGAAGACTCTACTTTTCTTGTTCTCCTTTATTGAGCCAATTGAATTATTTGGGACTTTTCCTTAGTCTCTAAAATTTATTATTTTTATAAATTGTCAGTAGATCCCCAAATGTGTATTTCATGGGAATCAACGGTGTGTGAAAATTGTCACGGAGATTCGCTATACATATGAGAAACAATTCTTCTTAAGGGAGAAGTAGGTTTAAGAATTATGTCAATCCTTTCTATCTAGAAATGGAATTTAATCCCCTTTTATTCTCCCTATAGCGAACCAAGCCTTTTACATAAAACATTTCATTATTTTAAGCATAATTAATCATCAGAGTACAAGCCAAGGATCGTTAAGTCTAGTGTCTTGGAAGACTAGGTACATATAACATAAAACATGGGTCTAAAAAAACACTCCTTTATTTAATCTCCATAATGAGATCCTAACTTCCTTTGAGCCCTTACATCTATATAGGGTACCCTGGGGAACACATGAACAAAGGGATGAGCTAAAAATGCCCAGTAAGGGAATGAACATAAGGATACATCTCAATCACGTGAGTTAAGAGGCATGACATAATGATATCCAAAGCATGAAACTTATGAAATCATTTAAAATAATAATGGTATCATATAAACATGGAACCATATAAATGTGTCAAAATCATAAATCATATCTTTAGTATGGGTCAAGGCTAACCGCCAATCCCGTTTCCCATTTCAGTACGGGTCAAGGCTAACCGCCAATCCCGTTTCACATCGCATCTCATGAGACTTATCCTTACCCAGTGAATTGGAGTGCTATATGGGTGGACCCATATCAATATATTCATGAATATTATTACCACATAAATAATCTTTCCACATAAATAATCATACATAATCAACCATACATAAACATAAGGTTACCCATGGAAAGAATTGGGTACCACAATCATGACATAAAACATATCCAATGGGCGTATCACGAAAGTGACCATGAAAGGAAGGGATTAGAACATACATGGACATTCATAGGGTAAAATAGGAATATAACATGGTAAGTGGTTTCAAATATAATTGACAACATATAACAAAATGTATTTTAGAAACATTAGCATTAAAACATTTTTGTGCGGTTTTAAGGGAAATACTCTAGAGATTTTCAAATAGAAAAGAGGAAATTATTTTATATAAAAACATAATTGAACCAAGAAGGTTTTCATAATAAAAATAATTATTTTATAAATACAATGGTTTTTTAAAACATCAGATATATTTCACTTGAAATTTGAGTAAAAATTTGGGAAGTCCCCTTAAAACAGGTTGGCTTATCGGAAAGTTCTAAGGAGGGAATATTTCAAAATCATGTATATCCCCGAAAGAATGTGATGAAAGGGTCTTGATATAATAATATTGTACAAATAACCCAAATTAATAATACTCAAATAGATATATAAGATAACACCATTTTGAAATAAGGATAAGGCAACCTGAAAGAACAAATAAGGTTCGGGTAGAATTCGTTACGATTTTATCGGCATGGTGTCGGGTGTGACCAAGAGGGATTGATGAGAGAGAAATGGGGTTTCTCATCACTTATAAATCCAGAAGGATGTATGGGTGAGGTTCTTAAACATACCCCATCATTTTCTAGCACACATATAAATTCATAGTATATAGGACAATCTTGATTAAGAGAGAAAAGGAGAGGATCCCTTACCTCAAATCCGGTGGTGTTCTCCACTTGTTATTAATGACCTAAATAAACCAATTAGGATTATTAATTCATAATTCCAGAACCTATTCTATATGTAATTTATTTATTATAACCCTTTTTAGTTCATTCAAATCCTTTTTTATTAGTTATAAGGTTCAATTTCATTGTTCAGGCTCGTTTGTTTACTTGGATTTAAAAGATCGGTTCACTTATATTCAAGTTTGGATTATATGCAAGATGAAAGTGGTTGTACAGAATTTAAGTTACATTATTTAGTTCATATCTAGTAGATTACATGGTTTTAATTTTAATTAGGTTACTTAGAGTTATGTCGAATTATTATATATATAATCATAGGGATAACCATTTTTTGTTAATCGGTGGATTTGATTACAAAGAACATATTTTTATTTATAAATTAATACCATTTGTACAAAAGAATTACAAAAGAAAATAGGATATATTACATATATAATAATCTGGTTCAACCATAGCACAAATGTTTTCATGACTAGAATTAAAGATAATAATAGAAATTGATAAATCGTTGTCCTTGAATGTGCTAAATTAGCACATCTCAAACGGTGCTTTCATTTCTTTCAAATAAAATGGTGGGGAAATGAGAGAAGACAATGAAATTTACCACTAGAATGAAGACATTACAGTACATTTATGCTACTGGATTTATCATACTATTATGGTTAAGGGAGGTGAGGAAAGAAATTAAAAAGAAAAGAATAAATTTGGGAAGAGGAATTTACCTCTTGAGACTTCCTCCTTTGAGAACCTCTTAAGGGGAGAGGTTTTGGTATTTTGAGGAGGATGAGAGCTTTTGGACGTGGGTAAGGACCTTGGGGAGAGATTTGGGCAGAATTTATAGAAGGATTGGAGCTTGAGAGGAATGGAGAGAAGAGGGAGTGAGGGGGGGTTTATAGTGGAGGAGAGGAGGGATTTCAGGTTATTATAATCATTAATTTATTATTTCTTACCAAGACAAGGAATAGTAAGTATTCCATGACCAAGAATAGTAAATGGGTCATGTGAATTCGAACCAAGTGGTCTTACATCAGCAGAGCATCATTGATGACTCAATTAATCCATTATTTAGCATTTATTGTAAATTATCGGATTCTACTATTCATCAAAAATTCAAGTATTTCAGAAAAATCCCAAAAATTCACCCTAACCATTTTTCATCATGTAGAAAAAAAATGAAGTCCATTTTTCAAAAATAATTTTCTAAATATGATTATTTTAATATTTAATTAAAATAATAATTTATTATCAAAACCAGTTTTAAAACATTCATTAACTCATTCTAAAATATACATATATCGTACTTCCAACTTGAATATTATTTTTATACCCCCATATGTGAGGTTACTATTCATTAGGGTATATCACTATTCATAAGGGTATGTTACTATTGATTAGGGTAGGTTACTATTCACCAAAAAATATTTTTGTTTTATTAGACTCCAAAAAACATCTTGAACACAACCGTGTATGCCGGATTTTTGAAATTCCAAACGCAGAAGTGAAAAACTTATGTTTAAAGGTCACTTATCACTTAGTAGTTCAGTATGTTGTTCTTTCATGTGATTTTATGACATAAATATAAGAAGTTAATTTCCATTGAAAAACTTTGGGTCGTTACACTCCTGTTGTTTGAAACTTATGAGATTAAAGACTATTTTCTTCTACAGCATCAAGCTAAACTAGAAAATAAAATTCTAACGGAGGTATTCCCACCCCATAATTGACCAAACCTACAAACTCATATATCATACCAAGGCTGGCCCCTGAAGTGATTATAATAAGTACATAAGCTTTACTGCCTTCTTTTTTTAGGGATCCCCATCATGGTATCACATCAAGAGACGAAATGTATCAAATGATACTCTGGGTCTCCCTATCCATTGAAAATGTGAAATGTTGGATTCCTAAAGTTTAGTGGGGGGAAGAGTCAGATCTACCCATTCAGGGTAAGGATTATTTTCTAGTTTTATTAGAACTCTCCATTACTCTATGGATTCTAATCGAGTGGTGAGTGAGTCAAGAGAATTCATGAGCCCTCAAGGAATGTCTAGTTGGGATGGATCTTGAGTAGGTGTAGTAGCTAGTAGGTCTATGGGTAGTGGTACCATGGGTATTTTCCATGGGTAGACGATAGGGGTAGACCTATAAGGATGTTCCTGTACCTATTCTAGTTACGCACCCAATAGAGGAAATTATCAATCTATTATTATTGGATCTAAATATACTGGTGGTTAGTGTCCCATGTTGAGAGAATGTTCAATATCTGCTTCATTTTCTACAACAAACCCTCTCTATTGAGGCACACTAGCTGTAAGTGTGAGTTGAGGATCTACTTTTAAAAAATATCTGAAAGAAAGTATTCTTAAACTAGTTTTTCATTGAGTCTCCTCAATTCTTTCATTTCTCCTCTTGTTGAGTGAATATTTCCTCAAGTGAATGGGGTTGAACCTCCCTGAGAGGGTGGTGAGGTATAGTTTGAACCTCACCATTTTCCTTGTTGGATTCCTTTAGAGGAGTAAATAAAGGATTATTTTAATAAATTCCCAAATTCAAAGAAATCCTTTATTTATGGGTACACACACATCCTTTTATTATTTTGGTGTGGAATACATTATGAGCTGGTACTTTTTCTTCCAAATCCTCCTCTGAATTGGCCTCATGTTTTTCATGATTTCCAAGGGAAATATTGATGACATTCACTAATGTTTAATGCATTGCAAACATTCTATTAGTTTATTTGTGATGCTATATTCTTGTCCACCCTTCATGAAGTCTTTTACTCTCCTTTTTTGATTCTCTAGGGGTTTTTTGGTAGACATTGATCCAAAGGGAATCTCCAAACAGTTTGGTTATGCATATCCCTAATGAGGATACAAGATCACAGGATGGAAAGAACTAAGAGTATTCACTCTATAGCATTTTCCTTAATTTGAAGAAGACTGATTCCCATTGAGGAGGTGTTTTGAGGTGAAAAGGCCCCTAGACCTGAGGGATGGGGTTGTTCCCATTCAATTTTCACCACACTTTGGGTCTTTTTTCTGACCCTAAAGGTAGGGTTAAAAAATACCCCAGCCCTATGTGATGATGTTTCTCTTGAACTTTTTTGGATTCTACTACCATAGCTTCCTTTCTGATTTTATGAATCTTTGTCCAAACATGGGATGGGTGAAACATTTGGTATGCACTTGGATCTCCCATTTCTAAAGACTATTGTGTTATTTCTGACATCTACACTATTTGATGATAGACTTCTCCTAAATGGTAAGCCTTCTAAATATTTTCATATTCTTAATGTAACAATGTCTCAATAGCCTACTCTCTTCTAGACTAACATCAGTGAGATCTGGTTGGGGCCTATTGAAAATATATGGTTGTGAATAGGGTATTTTAGTTTGAGTCGGTTTGAGGCTATGAAATTTCATGATACAGCCTTTGGTGAACTTTGCTGGTTGTGGAGTGCAATGAAATATATCACTTCATTTTCACCCCATGCTCTGATATAGACACCATATGGGGTGCTGGTGGTCAGTTGTTGCAAGATTTTTTAACATGCTGAGTCATGTGCATTGAAGGGGTCCTTGTTTTTTATCTAGATATCATGTATTTAGGAGGGCTTCCAAGTCAATTTGGCATTGCATCCCTTATATTACCTTGAAATGACTTTGATAATCATCATAGGGTAATACTTTTTCTCTCAAGTGATGAATATTTTTTCATATATTTAGGCAGATTTTGTGTACAAAATCTTTCAACAGTACCTTTAGAATGCTATATTAAGAGGTGAATAAAGGCCAAAACATGATAGGTATGTCATATTTAGTCATTTTTTTCCTCATGTTTATCATATCATCTTCATCTATAACTAGAGGTTTCTCTACCTGGTCCAACCAGAGTGGATTCTTCCCAATCACTTTATCATAAGTGGTGAGATTGGTTGGGATTTCCTCTGTTGTACTGGAAGGTAAGTGTCCTAAGGGTGGTTTGAATAATGGTCGTCTCTTTGTTATGTCTTCTGATTGAGAAAGTATTTCACCTATTAATGAAAAGGAATCATACATAACCTTACTTGTTTTTTCAAGTGCCTTGTGATAAGATGGATTTCTCGTCACTACATTTTCAATTGGATAATTCTATTGAAAATATAAAATACAACTACAGAGATAACTTTTGTAGCAAGTTCTATCATGGGGAGGACCACCAAGGTGGATTACAGCAAGAGTTAAACCCTCTTTCTCCTTGGTCTTTTGGCCACATAGAGGGTTGTTGTGTATCTCATCAAGATATGGCCTCTTGATATTGATCATATTGTGGTCATAAATTAAGTCTTCATAGTGAAGTGTCTATAGAGAACCTTAAAATTATTACTAATGCTCTTGTAATTTGGTAAGGGGAGGGTGGGATCTTGAGATACTACAGATAAGTTTCTGAGGGGTTCAAGAACTCTAGCATTAAGTTGAGCAAGATCATAGACAGTCTCTTTGTTTTCCAATTGTCTTTGGTAAGTCTTCTTTTTGGATGCCTTCTTGTGATCTACTAGGACACCTGTTGGGAGAATATATTTTCATGTTCAGGTGTTTGTTCCTACCTTGGAGTGACTTTTGGGATAGGTCAATTACCTCCATTTGGAGAGAGTGTATGTTCTTGATCTGGTTGTATATACATCATGAGGTAGTTTTCCCCATGACCCTCCTGGGTGGGATTATAGGTGTGTATCTGCTCCCGGGCAACATGCTGATGAGCCACCCCACTTGTGGGGAGAGATTTTTGTACCCATCACTCGAGTACTACTATCATCATCATTATAATTTCCTGGAAAGTATGTAGGATTTGGGAAAGGATTTTCATCTTCCCTTTCACCATTTCTAAGATATTCTTGGTGAATTCTATGGTTGGAATAGGGATATATGCTCATTTCATATATGGAGGTGTATATACTTTCTCTTGTACTCCCTTTCTTGTTTCTGGATACTGAAAGCACTCTTTTGGGGGGGGGGAAAGAGTTGAGTATTCCCCCCATTTATCACCGAGAATTTCTTACTAACTTCTTCGAATGCGGCCAAATGAAACTGTTGGCAGGATTGATGAATGCAGGAAGGTGTGTGCACCTTCTTGTGGCTTGTCACCAATCTTGGTTGACATGCTTATTTGGGTGCTTCCATATGAGTCTACTGATATGCTTGGTGGGTGTAGGTAGTTGTATGTTCATGATCATTGTATGTTACTAGATTTTAACAGTGGGATTCCTTGAATACCACCAGGTGAATCTATTAGTTGGCTGAATTAAGGTAGGTGGGTGTATGTTCAAACTCACAATTGTCCACCAAATTGGACTGGTGGGATTATCTGGATGGGATATGGGTATGGCCTTTCTCCATAGTGACCGTTCTATGCCCCCAATGGTCCCCCTTGCATAGCCAAGTCTAGATGACTTGGGTTGGTTGGCTGAGGACAACACCCTCATCACATTGAGGGATCACTACCATGCGGTGTTGGTTATTTCTGTCCAGATCCCTTGAGAAGGACCCATATGTATTCGGGATGAGGCTATATATAGCCTCTTAACCCACCTCCCTGAGATAAGGGAGGTATTGGTTATCATGTTCTGGGGATAAGCTCCTAAAATAGTTGAAGATAAAAATCAACACCGTCTATTTCTGAACCACTGGTCAATGATGACCAGACGATCAGTGGGACTTGGTGAGATAGAGGGCCTATCGGGAGGCCTATAGGGTTTGGATTGTACCATTATAAATATACTCCTAAACTAGTACATTAGAGACCCAGTATTGAAGACACTGGGTTATTGATGACATATTTTTCTTGGACGAAGACCTTGCATGAGTAGTAGATAGGGTTTACATTTGTGGTAGCTGGAAGGAAGCCATTAGATACAAGGAAGTTCTAGGATATATTTCTTGAATATATCAAACACAAATAACAAAACTCCATCAAATCATCATCTCATTTGAATGAACACATGCGTAATTTATTGTCTTGCTTGGCCCTATTTCATTTATGAGAGTGAAAAGGGAATGACATATGGGTGACATTATCATCTTGGTTAAGTATTCACATTGGGTTCACTATTTTTTGTTTCATCCCCATAGATATTCATGTTTTCCTAATGGATGATTGTAGGGGTTTGAGTTTTGTGAAACCATTCATGCCGAGTTCACTACCTTTGAATAGTTTCCAATAGGTTTGTGCATGGAACTGAAAACACCCAACGGATCTTTATCCATGGGGATCTGCTTTCCAAAGGTAGGTTCTAATTGATAAATTTGGCCAACAATACTTAATAAGTCATGTTGTTCGAGAGGATGGGAGGTCGAGACCATCACATCCTTTTGGGGGGAATTGTTTCCTACTTTGGGACTCTCATATATATTAAAGATATGTTTGTGAATCCTTCATTAATTACCAATTATGACACAAGTCAACCTTGAATTAAAAATCAATTATTAGGATGTATGAAATTTAGAATCATCTATACATATCTAAGGTTCTTAATCAATGAAGATATTTGTATGTATCTGAGGTTCTCCATCAATGGTATCCCCTTATGTACTAGTTAGATATTATATGTTCATTATTATGATGATTGTGGTTTTCTAACCATACAGTGGGCTACTCTGAAGTGTACCACCGTATGGGGAGAAAAAAATTGTTTTGATGTTGGGATCGAGCCCATGGATAGGATTCCTACATATTCTCGTGAAAGAAATCAGAACCCATGTAGTTCGGTTCCACTTAATGGGGAACATCATACCTTATAAGGTCATGTGAAAAGGAACAAACTATGAAGTTTAGAATCATGTGGTAAGGATGTATAGGTAGATGGTTCCTATTTAAATTTTGGTGTGGGAATTATGTCAAAGTGACCCAGGGAACCTGGAAGGGATATGAATTTCCAAGTTGAATTAGCCCCCATTAGGAATGTAATCTAGAGAGAATAGGTTTCATTCAAGGCATTGAGTTTAGACCTTAGGGAGGCTTCTTACTTATCCCATTTAAATGGGAATCAATTCCCGCATAGTTCAGTTGCAAGGACTCAAGCCTATTGTGACCCTTTATAGGTTTGTCTCATAGGGGAGTACTGAAATTTGAGATGATTAAGTTGGGGATTGCTTCTAAAAAAGATTCCCTGGTGAATGGAGGATATGATTGGGGCTTACTCCTAATAAGGATTCCCATGGATTATCTTGGCTTGGGGATTACTCCTATGTAGGTTTCTCACATTGGTGAAAGTTCAGGGCTTATACCAAGTAGGATAACCTGAATTTGGTTAGTCTTTACACTTAGAATGATGCCCAAAAAGTCTTGGGATCATGTGGATGTTATGACCACCCTCAACCTATAATCTCACATGATTCATTCTTAGTGTGAGAAATAAGATGAAATGGAAGATCTGGGAAACCACACAATCTGCTTTTCACTAACATTGGATACATGGACTTGAGGACCCATACCTATAGAGGAACTCTAAAGGAAGGTGAGTGGAAGATTCAAAGGATTATCCCCTACCAAAACGTGCATCAGATGGTGAGGATTCTATTATCATGGGTATCCTTTGTGTCCACATGAATCTGGATGAGTCGTGCTTAAATGTGATATACATGGAGGAAGAGGATGATCTAGAAAACCACAATTCTCCAACTCTATTGGTGGAAGAATCTAAGGGTATGAGAGAGATAGGAGAGAACTTTGGTTCTCATCCCCTCTTTGATCCAATAGCCAAGGGCGAGAGGAGAAGTAGGATTAAAACCTCCTAAAAGAAATTATAGGGGATTACTCAAGGAGGGATGTCCTGAAATTGGTCTCATAGTAAGGGAGGAGTATCTCATTCCGTGTTAAATGGAAAAGAAATCACAATCCCCATCTTCCCTACTAGAAACTGGAGGCTCTAGGTCTTAGAGATGAAAAGGGTAGGACGGGGTCCTAACCCTTGTATCCAAGATCAGAAACTCCCTAACACCATCACTGGGGTTGATGTATTCATGATCATAGGAATACAAATACACATATACCTTCTGGATCCTGACCATGTGGTAGGAAAAGTGTGGTAAACCTATGAACATAGAAATAAAAATCCAAATGGGAGACATGTTGGTGTGCCCCTTTCCATGGCATTGCAAATATAGTGGCCTTGGTGGAGGTTTCAACTTGGTCCCTTTCATACAAGGGAACCAGAGAAGGAGAGGCATGTCCATGGGTTGCTTGGAAGAAGGCCTGATTAGAGGCTCATGTAGGTTGGATAGGGTGGGACAAGGGGTTTGTGTAGGTAGGGTGGGATCTTGAGATACTATAGATAAGTTTATGAGGGGTTCAAGAACTCTAGCATTAAGTTGATCTGGATCATAGACAGTCTCTTTGTTTTCCAATTGTCTTTGGTAAGTCTTCTTTTTGGATGCCTTCTTGTGAGCTACTAGGAAACCTTCTGGGAGAAGTTATTTTCATGTTCAGGTGTTTGTTCCTACCTTGGAGTGACTTTTGGGATAGGTCAATTACCTCCCGTTGGAGAGAGTGTAGGTTCTTGATCTGGTTATCTGTACATCATGAGGTAGTTTTATCAATGACCCACCTGGGAGGGAGTATAGGTGTGTATATGCTCCCGGGCAACATGATGATGAGCCACCCCACTTGTGGGGAAAGATTTTTTTTCCCATACCTCAAGTACTACTATAATCATCATTATAATGTCCTGGAAAGTATGTAGGATTTGGGAATGGATTTTCATCTTCCCTTTCACTATTTCTAAGATATTCTTGGTGAATTCTATGGTTGGAATAGGGATATATGCTCATTTCATATATGGAGAAGGTGTATATACTTTCTCTTGTACTCCCTTTCCTATTTTTGGATACTGAAAGCACTCTTGTGTGGGGGAAAAGTGTTGAGTCTTCCCCCCATTTATCACCAAGAATTTCTTACTAACTTCTTCGAATGCTGCCAAATGAAACTGTTGGCAGGATTGATGAATGTACGAAGGTGTGTGAACCTTCTTGTGGCTTGTCACCAATCTTGGTTGACATGCTTATTTGGGTGCTTCCATATGAGTCTACTGACAGTCTTGGTGGGTGTAGGTAGTTTTATGTTCATGATCATTATATGTTACTAGATTTTAACAGTGGGATTCCTTGAATACCACCAGGTGAATCTATTAGTTGGCTGAATTAAGGCAGGTGGGTGTATGTTCAAACTCGCAATTGTCCACCAAATTGGACTGGTGGGATTATCTAGAGGGGAGATGGGTATGGCCTTTCTCCATAGTGACTGTTCTATGCCCCCAATGGTCCCCCTTGCATAGCCAAGTCTAGATGACTTGGGTTGGTTGGCTAAGGACAACACCCTCATCACATTGAGGGATCACTACCATGCGTTGTTGGTTATTTCTATCCAGATCCCTTGAGAAGGACCCATATGTATTCGGGATGAGGCTATATACAGCCTCTTAACCAACCTCCCTGAGATAAGGGAGGTATTTGTTATCATGTTTTGGGGATAAGCTCCTAAAATAGTTGAAGATAAAAATCAACACCGTCTACTTTTGAACTACTGGTCAATGATGACCAGACGATCAGTGGGACTTGGTGAGATAGAGGGCCTATCGGGAGGCCTCTAGGGTTGGGATTGTACCATTATAAATATACTCCTAAACTAGTACATTAGAGACCCAGTATTGAAGACACTGGGTTATTGATGACATATTTTTATTGGACGAAGACCTTACATGAGTAGTAGATAGTGTTTACATCTGTGGTAGCTGGAAGGAAGCCATTAGATACAAGGAAGTTCTAGGATATATTTCTTGAATATATCAAACACAAATAACAAAACTCCATCAAATCATCATCTCATTTTAATGAACACGTGCGTAATTTACTGTCTTGCTTGGCCCTATTTCATTTATGAGAGTGAAAAGGGCCTGACATATGGGTGACATTATCATCTTGGTTAAGTATTCACATTGGGTTCACCATTTTTTGTTTCATCCCCATAGATATTCATGTTTTCTTAATGGATGATTTTAGGGGTTTGAGTTTTGTGAAATCATTCATGCCGAGTTCACTACCTTTGAATAGTTTCCAATAGGTTTGTGCATGGAACCGAAAACACCCAACGGATCTTTATCCATGGGGATCTGATTTCCAAAGGTAGGTTCTTATTGATAAATTTGGCCAACAATACTTAATAAGTCACGTTGGTCGAGAGGATGGGAGGTCAAGATCATCACATCCTTTTGGGGGGAATTGTTTCCTACTTTGGGACTCTCTTATATATTTAAGATATGTTTGTGAATCCTTCATTAATTACCAAGTATGACACAAGTCACCCTTGAATTAAAAATAAATTATTAGCATGTATGAAATTTATAATCATCTATACATATCTAAGGTTCTTCATCAATGAAGATATTTGTATGTATCTGAGGTTCTCCATAAATGGTATCCCCTTATGTACTAGTTAGATATTCTCTATTCATTATTATGATGATGGTGGTTTTCTAACCATACAGTGGGGCACTCTGAAGTGTACCACCATATGGGGAGAAAAAAGTTGTTTTGATGTTGGGATCGAGCCCATGGATAGGATTCATACATATTCTCGTGAAAGAAATCATAACCCATGTAGTTCGGTTCCACTTAATGGGGAACATCATACCTTATAAGGTCATGTGAAAAGGACCAAACTATGAAGTTTAGAATCAAGTGGTAAGGATTTATAGGTGGATGTTTCCTATTTAAATTTTGGTGTGGGAATTATGTAAAACCGACCCAGGGAACCTGGAAGGGATATGAATTTCCAAGTTGAATTAGCCCCCATTGGGAATGTAATCTAGAGAGAATAGGGTTGATTCAAGGCATTGAGTTTAGACCTTAGGGAGGATTCTTACTTATCCCACTTAAATGGGAATCAAATCCCACATAGTTCAGTTACAAGGACTCATGCCTATTGTGACCCTTTATAGGTTTGTCTCATAGGGAAGTATGACCTTTGAGATGATTAAGTTGGGGATTTCTTCTAAAAAATATTCCCTGGTGAATGGAGGATATGATTGGGGATTAATCCTAATAAGGATTCCCATGTATTATCTTGGCTTGGGGATTACTCCTAAGGAGGATTCTCACATTGGTGAAAGTTCAAGGCTTATACCAAGTAGGAGAACCTGAATTTTGTTAGTCTTTACACTTAGAATGATTCCCAAAAAATATTGGGATCATGTGGATGTTATGACCACCCTCAACCTATAATCTCACATGATTCATTCTTAGTGTGAGAAATAAGATGAAATGAAAGATCTGGGAAACCACACAATCTGATTTTCACTAAGTTTGGATACATGGACTTGAGGACCCATACCTATAGAGGAACTCTAAAGGAAGGTGAGAGGAAGATTCAAAGGATTATCACCTACCAAAACATGCATCATATGGTGAGGATTCTATTATCGTGGGTATCCTTTGTGTCCACATGAATCTGTATGAGTCGTGCTTAAATGTGATAGACAAGGAGGAAGAGGATGATCTAGAAAACCACAATTCTCCAACTCTATTGGTGGAAGAATCTAAGGGTATGAGAGAGATAGGAGAGAACTTTGGTTACCATCCCCTCTTTGATCCAATAGCCAAGGGGGAAAGGATAAGTAGGAGTGAAACCTCCTACAAGAAATTCTAGGGGATTACTCAAGGAGGGATGTTCTGAAATTGGTCTCATAGTAGGGGAGGAGTATCTCATTCCATGTTGAATGGAAAAGAAATAATAATCCTCATCCTCTCTACTAGAAACTGGAGGCTCCAGGTCTTAGAGATGAAAAGGGTAGGACATGGTCCTAACCCTTGTATCCAAGATCAGAAACTCCCTAACACCATCACTGGGGTTGATGTCTTCATGATCATAGGAATAAAAATTCACATAGACCTTATGGATCCTAACCATGTGGTAGGAAAAGTGTGGTAAACCTATGAACATAGAAATATAAATCCAAATGGGAGACATGTTGGTGTGCCCCTTTCCATGGTGTTACAAATATAGTGGCCTTGGTGGAGGTTTCAATTTGGTCCCTTTCATACAAGGGAACCAGAGAAGGAGAGGCACGTCCATGGGTTGCTTGGAAGAAGGCCTAATTAGAGGATCATGTAGGTAAGATAGGGTGGGCCAAGGGGTTTACTTTCTTATTTTAAATTCATCTCTCTATATATATTAATAATATTATTTTGGGTAATTGTGGAAATTAAAAGGTGTTTTCAAAATCTTCTTCTCTCTTAAAATTTCTTTATCAAAATTTACCCTTAAGTTTTTCTTCAACATTTTTATTAAAGATTTTTCTTGTCCTTATTTTTCTCATTTTTATGTTCTTCTCTTTTTGATAATAAAAAAGGGGATAAATTTTTTAAAACTATTATTTTTAAAAGGGGAGTTCTATAAAAAAATTCTTTATTTGGGTAATTATTCTTAAATTTGTTATTGTTTTCCCTCTCTCATACTTAAATTGTTTTATAAAGGGATAGATTTTAAAGTATCTTAAAATTATTCTTAAGGTTTTTAAAAATATCCTTTATAAGTTTACTTGTTGATCTCATTGAATGTCTAGTTAATTTATGGAATTTATTTACTTTCTCTTTCACTCTTGAAATATAATTTATTTATTTTTTTAAGTTAAGTGTTTGTGATCATCAAAAAGGGGGATATTGTTGTACTTATCTCTCTCATGGTATTTTCATGATCACAAACGCTCACCTATGTTCCTAATAATTTCATTTAAGTGAGTTTAAATGTTTATATTGAATAACAAGTGTTGGAATTTAATATAATTTTAAATATATTTTTAAGTCATGTTGAATTCATAGATATATATAATTTTATGTTTCAAGTCTTTGAAATCAAGTTGTAAAAATCATAGAAGGACTTGGATTCAAGTGGAAGAGACACTACTTGAAGTTTCTTACAATATTACAAAAATGGACAATGTTAGGACATGGTGGAACTTCATTGGGGAGTGGTGTTGGGTGTTTTGAAGGATTTTAAGGGAAAAATAGGAAGTTTGTACTAGGGGATGGTGTTATCCATTTCATCCTCTGAGGAACTTGGTCTGAAATGAATGATGTTAAAACTTCTCTTAAATATATTCCTCAAATTATTAATTAGTATGGGTGAATTATATAATATTTATAAAGGTTTTTAAGGCTATAAATAGAGTCCTTGGGTTCTTAGACCTTTAATTACAAACTTGTATAATACTATCTTGATCCAAATCGCTGATAAAGTGCTAGATCTTCTCAATTTATCTCAAGAGACTTCAAGTTATCAATTTTCTAAAAGGATCTATAATATTTGTCACAATATATAATCATTAATTGTACATCATTCCATGTAAAATATTTGTGAAAAGTGTATAAATGGTTTTCCTGAAGCAAACCTCTCTTTCTTCAACCTCCTTATCAATTGTGTTTTTCCTCTATTTACTTTTCTACATTGGATCATTAAACATCAACTCACATATTTTAATAATTTAAATTTTATCATTTTTGTGCTTTATTTTATTTGATATTATCTTTATAAACTTAAATCAAAGTTATAAGGTATCATGTATTTGGTTTCTTGATTCTTTACTTCAAAATAATTTACTTTTTAAATTAATATTTTATTTTTCTTTAGATTTTTTATAATGGAAATTCACCCCCCCCCATATTTCCATAATCTTTAACAAATATCTAAATCCTTAAAATTTTCCAAATTTTAAAAAGGATCGGGTCTAAAACTTGAATATGAGGCCAAGTTCCAATAAATAAATAGGATAGTGGTGGTCAAGTTGTGATAGTTCTCCCCACCATACCACTTTTTACTCCTAGAAGGTCACTAAGCTCAAGGAGAATACACAACATATAAAATTCATTAAAGAAGGTAAAATGAACCACAATATGATCTCCAAACCATCCCAAGATAGATTAAGACAACATATTAAAGGCATATCTAAAACCCCAAACATCTTTATATCCTTAAGGCATAACTCACACCCGACTAATTCTAGAAAATATCAAGGAATAGAGACCCATAGTGGGTCTCCCCAACATTTAAAAAATTCACTAATACACTTTATCCCTATAAAAAAACCACACCAATGAATAAACTAAAGGAAACACTATTGAAAAAATGATCCCTAAAAAGGGACACCAAGAGTTTATAATTTCCACAAAATACACCTCCAAGATCCCTCAAAAACAAGTTCTTATTTTCTAGATAAGAACATGGTATTAAGCATCCCAAAAGTACATGGTCTTAAGAAAAATCACAAATATTCTATGATAAGAACCATCAATCCACTCACCGACACACTCTGACTATTAATAAAAAAGGAGGAGGTATCAACAACAAGCATTCCCCATCAAGAAATATGTTCTCTAATCTTGGTTTAAAGAATAAGGAGAGGTGACCTAGAAACCCACTTGTGGTGATCCCACAAGATCAAGAAAACACCGACCAATGCATAACTCAACTGGTTCAACATACATCCTAGTCACCCAAGAAACACACCCAAGGTTTATCTTATTCCAAAAAAAGACAAAATAAATCTCACTGCAACCATAACCACACAAAACCCTTAGAAGATTTAGAGACTAAAAATTCACGAGTGGTGATCTCCTAGACTCAAAAATGCATGAGACCTTTCTAAGAGGAATACTTTAAATAAAATAGGAAACACAAGATCCAAACATTCCCATTCAAATAAAAACTCACCCTTGTCCAAACCACACCAAAGTAAAACAAAAACTCAAGGAATGAATCACAATCACCATTCAAAAAAATCAAAACGCCAAATAAGTTAAAAATTTCCTCTTTAACCATTTTGAAATAAAACCCTTGAATTTCGAAATCTTAAATATTCACTTTAAAACCTATTTTAAAATAGGAATGTTCTTTATTGAAAAAAATTATGATTTTCCAAACACTAATTCCATATTAATTCATTTTTAAAGTCTCTTTAATAGTTTTAAAATAAATTTCCTTCACTTAAAACTAGGTCCTTCAAAACAACCAATAAAAACCCATTCATAAATAAATTACCAGTTTTAAAACCCCAAAAATATATTCAATACTGACTTTAACAATTTAAAATAATCTTCAAATTATCATACCCATTTTACAATGTTGAAACCTTACTTGAAAATTCGTTTTAAAATGCCACAAATTCATTTAATATAACCATTTACTCACTTTTAAACATAAAATACACATTTAAATTATCCCATTTCAATTTAAAAACCCCTAATTTCATTTCAAAACCACTTTCAGAATTCCAAATACCCTATTAAAATACCAAAATCCCTATTTTCCTTAAAAAATAATTTTTCATATTATAATCCTCTTCATCTATTTTCAATTACAAATCATTTTTTCTTTTGAAACCAACTAAAACCAACCAAAACCCCTTAAATAGCATCACATAACACTTGAAACATATATAGGTGGGACTAGAGTTTCTGCATGACTTGTCCACATGGTTTAGTGGACCATTTTCCATTCATGAAACTACTACTAGAAGTCATATAAAACTAGTAACTTAGGCTCCACATGGTTTTCTAGGCCTAGTGAGCTCACCACATGATTCTAGTTCAAATTCTATTTTTATCCCTATAAACATATAAATCTTTTAAACAATAAACATTTTCACATCCATGATTTTTTTTTTTGAGGTATTATTTTGTTTAATTTTTATATTGCTTTTATCCTTGGATTTTCCCTTTAGTTTCTAGTGAAAATGAAGATTTTGGGCTTAATAGCAGGTGGTGCACAGTTTGGGGAAATGGTGCACCCTCACCTAGGAAACGGTGTGGAAAATGTTCAATTTGGACAGTGGAGACTACATGGGTGGTGCATAGTTTAGAAAATTGTGTAGGATAATCATGTGGCTTGATCCTCTTGGATAGTGAGGGATACAGGGTCACCGCATAGTTTGGAAAATCATGTCGGCTTACTATGCGACATGTCCAGGTCATTAAAAAGTGGAAAATTTCCTTCTTGCGATCTTTGGATTTAACCCCTAAACCACCACTAATCCACCCCATTCAAGACTTACAGCCCTATGAGATCCCTCTTATCATCCTTATACCCCTTGAAATCTAATATTTGGAGGTTTTGGTGTGTTAACTTCAAGTAACCATCAAGTAAGTATCTTTTCTTGTGATTTCTCCCTTATTCTAGGGTTTATCATCCATATTTATTGAGTTCTTCTTTTCTAGTGAGTTATTTGAAAAAATGAGGGTCTAATCTTGTGATGTTGGGTAAAATCAGGATGGTTATTATTTGATCTTGCATTTATAGGGTCTTGTGGTGGTGTGGCTGTGGTTTTTCACCAAATTTTGGAAGTTTACAAGTGTGAGGTAGGTGATTCTATGATTTTACATTATTATATGAGTTTGGATTGCTTGATTTATTATTTAAATGTGTCCTATGGATTTTTTATCTGGTGTGAAATATATTTTAGAAATTTTTTGAGATGTACTTGTGATGAAAATGAGTTTTCTAAAGGAAATTGGTTGTGTTTCATGTGTGATTAATTGTGGGATTTCTTAAATATGTTCTATGCCTTGTGTGAAAGGTGTGAAATGTGTTTTCAAATATATTTAAAGATTTGAATGTGTTGAAACTTTATTTTAAAAGATAAATGAGTTTTTATTTCATGTTTTCTTCTTTGTAGTGCACCTTAAATGTGTCTTTGAATCGTGAAAGTGATGTGAAGCATGTTATAAAATGGATTTGATGTGATTATGGATTTGAAAGGATGTTTTCCCATGGAAATGGTTGGATTTAATATGTGTTCTTCTTTTTGTGTTTCCAAATGGGTTTCATAAATTGTACAAGTGGTGAGAAATGTATTTCCAAATGGTTTTAGTGTGCGTGTAAAATAGGAAGTGGTTTTTTTTATGGAAAATGGTGGTTTACATGTGGATTTTGATTGTTGGATCAATGTGAAAATGTAAAAGTAGTTATTTTCTTATGTGGTTATGATGCTTGGAATGTGTATGTGAAAGTGTTGATTTATGTGACATGTGAAATGGAATTTTATCATAAAGGGAATCTTGGGTATCTTGGTGGGATAACTAGAACTAGTATTATAGTTGATTAGAAAGTGGATAAGGCCCATATTCTTCTAGTAGGATTGATGATACAACACTAAAAAAACATGTGATATGATCGAAGACCATTAGACCTTGAGATGAGATCCCCTCTAATAGATCATGCATGAGAATGCTATTGGTATTGGCTTATGATTTGGAGACCATTGGACCTTGGGATGTGTTCCCCTCTAGTAGATCATGCACGAGAACATTGTTGGTAGTTAAGTTGGAGTATTTTGATCACATAGGTATGAGGTTCATAGAGTCCCACTATTTCTAGTTACCAATATAGATTCTCCCATGGTTCTCTCTTATGACATTATACTTATATGATGTGGTGATAACCATCGTTATACGGTAGACCTTATGTACATTTTTATTTAAAGAAATATTATTTATAAAAAAGGGTTTTCCTTAAAAAGTGTTTATTAAGAAAGTTTTCCTCAAATATGTTTTCTAAAAAATGTTTCAAATATTCTTATGTAAATATACATTCTGATTTTGCTTCTAATGTTATATCATGGAATATTTTCTTTGGGTATCATCCTACTGGGATTTGGATCACACCCTAAATATAACTTTGGGTGTATATAGACTTCTTTATGTATAACCTAGGTAAAGGAAATATTTATCATGGTGGTGATGGTGGATCTAGTTATTAGTCTTCCAATTCTTGTATGTGTTTATGGTGGTGGCATGAGGGTGATTTCCCTCTTGTTTCATGGAGGTTATTGTGATAGTCTTGTTGTTCCCATTCTGTTTTAGTATTTTTGGTTTTGGTTAAAGTTGTAAAACTTTGAATCTGAAAATTATTGTACCTTGTTTGGTTGTGGTTATCAGTTATTATGGTGCTAATTATTGTTGGATATTTGTGATTATATAAATGGGTGAAATAATTCCCAAAGTTTATTTTTGACACCCAAACACTAGTTTTCATCCCATGGGGATTATTAATTCCCTTCAAGACATGCCATGAATTGGTCTAGGTGTTGGGTTGGATGACATCCCATCTTGGTTCATGACAAAATGGTATCAGAGGAGTTCACTCCATTTTTAGGTCAAGTTATTTGGGGAAAGATTCTGGATTGACCAGATCTAGGATTACAGGGGATTGAGGTTCTATTTGTGAGTGTGGTGTCTGGCCAACACACCTCATAAAAGGAATCGAGTCACCATGGGATGTTGGATTTGGTTTGACTTCTCTTACAGGTGAGATGTACAGGTTGTAGACTGTATATGGACATTGGGCAAGGTGGATTTATTTGGTTAGTATTCTTATTGTGATGTATTTGGTTATGTTTTTATTTATGAAAGTTTTGGAATTTGTTTTTGTTTCTTGGAATTTTTATAATGTGCTTTGATAGTTGTATTAATCGTTTTACTTGTGTTTATTGGTTGTTGTAGAAACATTCCTCCCTTGAGACTTCTTGTGCGACTGCGGTAAGAGTATGGAGAGATTTTTCCCTCACTAATAGAAAAAATATTAGTGTAAGAAAAGTTTTTGGTTGTACAAAATCTGGTTCAAGGATTATTCTCTGGTCCTTCTCAAGTTAGAGAAGCCGAACTAGGTCCTAGAAAGGAAAAATCTTAGGAGTTCCTCAAGAATAAACCTCCTTCTTTTTAAGGTAGCACAAAACCCCAAGAAGAAAATGAGTGTCTTGGGAAGATAGAGAGTATGTTTGATTTTATTAATAATCATGAGGAATTTAGAGTGAAGTGTGTTATGTTATTATTGGAAGGTTCTAGTCAGAGGTGGTGGGAATCGGTGGTGAAAGCTAGAAAGTATGAGAAGATGGGATAAAAGGATTTTAATGTTGTCTTCAATGAGTAGTATTTTCCTAATATTTTGGCCTTTGTTGGGTCCTAGGAGTCTTTTGATCATAGATAGTGATATCGGATTGTGATGAAGTATGCTAACCACTTTGGAGAGTTAGTTCGATAGCACCTGAGTTTGTTTCCAATGAGAAGTTGAAGGCTCAAAAGTTTGATATGGGGTTGTGGCTAGAAATTTGATCTTGGTTCTTCTTGTCCAAGTTTAAAACTTATGTTGGGGTGGTTGATCATGCCATGATGGTAGAAATTGATCATAATGTAAAGTATAGTTTCTCTTGAACATATTTCAGCAGTGGGTAGCGGCAGTTCATCTAATAAGAAGAGGAAGTGGGGCGAGCAGGGGAAGAAGGGAGGTGGTAATTCAGGCCATCATTCTTGGTTGTCTTTGTATGTGGCTTCTGGTTATGAGTCAGTTGTGTTCCATCAATGTGGGAATGAAAGTCACATGTGATCTACATGTTTACATCCACACAAACCTTTTCACTAGTATAGATCTTGAAGGTTCTGGGTGCAGCGGAAGCTTGTGGTTGGATGTGCCCACTTGGCTTTTTGTCATTAGCAATGATCAACCCGAGATCAATATGACAATAAATGCCAGTCTCCATGGATCGAATCATTGAAATAGACAAAAAAGAAGGATGTTCTCGTAACCAAAAATGAGGACTGTCACAGGTTGATTATAATTAATTTAATTAATTGACAAGAAGTACCTTTTTGGGTATTCCTTCTTCGTTGATATTATTGATCACATTCCGATGTGATTCGTCATTGTGTCATAGAAGCCAAGTGTAGACTTCCTCTAGCGGTGATCCACATGTGCACCACGTATCTCTAGACTTCTCCAAAGGATTATTCGGGTGCTAGTGTGGAGAAACCTTTTCTTGTGTTGTCCGCCTTAGATCATCTTGATCCGATGGGGGAGGATCTCTCTCGGTCTTGAGAGTGTTCTTTGAGGAAGGAGTTCTCTCAGCCCTGAGGGAATTCTCCAGAATTTTTGTGCACAACAATTGGGGAAAATTGTTGGGGTTGCGAGGATATTTATAATTGGGTTTAAGGTTATAGAGTTATGACAATAAATAAATGCGTTACGCGTTTTATTTATTTCATTAACTCTTATTGGAATCCCCATGCCGAATAATTAATTCCTTGACATGCACCCATGCTGATTATAATAAATATCATTTAATAAAAAAATATTATATCCTCAAAATCCCAAATGGAAAAACTACAAGGCATGTAATCATTAATACACGACGTTTACTTGTTTTTCATGAAAAACTACAAGGCGTGTAATCATTAATACACGGCATGTACTTGTTTTCCATTTCCTTTCCTAAATGAAAACTACACAGCGTGTAATCATTAATACATGACGTGTATATCTTGTTTTCATTTTATTCTTCCTCCATCATTAAAATGATTTAGGCTTCCTTGAATAATTATTAAACCACGTATGGGAATAATCTTTATTCTACTTGAGATACTTGGATAAACTTAGTGTGTGACCCTCTAGGCCTCTTTCTCATTGGCATTAGGTGGGCTTGCCTAAAGTCCAAGATTACTATCTAACAACGGGTCAAGTTGACACTGCATTGACGTGTCACCTCATACGAACGCTTACCATGTAATTTAATCCCTTTGTCTTGATATCTCATCAAGAAGGTTTCATGGCAGTGTCATAAACCTATATGTTTGATCTTTCATTCTTTGACTTCCAGAAATAAACTCGTTGTTACACCATGGCCATGGAATTTGGGTGAAATTTCTATTTCAATCAAAGGGTTCGAGATATCTACTTCCATAAATATGGAATGGAAAAATCCTTCCTCGACTTATCCATTAACATGTCATTTGTGACTCACCCAATGTACCCTACTTCCCGCCAACTATCTTCATGAGGATTTTCGTCAGTAAATATAAGTGTGTGAGTCATGAAATAAGTTAATGATAATATTCTAGTCTAAGGACCATTAAAAATGCTCATAGATAGCAATGTCTGATGACACCAAGACATGCGGAATTACTACTCATGGGTTTGTTCTCATAATCTCCCATCTTGGAGATTACTAAGTACGAACTCCATGAGATAGAGTCTTGCCTTCTTATGAGTACTCGCACAAGACAGTCCGTATACTATGTGTCCTATCATAGTATGTCATCCAACCATAGAACATTATTTAAGAATATTTTTATGGCATTTTAAGGTTCTCATCATAGCGGGGATCTGCCATGACCTTATTAATGCAACAAATATTCCAAGACATTATTATATTATAGTCATGAAAAACAATGAACAATATATTATAAGTGTACATTCACGTAATCAAAGTAAAAACAGTTGGTTCTCAAGACACCAACTCTAACAAACTCCCACTTGGACTAGATCTAACTGTCTACGACTTTTAGTCCGCTAGACCTCACATGGTGATCATGTTTATGCTAAGTCAAGACTTTAGTCAAGGGGTCTGCCATGTTGACTTCTGTGGAAATACTTCTCACTGTAACTTCACCTCTCTGAGAAAAATCCCTCAAGAGATGATACTTCTGAAGTATGTGCTTTGTCCACTGATGTGACTTTGTCTCTTTTTCAAGTTCCACCACTGTAGTATTATCACAATAGAGTATGATATTATCTTTACTGCTAGGTACTACATCCAACTCTTGGATGAAGCTTCGCATCCATACTACTTATTTAGATTCCTCAGAAGCTGTGATATATTCAGACTCTTTTGTAGAATCTACCACCACACTTTGCTTTGAGCTCTTCCAGCTCATTGTACCTCCATTCAAACTGAAGATGTATCTAGTCTGTGACTTCATGTCATCTTGATCAGTTTGAAAACTAGCATTTACATGTCCTCTGATGACTAGTTCCTCATATCCTCCATAATCCAGGAACATATCCTTAGTACGCCTCAGATACTTAAGGATAGTCTTGACTACCATCCAATGACGGTCTCGTGGATCATCTTGATATCTACTTACTGCACTTAATGCATAAGAAACATCTAGCCTTGTAAATAGCATTGCATGCATGACTGGCCCAATCGCAGATGCGTAAGGGGTCCTTTCCATTTTCTTTCTTTCCTCATGTGTCTGAGGAAACATTTTCTTGGAAAGATGAATGCCATGTGAAACTGGAAACAATCCCATGTTGGATTGTTCCATACTGAATCTCTTCAGTATCTTATCAATGTATGTACTTTGACTCAGGCTCAGCATTCTCTTGGATCTATCACGATAGATCTTCATCCCAAGAATATATACTACCTCTCTCAAGTCTTTCATAGAGAATCATTTATCCAACCATGCCTTAACTGATTGTAAGACAGGTACTTCGTTTCCAATTAGTAATATGTCATCAACATATACTATTAGAAAAACGATTACACTTCCACTAAACCTTTTGTAGACACAAGGATCATATTCATTATTAACAAATCCAAATTCCATTACGGCTTCATCAAAATGAATGTTCCATGACCTTGATGATTTATTTAATCCATAAATGGATTTATGCAACTTTCATACCTTTTTGGCATCCTTTGGAGTCACAAACCCTTCAGGTTGTGTCATGTAGACATCTTCATGGAGGTTCCCATTAAGGAATTTTTTTTTTGACATCTATTTCCCAAATTTCATAGTCATGGTAAGCAGTAATGGCCAATAGGATTCTGATGGATTTCAGCATCACAACCGATGAACAGGTTTCATCATAGTCAATTCCTTGTCACTGTCTAAAACCTTTTGCAACCATTTGTGCTTTATAGGTGCTGACTTGTCCCTCCATGTCTAGTTTCTTCTTGAATACCCACTTATTACCAATAGGATTTACATCAACTGGAGGATCTACCAAAATCCAGACATGGTTTTGGTACATGGAATCCATTTCAGAATTCATGGCTTCTTTCCACTTGGCAACATATATGCCTTCAACTTCTTCCTTGTAGGTAAGAGGATCATCATTGTCAACCAATAATGAGTCACCATCCTTGGTGACAAGAAAACCATATTGTTCTGGTTCTCTCACCTCTCTTGTGCTCCTATGCAATTCTTGTGTCTTTAGAACAGATTGTTCTTCCATGGGGATTTGTGCAATATGTTCTTGTACCAACTCCTGTGTATCTTGAGCCTCAACTTCATCGAATTCTATCTCGATCCCACTAGCTCTTTTATATATGTTCTCCCTCTCAAGTAATATGGAATGTCTTGCCACTGTAACCTTTTTATATGAGGGGTTGTATAGTTAATATCACCTTGTTTCCTTGGGAAATCCTATAAATATACACTTTGTGCCTCGGGGTGCAAGTTTGTTACCTGAAGAGGCCTTAACAAATGATTTGCTACCCCACACATGTAAATTCGATAACATGGCTTTGCGTCCACTTCATAACTCGTATGGAATACCATTTATCGATTTAGTTAGTACTTGGTTTAGTATGTGTATTGTTGTTTGTAATGTATATCCCCAAAAGGATAATGGAAGACTCACATGACTCATCATTGATCTCACCATGTCCAACAGGGTGTGGTTCCTCCTTTCACTTACACCATTCCACTGAGGTGTGTAGAGAGGAGTGAGTTGAGATAGAATCCCAAACTCCTGTAAGAAATCAATGAAGTCCTGATTAAGATATTCTCCTTCTCTGTATGAGTGGAGTTTCTTAATCTTCTTACCAAGCTAGTTCTCAAATTCATTCTTGTATTCTTTGAACCGATCAAAATAATCTGACTTATACCTCATTAAGTAAATATATCCATATCTACTAAAATCATCAGTAAAAGTTATGATGTACAAGAACCCACCCCTTGCTATAAATGGAAATGGTCCTCACACATCTGTGTGAACTAATTCTAGAAGCTCTTTAACCCTTTAAACTTTCCCACTAAATGGGGCTTTGGTCATTTTTCCTTGTAGACACGCATGACATACACCAAGTGGTTTTAGTTCGAAAGAATCTAAATACCCATCTTGATGTAATTTTTTCAAATGTTTCTCATTGACATGACCTGGCCGGTGATGCCAAAGTTGGGTGTGGTATGAGTCATGTGAATTAACTTTGTCATCGATTTCCATTACTTGGTTTGTGTAGTCTAACACATAAAGGTCGTTATATAAATGTGCCCTACCGAAACAAATGCTATCTTTATAAAAGTAGCAACATTAATTTCCAAACTTGAAGCGGAACCCATCAGTATCTAATATGGATACTGAAATAATGTTTTTGGTTACAGAGCGTACATAATAACATCCTTTCAATACCAAGACCATCCTAGTAGGCAATGTGAGGTGGTAGTCTCTGACAGCTACAGCAGCGAGTCTGGCTCCTTTGGCTACTCACAGATCCACCTCACCTCGATCAATCTTTCTGAATCTACTTAGTTTCTGTATTTGGATACATATGTGAGCACCACAAGTAATATCTAATACCCAATTAGTATAAATAGATATATTTCATTTGATAACAAACTCACCTAAAGCTTCCCCTTGCTTCCTTGGCTGGGTGAAGTTTTCTTCCAGTGGCCCTTCTTGCCACATGCGAAACAAACAGCCTCATGTTCTCTTGCCTCCCCTTTGATCTTCCTTTTCTTGGAAGGCCTTGAAGAAGCTTTGGGCTTAAATCTCTTTGCCATCTCTTTACTTTTATTCACCATAAGGATAGAAGGCTTTTCACACTTCATACATTGTCCACTTGGTGAAAGAGGATAAGGAGATCAAATAGAGACTTCTCAATGTTGTTCATGTTGAAATTTTCAACAAAGTTAGAGAAGCTCTGGGGGAGTGATGCAAGAATGAGATCGGTACCCAGTTCTTCGGGGAGTTTAAACCCTAGAACCTCCAAGCGCTCAATGTATCCAATGATCTTGACTACATGAGGCTCAGCTGGGGCACCCTCTCCAAGCTTGCTCTGGAATAGATCCTTGGAGATCTCAAACCTTTCCTGTGTTTCTCTCTCCTGGTATAGACCACGGAGTTTCTCAAGCATGTTATAGGCATCCATGTCTTCATAAGACTTCATGATATCACTATACATTGATGTAACACCCCAAGATTTAAAAGTGTTTTGTTTCTTCAAAGTAATTCAATAACTTTCACTACATGCAACACCGAGTTCAAGTGCACCACGACTTATCAAACTAACCGTTCAAAAGAGTTTATGAATAGTATTGTTGGTCAGAGTAGTTAAATCAAGAGGGGAGGGGTGAATTGAGTAACTATAAAAATTTCTGTTTAAAATAATATTAGTTTTACAAATAATGATTTCCCTAAAAATAGATACATCCCAGTTAATCAAGGTTATACTGTTATAAGATTTTGACTGTTTAAACAACTTCTTAGAATATTGATTAATTCTCAGTAATCTTAATTGGTATTATTAAAACTACTTTTGAAGTTATCATACTAAGACAAATCAAATATAACTTCTTTCCAAGACTAACTATCAAAGTGAAATTAGTGTTTTTCTGGATTATGCAGTAAGTAATAAAACAGATTAGACTAAATTAAAATAACACAGTGGATATAAAACAAGTGGTTTAGTCTCAAGTTGAGACCTAATCCACTCCACTTGGTGATCACCTGCCACCAAGCAGTTTATATAAATAATATTTGATCCACACCCTAGATTGGGGTTAACAACAGTTCATAGACTGTCCAGGACATGTAGGGACCTCTTCCATAGTTTTTGTGGGTAAACAAAATTAATTACCATGCCACCTAGGGACCTCTTCCATAGTTTTTGTGGGTAAACAAGAGTAAAGAGTTTGGTGTAAAGATTTTGAAATCCTCCAGTGCAGTATAGGATTTAGTGTGTGTGTAAAATATACAGAGTACACACACTACTCAAAAGTAAATAAAAGAATCACTAAAAGAGATTAGATGTGAGTTTAGAATGCTCTAGTGATTATCAGTGCAGATCTGGACTCCTTGGATAAGATAGAAATGCTTCTGAGTCCTTCTCTTATTTTTCTGTTGAAAAACAGAGTGTAGTGGTTCATCTTGTGTTCTTCATGAGTGAAGATGTTCTCTTGATCCCAATGTTCTTTGTGTTTTCTTCAGTAGATTTGGATTGCATGCATGAAAAAATTCTTTCTTTGAAGATCTTGCAATGGATTCTTTGTGGTCGTGCTTGTCAGCATGTTTTTCTGTTTAGTATAGTGCACTCATGTTTCTTGAGTTGTCACATGTTGTATTGTGTGTCTCTTGCTATTGGTCACTCTTCTCTTTATCTTTGAATGTATAAGTTTTAGCCAATAGGTTCCATATATTTCGTACCTTGTAACTCATACTATGGCTACAAATAAACATTAAATATGTCAGTGCATTAAAGGCATCAAATATGACTGTTAAAAAGTTAAATAGAAAAATGACAAAATAGTTTAGGAAACTGTGTCACAGTAGTTATGAAAACGGTGTCTCCTTCATGGTATCTCCTTTACGGTGTCTCCTTCACTGTGTCTTCACTGTGTCTCCTTCACGGTGTCTCCTTCAATGTGTTTGAGTCACGGTTTCTAACTTACAGTTTCTGGCTTCCGGTGCCTTGCTCATAGTTTTTGGATTCACAGTGCCTTGATGATTGTGTCTCGCTAACTGTGTCTAGTACTTAGGCAAATAGAGTGTCTGGTTTATGGTGTCTGTTCTTAGTGTCTTGATTCATGGTGTTAGGCTTACTGTGTCACGGTGTCTCATGGTCCCAGTGTCTCATTGGTCACAGTGTCTCATTGGTCACGGTGTTTGTGTCTTGCTCACAGTGTCTGACTTACTATGTCAAGCTTCATGGTGTCTTGTACTTAGGCAAATAAATGTATTCAGACTTAAACGGTAATATGCATAAAATGAATTGAGCTTAACCATTATAATGTATGAGATAACTTGAAACATAAATACACATTATTGATAGGATTTGTGGTCATTAATAAGATTTGTAATTATTATTGAGATTTGTGATCATTAAAACATGATTAATACATGAGGATTCCAACAATATCCCCCTTTTTGATGATCACAAATCAAGTATAGGTAAAGGGTAAATTAAATGAAACTACAGAGAAAAATAACATATGTTAACATAGATTTCATATTTCCCCCCTTTAGGGATTATCAAAAAGTAGAAATAATAGAGGGAAAACAGTGCATATGGCATTAAAAGTGTTCAGAATACAACATACAATAGAAATACAAAAAAATCAATCACATCCCCATCAAAAAAATAGTCATTGGTCTTCTTCAGGGATTGGCCTTCTCTTTGCCTTTATCAGCAGCAAAAGAAGAATCCATAGGGGCAGTTTCTGATGTAGAAGAAGGCATAGAAGTGGTAGATAGAGAAGTTAAAGGGAGACCTTCGAAGATTGATGGAGCCAAAGTAGGTTCAATAGAAGATCGAGGCAGTTGTTGGTCAAGGATGACAGGCCTGATCTGATTAAGAGCCTGGCCAACAGACATGGATGTTGAAGCTAAGGCAGAAGCTAAAGTAGGTAATCTAGGTCTGAGAGGAGAAGCCGTTGGAGCAACAATTGTTGTACTTTGAACATGAAAATATGGTCTCAGAAGTTTAATGAATTCTGCAATAATCTCTCCTCCATACTACATGGCCTTTGCAAAATCATCTTTATTTTCCATGAACTTGTCCAATAATCCGATAAACTCAGTAAGCTTCTGTACTTGGGTTTTGAAGGAATGGGTTACCAGAGGAATTCTCAGATTCTCTGAAAGGTATTTGAAGTGTTTGGTCATATCAGTCTTGGAGAAAATTTGGTTGAAATAAAAATACACTTTCTTAGATATCTCCTACTGAGCATTTTGGCAATCTTTGAGTGAATTTGAACCAGTTCAAGTACTCTATCACTTTTCTTAACAACTTAAAATAAAGGAGACATATAAAAGCCAATGAAGGCATTATGAAGTTCTTCCTTAATTATAGATCTGAGCAAAGTACTATCCAAGGAAGGAGTGGAGGTTTGAACAGAGGAAGTAGAAGATTTGACAGTTATGGTCAGAGACTTGAGCTATTTTAGGACCTTTTGAAGACAGCCAGTATATTTATCTGTGAGCTTATTAAGGTTCTCCAAAATCTCTCTCATGTGTTGCAACATGTTTTTGTGCCTTTATCCAATATTTTCATCAAAGGATAAGAGGTATGGATGAATCTGGGACACAATATCTCTAGAAATGTTTGAAATAGAAGGTTCAAGAGAAGGAGGAGCAGGACCAGGAGCAGGCTCTGATATTGAATGCAGTTATTTCTATAGGTTTTCAACCATGCCTTTCAGGGTTGCAACTTCAGTACTGAGCAACTTGTTCTCAACTCTTACTTCTTGAATCTCATTGATCATCTTAGGTTGAATGTGCCAAATAATCTTTTCTAAAAGCAATGAGGCATCTTCCTGACTCAGTTTGGTTACAAGACGAGGTTGAGAGGACATAAGTTTCTCAACTCTAGCTAAGATAGTGTCTCTAAAGACTTTCAAATCATCCTTGCTGACAAAAGATTATTGTTCAGGTAAAGGTGCGGGTGTAGGAAGTGGTACAGGTGCAGTCTTAGGTTAAGGTTCAGGTTGAGGTTCACGTTGAGGTTCAGGGTGTGAGACTGACTTCAATTGAAAAAGAGAAGAAAGATCAATCCCATTTGCAGTAACCTGCATAGATTCACTCATATAATAAAAGCTAGGGAATTTATACTGAGTGTCCACTGAATATGACTCAGTAGGTTGAGATACTTCATCAGACTCAGCCTCATCAGCCTCAGCTTCATTAGTCTCAATATTTTGAGGTTCCTCCCCCTCAATATGTGCTTCCTTTTTAGAACCTAGAGGCTCAGGGGCTTGTTCTAAATTCAAAGGGTTAACTCTAATTTCCTCAGCCATTTCTTTCCTAGACAACTGAAAGGCTATCTCCAGCCTCTCTTTAGTAGAGGGTATGAACTTAGGAACCGACTGTTCCACAGGGAGTACTTCCAGACTTGATTCTAGCACAACAGATAGTTCTTCAAGATTTTATTCTTCCATTACAGGGAGTTCTTCTAGAGTTGCTTCTTGCACAGTGGGGAGTTCTCCTACTTCAGCCTCTTCCATGTCTTGCTGATCAGATTCTGGGACAACTAATTCTCTTGCAGCCTCAGATTGGATTTCCATATTAACAACAGCTCTAGGGATAGGAGGTTTTTCTTGAAGAACAATAGGAGGAACAATAGTCCTTTCTTTCTCAATAACAACTTCTTCCCTATGTGGTATATCAGCCTCTTCTCTATGTGGTACTTCAACTGCCTCTTCCTCTTCTTCTTCATCTTCTAAATATTCCACAACTTCATCTGGTTCCAAACCAGGATCAGAAAAGCCTTTGGCCTTGTTGGATAATCTACAGGATTGAACTTCTCATATAGCTTATCATTATCTTCAACCCACTCCTTCTTCCAAGGGTTCTAGTTTATTTTCATCCTCCTGATGGTAGCTTTGTATAAACAATATTCATAGTCCATAAGTACTTCTTCATTGGTTCCAACTACTCCTTTTGCAACAATCATGGTTGAAATCAGCCTAGAGTAGAATAGAGATATGGATTTGGATGTGACCTTGATCAATTCACACATATGGTGAATGATATACTTGCACAGATTGATTTTGTGTCCATTATTTATTAGATGGATCAAGAACACATCTTGATATTTCAAGACAGCAAATTCACCTTTCCTTGGGCTAATTAGATTTTGAAAAAATTTAAACAACAACCTTGTCTCTCCATCAAGTTCAGTAGTTATGGACCTTCTCTTGATTCCATTTCTAGTTAGGGTTTCTAGTGCATTTTCTAGGTCAAAGAAATCGGTTGTAGGTGGGTGGTCTCTTTGATAATCATCACATATCCCTTCATGAGGAATCCTAAGGCATACATCCCATAACCTCGATGAGAAGAAGCATCTTTATCCATTTATCTAGCTTCTCACAACAAAAATTTCACCAACATAAAAAGAAAATTGTACATACTGATAGAACTGAGCTACCAACCTCGGATAAATGGGTTTATCCTTCCTAGAGAACCATTCGAGCCAGCCTTGTTCTCTTAAAACTTTTAAAACCAGAGATTTTCTAGACAATAGCCACACATGGAAAATTTCCTTTTTAGGTATAACACTACGATTTACCAGGTTTGGATTTAGGGGTCCTTCGGGTGCCAGCTTCGGTGCCAATTTCTTCTTCTTCGAGCTACGCTTCTCAGGAGTAAATGAAGATGGACGCTTCATCCTTGGCATCCACTGAAGGTTCTAGAAAGAGTGAAAGAGAAAGTTTGCAAGGTTGAGAGGGTTTGAGAGGAGGTCCGAGTGAAGAACCGAGTGAAACCCTTTTGTTTTATCATTTGGGAATGTCAAACATCACAAAAGTAAAAACGCGGGAAAGTAAAAAACGGTAAAATAATAATTACCGTGATATGGGTTAAAAGAAAAGCATAAATAATTTTCACGGTGAGACTGTGAATAATTGTTACGGTGTGATGGTAAGTGTTCGTCACGGTGAGACAGTCAGTGGTCGTCATGGTGAGACAGTGAATGATCTGTTCAGTCACGGTGAGACAGTAAGTAAACTGTTCAGTCACGGTGAGATAGTAAGTGACAGACCGTGAATACAAGGTGCTAACTGTGAGACTACAACATGAGACAGTAACCGAGAAATTGTGAACATGAAAAAGTAAAGTAAAATATAGTAAAATATTAAATAGTAAGACCAGTGAGATATCTATTTGTGATTGATCATTACAAGATCATGTATGATGTAATCAATTCTCTCATAATTTAATGGTTTGGTGAATATATCAGCAAGTTGATATTCGGTACCAATGAATTCAAAGGTGATATCACCTTTTTGATAATGATCCCTCAAAAAGTGATGTCTTACATCAATATGTTTTGTCCTATAAAGTGAAACAAGATTTTTTGAATTGTTAATAGCACTTGTGATGTCACAATTTATTGGTACATGTCTAAATTGATATCCATAATCTATTAAAGTGTGTTTCATACACAAAATTTGTGCACAACAACTTCCAGCAGCTATGTATTCAGATTCTGTAGTAGATAATGCAACAGAATTTTGTTTCTTACTACACCATGATACTAGTGACTTGCTTAAAAAGTGACATGTTCCATAGGTTCTCTTTCTATATAACTTACAGCCACCGAATTCAGCATCAGAATAACTAACTAGTTCAAATTATTGTCCTTTAGGATAGAACATTCTTAGATTGGGTGTATGCTTGAGGTATTTAAAAATTCTCTTTACTGCATTTAAATTAGATTCTTTAGGGTTTTCTTGAAAACGATCACACATACACACACTAAACATAATATGAGGATGGCTAGCAGTTAAGTAGAGTATACTTCCAATCATTCCTCTATAAGTGGTTTGATCAACAGATTTTCCATCTTCATCAAGATCCAACTTACAGGTGGTACTCATGGGAGTGTCACTACTTTTTGTGCTATCTAATCCAAAACGTTTTAGAAGATCTCTAGTGTACTTACTTAGAGTCAAAACAATTCCATCATTGTTTTGAAAGATTTAAAATCCAAGAAAGAATTTTAGTTCACCCATTAAACTCATTTCAAATTTGTTTTGCATCATTTTAGAAGAATCAATAGATAATTAATTTTTTGAAGATCCAAAAATAATATCATCTACATAGATTTGAACAACTAAAACATCATTATAAATACATTTTATAAAGAGGGTAGGATCAGCTATTCCTTTTGTAAAACCTTTAGAAATAAGAAAAGTACTTAATCAGTCATACCAAGCTCTTGGAGCTTGTTTTAAACCATATAAAGCTTTTGATAGTTTAAAAATATGATTTGGAAAATAAGGGTTTATAAATATAGGGGGTTGTTCAACAAAAACATTCTCAGCTATATACCCATTTAAGAAAGCACTCTTAACATCCATTTGATATAGTTTGAAATTCAGATGTGCGGCATAGGCAAGTAGAATTCTAATGGCTCAAGTCTGGCTACTAGAGAAAAGGTATCCTCATAGTCAATTCCTTCTTCTTGACTATAGCCTTGTGCAACTAATCTATCCTTTTTCCTAACTATATTTCCAGCTTCATCTACCATATTTCTAAACACCCATTTAATGCCTATTGCGAATGTGTCCTTGGGTCTTTCAACAAGTTTCCAAACTTTATTTCTTTCAAACTGATTGAGTTCTTCTTGCATAGAAATTACCCAAAATTCATCTTTTATGGCATCATCAATGTTTTTAGGTTCAAGTTGTGACAAGAAGTCTTGATGTTCAATCTGATTTCTAAGAGAAGCTCTAGTTTGTGTTCCTTTATCTAAGTCTCCTGCAACAGCATCTAAGAGATGATTTCTAAGGGTTTTAACCTTTCTAGAAAAAGAGGGAATAGAGATTTCAAGTTCATCAACAAATTTAGGTTCATTATAACTTGATTGCACAGAATTTACAGAATTGGAAGTTTTCACAGATTCTTTCACAGAGGTATTTGAGGATTTTGAGTTGATGTTCAGATTTGATACATCATCCTCCAGTTTTTCTAGGATGGTTCTAAGCTCATGTGGATCTATTTCATCAAACTTGATATAGATAGATTCTTCCACACATTTAGTTCTCTTACTGAATACTCTATAATCTTTACTTGATATTGAATAACTTAGGAAAATTACTTCATCACTTTTGGATGAAATTTTTTCAATATTATCCTTAGTGTTGAGAATAAAGACTTCACATCCAAAAACTCTAAAGTAATTAACCTTAGGCTTCCTATTATTCCAGATTTCATAAGGGGTATTTTTGAGAATTGGTCTAATCAATACACTATTGATTATGTAGCATGTTGTGTTAACAGCTTCAGCCAAAAGTAAATAGGTAAGTCATATTCACTAAGCATAGTTCTAGCAATCTCTTGTAGGGTTCTATTTCTTCTTTCTACAACACCATTCTACTGAGGGGTTCTAGGGGAAGAGAAATTGTGATTATTACCATTTTGTGAGCAAAAGGATTCAAACTCTTGATTTTCAAACTCACGACCATGATCACTTCTTAGGGTCTAAATCTTAAATCCACTAAGATTTTCTACAGACTTGGCATACTTAGTAAAATAAGATCAGGCTTCACTTTTGTGAGCCATGAAGAAGGTCCAGGTATATCTAGAGAAATCATCTACTAGAACATAAACATAGTGCTTCCCATTTAAGATAGAAACTCTAGATGGTCCAAACAAATCCATGTGAACCAATTCGAGAGGTTGAGAAGTAGAAACTTCTTTCTTTGGTTTGAAAGAGATTTTTTGTTGTTTTCCCTTTTGAAAAGGATTACAAACTTTGTCATTTGGAAACTCAAGTTTGGGTAAGTCTTTAACTAAGTTCTTCCAAGTCAGTTTTCTAAGTGAATGTATATTACAGTGTCCTAATCTTTTTTTCCAAAGCCAAGACTCTTTATGAAAAGCATTTAAACAAGTAATATTTTGTTCAGCTAAAGAATTCAAATCAACTGCATAAACATTTTCATTTCTCAAGGCAGAAAATACTAAAGCATTTTTAGAATTAAAAATATCACAAGAATCATTTTCAAACTTGAAATTAAATCCATCATCACATAACTGAGAAATAATTAACAATTTTTATTTTAATCCATCAACAAATAAAACTTTAGAAATTAAAACTGAGTTAGTGTTACCAATTTGTCCTAGGCCAATGATATTTCCTTTAGAATTATCACCAAAGGTGACATAGACTCCATCAACTTTGATTAAACTTTTAAAACATGAGAATTATCCTATCATGTGTCTTGAACATCCATTGTCCAAGAACCATGTCTTCCTATAGGAACTTTTTAAGAAAGTCTCCTACAAAACAGTTTTAGATGGAAAATGATTTTGGTACCCAAATTATCTTGGGTCTAGATAGGTTATCAAGCAAAGCTTTAGGTACCCAGATTTTTCTTATGGGTCTCATATAATTCACAAAATCAATGAATTTTGAAAGATATACTTTATTTAGTTTATAACAATGTAAATAACTAGTTGAAGCATATGAATTTACAGAACTAGAACTAGCAGTATTCTGTCCAAATTTAGGAACAAATTTAGTTTTAGTGATCTGTCTCTTTCCAGGCTGATAGCCTATATAATAACCCTTATTTTATTACAAACTTAAACATGGTTTGTTACATAAACTATTCACTTGATACAACAAGGATGATCAAGTGGTCTAGTGTCTTTGGGGATTAGGATCATTACATAACAACTTAAAACATGAAATACAACATCTTTATTGAAAACTTCCATTACATGACCACTACATTCCCTCATACTTAGCATTGCATGGGATAACCTGAGGACATGCATAAGAAAAGGGGTGAGCTATAAAGCCCAGTAAGGGAATAAACATGGAATAAATGAGGAGTAAAATACATTTTATACAATAGGCATATCAATAGATCACAAGAGAAACATGAACATAAAGGCGTGATAAAGCATGATAATCATAACATGGAAATGTGGCAACAACACTTAACATGGAATTAGCATGAGCCAAGGCTCATTTCACATGAAGCATGAGTAAATTCTCATCGCACATAAATCACGAGTAAACCCTCATTTAACTTTAATTAGCATGATTCAACACTCATTTCACATGACGTATCATGATACTATACTTTACCCAATGCATTGGAGAGCTATAAGGGCACACCCTTCTTGAACATTTCATTTCATGCATAAGTGTGCCACATGGATCATAAAACATGGATTCATAAAACATAATCATTTATTCCATGATAAAGTAATGTGGAATTCATACATGAAAATTTATAATAAATAAGTAAATTTGCATAAATTTGAATACCCTTGATCGAGAAATGGGCATGGTATTCACTACACAATGGCATTGGCTTAGAAAATCGATGCGATTTCGGCAGCATAAAAGCGTGACATAAGAATTCATAAAAAAGGTTGATGAGAGAGAAAGGGTTTTCTCGTCATATTTACTTGTAATGGAAAATAATGAGTTCATATAGATATATGTCCCAACAATTTTAATGGAATTTAGATTCATGATACAAAAGTATTGCTTGAATGTAAATGTGGAGAGAAGTTCCTTTCGAAATTTCGGCATAGTAACGAGTGTACATGGGAGGCATTTAATGAGAGAGAAATGGGTCTCCCATCATTCAAACATAAGTAGGGAAGTATGAGGGAGGTGTAAAACCATACCCCAACATTAATAATTGAAATTAAAAGGTCAAAACAACTTAAATAAAATTGGACAAAAATGAGAAAGGAAGAAAAAACCCTTACATGGAAGTGTGATTCAAAAGGCTTGAGAGAGGCTTGAGAGAGGCTTATTGGGAGATTGGGGAACCTTGGGAGGATTCTAGAGAGAGTAGGGAAGAGGTTGGATGAACTTAAAAGGCTTTGAGTGAGGAGGAAGTGGGAGCTTGGGTGGGTTTATGTAGGAAAGGTGAGTGAATTCTTTATTATTTAGGTTTGGGACCCCTTACATTAAACTAATCCAAACCACAAATCAGCTCATGATTTTTGCCCATGGTTTTTGGAAAAGGGAAGAGGAAAAAAATATTTTATAAGGCCAAAGTCCGAACTTATTAAAATAATGGGGTTGATTATGTGGAGGTGAGTCACACTCCCATGGAAAATAATTTAAAAAGACAAGATATTTAATAAGTCTTGAGGGGTCCATTAATGTTTTGTAAAATAAGTCAAACAAACCCAAAATCACATTATTTTAATGGTAAAACATATATTGTCCGAACATAAAGCTTATAGTATTTTATTACATCACTATTGGGTCATTATGATGTCGTAAAACACATTATATATTTAAACGGTATTTAATTATTTCCCAAAAATTTGGCTGCCTCAGAAAATTATGAAAATTTCACCGTTGGATAATTTCGAAATCCTGATTCCAAAAATAACATTTATTTTATCAAAATAATTTTCTAAATATGTTAATTTTCACTTTTAAAATAAAAACCGACATTTATCAAAAATTCACAGGTTTTGACAAAAATGGCTCTCAAACCTTAATAAAAATTAAAACTACATTCATAAAATTATAAGATAATTTATATTCAATAAAAATTAATTTAATAATAATAATAATATTTTATTAAAATATTATTTAATTAAAAAATCCCTTAATTTAATAAAATAGATTTCTTAATTAAATAATAACTAAAAACACTATTTTTACTTTAAAAGCTATTTACAATGTATCAATAATGACACGAAAGTATATTCATTATTATAAAAAAAATAATGTATATGAACATAGTACTAGAGATTTGTTACATAACCCCTTAAAACAGCTGCATAAGACCTAAGGGTAAGGTGTGAAATGGTGACAGACTCTTGGGGTGGCTCAGATAACATCGCTCGAGTGGTAATCTCTATCAACTTCCACTTTTCTCATAGATGGTCTCGTTCGAGCTTGACATGATAAAGCTCATCTTGGTCTTGGTCCAGAGCGAAGCCCAAGGATGCCACATCTTTTCTAAGCTTCAACAAATGGGCTTCGTATGGAGCAATTCTACTGGATGAGGTCATCTCTTCTTTTGTCTGAGTAAATTCGATTTGTTAAAGCCCTATATTTATACTAATCATGTGATCACTTTTCAACAGCTATAAAAGTAACAGCCACAATTCTTAACATAAAACCAAAGAAGTTGAATTTTTATATAAACGTTTTACATATAGAGATATTTAACTAGATCAAGAGGGATTTCCATTAATGAAACTTTGGGTCGTTACAATATTCCCCCCTTAAGAAATTTCTCCCTCAAAATTTCCTTTTTCCTACACTAAAACAGATGTGGGTAACTCAGCTTCATCATTTCCTCTGATTCCCAAGTCTCTTCTTCAAACTTGTGGTTTCTCCATAACACCTTGACAAGGGGAATTGTATTATTTTGTAGAACTTTTTCTCTACGATCTAAGATCTTCACTGGTTTCTCCTCATAAGAAAGATCATCCTCCAACTGTACCACCTCAGAAGAGAGTACATGTGAAGGGTCCGGTATGTACTTCCTTAAGAGGGATACATGAAAGACATCATGTACTTTAGCCATGGTAGGTGGAAGTGCTAGTCGATAGGCCACAGCCCCGACATGATCAAGGATCTCGAAGGGGCCAATGTACCTTGTACTTAACTTCCCTTTCTTTCCAAACCTCATGACCTTATTCCATGAAGATATGCATAGAAAAACCATGTCTCCAACTTTAAACTCAAGGTCTCATCGACAATTATCTTCATAACTCTTTTGTTGACTCTGGGCTACCTTGATATGCTGCTGAATGGTTGTCACCTTCTCCACCATTTCCAAGACTATTTCCGGTTCAAGAAGCTTACGTTCACTGACCTCATCCCAACACGCCAGTGTTCTACACATTTTCCCATAAAGGGCTTCATATGGTTCCATTTGGATGCTCGAGTGAAAACTGTTATTATAAGAGAACCCAATCAGAGGAATATGTTGATCCCATCCTCCTTTAAAGTCCATTGAGCACACTCTCAACATTTACTCAAGTGTTTGGATAGTCCTCTTGGATTGGCCATCAGTTTGAGGATGATAGGCCGTACTGAAGTTCAGTTCAGTATTCAGAGCATATTGAAGACTCTTAAAAAACTTAGAGTTGAATCTTGGATCTCGGTCAGACACAATAGATAGTGTCACTCCATGCAGCCTTACCACTTCCCTGATATATATCTGTTCCAGTTGATCCAATGAGAAATCCTACCGAATATAAATGAAGTGTGTAGTCTTTGTAAGACGATCCACAACAACTCATATTGCATTTTTTTCCTTTGGATTTCCTCGGAAGTCTGGTGACAAAGTCCATGGTGATTTTCTCCCATTTCCATTCTGGTTTGGTCAATGGTTGCATCATACTCTTAGACTTCTTCCTCTCTACCTTCACTTGCTGGTACACCAAGCACTTTGATGTATATTCAGCGATCTCCTTTTTCATATTATCCCATCAAAAGTTTTCTCGGAGATCTCGATACATCTTTGTGCTCCTTGGGTTAATAGAGAAATTTGAACTATGTGCATCATCCAAAAGTTCCTTCTTCAGATCCAAACTTGATGGAACACATATTCTTTTCCCAAATCACACAATTCCTTCTTCATTAACATTAAATTCTGAGGATTTCCCCTTTTTGATAGCTTCCACTTTTTTTTGAATTCTAACATCATCCTTTTGAGCATCCTTTAACCTTTCTAAAAGAGACAGTTGAGTAATAATTTGTGAAAGGATTGATGATGTTCCCTTCTTTATGATTCCCATGTCCATCTTCATCAAGTCTAAGAAGATTGGATCCTTCTCAATTCTTATCATTGATAGAATCACTGGGTCCTTTCTACTTAGGGCATCTGCCACCTTGTTTTCTTTCCCAGGGTGGTAATGTATTGAACAATCATAATCCTTGATGAGCTCTATCCATCTTCTATGGTGGATATTAAGCTATTTATGTGTTAATATATATTTAAGACTCTTGTGGTCAGTATATATCTCACATTTCTCCCCATAGAGATAATGCGGCCAGATTTTCAAGGCAAAGATCACCGCCGCCAACTCCAGATCATGTGTTGGATAATTTCGCTCATGGATTTTCAACTACCTTGAGGTATAGGATATCACTTTATCATTCTGCATCAGCACACAGCCTAAGCCCTTCTTCGAAGCATCAGTGAATTCCACAAAAATTTCTCCACTTGTGGGTAAAGTGAGCATAGGTGCAGTGATAAGCCTCCTTTTCAACTCCTTGAAGATTTCTTCACATTCATCACTCTAAGAAAACTTTATTCCCTTTAGAGTTATCTTGGTAAGAGGGTTGGAAAATCGTGAGAAATTTCTCAGAAATCGTCGATAATATCAAGCTAACCCCAAGAAGCTATGGATATCCGTTACCGATGTTGGCCTCATCCATCCCTCAATTGCATCTTTCTTGGAGGGATCCACAGATATCCCATTGCTTGTGATGATATGGCCCAAGAATTAGACTTCCTTCAACCAGAACTCACACTTGCTGTACTTTGCATAGAGCTTCTCCTTGCGCAAAGTCTCCAGTACAGTTCTTAAATGCTCCTCATGATCCTCCTTGGTTTTGGAGTATATTAGAATATCATCTATAAATACTACCACAAATTTGTCTAGTTAATCTCTAAAGACTCTATTCATCAAGTCCATGAAGATTTCTGGAGCATTAGTGAGTCTAAAAGGAATTACTATGAATTCATAGTGCCCGTATCTTGTACGAAAAGTATTCTTGGGGAGATCTTCCTTCTTCGCCCTTACTTGAGAATATCCCAACCGCAAATCTACCTTGGAGAAGTATTGTTCTCCATGCAGCTGATTGAAAAAGTCATCGATCAGTGGCAGAGGATACTTGTTCTTTATCGTGATTATGTTAAGTTCACGATAATCGATACAAAGCCGCATTGACCCATCCTTCTATTTGACGAAGAGGATTGGTGCACCCCATGGTGAAGCACTTGGGCGTATAAACCCTTTATCCAGATTCTCCTGTAGTTGTTTCTTCATCTCTTCAAGCTCCATGATAGACATTCTATATGGAGTCTTGGATATTGGTAGCGCCCCTGGTATAAGTTCAATTGAGAACTCAACATCTCTTCTAGGAGGAAGACCAGACAGTTCCTCAGGAAACACTTCAGCGAATTCCCTCACAATAGGCATTTCTTCAAGGATGGTTTCTTCCTTGGACTCAATCATCTGAGCCAGATACGCATGCTCATTGGGCAGTAATATCCATGCTTGAGATGATGGAGCTAAAGGAGATTCATCTTCCTCCTTACACTTGTAAATAATTGGGGGTCTATTCTCCATATGGAGTGTGATTTCCCTCTCCCGACAATTTATGTTGGCTCTATATAAGGAAAGCCAATTCATGCCAAGAATTGCATCAAATTACACCAGAGGGAGTATGACGAGGTTCGCTGGGAAATTCAATCCACATATTATAACAGGGGAGGACTTATATTCATGGGATTCAATGATTGCCCCATTTATCGTACTCACCGACATCTTCACTTACATGATTTGTGGTGGTGCTGGGATTGTTCTACTAAAATTTTGAGATATAAAAGAATGCGTAGAACCTGAATCAAAAAGTACGTTTGCTATTCTTGAATGAATAACTAGCATAATTTTCACCACTTTGTTGTCAGGGTTCACTTCGTCATAAGTGATGGTAAAAGATCTTCCTTTCTGCCTTGGAGGTTGTTGGTTGCCTCCGAAAACCCTTGGATTTGGGCACTGATTTGCAAAATGCCCGGTTCTTTGCAGTTGTAACAATGAACAATGTGTTGAGGTTTGAACGAAGCATTCCTCTCCTCTATCGCAGCCGCAGGTCTTTCTTGCCGATAGTTAACAGCTAGGTGCCCTTCTCTTTCACACATAAAGCATTTCCTCGTCCCCTTGAGGAAATTTCTAGGTTGCGTCTTTCTGCACTTTTGGCAAGTGGGATGCTGGATCTTCTTAGCACCATTGGATTTATCCATCAGACTGCCAGCATTGAAGTCCACCTTATGATTCTTGTCTCCATGATACCCCTGGGATTCCCCGATCTCCATTTCGACCTTGAGGTCACATCAGACAATTTCCTCATAGCTGTCGAAGTCACGGATCGCTAATTCTTTCTACAGGCTAGGATTCATCCCACCAAATAAGTGGTCAACCTTGAATTCGGGGGTAACAACAAAGCCGGAAGCGTATCGTGCAAGCCTTGTGAAGTTTGCCTCAAACGCTCCAATAGATTCTTCGTCTCTTTGCTTGAGGTAAAGGAAGTCCCTTTCCATCTTAAGCCAGAGGGTGCGTGAAAAATATTTATCTAAAAACATATTCCGAAAATCCTTCCATTCCAACGCCTCGATCTCCTCCTCAGGATTCATATTTTTGATCAACGTCCACCATTGATCAGCTTCAACCTCCATACGATAAGCCTCCATGAGAACCTTATCTTGTTCAGAATATTGAAGTATGGTGAAGATCTTTTCAATGGAGTTGATCCATTTTTCAGTGATCATGGGATCGGATGATCCACTAAAAGTAGGAGGCATTTGTCTCATGAAGCTCTCGATAGTGACTTGTTCCTTCTTATGGGGGTTTGGACGTTCCTATTGACCCGTGTTTCTACTCAAATCTTGAGTTAGATGAGAGAGAAGCATGACAAGTTTCGTGATTCCCGCTCCCATTGGATTGGGCATCTCATTAATAGAGTCATCACACTGATCTTCACATCGGTTATTGGCTTGAGTCCTCCTATTACTGGCCATTGGATGGAATAAAAGGAAAGTTTGGGGTAACACATAAAGGGTAATCCAAAGACAAAAGTTGATGACTTATAAATAAACTTTTATTTCCTTAACTCATGAGTCTATAGGCTTCAATCTAGGCTTTTCATGATCTACTTTCTAACATATATTCTTAGGGGTATTTTTTTAATTCCCTTAATAAGGGTTCATACTAAGCTTGTGAATTTATCAAAACATATCCCCCGGGAGTGTCGTAACCAAGAGTGCAGCAAGGACCGTTGTCGTGCACCAGTTCCCGTTCGATTCTAGCTCAAAGCGGTGTTTTCGGGTTTTACCCCTAGGATACATCTGTGCCAGAGTCGCCTCTACCTGCTCGTATCCAGACAGGGATGTATTTTCTTGATAAACCACTTACTCAGTACTTACCAAAACTTAGGTATGTTTTTATTATACTTAGTCATGTATCTAATGCTTTACAAGGATTTTCTAATCCTAATCCCAAAAATAACTAAACCTATCCTCTAATACCAACTATGACAACCTTGCTTTTATTACAAACTTAAACATGGTTTATTACATAAACTATTCAATTCATACAAAAAGTATGATCGAGAGGTATAGTGTATTTGGGGCTTAGGATCATTTCATAACAACTTAAAACATGAAATACAACATCTTTATTGAAAACTACCTTTACATGACCACTACATTCCCTCGTACTTAGCATTGCATGAGATAACCTGAGGACATACATAAGAAAAGGGGTGATCTATAAAGCTCAGTAAGGGAATAAACATGGAATAAATGAGGAGTAAAATACATGTTAGACAATAGGAATATCAATAGAGCACAAGAGAAACATGAACATAAAGGCATGATAAAGTATGATAATCATAACATGGAAATGTGGCAACAACACTTAACATGGAATTAGCATGAGCCAAGGCTCATTGCACATGAAGCATGAGTAAATTATCATCGCACATGAAGCATGAGTAAAACCTCATTGAACTTGAATTATCATGATTCAACACTCATTGCACATGACGTATCATTATACTATACTTTACCCAATGCATTGGAGCGCTATAAGGGCACACACTTCTTGAACATTTCATTTCATGCATAAGTGTGTCACATGGATCATAAAACATGGATTCATAAAACATAATCATTTATTCCATGATAAAGTAATGTGGAATTAATACATGAAACTTTATAATCAATAAGTAAATGTGCATAAAGGTTAATACCCTTGATGGAGAAATGGGCATGGTATTCACTACACAATGGCATTGGCTTAGAAAATCGGTGCGATTTTGGCATCGTAACGGCGTGACATAAGAATTCATAAAAAAAGTTTGATGAGAGAGAAAGGGGTTCCTCATAATATTTACATGTAATGGACATTAAGTAGGTCATATAGATACGTGTCCCAAAAATTGTAATGGAATTTAGATTCATGATACAAAAGTATTGCTTGAATGTAAATGAGGAGAGAGAAGTTCCTTTTGGAATTTCGGCATAGTAACGGGTGTACATGTGAGGCATTTAAGGAAAGATAAAGGGGTATCCCATAATTCAAACATAAGGAGGGCAGTATGAGGGAGGTTCGAAACCATACCCCAACATTCATAATTGAAATTAAAAGGGAAAAATAACTTAAAGAAAATTGGACAAAAATGAGAAGGGAAGAAAAAACCCTTACTTGGAAGTGTGATTCCAAAGGCTTGAGAGAGGCTTCTTGGGAGCTTGGGGCACCTTGGGAGGATTTTAGAGAGAGTAGGGCAGAGGTTGGACGAACTCTAAAGGATTTGAGTGAGGAAAAAGTGGGAGCTTGGGTGGGTTTATATAGGAAAGGTGAGTGAATTCTTTATTATTTAGGTTTGGGACCCCTTACATTAAACTAATCCAAACCACAAATTAGCTCATTGTTTTTGCCCATAGTTTTTGGAAAAGGGAAGAGGAAAACAATATTTTATAAGGCCAAAGTCCCAACTTCTTAAAATAATGGGGTTGCTTATGTGAAGGTGAGTCACACTCCCATGGAAAATAATTTAAAAAGACAAGATGTTTAATAAGTCTTGAGGGGTCCCTTAATTCTTTGTAAAATAAGTCAAACAAACCCAAAATCACATTATTTTAATGGTAAAACATATATTGGCCAAACATAAAGCTTATAGTATTTTATTAAATCACTATTGGGTAATTATGATGTCGTAAAACACATTATATATTTAAACGATATTTAATTTTTACCCAAAAATTTGACTGCCTCAGAAAATTATGAAAATTTCACCATTGGATAATTTTTACGTCCTGATTCCAGAAATAACATTTATTTTATCTAAATAATTTTTTAAATATGTTAATTTTCACTTTTAAAATAAAAACCGACATTTATCAAAAATTCATGGGTTTTGACAAAAATGGCTCTCAAACATTAGTAAAAATTACAATTGCATTTATAAAATTATAAGATCATTTATATTTAATAAAAATTAATTTAATAATAATGACAATATTTTATTAAAATATTATTTAAGTCAAAAATCCCTTAATTTAATAAAATATATTTCTTAATTAAATAATAATTAAAAACACTATTTGTACTTTAAAAGCTATTTACAATGTATCAATAATGAAAAGAAAGTGTATTCATTATTATATACAAAAATAATGTTTATGAACATAGTACTGGTGATTTGTTACATAACCCCTTAAAATATCTGCATAAGACCTAAGGGTAAGTTGTGCGATGGTGATAGACTCTTGGAGTGGCTCAGATAACATCGGTCGAGTGGTAATCTCTATCAACTTCCACTTTTACCGTAGATGGTCCCATTTGATCTTGACATGATGAAGCTCATATTGGGCTTGGTCAAGAGCAAAGCCCAAGGACGCCACCTCTTTTCCGAGCTCTGAAAAATGGGCTTCATATGGAGCAATTCTACTGGATGACGTCATCGCTTCTTTTGTCTGAGTAAATTGGATTTGTTAAAGCCCTATATTTATACTAATCATGTGATCACTGTTCAACAGGTATAAAAGTAACGGTCACAATTCTTAACATAAAACCAAAGAAGTTGACATTTTATATAAACATTTTACATAAAGATACATTTAACTAGATCAAGAGGGATTTCCATTAATGAAACTTTGGGTCATTACAGCCTATTCCAGTGGTATATTTTGGTGCCACTTGTTTACCTAACATTTGAGTTAGTGTGTCTTTTCCATTTGTGAATTTTTCTAAGTCCTTTCTCAGTTGATCATTAGACATTTTCAGTTCGGTATTTTCCTTAAGTAATTGAGCATTCTTTTCTTTTTCTACCTCAAGAGAAGAATTGGTAGAACTGGTCAAAGCATGTTGTTTCTTCAAGTTTTTATATTTGTCCTTAAGCTCATTACAGGTTTCTTCCAGCATGTTACAGTATTCAAATAGTTCCTCACTATACATGTTTTTGGATTCAGAATCAGAATCAATTTCAGAATAATAATCATTCAGCATAGGTGAAACAGGTACCTTAGAATTATTGGTCATGAAACACATGTTAGCATGATTCTTTTCAGAATCAGAAACTTCAGACTCGCTTGTGTTGTCTTCTGAATCACTCCAAGTTGCTTTAATTGCTTTCTTGTATTTATTTTCCTTATAGTCATATTTCTTTTTAAACTTCAATTTTGGACAGTCAGCTTTAATATGAACTTTTCTTTTGCATTCATAGCAGACAACTTCATCACTCTTATCAGATTTCTTCTAATCTTTCTTCTAGTGTCCTTTATTTTCATATTTACCTTTGTAGTTTGATTTTCTGAAAATTTTCTTCTTCCTATAGAACTTCTTAAATCTCCTGGCTATCTGAGCCATCTCTGCATCACTATCAAATGCAGTCTCATCACTACTCGAGCTTTCAGTAGGTATGTGAACTTTCTCCTTATCCTTTCTCTTTGAGGCAGTAGACTTAAATGCCACTAACTTTCTCTTTGGTTCATCATCTTCTTCCTTGTTTACCTTAAATTATTCTTCATACATCATTAACTTAACAATTAATTCCTTAACAGGTAAAGTAAAAATATCGCAAGATTCTCTAATAGAGATAGATGTGCCTCTCTATCAGTCTGGTAGACATATCAGTATTCTCATGATTTGTTCCTTTGTTGGAATATCCTTTCCAAGGGAGCTCATAGTGTTGACAATTTCATTGAACCTGAGATACATGTCAGAGATAGGTTCATCAGGCTTCATTTTAAAATTATCATATTTAATAGTATAAGTGTTAAATATTATTTCTTTAACATTGGTTGTTCCTTCATGAGAAACCCCCAAGGTATCCCATATTTCATAAGCAGTTTTACAAGTAGATATTTGATTAAATTCCTCATCTCGTAATGCACAATACAGGGCATTCATAGCTTTACAATTATTATTTTAAGTTATTTTAGTAGGTTCATCCCAAATTGTTCTTTTAGTTTCTAGAATCTTATATTGAGTCTCTATAGCAGTCCAGATATCAAATCCCATACTCTCTAAGTGAATTTTTATCTTAAGTTTCCACTTGGAATAATTTGTACCATTAAAGAAGGGTAGCATGTTGGTAGCAGCACCTTCCAATCTATTGTCCACAATTAGATTTTAGCAAATATATTTAAAGAGATAAAATTTAGAACTAACAGAAATTAAGATCTTTAAGATACAAATAAAATCGCAGTTGAAAAACAGAGTATTTTGAAAACCTTTAATAATAATTTATCCTTTGATACCAAATGTTGGTTGGAGTAGTTAACTCAAGAGGGGATGGTTGAATTGAGTAACTATAAAAATTTCTATTTAAAAGAATATTAGTTTTACAAATAATGATTTCCCCAAAAATAGATACAGCCCAGTTAATCAAGGTTATATTTTTATAAGAGTTTGAATGTTTAAACAACTTCTTAGAAGATTGATTAATTCTCAGTGATCTTAATTGGTATTATTAAAATTACTTTTGAAGTTATCCTACTAAGAAAAATCAGATATAACTTCTTTCCAAGACTAACTATAAAAGTGAAATTAGTGTTCTTTTGGATTATGCAGTAAGTAGTAAAACAGAGTAGACTAAATTAAAATAGCACAGCGGATATAAAACATGTGGTTCAGTCTAAAGGCAAGACCTAATCCACTCCACTTGGTGATCACCTACCACCAAGCAGTTTATATAAATAAACTTTGATCCACACCCTGGATCGGGGTTAACAACAGTTCATAGACTGTCCAGGCCACGCAGGGAACTCTTCCACAGTTTTCGTGGGTAAACAAAAGTAATGACCAGGCCACACAGGGACCCCTTCAATAGTTGTTGAGGGTAAACAAGAGTAAAGAGTTTGGTGTAAGGATTTTGAAATCCTCTAGTTCAGCAAAGGAGTCAGTGTGTGTGTAAAATATACAGAGTACACACACTGCTTGAAAGTAAATAAAATAATCACTAAGAGAGAGTAGATGTGAGTTTATAATGCTCTAGTGATTAGCATTGTAGCTCCGGACTCCTTGGATAAGACAGAAATATTTCTGAGTCCTTATCTTGTTTTTCTGTTGAAAAACAGAGTGTCGTGGTTCATCTTGTGTTCTTCATGAGTGAAGATGTTCTCTTGATCCTAGTGTACTTCGTGTGTTCTTCAGTAGATTCGGATTTCATGCATGAAACAATTATTTCTTTGGAGATCTTGCAATTTCTTCTTCATGGTCGTGCTTGTCAGCTTGTTTTTCTGTTTAGTATAGTGCACTCATGTTTCTTGAGTTGTCACGTGTTGTATTGTGTGTCTCTTGATCTTGGGCACTCTTCTCTTTATCTGTGAATGAATGAGTGTTAGCTGATAGGTTCCAAGTATTTCGTACCTCGTACCTCATACTATGGCTACAAATAAACATTAAATATGGCAGTGCATTAAAGGCATCAAATATGACTGTTAAAAAGTTAAATAGAAAAACGAAAAAATAGTTTAGGAAACGATGTCACAGTAGTTATGAAAATGGTGTCTCCTTCATGGTATCTCCTTCATAGTGTCTCCTTCACTATGTCTTCACTAAGTCTCCTTCACGGTGTCTCCTTCATTGTGTCTGAGTCACGGTGTCTGACTTGCGGTTTCTGGCTTCTGGTGCCTTGCTCATAGTTTCTGGATTCACGGTGCCTTGATGACTGTGTCTCGCTAACTGTGTCTGGAACTTAAGCAAATAGAGTGGTTGGATTACGGTGTCATTTCTTAGTGTCTTTCTTCATGGTGTTAGGCTTACTATGTCACGGTGTCTCATGGTCATGGTGTCTCATTGGTCATGGTGTCACCTTGGTCACGGTGTCTGTGTCTTGCTCACAGTGTTTGACTTACTGTGTCAAGCTTCACAGTGTCTTGTACTTAGGCAAATAAATGTATTCAGACTTAAACAGTAATATGAATAAAATGAATTGAACTTAACCATTATAAATTATGAGATAACTTGAAACATAAATACACATGATTGATAAGATTTGTGAGATTTGTGATCATTAATAAGATTTGTAATTATTATTGAGATTTGTGATCATTAAAATATGATTAATAAATAAGGATTCCAACATGTATTAACTGAATTTTGAACTTTATATAATCCTTATAATTTTAGAATCCATATTATGAGTTTCTTAGACATAATGTAAGAACAAATTCATTTTTTTCATATAAAAGAAGTATTTTTCAAAAAATGCACTTTTACCGACTTTTAATGGTGAACCCTTTTTAAATCCAATATTTGAAACTTTTATATATTCAATTTGAAAAAATAAAGTTATTATTTAAAATCAGGACATAAGAATTCAGTTTCAATAAATTTTTGGTGCTTTTCTGATAACTTTCATATTTAGGTGAATAGTGAAAATTACTAAATTTTAATTAAAAACAACTTTTTTAATCAAAATAATTAATAGTGATAAATTATGAATTTGAAAGATTTTAAAGTATAATTAGATTATATTTTTACCATTTAATCCAATTTTGGTCATTTTACATAATTTCACATTTTAACTAGACATAAGCAAGTGTCAATTTTTTGATAGTTATTATTTCTTAAAAACATGCTTTTTGTTTTGACAACGGGAATTAATTTTAAATTAATTTCAACCACTTATGTGTTTTGAATTTAGAAAAATGGATTCCATATTTAGAGTCAGGAGGTCCAAATTTTTTAAATAGGTAACTTTTATTTTTATACATTTTAAATAATTACTTCGGTAAATATTTTACTTACCATGGTTAAAGGGTAAATCCGGTAAATAAGGGTAAAATATAATATTATAATAATATTAAATTACCATAAAACGTGTCCTAACCCAATTTTTTGATACATTTCCGACCATGGGAATCTTTGGGTCGATTTAGGGACCCCATGGAGCCACTTTTAAGTGATAATGACACTTTATATTAATTAAGTTAAAGTAAATACAAAAATGACATAAGCATATATCTTTTAGAAAAAAAAATTTACATAGGATTATATTTGTTATATTTTAGACTATAAATATTCATTAGAAATATAAAAATATTTCCTACATAATGGTATTTTATTTTTAATTTTTAGACATTGAATAATTAAATTTATTTATGACACAATAATGATGCAGTATTTTCCTTATTAATGAAAGAATCAAATAATTGGTATTATAAATGTTAAAATAAATATAATTTGAAAGTTTTTATGACACAAAAGAATTTTATTGGTTAATATTACATGTTATTATTTCTTAAATGAATTTTTCTTGAATTAATAAATTTTTTAAGACTTTAACAAAAATAAATTATTAAATAGTGTCAAAAATGGAATAAAGGAGTTTTTAAAAGAAATATTATATTATAAACTGATATAATATTCTTAAAAATATAAGGTTCGGCCAAATGACTTATATAATGATAGGTGTATCATTAATGAACCACTTTGTATTCTCTTGGAAGTTTATAGTAAGTTTATTAACTATATAATATAAAAATACAAAGAGACATAGTAAATGTCAAACTATTTAACTAAGAGTTAAATCTAAAAGATAAGGTTAATAAAGTGACCCAAACTTGTATAAAACCTATTGGTTGAGTTTTTTTCGAACCATACCCACATTATCCTCGAAATAAATCAGTTTTGAGCCATTAGAAACCGAATATGAATTTATTATAAAATAATATTTCTAGCTTTTCCTAAGGTGCCCATCACCCCTCTTATAAATGGGCACTCCCCCTTATCTCTAATTCACACCTTAAAAGCCTTTTGGATTAGATAAAACCTGTCCAAATATTCTATAAACTTTCCTCAATTCATCCTAGAAGTCTTACTTTATTCATAAATCCAACTTAATGATCCCTTTTGATCAAATCAAAAGGAAGAACCCGAAGAAGAGGTAATGTTTTCACCACCCTCTTTCAAGTTCCTTTCTTCTTCCACTTATTATTTCTTTGTTATTTCCATTCTAAAATAATAACTCTACTATATTATATATAATATGATGTTATTATAAATATGGTACAACCATATTCAGTATTCTATTCATCCCTTGGATGACATGTCACCATACGTGCGTGCGTACGGCTTACCGTCTCCACGTCATGGTGTAATTGTTATTCAATAAATTATTATTTGGATGGGTATAATAATGATGTGTAATTCATGTAAATAATAAATATAACATGATAATTATTCTGTATATATGATACATCATCCAATTATATATTATTTTAATATCAAAATAATGATATTGTCGCTCCTGCATACGTACGGACTACTGTCTCCACGAACGCGATGAGATTCATTCCCCATCATATCCATTCAAGAATAATTCTCATTTGATGATTAAAATTAATGTTTCAGGATTTGATATCATTATGGATATGAATAAGATACAACCTATTCATAATAAACACGGCTTACGTAACAAATCATATAAAGGAAAATGAATCGGTTAACACCCGAAACAACGATAATACTAAGATATTATTAACAAAGAAATGTTAAAAGATCATATATGATATCATATTAATGTATATTATTCTTTTATAATTTAATAAAAATTATTTCACCATTATAGAGGAGGTAAACCAACCCTCAAACAAGGAAAATTACAAGGTAAGGGTTAATTTCACAATCTCTTTATTATCCGAGGTTGTTTGTACGTAAGTATCTACTGGGACCTCTTTATCATCCACATCCATGTTTCTTAAAAATGTATTTCAAAACATTATTAATATTTTATAGAATATGGGTTAATTCATTTATACCCTTGTTTTACTTTTTATGAGATTTTTATAAAGGAATCTTTCCATTGTTTTCCAAACAAGGTCCTTTTTAACCTTTTCGACAAAATTAAGGTAAGAATGTCTTTTTTAACTTATACATCGGGTGATACTATTTTATGTCGTTATAAAATCATCGAAACTTCCCTTAAAATCTTATAATAATATTTTCAAAGTAAATGTTTTCTTTTATAATTATGTGACTTTTAAATGATTTTAAAAAAAGAGATGTTTCTCTCAAATAGTTTTGATTTCATCTATGTCAACATCCTTTGATGGATTTTAAGCTTATTTGAAGTTGATTTATTATGATACAAAACTTACATATTGTATTGAAGGTTTTGTGATATGCTTGACTGTGGATGTGTTATTTTTATACCATTCATGGTTTATGGAGAAAGTATTGACATTTCTTATGCTAGTTTTAATACGAATGTTTATGTTATGTTTAAACCTGTTCATATGAGGAATGTATTGGACTTAGTAAGTGATGGGTGGAGCCCGTTATAGCTCCTCGATGCATCGGTAGGTTTCATGATACAAACTAGTGTCTTGGAACAAGGCCTTGACAAAATCTTATTTGTAGTCTTGGCACAAGGCCTTAACTATGTGGTTATGATAGTCTGGCATTATGCATTCCATCATTATGAAAGTGGTTATTAATATTGCATGTAATTATTTGACTAGTAGAATATCCATGTGAATAAGTAAATGGAATTATTTAAATTTATTTTTTCCATATTATGCTGAAGTTAAAGTTTAAAAGGCTTTTGTTTTAGCTATACATTGCCTTAAATGTTTATGCTTATTTATGAAAGTTTCCGCTATATTGTTATCCTTACTGAGCATCTGAGCTCACCTCTTTCTATGTTTTATTTTTCCAAATATGTGAAGAAGTATTTTATGAATGACCTGTAGGGATAGTATGAGGGGATATGAGTGTGGTTTATGGAGACAATATGTTTTTGTATTTCTTCACTTTATTATATAATGTAAACTTTATGAATGTATCTAGTGAATCCAGGGCTACTAAACTAATTGGTCTTTTGAGACTTGAACTTTTGTGATCATGCCAATGTTATGTAATAATACACCGACTCTGGGTAACTGGGGTTGGGGTGTTACAGTTGGTATCAGAGGAATTTTAGTACAAACCTTGGAAGATATATTTAGATAAACTCTGATTAGATCACATAGCCCTAAGATATACTTTGAGGATTAGTATAGAAGAACTTCCTAGAATTTTGGTATTGTATATATTTCGTGAGTTTTCCGAGCAATACATTCCTGTCTGAATACGAGCAGGTTGAGGCGGCTTTGGCATAGATGTACCTAGGGGTAAAACCCAAAAACACCGCTTTGAGCTAGACTCGAATGAGAACCGGTGCACAACAACAGGTCTTGCTGCACTCTTGGTTACAACACTCATGGGGGATATGGTTAGGATAATTCTAATTTTCTTTACAAACCATTATGAAGGGTTTATGAGTATATAATTCCTCAAAGAAATCATTTTTATGATTGTGGATTATATCCATAAACTGTTCAATTTATGTTAAGTGTTTTAGAAGTTTGGAATTATGTATTTCGATTCATAAACTTATCTAGTGTATGCCATTGTATAGAAATGGCGCCCAGTAGAAGGAATGTGAACTCCAGCAATACGTATGATCCAAGGAGTAAGAAGGGTCATATATTTCACGGTATTAAGCCAACATTTAGAAGTGAAATAGTCTCCCATATATTCTTAACATATGAATAAATAGTATCATGTGTTAATAAGATAAGTAAAGAATTCTCTAAGTCCTATGGCTTTGAAGGGAAGCAAGATAAGAAAAGGATGGAAGAGAGAAAGATGGATAAAGGGAAGAGGGAAAAGAAGAATTTTCTCATATGTGATAACTATGGGAAGAAACACCCTAGAAATTGCCTGAAGGGAATGGAAGTTTGTTATAATTATAGAGAAAAAGGACACCAAGTACGTGACTACAAGGGTATGAAAATAGTTTCAAATGTATAATGCTTCATCTGCAAGAAGTTGGGACACTGTGCAAACCAGTGTTCAAATCATCAGATTATTCCCCAAATGATGATATTGGATAATAATCAAGTTATGATACTACCATATATGAGGAGTAATGATTAGAGTTCTTATGTTTTTATTGAATAATTATGTCATTTGAGTGTTGTATCAACGCTGTACTGGTTATAGTAATTATGGAGTATATAAGGATTGTACTGCAGTACTATTTTATTAAGGACTTGAGATCGTGTGGAACCAAGAAAAGTAACTCAATAGCAGGTTAAATTTTTAGAAAATATATTATGAGAGAAATATAAACCATAATATGGTTCTGATGCTGAGGTAGTGATTTTGGAATAATACATGATTGATTTGGATAAATTATATTTGAAATTCTTGACTACCTTGAAACTAATTAATGATTTGTATATTCCATCATTGTTGGAGTTTACAACATTTTTGGATAGAAGTAGTATATCCATTATTCTATAAGGAATAAGGGATCATGAATGTAATCAATAAGGTTTTATGGTAATTCAGGATGTTGTAGTGTTTTAAAAGAATACATGATGAAGGTGTTCACATGTTATTACGCAGAAAAAAGGATCTTCATTGTGTTTATCTTCCTTATAAATTTTGGATTGTGAGTTTGGACAGAATTATTTTGGATAATTCTAGTTTGAGATTATTTTTGGATTACCATAAAAGGATAACCCAGAGGTCGGGCGGCAACCCGTCGCATCCGGAAAGGCCGTGAGACTTGAACCCGCAACCGAAGGGTGACAAGGGTGTATCACCTACCACTGGCCCACATGATGTCCTGGATTGAATAGTGTAGTTTTTTTTAAAAGGTCTGGTAGATGAATTAGAAATTAATTTTTTTTTGGGAACCTTATACGAATAGGATAAAATGAATTTTTTTTAAGTTCTATTATCTTTTAGAGTGAAAGATGAGTTTGTGGTAGAAATTAGTGAAAGGATGGAACTATACTTGTCAAGTATATATATTTTTTTTTCTTCTCTTATTCTACGAAGAAATTAATTATTAAACATTATGTAAGGGATCTTAAAACTAAAAATGTGTTATCCTAATACCTTATGTTTTGTTGAACCGATGATATTTTCAAATCATCATAGATTGATGGCTTTGAGGCCCTTAATTCTACAATTGTTTCTGACTGATTACCCCAATCACTCCCTATAAATATTTACATTTTTCCTCTAATTATGTGTCTCTAATTTCCACCACTGTTCTCCTAATCGAGATCATAATTTGGTGGTGACCCTTTCATTTCTCTTTTCCTCTTATTAAGACTAAATTTTATTAACCCAATTTCCGATGTAGGTTTTCCCACAAAGATATTTTCTATTTTCAACCTTTCATTTTCGAAAAACAATTTCAAATTGTGAGGATGCAATTTATTGAAGGATGTAATAATGTAACACCCCAAGATTTCATAGTGCGTTATTTCTTCAAAGTAATTCAATAACTTGCACTACACGCAACACCGAGTTCAAGAGCACCATGACTTACCAAACTAGCCGTTAAAAAGTGGTTATGAATAGTATTAACTGAATTGTAAACTTTATATAATCCTTATAATTTTATAATCCATATATGAGTTTCTTAGACATAATGTAAGAACAAATTTATTTTTTTCAGATAAAAGAAGTATTTTTCAAAAAATGCACTTTTACCGACTTTTAATGGTGGACCCTTTTTAAATCCAATATTTGAAACATTTAAATATTCAATTTGAAAAAATAAACTTCTTATTTAGAATCGGGACATAAGAATTTAGTTTCAATAAATTTTTGGTGCTTTTCTGATAACTTTCATATTTGGGTGAATAGTAAAAATTACTAAATTTTAATTAAAAACAACTTTTTTAATTGAAATAATTAATAGTGGTAAATTATGAATTTGAGTGATTTTAAAGTATAATTATTTTATATTTTTACCATTTAATCCAATGTTGGTCATTGGATATAATTTCACATTCAAACTGGACATAAGCAAGTGCCAATCTTTTGATAGTTATTATTTCTTAAAAACATGCTTTTTCTTTTGACAACAGGAATTAATTTTAAATTAATTTCTTCCACTTATGTGTTTTGAATTTAGGAAAATAGATTCCATATTTATAATCAGGAGTTCAAAATTGTTTAAATATGTAACTTTTATTTTTATACATTTTGAATAATTACTTCGGTAAATATTTTATTTACCATAGTTAAAGGGTAAATCCGGTAAATAAGGGTAAAAAATAATATTATAATAATATTAAATTGCCCTAAAACGTATCCTAACCCTATTTTTTGATACATTTCTGACCATGGAAATCTTTGGGTCTATTTTTGGACCCATGGAGCCACTTGTAAGTGATAATGACACTTTATATTAATTAAGTTAAAATAAATACAAAAATGACATAAGCATATATCTTTTAGCAAAACAATTTTTACATAGGGTTATATATGTTATATTTTCGACTCTAAATATTCATTAGAAATATAAAAAGATTTCCTACATAATGTTATTTTATTTATAATTTTTATACATTGAATAATTAAATTAATTTATAACACAATAATGATGCAATATTTTTCTTATTAATGAAAGAATCAAATAATTGGTATTATAAATGTTAAAATAAATATAATTTGAAAGTTTTGATGACATACATGAATTTTATTGGTTAATATGACATTTTATTATTTATTAAATGAATTTTTTTCTAATTAAGAAAGTTTTTAAGACTTTAACAAAAATCAATTATTAAATAGTGTCAAAAATGACATAAAGGAGTTTTTAAAACAAATATTATATTATAAATTGATATAATATTCCTAAAAATATAAGGTTCTGCCAAAGGACTTATATAATGATAGTTGTATCATTAATGAACCACTTGGTGTTCTCTTGGAAGTTTATAGTAAGTTTATTAACTATATAATATAAAAATACAAAGAGACATAGTAAATGTCAAACTATTTAACTAAGAGTTAAATCTAAAAGATAAGGTTAATAAAGTGACTCAAACCTGTCTAAAACATATTGGTTGAGTTTTTTTTTGGCCCATACCCACCTTTTCCTAGACATAAATCAGTTTGGAGCCATTATAAACCAAATATGAATTTATTATAAAATAATATTTCTAGCTTTTCCTAAGGTTCTCATCACCCCTCTTATAAAAGGGCACTCCCCCTTCTCTCTAATTCACACTTTCAAAGCCTTTTGGATCGGCCAAACCTTGCCCAAATATTCTATAAACTTTCCTCAATTCATCTTATAAGTCTTAATTTATTCATAAATCCAACTTAAGGATCCCTTTTGATCAAATCAAAAGGAAGAACCCAAAGAAGAGGTAATGTTTTCACCACCCTCTTTCAAGTTCCTTTCTTCTTACACTTCTTCTTTCTTTGTTATTTACATTATAAAATAATAAATCCAGTATATTATATATAGTTTTATGTTATTGTAAATATGTTACAACCATATTCAGTATTCTATCCATCCCTTGGATGACATGTCACCATGTGTGCGTACGTACGGCTTACCGTCTCCACGTCGTGGTGTAATTGTTATTCAATACATTATTATTTGGATGGGTATAATAATGATGTGAAATTCATGTAAATAATAAATATAACATGACATTTATTATGTATATATGATACACCATCCAATTATATATTATTTTAATATCAAAAGAATGATATTGTCGCTCGTGCGAACGTACAGACTACCGTCTCCACGAACGTGATAAGATTCATTCCCCATCGTATCCATTCAAGAATAATTCTCATTTGATAATTAAAAGTAATGTCTAAGGACTTTATATCATTCTGTATATGAATAATATAAAACCTATCCATAACAAACACAGCTTACGTAACAAAGCATATAAAGGAAAAAGAATCGGTTAGCACCCGAAACTACGATAATACTAAGATATTATTAACAAAGCAATGTTAAAAGATCATATATGATATCATATTAATGTATATTATTCTTGTATAATTTAATAAAAATTATTTCACCATTATACAGGAGGTAAACCAACCCTTGACCAAGGAAAATTATAAGGTAAGGGTTAATTTCACAATCTCTTTATTATCTGAGGTTTTTTTTATGTAAGTATCTACTAGTACCTCTTTATCATCCACATCCATGTCTCTTAAAAATGTATTTCAAAACATTATTACTATTTTATATACTATGGGTTAAAGTCATTTATACCCTTGTTTTACTTTTTATAGGATGTTTATAAAGGAATTTTTCTATCGTTTTCCAAACAAGGTCTTTTTTAACCTTTTCGACAAAATTAAGGTAAGAATGTATTTTTTAACTTATACGGAGGGTGCTGCTTTTTTACGCCATTATAAAATTGTTGAAGATTCCCTTACAAGATTATAAGAATATTTTCAAAGTAAATTTTTTCTTTTATAATTATATGACTTTTAAATGATTTCAATAAAAGATATATTTCTCTCAAATAGTTTTGATTTCATCTATGTCAACATCCTTTGATGGATTTTAAGCTTATTTGAAGTTGATTTATTATGATAAAAAACTTCCATATTGTATTGAAGGTTTTGTGATATGTTTTACTATGGATGTGTTATTTTTATACCATTCATGGTTTATGGAGAAAGTATTGACATTTCGTATGCTAGTTTTAATACGAATATTTATGTTATGTTTAAACCTGGTCATATGAGGAATGCATTGGACTTATTAAGTGACCAGTGGAGCCTGATATAGCTCCTCGATACATCGGTAGGTCTCATGAGACAAACTAGTGTCTTGGCATAAGGCCTTGACAAAATCTTATTTGTAGTCCTGGCACAAGGCTTTGACTATGTGGTTATGATAGTTTGGCATTATGCATTCCATCATTATAAAAGTGGTTATTGATATTTCATGTGATTATTAGACTAGTATAATATCCATGTGAATAAGTAAATGGCATTATTTCAATTTAGTTTTTCCATATTATGCTGAAGTTAAAATTTAAAAGGCTTTTGTTTTAGTTATACATTACTTTAAATGTTTATGCTTATTTATGAAAGTTTCTGCTATATTTTTATCCTTACTGAGCATATGATCTCACCCATTTCTATGTTTTATTTTTTCCAGGATGTGAAGAAGTATTTTATGAATGACCTGTAGGGATAGTATGAGGGGATATGAGTGTGGTTTATGGAGACAAGATGTTGTTGCAGTTCTTCACTTTATGATGTAATGTAAACTTTATGAATGTATCTAGTGATTCCAAGGCTATTAAACTAATCGGTCTTTCGAGACTTAATTTTTGGTGATCATTCCAATGTTAAGTAATAATGCACTGACTCAAGGTAACTGGTGTCAGGGAATTACATTTATGATAGCATCAAACATTGAACGTCGAGTGCATCGTTCAAATGTTTATCATAGACCAGGAAATCTTCATCACTCACCCTTTGGGTGGGAAAATCAGGAAGTGGGGACTCTAGCACATAAAAATTTCTTTCATGGCATAGGATAACGTGAAGTCACCTAAACCATTCCTGAAAGTTACTTTTGGTGAGCATATTGTCTTTATTTAGAATTTATCGCAGTGAAAATGTGGTTGATGAGTTTGTCATATTGATTCTATAAATTAAAAGAGAATATTTATCAGTACCTTTTGATTACATTTTGTGAAAAATAATAAATGAATTTATTAATTCTCCCACTATTTTATCAAGTCCCAATGGCCCTTGATTCACGCTCAAATTTACCCAAAAGAAGAAGGTAGGACGGTCCTTGTAGTCTAGCTTAGGTTGTTAAATCCTCAGAGACCTAAGAAGTACCTACAGACACGTACATTCTATGGATTGTTTTTGGCTATGAAGTGGACAAATTGGGTTGATTTAAGATGGTTTTAAAGGATCACTAACAGATTTAAGTTAATTCAAATTAAGGTAATGAGTTGATCCTAGGTTATCGTTCGGGGTGGATAGGATGAATTCCTTTTTTAATGATTCCAATTTCTTATATTTGAGATGGGTTCATTTAAGAAGATCAAAAAAAATCATAACTTACTGTTTTAATGCCTACAAACCCTAATAATAATCACCTATACACTTTAAGTATCAAATTTTTGAGCACTCCAAGGTAAAGGTTTGTATTAGCACTTGAAATGTGTGACCTCAAATTCAATAAGGATGAAGAGGTTTTAAAATCATCAAATAAAAATCTCATTTAAAATAAGTGATTAGTCATTAATGGACATAGAAATAACATCCAATCTAGCCCCTTGCTACTCCCTTGGATCAAACCATAAAATATTTATCCCTCCATTGATGACATGTCTTCAACGGAAGCAGGAAGTAGACTTATGAAGGTGGAATTGAAGAAGTAAAAACAACAACAAAAATCGATCACTCCACCGTTGTGTGATAAATATCACAAAGTATGGTGTGAATAAATTCACACCTTGAACCAAAAGTATAAACGTTATATGTAGAAGAATATAATAAGAGTAAAGGAATAACTTTTATTAAGAAACTAAGGTGAATTAAAAAACTTACATGAGAAAGAAATGTGATTACAAACATAAAGTGGAAACATAACACTACAATGAAACCAACCACCAAAGATGAAAAACTCCTCCATCACCACTACCTTAAATAGTAATTTTGGGAGCCTTGGGTCAATACTCCAATAGTACAAAGAATCCCACTTGATTATGGTAGGCCTAGGGTGGTGGAAAGCTTGTGGAACTTGGACTTTTCCACTCTTGACCCGAGGTGGCAGCTAGCTTGCAACCACCGAACCGATGTGCTTGGAAGACCTTTATATGGATGAATTAGAGTGAGACATAGAATACTAAAATTTATCCCCTGATGTCTCCTAACCGTATATAAAATTTGGGACTATTTGAAGTTTTTGATTCTGAGATATGATTAGATTGGTAGGATGTTTTCTGGGCCACAGAATCTGGCCCAGAATTTTATCTTCAACTTGGGCCGCCTGAATAACCACAATGGAGGCCTAATTAGCACTTGATCCTGAAGAATGATTTGTTCCTATAAATTTCTTATAGAATCCCATGAAATTTGGGTTCATTGGGCCTGTATGTTGGGCCCCACATTCTTATCATTGGGTTGGTGTCCAATCTGCCATTTCCAGAATTATTTGCATGAAATCTCATTCTGGTGGTCTTCTAATGTGAATCTTCCAACACAAGTATGAATTGTTCCCAATATAATTATAAACCTGAAAATAAAAAAAATCAAGATCATTTGGTACTTTAAATGATGTTAAAAAATGTACCACATAATAGTGCATTTTAAGAAGGAATTACAATCATAATGTGAAATGATGTTCAAAGTGTAAAATGCACTAAAAATGGTGTTTATGAATAATAAAGCATATGAATATTATATATATTAACAATGAATATTATCCTCATTTAGTGGATAATCATCCCTCACCATTGAACTTGAAATGTTCAGTTTCCATGACATTCTAGTGGCAAGGATCCACATTCCCCTTCGCATAACCCCAGCAAGGGTTGGTTAAGCTATTTGAAGGTATTTAGGTAGGCAGGTCTTTAAAAACTGTGAGCTTACAGTTCCTTGATCTGTTGAGTGGACTCCCCAATCCTGAAATCCTGACTTGGATTTCCTTAACACTTGCCTCCATTTTACAACAAGTCTAGCAAGGGCTACTCCTCTTGATGTAAAATGTTTAAGTTAACCTAAAACTTTCATAAGAGATTCCTTTATAAAAGTAAGTGTCCCAACAAGGGTTGGTCAAACACATAGTTTTATTGAGTATTTCCCTCAATCAAGTAATGGAAGGCTTGGTCTGAATTAATATGGTATTTGAGGGATTTTATTCTTTATGCATAGTTTTACATTATCACATGCTTGTTAATATTAAGTGATGCTTGCTTAAGTGATTAACCATGTTCTGATAATGTTTACACATAGTTCAATTTTTATTTTATTCCATCTTTTCATACTTGTTTATTTCATTAATTATGTGATCGCAACAACACATACATAATAAATAAACCATTAAATTAGACAGAAATAAAATAAGATGGCATGATCATGAGATTCTATTGGTTAGATTATCTAGCGGTTTTGATAAGCTAACCCTAACCTAGGGAAAAGCACCTTGAACCTGATGGTTTGTGTTTTGAAACTCCCACCTACTCACCTTTGTATCTTCTTGGGTTAGTTTTTCCTCAGCTTCGGGTTTTGAACCATCTCCTCTGACTTGGGAGATCCTCCATTACTTGGGGTTTACATTAAAGAAACCATGGAACGCAGGCCCTACATATTATTGGAACAAGTCTCACAGGACAATGAATTTAAATTAAATAAATTTAAATGAAACCATACACACACAAAGGGTCTTTTATCTAGCTCATGTTCATCCATAGCATGAAATGACATTTACGCATATTTAGAATTCAAATTCTTTTAATCGTTCTTTTATTTAAGATAAGTCGCACTTGAATTCAATTAATTATGATCTTATAATTAATCAGTTCTTTATCTTAAGTTATTTTCTGAATTTACTTGAGATTATTTTCATCCATATTCCTTGTACGGGTCTTTTTACTTTGGAGGAAACCTGGTGAAATTCCATTTATGGAAAGTACATGGCGTGTAGGATATATTACGCAGTGTGTATTTTTCACCCTTTATACAAAGTACACAATGAGGGATTTGGCATTTTTTCTATACTTTGGAAATTTTGGAGTACACATCCTGTAGATTAATCTAACACGGTGTGTACTTACTTGTTATTCGGTTACCGACCTGGAAATCCCATGTACGTGGTACATGGATTCTCCTTGTACACGGTTTCACCTGGGCCGGATCGGACTACACGGCGTGTTGATTCAACATACACGCCGTGTATTCCAGTTTCCACATGCTGTTCAATTATGTTCAACATAGTGTAATAAATACTTAGGAATTCTCAATTCACACGGCGTGGTTTGGCGGACCAGTACCGGTTCATTGAACCTAAGTACACGGCATGTAGTTTTCACTACACGCTGTGTATTCTTGTGTTGTACAGATAGAAAGAGTGACTCCTCTATATGAGTTTCTCATTTTTATTTTAATAAAAATTAAAATTAAAAATTCATTTCTATGATGTGAATCGAGAAATGAATGAGGAAGAACAGATCTCGTTCATTCAGTTTTATAGAATGATTTATCTTGAATTGAATCAAATATAAATGCATAAATTATCAATGAAAATTAAATAACAATAATAAATGTGGTAACCTCCCTCTGATACCATTTGAAGGTTCTGGGTGTAGCATAAGCTCATGGGTGGATTTTCCCACTTGGATTTTTGTCATTAGCAATGATTAATCCGGGATCAATACGATGATAAACGCCAGTCTCCACGGGTCGAATCATTGAAATAGACAAAGAATAAGGATGGTCCTAGAACCACAAACAAGGACCATCACAGGTTTATTATAATTAATTTAATTAATTGACAATAAGTACCTTTTGGGTGTTATTTCTTCGTTGATATTCTTGATCACGTTCCGATGTGATTCATCGTTGTGTCATAGAATCCAAGTGTAAACTTCCCCTAGTGGTGATCCACAGGTGCACCACGTATCTATGGACATCACCAAAGGATTCTTTGGGTGCTAGCGTGGAGAAAACTTTTCTTGTGTTGTCCACCTTAGATCATCTTGATCCGATGGGGGAGGATCTCTCTCGGTCTTGAGAGTGTTCTTGGAGGAAGGAGTTCTCTCGGCCTTGAGGGAATTCTCTAGAATTGTTGTGCACAACAATTGGGGAAAAGTGTTGGGGTTGTGAGGATATTTATAATCAGGTTTGAGGTTATAGAGTTATGACAATAAATAAACACGTTACGAATTTTATTTATTTCATTAACTCTTATTGGAAACCCCATGTTGAATAATTAATTCCTTGACATGAACCCACGCTGATTATAATAAATATCATTTAATAAAACAATATTATATCCTTAAAATCCTGACTGGAAAAACTACACGGTTTGTAATCATTAATACACGGTGTGTACTTTTTTTTCATAAAAAACTACACGGCGTGTAATCATTAATACGCGACATGTACTTGTTTTTCATTTCCTTTCCTAAATGAAAACTACACAGCGTGTAATCATTAATGCACGGCATGTATATCTTGTTTTCATTTTATTCTTCCTCCTTCATTAAAATTATTTAGGCTTCCTTGAATAATTATTAAACCACGTATGGTAATAATCTTTATTCTACTTGAGATACTTAGATACACTTAGTGTGTGACCCTTTAGGCCTCTTTCTCGTTGGCATTAGGCGGGCTTTCCTAAAGTTTAAGATTACTATCTAGCAACGGGTTAAGGCACCCAAGAGAAAGAATTTGATGCCGCATTAACGTGTCACCTCATACGAATGCTTACCATGTAATTTAATCCCTTTGTCTCGATATCTCATTAAGCATGTTTCATTGTAGTGTCATAAACCTATATGCTTGATCTGTCATTCTTTGACTTCCAGAAATAAACACGTCATTATACCATGGCCATGGAATTTGGGCGACAGTTCTATTTCAATCAAAGGGCATGAGATATCTATTTCCATAAATATGGAAGGGAAAAATCCTTCCTCTACTTATCCATTAACAACATGTCATTCGTAACGCACCCAACGTACCCTACTTCCCGCCAACTATCTTCGTGATAGTTTTCATCAATAAATCTAAGTACGCGAGTCATGACATGAGTTAATGATAATCTTCTAGTCTAAGGACCATTACATACGCTCATAGATAGCAATGTCCTATGACACCAAGACATGCGGAATTACTACTGGCGCGTCTGTTCTCATAATCTCCCATCTTGAAGATTACCAAGTGCGAACTCCATGAGATAGAGTCTCGTCTTCTTATGAGTACTCGCACATGACGGTCTGTATACTATGTTTCCTATCATAGTATGTCATCCAACCATAGAACTTTATTTAAGAATACTGTTATGGCATTTTAAGGTTCTCATTATAGAAGGGATCTGCCATGACCTTATTAATGCAACAAATATTCCAGGACATTATTATATTACATTCATGCAGAACAATGAACAATATATAATAAGTGTACATTAACGTAATTAAAGTAAAAACAGTTGGTTCTCAGGACACCAACTCTAAAAAATATATGGAGCACTTGTAGTGATTTTGTAAGGTGGTGTGTCCATATCATATTAGTGTAGGCACTATTGGAAAATCGCCTTATACCCATGATTTTTCTTAAAATCATGGGCATAGGTGTGCCCTAAACCCACGGTTTTGGAAAACTGTGGGTATAGGTATAGGATATGGACTTATACCCACAGTTTATGGAAACCGTGGGTATAGGTCACTTATACCCACGGTTTTGGGAAAACCCGTAGGTATAGATTTTTTTGAGGACCTATAACCACGGTTTTCCAAAACTGTGGGTATAGGTATTTCTTTCAAGGCCTATACCAATGGTTTTATGAAAAGCGTGGGCATAAATTTTTTTTTTCGAAGACCTATACCCATGGTTTTGTAAAACTGTGGGTTTAGTTTTGGCGGGGGAAAAATCCATGGAAAACAAAAAATATTTGGCAGGAAAACCTATACCCATAGTATTCCCTCCTATACCCACATTTTAAATTAATATATTTAAAGCGATAAAAATATTCAGAAAAATAAACTCCGTAGGCCAGTTGGTGAGGCGGTCTTTGTTACTCCCCCTGGTCTGAGAATTGAATCCTGCAGACTGTTTTTTTCTGATACAGTGGGATGTATTAATATATTAAACTAAATTTAGATTTATTTTAAGTAAAGCAGTATATATGAGCTAGTTGGTCATGGCTATTTTCAGGATAATAGTCGGGGATCGAAACCTACGAGCATCTTTTTTTCCTGATACACATATAATTAATATATTTTTCAAAATAATGATATATATAAGCATAAGTGTCGTAGCTTAGTGGTGATATGTGTCGGTGGTAAAGTGCAGGTGTTGGAAGTCGTGGGTTCAACACCTACTGGTTTTGTTTTTGTATAATTAATACCCATGGTTTTAAAACTGTGGGTAAAGCTGTTGACAGTGTGGAAATGGGTATGAGGATTTTACAGCATGGAAAAAAAATCTATACTGACGGTTTGTAAAACTGTGGGTATAGGATAGGGACATATCCTGACGCCTCAGTTTCCCATGGTTCACAAAACCGTGGGTATAGCCTATACCCATGGTTTTGGGGGCTATACCCACGGTTTTAAACCATGGGTATAGGTCAATTTTCTAGTAGTGAGGATTTGTATCTTTCAAAGGGATGTCAGCCCGGTCAGAACCATCCAAGATAGCAGGTTCTCGGTTCGGAGGATACGGCAGTAGGTATAGATCTTTTTATAGATAGAGTCATTTTGGGGTATATATGCAGGTTAGTGGTTTCTCTCAGGGTCATTCTGAGATGAGGAAACTTTATGTCGTAGAACAAGGACCAGTGGAATCGGATGCAGGGTCTACAACAATTCAAGGTACGGTTCTTATTGAATCATCTTTAGCTGTTGTTATTTTTGATATTGGTGATTCATTTTACTTTATTTATGCTCTCCTTATAGAATTGTTAAAGTTTACATCCAATCTTATGCTTCATGCGATGGAGTTGGTAACACCACTTGGAAAAAAAAGGATTTCAGGTTTTCGTCTTGTGCACTCACCGTGTTAGGGTTTGAGCTAGAATGGGATTTTCCAGTTTTGGAAATGTACCTCTTTAACATGATACTTGTTATGTATTGGATGGTGTGTTTCTAGATTCACATCAATTGTTACAGACAGCAAGTGAGTTTTGTGGCACCTGATGGAAGTACCCAAGTTTTTCAGGGTGAATGGGATCCTCGGTCGGGGCATGTTGGACCTCCACTTCCAGAATTGGGCCACCTTGTTTATCAGATCTCATTGATCATATTAGAGGATGATGGAGATTCTTTTGGGGGTGGATTAAGTCCTATGATGGATTAGTTCCCAGAAGTTTTTCTAGATTATTTCTTAGGTTTTCCTCCAGAGCGGGATGTATAGCTCTCCATTGATTTAGTGCTTGGAACACAGCTGATATCTCTTCCCTCATACCGTATGGCCCCCACCGAGTTGAGGTAATTAAAGGTACATCTAGATGATTTAGAATCCAATGGATTAATTCTTCCAATCATCCCTCCATGGGTCGCCCCAATTTTGTTTTCAAAAAAGTTCGATGGATCTCTCTAGTTGTGTATCAATTACCGAAAGTTGAATAAGGTAATGATTGAGAATAAGTACCCTTTCCCTATATTAATGACCTTTTCAATTATATTAAGGGTGAAATGTGATTCTCTAAGATTTATTTGCATTACGAGTATCATCAAGTTATATTTAGAAATGTGGATGTCCCAAAAACAGCTTTCTGAAGTAGGTATGGACATTTTGAGTACTTAGTCATGCCTTTTGGGTTGATGAATGCTATAGAGATCTTCATTGAGCTTATAAAAAGGGTGTTCTGTCAGTATCTTTACTAATTTTTCATGGTATTTGTGGATGACATCCTAGTTTATTCTAGGATCGAGGAGGAACATGATCAACATTTAAGAATTATGCTAGGCACCCTTCAGGATCATCGTCTCTATGAGAAGTTTTCTAAGTGAACCTTCTAGATTAGGGAGGTTAATTTTCTGAGGCATGTGATCTTGGAGCATGGGGTTTCAGTGGAACCTGATAAGATCAGTGTAGTGATGTCATGGGAATAGCCTAAGAATGTTTTTGAGATTAGGATTTTTTTGGGTTTGGTAGCGTATTATAGGCAATTCATTCAGGATTTCTCTCAGCATGCTTCATCCATGATTGCGCTTACCCAAAAAGAAGTAAAGTTTGAATGGATCATGAAGTGTTCTTCATCATTTTAGGATCTAAATAGATGATTGAACGCAACCACTATTTTGATTTTTATGAAATCTAGAAAGGGATATGTGGTCTATTTTGAAGCCTTGGGAATGGTTCTTAGGTGTGTGCTGATGCAGGATGACCATGTGGTGGCTTATGGTTTGCGCTAACTCTGACCACATGAAAAGTATTGTCCAACCCATGACCTAGAGTTAGAATTAGTGATGCATGCCTTAAATATGTGGTTCCATTATATTTTTGTATATAAGTTTGTGTTTTATTTGGATCATAAGATTTTAGCCTAAATTTTCTCCCAGGAGTATTTGAATTTGGGATAGCGTTGTTGGGTTGAGTACCTTCAGGGGTTCAATTTTGATGTATTATATACCCCAGGTAAGGGTAATGTTGCAGCAAATTCTTTGAGAAGGAAAGTATTAGTTCATGCATTGAAGGATTCCAGTGATGAGTGGACTTTGATGGGGATTTTTTTAGGTTCACTTTGAGACCGAAGGAACATAGTGGAGGTGTGTTCTTGGCTAGTGTTCTGCTGATACCTTCCCTTCTGAAGTTGATTTATCAAGAGCAGTTGAGTGATGGGTTCTACCAACATTATATGTAGTTTATAAATGGTGGGGTACACCCTGTGATTGGTCATTATCTCCCAAGGTAGTCTCGCATTTGAAGTTTCACTTCATGCTAGTGTTATCATAGGGGAAGGTGGTTGTGCGGGATAGCCACTAGTCCAAGTGGTTTATTCACCTTGGTTCCACTAATATTTTTTATGATGGGTGTCATTAATTATGGTTTCCAGGTATGAGGTGAGGTATAGATGACTTCATATCGCAATGTTATACATGTAATCATGTTAAATAAAAGCACCAAAGGCCTTCTAGTTTGCTTCAACCACTAACTATTCCTACCTGGAAGTGGGATGATATCGCCATGGATTTTATTGTTAGCTTACCTCATACACCCCGTTGGGAGGAATTCCATTGGGGTAGTGATTGATCATCTGGCCAAATCATCCCATTTCATTCCAATTAGGGATTCAACCAAAGTGGATGAGCCGGTTCGGTTGTATGTTCAGGAGGTTGTGAGGCTTCATGGTGTGTTGTTGAAAATTGTTTCAGACAGGGAACATCGTTTTACCTCATGGTTTTGGGAAGTCCTTCAAAAGGTGTTGGGGTCACAGGTCAAGTTAAGAATGGAATATCACCCTCAAATGGATGGTCAGATGGAGAATATGATTTATATTTTGGAAGATTGTTCTGGGCATGTGTGTAGGATTTTAGAGGTTCATGGGATAACCATTTGAGATTGGTTGAGTTTTTCATATAAAAATAGTTACCAATCCTCACTTCAAATGGATATTTTTTAGGAAATTTATGTTCGGTCGTGTCAGTCCCCTTTATGTTGGGTTGAGGTTGGTGAGCCTCGTTGTTGGGACCAATCCTTGTGCAAGAAATGTCTGAAAATGTTAAGTTGATCAGGCAGTGGTTGTTGATAGTGTAGAGTAACTATAAGTCTTATGTCGATCAGAGGTGCTGATCTTTAGAGTTTTTTTAGGTGATCAAGTGTTTCTTAAATTGTCATCTTGTTTAGGTCACCATCATCTGGGTAAAAAAGGGAAGCTAATCCCAAGGTATGTGGGACCATTTGATATTACCAAGAGAGTTGGTAATGTGGCATACATGTTATCTTTTCCCTCCCAGTTGATGTTAATTCATGACATGTTCCATGTCTTTAACACCCCAATATTTTTCAAATAAATTTAATATCGAATTCATGAAACATAGAGTCTCTACAAAACATTGATTTATTATAACCTAGCCAGTAAATATAATTTTACCACCTCTGTGATTTGAATTTCAAAAAACTGACATACATGGTTGCATTCAGTAAGATATTTAGAGTCTGATAAGACAAACATAATTTTTGGTGAATAGTAGAATACCCTTATGAATATTAATATGAACCTTATGAATTGTAAATAATATTATTATTTTATTATCTTAAGGTTATAAGATAATGTGATCTTGATTAATTTTTCAAAGTTATATAAATGAATTATAGTTTTAAAATTATTATTTTTCGAATAAATTATGGTTTTCTTTAAAAATTAAATTAATAATATTTAGAAAATTATTTCCAAAAAATGGTGTTTGTTTTTTTAATTTTACACATCAAAAAATGGTTAGGGTGAATTTTTGGGATTATTCTGAGATATTCGATTGTTTTTTAGGAATAGTAAAATATGGTAATTTACCATATATATACATTATCAATTAAATAAACTATTCCTAGCATCATGGATGATGTAATCATACTTAGTTAAAAATCACATGCACTTATTACTATTATGGGTCACATGGATCAACGCGATTGGTTTTATTGAGGGAAATAACAAAATAATGAATAAGATATTCCCAAATCACCTCTCTCCTTCACTATAAAAGCCCCCCTCACTCCCTCTTCTCTTCACTCATCTCAAGCCTTGTTCCTTGTCTAAATTATGATCAATATCCTCACAATATCCTCCCCCACGTCCACCAACCCTTGGTCTCATAAAAAGACCAAAACCTCTCCCCTAAATAGGCTCTCAAGGAAGATTACTTCAAGAGGTAAAATCCTCTTTTCATTTCTTTTATTTCAAGTTTCATTATTTTATTTTTTTTCATCGCCTCCTTTCATCCAAATGTTGTGAAATATCCAGTACCTTACATGTATTGAAATTATTTTATGATAAAGGAATAATTCTTCATCATCTTTCATTTCTCCTTCTTTTACAGTAGAAATGAAAACACCATCTGAGATGTGTTAATTTATCACATTCAAGGAAAACATGTTTTCAATTTCTATTACCATCTTCAATTTTGGTCATGAAACCATTTTGATGGTTGAAACATAATATAATATATGTATTATAACTTATGTATGGTTTTGTAATCTTTTTTTACACATGATATTAATTTTTAAATCAAAATGAGTTCTTTGTGATCAAAAACCGCCAATTAACCCAAACAATTATCATTGATGTATTATATAATGATTCATCTTTAGTCCCAACAACCAAATGAATTTTATAAACATGTAATATTCTGGATATTAAAAAATAAAATACAGCTTCTATTATGGAAAACCATTCTCATCTTACATGTTTATCCTTACATGTATATAAGTAAACCAGTCATGAATACTAAGAAAGAAAACACTCCCAAACAATAAAATTGAACCTCTTAAACCCATCAAGAAGGCCATGAATGAACTTAATAAGGATATAATAAATAAATTATATAAATAATAGGTTCTTGATATATTAATTAGTGAATTTAATTTGTTTATCTAGGACACTAATATCAAGTGAAGAACACCATCGAACTTAAGGTAAGGGTTTCTTCATCTCACTTCCATTTTTGGGAGATATTCTGTATTCACTACTATCAATTTTGTATGGTGTATGTATACTACTCATTGATGTTTCATATCATTAATATATTTATTTTCATGTTATTAAATTTATCATTTTATGATTATTAATTTTTGTGCATACGACTCAATTAATTACAAAGTTGTAAGTATTTTCTACCTGAACCTCCATTTTCATTCGGGTCACTCTTATTCTCTACTTATCTTAATTAATTTCATATTTATTATTAATTAATCCTAATAAATTATGTTTTAATGTTATATATATGTGTATCAATCATATTCATTCTTTATTTTATGAGGATTTATATTTTTCAAAAAGATCATTCAAAAATTCTTCCTGATAAACAACCTCATTTCAAGGGAATTTCTCAAATTCTTACCTATTTTCAAGAGAACTCTATAATCTGTTTTTAGAAACCATTATCATTATAAAATATCTCATTTTATTATGAAAATACTATCTTAATTTACTTATGGTTTTATAAAAATATTTTTCCAAAAGAAATATTCTTTTCAAAGTAAAAGAGTATTTATCTCAAGAATTACTCGATGATTTTATAAGAGTATCTTCATCTATTTCAAAACTTTTATTGATTCTTATGTATTATTGAGATTAATATTTTATGATATCATATACCATATTTAATTTAATTGTTTATGATTATTTTGATTATGTTTATGCTATCTCAAAACCATTCACCAATTTACTCTGAATGGTTAGTGTTATGCTTAATGTTCGAGTAAATTTATTTACATTTAATATATTAGTTTCAATATGAATGTATATATTGTTTATGTTTATCCTAATTCATAATAGGAATGCATTAAACTTATTAAGTATCAGGTGGGGCCCTCTATAGCCCCTTGGTGAATCGGTAGGTCTCAGGAGACAAACTACAATCTTGGCAAAAGGCCATAACAAAATGGTTAATTATGGTCTTTGCATGAGGCCTTAGCGGTATAGTTATGATGTCCCACATTAAGCATTCCCTCATTATGGAACTAGTATTTGAAATTTCATCTGGTTATTCAATGAGTATAATACCCATGTTTATGCTTTATTATGGAATTATTTATTTACCTCTTATTCTTGTCGTAATGTGTTCAAGTATAATTTTAAAGGCATGTGGTTTTAGTTATTCACCATGAAAAATGTTAATGTTTATGATATATTCCATTGTATTTCTTAACCTTACTGAGTATTTGAGATCACCCCTTTATTATGATTCTTTCCCCAGTTTATGGAGAGAGAAAATTTTGAATAAGCATTCAAGGATGAAGTTTATTTCATTTTATATTGTGTCTTGTTATATTTTCTTTTCCCAATGCATTATGGTATCTGGAATGTAATCTAGTCTTCCAAGACTGTTAAATTGATCAGTAATTTGGGATTTTATTCCTTGTAATCATGCTAATGTAATAGAATAATACACTAGTTCTGGGCTTCTGGGGTCAGGACGTTACAATTAGTATCAAAGGAAGTTTAGTAGCAACCTTGGAAACTAGATTTAGAAAATGTAGATTAGTGAACAAAACCCTAAGATAGACTTGAAGATACACATATGGTAACATCCTAGAATTTTGGTAAGGATTATATTATTTGGATCTTCTTAGAAAATAAATCCATGTCTGGATACTACAAGTAAATGTGGTTCTGGCATAGATGTACCTAGGAGTAACAACTCCAAAAAGGTGTTTCAGGCTTGACCTGGGGTAACCTGGTATACAACATCAGGCCTTATTTCACACTTCGTTTGACACTCCTGGGGGTTATGCTTAGGATAATTCACATTTTATTTACCCACCATTATGAAGGATTTATGCCCCCAAAGTAACCAAAGTATATGGTTCTAGGATTTACGATGCATAAATTTATACTATGTGTTATACCATGTTTAGAGTCATAGAGAGTTCATAATTTTATGAGCTAATATATAATATGGAATTGATTAGAAATGGTTCCTATAAGAAGTAATGATAACTTCACCAATGCACATGATGCGAAGAGTAAGAAGGATCATATCTCTAATGGTCTTAAGACATCATTTCAAAGGAAGATAGTATACCAAGTATCATCATCATGTGAGGAAATAGTATCATGTGTTAACAAGGTATTTAAAGAATTATCTAAGTCCTGTGGATTTGAAGGAAAGAAAAAGAAAACAAGGATGGTATAGAAAAACATGGATAAAGGGAAGAAGGGAAATAAGGGTTTTCCCACATGTGATAACTGTGGAAAGAATCACTCTGTTAAATGATTCAAGGGAATGGAAGTTTGTTATAACTATAAAGAAAAAAGACACCAATTTAGTGATTTCAAGGGCAAAAAAAGGGTTTCCAATGTACAATTCTTCAACTGTAAGGATATGGGACACTATGTGAATCAATATCCCAACCGTTAAAGGAATATGCTCCAAATGATGTTACTAGATAATTGTCAAGTAATGGTACTACTGCAGATGAAGTGGAATGATTAATATTACTCTACAAGAATCATGTCATTTGAATATTTTATCATCAAAGTATTGGTTATAAGAATTATGGAATATATGAGGATTGTACTCCAGTACTATTTCATTAAGTATTTGAGGTCGTATGATGAATTGTACCAAGGATAAGTGACTCAATAGAAAGTTAATATATTGGGAAAGTATATGGTTTAGGGAAGGAAAACCCTTAATATATTTCTAATGATGAAGAAATTATTGATTTGGATAAGTAATAACTACCTCAAAACTGATTTTTGACTTATCGACAAGTGGTCTATACTATCATCGATGGAGTTTAAAACAGTCGGATTTAAGGAATATATCCAATAACATGTATCTTACTTAACGAATATAGTTGAATGCATGTTTCCAGTAATTTTTTATAGTAATTCAAGTTATTACCATTTTTCTAGAGGAAACATGATGAAGTTATTCACATGTTTGGAATGTGAAAATTTAGAGCTACTTCATGTTGATTAAGGGTTAATGATAAGTTCACCTTGGAAATTTAGAGACCTTCATTTTAAAGGGTTGAATCATTAAATTTTGTAATGTTTAACCATTTATGAAATGGTTTGAGTTTATCATCGAATAATATTTTAGAGGTTAATATATTACCTCACCACATGGCGTAACCTATGATAAGTGATGAAGTATAGATAGTTCAAGGTTAAATAAAAGGATAAATTTGTGTTTAGAAAATAGAAATGTATATTTATGATCTTATAGAGTTGAATAATTTCTCAACTCTAGGAAAAGGGTCATAAAAAATGTTGTACTATTATCATATTTTTCTCATGATATCAAAGAATTTTTTTTCATAACTATAGTTTATGGTTTTGTGGTAATGATATTTCATCTGAGCATGTTATCTATCAGTTTCTATCAGAACATGATGGTCCAATTAGGATGCATAGTTTTGTAGTAACCAATTCATTTTTCTTTCCCTCTTATTAAGAGGATATTTTGACCATATTCCTTATATGGGTTTCCCATAAGGGAATTTTCAAGTATCAACCATTAACTTTTGAAATTCAATTTCAAATTTCAAGGACAAAATTTTTGTAAGGAGGGAAGAATATAACACCCCAAGATTTTGAAAATAAATTTAATATTGAACGCATGAAACACTGAGTCTCTACAAAACACTACTTTGTTATAAACTAGCTAGTAAATATAATTTTACCACCTCTATGATTTGAATTTAAAAAAACTGACATACACGGTTGTGTTCAGTAAGATATTTAGAGTCTAATAAGACAAACATAATTTTTGGTGAATAGTAACATACCCTTATGAATAGTAATATGAATAGTAATATGATCCTTATGAATGGTAAATCATATTATTATTTTATTGTTTTAAGGTTATAAGATAATGATATCTTTATTAATTTTTCAAAGTGATATAAACAAATTATAGTTTTAAAATTTTTATTTTTTGAATAAATTATGATTTTATTTAAAAATTAAATCAATCATATTTAGGAAATTATTTTCAAAAAATGGAGTTCATTTTCCAATTTTACACGTTGAAAAATGGTTAGGGTGAATTTTTGGGATTTTTATGAGATACTCGATTTTTTTTAATAGTAAAATATGATAATTTACTTTATATATACATTATCAGTTAAATTCAGTATTCTTAGCATCATGGATGATGTAAGAAAACTTGGTTCGAACTCACATGCACTTATTACTATTATGGGTCACATGAATCAACACTATTGGTTGTCTTGAGTGAAATAATAAAATAATGAATAAGATATTCACAAATTACCCCTCTCTTCCACTATAAAACCCCCTCTCTCTCCCTCTTATCTTCACTCATCTTGATCGCGTTGTTGAGCGCGTCAAATTAGTTGTTTAGTTTTTATTAGAATTTTTGTAGTATAACAGCAACCTTAGGTCGTCACTCGACGGAGCCTTAAATCATTAGTAGAAAAGGAGGGTTTTGATTATGAATATAGGAGGGGAATTGGATTTAAAAAAACTTGGGTTTTGATGATTAAAGATTACAATAGAAAAATTAAAGTGATAAAACAATGTAGAAATGAACAAGATTAATTAAACGTGGTCAACCCAGGGAAGCATCGTGATGCTCATCCTTCATCGCTTCAAGAGAAAGGGTATAGATCTTTTAATCCCTGGTTTGTAACACCTATTACCATAATTTTATTGAGTTTATACTAGGATACCTCCTAGGGTTTAGTCAAAAACACACAATGATTCACCAGATACTGTCGATGATTGGGTGATTTGTGTTCGAACTCATAACCGAAACTCACCAAGGCAACACATGAAGAACTTGATGTGCTGTACAGGTTTGTATATTATTTATTTTTGATACCATTAAATAAATTTACATGGCCTTGAAAATGCATATGTGAGTTCAATTGACTAATATGAACCACAAAAACACCGCAATTGAATAAGGGAAGAAAAAGTGGCGAATGGTGTGTGAAACATCACATGAATGGGTACCCCCAAACATGATCATATGAGTTGAGCATGACATAACAGTACATGACTCAATAAAAAAAGAATAGAGGATGATGAAAAACAACATAAAAACCTGGAATTATAAATATCATTCAAATATTACAAACATGAAGCTTGGGATTTACATCACGTTCCTCCCCGGGTGATCACAAGGGGTTTAGAAACCCATGGGAGGGGAGGAAGAAGAAGATTTTGAAATAGAACATCCCATAGCCTCAAAAACTTATATGGATGTTGAGAAGACTACTTGGGGACTCCAAAATGGCAGCACCTTGCCTCCTGGTTGAACTCCCAAATGGAGAGCCCAAGGATCCATTTTATAGGAAAATTGGAAGGTGGTTTTGGGCACACGGATTTATTCAAACCACTTGTACCACGTGTTCCAGTCATTAGACTATCAAATATCCATTTTTAAAAAACTTGAAAGTTGTATCCCCACTTCTTTAATATCTCCACCGAAATTTTGGCATCAATTGGACACGTGGATCCAAAGATATGGACAGATTACATAATTCCACTTTTGACTTCACACAAATTCAGTGTTCTAAATAGATCAGGTCGGTTGGGCCCCTTTATGGAAGAATTGGGCTTGTTTTTATTCATAAGATTTGTAACCAATTAAATTTTGGACTATAATAAAAAATACGAGCCCATTTAGATGCATGAAATTGTCTAAAAAGGCAAAACAGTGGACATGTCTTCATGGATCCATGCAATTTTGGCCCATTTTTCTTCCACTTCATCATGGGTCCTCCAAATCATCTCCTCCTACATTGAAATCATCAAAACAAGTATCATTGCCCATTTTAATAGTGATAAAAACAAAATAATGGTATCAAACATGAATTTTAATTTGTTATTATTTTTATATTTTCAATACAAAACAAGTTTAGCACAGTGGTGTAAGGGTGAAAATGAAATAGTGAATCGTGGTATGATCACACACCCACACCTAAACATTTTCACTCCTCGGGAAAGTATAATATCCTAATCATGTACCATTCCTAAATCAAAGGTGTGAAAACATCTAAGATTCTTTTGAAATTAAATTCATTATGTCTTGTTTATGGAATCAATTTTCCTATCATTTTTCTTTTCTCACATTCAAATTTGCTCAACTTCATTTGTTCACCCATAAAACATGTCACAACCTAAATTATTTAAAAAAATTCCCTCTCTACTCAAGGAACATATGAAAGTGTATTTATACTCTTTTCCCATAGTTCATGTGATCTTACCATATGCTTTCCAAGATTCTCAGTTCTCTACCAGCAGAAACTAGTGTGCTACTCAAGAGGACTTCCAACATGTTATTCTAAGGTTCAAGGGTTGGTTAGATTTAATGTTTAAAAATATGAGGTAGAAGATAAGTGTTTGATCTCTTATGTACAAAACATGTCAAAATTCAGAAAGTGTTCACAATAAATTTACACACTCTACCCCTCACAAATTGTATAACTTCCAACTCACTCTCCCTATTGTCCAACCTTGTGGGTCACAACCATGCAGTGAATAAAAATGAGTAAACCTCCTCTTTTCTCCATTTTTTTTCTTTTGATATATTTTGTTTTCAATGTACATAACTATTTTTTTCAATTTACACACTCAACTCCTCACAAAGTGTATCACTTCCAAATCACTCTCCCCATTTTCCAACTTTGTGGGTCACAACCATGCAGTGAATAATAATGAGTAAACCTCCGTCTTTCTCCATTTTTTCTTTTGTTCTGTTTTTTTTTTCAATGAATAGAACTATTTTTTTAATGCATGTATTTTTTTGGATATAAAGAGGGAAAAATGTGTAAAACAATGATGTAATATGTCATGTGAACCCATTGCCCAAGGAAAATATAGGTTCCCTTTATATCCACCCATAACAACGATTCTCTCCCCAGAATTACCATGGAAACACGCTATCTCTCATAGTTTTTGAAAATAAAACAATAATATAAATAAGAGATGGGTAGGTAGGGATATATTAGCTTGTATTGTGGCTGCCTAATAGGAATTTCATGGTCTCTGAGGCTTAAGAAGAATAAAATGTATAGGTGTCCAAAAATAGAGGATAATTGTACAAAGGGATTTTTAATGAACGATTGCCTCTATCATGAATGTAGAATACTTGAATCTTATGGTTTCAAATAGAATCAAGGAAAGTTTTAGTTTCTCTACATGACTCGAGACTATCAAGAAAGTGATTAAAAAGAAGAATATGTAATAAAGGGCTTAGAATATCTCTTGGGTAAAGTATTAAAATATTGGTCAGTTCTAATGAGGCATGGGTTTTAAAAATCTATTAAACACATAACAATGATTTGAAAATAAAAATTATAGAAAAATATTCCATATCAACATTTATTTGAAAAACGTTTTTCAAAAAACAATGGAATTTTTCACACAATAAACTCAAGCATGAAAAATGATTTTGGATATTCTTTTTAAGATCAATTTTTATCTAAAAACACAAAATAAAGAAATCAAAAATGAAAACACTCGTTTTTTTTAGTTTTTTTTAATTATTTTTTTTTTGTTTTTTGTTTAATCCTAACTATGACATGCCACCCTCTCCCACACCTAAAAGTTACATTTACTTCAACGAAATTATTTTAAATAAATAGACAATAAATAAAGGTAGGGAGAGGGGATAGCCTGCTAAGTGGTGTCATATGTGGCATCTATCAGTTGGATTTCCTCCACAAGATGCTTTGGGAAATCATCATATAAGTGTTTGAGCCTCTACCCATTGACAGTAATCCTTTTTCCACTCTTCTCATGCAAAACCTATACAGCGCCAAAAGGGTAAACATCAGTAATGGTATAAGGAGTGAGCCATCAAGAATGAAGCTTACCTGGGTAGAGCTTTAGCCTAGAATTGTACATGAGGACCTTCTCACCAATATGGAACTTTAACTGATGAATCATGCAATCATGGATAGCCTTTGTCTTCTCTTTATAGATTCAGAAGTTCTCATATGCATCATGTTGAATTTCTTCCAACTCTTGAATCAGCAACTTCCTATGCTCACCTACATCTGAAATATTCATATTACATTGTTTAACAAACCAATATGCATGGTGTTCTACCTCCACTGGGAGGTGACAAGCCTTTCTAAACACAATTCTATATGGTGAAATTTCGATTGGGGTTTTAAAAGTTATATGATACGCCCAAAGTGCATCATCCAAGTGCAAACTCCAATCTTTCCTATTGGGTTGTACCATTTTTTCCAATATTCTCTTAACTTCCCGATTTGGGATTTCTATTTGTTCGTTCACTAATAGAAAAACACCCTATACCAATGGTTTGGAACCGTTGGTGTAGGTCTATAAACCATTGGTATAGCCTATACCAACGGTTTAGAGAACCGTTGGCTTATTAGGCGTGGGGATAGGTCTATACCAATGGTTCTGGGATAACCATTGGTATAGAACTATACCAACAGTTTGACAAACCGTTGGTATAGGTCATATGAAAAAATTACACCAACAGTTTCATAAAACTATTGGTATAATTAATTCAAAAAAATAAACCTTGCTTGGTTTTAATCCCAGCACCTCCTGTTTATAATCCAACAACCTAACCACTAACCTAACATGAATTTTGTGAATATAATTTCATAAATATATATGTGTGTATTAATATGTATTTTAAATTTTGATTTATTTAATGTTATTTAATGAATTATTCCATAAAAGAATGTTTGTACCTATACCAACAGTTCTTAAAACCGTTGGTATAAACCTATACCAACGGTTTTGAGAACCATTGGTATATGTGCTTTGAATTTTTTCCCTATACCAATGGTTTGGACACAACCGTTGGTATAAGTTCACTATATTGGACCTATACTAATGGTTTTGGCCAAAACCATTGGTATAGGTCCATAGAAGTGACCTATACCAACGGTTCTGGCCAAACCATTGGTATAGGTCTAAATTAGTGACATATACCAACGGTTTGGCCAAAACCATTGGTATAAGTCCATATAAGTGAACTATACCAACGGTTTTGGAAAAACCATTGGTATAGGTCCAAATTAGTGACCTTTACCAATGGTTTGGAAAAAACCATTGGTATAGGTCCTATTTCTACTAGTGATTAGTTTGGGAGTGATATGTTGTAGAGACTTTATGAACAACCTCATACTTACGAAGCAAATTTTTCATGTTGCGACTGAAAAAATGTGAACCCTAATCACTAATTATGAATCTAGGTAAACCAAACCTACTGAAAATTTAGGACCTCACAAAATCAACAACCACTCGAGAGTCATCAGTCCTGATGGCATTTGCTTCCACCCATTTAGATACATTATCAACAGCCAATAAGATGTACAAAAATCTAAATGAATTTGGAAATTTTCCCTTGAATTCAATGCCCCATGCATCTAAGATCTAACAAAATAACATGGGTTTTTGGGGCATTTCATTCCTCTTAGAGATATTCCCTGTGAATTGGCAATGATTGCATGACTTGCAAAATCTATGGGCATACCTATAAAAATTTGGCCAATAAAGTCCTGAGTCAAGGACCTTTAGAGTTGTATGTTGAGATCCAAAGTGGCCACCATAGGCCAAGGTGTGGTAGAAGGTCAAAATATAGGTGAACTTATGGTTAGGGACACACCGACGAACTACTTGTTCACCACAAATTCTCCATAGATATGGTTCATCCCAAATGTACCAACGAGAATCATGCTTAAGTCTCTGGGATTGTGAAATGCTAAAATCAGTGGGGATCCTAGATGTTATTAGAAAATTCACAATGTCTGCATACCAGGGGGTAAGGTCCACAACATCACAAAGGTTATCATGAGGGAAGAATTCTCCAATGGGGAGGGTTGAGTCAACATGAAGTTCCAATGGTCGGTAAATCCTACTAATGTGGTCAGCTACCACATTTTCCACTCCTCTCTTATCTCTAATCTCAAGGTCAAACTCCAGGAGGAGGATCATCCCTCAAATGAGGTGGGGTTTAGCTTCAGGTTTCTTTAGGAGAAAATGAAGGGTAGCATGATCAGAAAAGACAATTATTTTTGACCTGATAAGATATGTGCGGAATTTTTCCAAGGCAAACACAATAGAAAGAAGTTCTTTTTTAGTGGTTGTGTAGTTTTCCTGGGAATGGTCAAGGATGCGAGAGGCATACGCAATGACATGAGGAGCTTTCTCAACCCTTTATGATAAAACTGCCAAAACTGCAAAGTTAGAGAAATCACACATAATCTCGATGGCGAGATCCCACCTTGGTGGTTGGATGATGGGAGGTGATGTGAGACTCTTTTTTAGAAAATTGAAAAAATCCTCACAATTTTTATCAAACACAAACTCAGAATCCTTTTGTAATAACTGAGACAAGGGAAGTGCGATCTTATTGAATTCTTTAATGAATTGGTAGTAAAAACCAGCATGACCCAAGAAAGATCGCACCTCATGAACACATTTTAGATATGGAAGGGTTGAAATTAATTAAATTTTTGATTTATCCACTTGAATTCCCTCTTTTGAAATAGCATGCCCAAGAACCATCCCCCGACCAACCATGAAATGGCATTTCTCATAATTTAATACAAGATATTTTTCTATGAAATGGTGGAGGATAGAACCTAGGTGAGCCAAACGGTCATCAAAAGAAGTTCCATAAACCTTGAAATCATCCATAAAAATTTCCATGCAATTCTCTAGGTACTCTGAAAATATACTCAACATACAACGCTGAAAAGTACCAGGGGCATTAGAAAGACCAAAAGGCATACTTCTATATGCAAATGTGTCAAATGGACAGGTAAATGTTGTCTTTTATTGATCCTCAGGGGCTATATGGATTTGAAAATAACCCAAAATATCCATCTAGGAAACAATAATGGGACTTACCAGCCAATCTTTCTAGTATTTGGTCAATGAAAGTTAGAGGAAAGTTGTCCTTCTGCGTGGCTTGATTTAGTCGATGGTAGTCAATACAGAATTGCCAGCTATTTTTCACATGTGTTGGAACCAATTCATTCCTTTCATTTGACACAACTGTTATTCCTATTTTTTAGGCACAATTTTCACTAGGATAACCCATTTACTATCAGATATAGGATAAATGATCCCCGTAGCAAGTAATTTACTGACTTCTAATTTTACCACTTCAAGGAGAGTGGGATTCAACCGACATTGAGATTATCTCACGGGCTTAGCTTCATCATCCAAAAGTATATGGTGCATAAAAATAGATGGGCTAATCCTGGGAATATCAGCCAATGTCCATCCTATTGCCTTTTTACACTCTCTCAAAAGGTTGAGCAGTTTGATTCCTATTGTTGAGAGAGGTTATTGGAAATAATGACGGTAAATTGGTCAATACCCTCAAGATAGGCATATTTTAAATTAGATGTAAGTGGTTTTAAGTCCAATGTCGGGGGTTTTTGGACTGAGGGAGGGGTTTGGGGGGAGTGAGGTCCATGAAACCGTCTATCTACTCATGTTTATTCTCTAAGGATAGAGAATCTATTTGAATGAGATTTGTAGAAGCATTGATGGTCATGGGTACCTCAGAATGAAAAAACTCATCAATTAAAGCACAAAATTTACACTTTTCAGAACCCACACAATACTCAAAACATGAATCAAAACTCAAATCATCTAAGGGTGAAGAAGAGGAAAATGAATCAGAGTATGGGTTGAAGAGATAAGTGTGTTTATGTGTGTGCATAGTTTGAGTGCACTTCCATCGAATAGATAGGAAGAGTGGATTGCTCTTCAATGGGGTGTTTCATAGCCTCGAGGATGTTAAAATTTACCTTTTCTCTTCTGAACTCCATGGAAAGCGTACCATTGTGAACGTTGTTGATCATCTTTTTTGTTTTGAGGAATGGACTCCCAAGTATAAGAGGAGCATGTCCTTGGGTTTGGGTATCTTCTATATCAAGAATGTAGAAATAATTAGGGAAGATGAGATTCTTCACTCATATAAGGACATCCTCAATCACTCATGTTGGATGCATAGTACTTTGGTTGGCAAGTTGCACGAAAATGCCTGTTGGTTGAATATCTCCAACCTATAGAGAAGTATAAATAGAGTGAGGCATTACATTAATGGAAGCACCTAAATCTAGCATAGCATCAGAAAATAAATTCTCCCCTATGGTACATGGTATTGTGAATGTGCCCGAATCCTTTCATTTGTTTGGAATTGCTGGTTGAATCAAGGCTGAGACATTCCTTCCCAATTTGACTCTCTCATTCCCCTTCAGCCTCCTTCTATGGGTGAAAATCTCTTTAAGAAATTTAACATAACGGGGAATTTTCTTGACTATATACAGTAAAGGAATATTAACTTGAACTTTTTTAAATGTATCCATTATTTTAGTCTCAATCTCGTTATCAAAATTTTTCTTAGATTTAGAGAGTCTTTGGGGAAAAGGAAGAAGAATGGATTGTTCATTTGAATCATCAATGATATTTTGATTACTCTTTTTATTTTGTTTTTCTTTATTGGAATCTTTTATGGGTGGAGAAAGAGTGTTTTCAAGAGGAGGACATACATGTTTCATAGAATCAGTAGAAGGAGAAACTTCTTTACCACTACAAAGTGTAACTGCACATATGTTACCTTTTTCCTTCGGATTTACAATGAATTGGGATGGTAGTTGTCTAGAACCTTGCATCTTAAGCTCACTGATGGTGTTCTCCAATTATCCCACTTGAGTATGTAGGTCTTGAATTGCTGATTGTGTAGTCTGTTGGAACTGGAGGTTCTAGGTTTCCATTTTTTTTACCATGTCCTCGAGGCATGGTTCAGATTTGGGAGGAGGAGGAATATTGTTTTGAGAAGTTAAAGGATAAGAAGGTTGCATACCTTGGCCTAATTGATACCAATTCTACTTGGGGTAGCTTGAGTTTCTTCCTTGTCGGTATTGGGGTTGTGTTTGCCACCCAGGGTGTAACAGCCCGAGATTTTATGAAAAAATATTCTTTTTTATTTCACTAATGTCTTGTATTGTACGCTACACCAAAAGGAGCTTGCACAACACACATCCTTGACTTGCCTTGCATTACACGCAATCGCGACCTTCCTCGATAGCGTGTGTAGTACGCAATACCGAGTTTCACTAAACAACGATATGCTATAAAAATATTATTAAAACTAGCCGTTATGAATAGTAATAACCACTTTTTGAAATCCAGTAAATCTTATTTTTCAAAATGAACTTTATTTTTGGATTCGGAGTATCGAATTTAGCCTAAGGTGAAATTTTGGTACTTTTCGGATAACTTTCATATTCTGATGAATAGTGAAAATTACTAAATTATAATTAAAAACAACTTTTTTAATCGAAATAATTAATAGTGATAAATCATTAATTTGAGTGGTTTTAAAGTATATTTAGAATATATTTTTACAATTTAATACAATGTTGGTCATTGGATGTAGTTTCACATTTAAACTAGACATAAACAAGTGTCAATCTTTTGATAGATATTGTTTCTTAAAAACACGCTATTTGTTTTAACAGCGGGATTTAATTATAAAATTAATTAATGCAACTTTTATGTTATGAATTTGGTAAAATAGACTTCATTTTTGAATTCGGAATATGAAATATAGTTTGGGATGAAATTTTGGCATTGTTCTGAAAAACATCAATTTTTGATGAATAGTGAAACTACTAAGTGGTAGGTTAAAAACTGAATTTTGCATAAAACTTAATTTTACCGCTTCTGTGAATGGAATTTCGAAAATCCGAGAGACACGGTTAATATCAAGGACTAAAATGTGGTTCAATGAGATGAAAATAATTTTTTGGTGAATAGTAACTTTTTACTTTTTTTTACCACGGTTAATAGTAAATAAGGTAACGAAGGGTAAATATGATATTAATATTACCCTAAAACATGTCCTAATTTTATTGGACAAGTGTAATTCGACCAAAAACAAACTTAGGAATAAAATATGACCATTTAGGCCCACTTGGATTAGATTAGGACATTTATTAATAATTTATTTAAAGAAGGGTTAAAATAGTTAAAATCAAAGTTTAATAAGTAAATTATTTTTAATATGGGGTTATACATAAGATAAATTCGATTGTAAATATTCATTAGAAAGATAAAAAGATTTACTACATGATGGTATTTTATTTGTAATTTTTAGACATCAAATAATTTAAGTTATTTATGACACAATGATGATGCAGTAATTATCTTATTAATGAAATATTGACATAATTGATGTTATAAACACCAAAATAAATATAATTTGAGACTTTTTATGAATTAAACTAATTTTCTCGGTTACTATGATATATTATTGTTGATTTAATCAACTTGGTTCGAACATTTAATTCTGTTATGACTTTCACAAAAATCATATATCAAATAGTGTCAAAATTGACACAAAATAGTTTTTAAATCAAATATTATATTATTAATTGTTATTGTATTCCTAAAAATCTAAGGTTCTGCCAAATGACTTAGATAAGGATATACATATTAATAATAAACAATTTGGGGTTCGTTTGGCATGTTATAGTAAGTTTATTAACCATATAGTGAAAGAAAACAAAAAGACATGGTAAAAGTTAAATTATTTAACTTAGAGTTAAATCTAATTGATAAGGTTAAAATAATACCCTAAACTTGTCTAAATCCTATTGGTTGATAGGATTTCGACCCATCCCCACTTTAGCTTCTAAATAAGACCCTTTGGAACCATTATAAACCGATTTTTACTTTAATATAAAATAATATTTTGAGATATTCCTAAGGTGCCCCTCTCCTCCCCTATAAAAGGACACCTCCTCCCCCTCCTCCTCACACCAATTTGAGAACTCAAGCTCGGCCAACCCCTGCCAAAATCTCTTCTCCACTTCCCTAGCAACATCCTAGAGGTTCTGGTCTTACTCAAAGACCAATTTTAGTTCCCTAAGAGGAGGTCTCCAAAAGGCGCTTCAAAGAAGAGGTAATTACCGTTACCAATTCTTTCATCTTTATTTCTTCTTCCACTTCTTCTTCTTAGGTTGTTTCATTATGAAGTAATAACATCAGTATCACTCATATACTGATATGTTATTATAAGTATGAAACAACCCTATTTCACCATCTATCCATCCTACGGAAAAAGAAATCACCGCGCGTGCGTACGTACGGAATACCGTCTCCACGCCGTGGTGTAATCTATTTTCCACCACCACCTTACATGGATGGGTATAATGGTGTAAAGAATAACTATACATAGTTATTACAACATCATATTGATTCTGATATATTGTATAATCCACTTCAATTCAGTTCAATATTTATGGAAATGATATCATCGCTCGTGCGTACGTACGGACTACCGTCTCCACGACGTGATGAGATTCATTCTCCATGTTAACCATTTAAGAATGATTATAATGTATATATAAGAAATAATAATGAAATATATGACATTATAAAGCTACTGGATTTATGTATATATACATATGTATGTCATCTACTTACTTCCATTTCAAGACAATAAGGAAAGTAAAACAGCGTTCATGCGTACGTACGGACTACCGTCTCCATGAACGGTGTTTTTCATTTTATTTATCTATCTATTATATATATATATATACTGAATATATATGATATATAAATCATATTTTATATTCTGGAAGTAAGTAAATCATGATATAAGTAATAATGATGTCAAGAACAACAAGTCAAAACACCTACGATAAATGAAACGATTTTACCCAAAACGCTTCTTTAACATGGAATTTACAAAAGAACTGGTAATATAATGTCATAAGTAAACCATATATGATATCATAACAATGAATATGATTCTGTAATAAGGCAATAACATGATTTAAATCATTATACAGGAGGTTCGGACACTTACAAAGCAAGTCGGACCTAAGGTAAGGGAAATATCACAATCTCATTTTTATCCGAGATTGTTTATTCGTAAGTATTTACTGGGGTGTATTTTATCATCCACATCCATGTTTCATCAATATGTAATATTATTTCCATCCACCTACAATTGTTTAAATCCATTTTTACCCTTCGGTGAGTTTTTAGTAATATGTATGAAAGGAATCTTTTTGTCGTTTTTCCGTACGAGGTACTTTTTGACTTTTCCGACAAAAGTACGAAGAATGTTTTTTTTAACTTATACGGCATGAATGGATTTTTAAAACATTACTTCAAAGAAGCTTCCTTTACAAGTTTTCAAGTTTATTTTTAATCAACTTCTTTTATTTTAAAGTTGTATGACATGTTATGAAAGGAAAAATGTTTTTGAAGAAGAAAGGATATTTTCCTCAAGAATTCAATTCAAGTGTTCTATCAAAATTATTTTCCATCTAAGATAATAAAGGGTTATGTTTATATCCATATTTTTACATTTGTTTGACTATGTTGTGATGGAATTATGTTTATGAATTACTTTATCATATATGAATTGATTTATGATGTCATGATGTTTCAAGAATCCCATTTTTGTTATGCGATGATGTATGTTTTATGATTATGTGGCACACATAAGAAAGGATTAATTATAAGATGGGTGGGACCTATATCTCCCTCCAATGCATTGGGTAATGATTTTATATCTCATGAGATAGACATGGCTGGAATGGTAGGTTATACCGGTTCAGTGAAACAGGACTGAAACGAGGATTACTCGATTCAGAAAGGGACTTTGTCCACTAAGATAGTCTTGGCAATGAGTCTTGACTAACAAGAAATGATTCTCTATGATTATGTGTGTATGCCACAATGAGTAATGTTTTAAGTTATGATTTCATTTCACTACTATGATTTATCCCATGTCATGAAATTATGCTCTCTTTTGCAGGTTAAGATTTCCAAAAATGTTATGTTCTTATGAAAATTATGTGATTGATATTTCTTTTGTTTACCCTTACTGAGCATTTGAGCTCACCCTTTTATGTTTTCTTTTCCCCAGGATATAAAGAAAGGTTTTAGGTAAAAAAAAAAGAAGATCTTTATGGGAGATGTTGAAGATCTTTCACCAGGATTAGAAGATTATATTCCGAGTTTCCAAAGACACTAAACTATTACGATCCTTGTGTGTGTGTTTTTGTTATGTACTAAGTATTCCGCAAAAGTAATGTAATGTCCATGTACGTCAGGATACGGGTCTCTACAGTTGGTATCAAAGGAAAGGTTTAGTCAACCTTTGGAAACTAGGATGTGAGAACGTTAGTGAGATCCCTAGAGATATTTCTAAGGTATGTCTAGGGATGTCCCTAAGGATAAGTATACGTATAGGATATATTCCTAGAACTACGGTAACGATCTTAGAATTTAACCTAATATGTTGAGGGTGCTCCCCCTTTACTATGTTGTCTTCCCTAGCATGATTTCGCCTCTCACAAAATTCTTTTTGTGTTTTAGTTAATGGAAGGAACCAGAAGGAATTCGGTTAACATTGAATCCAATGGACAAATTTGTGACTATGAGCAACGAAATTGTGTGATGCCTAGAGATAAAGATATTGTGATTATGCCGAATCAGTCATCGCGATATATGTTTAACAAGGAGAAATTTAGTGGTATGACTAATTCATCAAAGAAGAGGAAGATAGACTATTATGCATGTTCGCATGTTGAGGAGTATAAAGAAAGGAAGATTGAGATTTCTAAAGAAGGGAAGAAGAACCTTGAGGAATACCTCAAATGGAGGGACCGATGTTATCTGTGTGGAGAAAAGGGTCATAGAGTGACAGATTGTTATGGAGTTCAATGTCTTATTTGTGTAGAACATGGGCATTACCCAACTCAATGCCCTGACCTAAAAAGTTACTTCTAAATCAAGGAAGGACTTATTCCAGGACAATCATTGAAGTGGATGGACTGAAGTGTTTATGTATTGGTATTCAAGAATAATGTTGTTGAGGTACTTTTATGGTGTATTGGAATATTTATGTATTGGTCTAATGTGGTATTCGAAGTGATTGAGGTATTTTTGGAAAAAGAATGATATGCGCATAATGAAGGTAAAATGAGAAAATGAAATATTTGACAGTATTCATGAGCTCATGATTAATATAAGGACTAAGTGATATCATGGTTTGAGTATATAGAATTTTGAGGATTTTGGTATGTGGAAAGTGTTAACTTTTAACTGCACTCATGTTTTCACTAAGGTATTCAAGAGAATACACGATTAAGGACTTTGAATGTTTGGAATGTGACCAACAAGACATATCTTATGATATGTGGGGATCAACGACAGTATTAAATCTCTGGTAATCGATGTCACTATATTATGAGAGTGGACTGCAGTATTATGTATAAGCCTAAAGATTAGACTGGATTATGTTGGACATAATTTAGTATTGTTTAAGGATAGAAGATTTTCGATATTATTGATGGGATGTTATAGTAACGTAGTTTTAGAAAAAAAAGGACAACCTGCAGGACGGGCGACAGCCCATCGCTTCGGACAAGGCTGTGGGAATCGAACCCACAACCGAAGTGCGACTGGCCTTTATCGCCTACCACTGACCTACAGGAAGTCCCTGTTTAGTAGAAACTAGTTTTATTATATTAAGAAGTATGATATATGAAGTATAAGTTCATTTTTGGAACCATATACGATTAATCTCACTATAATATGGACTTATAACTTTTGCTAACCCTTTGTTTGAAATAGATGGAATGACCCATCCTTCTATCACATGATCTGCTAATGCTTCACGAATAACAAATTCAACTTCATTTCTTTATGATATGAAGTGGAAATTGTTCAATTCACGAACAACAGTGAGATTGTAACAAAATCATGTAAGTATTTCTTTTAATTCATCAACTTTAGGGAAATGATCTTGAAAACCAAAAATGTTGTCCTAGTGATCTTATACTTGATGAATCAGATAGTACCTTAGATCATCACAAATTTATGGATTTTTTATTACTGGCTTTTCCATAGCCATGTTCTCTACCACTCTCCATCAGAACATGATGGTTAGATTTCTCTTCCATATCCATATTTTCACCTATGTGGAAACCCAATGATTAGTTTATTTGGGTAATCGTTACATTTCATACTTTAGTTTTTAAAGCCAAGTTTTGGTATTCCCTTTTACGATGTGGGTTTCTATTAAAGAAACTTTTGAATAGTAAACCATTTATAACCCCGACGAATTTTGAGGGCGAAATTCATTTTAAGGGGGGTAGAATGTAACAGCCCGAGATTTTATGAAAAATATTCTTTTTTATTTCACTAATGTCTTGTATTGTACGCTACACCAAAAGGAGCTTGCACAACACACATCCTTGACTTTCCTTGCATTACACGCAATCGCGACCTTCCTCGATAGCGTGTGTAGTACGCAATACCGAGTTTCACTAAACAACGATATGCTATAAAAATATTATTAAAACTAGCCGTTATGAATAGTAATAACCACTTTTTGAAATCCAGTAAATCTTATTTTTCAAAATGAACTTTATTTTTGGATTCGGAGTATCGAATTTAGCCTAAGGTGAAATTTTGGTACTTTTTGGATAACTTTCATATTCTGATGAATAGTGAAAATTACTAAATTATAATTAAAAACAACTTTTTTAATCGAAATAATTAATAGTGATAAATCATTAATTTGAGTGGTTTTAAAGTATATTTAGAATATATTTTTACAATTTAATACAATGTTGGTCATTGGATGTAGTTTCACATTTAAACTAGACATAAACAAGTGTCAATCTTTTGATAGATATTGTTTCTTAAAAACACGCTATTTGTTTTAACAGCGGGATTTAATTATAAAATTAATTAATGCAACTTTTATGTTATGAATTTGGTAAAATAGACTTCATTTTTGAATTCGGAATATGAAATATAGCTTGGGATGAAATTTTGGCATTGTTCTGAAAAACATCAATTTTTGATGAATAGTGAAACTACTAAGTGGTAGGTTAAAAACTGAATTTTGCATAAAACTTAATTTTACCGCTTCTGTGAATGGAATTTCGAAAATCCGAGAGACACGGTTAATATCAAGGACTAAAATGTGGTTCAATGAGATGAAAATAATTTTTTGGTGAATAGTAACTTTTTACTTTTTTTACCACGGTTAATAGTAAATAAGGTAACTAAGGGTAAATATGATATTAATATTACCCTAACACATGTCCTAATTTTATTGGACAAGTGTAATTAGACCAAAAACAAACTTAGGAATAAAATATGACCATTTAGGCCCACTTGGATTAGATTAGGACATTTATTAATAATTTATTTAAAGAAGGGTTAAAATAGTTAAAATCAAAGTTTAATAAGTAAATCATTTTTAATATGGGGTTATACATAAGATAAATTCGATTGTAAATATTCATTAGAAAGCTAAAAAGATTTACTACATGATGGTATTTTATTTGTAATTTTTAGACATCAAATAATTTAAGTTATTTATGACACAATGATGATGCAGTAATTATCTTATTAATGAAATATTGACATAATTGATGTTATAAACACCAAAATAAATATAATTTGAGACTTTTTATGAATTCCACTAATTTTCTAGGTTACTATGATATATTATTGTTGATTTAATCAACTTGGTTCGAACATTTAATTCTGTTATGACTTTCACAAAAATCATATATCAAATAGTGTCAAAATTGACACAAAATAGTTTTTAAATCAAATATTATATTATTAATTGTTATTGTATTCCTAAAAATCTAAGGTTCAGCCAAATGACTTAGATAAGGATATATATATTAATAATAAACAATTTGGGGTTCGTTTGGCATGTTATAGTAAGTTTATTAACCATATAGTGAAAGAAAACAAAAAGACATGGTAAAAGTTAAATTATTTAACTTAGAGTTAAATCTAATTGATAAGGTTAAAATAATACCCTAAACTTGTCTAAATCCTATTGGTTGATAGGATTTCGACCCATCCCCACTTTAGCTTCGAAATAAGACCCTTTGGAACCATTATAAACCGATTTTGACTTTAATATAAAATAATATTTTGAGATATTCCTAAGGTGCCCCTCTCCTCCCCTATAAAAGGACACCTCATCCCCCTCCTCCTCACACCAATTTGAGCACTCAAGCTCGGCCAACCCCTGCCAAAATCTCTTCTCCACTTCCCTAGAAACATCCTAGAGGTTCTGGTCTTACTCAAAGACAAATTTTAGTTCCCTAAGAGGAGGTCTCCAAAAGGCGCTTCAAAGAAGAGGTAATTACCGTTACCAATTCTTTCATCTTTATTTCTTCTTCCACTTCTTCTTCTTAGGTTGTTTCATTATGAAGTAATAACATCAGTATCACTCATATACTGATATGTTATTATAAGTATGAAACAACCCTATTTCACCATCTATCCATCCTACGGAAAAAGAAATCACCGCGCGTGCGTACGTACGGAATACCGTCTCCACGCCGTGGTGTAATCTATTTTCCACCACCACCTTACATGGATGGGTATAATGGTGTAAAGAATAACTATACATAGTTATTACAACATCATATTGATTCTGATATATTGTATAATCCACTTCAATTCAGTTCAATATTTATGGAAATGATATCATCGCTCGTGCGTACGTACGGACTACCGTCTCCACGACGCGATGAGATTCATTCTCCATGTTAACCATTTAAGAATGATTATAATGTATATATAAGAAATAATAATGAAATATATGACATTATAAAGCTACTGGATTTATGTATATATACATATGTATGTCATCTACTTACTTCCATTTCAAGACAATAAGGAAAGTAAAACAGCGTTCATGCGTACGTACGGACTACCGTCTCCATGAACGGTGTTTTTCATTTTATTTATCTATCTATTATATATATATATATACTGAATATATATGATATATAAATCATATTTTATATTCTGGAAGTAAGTAAATCATGATATAAGTAATAATGATGTCAAGAACAACAAGTCAAAACACCTACGATAAATGAAACGATTTTACCCAAAACGCTTCTTTAACATGGAATTTACAAAAGAACTGGTAATATAATGTCATAAGTAAACCATATATGATATCATAACAATGAATATGATTCTGTAATAAGTCAATAACATTATTTAAATCATTATACAGGAGGTTCGGACACTTACAAAGCAAGTCGGACCTAAGGTAAGGGAAATATCACAATCTCATTTTTATCCGAGATTGTTTATTCGTAAGTATTTACTGGGTTGTATTTTATCATCCACATCCATGTTTCATCAATATGTAATATTATTTCCATCCACCTACAATTGTTTAAATCCATTTTTACCCTTCGGTGAGTTTTTAGTAATATGTATGAAAGGAATCTTTTTGTCGTTTTTCCGTACGAGGTACTTTTTGACTTTTCCGACAAAAGTACGAAGAATGTTTTTTTTAACTTATACGGCATGAATGGATTTTTAAAACATTACTTCAAAGAAGCTTCCTTTACAAGTTTTCAAGTTTATTTTTAATCAACTTCTTTTATTTTAAAGTTGTATGACATGTTATGAAATGAAAAATGTTTTTGAAGAAGAAAGGATATTTTCCTCAAGAATTCAATTCAAGTGTTCTATCAAAATTATTTTCCATCTAAGATAATAAAGGGTTCTGTTTATATCCATATTTTTACATTGGTTTGACTATGTTGTGATGGAATTATGTTTATGAATTACTTTATCATATATGAATTGATTTATGATGTCATGATGTTTCAAGAATCCCATTTTTGTTATGCGATGATGTATGTTTTATGATTATGTGGCACACATAAGAAAGGATTCATTATAAGATGGGTGGGACCTATATCTCCCTCCAATGCATTGGGTAATGATTTTATATCTCATGAGATAGACATGGCTGGAATGGTAGGTTATACCGGTTCAGTGAAACAGGACTGAAACGAGGATTACTCGATTCAGAAAGGGACTTTGTCCACTAAGATAGTCTTGGCAATGAGTCTTGACTAACAAGAAATGATTCTCTATGATTATGTGTGTATGCCACAATGAGTAATGTTTTAAGTTATGATTTCATTTCACTACTATGATTTATCCCATGTTATGAAATTATGCTCTCTTTTGCAGGTTAAGATTTCCAAAAATGTTATGTTCTTATGAAAATTATGTGATTGATATTTCTTTTGTTTACCCTTACTGAGCATTTGAGCTCACCCTTTTATGTTTTCTTTTCCCCAGGATATAAAGAAAGGTTTTAGGTATAAAAAAAAAGAAGATCTTTATGGGAGATGTTGAAGATCTTTCACCAGGATTAGAAGATTATATTCCGAGTTTCCAAAGACACTAAACTATTACGATCCTTGTGTGTGTGTTTTTGTTATGTACTAAGTATTCCGCAAAAGTAATGTAATGTCCATGTACGTCAGGATACGGGTCGCTACACAGGGTTTGGATTTCACCTAAATGGTTCTTGCTTGAAGGGAGGTGATTGTTGGAATGGATGCCCTGGGAACATGGCTACACAAGACTCAGGTGAATCTTGAAGTTGTGGGCACTGGTCAGAAAAATGAGTGTTTTCAGAATAAATACCACAATGTAATGGAACTAAAGAAGATTGTGAGTTACCTTGTGCTTGAGATAAAGGGTATGAATCTCATCAAGCTTGTTATCTACCTTTTGTTCTAGGTATGAATTACTTACCTCATGAACTCCTCGGGTTAGTGCAATAGCTTGTGTACCAAATTGTTGTGAATTTTGAGCCATAATGGCTATTAAGTCACGAGAAGTGGAATGAGTTTTATCAACCAAGGAACCACCGGCTACTGTATTAATCATTACATGATCCTTGGGGATAAGTCCTTTATATAAGTATTGAATTAGCAATTTTTTACTAATCTGGTGGTGGAAAAAACTTGAGCAAAGTCTTTTGAATCTCTCCCAATATTCATGAAGGGTCTCTCCTTGTGATTTCCTAATTCCATATATTTCTTTTCTAATTGATGTAGTTTGGGAGGTAGGGAATAAATTCTATAGAAAGAGGCATTTAAGGTCATTCTAGCCCCCAATTCTGGTAGGCAGATAGTATAGCTAGTCTTTAGCTACACCATCAAGGGAGAAAGGGAAGGCCCTAAACTTAATTAGGTCCTCAGACACATTTTGGGGTTTCATGGTGGATCACACTATATGAAACTCTTTGAGATGTTTATGAGGGTCCTCACTAGGAAGACCGTGGAATTTGTAAAGTAGGTGGATGATTCCTGATCTTACCTCAAAGTTGGATGCTTCCTCGAGATATTGGATGTATGCAGGTTGGTACTCCCACTACTAAAAATTTGGTCTATAGCGACCACCATTGGCGGTCGCTTTAGACTCGTCGCAATAGGCCAACAGCGACCACCAATGGCGGTTGCTCTAGGTGGCCGAAATTCCAGCCTACAGTGAGCGCCAAATGGTCGTTGTGCTATTGATGTGTCAACATTAGCGACCACTATTGGCGGTCACTAATGTGTGTACCATGCAGCCTATAGCGACTGCCAATGGCGGTCGCTAGGCTGGTGAAATTTTTTAAAAAAAAAATCACAGTGAAAAATCAGAGATAAAATAAGGTAAAAATAATAAAAAATGTAAAACAATTTCAACCAGCATAAACATCAAGATCGCCATAAACAATAAATGATAAACGTGCTTCAACGATCCGAACAGATCCATCCATTTCAATCTTCTGCTTCAATAAACCTACAATAAGACAAAAAAACAACTAAACAAAACAAACGTAAATTAGAAATATTTATTCAGTTACTATATAAATATAATAAAATTAAATCTGACATCAAATCATGGTGCTATAATAATTTAAAACCCCCAATTTAAAAAATGCTATCATTTCAGGATTTTTTTTCTTATTTGGTTTAGTTTGTGAAATTGTTTTGTTGTCTAAAAAGGAATGTTCTCCACACCCACCACACGTATGATGGGTGTTCCATCTCCTCCTACACATCAAGAATAATATTCCTTTTTTTTGTGTGGTTTCAGGTCATTCGGAGTACGTTTTCTTTGAATTCGACCATCTCACGCCGTTTTGGTGTTTTATGACTCCGAAAACGCGTTTCTAGTCACTGCGGTCAAACGAAACCTCCAATTAATGTTCCTTCTACCCGACTATTTCATAATTCACACCACGGCTGTTGTCGTATGATTTCATGGCATTCCGAGGTCATTCGGGTGGTTTTAACCCCCCAACGCGCCCTTTTAGCGCGCGCCGAACTGCTGAAAATGACACAATCGGTCGTACCGTGCTCATCGCACGTCCGATGGGCGTGTTGCCTCCTTATACACATCACGAATAATATTACTATTGTTTTCATGTGGTTTCAGGTCATTCGGAGAAAGTTTTCTCTGAATTCAACTGTCACACGCCATTTTGGTGTTTTATGACTCCGGAAACGCGTTTCCGGTCACAGCGGTCAAATGATACCTACGATTGACGTGTTTTATACCCGACCATTTTAAAATTCACACCACGGTTGTTGTCATATGATTTCATGGCATTCTGAGGTCGTTCTGGTGGTTTTGACCCCCGAACGGCGCCTTTTAGCGCGCGCCGAACTGCTGAAAATGACATAATCAATCATACCGCACGCACCGCACATCCGATGGGTGTGTTTTCTCCTCTTACGCATCACGAATAATATTCATATTTTTTTCATGTGGTTTCAGGTCATTCGGAGCACGTTTGCTAAGAATTCGACCGTCTCGCGCCGTTTTGGTGTTTTATGACTCCGGAAACGCGTTTCCAGTCACTACGGTCAAATGACACCTCCGATTAACATTATGTTTGCTCTACCATTTCAAAATTCACACCACGGCTGTTGTCGTATGATTTCATGGCATTCTGATGTCATTCGGGTGGTTTTGACCCCCCAACGCACCCTTTTAGCGCGCGCCGAACTGCTGAAAACGACACAATCGGTCATACCGTGCCCACCGCACATCCGATGGGTGTTTTGTCTCCTCCTACACATCACGAATAATATTATTATTGTTTTCGTGTGGTTTTAGGTCATTCAGAGCATGTTTTCTCTGAATTCGACTGTCTCACGCCATTTTGGTGTTTTATAACTCCAGAAACACGTTTCCGGTCACCGCGGTCAAAAGAAACCTCCAATTGACATGCCGTCTACCTGACCATTTTATAATTCACAACAAGGCTATTGTCGTATGATTTTATGGCATTCTAAGGTCGTTCGGGTGGTTTTGACCCCCCAACGCGCCCTTTTAGCGCGAGCCGAACTGCTGAAAACGACACAATCGGTCGTACCACGCCCACCGCATGTCCGATGGGCGTAACGCCTCCTCTTACACGTCACGAATAATATTCCTATTGTTTTTGTGTTGTTTTAGGTCATTTGGAGCACGTTTTCTCTGAATTAGACCGTCTCACGCCGTTTTGGTGTTTTTTGACTCTGAAAACGCGTTTCCGGTCACCGCGGTCAAACGACACCTCTGATTGATGTGTCGTCTGTCTGATCATTTCACAATTCACACCACGACTGTTGTCGTATGATTTCATGGCATTCTGAGGTCATTCAGGTGGTTTTGACCCCCCAACGCACCCTTTTAGCGCGCGCCGAACTGCTGAAAACGACATAATCGGGCGTACCGTGCCCACCGCACATCTGATGGGCATTTCATCTCCTCCTACATGTCACGAATGATATTCATATTGTTTCTGTGTGGTTTCAGGTCATTCGGAGCATGTTTACTCCTAATTCGACTGTCTCACACCGTTTTGATGTTTTATGACTCTAGAAACGCGTTTCTGGTCACCGCGGTCAAACGACACCTATGATTGATGTGTTGTCTGCCCAAACATTTCACAATTCACACGACGGCTGTTATTGTATGATTTAATGGAATTATGAGGTCGTTCTGGTGGTTTTGACCCCACAACGTGCCCTTTTAGCATGCGCCAAACTGCTGAAAACGACACAATCGGTCATACCATGCCCACCGCACATCTGATGGGTGTTCCATCTCCTCCTACACTTCACAAATAATATTCCTATTATTTTCGTGTGGCTTCAGGTCATTCAGAGTACGTTTGCTCCGAATTCGACCATCTCACACCGTTTTGGTGTTTTATGAGTTTGGAAACATGTTTTCGGTCACCACGGTCAAACGACACCTCTGATTGACGTGCCCTCTGCCCTACCATTTCACAATTCATACCACGGCTGTTGTCGTATGATTCCATGGAATTCCAAGGTCATTCGGGTGGGTTTGACCCCCCAACGCACCCTTTTAGTGTGCGCCGAACTGCTGAAAATGACACAATCGGTCATACCGCACGTCCGATGGGCATACCATCTCCTCCTACATGTCACGAATAATATTCCTATTGTTTTCATGTGGTTTTAGGTCATTCGGAGCAAGTTTTCTCTGAATTCGACCATCTCATGCCGTTTTGGTGTTTTATGACTCCGGAAACGCATTTTCGGTCACCGCGTTCAAATGACACTTCTGATTGACATTCCATCTACCCGACTATTTCACAATTCATACCACGGCTGTTGTCGTATGATTTCATGGCATTCAGAGGTCATTCGGGTGGTTTTGACCCCCCAGCACGCCCTTTTAGCACGCACCGAACTGCTGAAAATGACACAATCGGTCATACCGCGTGCACCGTACGTCTGATGGGCATTTTATCTCCTTGTGCACATCACGAATAATATTACTATTGTTTTTGTGTGGTTTCAGGTCATTCGAAGCATGTTTTCGCCGAATTCGACCATCTCACGCCGTTTTGGTGTTTTATGACTCCGGAAACGCGTTTCCGGTCACCACGGTCAAATGACACCTCCGATTGATGTGTCTTTTACCCTACCATTTCACAATTCATACCACGGCTGTTGTCATATGATTTCATGGCATTCTGAGGTCATTCGAGTGGTTTTGACCCCCCCAACGCGCCCTTTCAGCATGCGTCGAACTGCTGAGAACGACACAATCGGTCGTACCATACGTACCGCATGTCTGATGGGTGTTTTGTCTCCTACTACACGTCACGAACAATATTACTATTGTTTTCATGTGGTTTCAGGTCATTCGGGGCACGTTTGCTCCGAATTCGACCGTCTCACGCCGTTTTGGTGTTTTATGACTCTAAAAACGTGTTTCCGATCACCACGGTCAAAAGACACCTCCAATTGGCGTGTCTTCTACCTAACCATTTCAAAATTTACACCACGGCTGTTGTTGTATTATTTGATGTCATTCTGAGGTCATTCAGGTGGTTTTGACCCCCCAACCCGCCCTTTTAGCGCACATCGAACTACTGAAAACGACACAATCAGTCGTACCGCGTGCACCACACGTCCGATGGGTGTTCTGTCTCCTCCTACACATCAGGAATAAAATTCTTATTGTTTTCGAGTGGTTTTAGGTCATTCGGAGCACGTTTTCTCCGAATTCGACCGTCTCATGCCGTTTTGGTGTTTTATGACTCCGGAAACGTGTTTTCGTTCACCGCGTTCAAACGACAGCTCCGATTGAAGTTCCTTCTACCCAAAAATTTTAAAATTCACACCACGACTGTTTTCATATGATTTCATAGCATTCCGAGTTCGATCGGGTGGTTTTGACCCCCCCAATGAGCCCTTTTAGCGCGCGCCGAACTGCTGAAAATGACGCAATCGGTCGTACTGCGTGCACCGCATGTCTGATGGGTGTGTCATCTCCTCCTACATTTCATGAATAATATTCCTATTGATTTTGTGTGGTTTCAGGTCATTCGGATCACATTTTCTCCGAATTCGACCGTCTCACGCCGTTTTGGTGTTTTATGACTCCAGAAACGCGTTTCCGGTCATCGTGGTCAAACGACACCTCCGATTGACATGTCGTGTGCCCGACCATTTCAAAATTCATACCACATATGTTTTCATATGATTTCATGGCATTCTGAGGTCGTTCGGGTGGTTTTGACCCCCCAACGCGCCCATTTAACGCGCGTCGAACTGCTGAAAACGACACAATCGGTCGTACCGCACGCACCTCACATCCAATGGGCATTTCGTCTCCTCCTACATGTCACGAATAATATTCCTATTGTTTTCGTGTGATTTTAGGTCATTCGGAGCACGTTTGCTCTGAATTTGACTATCTCACGCCGTTTTGGTGTTTTATGACTCTCGAAACGCGTTTCCGGTCACTGTGGTCAAAAAACACCTCCGATTAACGTTCCATCTGCCCAACCATTTCACAATTCACACCACTATTGTTTTCGTGTGATTTCATGGTATTCTGAGGTCGTTCGGGTGGTTGTGACCCCCCAACGCGCCCTTTTAGAGCACGCTGAACTGCTGAAAACAACAAAATCGGTCGTACTGCATGCACCGCACATCCGATGGGAGTTATGTCTCCTCATACACATAATGAATAATATTCCTATTTTTTTGTGTGGTTTTAGGTCATTCGGAGCACGTTTGCTCCGAATTCGACCGTCTCACGCCGTTTTGGTGTTTTATGACTCCGGAAACGTGTTTCCGGTCACCGCGGTCAAATGACACATCTGATTGACATGTCGTCTACCCGACTATTTTAAAATTCACATCACGGCTATTGTCGTATGATTTCATGGCATTTCAAGGTCGTTTGGGTGGTTTTGACCCCCCAACGCGCCCTTTTTGCGCGCGTCGAACTGCTGAAAATGACATAATCAGACGTACCATGCGCACTGCACATCTGATGGGTGTTTCATCTCCTCCTACATGTCACTAATAATATTCCTATTGTTTTCGTGTGATTTTAGGCCATTCAGAGCATGTTTACTCCAAATTCGACTATCTCACGCCGTTTTGGTGTTTTATAACTCTGGAAACGCGTTTTCGGTCACTGCGTTCAAACGACACCTCCGATTGATGTGTCGTCTGCTTGACCATTTCAAAATTCACACCACGGCTATTGTCGTATAATTTCATGGCATTCTGAGGTCGTTCGGGTGGTTTTGACCCCCCAATGCGCCCTTTTAGCGCGCGCCGAACTGCTGAAAACGACACAATCGGTCGTACCGCGCGCACCGCATGTCCGATGGGTGTGTCATCTCCTCCTACACATCATGAATAATATTAATATTTTTTTCATGTGGTTTCTGTTCATTCGGAGAAATTTTTCTCCGGAATCGACTGTCTCATGCCGTTTTGGTGTTTTATGACTCTGGAAACGCATTTGCAGTCACCACGGTCAAACGACACCTCCGATTAATGTGTCGTCTGCCCGACAGGGCGGGGAGGGTTGTTCGGGGTGCGGGGTGCTTTTTGGGGTGCGGGGGGATGTCCGGGGTGCGGGGGGGCTGTCTGGGATGTGGGGAGGCTGTTCGGGGGGCGGGGGGGCTGTCCGAGGCAGGGGGGTCTGTCCGGGGTGGGGGGGGATTTCTGGACTGCATGGGGTGTCTGGGGTGTGGGGTGGGCTTTCTGGGGTGCAGGGGGTTGTCCGGGGTGTGGGGAGGGTTGTCCGGGGTGCGGGGGGGTTGTCTGAGGTGCGGGGGGGGGGGGCTGTTCTGGGTGCGGGGAGGGGATGTTCGGGGTGCGGGGGCCTGTTCGGGGTGTGGGGGGGCTGTCCGGGGTGCGGGGAGGGTTGTCCAGGGTGCGGGGGGCTGTCCGGGGTGCGGGGGGCGGGGGGGCTGTTCGGGGTGCGGGGGGGCTGTCCGGGGGCGGGGGGCTTTTTGTGGGGGTTGTCTGGGGTGCGGGGGGGCTGTCCGGAGTGTGAGGGGGTTGTCCGGGTGCGGGGGGCTATCCGGGGTGCGGGAAGGCCTGTCCGGGGTGCGAGGGGTTGTTCGGGGTTTGGGGGCTATCCGGAGTGTGGGGATGGGTGTTTGGGGTGGGCCGGGGACTACAAATAGTGAACCTGAGCTCAGTCATCAAAAACAAGTTTCATGGTTTATATTAGGAATCACATGGTTTTTTTAAAACTATTATAGAACATGCAATTGAAAACATTGAAGAATTAATTGAACAAAAAATATCCAAATCATTAATTAGTTTCATGGTTACTTCTCAATTCGTGCACACAAACATTGCATCAGGACAAAACACACATGATACCCCCAAATCACAAAAAAAACTCACTAGAAACCCAACCTAAATATCAATAACAACCCCACCATTAAAAACAAAAACACACCTCGTGAATATAATGTGTAATGTGTGGTCATGACTACTACCTTTATCAAGTGGGTCAGGGGTCCACAACAAATAAACATTATGAATATTTTCATAACAAAAATAATATAAATTAAATAAATAAATACAGTATAAACCTACTTTGTCTGATCCCCTGCACCATCACCTGGACGCACATATTTCCACAATGCTCTAACCTTAACGATCAATTGCGCATTTACCTCCTCGAAAGTGCGCAACCATGCCTTAAAATCTGACAACTGTTGTGTCATCTGAGCAACAACAAGACCGACAACCGCAGTGCGTGACACTACAGAATGAGGAATCCCTGATCCATAGGTCAAACTATATCGATGCCCATCCCGACCAATAATACGATGAAATATCTCATCCCTTCGCATGGGAAGCTATCGCTGGTCCTCTGGCAGATGTTCTAACTCAGATTCAAATTGAGCCTATGAAATATTTAAATATATATACATATATTAATATACAGATTTTATGTAAGTATTGGTAATGAGTACAAGCACTTACTATCAATGTTGCAGCCTATGGATCATTGCGATCATGAGTCCTCATCCACACCGACATTTTATCAGTCGGTGCACCTTGCTCCCGCAACTGTATATGAATAGAATATAAACACAAAACCATATTAATTAATAAATTAAAAAATGAATAATAAATACCTCATGTTGGATCTGAGACACATGACGAGTCCCGAGCCTGTGAGGTGGTCCCTGCAATGCTTGATTCTCAGAATGGCGTGTTGACACCTCCTACATTCAATTCATTCAAATTTCAAACAAATCACACATTCTTGAAAATATATATACCAAAATAAATATACAAACCGCAACACCCTCAGTAGACCAATATGAAACTAAATCATGCCACTGAGCCGGGAGGACACCTCTCGGGACTTTTTCCAGAATGTCTGGGGCACCCACATTTGGTACCCAGTGGTCCCTCTTCACTTTGCCTTTATAGTTTTTCCACATCTTACGGAATTTTCTCATACACACTGGCCGAAACTCATCGGGACATACTTTCAAATTTTTCTATTAAAGAAAAAAATCACATATGTTATTATTGTTTATACATAGGGAATAAATTAAAATAGTCTTCTTACCTGAACCTCCCTCCAAAGACGATATAATGTGTCCTGATGGATAAAAGCCCAATCACGCGTGGTCAATGGAAATCGATGTGGGTCACGTATGATATGACCCAGCTGACGAATAAATGCAGGGGAATTCCATCCCACAGGATGAAATACCTCATCAAACGTCATGTCGGAATTCCATGATAATATGACACGACCAGGGCCTCTCTTGTGAGAGGAAGAAGCAGTCGAGTCTGATCCTATTGAAAACAATTTTATATATAATTTGACAGATGTTATAAATATATATATATATATATATGTTTATCAATTAAATAAAAAATAGAGACAATGACATTCAAACATACCTCGACCCTGAGACGTAGATGCCTCAGATAGATGATGTGGATCTGCTGCCTCTTCCCCTGACATGCATGTAGTCATAGAAAACATTAGTAAGGGGACTGGTGTAAACCAGTGGAATCAACTAGTGAGGTATGGGTTGGGTCAAGGTAGAGGATAAAAAAAGGGTATTAGGTTTGTAAAATCATATGGTAATTTAGTTAAGAACCCTCTTTTTAATGTGGTCATAGTTTTTCTCCACGGTTTTCCAAACTAAGCACTAATATTGTGGTCAACAGTGCCTCAAGATAACCCACCTTGCATGGTTAGACACAGGGTTTGGAAAACCATGCTCAAACCTTGAGAAATGGATCTATAATTGTCTACATACTTCCACATAGTTATTAGGGTCTCTTCACATGTTCTAACAAACCATGATCCCTCCATGACCATCCCACATGGTTGGGGTGCATGGTTAACACTAACTATGCTCTAACTGTGCACCCTAGATTGTAGCTCCAAAAATCCAAACATCATACCCAAAGATCCTAAAACATATCCAAGAACTTGATGTACCTCTCGATCCTCATTCCATACACAAAAACACCACTTTAAGACATATACACTCTTGAAATTACATTCTAAATCCTGGTTCAAAATCTGTCCCAACCACCAAATGAAAACTCAAAAAAGATCCTCAAAATTCCAAGGCCCATATGAAACATGGGGTCTTACATTACCCTACCTTATAATAGATATTCCATGAGTTATACCTTTGAAAATCACCATGAAAAATATAATATGCTAACATATATCCTACATAAGACTTGGTCCTAAAAACATTAATTTACTAGCCTTCTTCCAGTTATTATTGGTTTAAAACACCTAAAACTATATCCATGAATAAAAACCTCAATGGACTATGTGTCACAAACCCACTCACTTTAAACATTACACCATGAAACTATATATATGGTGGTGTATAAAAGTTTCTAAAATTGACAACACCATACCTCACTAGTTGATTCCACTGGTTTACACCAGTCCGGGGTGCCGGGGGGAGGGCCGAGGGGGCGGAGGGCTGAGGGTGGAGGCCAGAGGGCAGAGGGGTCGGAGGCCAGAGGGGGTGGAGGCCAGAGGCGGGTGGCGGGAGGCCAGAGGGTAGAGGGAGGCCGAAGGGTATGGAGAGCAGGTCGGAGGGTAGCCGGAGCCGGAGGGCAGAGGTGGAGGAAGGCCGGAGGAGATGGAGGGCAGGGCAGAGGGTGGCCGGAGGGCAGACAACGGAGGGCGGAGGCCGATGAGGGCGGAGGGTGGATGGAGGCGAGCGGCGATGGGGGAGGGCGGCAAGGGATGGCGCACGGCGATGGGGGAGGGCACGTAGCGACGGGGGAGGGTGCACAGTGAGGTGAGGAGGGAGGAGGAGGGTTCGGGGGGCGCTGAAGCCCCCTTTTTTTTGGAAAAACCTAGAGACTGCCATTGGCGGTTGCTATTGGTTACCTATAGAAACTGCTAGTGGCAGTCGCTATAGGTAAGGGGGCTCTAAAGCCCAGTTTTCTAGTAGTGTCCACATCCGGGGTGGTCGATTCTTTTGTGGTTCGATTATTTGTATCCATGTTTTCTTGGGTTTGATTGGGTTAAATTTTGGATTGGTTTAGGACCACTTGAGGTTCCACAAGGGGTTACTTATTGTTACTATATTGACCTTATTTTGATGCCTTGATTTGTGTGTGAAGTGTATTTTAAATTTCAGGGTCAAATTCAAGCAGTTTTTCTTTTTCTGACCAGATCGTGCAAATAAGTTGTGAAGTTTGTTTGTATTTTTATGATTTAATATGGATAACATCACTTAATAATGGTTAAAGGAGAATATAATGTTATATTACAGAATTATAGAGAGAGATATGGAGAAGAAGAGAGAGAGAGAGAGAGAGAGAGAGGAAGAACACACAAAAACAAATAAAAATAAAAAAACAAAATAAAAATAATAATATGGGGGTGGGTTGTTGAAAGGAGTACTAATTAAGAAGTAAAATAAATAAATAAAAGGAAATAAATAATAGAAAAAAAGTGATCTTGGATCCCCGGCAATGGCTCCAAAATTTGATTGCATTGTCAAGCGAGTCAAATTAGTTTTTTAGTTTTTACTAGAATTTCTGCAGTATAGCAGCAACCCTTGGTCATCTCTCAACAGAGACTTAGATAATTAGTTGAAAAAGAGGTTTTTGATTATGAAGATAAAAGGGGGATGGGATTTAATAAAACTTGGGGTTCGGTGATAAAATATTACAATAGAAAAACTAAAGTGATAAAACAAGGTAGAAATGAACAACATTGATTAAACGTGATTAACCCAGGGGAGTATCATGATGCTCATCCTTTATCGCTTCAAGAGAAAGGGTATAGATATTTTAATACCTATTTTGTAACACCTATTACCATAATTTTACTGAGTTTATACTAGTATACCTCCTAGGGTTCAGTCGAAAACACACAATGATTCATCGGACACCGCCGATGATTGGGTGATTTGTGTTTGACCTCGTAACTGAAACTCACCAAGGAAACACACGAAGAACTCGATGTGATGTCCATGTTTTTATTTTATTTATTTTTGATACCATTAAATAAATTTCCATGGCATTGATAGTAAATATGTGAGTTTAATTGACCAATATGAACCACAAAAACACCGCAATTGAATGAGGGAAGAAAAGTGGTGAACGATGTGTGAAACATCACATGAATGGGTACCCCCAAACATGATCATATGAGTTAAGCATGACATACCAGTACATAACTCAATAAAAAAATAATATAGGATGATTAAAAACAACATAACAACCTATAATTAAAAATATCATTAAAATATTACAAACATGAAGCTTGGGATTTACATCACGTTCCACCCCAGGTGATCACAAGGGGTTTAGAAACTCCGGGGAGGGGAGGAAGAAGAAGGTTTTGAAATAGAACTTCCAATAACCTCCATAACTTATATGGATGTTGATAAGACTCTTTGGGGACTACAAAATGGCAGCACCTTTCCTTCTGGCCGAACTCCCAAATGGAGAGCCCAAGGTTCCATTTTATAGGAAAATTGGAAGGTGGTTTTGGGCACACAGATTTCTTCAAACCAATTATACCATGCATTTCAGCTATTAGACAATCGAATATACCTTTTGAAAAAACTTTAAATTTATATCCACACTTCATTAATATATCAACCGAATTTTTGGCATCAATTGGACAAGTGGATCCAGAGATATAGACAAATTATAGAATGCAACTTTTGACTTCTCATAAATTCGGTGTTCTGGACAGATCAGGTCGTTGGGCCCCTTTTTGAAACGATTGGGATTGGTTTTCTTCATTAGAGTTGTATCCAATTAAATTTTTTACCATAATACAAAATATTATCCCATTTGGATGCATGTAATTTTCTAAACAGGCAAAACAGTGGACAGGTCTTCATAGATCCATGCAATTTAGGCTCATTTTTCTTCCACTTCATCATGGGCCCTCCAAATCTTCTCCTCCTGCATTGAAATCATCAAAACAAGTAACATTGAACATTTTAATAGTTATAAAAACAAAATAATGGTATCAAAAATGAAGTTAAATTTGTTATTATTTTTAAAATTTTCAATACAAAACAAGTTTAGCACAGTGGTGTAAGGGTGAAAATAAAACAGTGAATCGTGGTACGATCACATATCAAGCCTTTTTCCTTGACTAATTTTTTCTAAAATATACTCCCAAGATCTTCCCCCACGCCCAAAATCCCTTGGTCTCATAAAAATTTCAAAACCTCTCCCCTAAAGAGGATCTCAAGGAAGATTACTTCAAGAGGTAAATTCCCCTTTTAATTTCTTTTATTTCAAGTTTCTTTCTTTTCTTTTTCTTTCCTCACCTCATTTCATCCAAATGTTGTGATGAATCCATTACCTTACATGTACTATATTTTTTTATGATAAAGTAATAATTCTTCATCATCTCTCATTTCCCCTTATTTTATACTAGAAATGAAAACACCATTTGAGATGTGTTAATTTATCACATTCAAGGAAAACGGGTTTTCAATTTCTAGTACCATCTTCAATTCTGGTCATGAAACCATTTTAATGGTTTAAATAGAATATAATATATGTATTATAACTTATTTATGGTTTTTTAATCTTTTTTTACACATGATATTAATTTATAAATAAAAATGAGTTCGTTGTGATCAAAAACTGCCAATTATCCCAAATAATTATCTTTAATGTATTTTATAATGATTCATCTTTAGTCCCAAAAACCAAATGAATTTTATAACCATATAATATTATATATGTTAAAAAATAAAATACAACTTCTATTCTAGAAAACCATTCTCATCTTACATGTTTATCCTTACATGTATATAAGTAAACCGGTCATGAATACCAAGGAAGAAAATGCTCCCAAACAATAAAACTGAACCTCTTAAACCCATAAATAAGGCCATGAATGAACTTAATAAGGCTATACTAAATCAATTAAATAAATAATATTTTATTTATATATTAATTAATTAATTTAATTTGGTTATCTAGGACACTAATATCAAGCAAAGAACACCATCGGACTTATGGTAAGGGTTTCTTCATCTCAATTCCATTTTTGTGAGATATTCCATATTCACTAATATTACTTGAATATGTTGTATGTATACTACCCATTGATGTTTCATATCATGAATCTATTTATTTTCATGATATACAATTTATCATTTTATGAATATTAATTTTGGGGCATACAATTCAATTGATTACAAAGTTGTAAGTATTTTCTACCCGAACCTCCATTTTCATTCAGGTCACTCTTATTCTCTAATTATCTTAATTAAATTATTATTTATTCTTATTTAATCCTCATAAATTATATTTTAATGTTATATATATTTCTATCAATAATATTCCTTCTTAATTTTATGGGTAGTTATATGTTTCAAAAGGATCTTTCTAAAATTCTTCCTGATAAACAACCTCATTTCAAGGGAATTTCTCAAATTCTTACCTATATTCATGGGAACTCTATAATCTGTTTTTGGAAACCATTATCTTTATAAAATATCTCATTTTATTATTAAAATACTATCTTACTTAACTTCTGGTTTTATACAAAGATTTTTCCAAAATAACTCTTCTTTTCAAAGTAAAAGAGTATTTATCTCAAGAATTAATCAATGATTTTATAAGAGTATCATCATCTATTTCAAAACTCCTTTTGATTATTATGTATTATTGGGATTAATATTTTATGATATCATATACCATATTTAATTGAATGGTTTATGATTATTTTGACTGTGGATGTGTTATCTTAAAACCATTCACCAATTTACTCTGAATGGTTAGTGTTTATGCTTAATGTTTGGGAAAAGTTATTTACATTTCACATATTAGTTTCAATATAAATGTATATGTTTTTTTTATCAAAATTAATATGAGGAATGAATTAAGTGTTGGGTGGGGCCTACTATATCCCCTCGGTGCATCGGTAGGTCTCATGAGAAAAACTACGGTCTTGACACCAGAGCTTGAAAAAAATGCTTACTTATGGTTTTGGCACGAGGCCTTGATGGTATGGTTATGATGTCCCGTATTATGAATTCTCTCATTTTGAAACTTGTAATTTAAAGTCCATGTGGTTATTAGACTAGTAGAATACCCATGATTATGCTTTATTATGACATTATTTATTCACCTCTTATTCACACCATAATGTGTTCAAGTTTAATTTTAAAGGCATGTGTTTTTAGTTATTCATTGTGCCAAATGTTTATGTTTATGATATCTTCTATTGTATTTCTTACCCTTACTGAGCATTTTATCTCACCCCTTTATTATGATTATTTCCCTAGGTTATGAAGAAGAAAATTTTAAATAAGCATTCAAGGATTAAGTTTATTCCATTTTATATTGTTTCTTGTTATATTTTATTTTCCCAATGTATTATGGGTATCTGGAATGTAATATGGTCTTTCAAGACTACTAAATTGATCGGTCCTTTAGAATTTTATTCCTTATAATTATGACAATGTAATATAATAATGCACTGGATCTGGGTTTATGGGGTCAGGGCGTTACAATGTCTCTCAGTTGAAAAAGTATAATTCAGGTCTGTCTCATGTGTTGAATTGGGAAGAGTTAGAATTGGAGCCTGATTTGTCTATGTTTGAGCGGTCAGTTCAGAATGTAGATTCTTCAGAGGAAGTGATTCATGGGAAGTCTATTTCTTTGGTCTGAGTTCTTTGGAAGCATGTTAGTGATGATCATGAGACTTGGGAGTGCAAGTATTGGGTTGAGGAGGAGTATCCATTTTTGTTCACTGATCAGACCTTGGAATGAATTTATGAGGGTGGAAAGTTTTCATGGCAGGGAGAATTATCACATCTGTGATTTTTTTAAGGTATCATTTTGTTTATTATTGGTCTTGCTTTTATCATTGGGATTTTCCTTGAGTTTTTGGTGAAAATATAGATTTTGGGCTTAACAATGGGTGGCGCACAATTTATAGAAACCATGCACCCTCACCCACGAAACTGTGCGACAAATGTTCATTTTGGATAGTGGAGACTGTACGATTGGCATAAGATTTGAAAATTGTGTGGGCTAACCATGTGGCTTGTTCCTCTCGAACAGTGAGGGACACACGGTCACCGAACGGTTTGGAAAACCATGTGGGATAATCATGACACCTGTCTAGGTCATTAAAAAGTAGAAAATTACCTTTTTCCCTCTTTGGATTTAACCTCCAAACCACCCCTAATATGCCCCATTCAGGATTTTCATCCCTAGGAGATCCCTATTATCCTCCTTGGACCCCTTTAACTCCAATATTTGGGTGGTTTTGGTGTGCGAACTTCAAGGAATCATCAAGTCTCTTTTCTCATGATTTCTTATTTCTTCTAGGGTTTCTCTTCCCTCTTTCTTGAGTTCTTCTTCTCCAGTAGTTTATTTGACCTAATGAGGGTCTAGTCTTGAAATATTGGGTAAAATCATGATGGTTATTGTTTGATATTTCCTTTATAGGGTCTTTTGGTGGTGTGGTTGTAGTTTCACATCGAATTTCAAAAGTTTACAAGTGTGAGGTAGGTGGTTCCGTGCTTTTACATTATTATATGAGTTTGGATTACTTTCTTGATTATTGAAATGTGTTCTATGGATTGTTTTTGTGGTGTGAAATATATTTTGGAAAGGTTTTTAGATTCACATGTGATGAAAATGTGTTTTCTAAATGAAAGTGATTCTGTTTCATATGTGTTTCATTGTATTATTTCTTAAATGTGTTATATGCCTTGTGTGAAAGGTGTGAAATGTGTTTTCAAAGAAATTTAATGGTGTGAATGTGTTGAAAGTGGATTTTCCAAGAGATATGAGTTGTTGATGCATGTTGGCATCTTCATTGTGCACCTTAAATGTCTCTTTAAATTGTGAAAGTGATGTGAAACATGTTATAAAATGGATTTGATGTGAGTATAGATTTTAAAGGGGATCTGCCCATGGAAATGGTCAGATTTTATATTTTTTCTTCTTTTCGTGTTTCCAAATGGGTTTCATAAATTGTGAAACTGATGAAAAATATATTTCCAAATGGTTTTGGTGTGCTTGTGAAATGGAAAGTGGTTTTTTATGGAAAATGGTGGTTTCTATGTGTATTTTTATTATTGGATCAATGTGAAAATGTGAAAGTGGTGATTTACTTGTGTTTTTATGATACTTGGCATGTGTATGTGAAATTGTTGATTTATGTGATATGTGAAGTGGAATTTGGGCACAAAGGGAATCTCAAATATCTAGGTGGGAGAACTAGAACTAGTACTCTAGTTTATTCGAAAGTAGCTGAGATCCGGATTATTCTAGAAGGATTGATGATACAATACTAACAAAACATGGGATATGATCAGAGATCATTAGACCTTGGGATGGTATCCCCTATAATGGATTGTTCACGAGAACATTTTTAGTATTGGATTATGATTTGGATACCATTGGACCTTGGTATGTGTTCCCCTCTAGTGGATAGTTCATGGGAATGATGTTGGTAGTTTAGTTGGAGGATTTTGATCACCGAAGTATGAGGTCAATAGAGTCCCACTAGTGCCAGTTACCTATAGTAATTTTCCCATGGTTCTCTCTTATCACGTGATGCTTATGTGATGTGGTGATAACTATTAGTATATGATAGAACTTGTGTACATTTTTATTTCAAGAAAGCTTATTTGTGAAAAGGGGTTTTTCTTAAAAAGTGTTTCTTGAGAAAGTTTTCCTCAAAAAAAATTCTGAGAAATATTTCAAATATTCTTATGGAAATGTGTATGCTGATTTTTATTCTAATGTTATATCATGGAATCTTTTCTTTGGGTGGCATCCTGCTGGGATTTGGATCACACCCTATATACACCTTTGGGTGTATGTAGACTTTGTTATGTATGACCCAGGTGAAGGCAAGATGTATCATGGTGGTGATGGTGGATCTAGTTGTTAGTATTCCACTTCTTGTAGGTGTTGATAGTGGTGGCATGAGGGTGATTTCACTCTTGTTTCATGGAGGTTATCAGGATATTCTTGTTGTTCCCATTCTATTTTAGTATTTTTGGTTTTGGTTAAAGTTATAAAACTTTGAATCTGAAAATTGTTGTACCTCATTTGCTTGTGGTTATCAATTATTTTGGTGCTTATTATTGTTGGTTGTTTGTGATTATTTAAATTGTTGAAATCCTTCTCAAAGTGTATTGTTGACACCCAGGCATTGGTTGCAAGCTCATGGGGATTGGGAACACCCTTTGGGCCACGCCATGAATCAGGTCAGGTGTCGGGTTAGATGACATCCAACTTGGTTCGTGACTCACACGTCATAAACATGAACACTAACCCATTGGTAAAATAAATAAATAAAACTTAAAATCCAAATCCAAATCCTAATATCCCATGGAAACTCAAGTTTTGTCATGATAGGTGGTGATCAGACACCTACTCATGACCTACCACCTAAGCACTGATGATCCTATCACTCAACTATCAAACATACCTAAATAAAAAAGGGTTTTTAAATAACCTATTCCTTCTTAAGAATCTAGGATCTGATTCTATTTTTTCATGAACCATCCTGATTCATCCATCCATCAGACACCCAAACGGCCTATAACATACCTGAGGGGCATCCCTGATCCCACTAAGGTGATAATACACATCATTGGTAGCACATGAAATCATTGGGGATGATTTTTCCAATATGATAAATTAAACTAATGGTGAAAAAATGGGCATGACCACTCCATACATCACATGTCCATGTACTATCAAAAAGGAAACAAAGTATAATAATTTAAAGAATTTAAAGTAAAGTAATCCTTCTACTCGCCTCCAAATCCCTCACACAAAACATCCATCATATTAAACATCAAAAATTCCACATGTGTAGTGCACCATAAATTAAAGGAAATTAAAGAAGAAAATGCCTACTTGATTGATATGACAAGTTAAACTAAATGAAACAAAAACAAAAACAACCAACTAACCTCCACATGACCAGAGGTCACCATCTGATTCTGAAACAATAAATGCTCTATGAGTGATTGTAAGTTGAGCTAGAACCAAGGCTATTGGGACAATCTAGGACAATGATAAACAAACTAATAAACAAGACGAACACCAGATAAAAATAATTTTCCCTAACACCCGATGTTTCTCTCACTGGCCTAATTGGGGGGAAATATCATAAGTAGAATAAAATCTATCTTAGGGACACTAGTTAGAGTGTAATTCTAAATTAGTGTAGTATGGGTAACAAGAATTCCCACCTAGAAACCTAAGGTATCTCATGACATGTAAATGTAGGTGATCATTTCAAATATATATAAACATACTAGCGATCATAATAGCGGAAGGAAAACAACCATTCTTCCTCACTTTCGACCCCCCTTGCATGTAAATAACCCCTTTTAACAATATTTATTAAACAATTTAACTTCCCTTTCATAGGGAATTCATCACATAAAATTAAAACATCCATCGTTTCTATAACATGAAAGGGGAACATTCCATTGGTTTTCATTTTTAATGAAAACATTTAAAGGTGTCAACTAGGCCTTATAATCTACTTTAGAAATTCACTTTAAGACTTTTTTGAAAACCAAATTTAAATATAAAATTTTAAATTCCAAAAATTTCCCTTTAACATTCTACTCATATACATTTACACACACACACACACATGTGTGTGTGTGTCTTATTACACTAATTCATATATTTTCATGTGAATTTTCACACACACACACATATGTATACCCATGTATATGTGTATAACCACTAAATATGTCAAAATCCATTTTTAAACCACACATTTTTATTCCAACCCAATTTTCAAACACTTTAACAATACTTGTAATTTTAAGTATTACTTGAAATGTCAAGTAAAACTTAAGATTCATTTTAGAATTCACTATGAAGAGACAAATACCTTTTAAAATCACATAATTCATTCATAAGGGCCATTCAAGAAATTTTTCAAACACATGGTGTACACATTTAAAGAAAAATGGATTTGAACTAATGTCTAAAATAGGAAGACTCTTCACTTTCTATGAAAACCTTGTTGAAAATTAATTCTATATTTATAAATTTGATAAATACTTATAATATTATCATTAGGTAATTAAAACATGGGCTTAGAGGGAAAGCAATCAATGGTTCTAAAATTAAAGGTTAAGAAATGGGGAAAACCTATGTGGAACTCACTACTTTCTATACTGGAGGTCTAACTCCACCTCAAACAAGTCAAAGGAACCTCACAAGACTAAGAAGAACCCTAATAAAGAAAAAGGCCCAATTAAAATCAAGCCACATAAAATCCAAGATAAAACCCCACTTGGGGTTCAGCCTATGTCAAGTCACAGTGAGAGGACAAGGGAGAAGGAGAGAAACAAGGAGAAGGAGAATTAGAGTGATAAGGAGGGGGTCAGGGCGTTACAATGTCTCTCAGTTGAAAAGTATAATTCAGGTCTGTCTTATGTGTTGAATTGGGAAGAGTTAGAATTGGATCCTAATTTGCCTATATTTTAGAAGCCAGTTCAGAATGTAGATTCTTCAGAGGAAGTGATTCATGGGAAGTCTATTTCTTTAGTTTGAGTTCTTTGGAAGCATGGTAGTGATGATCATGAGACTTGGGAGAGTAAGTATTGGGTTGAGGAGGAGTATCCATTTTTGTTCACTGATCAGACCTTGGAATGAATTTATGAGGGTGGAAATTTTTCATGGTGGGGAGAATTATCACATATGTGATTTTTTTAAGGTATTATTTTGTTTATTATAGGTCTTGCTTTTATCCTTGGTATTTTCCTTGAGTTTCTAGTAAAAATATATATTTTGGGCTTAACAGTGGGTGGTGCGTGATTTATATAAACCATGCACCCTCACCCACAAAACCTTGCGACAAATGTTCATTTTGGATAGTGGAGACAGCACGATTGGCACACGGTTTGGAAAACTATGCAGGCTAACCATGCGGCTTGTTCCTCTCAAACAGTGAGGGACACATGGTCACCGAACAGTTTGGAAAACCATGTGGGATAATCATGACACCTATCTAGGTCATTAAAAAGTTGAAAATTTCCTTTCTCCCTCTTTGGATTTAACCTCCAAACCACCCCTAATATTCCCCATTTAGGATTTTCATCCCTAGTATATCCCTATTATCCTCCTTGGACCCCTTTAACTCCAATATTTTGGTGGTTTTGGTGTGGTAACTTCAAGGAATCATCAAGTAAGTCTCTTTTCTTGTGATTTCTTCTTTCTTCTAGGGTTTTTATTTCCTCTTTCTTGATTTCTTCTTCTCTAGTAGGTTATTTGACCTAATGAGGGTCCAGTCTTTAAATGTTGGGTGAAATCATGATGGTTATTGTTCAATATTTCTTTTATAGGGTCTTGTGGTGGTGTGGTTGTAGTTTCACATCGAATTTCAAAATTTTACAAGTGTGAGATAGGTGGTTCCATACTTTTACATTATTATATGAGTTTGGATTACTTTTTTGATTATTGGAATGTGTTCTGTGGATTGTTTGTGTGGTGTGAAATATGTTTTGGAAAGGTTTTGAGATGCACATGTGATGAAAATGAGTTTTCTAAAGGAAAGTGACTATGTTTCATATGTGTTTCGTTGTAGTATTTCTTAAATATGTTCTATTCCTTGTGTGAAAGGTGTGAAATGTGTTTTCAAAGCAATTTAATGGTGTTAATGTGTTGAAAGTGGATTTTCCAAGATATATGATTTGTTGTTGCATGTTGGCTTCTTCGTTGTGCACCTTAAATGTGTCTTTAAATTGTGAAAGTGATGTCAAACATGTTATAAAATGGATTTGATGTGAGTATATATTTGAAAGGGTCTTTACCCATGGAAATGGTTGGATTTTATATTTTTTCGTTTTTAGTGTTTCCAAATGGGTTTCATAAATTTTTCAAGGGGTGAGAAATATATTTCCAAATGGTTTTGGTGTACGTGTGAAATGGAAAGTGGTTTTTTATGGAAAATGGTGGTTTCCATGTGGATTTTTATTGTTGGATCAATGTGTAAATGTGAAAGTGGTGATTTCCTTGTGTGCTTATGATACTTGGAATGTGTATGTGAAATTATTGATTGATGTGATATGTGAACTAGAATTTGGGCACAAAGGGAATCCCAAATATCTAGGTGGGAGAACTAGAACTAGTACACTAGTTTATTCGGAAGTGGCTGAGACCCGGATTATTCTAGAAGGATTGATGGTACAATACTAAAAAAACATGGGATATGATCGGAGATCATTAGACCTTAGGATGGGATCCCCTCTAATGGCTTGTTCACAAGAACGTTGTTAGTATTAGATTATGATTTGTATACCATTGGACCTTGGTATGTGTTTCCCTCTAGTGGATCGTGCATGGGAATGATGTTGGTAGTTTAGTTGGAGGATTTTGATCACTAAAGTATGAGGTCAATATAGTCCCACTAGTGCTAGTTACCTATAGTAATTTTCCCATGGTTCTCTCTTATCACATGATGCTTATGTGATGTGGTGATAACTATCAATATACGATAGACCTTGTGTACATTTTTATTTCAAGAAAGATTATTTGTGAAAAAAGGTATTTTTCTTAAAAAGTGTTTCTTGAGAAAGTTTTCCTTGAAAAAAATCTGATAAATATTTCAAATATTCTTATATAAATGTGTATGCTTATTTTTTTCCTAATGTTATATCATGGAATCTTTTCTTTGGGTGGCATCTTGATGGTATTTGGATCACGCCTACATACACCTTTGGGTGTATGTAGACTTTGTTATGTATGACCTAGGTGAAGGCAAGATGTATCATGGTGGTGATGGTGGATCTAGTTGTTAGTCTTACACTTCTTGTAGGTGTTGATAGTGGTGGCATGAGGGTGATTTACCTCTTGTTCCATGGGAGTTATTAGGATAGTCTTGTTATTCCCATTCTATTTTAGTATTTTTAGTTTTGGTTAATGTTGTAAAACTTTGAATCTGAAAATTGTTGTACCTCATTTGGTTGTGGTTATCAGTTATTTTGGTGCTTATTATTTTTGGTTGTTTTTATTATATAAATTGTTGAAATCGTTCCCAAAGTGTATTGTTGACACCCAGGCATTGGTTGCAAGCTCGTGGGGATCGGGAACGCCCTTTGGGCCATGCCATGAATCAGGTTGGGTGTCAGGTTGGATGACATCCAGTTTGGTTCGTGACTCACAAGTCATCAACATGAACCCAAAACCATTGGTAAAATAAAAAAATAAAACTTAAAATCCAAATACAAATCCTAATATTCCTTGGAAACTCAAGTTTTTTCATGAGAGGTGGTGATCAGACACTTACTCGTGACCTACCTTCTAATCCCTGATGATCCTATCACTCAACTATCAAGCATCCCTAAATAATTGGGGTTCTTAAAGAACCTAGTCCCTCTTAAGAATCTAGGATATGATGCCATTTTTTCATGAACCATCTTAAGTCATCCATCCATCAGACACCCAAACGGCCTATGACATACCCGAGGGGAATCCCTGAACCCCCTAAGGTGATAATACGCATCATTGGTAGAACATGAAATCATTGGGGATGATTTTTCCAATATGATAAATTAAACTAACGGTGAAAAAATGGGCATGACCACTCCATACATCAAAGGTCCATGTACCATCAAAAAGGAAACAAAGTATAATAATTTAAAGAATTTAAAGTAAAGTAATCCCTCTACTCACCTCCAAATCCCTCGCACAAAACTTCCATCATATTAAACCTCCAAAATTCCACATGTATAGTGAACTATAAATTAAAGGAAATTAAATAAGAAAAGACTACTTGATTGATATGACAAGTTAAACTAAATGAAACAAAAACAAAAACAACCAACTAACCTCCACATGACCATAGGTCACCATCTGATCTTGAGACAATAAATGATCTAAGAGTGATTGTAAGTTGATCTAGAACCAAGGCTATTGGGACAATCTAGGATAAGGGTACACAAACAAATAAACAAGACTAACATCAGATAAAAATAATTTTCCCTAACACCTGATGTTTCTTTCACTGGCCTAACTGGGGGAAAATCTCGTAAGTAGAATAAAATATATCTAAGGGCCACTAGTTGGAGTGTAATTCTAAATTAGTGTAGTATGGGTAATAAGAATTCCCACCTAGACACCTAAGGTATTCTGTGACATGTAAATGTAGGTGATCATTTCAAATATATATAAACATACTAGCGATCATAATAACGGAAGGAAAACAACCATTATTCCTCACTTTCGAGCCCCCCCTGCATGGAAATAACCCCTTTTAACAAAATTTATTAAACAATTTAACTTCCCTTTCATGGGGAATTCATCACATAAAATTAAAGCATTCATCGCTTCTATAACATGAAAGGGGAACATTCCATTGGTTCTCATTTTTAATGAAAACATTTAAAGGTATAAATTGGATCTTATAATCTACTTTATAAATTCACTTTAAGACTTTTTTGAAAACCGAGTTATTCATTTAATAATAGCGAACGTACTGTTTGATTCTAGTTCTACGCATTCTTTCATATATTTCAAGTTTAGTAGAACTATTCAAACACCACCTCAAAATGTGGAGGAAAAGTTATCTGTGAGAACATAGAATGGGGAAATTATTGAATCCATATTTTATAACTCCTCCTCGGTTAATGTTTGTGGACTGAACCTCCTAGAAAATCTCGTCATACTTCCTTTAGTGGAGTTTGACGCTATCTTGGGCATGGATTGGCTATATTTTTACAAGGCCAACATCAACTGTTGGGAAAGTGATATTACTCTTCACATCTCGAAGCATCCTCCAATTCTTTACAAGTGTAAGGAGGAAAATGAGTCTCCTTTAAAATATTCATCTCAAGTGTGGATATTTTTGCCTTATGAGCAAGCTTTTCTAGCTCAAATGATTGAGACAAAGGAGAGAATAATGCTTGAATACATGCCCATTATGAGGGATTACACTGATTTATTACCTGAAGAGTTTCCTAGTCTTCCTCCTGACTGAGAGGTTGAGTTCTCAATTGAACTTATTCCTGGATCTTTGCCTATATCAAAGACACCTTATAGAATGGCCGTTGTAGAGCTAGAATAACTGAAAAAGCAGTTATAGGAGAGTATGGAGAAGGGTTTTATACGCCTAAGTGACTCACCTTGGGGTGCACTAGTCCTCTTCATCAAGAAGAAGGATGGATCAATGAACCTATGCATTGATTATCGTGATCTCAATAAAATCACAATAAAGAACAAGTATCCCCTACCATGGATAGATGACTTGTTTAATCAGCTTCGTGGTGCCAGTTATTTCTCTAAGGTGGACCTTCAGTCGGGATATCATCAATTAAAGGTGATGAAGAAAGATATTCCCAAGAATGCCTTTCAAACGAGGTATGGACACTATGAGTTCATAGTTATACCCTTCGGACTCACTAATGCTCCAAAAATTTTCAGGGATTTAATGAATAGAGTCTGTAGAGATTACCTTGAAAAATTTGTGGTAGTCTTTATTGATGATATTCTGATATAATCCAAGAGAAAGGAGGAACATGGGGAGCATTTGAATATTGTGTTAAATACTTTATGAAGGGAGAAGTTGTATGCAAAATATAGTAAATATGAGTTCTGGATGGGGGGAAGTATCATTCTTAGGGCATGTTATCACTAGCAAAGGGATATCTATGGACCCTTCCAAGATGAAATCAATTGAAGAGTGGCCCAGGACAACTTCTGTAACAGAGATCCATAGATTTTTGGGTCTAGCTAGGTATTATCAATGATTTGTGAAGAACTTTTCACAATTGTTAAACCCAATGACCAAGATGACACGAAAGGGGGTAAAGTTTTTCTGGACGGAAGAATGTGAGGTAAGCTTCAAGGAGCTAAAGAGAAGTCTGATCACTGCACCTGTACTCACATTACCGAAAAGTGGAGAACGTTTTGTGATATACAGCGTTGATTCAAATAAATTCTTGGGTTGTGTACTCATGCAAAATGATAATGTGATAGCCTATGCCTCACGGCAGTTGAAGATCCATGAGTAGAACTACCCGACACATGATCTAGAGCTGGCAGTTGTGATTTTTTCCTTGAAGATCTAGTGGCACTACCTTTATGGTGAAAATTGTGACATATAAACCGACCAAAAAATCCTAAAGTATATATTCACAAAAAAGGAGCTCAACATGAATCAAAGGAGATGGTTAGAGCTAATCAATGATTACGATTGCTTTATTCACTATCATCCTGGAAAGGTGAACAAGGTAGCTAATGCTTTAAGTAGAAAAGAACCTTCTACTCTATCCATGTTATGGATTGAGAAAGACCTTGTCTTCTTGGATATGCAAAGGATGGATTTAGAAATCATAAGGGTGGGGGATACATCCTACCTTACACAAATGATTACGCAACCATCCATTCAAGAGAAGATTATGGAAGCCCAAAGGGATGATGTAGAGTTACAAAAAGGATGAATGTAATAAATTAAGGGAAGATGCAAGAGTTCCATATCAATGATGATGGTGTGATTTAGTTTGGAATGAGGCTTTGTGTGCCTTCATCACCTGGGATAAAGAAGAAGCTATTAGACAATGCACATATCTCAACATTATCTATCCATCTTGGGAGTACCAAGATGTACCGTGATCTCCGAGAACACTTCTGGTGGGATAACATGAAGAAGGAGATTGTAGAATATATATGAAGGTGCTTAGTATGTCATCTAGTTAAGGCAGAGCGAAAAAATTCCGAAGGGATGATACAACCATTGCCTATACCCATGTGGAAATGGGAGAATTTCACTATGGACTTTTTCACGGGTCTCCCGAAGACGCCGAGGAGAAATAATGCGATATGGGTTGTGGTTGACCGACTCACCAAGACTTCCCATTTTATCGCTATTTGGGAAGACCTCTCACTTGAAAATTTTTCAAAAATATATGTGAAGGATGTGGTGATATTGCATAGTGTTCCACTCTCAATTGTCTCTGATCGTGATCCAAGGTTTGCATGTAAATTTTAGAGGAGTCTTCAATATGCTTTGAGTATTGAATTAAATTTCATCATGGCCTATCATCCCCAAACTAATGGTCAATCTGAAAGGACTATTCAAATGCTTGAAGATATTCTAAGAACCTACTCTCTAGAATTCAAAGGTGTACGGGATTAGCATCTCTCATTGGTTGAGTTCTCATAGAACAATAGCTTCCACTCGAGTATTCAGATGGCTCCATATGAAGATCTATATGGAAAGAGATGTATAACTCCAACATGTTGGGATGAAGTTGTAGAATGAAAGTTACTTGGACCCGATCTTGTGAAAGAGATGTCGGAGAAGGTTCAAGTCATCCAGAAAAACATCAAAACAACTCAGAGTCAGCAAAAGAGCTACGCTGACAACTATCAAAGGGACTTGGTGTTCGATGTTAAAGATAAAGTCTTCCTTTGAATATCACCATGGAAGAGAGTCATCTAGTTTGGAAAGAAGGGTAAGCTAATCCCAAGGTACATTGGCCCCTTTGAGATCCTTGACCGCATAGGAGTCGTGGCCTATCGGCTTACACTTCCACCGAATATGGCACAAGTTCATGATCTGTTCCACGTATCACTCTTGAGGAAGTACATACCTGATCTCTCACATGTACTAAACTCAAAGGTGGTGCAGCTGGAAGATGATCTCTCTTATGAGGAGCAGCCAGTGAAGATTTTGGACTAAAGAGATAAGGTTCTATGCAACAAGACAAACCAACTTGTTAAAGTGTTGTGGAGGAACTAAAAGTTTGAAGAAGCTATTTGGGAACCAGAGGAGGCAATGAAGGAGAAGTGCCCTCACCTGTTTACATCTTAGAATGTAAAACGAAATTTCAAGGGCGAAATTTATTAAGGGGGGAAGAATGTAATGAAATAATGTTTTTTAATATAAATTACCTTCCAATAATTATGTCATAAAATCTAATTAAAACACAACATAATGAACTATTAAGTGCTAAGTTACCTTTAAACATAGTTTTTTCACTTTTGTGTTTGGAATTTCAAAAATCTGACATACACGGTTGTGACCAGTAAGTTCTTTGGAGTCTGATAAGAAAAAATTAATTTTTTGTGAATAATAACCTACCCTTATGAATAGTGATGTACCCTAATGAATAGTAACCTTACCTATGATAGTATTAAAATAACATTCAAGTGAAATTATGATGTACCTGTATTTTAGAATAAGTAAATGAATGTTTTAAAACTGGGTTTTAATAATAAATTATGATTTTAATTAAATATTAAATTAATCATATTTAGAAAATTATTTTTGAAAAATTGACTTCATTTTTGGATTCTACACGTCAAAAAATGGTTAGGGTGAATTTTTGGGATTTTTCTGAAATACGGGAATTTTTTATGTATAGTAAAATCCAATAATTCACAATAAATGCTAAATAATGGACTAATTGAGTCATTGATGATGATTTGATAATGTAATCCCAATTGGTTCGAAGTCGCATGCATTTATTATTGTTCTTGGACATGGAATAATTATTATTCCTTGTATTTTGAAGAAATAATAAACTAATGATTAAAAAATTATGAAAACCCTCCTCCCCTCCACTATAAATACCACCCATTCTTACCTCTTCTCTTCACTTCTCTCAAGCCTTGTGTCTTGCCAATATTATACCCAAATCTCTCCCCAAGATCCTCCCCCACATCCAAAAGCCCTAGCCTCTTCAAAATACCAAAATTTCTCCCCTTAAGATATTCTCAAAGGAGAAAGTTTCAAGAGGTCTCTAATAACAAGTGGAGAACATCAACGGATTTAAGGTAAGGGATCCTCTCCATTTCACTCTTAATCAAGATTGTCCTCTATGCTATTCCTTTTTATGTGTAATACCAAATGATGGGGTATTATTTCACACCTCCCCCATACTTTCCTCATGTTTTATAATTTATGAGAAACCCCTTCTCTCTCTCATCAATCCCTCTTACGTACACCAGACACCATGCCAATAATCCGTAACAAAATCTACCCAAACCTCCTTTGTTCTTTCAGGTTGAATTATATTTATTTATATCAAAATGGAGTTATCATATCTGTTTTTGTGAATCTTTTAAATTCTATTTATTTTTACAAAATTCTTTTATGAAGACCCTTTCACCGCTCTCTTTTGGGGATATACATGTTTTTAAAAGATTCCCTCCTTAGAACTTTCCGATAAGCAAACCTCTTTTAAGGGAACTTCCCAAATTTTTGACCAATTTTAAGTGCAATATATTCTCTATTTTAAGACACCATTATCTTTATAAAATCATTCTTTTTATTATGGAAACCTTATTGGTTCAATTCTGGTTTTACATAAAATATTGCCCTCTATTTTATTTTAAAAGCTCTATAGCATTTTCCTTAAAACCGCACAAAAATGTTTTAATGCTAATGTTTCTCAAATACATTTTTTATGTGTTGTCACTTATTTTTTATTCAACCTACCATTTTATATGCCTATTTTACCTTATGAACGTCCATGTATGTTATAATCCCTTTCGTTCATGGACACTTTCATGATACGCTCATTGGTCATGCTCTATGTCATGATTGTAGTACCCAATTGTTTCCAAGGGTACCCTTATGTTTATGGATGGTTGATTATGTATGATTATTTATGTGGAAAGAATATTTATATGGTAAGAATATTTATTTGGCAAGAATATTCATGAAAATTTTGAGATGGGTGTGCCCAGATAGCACTCCAATTCATTGGGTAAAGTTAAGTCTCATGAGATGTGATGTGAAACGGGATTGGTGGTTAGCCTTGACCCATACTAAAATGAGAAATGGGATTAGCAGTTATCCTTGAACCATAATAAAGAAATGTATTATGATTCTTTCACATATATATGATTCCATGTTTATATGATCCCATGCTTATATGATATTATTTCATATGTTCCATGCTTTGTTATCATTATGTCATGCCTCCTAACTCATGTGCTTAAGATGTATCCTTATGTTCATTCCCTTGCTGGGATTTTTAGCTCATCCCTTTGTTCATGTGTTCCCCAAAATACCCTATGCAGTTGTAAGGGCTCAAAGGAAGTTAGGATCTCTTTATGGAGATTAAATAAAGAAATGTTTTTTTAGCCCCATGTTTTATGTTTTATGTACCTAGTCTTCCAAGACACTAGACTTAACGATCCTTGGTTTGTACTCTAATGTATAATTATGCTTAAAATCATGTAATGTTATATATAAAAGGCTTGGGTTGTTGTATTGACTGTGGATGTGTTATCTTAAAACCATTCACTAATTTACTCTGAATGGTTAGTGTTTATACTTAATGTTTGTGGAAAGTTATTTACATTTCATATATTAGTTTCAATATAAATGTATATGTTTTTTTATCTTCGTTCATATAAGGAATGAATTGGACTTAGTAAGTGTTGGGTGGGGCCTGCTATAGCCCCTCAGTGCATCGGTAGGTCTCATGAGACAAACTACGATCTTGACACTTGACCTTGACAAAATGGTTATTTATGGTTTTAGCATAAGGCCTTAACGGTATGGTTATGATGTCCCGTATTATGAATTATCTAATTATGAAACTAGTAATTGAAAGTCTATGTGGTTATTCGACTAGTAGAATACCCATGATTATGCTTTATTATGGAATTATTTATTCAACTCTTATTCCTGCCATAATGTGTTCAAGTTTAATTTTAAAGGCATGTGTTTTTAGTTATTCACTGTGCCAAATGTTTATGTTTATGATATCTTTTTTTGTATTTCTTACCCTTACTGAGCATTTTATCTCACCCCTTTCTTATGCTTCTTTCCCCAAGTTATGAAGAAGAAAATTTTGAATAAGCATTCTAGGATTAATTTTATTTCATTTTATATTGTGTCTTGTTATATTTTCTTTTCCCAATGTATTATGGGTATCTGGAATGTAATCTGGTCTTTCAAGACTTTTAAATTGATCGGTCCTTTGGGATTTTATTCCTTATAATCATGTCAATGTAATAGAATAATGCACTGGCTCTAGGCTTATGGGGTTAAGGCATTACAATTTCTCTTAGTTGAAAAATTATAATTCAGGTTTGTCTCGTGTGTTGAATTGGGAAGAGTTAAAATCAGAGCCTGATTTGTCTATGTTTGAGTAGCCAGTTCAGAATATAGATTCTTCGGAGGAAGTGATTCATGGGAAGTCTATTTCTTTGGTCTGAGTTCTTTAGCAGCATGGTAGTGATGATCATGATACTTGGGAGTGTAAGTATTGGGTTGAGGAGGAGTATCCATTTTTGTTCACTGATCAACCCTTGGAATGAATTTATGAGGATGAAAAGTTTTCATGGTGGGAAGAATTATCACATCTGTGATTTTTTTTAAGGTATTATTTTGTTTATTATTGGTCTTACTTTTATCCTTGGGATTTTCCTTGAGTTTCTGGTGAAAATATAGATTTTGGAGCTTAACAGTAGGTGGCGCGCAATTTATAGAAACTGTGCACCCTCACCTATGAAACCGTGCGACAAATGTTCATTTTGGATTGTAGAGACTACACGATTGGCGCATGATTTGGAAAACTGTGCGGGCTAACCATGCGGCTTGTTCCTCTCAAACTGTGAGGGACGCACGGTCACTGAATGGTTTGGAAAACCATGTGGGATAATCGTGACACCTGTATAGGTCATTAAAAAGTATAAAATTACCTTTTTCACTCTTTTTATTTAACCTCCAAACCACCCCTAATACGCCCCATTCAAGATTTTCATCCCTATGAGATACCTATTATCCTCCTTGGACCCCTTTAACTCCAATCTTTGGGTGGTTTTGGTGTGGTAACTTCAAGGAATCATCAAGTAAGTCTCTTTTCTCATGATTTATCCCTTCTTCTAGGGTTTTTCTTCCCTCTTTATTGAGTTCTTCTTCTCTAGTGGTTTATTTGACCTAATGAGGGTCTAGTCTTTAAATTGTGGTTGAAATCACGATGGTGATTGTTCGATCTTTCCTTTATAGGGTCTTGTGGTGGTGTGGTTGTAGTTTCACATCAAATTTCAAAATTTTACAAGTGTGAGGTAGGTGTTTACATGCTTTTACATTATTATATGAGTTTGGGTTACTTTCTTGATTATTGAAATGTGTTCTATGGATTGTTTGTGTGGTGAAAAATATGTTTTGGAAAGGTTTTGAGATGCACATGTGATGAAAATGAGTTTTCTAAAGGAAAGTGCTTATGTTTCATATGTGATTCATTGTAGTATTTCTTAAATATGTTCTATTCCTTATGTGAAAGGTGTGAAATGTGTTTTCAAAGTGATTTAATGGTGTGAATGTGTTAAAAGTGGATTTTCCAAGAGATATGAGTTGTTGTTGCATGTTGTCTTCTTCATTGTGCACCTTAAATGTGTCCTTAAATTGTGAAAGTGATGTGAAACATGTTATAAAATGGATTTGATGTGAGTATAGATTTGAAAGGGGCTCTGCCCATGGAAATGGTTGGATTTTATATTTCTTGTTCTTTTCATGTTTCCAAATGGGTTTCATAAATTGTGCAAGTGGTGAGAAATATATTTCCAAATGGTTTTGGTGTGCGTGTGAAATGGAAAGTGGTTTTTTATGGAAAATGGTGGTTTCCATGTGGATTTTTATTGTTGGATCAGTGTGAAAATGTGAAAGTGGTGATTTCCTTGTGTGCTTATGATACTTGGCATGTGTATGTGAAATTGTTGATTTATGTGATATGTGAAATGGAATTTGGGCACAAAGGGAATCCCGAATATCTAGGTGGGAGAACTATAACTAGTACGCTAGTTGATTTGGAAGTGGCTAAGACCCGGATTATTCTAGAAGGATTGATGATACAATACTAACAAAACATGGGATATGATCGGAGATCATTAACCTTGGGATGGGATCCCCTCTAATGGATTGTTCATGAGAACGTTGTTAGTATTGGCTTATGATTTGGATACCATTGGACCTTGGTATGTGTTCCCCTCTAGTGGATCGTGCATGGGAATGATTTTGGTAGTTTAGATGGAGGATTTTGATCACCAAAGTATGAGGTTAATAAGGTCCCACTAGTGCTAGTTACCTATAGTAATTTTCCCATGGTTCTCTCTTGTCACATGATGCTTATGTGATGTGGTGATAACTATCGGTATACGATTGACCTTGTGTACATTTTTATATCAAGAAAGCTTGTTTGTGAAAAAGGATTTTTCTTAAAAAGTGTTTCTTGAGAAAGTTTTCCTTCAAAAAATTTATGATAAATCTTTCAAATATTCTTATGGAAATGTGTATGCTGATTTTTCTTCTAATGTTATATCATGGAATCTTTTCTTTGGGTGGCATCCTGCTGGGATTTGGATCACTCCCTACATACACCTTTGGGTGTATGTAGACTTTGTTATGTATGACCGAATAATTTTCCCTAACACCTGATGTTTCTCTCACTGGCCTAACTGAGGGGAAAATCTCATAAGTTGAATAAAATATATCTTAGGGCCACTAGTTGGAGTGTAATTCTAAATTAGTGTAGTATGGGTAACAAAAATTCCCACCTTGACACCTAAGGTATCCTGTGACATGTAAATGTAGGTGATCATTTCAAATATATATAAACATACTAGTGATCATAGTAGCAGAAGGAAAACAACCATTCTTCCTCACTTCTGACCCCCCCCTGCATGGAAAAAACCCCTTTTAACAAAATTTATTAAACAATTTAACTTCCCTTGCATGGGGCATTCATCACATAAAATTAAAGCATACATTGCTTCTATAACATGAAAGGGGCACATTCCATTGGTTATCATTTTTAATGAAAACATTTAAAGGTGTCAACTAGGCCTTATAATCTACTTTAGAAAATCACTTTAAGACTTGTTTGAAAACCGAGTTAAAATATAAAATTTTAAATTCCCAAAATTTCCCTTTAACGTTCTACTCATATACATTTACACACACACACACGGGTGTGTGTGTGTGTGTGTCTTATTGCACAAATTCATATATTTTCATGTGAATTTTCACACACACACATACACACACATATGTATACCCATTTATATGTGTATAACCACTAAATATGTCAAAATCCATTTTTAAACCACGCATTTTTATTCCAACCCAATTTTGAAACACTTTAACAATACTTGGCATTTTAAGTATTACTTGAAATGTCAAGTAAAACTTAAGATTTGTTTGAGAATTCACTTTGAAGAGCCAAATACCTTTTAAAATCACATAATTCATTCATAAGTGCCATTCGAGCAATTTTTCAAACACATGGTGTACACAGTTAAAGAAAAATGGATTTGAACTAATGTCTAAAATAGGAAGACTCTTCACTTTCTATGAAAACCATGTTGAAAACTAATTTTATCTTTAGAAATTCAATAAATACTTATAATATTATTATTAGGTAATTAAAACATGGGTTTAGAGGGAAAGCAATCAATGGTTCCAAAATCAAAGGTTAAGAAATGGGGAAAACCTATGTGGAACTCACTTTCTATACTGGAGGTCTAACTCCACCTCAAACAAGTCAGAGGAACCTCACAAGACTAAGAAGAACCCTAAGAAAGAAAAAGGCCCAATTAAAATCGAGCCACATAAAATCCAGGATAAAACCCCACTTGGGGTTCAGCCTACGTCAAGTCACAGTGAGAGGGCAAGGGAGAAGGGGAGAAACAAGGCGAAGGAGAATGAGAAGGATAAGGAGGGGAAGCCCTACCTTGAATGAATCCCTTGAGATTGCAAGAGAAGAAATGAAGGAGGGATCCCATGGCACCTTGACCATGGGTTGCGAGAGGGAGAGGTGAAGGAGGGAGGGGGCTCGTGCAACAGGGAAAAGGGGGACCCAAAATAGGGCTTTTAATTCATTAAGGGTTCAAGAAATTTTAAATTTTAAAGCCATAGGTAAGTCGCATGGTTTGACCGCGTGGTTTGTCAAACCATGCACTAATTGTGCTCCCCTTATTGGAAACCTTATAGACCCCCACACAGGTTGGTCGCACGGTTTGACAAACTATGCACCAACCATGAAAAACGGCTTTGTTATAATTATAGACTTATTGGCGCGAACACTGCATGTTATGTCCAACCGTGAGGGCTAACCGTGCAGTGGGCCAAATCCTTAAAAAGATTAAAAAGGTTTGGGTCTGAAACTCAAAGATGAGGCCAAATTCCAATAAATAAATAAATAAATATGATAGTGGGGTCAGGGTGTGATATGCGCCAATATAACATTTTAAGGAAATTTGCCAGACTCTCCACAAAAATGTTCCTGCCTCAAAAATTGCCTCATTGTTGGTACTCCTCTCTTAAGATCCAAATAGTTTTTATCCTCCCAAGGATTAAAATCAAAATGTTATTCTCATTTAATTCCATTACCATGAAGATGGATCCTAGTCCTTTTAATATTCACATTACCATTAACATATAATGTTTTGTGCATGACTACATGGAATCATATGCTCCTCACATAACATTACTTTGATCATATCCTTGACAATATTCGAATCTCGATAAGACAACCTATCAAAAAAAAAAACTTAGAAACTGAGCTCGAATTGTCGTAAAAATTTTATACAACGATCATTGATTCATTTGTGACCAGTATGAAGAAAGCACACATCAATATGATGTGCTATTTACCCAAAATGATATAAAGCGTCCTTTAAATATCAAAATTCTATTCAATAATAATCACTCATGAAACAAGCTTGGATTATCAACAAGCTATAAGACAACAACCTTTGATTCATTTGTGACATGTAATAAAAACCAACACATCAATCTGATGTGTGATGTGGTCAGAATTATTAAAAGTGCCTTTTATGTTTTATAAACATTTTCCAAACAATTAGTACTAAGCAATCCACGTTGAATTGTCATAAAAAATTAATAACAATGATTAGTGATTCATTTGTGAACTGTAGAGGGAAACTAAACGTTAAATCAATGTGTAATTTGTTTGCAATGATAAAAAATGTGTGTATATATATATATATATATGAGTGGGACCGTTGATAAGTAAAGAACACTTGACCCACCTGTGGTTTGCGAGTGCTGTTTCCGTGGGCGCCCCAATCCATTGATCATGTCAAAATTCCGCTAAACAGTGGGTGTTTCAAAAACCTTATCGGGTCGGGAAAGCCTAACGCGGATAGACATGTGGTGGGGCCCACAATGAATTATTGTCCCCCATCACGCACTTTGACCGATTCTAGGCGGAATGGCCAAAACTACTACGTTTTTTTTTATTTGTTTTTTGTTATTTAATTTACATGTGAATTGGATATATTTGTTTAGGCACCGATTTAGAAAAAAATGACGGACAATAATAAAAATAAACAATTCATTTCAATCTAGGACCTCAAAACCCATAAAATTCAAAGGAGTACCTCCCTTTTTTATTGACTTCTAAAATTATCAAAATACTTGTCATACAAAGACACACCCAGTAGCACACAAAGGCGCCCACCAACCGTACAATACCGCAGATATGTTTTTTAACAGTGCTATAAATAGACTTTATCAACGCTAAAAATGTGATGACATTTTAAATGATTTTAAAAGTTGACGATCTTCATCGTTGTTAAAAAAAGAGCCGATAAAGGGAGTATTTTATTGGTGTTAGTTTAGTGGTGATCAACGATTTTTATAACGTTGATAAATAAGGCATTTTATCAGCGTGTTTTTAATGCAAATAAAGTGACCTTTTATCAGTGTTATTCCTAGTGACGATAAAAGCCATGTTGCACCGGTGTGCTGCTAAAATTACAGCACACTTCAGCAACAAATACAAAAAAATAATTTCAATTAAATTTATCGCACAAATACAAGGAAAAAACATTATATTATAAACATTATAAACATTGATTTATACATTTATATTGGTACATGCAATTTATCACAGACATCAACAAATTCAAAAACGTTAATGTTTCGTTACTATTGGGCCTCAACCCCCTCTCAAAAGAGTATGATCATACTACCAGTTGTCAAACAAACCACCCCGACTCGAGAAAAAAGTGTATATGTATAAAAAAACAATATTTATGTTAGTAATATTATAAAGAAATAAATTAAACATTAATATGAAACAATGCATTAATAAAATGTCGTTTTTAAACTGAAAACAAACCATGTGAGTCATACCAGGCACACCATTTGTCAGATTAATGCATAGTTGATTTTTACACGTCACAAATGATTTATGAATTATTATCTTAAAGTATCAAGACAATCTGAGCATATTTGCTCAGTTTTAAATATATGACGTTCGTTCTAAACTAAAATGTCAATTTTAAATAAAAAACATGCACTTTGAGTCATACTGGGCACACCGTGTGTTGGATTGAAGTGCAACTGATTTCTACACATCACAAATAATTTATGGATCATTATCCTAAAAAATTAAGACAATCTGGGGGTTTTTTGCTTGGTTTTCAATAAGTAACACATGTTTTTAACTAAAATATCATTTTTAAACTGAAAACACGCACTTCATATCAGTCGCACCGTATGTTGGACTGACATGCGGTTGATTCTTACACGTCTCAAATGGCTTATGGATCGTTGTCCTAAAGTATCAAGATACTTTGAACGTGTTTGCTCAATTTTAAGTGAGTGAAACACCTTTTTAACTAAAATGTCATTTTTTAACTTAAAACACACATTTTGAGTCATATCAGTCACACCGTGTATCAGATTGAGATGTGATTGATTCTTATATGTCAAAAATAACTTATGGATCGTTGTCTTAAAGTATCAAAATAATCTGAATATGTTTGTTTGATTTTGAGTATGTCACGCGTCTTTTGAACAAAAATGTCAATTTTAAATAAAAACACACTTTGAGTTATATCGGTCACATGATGTGTCGGATTGATGTGCAATTGATTCATACACGTGGCAAATGACTTATGAATTATTATCATAAAGTATCAAAACAATATGAATGTGTTTGTGAAAGTATCGGGGCGCACAATGGTAGCAAATGAGTCAGAGATTTAAAATTTTTCATCATCGATCATCGCAACTATGTTGACTCTGGTGATGCACAACCTGATACGAAAGCTGATGATCCCGTGTAAAGGAATTAAGCATGAAAAATATCTCATTCGATTTGAAGATGCGTCTGACAACCGCTCACCGCCAACGACTATTGATAGAAAGAACTGAAGCCGGATCCCTCTAGATCATCTATACACACTTCGAAAGTATGTGGGAGCGTCTATCATCGAAATCCAAGTGTCAGCGCAAAGATCCAACAATGCCTTCAACATCTCGACATTCACCACTACGTCGATCCTTCGATCTGTGAAGGAGAACTCGAATAAGTTGATCGGATTGACGACTTCTCTCCCTAAGAAGCGGGAGAGAGGATAAAGAGGCTATCAAAATCATACAGTGAATAGTACCCCAAATGAGAGTCACCTCCCACTTATATACAAGAATGTCCTGGTAAATTCTATTGCCTCAGACCAACATAAGAAAATTTGCCCTAAAATGTATTAAGAGTTGCAGTGAAATGGTGAAATTTTTGCCCTTTCCCTTGTATTTTTTTCCTTGCTTGTCTGTTGCCCTAGTCTGGGGGTTCGTGGGGCTTGCCCCAGGGTCGGCCCTGCTTATATAGTGGGGTACAAAATACCCAAGAATGACTCCCCGACCCTTAGATATGCATTACCCACTAAATAAGCTATAAATGACATGTTATAACCAACTAACCGTGTCATAAATGTCCTTTATATTTTTATCACTTACTTACAATATAATAATTATATTACGTGATAAAAAACAGTCATTAACTTGACTCACCATTCCCGTAAATATTAAACGAACCTTGAATATTAAAATAATATTCGTTCGTTAAATATTTTTTCATGTATTCACTTAGTATCCTGTAAATACTTTTAATAAATAAATTCAATACCAATTATTCTAAACTCGAATAATAATGAATTTATTTATTCCTTGGTGATCATTCAAACTCGACATCATTCAGGCCCCATGGTGGGGCCCATAATATCCTATACTCCTATTCATAATAACATGTCAGACTTTTGAATACACTTTGCGTGTGACTCTCTAAACCCTTATCTCGATAGCGGTGAATACCATTTACAAACCAGAAGTGGAGTTGAGAAACCCATCAATGCCCCTATGGAGATAGTGACATGTTATTGTAGTGACTCAGGTTTGACCTTTAAGACTTTGGAATATTTCTATAATATTTCTGAAGTCAGGCGCTAAGTTGACGCGGAAATCCAAGGCTCAGAGAGTCTCGAAGCAGTGTGTCACGACCCGCCCTCGGGTCCGTGCCGTGACTACCCCAAGCCCGCCTTCCATAGGCCAGGGGCTGGCGACTAGCACCAAGGCGTAATTTTCGGTAAAAAGGGAAGGCATTGCCTTTGTAAAGTAAACAAACACCACAGAGAAAGCAAGCGGAATGTAAACACTAAGCAAAAGCAGAGTACAACTGGAAGTGCGGAAAAGTAAAAGGGCCAGTATACAAACCCAAACTGAAAGTAAAGTACAACTCGAAAGGGAAAACAACAACTGTAAGTAAAAGCCGCTACACCGAGCTGTCCAATGGAGATCCCACCTGAAGGGTGGGTACAGATAGCTCCACTGCTCCACGGGTCCCGCCGTCCGCTCCGAACACGTCCCGCCCAGTGGTCCACCTCCAGGTACCGTCCTGCTCTGCAAGCCTCATCCAAGATCAACGCTGTCCGTCGTCTGCAACCAACACAACGTAGTGCGGGCATAGCCCGTGCAGGGGTGAGTATAAGATACTCAGTATGGACCCCGGGACCCCTGTAGGTCTCCCGAAATCCACAAAGGATAAACCACAAAGAAAAATATAAACACGAAGTAACAACCGACAATGCTTAGGTATATGCCCATACATATACCTAAGTCATCAATTTCAAATACGCTCCAACCTCCGAGCCCAAGTACAACTCAGTCCACACAGGAAAGTAAACGTATTCCACACAGGAAAGCAAAACGTAATCCACACAGGATAGCACAATACAATCAACATAGGAAAGCAATTAGGATTCAGCTCACACCAGGATTTTCATTATCAAAACCGTAACTGCTGAAAAGCCCCATCTATGAAGTGTACAGTGGTCCTGTCACGACTCCGAGGTACTGCTCACTAACCTAAGACTGCTGAAGTACTCCTCCTATCGAGTACCGCGGGTCTGCTGCCAACTACCGGGCGCTCCGTCCGCTGAGGGTCTGCTGCCAAATACCGGGCGCTCACCCAAATAGCCTACAGAGGTACTCCTCCAGTCGAGTACCGCGGGTTTGCTGCCAACTACCAGGCGCTCCGTCCGCCGTGGGTCTGCCGCCAAATACCGGGCGCTCCGTCCACTGGGCTAGTCGACTCACTCCAAGTCGAGTCGGTCGAGCAGTCTTCAGGTCTCAGCCGGCTACACGGTCTCCGTACTCCGTATGCTCGTCTCCAGAATCGCGGGTCTGCCGCTACAACCAAGCGCACTACCTCTATCGAGTAAAATAGAAGGTTCATCTCACACAGGTAAACTTCTTCGGATGACGGTGAAGATGATCACTGATCCATCTAAGTCGTCGGACCCACGAAGGATCGATAGGTACTAACCCCCGCAAAGACCCACACAGGATCGTAGCACTGTTCCACGTAGGATCGCTGAGTGTTGTAGTCGTCGTCGTCGAATCCACACAGGATCTCTGTACTGTCGTCGTCGCAGTCACAGTAGCAGTAGCAGTAGCACTAGGGTTCCCGCACACAGCAAGCTCGTTCGGAGGGTCCGCTCCACGAGCCGAGAGGCTGATACATCAACTGTCACAAATTCCAGAGTTGATGTATCCAAAAGTTCCGTATCGTCAACAGGAACTCAACGCAACAGACGGCGCGTCGATCGGACGCCCGGTCTGAGAGTTATTGGCATTTTCGTCTCCGGGGCCCGGTTGGTTTTTAACGCAAAACCAACCCGACCGTACTCCACCTGCGTCCAAACCTCGGGCGGAGTATGCCAAAAGATCCGTCTCACTAAGAGGAAAACAACAAAGCTGACGACACGTCAATCGGACGTCCGTAGCTTAAGATATGAGCGTTTCCGCTCCGAAGGTCCGGTTGGTTTCGTGTACGAACCAACCCAGCCGAACTCAAAGTAATCCGAAACCTTGACTGCGATATACCGAAACGACCGTCTCGATCCAAGGATCGCATCCCCGCTGACGGTTCGTCAATCGGACGTCCAGTCTGAAAGATATCAGCATTTCCGTCTCACACCCTCCCTGGGAAACTTCCCAGGAGGTCACCCATCCTGATCACTACTCTAAGCCAAGCACGCTTAACTACGGAGTTTTAACCACGTAGGCTCCCGAAAAAGAAGGTGCGCCTTGAGTATAGTATACTGAAACGACCGTCTCGATCCAAGGATCACGTTGCCGCAGACGGTTCGTCGATCGGAGGTCCGTGGCTCAAGTTATGGCCAAAAGACCGAAGTCGTCTCGAAAACGGGGGGGGGGGGGGGGGGGTCCGGGTCCGGGCCGACCCGGCCCAGCCGGCGACGGACCGGCGCGGCGGCGCGGACCGGCGCGGCGGCGCGGCCCGGCGCGGCGGCGCGGACCGGCGCGGCGGCGCGGCCCGGCGCGGCGGCGCGGCCCGGCCGGCGGCGGCGCGGCCTGGCGCCGTTAGGGTCACGCGCCGGGGGCTAAGCCCCCGCTTCCAGCAAGGCGGCGTGGCTTAAGAGCCGCGCCTTTTTGGAGACCGGCCCCCCCTCGTGGGGGCCTGCTTTGAAGGCAACCGGGGGGCCGCCTGCCCCCCTCAAAGAAACCGCCCCCTCTCTTAAATGAGGGGGGGTTTTTGAGCTGGCCGGGGGAATTAAATTCCCCCGGCCTTTGACCTTCCGGCCGGCCACCTGGCCGGCCGGTTTTTCTCCAACCGGACCAGAAAATCCGGTCCCCTTTCTGGCTTCCGACGCCGGCGGCCCGGCGTGCCGCCGGTCTTCCCGTCTCGCCGCGGCCCGGAACCGACCGCAGTGTTCGTCGTCCGGCGCGGTGCGACGGCACCGCGCCCCTTCGCCGCGCCTTCCATTTCCCTCGACGCGGCGCGACGGCGTCGCGTTCTTGATGATTCTTCCACGGCGTGGCGCGACGGCGCCGCGCAATATTATCGGGCGAATAACCCTGTGGTGCGACGACACCTCACCACCTTGTTTAATCCGCAATATAAAACATCAAGAACGAAGGAGGGGGTTAGGCCGTGTTCATGCGGTCCGACCCCCTCACGTTAAACAATAACACATATTTAAAAACCTCACGTTAGTCACGCTAGAACCACGAACAAGGATAAATAAATTAACAATTAACAACCACCCCTACCTTGGGTATAAGGTTCGAAGATTTGTCAACGTCCCGCGGAAGACAACGTCGTGGAGGTCTGGCGTCGCGGTAGTCGTTCGTCAAATCCGTTGACGAAGAGATACGCCCGAAGAGATACGTCGTTGGCGAAACTTCGTATGCCGATGAAGGAAGTCCGAGGAGGAAGCGGTGTTCCCTTTCATTGACACGGAAGACGAAGAAGAGAGGAGCGGCGTTCTTCGTCGGAGCTTGAGCGTTCTTCGTCAAGCTTGAGCGTTCTTCTTCAAAGTTTGAAAAAGAAAGAAAAGCTCTCAAATCCTCACAAGATGGCTAAAGAGTTCTAACCCAACAAAATAAGATAAGAGCTTATTTTATTCACAAACTTAACAAAAGAATTTCAAAGGTTTGAAATTCAAAAAGGATAACTCCAAAATTAAATAACAATTGTCATGTCATTTAAAGAGGGGTTAAGGGAGTTTGAGAGAAGATGAAAAGTTTAGGGTTCTTGTGGGCCCCACCACACTTAATCCTCTCAAGGGAGGTTAAGTGGGTGTGGGTCCCACCCCTAACTTCCTTTGAGAGAAGTTAACCAACAAGTTTAAATAAAAATTTGTAATCCAAAATTTTTATTTAACTTATTCTAAACTCCCAAAAACTAACTCTCAACCCGAAATAAACGCAACCTCGGAAAAGGTCTCCTTAAGCGAATATCGGCGCTGCGAGTTCATCGGTGCCCTCGGATTTCAATTCCGAGCACCGGATAAAAAGTTAGAAATTCCCGCTCGTTCGTTCACTGAATGTACCCGAGCCAAACTTCAGAAATTGATTCCGGGCACACCGGGCCTCGAAATCAGGTGCCGTCAGAAACCGCGCTCTTGTAAAATTCCAAAGAAAATTAAGAAAAAATTTCCCTTGAATTTTACTGGTCTTTACATTACTCCCACCTCAGGGCTTTACGTCCCCGTAAAGATACAACAAAAACTAGGAGAACAAAATAGGGTACTGAGCACGCATCTGTGCCTCCCGCTCCCATGTGCTCTCCTGGAGGTTTCTGTGCTGCCATCTGATGCGCACAAGAGGAATCGATCGCCCACGCAGGACCCGCTCTTGTCGATCCTCTATCTCCACCGGAACCTCTGTAAAAGTCTCCCTATCGTCAACGTCAAGCTCCCCATGGTCAATGATGTGCGTCGGGTCGTGCACGTATCTCCTCAGCTGAGATACGTGGAAGACGTCGTGCACCCGGTGCAACTGAGGTGGCAGAGCCAGGCGATAAGCCACCTCGCCAACCCTGCTGAGGACCTGAAAGGGTCCGATGAAGCGCAGAGATAACTTGCCGCCTCGGCCAAATCTCCGAATACCACGTCGAGGTGAGACTCGCAAGAAGACGTGGTCGCCATCCTCGAACTCCAGTGGCCTCCGCCTCCTGTCAGCATAAGGCTTCTGCCGGCTCTGAGCTGTACTCATCCGCTCCTGGATGACCTGGACCTTCTCTGTCGTGGCCTGGACCATCACAGGTCCCACAAGTGCTGCAAGATTTCTTCTTTGCCGACAAGAGAAATCTGGTCTCATCCCCTAGATGAACCAAATTCTTTGCCTAATACAGTCAATCCTAACATGGATGATACTAATCCATACCAAGGATGACATCGTAAGGCCTCGACGCTACTACCAAGAGATCCAACCGTTACTCTCACCTCCAAGAGTTGAGTCATACCGTCGGCATTAGTGTGTGGTAACTGGGTCTCCTCCAGTAAATGTCTCACAAGTGAGGGTCAAGTCAACAGTCAAACTGGAACCTCTTAGTAACAACACAAAAGAGGACAGGAATGAAAACATCACAAGGTATGCGTCTTTTATTATTGCAGCTCATAATACAAAGACGCTACACAATAGAAACAAGGAACTAGAAGTACAAAGGACGTATCCACTAGTTCTGCTCCTATCCATCTTCTCCCAGAGCTCCATGATCGAAGGTCTCGGCTGCCTGAAGCTGAGCTCTCGCTTGTTCACCTACTCCCTCTGGTCGGGGCGGACCTCCTGGTGGTGGTGGTGGCAGAGCCTCAAAGCGTCGCCCACCACCTGCTGCTCGGCCACCTCCTCTTCCTCGTCCGCCTCCTCCCAGCGGATCGCCACGGTCGAACCTCTGCCTCTGCCTGGGAGGTTCTTCACTTAACTGCTGATCATCAGCATGGCGGGTCGGACAGTCACGAGCCATGTGACCAATCCCGCCACAGGAGTAACACTGCCCACTCTCGGCACGCCTGGCTCTGACTCCACCCCGGATCCCTCGCACAACTGAGCCTGAGTCGTGCAGTCGGCCACCGGTAGGTCTGGTATGCCTGGAACCCTGAGTCATCCGTCGGCTACCTGCTGCCGAAGACTCCGCTATCTGCCGCCCTACGGTAGGTCTCGCTGTGGACTCAGCCAGGAAGCTCTCGATCAAAAGAGCCCGCTCCAGTACTCCTGTCTGAGTCGGTATGCTAAGGGAGATCAGCGATGCCCTGATCTCGTGTCTCAAACCCTGCTCAAAGGTCCGGGCCCGGAAGAATGGGTCCCGTACCATGTTGGTTGAGTAGCGCGAGAGATCAGTAAATCTCGCAGAGTACTGAGCGACCGTCATGCTGTCCTGCCGCAGCTGAAGAATCTCCTGGATACGCACCGCACGAAGGGTGGCTGGGACAAACTCTGAGCGGAAGAGGCTCTCAAAGTCCGTCCAAAGTAGAGATGCCTCATCATGCACCTGGAGCATCAAACTCCACCATCGTCCTGCTGCTGCGTGTAGTAGGCTCGCAGTGAGGATCACCATGAGGTCTGCTGGTGTCCTCACTAGCCTAAACACACGTACCACTGCCTCCAGCCAGTCCTCGGCTGCCTGGGGATCCGTCTCCCCGTGAAACCTGGGTGGTCGTTGGCGCTGAAACTCATGCAGTGCGCTGAGGCGACGTGCATCGTTAGCGGCTGGCGCTGGAAGCATCGGGGGCTCGGCGGGTAGTGCTACCGCCAGTGCCACTGCTGACAAAGGGCCCTGCACCGAGGCCTCGTCGCTCGGTGGGCTGTCATCACACTCGACTCTCGGAACCCTAGCTGGCTGCCGTCATGGGGCCATCCTGAATAGGAAACAGGTGCACCATGGTCAAACAGTATACCTGGTGAGATGATATAAAGAAATCACAAAGATAACTTTAAAACACACACGCAATCAATGTTTTCGTGCATTAAGTCGGAAATCAGAAGTCAGGGTCCTGGTGTACGGATACGTCGGCCGCCGCACCAACACTGGACTCCCTGGACTGATAACCACACTCAATACGCTAAACATTATTGCTTCACATAGAAAAGATCAGAGTTCGCGGTAGAACCGAACTCCTCTGATACCAATTTGTCACGACCCGCCCTCGGGTCCGTGCCGTGACTACCCCAAGCCCGCCTTCCATAGGCCAGGGGCTGGCGACTAGCACCAAGGCGTAATTTCTGGTAAAAAGGGAAGGCATTGCCTTTGTAAAGTAAACAAACACCACAGAGAAAGCAAGCGGAATGTAAACACTAAGCAAAAGCAGAGTACAACTGGAAGTGCGGAAAAGTAAAAGGGCCAGTATACAAACCCAAACTGAAAGTAAAGTACAACTTGAAAGGGAAAACAGCAACTGTAAGTAAAAGCCGCTACACCGAGCTGTCCAATGGAGATCCCACCTGAAGGGTGGGTACAGATAGCTCCACTGCTCCACGGGTCCCGCCGTCCGCTCCGAACACGTCCCGCCCAGTGGTCCACCTCCAGGTACTGTCCTGCTCTGCAAGCCTCATCCAAGATCAACGCTGTCCGTCGTCTGCAACCAACACAACGTAGTGCGGGCATAGCCCGTGCAGGGGTGAGTATAAGATACTCAGTAGGGACCCCGGGACCCCTGTAGGTCTCCCGAAATCCACAAAGGATAAACCACAAAGAAAAATATAAACACGAAGTAACAACCGACAATGCTTAGGTATATGCCCATACATATACCTAAGTCATCAATTTCAAATACGCTCCAACCTCCGAGCCCAAGTACAACTCAGTCCACACAAGAAAGTAAACGTATTCCACACAGGAAAGCAAAACGTAATCCACACAGGATAGCACAACACAATCCACATAGGAAAGCAATTAGGATTCAGCTCACACCAGGATTTTCATTATCAAAACCGTAACTGCTGAAGAGCCCCATCTATGAAGTGTACAGTGGTCCTGTCACGACTCTGAGGTACTGCTCACTAACCTAAGACTGCTGAAGTACTCCTCCTATCGAGTACCGCGGGTCTGCTGCCAACTACCGGGCGCTCCGTCCGCTGAGGGTCTGCTGCCAAATACCGGGCGCTCACCCAAATAGCCTACAGAGGTACTCCTCCAGTCGAGTACCGCGGGTTTGCTGCCAACTACCAGGCGCTCCGTCCGCCGTGGGTCTGCCGCCAAATACCGGGCGCTCCGTCCACTGGGCTAGTCGACTCACTCCAAGTCGAGTCGGTCGAGCAGTCTTCAGGTCTCAGCCGGCTACACGGTCTCCGTACTCCGTATGCTCGTCTCCAGAATCGCGGGTCTGCCGCTACAACCAAGCGCACTACCTCTATCGAGTAAAATAGAAGGTTCATCTCACACAGGTAAACTTCTTCGGATGACGGTGAAGATGATCACTAATCCATCTAAGTCGTCGGACCCACGAAGGATCGATAGGTACTAACCCCCGCAAAGACCCACACAGGATCGTAGCACTGTTCCACGTAGGATCGCTGAGTGCTGTAGTCGTCGTCGTCGAATCCACACAGGATCTCTGTACTGTCGTCGTCGCAGTCACAGTAGCAGTAGCAGTAGCACTAGGGTTCCCGCACATAGCAAGCTCGTTCGGAGGGTCCGCTCCACGAGCCGAGAGGCTGATACATCAACTGTCACAAATTCCAGAGTTGATGTATCCAAAAGTTCCGTATCGTCAACAGGAACTCAACGCAACAGACGGCGCGTCGATCAGACGCCCGGTCTGAGAGTTATTGGCATTTTCGTCTCCGGGGCCCGGTTGGTTTTTAACGCAAAACCAACCCGACCGTACTCCACCTGCGTCCAAACCTCGGGCGGAGTATGCCAAAAGATCCGTCTCACTAAGAGGAAAACAACAAAGCTGACGGCACGTCAATCGGACGTCCGTAGCTCAAGATATGAGCGTTTCCGCTCCGAAGGTCCGGTTGGTTTCGTGTACGAACCAACCCGGCCGAACTCAAAGTAATCCGAAACCTTGACTGCAATATACCGAAACGACCGTCTCGATCCAAGGATCGCATCGCCGCTGACGGTTCGTCAATCGGACGTCCAGTCTGAAAGATATCAGCCTTTCCGTCTCACACCCTCCCTGGGAAACTTCCCAGGAGGTCACCCATCCTGATCACTACTCTAAGCCAAGCACGCTTAACTACGGAGTTTTAACCACGTAGGCTCCCGAAAAAGAAGGTGCGCCTTGAGTATAGTATACTGAAACGACCGTCTCGATCCAAGGATCGCGTTGCCGCAGACGGTTCGTCGATCGGAGGTCCGTGGCTCAAGTTATGGCCAAAAGACCGAAGTCGTCTCGAAAACGGGGGGGTCCGGGTCCGGGCCGACCCGGCCCAGCCGGCGACGGACCGGCGCGGCGGCGCGGCGCGGCCGGCGGCGGCGCGGCCCGACGCCGTTAGGGTCACGCGCGGGGGGCTAAGCCCCCGCTTCCAGCAAGGCGGCGCGGCTTAAGAGCCGCGCCTTTTTGGAGACCGGCCCCCCCTCGTGGGGGCCTGCTTTGAAGGCAACCGGGGGGCCGCCTGCCCCCCTCAAAGAAACCGCCCCCTCTCTTAAATGAGGGGGGGTTTTTGAGCTGGCCGGGGGAATTAAATTCCCCCGGCCTTTGACCTTCCGGCCGGCCACCTGGCCGGCCGGTTTTTCTCCAACCGGACCAGAAAATCCGGTCCCCTTTCCGGCTTCCGACGCCGGCGGCCCGGCGTGCCGCCGGTCTTCCCGTCTCGCCGCGGCCCGGAACCGACCGCAGTGTTCGTCGTCCGGCGCGGTGCGACGGCACCGCGCCCCTTCGCCGCGCCTTCCATTTCCCTCGACGCGGCGCGACGACGTCGCGTTCTTGATGATTCTTCCACGGCGTGGCGCGACGGCGCCGCGCAATATTATCGGGCGAATAACCGTGTGGTGCGACGGCACCTCACCACCTTGTTTAATCCGCAATATAAAACATCAAGAACGAAGGAGAGGGTTAGGCCGTGTTCATGCGGTCCGGCCCCCTCACGTTAAACAATAACACATATTTAAAAACCTCATGTTAGTCACGCTAGAACCACGAACAAGGATAAATAAATTAACAATTAACAACCACCCCTACCTTGGGTATAAGGTTCGAAGATTTGTCAACGTCCCGCGGAAGACAACGTCGCGGAGGTCTGGCGTCGCGGTAGTCGTTCGTCAAATCCGTTGACGAAGAGATACGCCCGAAGAGATACGTCGTTGGCGAAACTTCGTATGCCGATGAAGGAAGTCCGAGGAGGAAGCGATGTTCCCTTTCATTGACACGGAAGACGAAGAAGAGAGGAGCGGCGTTCTTCGTCGGAGCTTGAGCGTTCTTCGTCAAGCTTGAGCGTTCTTCTTCAAAGTTTGAAAAAGAAAGAAAAGCTCTCAAATCCTCACAAGATGGCTAAAGAGTTCTAACCCAACAAAATAAGATAAGAGCTTATTTTATTCACAAACTTAACAAAAGAATTTCAAAGGTTTGAAATTCAAAAAGGATAACTCCAAAATTAAATAACAATTGTCATGTCATTTAAAGAGGGGTTAAGGGAGTTTGAGAGAAGATGAAAAGTTTAGGGTTCTTGTGGGCCCCACCACACTTAATCCTCTCAAGGGAGGTTAAGTGGGTGTGGGTCCCACCCCTAACTTCCTTTGAGAGAAGTTAACCAACAAGTTTAAATAAAAATTTGTAATCCAAAATTTTTATTTAACTTATTCTAAACTCCCAAAAACTAACTCTCAACCCGAAATAAACGCAACCTCGGAAAAGGTCTCCTTAAGCGAATATCGGCGCTGCGAGTTCATCGGTGCCCTCGGATTTCAATTCCGAGCACCGGATAAAAAGTTAGAAATTCCCGCTCGTTCGTTCACTGAATGTACCCGAGCCAAACTTCAGAAATTGATTCCGGGCACACCGGGCCTCGGAATCAGGTGCCGTCAGAAACCACACTCTTGTAAAATTCCAAAGAAAATTAAGAAAAAATTTCCCTTGAATTTTACTGGTCTTTACACAGTGATTTTAAAAATATTAAATATATCTTTGTCACGCTCGCGCAGTTTCTCTTTAAATGTCAATAACTTTCGAGTAGAGTTTCGGATTGAAAATATGAGGTCACAGTTGAGTTCAGAACGTCGTGTTTACCCTAGGCGCAACCTAAAGTTGTCTGTGCCAAGAGTTTTGGACGGAGCTGAGTTGGCAGGGTGTTATGTGGTGGATTAATTAATTAAATAAAAATTTAATTAAAAATATAAACTAAGCCTTCCCCTCCCCTCACGTTGTGTGCAAAAACCAAAAGGAGAGCCCTCTCCTCTCCTCTCCCCTTTGGCGACAGACAAACCAACACTGAATCAACACAACGAGGTGCTGCCGATCTCAGTTTCTGACACCGATCGTCATCAGATCGAGAAGCAACATGATCTGGGTGTCATTCTACACCCTAAGATTCGTCGTTTCACCCTCGAGGTAGGTGGTTTTGAGTTTTGGTCCCGATCCCCTTCCTTATGCATCGTTTTAAGGTTTTAGTGCCATTTTATGAATGCCAGAGATCCCTCCAAGGTTGATATGTAGGTTTCAGGGTAAATTGGGGCGAATTGGGCATTTTCAAAGGTAATTCCCGTATGGAATTACCATCCACACGGTGTGTAGTCCAGTGAGACATGCCATGTAGCCCTTCCTGTTCGGGGAAGATGACTTTTGGGGACTACACACCGTGTATCGAGGTTACACGCCATGTAGTGACCCGAGTCATGTGGCCAGAGGACATGGCCAGGGTTAGTTGTGTAATAGTACATGGTCATATAATAGTACACAACCAAAGTACATGGACACAGGGTACTGGACACGGGCATAAAAAAACTACACAACCAGGTGATCGTTTGTCCTAAACACACCGTATAGTATGGGATACACGGCGTGTGAGGGACACGATTGACCGCCCGTGTAGAAGAGGAACATGGCGAAAGGCCAGTTGAAGTGGGGCACATCATTTATGGGATTTACATGCCATGTACCCCTACATGGGTTGGCATACCATGTAGACATGATACACGACCATGTGCTCAGATGGTCCCACACACCGTTTGGACCCTAGTGCACGCTATGCACTCCTTGAGGATCTTCTTGAGATCTTTTGCCTTTAGTATCTCCTTCTCCGGGACTCGGATTCAAGCTTGTGAGTAGCCTATCCAGAGTAGTTTTCCACATAGAATGTGATGGTACCCTTCGTTTCAACCTACGATATATGAGTTCACGTAATCTGAGCATGACGCTTATGTAGCGGTGTTTAACCTTGGGTAGTGATCAAATTGGATCATTGGGTTGACATCAGGGTTGGTACCCGTACCTTCCTCCTTAGGATATGGGTCCTAGGGACTCTTTAGGCCGGTAAAGCAGTGCTCCCCTACTGTATCAAGGCACGGGTCCCCTACCCGCGACCATGTTGCAATGCAAGGTATGATAAGTGTGGTTCTCCTTTTAGTGACGCTTGACTGATGATGGAGATCAGTGTGGTTCTTAAAGAGAGACACTGGGACTGGTACTCCTCTATAGCATCAGGGTGCGGGTTTCCCTTGACTCTATGCTTTGGTAGAGATAAGACTCCCCACATCGTGGGTGTGAGTTCTATACCTTTGGGTAGTTCATCCGGGGTTGGTACTCCCCTGATGGATTAGGGCACATGTTCCTCGTATCGTTCGTGTAGTTGGAGATAACGCTCCCCTACCATGCCAGGGTGCGGGCCCTCTATACTCATTGTCCATATAGAGTAGGTACTCCCCTGTTGGACCAGGGTGCGGGTCCTCTATCCGTGGAGTCAGTACTCCCCTATTATACCAGGGTGCAGGTCCTCCATATATGGAATATAGATAGATTGGGTGCTCCCCTATCGAGTTAGGGTGTGGGTCCTCTATCCTTCGAGTCAGAACTCCACTATCATTATAGGGTGTGAGTCCTCCATATGCATTGTTCCAGTAGATTTGGTACTCCCTTGTCATACCAGGGAGTGGGTACTCTAGCCCGGGGTCGGTACTCCCTTATCGTGTCAGGGTGCGGGTTCCCCTTAGCAATTGAGCTGATAAAGTGGTACTTCCCTATTTACCAGGGTAAGATTCCTCTAACCATAGGCCGATACTCCTCTATCATGTTAGGGTGAGGGTCCTCTACCCATTGATTTCTACTCCCCTATCGTACCAGGGTGCGAATCCTCACTTACGAAGTAGTACACCCCCGTCTCCGAGTAGTAGTGGGGTGCGGGTCCTCCATTAGAGTTGGATATCCCTCATCTGTTGAGTACAATTACAATGAGAAGACCTCTCCACTAGATATGAGTGATTTCTAGTTAGGAGTTAGTGCTTCCTTGATGGACCGAGGTGTGGGTAACTCCATTCAGGAGTGACAAAGGTTTCACAGGTTAGTTAGGAGCTAGTACTCCCTCTATTGTGGGGTAGTGGTGAGATAAAAGTCCCTCCATGATCTCTCATTAGAGAGGATTCATACAATGCATAGTCAGAAGCAGTACTCCCTTAACTGTCTGTAGTGGTGAGTGGTGAACCTCTCCACTTGGGTTTCTTTAGCTTGCGCAGGGCGTTGGTTAGCGATGGTAGGACCTCTGGTGTTGGGAACTAGAGTTGGACCTAGTGATTTGTTCTTGATTTAGTGTATCTCTTAGATGGTTTCCATCTGGGATGGATGAGCTTGTGGAGTGTGTTCTCCTAGTTTTGTGTTACCATTAGAGCCTCAAGTAGAATCCTATTGTTGGCTATGAGGTCAAAACCGCATGAGACTTGGAGTCTGAGATGAGTATATCTGGATTATTCTGGGAGTCCTTGTAGTGTTTTCACAAATCTTGGTTAACACCCCTTGTGGACTAAGCATATTATTCATATTTAGATGAGGTTGGTTCAAGATGAAGTTTCTCTCTTGATTGGGTTCGCTCTGGCTAAATCGAGCTGACTGTTTCCTTTTAGTTACTCTATTTTCTTTTGGGATTTTGGGGCGCTTAATGAGTATTCTTATACTCACCCCTACATGGACTTTTCCCATATGTGTTGTGTCTTGTGAAGACCACAATCCTTTCAATGGATTCCCTGGAAGACCTGAGGTAGACAAAGCTTAGTGAGCTAGACTGAATGAGGTGTTTATTAGAAATGGGTTGAGGGGATTTTCGGTAGTTGAATTTAACAGTGATCCCATCCTTCTAATCAGGTTGGATTATTTTACACTTTTATTTTGGTGGTCACGTGTTTTTCCCTTTTTACACTTTCAGTAATTCTACTGTACTCTGGTTTTGGATAGTTGTATGCATGCATTTTAGTTTCCAGCTTTTTATATATCTGTAATGTTGCATCAAAGTGTTTGTGGGTGAGTGCGTACATGTACCTTAAGAAAAGGCCTCCCATCTATGTGATATACATACCTAGCGTTAGTCGCCACCCCTGGCCTATTGAAGGCAGGTTTGGGGAGTTTCTTCCTGGACCCCGTCAGGTCGGGCCATGATATAGTGGTATTAGAGGCAGTTTTCCACTTTGGGACCGTAATGTCGTGAGCTTTCTTTGGGTTGCATAACGATAATGTTAGGATGTTTCGAGTTCAGATCTCAGTCCAGAGGTTCCAGTGTTAGTGCAGCGGCTGATGTATCCATTTACTAGGACTCTGATAACCTGATTTTAGACTTGGTACATTAGGACACTGGTCATAAGAAAATAATGGTACATGCATCAAATATGACTGAGTTTTGGATTTTTCCTTGTCCTTATTGAGTTAGCTCACCAGATATACTCTTTTACCTTGATGTGTCTTGAATTCTATTTCAGGATGACACCACGATGATAGCTAGTTAGGGTTCCATGATAAGATTATGATGATGATCTACCCCACAACGAGGCTTTAGTGTAGGGCACTAGTTCCAAGGCATTACCTTTGAGTGGTTAGCCATTTGATCCACTGCTTGTTGAGAAGCTGGTTGTTTTGGTAGCTCAGGGAAAGGGTGTTTGTAGGCTGAGTGCACTACATGATTTCCATATGTAGTGACCTATAAGGTATCAGGATGATCTAGACCCATAGGTAGATGATAACTAGATCGAGGTAGTCATGCACGTTTTTCGCTTTGTGAGGACACCTCCTGATCAGATGGTGGTCCTAACGGTGAGCCTTTTATAGGGTTTGATCAAGTGATGATGGAGTTTAGTGATGTAGTCCCATGATGAGGTGAATCCCATTTGGGTAGAGTTTGATTGAATCTTGAGGGAAGAGTTTTACCCAGCCACATTGAGTTTGGTGCGCATCTAGGATCTCCTATAGCTTCGATAGGGTAGCATGACTGTGGTGGAGTACTAGGTGAGGTTCATAGACTTGTCATGTTACTCCCTGAATATGGTTTGATACCCATTATTCAAATTTCATACCTTTTAGAAGGTCCTTCATAGTGATTTATGAGCAAGCGTGGTCTCCTTGTGCCTTCCCTCGTATATGAGGGTACTGGAGTGAGCTTTAGTGGTAGAGAGATTCTTGGTGGAGAGACAAGCAAATGTGTACTATAGTGGTGGTCATGAAGATGAGGCATCTGCAACATATGGCAGATGAAATATGATAGGATCGCAACATAGGAGGCATACCCATGTCCAGACTTAGGCACATGGGCATATGGCATAAGAGTCGTGTTGAGGATCAGGTCAGCCACAGGAGATGTGGTGTTCTGCTTACGAAGATTGGGGGAATCTTGATAGATATTTTCCGACCCACCGTGGTGATGAGAAGTAGCCGGTCGACGGTCCACCTTGGTAGAGGTAGAGTTTGGAGTAGGGAGTTTTTCATGATGGAAAACATGGCGAAGGAGCTGGGAGATCAGCAGTTGGTGGCATGCAGTTCGAGGTGTTTCCACCACCATCTCTAGGTGGTCCATGCCAGGATCATGGATCTAGAGGATGTGGATGAGGACAACAATAGGACATAGCGGCCTTTGACCTAGAAGCTCCAAGGTTGAATATAGGTACGCTTTGTGTCCTTTCTACTTTTTTTAGTAGCAACTGATAGACACTATTGTGAGGTACTCTTTTCTTTCCTCTTCTTGCTCAAGGTTTAACCAGGGTAACATAGGGCATCATTAGAACCCTGTGTTGGTATTTTTCAATTTATCTTTGAATGAATGAGGAATATGGGTCCTTCCCCCATTGAGACACATTTTTTTGATGCGAGTAAAACCATGTAGGTGAGTCAGTTCCTCCCAAAGCAGATAGTATCGAGGTATGGTAGATGAGTCCCCCTCACTTGTGTGTTTAGGGCTTGGTGTTGTGTTGGTGTTTTACCGACATAGGGCTCAGTAATACCCAATGTGAGAATTTTGGTAACTCTTTATTATTCATTAGTATCATCATGCACTTGGATTCAACTTGTACGTGAGATGCTCGGGGAGGAAATGGCACAATTTATATTATCTTTGGACTTATGAGGAGGAGGTATGCTTTCCCCACTGACACACGTATTGTGATGTGATCAAAACCATGTGGGAGAGTCAGTTCCGCCCAAATAGGATAGTTTTGAAGTGTGGTGGAAGAGTTCCTTAAACTTGTGAGTTCAGGGGTGAGGTTGTGTAATGGAGCATCAGAGAAGGTCCCGACATTGCCAATGGAGCTTTTTTGCTTGACCCGTATGCTCTGCAGCCCTAGTAGAGGGAGATCCTTTCTTAGAACCATTTTGTAGTAGCATAGTTATACCCTATAATGTTTTCATAGTGTGGATGATTTTCCTATCATCCATACTCAACTGGGGTGCCACTAGTGGGTGTGGCAGTGTTTCTGTTTTGGTGAGCTTTGTTACAGTTAAAGTTTTTTATAAGAAGGGTCTGGTAAGACCCAGTGTTTACACTTGGGAAGCCATGCTTTTTTCATGGTTACCCTCATGTGCTTGGTTTCAACCTTGAATGCAATACATTTGAGGAGGTTGAGGTGCATTTCATCTAGGGGTGGATGTGAACTATTGGGTTTCTTCATTATCTACATCAGATTAGCAAGGTGGTGTACCACTAGGCCCTATGACTACAGATGGATCATGGGGCTTGGTGATTTTTCACCCATTACAGTTGAGAAAACATCTAGTTGCATGATGTTGACCTAGTTAGAGATGTACATGAGTGTCATTTAATTGGACTTGGTGGTTCTCCTGAGTGAGTGCTTGTAAGCAACGTGGGAACCTCCAATGAGCTCACTGGCATGGGAGTTCTAGTGAAGAGATCATTTTCTTCCCTCGTTCCTAGGATTTCTCTTTTCAGGGATGAAAAGACTTAAAGGTAGGGAGAATGCAGTGAATCAAGTTTGAACTATAAGACTTTATAATATTCTTGAGAATATTTTTAAAGCCAAGTACTGAGTCAGCATAGAAATTTGGGGCCCGGAGAGCCTCAGAGTAGTGATTTTAAAAATATTAAATATAATTTTGTCACGCGCATGAAATTTCTATTAAAATGTCAATAAATCTTGAGAAGGGTGTCAGATCAGAAATATGAGGCTGTAGTTGGGTTCAAAATATCACATTTACTCTAGGTGTGACCTAAAGTTGTCTACACTTGGAGTTTTGGATGGAGGTGAGTTGGTGGAGCATTATGTGGTGGATTAATTAATTAAATGAAAATTTAATTAAAAATCTAACATAAACCTTCCCTCACCTCATGTTGTGTGCATAAAACAAAAGGATAACCCTCTCCACTCCTATCCCCTTTGTAAATGGATGAACCAATACTGAATCAACGTAATGAGGTGCTGCCAATCTTAGTTTTTGATTCCGATCATCATCAGATCGAGGAGCAACACGATCTGGGCGTCGTTATATACCCGGAGCTTTAGTGTTTCACATTCAAGGTATTCAATTTTGAGTTTTGGTCCTAATCATCTTCATTATGTACCGTTTTAAGGTTTTAGATACCTTTTATGAATGTTAGATATCTATCATAGGTTGATCTTCAGGTTTCGAGGTAAACCAGGGAGAATCGAGTGTTTTTGGAGGTAATTCCCAACTAGAATTACAATCTACACGACATGTAGTACAATGAGACATTCCTTTTATCCCTAACCATCCAGGGAAGATGAATTTTTCAGACTACATTCCATGTACTGAGGTTACACGTTGTGTAGTGACCCAAGCCGTGTGGCCAAAGGACATAGCCAGGGTTAGCCGTGTAATAGTATATGATTGTGTAGAAGTACACGACCAAAGTACATAGACACGAGGTACCAGACATAGTCATGGTAAAACTACATGACCAGGTGGCTGTTTGGATTGAACATGCTATGTAGTATGGGATACATAGTGTGTGAGGGACATAGTTGGACAACCGTGTAGAAGAGGGACACGACCAGGGGCTGGGTGAAGTGGGAAACGTTGTGTATGGGCTGTACGCACCATGTACAGGCTGTACATGCTGTGTATGGGATATACACACCATGTAACCCTATATGGGTTAGAAAACCATGTAGACAGGATACACGACCAGGTGCTCAGGCAGGGCCAGATTCCTTGTGGACCTCTGTGCACATCATGTACTCCTTGAGGATCTTCTTGAGATCTTTCGCCTTTCATATATCCTTTTATGGGACTCAAATTTAGGCTTGTGAGTAGCCTATCCTAAGTAGTTTTACATATAGAACATGATGGTTTCCTACATTTTAGCCTATAAGATATGAGGTGGAATAATTCAAGAATGATGCTTATGTAGCAGTGCTTAACCTTGGGTGGTGATCAGGGTGGATCACTAGGTTGATGTTAGGGTCGATACCCTTCCCTTCTAATTTAGGATGTGGGTACCATGGACTCTTTAGGCCAGTAGATTGGTGCTCCCCTATTGTATCCGGGTGAGGTTCCCCTACCTAAAAATGTGTTTCAATGTGAGTTATGATAAGCATGATGCTCCTTTTAAGAGTGCTTGACCAGTGCTGAAGATCAATGTAGTTTGTAAAGAGAGATGCTGAGACTAGTACTCCCTTGTAGCATTAGGGAATGGGTTTCATTTTCCTCTCTAATTTGGTAGATATAGGACTCCCCACACCTTGGGTGTGGGTTCTATATCTTTGGGTAGTTCTTATGGGGTTCGTACTCCCCTAATGGATTAGGGCGCGGGTTCCCTGTATCGTTCGTGTAGTTGGAGTTAGCGATCCCCTGTCATGCTGGGGTGCAGCCCCTCCATACTCATTGCCTAGATAGAGTAGGTACTCCCCTGTTGGACTAGGGTGTGGATCCTCTATCTGTGGAGTCGATACCACCTTGCCATACTATGGCGAGGGTCTCTATATATAGAATATAGATAAAGTGGGTAATCCCCTATCGGGTTAGGGTGCGTGTCCTCTATCCTTGGAGTTGGAACTCCCTTACCGTTACAGGGTGAGAGTATTACATACACATTGTTATGGTAGAGTTGGTACTCCCCTGTCATACCAGGGAGTGGGTCCTCTAGCCCGAGGTCAGTATTCCCCTATCGTGTTAGGGTGCAGTTCCCCCATAGTAATCGAGCATGTAGAGTGGTACTACCCTATCATACTAGGGTGCAGGTACTCTAACCACCGAGTGGTACTCCCCTTTCATGTTAGGGTTTATGTACTTTATCCTTTGATTTATACTTCCCTATTATACCAAGGCATGGGTCCTCACCTATGAAGTAGTACTCCCCCGTCTCTGAGTAGTAGCAGGGAGTGGGTCCTCCATTGGTGTTAGAGCACCCTCATTTGTTGAGTATGGTTATGAGGAGAAGTCCCCTCTACTAGATATGAGTAATGTCTGGTTAGGAGTTAGTGCTCCCTTGAAAGACCAATGTGGGGTACAATTCATTTATGATCAACATAGGTTTCATGAGTTATTTAGGATCTAGTACTCCCTCGACTGTGGGGAAACAATGAGGTGTAGGTCCCTTCATTCTATCTTATTAGAGAGGATACACATGTTTCATAGTCTAGAGTAGTTTTCCATTAATTGTGTTCTATAGTTAGGGGTGGGCCTCTCTACTTGGGTTTCTTTAGCTTGCATAGGGATTAGGTTAGTGATGGAAGGACCTCTGGTGTTGGTCACTAGTGTTGGACCTAGTGAGTTATTTCTGATGGAGTGTATCTCTTAGATAGGTGCCATCTAGGATGAATGATCTTGTGGAGTGTGTTATCCTGGTTTTGTGTTACCATTAAAGCCTCAAGTAGAATCTTGTTTCTGGCTATGAGGTCAGAACCTCATGAGACTTGGAGTCTAAGATGAGTATATATAAGTGATTCTAGGAGTCCTTGTAGTGTTGTCACGCATCTGGGTTGACACCCCTTATGGACTAAGCTGACTAGTCATGTTTAGTCGAGGATGGTTTGAGATGGATTTTCTATCTTGATTGGTTTCCCTCTATCTAGGTTGAGTATACTGTTACCTTTTAATTGTTCCATTTTTTTTTGGATTTTTAGGGCGTCTACTAAGTATTCTTATACACACCCTTTCATGGGATTTTCCCACATGTGTTGTATGTTGTGCAGATCATATACCTTTTGACAGAGTCCCCAGAGGACCTAAGGTAGGTGAAGCTTAGTGAGATAGACCGACTGAGGTGTTTACCAGAGCTGGTCTGAGGAGATTTCCAACAGTTTCATTTTACATTGATCCCCTCCTTTTGAGCAGGTTGGATGATTTTATAGTTTTCTTTTGGTGGACACATGTTTTTCCTTTTTTATGCTTTCAGTGCTTCTACTATACTCTGGTTTAAGATATTTGTATGCATGAATTTTAGTTTCCATCTTTATATATTTTTTCGTTGTTGCATCAAAGTGTTTGTGGGTGCATGTGTATAGGTACCTTAGGCAAAGACCTCCCATCTATGTGATATGCCTACTCGATGCTAGTCACCATCCCCTAGCCTATTAAAGGTGGGCTTGGGGAGTTGCGGCTCGGACCCTATCAGTTCGGGTTGTGATCGTTATAATAATGAAAACCTTTCCTATAAACACACACCATGTAATGTAGTCTCATTATCTCTCAATATCTCATAAATAAGGACATACACTTTTTGTCATCATCCTTTCTTTCTTTATTATTCTTTGATCTAACTAGATGATCTTACCTTCTTATACTATGGCCATGGATTTATTGATGGCACTACCATCCCGATCAACTAGGCCTGATATATCACTTAATTTCAGGAGAAAAGAATTCTGTCTTGATTATTCAATCAATGTCATACCACAAATGGTGCACCCAACACAATATACCTCCTCAAAACATAAATTTCATGGTTTTCATCTTGCATAAAAGTACATAATCAAATTGTATATACTGATAACAATATCAAGTCAGGAGATCATTACACGTGCTCGTAGTTAGGAACTACCAATGACACCTGAAACATATTGTGTTTATATTGACGGTTTAATTCTTATGATCTCATCTACTCAAGATCACCAAGTGAAAACTTCATGAGAAGAAGTCCCAATGCTTATGATCCTCCAAAACATGTTGTTCAGACATCATTTGTGTCCATTTAACATGATGTATCTAGACCATAAAACATATGTTTAAGATTACTGTCATGGTATCTTTAGATTCTCATTATAGGACATGAACTGTTACAACCTTTTGATACGACATGTAATCTAAGAGCCTTTAAAATCCAACGACCTTCATCATCGCTAAAAAAAGAGGTGATAAAGGGAGTCCTTTACCAGCTCTAGTTTAGCATCAATAAAGGGGATCCTTTATAATCGATTTTTGTAGCATTGATAAAGGGGATATTTTATCAACATGTTTTTAGCACTAATAAAGCAACCATTTATCAGTGTTATTCCTAGCTGATAAAATCCATGTTGCAGAAGTGCGTTTCTAAAATTACAGCACACTGTAATAGAAATAAAAAATTTAATTTCAATTAAATTTCCACCATAAATAAAAGAAAACAAACATCATAATAAAAACATTTAAAATATTGGTTTGTAAAATTACATTAATATATACAATTATCACATATATAAAAAAAATTCAAAAACATTAATGTTTCATTATCTTTATACCCCAACCCCTTCTCAAAAGATTATGATAATGCTACCAGTTGCCGAAAAAACCACTTCAGCATGAGAAAAAAATGTATCTATATAAAAAACAATTCTTATATTAGTAATACTATAATGAAATAAATTAAATCTAAATATGAAATAATTCATTAATAAAATGTCACTTTTAAACTAAAAACATGCACTTCGAGTAATACCGAGCACACCATGTTTTAGATTAATGTTTTATTGATTCTAACACATCAAAAATGATTTATGGATCATTTTTATAAAGTATAAAGAAAATATGAGTGAATTTTATTATTTTTAAATATGCGATGTCCATTTTGAACTAAAATCTCAATTTTAAATAAATACATGCAATTTGTGTCATACCAGCCACACTATGCATCAGATTGACAAGAAAATAATTCCTACACATCATAAATGATTTATGAATCATTGACCTAAATCATTAAGACAATATGAGTGTGTTTTCTGGGTTTTCAATGAGTGATAATCATTTTTAACTAAAATTTCCTTTTAAACTGAAAACACACATTTTGAGTCATACCGGTCACACCGTGTGTCAGATTGACATGTAGCTAATTCCTACACATCCCAAATGGATTAAAGATCATTTTCCTAAAGTATTAAGATAATATGAGTGTATCTTCTCAATTTTTAGTGAGTGAAACCAATTTTTAACAAAAATTTCATTTTTAAACCAAAAATACACATTTCGAGTCATATTGTTCACAAAATTTTTTATATTGAGGTTTGAATGATTCTTATATATCAAAAATGACTTATAGATCATTATAACAAAGTGTAAAAATAATATGAATTTGTTTAATTGATTCTGATTATTTTATACATCTTTTTAACTAAAAATTCAATTTAAAATAAAAACACTCACATTGAGTCATACTGGTCACACCATGTGTCAGATTGATGTTTGGTTGATTCCTGCATGTCACAAATGGCTTATGAATCATTTTCCTAAAGTTTCAAAATAATATGAATGTGTTTATAAAGGCACTAGGGTACACAATAGAAGCATATGTGTTGAAGATCTAAAAATTTTCATTACCGATCAATATAACTACATAAAATCTGGTGATGCGATCCCAGTACAAAAGCTAAGGATCCCATATAAAGGAATTAAGCATAAAAAATTAAACAAAAAAAATACCTAATTTTATTTGAAGATGAATTTGATAATCACTCATTGCTCGTAACTATTTATCAAATTAATTGAATCCAGATCCCTATAGATTGTCCAAACATGATTTAAAAGTCCGTGGGAACATTGATTGTTGAAATCCAATTGCTACCATAGAGATCCAATGATGCCTTCAATGTCCTGATGACCACCTCTATGTTTATCTTTCGATCTCTAAGGGAAAACTCGGCTTGATTGCTCTGATCGAAAACTCCTCTCTCTAGGAAGCGAGATAGAGGATAGAAATGCTCTCAAAATCATTTAGTAAATAGTACCCCAAATGAGAGCCTCCTTCCATTTATATAGCGAGTGAAAAAATACCTGGAAATGCCTCCCCAACCCTTGGATATGCATTACCCGCTAAATAAGCTATAAATGACATGTTATGACCAAGAAACCATGTCTTAAACATCATTTATATTTTTATCACTTACTTTTAATATAATAAATATATTATGTGATAAAATAAAGCCATTATTTCAATTCATGGTTCCCAAAAATATTAAATGAACCTTGAATATTAAAATAATATTGTTCATTAAATATTTTCTCATGTATTCACTTAATATCCCATGAATAATATTAATAAATAAATTCAATACCAATTTTTCTAAAATCAAATAATATTGAATTTATTTATTATTTATTGATCGTTCAAACTTGGACATCACCTGGACACCATGGTGGGGCCCACCATGTCCTATACTCCTATTCATTAGAATAGGCCAGACTTTTGAATACATTTAGTGTTTGACCCTCTAGGACCTTATCTCAATAGTAGTGAAAACTATTTATAGACCATGAGAAAACTCTAGAAACCCATCAAGCCCCCTAAGGAGATAAGGAAAAGTCACAACAATGAAAAACTTTCCTATGAACACATGTTGTGTAATATAATCTATTTTCTTGTGATATCACATAAATTAGGACACAAAATTTTTATTATAATCCTTTCTTACTTTATTGTTCATTGATCTAACTGGATGAGATTACCTTCTTTTACCATGACCATGGATTTATTGACGACACTACCATCCTGATCAACTAGGCCTAATATATCACTTCCTTTCAGAAGAAACAAATTCTATCTTGATTATTTAATCAATGTCATACCACCAATAGAGAAACCAACACAAGATAACTCTCAATGACATAAGTTTCATGGTTTTCATCCTACATCAAAGTATATAATCAAATAGTATACACTGATAATAATCCCAAGTCAGGAGACCATTACACGTGCTCGTAGATAGGAACTACTAATGACATCTGAAACATGTAGTGTTCCTATTGGTAGGTCAGTCCTCATGATCTTATATACTCGAGATCACTAAGTGAGAAATTAATGAAAAGAAGTTTCAATGCTTACGATCCCCCAACACCTGATGGGAATACATCATCTATGTCTATTCAACATGATGTATCTAGACCATAGAACATATTTTTAAGATTACTATCATGGTATATTTAGGTTCTCATCATATATCGGGAACTGTTATAACATTTTGATATGACATGCAATCTAAGGAAATTACTATATAAATAGTGGATGTAGAAATATAAACACTATTATGGTAAGTGTACATCATGCATAACTCACTATATACATGATATGGTAATCAAAATTACCATTCAATTTGGGTCTAAAGAACCCACTTTTACAACACTCAAACTTGTACTAGATCCAACTTGCTAACTATCCTTGTTACCTCACACATGATAAGATCAAGCTTCTATTGAGTTATGGATTTAGTCGTTGGGACTTCTACGCTTTTACTTCATAGCTAAATTTCTATTTGTGACTTCACCTCCTTGAGTATGACTCCTCAAGAGATGATATCCCTAAGTATATTTCTTTTGTCCACTGTCAAAGCTTGACATCCTAGCTAGTACTGGTAGTAGGATTATTAGAATTTATATTATGATAAAAATTTACTTACTATTTTTTATTCCAATAACTAGAACACATCATTTAATATTTTAGACCACTTCTTAAACTATACCAGAAGCCACATCGCACTCGGTATTTATAGATATAACTACCACTGGCTTGAAAGAGATTCTTTTTCTCATTACCTTAGCCTAACTATGATATTAGATCATGTTGATATAAATAAAGACCAGTTCCCCCCCTTAAACTAGTGTACCTTCCTCGCCAAATACTAGGAACATATCTTTTACACTCTATCAAGTACAATTGGATAGTTCTGACTGCTTCTCATGCAGTTCTCTTAGATATAACTGATATTTTCCTACCATAAATTATATGTTGGAAATATCATATTCAGTAGATAGAATGAAATAGGTGATAGATCCATTGATGGATCTTATGGAATTTTACTCACTACATTAATATAATTATATGTCTCATAAATTTCTTATTGGATATATTTTTTCCATGAAACATTAATAACAATTATCCCTTGAATTGTTCCAACTTGTATTTTTAATACCTTCACTACTGGAAATGGGGTTTATCCCCACACATCTATTCCCATGGTTTAAAGAACCATGGGGATAAATGATTTTTAATTGTCTATACCCACATTTTTATTAAAACCGTGGGTATTCAACCCCTAAGTATCGGGCTCCATCGCCCTCCCCCCACTTCAACCCTACCTCCCTAACCTCCGACTCCCAGTCCTGTCCTCCTATCCCCGACCACCGCCTCTCGGCCATCCGACCTCCGCCTCCCGGCCCTCTCCTCCCCTCTCCGACCTCCGCCTCCTGGCCATCCGACCTCCGCCTCCCAGCCATCTCATCCCCTCACCGGCCTCCGCCTCTCAGCTCCATCTCCGCTCCCGACCTGGACCTCCCGGACTTCGCCTCCACCTCCCGAATTCATCTCCGCTCCTGACCTGAACCTCTCGGACTTCACCTCCGTCTCAATATCCCGGCCTTCACCACACTGCCCCCATCTCCGACGACGTCCCCACTCCCCCCTCTCGGCTCCCTCTCCTCCGGGTATCATCAAATTCATCACTTTTATATTTTTCTACTCAGTCTTCTTTGGAATTCCCTTATATAACATGAAAAAAACCATTCCATATAAAATTTTCAAATCTCTAAATTAGAAATAAAAATTAAGTATTGGCATGAGTTACTCTTATATATACAAAGAGTGTTTTCCTTTTCTAGATTATAAGTATAGATCAACCCATTTGTAGTATTTTTCTTTTTGAGGTAATCCTTATGTATATGATCCTATATAAACTTTACTAATTTTTCCACTTCTATAATTTATTATGTATCATCATAAAAGATATTATGTATATCAGGATAATGTTTTTCATTTCCTTTCCCAGTTTTATTTAAACATAAATCATGGAGCAATACTTGTGTTTATGCCATGGTTTATTCCTATAACTTCCAGAATAACCAATGTGCTCAATTTCCAGACTTAATTTTCCAAAAACATCCAATTACTCATCTTATAAAGCTCTAACATTATCCAAAAATCTTTAAACTTATCTTCCCTAATTAATTTATAGACCTAAACTTCAAAAAAAACTTCTATAATTAACTTCCAAACTTCTAGTTAAAAAAAATTCTTCTCAGAACATCTTGGTTCTCTAATTCTGTAACATACTACATCCAGAATGCACAACCTTTACATCCACTATCAATTTACTTTTAGAATGTCAAGTTTTACATTTTTAACAACTTCACTTCTAGAACATATCCAACCCCACTTCCAAAACACTTTTCATAAATTATCATTCTTAAACTTATCTTCCTAAATAACTTCCAAACAATCTCAAAACTCAAATTTGTGACTTCTATTATCAAACACAATTATTTATTAGAAAACATAACACTTATTTTAAACAAATCCAACACACAACCTCCTAGTTTAAACTTTATCTCCCTTTAGATTTTGTTAATAATACTACTATAAATCCTACACCAACTTTTAACTATAAATTATTCAAAAGAATACATATTTATGGTGTATTATTTTCACTAATTTTTTTAAATATAATGAAAATGGACTTTGTATACATATTTTTATTTTCATTCTCCCCCTTTATTAGATAATTACATAGGGTTGCCTTATTAGCTATACTACCCCATCATCCATACAATACATGTTGTATATTTTTAATGGTCTCCACTAAATCCTTGTTGGTACATTTTTATTCTCCTAAACTTTTAAAATTCACATTTGGAGAGTTTTTTCTCCCCCTTTATCATTAAATTAATTTACAACCCATTTGATATTGAGATCTTTAAACCTATTCCTCAAACTCTATCTCTTTAAAATTTGGATCCATTTACCACATTCAAACCTTTAGGTTATCTTTAAACCATGTGTTGATTAATATGCACCAATTATAATTATCACATTCTAACAAATACATCTTTTATTTCTATAATGGCCAATGATCATATTATGGACATGTAAAGTTATGAATTTATAATAATATTTTGTTTATTTTTTATGAAATATCACACATATAATTTATTCAATGGTAAATTCCCATATAAAAAGTAGGGGTCGTTACAACCATGATGTAGACATGGAATTTGATGGATTTTCTTTATTAATTTTTCTTAAACTTATCTTGAATTCACTTATTACCCATCAATGAGTATGATTATAGTAAATAAAACATAAAAATTTCATTCAATATCCATGAATGGATTTTATTCATTAACAATTTCATAGTAATCAAACACTAAAAATGTTTTTTAAACACCGAACTATTGTAATGAATAATGGTTTTCCTAATTATCTAACCCTCAGAGTAAAGATCAACATTATACTAGCAATGTATTAATTAAGATCTAATCACCACCCCTTAATAAATTAACTTAATGAGGGATCTTATACTCTAAGACATGTTAAGTTTTCTGATCATCAAGGGCTCTTCAATTTCCTCCTTTTTATTTGCCAAAAACATGGAGAACAACACATGGACTCTTCTCTAAGTTTCAACTGCCAACTCCATAAGTCTCCACAATAAGGAACACTCTTTATATATTCTCCATTTATCATCTCCTATAAAAATAAAAAGAGATTCCATCTACTTTTTAAAAAATAGAACATTTATATTCTCCAATCCTCCGATACTATAATTCATTCTCTTCATTCATGCTTAGATAACATGAATTTTCAACATCACCCACTTTGAATAAATTGCCTCTAGCACTCTTATCCTCTTTTAACCACTCTTACATCCTCAATTTTCTCAACCAATAACCCATAATTCCTAAATAAAATATATTTCCTTTATCATGAAGTTGAGAAATACTTAATAGATTGTGTTTTAATCCATCAACCTAAAGAGTGTTTTTTGATTTAAGATTCTATTTCCCAATAACAATTAAACCAACTCCTTTAACCTTTAGTGACCCATCATTTATAAAGGTAAATAAGCATCCATTTAATTTTTCAATAGATTTTAATGTTTTTAAATATTTTATCATGTGAGCAGAACATCCACTATCCAAGATCCATGGACTTTCCCCTTTGGATACTTTGGGTGAAACTTAAACAACTAAATCTTTCTCCTTAACTTTTCTATTCTTCTTTTTAGGATTTTGAGTATTAAAACTCAATTTTTTTCAAGATTGTATAATGATGAGGCATTCATTTTCATCATGAATAAAATGGTCACACCTTCCATAGATTTATTCAAGAATATCAAACATGTTCTATGATTTCTATATAGAATTTACAATACATTTCTAACTTTTATTCCTTTAAAGGGGTTGAAACCCCCAAACATTGATTCTCAATACTCCTAAGTATATCATGATGTCTATTTTAAAAAACATATCTTTTCCATATGAACAAATATTCCAAAGTTCCAATAGAATCCATAAAAATTATAACTTTTAAGCATCATGTTGTATAAAATTTGTAGGATACCTTGATTTTTTTTTCAATATTAATTACAAAACATTAAAGTTATAAATACTATATTTTCATTGAATGTTTTATTCCCCATAAAATAACCCCTACCAAATAATCTATAAAATTATAAATTCATATTATTAAAATAATTTTTTTTCCCATGTATATAATGCCTCTATATCTATAAAGGAGTATTTTACATTGAATTTTTTTTATTCCCCATCAATGAACACTTGGGAGTTTCTTTTTTAACTTTTTTCTTTAGTTTACATCTCAAGGTAGACCTTTTTTCTTTTTTCCTACTTATTCAATCATGGACTCCTCTTGTCATTAAATATGTTTTTCCTACTTATTCAATCATGAACACTCGGGCTCCTCCCTCAACCACGGCGGCGCGCCGAACGCCGGCCGCAGGACCCCTCCGCCGGACGCCCTCAGCAACCCCTTCGACCGCAAGCCTCCGTCACCCCCAGCTCACCCGCGCTGTCCAGACGCTGCACCGAGACTCGCCGAAGACCTGCCGCGCCATACCGCACGCCACCGCCTGCCTCCGCTGAAAACCGGAACCCTGGTCGCTCGCCTGGGCCGATGAGGTGGAAAGTTGGCGAAGTTACGTTTAAGCCCTTCGTGTTGACGTTGGGGTGCCGTGTGCACGATAGCCCTAGGACTGGAGACATGGTATACTCTGGGAGTATACGGGAATGCTTGGAGGTACACGTTGGGGATGTTTGTACCTGAGAACGTTTGTGCGCTTGGTTGGGGTTGAGGTGGGGCCACACGTCGTGTGGGCCCCACGTGCGTGTTGTGTTCTGCTTTGCATACTTTGAACTCTCGCAATGTAGATGGTCCCTCTGTGCTTGTTTGTTTGACCAGCAGGGTTGAGTGGTCTCCCCTTGGTTTCGTTCTTGATGGTTTGGCCGGCAGAGATGGTTTATTCCTCGGTTTCTTCAGCTGTGATGGGTTTCAATACCGTGCCCTTTCACCGGATTGCGACACCATTTACGACTATGTGTGTTCGTACATTGTGGGTGTTTTCCCCACTTTCTAGGATGAGTTGTCTCGATCCGTTTCGATAGTGACTCAGCGGATTGGAGCGTGATCGCCTTGAGAGGCCCGTGGAGTTTCTCCTGTTTCTTCGTGATCCCAGGTAGAGTGCTTGTGGTTTCGGTGTGACCAACACTTTACGCAGGCACTGATCCTCTACCTAGGAGGTTGTTTCTAGTAGGGATGAGGTTGTTTCGAGCAGGGCTCCCCAGTTGTACAATCTAGCAGGGATGGCCAGTGGGTTTACCCTCCAGAAGAGACTGGGCAGTGGGTCACCCAACACTCTTAGGGTCTACCCTCCAGCAGAGACTGGGCAGTGGGTCACCCGACACTCTTAGGGTCTACCCTCCAGCAGAAACTGGGCAGTGGGTCACCTGACGACCTCTTAGGGTCTACCCTCCAGCAGGGCTGGGCAGTGGGTCGCCCGTCGTCTGGTTCCAGGTCTACCCTCCAGCAAGGCTGGGCAGTGGGTCGCCTGTCGACTTATTCCAGGTCTACCCTCTAGCGGGGCTGGGTAGTGGGTCGCCTGATGATGTATTAGGGTTTACCCTCCAGCATGGCTGGGCAGTGGGTCACCCGATATCTGGTTAGGGTTTACCTCCAGCAGGGCTGGGCAGTGGGTCACCCGTTGACATTTCAGACTCAGTCCTTTCTACTAGGCTAGTCCGTGGCTTTACTCCGTGACTACCGGAGCGAGACCCTCGTTTGTACGGGTCAGTGATGTGACAGATTTGACTCTGAGCAGACCTCCCGACTGCGGGGCAGTGACATGGTGTGGTTTGACGTTCCCCCAAAACTCTCAAGTGCGAGGGGCACTTTCCCCACCGAGATGCGTCCTTGCGACGCGACCTAAAACCGTGCAGGCGAGTCAGTGCCACCCAAAGCGGATAGTGTCAAGGTGCGGTGATTTGAGCCCCTTGACTTGCAGTTTGGGGAAGATGCGCGGGATGCTGGGCATCGATGGAGTTTACTTTTGGGACTGTCGGCTACTCACTTTCTTTGGCTGAGCTATAGGATGGATATCCCCTTACGATCTTGTTCGGGCTTCTTGATTGAGCATATGAATATGTATATACGTTGTTCCAGTACCCACTTCTTGGGCTTGGTTACTCTCCCTCCAGGAGAGGTGAAGATGCGTGGGGTATGCCACGTGCTTTCCGTGTCTAGCTTCTCGTGGTCGGACGAGTCTACTCTCCTACTATAGATAGAGAAGACTCGACGGGAAGTTCATCTTCTCACTGTTTCCAGCTCCTTGTGTCTGGATGATTCTACCTTCTTTCCTATTTTTGGGTTGAGTTGGACTCTTAACTATACTCTTTACTGCACTTTCAGCTGTACTCCTCTACTTTCCCCTGTTCGATCTACTGCTCACCCTTCGGTACCTCCTTTGTTACTCCCTTGATCCTTCGGGGTATCCTACTGAGTATTTTTATACTCACCCCTGCTTGGGCTTTGCCCACACTTGGTGCGCCCTTGCATACAATGGACAGGTTGGCTGTGACTTCAGCGGAGCTTAGGAGTTCAGGAGCTTGGATCACGTGCGGTGGTCGGAGTCAGGTTCTAGGTGGGGGACCCTTCCAGGGAGTCCAGCGATGGCGCGACGGCCAACGTATCCATTCACTAGAACCCTGATAACCCGCTTGTCGACTCGGCATGATGAGACACTTGTTGCAGGGAAAATTGGTTTGTGCATCACATAGGATTGAGTCTTCGACTGTCCTTCTTGAGTCAGCTCTCCATCGTTGTTGTTACTGTTATATACATATATGCTCATCTGACCGTGACACTCCTTGATAATATTCAGGATGTCTCCGTGAAGATAGCCACCTAGGATACCAGCTTTGGTTTGTGATGACGGCCCTGTGAGCTATGAGGCCTCAGTCCAGGACCCATCATGTGAGCCCCTTTCTCCGGGTGGGCCGGTAGCAGCACCCCCACCTGTTGAGCAGAAGACAGCTTCAGCAGAGTAGGCTGAGCATGAGCACAGGTTGAGCGTGCTCCGTGAGTTCCAGCGATAGAGACCGCTGAGGTTCAGTGGTGAGCCAGACCCTCTGGCAGCAGAGGTTTGGCTAGAGATAGTGGTTTGCCTTTTTTTGGCTTGTGAGGATGCCGATAGATCTTATGGTGGATTGGGCCGCTAACCTTTTTCACGGAGCAGCTTGGCATTGGTGGAGTTTGGTGACTCAGTTTCTTGACGAGTCGTCACTTTCGTGGGGAGACTTTCTATTGTTGTTTCTTGAGGAGTTTTGCCCCTCCTGCTTATGCTTCGTTCGGATTCAGGAGTTCCTGCAGTTTCAGCAGGGAGGGATGACGGTGGCCGAGTACGCGGCTAGTTTTGCAGACTGTGCACGCTTTTACCCGGACTTGGTCCATGATGACAACATCCGAGCGTGGAAGTTTGAGCAGGGTCTCTGCCGAGAGATTCGTGCTGTCATAGTACCCTTGATCATTTCCACATATGCCGAGGTGCTAGAGCAGATGCTGGTGACAGAGAGCTTCCTGTCACATTCTAGAGTTGGTGGTGGTAGCAGGCACGTTGGAGCCGAGACGTCTGCCGCAGCTAGCGGGCGTCGGCAAGCAGAACCTCGACGTAGGTGGATTTTTGACAACTGGACTCGGGGGTGTGGTCATACACCACAGTGGCACCGGAGGGCACCAGTGTAGCCCAGAGAGAGTCGGTAGTATGCTTGCGATGGGTGAGGTCACCTGGCACGGGACTGCCTGACCAGGAATGCGGAGAGCTTTGGGCATGCAGCAGGTGCACCACGATGACAGAGGCAGCGTCGTGTTCGGAGTAGTACCCAGAGAGGTGGTGCTAGCAGATGAGTGGGAGGAGCTGTTAGTGGGGGACGACCTTACGAGGTCTTCCCATCACCACTAGGCGGTCCACGTTAGGCTCCAGGAGATGATAGTTGGGACAGCGGACAGCCGCAAGCTTTGGATGTCTACGATCCTGCAGAGCATGAGGTGATAAGAGGTACGCTCTACAACTCTTCTACTTTTTTGCAGTATAATTGTTAGACTCTGCGTGTGAAATGATTTTTCTACCTACTCCTTACTTAGGTTATTACCAGGGTGACGCGGGGCATCGGTGTAACCCTGTGTTGGTAAGGTAAAAGGCATGGGACCTTTTTCTCTAGTCGATGGTGTCAAATCCTTTTCCTTTCGAGCGTGTAAGAGAGACTTGGTTGTGGGACATCGACTATGAAACCTTACGTGACTAGATATCCTTGGGTGCTCCACCATATGGATATTATGAAGGAGGGAATCACCGGGCCTTGTTCCAGGTGCGGGCGGTGATTCCAGTCACGGTGTGCAACGTAAGGGTTCGGTCGGGGAGGTGAGATACCCCGAGAGCCTTAGGGGCATTTGAAACCGTGCAAAGGGATGACGAGGTTACCTACCGCCTTGCCCTAACCCCAAAGGATGGTTTGGGTGCATAGTGTCTCCCGCATGACTCACCCGAGAAGAAGTGTGCGTGCTCCTATGCACGACATCGGCGAGACCAAACCTCGTGTGAACAGATCAAATCTTTTGGTCTGTGTGCGGTGACACGGGACTATGCAGGAGTTCTTCTGGGTACGGGAGAGCCAGGTGTGGGCTGAGTACCCTGAGTTGTTCCTTGGTTTTTATTTTCGGGGATGAAAATATTGAAGGAGGGAATGATGTAAGAACCCAGTTTTGTTGTGAAAGACTTTGGAATATTCTTGATATTATTCCAAAGCAGTGCCTTCAGATGGCGTGTGATTCTGAGCCCCAGTGTGGCCAGAATTTAATTTTTAGTGCGTTCACACTAGAAACACCAAATAAATAAGATAACTCCTAAACGGTGCTTCAGATCAGAGATCCAAGTGTACGGATGGGTCCGGAATGGGGTGTTTACCCTAGGAATGACATAAAACTTGTCGGTGCGGGACGTTTGGACCCCTCGCTCGCTATCGGAGCGTGGAACGGATAAATTAAATAATTAATTTATTCGTTTAATGTATTAACTCAAGTATCTCTTAAAGGGTGGCTCAGATTGGAAACCTGAGGGCACCGTTGAGTCTGGAACGTGCCGTTTACCCTAAGAGGGGTGTAAGTTTTGCGGGCGCGGGCCGTCAGTGAAAAATGGCCCCGAGGGCGTTTTCGTAATTTGGCGGCCTCGGGCGCTAAGTTTAATAACTTTTGAACGGAGTCTCGGATTAAAATTCCGAGACCGCCGTTGTGCTCGAGAGGTGGTGTTTGGCCTAGTTGAGTCTTAACCTTGACTCTATCGAATGTTTCAAATGCAGGTTAAATTGGGAGTTTTAATTAATTAAAGTTTTTAATTAATTATTTCCTACTTAAACCAAACTCTCCTCATCCCCTCTCCTTGGATTGCACTTCCTGGTGAATGAAGTCTCAACCAAGGCAGACCTCTCCTCCTCCATCCTCTCCTCTCCACGGTGTTGCGGGCGGCCGGCGGATCGTCGCGAAGCGACGGGCTACGCCCAAGAGGTAGGGTTCTTGCTTCGTTTTTCAATTCCTACATCCCTCTTTGAATTGCTTATTTTGTGTCGAATCTCTGTTGAGTCTTCGAGAAAATCCCATAAACGCGTAGTAGATTTTATATGGTTTCCGAAGCCTATTTCGGATCGAAATTCTGAGCTCCGAGGTGATCGTTGATGTCCGCTGAAGGTGAGCGGGTTTTGGAATGTTTTCCGGCCAAAAACCAGAGTTTCCGGTGGGGGACTAGTCGGTGCCGGTCACGGGAGTCCTCCGGGCGAGCAGGGAGCGCGGCAGGCGAGCGGTCGGGGTTCGGGTTTTCAGCGGAGGCAGGCAGTGGCGTGCGGTGCGGCGCAGCAAGTCGTCGGTGAGGCTCGGTGCAGCGTGCGGACAATGCGGGCGAGCTGGGGGCGACGGCAGCTCGCGGTCGAAGGAGCTGCTGAGGGCGTCCGACGGAGGGGTGTTGCGGCCGGCGGCCGGCGCGCCGCTGCGGTCAAGGGAGGAGCCCGAGGCATGGCCTTGGGCGTGCAGAGGAAGACCGGCCGCTTGGCCAATTTGCTGGGAGATGAGGACCCGCAAAAAGTGGGTCCTGCTGGCGGCGTGTGGAAGAAGACCAGCCCTCCTGGCCGGTCTGGTTTTGTTTAAAAAAAATGGTTTATAATAACAATAATAATAATATTATTATTGTTATTATGAAAATGATTTTCGTATCATAAATGGCGTCTGTTTTGCATGCCGTCTTCGGTAGTAGGACCGTATCGACGAGACGGAATTTTTGAGATGGTTTTGAGAATTTTTAATTCCCGAAATGGGGGGCCTCGGAGGCACGACGAGTACGTTAAGTGGACAAGCGTCCTTCCCGGAGTTCTTGTTTTGGACGGCACGGACGCGTCCGATGTCCGATTTGAGCACCATCAGCAGCGTTGGGACCCTGGTGCCGAGGCGGAGTTTTCCAGTGCGGTTTTGGGCGTTGAAACTAGATTTGAGGCGTGGGCCCCACGACCCGTCTTTTGAGTTGCGAGTAACGTTTAACGGATTTCTCATCGGGCGTCCGTTCGGGGCGTGCGAGCAGTCGATTCTGGATGTTTTTCCGAGGGGATTGCAATTGTGCAATCCGCCTGCTCTAATTCGGCACGATGGTGTGGGCCCCACGAGGGCCGTTTGAGCGTTGACGGTGATTTTCCATCACTATCACCGGGCGACCGTTTTGGACAAGTGAACAGTCCACCTTGTGTACTTTTTCGAGAGGATCTCAACAGTGTGATCCGTTGGCAGCGCTTCGGGACCGGGGTGCGGGTTTCGCGTGGTACCACTCGTGTGCGGTAAGCCGGAATGTATCTTTTCCTTCGGATATCCATTCCACTCAAGTGAGTAGTGCTTTTGACGTGTTTTTCAGAGAGCATTGCAATGGCGCAGTTCACCCGACCTTTTTCGGGGGCGTGGTGTGGGTCCCACTCGACCTGGCTACGGTGAATAGTACCTTTTTCACCGGGTGTCCATTTTGGGCGATCAAGTAGTCAATCCCGTGTGTTTTTTTGAGGGGATCGCAGTGGTATGCTCCGTTTGTTCAGTTTCGGGATCTTGGGGTGGGCCCCACACGGGTTGGTTACGATGAATAGTACCTTTTTCACCGGTTGACCGTTTCGAGCGAGTAAGTAGTCTATCTCGTGTGTTTTTCCACGAGGATTTCAATAGTGAAATCCATTGGGATGTGCAGAGTCTCCTTTGAGATCTCATAAAATGTTGAAACATGAAAGGCGTACCGATGGTGGTTCTTTCCGCGATGCTTGCAAAGAACCCTTGGTGCGTGATCACGTGCACTCCGGTGTGAGTGGAGTAAATGCTTAATGAGATGTGGTTGGCTGTGCCTGGGTTAATGAGGTGGAAAGTTGGCGAAGTTACGTTTACGCCCTTCACGTTGATGTTGGGGTACCGTGTGCACGATAGCCCTAGGGCTGGAGACGTGGTATACTCTGGGAGTATACAGGAATGCTTGGAGGTACACGTTGGGGATGTTTGTACCTGAGAACATTTGTGCACTTGGTTGGGGTTGAGCTGAGGCCACACGTCGTATGGTCCCCACGTGCGTGCCGTGTTCTGCTTTGCGTACTTTGACCTCTCGCGACGTAAAGGGTCTCTCTGTGCTCGTTTGTTTGACCAGTAGGGTTGAGTGGTCTCCCCTTGGTTTCGTTCTTGATGGTTTGGCCGGCAGAGATGGTTTGTTCCTCAGTTTCTTCAACTGTGAGGGGTTTCAGTACCGTGCCATTTCACCGGACTGCGACACCGTTTATGACTATGTGTGTTCGTACAGTGTGGGTGTTTTCCCCACTTTCTAGGATGAGTTGTCTCGGTCAACTTCGACAGTGAATCAGAAGATTGGAGCGTGATCACCTTGAGAGGCTCGGGGAGTTTCTCCCGTTTTTTCGTGATCCCTGGTAGAGTTCTTGTGGTTTCAGTGTGACCAACACTTTATGCGGGCACCGATCCTCTACCCAGGAGGTTGTTTCCAGCAGGGCTGAGGTTGTTTCGAGCAGGGCTCGCCAGTTGTACCGTCCAGCAGGGATGGCCAGTGGGTTTACCCTCCAGAAGAGACTGGGCAGTAGGTCACTCGACACTCTTAGGGTCTACCCTCCAGCAGAGACTGGGCAGTGGGTCACCCGACACTCTTAGGGTCTACCCTCCATCAGAAACTGGGCAGTGGGTCACCCGACGACCTCTTAGGGTCTACCCTCCAGTAGGGCTGAGCAGTGGGTCGCCCGTCATCTAGTTCCAGGTCTACCCTCCAGCAAGGCTTGGCAGTGGGTCGCCTGTTGACTTATTCCAGGTCTACCCTCCAACGGGGCTGGGCAGTGGGTCGCCTGATGATGTATTATGGTTTACCCTCCCACAGGGCTGGGCAGTGGGTCACCTGTTGACATTTCAGACTCAGTCCTTTCTACTAGGCTAGTCTGTGGCTTTACTCCGTGACTACCGGAGCGGGACCCTCGTTTGTACAGGTCAATGATGTGACATATTTGACTCTGAGAAGACCTCTCGACTACGGGGCAGTGACATGGTGTGGTTTGACGTTCCCCCAGAACTCTCAAGTGCGAGGGTCACTTTCCCCAGCGAGACGCGTCCTTGCGACGCGACCTAAAACCGTGCGGGTGAGTCAATGCTTCCCAAAGCGGATAGTGTCAAGGTGTGGTGATTTGAGCCCCTTGACTTGCAGTTCGGGGCAGACGTACGGGATGCTGTTCATCGATGGTGTTTACTTCTGGGACTCTCAGCTACTCACTTTCTTGGGCTGAGCTACAAGATGGAGATCCCCTTACGATCTTGTTCGGGCTTCTTGATTGATCATATGAATATGTATATACCTTGTTCCAGTACCCACTTCTTGGGCTTGGTTACTCTCCCTCCAGGAGAGGCAAAGACGTGCGGGGTATGCCACGTGCTTTCTATGTCTAGCTTCTCGTGGTTAGACGAGTCTACTCTCCTGCTATAGGTAGCAAAGACTCGATGGGAAGTTCATCTTCTCACCGTTTCCAGCTCCTTGTGTCTAGACGAGTCTACCTTCTTTCCTTTTGTTGGGTTGAGCTAGACTCTTTACTGTACTCTTTACTGCACTTTCGGTTGTACTCCTCTACTTTCCCCTGTTCGATCTACTGCTCACCCTTCGGTACCTCCTTTTTTGCTCCCTCGAGCCTTCGGGGTATCCTACTGGGTATTTTTATACTCCCCCCTACTTGGGATTTTACCGCACTTGGTGTGCCCTTGCAGACGACAGACAGGTTGGCCGTGACTTCAGTGGAGCTTAGGATTTCAGGAGCTTGGACTGCGTGCGGTGGTCAGAGTAAGGTTCCAGGCGGGGGACCCTTCCAGCTATTTTTCTTTTGTTTACTTGTTTTTGGGTTATGGAACCTTTTTTGGTTGGGCGCGTGTTTTTCCCCTTTTCTTTTCAGTGTACCTTCAACTTTTACTTTGTACTTTTAGAGGTCGATGCACTTTGTGGTTTATTTATAGCAGTTGCACTTTAATCTTCTTGTCTTTTCTTTTACTCTGCACACTTTTGCATTGAGTGTGCTGCGTGTGTGTGTGCAGGTACTTAGGTAAAGGCCTCCTCGAGTTTTTGTGCCTTCGGCGCTGGTCGAAAGCCCCTGGCCTATGGAGGCGGGCTTGGGGTAGTTGCGGCTCGAGCCCGGGTAGGGTCGGGTCATGAAAAAGTGGTATTAGAGGTGGTTCGTTCTTTGGGACGCTATTCGGACATCCCTAAAATAAAAAGGAATTGGTTGGGATGTAGGGAAATAGTGTTAACATGTCTTGAGAGCGGCTCTCAGGCCAGGGAGTCCAGTGATGGTGCGGCAGCCAACGTATCCATTCACCAGGATCCTGATAACCCGCTTGTCGACTCGGCATGCTGAGACACTTGTTGTAGGGAAAATTGGTTTGTGCATCACATAGGATTGAGTCTTTTACTGTCCTTCTTAACTCAGCTCCCCATCATTATTGTTACTATTATATACATATATGCTCATCTAACCGCAAAACTCCTTAATAATATTCAGGATGTCTCCGCGAAGCCAGCCAGCTAAGATACCATCTTTGGTTCGTGACGACGAACCTGTGAGCTACAAGGACTTAGTCCAGGACCCATCATGTGAGCCCCTTTCTCCAGGTGGGCCGGTATAAGCACCCCCACCTGTTGAGCAGCAGACAGCTTCAGTAGAGTAGGCTGATCTTGAGCGCAGGTTGAGCGTGTTCCGTGAGTTCTAGCAATAGAGACCGCTGAGGTTTAGTGGTGAGACAGACCCTCAGGCAGCAGAGATTTGGCTAGAGACAGTGGTTTTCTTTTTTTAGGCTTGTGTGGACTCCTATAGATCTTATGGTGGCTTGGGCCTCCAACCTTTTTCGCGGAGCAACTTGGCGTTGGTGGAGTCTGGTGACTCAGTTTCTTAAAGAGTCGTCGCTTTCGTGGGGAGACTTTCTATTATTGTTTCGTGAGGAGTTTTGCCCCTTCTGCTTACGCTCCATTCTGATTTAGGAGCTCCTTTAGTTTCAGTATAGAGGGATGACGGTGGCCGAGTACGCGACTAGTTTCGTAGACTGTGCACGCTTTTACCCAGACTTGGTCCATGATGACCACATCCGAGTGCGGAAGTTTGAGCAGGGTCTCTACCAAGAGTTTCATGCTGTCATAGTACCCTTGAGAATTTCCACATATGACGGGGTGCTATAGTAGGCGTTGGTGACAGAGAGATTCCTATCACGTTCTAGAGTTGGTGGTGGCAGCAGGCATGTTGGAGCCGAGACGTCTGCCGCAGCTAGCGGGCGTCGGCAAGCAGAACCTCGACGCAAGTGGATTTCTAAAAACCGGACTCAGGGGCGTAGTCGTACACCACAGTGGCGCCGGAGGGAACCAGTGTATCCCAGAGAGAGTCGGTGCTATGCTTGCGATGGGCGAGGTCACCTGGAATGGGACTGCCCAACCAGGCATGCAGAGAGCTTCGAGCAGGCAGCAGGTGCACCACCATGATAGAGGCAACGTCGTGTTCGAAGTAGTACCCATAGAGGTGGTTCTAGCAGAGGAACGGGAGGAGCTGGTAGTGGGGGACGACCTTACGAGGTCTTCCCATCACCACTAGGCGGTCCACATCAGGCTCCGGGAGATGACAGTTGGGACTGCGGACAACCGCGAGCTTTGGATGTCTACGATCCTGCAGAGCATGAGGTGATAAGAGGTACGCTCTACAGCTCTTCTACTTTTATGGTTGGGTGCGTGTTTTCCCCCTTTTCTTTTCAGTGTACCTTCAACTTTTACTTTGTACTTTTAGAGGTCAATGCACTTTGTGGTTTATTTATAGCAGTTTCACTCTACTCTGCTTGTCTTTTATTTTACTCTTCACACTTTTACATTGAGTGTGCTACATGTGTGTGTGCAGGTACTTAAGAAAAGGACTCCCTGAGTTGTTGTTCCTTCGGCGCTGGTCACCAGCCCCTGGCCTATGGAGGCGGGCTTGGGGTAGTTGCAGCTCAAGCCCGGGTAGGGTCGGGTCGTGACATCAGTGTTAGCTGAAATATTGTATTTGATGACACAAATTGTCCCATTGTGAGAGATGATGTTGAACCTCAGGTAGTGGAGGGTAATATATAAAAGCAAACATATATATTCAAAGTTCATTCAGTTTACCTTGACGTGAGTTTCTCAGGTTGGTAATAATTTAATTAATTTAATTTAGTTTTAGTTTGGAATGATATGTCTATTTTAGTATTGTTTGGTTTCATTTCATTTAATTATATTTATTTCAATTTAGAAAACTTGGTTTAAAATGTGGTTTTAAAAAATGTATAACATGGTTGTAAATTATCATTACTAAAAGATGTTATGATATTTTTTGTCTTCTTTGGGTTCTAAGTTGTAGGTATGATTTGTAAAAAATGTTGATAAAAAATATTTATTTCATTCTTATGCAGATTATGAAGAAAACTACATAAGCTCACAAGAAGAGATTATTTGATGTTGATCCTGTTAGACGTGAGCGTGAGTTGTCTTCAGTGTGTATATTAATTTTAATATTTATCTTCTGCATTACATATAATATCAAGTTCATATTTTTGATCAAAATTTTTTAGGGATATATAACTCCAGAGTTTCCTCTTCCCAGTATGGGACTGAGCAGGGATCCTCCTAGACCTAGGCGGAGCTCCCGTATTACCACTCTCCACACTGACCCATCAGTGGACATCCCATCTACCACACATGTCCACCCTCCTCTTGAGACCCCTGGGATGTTTCCATACATGCCGCCGTTATCATCCCATTTACCATCTTTTTCCCATTCCATGTCCACGCCGACTCGACCAATGTTCTCACCTACACAATTTCCATATCCATTCATGTATCCCCAGACCTACTACGCATATTTTGACATGTCTATGCAACCTAATTTTCCTACCATCCATCCTACACATATTGAGTCTATTCCTTCAGTTTCCACTCCTGTTCATGAAGATCAGCCGAAGCATGCTGTGGAACAGATACTTCCTTCGGAGGATGCTGATCCACCATAGTCCACGGATGCCTCACAACCTATTCAGGAGCCTGCATCAGGTTTTTTATTATAAATGTTTTAAATTATAGCATTTCACTTTTGTCCAATTGTATTGTCACTTAAATATTCTCTTTTCAGCTCTTATCTTATTTAGTGGGATCTTCTAGTAGGTGACGTGGCCACACTCGAATGTGGGATGAATACAATCGCGAAACTCAGATTATGGTGGATTACAATTCTCAAAATCAAATGGTAGGTAAAAATGCTAAGGAGTGTAGAAGTTTCATGGCTACTTTAGCCAAATATTATGATATCCTTCCGATGGAACTGGTCTCATGGAGACATATCAGTGCTGACATCAAGGATAGGGCATGGGCACAGATAGGGGTACACAAATTTTATAAATTTATATTTATATTAGTAATGTATTTATATGACTTAACATGTTCGTTGTAGAGTAAATTTAACTTTCCCAACGGTGAAGTTGCCAAAGCTGCTAGGTTGAGTGATCTTGGAGAGTATTGGCGGTCATAAAAGTATGAGTTACATATTTGTTGGAGGAACAGAGTGGGTACTGAGTTAGAGGGTGTACCGACAAACCCTGATTGTCCAAAAAGTCAATATCAAAAAATGACCGCACATTGGAAGACTGAACAATATAAGGTACTACCCATATTTAATGGTTCGTATATAAAATTTAATTTTTATTACTTGTATTGTTTTTTTGTTTCTTAGGAAGTGTCAGTGAAAAACAAAAAGAATAAAGATGAAATGACATATCTACACACATTGTGGTGCACTACAATGCCTGAGCATGAGAAGCGGCTGGTACATTCATCTGAATTAAAATAATGTCCTTATTTATAACATGTCATCACAACTTATTCATGCCTTCCCTTGGTTAGTCCATGTATCATGGAAATCACATATTATACTAGGAGAAGGCTTGTCTATTTTTCCTAAACAAGTAGTATATTTCCTTGAAACCCACTTCAGAAAACCATTTCAGAAAACCATTTCAGAAAACCATTTCAGAAAACCACAAATTGGTTATGACTATCATTTACCTCAATGTTTGTAGGTCTTTGTTTCAACTCACTTCAATACAATTTTTTTTTACATTTATCATATATGGTTGTAATCCAAATTTGTGCATTTCTCATATGCATCAAGTTGTATTGAGCATTAAAGGTCCTGTACCTCGTGCCAAATTATTTTGCTTCAGTAGGAAAAAAAGATGGAACTGCAGTTAATTCACAAACACAAGATAAAATTGTAAGTTTTTTTATTTATATTTCAAAAATTTATATGAAATTCATAATTTAATATGTTTATAATTTCAACAGTATGCCTTGGAGTCCATGGATGAGAAGTAAGCTGACAACTTAGGGCCAAATGATCATTTGAGTCAGGTGTTAGGTTGGAGCATCCAGGAAGAGTCTATTATAGACCAGGAAAAAAAAATTGTCCCCTCTAGGTATTGGTCATCATCAGACTCCTCTAAATCCTCTAAGTCCTCTGATTTGTAAAGTACATGTTCTTAATTAGTTGCGACAAAGAAAATAGTATTAGAGGAGAGTGAAAAAAGTAAGCTAATGAATGAACATTTCATGAAAGCTATGTCAGTTTTGGGTCAGTCACTACCATCAGAGGTTGATTCCACTTTTCATTCATGTATAGAATCAATGTTCTCTTTAAATAATGCCTCGGATGATTCCCATGAGGGTCCTAGTGACGATGACGGTGGTTGCGATAGAGCTGGCGAGGATGTTGCTGATGCTGTTGTTGGTGATGAGATTGCTGATGATGATGATGATGGTATGGTTGGTGATGATGTTGCTGATGATGTTGCTACCAATGTTGCTGCTGCTGCTGATGATGCTAGACATGGGGATGACGATGATGGTGATGGGGGGATATTAATCCCCTCCATTTTTGACTTAGTAGAGAGACTTGTGTTGGAGTTTAATTTTTTTTGTATTGGTGGACTGCTTGTATGTGAATTTATTTATGCAATGAAATGAATTTTGGATTATGTTTTCATCAGGGGTTTAATTTGACAATTATTTAGGTAATTTTCACATGCCATATATTTTTTTATGGTTTGGTGTGTTTATTATTATCTCGCCATCTAATCTTGACCTTAACAGTGGAGGGGAGGCCAGGGATGGGGGGGCTATAGTGGAGGGCTGGGGGGCTGCAATGGAGGGCTAGGAGGGGGGGCTGCAGTGGAGGGCTGGGGGGGGCTGTAGTGGAGGGCTGGGAGGGGGGGGGGGCTGGGAGGGGAAGGTTAGAAGGGGGGGGGGTGCAGTGGAGGGTTGGGAGGGGAGGGGGCTGCATTGACTTAATCTCTCTTTCATATACTCAGCATGTAGAGGATGTTCATCAGGTGAGTATGACCGTGTCCTCCACTTTGAAGCAAAAGAGATTATCTATTGAAGGCGTTGAGAAGGTTTAGTTGCTTCTGATATTTTTCTTTAAACATAAAGGCACTAATTTGTAGTTCCTGGAGTGATTCACATTTTTTGTGTTTGGTTTCTTTCTAAACAGGGGCCTTATGAAGTTTCTGTAGTTTCTTTTGAGGAAATACCTCGAACCTTGGCACAAAATTGTGGTGTTAATGTGATCAAGACTATGATTTCTCTACAAGGAAAGGCAAGTAACCTGTGCTCATTTCCCCTTTCCCCTTCCAATTATCGATTTATGATTATATTGTTACGCAGTTCAGTTATGAAACCAAAAACTAAAAAACTTTCCCTGTGTATTTTATTTTCCTAAAAAAAACTATATGCCTTGGGATGTCAATGAATCTCATCTTTGATTGGTATACAGTAAATATGGGGGAGGAGGAGGGGCTGGGCGGGGGGGAGGGGGAGGAGGAGGGGATGGGTAGGGGGGAGTTGGGCATGAGGGAGGGTGAGGGGGAGGGGCTGGGTAGGGGGAGAGCTGGGCCTGAGGGAGGAGCTGGGTAGGGGGGAGCTGGGCATGAGGGAGGAGCTGATATTTCAAAAATAAATCACTATCCTGACATTAAGGAACCACCCAACCCTATGGTAATACCATATCAACCAGATCAAACACCGTCAACACCTTTATTTCCACTAGGATCTTGATGAAAAGACTTTACCCTTACTTATACCATGAGATATAAAGTTTTTTTATCCTAGAGGGTATGTGTAGGTTGTGAGTATAAAATTAGTAGGTTTCCACAAACTATATCCCTAGATAGAATAAATACATATACAAGTGTATGATATGAACAAAAGAAAACAATCAAAATTCCCTACTACTTGCTCTAGTTTTTCTTAACTATCCCTATGTAAGACTTTACCTACCTTGTACAATACTAATGTGGGAAGATACATACATAATATATCATACCAGAAGTTCCCTCGACCTTCCATATAATTTTATTACACTTTGAATCACATTCCAACTCATAAATTATCACCATTATGTATAAATCATGATTCCCTAATGACACATCCATGTATTATAGCACAAGAACCCTAGGTTTCAAAACTTTTTACCAACAACTAGATCAATATCCTAACAAAACCCAACACACAGTGACTCATGTTCTTTACCATGACTGAATAATCATCCCCAAACTATAACATAGATACAATGAGAATCCTACTCTAATCTAGTGGTCTCACACACTCCAATCATAGCCTAATACACTGTATCCTCCTTTGTATCAATTAACATTATCATCATCTACCCTATGTCGCTTAACTCTGGAGGATACCACCAAAAAATGGGGGTCAAAACAAATTCATGAGACCTGAACTTTGTACACATGACCTCAATGACCATAGTAACCACAATGAGCAACATCGCTAATAGCCTATTTCCACACCTTTTTCATCACCTCTGATAATGGTCAATATAATATGCATCATACAAATGATCCTCCATATCCAGAATCCTAGTGGTAAATGTCACCCATAGTAAGGTGGATTTTCACTCATCATGTTCCCAAATAAGTGAATCAATTAGCACATCCCATGAATCACCACATTAAAACATGTGATATCATTCTCATCAATCCATTAAACCAAACCATATAATATCCAGTGTATATAAGGCCAAACTATCCATTTTAAACACGATAATACCCCTATTTATCTCTTACAGCTATAGAAGCTGCAAGTTGTTCAGTTCTCGGTTAGACATACACAACCCTACCCTCACCCATTTAATACACAATATATGTAACACATATAACATATGAAAAGTTAGGTACCACCAACTTATAGAAAACACCTTGAATTTTGGATTTAATTGATAAAATTATGATAATATGAAAAGAAATACATGACACAATGAATAACTAGTAAAAAACCCGGAGACGGTGAGAGAAAATTGAAATAAATACCCTAGGGAATCTATCCATACCCTTAGTTATTCCATGATTCAGACCGATTGAAGTTCCAATAAAAACTATTGAAGAACCATCTTAAAGTCAAAGAGGGGAACAAAATATATATTTAGGTAATTTCCACTAAATCCTAGATGAAATGGTCATAACCTACTCATTTTATAAATAATTATTTATCTAATTATCATTTTATAAAAATATAGAAAAAAACTTGATGAATTTTTTTATTATAAAACATTGGGATTAACCACATGTATATTGAAAACCTTACCTTCCAAAACTTTAACATTTTTCATACTTCCTAAAGATAAAATCCATATGTATGAACACATCATTTTATGAAACATTATGTATCAAATGGTACTTGAAATAGTTATTTAATTTTCTAGAAACATGGATAAATCCATACATATTATATATTCAATATATAATGTTTTTCCATATCCTGGAAAACTAATACTTTAAACTCTTACCCATACATTATAAATTTTTCCAAATCAACTTTAATATGCAAGGTTTATGAATTGGCCATTTTTTCTAACTATATAAAACAATATTCATGGTGAAAACCTTACCTGTCATGGGTTTTATAATTTTACATAACTCTAATGCAACTCAAAAATATACCAAAATTCATCTAAAATTTTACCAGACCTCCAATTTCTAACAAATCGTGCCAACAATACCTATGAACATCTACTTTAATAAAATTGATTCCAAAATTCTCCTCTAACTTCCTAAATTCTTTTGAACTCATAAGAAATAGAATTTATAACCATTCAGACCTTAATCATGGGTCAACTCCCAAGAATCAATCTTTGACCTATACCAATACACCTAATTCCATGACAGTGTGTAAATTCTCCCGGTCAATCCATGATCTATATTAAATAACCACTCCAAAACATCAAGGACTTTACAAAATCCACAACTTAAGATAGCTTTTCTCTAATCTATCTCAACCACATCTAAAAATTTATTATCAAAACCTGATAATCCCACACAATTCACTCTCAAAACACTGATCCAAGATTGGAAACTTTGTATTTATATCAATTGTTGAATGACATTGGGCAGGGGTGAGATGAGGAGTTGATTTTTTAATCTTGATAATGCAAACAAGCCTTGAATATTGATAACATTTTCTGTTTATGGTGGATAATCTATATTTATATCAATTGTTGAATGAAATTGCGATATATGTTTGTGTATTTTATTTCATGTGTTTTTATCCAAAATGTTCACTAAATATGTCATTGTACTTTACTAATTGGTATGTGATCTGAAAGTTATATGAATATTCAAAGTTGACTAATTGATTTAGATGTTGCATATGCTATTTTTGGTTTTCATCTTTCCTTTATCTATTTTTAATGTGGTTTTTTTATTTTAGGAAGACTCCAAAAACAAAAGAAAAATCATGTTCAGTGGAATCCTGATTCAGGTTTTACTCCAACTTTTTAATTTTAATATTCTGCTGTAGATTTGTGTATGTTTTGGATACATTGAACTATAATCGCATTTGAAAAGGCTTAGGATGTTATTCAAAAATCATGGATCATGGTGTACTTTCAGGAGGTATGCACCCTTATGGGTTTTCTTGATTTTTTAACCTTTTAACATGAGAAAGTCTTGAATATTGATAACATTTTCTGTTTATGGTGGATACTTTGAATATATATCAATTTTTGAATGACATTGAAATACATGTTTTTGTATTTTATTTCATGTGTTTTTTATCCAATAGTTTCTCTAAATATTCCATTCTACTTGATTGAGTAGGGGGCATGGGCTGGGCAGGGGGGAGGGGAGGGGGAGGGGGAGGGGGAGGAGCTAGGCAGGGGGGAGGAGGGGGAGGGGCTGGGCAGGTGGGTAGGGGAAGGGGCTGGGCAGTGGGGAGTGAGGGGGAGGGGGCTGGGCAGGGGGGGTAGGGGGGGGGGGGGACTGGGGGAGGAGCTGGGCAGTGGGGAGGGAGGGGGGAGGGGGATGGGAGGGGGAAGGGGGAGGACTGGGCAGTGGGGAGGGAGGGGAAGGGGATGGGCAGGGGGGAGGGGGAGAGGCTGGGCAGTGGGGAGGGAGGGGGAGGGGCTGGGCAGGGGGGAGGGAGGGGGAGGGGCTGGGCAGTGGGAGGGCTGGGTAGTGGGAGGGCTGGGCAGTGGGGAGGGAGGGGGAGGGGCTGGGTAGGGGGGAGGGGGAGGGGCTGGGCAGTGAGGAGGGAGGGGGAGGGGCTGGGTAGGGGGGAGGGGGAGGGTGTGAGCTCATTATTTAGAAATGGCTTGTGGATTCCAACTAGTGTTGTTTAATGTTCAATTGGATGTATCATTGTAGGAGAGATCAAGTAGTTTCTATGATGAGATCGTTGTTTTACTTTGTGTATTGGGACCATTCGTTCAAGATTAGAGATTTTTAGGTATAACTCTTGAGTTTGGGGACCATATATATTGGAGTGTTTTGGAAGGAATGACTCCTTTTGATGGAGGTTACTGTCGGGTACCATTATACTACTGATGTGAGTCTAAGGGACTCTTGAGGATGCCATTGTTGGATAGTTTCTGATAAAGTGATTAGTGGTTGTCATAGAAGGCTATTAAGAATGTATGTATATAAGTATCGAGTTGAGGAAACAGAAGAACCATAATGAGCATATTTATTACATCAAAAGAACACTTTTTGGAAGATTCCAAAAGGGCATTACATTATTATAAAGCTAATCACTATGATGATGTTGAGCTAAATATTCAACTATAAATATTCAAGGAAGGAATGCTCATTATTCAAGATGAGATTTTAGGATGAGTTAAATATAGCCGATGCTGAATTTTGTGGGAGCATTGACAAAGTCAAATACCAATATCTTTGGAAGATAGTAAAGTAGTCAATTATCGAGGTAGTCAGAATTTAAAATTGAATCCCATACATTCCCACATATATAAGAGGAACAATTCATATATAAAGGGGGAACATCACATGAGTTAAGTATATGAAAAAGAGGGAATATTGAGAATGAGATATTGAGAGTTACTAAGAAAAAGAGTTGAAGAAGGGGATTTTATGATCTACTTTCATCAAAAGTGCATTTGGGTCAAAGGAGGTATGAAGAACCGAAATCATTGAGTTTTTTAAGAAGAAGAACTAGAAGGACAACATTTTGGATGAAGTTCCAAAATGTTGAAAATTGAGTAGATCCAAATCATCCCAGATCTAGAGGAAGTTTCAAGACAAGTATACCTTTCTCAAAAGATGTTAAAGATCTCCAAGTAGTTAGGCACAAGATATAGTGATCCAACATTATTGTTGAGGAATACCATTTAAAGAGGTCTATTTTTCTACACTTGATCAACTCTAAAAAGGAGCTTGTGGATGGGGTATATAAATAGTTGTAGGAGGCTTTTAGATGGGGTATATAACCAATCACTAAAGGAGTTTTAAATTGTGGTGTATAACCAATTTTTGAATAAAGAATAGGGTGTATAACCATTTGATGTATTTTTATAGTCATGGTGTATAACCAATTAGTATTGATATTATTAGAGTATCCATGTTGTCTCGTATAACCAACATAGAAAGTAGGCTTTTCACTAAACTTTGTAAATCATCTTGTTCTGGAATTGTGCCTTCATTTTCATATGTATGAAGTAAGGATTATATTTTTATATATAGAGGACCATGTATTTAACCATCTATAGAGTGGATTGAAAATTCTAGTTTAGCTATTTAGATGTTGGGGATTAGGTTGGATTATCGAACATCTAGTTTGACATGCCATTTATATGTGCTAATGCAGGTGCAGAATGGTAGGGAGGTGTAGCTGCTCGGCCTGGGGAACCTGCCTATACCCACAATTTGGTAAACTATGGGTAAATATGGGGTGTTGTAAATTAGTATACCCACGGTTTAACAAACCGTGGGTAATATCAATTTTCCTTGGTCTATACCCATGGTTTTTAGAGAACCGTGGGTATAAACCTATTGCGATGGCACTACAACACACATTTTCTGAAACCGTGGGTATATCCTATACCCATTCTTTCAAGGGATATACCCACAGTTTTAAACCGTGCGTATAGGTGATATTTCCAGTAGTGCTTGTTAGTATATATACATCGACTTGGTCTAAGTAACCCATTATATCTACCTTAGTAGATCTTGTTACCTAAAATTTAGGTTTCTAATTTAAGTCAATCTTTAGCGAGTTACTTCCATTATATTGTTAATTTACTATAATACTAAATAATTATTTTCCATATGTTATTAACATATTTTACTTGGAAAACAATGGTGCTCCCACTAAACTTTTAAAGAAACATGGTTAAAATTCATTCCAAGTGAATATTCTATGATCTTATTACTTCAATAAAAAATAGTATTTCAGTAACTTTCACCCTTTATTGGAATTCTATGGTGTCTCTAAATCTTTCTAGTTGTATTACATAGACACTCTCCAAGAAATATGATCTTTAAATCCAATTCCAAGTAAAATGATCATAGATATTAGTTATAACAAGTAAAATTATAATGGATTGAGTATGATAATTAGTGAAAAGGTTCTGTCATAGACTATGTTTAGACATTACTACTTAAACCTCTCATCCATCTATCATGCCTCTTTGATCTGAACTTGACCATAAATGTATTGTTTCTCTTGAATACCACCACAATATCAAGATTTTAAACATTCAAAATAATAAGCACATATACTTAGATACATGTAATCCATTATTGAATTTTAATTGAACATGTTAATCATAAATGATTTCCATATACTGCTTACTTGTAGGATTAATTATTCTCAATGAATAAGGTATCACCCGTCATAGTGAATGTAAAACCACCATTATGTTTTTAACATTCCTATGAAGTATGTTTCTATGGAACATTACTTTTCCACAAGCACTTGTGGAACTTGTTCCTATGCCAACTTCTTGTGCATCTACAACCTTGACTTAACCCAAGTCAATATTTCTCCTAATATCTCAAATAGATATGTGCACCCTATTATAGAAATATAGTATATCACTTAACTATAATTTTTCTATATTAGGAATTTCTTTAATATCCTTATGTAGCTTTAGGATAATTACCTTAGATGCACAATGTGTTATTATTTATGAATGTTTTCTTATTAACTTAGCCTTAAAATGTTTTTTCATTTAAAAACATGTTATTATGACATGCTGAATTTATACCATAATATAACTCATATTATATATATGTTGTCATTATATTTTTCATATGGTTATGGGATAACACCGTTATTTTTGAAAAATTTCTCAAAAAATAATGGAAGTATCTGCAATGGATATGAATCTTAACATTTATGATCCTTTTACTTACATCATGACTTTGATGTGTATAAGGAAATATGCAATTAATAATTAATCCATGCTATATTTTATTGATCAATGTTTTCATATAATACTCATCATTGATACTCATTATCAATATCATATATTTTATGTGTATCAGAAAGTATTCATTTAGGAATTACTCCACACTATATTAATATAATCAATGAATACTTGGTCTAGCTATTCTTACAAACACAGGCCTAAAGTAACTCGTATATTATAACCATGTATATTCCACAATTCAATTTTACAATCCTTAATAATATTATAGTAATCTTATAAATTATATGAATTTACCTCTAGCTCCTCTTTAGAATAGTTCACGCACTCTAGCTGAACTAATCCCAAAATCTTTATGGACTACCTTTATTTATAAAGGGTTATTTTTCAAAATATAAACAAGTAAATTTGTTTATGATACCTAAAGTATTTATCCCCAAAGATCCTATAACTATACCATACACATCCTTGAAAAATACTTAGTTTTACTTGAAAAATAATCATATTTCCACAATTGGGTATAACCATGTATTAAATTTTAAATTTATCAATTATTGCCAATGATTCAAGAATTATTGAATCATTAGATGAGTATTAGACACCACAAACAAAATTCATTCCAAAACTTGAATAATGTATCCTTATGTCTAATAGACACATTAGATAAATGTTTTGGTAATACTCAAAAAAATTTCAACTAGAATCATTAAACATGATAATTAGAAGTTGTGCACTTCTCAATATTGACTTAGGAATCACCCTTTCTAAGCCGCTTAGATAATTCACCTTACTTCTTGAAAAATTTCTTTTCTTACTTGGTTATTGTATTTAAATATGAATATGTGATAGTAATATTTCAATTAATACCTAAGAAATAAAATATAAACATCATATACAATGGTGAATATACTATAATTCAAAGCCTTTACTTGCTTCTACTTCAATTAATTACATTTAATCTTTTATAGACTTATCTCATGAAATGTGGAGAAAATAAACTCTTGTGTGATGATCAACCTATTTTCCTTTAAGGAAATTATGAAGGTTCATTTAATGTCACACTTTACATTAGCCTTTTCTTATTTTATATCAACTTTTTCACCATAAGAACTAAATATCAATCTTTCACAACTAGAAATTGAAGCTATACTAACAGACCTATGAAAACGGTTTGGAAAACCATTGGTATCAGCTAACTATACCAAAGGTTTGGAAAACCATTGGTATAAGTACCATATAGAGACCCTATACCAATGTTTTTCCAAAATATTTGGTATAGGTACCATGGAGAGACACTATACCAATGTCTTTGGCCAAAACTGTTGGTGTAGGTCCCTTATAGAGACCTATACCCATAGTTTTGGCCAAAACCATTGGTATAAGTCCATTATAGAGACCCTATACCAATAGTTTTTCCAAAACTATTGGTATAGATCAAAAAATCAAGGCACTTATACCAATGGTTCTCAAAATCATTGGTATATGTCTACACTAATGATTTTTAGAACCATTGGTATTGGTACCCATATTTTTTACGGATTATTTTTTCAAATAAAATTAAATACATAAAACGTTAAAATACTTTTAAATATACATACATATATATATATATATATATATTTATGAAATTATGTTCAAAAAATTCATCTTAGGATAGTGGTTAGGTCATTGGATTATAAATGGGAGGTGCTGGGATCAAAACCAAGCTAGTTTTTATTTTGTACATTACATATACCAATGATTTTAAAAAACCATCGGTATAGGTTTTTCATATGACATATAACAATAGTTTTACAAAACTATTGGTATAGGTTTATACCAACACCATAATATCCAATGAACCTAAAAACCATTGGTATAAGCTATACCAATGATTTTAAGACCTATACCAATGGTTCCAAACTTTTGGTATAAGGTTTTTTTTCTAGTAGTGTTTCTTTAAGTTCTTATATGCTTGGAGAACCTTACCCAAAAGTTAATGAAGTGTTTTATCCATTTGTTAATTTTTTAATCCCAAAAAAAATTTGGATTAATTAGTTGAAAAAGATATATGAATGGGATTTATTGAAATATTATGACCCATATTTCAATTTAAACATATTTTGGGTAATAATCACCTCATTCATATTTCACTTCGCTTTCTCCTCACAAGCTTCTAGGATATGATACCATATATGAAATCATCCATGTATTGATGTTGTGTCCAAAACACATTGGAAATTTATGATAACATTGTTATTTAAACATAAAATGTATCATACACGAGTCTCCTATAATAATCTTTTACACCCTTGCCTTTTTAAGGTTGCTCAATAGGTAGTGGGGATTCCGTCACAAAGAATTTCCTATATCACAGTACTTTGTGAAAGTGCTTGTATTACTCTTGGAAATTCACAATGGTGAGGATTTTTTCTTTGTACAATATAAATCACAATGTATCCATGGTATTAATTTCCATTTTCTAAAAAAATAAACATAAGAAGATTAGTACTTCTATCAGGATTACCGATTATAAATTAATGATTAATTAATCATTAAATGTCTCCCACTATTTTATTGAACCCTAGTATACCTCACTACTAGATTTAGAATAATTAGTTTCTAGAGTATTATAGTGGAAAGGATCCATGAAAAATATTCTCATAGTCCAAGATATTACTACAACACTACTTATAGAGTTTCAAGTTAGGAATTTGATTGGATGACCACATTAACTCACGACTCTTTAAACCGTTGAGTGAAGTCCTAGCTTATAAGAATCGGAACCTCGATTTACTCAAATATTTTACTATAAAGTGGAAAAAATCATGCTATGACCACTTATTTTATGCCATATTTAGTTAATATAACCCATCACTTTCATAATAACTCCCTAGTTGGAGGAGGCCCCCTCAATTAGGGATGAAAAGAAACTTGTACACCCATTTTTGTTCAAATTCAAATGACGGAAGGAATTATGACTTAATATTTCTTTAAGGATTTTTATTATTTCTCTATAAATGAAATAATTTTCTATCTGATATGAACATACAATATGATCACACTCACAAATTGACTATGCAATAAATAAAAAAGATTAATCTCATATTAATTTGATTTAATCTATGAATTTTATTTTATTATTTAATGTGATAAAAAAACCATAAAATTAAAAAAATAATAATAAATGATGCATAAATTAAATAAAAAATGTGACTTATCTTGAGAATCTGGAATTGTTCGATCTATTTATACTCAATGTATCAGCCATGACCCTAGGGGTAAAATATATGAGTCATTCTCGAATTATATTGCGACTTGTACCCTAGTAAAATATATCTATAACACCCTAAGATTTTGAAAATAAATTTAATATTAAATGCATGAAACATTTAGTCTCTAGAAAATACCACTTTGTTATAACCTATCAAGTAAATATAATTTTACCACCTTTGTGATTTGAATTTTGAAAAACTGACATACATAGTCGTGTTGAGTAAGATATTTAGAGTATGATATGACAAACATAATTTTTTTTGGTGAATAGTAACATACCCCTATGAATAGTAACATGAATAGTAATATGAAACTTATGAATAGTAAATCATATTATTATTTTATTGTCTTGAGGTTATAATATAATGATATTTTGATTAATTTTTCAAAGTGATATAAATGAATTATAGTTTTAAAATTTCCATTTTTCAAATAAATTATAATTTTATTTAAAAATTAAATTAATCATATTTATATATTTTTTAAAAATAGAGTTCATTTTTTAATTTTACACGTCAAAAAATGGTTAGGGTGATTTTTTTGGGAATAAACTGAGATACTCGATTTTTTGATGAATAGTAAAATATGGTAATTTACCATATATATACATTATCAGTTAAATTCACTATTCCTAGCATCATGACTGATGTGATTTCACTTGGTTCAAACTCACATGCACTTATTACTATTATGGGTCACATGAATCAACACTATTGGTTGTCTTGAGGGAAATAATAAAATAATGAATAAGATTTTCACAAATCACCCCTCTCCTCTACTATAACCCCCACCACTCCCTCTTCTATTCACTAATATCAAGCCTTGTTACTTATCTAAATTTTGATCAAATATCCTACCAATATCCTTCCCCACGTCCATCATCCCTTGGTCACATAAAATGACTAAAACCTCTCCCCTAAAGAGGCTCTCAAGGAAGATTACTTGAGGAGGTAAATTCCTCTTTTTATTTCTTTTATTTCAAGTTCCTTTCTTTTATTTTTCTTTCCTCACCTACTTTCATCAAAATGTTGTGATGAATCTAGTACCTTACATTTATTGGAATTTTTTCATGTTAAAGTAATAATTCTTCATCATCTCTCATTTTCCCTTCTTTTATACTAGAAATTAAAACACCATCCAAGATGTGTTAATTTATCATATTCAAGGAAAACGGGTTTTCAATTTCAATTACCATCTTTAATTTTGGTCATGAAATATTTTGATGGTTGAAATAGAATATAATATATGTATTATAACTTATTTATGGTTTTGGAATATTTTTTTACACATGATATTAATTTCTAAATCAAAATGAGTTTGTTGTGATAAAAAACTGCAAATTAACCCAAATAATTATCATTAATGTATTATATAATGATTCATCTTTAGTCCCAAAAACCAAATGAATTTTATAACCATTTAATATTATGGATGTTAAAAAATAAAATAAAACTTTTATTCTGGACAACCATTCTCATCTTACATGTTTATCCTTACATGTATATAAGTAAATAGATCATGAATACCAAGGAAGAAAACGCTCCCAAACAATAAAATTGAACCTCTTAAACCTATCAAGAAGGCCATGAATGAACTTAATAAGGCTATAATAAATAAATTAAATAAAGAATAGGTTCATAATATTAATTAATGAATTTAATTTGGTTATCCAGGACACTAAGATCAAGGTAAGAACACCATCAGACTTTAGGTATGGGTTTCTTCATCTCACTCCCATTTTTGTGAGATATTTCATATTCACTACTATCACTTGTGTATGATGTATGTATACTTACCATTGATGTTTCATATCATGAATCTATTTATTTTACACTACTGGAAAACGAACATATACCAACGGTTTGGAACTGTTGGTATATGCCTCCAAACCGTTGGTATATCCTATACCAACGGTTTGGAGAACCGTGGCCAAGTAAGCCGTTGGGATAGGTCTATACCAACGGTTTTCCCAAAACCGTTGGTATAGACCTATCCCAACGGTTTTGGAAACCGTTGGTATAATTAATATGAAAATCTTTACCAACAGTTTTGGAACCGTTGGTATATGTATTTCAAAAAAAAAACATTCGCTGGGATTTGATCCCAGCACCCCTAGTTTATTATTGAACGACTTAACCACTAACCTAACATGACTTTTGTGTATATAATTACATAAATATATATATGTATTCTCATAATTATATTAAATTTTGATTTATATAATGTTCTGGGTAAGATGAAATGATAAAAAATCAAAGGATCTATACCAACGGTTGTCAAAACCGTTGGTATAGACCTATACCAACGGTTTTGACAAACGTTGGAATAGATTTTGAGCCTGGATTTGATTTTGGGTGAAGGTTGATTCATGGGTGACCTTTCCCAACGGTTTTGGCCAAACCGTTGGGAAAGATGTCCACAAAGTGGACCTTTCCCAACGGTTTGGCCAAAACCGTTGGGAAAGGTCCCCACAATGTGGGTTTTCCCAACGGTTTGGCCAAAACCGTTGGGAAAGGGTATACCTTTCCCAACGGTTTGCCAAAACCGTTGGGAAAGGTCCCCACAATGTGGGTTTTCCCAACGGTTTGCCAAAACCGTTGGGAAAGGTGGCCTCAAAGTGGGATTTCCCAACGGTTTGGCCAAACCGTTGGGAAAGGGAACCTATACCAACGGTTTTTATGAACCGTTGGTATAGAAGCGTTGGGAAAGGTTAGATTTCCAGTAGTGTTAATTATATTAAATGTATCGTTTTATGATTATTAATTTTTGGACATACAATTCAATTGATTACAAAGTTGAAAGTATTTTCTACCCAAGCCTCCATTTTCATTCAGGTCACTCTTATTCTCTACTTATCTTGATTAAATTATTATTTATTCTTATTTACTCCTCATAAATTATGTGTGAATGTTCTATATATGTGTATCAATCATATTAATTCTTTATTTTATGGGGATTTATATGTTTCAAAAGGACCTTTAAAAAATTATCCCCGATAAACAACCTCGTTTCAAGGGAATTTCTCAAATTCTTACCTATTTGCAAGGGAAATTTATAATCTATTTTTTGGAAAATTTTATATTTATAAAATATATAATTTTATTATAAAAATAATATCTTACTTAACTTCTGGTTTTATACAAATATTTTTTCAAAATAACTCTTCTTTTCAAAGTAAAAGAGTATTTATCTCAAGAATTACTCGATGATTTTATAAGAGTATCTTCATCTATTTAAACACTCTTTTTGATTATTATGTATTATTGGGATTAATATTTTATGATATCATATACCATATTTAATTTAATGGTTTATGATTATTTTGACTGTGGATGTGCTATCTTAAAACCAGTCACCAATTTACTCGGAATGGTTAATATTTATGCTTAATTTTAATGGAAAGTTATTTAAATCTCATATATTAGTTTCAATTTAATGTATATGCTGTTTATGTTTATCCCAATTCATATGAGGAATTAATTGGACTTATTAAGTGTTGGGTAGGGCCCTCTATAGCCTCTCGGTGCATCGGTAGGTCTCATGCGACAAACTACGGTCTTGGCACACGGCCTTAAAAAAATGGTTATTTATGGTCTTGACACAAGGGCTTGACGATATGATTATGATGTAACAAATTATGCATTCCATAATTATGAAACTAATAATTGAAAGTTCATTTGGTTATTTGAATAGTAGAATACCCATGGGTATGCTTTATTAAGGCATTATTTATTCATCTCTTATTCCTGCCATAATGTGTTCAATTTTAATTTTAAAGGCATGTGTTTTTAGTAATTCAAAATGAATAATGTTTATGTTTATGATATATTCCATTTTATTGCTTACCCTTACTGAGAATTTGAGCTCACCCCTTTCTTCTGCTTCTTTCCTCATGTTATGAAGAAGAAAATTTTGAATAAGCATTCAAGGATAAAGTTTATTTCATTTTATATTGTGTCTTGTTATATTTTATTTTCCCAATGTATTATGGGTATTTGAATGTAATCTGGTCTTCCAAGACTACTAAAATTATCGATCCTTTGGGATTTGATTCCTTGTAATCATGACAATTTAATAGAATAATGCACCGGCTCCAGGCTTCTAGGGTCGGGGTGTTATAGTTGGTATCAAAGGAATTTGAGTAGCAAACTTGGAAACTAGATTTAGAAAATTTAGATTAGTGAAAAAACCCTAAGATATACTTGAAGATACACATACAGGAATATCCTAGAATTTTGGTAAGGATTATATTATTTGGATCTTCTTAGAAAGTAAATCCCTGTCTGGATACTACAAGTGGATGTGGTTCTAGAAAATATGTACCTAGGTGTAATAACTTCAATAAGGTGTTTTGGGATTTACCTGGTGTAACCTAATACATGACATCGAGTCTTACTATGCACCTATTTTGACACTTCTGGGGGTTATACTTAGGATAATTCAAATTTTATTTACCCACCATTATGAAGTATTTATGCCCCCAAAGTAACCAAAATATATGGTTCTAGGATTTAAAATGAATAAATTTATTCTACGTGCTATACCATGTTTATAATCATAGATATTTCATAATTTTATGAGCTAATATATAATATGGAATTGATTAGAAATGGAACCTAGAAGAAAGAATGAGAACTTCACCAATGCACGTGATGTGAAGAGTAATAAGGATCATATCTCTAATGGTCTTGAGCCATCATTTCAAAGGAATATAATCTTCAAAGTATCCTCATAATATGAGTAAATAGTATCATGTGTTAACAAGGTATTTAAATACTTCTTTGAGTCTTATGGATTTTAAGGGAAGTAAAAGAATAAGAGGATGGTAGAAGAAAACACGGATAAAGGGAAGAAGGTAAATAAGGGTTTTCCCAAATTTGATAACTATGGAAATAATCACCCTAGAAAATGCTTCAAGGGAATGGGAGTTTGTTATAACTTTGGAGAAAAAGGACACCAATTTATTGATTTAAAGGGAAAGAAAAACGGTTTTCAATGTACAATGCTTCAACTGCATGGATATGGGACACTATGCAAATCAATGTCCCAAGCGTCAAAGGAATATGCCCCAAATGATGTTACTGGATAATGATCAAGTTGTGATACTACCTCAGATGGAGTGTAATGATTAATATGACTCTTAAATAATCATGTCATATGAATATTTTATCAGCAATGTACTAGTTATAATAATTATGGAATATATGAGGATTGTACTTGTAACATCCCAGGTAATTAAAGAATAAATAATTTTCATATTTATTAATATTAGAGAATTAAATATGAATTTTAATTAAAAGGGGTTGCTATGTTCGATAGCGTACCCGATACGCAACGATGAGTTTCTTTGAAACTTACGTAGCACACTAGTAATATAATAATATTATGTTAGTTAACAAGTAGCCGTTGTACTGGCGGGAATGAATAGAAATAACTAAAATATGAATAGATATGTTTTTAGATGTTTTTACATTTACCCAATAAAAGATAAAGGCTTAAAATACGGAAAGAGTTCAATTTTAGGCTTTTATACTCTAATTTTCACTAAAGGTTCACTTATCACCTTTTAATGGTGAACCGTCATTAAATATAGTTTTGATCACTCTTATACATTCTTTTGGACCAAATAAAACTTTTATTAAGAATCGGGACATCAAATTTTACATTGTGTAATTTTTGGTACCTTTCTGATGAAGTTCATTTTTTTTATGAATAGTGTAAAATGTTGTATTTTACATCAAAACTGCTTTTTAATCTGATTTATTTATACAATTAGATTATGTTTTGAATTGGTTTTAAAGTGAAATTAGAATATATTTTTACCATTTTATCCAATGGTGGTCATTGGAATCAATTTCTATTTGAAATTAGACTTAAACTGGTGTCAATCTTTTGATACTTATTGTTTTGTAAAAACACGCTATTTGCTCTGGCAGCGGGAATTAATTATTAAATTAATTAATGTGACTTATATGATTTGAATTTTGTAAAATGGACTTCATTTTTGAATTCGGAATATCAAATATAGCTTAGGGTGAATTTTTGGTAAATTTCTGAAAAACATCAATTTTTGATGAATAGTGAAACCACTAAGTGGTAATCAAGCAAACTGATTTTTCAGTTAAATGAAAGTTTACCACTAATGTGTACTGAATTTTGAAAATCCGACATACATGGTTGTCATTAAGAAGTAAAATGTGGTTCAATGAGATTATAATAATTTTTTGGTGAATAGTAACTTATTAAGTTTTAATCGCGATTAGTGGTAATTAGTGTAGTTTAAGGTATAAATAATACTTTAATAATATAAAATGACCTAGACACATGTCCCAACCTCATTGGTTGTGTCATGGCCGACCAAGACAAGCCATGGCCTAACTTGGGGACCCCATGGATCCACTTTTGTTGGGAAATAACATAAATTACTTTTTATTTAATGTTAAAGTGAAAATGACACTAACATAAATTGTTTTACTAAAACAATTTTTAAGTGGGGTTATACAAGTCCAAATTTAGATTATAAATAGTCATTGGAAAGCTAAAAAGATTTCCTACATCATAGTATTTGTTTTATAATTTTTAGAAATTAAATAAATTAAAGTATTTATGACATAATAATGATGCAGCGATGACATCATTATTTGGCGATTTAAATAAAACAGAAAGATAATGTAAAATCTAAAACCTACACATGGCCAAAACCAATTGGATGAATGGATTTCGATGCCTTATCACCTTATCCACGAATTCCATCAATGTGGGACCTTTTAAAACCGAAACACATTTTCAAATAATGTAATGTTTCTTTACTTTCCAAAAGTGCCCCCCCTCTCCTCTTATAAAAGGCCCCCACCTCTACCCCATTTCACACACTCTTCAAGCCATTGGCTCGGCCAACCCCTGCCCATTTGCTCTCTCCACATCCCTCTCCTCATCCTAGAGGATTCCCTTTGGGCAGAATCCTTTCAAAGGAAGCCTTTAGGCTCAACTCAAAAGGAGTTACACTTTTTAAAGGTAATTCATTCTCTCAAGTTCATTTGTTTTATTTTGCTTCTCCAACCCCCTAAACTCTTTTTATTTACTTCTTTTGTAACAACAACAGTATCATCAATATACTAGGATGTTGTTATAAGATTTATTTTATCTACACTCTCACACAACTACATCAAATGGTTAATGAACATACGGTTTCCGTGGATGGCGAAATTCTGCCTCCCGAAACGATGATTGTTCAACACTCATTTAACACCTTCAAAGGTGGCCATTATGATGTCAATATTTTTATATATGATATATAACATGTTTATGTTTTCCTTAAACTTCTGTTTTTTTCATTTTGGGCATACCTTTATGGTTTCCATTATGGGTAAAACACGATATCTTCATTTTAGGAAGCGCGGACTACCGCCCCCTGAAAGTGATTTGATTCGTTAATACCATATGTGGGATGTGTAAAGGATAAAGTTAATGATATTATATATGTTATTATACTGGAATTATAATATACTCTTATATCATTATGATTCCATTCCAGAAAATATGAAATAGAAATGGAAGTAGCGTTCATGCGTACGTACGGCTTACCGTCTCCATGAACGGTGCATTTCATTTCTTACCTCTAAATGATTATGTAATATTTTAAATACATGTATGTACTGGATATATATGACATATATGATATCTACATCATGAATACCATTCTGGATATAATGAAACATTGACCAAATTAACAACATGTAAGTGTAAGAAGTCTATTTTTGACTTAAGAACCAAATACCGACAAAATGAACATTATTAACTTAAATGATTACATGATGTTCATAACATGGTATAAAAGGAATAATGAACTTGGAAAAGATTCATAATCAAGTAGAGATTAACTAAAGTTTATTATTCAGGAGTTTAAAGAACGGTCGGGTCAAGTCAGATACGAGGTATGGGAACTTCTTAACCCAATTTCCATTCTTTGGGTTAATCTCCTACTTTCAAATTATGTCATTATATTATTATGTCGTATCTTGTATTTGTACTTTATTTATGTGTACTTATAGTGAATACACATAATGTATCTATTTTATTTTAAAAATTATCTTTGTATGGGACTTCGTCTCAATCTCCTTTCATTGAGGCATATTTTATTTTATACACAACTTTCTTTTATACGGTGTATAAACCCCTTTGACTTTTACGTTTACTCAAAAGGAATCTTTTTTTATACGAAGCGTTTACTAAACGACAAAAGGGAATGTTTTTGTCGTACGTATGCGGCGACAACGACTTCTCCGCCGTCGTAACCGTTATTTGAGTTTTGGCTTCCTCTACAAGCCATACCTTCTTTTTAAAAGAAAAATAAATACCATGTTTTACTTTTCTTTTATTTTGGTATTGAAAATGGTTTTCATAATGTTTTTATTATATCAATGTGTTGTATTGATATCTCGTGATTGAAATGTGGAAATGTTATGTTTCCTTTATGCATGTTTTATGTGATATGATTATGTTATGGTTCTTGGGCATTATTATGAAGACGGGTGGTTCCGTGATAAACTAAGGGCGGGTGAGCCCGTTATAGCTCTCCAATGCATTGGGTAACGCGAAGGAGTGAAACGTTAAGGTTTCTCCGAAGAGATTTTAGGGAATATACTGTGATGGGTATTCCAAACGTAACCAAGAGGGTTACTCCCTACGTAAGAATGTTATGAATGCCTCAAGTTACCTTTACGTATTATGATTTATATGATTTATTCATGTTTTTATGAGGTTTGTTAAAGTGCCTATGTTTTATGGGTAAAGTATGATTTCGTTCTTATGTATATATGAACTCATGTTTCCTTTCCATGTTTTTATAACCCATACTGAGTTTTTATGCTCATCCCAAGTTTTTGAAATGTTTTTCACAGGTCAAGGGAAAGGTACATGATAAGATGATAGAGTCAAGGATGTGTCAAGAAATAATCCATGTTTTATTTTAAATGTGTTTCCATTGATGGGAATGAAGAATACTATCTTTATGTAACCACTTTGTTTATATGTGGAATCTAATGCAAGTTTTATGATCTAATTCTCTAAAACTCTAAACCCGAAAAGATCCTCAATGTGTAATCTTGTAATAACTCAAGATTAAGTAAGGTTTAAGGCTGGGGCCTTATAGTTGGTATCAGAGGTCGGTTTAGACAACTTTAGGAGTTAGAAAAGTGTTAAATTATAATATGATTTAAATGATATAGCATTTACAGATTACCATGTTGCTTCGCCTAAGATATTTCGATGTTCAGAATGGTTTTCCGCAGAGGAAACAGGGAAGCAGTGCTAGGAAGGCATACAGAAGGAAATAACCTTCCGAATCAGCATCCAGAAATGGTCGGAATTGGAACTGAACAGTTTGTTGCAGTAATGGCGCAGTTGACTCAGGCGATAAATGGTGGTGGTATCCATGCACGAGATCAGCCAGAACAACCGCAGAGGAACATGTCAGTGGTGGAACATTTCATGAGGCAACATCCCCCATCATTCAGAGGATCATCTGACCCTGTGCTAGCTGAAGGGTGGATTAAAGCACTGGAGAAGATTTTTGATGTCATGGGGTGTTCAGACAATCAAAAGGTTAGTCTTGCTATTTACCGTTTGGAGGGTGAAGCAGATCAGTGGTGGTCTATGGTTAAAAATATCAGGGAAGCCGATGAGATTGATGCTCTTGACTAGGATGATTTCAAAGGTATGTTTCTTGAGAAGTATTTTCCTAAGGCTGTTCGACTTAGGATGGAAAAGCAATTCTTGGAATTGAGGCAAGAGGAAGACTCAGTGGCTGCCTATGAAGAAAAGTTCACTCGTTTGGCAAGGTATGCTCCAAATTTTATCCGGGACCTTGATAGTAAAATCAATCGTTTTTACTCAGGATTAAAGCCAAAGTATCGAAGGGCATTAGCTTCTCGTGAGTTTAAAAGTTATGAAAAGCTTGTTCGATGTGCTGAGAAGGTGGAAATGGAGTTTGCCGATGACCAAGTGTTCTATAGCAACCAGCAGAAGAAGAGACCGAGGTGGCAGGAGAAAGGTAAGAATTCTTCAAAAAAGTCTGATGGTAAGAAAACTAAGTTTCCAGTTTGTGATAAATGTGGCAAAAGGCATGCTGGGGAATGTCTTCTGAATTCTGGGAAGTGCTACCGATGTGGTAAGATGGGACATAAGGCTCGTGATTGCACTGAAAAGGATCAAGGTGAAGGTAAGAACAAATTTGATTTACAGTTAGTGAAATGTTTTAAGTGCAATGAGATGGGTCACTATGCAAACGAGTGTCCGACAAGGAGCTTGAGTGATGGGAAGCAGTTAGACTACAAGCAGAAAGGGGTGGTGAAATCCTTTGCAACTACTTCAGCAGATGTTGGGCCATCGAATGAAGTGGTGTCAGCTCCAGGGAGCTCAGTATTTTTCGAAGATTGACTTGAGGTCGGGGTACCATCAGTTGAATGTAAAAGAAGCAGACGTTCCGAAGACTGCGTTCCGTACTAGATATGGCCATTATGAATTTGTAGTTATGCCTTTTGGGTTAACCAATGCACCTACTGTATTCATGGACCTTATGAATAGAATTTTCCATGAGTTCTTGGATAAGTTTGTGTTTGTGTTTTGAGATTTGGGAAGAGATTGTGTGTGCCTTCTGATTCACAGTTGAAGAGAGAGTTGTTATGTGAAGCTCATAGTTCTCCGTTTTCAGTTCATCCGGGCAGTACTAAGATGTATAGAGATCTGCGGGAGTATTACTGGTGGGATGGAATGAAAAGAGATATTGCTGATTTTACTATGAAGTGTTTGACTTGTCAGCAGGTTAAAGCAGAGCGGCAGTTACCGAAAGGGATGCTTCAGCCTTTACCAGTGCCAGAGTGGAAATGGGAGAATATATCCATGGACTTTGTTGTTGGATTACCGAAGACATATCGAGGTAATAATGCAATCTGGGTTATTGTTGATCGCTTGACCAAATCTGCTCATTTCCTTGCTATACGAGATACTTTCTCTCTTGATCAACTTTCCCGTTTGTATCTTAAAGAGATAGTCAGGTTACATGGAGTTCCTCTCCCCATTGTATCGGATCGTGATCCCAGGTTTACTTCTAACTTTTGGAAAGGCCTTCAGAAGTCGTTGGGTACTGAATTAAATTTTAGTACAGCTTTTCATCCTCAATCAGATGGGCAGTCAGAACGAACAATTCAGACATTGGAGGATATGCTACGAGCTTGTTCTATGGATTATCAGGGAAGTTGGGACCAACATCTTTCTTTGGTTGAGTTTTCATATAATAACAGTTTTCATTCCAGTATACAGATGGCACCATTTCAGGCATTATATGGGAAGCGGTGTCGAACTCCAGCTTTCTGGGATGAAGTGGGTGAAAGAAAGTTGATGGGACCAGAATTGGTAGAAGAGATGGCAGAAAAAGTTCAGCTGATTCAGAAACACATGAGAACAGCTCAGAGCAGGCAGAAGAGTTATGCGGATAACCGGAGGAAGGATCTATCTTTCGAGGTAGGTGATCATGTTTTTCTCAAGGTTTCTCCTTGGAAAAGTGTGATGAGATTTGGTAAGAAAGGAAAGTTGAGTCCAAGGTTCATTGGACCATACGAAGTTCTAGAGAGAGTTGGATTAGTTGCATACCGAGTGGCTTTACCTCCGAGTTTATCTCAGGTACACAATGTTTTTCACGTTTCGATGTTGAGAAAGTATATGCCAGATCCATCTCATGTTTTGAGTCCAGAGGTAGTTCAGCTGGAAGAAAACCTATCTTATGAGGAACAACCGGTCTAGATTCTTGACCACATGGAGCAAGTGTTACGGAATAAAGTGATTCACCAGGTAAAGTTTTTGTGGAAAAACCACATGATTGAAGAGGCAACGTGGGAATCTGAAAATGCTATGAGGGATAAATACCCCCACTTATTTTGATAAGTGAATAAAATTGCGAGGACGCAATTCCCAAAAGGGGGGAAGGATGTAACATCCCAGGTAATTAAAGAATAAATAATTTTCATATTTATTAATATTAGAGAATTAAATATGAATTTTAATTAAAAGGGGTTGCTATGTTCGATAGCGTACCCGATACGCAACGATGAGTTTCTTTGAAACTTACGTAGCACACTAGTAATATAATAATATTATGTTAGTTAACAAGTAGCCGTTGTACTGGCGGGAATGAATAGAAATAACTAAAATATGAATAGATATGTTTTTAGATGTTTTTACATTTACCCAATAAAAGATAAAGGCTTAAAATACGGAAAGAGTTCAATTTTAGGCTTTTATACTCTAATTTTCACTAAAGGTTCACTTATCACCTTTTAATGGTGAACCGTCATTAAATATAGTTTTGATCACTCTTATACATTCTTTTGGACCAAATAAAACTTTTATTAAGAATCGGGACATCAAATTTTACATTGTGTAATTTTTGGTACCTTTCTGATGAAGTTCATTTTTTTTATGAATAGTGTAAAATGTTGTATTTTACATCAAAACTGCTTTTTAATCTGATTTATTTATACAATTAGATTATGTTTTGAATTGGTTTTAAAGTGAAATTAGAATATATTTTTACCATTTTATCCAATGGTGGTCATTGGAATCAATTTCTATTTGAAATTAGACTTAAACTGGTGTCAATCTTTTGATACTTATTGTTTTGTAAAAACACGCTATTTGCTCTGGCAGCGGGAATTAATTATTAAATTAATTAATGTGACTTATATGATTTGAATTTTGTAAAATGGACTTCATTTTTGAATTCGGAATATCAAATATAGCTTAGGGTGAATTTTTGGTAAATTTCTGAAAAACATCAATTTTTGATGAATAGTGAAACCACTAAGTGGTAATCAAGCAAACTGATTTTTCAGTTAAATGAAAGTTTACCACTAATGTGTACTGAATTTTGAAAATCCGACATACATGGTTGTCATTAAGAAGTAAAATGTGGTTCAATGAGATTATAATAATTTTTTGGTGAATAGTAACTTATTAAGTTTTAATCGCGATTAGTGGTAATTAGTGTAGTTTAAGGTATAAATAATACTTTAATAATATAAAATGACCTAGCCACATGTCCCAAACTCATTGGTTGTGTCATGGCCAACCAAGACAAGCCATGGCCTAACTTGGGGACCCCATGGATCCACTTTTGTTGGGAAATAACATAAATTACTTTTTATTTAATGTTAAAGTGAAAATGACACTAACATAAATTGTTTTACTAAAACAATTTTTAAGTGGGGTTATACAAGTCCAAATTTAGATTATAAATAGTCATTGGAAAGCTAAAAAGATTTCCTACATCATAGTATTTGTTTTATAATTTTTAGAAATTAAATAAATTAAAGTATTTATGACATAATAATGATGCAGCGATGACATCATTATTTGGCGATTTAAATAAAACAGAAAGATAATGTAAAATCTAAAACCTACACATGGCCAAAACCAATTGGATGAATGGATTTAGATGCCTTATCACCTTATCCACGAATTCCATCAATGTGGGACCTTTTAAAACCGAAACACATTTTCAAATAATGTAATGTTTCTTTACTTTCCAAAAGTGCCCCCCCTCTCCTCTTATAAAAGGCCCCCACCTCTACCCCATTTCACACACTCTTCAAGCCATTGGCTCGGCCAACCCCTGCCCATTTGCTCTCTCCACATCCCTCTCCTCATCCTAGAGGATTCCCTTTGGGAAGAATCCTTTCAAAGGAAGCCTTTAGGCTCAACTCAAAAGGAGTTACACTTTTTAAAGGTAATTCATTCTCTCAAGTTCATTTGTTTTATTTTGCTTCTCCAACCCCCTAAACTCTTTTTATTTACTTCTTTTGTAACAACAACAGTATAATCAATATACTAGGATGTTGTTATAAGATTTATTTTATCTACACTCTCACACAACTACATCAAATGGTTAATGAACATACGGTTTCCGTGGATGGCGAAATTCTGCCTCCCGAAACGATGATTGTTCAACACTCATTTAACACCTTCAAAGGTGGCCATTATGATGTCAATATTTTTATATATGATATATAACATGTTTATGTTTTCCTTAAACTTCTGTTTTTTTCATTTTGGGCATACCTTTATGGTTTCCATTATGGGTAAAACACGATATCTTCATTTTAGGAAGCGCGGACTACCGCCCCCTGAAAGTGATTTGATTCGTTAATACCATATGTGGGATGTGTAAAGGATAAAGTTAATGATATTATATATGTTATTATACTGGAATTATAATATACTCTTATATCATTATGATTCCATTCCAGAAAATATGAAATAGAAATGGAAGTAGCGTTCATGCGTACGTACGGCTTACCGTCTCCATGAACGGTGCATTTCATTTCTTACCTCTAAATGATTATGTAATATTTTAAATACATGTATGTACTGGATATATATGACATATATGATATCTACATCATGAATAACATTCTGGATATAATGAAACATTGACCAAATTAACAACATGTAAGTGTAAGAAGTCTATTTTTGACTTAAGAACCAAATACCGACAAAATGAACATTATTAACTTAAATGATTACATGATGTTCATAACATGGTATAAAAGGAATAATGAACTTGGAAAAGATTCATAATCAAGTAGAGATTAACTAAAGTTTATTATTCAGGAGTTTAAAGAACGGTCGGGTCAAGTCAGATACGAGGTATGGGAACTTCTTAACCCAATTTCCATTCTTTGGGTTAATCTCCTACTTTCAAATTATGTCATTATATTATTATGTCGTATCTTGTATTTGTACTTTATTTATGTGTACTTATAGTGAATACACATAATGTATCTATTTTATTTTAAAAATTATCTTTGTATGGGACTTCGTCTCAATCTCCTTTCATTGAGGCATATTTTATTTTATACACAACTTTCTTTTATACGGTGTATAAACCCCTTTGACTTTTACGTTTACTCAAAAGGAATCTTTTTTTATACGAAGCGTTTACTAAACGACAAAAGGGAATGTTTTTGTCGTACGTATGCGGCGACAACGACTTCTCCGCCGTCGTAACCGTTATTTGAGTTTTGGCTTCCTCTACAAGCCATACCTTCTTTTTAAAAGAAAAATAAATACCATGTTTTACTTTTCTTTTATTTTGGTATTGAAAATGGTTTTCATAATGTTTTTATTATATCAATGTGTTGTATTGATATCTCGTGATTGAAATGTGGAAATGTTATGTTTCCTTTATGCATGTTTTATGTGATATGATTATGTTATGGTTCTTGGGCATTATTATGAAGACGGGTGGTTCCGTGATAAACTAAGGGCGGGTGAGCCCGTTATAGCTCTCCAATGCATTGGGTAACGCGAAGGAGTGAAACGTTAAGGTTTCTCCGAAGAGATTTTAGGGAATATACTGTGATGGGTATTCCAAACGTAACCAAGAGGGTTACTCCCTACGTAAGAATGTTATGAATGCCTCAAGTTACCTTTACGTATTATGATTTATATGATTTATTCATGTTTTTATGAGGTTTGTTAAAGTGCCTATGTTTTATGGGTAAAGTATGATTTCGTTCTTATGTATATATGAACTCATGTTTCCTTTCCATGTTTTTATAACCCATACTGAGTTTTTATGCTCATCCCAAGTTTTTGAAATGTTTTTCACAGGTCAAGGGAAAGGTACATGATAAGATGATAGAGTCAAGGATGTGTCAAGAAATAATCCATGTTTTATTTTAAATGTGTTTCCATTGATGGGAATGAAGAATACTATCTTTATGTAACCACTTTGTTTATATGTGGAATCTAATGCAAGTTTTATGATCTAATTCTCTAAAACTCTAAACCCGAAAAGATCCTCAATGTGTAATCTTGTAATAACTCAAGATTAAGTAAGGTTTAAGGCTGGGGCCTTATAGTACTCCAGTATAATTTCATTAAGTATTTGAGATCGTATAATGAATTATACCAAGGATAAGTGATTCAGTAGAAAGTTAATATCTTGGGAAAGTAAATAGTTGTGGGAAGGAAAACCCTTAATATATTTCTAATAATGAAGATAATGATGAAGAAATTTTTTATTTAGATAAGTACTAACTACCTCAAAACTAATTTTGACTTGTCGACAAGTGGTATATACTATAATCAATGAAGTTTACAACACTTTTGTATTTAAGTAATACATAAAATAACAAGTATATTACTTAAGTAATATATAGGAATGCATGTTTCCAATAAGGTTTTATGGTAATTAGAGTTATTATCATTTTTCTAGAGAAAACATGATGAAGTCATTCACATGTTTAGAATGTGAAAATTTTGAGCTGCTTCATGTTGATTAAAGGTTAATGATAAGTTCACCATTGAAATTCAAATACCTTCATTCTAAAGTGTTGAATCATTAAGTTTTGTAATGTTTAACCATTTATTAAATGGTTTAAGTTTATCATTGAATGATATTTTAGAGGTTAATGTATTACTTAACCACATGGCATAACCTATGATAAGTGATGAAGTATAGATAGTTCAAGGTGCAATCAAAGGATAAGTTTGTGTTTAGAAAATAGAAATGTATATTTATTATCTTATAGAGTTGAATAATTTCTCAAATATAGGAAAAGGGTCATAAAAAATGTTGTCCTATTATCAAATTTTTTTCATGATATCAATGATTTTTTTCATAACTGTATTTTTTGGTTTCGTGTTAATGATATTTCATGTGAGCATGTTCTCTATCAGTTTCAATCCGAACATGATGTTCCAATTAAGATGAGTAGTTTTTTAGTAACCAATGAATTTACCTTTCCCTCTTATTAAGATGATATTTTTATTGTATCCCTGATGTGGGTTTCCCACACGGTAATTTTCAAGTATCAACCATTAACTTTCAAAATTCAAAATTGAAATTTTGAGGATGAAATTTTTGTAAAGAGGGGAGAATGTAACACCCCAAGATTTTGAAAATAAATATAATATTTAATTTATGAAACATCGAATCTATAAAAAACACCACCTTTTTATAACCTATCTAGTAAATATAATTTTACCACCTCTGTGATTTGAATTTCGAAAAACTGACATACACGGTTGCGTTCAGTAAGATATTTAGAGTCTGATAAGACAAACATATTTTTTGGTGAATATTAACATACCATTATGAATATTAATATGAGTATTAATATTAACCTTATGAATATTAAATCATATTATTATTTTATTTTCTTAAGTTTATAATACAATGAGATCTTGATTAATTTTTCAAAGTGATATAAACAAATTATAGTTTTAAAATTGTCATTTTTTGAATAAAATATGATTTTATTTAAAAATTAAATCAATCATATTTAGAAAATTATTTTCAAAAAATGGAGTTAATTTTTGAATTTTACACTTAAAAAAATGGTTAGGGTGAATTTTTTGTATTTTTTTGAGATACTCGATTTTTTAATGAATAGTAAAATACGGTAATTTACCATATATATACATTATTAGTTAAATTCACTATTCCTATAATCATCGATGATGTAAGAACAATTGGTTAAAACTCAAATGCACTTATTACTATTATGGGTCACATGAATCAACACTATTGGTTGTCTTGAGGGAAATAATAAAAATAATGAATAAGATATTCACAAATCACCCTTCTCCTCCACTATAAACCCCCCTCACCCCTCTTCTCTTCACTCATATCAAGCCTTGTTATTTGTCTAAATTCTTCTCAAATATCCTCCCAATATCCCCCCCACGTCCATAAGATCTTTTTCTCATAAAAAGAGAAAAACCTCTCCCCTAAAGAGGCTCTCAAGGAAGATTACTTCAAGATGTAAATTCCTCTTTTCATTTCTTTTATTTCAAGTTCCTTTCTTTTCTTTTTATTTCCTCACCTCCTTTCATATAAATGTTGTGATGACTCTAGTAACTAAAATGTACTAGAATTTTTTTATTATAAAGTAATAATTCTCCATCATCTATTATTTCCCCTTCTTTTATACTAGAAATGAAAACACCACCCTAGATGTATTAATTTATCACATTCAAGTAAAACTGGTTTGTAATTTCTATTACGGTATCCAATTCTGGTCATAAAACCATTTTTATGGTTTAAACAGAATATAATATATGTATTATAACTTATTTATGGTTTTGGAATCTTTTTTTATAGATTATATTAATTTCTAAATCAAAATGAGTTTGTTGCGATCAAAAACTTCCAATTAACCCAAACATTTATCATTAATGTATTATATAATGATTCATCTTCAATCGCAATAACCAAATTAATTTTATAACCATGTAATATTATGGATGTTAAAAAATAAAATACAACTTCTATTCTGAACAACCATTCTCATCTTACATGTTTATCCTTACATGTATATAAGTAAACCGGTCATGAATACGAAGGAAGAAAACACTCCCAAACAATAAAACTGAACCTCTTAAAACCATCAAGAAGGAAATGAATGAAATTAATAAAGATATAATAAATAAATTACATAAATAAGAGGTTATGGATATATTAATTAATGAATTTAATTTTTTTATTCAGGACACTAAGATCAAGTGAATAACACCATCAGACTTAAGGTAAGGGTTTCTTCATCTCACTTCCATTTTTGTGAGATATTCCCTATTCACTACTATTACTTGTGTATGGTGTATGTATACTACCAATTTATGATTCATATAATTAATCTATTTATTTTCATGATATTAAATTTATCATTTGATGATTATTAATTTTGGGGCATAAGATTCAATTGATTACAAATTTGTAAGTATTTTCTACCCAAACTTCCATTTTCATTCGGGTCACTCTTATTCTCTACTTATCTCAATTAAATTATTATTTATTGTTATTTACTCATCATAAATTCTTTTTTAATGTTATATATATGTTATCAATCATATCCCTTCTTTATTTTATGGGGAGTTATATATTTCTAAAGGTTATTTAAAAAATTCTCCCCGATAAACAACCTCATTTCAAGGGAATTTCTAAAATTCCTACCTATTTTCATGGGAACTATAATTTTTTTTGGAAACAATTATATTTATAAAATATCCCATTTTATTATAAAAATACTATCTCACGTCACTTCTAGTTTTATACAAATATTTTTCCAAAAGAACTCTTCTTTTCAAAGTAAAAGAGTATTTATCTCAAGAATTACTCAATGATTTTATAAGAGTATCTTCATATATTTCAGCACTCTTGTTGATTATTATGTATTATTGGGATTGATATTTTATTATATAATCTACCATATTTAATTGAATGGTTTATGATTATTTTGAATGTGGTTGTGCTATCTTAAAACTATTCACCAATTTACTCCGAATGGTTAGTGTTTATGCTTAATGTTCAGGGAAAGTTATTTACATATAATATATTAGTTTCAATATGAATGTATATGTTGTTTATGTTTATCCCCATTCACATGAGGAATTAATTGGACTTATAAAGTGTTGGGTGGGGCCCTCTATATCCCCTCAGTGCATCGGTAGGTCTCATGAGACAAACTACGGTCTTGGCATAAGGTCTTGACAAAATGGTTATTTATGGTCTTGGCATGAGGCCTTGAAGGCATGGTTATGATGTCCTACATTATGAATTCCCTCATTATGAAACTAGTAATTGAAATTCCATGTGGTTATTCAACTAGTATTATACCCATTATTATGCTTTATTATGGAATTATTTTTTTAGCTCTTATTCCTACCATAATATGTTCAAGTTTAATTTTAAAGGCATGTGTTTTTATTTATTCACCATGTCTAATGTTTATCTTTATGATATCTTCCATTGTATTGCTTACCCTTACTGATCATTTGAGCTCACCCCTTTCTTATTCTTCTTTCCCCAGGTTATGAAGAAGAATTTTTTTAATAAACATTAAAGGATGAAGTTTATTTCATTTTATATTATGTATTGTTATGTATTATTTTCCCAATGTATTATGGGTATCCTGAATGTAATCTGGTCTTCCAAGACTGCTAAACTGATCGGTCATTTAGGATTTTATTTATTATAATCATACTAATGTAATAGAATAATGCACCGGATCCAGGCTTCTAGGGTCAGGGCGTTACAATATCTATGTCTCATCTAGAATACCACCTCATCTCAATGTGGTTCATGTCTTACAATGTCCTCAACATAATACATAAACATATGGGAAAGAGAAAAAACCATATTTTTTTACTGATAGATGCACATTCCCTTATATATATTAAGCAAGGAAAGATGATGTGCATTCCATCAAAAATAAATAAATTATTACATACATCACATACAATTGAAATAATTAATTAAATAAATAAATTATAAACACACATTGGTTAGTTAATGGTCAAGATCATTCAGCATGTATTAAACATGCAATACAAAATTAATTTTATAATAAATTATACTCAAGGGAAATTTAAATGAATTAAAAGAATTTTATATAATTTTAATTCATAAAATAACATTCAAATGGTCTTCAATTTTTTAAACCATTCTATAAATTTAATTCTTAATTTTTAAATTTTCAAAATTTTTCTAGACTCCAAGTAGCCTGGAAAACCCCTGAAAGGGGTTCTGATCCTAGAATGGAATGGGAGAGTTGGGGCGACCTGGATTCGCCATAGGTCAGCTAGTAGGGATTCCACCACATGAATTTACATGAGAGAGGGATATAGGGTGGTCAGTGGAGGCAGGCCACAGTGGAGGGGTAGCTGACAATGATGTGTGGTTGGTGTGGAAAGAGGTAGAGTAGGAAAGGAGGTCGGTGGGGATACAAGATGGGAGCCAGGTGGGGTGGGGTGGGGTGGGGGTGAGTGTGGGGTGCTGGTGGTAGGTAGTGCTAGTGAGGATGGTGCACATGAGAGACAATTCACGGTGGGGGCACCAACGTTGGAGGGCAATGACATTAGGAACTTCCCGGAGGGTCTGGTCGATCATGGTGGGAGAACACAGTGGGGGGGGGGGGAGTGAAGGGAGGTAGGTAGTGGGGTAGTGGAGTTTCCAACCCAAGATAAAATCCCCCCATTTTTTCATTTCTTGTCCTTTTTCATGGAAAACTACCACCCACTTTTTCCCTTTGAAAAAAAATATTTTTTTATTGGATGGATTCATCTAGACAAACCCCATTTTTTTTTTGTTTTTTCCCAAAATCCTACACCATATCTTTTTGTAAATCTTTAATTTTTATAAGAATTCCACAATTGTGTGGAATTAGGCCTGGTCAGAAAAAACTATTTCAGCCGCTTGATTTCTGATTGGAGTTTGGGTTCACTGAAAATCATTACCAATGACCTCTTGTAGGTAAAATATAATATATATATATATATATATTAATATATACATGTTCTTAAAAATTTAATACTGTAAACATGATTTTGATCTAATTTATAACTTTGGATGACCACAACTTGGTCTTCTGTAATCGGATCAATGCTTGATTCAGTGCGATGCGACCGTTGCGATGCCCTGTACACGAGTTTAATGAAAATTTAATTTTTTTATTGGATTAAACCATAAAACAATTTATCTTATACCAAATTAAGGTACCATGAAGAACAACAGAAGAACATGGTCCAAGTATTTAAAAATTTTCATCATTGATCGATGTAACTGTGTAATCTCTGGTGATGAAAAACTCAGTACAGAAGCTAAGGATCCCACGTGAAGGAATTAAACTCAAAAAATTAAACTAAAAAGCACCTCATTCAATTTGAAGATGCATTCAGCAATTGCTTGTTGCTGGAAACTGTTACTCGAAGGAACTGAAGTTGGATCCCTCTAGATCATCTGCACATGCTTCAAAATTCTGTTGGAGCATTTATTGTTAAAATATGGGTGCTAGCATAGGGATCCAACAATTCCTTCAATGTCCCAATGGTCACCTCTATGTTGATCCTTAAATCTATGAAGGAGAACTAGGATCAGTTTCTCAGATTGATGACCTCTATCTCTAGGAATCGGGTGAGATGAGAGAGAGAGAGGCTCTCAAAATCATGCACTAAACAGTACTCCAAATTAGAGCCTCATCTAACTTATATAGCGAGGCACAAAATACCCAGAAATGGATCCCCGACCCTCGAATATTTTTTACCCTCTAAATAAGCTATAAATGACATGTTATGATCAACTAATCATGTCCTAAATGTCATTTATATTTTCATCATTTACTTATAATATAATAAATATATTACATGATAAAAGTGACCCCTTAACTCGAATTTTCATTCCCATAAATATCACCCTAAATGAGAGCCTCCTCCAACTTATACAGTGAGGTAGAAAATACTCAAAAAATGGATTCCCAACCCTCAAATATGCATTACCCACTAAATAATCTATAAACAACATGTTATGATTGACTTACCATGTCATAAATTTCATTTATATTTTTATAACTTACTTGTAATATAATAAATATATTACATGATAAAATCAATCCATTAACTTGACTCGTTTTTCCCACAAATATTAAACAAACCTTGAATATTAAAATAATATTCGATCATTAACTATTTTCCCATGAATTCACTTAATATCCTATAAATACTTTTAATAAATAAATTCAATACCAATTATTCTAAACTTTAATAATAATGAATTTATTTATTCTTTGGTGATCGTTCAAACTTGGACATCACCTGAACCCCATGTCGGGTCCCACCATGTCCTATACTCATATTCATAAGAATAGTCCAGAATTTTGAATACGCTTAGTGTGTGAACCTCTAGGACCTTATCTCAATAGTAGTGAATACTATTCATAGACTAATATCAGAGTCTAGAAACCCATCAATTCGCTTAAGAAGATAAGAAAAAATCATAGCAATGATAAACTTTCCTAGGAAGTAATATAATATCTTTGTATTATGACATCTCATAAAATAGGACACACACTTTGTGTTATCATCCTTTCTTAATTTATTGTTCATTGAACTAACTAGATGGATTTACTAACTTATACCATATCCATGGATTTATTTATGGTACTACCAACCTGATTAACCGGGATTTATATATCACTTCCTTTCAAAAGAGAATTTTTTTGTCTTGATAATTCAATCAAAGTAATACCACCAATGGGGCACCAAATACAAGATACCTCACCATGAAATTAATGTCATGGTTTTTATCTTTCATTAATGTATATAATAAAATAATATACACTAATACTAATACCAAGTTAGGGGACAATTACACAAGATCATAGATAGAAACTACCAATGTCACTTTAAAAATTTGGTGTTTTTATTGAAGGGCCAGTCCTGATGATCTCATCTACCCAAGGTCACTAAGTGTGAACTTCTTGTGAATAAGTCTCAATGGTTATGAGCCCCCATCACCTGTTGTTCAGGAATCATCTTCGTCTAGTCATCCTGATGTATCTAGACCATATGATATATATTTAATATTACTATCATAGTATCTCTAGGTTCTCATTATAGCCTTAGAAATGCTATAAACTTTTTATACAACATGTAATATATGGACATAAGTATATAAATAGTGGATGTAGAAATATCAAAACTATTATGGTAAGTGTAAATCATGAATAACTCACTATATACATGATATGGTAATCAAAATTAATATTCAATTTGGGTCTAGTGCAACCAATTTTACAATAATTTGCTTGATTTTGAGTATTCCATGCATCATTTTAACTAAAATGTCAATTTTAAGTAAAAAACACACTTTGAGTCATACTGGTCACACCATGTGTTAAATTGACATGTGGTTGATTAATACATGTCAAAAATGACTTAAGGATCATTTTACTAAAGTATGAAGACAATCGGATCACATTATCTCATTTTCGAGTATGTGATGAGTGTTTTGAACAAAAAGTCAATTTTAAATAAAAACATGCACTTTGAGTCATACTAGAGACATCGTTTGTCAGATTGATTTGCAGTTTATTCTTAGACATCAAAAATGATTTATGGATATTTTTTATAAAGTATCAATACAATATGAGTTTTTTTCTCAGTTTTCAGTGAGTGACACATTTTTAACTAAAATGACATTTTTAAACTGAAAACATGCACTTCAAGTCATACCGGTCACACCGTGTATCAGATTGAAATGAAACTGCTTCCTACAAATCAAAAATGACTTATTAATTTTTGTCCAAAATTATCAAGATAATATGATCATATTTTCTCTATTTTCAATGAGTGACACCCGTTTTTAACTAAAATTCCTTTTTTAAACTGAAAATTCACACTTTGAGTTATACCAGTCACACTATGTTTCATATTTATGTGAAAATTATTCCTACACATAAAAAATGATTTATGGATTATTTTAAAAAATTATTAAGATAATATGAGCATGTTTTCTTAGTTTTCAATGACTGACATGCATTTTTAACTAAAAAATCATTTTAAAGTGAAAAAAAAACACTTTGAGTCATACCATTCATACCGCATGTAGGGTTGAGGTGTGATTAATTCCAACAAATCATAAATAAATTATTAATAATTTTTCTAAAGTATCAAAACAATCTAGGTTTTTTTCTCAAATTTTAGTGAGTGACACATGTTTTTAAGTAAAATGTCATTTTTAAATTTTAAACACACACCTTGAGTCAAACCGGTCACACCATGTGTCAAATTGAGGTGTGGATGATTTATGCATTTCAAAAATGAATTATCTATCATTATCTTAAAGTATAAAAACATTATAAATGTGTTTTATTAGTTTTGAGTATGTCACGTTTCTTTTGAACTAAAATGACAATTTTAAATAAAAAGAAACACTTTGAGTCACACTGTCGACATTGTGTGTCAAATTTACTTGTAGTTGATTCTTACATGTCAAAATGATTTATGGATAATTTTTCTAAATTATCAATATAATATGATCACATTTTCTTATATTTGAGTATGTTGTATGTGTTTTGAACTGAAATGTCAATTTTAAATAAAAATATACACTTGAGTTATACGATCCACACTATGTGTCAGATTGATATGAGGTTGATTCCTAAACATAAAAAATGACTTATGGATAATTTTCCTAAATTATCAATACAATATGAGTGTGTTTTCTTAGTTTTTAGTGAGTGAAATATGATTTTAACTAAAATGTAAATTTAAATTGAAAATACGTACTTTGAGTAATTTGTAAACTAAAAACACACACTATTGATTATAAAAATATTAGATAAATAAAAAATAGCTCTATGAAGAAAAAAATAGCACCTAAGTTCATCATCCTTATTAAAGACTTGGTTGAGAATTGATTTTTATATAAGCATTTTGTGCTCTTTATAGAGCAAAAAATGGTCATAGAAAAAAAAATCTCGATGAAGTCATTTCTTCATGATCTCTATAAAAATTAAATAAACAAGTATTAGATAAAATAATAAGAAAATTAACTAAAAAAAGTAGATAAAATTATGATAAAATTAACTAAATAAGTATTAGAAAGCCACCTCTTCATGATTTCTACATAAATTCTGACAATATGTATTCCACCCATTCATTTCTAAACAAATATACTTTCTCTTTTGAATACATGGACTATTGAAAGTTCTGGTAGTACTATAAACATATAAATAAAAAAAGGATTAATAGATATTTTAAATGATATTGTAATTATCATAAAAAATACCTCTGTTAGGATGCAAGTTTGTTAATGGAATGAGATATATTTCATAAATTTGAAAACATAATAACCACAATCTTTTCCATTAGTTTTTTTTAGACATTGCAAAAACATTGAGAAAAATATGTAATTTTTTTATATATGTTTTGATAGTAAAATATAATTATATATACCCTAATAATTATCCACTTGTAGAATTAAATGGGCTTATTGTGTTCATGAACTATCATAATATCGTGATTTGATGTTATTTAGACACTTCCCTATAATAACAAAATTTTCATTAAAATATAACATAAAATGTATAACTTGAAGTTTATTTGTAAAATATTACATATAGTGCATTTTCAATTGATAAACGTTATCATGAGTGGTTGATTTTTTGGGTATCCATGCATTGAATCCAAAAAATAAATATATGGATTATCTAAATTGATTTCAATGAGAAACCAATGCTCTCTAAAAAAAGGAATAAGTAATGAAAGGAATGAAAATATATTTTATATGATTAAATTGTATAGTTTTACCTTGAATTTTGGGTATTATGAAGAGTCTATCATCTATAATTTTGTTTTCAAGCATTGTAGTTACTTTTTCTACTATTACTGAATATTACTCTTCTTCCAATGAACTTTTTTTTGTTGAAGTGATGTGAGGAACAATGAGTCTAAATCTTTGTTCATTGGGTTTTCCATTCAAAAAGTAATGGTATATATATGGATAAAAAAAATATGAATATTATTTAAATATAATTAACATATTAGATGAACTGTTGGATAAAAAAATTATGAAATCACACCTCATGTATACATTTAAAAGTAAGACTCCTAGCCATCCATGCTTGAGTATTTCATCTACATTCTCAAGACCAATAAAGTCTGTATTGGACTCTTTGCACATTTGTTCTTCAAAATAAATTATGATCATATCAAAATCTTTGAACATTGTATCCACATGAACTTGTAATATTATTAAATGAAAAAGTTTAATTGGCAGGATAAAGGTACATTCTGAAGGTTTTTTGATTGATTGGTTGATCCTTTAGATTATTTTTATTCTACCTTCAATTTATCCCTAATTTTCTATATCTATAATAAAATTTCCCAATTTTGGACTTTTTTCATTAATTTTTAAAGTTTTTTCAAAAAAATTAATTTTAGATTAATACTTACTTGTCAACATGTATTTTTACAAAATCAAATAGTTATTCTATGAAAGTTACTATAGAAAGTTTGACTGTGTGAACATGCACATCATTAAGGTTAATAGGTAGATTGGTGCTTAGATAACGAGATTAATGAATCCCCACTCTCACATGACCTATTTAAAGTTGTTTTTTGTGTGTATAATATATCCTTTGATATTATACATTATTCCCCTCACAACTAGTGGATGAGTGTGTGATGATAAATATAAATCACAATCATTTTCACCCTGTAGAATATTAGTAAAGGAAAGCTATTAGTGACTTCTGAATTAACATTTCACACAAATAGTTATGAAAAAATCAATTACCACTGGTAAGGAAGTCCTTTTAGGGGAATGGATCACCTTAAAGATGGATGGGGGGTTTCTATATACTGTAGTTGTTGTTGTGTTTTTTCTTCTCTTTGATTCTTTCACATAACATTCTATAATAACTCAGAATAACAAATTAAGTTTTTCTTATTGAGTAGTTATTCATGTATTCATCTCCACCATTTTCTTATATTTATCCTCTTTTACATTTATTTTATAAAAATATGTTCAGGGAGACACTCTGAAATCCTAACCTCTAATGTGGCCATATTTTTTTGGTCGCTTCAAGGAAACTAAAATTAATTTTTCATTGGGTATGACTGATGATGATTATTATGTGTAAAAAAATAAAAAATATAAGAAAATAAGTAATCATTTCTATTTAATACCGAATAAAAGTAGATTTTTTTATTATGTCATACTTACACATGATTCCCATACTTTTTGTGTGTTTTCATCTATTAGTATTTTGTATTTATTTACACAAGATTCCTTCCATAACATATGACATAGGGTGAAAGTGGATTTTTATTTTCATTCATCAGTCTATATATAAAAAAGGAACATAATTATATTTTTTGTTTCATTCCACATAAATTTATTATTGTAGATTTAAAATGCATGCCATTTTTTTAAGTGAAGCATGCCCCATCCTTGATTTAAGGTAGGGGTACATTGGTTTTGATGCATGATGTTTATTTTTAGCACTCAGGTGCTATTTTATAAATTAAAAATTCTTAATCAAAGTGATTAATACAAATATTTTCAAGTAATATATTACCAATCATAATGTACCTAAAAAGATGCCTCCTTATGATGACTGATAAATTCATTCCAAATTTCTTAGTTTATCATGTGTGCATACATCTATGGTGGGTATGGGTTTACTTTCCATTCATCTCCCCTAAGATGATGCTTCATAAGAACTGTTTGAAAGCCTCTATGAGCCTTTCCAACAACCATTAATACAAATTTCATTCAAAATTCATCTAGTATAAATTCACTCTTAAAGGGATAATAAAGAGTAAATCAATGTTTCATTATTTTATTTTTTAGTAAAATAAAGAAAGTATGTCATAATGTTACCATAATATATTCCTAAATTAGTGCCTTAACTATGACCATAACATTGTTCCATAGATATACATAAATTCACACATGAATTCAAGTTGTTAACCCAATGTAACTAATGAAAATGTACTTGTTGGCTCTGTTAGGATGTCCATGTGCATTACATCCAACCTAGAATTTAATGCCTCTACTTCTCTCCTTAATAATTTTTGTTAATACCATAACACTATGATGCTTTTATTTTTTATGGGACATAAGTTTTTCACCTTATACCATTTTCTCAGCTTCAAAATTGTCAATATGTTGTTCCTCAAGGTCAATAGCATCAAAATGTGGAGAAGACTTTTGTTCCTCTATGTTGGTAGCATTAGTATGTTAAGAAACCTATTGTTCCTTAGGATTCAGAGCATCAACATGAGAAAATCCATTATCTAAAAAAGTGTTTGAAAAATTAATTTATATTACATAAATTTAGCATTGAATTAGTAATAATATGAGGTAACATGATTTCTATTACAAAAAGCATGACTTGATTATTGAACTCTCTATTTTTTTGTTTAAAGTTTGAAGGGATTTGACCCCTTTATCAAGTATACAAATCCATTAATTTTGGTCTAATTTTACATACAAGACCCCATCTACATTGGGACCATCATGAAATGATTGAGACATCCCAATTAAAGGCTCAACCTAAATTGAATTGACATATGACCCTTCAGTGGTTTTGGTCGATAACAGAACAATTGACCATTTTTTGTTTTTATGATCCCATATATAAAATAATTATATTTCCTATGACGCCTTTATGAATGGTTCTTCCTTGTACCCTTACTAAAATAAAATTTCAAGAATCCCAATTCATTGATTTTAACTTCACTCCTTTTATCGACCAACTTTAATTGAAAAATTAGATCTTGGAATGTTGTATAATCTGAATCCTATATTTGTTTGATGATTTCAAAGTATGAAATATTTTCATAAATTAGATTTTTGTACTTTGTACCAAATACATGTATCACTTAAGATACAAGTGTAACTCCACTATTTTTCATGTTACTACATTCAACATATTTATTTGTATGGAATATACAAACATTAATTTCATAACCTTAAAAAGAAAATACATGTACACTTGGTCCTCTAGCTAGCCATCAAAGTGATTATAAAATTGAAATCGGATTTACAGTTGAATCCTTAAAAATATGGTCTCAAAACCATCATATAAACTATCAATTATGTATATTTGATATCCATCTTTCATCCCTTGATGGATTCAAATGCCTAAGAATTACAATGTGGGTTTCAGCATATGTAATAACCTCTAAATTATTATGTAAAGCCTAAAGGTGAGATTGCTCTTACTCTAAAATAGTAATTGAGATAAAATTTATTCTGAAAATTCCTTTACCCACAAGTCACCTAGTGTGCCATGATTTTGATAGAATAATTCTTTATTCATCAGATAGGTAGTCAATACATAATTCAATGACCTCCTTATCAATATATCACTCTATAATACAACCTTCTAGATGAATTCATTTTCTGGAATACCCTATCAAAATATTCATACACCATTCAATAAGTTATATCAATATATAATGTATAGGACCTCATAGTTGGATATATCTAACCAAGTGAACCATCAAGCGAACCATCATATCAAATAATGAAGGCAGGAAGAACATCTCCAATTCACATAATATGAAAACGATTTCCTTTTCTATAGTTATAAATTTTTATAGGTCCATAACTTTAATTCATATACCTTTAAAAAGGAAAAAAAATCTTGGTTAATATATGAAGAACATTCTTAGGAAAAATTAAATGTAAAGCTATAAACATTTGATCTTACATCAAAACATGATAGTAATGTGATTTAAGGCCCTTTAACTTTAGATCAATCATTGAAACTATATTTTTAATATTTTATTAACACCACTCTAGAACCATTACATCATTAAATAAGTTTCAAAACCGACATCTTGATATTTCAAAGTTAAAAATGAAAAATGTCGCTTCAAAACAATCAAACAAAAGCTCTGTATACAAATTCAAATTCAACTCAATACAATAGTCGGAACTTCCATACCTACAAAGATACCAACAATCACCAAGTTCTTAATGGCCATTGTGCGATATATTAGGTATTCGGTCAAGAAATGACCAAGAGCATAAATGAAAGACAGAAAAGTATCCAAATAGAGTGGTCTGTTTTCAAGGTTGAATGCACACAGAAAACAGAGGGTGCAAGTTAGAAGAGTCCATACTCTAAAAGTACTTCCATGAACCTCAGTCATAGTTGAATTGGAGAATACGGCAAGCCGCAAAGCCCATACGTCGAAGAATCCGAACCAGACTAATGCCAATCGAAGCGAACCCACTAACATGAGCCACCATCCCAGCACCCGCATGTTATTCCCTCTCCTAAAATGTGATCCCTCACCATCCGCATGTTATCTTTCACTCTTTACTAGAACCAACTCTTCCTGTATCCCCATTTCAATCATGTACAACCTTTCCTTAATGTTATCCTTTGTTTTTATGGGTATATTTAATAAAATTCTAATGACACCATAACATATTTTTTTCCACATGAATAACATCAATAAAGTTTATGACATAGAAACAATTCCAGTATGGTAATTAAAAAAAAATTTGATCACTTTTTCCAACCATTTTTTGTAAGTTTTTTTGAAGAAGGTTTAACAAAAGTGGTGTCCACATCCTTTAATTTCTCAAATAGTTGATCAACTATTAGTGGAGGTGGTGTTGTACCTTCTTCCAAATTATCATCGAATAATGTTAACCATGATCAGTATTTATGTTGTTGGGGTAGAAATATGTGATTTCCTATAAACACTATATTTGATGAATGTTTCAACCTAATTGAGTGCATACCTTGTTCACAAATAGAAAACCCTTGAGTTCCTTTAATTCTATATCCTAATAAATTTCCATAAGTATAAAATTCATTTATTATCCCATAAAACATGGGTCTCAACAAGAAATATTTATTTTTTAATCATCATACAATGTAACACCTGAATCCTACATTAATTTCAAATCGTTGATCAATGGAGCCAAATAAACATCAATATCATTACCCGGTTGTTTTGGCCCTGATATAAGTAGATAAAATATAATATATTTTTTAGATCATACATGACCATAGTGGAAAGTTATAATTTACCAACATAACTATCCATGTACCATGAGCGTTTATTTGTAAATAAAAATGATTCACTCTACCTGTAGATAAAACAAGATGAAGGTTTCTCAGATCGTTTCTAAATTCAGGATACTTGTGATCATTTTTTTCCACTGAGGAGATTCTGTTGGGTGATAAAGTTTTCCATTTTAATTTCTTGCATCGACATTCCATGTTAATTTATTTTTAGTCTCCTCACTTATATACAGATTCCTAAACCTTGAAAATATTAGAAATTACCATAAAAATTTCAAAGTTCAAGATTCATATTTCTTGTATCGATATGCACCACACTTTGGGTATTTTTTACATTATTTATGGTCCTTGAGAAATAGTATACAATCATTTGGAATGAATGAATTATTTCATAGATCATAACCATTGAACTTACAATTTTCTTAGCATTATATGTTCAGTAAGGAAGATCATCATCTTCTGGTAGCATATCATTCAAGAGAGAAAGTAGTTCAACAAAGATGTTGTTACTCCATCTTTTGATAGGTTTTACATTATATAGCTTTAGTATGGATGAAAATGTTGTATATTTAGTAAAAACAACATATAATGATGTCTTTTCACAACTATTTGACTTCTGAAATAGTTTTGGACAATCATAAAATTCATCTTCAACTGGTAATTTTCTCAATATGATCTTCATCATCATTCACACCTGTAATCATATTCTCAATAAAGTATTCATCATTGTTCACACTTTTAATCATATCAGATGATCCATAAAATGTAGTGTTTCCCAATTACTAGCTAAATTTAGTTCTTCCGTATGTTTAGTCTAGAATTTATAACTTCAATCTATTTCGTGATAGATCAAGTGTTCTTCCAACTCCTTTGGACTAATTAGTTTTGAATAACAACAATGTAAACACAAACAAAGGATTTAAGAAGGATCATATGCATGATATTTTGAAAACATGATGAAATCTTTTACCCCATCCTCACAACATTTTGTAATACGATTGGAATCCATCATTTTTCAATTCATATCCATTCTATTTGATTTAGTAATATTCATATTTATAAAAATAAACAAATACACAAAAGGTCTAAGCTTAGAACCCTAAAAGGCTATTCTTTAAATATACACACATATAGTCATCATATTTAATATAATTTCTCATCGCATCAACAACTTGTTAGAACATATAAATACTAATAATTATAGGAATTTAAAGTATTATAACACTTATTTTTTTATTATAAGAAGTCACATATCATAAATCAATCTTTTTTTGAAATAGATTCATCAATGGAGATACTTCACTCCCCATAACTATCAATGTTCACAAGAAACCTATGGATTTATACAATTGAATAATTATTAGGGTATATATAATAATATTTCACTCTCAAAATATGTATCAAAACAAATTACTTATTTTTCACAATGTTTCCACAGTGTTTGAAAAAAAGTAATCACATCAATTATGGTTATTAAATTGTTAAATTTATGAAAGATATCACATTTGAATTATTCATTTGGTAATAATCAAAATAAAAATTTTAATATGCCATGAGATTTTGAAAATAGTCAAGATTGTAGGTAGGTTTTGAAAAATGAATGCTTTAACCAAAATAACCCAAATTTTTAAATTTCAAAAACATGAAGAGGGTTCATTTAATCACAAATATCATTTTAATGAGTAATTGAATTATTAAAATAAACAACCTTGTTTAACAATATTAGATGAATTATTTTAATTATAATGTGAATTTAAATTAGATTTTAATTCCAAATATTTCCACATATTTTCATTGGTTTATCACATTTTTTGGTGTTTTAGAATATTTTGGAGTTAAATTGTTCAATGGATTAATTTCATGTTTATATTGTTTTATTAATTTGAGAATTAATTTTGGTATAAGCCTACACTTTAAAATGAACTTTTCATTGATTTTCAGGTGTAAAGTGTAGCTACGTATGATTAACTGGGAATTTCATGGGTTGTGGATGAATGAAATGGTAAATCCATACTTGTGTGTGATTAAAGTAAGTTCGACCAACTTGCGTCATATTAAACACTCCCAACAATTATGTGAGATTCACCCATGATATTTAATCAAATTTCCAAGAATCACGTGAGATTAAAAGGAAGATAAACAAAAATTAATTATGCAAAACACATGAAATATTGAATGAGATTCCTTTAAAGTTCTGAATTTCATACCTTTGGTTTTCAAGTTCAATTTATCCAAAATGATTGACTTTAGCTGCAGGAGACCTTTGGTTATGTGAAAGTTTGAGTGCGATGCAAGGAAGACACGATCTAATATGGTTCTTTTATAAAGAGGGAAAAGAGTTTTATCGCTACTTACTAAAAAACATTGATAAGAGTGTATTTTATCAATGATAAAAACACAAGCACCAAAAAAATAAAATTTTTTCATCGCTTTCTTAGCGATGATAAATCGTCACTTTTGTCAGCGCTAAAAAAGTGATGACAAAAGTAGTATTTCTCAACGCTTATGTTTTAGCGATGATAAAATACACTTTTATCAGTGCTTAATCTAGCACTAACAAGAATATATAAAAAAACAAATAAAAATGAATAAATAAATAATTTTAATTATATAAATAATAAAATTATTAAAAATAAAATCCACTAACTATTAAAATTAAAAATATATATTAAAAAATGCATTTAAATGAACTAATTATATAAATTACAAACATATTAAAAATACTAAAGCATAATAAATAAATATATATAAATAAATATTAAAAAAAGAATAAATTCTGAAAATATTAAAAGCTAATAAATATCAAAAATTAATAAATAATATTGAACGAATGAATATAAAAAATGAAAAAATAAATTTGAATAGATTACAAAAAATATTAAAAAAAGATAATTCATAACATTAATTAGATAATTTACAAACACATAAAAAATGAATAAAATGAATAAATAAATAATATTAATTATATAAATAACAAAATTATTAAAAATGAATAATATTAACCATTTAAATTAAAAAATTATTAAAAAATTAATTTAAATAAATAAATTATATTATTTCAAGCAAATTTAAAATATTAAAACTTAATAAACAAAAAATGGATAAATATTATTTACATAAATTAAAAACATATTGAAAATATTAAATCATAGTAAATAAATATTTATAAATAAATATTATATAATGACAAATTCCAAAAAATAAAAAAATTAATAAATATTAAAAATGAATAAATAATATTAAATAAAAGAATTTAAAAAATGAATAAATAAAATTTAATAGATAACCGAACTATTTAAAAAAAATGAATTCATAAGATTAATTACATGAATTGTAAACACATACAAAAAAAATGAATAAAAAATAATATAAATAATATAAAAAATTAAATTATTAAAAATGAATTACATTAATTATTTAAATCGCAAAAATATTAAAAAATACATTTAAAAAAATTAACTATACAAATTTCAAACATTTTAAAAATATTACAACTTAATAAATAAAATTGAATAAATATTAATTGTATAAATTAAAACCATGTTGAAAATATTAAAACTTAGTAAATAATTATGCATAAAAAATATTAAAAAATGAATAAATTAAGAAAATATTAAAAATTAATAAATATTAAAAATGAATAAATAATATTAAATGAAATAGTATTAAAAATGAATAAAAAATTGAATAAATTAAAAAAATATTTAAAAAAGTGAATTCAAAACATTAATTACATGAATTATAGACACATAAAAAATGAATAAAAAAGAAAAAATAGATAATATTAATTATATAAATAAAAAAAGTATTAAAAATGATTTATATTGACTATAGAAAAATATTAAAATTAAAACGAATTTATAGAAATCAATTATATAAATTTCAAACATATTAAAAATATTAAAAATAAATAAATAAAAAGGAATAAATATTAATCATTTAAATTACAAACAGATTGAAAATATTAAAACTTAGTAAATAAATATGTATAAATTTTAAAAAAAGAATAAATTTTAAAAACATTAAAAATATTAAAAATTAATAAATATAAAAAATGAAAAAATGATATTAAATGAAATAATTTTAAAAATGAATAAATAAAATTTAATAAATTTAAAATAATTTTTAAAAAATTGAATTCATATCATTAATTACAAGAATTGTAAATGTATAAAAGTGAATAAAAATGAATTAATAAATAATAATATTATTGTTAATTATTGATGTATGTATTGTATTGATTGTATAAAAAAAATATAAAGAATTATTAACCTTTATAATTTTTAATAATAATTAAAAATATTATTATTTAATTAAATTTATAAATATTTAAAAATAGATAAATAAATATCCAAATTGAATATGTTACAAAAATATTGAATGAATATATATATATAGAATGAATAAATATTTAGAATGAATAACTTATAGGAAATACTAAAAACGGAGAAATATTAAAGATGAATAAACAAGCATACACATACACACATACTTACGCATAGAGATAAATTTATATACACATACACATATACATACACATATGCACAAACACTGTAACTACCTAGGTATTTATAGAATAATACCGTTTGATTTCCATTAATACTTTCAAATAAGATATTAATTTTACGTTAAAGGGGATTCTTTTTTCTGATAGCATACTCAACACACAACAACATATTTCTCCAAAATCTTACGTTGCACACAACTTTGAGTTATACTGAAAAATAATACAATAATAACAATATTATTTTAAATGGTAGTTAACGCTTAGCCGTTGGAATGACAGGAATGAATAGAATCAAATAAATTATGAAATATGGTTTAAAAATGTTTAAAAAATGATTCATTGGTTACCAAATTTATTAAAAATGGAAATAAAAATCAATTGAATATAATGGATGTGTTTTTATAAAAGCCTATTTAAAAGAGCATAATTTTGTTTATAAAATCATATCACTCTTTATGGATTTTTATTTAATAAAAAATGTATGTTATATATTCAATATAATGTTTTAAATTCATATTATATGTTTTTAGATATGATATAATAACAAATTTAACTTTTCAGAAAAAAGAAGCATTTCTCTAAAAATGCAGTTTTACCACCTTTTGATGGAGAACCCTTTTTAAATCTAGTTTCTGTCACTTTTATATGTTATATTTGAAAAAATAAATTTCTTATATAGAATAGGAACATAAAAATTTACTTTGTATGAAATTTTGGTATTTTTATGATAAAGTTCATTTTTTAATGAATAGTGAAAAATACTGCATTTTAATGCAAAATTGCCTTTTCATCTAATTTATTTATATAGTTAGATTGTCCTTTTAATTGGTTTTAAAGTTTAATTGGATTAAATTTTTATTATTTAATCTAATGTTGGTCATTGGAAGTAATTTCAATTTTAAATTGGACATAAACACATGTCAATCTTTTGGTAGTTTTTAATTTTTAAAAACACGTTTTTTGGTTTTGACAACGGAAATTAATTTTAAATAAATTATTGCAACTTCTGTGTTTTGAGATATTTCTGACCATGGGAATCCTTGGGTCGATTTTGGGACCCCATGGAGCCACTTTGATGTGAAAATGACATTTTATAAGAATTAATTTAAAGTAAAGAAAAATATAACATAAACATGTATTTTTATTAAAATAGTTTTTATATGGGGTTATATAATTGATCTTTTCAACTGTAAATATTAATTAGAAAGATAAAAATATTTCCTACATCATTATATTTTATTTATAATTTTTATACATTAAATAAATAAATTTAATTATGACCCAATGATGATGGAGTGATTGCTTCATTAATAAAGGATTCAAATAAATGATATTATAAATATTAAAATATATTTATTTTGAAACTTTTTATGCCATCCACGAATTTTATAGATTATTATGACTTGTTTTATTTTAATTAATAATTTTTTTTGAAATAAAAAAGTTTTTATGGATTTTTAAAAAGTCATGATATGAATAGTATAAAAATTGAAATAAATGAGTTTAAAAAAATACTATTTTATTAAATGATATAATAGTCCTAAAAATATAATATTCTGAAAAATGACATATATAATGTTGAAAATGTAATTAATGAACCACTTGAGGTTATATTGGCATTTTATAGTAACTATATTAACCATATATTATGAATGTACAAGATGACATGGTAAGAGTTAAATTAGTTAACTAAGGGTTAAAGTTAAAAGACAAGGTTAAATTTGTGACCTAGACTTGTCTAAAACCTATCAGTTGAGAGGTTTTTGACCCAAAAGCATCTTATATTTGAAATAAATGACTTTGGGACCATTTGAAATCAAAAATCATTTTATAATAAAATAATACATTAAAACTTTCCTAAAGTGCCCCTCCTCTCTCTAATAAAAAGGGCATCACCCGTACCCATTTACTCACACCTCTCGAGCCCCTTGTATCATCCAAAATCTGCTCAAATAATCTCCCAATATCCCTTCCTTCCTCATATAAGCCTTACCTTGTGCATAAAGAAATTCAAGAAAGCCTTTTGGCTCAAATCAAAAGAAGTTACCCGATTTAGAGGTAACATCTTCTCTCAAGTTCTTTTCCTTTATTTTCCTTCCCCACTCTCTGTTATATTCTTATTATTTTATTACATAACATAACCATTATACTCAATATAGTAGGTTTTTTTCATGATAAGGATTCAAACTACACTTACAGACACCTCTATCTAATGGATATGAACATACTGTTTCTGTGTACGACGAACTACTGCCTCACGAAACGATGATTGTTAAATTTTCCTCTACCACTGCTCACGGTGGCCATTATTATGGAACTATATTTATATATAATATATAATATATTTATATTGTGTCTATGTTTCTGTATTTTTTATTTACAGCATGCCTTTATGCTTTCCATAAAGTGTAAATACGATAATTTCATTTGAGGAAGTGTGGACTACCGTCCCCTCAAAGTGATATGACTCATTCATTCCATACATGGAACATATAAAGGATGGAGTTAATAAAATTATGTAACATATGTAACATATTATATTATACTATAATTATAATATACCTATGTATCATTTAGTATGACAAAGAAATTAAAGTAGCGTTCATGCGTACGTACGACCTACCGTCTCCATGAACGGTGCATTTCATTTATTATATCCAAATGTTATGTACTATTATAAATACATATATATAATGGATATATATGATATTAAAATCATGAATACTATTATGGAGATAATGGACTTTTTAAAACATGGAAAATTTGTAATTAGAACAAGTTCATTTTTGACTCAAGTACCGAACATCTACAAAATGACCGATATAAACTTGAATAATTATATGATTGTTATAAAAAGGTAATAAGTAATATAAAATGAATAATAAACTTGAAAAAGGTTCTGAATCAAGTATTAATTAACTTCAGTTTATTATTCATAGATATAAACAATGAACAAGGCAAGTCAGATTCAAGGTAAGGGAACCTTTCACCATTCTCTTTTAGTCAAAGACTCCATTTATGTTATATCTTTTTTAATTTCCATTTTCTTATGTTGGGATATGTTCTTATATATCCTTATTGTTGTACATTTTATGTCCAAATGACGAGAGACCCTTTTCACTCTCATCAACTCATTTTCTGAATTTTGAAGTGACACTATTAGGCTCCTGAATTTTCATAAGGGAATTTCTAAACTCAATTTCCTTTCATTGTGTTTTACACATACTTTTTTGATTATATTATGACAATATTATGTGTGGAATAAAAATTTATTTATTAATTTTATAATTTCAACTTCCCTTTGTGTGGATATACTGTATCTGCACATAATCACCCCATTGATAAATTCTTACGTCATTTATACGAACTTTGTAAGGGACTTCATCTCAATATCTTTTCATTGAGGCATATTTTTATTTATACACGACTTTCTTTTATATGGTGTATAAACCCCTTTTACTTTTAATTTCATTCAACGATAATATTTTTCTATGAAGCATTTTACTAAACGACAAAAAGAATGTTTCTTTTTAACGTACGCGATGACAATGACCTTTCCGCCGTTGTGATCATTATTTGATATTTGGATTCCTTAACAAGCCATATCATTTTTAAAAGGAAAATAAATACCATATACCATTTTTATGTATTTTGGTATTTAAAATGGTTTTGAGAAAGCATTTATTATGTCAATATCATGAAATGTTATATTTTTATTTCAATGTGGAAATGTTATATATATTTCCTTTATGCTTGTTTTATGTGTTATGAATATGTTATGGTTCTTGGGAATTCTTTACATATACAGGTGGTTACAATATAAACCTAGGGATGGTGAGCCCAATATATCTCTCTAATGCATTAGATAACGTGATAGAGGTAGACGTTAATGTTTCTCCTAATAGATTTAAAGAATATACTATGATGGGTATTCCAAATGTAACTCCCTATGTAGCCGTGAAAGCTACAATATAAGTATGTTATGGATGCCACAAGTTACCTTTATGTTTTATGATTTCTATGTGTTATTCATAAATCTTATTATTTTATGAGTTATGTTAAAGAGCTTATGTTTTATGAGTGAAAAGTATGATTTCATTGATTTGTATGTATTCATAGACTAATGTTTTCTTTCCTTATTTTATATCCCTTATTGATCTTTATATGCTCATCCCAAGTTTTTGAAATGTTTTTTCACATGGTATAAGGAAGGGTAAGATAAAGGAATAATTCAGTAAGATATATATCAAGAAAATAATTATTGTTTTATTGAAGGAGTTTTATTTTTGTGAAAAATTGGAAAGAGTAGAAGTGTCTACTTTGTAATATTTGAGATGTAATGTAATAGTTATGGACTAATTCTCTAACACTATAAACCTAAAAAGACCCTCAATGTGAATTATTGAATTAACTCAAGATTATTTAATGTTTAATTCTAGGGCCTTATAGTTGGTATGAGAGGTCGGTTTAGTTAACTTTATAGGTTATGGTGTTATTTAAGAATAGGTGACATGTTTTATATAACCACATTGGTTAGCATATTAGAAAGAGTCATAGTTATTTTAGATAAATTGAATGAGTTTAAGATAACACGAATAACTATATCTTAGTGTTTACCCTGCTTATAAGATAGTATATGATTATTTTACTGATATACTCACACTGAACTTTTTTTGGTTTTAGTAAATGGTTGGATCTAGTAGGCACCAAAGTAACAATGGATGTGAAGGAAACTGTGGTGGTTTTCAGAATAAGAAACTGAATGAAATGGGAGATGCAATGTTAATTATTATGGTTATTCACAACCAACTATCTAGATTCATGATTGTACACTTCAACCTTGGTGATTTTTATAAGGCATCGTATATGCGAGAAATGAATCCCTATGGAATTTCAGCCAATAATCATAAAGGTAAGTATATTAAAAAACCTATGTGTTAAAGATTTGGAAAGAAACTACTTGGAAAATACTTCAAAGGGATGGGAAGATGTTATAAATTTGGTAATGATGGTCATAAAGTAATAACCTGCCATAGAAAAAGAAAGCGTTCAGTTGACTCTATGAAAGGGAAAAAAGTTCTTTCTGAGGGATCAATTGGATGTTTTAAATATGGTGTGAATGGTCATTATGCAAATAGATATCCTACGAAGAAGGTTTGGGAATTAGATCATTAGGAACGTATAAATATATGTTTACCAATACCTAATTCCATTCCAATTGAGGAAGAGGAAACTGACAATGACCTATGAAAGGTATGAATTATTTCTTAGCTGATGTTTTGACATTATTGAATCTTTGGATATGATTCTTGATTTTGTTTGTAGGAAATAAGTATTATAGAATAATTTAAAAAAAATGGTTCAGGTATCATGAATAATTTTGGATGATTAATATGTCTAAATTTTAGAAACTTAAGAGTTATGATAGATATCTGGGTGATGAAATGTTTAAAAGTATTAATGCTCTTTTGTTGATGAGATTACTTTGGAAGACTTTTCTGTTGTATGTGTAACCCTAAATTTTGTTATGTGAAAATGATATTTGAGGAAGAATTATGTTTTATTTTGTGGATATATTTATAATTAACCATTTGGGTTTATATAATCCTTGAATTTGAGGCAATTACAAGTTATTACTTTTTGGGATGCAAATGTGAGGTGTGAGATAACATTTGAGGTTAAAATATGTTATGGTTATTTTTGAGGAATTTATCTCATTTTTTGGAATTTTATAAAATTATATAGTTTTAGGAAAAGGACAAATCGCTGGAAGGGTGACAACCTGTCACATTCTCCAAGGTTGTGGGAATTGAACCCACAACCAAAGGGAGACAAGGGCACATCGCCTACCACTAGCCTACGTGAAGTCCCTGATTAGTATGACTTATTCTTTGTAGTTAAATGAATTTTTTTGGATTAAGAATAAGTTGATTTTGGGAAATTAGGTTTTATCAAATGGATATCCTTAGTATAGGAAAATGATTTGGTGATTAAGTGATACATGATATTTTAGAAGATGTTCGCTCTTTTGGGAACACTATATGCCTAAAGAAAATAGAATACTATGGAATTTCATTTGAGGATTAATGGTTGAATTTTATTATGGAATAATATATATTTTTATTATGGACTTATGAATATTTGGGTTATTTATGGAAATTATTAACTTATCATAGAGAATATGTGATTAGGTTAATTACTTTTCAGTATGAGACTTTAAGAGTACTTGATGTTATTTGGAGATAAATGTTAAGATTTTTCCTGGAAGACTATGTGATAAAATCCCTCTAAATTTTGGGTTTCAATATTATTTTGAATTATTTTAAATAATTTTAAATAAAATTGTTTCTTTAATTCACTCTTTTGAACTTTGGGTATTGTTTGTTGAATTTTGGAGATTAAAGGATTATTCTTTTCGGGGGATTATCTGATGTTGTACTAACCATTTTAGTTTTGGTTAATGTATAAAGATAGGGGAAAAATATAGTTCATATTTTTTGGATTATGTGATTCTCTAGAAGTTTATTCTAGTTCTTCTGGTGTGACAAAGTCATCTTGAATACTCATTGTTTTGAGAAAATATGAGTTTGTGGTAGAAATTTATTAAAGGATGAAAATCTACTTGAAAAGTAACTATATTCCCTTATGATCTTAGTAAAGATAATAAATAAATTACTAAACTTTATGAAAAGGATATTAAAACAAAAACATTGTTCATTTACTTTTTCTACTGTGAAATCAAAGACCGTTTAACCCATCACAAGTTTGTGGTTTTCTAGTAGTTTACTTTCTCCAAATCGTGTTTTATATCACTCTCCATCAGAACTTGATGGGTAGTTTTCTCTTCTATATCCATGTTTTCATAGAATCCTAGTATTTTTTATCTCAGGTGACCTTTATAATTCTCTTTCTTTCTTTTAAAGTGATATATTTATTTACTCTCTTTCCGATGTGAGACTTTCAATGAATTTTTTGAGCCCAATTTTAAAATTACGAGGACACAATTTCCAAAAGGGGGGAAGGATGTAACGACCTAGGTATTTATAGAATAATATTTTTTGATTTCTATTAATACTTATGAATAAGATATTAATTTTATGTTAAAGGGGACACTTTTTCCGATAGCGTACCTGACATGCAACAATAGGTTTCACCGAAATCTTAAGTAGCACACAACTTTGAGTTATATTGAAAAATAATACAACAATAATATTATTATTTTAAATAGCAGTTAATGCCTAGCCATTAGAATGGAAGGAATGAATAGTATCAACTTAATTCTGAAACATGGTTTACATATGTTTAAAAAATGATTCATTGGTTACCAAATTTATTAAAAATGGAAATAAAAAACAATTGAATATAAAGGATGTGTTTTTATGAAAACCTATTTAAAAGAGAATAGTTTTTTTTATAAAATCATCACTCTTTATGGATTTTTATTTAATGAAAAATATATGTTATATATTCATTGTAATGTTTTAAATTCTTCTTATATGTTTTCTAGATATTATATAAGAATAAATTCAATTTTTTTCAGATAAAAGATGTATTTCTCTAAAAATGCAGTTTTACTGCCTTTTGATGGAAAACCCTTTTTATATATAGTTTTTTGTCAATTTTATATATTATATTTGACAAAATAAACTTCTTATATAGAATAATAACATCAAAATTTACTTTGGATGAAAATTTTGTATTTTTATGATAAAGTTCATTTTTTAATGAATAGTGAAAAATACTGCATTTTAATTCAAAACTGTCTTTTCATATAATTTATTTATATAGTTATATTTTCCTTAAAATTGGTTTTAAAGTGTAATTGGATTATATTTTTATCATTTAATCAAATTTTGGTCATTGGAAGTAATTTCACTCCTAAATTGTACATAAACTCTTGTCAATCTTTTTGTAGTTTTTACTTTTAAAAAACATGCTTTTTGGTTTTGACAACGAGAATTAATTTTAAATTAATTACTAAAACTTCTGTGTTTTGAATTTGGAAAATTGATTCCATATTTTTCATCAAAAGGTTAAAATTGTGTAAATAGGTACCTTTTATTTCTGGACATTACGAATAGTAACTTCAGTAATTATTTTATCTACCATGGTTAAAGGGTAAATCTGGTAAATAAGGGTAAAAAATAATATTATAATTATATAAAACTACCCTAACACATGTCCTAATCCAATTTAATGAGATATTTCCAACCATAGGAATCCATGGGTAGATTTTGGGAACCCATGGAGCCACTTTGAAGTGAAAATGACATTTTATAAGAATTAATTTAAAGTAAAGAAAAATATAACATAAACATGTATATTTTACTAAAACAATTTTTATATTGGGTAATATAATTCATCTCTTAGACTATAAATAGGAATTAGAAAGTTAAAAATATTTCCTACATCATTATATTTTATTAATATTTTTTAAAAATTAAATAAATAAATTTAATTATGACACAATGATAATACAATGATTGATTCATTAATAAAGGATTCAAATAAATGATATTATAAATATTAAAATAAATTTATTTTGAAACTTTTTATGCTATAAAAAAATTTATGGATGATTATGACTTTTTATATTTGAATTAATGATGTTTTTTCAAAAGGATAAAGTTGTTATGTATTTTAAAAAGTCATGATATGAATAGTATAAAAATTGATATAAATGAGTTTTTAAAAAATACTATTTTATTAAATGATATAATAGTCCTAAAATTATAAGATTCATCCATTTGAGGTTTGATTGGAATTTTATAATAACTATATTAACCATATAATATGAATATACAAGAATATATGGTATGATTTGTTACCTAGAGTTGTATAAAACCTATTGGTTGAGAGGTTTTAGACCCAATAGAATCTTATCTTTTAAATAAATGACTTTGGGACCATTTGAAATCAAAAATCATTTTATAATAAAATAACACTTCAAAACTTTTTATAAAATACCCATCCTCCCTCTTATAAAAAGGGCATCACCCCTAACCATTTACTCACACCTCTCAAGACCCTTGGATTATCCAAAATATGCTAAAATAATCTCCAAATTACACTCCATTCTTCATAGAATCCTTAACTTGGGAAGAAGGCAATTCAAGAAATCCTTTTGGCTCAAATCAAAAGAAGTTACCCGATTTAGAGGTAACGTCTTCTCTCAAGTTATTTTCCTTTATTTTTCTTATCCACTCCCTATTATATTATTATTATTTGATTAAATAACAACAACAGTATAATAAATATACTAGGATGTTTTTATGAGAAGTATTCGAACTACACTTACACACACCTCCATCTAATGGATACAAACATACTGTTTTTGTGTACGGCGAACTACTGCCTCACGAAATGATGATTGTTCAATTTTCCCTTACCACCTCTCACGATGGCCATTATGATGAAATTGTATTTATATATGATATATTTTATATTTATATTTTGTCTATGTTTATTTATTTTGTATTTATAGCATGCCTTTATTTTTTCCATAATGTGTAAATACGATAATTTCATTTGAGGAAGTGCGGATTACCACCCCCTTAAAGTGATACGACTCATTCATGCCGTACATGGAACCTATAAAGGACACCGTTAATGAAATTATGTAACATATATAACATATTATATTATAATTTAATCATAATATACCTATGTATCATTTAGTATGATAAAGAAATGAAAGTAGCGTTGATGCATATGTACGGCCTACCGTCTCAATGAACGGTGCATTTCATTTATTATCTCCAAATGTTATGTACTATTATAAATATATATATATATATACTAAATATATATGATATTAAAGTCATGAATAATATTTTGGAGATAATGGACTTTTGACCACATGGACAATTTGTAATTACAACAAGTTCATTTTTGACTCAAGTACCGAACATCGGCAAAACGACTAATATAAACTTGAATAATTACATGATTGTTATAACAAAGTAATAAGTGATATAAAAGGAATAATAAGCTTGAAAAAGCTTCGAAAACAAGTAAAATTTAACTTCAGTTTATTATTCATGGAGATAAAGAATGAACAAGACAAGTCGGACTCAAGGTAAGGGAACCTTTCACCCTCCTCTTTTAGTCAAAGACTTCATTTATGTTATGTCTTTTAATTTAAATTTTCTTATGTTGGGATATGTTCTTCTATATCCTTATTGTTGTACATTTTATGTCCAAATGATAAGATACCATTTACGCTCTCATCAACTCATTTTCCAAATTTTTTAGTGACACCGTTAGGCTGCCGAATTTTCGTAAGGGAATTTCTAAACTCAATTTTCTTTCATTGGGTTTTACACATACTTCATTGAATATATTATGCCAAGATTATGTGTGGAATCACTATTTATTTATTAATGTTATAATTTCTACTCCCCTTTGTGTGGATATATTGTTGCTACACAAAATCACCCCATTGATAAATTCTTACATCATTTATACGAACTTGGTAAGAGAATTCGTCTCAATCTCCTTTCATTGAGGTATATTTTGATTTATACACAACTTTCTTTTATACGATGTATAAACCCCTTTGAATTTTAGTTTCATTCAAAGTGAATCTTTTTCTACGAGCTATTTTACTAAACAATAAAAAGAATGTTTCTTTTTAACATACGTTACGACAACAACCTTTCCGCCACCATGAGCATTATTTGATATTTGGCTTCCTTAACAAGCTGTATCATTTTTAAAAGGAAAATAAATACCATATACCCTTTTAATGTATTTTGGTATTGAAAATGGTTTTGAGAAAGCATTGATTATGTCAATATCTTGAAATGTTATATTGTGATTTCAATGTGGAAATGTTATCTTTCCTTTATGCTTGTTTTATGTGTTATGAATATGTTATGGTTCTTGGGCATTGTTTACGCATACGAGTGGTTCTGTGATAAACCTAGGGCGGGTGAGCCCGAGATAAATCTCCAATGCATTAGGTAAAGTGATGGAGGTAAGCGTTAATGTTTCTCCTAATAGATTTAGGGAATATACTGTGATGGGTATTCCAAACGTAACTATCTATGTTGCTATGAAAGCTACAATGTAAGAATGTTATGGATGCCACAAGTTACCTTTATGTTTTATAATTTCTATGTGTTATTCATAAATCTTATGATTTCACGAGGTCTGTTAAAGAGCTTATGTTTTATAAGTAAAAATTATGATTTCATTGATTTGTATATATTCATGGACTAATGTTTTCTTTCCTTATTTTATATCCCTTACTGAGCATTTTATGCTCATCCCAAGTTTTTGAAATGTTTTTTCACAGGGTATAAGGAAGGGTAATAGAAAGGAAGAATTCTAGAAGATTTATATCAAGAAATGAATTCTTGTTTTATTTAAGGAGTTTTATTGTTGTGAAAAACTGGATAGAGTAGAAGTGTCTACTTTGTAATATTTGAGATGTAACGTAATAGTTATGGCCTAATTCTCTAAAACTCTAAACTTGAAAAGATCCTCAATGTGAATTCCTGAATTAACTCAAGATTATGTAATGTTTAAGGCTCAGGCCTTATAAACACATACACATACACATGCATATGCATATACATACCAATGCATACAATTACATACACATGCATGCACATACGTACACATACATATGCATAGATTCACATAATACATACATACACATACACATACACATACACATACACATACACATACACATACACATACACATACACATACACATACACATACACATACACATACACACATACCTACACATAGACATACATATGTACACATACATGCACACACACGAACACACACACACACACATGCATATGCATATGCATATACATACACATACATGTATGTATAAACATACACATACATGTATGTATAAACATACACATACATGTATGTATAAACATACACATACATGTTTGTATAAACATACACATACATGTATGTATAAACATACACATACATGTATGTATAAACATACACATACATACAATTACATACATGTACATGCACATACATACACATACATATAAATATATACACATACTATATAAATAAACATACACATACACATACACATACACACATACACACATACACACATACATATGAATAGACATATATGTACACACAGATACACATACACATAAACATACACATACACATGCACATGCACATGCACATGCACATGCACATACACATAAACATACAAATACACATACACATCCACATACACATCCACATACACATACACATACACATACACATACACATACACATACACATCCACATACACATCCACATACACATACACATACACATACACATACACATACACATACACATACACATACACATACACATACACATACACATACACATACACATACACATACACATACACATACACATACACATACACATACACATACACATACACATACACATACACATACACATACACATACACATACACATACACATACACATACACATACACATACACATACACATACACATACACATACACATACACATACACATACACATACACATACACATACACATACACAGACACATACACATACACATACACATACACATACACATACACATACACATACACATACACATACACACACACATACACACACACATACACACACACACACACACACACACACACACACACACACATACACACACACATACACACACACATACACATACACATACACCTACACATACACATACCCAAACCCATACGCATACGCATACGCATACGCATACCCATACCCATACACATACCCATACACATACACATACCCATACACATACACATACACATACACATACACATACACATACACATACACATACACATACACATACACATACACATACACATACACATACACATACACATACACATACACATACACATACACATACACATACACATACACATACACATACACATACACATACACATACACATACACATACACATACACATACACATACACATACACATACACATACACATACACATACACATACACATACACATACACATACACATACACATACACATACACATACACATACACATACACATACACATACACATACACATACACATACACATACACATACACATACACATACACATACACATACACATACACATACACATACACATACACATACACATACACATACACATACACATACACATACACATACACATACACATACACATACACATACACATACACATACACATACACATACACATACACATACACATACACATACACATACACATACACATACACATACACATACACATACACATACACATACACATACACATACACATACACATACACATACACATACACATACACATACACATACACATACACATACACATACACATACACATACACATACACATACACATACACATACACATACACATACACATACACATACACATACACATACTATAACAACCCAAGATTTTATGGTATATTTTATTTTTAAATGAATTTAATAGCTTGCATTGAACACAATACCGAGTTCAAACACACTATGATCTATTAATAAAAGATTGTTATAACCTAGCTGTTAAAATAGTGGGAATGAATAATATTAATCACATTATGAAATTTATATATTTAATATTTTTAAATTAAAAAAATATATTTTATTAGCATAAAATAAGAATGAATGTAATTTTATTCATTAAAATGCTATATTTTTCTATTGGCAGTTTTACCACCTTTTGATGGTGTACTGTTTTAAATATAGTTTTTGAAACATTTATAATTTCTATTTGAAAAAATAAACTTCTTATTTGACAGTGTAATATCAAAATTTACTTTGGTTCAATTTTTGGTATTTTTATGATAAGTTTCATGTTTTGATGAATACTGATAAAATATTACATTTTAATTGGAAACAACTTTTTCATCTAAATAATTTATAGTGTTCAATTATATTTTTAAATGGTTTTAAAGTGTAATTATATTAATTTTTTTCATTTAGTTCAATATATGTCATTAGAATAAATTTCACATTGAATTTGGATATAAAAACATTTCTATCTTTTGAACGTTTTCACTTTAAAAACCCACTTTCTCATTCCATTAACAGAATTAATTTTAAATTAATTATTATAACTTCTATGTTTTTAATTTTGAAAAATGGATTTAATATTTTGAATAAATGGGTCCAAATTATATAAATATGTTTCTTTTATTTTTTTTCATTATGAACAATAAATTTAGTAATTTTTTTATTAACATGGTTAAAGGTAAATCAAGTAATTAAGGGTAAAAATAATATTATAAATATTATAAAATTACCCCAACACTTTTCCAAATTTAATTTTATGAGTGTTTGTTGAAAAAAATCATACTTGGGTAGATATTATAACCTTTGTAAGCCACTTTGATGAGAGTATGACATTTATTATATTTTATTTAAAGAGAAGTTAAAGATGTCATACTCATATTTTTAGTAAATATATAATTTTTAATATAGGGTTATATAGAATATAAATTCAAATTTAAATAATAAATTGTAAGATAAAATGTTTATCTTCATCATAATAAATTATTTTTAATTTTTAAGATATAAATAATTACCTTAAAGGCTTATACAATGACGATGCGATAATTATTTATTTAATAGAGATATCAAATAGATGATACTAAAAATATTAAAATAAATAAAATTTGATATAATTAATGCCATACACGAATTTTATAGACAACCTATACATATTAGGGATTTGTTAAAGATTTTTTTCAAATATATCATTTTTAATGATATTTTAATAAAGTCAAGTAATGAATAATAGAAAAATTGACACTAATGTTATATTAAAAAAAAATATTTTATTAAATGATATAAAATTTATAAAAATATAAAATTCATCAAAAAAATTGGGATAAAGTTTAAAATGTCATCCATGACTCATTTAATTTTAGTTTGGTATTTTATAGTAACTATATTAACCTTCAAAGAGTAAAAATACATATTGTCACAGTAAGATTTAAATGGATTAATTAAGGGTTACACCAAAAGATAAGGGTAATAATATGATCTAAAATTGTATAAAAATTATTTTTTTGAGATTATTTAGACCCATAATCATCTAATATTATAAATAAATTACTTTTGAGACATTTTTAGTTGGAAATGAATTATATTAATTTAATATTTTGAGAGTTTCAAAAAGTTACCCTCACTTTAATTACAAAAGGGAACCTCCTCCGTCACTTACTCACATAGATTTGAGCCTTAAATCTCAACCAAACCCTACCCATTTCTCCTCCAAAAATCCTTATTCAAGTTATTGAGTTCTTGATCTTACCAAAAGACCAACTCTAAATCCATTAAGAATATATTTAAAGGATGTTCTTCGAAGAAGTGGTAATTGTTTTACCAACTCATTCAATTTCATTTATTTTTCCACTCCCTATTCATATTTTATTTCCATGCTAATGTAATAAATATAGTATCATATATATTATTAGTTGTTATTATGATTATGGTACAACCATATTACACCTTTTATCCATCCTATGAAAAGAAAAAGGACCGTACGTGCGTATGTACGGCTTACCGTCTCTACGTCGTGGTGTAATTTGTTTTTCGTCACCACTTTATTTGGATGGGTATAATGATGGATATAATGGATATAAATAATAAATATGAAATTATATTGATTTTTTATAACTGATATACCATCCAATTTCTTACCCTTTCACTTTTAAGAGAATGATACCGTTGCTTTTGCGTACACATATGACCCACCGTCTCCACAATGCGATGAGATTATTTTTTCCCATTAACCCTTAAATAATGATTAGAAAAATACATATAATGAATAAGTATAATATATATAAACTTAATATAATTATATAAATTAAAGATATATATATCTTATTCATAAGAAGCAATACTTACATGAAAAAACATGCATAGGAAAATGAAACAGTTAACATCTGAAGCAAGGGTAATAACATAATATTTTTAACAAAACGCTATAAAAAATCATATATGATATTATAAATATTGATATGGTTATTTTATAAATTAATAACATATTTTAAACCATTATACATGATTTTAAAGCACATTCAACTAAATTAAAGTATAAAGTAAGAGTTAATTTCACAATCTCATTACTATTAGGGGTTGTTTATACGCAAGTATCTATTAGAAAATATTTTTCATCCATGTCCATGTTTCTTAAAAATGTTTTCCAAATTATTTTTACTATTATATTATAAATTTTTAAATTATTTTTACCCATGTTTGACTTTTTATAAAATGATTTTAATGAATCTTTTTTTCATTTTCCAAATGAGGCACTTTTTGAATTTTTCCAAAAAAATACAGAAGGAATGTTTTTTAACTTATAAAACATGAGCAGATTTTTCTACCATCATGAAACCATAATTTCTTGGTGATCCATTTATGATTTTATAAGGTTATTTTCAATGAAAATGTTTTCTTTTAAAATTATATAGACTTTTAAATAAATTATTTTAAAATAAAAAGGGGTATTTCTCTCAAGAAAATTTTAATGATTTTATTAGAGTATTTTTAAATATATCAAAATCCTTTGTTAGATATTATACTTTATCAAGTTTTATCTATTATGATACTATCTACCTTATTTTTTTGAAGGGTTTATGATCAGTTTGAATGTGTATGTGCTATTATGATACCATTCATGGTTTATAGTTAAAGTATTCACATTTTGTATGCTATTTTTTCTATAGGAATGTTTATGTTTTCATATGAGTAATGTACTAGACTTAGTAAGTGACGAGTAGGGCCCGCTATAGTCCCTTGATACATTGGTAGGTCTCATGAGACTAATTAGTTTGGGTATTGGCTGATGTCTTACCCATTTATGTATGGTGTCTTGGAAGAAGCCTTGAATGTATGTTTATGATGTCCAAAATGATGTATTACCTCATTATGAGATCAGTTATAGAAATTCCATGTGATTATTAGATTAGTATAATATCTATGTGATTATTTATATGGAATTATTTTATTTTCATTAATTATTTCCTTATGCCAATGAGCCCGTACCCGAGTGGTAAGGGCTCATTCTTGGCATCCAAGAGACCCAGGTTCAAAATCAGGTGGAGGTGAATTTTTGGGTTACTATAGAAATACTATAGTAGTTACTGTTTGTTACTTTATCAGTAGGAACTGTTCACCCTATTTGGGCCTTCGGGCTACTGGTTTGGGCCCACGGGTTTCAAGGGCCTTCGAGTCATCAAAGGCCTTCAGGCCATAGGGCCTTCGGGCCACGTAGACTGTTGAGTATCCCAGTTCACACAGAAAAGGCCCTAGAGGAGGATCGGAGAAACAATAGTAGTAGCCACCAGAAGCAGAGCTAACCAGATTGGAAGAATGAGAGGGTATGGCAGCCACCATCGAGACTGGGCACCGTGAAGCTTTGTATAGAGCAATGCTAGCTAATCAGCAATGCAAGGTGGGGGGCTAGGTGATCAATGACGCAGAAGTTGGGGAGGGGCAGTTCAAGTGGGCTGGGCCAACGAGTCATGTATTGGGAATGATATGCCTCTAGGACTTCGGGTTATGTATTGCGGGTCAAGTCGGGCCTGACTTTGGCCTACGGGTCATGTACGAGTTCCCCTTCAACCCTTAAAAAGGGGGATTATCCCTAATAAAAATAAAAAAATAAGGCCTTCGGGCCATTCGGGTATTAATTATTTTCTTATTATTATCAAGATTATGTTTAAATGACTTGTGTTTCTGTTATAAACCTTAACTTAAAGTTTATTTTTATTTATCTATAATAGCTTCTATTGTACGCTTACCCTTACTGAGCATTTCATCTCACCCCTTTATTATGTTTTATTTTCCTCATGATTCTAAGATGTGTATTATGATTGATATGTAGAGTTAAGGTAGGCTAATAATGGAATTCTTAAAGGATTTTATATGTTGTACTTTATGATTTAAAATGTAATGTAAGGTTTATGTATGTAATATATATTACAAAACTACTAAAATGATTGGTACTTTGGGATTCAAATATTATATCTATGCCAATATAATAAAGTGAGGCACCAACTCTGGGCTACTGGGGTTAGGGTCATTATAGTTGGTATCAAAGTAAGTTTTGTAGAAACTTTGGAAACTCAATTTATAAAATATATATTAGAGAAACATAACCCTATAAAAGACTTTTAGAATATTTCCAAAGTAACCTAGCTTATGATTTTGAGATTAGTTATACATAAATTTTTAATTTATGTTAATTTTTTTACTAGTTTGAAATTATGAATTATGATTCATAACTTAATCTAGTGTATGACATTGTTTAGAAATGGAACCTAATGGAAGTAATGGATACCGTATAAATGCACATAATACATGTAGGGATTTTTCATCTATATAAGATAATGATATTGGATCTGAAGCTGCAACTGGTGCTAAGAAAATTATAACTATACTAAGACATCTGACTCAAGTTATGAACAATAACCTTACCCATATAGAGTATCTTGATCTACAATGTAGTGGAATAATGTTAGAATGCTTCTTGAGAAAAAAAAACTACATCATTTAATGGGACTAAAAATTTATTTATAGCTGAACAATAGATAAGTCCTTTATAGAATATATTTATTGATTTGGTAAGTAATGAAAGGGAGAAGGTTTTCATGCTATTTTATCAACTCTTAGAAGATACATATCAATAGTGGTAATTGATTTAAAATACAAAGGAGGAGGAATAAATAGAAAACATAGAATAAAAGGATTTTAAGGAACTTTTCTTGGAAAAATATTTACCCCGAGAAAAACAAGCGGATATGGAGAGACAATTCTTGAATACAAGGAAAATAGAGGATGCGAATGTTTCTAAATATGAATCCAACTTTAAAAGACTAGAAAGGCATGTTATAAACTACATACGTAATCCAAAGATCAAGATTAATTTATTCTTTTATGGGTTAAAACCATTCCTTCTAAGGGCACTGGTCTCCCAAAATTTCTCATCATATGAAGATATAGTCTCGTATTCTATCAATATAGAAAGAGAATTCTCTAAGTCTTATGAATTTAAAGTAAAAAAGAGAAGGAGACGGATGTTTAACACTATGGAAAAGGAAATAAGGAAAAGAGGAAGAAGGAAAGAGTTTATTTTCATCCTACAATAAATGTGGAAAGAAACATCATGGAACATACTTATTGGGGATGAGAGTTTGTTACAATTATGAAGAAAAAATCCACCAAGCCTTTGATTACAAGGGAAAGAAATAAGTTGGTAATGTGCAATGTTTTAACTGTAAGGAGATGAAACACTATGCAAATGATTTTCCTAAGTGTCAAGGAAACTTTCCCTATAAAAGGCCAAGAGAGAAAGGCTAAGCTTATACGATCAAAACTATGAAGGTTGAAGTTCCTAATGATGTGATGGTTTGAAATTTAATCATATTCTCAAACTTAGATAATGATTTATTTGATTATGGATCATCACATTCTTTTATATCTTCATAGTTTTCCAATAAAATTAGACATTTCACTTTTGATTTAATAAAGTAATTATTAGTGAAAAATCCTAAGGGAAGTCTTGTTACAAAAAAGTTATGTTAGGTAGTCCCCTTTTATGACACATAAATGCGCTTTACTTTCTCACCTTATCATACCTATGGTTGAATTTGATATTATACTTGGTATAAAATGTATTTCAAAATATGTTTTCAAAATTTATTATAAAAAGAAGGAAATTATGATTTTTCAGGAAGAAGAAGAATCCATTATATTTAAAGTACAAACTTCATCATCTGATTCTTATCTAGATCAACCCCTAGTAGCTCTACTGAATGAAATTATTGGGGAGTAAGAGAAAATGAAATCTAGGGATGAATAAAATAATCTTAAAATTGAGGATGTGACTATTATAAATGAATACATTGATATATTTCCTAAGGAATTACTTAGACATACCCTAGAGCATGAAGTTTATTTCTCTATTGATTTAATCCCTAATGTAAGACGAATATCAAAGACTCCATATAGAATGACCACATTGGAATTAGTGGAGATGAAGAAATAATTAGAGGATTTGGGTAAAAAGGGATTTATTCTCCCTAGTTTTTCTCCATGGTGATCCTATGTTCTCATTTTTAAGAAGAAATATTGATCCATGAGGATGTGTATTGATTATAGGGAAATAAATGCTATTAAAATAAAGAACAAGTATCATATACCTCACATTAATGATTTATTTTATCAACTTCATTAAGCTCAATTATTTTTGAAGATTGACTATTATTCTAGATATCATAAATTGTGAGTATAGAAGGAAGAAATTCTAAAGAAAAATTTTCAAACAAGGTATGGAAATTACATGTTTATAGTAATTCCATTTGGATTTCCTAATTCACCCTTAGTTTTTATGGATATAATGAACAAAGTATTCAAGGAATATCTTGATGATTTTTTTGTGGTATTCAATGATGATATTATGTTGTATTCTAAAAGATATTAAGACCATAAGAATCACTTGAGGATAATTATTGAGACTATCATAAGGAAAGAGTTATATGTTAAATTTATAAAGTGTGAATTCTGGATTCAAGAAATTTATTTTCTTGGCCATATTGTCTCTAAGGATGGAATCTCCGTTGATCCTATAAAGACAAAGGAAATCCAAGAATTTATTACACCAATGAGCATAACCTAGGTATGCAGTTTTATTGGTTTAGAAGGTTACTATCAGCACTGCATTCATAATTTTGACTGATTGGCCATCATGTTAACCAAGATCACACATAAAGGGGTTAATTTAATATGGAAAAAACAATGCGAATAATGTTTTGAAGAATTTAAGAGAAGATCAGTCAATGCTCAGATCCCGACTTTACCATTATAAAATAGAGGATTTTTTATTTATATTTATGTATCAAGTAAATGACTTGGTTGTGTTTTTATGTAGAATGATAGAGTTATTTCATATGCATCATGGTAGTTAGAAACTCATGAACAAAACTATCCAACTCATGATGTTGATTTAGTAGCTATAATATTTGATCTGAACATATGGAGACACTATATCTATGGTGAAATATTTGAGATATATACAGATCAAGATATTTTGAACTATATCTTATCATAGAAATAACTCAATATAAGGAAAAGGATATGGCTCGAACTACTCAAGGATTATGATTGGTCAATACACTACCACCCAGGGAAGGTAAATAAGGGGTAAGATGCATTAATCTAGAAGAATCATAGATTTTTAAGAAAAATGAGAATTAAAAGGGATCCTATGTTCATGGATCTAGTAAATATAGATATGGGAATTATCAAGGAAGGTGAAACATCACTAATTTTTCAAATGGTTTCCAAACCAAATTTATTAGAATGGATAAACATTTCTCTGTCTAATGATGAGAATTTTCAAAAGAAAATTAAAGATGTGAATGATGTAAAATTAATAGAATTAATATATGAAGATGTAATTTTTAAATTTGGAAAAATAATTTGTGTTCCATATATACTCAAGCTAAAAAGAGAATCATTGGATGATGCACATATCTTTAATTTCTCTATACACCATGGTAGCATCAATATGTATATATATTTGAAGGAACATTTTTGGTCGGATAATATTGTAGCACCCCAAACTTTTCATGGTATGTTTCTCTTAAATACATTCTAGTTATAACCTATATTTCATGAATCACTGAGCCTATATGAAACAAAACATCGTTACTTAAAGGATATATCCATAACCTATCCAAGTAAACCTAATTTTGTCACTTTTATGATGTGAATTTCAAAAATCTGACATACATGGTTGTGATGAGTAAGTTATTTGGAGTCCGATAAAGAAAAATAAATTTTCGGTGAATAGTAACCTACCCTTATGAATAGTAACCTACCCTTATGAATAGTACTTACCCTTATGAATATTAATGTGACTTTTATGAATGGTATCCATACTATTGAGTGTATAAGTGAATTTAGACACCTTAAAAATGAAGATGAATATTTTAAGTGTTTATATTTTTCTATTAAATAATGATTTTATTTAAATATTTAATTAACAATATTTAGGAAATTGTTTTTTAAAAATGGAATTTATTTTTGTATTCTACACATTGAAAAATGGTTAGGGTAATTTTTTGGTATTTTTCTGAAATACTTGAATTTTTGATGAATAGTAAAATCCGATAATTCACAATAAATGTTAAATAATGGATTAATTGAGTCATTGATGATGATCTGATGATGTAATACCAATTGATTAGGATTCACATGATAAAATTACTATTATTGGTCATGGAAGACTCACTATTCCTTGTCTTATGGAGAAATAATAAATTAATGAGTTTTATATTAAGAAAACTCCTCTCTCCTCCACTATAAAAACCCCCATTCACTCCCTCTTCTCTTCACTCTTCTCAAGCCTTGTGTCTTGGAAATATTCTACCAAAATCTCTCCCCAAGATCCTCTCCCACGTCTAAAATCTACTAGCCTCTTCAAAATACCAAAACCTCTCCCTTTAAGAGGTTCTTAAAGGAGGAAGTCTCAAGAGGTAAACTCCTCTTTCCAATTCCTTCATTTCTTTTAAGTTATTTTCTTTTTGTTTCTTTTCTTACCTACCCTCATAAAAATTCCATGATAATTAAAGTAACTTAAATTTACTGTATTTTTATTTTTCTAATGTAATATTTCATCATAATCTATCTTTTCCCCCTCCTTTTATACAGTAAATGCAAACACCGTATGAGATGTGTAAATTTATCACACTCAAGGAAAATGGGTTTTCAATTTGCATTACTATCTTAAATACTGGTCATTAAAACTTTTAAATGGTTGAACCAGGTTATAATTTATTTATCTTATCTTTATTAATGTTCTGGAATCTTTACACATTCATAATATGGAATAATAATACAAAACAAGTTTATTGTGCACCAAACTGCCAAGCCAAATCCAATTGTTTTTTTAACTCATCGAATGAGTCATCCTCATGGTATATAACCAGAATCATTATAATATCATTTATTTCTCTTTAATGTGACTAATAATTTATATTAAAAATTCTGGATGTTTAACCACATTTAAAATGAACTTCCATTCCTGAATACAAGTAAACAAATCCTGAAACCAAGTAAGAAAATGCTTCCAAAACAATAAAATTGAATCTCTTAAACCCATAAAAAAGGACATTAATGAACTTAATAAGGTTATAACATATCAATTAAATGTTTATTAGGTTATTTAATTATTAATTAATGAATCTAAATTTGATTATTCAGGTCGTTAAGAACAAACAAGAACACCTTCGAGCGTAAGGTAAGGGATCCTCTCCCTCACTTTTGTTCAAGAATCTCCCCTATACTGTGCCCTTTTATTTTAATTTCCTAGTGATGGGGTATGTTTTAGAACCTCCCCCATACTTCCCTTGTAAAATATAAATAATGTAATACTCATTTAACTCTCATTAATCCCTCGCAATAACACTTGTTACCATGCCAAAATGTTTGTAAGGGGTTTCTCATCTCACTTTCATTTCTGTGAGATTTTCATTTTTCACCACTTATTTCTTGTATGTGGTATATGTGCACTATCATTTGATATATAATAACATTATTATATTTATATTAATGTTATTCAATGATTCATTTGAGGGTTATTAAGTTCTGGTTATATGATTCGACTGATTATATTGTGGTAAGAGACTTTGTCTCAACTACTATTTTGTTGTGACTAACTTTGTATTGTGCACCTAATAATACTTATGTGGTGTACCTACTGACCATTTGAGATCAATTTTAATTTTAAATTATGTTTATATTAAATATCCATAATCTCAAATCATGGATATGTTTTTTGCCTAAATCGTATACCATTTTACACACAGTGTTTATTTGGAAAGTTATTTTTTATTATGGAAATATTGATGAATATGTATACTCTACTCTATATGGATATTGAAAAGGAATATTACTCTTATATTAAATCAATGTATAAATAATGATTTGGACTTACAGTGGTGGGTGGGCCCCGCTATAGCCCCTCGTTGCATCGGTAGGTCTCATGAGACAAATTAGTTGGCCACAAACCCTTCGAGTTTATTTCCAAAAATCAGACAGGTTTCTACCCATAGAACTAAACCATTTTAACGGTATTATGGTTTCATGTTCCAAATAAATGACATCAAATTAATAAGCATTATCTTTATTAATTATTAGTTTTTACTATCCATGAGGTTTTCACTATGACAAAACCTATGGATGCGGTTTCATTCTCAGTTTATTAATAGAATGAGTTTTTTATTTATTTACCATGCCATATTGATTATGTTAGATTGATTATGATTCACTTATTATTGTATTCATGATTATGATATTTTTAACCCTTACTGATCATTTTAGCTCACCCCTTTCATTGTTTTCCATCAACAGGTGATGAAGAGTTGATCGTTTATTGAGTTCCTGTGGTTGCAGTTTTTAGTTTTTGTTATGTATTGTATTTTGTAACCTTTTCCAATGTAATTTGAGTTACATCTATGTATCTAGATTCTTAAAGAATACTAAACTGATCATTAATTATGGATTTTTATTCCTTATAACCATGCCAACATCACAAGTAATGCTCCGGCTCCAGCCTAGAGGGGTCGGGGTGTTACAAATATGAAGTTGGAAATTACTGAATATGTGTAAAGATGTTTAGTTTTTCAATACGTAAAGGCTAAAAGACAACATCCTAGTGGGACATGAAACCTATTTCTATACCTATGTGGAAATAGGATGAAATTAAAATGGACTTTTTCATAAGACTACTAAGGAATCCTAGAAGGAATGATACGGTATGGATTATTGTTGATCGCCTTGCCAAATTAGTACATTTTCTTGCTATATGAGAAGAGTCACCTATTGATTTCCTAACAAGAATTTATATTAATGAATTTTTAGTTCATTATAGTGCACCTCTATAGATTGTGTCTGATTGAGATCCTTATTTTACATCAAAATTATAGAAAAGTATTTAGAAGGCTCTAGACACTAAACTTCATTTGTGCACCGATTATCACCATAAAACTGACAGACAGTTAAAAAGGACTATACAAACTTTATAAGACATGTTGAGGTCCTTCTCACTTGAATTTCAAGGTATTTGGGATTATTATTTACCTTTTTTTTATAATTTTCCTATAACAATAGATTTCATTCAAGTATTCAAATGACACCATATGAAGCGTTATATGGAAAGATATTTTATATGCCAACTTGTTGGGATGTAGTTGGTGAAAGGAAGATTGTAAGCCTAGAACTTATGGTGGAAACAACAGAAGAGGTAAATACTATTAAAAATCATATCAAAGTAGATAAAAGTAGTCAAAATAGATGTGCTGATAACCGAAGGAAGGATTTAAAATCTAAAGTGGAAGATCATGTTTTCTTGAAAGTATCTCCATGGAAGGGTGTTATAAGATTTTGTAAGAAAGGAAAACTAATCACCTAGTATATTAGAACTTTTGAAATTATAGAATGAATTGGAAATATGGATTATCATTTGGAAATGACACATATCCTTTCTAAGGTACACGATGTGTTCCATATCTCTTTACTAAGGAAGTGCATGACAAACCCAAAACATGTTATCACTTATAAATAAATCGAATTGAAACCTGATTTATCTTACTATGAAGAGATTATCTAGATTCCAGATACTATAGAACAAGTGTTGTGGAATCATATGACTCATATGGTAAAGGTACTATGGAAAAATCATAAAATAGAAGAGGCAATGTGGGAGCCTAAGGAAATTATAAAGAAGAACTACCCAAATATTTTTATGTGGTGATATTTTGGAAATTTTTAGGATGAAATTTTTTTGAGGGAGGGAAGAATATAACACCCAAAGATTTTACGGTATGTTTTCTTTTTAAATAAATTTAATAGTTTATGTTTCATGCAACACCGAGTTCAAACACACTGTGATCTGTTAATAAGAGGCTATTATAAACAAGTTATTAAAATAGCAGGAATAAATGTCATTAGCCAAATTATAAAATTTATAAATTTAATATTTTTACATTCATCCAAAATATTTTATTGACATAAAATAAAAATGAATCCAATTTTATGCATTAAAAGAATATTTTTTTCTAAAGACAATTTTACCGTCTTTTGATGGCGCACTTATTTTAAATCTAGTTTTTGAAAAATTTATAAATTACATTTGAAAAAATAAAATTATTATTTGAAAGTGGAATATAAAAATTTACTTTGGTTCAATTTTTTTATTTTTCTTATAAGTTTCATGTTTTGATGAATAGTGATAAAATATTTCATTTTAATTGAAAACAACTTTTTCATTTAAATAATTTATAGTGTTAAATTATATTTTTAATTAGTTTTAAAGTGTAGTTAGATTAATTTTTTATCAGTTAATCCAATTTAGGTCATTATAATCAATTTAAAATTAAATTTGGATACAAAAACATTTCAATCTTTTGAAAATTTTCACTTTAAAACTATGTTTTCTCATTTTTTCAATGGAATTAATTTTAAATTAAAAACTAAAAATTATGTGTTTTTAATTTTTAAAAATGGATTCCATATTTGGAATCGGTTTTTTCAAATTATTTAAATAGGATTATTTTATTTTTGGACATTATGAATATAAACTTTAGTAATTTTTTTATTAACATGGTTAAAGATAAATCGAGAAATTAAGGGTAAAAATAATATTATAAATATTAGAAAATCACCCCAAAACATATCCAAATTTAATCGGATGAGTGGGTGTTAACCAAATCATACTTGGGATGACATTATAACATTTGGAAGCCAATTGGATTAGATTATAACATTTATTATATTTTATTTAAAGTGAAGTTAAACATTTCATACTTATATTTTTAATAAATATATATTTTTTAATATAATTTTATACAAAAGATAAATTCATCTATAAATAATCAATTGAAATATAAATTTTTTATATTAATCATTATAATTTATTTTTAATTTTTAATAAATAAATAATTACCTTTAAGGTTTATATAATGATAATATAATAAGTATTTAATTAACGAAGATATCAAATAAAAGATATTAAAAATATTAAAATAAATATAATTTAATATAATAAATGTTATCCATAAATTTTATTGATTAAATAGACATAATAAATATGTATTAAAGGTTTTTGTTCTAAGATATCATGTTTTTATGATATTTTAAAAAATTCCAGTAATAAATAGTATCAAAATTGACATTAATGTTATATTAAAAAAAATAATATTTTATTAAATGATAAAAAAATTCATAAAAATATTAAATTCAGCCAAATTATTGGGATAAAGTTTAAAAGGTCATCCATGACTCATTTTTGATTCTTTGTATATTTTATAGTAACTATATTAACCTTCAAAGTGTAAAAATGTCACTATAAGAGTTAAATGGATTAATTAAGGTTTAAAACCAAAAGATAAGGATAAGAATATGACCTAAAATTTTCTAAAAATTATTGGTTGATATGATTTCTACCTAAAATCATCTATGATTTTAAATAACTCACTTTGAATCCATTTGTAGTTGAAATTAATTTATATTAATTTAATATTTTGAGAGTTTCCAAAAATGACCCACACCTTAATTATAAAGGGAACCTACTCCCTCAATTCATCACACCACTTTTAGCATTCTATCTAAACCAAAACCTGCCCATTTCTACTCCCAACATCCTCATACAAGTTATTAAGGTCCTGGTCTTCCAAAAATACCAACTACAAATCCATTAAGAATATATTTAAAGGAAGTCCGTCGAAGAAGAGGTAATTACTTTACCAACTCATTCAAGTTCATTTCTTATTCCACTCCATATTCATGTGTTTTTTCTATCCTAAATTATTAAATCTAGTATCATATATATTATGATATGTAATTATGATTATGTGACATCCATATTTCACCTTTTATCTATCCTATGAAAAAAAATCACTCTGCATTGTACATAAGACTTACCATCTCCACACCGTGGTGTAATTTGTTTTTCATCATAACTTTAGTTGGATGGGTAAAATGATGGATATAATGGATATAAATAATACATATAAAATGATATTGATTCTTTATAATTAATATAATTTCCAATTCCTTATCCTTTCACCATTAAGGGAATGATATTGTTGCTCGTGCGTACGTACGTTCTACCATCCCCAAGACATGATGAGATTCATTTTCCACATTAACCATTCAAGAATGACTATAAAAATGTATATAATTAGTAAATATAATATCTATGAATTTAATATCATTAATTAAATGAAATATATATATATAATATGTATAAGAAACATGACTTACATGACAAAACATACATATGAAAATGAAACAGTTAACACCCAAAACAAGGGTAATAGTGGAATATTATTAACAAAATGATATAAGAAGATCATATATGATATAATAAATATGGATATTATTATTTTTTAAATTAATAACATGTTTTAAACCATTATAAATGAGGTTAAATCACATTAAACTAAAGGAATGTACAAGGAAAGGGTTAATTTCACAGTCTCATTATTATTCGTTGTTGTTTATACATAGGTATCTACTGGAAAATATTTATCATCCATATCCATGTTTCTTTAAAAAAATTACAAATTATTTTTACTATTATCCTAAAAAATGTTTAAATCCATTTTACCCATGTTTTGATTTTTATAAAATGGTTTGAAAGGAATATTTTTTTTTGTTTTCCAAATGAGGTACTTTATGACCTTTTCAATAAAAAATCATAAGGAATATTTTTTAACTTATATGGCATGAGAGGATTTTTACACCGTGATGACACCTTAATGTATTGAAGGTTACTTTAAAATTTTACAATATTATTTTCAATGAAAATGTTTTATTTTAAAATTATTCATCCTTTTAAATAAACAATTTAAAAGTAAAAAGGGGCACTTCTCTTAAGAAAATTTTAATGATTTTATTAGAGTATTTTAATATATGTAAATATACTTTGTTGGATATTATGATTGATTGAGTTTAATCTCTTATGATACCCTGTACCTTATTTTTTTGAAGGTTTTATGATCAGTTTGATTGTGGATGTGTTATTTTGATACCATTCATGGTTTAGGGTTAAAGTATTCATATTTTTTTTTTCTATTTTTTCAATATAAATGTTTATGTTGTTTATGTTTTCATATGAGGAATGAATTGGACTTAGAAAGTGACGGTCATGGTCTGATATAGCCCCCAGATGAATTGGTTGGTCTCATGAGACAAAATAGTTTGGGTATTGACTGATATCTTACCCATTTATGTATGGTGTCTTGGTAGAAGCCTTGAAAATATTTTTATGATTTTTAACATTATGCATTCCCTCATTATGAGATCAGTTATTGATATTCCTTGTGGTTATTAGATTATTAGAATATAAATGTGATTATTTATATGAAATTATTTGATTTTCATTAATTATTTCCATATTATGCTCAATATTATGTTTAAATAGGTCTTGTTTTAGTTATACACATTGCCTTAAGGTTTATTTTTATTTATTCATAATAGATTCTGTTGTACGCTTACCCTTATTGAGCATCTGAGATAATACCTTTATTATGTTTTATTTTTCCTAGGATTCCAAGATGTGTATTATGACTGATATGCATGGTTAATCTATGTGAATAATGGTATTCTCAAAAGATTTTATGTGTTGTACTTTATGTTTTAAAATGTAATATAAGTTTCATGTATGTAATTTGGATTCCCAAACTATTAAACTAATCGATACTTTAGGATTCAAATATTGTATCTATGCCAATATAATAAAGTGAGGTACCGTATCTATGTAACATCATGATACTATTTTTAGGTATCCTTAAACCCTTCTTTTTATCAATATTTGGTTGGGTTTTGTTTGGGGTTGTTTCAGGTTGAAATTTTAAAAGTTTTCAAAATTCTGAGCTAGTACACAGTTGGTGCATGATTTTCTCAAGATGTGCACCCTCTTAGAAGAAACTATGAGGCCAATTTATAATAGGTGCTTGACCAGACCACATGGTTTGGTTTTACTGTGCGGATCTTCCCAGCTAATAGTGCGCAAGATTTATTTAATCCAAAAATCTAACTTAAAAATCCTAAAACACCCAATTTAGGTTCCAGACGGACCTAACATGACCCTATATGAGTTATTCTTCCTCAGAAGCACCCAAGATCAGTTTTTGAAACCTTAAATCCATCTAAAAAGTGATTCAAATCTTGATGAATTCCCTTAAATTTTCTCCCGATTAGTTTCCTCACCTCGATATCTATCTCTCGCGATCTTTCTTCTTCTCTATAGGGTTCCATGGATTCCTTTGTTACATTATGGATCCAATAACCTATGTTTTGGTATCTTAAACCTAGGTTTGATCCTTTTTTCCTAGATTATGTGATCATCATTATTCATTTAAAAATCCCGATTAGGGTTTGGTATTGTGAGTTCCATTGATCCTGAGGTAGGTGGTTCTGTCATGATGCACAATTGATGTTAACCCTTAATTGATTTGTTTAATTTCAATTGTTTTAATTAAATGAAATTGTTTGATTTGGATTAAATGGATTTCAATTAGCTTTTTGGAAATACGAATTCTATTTAATTGGGGTTTTAAAAATGGGTTTTGGAATAAAATTAGAAAACCCCCAATTCCATTGAATTAGGTTTTGTTATGGAAATTGATGGAATTTAAATTGTTTAATTTAAATTGTGGAATGGATTTGATGGAAAATTATGAAAAACCAAATTCCATTAAAATGGGGGTTTGTTGTGAAATTGATGAAAATTGTTTAAATTAAAATTTTAAATTTAATTTTGAAGGTAGATTATGAAATTGAATTGTTAATTGATTTCAAATCTTTATCTATGAAAATTGATTAAAAATGGTTTGTTAGAAACCATAGAGTTTTATCTTTGTGAAAAGGAATGTTTTTTTATTAAAAACCCATTTTGGTTTTTAAATAGAAATTTGAATTTTTGAATTGGGGGAATGAGACTTAATTGTGTTTTAAGGCTGCTTAAAATAAATTTCCCATCATTGAATTATACAAGATCACATGGGAGCCTAGGTAATTAGTGAGTTATTGGGACAAACACACTAGGTTGTAATTTCTCTAGCAATGGATTTATGCTTTATAACACTAAAAAACATTGTTCAACACATCTTTCTTCCCCATTGGGACATAGATTATTTCTCTCTTTCTATTTTTGAGGGACATGTGTACACATTGTGGTTTATCACATGAGTGTGTGAGGATCCCATAACCTAGAACTATCGTACCTCTTGGTAGATGACCATGTTGCTCGCTTGTTTATATAAGAGATATAAATGTATGCCAATGTTGTGAACTATTTTTCATGCCTTCTGATTTATATAAATTGTTTTATATAAAAGTTTTTATTTAATACATTTGTGTAAAAAACCATTTTTAAAGTATATCCATCATTTGGAAAGTATTTACATCATTTGAAATGTAAAGAATGATCACTACCACAAAATAGGGTAAGGGAAGCGCTACCTTTTATCAGTGCTAAGTAGAAAGTGCTGATTAAGGGGTGAGCCTTTACCAGTCCTAGTTAAAAGCATTGATAAATGTTCCCTTTATTAGTTCTAACACAAGCACTGATAAAGGCATACCCTTTATCATCGCTTTTCTTAGCTCTGATAAAGGGTACATTTATCAGTGCTGATAAAAGTTTTTATCATTAATTTATATAAAATTATTATATTTATATTCAAAAATAATGTTTATTTGTATACATTAAATAAAAAAATATTTATAATTAATATATATTTGTTAATAATTCAATATACATATATATATAATGTTTTAATTGAAAAAAGTATTTCTAAGATTATAATGAAATATATATATAATTTAATAATTACAATATTATAACAAATTACATTAAATAATAAATAAATTTATTAGATTTATTATATTTATTAGAGACTTATTAGATTTATTAGATTTATTAGATTTATTATATTTATTATATTTATTGGATTAATTCATTGTATTTATTATATTTGTTATATTTAATATATTTATTATATTTATTTCCTTTATAAATATATAATACTTTTTAATATATATATTTATAATTAAAATTATTGAATATATATTTATGTTTTCCAATAAATTTGGTCAACGAATATATTGATCATGATTATATGTTATACATCATATCCATGAATGTTCATTTACATCTCGTTGTCCATTGATGTGGTATATTGATTAATTCATAATATTACCCATATGAACTATATATGTTCTAAAAAATGTACTTATAAAATTACATTAAATATATTTAAATAATAAATATATTTTATTATATTTTTAATGATATACATAAATACTTTTCAAATACATTTGTAATTATAATTTTATTAATATATATAAATTAACAATTATATACCAATATTTATAAATATATACTATTTATAGTTATAATTATTAATAATAAATATATATTTATCCTATATATCATTTTAAATAAATACATAAGAATATAAATAAATTATTAAAATTATACATTTATCAGCGCTTTTTTAGAGCTGATAAAGGCCTATCTTTATCAGCGCTAAAAAAGCGTTGATAAAGGTGTGATTTATCAGTATTTTTTATCTTAGCGCTGATAAAACATACCTTTATCAGCGCTTTTAACTATTGCTGATAAAGGTTCTAGCGGTTTTTATAAAAGAACCCTAACAGGCTCCTCCGCCCTCGCTCCCTTTCTAGACTTTGGGGAAGATGAACCTTGTGCCAATGACCCCTCCTCCGCCACGAACCCTCTTCCTCGGCCGCCACTGCCATCTCCTCCTCCTCTGCTGCAGCCGTCCTCCTCCTCCTTTGCTACTACTGCCTTCTCCTCCTACTTCTCCATGACCCCTCCTCCTCCGCGACCCTTATCCTCATCCTCCTCTACCACCGCTGTCTCCTCCTCCACCCGCCAAATCATCCTCCTTCACTACCGCCTCCTCCTCCTCTTCCTCCTCAGCCTACTTCTCCTCCTCTTCCTTGCATGCCCCCTTTTCCACATGACCTACTCCTTTGCGCCCTCCTCATCTAATGACCATCCCGTCATCCTCCTCTACAGTGCACAGATTCTCCCCGGTGAGTCTCTTATGTATTGAATTTTTACTCTTCTACATTATAAAGGTAGTTGGTGTGTAGATCTAGTCTTTGGTTTACCATGAAAGCACTAGAAACTGGTGTGCATGTGTTTTTTATGAAATATGGATGCCTTTTGGAATCCCAAAGGTTATTTTTGTTTGGCGATGATTAGATTCTGAGAGGATATTTTGAGGTGGAGATAGATGATGTGGTCAAGGAAGGATTCTATTGGTTGCACGCTAGTTCTTAGGTGATAGCACAATGACTAGTTTAATTGGGTTAGTGTTTGACTGTGGAATCACATCAAGGGTCAGATTAGACTGTAAAGACCCGTAAAATTCAAGGGAAATTTTTTCTTAATTTTCTTTTGAATTTTACAAGAGCGCGGTTTCTGACAGCACCTGATTCCGAGGCCCGGTGTGCCCGGAATCAATTTCCGAAGTTTGGCTCGGGTACGTTCAGTGAACGAACGAGCGGGATTTTCTATCTTTTGAACCGGTGCCCGGAATCGAATTCTGAGGGCACCGATGGAACCACATCGCCGGTATTTGCTTAGGAACTCCTGTTCCGGAGTTGCGTTTACACGAGTGTTGATAATAAAAATTGTGGAAGTTTATTTTATAATTACACTACAATTTTTATTATTTTACTCTAAGTGTTAGTTCTTGATGGAAGTTGGGTAACCACCCAACCTCCCTTGGGAGGTTATGAGGGTGGTGGGGCCCACACGAACCCCACCCCTTCATATCCTCTAAAACCCCCCTCAACTCCCACTTTATTTTTTGTTAACTTAAGTTATAACATATGACTTTAATGTAAAAGTTTAATGAGGTGAGTTGTGTGTGGTTATTGAATTTCAAACTCTTGAAATTCAAAAGAGTTGTTGTGTTAATAAAATAAGAAAGGGTCTTATTTTATTTTTGTTATAGTTTTGTCACCTTGAGAGGATTTGGGGAAGCGGTCTTCTTCTTCTTCAACCTTGACGAAGAACGCGAAGAACACCATTCTTCAATGAAGAACTTCTCCGCCGAAGAACACGGTTCTTCCGCGACGCCGTATCCACGATGCGACGTTCTTCTTCCGCGTCGTCTCTTCCGCGACAGTTTTCCGCGACGAAATCACCGTCAACGACTTCGAAACCTCGCTTCGCGACGTTGACGTTCTCCCGCGATGCCCGACCTCCGTGACGCTCGTCTTCCACGGCTCGTTGAGGAACACCGTTCCTGAACTGAGGTAGGGGATTATTTTATTTAATTTTTCCGTTCATGAATCTAGTTTATCGATTATCATGGATTTTCGACTAGATTATATCGTTTAACGAGAGGGGGGCCAGACCGCACAAACACGGCCGAACCCCCCTCCTATGTTCATGTTTGATTCTTTGTGGATGGAATGGAATGGCGTGGTGCCGTCGCACCACGCGGGAATCACACGACAAGTATTACGCGACGCCGTCGCGCCGCGCCATGGAAAGAAGTCTAAGAATGCGACGCCGTCGTGCCGCATCGAAGGAAATCGAAGGTGCCGCAGCTGGAGCGGGGCCGCGGAAAAGGGGCGCGGTGCCGTCGCACCGCGCCGGACGACAAGGCCGCGACCGGTTCCGGGCTGCGGCGGAGCAAGGTGACCGGCGTCCAGCCGGGCCGCCGGTGTCGGAGCTGGAAGGGGATCGGCCACCGCCGGTCCCGTTGAGAAGGAACCGGCCGGCCGGAAAGGGGGAAGCCGGGGGAAATAAATTCCCCCGGCCGGCTCAATGGCCCCCCATAAATTTGGGGGGGCCGCGGTTACACAGTGGGGCAGGCGCCCCCCCCCCTTTGCCGAAACAGCTCGGCCAAAGGCCGAGCCAGACAGCGCGCTGGGGGCGCTGTCCCCAGCCGGACCGGCGCCTGGCCGGGCCGCGCCGGGCTGGGCCGCGCCCAGCCGGGCCGGGCAGCGTCGGGCCGGGCCGACCCGGACCGGGGCGGGTCGACCCGGTTCGGGCAAACCGGGGGGTCTCGGGCCGGGTCGGTCCGGGCCCGAAACCCCCGTTAACGGACCGTTTGAGTTCAAATGCCCATAACTCGGGCTACGGACCTCCAAACGACGCGCCGTCAGCGGCGATGCGATCCTTGGATCGAGACGGTCGTTTCAGTATATCGCAATCAAGGTTTCGGAATACTTTGAGTTCGGCCGGGTTGGTTCGTACACGAAACCAACCGGGCCCTCGGAGCGGAAACACTCATATCTTGAGCTACGAACGTCCGATTGACGTGCCGTCAACTTTGTTGAGTTCCTCTTAGTGAGACGGATATTTTGGCATACTCTTCCTGAGGTTTGGACGTAGGTGGAGTACGATTGGGTTGGTTTTGCCTTAAAAACCAACCGGGCCCCTGGGACGAAAAAGCCAATAACTCTCAGACCGGGCGTCCGATTGACGCGCTGTCTGTTGCGTTGAGTTCCTGTTGACGATACGGAACTTTTGGATACATCAACTCTGGACTATGTGACAGTTGATATATCAGCCTCTCAGCTCGTGGAGCGGACCCTCCCGAACGAGCTTGCTGTGTGCGGGAACCCTAGTGCTGGCTGCGACTGCTACTGTGACTGCGACGACGACTGTGCAGAGATCCTCAGTGGATTCGACGACGACGACTACAAAACTCAGCGATCCTATGTGGATCAGTGCTACCGATCCTATGTGGGTCAGCACTCATTGGTTCTGTGTGAGCCAGCGCCTACAGATCCTGTGTGGGTCCGATCCTGTGTGAGTCTTTGCGGGGGTTAGTACCTATCGATCCTTTGTGGGTCCGAAGACTTAGATGGATCAGTGATCATCTCTATCGTCTTTCGAAGAAGTATACCTATGTGAGATGAATCCTGATTACTTTCCTGTGTCGATTGTGTTGTGCTATCTTGTGTGGATTACGTTTTCTTTCCTGTGTGGAATACGTATACTTTCCTGTGTGGACTGGGTTGTGCTTGGGCTCAGAGGTTGGAGCGTATTGGAATTGATGACTTAGGTATATGTATGGGCATATACCTAAGCAGTGTCGGTTGTTAATTCGTGATTGTATCTTTCCTTTGTGGTTTATCCTTTGTGGATTTTGGGAGACCTTCGGGGGTCTCGGGGTCCCTACTGAGTAGCTTATACTCACCCCTACACGGGATATGCCCGCACTACGTTGTGTTGGTTGCAGACAACGGACAACGTTGATCGTGGTTGAGGCTTGCAGAGCAGGACGGTACCTGGAGGTGGACCACTGGGCGGGACACACTCGGAGCGGACGGCGGGACCCGAGGAGCAGTGGAGCTATATGTACCCACCCTTCAGGTGGGATTTCCAGTGGACAACTTGGCGTAGCGGCTTTTACTTTTTAGTTGCTATTTTTCTTTTCGAGTTTTACTTTACTTTCAGTTTGGGTTTGTATACTGGCCCACTTACTTTCCGTACTTACAGTTGTACTCAGTTTTTACTTAGTGTTTACTTTTTCCGCTTGCTTACTCTGTGGTGCTTGTTTTCTTTACAAAGGCAATGCCTTCCCTTTTTACCGGGATTTACGCCTTGGTGCTAGTCGCCAGCCCCTGGCCTATGGAAGGCGGGCTTGGGGTAGTCACGACACTTTCCCCGAGGACGGGTCGTGACAAATTGGTATCAAAGGAGTTCGGTTCTACCGCGAACTCTGATCTTTTCTATGTGAAGCAATAGTGTTTAACATATTGAGTGTGGTTATCAGTCCAGGGAGTCCAGTGTTGGTGCGGCGGCCGACGTATCCGTACACCAGGACCCTGACTTCTGATTTCCGACTTAATGCACAAAAACATTGATTGCATGAGTGTTTCAAGTTTTCTTTGTGATTAATTTGTATCAGCTCACGAGGTATACTGTTCTGACCGTGGTGCACCTGTTTCCTTTTCAGGATGGCCCCACGATGGCAGCCAACTAGGGTTCCGAGATTCAAGCGTGACGATAGCCCACCGAGCGACGAGGCCTCGGTGCAGAGCCCTTTGTCAACAGTGGAACCTGTGGTAGCTCTACCCACAGATCCACCGATACTTCCAGCACCAGCCGCTGATGATGCACATCGCCTTAGCACACTTCATGAGTTCCAGCGCCAGCGACCAACCAGGTTCCGTGGGGAGACGGACCCCCAGGCAGCTGAGGACTGGCTGGAGGCAGTCGTATGAGTTTTCAGGCTAGTGAGGACACCAGCAGACCTCATGGTGATCCTCGCTGTGAGCCTACTGCACGCAGCAGCGGGCCGATTATGGAGCTTGATGCACCAGGTGCATGATGAGGCATCTCTACTTTGGACGGACTTTGAGAGCCTCTTCTGCTCAGAGTTTATCCCAGCCACCCTCCGTGCAGTGCGTATTCAGGATCTTCTTCAGCTGCGGCAGGGCAGCATGACGGTCGCTCAGTACTCGGCGAGATTTACCGATCTCTCGCGCTACTCGACCAACATGGTACGGGACCAATTCTTCCGGGCCCAGACCTTTGAGCAGGTATTGAGACACGAGATCAGGGCATCACTGATCTCCCTCAGCATTCCGACTCAGACAGGAGTACTGGAGCGGACCCTTTTGATCGAGAGTTTTCTTGCTGAGTCTACACCAGCGCCGAGACCCACCGCAGGGCGGCACGTAGCAGAGTCTTTTGCAGCAGGTAGTCGACGGATGACTCTTGGGTCCAGGAAGACCAGAACCTCAGGCAGACGACCTCAGGACACTGGCTCAGCAGTGCGGGGCACACATCGCGGAGCTAGTATTTCGAGAGGCAGACAATGCTACTCATGTGGCGGACAAGGCCACATGGCTCGTGATTTCCTGACCCGCCGTGCTGAGGAGCAGTAGACGGTTGAGGGACCACCGAGGCAGAGGCAGAGGGTCGACCGTGGCAGTCCGTAGGGAGGAGGCGGACGAGGCAGAGGAGATGGCCGAGCAGCAGGTGGTGGGCAACACTTTGAGGCTCTACCACCACCACCACCAGGAGGTCCACCCCGACCACAGGGAGCTGGCAGGCAGAGACAGACACAGCTCCAGGCAGTAGAGGCCTACAACCATGGCGCGCTAGAGATGATTCGAGGTACTATCTGTGTCTATTCCACCCTTGCTGCAGTACTTATAGACACAGGAGCGAGTCACTCTTTCATAGCTGCTGCCCTTGTTCGGATCTCGGAGATTCCGACAGATCCGTTGGCTCGATCCTTACGGCTAGAGACTCCTACAGGAGCAGACTCGACGATTATGCATTGGTGCCAGTAGTGTGAGCTTACTCTAGGAGGCGAGAGCTTCAGCTGGGATCTTCTTGTAGCAGCGTCGAGGCCTTACGACGTCATCTTGGGCATGGATTGGTTATCTACGGTCCATGCACAGATTGACTGTTTTAGGCGCAAGGTGCAATGTGTACGCACCGACGGGAGCAGGTTCACCTTCACCGGCGAGAAGGGAGCCTTTGCAGCACAGGATGGACTTCTGCGGAGGAGAGGACAGCCCATAACTCATTAGTTGGCTAGCCTCATCCTAGGAGCAGTTGACGTGCGAAGTCCTGGTTTCCCTGAAGTGGTGGATCAGTTTGCAGATGTCTTCCCCGACGACGTTCCAGGGCTACCTCCTCATAGAGAGGTAGACTTTTATATTGACCTGTACCCAGGGAAAACCCCGATATCGACTCCAGCATATCGGATGGCCCCCGATGAGCTTCGAGAGCTACAGGTACAGTTGGAGGACTTGCAGGGCAAGGGGTTTATCCGACCTAGTGTTTCACCCTGGGCTTCCCCGATATTGTTCGCCAAGAAGGCGGACGGGAGCTTGCGACTGTGTGTCGACTATCGTCGCCTGAACTAGGTGACAGTGAGGAACAAGTATCCGCTACCGAGGATTGATGACCTCTTTGATCAGCTCAAGGGAGCACGGTGGTTCTCGAAGATAGACCTTAGGTCAGGCTATCATCAGCTCAGAGTTTGAGACGAGGACGTGTAGAAGACGACCTTCAGATGTCGGTATGGCCACTATGAGTTCTTGGTTATGACATTCGGCGTAACCAATTCTCCAGCAGTGTTCATGGCCCTCATGAATAGGATATTTCAGCCACACCTCGATCGATTTGTCGTGGTCTTCATCGACGATATTCTGATTTACTCGACGACTGAGGAAGAGCACGCCTACCACTTACAGGTTGTACTATACACACTCTGAGATCACCAGCTTTATGGTAAGCTCTCGGAGTTCCAGTTCTGGATACATGAGGTCCACTTCTTGGGACACGTCATCTCTGAGGTGGGAGTTGCAGTGGATCCTGCGAAGATCAAGGCAGTGTTAGCTTGGGAGCCACCCAGGAGCGTGACGGAGGTGCGAAGTTTCTTGGGTATAGCTGGATACTACCAGAGATTTGTGCCAGACTTCTCCAGAGTTGCAGCACCACTCTCATCTTTGACGAAGAAGGGGAAACCCTTCGTGTGTTCAGACAGATGTCAGCAGAGATTCCAGGAGCTGAGACAGAGATTGACCAGCGCACCTATCTTGAGGTTTCCTGAGGAGGGAGTAGGGTACGTAGTCTACTGTGATGCATCAGGGACCGGACTCGGGTGTGTTCTGATGCAGGAGCGGGCAGTGATCGCCTATGGATCACGTCAGTTGAGGCCGCATGAGCAGAACTACGCTACCCATGACCTGGAGTTAGCAGCAGTGGTCTTCGCTCTGAAGACATGGCGACACTATCTGATGGGCGAGCGCTTTACAGTCTTTTCTGACCATCAGAGTCTCAGGTAAATCTTCTCGCAGAAGGACCTGAACCTAAGACAGCGGCGATGGCTCGAGTTCCTCCAGGACTATGACTTTGAGATAGTCTATACTCCTGGGAAGGGGAACGTGGTAGCCGATGCTCTCAGCAGGAGGACGGGCATTCAGCTTCTTGAGGATGCGACAGAGAAGCTAGCCTCTTTGCAGATATCCTTCGTGGATAGAGATGGAGAAACCTTCCTTCAGTCTCTCACAATCACTCCTCTACTACTACAGTGGGTCAGAGAGGCACAGCGTGGGGATGCTGACTGTGAGATGCGGCGTGCACAGATATCCTCAGGACAGGCACCTGATGGTTTCTCCTTTGGAGCAGAGCACGACATCCTTTTCAGAGGACGTACCATGGTACCAGTCGCTTTACGAGAGGAGGTGCTGAGAGAGTTTCAAACTTCTCCTTTAGCGGTACATCCTGGAGTGGCGAAGATGTACTGGGATCTCAGACGAAAACACTGGTGGCCGGGCATGAAGAAGGCTGTGGCAGAGTTTGTTTCTCGATGCCTCACCTGCCAGCAGGTGAAGGCAGAGCATCAGGTACCAGCAGGCTTGGTACAGCCCTTGGAGGTTCCAGAGTGGAAGTGGGATGGCATATCGATGGACTTCGTGACTGGACTTCCACGTACTTCTAGAGGTCACGACTCCATTTGGGTGATTGTCGACCGACTCACCAAGTCGGCTCACTTCTTACCCATCAGAGAGGAGGGCTCAGTGGAGAGCTTGGGACAACTTTACGTTCAGGAGATTGTTCGGCTTCACGGTGTGCCATTATCTATCGTCTCCGATCGAGATGCTCGCTTTACTTCCCAGATTTGGAAGGGGTTGCAAGAGGCGTTCGGAACACAGCTATGTCTGAGCATAGCCTTTCACCTTCATACGGATGGTCAGACGGAGATGACCATTCAGACTCTCGAGGACATGCTCCACGCATGTGTCCTCGACTTTGGTCGTAGCTGGGAGGACCACCTAACCTTGGTGGAGTTTGCGTACAACAACATCTACCACTCCACCATCGGGATGGCACCGTACGAGGCATTGTACGACCGACCTTGCAGATCTCTTTTGTGCTGGACAGACCCGGAGGAGTCAGCACTTGTGGGACCGGAGATGGTCGAGGCCACGACAGCGAAGGTCCAGGTCATCCAGGAGCGGATGAGGACAACTCAGAGCCGGCAGAAGTCATACGCTGACAGGAGGTGGATGCCACTAGAGTTCGAGGATGGTGACCACGTCTTCTTGCGTGTCTCACCTCGACGTGGTTTACAGAGATTTGGCCGAGGCGGCAAGTTATCTCCGCGCTTCATCAGACCATTCCAGGTCCTCAGCAGGATTGGCGAGGTGGCTTATCGTCTGGCTCTACCACCTCAGTTGCACCGGGTGCACAACGTCTTCCACGTATCTCAGCTGAGGAGATACGTGCACGACCCGATGCATATCATTGACCATGGGGAGCTTGACGTTGACGATGGGGCGACTTTTACGGAGGTCCCGGTGGAGATCGCGGATCGACAGAAGTGGGTACTACGTGGACGGTCGATTCCTCTTGTGCGCATCAGATGGCAGCACGGGAACCTCCAGGAGAGCACTTGGGAGCGGAAGGCTCAGATGCGTGCTCAGTACCCTCATTTGTTTCCCTAGTTTTGATGTATCTTTACGGGGACGTAAATCCCTGAGGTTGGAGTAATGTAAAGACCCGTAAAATTCAAGGGAAATTTTTCCTTAATTTTCTTTGGAATTTTACAAGAGCGCGGTTTCTGACGGCACCTGATTCCGAGGCCCGGTGTGCCCGGAATCAATTTCCGAAGTTTGGCTCAGGTACGTTCAGTGAACGAACGAGCGGGATTTTCTAAATTTTGAACCGGTGCCCGGAATCGAATTCCGAGGGCACCGGTGGAACCGCAACGCCGGTATTTTCTTAGGAACTGCTGTTCCGGAGTTGCGTTTACACGAGTGTTGATAATAAAAATTGTGGAAGTTTATTTTATAATTACACTACAATTTTTATTATTTTACTCTAAGTGTTAGTTTTTGATGGAAGTTGGGTAACCACCCAACCTCCCTTGGGAGGTTATGAGGGTGGTGGGGCCCACACGAACCCCACCCCTTCATATCCTCTAAAACCCCCCTCGACTCCCACTTTATTTTTTTTTAACTTAAGTTATAACTTATGACTTTAATGTAAAAGTTTAATGAGGTGAGTTGTGTGTGGTTATTGAATTTCAAACTCTTGAAATTCAAAAGAGTTGTTGTGTTAATAAAATTAGAAAGGGTCTTATTTTATTTTTGTTAGAGTTTTTTCACCTTGAGAGGATTTGGGGAAGCAGTCTTCTTCTTCTTCAACCTCGACGAAGAACGTGAAGAACACCGTTCTTCAACGAAGAACTTCTCCGCCGAAGAACACGGTTCTTCCGCGATGTCGTATCCGCGACGCGACGTTCTTCTTCCGCGTCGTCTCTTCCGCGACGGTTTTCCGTGACGAAATCGCTGTCAATGACTTTGAAACCTCGCTTCGCGACTTTGACGTTCTCCCGCGATGCCCGACCTCCGTGACGCTCGTCTTCCGCGGCTCGTAGACGAACACCGTTCCTGAACCGAGGTAGGGGATTATTTTATTTAATTTTTCCGTTCATGAATCTAGTTTATCGATTATCGTGGATTTTCGACTAGATGATATCGTTTAACGAGAGGGGGGCCGGACCGCACAAACATGGCCGAACCCCTTTCCTATGTTCATGTTTTATTCATTGTGGATGGAACGGAATGGCGTGGTGCCGTCGCACCATGCGGGAATCACACGGAAAGTATTACGCGACGCCGTCGCGCCGCGCCATGGAAAGAAGTCTAAGAACGCGACGCCGTCGCGCCGCGTCGAAGGAAATTGAAGGTGCCGCGGCTGGAGCGGGTCCGCGGCGAAGGGGTGCGGTGCCGTCGCACCGTGCCGGACGACAAGGCCGCGGCCGGTTTTGGGCCGCGGTGGAGCAAGGTGACCGGCGGCCAGCTGGGCCGCCGGTGTCGGAGCTGGAAGGGGACCGGCCACCACCGGTCCCGTTGAGAAGGAACCGGCCGGCCAGGTCGGGCCGGCCGGAAAGGGGGAAGTAGGGGGAAATAAATTCCCATGGCCGGCTCAACGGCCCCCCATAAATTTGGGGGGGGGCTGCGGTTACAAAGGGGGGTAGGCGACCCCCCCCCCCCCCCCCCTTTGCCGAAACGGCTCGGCCAAAGGCCGAGCCAGACAGCGCGCTGGGCGCGCTTTCCCAGCCGGACCGGCGCCTGGCCGGTCTTCCAGGCCGGGCCGCACTGGGCCGACCCGGACTTGGGCGGGTCGACCCGGTTCAGGCAAACTGGGGGGTCTCGGGCCGGGTCGGTCCGGGCCCGAAACCCCCGTTAACGGACTGTTTGGGTTCAAATGCCCATAGCTCGGGCTACGGACCTCCAAACGACGCGCCGTCAACGGCGATGTGATCCTTGGATCGAGACGGTCGTTTCAGTATATCGCATTCAAGGTTTCAGAATACTTTGAGTTCGGCCGGGTTGGTTCGTACACGAAACCAACCGGGCCCTCAAAGCGGAAACACTCATATCTTGAGCTACAGACGTCCGATTGACGTGCCGTCAACTTTGTTGAGTTCCTATTAGTGAGACGGATCTTTTGGCATACTTCGCCTGAGTTTTGGACATAGGTGGGGTATGGTCGGGTTGGTTTTCCTTAAAAACCAACCGGGCCCCTGGGACGAAAAAGCCAATAACTCTCAAACCGGGCGTCCGATTGACGCACCGTCTATTGCGTTGAGTTCCTGTTGACGATACAGAAGTTTTGGATACATCAAATCTGGACTATGTGAAAGTTGATGTATCAGTCTCTCGGCTCGTGGAGCGGACCCTCCCGAACGAGCTTGCTGTGTGCGGGAACCCTAGTGCTGGCTACGACTGCTACTGTGACTGCGACGACAAATGTGCAGAGATCCTCAGTGGATTCGACGACGACGACTACAACACTTAGAGGTCCTATGTGGATCAGTGCTACCGATCCTATGTGGGTCCGATCCTGTGTGGGTCAGCGCTCAGCGGTTCTGTGTGAGCCAGCGCTTACAGATCCTGTGTGGGTCCGATCCTGTGTGGGTCTTTGCGGGGGTTAATACCTATCGATCCTTTGTGGGTCCGATGACTTAGATGGATCAGTGATCATCTCTATCGTCTTTCGAAGAAGTATACCTGTGTGAGCTGAATCCTGATTACTTTCCTGTGTGGATTGTGTTGTGCTATCCTGTGTGGATTACGTTTGCTTTCCTGTGTGGAATACGTATACTTTCTTGTGTGGACTGGGTTGTGCTTGGGCTCGGAGGTTGGAGAGTATTGGAAATGATGACTTAGGTATATGTATGGGAATATACCTAAGCAGTGTTAGTTGTTACTTCGTGATTGTATCTTTCCTTTGTGGTTTATCCTTTGTGGATTTTGGGAGACCTTCCGGGGTCTCGGGGTCCCTACTGAGTAGCTTATACTCACCCCTGCACGGGCTATGCCCGCACTACGTTGTGTTGGTTGCAGATGACGGACATCGTTGATCGTGGTTGAGGCTTGCAGAGCAGGACGGTACCTGGAGGTGGACCACTGGGCGGGACGCACTCGGAGCGGACGACGAGACCCGAGGAGCAGTGGAGCTATCTGTACCCACCCTTCAGGTGGGATTTCTAGTGGACAGCTCGGCGTAGCGGCTTTTACTTTTTAGTTGCTGTTTTCCTTTTCGAGTTGTACTTTACTTTCAGTTTGGGTTTGTATACTGGCCCACTTACTTTCCGCACTTACAGTTGTACTCAGTTTTTACTTAGTGTTTACTTTTTCTGCTTGCTTACTCTGTGGTGCTTGTTTACTTTACAAAGGAAATGCCTTCCCTTTTTACCGGGATTTATGCCTTGGTGCTAGTCGTCAGCCCCTGGCCTATGGAAGGCGGGCTTGGGGTAGTCACGGCACGGGCCTCGAGGATGGGTCGTGACAACATGAGAATGGTATTCCCCCGACGAGCAAGGAATCCAGATCTAGTTCTTAATGGAAAATTGGTGGTGGAAGTCGATAATTATTTAGTTTGGTTATCTGGGGTTTTAATTGAAAAATGACATAATATGTTTGGTTCAGACTATGATGTGTATTATTGGTAGGTTTTTAGATTCCTTCAGAGTTACTAATTTAGATTAGAAAGTTAGATAACATGTTAGTGGATGCCAACCCTTTTGAGGTAGTTCAAGTGGAGGATGTTCGACTTATGCTATCATTTGATGTTATATATATTGATTTGACACGTGCATTGATTATTTAATATTGTTTATGATGGAAATATTTTAGAGCTATATGAGGCTTTATAAGGAAAATATTTTTGTTTAGGTTGTACTTGGATGGTGGAGGTGTATCTGTGGAGCTCAGAAATTTTGGAATGAAGGAGAAGATCGACATTGTACTGTAATTCTCATGTGTGGTTGGGTAGGTTTCATTGTAAGTGGCAATAAGTGTGTCATTAAAAACTTGAAAATGGATTTTGGTTAGAACTTTTGTTGGTGAGAGGCACCATGGATCAAAATTGGCTTTCCTTAGTTAAGTATTATGGTGGAGAGTGTCTTAGATCGGGTGATTGACTGAACATTGACATGATCTTTTCTCAATATGGGAATGCTTAAGTAAGTACCATCTCATCATCTCAGTGATGGTTATGAACTTTGTCTCAGGATTAGGTGGCATCGTGTCTTCTGTTGGGTGCTACGATTTGAATGCATGTTGGGAGTTTATGAATAGAATGTGTTTTTTTGAATCCAAATAGATAACCGATAGTGGGGATTAAATAGTTTTACCACTAAGAAATATTGAGTATGATAAGCATAATGGTGGAGTGTTTGTAATGCCTCATCCATATTGGCATTTGAATTTTCAGGAGGAGATGGAATTTTTTTTCAATTAGTGGACAAACCATTTTTAAAAATGAGGGTTGGATATAAAACCTAGAATTTGGGACATCTTGAAGGAGTTTTTTATATAGTTTGAGGCTCGATATATGTCTTAGGTTCTTAAACAAGCTACATAAGCTTTAGGAGTTAAAATTCTAGTTTTGGGGGTAGTAGCCTAGGGAGCATGGTTTGCACATGATTAGTGATAACCATGAACCATAATAGTGAAGATTGGTTTGAATAGGCACACATTTTGTTTAAATCATGTGAGGGGCCTTAAAAACCATAAAAAAATTAATTAATAAATTTTAAATGCATTTCTCATGGTTTGCACACTATTTGTTAAACCATAAACATTAACAATGTGAAATGGTGTGTCCTAGATAGTAAATACTATATAGTTTGCACATGGTTTTGAAAACCATATGGACAAACCTTGAAACCCTTTAAAAAGTGAAGTTTTACAAAAATTCCCCTCTAAACCTTTTATGTTTTACTAGATTTTTCCCTTTTCTCATCCAAAACCCCTCCGCGCTTCGCCACCCTCCCCCTCCTCTACTCTTGGGTGGTTCTCCCTTACTCTGTGTTTGTTTTATCTTTCATCACTTGTATTAGAGATAGTAGGATAATTTTACCTCTCTTATTCCTTCTATTTTTGTTTTATTTCATTGTCATATAGTGTTCCACTTGGTTAAGCTAATATGCCCTATTTTTTTACATTTTTTTCTTTTCTCATTTTCACCCATTTTAAGATGAATTAGAGGATGATATTTCATGTGTGAGGGCTTAGAGGTTATGGTGTAGTGATGACCAATGCATCATAGATCCTTTACCCTATGTGTTGTGTTGTGATTCATGTTTTCCCAGATTGCCTATGTGTTGTGTTGTGATGCATTTCTTGTTCTCCCTTATATTTAGGTCCTTTATGATTAAGTCCATTTGATGTTTGGATGCTTGATGCACCTCTTCTTATTGAAACTCATGATGGAATGACACAAACGACCTAAACATAATTACTTAAACCAACCTAATTCTACTGAAAAATATAAAATGAATATTTAAACACACTGCCACATCATTATTTCCATCAATATCTCTACATCATTCAAGCCCCCAAGCTTATCATTTACACATTCCACATCACTTGTAACTAAATGATGAAAGAAACCAAACCTATTAATATTCAATGAGGTTTGTAAGATATTTACTATATATTTTTCCATAGGTTATGAAGTCATCACATAATTTTTAATCGCTTATTAGTTTCTGATGTCTACTTCACACACTAGGTTCTACAAACATTACTACCATACAAATGAGGAAATCCTTAGCAGTGACTACTCTAATGTCTAATCTATTAAAGATTTATCAAATATGATACTATCAGGACCCACCCCCATAGGAACTCCAGTGGAGTTGGGAATATATTAGTGTTTGATCCTCCTAATCCCTATATTTAAATGGACATGGGTTAGTTACAATTGGAAATGTAATGATACGACATAGGCTGGTATCATCACCAACAACTAACCTAACTTTCAACTAACCTAATAGGTGTTCATGATCCCTACGGGATAGCAATGATCCCATGGAAAAAAGATAAAATTAATGTGGAATATTTTACCTTTAAATTAGAGTAAATTAAAATTGATCTTTCTCCTAAAAACCAGAAATGTCCCATTCATAAGTTGAACATCTTGGAAAATAGTAGATACGCAAAAAATAAATAAACAGGAAGCAGATATCATAGATGAAAAATAAAATCCCACTATTGACCAATAAAATAGTTTAACCAGATATGACCCATCCCTAAATCTCATTGGACATATTTTGGATAGGTATAACATATGAGTTCTCATTTTATGTTTTCTTTTTAGTTGGAAATATCCTCTACCACGTGCCTCTCCTCCATGACGAACGCACTTTCGCCGCACGCTGAACGACACCTTCACAGTGAGTTTTCTCCTCTTACTCATTGGTTTCCTATTTTTCGCATGTTATTACTATTTGATATTTATGGTTATGTTGTGAATTGTAAGAGCTAAATTCCCTGCTAAAAATCATGGTCGTTGGTGGTCCTTGTTTGCGTACCAAATGAATTGCATGTTGGTTGGTTCCTATTGAACATTTGAATATAGAAATTGGTAATTTACATATACTTTTATAATGAATGAATTCCCCAGGATGATAAAAATTCTGTAACAAATCCTAAATTAACAAGAATAATTGAATAAGGGATGCTTTTTAAAATCTGAAATTATGTTTGTTTGGTTTGTATGGTGTTGCGATTGTGAGCACGATTGTGTGTTTTTATGGTGTTTTGGTTGTTGGAATGATTGGTATGCTATTTGTTTTCCATTTTGTAGTTCATCCACCATTCAATATCAATCCAAACCTTACCCATTTTAGTGGTACCACCACTTTGTTACTAGTGAAATTCCACTAAATCTTAGAAAAGCACTTCACTAAAGGACTATATGGGACACTTTATGGACACCCTAGTCAAATAACCATAACAACACATGTAATGAATCCTTCCACCCAAGAAATCATACCATCTATTAGTTTAGTACCATAATTCTTGACTCAAGACATTATGTTTCTATAGAAACACTAAAAAACCGCTTTACAATAATGCATATAGATCACATGTGGGTTACTAAAACATTCTCGTGCAAGGGATTCTAATAGATAGTTCTATTGATCAGGTGGTTGGGAAGATGGGTGTGATATACTTTGGTCCTGAGTAATTCATGGAGAGGTAAGGGTATTTTTTACCATAGTTAGTTCCATTGATTATAGTTGTATGATGACCTTAGTTGAACATCTTTTATGTAAGGATGAATGCCAATCGGTTGAAAAAAGAGTATGCAGATGTTGTGAAAGAGTTTATCAAGTTTGAAAAATATCATGAATATAACCCTTCTAAAATCCTTTTTCTGTGTTTATGATGTTTTTATTCAATAAAAATTAGTCCAGAGGAGTTGGAAGAACACTTGATCTATCACAGAATAGATCGAAGTTATACATGTTAGAATAAACATGGGGGAAAAACGAATTTAGGTAGTGGTTGGGATAGCACTACGTTTTATCGACCATATGATATGATTACAAGAATGAACAATGAAGACGACCGTACGAAGGATGTGATTACATATGTGAATGATTATGAAGATCATATTGAGAAAATGACAAGAATAGTTGAAGATGAACTTCGTGATTTCCCAAAATTGTTTGAGAAGTTAAAGAGTTGTAAAAAGACACCATTGTATGCTGGTTTCACTAAATATACAACATTTTCATCCATACTAAAGATGTATAATTTGAAAGCAGGAAATGGGTAGAGTGTATTTAGTTTTACAAAACTAATTTCTCTCCTGAATGACAAGCTCCCAAAAGATAATGATCTCCCAAGCCAAACATACGACGCCAAACGAATGATACGCTTGATGGGAATGATCTCTAAAAGAATAAACGCCTACCCAAATGATTGTATACTATTTTGTAATGACAAAAAATCACTTAAATAATTCCCAAATCATGGTGCTTCTTAATACAATAAAGATGAATCCAGTACTACAAAAGTTGTATGATTCTTTCCAATCATTCCAAGGTTTAGGCACCTATATTGAAGTGAGGAGACTCTAGGACAATTGACATGGAATGCAGATACAAGAATTAAATATGGAAAACTATGTCACCTAAAAGACTCTTCTCAGTGGAAGAGAATTGATCATGAGTATCTTGAATTTGGAAATAAGCTGAGAAACCTTCGTCTTGTGTTATCTACAGATGGAGTGAATCCATTTGGTTTTCAAAGCAACACTCACAATACATGGGTGGTTATATTGGTAAATTATAACTTACCACTGTGGTTATGTATGAAACTAAAATACATCATGTTATCTATGATTATATTAGGACCAAAACAACTGAGTAATGATATTGATGTTTATTTGGCTCTATTGACTGAGAATTTTAAATTATTGTGGGATTTAGGTGTTATGTTGTATGATGCTTACAAAAATAAAGATTTCACTTTGAGATCTGTGCAACACGGGATGATAAATGAATTTCTTGCTTATGGAAAATTTTCAGGATATAAAATTAAAGGAACTCAAGGTTGTCCTATTTGAAAACAAGGTACACAGTCAATTAGATTGAAACATTCAATGAAAACTATGTTTCTAGGACATCACAGACTTCTACCCCGACGACATAAGTACCGATCTTGGATGAAATCATTTGATGGAATTTTAGAAGAACGTACAACACCATCTCCACTAACAGGTGATCAATTGTTTGAGAAAGTAAAATATGTGGACACTACTTTTGGTAAACTGTTTTTGAAAAACCTTATGAAAACCGGTTGGAAAAAGAGATCAGTTTTTTTGAATTACCATAATAGAATTGTCTATATGTCAGACATTTTCTTGATGTTATGCATGTTGAAAAATATGTATGTGATAGTATTATCAGAACATTGCTAAATGCACCAGGCAAAACAAAGGATGAAATTAAGGCTAGGTTGGACATGGTTGAGATGAGAATACAAGAAGAGTTGGTACCAGTGAAGGGTGAAAAATGAAAATTTCTTCCTCCTACTGCTTACACTATTTCCAGGCAGGAGAGATATCAATTTTGCAACTTCTTGAATGATGTAATAGTTCTAGATGGGTTTTCATCAAATATCAATAACATCATGTCAATTAACGATTTAAAGTTAAAGGGTCTGAAATCACATGAATGACATGTTTTGATGAAAGATCTAATTCCTATAGATTTATGTTGCATTTTTTCCAAGAATGTATGCCATACATTAATGAAGCTATGTTTCTTATTCAAAGCTATATGAAAAAAAGTTATAGACCTGATGAAATTCCTAACTATAGAAAGGGAAATTTCCGTCAAATTATGTGAACTAAAAATGTTCTTCCCACCGACATTATTTGATATGATGGTTCATTTGATAGTTCACTTGGTGAGAAAGATTCAACTATGTGGTATTATAAATTATAGATGGATGTAACCCATTGAACAATATATGAAGATTTTGAAAGGGTATGTCAAAAATCAAAGTCGTCCATAGGGTTGTATTACAGAGAGATATATTTTTGACAAAGCCATTGAATTCTATACCTAATACCTATCTGATATGGAAAGCATTGTCCTGCCAAAATCTCATCACACTGGGTTGATTGAGGGTGAAGGAATTTCTGAAAGATAGGTTGTCATAATCAATATTATATATCGGGAGAAGGCCCACCTTTATGTTTTGCATAACAGTTTCGACATTGACCCATATGTTCAAACCCACAAAGAAATTATTAGGCATTTGAATCCATATTGGGATGAAAAATGGATATCAGATACACATAATTGACAGTTTATAGGATGGTTTCAAGGCCATATTTTTAAGAAGTTAGATGAAAATCCAGACTCAATTTCAGAATGAATTCGATGGCTAGCCGGAGGACCAAGTGTGTATGTATTATCTTACAATGTTTATGTAGTTAATGGTTATATATTCTATACTAATGAACTTGATGAAGACAATACCATGTAGAATAGTAGGGTTACACTTGTGGATAAAGAGATTCATGTTTCTGGTGCTGAGGAAAAAATCTGATTTATGAGAATATGTCATACTTTGGAATCCTCAAACAAACATGGGAGTTGGATTATACGAAATTACAATTGTCGATTTTTCAATGTAAGTGGGTTGATAATAGGAGTGATGTTAAAATATAAGAATTGGGATTTGTGAAATTTGATTTCTGTAAGGAAAGGGAGAAAGAAGAACCATTTATAATGGTATCATAGAGAGTACAAGTATTTAATGTTCTATATCCCGCAAACCGAAACTGGTAAATTATTCTGTTATCGACCAAAACAACTGAAGGGTCAGATGAAAATTCAATGGAGGATGACCCTTTAATTGAGACTTCGCAATCATTTCATAGAAGTCCCAATATAGACGGTGTTTTGTATGTCATAGGAGACCATAATGAAGGGATTTACATAGTCTATAGAGGGGTTAAATCTCTTCACCCTTTAAAAAAAGAAATAGAGTTCAATAATCATGTTATTTTGTTATTATAATATACATTGTGTTACCTTATGTTATTATCTATTTGCTGCTACTTTTATGTAATCTAAATTAAATGTTAAACCACTTTTGTAGATAATTAATGACTTCTGCACCTACTGATGCACCCAATCCTGAGGCACAACGGGTCTCTCAACCTGCTGCTGCTAGTCCCAGTATAGAGGAACAATAAGTTTCTCAACCAGTTTCTGCTGGTCCAAGTGCTAAGGTATAACAAGTTTCTCAACCTGTTTCTGCTGGTCCCAGTTCCCATGCTTGCGCTCTGGTGGAACATAATGATGATGCTGAAATTGAGAAAATGGTAGCCAATGAAACCCTGAAGGGTCAAAAAAAAACAAGAGCTCTGTAGTTTTACAGTGTTAGCCAAAATCCTTTAGGAAAAAGCAAAAGGCATCAAATTTGAGGTGGTATGGAATAAGCGAGGCCAACATGTTAACCCCAAGAAATCTATCTTTAGTAGATACATTAGAATCATCACTCGGAAATGCATGACGATTGATGTACAGTCATGGCACCATGTTGTCACCAGGATTAAGAAACTAATATGGGAAGATATTACGATAACATTATGATATCATTTCTTTAATTTATTAAAATAAATTAAAATACTAAAACATTGACTTACTCTACATCATCCATTGTATAATGAATTTATAATAGATTCCTCACACAAGGAATATGTATTAAGATTTACAGGAAGGATTCATAGAGGCTAATGAACAATTTTAATGAAATATCATCTTAAATATGCTAAAGGTAAAATCAAGTCACACCCACCTCCTCTTTATGCACACTTGATATCCCAAGGAGTGTGGGATGCGTTTAGTAGCCGTCTTATGGAGCAGACTTTTTAGGTACATTGTTTCTTGTAATATATTTTTTGATATTTCTTGTATTCATCACTTTAATTGATAGTTTCTTTCTTTATGAAATAGTAATTGAGTGCTGAAAATAAGGAATGAGAATCAAAACCAGTGTACCCCTACTGTAAAGTAAGGATGCGGTACGCTTCACTTGAGAAAAAACTGGTACATATTTTAAATCTACCGTAATACTTTTTTGTGACCTAAAACAACACCATAACCATGTTCCTCTATTTATATGCAGATTGATGAATCAAAACTGAAAGCCACTTTCATCACATGCCATGTGCTATAGAAGGAGGATCATGTAAATAAAGAGGAGATACTGATAGATGAAAACACACAAAAAGTGTGGGAAACATTTGTAAGTATGACATAATATAAATTTATTTTTCTTTAAATCACTATTATATAAAAATGGTTACTTATTTTTCTATATATTTATATCTGACATAGTCATAGGAATCAACAACACTCGCAACAGATGAAGACATACTTTCAGCGGCCTTGAAGCAGCCAAAACAGTATGTCCACATCAGAGGTTCGGGTTTTGGGGTGACACCCCAAACATATTTTCAGAAAGAGAAACAAGTGGAGGATAAAACCGAGGAAATTAAAAATATGGAAGAAACATTAGATATTTTTCAAGAATAATTACAATAACAGAGAGATCTGATAGCAAGTTTTATAGGGGGGAGGAAAAGAGAAGAAACAACTTAAGAACAACCCATGCATGAAGATCCCACCCCACCCCCACTAGTTTTGAGGTGATCCATTCCCCTAAAAAACTTAACTTAGATAAGGTAATAAATGTTCTAATAATTGTTTTTCTGAAATGTGAATCACATAGACATTGATACCTTTCCTTTACGGATATTTTATAGGGTGAAAATGGCTGTGATTTATATCTATAAACTCTCACTTATCACCTTGTTGCGAGGGCTACAATTTTAAATATGCATAACGACATGCTACACAACAGACCAGTCCCAACAGATCATGTCAGAGTGTCTTTTAACGTAGCTCATGAGCTGAGCACCGAGCTACATATTCCAAATGATGATGAAAAAATTCATACGGTCGAACAAGCTGTTGGAACATTCATTGCATGGCCATCAATTCTTGTTAAAAAACATGTCGAGAAGGAGGTATTCACTTCCAATTTATTTTTCAAGATGAAGCATTAAAATTTAATGAAAAAGTTCTGAACTAATGAATGTTATTACAAAATGACAAAGAGAAGGCGGTGAAAGAAAATATCAGCTCAAAACTATCTCAAGGATCAACCAACTGATTGAAACGATCTAATGAGAGCACCTTCACATCTCCTGTTCTATATCCACATTTAATATCATTATAGGATCATGTGGATACAAAGTTGATACACAAAAATACTCACACAATTGATTTTAAAAAAAATATGTATGGATAGGAAAAATAAGATTTCATTAGTGCTGAAAATGTAAATGAAATCCTCAAGTATGAATGGATTGGTGCCTCAGTTGTTACTGTATACATGAGGTATGTTTTCATGATTTTATTTTACAAAATATGATATAATATGATAATAATAACTAAATAAATTTCATATTTTTTGCAGGCGTATATATGAAAAACAATTGAAGGGATTTCCCCATGAACAAAAATTTGGACTCATTTTTCCTCACATCACCTCTTCAAAAGAAGAAATAAATTCCGATAAAGTGGGTGAAATAAGTTATCTCTTCTCAAATAGTTTGAAAACTAAATTACAGATGACCAACTCATTTTAATACCAACGATGCAGGGGCAAAACTCTACAATTTAATCACATCAGCTATATTTTAATTTCTCTAATTACTTATTCCTTTTTGTGTTTTTAGGCAGCATTGGATGCTGATTGTAGTCAATTTGGACACTCCAATGATTTATTTTCTGGATTCAATGCATGGATATCCAACGAACTGACCACGCATGATGGCATTTGTCAATTTGTAATACACTAGATCCAAAATTTTAGAACTTAACATCTAGTTATATAATTTATATTATCTTTTAATGAGGATTCTGTTATGATAGGGCGGTGCATAAATATCGTCTACTTCATGGAATGAATCCAGGGCCTAAGTACAAGAATGCCCATGTTATCTACAACTGGACAAGTTTCCTGGTATATATAATAATATTGTGCTATCTAAACACATAAAAACAAATTACTTATTTTTCTCGATATTTCTATAGGGTCCAAAATAAACAAACACAAATGAATGTGGTTTTTATGTCTGTAAATTTATAAAAGAGATCATATTTCATATACAAAATAAAATCTCGGAAGAGGTATTTTCAAAAATAATTACTAGTTCATTTAAAATATTTATTAATACTTTGTATATTTATATTTTTTCAGTACTACCATGAATGTCGCAAAAACTCATATTCACAAGATGATATAGATGTGTTCAGAAATGAATGGGCATCATACCTGATGGAAGATTGTACAAAAATAGGATGAAGGTGAATTCCTACCACTTATGTTATCCTTATATGATCATTTATATTTCCCTTTTTTACACTTATTGAGCATATATGATCACCCTTTATTATGTTTTATATCCATAGTTTATGAAGAATGGTTTTAGAAATGTTTTGTCTTTCTAGTAAAGCATAACTTAATGAGAGACTCTTATGAAATAGTTCTTTATGTTTCCATGTTTCCAAAAGCACTATACCTAAACTATTATTGCAAGGATCATTTATATTCTGTATTTTGGTCATTTATGCTACTGTTTCTATTGATGTAGTGTGTTGGAAGAATATTGGTTGTGAATCACTCACAAATTTAATAACAAAACTAATGATTCTTCACTACTCTTGGTTAACTACCACTTAACATAGCATCTGATCTGAACTTACGATCGGGCGTCCCCAGGATGCTCTCATCGGACACCATCTCTCTGATATCATCATTCACCTTTCACTTTTCCATCTCTTAGTGTAACCTTTTACTAGGTAAATGGGTGTAGGAAGAGATGTAAAAGTGAATGGTGAATGATGATATCACAGAGATGGTGTCAGATGAGTGCATCCTAGGGAGGCCAGATGGGAAGTTCAGATCAGATGCTATGTTAAGCAGTAGTTAACCAAAAGTAGAAAAGAATCATTAGTTTTGTTATTAGATTATATCTGGACCAAAGAAACCCTTTAGAAATATGTAAAGGTAATGTTATGATATAATATCTTTATTTTAACAAAAAATTATATAATAAAACATTTATTTTATTTTCATTATTTCTTGCAGGGTTTGTTTATTTTAGAAGATTTTTGTCCATGTGACATGCCTTTGCAAGGAGAGAAATGACATTGTGTATACTCAATCACAAAGGTAATTTTTATGTTTTTAGAGTAAAATCATTGTCCATAGAATTAATGCATTGTTTCATATTTATGTTTAATTTATTTCTTTTATGTAAGGAATATTAATCTACTCATATGTGATATCAATGTATGAAATGTTTAGGTCATTATAGTTGGTATCAAAGTAACTGACCAATTCAAAATTGAGAAAATGAATTCAATTGTTTTGATACTTTAGGGATATGATCCATAAGTCATTTGAAATGTGTAGGAATCAACCCCACCTCAATATGGCACACGATGCAACTGGTATGACTCAAAGTGTCTCTTTTTATTTAAAATTGACATTATTTTTAGTAAAAAGAACAAGTCACATACTAAAAACTAAGAAAACACATTTGGATTGTTTTGAAACTTTAAGACAACAATCCATAATTCCTTTGTGACATGTAGGAATTGACCACACCTCAATTCAACACACAATGAAACTATTATAACTCTAAGTGTATCTTTTTATTTAAAATTGACATTAATTTTATAAAAAAATCACAAGTGACATGTTGAAAACTTAGAAAACGTATTTGGATTGTTTTGATACTTTAGGAAAATGATCCATGAGTCATTTGTGATGTGTATGAATCAACCACACCTCAATCTGACTCATGGTGTCACTAATATGGCTAAAAGTGTCTATTATCAGTTTAAAATTAATATTTTAGATCAAGAGGTTTCACTCACTGAAAACCAAGAAAACCCACTCCAATTGTCTTCATAATTTTGGATATTTATTCATAAGTTTTTTTTGATGTGTATAAAGCAGTATCATATCAAACCAACGCACGATGCAACCGGTATGACTCGAAATGCGTGTTTCCAGTTTGAAATGAAATTTTAGTAAAAAAATACAACTAATATACTACAAACTGATCAAACACATCCGGATTATGTTGATACTTTATGAAAACGATCCATAAGTCATTTGTGACATGTAGTAATTGGCCGCACCTCAATTTAACACACAATGTAACTATTATGACTCAAAGTGTCTCTTTTTATTTAAAATTGTCATTAATTTTACAAAAAAACACAAGTGACATACTGAAAACCAAGAAAACGCATTCAGATTGTTTTGATACTTTAGGACAACGATCCATGAGTCATTTGTGATGTGTAAAAATAAACCAAACCTCAATTATATGCATAGTATCACCATTATAAATCCAAATGTGTCATTTGAATTTAATATTAATTTCAGTAAAAGAACAAGTGACATACTCACAATCAGTAAAACCCATTCAGATTGTTTTAATATTTTAAAACAATGATCCATGAATCATTTTCGATGTGTAGGGATCAACCTCACCTCAATATGACACATAGTGTGACCAGTATAACTCTAAATGTGTCTTTTTTACTAAAAATCAACATTTTATTATTTGTTTTTTGAATGAGGTGTGAGACCCCTTAAATTAAGAAAGATAGAAAATTAAAAAATTGGAAAAGTACAAAAATGAGAAGGATACAAACTAACTAACAACAAAACAATTCATCTCATTAAACTTGAGAGTGAGTGCTCATATTGTGACAAGAGGATCTTCCACCCCATCCACAAGGGTAGTGACCCCTTCACCAAGTTTTTACAAGAAGCCATCAACCATCACAATCATTAGAGTGTACAATATCATCACATTCCTTCATTGCGTTCACTGCAGGTGCACCAAAATCTTCCACATTGTTTTCCAAATTCAGTAAATAAAAGGTATTATGAGTTTATACCATTGCCTTAACCTTTTCTTTAAAATGATGAGTAGGAGGAGATGCTCCATTACCTTTACTGTCTAAGCCCTTCACTAATTCCAAGGGTAGATTAGAGTTTCTATACAATCCCCCTTAATATTTATCATATGGGGAGGCTAAAAAAAGGACTGGAGCTAATCCATTTCCATGAGGGAGAGAGGCTTCAGGAACACTGCAAGAAACAGGGGCAACAGGAGTGTCAGCAATCACTTTCCATGCAGAAAATTTTGAGTCAGCATCCTGTGTAATTGAATCCCTCCCATGAGTAGGGTTCACTTTGAATGGTAGAGACCCTATAGATCTAGTCATTGGAAGATAGACTGTATCTAGCTTATCCATCCCCTTGTGGTTCTTATCATATATCATATTTTTTTCTTTCCATAAGTTGAGGTCCACTTCCTCTTGGGCGAAACATTACATGGCCGTTTGACTATCCTCTGAGTCTTCAACAAACTGGTCATCATACAGACCTATGTATAGCATGTCCTTGAAAGAAACAATGTCCTTATGTTCACTTTCTCCCAAATCATCCCAAGAGATTGCAGGTTTGTCTGGACTAGACAAGACAATAGTACACAATGTACTATCACGATTTGGAGCAACATTCCTGGACTGGTTACATTCTAATTTTTCTTTTTCCAACCTAGTGCAATATAAAATGGGTCCACCCTTATCATGTAATGAGATAAAAACATTATTAACAGAACTCAAATATGGAGTTATGATAGGAGATGGAACTACTCCAACATCTACATTCCCCACTACCTCATTAAGAAGTGTAGCACTCTTGTCTCTTCTTCTAAAGTGATCTAAGTCATGCCCCTTCATATAAAATTCAGGAAAAATCATTTTTCTTCTATAGTTTGAGGTAGTATGACCAATAATAGTACATTATTCACAAAATAGATTCATTTTTTCATGTTCCACTCTAAGATTAATATCATCCGGCAAAGTATAAAGCACAATATTATCAATCCTTGGAATAATCAGATCAACCTCTACCAGTATATGAGAAAAATGTCTAGAATACACCATTTATATGGAATTTTACATCCTTATGGGGACTCCTAATGTTGATGCGTTATCAAATAAAATTTTTGGATGCCATAGGATCCAGTTTAAGCCATGTATTTTTACCCAAACCTGGGCATAAGTCTCCTTGAAATCAGACAGGATGAAATTTAGATGCCAATCATGCAATCTCAAAGTTCCTGAACTTAAATTGATCAACCCCAGTGCTCCAAGATTTCCCTTTCAAGTCCCCAGAAGGAAAAATAATGTGGAAAAACCCACGACCTAAAGAAACACATTTAAAATCGACAAACCCTTAAATGGTTGTAAGCCAGCCAACAAGATCTACAAGTTTCCATGGTTTCATTCTTTTTGATAGGTTGATTTGAGCCATGATAAAGAAATTAAAGAGATCTAAACTTTCTATAATAGCATTATTGGATGATGAGAAATGGGTCATTGTGCCTTTTAGGATAATACGCTGCGTTGTCTGGTCGCTAAAAGCTGCAAAAGAACCGACAGTGGAACCTGCGAAGGCCATCAGGTTCCCTCCATATTTCACCTTAGTGTGCCTTGAAAGGTTTCCTTGATATGAGTCTGCTCAAAGGGAATCATAGGTATACAGATACAGACTTCTAGGGTTTTTTTTGTGGCCTATCCTTCGACAAAAACCAATGCGAGGGAGTCCCGATCCTCCATCCTTCAATATTTGATATCATTTTATTAATGTATTCTTTCATATTAATTCTTAATTTATTTCATTATTGTATTACTAACATAATATTTATTTTCTTATATAGGTGGATTTTTTTTCTTGAGTTTGGATTGTTTGTTCGGCAACTAATACCATGGACGAAAATCTTTTAGAGGGGATCACAGATACAGAAGGATGAAACATTAATGTTTTTAGCCTTTTGTTGGTTAATTTTAATTATAACCGTATAAAACATTGTTTGAAATGTATATAGTAGTGTGTTTTTTTTGTATTCTTGATTTAAAGTAAATTTATATAGCATTGTTTGCAAAACTCTTGTGTCTGTTGTTTCGTTCTTTTTTTTGTTCATGTGTAGGTGCTGTTTTGAGCAGGTGTGTAGGTGATGGGTGTGCTGTTAAATAAATATAACATTTCAGGGAACTAGGCCTTTATTAGTGCCAAAAACATGCTGATAAAGGGAGGGACCTTTATCAACACTTTTTTTAGCATGGATAAAGTCTCCCGTTTATCAGCGCTAAAAAAGCACCATTAAAGGAGACCCCCCTTTATCTTCACCTCAATTAACAGTGCTTTTCTAGTGCTGTTAAAAGCAGTTTCTAGCACTGATAAAAGCCTTATTTTTCGTAGTAGATTTGTTGAAATATGATCTTTAAATTCCAAACCTCTTTATTTGAAAAACTGAAATCACTTTATATGGTTAATTTCATATTGGCATCTTATTATAGAATCCTTGGTGAGACCCTACTGGGATTTTAGTTTGCACCCTACCTGTGCCTTTTGGTGTTTGTAGATTATCTCCTTCCAGGTTCGAGTAGGGGTAAATCACCACTTGGATGTGGTTATGGTTGTGATCCATGGACTTGAAGAGTTTCATCTATTAGGACTTGGGTTGTTTATCTTCCTATTTTATAGTACTTTGTGGTAGCACTTTGGGTTTTCATACCTATTTGGCTTCTTGTACACATCTCCCTTTGGAGTTTTTCTTATACACATACTGATTTTTTATCTTGCTTCCACATTGTTAGTGTAAAATTCATTCCTAATTTCATTTCGTATGATTCCATGTGCTAGTCACCAACCCATGTAGATGAGGAATGCCCATCGGGCCATGTCAGGATGGGATCAGTTATTGGGTTACCTGGGTACCCAAGCAGGTTCATGAAAAAGTGGTATCAGAGGTCTAGGATGAGCTTCTTTTCTTGAAATCAGTATGCAGTTGTGTATTCTTGTGGGACTTGGGAGGTAGTTGTGATTGAGTTCCTGACCATCTCTCACTACAATGAACCTTTAGTCACTAGGGGTGTTTAGGGAAATACGTCTTTAGGATTAGTTCTAGTATTTTACCTTCTTTGGATTTGGATAGAGTGAAATCCAAATCTTGTTTTCAATATTTTGGGATTTATTTTTCCTTTTTTCTCTATTTGAGTGTTAATATGATGTCTTATTTGTTATCTACTGATTTTTGTAGCATAATTCCTCTGAGAAGATGTGTGAATTGTCTCTAGGAGGAAGCTGCTACTAAATCTCTATTAGAGAATCCTCTCATGGACCAAAACCTGATTGAGGTGATTGTGTGTGCTATCCAAGATCTGAGACATGAATCACCACTAGTTCTTATTCAAGCTCCAACTATGGAACCTAAAAGGGATTTTCTCTGGGAATGTTATTAATAATTTCTTCACCAGAATCTAGCACTATTCAATGGCTCAAATGATCCTTAAGATGATGAGGAATGGTTGAGAAGGATAGAATGTTTGTTTGGGTTCTTTGAGACACCTAATGAAATTAAGGTGAAGTGTACCACCTTGGAGCTGGAAGGACCGATTAAGTGATTGTGAGACACAATGATTATGATGATGAAGCATGAGGTCTCAGAGTGGAAAGACTTCAAAATTATTTTCACTGACTAGTTCTATCTAGAGTTGATGTTGTTGGCCAAGGATAAAAAGTTTTTTAAACTTGATTCGGATGAACGGACCATGACAGTGTATGCAAACCATTTTTCTAAGATCATTCATTTCGCACCTGATATTGTTTCGAATGAGAAGAAGAAGGATAAAAGGTTCAAGTTGGGAATTCTTCAAGATATTAATTATTAGGTTTTCTTACTGAATATTTCTTTTTATATTGACATGCTGGATAGAGTGCTGATGGTTGAAATGGATATAACTGGCAAGATAGGGATATCAAGAGTTTATTTCTCTCCTAATTGTAGCTTGAGTTCCTTCAAAGTAAAGTAGAAGTGTGATGATTCCCATGGTGTTTATCGACATCAAGGTCATTTAAGACCTCATGAAGTGTCTAGAAATGGTTCTTTGATTTACTACTAGTGTGGAAAGCCTGTGCATTCTAAGAGGGTTTTCACTGAGGCACCCAAGGTATTTGGTTCTTTTGAATGTTCAGGACACTTACAAAAATTCTTCCATGTTTATTCCACTCCATGTAGTGGCTTAAGATAATCATATCCTCCTAAAACTATGAGGAAATCAGATTTTTTAGGGATAAAAGGGTTCCAACCATAGGCATCTGAAAAAAATCTTCTTCACACAGTGGAATATTCTCTAGGGGAAGCATATATGGGTCCAACAACCATGAGAGGTACCATTACTATAACTTCATCATTAGTGACTACTTTATTTGATACTAATGAATCTTATTTATTTATTTCAACCTATATTGTTAATATTCTAAATCATCCTACAAATATTTTATCTTGTGTCATGGCTATTACTACACCCCTTGGCATGAAGAGAGGCTAGGGTCTCTTTAGTCCCACTCGTGTTTTCTCTCTATCTGATGTTGAGCTTTCTTTGAGTTTTCTAGTTGTCAAAATGACACCACTTGACGTCATATTCAGGATGGATTGCCTCATTGAAAATAAGTCTCGAATTGATTGTTATCTTTGACTGGTCCCCTTCACTACACTTAGTGGTGTGTGACGTGTCTTTCAAGGAAAATGAGACCCAAGGTCGAGTAGATCCATAACTTCTTTATCCAGAGTTGGGAAAAGTAATATCTATGTTTTCTTTTGATATAGAGTGGTAATCATTGAGCAGTTATCTACCTTTAGTTTTCATCAAATTTACCAATGTGTTTCCTTATGACTTCTTTGGTTTTCCACAGGTAAGGGAGGTAGAGTTCTCTACTAATTTAGTTCCCAATACTCAACCAATTTATATTCCTTCTTATCTAATAGAACCATCTGAATTGAAAGATTTAAAGACTCAATAGGTGATCTTCTATAGAAAATATTTATATGCTTGAGTGTGTCACCTTGCGTAGCACTGGTTCTCTTTGCTAAGAAGGATGATGGTTCACTGCTCCTTTGTGTTGATTATCAAAAGTTCAATCAAGTGATGATAAAGAACAAGTATCCATTTCCATAGATTGATGATATATTTTATTATTTGAACTAGGAGAATTGTTTTTCAAATATATACCTTTGATCTAGTTACCATCAGTTGAGGATAAAGGAATATTACATTTAAAAAATTTCTTTGTAGAGTAGGTATGACCCTTATGAGTGCCTTTTTATTCCCTTTGGTCTATCCAATTCTTCTGTAGTATTTATCGATTTAATGAATATGATTTTCAATGAGTATCTGTATACCTTTGTGGTATTATTTGTGGATGAAATAATTTTTTACTCTAAGTCTGAGGAGGAACATGTTCATCATCTGAGAATAGTTATATAGTTGCTAAGAAATCACTAACTTTATGACCAACTTTTGAAATGTGATTTCTGGATTCAAGAAGTGAATTTTTTGGGACACGTGGTGTCATAACATGAGATATTAGTTGATCCTGAGAAGGTAAAATCTATTATGACATGGGAACAACCATGAAATTCTTTTGAGATTTGGAGATTCTTGGGTCAAGCTGGGTATTATCGCTGTTTTGTTAAGGACTTCTCAAAGTTGGATTCTACAATGCTTGCTCTGACTTGGAAGGGAGTAAAGTTTTTTGGGATGAAAAATTTCAGAGTTATTTTGTTGATATGAAACTTTTTTTGACTACTGCATCAGTGTTTGACTCTTCTAGAGGTTGGGTAGTGCTAAGTGATATTTTGTGATGGATCAGGTTTAGGTTTGGGATGTGTTCTTATGTAATGTGATCACATCATTGCCTATGGATATCATCAGATTAGGAATCATAAGAGAAATTTTAAAACCCATGACCATGAACTCATAGTTGTGATCTACATACTTAGGAGTTGGAAACATTACGTTTATAGATAAAGGTTTACTGTGTTTTATAACCACAAGATCTTGAGTTATATATTATCTCAAAAATATTTGAATTTCCACCAGAGGCATTGTGTGAAATACCTATAATCCTTTAACTTTAACATCACCTATACCTCGAGGAAAGGTAATGTCATCGCATATGCCTTGAGTGGGAAACATACAACCCAGGTAGTGAAAGAATCTTCAGAAGATTGGAATTTGATGGATCTCTTTGCACAGTTTAATATTGAAGTCCAGTAATCAGGGACTAAGGTTTCTTTGAATAGTGTTCAGTTGAAATATGCTATTTTCAAGATAATTATTCCAGAGAAGTATCTTGATGATGATTTCTATAGAATTAGAGAATATCTTTATGGTGGGTAGATAGTTGCTGAGTGTCCGTTCTCCAAAGAAGGAATTATTTGCTTTCAAATTTTTGTTGTTGTTCCATTAGTAGAAAGGAAATTTATATGGGGTATTTCCATAGTTTCCAGTGAGCTATGCACCCAGGAACCCCTAAGATGTTTTATGACATGAGACAACAATTCTGGTGGCTTGGTATGAGGTGAGACATTGCTGATTTTATCTCTCACTATTATACATTCCAACAGGTTAAGTACAAGCACCAAAAACGTTCAGGTTTTATTTAAACACTTCCAATGCATACTTGGAAGTGGGATGGGATGTCTATGGACTTTGTGGTTGGGTTTTCACATAACCAAATAAAGAAGAATGTGATATGGGTTGTGATCAATCGACTAACGAAATCAACTCAATTTATACCCATTCATGATACAACCAAATTTGAGGAGTTGGGAAATATCCATGTGAAAGATATTGTTTAGTTATAGAGAGTTAAATATAGTATAGTCTCTTATTGGGATACTCAGTTCACTTCTTGCTTTTGGAGATGCCTCTAAGAGGCACTAGGATCTCATGTCTATTTGAGTACGACATACCATCTGTAGTATGATGGAAAGAAAAAAAGAGCTATATAGATTCTTGAGGATATGATTTTCAATTGTGTTATTGACTTTGGGAGAGATTTGTATTATAATTTTGGGATGGTTGTGTTTTCTTATAAAAATAGTTACCAGTCTACAATCAGAATGGATCCTTTTGAGGCATTATATTTCTAGACTTATAGATCTCTATTGTGTTGGTCAGAGATTGGTGAATGTTCCTTTATTGGAACAAGTTTGGTGAAAGATACGATATCAAAGATTTAGTTAATTTGTTAGATAATTTTTATGGAACAAATATAGTATAAGTCTTATGATGATTTTCATCATAGGATGTTGGAGTTCTCATTTGGTGACCATGTGTTCTTGAAAGTTTCACCATGGTTGGGTCATAGATAACTTTGGAGGTAAGGGAAACGTTCTCCTTATTTTGTGGTACCTTTTGAGGTTGTTTATAAGGTGGGAAAATTTGATTAACATTTATCAATTACACCATAGATTATGTTAATACATAACGTATTCCATGTATCTCATCTGTGAAAGTACCAATCTGATCCATCTCATGTTCTGAGCTAGCATGATTTTGAGGTTAAACTTGATTTATCCATGACTGAATGACCAGTCATGATAGTTGATTCTGAAACCAAGGAACTTATTGGTAGGATTATACCTTTGGATTGTGTTATATGGTAGCATGGTTATGATAATCATTATATGTGGGAGAGGGAGGCACTGATGAGAGAGAAGTGGCCTCATCTTTTTAGCATGGGAGCTTATGAGTAGGATTTATAAGCACATAAAGTTTCTATAACAGGGAGGTTGTAAAATCTTGTTAATATTTTTAGGTATCCTTAAAACCCTATTTTTTATCATTATTTGGTTGGGTTTATTTTGGGGTTGTTTTTGGTTGAAAAGTTAAAAGTTTTCAAAATTCTAGGCTCGTTCATGGTTGGCACACAGTTTTCCCAAAGCATGCACCCTCCTAAGGAAAACTGTCCAAACTCAGGCATTGGAATTTTGCATGGTTGGTGCATGGTTAGTCAAAATGTGCACCCTCTTAGGGGAAACTGTGAAGAACATTTATAGGTGCACATACATGCTGCACAGTTTGGGCTAACCATGCAGAGCCACCCAACTAACCATGCACGAGATTTCTTTAATCCAAAAATCTAACTTAAAAATCCCAAAACACCTACTTTTTTGTGCCAGACAAATCTAGCATGACTCCATATGAGTTATTCTTCCTAGGGAGAACCCAAGAGCAGTTCTTGGACCGTAGGATCCCTCCTGGAAGGGATTTGAAGCTTAAGGAACACCCTTCGATTTTCTCCTGGTTAGTTTCCTCACCCCGATATCTATCTCTCGTGATCTATCTTCTCCTCCCTAGGGTTTTGTGGATCCCTATGTTTATTTATGTATCTAATACCCTCTGTTTTGGGATCTTAAACCTAGGTTTGATACTTATTTTATGGAATACATGATCTTTTTTCTTCATTGAAAAATCCTTGTTAGAGTTTGGCCTTGTGAGTTTTATTGATTCTAAGGTAGGTGGTTCTATCATGATGCCCAATTTATGTTAACCATAAATTTCTTTGTTTAATTTAAATTGTTTGAATTAAATGAAATCGTTTGATTTTGATTAAATTGATTTATATTTATTTGTTGGAAAAATCCAATTCTGTTGAATTGGGGTTTTAAAAATGGTTTTTTAGAATGAAAGTGGAAAACCCATATCAGGACCCGTCCTAGTGGGCCCCATACCACGACTCTCCAAGCCCACCTCCAATAGGCTAGGGGCTGGTGACTCGCACCGAGTAGGAATATCACTAACATATAAGGAATTGCCTAAGTACCTGTACACATGCACACATCTCTAATCCCACAAATGCTAAAATGTAAAAACCACTAAGGAACAAAATGCATGCATACAACTAAACCCAACCAACAGAGTACAACTGAATGTAAAGTACTGAAAGTAAACTAGGCCGAAATACAAGACTGCCAAAAACAAGAGTCTACAAACTAAAGTTTCTAACCAGTAAGCATAAAGTGGTATTGGGACTGCTGCTCGTAGACGTAGGAACACCTCGACCTATAGGGAACTTAGAAATATCAGTTAGATACCTATCCTCCCTAGACTCCATCAAAAGGCCACTCATCTGCACAAGACATGACACATGCGGGCAAAGCCCATGCAGGGGTGAGTATAACAATACTCAGTAGAGGAACCTAAAAACCACAAAGTAATACATGAATCAAAGTTATAGTCATCACTACACAATATATGTCTACCAAACATATAGAAAGAGAAACACAGTCTAGATATACTCAAAACTCAGACCCATAGTCTAGAGACAAGTCACACTACTGCATACCGTCGCCAGGGATTCACTTCAAAGCTTCCATGAAGAACTCATTTGGGATAACTCACTCCACGAGTATGATGGTCCTGATGATGTCCTTCTAAGAAGTAATCTTTTTCAGGAAATGTCACGAGAGATAGGTACACTCATTCAGAGAGAACACACTCTTGAGTGGGGAAAGATCATGATACCCAGATGAGGATCACTTCCAGGGCCTTGGTGGATAGTGCAACTCATCCGGATTCACCTGCTAAGTAGAGGATCGACGTCCTGTAGGAATAGTCACATCGATACCTAACTCTACCTCGGGTCAAGAATGTACATAGGATCTTGTTCTAGGCTACTCAGAGGGATACCTGACTCTATCTCAGAAAGTCCTGCTGAAGGGATCATACTCCTGTGAATGTAAACGATACCAAAACTTCAGAGGAATGAGGAAAAGGGGCACTAACCCAAATGGAACCTATCCAAGGAATGATGGACAAGAAGATCAATCCATGTACTGAGAAGTACACGACATGTAGAAGTGTCACACGCCCTATCTTTTGACACTGGGTACTACCTGTGTACAATAACCTGTGTTTTAAGGCTTGTCGTGTAAAATGAAACTATAGGCATGTAGGAAGGATCACAAGCCATGTTGAAGTATTTGGGGTCCACTCCGTGTACGGTGGCCATGTGCCCGTACATGGCCTCAACCCATGTATGCCAACCCGTGTAATTGGCACACAGGGTGACCCGCATTACTAGCCTCATATGGCTGTGTGGTGGAGTACATGGCATGTATCCCACCTAGTGTCCATGTATCGTCCAAGATACACGCCGAACCCCGTGTAAGGACCCACACGACATGTGACAGTGGTCACATGTTGTGTCTACGCTCCTATCGCCTGAGACTCCAACTAATGCTGGGTGGGGACCACAATCCGTGTCTCCCTAGAGGAACGCTGTGTTCTTCATCGTGTGCATCACACAAACCCTAGCTGCCGCCGCTGGTCCACATGGCATGTTTATCGGGATACACGCCGTTTGTTCCAAAAATTTCCAGAATCGTGAACCTGCTCCGCCGCACCTCGGGTACTCCTCCGATCTTCGATCTGGCCATCCAATCACAACAAAAATCCAGATACAAGGTCTCCCTACCATTCCATCAATGTTTTGGGAGGTTTTGGGCATTTGATCGGCCCCAAAAACTTGTTTCAATCATCCATGCAATGAAAGGTCGAAGAATGATTTCTCCCAAACCGGGGAGATTCATCTACCACCATCACCGTCAAACCTCCATTGAGTCGTCGCGATGTCAGATCTCCAATTTGGGATCATTGTGTTGCGAAACGGGCGTTCAATGATCCTATGTTCATAACGCCACAAAGAATGTGAAGAACATGGGGTTAAGAGGAGGAAGAAAATCAATAAACAAAAGTGGAACGCACCTCCACTGTCATTTTTCAGGGTGTCAATTCACTACTGTTAGAAGGATTAAATAGGGCGAATCAAAAGATAATCCAACAATTATCATAAATCAATTTCCTGAATCAAACGCCAAAAGAAACAGAAAATAACACCCTCCCGCAAGAACACACGATCTGCAGATCAACCTGTTCATGGTTTGATCTACGTTCATTGTTTAATCTAAGAATGAGTAAGAAATAAATCAAAATAAAAAACCCCTACCTTGATTCGTTTGAAGAAAAATCACTGTGTCATGTTTGTGGGTAAGGTTTGTCGAATCTGTGATGCGTCGATCGATTGTGTCGTTGTTCGCCAACCAGTTGTCCTCCAAAGCTCCAATGAAAATACTTAATTTGTAGGGTTATGCAGCTAACCCTACAAACTTTCCATAATTAGATATTTAAAGGGGAGGAATTTGGATGTTGCATAAAAAGAAAACATTTAAAATAAATAAAATATATATTTATTTTATTTCCTTTAAAAAGTCCAAAAACTAACTTTTGTATCCGACCCTCACCGGTCAAAGTTAGGCCCCACCTAAGGTAAAGTCACTTATCTGAGAATAATGGTGCCCTCAAATTTCTGATGTAGCACTCATTTAAAAGTTATTCCACTTTTTTCAGGAAAACCGCTTACGTGCGCTATTTAAAAGTTTAATTTATTTCAAACATTTATTCCAGGAACTCTGGGCCTCAAAATTGTACGCCGTAAAAAATCATGGTCTCAAAATAATTCCATACAATACTTAAAAATAATACATGAAAAATCCAAGACATTACATTCTCCCCACCTTAGGGCATTACATCCCCAAAAATCCAAAACAAGGCTACTAAAAAAGATGTGGGTACTGCGCATGAATCTGAGCCTCCCAATCCCATGAACTCTCGTGAAGATTACTGTACTTCCACCAGATGTGCACCAAGGGAATGGATCACCCACGAAGGATCTTCTCCTACCAATCCTTAATCTCCATTGGGTACTTAGCAATGGTCTCTCCATCATCGATGTCCAGCTCACCCCAGTCGATAACGTGCGATGGGTCATGCACGTACCTCCTCAACTGCAACACATGGAAGACATATTGTACCCAGTGTGAATACGGAGGTAGAGCTAAGAAGTAAACCACCTCGCCAACTCTGCGCAGTATTTGGAAAGGTCCGATGAACCTCCGAGATAGCATGCTGCCCCAGCCAAATCTCCATAACCCTCATCAAGGTGAGACCTGAAGGAAGACATGGTATCCCTACTCAAACTCCATAGGTCTTCATCGCTTGTTAGAATAAGACTTATGCCATATTTTTATAGTCTTCATCCGATACTAGATGGTTTTCTTCTTCTTAGTGGTGGCTTGCACGAACTCTGGACCCATGAGCACTAACTCTCCGGGATTAGTCCAGTAAAGTGGTGACTGGAAGGGTCGCCCATACAAGGACTCGAACAGAGCCATGCCAATGGTGGAGTGGTAGCTGTTATTGTATGAAAACTCCACCAGTGGTAAATGGTCCTCCCAATTGAGACCGAAGTCCAAGATACAGGCCCGAAACATATCCTCCAAAACATGAATGGTCCTCTCCGTCTGACCATTGGTCTGGGGATGGAATGTCGTGCTCAAGCGTAGCTGATTCCCAAACACCTCCTTCAGTCCCTTCCACAAACGGGTTGTGAAATGAGCATCGTGATATGAGAATATCATTCAAGGGACACCATGAAGCTGAACTATATCTCGCATATAGAGGCATCCCAAGCTCTGTATGGAACTCTACTCTCTGATGGCTAGGAAGTGGGCTGACTTGGTGAGTCGGTCAATGATTACCCAGATGGAATCATGACCCTTGGACGTCCGGGGTAATCCCATCAAGAAGTCCATTTATATTCCATCCCACTTCCACTCTGAAACCTCAGGGGGTGAACTAACCCTATTGGAACCCGGTGCTCAGCCTTCACCTGCTGGCATGTAAGGCATCGAGAAACAAACTCTACAACTTCCTTCTTCATACCTGACCACCAGAACTGATGCCGGAGGTCCTAATACATTTTTTACACTCCAGGATGTACCACCAAGGGGGGATTTATTAAACTCCATTAGGAACTCCTCCCTCAATGCCACTGGTACAACAATGCGTCATATGAAGAGAATAACATGCTCCCCACCTTGAGAATATCCATCATGAGCATGTCCTGTGGATAACTAAGCATGTAAAGCCTCACAGTCAGCATCCCCTAGCTGTGCCTCCCTAAATAACTATAAGAGTGGATGGGTGACAACCATCAACTAAAGGTAAGTTGTATCCTCTCTGTCTACAAAGGATAATTGTAATGTGGCTAACTTCTCTGTCACCTCACTCAACACCTACAAGCTCGACCTTCTTCTAAGAGCATCTTCCACCTTATTCCCCTTTCTAGGAGTATAGATGATCTCAAAATAATAGAACTGGAGGAACTCTTGCCAAATCCTCTGTTTCATATTCATATCCTTCTGTGAGAAGACATATTTGAGGCTCTTGTGGTCAGAGTAGACGATAAATCACTTGCCCATAAGGTAGTGTCGCCACATCTTCAACGTGAAGACTACCATTGCCAAGTAGAGATCATGGTTCACATAGTTCTACTCATGTTACCTAAGTTGGAACAAAACATAAACAATCACTACCTGTATCTACATTAGGACACAACTAAGCCCTGTCCCTGATGCATCGCAGAAAACTACGTACTCGACACCCTTCTCCAGCAATCTCAAAATCAGGGCACTCGTTAAACTCTGTCTCAACTACTCGAAATACACTGGAACTTCTCTTTACATAAGAAGGGTTTCCCCTTAACGGTCAAGGCTATCATTGGTGCTAATATCTTGGAGAAATCAGGAATGAATCTATGGTAATATCCTTCCAACCCAAGGAAGCTCCATACCTCCATCACGCTCCGAGGTGGCTCCCATTCTAACACTGACTTTACCTTGGTTGGGTCCACAACTACTACTTCTACTGAGATGACATGTCCTAGAAAGTGGACCTACTGAATCTATAATTGGTACTTTTAGAGCTTCCCATAAATTTGGTGCTCTCAGAGTACATCTAGAACTATCTGCAAGTGTCTTGCGTGCTCCTCCACGGACACCGAGTACATGAGGATGTCATCGATGAAGACCACTATGAACTAGTCTAAATACAGCTAGAAGATCTGGTTCATAAGTCCCATGAACACTAAGGGGTAGTTCTTCACACCGAAAGAAATCACCAAGTACTCTTAGTGACCATAGCGGCATCTAAATGTTGTCTTCGGTATATCCCAATCCTGTACTCATAAATGGTGGTAACCTTATTGAAGGTCAACGTTTGAGAACCATGGTTCCCCTCTTAGCTAATCGAAGAGGTCATCGATCCTCAACAATGGATACTTATTCTTCACTGTCACCTGGTTCAGGCGCCGATAATCCATGCACAACCTCAAACTCTCATCTTCCTTCTTGGAAAAAAAACTGGGCCCACCCAGGGAAAAATGTTGGGTCTTACGAAACCCTTGCTCTGCAAATCCTCCAACTGCACCCTCATCTCGCAAAGCTCTATGAGAGCCATCTGATATGATGGTGAGGAAATCAGTGTTTTCCCGGGGTGTAAGTCGATGTAGAAGTCGATATCCTGGTGGGGAGGTAGTGTTGGAACATCTTTGGGAAAGATGTTCTCATACTCTGCCACTACTGCTGGGAACTAGAAGCTCACAACATCTACTACTCTAAGGGTACAGATAGCCAACTAATGAGTGATCGGCTGCACCCTCCTATGCGTGAGCCCATTATGTGATTCCTGGGTCTCATTTTCACCAATAAAGGAAAACATCATCCCATCACTGCGGACACACTGCACTCTTCACCTAAAGTAGTCAATCTAGGCATAAACTGAAGATAGCCAGTCCATACCGAGAATGACGTCGTAAGGCCTTGATGCTGCCACCAAGAGGTTTGAACCAAAACTCTCACCTCCAAGGGTAATATCACACCATCTGAAAAGGTGCGTGATCATAGAGTCTCCTACTGTGGGTGTCTCTAAGCGTAAGGTTCGAGTTAACATCTCTACCAGAATCTCAAGGTTTCGCACAGGACATGTGGAGAGGAAAGAATGACTGAAAAATGTGTCTATAAGTATGACAACTAAGGTAGAGAAGATACAGATCATATATTGGATCATCCTTGGAGTCCCTAGGTCATACTTCTCGATCGCATGCAGTTGTCCCCACCCCTGTCCCCCAGCTCCCTAAGCCTGGTGAGGACCTCCTGGGGGTGGTGGTGGAAGTAGATTGAAATGTCTGCCACCAACTACAGCTCTCCCTGATCCTCTTCCACATCCACCACCTAGCAGGTCTGTCTGCTCCACTCTCTGCCTCTACCTCGGTGGTTCATACACTGCCTCTCTGTCAGAAGCTCGATTGGTCAGACTGTCTCTAGTGAGATGTCCCCTACTGTCACATGAGTAACATCGCCTCTCCCTAGGCTGACTAGACCCAGACTAAGAGCCTTGTACTGTCGATCCCCTATCCTGGGTCCTCCTGTGATGTCTCCCATGTCCTAATACCTGTTCCTAATGTCATCTCCCTATTGATGAGGTCTTCACACCTGTCTTCCTACTACTAACTACCATCGGCTGTCTCTGCTCTTCCAAGAATCTCTTGATCACCAAGGCCCACTTGAGCACTTAAGCATAAGTCGAAATGCATAGAGGTACGAAACTAGCTTGGATGTATCATTGTAGACTTCACTCGAAGGTCCGAGCTCTGAAGTACTAATCCCTGACCATATCCATCGAGTACCGAGAAATTTTGGTGAACGTTGATGAATAGTCAGGCACCGTCAAATTGCCCTACTAGAGCTAAAGAAGCTCCTAGATACACACCTCTCTCAGCATAACCAGATGGAACTCCTTCCTAAAGAGTCGCTCAAACTCCATCCATGAAAAATTCTCCTCTTCATGAGTCTGTGTGGTCAGACTCCACCATCATCCCACTAAACCCTGAAGAAGGCTCTTTCCAAGGATCACCATCTGGTCCGCTGGTGTCCTCAATAGATGGAAAACTTTGGTTGCCACCTCAAGCGAGTCCTCAACTGCCTGAAGGTTGGGCTTGCCTCAGAACCTAAGGGGACTCTGTCTCTGGAACTCATGGAGCACGTATAGCTTGCTTCCCTTGTCTCTTGGTACTACAGGTACCACGGTCTGTTCCACTGGTGGTGGGATAGTAGGTGCACCACTTGGAGGTAACACATGGGGAACTGGTCCCTGTATCGAAGTCTCATCACCGAGGGGGTCATCCTTGTGATTGCGCTACTAAATCCTAGAAGGTATGCATCACAGAGGCATCCTGTAAGGAAACAAGATGTATCATGGTCAAAGATAAAATCTAGATAGCTGACACAAAGGACCAAGAAAACACAACCCATTCCTATATAATGCATGTACCATTCTTTTACTTCCCCACAACTATTTTTTTCAAGTACCGAGTCAAAAATCAGGTTATTAGAGTCTTGGTGTTTGGATACGTAGGCCGCCCACACCAACACTAGAGTCTCTCGCCTAAAATCCAATCTCGAAACACTTAACATTATTTCACTAAACCAAACTCATAGACTCTTGGTCCTAAGTTAGAACCAACCACCTTTTATACCACTCTATCATGACCCATCCTAGTGGGGCCTGCGCCGCGACTCCCCAAGCCCACCTCTAATAGGCCAGGGGCTGGTGACTAGCACTGAGTAGGCATATCAATAACATGAGAGGCATTGCCTAAGTACCTATACACATGCACACATCTCCAATCCCACAAATGATGAAATGTAAAAACCACTAAGGAACAAAATGCATGCATACAACTGAACCCAACCAACAGAGTACAATGAAAAGTAAAGTACTAAAAGTAAACATGGTCGGAATACAAGCCCACCAAAAACAAGAGTTTGCAAACTAAAAAGTATAACCTGTAAGCATAAAGAGGTACTGGGACTACTACTCATAGATGTAGGAACACCTTGTCCTATAGGGAACTCAGAAAGCTTGGTTCGGTACTAGTCTGCCCTGGACTCCGTTAAAAAGACACTCATCTGCACAAGACACGACATGTGCGGGAAAATCCCATGCAGGGGTGAGTATAACAAAACTCAGTAGAAGAACTTGAAAACCACAAATAAAACAAAAATCAAAGGTATAGTCCTCACTACATAATATATGTCTACCGAACATATATAAAGAGAAACACAGTCTAGATATACTCAAAACTCAGACCCGTATTCTAGAGACAAGACACACCACCTCATACCGCCACTAGGGATTCAGTTCGAAGGTTCCACAAAGCACTCGTTTGGGAGAACTCACTCCATGAGTATGATGATCCTGATGATGTCCGTCCAAGAAGTACTGTTCATCGGGAAAGGTCACGAGAGATAAATACACTCATTCTGGGTGAAAACACTCATGATTGGGGAAAGATCATGATACACAGATGTGGATCACTTCCAGGGCCTTTTCATATACCACAACTCATCTGGATTCACCTACTAAGTAGAGGATTGACATCCTGTAGGAATATTCATGTTGATACCTGACTCTACCTAGGATCAAGAATGGATAGAGGATCTCGCTTCAGGAATCTCAGAGGGATACCTGACTCTATCTCAGAAAGTCCTGATGAAGAGATCATACTCCTGTGAATGGAAACGATACTTAACCTTTAGAGTAATGAGGAAAAGGGGAACTAACCCAAATAGAACCTGTCCAAGGAACAATGGAAAAGAAGATCAAGCCATGCACTGAGAAGTACATAGCATGTAGAAGTGTCACACGCCGTGTATTCTGACATTGGGTACTGCCTGTGTACAACGACCCGTGTTATAAGGCTTGTCATGTAAAATGCAACTACATAGTGTGTAGGAAGGATCACACATCGTGTCAAAGTATTTGAGGTCTGCTCCATGTATTCTAGTCATGTGCCCGTACACGAACTTAACCCATGTATGTCAACCCATGTAATTAGCACATGGGGTGACCCACATTACTGGCCTTGTATGGCCGTGTGGTGGAGTACATGGCATGTACCCCACCCCATGTCCATGTATCATCAGAGATACATGCCGAACCCCATGTAAGGACCCACACGCCGTGTGACAGTGGTCACACGACTTGTCTACGCTTCCTGTCGCCCAGGACTCTAGCTGTCGCTAGGTGGGGCCCACATTCCATGTCTCCCTGGAGGCATGTTGTGTTCTTTATCACATGTAGTGTACAAACCCTAGCCTCCATCTCCATTCCATAGGATGTGTTCATCGCGATACACACCGTGTGTTCCGGAAATTTCCAGAATCATGAACCTACTTCGCCGCGCCTCGGGTACTCCTTTGGTATTCGATCCGACTATCCGATTGCAATGAAACTCCAGATCCAAGGTCACTCTGCCATGACATCGATGTTTTGAGAGGTTTCGGGCATTCGATAGACCCCAAAAACTCATTTCGATCATCCGCGCAAAGAACGGATGAAGAACGATTTCTCCCGCACCGGGGCGATTCGTCTGCTGCCATCGCCGTCACACCTTCATTGAGTTGTCACGATGTCGGATCTCCAATTTGGGATCGTTGCATTGCGAAACAGACATGCAATGATCCGATGTTCATAAACCCGCAAAGAATGCAAAGAAAACGGGGTTAAGAGGAGAAAGAAAATCAATAAAAAAAGAGGAATGAATGTCGTCGTTCGTCACGACGTCAATTCGCTCCCATTAGAAGGATTAAATTGGGTGAATCAAAAGATAATCCAACAATTATCATAAATCAATTTACCAAATCAAACCGCAAAAGAAATAGAAAATAACACCCCCCCGCAAGAACGCAGGATCTACGGATCAACCTGTTCGTGGGTTGATTGGAATTCATCATTTAATCAAAGAACGAGGAAGAAATAAATCAAAACAACAAACCCCTACCTCAATTCGGTTAAAGAAAAAGCGCCACATCACATTCGTTGGTGAGGTTCGTCAAATCTAAGATGCATCGATCAATTGTGTCATCGTCGTTCGCCAACAGGTTCTCCTTCAAAGCTCTAATGGAAATCCTCAATTCGCAGGGTTATGCAGCTAACCCTACGAACTTTCCATAAGTAGGTATTTAAAGGGGAGGAATTTGGCTGTTGTGTAAAAAGGAAACATCTAAAAGAAATTAATTGACTATTTATTTTATTTTCTTTAAAAAGTCAAAAAAATAACTTTTACAACCGACCCATGCCGGTCAAAGTTAGGCCTCGCCTAAGGTAAAGTTGTAGCTCTGAACGCAACGATGCCCTCAGATTTATGACCCAGGCACCTATTTAAAATTTATTACACTTTTTTAAGAAAACCGCTCATGCACACTATTTAAAAGTTTAATTTATTTCAAACATTTATTCCAGGAATTCCGGGCCTAAGAATCGCATGCCGTCAAAAAACCTGGTCTCGAAATAATTCCATATAATACTTAAAAATAATACCCAGAAAATCTGAGATTAAAATCCACAATTAAATTGAATTGTGGTGTATTACGGAAATTGATGGAATTTAAACTGTGGAATGGATTTGATGGAAAATTGTGAAAAACCTCAATTCCATTTCCTATCATTGAATTATACTAGATCACATGAAATTCTAGGTAGTTAGTGAGTTATTGTGATAAAAACACTAGGTTTGAATTTCCCTAGCAACAGATTGAAAATTTACAACACTAAAAAAACATTGATTAGAACATATTTTTTCCCATCACCACATGGACGGGTCCTCTCTTTCCATTACTGAGGGACATGTGTACACATTGCGGTTTATCACATGTGTGTGCGGGGACCCCATAACCTGGACTATCATACCTCTTGGTAGTTGACCATGTTGCTTGCTTATTTATATATGAGATATAAATGTATGCAATGTTGTGAACTGTTTTACATGACTTTTGATTTATGTAAACTATTTTATACAAAAGTGTTTATTTAATCCATTTTGTAAATCACCATTTGTGTAAAGTATTTCCATTATTTGAAAAGTATTTCCATCATTTGAAATGTAAAGCATGATTTGTTGAAATATGTTCTTTAAATGAAAAACCAATTTATTTGAAAAATTGAAATAACTTTATTTGGTTAATTTGATATTGACATCTTGTTATGGAATCCTTAGTGAGACCCTACTAGGATTTTAGCTTACACCCTACTTGTGCCTTCAGGTGTTTGTAGATTATCTCCTTCCAGGTTCGATCAGGGGTAAAGCATCACTTGGAGGTAGTTCTAGTTGTTGATCCATGGACTTGGAGAGTTGTGTTTATTGGCACTTGGGTTGTTTATCTTCCTGTTTTGTGGTACTTTGCTGTAGTACTTTGGGTTTTCATACCTGTTTGACTTCTGGTACTCATCTTATAGTGGAGTTTTTATTGTATGCATACTGATTTTTTATCTTGCTTCCGCATTGTTAATGGAAAATTCGTTTCCACTTTCGATTTGTATGATACCAGGTGCTAGTCGCCAACCCGTGGGGATCAGGAACACCCTTCGGGCCATGTCAGGATCGATCGGTTATTGGGTTACTAGGGTACCGAAGCTGGTTCGAGACACTATGTTATTGGGGTCGGGGTCGTTACACATACACATACACGTACACGTAGACATAGACATAGACATAGACATATAAATAGACATAGAGATAGACATAGACATAGACATAGACATAGACATAGACATAGACATAGACATAGACATAGACATAGACATAGACATAGACATAGACATAGACATAGACATAGACATAGACATAGACATAGACATAGATAAAGACATAGACATAGACATAGACATAGACATAGACATAGACATAGACATAGACATAGACATAGACATAGACATAGACATAGACATAGACATAGACATAGACATAGATATAGACATAGACATAGACATAGACATAGACATAGACATAGACATAGACATAGACATAGACATACACATAGACATACACATAGACATACACATACACATACACATAAGCATACAAATACACATGCATATGCATATACATACACATACATGTATGTATACACATACACATACATACAAGTGCATACACATGCATGCACATACATTCACATACATATGAATACATTCACATTCTATATAAACATGCATAAACACACACATACAGATACACATAAACACATACATATGCATAGATGTACATGTACACACACACACCCACACACATACACATACACATACACATACACATACACATACACAGACACATACACAGACACATACACACACACACACAGACACACACACACACACACATAGAGACACAGACACATACACATACACATACACATACACATTCAGATACACATACACATACACATACACATACCCATACCCATACACATACACATACCCATACACATACACATACACATACACATCCACATACACATACACATACAGATACACATACACATACACATACACATACACATACACATACACATACACATACACATGCACATTCACATACACATACACATACACATACACATACACATACACATACACATACACATACACATACACATACACATACACATACACATACACATACACATACACATACACATACACATACACATACACATACACATACACATACACATACACATACACATACACATACACATACACATACACATACACATACACATACACATACACATTGACATACACATACACATACACATACACATATGCATACACATACACATACACATACACATACACATACACATACACATACACATACACATACACATACACATACACATACACATACACATACACATACACATGCACATACTCATACACATGCACATACTCATACACATACACATACACACACATACACATACAAATACACACATACACATACACATACACATACACATACACATACACATACACATACACATACACATACACATCCACATACACATCCACATACACATGCACATACACATACACATACACATACACATACACATACACATACAAATACACATACACATACACATACACATACACATACACATACACATACACATGCACATACACATACACATACACATACACATGCACATGCACATACACATGCACATGCACATACACATACACATACACATACACATACACAAACACATACACATGCACATACACAAACACCTACTCCTACTCAAACACACACACATACACATACACACACACAGAGCGAGAGAGAGAGAGACATATACACGTACACATATACATACATACGCATACATGCATACACATACACATACATGTACACACATGCATACACATACACATACACATACATACAATTACACACACATGTCCATACATACAGATACATGCATATACATACACATATTATACAAACGTACACATGGAGCATAAACATACATACACATACATATACAAACACACATGCCACACACACACATACATAAATACACATTCATAAACATCCACACACACACTCATACATATGCACACACACACACACACACATACATACATGTACACATATAAGCACACACACACAAAACACACACACACACACACACACTACAACACATTCACGCACACACACACACAACATCTATATATATACACATGCATACATATACATATAAATACATGTATGTATATTTTAAATTATTTAATATGAATATAAATATATAAATTCAAATATGAATCACATATTTAAATAAATATATTCCTTTATATATTTATATAATTATTTAAATAAAATATTATTATATCATATTTATATTAATTACATACACATTTTGTAATTAATGTATATAAATACACTATTAAACACTTTTATTTATTAATATAAATTTGATAATTTTTTATATAAAAATTATGAAAATAAGATTAATAATATTTTTTATTACAAGTTATATAAATCATATTTATAATTTTATATTTACATATATATACTTATTGTAAGATAATTTTTTAAAATATATAAATATGTATATATAAATCAAATTATTAACCATGCCCTTTTTAGTGATTTTTTCATGTTGTTAAAGGGGGAGATTTTATCTCTTCTAAGTACTGATAAAGGGTACCCTTTTTTTTAATGTTTCTTAGCACTGATAAAACTAACCTTTATCAACACTTTTAGCAGTGCTAATAATAGTCTCCCCTTTATCAACACTTTTTGTTTAGTGTTAATAAATTTCCACACTGAATATCACACAATCTGTAGTAGCGACATCCTTCATGCATACCCTCAATCTCGATCACACCCAACCATACCCTTAGCTTACCTAGGCTCTAGCCTCACCCATGTATAGAGTTTCACCCCCATGTTTTCCTCACATACTGACCCATCCTCACCCGTGTAATCATATTGCATGCCTAGCCTCCTACATACCCAAGAAACAATAGTGTGATGAAATCATACTTTCAAATACCACTTTAGTCTACACCCTTTTACGCTCTCAGTATTATTATGGGAGAAATAATTATTATTTTTTATTTTAAAAACATTTTGAATGTGTATTATTAGTTTTTAATTTGTAATATAATCTGTTTTATAAATGAGTAATTATTATTAATATGTAAATATGAAATGATTTTTTTCTATTGTAATATATTTAGTGTTATTGTAGTTTGATTATTGCATGTGTGATAAAAAATTATTTACAAAAAATAAATTTCATATTATTTTAATTTTAGAGGAGAATTTATTCATGATTTATAAGGGAAAATTATCCATGAAGCCTGATAAAAATAAGATAGATTGAAAAATGAAAAAATTTAATTTGGTAAACTGTTAACATTAACATCGTCATTTATAAAGTGTGGTATACTTTTATTAGAGTTGAATTACACATTCATGTTTGATAGTCAATTTTTTTAGACATTATAGATGATGAATGAGTTGAAAAATTATTCAAATTCAATGATTTTTTTTGTTATATATTCATTAAATTGAAGGATGATGCAACCATTCATGATATAATGGATGGAAATGAAATGTAATATCATACAAGAATTAGCTATATTCGTATAATTTTTATATTTTCTTTGTATGTTTCCTTTTTATATTTTAATTTTTGATTATAAGAAGATGGTATAATTCCAAAGAATATTTTCATCTAATAATTAACTTTAAATGTTATCTTATACAATAAATAGGGTTCCTTTTTCAATACTAGAGTTCAATGCTACAAAGTGGAATAATTTTTTATTCAATGCTAATAATATTTTATCAATCATAAAAAACATTAATGGGGGAAATAAGAAGGTACCAGGGTCGCAGTGAAAGCTGGTAGGATAGGGAATTTAAAATTTTTCATCATCAGGATGACGATAATTATCATCTCCAATGATATGATCTATGGTTTGAGGATCTCACATAAATTAAATATATCAAAAAATATAAACAGAAAACATACCTTTTTTTTAAATCTAAAGTTGTGGTCGACATCTTATTATCATTGGAAATCATTGCATGAAGGATACAAATCCAAATCCCTCTAGATCATACACACATGATTCAAAAATATACTGGAATGTCAATCGTCAAATTCTTGATGCTTGCACGAAGATCCAATGATGCCTTCGATGTCATGATGATCACTGCATCGATGTACCTTCGATGCATGGAGATGAACTCAATCAGAAAACCTGGATTGATAGTATCTATCTATATAAAGTGGGATAGGAGAGAGAGGTTCTAAAAATCTCACTGTTAATAGTACATGTCAAGAGCCTCTCTCCTCTTATTTATAGTGGATGCTCAAAATACCTGGTAAGGTTCCCCGAACCCCGTTTATTTAACTTCTACTAAATAAATAATTATGACAAACTAAACTACATCATTAATAGTATTTATTATTTTATCACATGCCTTTAATATATATAAAATATATTACGTGATGAAACTGATCCATTTAACTCAACTCGTAATTCACATTTAATATCAAACGAACTTGGAATATTAAAACAATATTCATTTGAATAAAAATTTTCTAATATTTATTTAACTTGTAAATACTTTTAATAAATAAATTTAATACGAATTATTATTTACTTGGATAATATGAATTTATTTATTTATCATTGATCAATAACTTGAACAATAAACATACCATATGGTGGGCCCCACCTAATTTGATATACCTATTCAAATAAATAAGGATGATCCTTGAATTCACTATTGTGCGTGACCCTATAGGTCTTTATCTCAATAGTAGTGAATAGAATCCACAGACCAAGAGTGGAGTCTAACAACCAATCAAGGACCCTAAAGAGATAATGAAATCTCTAGCGATGACAACCAACCTACAAACACTCACCGTGTACTATAATCTCTTTATCTTTAGATATCTCATAAAGTAAGAAACACACTTGTGTTATCACTCTTTTCTTACTTTATTATTTGTTGATCGAACCAAATAGTTTTACCTTTTGACTAACTTGGACAAGGATTTATAAAGGTACTACCATCCTGATCAACATGCCCAAGATATATTACTTCCTTAACATGAAAGAAACAAATCCTTTCTTGACCATTTAACCAATGTCATGTCACAAATGACGCACCCAACACAAGCTACCTCGTCACGATTTCATTATAATGGTTTTTTACTTGCATCAAAGTGTGCAATCAAATGTCACGCATTAATAATTATCTTAAGTCAAGAGACCAATACATATTTTTGTAGATATGAATAGCCAATAACACCCAAAACATGTGGTGTTCCTATTGGTGGGTCTTTCCTCATGATCTCACTACTAGAATTATCCAAGAGTAAACTTCATGAGAAGAAGTCTCAATGCTTATGATAATGCAGTACCTAATAGTCAAACATCTATTCTGTCTAGTTAGTTAGATGTATCTAGTCTATAAGATCTTTATTTAAGATTAATGTCATAGTATCTTGAGATTCTCATTATAGCCTAAGATCTGCTATAACCTTTTGATATGACAATGAATTTATGGAAATTACCATTTAATAGTGGACGTAGAAATGTCTACACTATAATGGGAAGAATACATCATGTATATCTATATGTATACAAAATATGGTAATCAAAAGTACTGTTCAAGTTGGGTCTAGGACACCCACTATTACAACACTCCCACTTGCATTAGAGACAACTTGATAATAATACTTGTTATCTCTCACATGATAAATATCATGTTTTAGCTGAGTCATGAATTTAGTTATTGGGTATTACATATTTTCATCGCATGGCTATTCTGTTATATGTGTCCTCATCTCCTTGAGTGAAACTTCTCAAGAGATGGTATCCCTGAGTATATCCTTTTTCCACTGTCAAAACCTAAAATATTTGCTTGTACTAGTAATAGAATTATCATAATGATAAAATTTTACTTAATAGGTGAAATTACAAGAAATAGAATAAATAATTGCGTTTAATAACTATTTATTAGCAGTCTTAGAAGCTACAACATACTCAGGTTTTTGTAGGTATGACTGCCACTAGATTCTACGAGCTTGTCTCGCTTATCACCTTAGTCTAACTGTGATACTCAATCAAATTTATCTAAAGGAATACTAGTCTCTATCCCACCAAAAACAATATCCTTTACTCTCCTCTTACCGGGTACATATCTTTTATACTTTCTGAAGTAAAAACAGATAGTACTGACTGCTTTACTTGCAGTTCTCTGGGAAGTAAATGATATTTTCATACTATTAAGTATATATTGGAAATATCATGTCTTGTACATATCATGGCATATGTGATGGATCCATCACTGAAGCATATGGAACACAAATCACCACTTAATCTCCTCATATGCATCTGCATGTCAACTTGGATGAATTTATACCATGTGAAATTGGTAAAAATTATTTTGTTGAATTGTTATAGCTTGTATTTTTAATACCATGTCAATATATGTATGATTGACTAGGTCCAAGAAATCATTATATCTACCTCTGTAGATTCTTTTCTTTATTAATTAGGTTGCTACTTTAAGTCAATCATTGGAGAATTAATTTCAATACGGTGTTAAATAACTATGTGACTAATATCTGTTTTCCATATGTTGCTGAACATATTAAATTGGGAAAAAAATTTCGCTCCCACAAACCTCTGGTATACACATGGAAAAAATCCAATCTAAATGAATATTCTATGATCAATATACATACTTTAATCCTTAATTGGATTTAAGTAACTATCAGCCCTATGGCATTTTGTGATGTCTCCATCACTTCTAGTTACGTCATATAGACACCTTACATAAAAGTTCATCTTGACATCCAACTTCCAATTAAATGATCATCGAAAGTTTCTATGAAAAGTAAAATTTTAATTGATTGTACTTTTATCTTGATTACTGATTTAGACATTACAAATTAATTTAATCATTAAATATCTCCGACTATTTTATCAAATTATAGGAACCCTCTATACTTTAATTGGAATACTCCGTCGCTTGAGTATTCTAGTGGAAAGGATCCTTGAGCCTCCCCTCATAGTCTACAAGCTATGAATATGCCACTACATGGAGAGTTCAAGGCAGGATTTTGGCTGGACAACCACATTAACTCATGAATCCTTGATTTGTTGAGTGAAGTCCCAACTTCTCAAAATCATAACATTAATTACCTCAATGCTTGCCTCTAAAAGGATAAAAAGATATATATGACTAATCCTTACTACAACTTTAGTTATGTAAACCCATTATTCTTATAATAACTCCCAAGTGGTAAGAATCACCCTCAGCTATGGCATGACGAGCACCCTAAACACCTAGTTTTGTTCAAATTTGAATGATGGAAGGTGGTTAATGACTTAATATTTCTATGAGTGTGTTTTTTTGTCTCGATGAATGTAATCCATTTATATTAATCTTGTTCATTCTATGTTGTCGCACTCACAACTGAACATTAATAGAAAAACATACCTTTCTTCTTTATACATTTTATTATTTATTATTTTATGTATTTTCCCACTATTATAAAATGCATAAAATAAAAAATAAATGCATAATGGAAATCTACTACCCGATTGGTATTGAAAATCTAATATTGGTTGATCCATTTAAAATCAATAGACCGACCATGACCTCAGGGTATCATACCTGAGTCGTTGCTTGACTTGTGATGTAGCTCGCCTCCATTTAGTATGTCCACTACTTGTTTGGATTTCACTTCATCTTTGTAGGGTCCACATCGTGCATCGTCTTTGTCAAGGTGTACCATTCCATCTTGGTGGGGTCCATGCCATACACTATCTCCATCCAAGGTACAAAAATACTCACGCACATGCAAGATAGACTAGGTGTGTAATGTACATGAGATGAATTTTGGTGTGTAGACCCTTATACATATTAACCAAAAAATAAAAGACAATGCACAAACCATCTTAATTAATTACAAACATTGCACACAGTTTAAAATAATTAATTAAACAAATGGAAACGTACATAAGTCAGTTCTCAGAACCAGTAAGCATGTAAAATTAATGCGTGATAATATTAAATTAAATTAAATAATGTATGAGGGAATTCATTAAATTAAATGTATTAAATAATTAAAATAATTTAATTATTTTCGATCCACTATTAATTCAGTTTTAATTCCAAATATTAAATTAATTAATTAAATTTAATTTAAAATCAAAATTAAGTTAATTTACCTCCGAGTATTAATATTATTATTTTAAAAAAATTGATATATTAATTAATTTAATTTAATTATAAAATAAAATAAATAAAATAAATTAATTTTTATTAAAATAAATAAATTCCCAGGCCTAGAAATATCACTATGACCCATTGTAGGTCACTCCAAACCTGTACAGACCTGTAACAGGCTATGCAAATCCCCTGTAGGGCTATCTCGGGCTAGACATGTCCACACAGACCCATTTCGGGTTGAGAAGACCTGCCCAGGCCACTGTTGAGGAAATTAAAGTCTGATAGATTCTATTAGGGGTAACCTCGCACTATATAGGGTTCCATATAGTGGTTTCAGGTGGGTGGTTTGGCCGTGTCTTGGCTGGATTGGGGTATTTCGGCTGTGGCTCACTTGTAGATCTGGAGCGCGACAGGGCAACTACAGGATGATGAAAGATCGAGCGACCAAGAAAAAACAACACAGGATACAGTGGCTCCTGGATGCTGCTCAGGTTTCCCTTCAAATGAGGACTGGAGGGAGACTGAGGCTGTGGCCCCACAGAAAAGGTGCAGCTAGCGGCTGTAGAGGAGATCGGGTCCGGTGGGCGACGCTTATCATCCAGTAGAGAGGGGACCCCAAAGGCCTCGGTTATAATCCAAGATAGGGAAGAGAAATAAGGATGGGGATGTGCATACATGTTAAGGAGCAGGGTTCCACCCTGACCAACTCTTGAAATTGTCAATTTTTTTTTAAATTCTAAACTTCTTTGTTTTGTTAGAAGACCAGACCTGTACCGCTTTCATGGTTTTTCTTCATTTTTTTGAGTGTGAATTTCTACACTCAATATAATAAAGAAAAATATTATAATAAATATAATTATAAAAAATAATTATAATAATTATAATTATAATATATTATTACCACTTACACATTTAAAAACAACTACAATTTTTATAAAAAAATAAGGATATTTAAAAAATTTCATAAAGTATTTTACACTAAGGAAAGAGGGTATTTAAAAGTATAAAAAGAAATATAAAACACCATTTATCCCTTTTTTCTAACATTTCCAGAAAACTCCTTTTCATAAACAACCTTAATGTAAAATACCATTTCTTAAGACTCTTTTTATAAATAACCAAACCATTTTCCCTTTTAAAACAAAATTTCAAACCATTTTAAAGAAAATAATTTTAAAGTAAACCAAAACACACTCAAAGTGATACATAAATCACTTACATTCACCCAAGAATAAATGAAACACAGTTTTTTCTCTCGGATTTCCAAAATGACCTCCTTGATGGGAGGTTCAAACGTTCCGATCGGTTTCTAACGAGTTTGTTCGTAGAACCGAAAACATCCAATGATTCCACATCCATTCGGACCTAATTTCCAAAGGTAGGCACTCATTAGTTTGTGGACTGATAAGGCTTAGGAATTTGCATTGGTCGAGAGGATGGGAGGTCGGACTCATCACACCTTTTTGAGGGGAATTATTGTCCACTCCGGGACTCTCTTTATAGATTTAAGTTATGTTCGTGAATCCTTATTACGTTACCAAGTAGAAAAATGAGTTTTCCTTTAGATCTGACAATCAATGATCGATATGTAGGAAGTTTAGAGAATCTTTTATATGTATTCGAGGTTCTTCATTGATAGAGAATCATCTGTATTTATTAGAGATTCTTGGCCAATGGTATACTTTGACACATTTATATAGAAGTCTCTTGGTCATTATGATGACCATGCTGGTTTTAAAGCCACTCAGTAGGGCACTTGAAGTTTATTTTCATTCAGAAGGACATGGATTATTTCAGAGTTGGGATCGAACCCACAGATGGGATACCTACGTATCCTTTGTTTTTGAAAAAGGAATCAGAACCCACGTAGTTCGAGTAAGGGAGTACGATGTTTATGATTGATGGCTCAAAGAAGGATGTCATAATTACTTTTACACTCTAAGCTCATGTGAGTCATGATCGATGTGAGAAACAATAGGTAATGGTTAAAATTAGACAATTGTGTCATAAAAGATGTAATCATAAGAAATAACGTGGGGCTTATGTATGTATGACTGCCCAGATAAATGAAGATTAGGATTTACTTTAGGGAAGAAATCTAGGAGCAGGGTCCATAAAGGTATATGTGCTTTATGGAGATTTTGAATATTCTAACCTGGGACTTACTCCTGAAAAGGAGGCCTAAATTAGGAGAGTATTTATGATTGGGTTTTACTCCTGAAAAGGAATCCCAATTCAAAGGTAAATTAGGACTAGTTAAGATAAATTAAGACTGGGGCTTACTTCTGAAAAGGAGGCCTAGGTTAAGATATTTGAAAAAAATAAGGGACTTGGGGATTACTCTTAAGGAGGATGCCCATGTTAAAGGAATTATGACTGGGACTTATTCCTGAAAAGGAAAACCAGGTTAAAGGAATTATGACTGGGACTTATTCCTAAAAAGGAAGCCCAGTTTTGAGAATTATGACTGGGGCTTATTCCTGAAAAGGAGGCCCAGTTTAAGAGATTCTCTCATCTTAAAGGATGAGGTTGAATGAATGAAATCTCAATTTTTAGTGACATAAAGATGTATAAATCACTAGGTTTTGAGAGATATTCCACAGAATTCTTTTCAGATAAGGAAGTAAAATCAAGAAATCATGCCATAAATGGCTTTGAAGAGTGTCTTGAAGACTAAATCTTGAATAGGAAAGGTGGAATGGCTTAAGACGGGTGAAATGGGCAAGAAGGGCACCCAAAAAGGCAGGGGCGCGCAAGTCCTGGCAGGCACGCCGGTACTGTGTGGGCGCACAAGTCTTGGTCACGCAGGTATACCTGCGTGACACGTTGGGTACTTGCGCGATGTTCACCCAGTAGGGTAATACTTGAGCGACTCTTCATTAAAGCCTTTAGAATCTCCTTGAGGTTCTTCTAGAAGAGGGACACTCAGGTTCTATTGAAGGAGTAAGGCGGCACGCAAGTGTGGCCATTTCCCTTAAGGGCTGGCCACCTAGGCACGCAAATGTTGATGAGTTTCAACACTTAGGCCTTCCTCCATCTCTTTAGATCTTCCGTTCTAGGTAAGAAATTACCTTAGAAGTGTTCCAGAAGCTTTGAGAAGAGACTAGGGCACTGGGATCTCAAATCTGAGTTTCTAGAAAAAAATTCCTCCTCGAATGGGGGGCCCACAGGGTCTATTTATAGGCAGGAGAAGACCCCGGGCGGTTATCAATTAGGTCGTGCAAGTCACTTGCGCGACCATAATGCGCCACACAAGTGGACTTGCGCGACTATGAAGAAACTTGCGTGACTCATGGGCAATCTTCTCCTTGTTCATCCCTTTGTCGATTTTTGATATTTTCTTCAAAGGATGAATAAATTTGTTCTAAGTCATTTCCCTTTCCATTCTTTTAGACAATGTGATGAAAAGGAGCGTAAAAAAAAGTCCCCCCCTCAGAGTTGGATCCAAAAGAAATGCGGATTTGACTCTGAGGAAAAGAAGAAAACCAATGGAAAGGCGGCACGCAAGTGTTCTGTGGGCAACATGTGGCGCGCAGGTTTGAGTCGCGCAAGGCTTGAGCGCACTGTGCGTAGGCGCGCAGATAGGCCTCCTATCCTATAAATACACGGTCCTTGGCCGCGCATAGAATCTGCTTCCGAATTCTCGAGCTCTCGCCGCACAAGTCATCTTTGCCACGCAAGTCTCTTCTTTCCGCTGTTTCCTTGTCACCGCGCTGTTGTCTAGGTATTTGTACTTGCGCGGTTTAGGCTTGTGCGGTAAAAACTAGCGCGGCACAAGAACACTTGCACGCCTTAGTGCCTTTTCCATTTTTTTCGAATTTCTTCACAAAGTTTATGAAAAATCAATCCATTTAAGAATTTAATTTATTAAAATTTTGTACAGAATCAATGGCTCTTAGACCCGAAATAGTTGATGAACTGGCTAACAAGCGGATAGATGATATGATGAACATCATTGGACATGATTATTATACTGTCAAAGATATCACTCTTTCGAATTTGGCTAAGTATCTGAAGAAATATCATTGTGACTTCCCACAGAGCACTTATCTTCCATTATATGGATATGGTCATCTACAAGAAGTTACCATTACAGAAGCAAAGAACTATCTTCCATTTTCGTGGTTTCAGAATTACACCAACTTTGCTTCAGCAAATATCTTAGGTGGAGGAGTATTTCTATGTGCTGGAACAGTGGAGAATGGCTACATGATGCATCATAGCCCTTGCACACCAGATCTGAAAAATCATACACCTGAGCTGTAACCACATTGTCATCCTTCAATCTTCCGAAATTCTCAGATGGATCAATCCAAAGGCTGGAAGAAAAGTTGGGACTTCCGTCCTGGGGGAGGCGTGAAACCAACTTGGATGTGGGCATACTGGGTGCGACAAACCTGTGCAGAGTTTGTCGAGGATTTGAAGAAAGATGCAATATACAAAGCTATCTGGGTTAGGCAAACATATGTTTACAGACATGATAACTTCGTGCCGGAGATACTCAGCCACTGGAGCCCAGCAACTAATTCTTTCCATCTGAATCATGGAGAAGTAGGTATCATTTTGTGGGATGTCCACAAGATTTCAGGGGCTCCAATTTTGGGCGATATGTATGATGAATTCATTCCTCCCAAGGTGACTTGGAATGATTCAGAGAAGACTCCTGCTTTAGCTCAGGAATTATTTAAGATCTTCCACATGCTCAAGAGTTCAGAGACCTCATTAACTCATTCTAGAAAGGATATTCATCCGGAAGAATGGATGAATGTATTTATTATTGATAAGAAAGAGTGGGAGCCAAAGGAGAAGGAGTCGAAAGAAAAAGGATCCAAGATAAAGAAATTCAAGGATAAGAGGCCCAAACATCCTACCACCTGCCCAAAACCTAAGAAGAGGGGTGCTCCTGGCACATTCTATCCAACTCTAGAAGCAGGAGAGTTCAAGAAGTGGGGATATGAAGTGAATCAAAGAATCCCAAAGAAGACTCGTCTGGCGGGCTTCTTGGCAATGTGGCTCAGTGTTTATCTCTTTCCGGTCAGGGATTCAAAGGGAGGTGTCAGGCCAGGGACCTTCGTCATTGCAGCAAAGTTGGCTGAGGGAAAAATGGTTGGGTTTGATACCCCCATTTTAGCAAAGATTCACAGGAGTTTACTTCATGTCTTCATGGGTAAATCTCCTTTAAGAATAGTGGGACCATTCCAAGTTTTGTGGGGATGGATCACCACTCACTTCAGGACTTACAATGTACAGAATGGATTACAAATTCCTGGAAGTTCTTTCAGGTCGTCAGTGCAAGAATTCTGAGAAGTTGATCCATTAGATGTTAATGCTTATGACATGAAAGTGAGGCTGAGCATGTTTAAGGAATTCAACATTTTTCCCTATGGAAGTCCTCCAACTGGGCGGTTTGTTGATGATGTGACATCCCATTTGGATTTGAGGGCATATATTCTAGCTTGTAGGGATGGTGTGCTAGTTGCTAGGATTGAAGGAGAAATCATATGCGAGGCCTATGCTCCATATAGATTTGCAAGTCAATTCAAATGTCTGCAACAGATTTCTGTATCTCCTCCGGTACATGTCAGGTTAGAGAAACATCTGATGGTTGTTTGGAAACTATGGCTGCTGACATCAAGGGAGAAAATTGGGGAAGTATTTGATCTACCAGTTGAAAAAGTGGCACATAATTTGACTACATATTATGCTGAACATTGGATAACATCATACCCCAAAGGGATATTGAATCGCCCAGTTTATCAGGTGGGGAAAAGGAAGAGGACTGTGGAGAAAGAAACTCTTCCTCATGAAGGTGATGCTTCCCCACATGAAGTTGATTCGACAGATTCCTCCTCTAGAACTGATTCACCGGATTCCCATGATGGGGATGATGAGGCACAACCAGTGACAAATCGGTTTCGTGCCCGATATAATCCTCCGTCCAGAATTAAAATACCCAGTCCATCAACTCATGGTGAGTTACTTCATTGTAGTAATTTAATCACTGCTACTTTATAAAGAAATAAGTCTTACTTTTTTATTCTCTATCTGTAGTTGCAGGAGATGTGAAGAAATTGAAGTAAAAAATTGTAGGACCTTCCTCACAGCCTTCATATCTAAGACCAGAGGCTGTCTAGCTATGGCAGAGTTTATATTGTGGTACTGAGACCGCCTGGCTGGATTTGTGTGAGGGCTTACAACTTCCTGGAATAGGGAATCTTATGGATTCTACAAATATTCAATACGAGGATAACCCCAATGAAGTGTGGGCTTACATCAGAGAGCTGGAAACGCTCATATATTCCACTGATGAGTCTGTTCCTATCACCAAGAAGGTGAAGGAAATGATTAATCGTGGCGCCACTGTGGGGGATGGTGGTTCTGGAGATGAGGAGTGGCATGAGTATGTGGCTCCTGAAGATGTAAATTTTCTTTCCTTATTTGCTTTGCGACTTGATTTCAGTCAAATTTTTGTTACTTAAGGAAGTTATTTTCTTCATCTTGCAGCTTGCAAAGAAAGGAACTGGGGTTCCTTTGCCACAGTATAGCCCTGGTGGTACTGCCATCGGGGCTGCTGCTGATTCTCCTCGTGAGCCAGACGAGATATCTCCAGGCCAACAGGCCATGAATGAGGCGCTGTACATAGCCTTCCTTTTTCCAATCCAAGTTCCAATAAGGGAGACTACCGATACTCCCCAAAAACCAAAGAAGAAAAGGCAACGAAGGAGTAAGTCCACAGCTAAACGTTTCATTAGCAGCGGTAATTCCTTCAAGAAATCATGAGTTTATACTCATGACCACATGGTTACTCATATTTCTGGGGATTGCAGGGGCTTCTTCAATTTCCCCCCTGAGGGAAAGGACTGATCCTCCTTCAAAGACCACGGAGGGTGCTGTGGAACAATCACAGATCCAAGCTGACTTGGCTGCTCCTAGAGAAGAGCTAGCATCTATTCCCAGTATCCCTCCTGCTGCTGTTGCAAGAAGAGAATAACCTATTTCTGGTAAGTCAACAATGCTTCATAAAAATATTGAATGAAACTCCGACTGGCTTCCATTCTGTGATACTTCAGGTTAAAATCATGCATTAGAGCTTCTGGCGACTGTTGCAACTAATGCAACTGATGTTGTCCAGGGTCAGGGGTTACAGGACGTAAGTCATCAAGAAGATGCAACAAACGCTCCCACTGGTGAGACTAACCAGGATTCTGAAATATCATTGGATGAAATGATGAATCATGGAATGAATTTAAAATAATTTTATGATCATGATAAGTTTTCATGTGATTTAGAAGACCTTGGGCATGAGTGTTACCCTTCGCCTAGTAAATTTTCTTCTAATTTACACTTTTAATCATGAATGAAAATGATATGCAGTTCCATCCATAGAAACTGCTGAACTGCCAATGCCTGAAGAGGGTGTGGACATTGATTTCAACCCTACCATTGAAGAAGCATTATCTCAAGTAGAGTTAAATCCAGTAAACCCTCTTGAGACCCATCTTGAAGATCCTGTTGAGACTGGGAAATATGGGGAAGAGTCTTCTCAGGTTGCTGACCCACCGTCGGGTAACAATATTTGTGATTGTACTTAATTTTCAAGACAATTGATTCTTTTGTTATCCTTTGAAGCTAAACAACACTTTCCATTAATCATGCAGGTCCATCAACTGCAGTGGCTAGGTCTGGAGGTGAGGCATCAACCTCTGCCCCCATGGTAATTGAAAGTGAAAAACACAAGCCAGGGGGAAAGAGCAGAACATGGAACTTCCTTAAGTGCATTAATCCTAGATTACCTGCCCCCTGTGATGATGATGTTGAATCAGACCCAGATATGCTTAAAGCGTTCAGCTTTTCACGACGCAAGGCATGGAACAACATATGGAAAATCATATCTGAGGTGCCTTTAGAAGAGTTATCATTAAAAATTCCTCGATTGTCCTCCCAGTTTGTCATACTAGGACTTGGCGGTTTTGGATATGAAAAGATCCATACTGCGATGAAACATATCATCTTCAGGAGGGAGCAGGAGAAAAAGTGCCGCGAAGATCTGACCAGGGTGAAATTGTTAGTTAACATTGGAAAATTTGAGGCTATGGTATCCCAAGCTGAGGCTGATTATGCTGCCAAGATGAAGGAGCTGAAGCATAAAATCAAAGAAAAAGTTGTCCAGCAGATGCACCTTCAGCAACGGTTGGATGATCTTACTGGGGAACTTGACCAACTCAATAATTCACTAGAGGGAGTTCAAACGAACGGTATGAAGACCATTGCGGATGCCAAGAAAGCACTCCATCAGGCTGAAAAGAGTGAAGTTGGTCGAGTGCATGAGCTTCAAGTAGCTGCTGATGAAGCTCGGGATGTGGTTCATCAATTGAAGAGTTATGTTGAAAACCTCTTGTAATTCTTGAAAAAGAGAAGAGACTACAATCTGTGGATGTCCTTATAACTCTTATGTATCAATGAAAAACACTTTCACCTTCACTCATTTATACCTGCATTCTCTTTTTCTACATGCTTTAGATTTTACCTAAGCCAATGGGCCTAGTAAGCATAGTTTTATTTTTACTAGGATTAATGTAAATAACCCTACAAACTTCAAACCTTTTAATTGCTCAATGTTACCTAAATCATACTAAATGTATGTTTAGTGAGCTGGAACTTGACATTTATTCAGAGTTCCTTTGTCTTTTGTGGGAAGTTTAAAGTCATGCACATCATACATAAAAAAGGATAATGTTTAAGGTCCAAATAGCTTTGACCGAAATGTATTAGAATTGACTCAATTCCTTGACAACTCATCTGAAAACATAGTACCATACTCAAGTATAAAAGAAAATATGTAAACTAAGACTTAAGAATATTTGAATATGAGGAATGATATGAAAAAGAGCTAAAAGGCATTAGAAGAAGTAGTTCCCAAGAATGATGTTACCATTATTTAACAAACCCGTTAGAGGGTTGAATTATGCAGGGCCACCTAAGGGCATTGACTGCATAGTTAAATAAAATAGTATCTTTTGGCTAACAAGTCTGTTATGTAGACTATTTATGCAAGGCCACCTATGGGCACGTGTTGCATAGTTAGGCAAAAGAACTCTCAGAAATTTACTTTCCTAGTGTTAAAAGCCAGTGAAAGTTTATGGATATTTAAATCTTCCAAAGTATAGAGTTTGCTGTATGGAAAGAGGTACGTGAATATGGAGAAGATATTTACAAACAAGATTATCGAAGAACTGGATGAATATCACTCCTATGAAGGTCTGACCCAAACGTAGGGAAGGAGAATATAAAACATAGACTTGAATACTTTCAGATCACGAAAAAGGATATGGGACAAATATGTTAAGGATGACTATTTTTGCGGATCCCTATATACTTTCATTTAAGACAAATAAGGACAAAAGAGGCATTCTTCCCAAGAATGAAGTTACCACTATCCGAAAAACCTGTTAGGGGGTTGAATTATGCAGGGCCACCTGAGGTCATTGGCTGCATAGTCAAATAATAGTATCTTTTGGATAACAAGTCTGTTATGTAGACTATTTATGCAAGGACACCTATGGGCACGTGCTGCATAGTCAGGCAAAAGAACTCTTTGAAGTTTTACATTTTTGTGACTAAAAGTCATGAAAAGGGTTATGAAGATCTGAAAATATTTAAGGTTAGGATTATGACACATAAATATGGATATTGTTCAATGTATACAGAGATACACAGATCAATGCTAACCATAATCATGTTGTGGCTGGGTCCTGAATTGAAATGTTGGACTTCACTACGTATCCCATAAGGATGAGAATCAAGCCATATGTAGTTATTAAACTACAGTTTAACATCGTGTGGGAAAAAAGGATTAGAGATCTTAGTTTAGGGTTATAGAGCTTGGACCATTGTAAGAAATACACAATATGTGTTTTCATGAGGACTTTTCAGCCAAGGGATTGAAAATGGAATTTGGGGTCAGGCCCAAAGACTTGGGGCTAGATTCGAGGGACACTCGAACGTTCCTACATATCCCATAAGGATGGGAATCAAGCCCACGTAGTTCTAGAAATACCCTTTGTACAAATTTGGTTCGCACATATGAAGGGTGAAATGGGACTTTAGTACAATGATGGTTTAACCCAAGATAAAAGGTTTGGGCGTTGCCATGTATGCATGTAGCCTTTGAAATGAAACATGATTGAAAAATCAATGTAAATAATGGTTCCCTCTTAGGTGAGGGTATCAAAGAATATTGTAGTTTATTGTCATACTGGACAAAAGTGTTGTATAGTTTAATGTCGTATAACAAGGATGAATGTGAACCAATGTAAAGATATTGATTCTAGGGGCGGTTTCACGAATCAACATCGTATGAGATGGAGGTGAATCGATGTGAAGAGATTGGTTTTGGGCTTGAACCTTAGGAGGTTGCCTACATACCCAGCCTAGAAGGCAAGGATCAAAGTCCATGTAGTTCAATTAAAGAATGAATTAATGATCAAGTTGTTCTTGGGAACAACAAACTAAAAAAATGATGTTGGGACTTACACATGGTCAGCGGCCCAGAGAGAGTGTTATGGTTAAGGTTTGCTCTAAGCTCACGTGATTCATACTTGATGTGAGAAACAAGAGGTAACAACAACCTTAACGATGCATAGTTTAACGTCATGTAGGATGTATGAAGGGACTATGCAGTTTAAAGTCTTGCAGTTAGGACTATTGGTGCTGTACAATTTAATGTCATATTGCAGGGACAAAAGTATAGTTTAATGTCATGTAGAATGTATCACAGAATTTATGTACAGTTTAGCGTCATGTAGTTAGGACGATGGGGACAATAGAGTTTAACGTCATGTTGGATGAAAGGGGATTGTGCAGTTTAATGTCATGCAGTGAGGACAAAATAGTACACCATTTAACGTCATGTTGGACACATTGGGGATTTTTTCCACAGTTTAGCGTCATGTTGTACGAAAGTGCGAATAGTTTAAGGTCATATGCATAGACCGTGGAAGGTGCAGTTTAATGTCATACTGGACAAAAGTGTAGTTTAAGGTCATACATGACCTTTGATAGTTATGTATTTTAACGTCTTTCCGGATGTAAGGTACTTTTATACAGTTTAAAGTCATGTAGTAAGGACGTCACAGTTTAACGTCTTTCTGGATGTAAGGGACTTGTAAATAGTTTAGGTTCATATGCATGGACTATTGACAATGCAGTTTAAGGTCATACAGGACCAATTTGCAGTTTAAGGTCATACTGAACCATTTTGGAGACACAGTTTAACGTCATGTTAGACCAAGTTTCAGTTTAAGGTTATACTGGACCATTGCTGTATAGTTTAACGTCATATAGAAAGGACATAATACATACTTTTCTGTTTATACAAAATACTTCTTCAAAAATCTGGCATTGGTTGGAGTAGTAATGAGTTCTCCATCCATCGAGATTAATGAATAAGCTCCATTGGAGTAGACCCTATGTATTGAATAAGGTCCTTCCCATTTTGGTTCAAGTTTGGGAGGTTTCTTTCCTGGTATCATTGGAGTTCTGAGAACTAATACCAATTCTCCCTGAGTGAATGAATGAAGACAAACTTTTTTGTTAAAAGCTCGTGCTATTCGATTCTGATAGACTTCCAAGTGGTGCAAAGTGCACAATCTTTTCTCATCTAACCATTCCAATTCATTCAATCGCTTTTGGGATTTCTCATATGTAGATGACTGATCGCAAATGGCTACTCTGAGCTCGGGTAATTGAACTTCAATGGGCAAGACAGCTTCCGTTCCATATACCAATGAATATGGAGTTAACCGAGTTGCAGTGCGGGTGGTTGTCCGATAAGCCCATAAAGCATGAAAGAGTTTATCAGGCCATGACCTCTTATCTTTATCCACCATCTTTTGCAGTATATTTGAAAGAGTCTTGTTAAAGGCTTCTATCTGGCCATTGGCCACTGCATGATACCGAGATGAATGGTTGGATTTTATGTTGTATTCTTGATACAACTACTTCACCTCGGATGAATAGAAATTGGTGCCATTGTCCGTCAATATGGTATGAGGGACACCAAATCTGGTAATGATGTTAGACTTGATGAAGCTAACAATTCATTTAGAACTGACTTCCTTGAGAGGTATTGCCTCCGCCCATTTGAAAAGGAAGTCAGTATTAGTAAGAATGTACTTAAACTGCTTGGCCGTAGCCGAAGGGTAAGGTCCCACCACATCCATTTCCCATGTGGCAAATGGCCATGAGTATTTAGCTGCATGAAGCAACTTTGGAGGTTGATGAATGAAGTTGGAATGTACTTGGCATGAATGACACTTCTTTGTGAAATCAACACAATTTTGTATCATTAAAGGCCAAAAGTATCCAAGCCTTTGAATTTGATCTGACAATCTATGTTCATACTGGTGGGCACCACAGACTCCTGCATGCACTTCTTTCATGACAACCATTATCTCTTCACCATCAATGCATCTGAAGAGAACTCCATCAAAACCACATTTGTAGAGAATTTTCTCTAGGTGATCTGGGCTATCATAAAGAGTAAAATTGACCACACGTCTCCAGATTTGTTCTTTCTCGGCTCTATTAGGTGGAAGTGTTCCATTTTGAAGGTATTCCCTGATAGGTGACATCCATCATGTAGTATGACCATACGGTTCAGGAATGGGACTAATTTCATTAATTTCCTCTGTTCTGATTCGAACATAAGGTGAAATTGCATGACGGTGGGCAATATTGATGGTTGTCTCATCCCGATTTGGATCTTCCATAGCTGTGGCTATATTAGCCAGCGCATTAGCTTGAGCATTTTGTGATCTTGGGACATAAGAAAATGTCGGTTCTGAAGGGAATTCCGCCATTAACTCTCTGACGTAATCATAAAAAGGGATTAGTTCTTCTTTTCTGATGGCATAATCCCCATTGACTTGTTTGATTACTAGGTCTGAATCACCCTTCACCTTTAAGTGATTCAATTGTGCTTGAAGCGCTAATTCCAAGCCTGCGATAAGAGCTTGGTATTCAGCTTCATTATTGGTACCACCTTCCCATAATAAGAAGGAATAAGGTAACACTGCCTTTTCTGGAGAAATGAGCACAATTCCTAAGCCAACTTTGTTGAATTTAAGATTTTCCATTTTCTTCCCTGTGGGACTTCTGGAAGCACCATCAAAATACATTTCCCATGCTTGAGGACTTTCTTGAATAGAGAAGACTTCCTCATCAGGGAGTTCAATATCTGAAGGCGTGTCTTCCACTAAAGGGTGTTCAGCCAGGAAATCAGCCAGAGCTTGGCCCTTTATCACCTTTTGAGACACATACTGAATGTCGAATTACTGTAAAATAACTGCCCACCTTGCTATACATCCTGTAAGCATTGGACGACTAAGGATGAATTTGAGCGGGTTATTGCGAGATACCAATTGGACCTCGTGATGTTGCAGGTAGTGTCTCAACTTCTGAACTGCAAAGATTAATGCCAGGCAGCACTTCTCAATACTTGAATACTGGGTTTCTGCTTCAAGCATGGTTCGACTGAGATAGTAGAGGCTGTTTTCATTCCCAGCATCATTATTTTGAGCAAGAAAGGCACCCAATGATCGCTCTAGAGATGTTACGTAGAGGATAGGTGGTCTTCCTTCAACAGGTGGCATAAGTACCGATGGACTTAAGAGGTATTTCTTGAGAATATTGAATGCTTCTTGACATTCTTCAGTCCACTGGTAAGTGACTCCCTTCTTCATCAATTTGGTAAAGGGTAAACTTTTGCCTGCCAAATTGGCGATGAAACGCCCAATATAGGCTAAGTGTCCTTGAAGTACTCTTAATTATTTCAAATTTCAAGGAGGTAACATACCAAGGATTGACTTGGTCTTCTCAGGATCGACTTCAATACCACGATGGCGCACAACAAAGCCGAGAAATTTTCCTGAGGTTACCCCAAAAGCACATTTTAAGGGGTTCATCTTCAAATTATGTTGTTGAAGCTTGAGGAATATGACTTTCAAATCATCCAAGTGATTAGAATGTTGTTTGGATTTAACCACCAAATCATCTACATATCATTCAACAAACTTCCCTAAGAAGGGTTTGAAGATACGATGCATGGCGCGCTGATATGTTGCACATGCATTCTTTAAGCCAAAGGGCATTACCCGATAACAAAACAAACCCTGAGGGGATCTGAAGGCTGTAGATTACTCATCTTTTGGGGCCATTTGGATCTTATTATATCCAGAATATCCATCCATGAAGGAAAGTACTTCGTAGCCAGCTGTTTCATCAATTAGAAGTTCTGTAATCGAAAATGGGAAATCATCCTTAGGACAATGCCGATTAAGATCTCTGAAATCGATGAAAACTCTAATTTGTCCATTATTCTTCTTTACAGGGAAAATATTATCCAACCACTTGGGATACTGAACTTCTCTGATGAAGTTAGCTTTGATAAGATTATCCAATTCAGCTTCAATTTTAGAAGCATAAGTTGGGTGTGTTCTTCTCGCGGCTTGCTTAAATCCTCGATGTTCTTCTGGTAAACCCAAATGATGAGTAGCAACATCAGGATCAAGCCCAGACATTTCTATATAGTTCCAAGAAAAAATATCTCTATTTCACTTTAGAAAAGAAATATACATCTCTTGCTCTTCAAAGGTCGTGGCCGCACTAATTAAAGTGGGGCGTTGATCTTCCTTTGTACCCAGATTTATTTCTCTGATTTTATCCACAGTGGTAGGGATACCCTCTTCAAATGCTGGAGGAGCATCTCTGAGATCTTCCTCTTCTTCTTCATCATGTGTTATTTCTTCTGTTTCTACTTGCATAGTAGATGACAAAGAAGAATTTTCATGATCATAAGAGATGTCAAAATTTTCACATTTTGAAGAGGAAGATTCCATTTTTGACCCTATTGATGATGAAGAGTTTTCTTTGGGTAATAAAGAGGAAATGATGGATTGAGAGTCGACATCATTTTTCACCTCTAATGTTGCTATCTCAGTAATGGGGAGGGAGGAGCTGTGCAGGCATCCCCTTTATGGCGTGTGCTTTATCCCCTAGTGAACGTTCTCAGACCTCATTCTCACTGGATCATCGGTACTGGTGACATATCCTTTTGGCATGACAACTGGTGTGGGGAGTCCCTTGGTTTCCTGGGATGCCCTGTTACCAATATTTCATTCCAGGAGGCCAGAAACTTCCCTCCTTTCATTGGCGCTATCCTTAACAAGAACCAGGAGGAGATGTTTAACCTCATTGATCTGTCCTCGGCCCCTGATCGGTGTGTATTCACCCCTTCGCCATATGGTAACTTCACCTCCAAAGATTATCGTCGGGTTTCTGCCATGCAGACAGCGGAGGTCCCTTGGACTGACACACTATGGGATAACTCCATTCCCACTAAATTTAATTTCCTTTCTTGGAGAATCCTACATAGAGGACTTCCTACAAACGAGAATATCAGAAGATGCGGGGTGAGTATGGCTTCCAAGTGTGTTTGTTGTAAGCGGCATAAGGAGAAGACCTCGGAGCACTTGTTTTTTGATAGAGACTGGGCGTGCGAGGTTTGGTCCTTCTTTGGTTCTTTCACGGGTTTTGATATTCCAGCCATGGCAGATCAACCCTTCCTTAATTGCTGGTTTCATGGTTTGGGTGATGCGGGCCCGGAGAGAATAGCACGTACTCTGGTGTTTAACGCTGGTTGTTGGAGTTTGTGGCATGCTCGTAATACGTTTTTTCATGAAGGCGTATCCTCCTCAGCTCGCTCCATCATCTTCCGAGTCAGGAACCTGATTCTGGATATGGTTGTTGTGCTCAGTTCCTGGAGGGAGGCACCCACTCTGCAATACCTTCTTCCCTCGGTTCATCATCCTCCTCTGGCCCCTGCTCCGAGTACTGGTCACTGGGTCCGCTGGCTTCCCCCGAATCACGACTTCAAGATTAACACTGATGGATCCTGTCTTGCGGGTGACATCAGAGGAGGGGGACTCGTTCGTGATCATAATGGTTCAGTATTGTTTGCTTTCTCCATTCGGTTGGGCCCGAGCACTCCACTCCTTGCAGAGGCGAAGAGTATGATGGTTGGCCTCCAAGAATGCATCAAAAGGGGAGTGGTTCTAACGGAAGTGGAAACGAATTCCCTGATACTCTCAAATGCCATTCAGGGAATCGGGAGCGTTCCTTGGTCTATCGAGTACATTACCCAAAGGTGCTGGGGTCTCTTGGGTACTATAACTAGAGTTTCTCATACCTTCCAGGAGGGCAATAAAGCTGCAGACTACCTGGCTTCTATAGTCTCACCAGGCCTAGAGGACATTTTCTTTCATACCTCTCTCAGTCTGAAAGCAACAGGGATTAACATCATTAGAGGGGATGCTCTCAGCCTCCATTACTTCATGCCCCCGTGGCCTCTGTTTATCTTTCTTTTATCCTTTATCTTTTTCCTTTTATCTTGTCTGGTTCTTTTCTCTTTTTTTCTTTTTTTCTCTCTCTTTGTGCGGATGATTTGGTCCTCGCCTTTTTTGAATTTTTTTTAAAAAATAGAATGGAATGGAATGTTGCTATAAATCCTTATGGCCTAATTGGAGAATTATAGACTTGTTGGATTTCGGCAGATGAAATGAAGACGTCACCATTTGTTCTTTCATTACTGGTTGGTGGGTTACCAATTTCTCCCATGTTTTCTGGATCGATTGCCATAATTGACATTACGGATATTTCCATAAGAGCATTTTGATTTGAGTATACCTTGTCAATTTGACTGATAGGCAACACATAATCTGTACTCACATGTGTAAATGGATTTACTAGAATCTTCTCCAAACCATATGGAGCATTAACTTTGGTAATTTCCTTTGTTGTGGATTTCTCCTTTCCCTTCATGTGATAGAATTCCGCCTCAATGTATTGAGACTCACATGTCTTGAATGGGGCCTTATCACCATATAATGTTCCAACTTGACCATAGAAATAGTATTTGAGACATTGATGGTATGATGAAGGGATAACCGCATGCTGATGTAGCCAGGGTCTTCCAAGCAAGATGTTGAAAGCTGAGTCTTGATCAACAATCATGAAATCTAAATTGGATACAAGATCTCCAAACTGAGTTCTGAGTGTAACTTCTCCCAGTGGTTCTTGTTCATTTTTATCATATCCTTGTAACATCATGGTAGAAGGAGATAAATCAGATTCCGTGAGGCCCAATCGACGAAGTGTACGAATGGACATGAGGTTGACTCCTGAACCATTGTCAATGAAAGCTCTTCGAACGTCTACACCATTGACCTTGCCAGATAAATACAAAGGTCTGATATGCCCATGCACAACATCATCTTCATATTTATCAGTAAAAGATATTATTGCATGGCATTCTGCAGGATTATTCTCTATGTGATAGACTTCAGCTGTAGCAATTTCAGTTTCAAACTCCTAAGAACTTGACAAAGCGTCGATGAGTGCTTCCCGAAGATCTTTTGAAAAATTCAAAGCATCCAGAATTGATAACTTGGATAGTACTTGGGCCAAGTGTTTCAATATATCATACTTTTGATCCAAAGATCTGCATTTCCCAACAAGAATATGTGATTTAGCAGGTACCTTGGAAGCAGATGCTTTGGAAGTTGATGCATCTTGTATTGGGATAGGAGTTGGAAACATCCTTGGTTTTGGAAGATTAGACCGATTAGATCCATTTACTTTCTAAGAGGATGAATATGGAACCTTCAATCGGTCTTCCAAAATAACTGTGTGAGGACTAAATTTGCAATTGGTAGAAGAACTTGCTTGTTCTTGCTGAGCTCGTTGAAGGGCTCTACCATGAGTTTCTGCTGCATACACTATTCTAGCAGGGGTTGAATTGGGGTAATGGATTCTGAAAGATCCACGTCTTCCCCTGTATTCTGAACCTCTGGAACTTCCTCTGATTCCCTTGTTTGATACAGAGAATTTAGGCTCATCAAAATTGAAACTGTGACTGGCATATGGATCTGTTAATTGAATCATATTAACAGAACCAAAGATTAACTCTTCGTCTAATGAAGACTATGCCTGATTAGCCTGTTTAGGATGTTCCGTTTGGTGGGGCGGTGCCCGTGGCTTTGAAGTAGATGGCATGAAGTCTGCCGAAGTCAAAGACAACTTAGGCTTTGACACATACTCATCTTCTTCTGATTCTTTTTTCTTCTTTGAATTATGCCGTTTCTTTGAGGAATTTCCCTCTGAAAAAGAGGATTTTGCCACAACATTCATGGCAGAAGACACAATTGGTTTCTTTAATTGTGTTCGAAAAATAGCATGAGTTCGATTGATTGTCTTTCTAACCATCCAATCATCATACTTCTATGCATTTTTGCTTTTTACTTCTTGACATTCACCTTCCTCCTATGAAACTGTAGCAGTAACACATGCTACCTGAGCTGAAGAACCTTTCAATTTGACTTGTCTCGAATCGACCATCTTTTGCAGGAGGTCTTTGAAGACAAAACACTCCTGGATGGGATGCCCCAACATTTGATGAAAGGGGAAATAATTGGGACGGTCTTCATATCCTTCCTTGTTTGGCCTTTTGGGCCTTGGCAATTGAACCAGATTATTTTCTAGAGCCGAAATGAAGTAACCAGGAACTTGTTCATTTTGGAAAGAGTATGTTTTTCTCTTCAAATCCTCTTATTGTTTTTGTCTTTGATCTCTTTGATCATCTGGATGAAACGGCCTTTGTTTTTGGTGCTCAAGAGTTGGATCCCTTCGAGAAGATGAATGTTTTGAAGTAGAAATAGGTACAGGTGCTTGTTTAAGAATAACTGTAGCAGTTTCTGCTTTACCCATTCTCCTTCTTGGAGCTGATGGAATTATACGAGATTTAGCCTTAGCCTGTATAAGGGAATCTTCAATCTGTTGAGTGATTGAAGTAAGGTCTTGAAACCCTCCTGTGTATTTCACAGGGATTAATGGCGTGCGTAATTCGTCATGCAGATTTGCCACACAGATTGGCAACAATTCTTTTTGAGGGAGTGCTAAAATCAAGGAATATGTTAATCCCTTCCAGTGAGCAATGAAATCAGAGACTCTTTCATTCTCCATTTTCTCATAGTTTGTAAGATCTAAAAATGTTGTCTTTGGAAAAGTTGAGATAAACTGAAGGAGGAATTTTTGGCGAAGATCCTCCCATCCAGTAATTGACCGGGATTGCAAGCTTGTATACCAAACAAAAGCTGATCCTTGCAAGGTTCGCACGAAGCATCTGAGTTTCACTACTTCTTGCTGCTCTGGATTTCCCATCATAGGATCACAACAAGACACGTAATGTGTCAAATGTTTCTCAAGATCGCATGATCCATTGAAAATAGGGAATAAAGGATTCCCAAAACTGGATGGAGGAGAAATTGGATCTACCCGTTCAGGGTAAAATTTCTTTTCTGGTTGAACTTGCGCACGTTTCCCTTCCATAGTTTCTAACCAAGCTATTAATGACTCAATAGTAGTTATTAAATTTTGAGAAACATCCGGTTGAACTTGGACTTGGGTAGGTGCAATGACTGGAGCTTGGACTGATGTGGTGATTAGTGCTGCAACTGATAGTAGCACCGCCAACTGTTGTTGTACTTGACCTGTAGGATTAGACCTGTGAGGGTGTACTGAAAGAGGAGGATATTCTTGATCCATCTCAGTAGCTGCAACAAATTCCTTTGGCTGACTGACTCCAGCACGCTTAAGAAGAAGACTACTCTGAAGTAGTTCTGCATTCAACCTTCTTAATTCCTTCATTTCTTCTTCTTGTTGTGCAAACCTTTGCTCTAGTGAGAGCGATTGGCCTTCTTCAGAGGAAGGATATGTAACCTGATTCTTTTCCCTTCCTTTGTTGGACCCTTTTCGGAGAGGGGGAAGTGAGTTACTCGAAGGGTTACTTAGGTTCTGAGTAATCCTTTGATTTCGTGTATGCACACCTTCTTCATTTGTATCGGTGCGTACATCTCCTTGAGTAGGAACCTCTTCATCTGAGCCCCCTGAGTGAGCCTCATCTAGTGGATCAGCAAAAATGACATTGATGACATTGATTGATGCATAACACATCGCATCCCTCCTATCATCATTTCTGTGATATTGTCTTCTTCCATGTCTTTGATGAGACATTTCCTTTTGTTGATTCAATCCCTCAGGAGTTTCTTGATGAACCATAATTTGGAGGGAATATCCTGATAATTTGGCTCTTCATTCCTCTTGAGGCTTCTTCCCCAATAGAGAAAAGACTGACGTTCTCTGAGGAGGGGATTGATGATTTCAAAAAGTCCCCAGTCCGGTGGACTGGGGCTGTTCCTGCTGTTCCCGCTCAACTCCTCAGAACCTATTTGTTGATTCCGAGGGTTGGTTTAAAAGAGTCCCCAGTCTGGAGAGCTGGGGTGGTTCTTGAAATGCTATGTCTGAGACTTTCTTGAAAGTCCTTCTGATCTTACGAACCTTAGTCTGAAAATTATCTTGATGCATTAACATGTATCCGCTTTTATCACTTGGTTCAAAATACTGTTGGATAATTTCTGACACTTCTGTCACTTGGTGATGTGCTTGCTCCAAACGAGAGGCCTATTTAATATTCTCGTTTGCTTGATGCAAGAGTAATCCAACAAATTGTTCTCTGTGTTCTTGATTTTGAGAGGAACTAGTTGAAGCCTGTTCTTGGGCAAGCTTTTGATTACAAACAAAGCCCATTAACTGTGGCTGGTTATGGGAAATAACATTGCATGAGACCATTTTCGGTGGGCTTTGTTGACTGGAGAGCACTGTGAAATGTAGCGCTCCATGAACACCCCACCCTCTGTCATGAATACTAGATGAGGCATTGGTAATTAATTGACGTAATCTTCTTAGTGCGCCAAGGCATGAACGTTTAAGGGCTCTCTGCTGCTTTTCGGCCTTCGGATATCGAGAGACTGATAGAGACGCCAAATCAATCTGATGTTGTAACCCTTCTGTTATCTTAAGATGATTTTCATATTCATCATAATATAATACCTTCTTTTTCAACTGACAAAGAGTTTTCCATATGTTGAGACGAATATCATGAATTTCATCTTCCATCAATATTTCTAGAATATTATACTAAGAGTTAGCGAGAGGCCAAAACATGAATGGTACTTCACCTTTTTCCAGTTGTTTTCTCATGTTCAGCATTTCCTCTTTATCATTAAATGAAGATTCTTCTACATGTTTTGACCAGAGTTTGTGTTTCCTTGTTGCTTCATCGGATTCAACATGACTGGTAGAGAGATCATTGATCAAACTAGAAGATGCATGACTTAGGGGTGGTTCGGAGAATGACCTACACCCTGGGATATCTTCTGATTGATAAAGTATTTCACCTGCTAGCAATGAAGCATCAGACATGATTGGTTTCGCATTTGCAAGTGCCTCGAGATAAGAGGGATTTTTCGGCACTACATTGTCCACTGGAGCATTTTCCGGGAAATGTGCATCACTACTGCAGAGAGGACTTTCACAGCGAAATTCATCATCATGGGGAGGACCACCATAATGGGTTACAACAAAAGATGAAATCTCTTGCTCCTTGGTCTTCTAACCACACAGAGGGTTCTTGTGGCTCTGATCTGAAGATGAAACTTCGAGATCGACCGAATTGTCATGAAGCAAGTCTTCATGAGGAAGTTTCTGTTGAAGACCTTCGGAATTAATGTTCCCACTATTGGGAAATGAGGGAGTAGAATCTTGAATTCCAATAGATAATTGTCTGAGGGCTTCAAGAACTCTAGTATCGAGCAAGGCCTTGTTACTGATTGGCGCTTGATCTCTTGACTGTGCTGGGTGGGTCTTTTTCTTAGACACCTTCTTACTCGCTTTGGAAACCACTTGTTGACGAAAGTGGCTGCTCTGAGCAGGTGTATGTGCCTAATCAGGAAAGATGGCCAGGTTAGACTGATGATCTCTACTCAAATCAGGTGTATGTGCCTGACTTGGTTGTCCGTATGATATGGGGGAGTATGCCCCACAACCCTCTTGGACTGGAACAAATGTGTGTGTCTGTTCCGGAGTGAATTGTTGATGTGTCACTCCACTAACAGGGATAGATTTATGTGTCTTTCCCTGAGATGCCGCTGAAGTTGTTATAATATCCTGGCAGGCATCCAGAATATGAGCAGAGATTTTCTTCTGCTCTTTCACCATTGATAGAATATTCTTGGTGACTTCAGCTGCCAGAACGGGAATATACGTCCATTCCGGGCTTGGAGCAGGTGTATGTGCCTGCTCCTGTCCTCCTTTTCCTGTCAGTGAATCCTGACAGTAATCAAGTGTGGGGGCAGAGAGTTGAGTCTGCTTCCTATTTGTTGTCGGGGCTTTCCGACTAACTTCTCCGAACGCTACCAAGCAAGACTGTGGGTAGGCTTGATTAATACTAGAAGGTGTTTGTGCCTGCTGATTGCACTTCACCAAACGCGGTTGACGAGATCCATCATATGTAGTCAGACGAGCCTGTTGACTAGATGATGATGTATAAACATGTGTATGTTCCTGCCTATAGTACTCCACTGGAATTGCCTAACGGCATTGGCGTGATACTGCCAGACGTGTCTGCTGGAAAACAGAATTAAAACAGGCAGGTGTATGTGCCTACTCGTTGCTTTCCACCAAGTTAGGTTGGTGGACTTCTCCGGTGATGGCAGAGATGAGAACCTGCTCACTGTTGACCGGATTCCACCTCTGGTGGTTCGTCTTGCCTGCTCAGGTTCGAGGAACCTGAGCCGAACACCTGGAGTTGGTACCCTCATCATGTTGAGGGAACACTGCCGCACGAGTCTGACGACGATTATTGGTGGGAGCCTTCAGGAAGGACTCCTGTCTTCTTGAATTAAGGCCCTGAGAGACCTGCTCATTCACTTCCTCAGAATAAGGGAGTGAATGGTGATTGCGTTCCGGGGATAACGACCCAAAACGGTTGGAGACGGTAGTCATCACCGCCTATTTCTTGATCACTGGTCATCGTTGTCTAGACGACCGATGTGAGTTGTTCGCTTGGAGGGCTTGTCGGGCAGCCTCCAGAGTTGGGATGGTACCTTGTTGACGGTACCCCTTAACCAGCGCATTTGATACCCAGCGTTGAAGACGCTGAGTAGGTGATGTCATCCTCAGAGTGGATGATGATCCAGCAGGAATAGAAGCAGTGACCTTTACAGCAGCAGTATTCATAGGTGTGAATTTGAGATCGGCCATTATGGAAATGCAGAAGATCTTGGAAAAGAGTGCCTGTTTGATATAACAGACGTAATCAAGATAAATTCAGCTACTACATCTTTTGGATGAGCACATATGTCAATGATTTTTTTTGTTGTCCCTCTCATTGAGTTTAAATAGGGGCCTAACAAATAGGTAAAACATCATTTTAATTTGGTTAAGGATTCACGTCGGGTTCACCATTTTTTGTTTCTCTCAGATTTCCAAAATGACCTCCTTGATGGGAGGTTCAAAAGTTCTCATCGGTTTCTAAAAGGTTTGTTCGTAGAACCGAAAACATCCAATGATTCCACATCCATTCAGACCTACTTTCCAAAGATAGACGCTCATTAGTTTGTGGACTGATAAGGCTTAGGAATTTGCATTGGTCGAGAGGATGGGAGGTCGGACTCATCACACCTTTTTGAGGGTAATTATTGTCTACTACAGGACTCTCTTTATAGATTTAAGTTATGTTTATGAATCCTTATTACGTTACCAAGTAGAAAAATGAGTTTTCCTTTAGATCTGACAATCAATGATCGATATGTAGGAAATTTAGAGAATCTTTTATATGTATTCGAGGTTATTCATCGATAGAGAATCATCTGTATTTATTAGAGATTCTTGGCCAATGGTATCCTTCGACACATTTATATAGAAGTATCTTGGTCATTATTATAACCATGCTGGTTTTAAAGCCAATCAGTAGGGAACTTGAAGTTTATTATCATTCATAAGGACATGGATTATTTCAGAGTTGGGATCGAACCCGCAGATTGGCTACCTACGTATCCATTGTTTTTGGAAAAGTAATCAGAACCCACGTAGTTCGAGTAAGGGAGTATGATGTTTATGATTGATGGCTCAAAGAAGGATGTCATAATTAATTTTACACTCTAATCTCATGTGAGTCATGCTCGATGTGAGAAACAAGAGGTAATGGTAAAAATTAGACAATTGTGTCATGAAAGATGCAATCATAAGAAATAATGTGGGTCTTATGTATGTATGACTGACCATATAAATGAAGATTAGGATTTACTTCTGGGAAGAAATCTAGGAGAAGGGTCCATAAAGGTATATGTGCTTTATGGAGATTTTGAATACTCTAACCTGGGACTTACTCCTGAAAAGGATGCCTAAATTAGGAGAGGATTTATGATTGGGTTTTAATCCTGAAAAGGAATCCTAATTCAAAGGTAAATTAGGACTGGTTAAGATAAATTAAGACTGGGGATTACTTCTGAAAAGGAGGCCCAGGTTAAGAGATTTGAAAAAAATAAGGGACTTGGGGATTACTCCTAAGGAGGATTCCCATGTTAAAGGAATTATAACTGAGACTTATTCCTGAAAAGGAAAACCAGGTTAAAGGAATTATGACTGGGACTTATTCCCAAGAAGGAAGCCTAGTTTTGAGAATTATGACTGGGGCTTATTCCTGAAAAGGAGGCCTAGTTTAAGAGATTCTCTCATCTTAAAGGATGGGGTTGAATGAATGAAATATCAATTTTTAGTGACATAAATATGTATAAATCAGTATGTTTTGAGAGATATTCCACAGAATTCCTTTCAGATAAGGAAGTCAAATCAAGAAATCATGCCATAAATGGCTTTGAAGAGTGTCTTGAAGACTGAATCTTGAATAGGAAAGGTGGAATGGCTTAAGACGGGTGAAATGGGCAAGAAGGTCACCCAAAAAGGCAGGGGCGCGCAAGCCCTGGCAGGCACGCAGGTACTGCGTGGGCGTGCAAGTCTTGGTCGCGCAGGTATACCTGCACGACACGTTGGGTACTTGCACGATGTTCACCCAGCAGGGTAATACTTTAGCAACTCTTCATTAAAGCCTTTATAATCCCCTTGAGGTTCTTCTAGAAGAGGGACGCACAGGTTCTATTGAAGGAGTAAGGTGGCGCGCAAGTGTGGCCATTTCCCTTAATGGCAGGCCACCTAGGCGTGCAAATGTTGATGAGTTTCAACACTTAGGCCTTCCTCCCCCTCTTTTGATCTTCCGTTCTAGGTAAGAAATTACCTTAGAAGTGTTCTGGAAGCTTTGAGAAGAGACTAGGGCGCCGGGAGCTCAAATATGAGTTTCTGGAAAAAATTTCCTCCTCAAATGGGGGGCCCGCATGGTCTATTTATAGGCAGGAGAAGACCCCGGGCGGTTATCACTTATGTCGCGCAAGTCACTGGCGCCACCATAATGTGCCGCACAAGTGGACTTGCGCGACTATGAAGAAACTTGCACGACTCGTGGGAAATCTTGTCCTTGTTTATCCCTTTGTCGATTTTTGATATTTTCTTCAAAGGATGAATCAATTTGTTCCAAGTCATTTCCCTTTCCATTCTTTTAGACAATGTGACGAAAAGGAGTGTTAACAGCAGTCCAATAAAACAACTAAACAATAGTGCCAGTAATCAAACGAACTAGGGGGATACAATAAAATCATAAAATAATCCCCTAAAGTGTCGTAAGAAGGACTTAAGCATCAGGGGAAATGCCTCTAGGATCAATTAATAGACCTGAACTAGAGATAAGGAACATAGGATGACACTACATAACTTTTTTACATCCCCAGTAGTCCTATTAGACTATCTAGAAATAAACATCATCAAAATTCCTTTACTTCCATGGGATACACAAAGGTTTCTAGATCATATGCTCCTACCCCTCTTGGTCTAACCGACGAGGTGTAGCAGGGAGATATTCCCAAGTCATCCTCCTGCTATACACTAGGCCTTTCTCTCATACATGGAACATACTATCTACCTAGGACTCCCATTAAAAGTAAAATAGAGGTTCACACAAATAAACTATTTCATGTATCAAATATAAATAATTTGAAATAACTCATGCCTCACCTCCCACACCCTTGAAAGGAAAAAACGATTCACATATATGCACAAACAACATATAAGGAAGAATAAATATAAAACATCCCCTCATAGGATCACAAGACACCATGGGAATATAAATATTTACATAGGGATCAAAGAGGGTCTCACATATTTATTAAAACTACTTTACTCAAAGTTTCAACCGAGATTGCACAAAAGCGTTGAGGAGGCCAAGATGTTTTCACACTATTTGAAAACCACATTTCAAATAACCTTTGAGAACCATTGATCAAACCACACTTTAAATCCATATTTTTAAGATCCAATCATTCCTAAAATTTCCATTATAAAAATAATAAACCAATTTTTTTTTAAAAAAGTGGTTCCAAACACCATTTTATAAAATCACATTCACGTTTTCAAAATTCTCAAGGAAAATTTAAGACCCAATGGTATTAAAAAATTTAAAATAAGGATAAATGGTCTCAAAAACATTAAAAAAGAATGATGGTTAAATCCCTACACTTTACAAAACACCCTTTAAAACACCACACACCCATTTAAAAAACGAAATAGCATTAAACATGCTTTCAAAACATTCAAATACCTTTAGAAAAGACACTCGACCATTTTAAAAAACATTTGGAATACAATATATGTATATTCCAAGTATTTAAACTATTTTAAATCCATTTAAAAACTAACATGGTTTTTCTATAAAAATATTATTCCAAAACATTTGAAATAATTTAAATGGCCCACTCAGGAATTTTCACAAGAACATGACATGAGACACGTCCATTCAAAGAACAAAATCCATTTGTAAATCATATCAAAATCACTAATGGATTATAATATGAATATAAATTAATGTTAAATCATTTAAAACATCACAATCAATTTCTAATATGAATTACACTGGAATTCTTAAGAAACACCTATCTCATTTCAAGTGGAACCACTAGTAACCCGCCATCTTAATGAGCCAATAGAAAACCTCCTCAACCATAAAAAACCCAAAAAACCATCATTATAACCTTCAAAAAACCTAATAAAAGTATAATTAGTGGTTACAATTTATGGTATTGAGATAAATCAAAATAGAGGGAAATGGAAGAATAGAGAAAAAAAGAATAATAATGAAGGATTACATGCTTGAAATCCGAGGGAGAATGATCTTGAAATCAAAGGTAAGGAGAGGAGAAGAGCTCCCCCATACATACCACACATTAAATCGATCCAAATAAAATAAAATATGAGTCTGAATAATAAAAAAATAAGGGGTTAGAATGATAAATTCACTTTTAAGTGAATTCTATGTAGAGTGCTTGGTTTAGCCACATAGTTTTTCAAAGCATGCACAAACTGTGAAGTTGACACTACCTAGATGAACCATCCTTTCATAGTTCTCCTAGGAACCCCACATGGTTTTATTAAATATGTGAATACCATTCCCAATGACACTGTAAAATTTTAGACCCACTTCACACAAATGTTGCATGGTTTACTTAATCATGTGAAAGTCATGTGCCCACACTCTATGCCCCAAAGGAACCTAGACGATTTATCCTAGGAATAATTTTTTTTGACTAAACCATGAGCTGACCATATGAACCAATTGTTTTCTATACAAAAAATAGTAAAAGAACCTATATAAATAAATCTTCACAGTTTCCCCTAAATCACGTGTGAAAACTATGCATAGAGTATAAAACAACATATTTCTCAAGTTTTGGACTGAAAATTTTCAAAAACTCAAATTAACAAAAGATAGAATAAAATAATATAAAAAAATGAACAACATTGACATGAGTATATCACACCCTAGGCCAAAAATAAATTAAACCCTTATTTAATTTGTGATAAATAGAGCATGTTCAGACATTATCCACCACTGATGCATAATCCTCCTTAACAACAAAATTCTTATTCTTCTTGGGATTGTACTTATAAAAGGATCCATTTGACTATTTGTTACACCCACAATGTTTTTAGAAGGTATTTATTTAGTTATTATTTATTTTATTAGAGTCTATGTTTGAAATTTTGTAAAATTTTAAAGATTACATGGTTTAAGTGAATGATCGGTGGGACCGTGCAAGGATACAATGTGAACATGAATTTTTATGAAAGGTGGTTTTGAAAAGTCCCATTCATGGTTCATTAAAAAACATAGTTGAGCCATGATTTTTTGAAAAAAATGGTTATGTTCAAATTTATAGTCTGTTTTTTATAATATTTCTTCATTTCATTTCAAGAATACTTGGATCTTAACCAAGGGAGTTCTCAGTCAATTCCTCCACCTATTTTTTTCTTAAATAATTATCTATCAATAATTGGTAACCTCTTATGACAAGAGTTTTTAATATCCTCCCAATTCCATTCTTCTTCATTTTCCCTCCTTTTGTCCCAATCTGACAATTGTAACACATGATTTTTGATTAAATAATTTTTTATGGATTATGAATCTCTCTAAAGGTATAAATTTCTTATTTTTTGGTGGAATAATGTTTATTTCTCAGTTTTCTATAAGTGGTTATATTTTACCTCCACCCTTTTCCATGGTCTTATTTTCTTTCTCTTTTTTTATTCTCTCTTTTTTATGATTTGATATCTCTTATACTATATATTTTTTTGCAGTGAATATTTGTGTTATTTTAAAATATATGTGATTTATGCCTATTTCATATATAATTCATGTATAAAATATTCTTATGTATATTTTACACAACAAATGCATCATGTAAAAAAAATTCTGTATGAGAATTATTGGTTTTACATCGATGGTTCTTCGATTTTAAAGAGTTTTAAAATGGTTTTGATAAGAATTTAATGTTTTTAACCTAATATGAAACCTTGTTTGGATTGGAATAATTAGTTTATTAAATTATTAGTATTAAATGGACTCTTTATTGGTTATTATTTTAAATACATGTGATGTTATCAGTTATTTGGTATTTTAAGTGTTAATCCTCAATGACTTGGGGATATTTCTATGAAAAGAGTTTGGGTAGTGAGATGTTTGATTTTAATAAAGTTATTACTATATTCTATTTTATTTAAAACATCACAAGATTATTGAACCAACATGATACTAATTTTTATTTCTTTTTAATAACCATGAAGAAAATAAGCATGATGTCAATATATATTAAAGAATAATTTATTAGAAGGAGTTTTGAGTACTCCAACATGTTGCTGAGAATTTTGTTGTAGTTCATAAGAAATATTTCATCACATGATTAGTTTAATAATATTAAATAACATCTTGAATCTTGAATATTGAAGTTTCCTCATGATGGATTATGCCAAAGGAATTTTTTTCAATAAGTGGGAAGATGAAAATGAGATTATTCCATTAGATATACTCATATAAATCCATATATATGGAAAATAGATTGTGTTGTTTCCAATATTTCATAGATACAACTTATCTAATATTTATTGGAAAATATGGATGAGAGAATGAGGAAGCTACTTGAAAGTTCATGTGAAAAATAAGTTTTATAAGATTTAAAGAAACTAATTTTTTGGGAAGAGTTCCATGGTGTATGTTGATTTCTTTATATTATATCTCTATGAAGATATTAAGAAATATATCTATGAAGTTATAACATTTTAGTTATCATGATTGAATAAGTGTTATATCATATGGAAATATACTTGGATGATGGTTAAAGAGGAACCAAAGTTTTTGAGGCATTTGAGAAATCTATAATGTCTAGACTAATTGAAAAGTTTGGAAGTTATATATAGTGATGGATGAGTTGGAATATTGAACCTTAAAAAAGTGATGATGGTTGCTAGGAGAACTATTATACTACATGTTGTTGAATGAATAATGATGAAATATGAAAAGCTAAGGTATATGAAAAAGATGACCCAAAAGTAATTATGGAAGTTATATGATGAGATATTTGGTTGTTATATAATGATAAATATAAAAGTTAGTGACAAATACCAAGAATTTGGGGATTTTGAACATGATATTCTAGAGTTTCTATGAGAATATTTTGTTAGCTGAGGAAACAAAAGTTGAGATTTTAAAGTAGCAATTCAAAAAATAAATTGAGCTATTGGAAATTCCAATTAAATAATCTAAGGAGTATTTTGATGCAATATATTATTTCTACTTATACTAGTAAATATTAAAGTTTATTTTAATTTTTTCCAAAGTTATTTGAAGTATTTGAGATGATTTTGAAGAAGTCTAAAATTCATACACAACATATTTTAGTTTTTTAGAGTTACGCCATGATATGTAAAGGTAAATGTACACATGAGGAAGATTGAAAATATGAAAAAGTATAGAATCACACTATGATATGTAAAGGCAAGGCTCTTAATATGAAAGGTCTTAATAATGTTAAAAGAAAATATAAATCATAACTCAAATATTCTAGAGGATACATAAGGTCAAACATATGATATGTAAGTGCTACTCAGACATAGTATTTAGTAAAGTGTTTTTTTCATTGATATACGTATAGGTTACTCATATGTTTCAAGTAATATGTAAGGGTTTCCAATATGATACTTAATGTTTATTATTTTATAAAAAATGTAAAATATATAGAAATAAGTATTATAAAGGAGGATTAAATCATGATTTTGTTTTATTATTCTTCAATGATATGAACATTATAATGATTTAAAGATTAATCTATGATTTGAGACATTCAGTGATAAAGGTTAAAGAAGATGAATGAGTTAAAAAATTAATAATATAATCACATTATAATGAAAATACAATTGTGGAATTGATACTAGAGATGAAAAATGTCTTGCATGATAAATAAGTTAGTGAAATTGTGATGAAATTGTGATTGAGATTAAGAAAGTGTTTTCAGGAATATTTCACACTGAAATAGATGAAGTCCACGTTGTAGTATATGATGTGAAAAGTGTCATAGGAGAGTTTCACATTGTAAAATGAGATTCCAATTCATAATCATACTAATAATGAGAATGTAGAGAGTTCACTCATGCTATGAAGGATGTGTTTCACCATAATTATATTTCCATTCTTGAGATATTGCATGCTAGCATGGATTATGAAGTTGTAGATTTTATATAGAAATAAATAAAAAAGATAGTGGTTGCGATAATTAAAGAATATCAAAAGGAAGGAAAGATGACTCTAATGGAGATAATTGTGGAGATAATGACTGATAGTAAAAAATGAAAAATGAATGAGATTATTATTGTGATATTTATGGAAATTTTTGACCAATATAGAATAGGAATGATAATTAAATAAGGATATCATGAGAACATGATTTAAGGGTTTACATATTCTAAAATATGAAAACTATTATCCATGAGAGATACTAATAATAAAAACAGTATAAGAAGAAATCAAAGAGAGATAGAGAGAGAACTAATGCTACTATCCTAAATATCCTTTATGTTAAAGATAATAGGAGATCCAACATTATGCGTCAGGATACCATCCTTGTGAGTTGAAGAATGAGAAGGAGAGATAGATAGATAGATAGAGAGCCTAATTTTCTTTTTTCTAATTATTATTTAGTATGAAGAATAAGGGTAGTGAGAATATTGTACCATGATTCCTTATATCAAAAGGTTTGATTGAGATTTACATCCTATCATATTTGTATATCATATGGACTTAATTTTATAATTACCTTATATCAAAAGGTTGGAGGCTTACCCTGGAATTTCTACACATAGAGAAAGAATATTAGATCCTATTATTCCAATAGAGATTCGAGCTACACTGCTGATTATTATTCAAAAGAAGCTAACTAAATTTGGGTTTTATAGAGGAAATCAAGTTTGGTTCTAGATCCTGAAGAATAAAAAGTGTGTTATTTCATTTTACTTGGTTGGTTCTAGGAGCATTGTTTCAAATTCATACCCTCAACTAAGCTTCATATTGACAACAAAAGATAATACATGTGTTAGTGGGATAATAACCACCATACATCTGGGATGTATTCATCCATATTATAGGCGAACCTCATTAAAAAACTCCTTTCTTCCTTGTTATTTTTATTTACTAATTAAATTACTTTCATTAAAACTGAAGGTGATGAAAGAGTAAGAGATATATTCACAAAATAGGAGTAGAGGTTAGAGAGGGTAAATGGTTTTAAATTAGTAATAATTCACTCACTTTGATTCAACCCCACTCTTAGTGTAGTTGCATCGATCCTCGTGGAACAAAAATTGGTATAAGTTCCATTGGTTCACCTCTAATTAGATTCTCAATATATTTAATTTTTAAAGTTTTTGAAGTTTTTAGTTTCTATTACAAATCCAACATGAAGTGAATGATTGGAGAATATGTATCAACTTCCAATAAGAATTCTATATCTTACATACTCAAAAGAAAAAAAAGAAAAAAAATATTTTTTTAAAAAAACATCCTTCCTATATAAATACAAATTCATTTCTATTTCCACATGATGTAATCCAAAAAAAACTTGGCATGGTGGGAGAAGAATTGGTGGTTAAATATACCACTAAGAATATGGAAAAAATTCAACATTAGTTGATTAAAATATTTTACATGGTGATGAGGTAACCATGATTTATTGTCAATATTTTCCCTTGATGAATGAAGTACAATTAGATAAGATCACATATCTCAAGAGTTATATGATAAATCATATGATAATCCATGTTCTTATTTTAAGAATACCTTGAAAAACATTTATAAACATTTTTTCACTTTTTTAATTGTTCAATTAGACTTATATAATAGGAGATCAACCACATTGAATAAAATTTGGATATAATAGAGTAATAACTTGATCAAAGGACATTTACATGTATCAAAATTACTAAAATGTTGATACAAAAAGTGATTGAAATGCAATTCATGCAGATCTATACTCAAAAATTGAAAATGATTTTCAAAATGAAATATATAAAAATAAATAATACTTTAAAGGTATAAAAGCTAAGTACCATACATTGTAAAAAATAAGAAGGCTATCATTGATGTCAAGAATTCTTAGTTGAATATTAAAGATGAAAAGATAAAGGAACTTACCAATTTGGTGTAAGAGAAAAAATGCACTAAGATCAAGTTGAGAAGATTATAAATAACTTTTAAGATATAATGAAGTTAGTGAAGGATGATAAAAAAATTCCCAATGTGAAATTTATAAACTTGAATTTAAATCATAAATTTAGAAATAATTCAAGCCATGTCTTCAAAATAAGTTAAGAGGATATTTGGTTCCATCAAGAATCCTTATGAGTGTATTTATTCAAAAATTTATTTATATATTTTCAAGAATATCTTGATGAAATTTAATGATAAAAATATTGCATGTTTAATAAAAATGGAAACCTTTGGTTCATAAAGCATTGTGTGTATTAAATTTGATTTCATGCATAGAAAAGGATTAAAATAAAAATCTAGACAAATATGATTGAAAAGAATTGATAAGGGACTCCAAAAATATCAAAGGTCGTTAGAAGTATTAGATAAAACCATTACCCCTCAAAATAATCCAAAAAATGAATAAAAAGGCATTAAAAAATATATATTAAAGTTGTCCAGAATTATGTTCAAAAGAGAAGAACAAGGTTTGTTTCCCACTAAATATACTATGGAAGGTTTGGTAATAAGGCTCTATATTTTTGGTATAATGTAATAAATGGGTCATGCTGATAGCATAGACACCCCTTCTTAACATGGTCGTCGGGTCCTAGCATGATAGATTCCACCAGTTTCCCCATAGAAATGTGGTCCCCTCATAGAGGCCCACCCATGTGATCGAATGGTTCATTAGACTAATGAATGTCCCCATTGGACAACACTTATTCTTTCATTGTGTGATTTGTGCTCATTCACACACATCCTAGAAAAAATTCTAGAAGGTCACCCATCCTGATCACTAATCCAAGCCAAGAATGATTAACTGTGGAGTTATAATTAGGTAGGATCTCAAAATGAAATGTCCACCTTGTAGATATGAGTCATATAATTTAGTCATTTAACCCTTTATCATTCTAGGGTGTTATATTCACCCCCTTTAGAGAACAAATTCCTCATTATGGATCGTAAATCTCAAACCATGTAGTGCCACAACACTTAAGGTTGAGTTCTTGCTCTAATACCAATGTAACAACTAGGCCCTAATGATATCATAGACCCCCTGAATTAACATGGAAATCTAGTCTTGGCTTTCCAGGTACCACCAGTTTCCCCACAGACATGTGATCTCATCCATGGGGCCTACCCATGTACCTGAATGGGCCATGAGACGAATGAATGCCACCACAACACAACACTTTTACTTTCTAGGGTGCTTTTTTTACTTACTCACACACATCTTGGGAAAATTACTATAAGGCCACCCATCCTGATCCCCACTCCAAGACAAACATGCTTAATTGTAGAGTTATAATTAGGTATGATTCTGATAATAAAGGTTCACCTTTTTGACACAAGCCATATCATTTAGAAATTTAACCCTTTATCATTCTGGGGTGTAACACATAATTTATTAGACCATGGAATAAATAGGATGCCTTTACATAGGGGAATTAAGGTTTAGCTAAATTAAAGTACATAGAATAAGGGTGGAAATATTTTTATCTCTAACAAATTTTTAAAATTGGAAAATATTTGTGGAATTTGAAATAGGAGTGGTCATAGTGAAGATTCATGATTTTCAAAATTAACCAATTATGATCCAAAATAAATTGAGAAGATAATACCAAAACATATAAGGAAAATATAGAAATATATGAAAAGAGATAATTCTTTGGGGTATATAAAAAATAAATCTATTAAGAATAACACACCCAAAAAATGCTAAGAATAATTCCCTACCAAGGAGAAAGAGACGCATCTGTTGTGGAAGAATAGGACAAACCATCTACCAGTGAAGAAAATATATTTTAGTAAGTGTTGGTGGGGGAATGATGAAGAAAAAAGAAAAATAAAACTAAGAAAGAAACACAAATATTAGTTTGCTGAAGGATATTTTTGAGAAACCATGTGGAAGTTCCAATAAATCTAACCATACTTATAAATAATGTATGATCATTTGACTAACTCAATTGTAAATGTTAAGATATTTGTAGAAATCACAAGATAAGGAAAGTGATAAAGGGAAATAAGTAATTATATATGAAGAAAAGAAATTTTATGATAGGTTTTCAAAATGTGACAACCCAAGACCTCACGTGGAGATATATGGAAGGTACAAGCAAGCTGGATATGTCTCAAAAGATTATTTGATCATATTTCCATATTAAGAAGATATTTTGAAAAATATGAAGAAATCCCCAAAAAGATAATATTATTAAATATCCAAATTAAATAAGGGAATTCCATGATTTTTTTGTTAAAATAATGAAACCATGCTTCCTAAATAGAATACCACCTTAAAAATTAGAAAATCAAGAATGAAGAGTTCTCCTAAACTAAAGTTGTAAATAAAGGAGTATCTTGGTTAAGAATAAATTCTCAACCTTGTTTCTCTCACTAAGGATTAAATGAGTTCCATCTTATTCCCATACATAATTTTTTATTTCTATATAATAAATTAAAAGTGATTCATGATTAATGGGGAGAACTAAAACTTTAAAAATATAGAATTACTATTCCAAACATAATGAAGTTAACCATATTGGTATGATAAAACATTTAGTATCTTAAAACCAATATTATGAATAGATCATCCTTACTAAAGTTAATTTATAATGTTTCCATTGAGGGGGGGAATTTTAAGAATATTCTAGAACCCATTATTTCATGAGAATCCAAAATTTTGGAAAAGTTGATTGGAAACTTTCATTATAGATTAATGAATTTATATTCTATTATCCTTATTTTTATTGGTTGAATTTTTTAGTTAAGGGAGAGAAGTCGAATTGATCAATAACATAAAAAAGTGATAAATTCAAGGGGTAATTTAAACCTTTTAGTAGTTTTTGAATGTTTTTAATTAGCTTAATGAGATGAGTGTAAGAATTTAGTTTGAAAACATCATGAGAGTATATTCAAAACTTTTTATAAGCACGAAAATATTTTAGTAGTATCTGAAAAATTATATTAAGTTAGTATCATATTCTTTTTTGCTTATTGATAATTTTTTTATCTTGATTAGTATCTCTTGTTTACTAAATTGGGCATTACTCATATATACTTAAAATTAAATAATTTATATCACATTTCTTTAAGTGAATTGATTAAACCCTCACACATGGTTCTTTCTGTTTAATGTAAATAATGGGGGAGAGATAATAAAATAAAAAAGTTTATATTGATATTAATTATATATATTAGTATTGGAAATAAATATAAATGTGGATATTTTTAAACCCACTTGGTGTTGAGTTTCATTTTCTATCAATATTAATAAAGGCAATAATAATGATGTTAATATGTGTTGAAGAAGAACTTCTTGGAAGGATTTTGGAGTACCCAAGAATGTTAATGAGATACTGGTTTTAGTGACCAATAAAGATGTCATCATATATAGATTTTAAGAAGATTTAATAACACCTTGAATATTAAAGATTTAATTTCCATCATGATGGATTCTATTAAAGGAAGTTCTTCGATAAGGTGGGAAGATGTAAATGAGATGCTTAAATTAGAGATACTCTTGGAGATCTATTCACATGGAAATGAAATTATGTTACTGCTAATATTACATAAAGATAACTTGCCTAAAAATAATTTTAAAAAACTAGTTGATAGGGTGAGAAAGAAGCTTGAAATTTTATTTTTTGAATCAGTTTTAACAGATTTGAAGAATTTGATGTTTTGAGAAGAGTTTCATGGAGTATGGGGCTTACCAGATATTATATATCTATGAAGATTTTGGGAAATAAAACTGTGAAGTTATATAATTATAGTTATCAATTTTTAATAAGTACTATATCATATAGATTTATTCTTTTATATTGGTTGAGGAAGAACTGAAGTCGGTGAGGCACTTGAGAAAGTAGCAAAGTCAAAACTAATTGAAGGTTTTAAATGTTATATATTATGGTGCCTCGACCCTAGAAATATCAGAGCCAGTGTCTACTATCAATTACATTGGAATGATTACAAGGAATTAAATCCTGAAGGATCAAGATTTTAGTAGTCTTGGTAAACCAGATACATAAATGAGACTTGTATTATACATGAGTTAAATAATTACAACATAATGTTTTCCTTAATTGTAAATAAATAAATTCAAGGATAATAAATTTATTCCATTTTGCGTATCCTTTAATATATTTCTTTGTACAATTCTTGGAATCTTGGGAAAGGAAACACAATAAGGGTAAGCTCAAATGCCCAGTAAGAGAAAAATATTGCAGAGGAAATAATGAATCAGTGAGAAATAAATTAACATGGAAATATAAATAACTAAACACAAATGAAAAGTAATAAATAGGATGAAAACTAAGTGAATAAATAATAAGGCAAGGTAAATGAAAACAAATTCCATTAAAATAACTAGATGAGAAAAAATAAATATGGAAATATAAGAAACTAAAACACATTCCATTTAATCAATGATCTGAAAATGAAATGTATCCATAGATATTTCAACACAAAATCTAATGGATGAATAATAATTGAAAGAAATGAAGGAAGTTCCTAATTATTATATGCGATGTTCCCTAGGTAGATAGAACCAGTACCATCAAGACCTTTCACAAGACAGTTTAACTATCTGGTAAAAAGCCATCTAGAGTGGCTAGACAACAAACTCGTCCCATGAGACTACTGATTAATTGAGGGGATATCTATAACTAGTAACCACCCATGTCATACCTATCAAAATCATTACTCATATATCGAATAATAAATTTGAAAATGTGCCTTATCAAATATCCTTATGATATAGAAGATACATATTTATCAATATTTCCCTAAACAACCAAATATATTTCAAAGTAAAAACCATATAAAAAATAGTATATGGTTTAGGAAATGATCATATCCACGAAAAATGATATGTATACTTAGGGGAAATTCAATATCGAACGATCATAGTAAATTAAATATTCCAAGGGGACTAAAAGGGTTCAAGGAAGTGAATGTGAATACTATCATTGGACAAATCAATCAAAAACCATCCAGAGGAAGGATAAAGATGGTATTTATACAAAATATCACAAGTTAATTAAAAATATATGTTTGTTTTCATTGATGAAATAAAATAATAACTTCAAAAATATTCTTGAGGGAAATAACCTTTTGTTTTGAAAAACCATAGGAAAATAATTTTATTTTTAAAATCCATTATAAAAAAATTTCATTAAAAATACAACTTTTAAAATTTCAAGGTAATATTCATATAAATGATGTTGGATAAATCTGTACATGTCATATGAGGTAAAAATAAACATTCCCTTTTCAAGGTAAAAAGGAATAGAAAAATGCCTTGTTCGGAAAGCAACAAGAAGATTCCTTTGAAAACATTGGTAAATAAAAAAAGGGTAAAAATTTATTTACCAACTCATTTTAATTTTTTTTGAATTCATTTTAATAAAAATTAGTTTTTAGAATAAATCAGGTTCTCCGACTAAAGAGAGAAATGTAGTCGGGTTTTCTTAAAAATATTTTTAAAAATTTTGAGTACCAAAGTGTGAAAAAATGGTACAAATACATGAAAAATGGTCATGAATAACCTGAGGATAATAAAATTATTTATTTAAAAAATTTTCATTTAATTATCTCAAATAGAATTACCATTTAAAGATTAATAATATTATTTTTGAGGAAAATAATCTTTAAAAATTCCAATGTATCCCATACCACTTTAATACATTTTAAATCATAAGACTCATGAAGGAATAAAATTAAATGAAAGTTATAATATATTTATATTAAGGATATTCATGATATATCATGTAAAATTATAGTATATACACCATGTAAAATAAACTATGTGCATAAGAACAAATAAGTCTCATTTGAATGTAAATTGAGACAAAATCCTTCACCTTGCATTTAATTTCAGGTGAACGTCCTTTAAATTCAATTATAATAAACTCATGTTAATTATATAGTTGATTGATAACCTTTTTCATGTTTATCATTCATTTTTTTTCACATATTACTATGTTTTATACAACTACTTATAAAATTAAATTTACATCGAGTGTTTTGTTCAAATTTGGTTTAAATGTCAAAAAAAACTTTGGTAGGTCAACTATGGTCAAATGGGACATTATATAAGATATATAGAATAATAATAATGAAATAATAACTATATTTATACATAAATTATACATTTAAAACCAATAATTAAATATGATTATGAAAAAAATCAATGTTACAATTATGGAGACAGTAGGCCGCACATACGCATGAGTGATGTTCTCATTTTTCAATAATCATTATAGAAAGAAGTTAAGTAGCATTATATATTTCTAGAATGATAATTATATCATAAATAAAATTTTATTTAATCATATATAATTATATATATAATTATTTTTATGTAAAAGGAATCACATCTTCTTGAGGAGGAGCTAGTAAACATGTCTATAAACGATATCATCACTTTTTAAGTGTGTGAAAGGGTATTAATCAAAATGATATATATTATTTTTCAAGATAGGTAATTATGTCATGAATATAATATAAATTTTTTTATGTTACATATTTTTAATTAAAACCAACCTTTATATATTCCATGTATAGTGTGAACAGATCACATCGCTTTGAGGTGGCGGTAGTCCACACTTCCATAAACGATGTTATCACTTTTATACAAAATAGAAAGTATAAAGATATGTGTTGTAAAAGTATTAAATAAGATTAAATACATAATAAATATCATATATAACATATATAAACATATTTTCCATCACAATGGCCACCATGATAGGTGGTAAAGAAAAAATGGGCAATCATCATTTCATGATGCGGTAGTTCACCGTACACGTAAACAATATATTCGTTATCCATTAGATGGAAGTGTGTGTAACTGTAGGTTGAAAGATTATAATAAAAAATAATTTTATACTTAGGGTATTGGTGTTGTTTTATAAACATATAATAAGGAGAATTTGAGGAGTGAATAATATAAATAATATTAGAGAGCTTAAGGAAAGATGTTACCTCTTAATCGGGTAACTCCTTTTGGTTTGCACCAAAGGGATTCCTTGGATTGATTCCTAACCTAGGTTAGGATTCTTGGATGAGGGTATGGATGTTGAGGAGATATTTTGATAGAGTTTGGTCAATCCAAAGTGTCTTTATAGGTGTTATGAAGTGGGAGTATAAGAGGCTTTTTTATAGTGGAGGAGGAGTGGTACTCTTGTAATATTTTGACGAAGGAATTCCATACACAATTTTCACATTGAAAGTGGATCCAATAATGAAAAAAATCAGATAAAAGGTATTATAGGGTCTAAATATTACTATAAAATGGATTTTGGAAAATTTTCTAGGTCATTTGGACCCTTAAGATTAAGGTTTAGTCCCCTATTAAGCTTAATTTTACCTCAATCGTTATAATTAATTTTAATTATTTTCACTAATTAAAAAAAACCAATTTGAACTTATTAGATATTATAAATTATTTTTATTCCAAATATGTAATTAATTTTTCCAAATTCAAACCAAAAAAATGGTATAAATTAATTTAAATTTAATCCTACAGATGGGATGACAATACAGGTTTTTAAAGTAAAAATGTCCGAAAGTTTCCTATGTTTTTATAGTCAAATTCAAAGTTAAATTAATTAAAATGACCTGAATTTGATTAATTGATAAGAATATTATCTAATTAAACTTTAAAACTGATATAAAACAGAATTTAACCTTATAATTAGATAATATGAAAAAGAAGTTTTGAACTGAAATTCAGTATTTTTCACTATTCATTAAAAAATAAACTTTCACAGAAAAAACCAAAAATTCACCCTAATATAATTTTTTATTTTTCAATTATAAATAATAGGTTTATTTTTAAATATTAAATTTATAAAAGGGTAAAAAATTGGATTTAAAGTTGGTTCACCATTAAAAGGTGGTAAAAATGCCTTAATAAAAATATAGTATTTTATGAATAAAACTGGGGTTGTTTTTATCTTAGGCCTAAAAAATATATTGGATGAATATAAAATTTTTTTATTGGATATATAATATATATATCACCTTAATATCTCTCACTAATTTTAATTAATTCAATTTATTAGGGTAAAACAGCTTTGTGAGCATAAAGATAATAATATTTTCCTTTATATTCAATTGGTTCTTATATTCATTTCAAATTAATTTGTAACCTATGAATTAATTTTACATTTATTTAAACCATATATTTTTATAATTTAGTTATTTCTATTCATAACTACTAATTTAACAGCTATTTTATATCTTATTATATTAAATAATAATATTAAATAATATATTGTTTTTGGTAAAACTCAGTCTTGCTTGTAATGAAAGCTATAGAAAAAGTTTGTTCTTTCATTTAGGGAAACTAACTTAGTGTTTTCATGCATTTCAAGCTATAAAATATATTTAATTTATATAAAATAGTTAATCTATTATAAATTCTCAAGATATTATGTTCCCTTACGTGCTTAGTGTTGCGCGTCATACACGCTATCAAATACAATGTTATTACTTTAGAATTTCAGGGTGTTACATTATTCCCACCTCTATTAAATTAAGTCCTCACAATTTAAAATAGATCTTGGTAATATATTGTTTGATATTTCCTATTTTGAAATCCCACGTCCTGAGAAGGGTTTATAATACATCCTCTATAGAAGAGAGAATGGGAAGTACACAGGTCACATGGACAAACATATAACTAAGTCTCTAAGTAGGAAAGCATTATTGGAAAGTAGAGATACATACTTGGATTAAAAGAGTAAATATTTATCAGGGGTGATTTAGGTCATTAATAAAAACAAGTGAAAGATCAATTGAAATTTGAGGGCCTCATATCCATAAATATGTGATGATTTAGAAGACCATCCATTCAACAAGAATTTAGGTATTAGGACAACATTTTATTTATAAGTCATTTTCCTAATGTTGGGTAATTATTTTACTGCTTGATAATATAAGGAAATATACTTACTTTATATATTTCTATAAATACAATTTCATCCTTTCGTTTTTATTCAATGAATTTACAATTCATTAAAAAATTAATTTTGATGCCCGAAACACCTAAATACACATTTAAAATATCGTAAGGCCCATAAAAAGGTGGAAAATCTAAATATTTGTCTTTAACTATTTTCAAAAACTAATATTGTCAAGAAATTAATCTCTAAATCTAAAAATTAACACTACTGGTTCATCATTAATATTTATTCATCATATTATTTGACTAAAAAAATGACATGTTAACCAGGACATTGCGTAGGTCAGTGGTTGGCATAAAACTCTTTTTGTCCTTCGATCATGGGTTCAAGAACCACGATGTTATCAAACTTGATTGTTTGTCACTCAACATACATGTTTTAATTTTCTAAAACAAAATTAATATAATTTACAAAATAAATATAACAGACATCCTTGAAATAAGGTAAATCACTAAATAGACTTTTAACCAAGGTTTTCAATACAACCCTAATATGTAAATAATTTATCTGTTTTATTTCACATAGGTCATTCATTGGTCTAAGGTTTATACTAGGTAATTCATTGTAAAAATCTTTTATAATGGTTTCTAAATAAAATATGAATTATCCTAAGCATATGCCATGAGAGTGTCAAACCAGGTGCGCAGTAAGACCCGTTGTTGTGTATCAGGTTATGCCAAATTAGGACTGACACACTTTATCAATGTTGGTACTCCTAGGAACATCAGTTCCAACAACACACCCACTTGTAGTATCTAGAGAGGGATGTATTTCTAGGAAGACCCACATAATATCTACTTTATGAAAATTCTAGGGTGTTATTCTATACTTATCCTCAAATTATACCTTAGGGTTATTTTATCTAATATATGTTTTCCTAAATATAGTTCCCAATGTTTCTACCAAACTTTCTTTGATACTAAATATTGCACCCCAACCCCAGAAATCCCAGATTTGGTGTCTACTATCAATTAAATTGGCATGATTACAAGGAATCAAATACCGAAGGACTGAGAGTTTAGTAGTCTTGGTAAACTAAATACATTAATGAGACTTGTCTTACAAATAAATGCACTAATTACAACATATTTTTTCCTTATTTATAAATAAACAACTTAGAGGATAATAACTTTATTCCATTTTTCGTATGTACACTTCATGGAATCTTCAGAAAAGGAAACATAACAGGGGTGAGATCAAATTCTCTGTAAGGAAAAAATATAACTGAATAAATAATGAATAAATGAGAAATAAATTAACATAGAAAGGTAAATAACTGAACACAAATGCCAAGTAATCAATAGGATTAATAGGAAGTGAATAATCAATAAGTCATGGTAAATGAAAACACATGAAATTAAAATAATTAGATAAGGAAAAATAAATATGGAAAGGTAAGAAAATAAAACACATGTTATTTAATCAATGAAATGAAAATGAAATGTATCCATAGATACATCAATGCAAAATCTCATGGATGAATAATAACTAAATCTAAATGAAGGAAGTGCTTAATTATTGGATGCCATGTTTCCTAGGTACATGGAACTAGTACCATCAAGACCTTTCACAATATAGTTCTATTATTGGGTAAAAACCCATCTAAAGCAGCTTGCAATAAACTCATCCCATGAGACTACTGATGCATCAAGGGGATATCTATAACTGGGCCCCACCTATGTCATACCCTTTCAAAGCATTCCATATATATCAACTAATCAATTCAACAATGTGCCTTATTAAATATCTGTATGAAATAGAAGATACAAATTTATCATTATTTTCACAAATAATCAAATAACTTTAAAAGTAAATACTATATGAAAAAGGTATATAGTTTATGAAATTATCATATCTATAAAAAATGATATCGATACTTAGGGGAAATTAAATGTTAAATGATCATAGTAAATTGAATATTTTGAGGGGACTAAAAGGGATCAAGGAAGTGAATGTGAATACTATCTTTGGATAAATCAATTAAAAAAAATCCAGAGGAAAGATAAGGATGTTATCAGCACAACATATCCCAAGTGGAGTAAAAATATAGGGCTGTTGTCATTGATGAAATAAATTAACAACCTCAAAAATATTCTTGAGGAAAATAACCTTTTGTTTTGAAAATCCATTTGAAAATACTTTTATTTTTAAAATACATTTTAAAAACATTTTCATTAAAAATACGCCTTTTAAACTTGCAATGTAAGATTCATAGAAATAACGATGGATAAATTCATACATGTCATATGAGGTAAAAAGAAACATTCATTTTTTAAGTTAAAAAGGGTTAGAAATATGACTTGTTTAGAAAGCTACAAGAATATTACTTTGAAAACATTGGTACACTAGTGCATAAAATGTTTTTACGTCAGTTTTTTATTTTTTTCACATCATTTTTATGGCGACGTTGTTGCAGGCGACATAAAAAATCATATTTTTTTAACATTGGTTAATGAAACAAATGTAAAAAATATTATTTTGGAGGGTTTTTACATCGGTTATTTAATAACCGACATTAATGAAACTTCAGTAAATGTTTTTTATGTTGGTTATTTAATAAATGAGGTTAAAGATGCTTTAGTGAAGGTTTTTGACATCGGTTATTAAATAACCAATGTGAAAACAATTCCACCACATCAGTTTTTATATAACCGGTGTGAAAAAACCCGATCCCAATTAATCTTTTAAGTCAGTTATTTAATAAATAACACGGAAACTGATTTTGGATGAATGTTTTTCACATCGGTTATTAAATAACTGATACAAAAAACTATATACCACATCGGTTATAAAAAAACTGATGTAGAAAACCATGATCCTAAGAATTTTTTTCATTGGTTATTTTATAACTGACATAAAAAACCCACGAAAATGTATTTTTAACGTCAGTTATAAAATAACCAACATAAAAACTATTTTTTTAAATAATTTATGAAAATATTCCTTTCCACTGCAGAACCAGACCCGAAACAACCAAAATCAAACTAGAAACAAGAAAAAATAGACCAGAAACAAGAAAAACCATCAAAATAATTACACATTCACATTTATAATATTTAAAAATTACAATATTAACTAAAAAAACCTAAATTCAACCAAAAAAACTACCAAATTCACATTTACAATTAAAAAATTCAAAATTACAATATTCACTGAAAAAACTAAAATCCAATTTGACATCTTGTGCACTATAAGGTTGGGGGAAATCAAATAGATACAAACTAAAAATAATTCAGTTAACATGTATAATGAATAAAACAAATGAAATATTAAGGAATAATTTGTGAGGAAATCTAAACTGATCAAGCTTCGTAACTATTCTAATTGTAATTATTTCATACAAAGATATTAACATATAATATACACATTTGATGAATCTTTTTTTTATGAAAATTAAGTTTAAATTACTTTTTCAATTGAAAATATAATTTTTATGTAATACATCCAAAATGTACTAATTATAAATGGATATTCACCATTAATTTTTCATATTTGATCTTAACACTATTTTTCTGTATGGATTTTTGAAAGAAATCACATCCCCTGCTAGAAAATAATATAAATGAAATAAATTTAAAATTAATTATAATATAAAAAACTATTAAAAAATTAAAACTTACTTTTCCAACATGTTATTAAAATCTCCTTGCACATCACTGTGAATGGAGAATATGCAATAAAATGTTTCCTCACTTGAAAAAAAACACCTAACATCCAATGGACACTAATATAAAAGAAAATTTAATGTTAGTGGTTATTATGTTAAAAGATAAATAAAAATTTGTGAGATACATGTTTCATACCTCTCAATATAAGGAAACATCCAACACTCTGTAGTTATATTATGTTGAAATCTTTCAGCAATATAAACTAATTTTTGTTCCTCATCCAATTCATGCCCTTTAGGTGAAATCAACTGCGAGTCCATCAACCCATATACATATGTATGCTCATTAATCTTACATATTTCGTAAATATACCTAATAAAAAATATAAATAAGTTTAAAATTTCAATAAATTTAATGTAGGGAAATATTTGTGTTAAGACTTACATGGAAAAAAATTGCACCACGTTGATTCCCAACTTATCTCCAATAAAAATCTCCATGATATCATTTTCAAAATCCAAATATCTATTTCACATCTATAAACATGATATTACATAGGAAATGTATAATTACCGTCCAATAAATTTGAATATCTTGACAATTTTTCAAGGCTACTAGAATCTGAATCTGATGTCATAGCCCTTTGTCTTTGTTGTTGGATATGTAGTATTTCTTTACCTTTAAAGTATTCCTATAAACAAAAAGATAAATATACTAACTTTCAAATTTTAAAAAAATTTCATAAAAAAATAAAATAAAATATATAACATACACATACCTTTATGGTAATGGATTGTAGAAGTCTAGATGGCCAAACTAAAAAGTGGATGATACTTTGTCCAACTATCATCACCTCATATATAGTTAATGGTACTCCAAATGATATATCTATAATATACTTTACTGTGATGCTATACTTCTCCAACTATAACTATTGATGATGAATTTTATCTCCTATATAATATACCATCCCATATGAAACTATATGATAGCGAGGATCATATACATACAACTCACAATAACTAGGAATCTTTGGAAGAGGGGGTGTAGGAGTAGGATAAAAAATGGGGTCTGTAGGTGGAGGTAGAGGATAAATAATGGGGTCTGTAGGTAGAGGTGGAGGAAAAATAATGGGGTATGCAGGCGGAGGTAAAAGAGTGAGAGCTGCTAGCGAAGGTGTAGCGGGAGCTGTAGTATGAAATTGCCTCTGCATGTCTGCAAACATAGACAGTACCGACATTCTGATATTTTCTTCCATCTTCGCATTAATATTGTGAACTTCATCCCCCAAAGATTATATTTTTTTATATAAACCCTCTATGGAATAAGCTGTAGAATGTGGTAACACTTTTCTTATCGATACACCCGCCGGGTATCCTTGCACACAACCCGGGTGTTTGGGCATTCCCAATGAAGCAGATAAAATATTGTTTCTCTCATCAGATTTAAATAACCCCTGTCTGCTCTGCCCCCCAAGAGAATCCTGTATGAATTATTTGAAAAATTATATAATGATTAAAAGTATATAAAGAATTTAATTAACTTAAATAAATAAAATAAACAACTTAAAATACCCTCATCTACGACCCTTGATTCTTCTGTAAGATATTGCCCCTTTTTTCTCCTCTGAGCCCTCTTCTATTTTTCATGTCTAGATAGAGGGGATGGAGGGGAAACCTCTCTAGAGCAAGAAGGCTTAGCTTTAAGTTTTTTTTAAATTTTCAACTATAATTTTTTCTTCTAATAAATTATACGTTCCTCGAGATAAATTATAAGGGTGTACGTTTTTGGATTGGATCTCCAGATTATCTCTCCTTTATTCCTATAAATTAATAATAATAAATCATTAATAACTCATTAATAAGATCATTAATATAATAAAACTTCTAAAAGTTTGCATTGCACTTACCAAAAATGCTTCTTGTATTATAATTTCGAAAAATTGTTTCCATGTGTCTTAATATATAAAAGGATATATATGAAATGGGCTGTCATGTTTCCTATCCCCAAAAATTAAATCATATTTGAGGGTTGATTTGAAATCCCTCCACATTATAGCAACCATTGATAAACATTTCCTCCCGATTCCTCCAATGTTAGGTATATCAAATGTCATCTGATAAAAAAGAGGGAAAACATATTATACTATAAATATTTCAAAATTAGTCAAACAATAAAAAAATAGCTTACCAAAATTTTCTCCCACAAATTATATAGTTTTGTTTTTTCAACACTTCTCCAATTATTAAACAAAATACTGACTTTTATTTTACCCTGAGTTGATACAAAACTCTTGAACTGTTTTTCATTAGGAACTCTTGGAATATCATTCTTATCAAAGTCTACAACTATTATCTGGTCTTGGATACAAGAAATTGATAATTTTGGTAATTGTGTGCTGCCACGTTTACCAACCCCCAAACTCTTCTTTTCTATTGTGGGAGAACATGAAGAATATTGGGGGACATAAAGAGAAGCATGTAAATGTTCCTCCCTGGAAGTATGATCATGATGATGATCTCCAAAATTTTATGGTTGATCTACTGATTGATCTATCATTATCCTTCAAATCAATGAAACAAACATTTATTACACAAAATATACAAATTCACATATTACAATACTAATGTAAACAAACAAAGAAAAATTATAAAACACACAAGTAAACTAAAACTTTACACATTATTATTCATATTTTTTATAGGTAACTAAATTGCTAATAACAGTAATGATATATGAAATTTTATTTAAATGAATGAAAACAAATACAAATTTTTTTTAGGAATATTAAAAATTGTCCAACCTAATAAATAAATTTTTTACAAAAAAAGAATATTTTTTAACATATAGATTTAAAATAATTTTCATTCAACAAAATAAATAAATATATAAGTTACGTAATGGTAAACATGGTAAACTAAAAAAAACTAAAGTAAAATATTTTTTTTTCTACTTATTAGTTTTAATATGTGTTTAAATAAAGAAACATAAAATAAAATATCTAACATTTTATAAAATTAATAAATGTAAATGAGAAATAAACATATGATACTTGCATATTAGGAATGTACTAATAGATTTTTTTTCCCAAATTCCTTCATCATGATTGTTCTTTATGACACAAACCATGTCAATAACATGCTCATCATTATTATCTATTAATCTTTCCATGGAAGTAGGAATCTCACATAAATCAACATTTTTATCAAGTTGATCATTACCAACATATTGATTTTTTCCTTGTAAAACAATAGACCACTTCACATCGGATTGATCAAGAACATAGAATTTTTGGAATGTGTTTCCATTATAAAAGAATAACCTCTATCTTCCAATCTATTCATATTAACAGGTGTCATTCCAAATTCATCGTGTATGAAACTGTAGTTACCGATAAACAATTTGTATTTAAACACAAGAACTTTGATTTTAATGTAATAAACATCCCATATTTCTTAAATGACTCTATAATATTCATTTGATACAAAAATTGGGTTTTTGTCTTTTGAACTTGAAAAATGCATTACTTCTGCAAACACTAATACACCACTATTCTGAACTACACTTCTGTTGTACTAAACTTTCATATTAAATGTATAGACATTAATGTCATACATGGACCATGTTATCCCATTTAAACTTGGACCACCCACTAACCATCTTAATGTATTGAATGCATATTATCTTCCAAAAATAGTCTTTTTAAACCATGTGAAAAAGTTTTTTTATGCTCATTAAAAATCCACATTTCTTTCTTCTTTTGATGACATTGTTTCAACTCATTAATATAAAATTTTATATATAGTTGAGAATCAGCCATGTTATTTGATATGTATAAACGTAACTTTTTCATCTATTCACATGAAAATGATTTTAATTTCAAGCCACAAATACCCTTTCCCTCATTATTAACTCTTTCATGGAGAGATGGAGGGAAACCAATGTTCTCCGCTGTAAACAAGTATCTCATAAAAAACTACAAAACCTCCTCAAAAATATTCTTTTCAAAAATGGAGGCTTCAAGTCAATATGTATTCTTAATATACCCCTTCAATATATTCATATACCTTTCAAAAGGTTACATCCAATGTAGATATATAGGTCCACAAAGCTTTATTTCACAAACCAGTTGAACCATTAAATACACCATTATATCAAAAAAATATGGAGGAAGATACATTTCTAATTGAAAAAGTATAGAAATTGATTCATTTTCCAAAAGTTCAAAGCATACAGATTAATTACCTTATCAAAAATTGAATTTAAAAAATAACATACCTTCATGATAGTCATTCTGACACTGATGAGAAATATTCCATGTAATGAAACTGGTAGAATTTGTTGCATCATGATGTGAAAATCATGAGATTTCATACTTATAAACTTGAAATCCTTCAAAGAGATTTTTTTACATTTTAATAATAAACCTGTGGCACTTTGATATCATGAAGACACTGAAAAAAGATAATTTTCTCTCTGTTGGATAATATATGACATGCCCGGGGAGAAATGTTTATCTTCCATCAGGAGTGGGAGCTAACTCCAAATGTATTCCCATTGATAGTAAATCAAATATTACATTCAACCCATATTTATTATTTCTTTTAATATCTAACAATCTTCCAATAAAACTATCACATATATTCTTCTTTATGTGTATGGCATCAATGTTATGTTTCACATTATGATATCTTCAATATCGTAGCTCAAAAAATATTGACCATTTCTTCCAAATATGTCTATCATTACTAGATTTAATTTCCTTTCCCAATGTCACATCAAGGGTTTTTACCCTCTCAAAATACTCATTAGCGGATAAAGGTTTTGGAGAAATATCAAATTCTTTTGATCCATTGAATGTATTTTTTAATATTATATAAGAGTGATCCATTGGAAAAAACTTTTGATGAACCATGTATACTATTTTAATCCCATGATTGAATTGAAAATATGAAGTCCATTGTATGAAAATTGTACATGCTTTATTCCCTTCAACACTACATCCAGAAAACTTTCTAAACGCTGGGAAGTCATTTATAGTGAACATAATCATTTCATGCAGTTGAAAATATTCCATTTTATAAGAATCATACACCCCAATAACATCCTCACATAAGACTTTAAAATCATCAATAAATGGAGATGAGAAAACATAAATATCATTTCTGGGTTTCTTTGGTTCATAGATCATTAAACTCAACATGAAATATTTACACTTCATACAAAATTTGAGAGATAGGATGTAAATTACCAATAAAACAAGCCATGGAATATGTGTGTTACTAAGACTTAGATATGGATTCATTCCATCTATGCACAACCAAGTATTAGATTTATAACTTCATTTCTGAATATAGGATACTTCTCGACAATTTTCTTCCACTATAGAAAATCTGCAGGATGACATATTTTTCCATCACATATCCACTCATCAGTATGCCATCTTAACCTTTTTGCATCATGTGAATTAGAAATAAACATTTCAAATGTGTAATTACAGGAAGATACCAAAATAACTTTGCAGGGATCTCTGTAATCTCTACATCAGACTGTGATTTTTCTTTCAACTTATACCGTGATATCTCACAGTTAGAACACTCTGAAAGAAATTTATATTACTTCCTAAATATCACACAGTCATTCATTCAATAATGCATTTTATTGTATCCTAATTCCACCAGGAATAATATTTCCTTGGACTTATAATGTGAATTTGGAAGATTGCTGTCTTTAGGAAGAATGCCTTTCAACAATTATAGCAGCTCTGTAAAACTCTTTTCACTCTATCCATGCTTCGCCTTTAGGTTAATAAATATTAACACTGATGATAAAATTGAAAAATCCATACAACCATTATACAACGGTTTTTCAACATCACCATTTATACTCTCAATTTTCAGTTCTTTCTAAATTTTTTCTAATTCAATATCATGAATCATTTCTTCAATTTCATTAGAGTTACCATCTTTCAAAGCATCATCATCATTAGTAGATCTGAAATTTTACCTAGTTTCACCATTCCAAATCCATGGTCTTTAACTCATATTAAAACCATGAAAAATTAATTATCTTTGATCTATCTACTTTTCAACTTCTTCATATTTAAACATTTTAGGCATGTATAGAAAAACGTGTTGTTTTTTGTAACATTTTGTTTAGAAAATTCCAAAAAAGCATCAAAGCCTTCCTCATATTCATCACTCATTCGATGTTCCATAATCTAACTTTGACTCATTATTAACTATAAAAAATATCAAAATTATACATCTTATTAAGATAAGCTAATTTTATATTTATATGAAATATGTAACAATTTGAAAGTAACATAATTTTGAAATATAAAACAAATACATGCATATTTGAAATATATAAAATTACACACAATAATGGAAGATGAGTTTAAATATAAATGAAAAATCATAAAAATATATGCATGGAAATAATTATGAAAAGAAAATATAATTAGATAATCCACTTTTATATTTATTTTAAATATGCCATAATTTGAAAGTAACATAATATTGAAATATAAAATAAATATATGATCATTTGAATATTATAATGATATTTTTATTTAGTAATAATATAGAAAACCACTAAATTAAAAAAACACCATCCACTACTGTGATGTATTATTAATCCATCACAACATGAGTTTTTTTACTTAAATTGTTATCCTAATTATCTAAAATATTAATCTAACAAGTCTTAGGATTGTATTGAATTGAAATATTTTCTTTATTTTATATAATTTTGATGGTCACATTTATGGGTTCTAACATTATTATTGAGTTTGTTGTGGGAAATGGTGTTGTGAAAAAATGTCTTATGTACATTCCTTTAGAGGAACCTAGATTATCTTGGAAAGGCGGTGAAAATATACCTTAGGCATAAGAAGTTCTAATGAATTCATTATCAAGATGTAAAAGTGTCATCCAGTATCCCAATGATCATCTCATCCATTTATAACACATTAGGATACATAAAAAAGGTAGATTGGGTGACATGGTGTGCATATCTAAATGAAAATCCCTATTTAATTTTATCTCCCTAAAATACCCATCAGAAATAGGGTAAATAACTAAAAGGAAAACATCATTGAATAAAAATTCTGGGATACCAATGATAAAAAAATATTAGGATACTAAACCACCTTCAAAAATTAATAGTGAAAGATATGCCGAATGAAATTTCAAAACATAGATTTAGGGCATACATGAATGACCAATGATTTATAACATGATGGATGGGTCTGATCTTGGAAATGGGGACAAAATGGGGTTAAACACTATGGTCTTTAGAATCTTTATTTGAGTCTTCTTGTATTTTAACTATATTAATTTCAGTACATCATTTAGTTACATTCATATTTTCATACCATTATATGATTTTTATTTTGATTTATTCACCTTTTTCTATCTCATCATTTTATTCTTGTTAAATTATTCATATTACTTTTCATATTCACTATACTCTTTTATTATATTTAGACTCTCATTATAACACTTTAAAATACTTTATTGACACTATATTCATTGAACCCTAAATTTTATTCAACAAACTTTTGCATATGTGGAGGAATACCTAAGGTCACATAGTTAACTGACCAGGTCACTTGATGGAGCACTAGGTTGGGGGAAATACATGAATTACATTCATATGTTTAAAAATTAAAATATTCTCAACTAGACAAAGCTATTAGATATAGATATAAACTATACTAAAAACCACCATTAATATATAATTGTAAATCTTATAACAAACCCCAATAAAATCTCTTATTCAATGAACTAAAATTGACTATTTTCATCCAAATGAGGCAGCATTAATCCCTCCATTCACCTCAAGCATCTCCATAACCACCCAAATAAAGAGACACCACCCTAATGATTTGAAATAGTGTAAATACAAAAAATATTCTCTAGTTGATTACAATAGGAAAAAAATAATAAAAAAATTCATTTCTATCCATATGTTAATTTAATCGACAAAAAATAGTGAAAATGAAATCAAAAAATGAGATTTAAGGAATTCATTGATTTAGGGCATCAGCGAACAACCAATGATAAAACAATATCAGGATACAAAACCACTTTCAATAAGAAATAGTGAAATACATGATGTAATAGAAAAACAAGATTTATGGCATCCATGAATGACTGAAATCAAACGGTGTGAAGCTTACTTGAGAGTTTCAAGTCGAGCAGATAGATACACTGATGAAAAACACGATGAACAAAGTTTTCAAAATGAGTTTGGAGGCCACGTGATTGAAGAATTGATTGTAGGGTTTCCACGTGAGAGAGGCCAAGTCGCTGTTGCCCAAAATAAAAACAGTGGAATAACACAAAACAAGACTTCAAAATTTTTTTAAAAGATTTATCATGTTGGTTATTTAATAACTGACATGATAAAGAGTTTTTATTACATTTATCACGTCATCTATAAAATAACTGACATGATAAAATGATTTATAATGTCAGTTATATCATAACCGATGTTATAAAGCATTGAAGTTTTATTTATCACATAGGTTATTTAATAACTGATGTGATATATCAATCTAATTCATTTTTTTGTCGGTCATAATATAAACGATGTGATAAATCAAATTTTCCAGCTTTTCACGTCAGTTATTTATAATCGACTTAAAAAACTCCTATGTGGTAAATAATTTTTATACTAGTGGTAAAATAAAAAAAAGGGTAAAAATGTCTTTACCAAATATTTTTAAAAACAATTTTGAAAACATTTTAATAAAATGTGGTTTTTAGAAGAAAATAGGTTCTCTGATAAACATAGAAATGAAGTCGGGTTTTTTTAAAAACATTTTTAAAAAATTTTGAGTAACAAAGAGAAAACAAATGGTACAAATACAAGAAAATGGTCATTAATAAATAGAGTAGAATAAAATTATTTATTGAAAAATGGTTATTTAATTTTATCAAATGGAAATACCATTTAAATATTATTATTATTATTTTTGAGGAAAACAATCTTAATTTTTTTCAAAGTGTCCCATACCACTTTTAAACATTTTAAATCATATGTCTCATGAAGGAATAAAATTAAATAAAAGTTATAATATCATGAGAGTAATTATATTCATGATATATCATGTAAAATGGAAATATATACACCATGTAAACGAAACTAGGTGCATACCAATAAATAAGTCTCAATGGGATGTAAATTGAGACGAAATCCCTTCCCTTCCATTTCCTTTCAGGGGAATGTCCTTTAAATTACTTTATAATAAACTTATGTGAATTATATATTTTCTTGAGAAACGTTTTCATGTTTATAATTAATTTTATATCACTTATTACTGTGTTGTATACAACTACTTAAACAATTGAGTTTAAATCAGGTGTTTTGACCAAATTTAGTTTATATGCCAAAAACAACTTTGGTAGGTCAACTATGGCCAAAGGAGACATTATATAAAATCTCCAAAATAATAATAATTACATAATTACTATATTTATAAATAATTTATAATTTTAAAACCAATAATTAAATATGGTTCTGAAAAACAAATCAATTTTACAATCAAGGAGATGGTAGGCCACATGTATGCATGAGTAACATTCTCATTTTTCAATGATCGTTATGGAAAGAGGGTAAGTAGAATTAGATATTTCAAGAATTATAAATATATTATAAATATCATGCTATTTAATCATATATAATTCTATATATAATTCTTATTATGTAAAAGGAATCACATCATGTCGTGAAGGCGGTAACCTACACGTCCACGAACGATATTATCACTTTTTAAGTGTGTGAAAGGGTAATAATGAAAATGATATATAATATATTTACAAAAAATATAATTATTTAATTAATATCATATAAATTTGTGTGTGTTACATATTTTTAATTAAAACCATCCTATATACTTTCTATGTAAAGTGTGAACGAATGACCTCGCTTTGAGGGGGCGGTTGTCCACACTTCCACAAATGATGTTGTCGCTTTTACAAAAAATGAAAAGTATAAAGATATATATTGTAAAAGAATTAGATAAGCTTAAATAAATAATAAATATAATATATAACATATATAAACTTAGTTTCCATCATAATTTACACCATGATAGGTTGTAAAGGAAAAATGAAGAATCGTTGTTTTGTGAGGTGGTAGTTCACAATACACATAAATAGTATATTCACTATCCATTAGATGGAAGCGTGTTTAAGTATAGGTAGAATGATTAGAATAAAAAAAATACTATTATATTTTTGATAATGGTGTTATTATATTAACATGTAATAATTATAATTGGAGGAGTGGAGAAAGGAAATAACACTAGAAATCTTAAGGAAAGATGTTACCGCTTAATCAGGTAACTCCTTTTGGTTTGCACCATAGGGATTCCTTGAATCGATTCCTACCGTAGGTTAGGATTCTAAGTTTAGGGGATAGATTTTGAGGATATATTTGGGTAGATATTGGTCGATATAAAGTGGTTTTATAAGTGTGAGGAAGTGGGAGGAGAGGAGGCCTTTTTATAGTGGAGGAGGAGTGAAACTCTTGTAATATTTTGACAAAGAAATTCCATACACATTTTTTACATTGAAAGTGGTTCCAATAATGAATCCAATTATAGAAAAGGGATTATATGGTCTAAATATTACTATAAAATGTATTTTGGACATGTTTATTGGTCATTTTTACCCATAATATTAAGGTTTAGTCCCTTATTAAGTTTAATTATTCCTTAATTGTTGTAATTAATTTTAATTACTTTCACTGATATTTTTTTTTCAAAAACTAATTTGACATTATTATAAATTATAAATTATTTTGATTCCAAATATTTATTCCATTTTTCCAAATTCCAATCATAGAAGTTACAGAAATTAATTTAAATTGAATCTCATAGACGGGACGACAATACATGTTTTTAAAGTAAAAACATCCAAAATGTTGCTATGATTTTACAATCAATTTCAAAGTGAAATTGATTAAAATTACTTAAATTTTATTAATTTATAATAATATATAATTAAACATTAAGATAAATATAAAACACAACTTAACCTTATATTTAAATTAGATAAAAAACCAGTTTTAAAATAAAATTTAGTATTTTCACTATTCATTAAAAAATGAATCTTCGTAGAAAAATAAAAAAATTTCACCATAAGAATTTTTTTATGTTTAAATTATAAATAATAAGTTTATTCTGACATATTAAATTTATAAAATGGTAAATTTTTTTATTTAAAATGGGTTCTTCATTAAAAGGTGGTAAAAATACCTTAATAAAAATATAGTATTTTTTGCATAAAATTGGTGTTGTTTTTTATTAATCCTATAACATTTATTGGATGAACATAATAAATATTTTATTGGATATATAATATATATATCACATTAATATCACTCACTAGGTTGATTACATCTGCAACCGCAGAACACAACGTAAGGAAGAAAATTGCAATAAATCACAGGCTTGGGGATTTGATGCCATGACCTAACCCTAACCCATCCCAAACCCTTACCACCCCACCAAAAATGGTGGGGAACATTAATATCACTCACTAATTGAAATTAATTTAATTTATTATGGTAAAACATATTTGTGCCATACAAATAATTATATTTTCCTTTGTATTCAATCAGTACTTATATTCATTTCTAATTTATTTTTAACCTATGAATTTATTTTATATTTGTGTAAAAAATAAATATTAATAAGTTAATTATTAATATTTATAACCAATAATTTAATGGATAGTTTATAACTTATTATATTAATTAATAATATTTAATAATATATTGTTTTTTGGTAAAACTCGATCTTGCGTGTAATGCAAGCTATCAAACAAGGTCATTCATGTGTGTAAGGAAAACTAACTAAATGTTTGCGTGCACTAAAAGCTATAACATATATTGAATTAATTTAATATAGTGAATATATTATAAATTCTTGGGATATTATGTTCCCTTATACGCTTTGTGTTGTGTTTCATACACGCTATCAAATATAATGTTCTTACTTTAGAATTTCATGGTGTTATATATATGATGTTTATTTAGATAGACTTAGTTTAATATATGACAAGTGATAATGGTTTTCGAGAGATATGGTCTACTACAAGTTACTGGATAAAGAATGGGGAAATATTAAAATATTAAATTCCTAAAAAATATGATCTATAAGTAATTCTAGAAGTTACATGATGAGATATCTAATAGTTATATGATGAGAAGTATGGAAGCTAATGGGAAAGACTAAAAAGTTAAGGATCCAAAAAATTAAATTTTAAATTTTTATTGAGAAGATTCCCAAAGTTGAGTGACCAGAATTTGAGGCTCTATAAGTAGTGTATATAGGTTGAGTTAGTGGAAGTTCCATTGAAATACTCTATAGAGTATTTAGATGCTTCATAATATTTTTAATTACTTGGGTGATGATTGAAGTTGATTTGAAGTTATTCTAAGGTGATTTGAAGTGTTTGAGGTGATTATGAAGAATTATGGAGTTCATACGTAACATTTTTGAGTTTCAAGAAAAAATAGAAAAGGAGTGAGATACTTTAAATATGTAAGAGTTATAAAGAGAATACATAAGAGTGCCTCTGAGATGAAGTAGAATAATCAAAAAGGAAAAAACCATACATTGATAAATAAGAGTAACATCAAGATGATATATAAAATTATTACTACTACATATACTAAAAATGGGGAAAATGGAAGCACCACATATTAGTATATATGGGTTAACAAGAGTATACTTAAGAGTACACAATACAATATGTAATGGTACTTAAGAGTAAGATTGAAAATCTATCAAAGTATAGAACCACACTGTGATATGTAGAGGTAATATAGTTGATACATAATGGTTATCATGAAATCCAAGGTAATATGTAAAGGTACCCATAGATTCTAGAGTATATGTAAAGGTAAAAAATTTGTATGTAAGAGTCACTCATGAAATGAATTTAGAAAACTACTGAGTTGCATTGATATACATAAGGTTTTCTTAGATGTTTTGGGGAATATATATGGGTTTCAAACATGATACATAAAGGTTACTCCTTTACAAAAAATGAGATATTTACATATATAAGTATTCTAAAGGATAATTAAATTATGATGATCTTATTATATTCTTAAAAGATATAACATCGTGATACTTTAAAGATTAATCTATGATTCAATTCATTATGTGATAATGATTGAAGGAGATGAATGAGTTTCCCCATGAAGAATAGAACCATACCATAATGAAAATATTTATGGGGAACTTACAATAGATATAAAGAATGTATTTCACCCTGAAGAAGAGGGTCACACTGTAATGGAATTGGGCTTGATATTAAGAAAGTGTTTGTGGGAAAATTTCACATTGAGATATATGAATACCACACCGTAGTATGTGAAAAATAGAGTACTGCAGGAGAGTTTCACACTACAATATGCGATGCCACACCAAAACCATAGTAACAATGAGAAAGGTGAGAGTTCAATCACGATATGAAGGATATATTTCATTAAAATTACATTCCTATGTATGTGATCTTATATACTAGTATATATTATGAAAATGTGGATTTTATGGACAAGTAAAGAATAGGTAAAAAGGATATAATGATTTAAAAATATCTCAAGGAAGGAAACATGGGTCTAAAGAATATAATTATGGAGATAATGACCAAAAGTAAAGAAATAAATATAAATTATTTTATTTTTGGGATATTTATAGAAATTTTTAACCAATATTGAATAAGATGGGGATTTGAATAAGGTTACCATGAGGCTGAGATTTAATAGTTTTTCAGATTCTCAAATATGAGAACTATTATCAATGAATGATGTTGAGAATATAAATATAAGAAGAAGGATATGAAGAAAAATTCAAAGAGAGAGGGAGATAACTGATGACCTATCTTGAATATCCTTTATTTTTAAAAAAAGGTGAGATCTAATTTTTCATGTGAGAAGATCATCCATAAGTGTTAAAAAATAATGAGAGAGATAGATAGATTAGCTTTCTTTTACTTATTATCATTTTAGTTGAATAAGAAAAGTACTGAGACGATTAACCTATAATTACTTATATCATAAGGATTGATTGATAATTCCAACCTATTATATCTATAATGACCAGGATTTCCAAAGAGGTATGAATTCTTTTAATTTTTTGTAAAACCATCATTGAGTTTTATTTATTTGATTAAACCTCAAAAACCATTCCCATAGGCTGGTCATTTTTGTTCTTAGGAGGAAATTAGCATAAGAGATGAAGGCCAAATACGTGATGTGTGTTATATATACATGAAATTTATTTAAACTACATGATTTTTATTGGTTTGTCCAGGACCCTTACATGTCATGAACATTTTTTTCCTGAGAGGGAAAAAACTTGAGCATTACATGACATGTAAAAATATACACACTGTGTAAATTCCATGGCCATTTTTTAGAGGAAGAACCCTTATTTTTTATAGGGGATTATTTCTTTCTCCTGCATAGGAGACCTGCTAAATTAAGCTCTTCTCCCACACCTAACATAGGCATTAAGATATCCCTCTCATCCGTTGTTTGTTTTTCTCACCATTCATCATGTTGGATCCGCAATGGTAAGATCCTCATTCCTCTTCTTTTCTTAATTTATTCCAATATCTTTGGTTCTATTTTTTTGTGAGATAATATGACCTTTTTTCAAGGATCTTTTCCATTTTTATATTTTCTTCCATTCTAGATTGATTCAAAGGCTAATACTGGATGAAGAGAGTGATTTAGGAATAAGGTAGGTAGGATGGTTCTTTTCCCTAAAATCCTAATTGTATTTTATTATAAACTATTCTTCCATGTGTCGTACTTCTTCAATGGTGCCTCCAAAATGTTAAATTAATTAAAGGACAACTCACACTAAAAATGGTTCTAACTTACTGTGACTTATCATTGTAAGTTGACTACCCCGCCACTAGCCACCCCTAAGGGTGTTCCTTCCTCAAAGGCCTAAGTACCTCATGTGTTGAATTGTTTTAGACCACCTTTTGAGGTGTGTGGGATTCAATTGGAATGATTATTACATTTTTCTTAAATGATATGAGTTTCATGTTATCTAAATACCATAACCTCACTTTAAGATGAGCTAGATACAGGGGTCCCGACTTAAGGACTCTTTTAAGGGGATCATCATGCTTTATTATTGGAACTTTTAAATGAATCATAATATTCAAAGAGAGATAATTGGTTTACTTTTTTGGAATACTTTGGATGGGCACACCATAAAAATGACATACTTACCCAATAGAGATATCTATTCCCTAGGGAAATTTTCGTTGGATGGGATTGGTGGTAAATATGGTAATACAATGATATGAGCAGTACTCATTCTCTTATGTGGTCTACTTGGGATAGGCTTAGAGGGTCATGATTTACACCATACTGAGGGTGATACTTGGGATTCTTTTTATATATCACCTTAGATGAAATCTTATGGTGATGGGTATTTATAGCACTCCAAGAGAGATATATGGGGTATACTTTTTGGATAACCTTGGATGGGAAAAATATTCTATTTATTGAATTTTAATTATTCCTTGTAATAAAAGCTTGAATTCCAGTTATAAATCCCAAGAGACGACCTCTAAGACAAATCACATGATTTGGTTCAATCCTTGTTTACATATGACTATATAATAGTCAAGATATGATTTCTAGCATGTATTATAATAGACTCATATTGTATTCATATATGTATAGAAAATTAGTTACTTTAAAACATACTGCATATGTACATGTTGACCATGGTTCAAAGATATCTAGATTAGGCCGAAGTAGGTAGTATTGGTCGGGTATCCCCTAAGGAACCTGGTGCGATGAGTTTTATTTATTTATTGACTTATATTTATTATATACCTACATGATACCCATTTTATATACTCAAATTGGATGTTTTTAGACACTACTAGTGGTGACCTACTGAGTATATCTCAAACCCTATTTAGGCCACCTATAATACCCAAATAGACTTCATGACTGCTGGTATAGATAAAGGAAAGACCCCAACCTCTGATGTTTGATTTTCAGTACTAAGATGGAGTATCAGAGAAGAGGACTGTGTCTATGCTCATGATACTAATGGAGCTAAATTTTGGTCTTTTTTCCTTTTATTTTTCATGTTGTATATGACTATACCTGTATATCCCTTGTACTTCCTTTTTGTATAGCATCTTGAAATGATCATCATTTTTGTAAATGATATTGATTTAGCTTATGCCTATTTATTTATCTGTATGGTTTATCCTCCACTAATACTTATTTATTACTATTTCTATTTCTTATCATGTTTATATTACTGCTATGATACACTCGGATCAAGAGAGAATAATCTTCACATAGACAGACCCTAGTTTCTCATAGCTATTTACAACCTCTGGCATATAAGGAGGGAAACTTGAGCTAATGCGGCCAATCATCTCAAGGCATCACTTAGTGGATTCTGGGTTGGGATGCTAAAAAGTGGTATCAAAGGTGAATTTTTTCCTTTTGTATTACTATTTGGGCATTAGATAGGAGACTAGAAATGTGTGAGAATTTGGTAATGAGTTGGTGCCTGGGAATAGCCAACCCACATACAATGGAAATCCTAACTACCTGGGATGGGATATTGCTATTATGGTTGGTACATGTTATAGATTTATTGATTTCACTATTGGGTGATGCACATGTCTTATGACATTATTATTATTGATGCTATTATTATCATGGAATATTTTTCCATGGAATGGTAAGGAAAGGTGGTATGATCTCTGATGTGGCTATATAAATACATAGTTTTTCCACATCTTTTTATTGATTTTTAACATTTTTAATTTATTAATTTTTCACTTTTTACTAAATATTTTCACTTTTGTGATTTTATAATTAAATTTATCAATTAATCAATTTGTATAACTAATCTTGTATTTTAATCCTCTATTAAATACTTTTTTTTGTTTTAATATCTTTATAATTTAATTTTTTAAGTTTTTGTTCTTCTTTAAATAATAGTAATATGATGTGTTGGATTTAATTAATAAAACAACTAATTATTTAATTAAATGAGACTTTATTTTAAATTTTACATCTTTTATTATTCTATTGAAACCCATGTAATTAGTTATTTAATTTTATTCTCGTTATGTTGTTTTAAGTTTGGACTTTATTTTTGGTTTTATTTAATATACAGATTAATATTTTAATTCAATTCTTAATTTTAATTATAATTTTTGAAATTATTTTAGTTTTTAATTTTATGTTTTTAATTAATTTAAGTTTAAATTTAGTTTTAGTTTTTAAATTAACTGATTTAAGTTTATTTTTTCAGATTAAGTTTATGAGTCACCAGCACATTACCTATTTATCACCACTGTTAGTGTCGATCTCTCTCACACCCCTCTTTCCTTTTTTTTCAGTTGTTAGTAGAACATGAGCTTCTGAAACTTCTCACCACATCGGTCTCACATATAGAACCATACTCCGACTCTCCCTTCATTATCTGTCTCACCATTGCATCACATCCCAACCCCACTTCAAATGTCTCACCGACAATGCAACTTCTCCCTCATACCAATACCATCCACCCCTGTATCACCAATCCTCTTGTTTGTGTCGGTCTCACCCACATCCCCCTTCACAAACTCAACTAACCAATACCCCATCTATGAGATATATTCATATCGATGCTGTCACCCCTACCTTTGTAGATCTGTCTCACCGATGCTCACCTGCCAAGGAGTCACCGACCCATAGTCACAGACATCCCTTTTCTCTGCAAGCTACCAACATCGCCTTTACCTTGACTTATCCTTACATAGTCACAAACATAAATTCAATCAAGAAACATGTATATATTTGAACCAGACTTTAAGAATGAACAATTTCATATTTCTTTTACAAATCTAATTTCAAAACCCCTAAAATACAAGGTATTACAGATCAGAAATTTGAAATCACTCGGATCCAAAGCTCCACCCGAGCTCCTTTGTGAGTCAATCCAACTCACCCTAATCTAGATTTTCATTCCTTTCTTTCTATATCTGATTAATTTGTCTGAATATCTATTTTGCGCTTCTAGATCTAGAACCGAAAGAGGCACACCGATGTTACGAGGCTCGGACACCACCTCTAGAGAGATGGTGTCTCGTTCGCCTCTACACCACCATAGAGAACTGACTGTGTGACTTGGAGGAGACTGCTAATGGAGGCTTGTTGGATAAACCAGTGAGGAACTCTCCCCCCTTCCCTTGTGCATCATGGAAGATGGGGGGGTGTTGAATTAAAATAAAAGTAAAATATAAATGATATAAAATATAAATTAAAATAGATAAATAATAATAAACTGATAAAATAGTTCAACTAAAATATAATTGAATAATAATAATCATTAAAATAATTAACATTTTTTAATTATAAAGTATTATCTTTTTTAAAATAAACAAGTTTATAATAATTAATCATTTTGTTAAATAATATAAAATCATTTATTTGATAATTAATATTATAATAATTATAAATCATAACAAATTAAATAATTAACTTAATAAGAAAATAAAATTGTAATCTTAAAATAATAATATTAATTATAATATTTTTTATAAAAGTTATAAATATAAAAACTTTAATAATAGATAAATTAATAATAAATAACTTATAATAATTTAACGATTTTTTATAACTCTTTAATTAAGTTTATTTTCATTTTTGTTAACAATATTTTAACTTTTATTTATACTCTATTTTACTGTGCAGGTTAAAAGTAGATACAGAATCCTGACTTGGTTCATTCAACAGCTGAGTTGGGAGTTTTTTATAAGGGTGATTCTAAAGTGACGTGTGTTGCACTAAAAAGTGAACCTGTGTGGTACAATAGTGAAAAACTAGTTTAATTCAATGGAAGAGAGACAGTGACATGAAGTATATGATTGAGAGTTTAAAGGGATGAAAACAGAGTATCAGAGTGGGATGAGAATTCATTAACTTTTTCCGGGAGAAGTAGAGAAGATCTAGGAGACCTGGAGTGTAGCAAGTCCAAGATTTGAAGGAGCCCAAGAGTAGAGCATCATTTGGGGAGTTCTTCCTCTATCTTATTTTAACTATTTTACTCTGTTCTAGGATGTTTTCAATTTATGTAATGAACATGATAATAAGCTAAATACTTTGAGTTCAAGGAATATCTAGTTATACTAGTTATCTTTTTTATCTTCCTCTTCACATATTCATTTTAATGCATTCAGAGTTGATCAACGAGATCAACTCTGAATCCATTCATTTGCATCATGCTACTTGAATTAAAATTTCAATTCCACTATCTTTTAGTGAGTCTAATTGTGGTTAAATTTTCTAAAATTTTAATTTCATAAAGAAAACTTCATAATATTGGGTGAGAATGTCTCTATTTAATTTTTCAAAGATAAATTCTTTTGGTTAAACTTTTCTTGGAGTGGCGAACCCTGAGAATATTAAACCTGAGTGTCTTATCTCCTAGTGAGGTAAATAAGTCAGTCTATTTCAGTGGTTAAATTTTCATCCATTTATTTTGAAAAGGAAATACTTTATTCTAGTAGAATAGATTTTTTCTTTGGGAATTTTATCCCAACTATTCATTTCTTAGCATTACTGGTCTCTTTTGTTTCTACTTTTCATTTTGTCTCTATTTCAATTTAGCTTACATAAAAGACATAAAAATTGAGTGTTCTTAATTTTTTTTATAATTTATAATTTTTTTTAAAAAACATAAACTAAAATTGTTTACTATCCCCACTACGGACAATAGTGGGGTGTTTTGAAAGTATTTTTTTATAGAAAATTGGTAGTTCCACCTTCCCTGTGTGTTCGTCCCTACTTTCCACTAGATAGTAGTAGTAGGAAACATAAATTTTAAACTTTTTCCTAAATTAAACAAAACTTGGGAATTGGTTTTTAGTGGCTTTTCCGGGGAAGGCTTCGTACGACCATCACTTTCTAAAAAAAATTCAAAAAAAAAATCACCTAAAAAAATCTATTTTTTTTTAAAAAGTTGAAAATCATGTTTAAAAAAAAATTCTGTTATGTGAGTTACTATTTTTACACCATTGCTTACTATTTTAAACTTGTTTTTATGGAAATTTAGTTGTTTCTGTCAAATTTCATGAGCAATAGATCTACTATTGGTAGATTTGAGCCTTTGAACTTAGAAATATACAAACACTTAAACGATATTAAGAAGAAAAACAAATATGAAATGGATAATATAGATGACAGAGTCCCTGTGAATAACTTACAAAACCATCCTTAACTCTTTGAGGAAAATGAGAGGCCTAGGATGAGGGAGTTCCAACTCCCACAAGTTTCTAGTAATCTATCTTCAAATAGGTTATCTTCTAAAGCCTAAAATTATGAAATAAAATAGTCCCACATTTCCCTATTTCCTATATTCAATGGACTCTCTAATGAGGACTCTCTTTCCTTCATTAGATATTTTTACAATACTGTGCTATAATTACCTCTTTTAGGACTTAATAAAAATAAGATGAGAATGTGAGTATTTCCCTATTTCCTTGAAGGGAATTATAGTAAGTGGTTTTTAAACCTAGATGAGAATATTTTTAATACCTGGGACCAAGTTTGTAATTATTTTATAATGAAATTATTTCCCCAAATACTTAAGGGTGAATTTAAAACAGATATAACTAGTTTTTATCATGTGGATAGAAAAAATTTCCATGAATCTTGGGATAGATTCAGAGACCTTCTTAGGTAGTGTCCCCATCATCAACTCCCATCTCACCTTCTCATGGATACGTTCTATGAAGGGCTGTCATTATCTGGTCAGAACCTAGTTTATCAAGTTGTTGGGGGGTAACTATAACGATAAAAATTATGAATAAATAAGAAAAATATTTAATAATATTATTTTAAATTCACAACATAAAAATTATAGAAGAAAAAAGAGTTAATAGAAATGTTAATGTTAACTCTGGTTCAGTGAATGAAACTCAAGCACAACTTGTTAAAATCACCAACCAACTTCAGTATTTAATGAACTAGAATTTAAAACAATCTTTTAATCAATTGGGCTATCAAAACAATAACCAATCCTTAAGGGAACAATGTGCCCAGTGTGGAATGTTTTGGAATACTGAAAATTCAGTTCCATCTTTGACATGTTAGCCCAACAAAAAGAAAAATTTAACTTTGTTAACTATGTTTCTAGGAGGCCTATAAAAGAAGATGAATTTTCAAACAATTATAACCAAGGCTATAAGAACCATGAAAAAGTATCCTACAAAGATAAAGTACTTATTAAACAATATACTGCCCCTAATTATCAAAACCAACCAAGAAAAAACTTTCAAAATCAATAAATGGGTGAGTTTTCAAACTCTCAAGGTAATATTGATGGCCAAATGTTTTCTAAGTTAGATATAATTTTAAATAAAATGAACTCTCAAGAATAAATATTTATGAATCAACTGAATAAACATGAAACTATATATGAATCTAAAAAAATGAAAAATTATTCTAGAATGCAGAATATGGAAAAATAACTGGGCTAAATAGCTAGATAATTTACATCTAAGGAAAAAGGAAGATTACCCAGCACAAATAAACTTAATCTTAGAGAGAAATCTATGGATTTTGTCACCAGAAGTGGCCTTAAAACTCAATATTAACCTGAAAAAACCTTGAAAATTCCAACAAAAAAAAAACTACGTGAATCTAGAAATAAAAATATTCTTTGTACCAAATCTTAAAATCAACAAAAAAGTCTTAAAAATGATCACAATCTGAATTTTTCATCTAGAAATCATGATTAAAATTCTTTTGAAAATAAAAAGAATAAATGAAAATAGAAAATTGTTGAGGAAATAAGGGATATACCTACTATCATAAGGAATGTTTTCCCACCCATCCCTTTCCCTGAAAAATTGAAACCCCAAAGTAACACCAAGGATAAACTCATTTAGTTCCTTGGACTTCTTACCAAGCTTCAAGTGGATATTCATTTCATTCAATCCTTAATTAAAATAACACCCTATTCGAAATCTCTTAAAAAATTGTTTCAAATAAAAAAACTCTTGAAGAATTTTCTACCTATAGCCTCACTAAAGAGTGTAGTGCTGTTCTCCAAAAGAAAATCCCACCTAAACTGAAAGATATAGGTAACTTTTCCATCTCTTGCACCTTAGGAAATTATGATCATCTCAACTACCTATGTAAATTAGGTGCTAGAATCAATCTACTCCCATACTCACTATTCTAGCAGTCAAGGTTGGGTGATCTTCAACCCACCATAGTCATTCTTCTATTAGCTGACTCTTCTTTCACTCATCCTGTGGGGAGGGTAGATGACCTACTAGTTGGGATTGTGGATTTGTTTCTGCCTACAGAATTTCTAGTCTTAGATATGGAGTGTGATCAATAGGCATATATAATCTTGGGTAGGCCCTTCTTGGACACAAGTGGTATTGTAATTGATGTTTCTGAAGGTCAATTTATCTTTAAAATTGGAGAACAATAAGAAGAGTTTAATGTGTTTTAAAATTTCAAAATACCAACCTTTTATGAAATCTGCTCAATAGTAGAGTCTTTGGAAGATAAAAAAATCAACTGGAAGCTTAGAAGAATATGAAAATAAATCCTCTATTGAAGAAATTCATTTTGAAGCTGAAAATCCTGATTTTCATGTCTCACAAGTTGAAAATTCTGCTCAGACATTGATTCTGGAAAATTTTCCATATCGGGATAAATGTTCAGTTTCTACTGTAGGAGTGTCCTCTTTTTCTAAAGAAAGTAGATTTTTGAGTGAATTTGAGGGTGTTTCTATTAACAACAACACTTCTGAGAACTTTGAAGATATTGAGGGAGAGTTGTTGAGACAACTTGATGATTCTGATTTAATAAATCTATTAAATTCAAATCTAGAAAATCTAGATAGTGAGTTGTCCACTTTGGACAGTAGTACTACAAATTCTAAATCTGAGCTAGAAATTGAAAATCGTTCATTTGTTCATACTACTTATAAGAAATTTGATTACGATCTTATACCACCTAGGCCCAAGAGTCTTCCTTTGAGTGTAGAACCACCCATCCTTGAACTTAATCCACTTCCTGCTCATTTAAAATTATCATTTTTGGATGAGAATTCCAATTTGCCTATTATTATCTCTACCGAGCTTGATGAAAATCAAAAAGAGAGATTGATGAATGTTCTTAAATTTTTTAAATCTGCTATAGGCTTGACCATAGCTGATATGAAGGGGATTAGTCATTCATTTTGTATGCATAAAATTCCTATGGATCCAGAACATAAGCCTAGGGTAGAGTGTCAAAGAAGGTTAAATCCCAACATAAAAGAAGTTGCGAGAGAAGAAGTAATTAAACTGATTGATACTGGAATCATTTTCCCTATTTATAATAGCACTTGGGTCAGTCCGGTCCAAGTTTTTCCTAAAAAGGGAGGTTTCACTATTGTTAAAAAAGAAAAGAATGGAGAAATTCAAGTTAGGAAAGCTCCAAAATGGAGAGTTTTTATAGATTATAGGAATTTGAATACATCCACTAAGAAGGACCATTTTCCAATTCCCTTCCTTAATCAAATGTTTGAGAGGCTTCCTAGGAATAAATTTTTCTATTTCCTAGATGGGTATTCTAGTTACAACCATATTCCTGTAGCTCTAGAGGATCAGGAGAAGACTACTTTCACATGACCCTTTCAGACATTTTCCTACAGGTGGATTCCCTTCCGGTTGTGTGGATCCCCAACTACCTTTCAATGGTGCATGATTTCTATTTTTTCTGATATGATTGAGAGGATAATTGATGTGTTCATGGATGACTTCTCCATTGCGGGAAACACTTTTGATACATGTTTAAAAAATATTGAGTTATTTTTGGAGATATGCATAGAGACCAATTTAGTGATTAATTATAAATTTTTTTAATTCATGGTCACTAAGGGTATAGTTTTAGGACATAAGGTTTTAAAGAGAGGTTTGAAGGTAGAAACTGTTAAAATTGAATTCATTCAAAAATTACCACTTCTTTAAAATGTTAAAGGTGTTAGAAGTTTCTTAGGGTTTACTAATTTCCACCGAAGGTTTATCAGATACATTTCCAAAATCACTAATCCCTTTTGATCCTTACTTTTCAAGTATTATCCCTTTATCTTTGATGAAAATTGTTTAAAATCTTTCAATATACTTAAGAAAAAACTCACTACATAACCTATCATCATTTCACCTAATTGTAAACTTCCTTTTGCACTTATGTGTGATGATAGTGATATGGATGTTGGAGTTGTCCTTGGATAGAGGAGAGATAAGAAGTTACATGTTGTATACTATTCTAGTATACTTCTATATGAGGCTCAAAGAAATTACACCACTACTGAAAATGAATTGTTAGCTATTGTGTTTTCTCTTGAGAAGTTTATACAATACCTCCTAGGTTCTAAATTCATTTTTTTACTAACCATTATGCCTTTAAGTACTTTTTTTCTAAGAAAAAAACTAAACCCAATCCAATTAGATGGATTCTATTATTACGGGAATTTGACTTAGAAATTAGAGATAAGTAGGGAGCTGAAAATTTCGTTGTTGACCATATTTATAGGCTTCCTCACACTCATTCTAAAGATCCAATAGATATCAACTCTTCCTTTCTTGATGATAAGTTACTTACTATGTCAATTTTGAAGTCTGTATGGTTTGCATACTTTGCTAATTTTCTAGAATCAGAAGTATTTCCAAAAAATATTTTCAAAAACAAAAGAAAAAAAATTCATCTCTAAACTAAAGTATTACCTTTTGGATGACCCTTTGCTGTTTAGGAGGTGTGCTAATGGGTTACTTAGGAGGTGTGTTCTAAAGGAAGAAATGCTACCTATTCCTGAGAGTTTTCACTCCTTACCTTGGGGAGGTCATCATGGTAGTGATAGAATATCTCAAAAATTCCTCCAATCTTGTTTTTATTGGCCCACCCTTTTCATTGATTTTAGGAGCTTTGTAGTTGGTTGTGAAAAGTGCCAGAGGTTAGGTAACGTTGGAAGGAAACATGAGTTACCCCAAAAGGGTATTCTGAAAGTAGAGATATTTGATGTCTGGGGTTTAGATTTCACGAGTCTATTTAGATCATCTTATGAGAATGAGTACATATTAGTGGCTATATTTTATGTTTCAAAGTGGGTTGAGGCAGTGGAACTGCCTAACAATCAATCCAACAATGTCATAAATTTTTAAAAAAGAATATTTTCTCAATATTTTGAGTCCCAAAGGCCATTATTAATGATAATGGAACTCAATTTAAGAATTAAAAGTTTAAGTATTTTATGGAAAAGTATGGTTTTTCCCATAAAACTGGTACTACTTACCATCCATAGTCCAGTGTATAGGTGGAAATTTCAAATATGGAGCTGAAATAGATTCTTGAGAAAAATGTCTCGTATTCTAGAAAGGGATGGTCTCTTAAATTGGATAATTATTTATGGGTATATAGAAAAAATTTTAATAACCTAATAAGTATGTCTCTATATAGGCTGTTATTTGGAAAATACTATCATTTTCCTGTGGAGTTGCAACATAAGTCATGTTGGGCAGCTAAGGCCTTGAATTTTAATTTTAAGAGTGATGGTGAGAGAGATTACTTGAGCTAAGTGAGTTAGATTAAATCAATGTAGATTCATATGATAATTCAAGAATATAAAAATAGAGGACTAAGATCTTTCATGATTCTATTATCCAAAACAAGGAATTTAAACCTATACAGAAGGTCCTTCTCTTTAACTCTAGATTAAAACTCTTTCCTGGAAAACTGAAATCCATGTGGTCTAGCCCTTTTAATATGGTTATAGTTCTTAATAATTGAGTTATAGATATAGTAGGTGAATAAAATAAACCCATCCTGGTTAATGGGAAGAGAGTAAATCTTTATTTTGAGGGACAACCAAAGGGCTTGGTTGCTTTCACAGTTCTTGAGAACTAATTCTGAATAAAGTCTGGCTATAGAATTTAAACTTAGTGATATGAGGGAGGAAACCCATGATTATTGTTTTTACATTTTCTTTGTATCATTTTTGAATTTGAATAAAGGACTTATTGCTTGCTCAATTTTAGTGCACTTCCTACTACTGCTTTTTCTTGGTGATTTTGGTTCTTATTTTTTGAGTTAGAATGCTACAGTTGGTGTCATCCAAGGAGTAGAATTCCCATTCTATTTTATATCTATAAAATATCATTCAAGTAATTAATTACACTTAATTATTCATTTATTTTATGCTCCTTTTACTTTAATAAAAAAAATTCTACTAAATCACAATTTTACAGCTGTCGGTGAGTCATTGACTCACCATTACACCTGAGCTACCAATACACTGTTGTCGATGACTCACTTTTGGCAGTGTCAGTGTGTCATTAAAGAATTTCTGCTATATATGTGTACTACTACTTTAAAAAATCTTCTTCATTTGTCTCTTTGATTAAAATTCTTCTTCATGTCACTATGCTGTTTTAAAAATTCTCTTTGTGCTAAAATTATACTGCATGTTTATTGTGCTGTCTTTTTTTGCTGCATGTTCCTTTTAGTTAAAAATGGAGTTTTAATGGTTTAATATTTTTACTGTTTAAAACTAATTGTGGGAGGGGGGGGGGGGTACATGTGGGCTATAAATTTGTTTTATTGAATCTTCTTTTTTTTGTTGGGTGATTAGCATGCATTTATACTGCTCAACTAAAAATATTTCTGAATCAAAATTCTATTAAAATTCTCACACCCAATTCACTATGCACCTTCATGTTATACATACTACTGTTTGAACTTAATTGAAAATTTTTATTTACTACCTTAATTTATTAAGCCTGTGAAAATATTTTATTAAATTAATCATTCTTCTAATCACTTTCTGTGATCTTTATTGTGACTCTTAATATGTTATAAATCTACTCAATTGGAAATCTATTTTGAACTTTAATTTCTAAATTGTTCTTCTCCACATTTGAATTCAAATTTTGGAACAAAGTTGGTTTTTAAATGTGGGGGAGGGGTTCAATTCTTGATTGAGATAATTTATACTTAATGAAATGCACATAAAAATCCCACATCTCTTCAAAATGTTTTCTAAAAAATGGTTACTTTTTTTTCAACATTTTTACACAATTTTAGGCTGTACTTGAATGGGCCTTGACTAAAGGTGACGCTTGTATGTTAGTTAAGAGTTTCTTTGAATCTAAAACTAATGTGGGTAAATTATTACAGAGTGAACATGTTTAGTGATTTAATGAATATTTGGTTTAGGAATTAATTTTGAAAGTGATATAGGATACATGCTTGTGGAGTTGAGATCATAACCTTAGGAACTGGAAGTTTGAACTTGATCCAAGGTGACACACTCACTTTCTTCTAATTATTAAAATCAATCACCTTAGTGGGCCAATTTAAATTCTTTTCATCTAGATCTTTTGAAATTGGAGTAAAATGGGCATTTGGGATCCCATGGTGAATCTTTGAGACCCTAGGGATTGGGTGTTTTTTTTACTATAATCCCTCTTTACAATTTGAATAAGTACATTTCATAATTCTTAGCACATTCTACATGGCTTGAAAAAAAATAAAAAAGTGTCTAGGGTCAAAAATGAATTCATTAAGGTGAGTGGAATGATGGATTCCATATGAAGAAGGGGATAATTGATTTGTATGGAACCATTTAGGTTGTATCAATAAGCTGATTAAAAATAATAATTACTATAATTAATTTTGGAACCTAGGAGAATGTCAAAGTACAAAGTTCCTCTTGTTAAGTTTTTAATTTCACTAATTTTTAACCTGTTATCACTCTTGGGATTAGAACTTAACCTTGGATTGAAATGATTCACTGAGAAGAATCAGATATGAGGAATAAAATCTTCATAAGTGGATGTTTCATTGATATTTTGATCACCATTGAGTATTTTATTTAAGGAAAGACTTGATTTGAAGATATCTTTTGAAGACCTTATTTTAAGTTTTTCTGTCCTCTATTTTATGTGTTATACATGTTATATTTTGAGCACAGTTAAAAAAACTCACTTCTATTTTTCAAATTAAATAAAACAAGGAATTTTTTTAGGACAAACAATGGTTAGTTGTGGGGGAATTTTATGTGGCTCTATAAACACAAAGTTTTTCCACATCTTTTTATTAATTTTTAATATTTATAATTTATTAATTTTTCAAATTTTACTAAATATTTTCACTTTTGTGATTTTATAATTAAATTTATCAAATAATAAATTTGTATAACTAATATTTTATTTTAATCCCTTATTAAAACATTTTTGTGTTTTACTATCTTAAAAATTTAATTTATTTTATGTTTTTTTATTCTTTAAATAATAGTAATATGATGTGTTAGATTTAATTAATCAACCAATTAATTATTTAATTAAATGAGACTTTATTTTAAATGATTAATCTTTTATTATTCTTTTTAAAGTTTAATACTAATATTTTAATATATTATATTTAATCTCAAATAATCAATTTTTATACTTTAAATCTCTTTAATCATTTTTTAAATCGGGTTCCAATTAAGTTATTCAGTATGATATTTAATTTTATAGTTTAGTTTAGTTTTTATATTTAATAATGTTTTTTTGAATTAATTAACTATTCAATCTTTAAATATGAAACCCATGTATTTAGTAATTTAATTTTATTCTCGTTATGTTGTTTTAAGTTTAGACTTTATTTTTGGTTTTATTTCATATGCAGACTACTCTTTTAATTCAATTCTTCATTTTAATTCTAATTACTGTAATTATTTTCATTTTTAATTTTATTTTTTCAATTAATTTAAGTTTAAATTTTGTTTTACTTTTTAAGTTAACTAATTTAAGTTTATTTTTTAGATTAATTTTATGATTCACTGACACGTTACCCATTTATCACCACGATCGGTGTCGGTCTCTCATGCACCCTACTTCCTTTTTTTCAATTGTCGGTAGTACGTGAGTTACTGACACTTCTCACCACATCGGTCTCACCGACATCACCATAAACCAACTCTCCCATCATTATCAGTCTTACCATTGCATTGCATCCCCACCCCACTTCAACTGTCTCATTGATAGTGGAACTTCTCCCTTATACCGATACCATCCACCTCTGTATCACCGATCCTCCTATTCGCATTGGTCTCATCGACAACCCCCTTCATAAACTCAACTCATCGAAACCCCATTGGTGAGACATCTTTACACCGACACTATCACCCCTCCCTTTTCTAACCTGTCTCACTGACGCTCACCTACCAATGAGTCACTGGCCAACAGTCACCGACAACCCTTTTCTCTGCAAGCTACTGACGTCGCCTCTGCCTTGCCTTATTCTTACACAGTCATGACCGCATATTAAATCAAGAAACATATATTGATTCTAACTAGGGTTTGATCATGAACAATTTCAAATTTATTTTACAAATATAATTTTAAAACCCCTAAAATCCAAGGTATTGCAGTTTAGAAATTTAAAATTGCACTGATTCGAAGCTCCACCTGAGCTCCACTGCGAACCAATCCAACTCACCCTACTCTAGATTTTAATTTATTTCATCCCAGATCTGATTAAGCTGTTTGAATCTCTTATTTTCACTTGTAGATCTGTAACCAGAAGAGGAATTCCACTACTATGAGGCTGGGCCACCGTTGCCTCTGGAGAGATGGTGTCTTGTTTTCCTCAGCACCCCCATTGAGGACCGACTATGTGCCTTTGAGGAGACTGCCAATAGAGGCTTTCTAGAGAAACCAGTAAGGAACCCTCCTCCCTTCCCTTTCACAACGTGGAAGATGGGGGGGGGTGTTGAATTAAAATAAAATTAAAAAAATAAATGATATAAAATATAAATTAAAATAGATAAATAATAATAAACTAATAAAATAGTTAAAATAAAATTTAATTGAATAATAATAATCATTAAAATAATTAATTTTTTTTAATAATAAGTTATTAACTTTAGTAAAATAAATAAGTTAACAATAATTAATCATTTTTTAAATAAAATAAAACCATTTATTTGATAATTAATATTATAATAATTATAAATCATAATAAATTAAATAATTAACTTAATAAAATAATAAAATTATAATCTTAAAATGATAACATCAATTATAATTCTTTTTACAAAAGTTATAAATATAAAAAATTTAATAATATCTAAATTAATAATAAATAACTTATAAGAATTTAATGATTTTTTTCTAAATCTTTAATTAAGTTTATTTTCATCTTTACTAAAAATGTTATAAATTTTATTTATACTCTGTTTTATTGTGCAGGTTCAAAGCAGATACAAAATCCAGACCAGGTTCATTCAACCACCTGGTCGAGAGTTTGTTACAAGGGTGATTCTAAAGTGACATGTGTTGTACTAAAAAGTGCACGTGTGCGGTGCAGCAGTGGAAGACTAATTTAAGTTGGTGGAAGAGTGATGGTGACATGCAATATATTACTGAAAGTTTAAAGGGACTAAAACAAAGTAGTATAGGGGGAGGATAATTTATTCATTTTTTTGGGGGGTAGCAAAGTAGATCCAAGAGACCTGGAGAGCAGAAATTCCTGGATTCAAAGGATCCTGAGAGCAGAGCATCATTTAGAGAGTTCTTCCTCCCTCTTGTTTTAAATCTTGTACTTTGTTCTTGGATATTCTCAATTGATGTAATGAACATGATAGTAATCTAAGTACTTTGATTTTGAAGAATTTCTAGCTCTTCAGGTTATCTTTTTATCTTCCTTTTCACATATTCATTTTAATGTATTTAGAGTTGATTAGCGAGATCAACTCTGAATCCATTCATTTGCATCATGATACTTGCATTAAAATTTCAATTCCACTATCATTCGGTGAGTCTGATTGTGGATATATTTTCTAAAGCTTTAAGTTCATAAAGAAAATTTCAAAACATTTGGTGATAATGTCTCTATTGAATTTTTCAAAGATAAATTCTTACGGTTGAACTTTTCTTGTAAGGGAGAACCCCAAGGATGTTCAATTTCAGTGAATTATCTCCTGATGATGGAAATAAGTCACTCTCTTTTAGTGGTAACATTTTGTACATTTCTTGTGAAAAGAAAATACTTTAAACTAATAAAATGGAGTTTTTCCCTAGGCATTTTATCCTGAGTGTTCATTTCTCAGAATTACTGTTCTCTATTGTTTCTACTTTTAATTTTGTATCTGTTTCATTTTAGTTTACATCAAAGACATAAAAAATTGAGTTTTCCTTACTAATTTTTAAAATTTATAAAATATATATATAAAAAATAAACTAAATTTTTTTACTCTCCCCACTACTGACAATAGTGGGGTGTTTTGAAAGTATTTTTTAGAAAATTATTAGTTCCACCTTCCCAGTGGGTTCAACCCTACTTTCCACTAGATAGTAGTAGAAGGAAACATAGATTTTAAACTTTTACCAATTTGAACGACATTTGGGAATCAATCTCATGCATCATATTAGGCACCTAAGGATTGAATTATCATACATTATTCCATGCCATATTTATATTACCGCATCCACTGCCCACATTTCTTATGAATTTTTTGAGTTGCTTGATTACTATACATGAAAATATGGTAACATTTATTATAGGGATAGAATAATTATATTAATTAATGTTTCTACATCAATCTAAATGGTATTTTCCATATATATTGATTATGGAACCTTAATTAAACAATTATACCATGTTTAAGTCACGGACCACTGGTTCCATGGGCTGAAATGTTATATGATTTCGATTACATGAATTACAATTAAAATTTATGAAGCATGCACTTCTATAAATTGGGAATGGAAATTCATTTAATAAAATCATTTTATATGAAATGTTACATCCTAATATTGAGTATAAAGGTATGCTCATAGTAAAATGAGATACCAATTGCAATTTATAAAGAGTCCGAGTCTTTATGAATTGGAAATGGTGATCCACCTAACTAGATTAGGACAAATATATGAATATAAATAAGTACAAAATTAAATAAATTTTAACCTTTAAAATAAATTCTTATCATTAAATAGAGACGCCAATTGAAAAGTAAAAGGTGTTTTCCTTTATACGTTGAAATTGAAACTCCTTATACTAGAACCTCCACTGTGTGACATGAGACCTTAAACCTAACCCAAACTTAGTAGTGGTTAGTGGGTAGTGTCTCTTATGATATTTTGTGACCTTTCTTACTACCTATACATGCCTTTAGAAGTAGACAAAGAGGTGTGAATCATTTATAGTAAGAATATGTACCTAAAATATTCTATTATCTTAATCTTATCTATTGTTAAATATTATTTGATGAATGCATTTAGTAATTATAGATCTATACTGCCACAGTGTTCTCGATTCATGTGTTAGGAGGGTGGATACAACAATGCTTTGGAGGTGGTGGGCCCTGACCCACTAGTATTACCTTCTGTGGTTCGACTAGAGGCACCTCTTATTGATCCTCCACATGGTACTAATTCTCATTTTAGGAGAGATTCTTACGTTTCATGTAGTCTATAGAAGGATCTCCATGACCTACCCCTACTATGGCATAGGTGATGTGGGAATTCAAGCAACAAAATCCTCCAACCTTCTTAGGGGATGGTTGTCCTCAATCCACTAAGTCATGGATAAAAGACATTTTTCCTTCTTCATGCATATTAAGATTCCTCTGGAGTGGAGGGTCAATATCTCTACATATATTCTCCATGACTCTACCAAGCATAAATGGGATTTCATCTCTCTGGATGATCGAAATTAGATCATGGTCTGGGTGGAATTAAGGATTTTATTTTATGAATAATTCTTTCCATAGAGGCTAAGAGCGGACCACACTAGAGAGTTTATACACTTACAATAGGGTGATATGTCAATGATGGAGTATTCAACTCATTTTTATCAAGATTTCTAATTTTTAACTGACACTGATAGGTGATGAGTTGATAGTCACAAGACGGTATGATGATGGGAATATATATTCCATCCAATCATAGGTAAATTTGTTTTAGTTTACCACCATTATATAGATATTAAAATAGGTCCTCATAATAGAGTATAACCTCAGATAATCTAGCAACGTGATTCAGGTCAATTCAACATCAAGATAGGGAGACAATTTGTCTAGCAGTAGGAACATCATTTTAGGGTTGATTATAGGGGAGACAATAGCAATATAACACACACTGATAGTTATTTGGTATTTCACCAGTGTGTTAGGATTGGCCATAAGAATCCTTAGTGTATGAGGAAACTAATTGAGCACAATGCTTGTGGAAGGATGGGTCACCTTTAGTGTTTCTGCTGAGTTTTTCCTCTAGTGTCGACTGAGAAGGGATCTATATTGATGCCACATTTAGGTATAAGATCTTTAGATCCATGAAAAGTTAGGAGATGGTCTAATACTGGATGATCATTCTAAGGAGGTGTTCATGATTGAGGTAGTTAGACTTTATAGGTACATCTCCAGGAAAATGGACCTACCCAGGTTAGTTAGGTTGCATCATAGAGCCTCAGATCTGACCAGGGATATACAGTGTAGTTTACTCTTGAGGAGTAGAGTCTAGGGGCTTCTAAAATTCTAGGTACTATTCTAGTAGCCTCTACTTTAGTTTTAACTCTTTTATATCTATAACAATAATGGAAATTTTGGGCGTATAAATGGAGTAATTATATGGTATTATGAATCTCGACACACTTTTAGGGGTTCAATCAGAGAGTTTATACCAATGAAGAGATTTCCCTCTTGAGGTGGGAGGATATATCTTCATATGGAATCTTTTTTTCCTTTAGATGACCAGATTTGTTGTTACTCTCAGGATAGATGGGTTGGTTTCATACCACACCCTTGTTGATTTCTACCATCAGAGGTTATCTTTTACATATCTACTGGGCATTATTTATATTCATAAGAAAGAATAGTATTTATAGGAAATTCAAGATAGACCTAATAGTTATGGGCTATATGGAGTGACAACCCATATGGCTAGTCTCTTTATGGGTGATCTGGGAACACAACATACGAAATTCCGTCCGGTGGTGGATTATTTTAAATCTGTTTTCCCTAATGACTTCTATAGATTTCCTCCTAGGACAGATGTTGATTTAACTATCGATTTAGTTCTAGGGGTGGAATTGGTGCCCATTACTCCTTAAAGGATGTAACCAATTGTGCTCCAAGATCTCAATAAGAAGTTATAGGAATTGGTATATAAGGGTTTTATGTGACCTGGTACTTTTCCATGGGGTTCACCAATCTTTTTCTATTCTAATAAAAAGGGTAGTACCCTCAGGTTATGTATGGATTAGTTTTAGTTAAACTAGCTTATGGTTAAGAACTGATATCAACTACCATATATAGATGAAATATTCAACCAGCTCTGAGGAGCGGCAATTTTCTCTATTTTTTTTGAGGTTGAGATACCATCTGGTACATGTTAGAGCATTAGATATAAAATCAACAATGTTTTGAAGTATTTATTGTTTGTACAAGTATTTTTTTATTTAGTTTATCCTTATAAACACACCAGCAGTTTTCATGTATTTAATGAATTGGGTTTTACACCCATATCTAGTTTCCTTTGTAGTAGTATTTTTGAATGTAATATTGGTGAATTCTTGTACCTGAAATGACCATGAAAAACATCTTGATATCATGTTGAATATACTACTAAAGAACTAGTTGTATGATAAGCTCAAAAAATCACACTTTTGGATCAATGAGTTTCACTTCGTAGGTCATATCATATCAGAACTCAGGGTGCCTATTGACGTAGAGAAGGTAATATCCATAGTTTTTTGGGAGCAGCCAAAGAATATATTTGATGTACATAATTTATTGTGGATAGATTGCTATTATAGGCATTTTATTCTAGACTTATCATGACTATATGTCCCTCTTATAGTATTGACTGGGAAGGGTGGGAAGTTCTCATGGTGTGAAGCCTGGTAAGAAGACTTTCAATAGTTGAAAGAGATACTGAATTCAATTCCAATCTTGATTATTCTAGATCTAAGAATAAGCTATAAAATTTATTATGACACTTTAGAAATTGGACTTGGGGAAATTCTGATGCAGGGAGATCGAGTTGTGGCGTATAGGTCCCGCTAGCTGGGACCTCATGAGTGTAATTACCCTATAAATGACCTCAAGATAGAAACTGTGATACATTATTCACACTATTGGTGGAACTATTTATTAAGAGATAAGTTATTAATTTACATGGAACATAAAATTATCAAATAAAATTCCACTCAACATGATATAAATCTCAAGAAGTGATGGTGGGTTGAGTACGGTCAGTCATTTGACTTTGTTCTTTCTTATAAACCCAGGAAGGGTAAATCTATGGCTAAATCCCTAACCCAAAATACTCAGACATAGGCTGTCTTGGAGGCTAGTAGTGAGTGGAAGTTGATGGATATATTTTCTAAGATGCCCGTTGAGGGTTAGAACTATCATGGCTAACCTATTTGGAAACTTTGATAGTGATATCCTCCCTTATAGAATGGGTAAGGATGAGACAACTTTCTGTTCTCAAAGGATTAGTCCTAAATGAATGTGTCTCAGGTGAGGACCTACTTCCTAGTTGGTTTACCAATGAGGATGAGATCATTCCCTTTCATGGATGTATCTGGGTTCCTTCACGCCTACAAGAAGAATTGATATAGGAATCTCACACATCTATTTGGGAAGAACACCCTTGGATCATCAATATGTACTACGACATACATCATCGGTATTAGTGGTTGGGTATGACATGGAAGATTGCAAGTTTTATCAGTCATTGGTCTACCTATCAGTAGGTGAAGGATGATAACCACTTACCTAATATACTTTTATATCCTCTATCCATTCCTGAGTGGAAATCGGATGACATCACTATAGGATTTGTGATGGGTTTTCTGAGATCCCCTAAAGTAAGTGACATAGCGTGGATGATCATCGATAGGTTGAACAAGGTCACACAATTCTTACCTATTCGATAGACCTTCTCAGTTGATGATCCTGGGAGGATTTATATTTATGAAATTGGATTCCTTCATGGTGTTCCCTATTCTATCACATCATATTGAGATATCTAGTTTACATTGTAGTTTTGGGAAGGGTTTCAAATAGAATTGAGTTTAGTGGTGCTTCTGAGTACAACATTTCACCCTCAGACCAACGATCAATCCAGGAAGATGATATGGGTGTTAGAGGACATGCTACAAGAATGTGCCCTTTATTTTAGAGGTTAATAGGATAAAAAATACTACTAATTTAGTTTTCATACAATAATTGATTTTTGAAAATGATTCAGATGGTTCCCTATGAGGATATTTACATTTGACCATGTTGTTCACCTTTGTTCTAGTTAGAGGAAGGTGTGGCAGTGCTAGTGAGACCTTATATTATTTTGGAGTCTTCAAATCAGGTCCATCTAATTAAAAAGTGTATGGATACATCTCATTCTAGGAAGAATTCTTATACTAATTGTCTCTACTGACCTCTAGAGTTCAAGGTGGGACATTGAGTCTTTCTATGATTTTTTCCTAGATTGGTTCATAGATGGATTCAAAGATAGGTAAAGCTATCACCTCATTATGTCGGTCCTTTTGAGATCATAAAGAGAGTCAGTCTGGTAGCCTATCATTTGTGTTTACCTCAGAGGTATCAGGACATGAAAGAAATCTTCCATGTATCACAAATTTACCATTATTACTCCGAAGCATATCATAAATTTTATCTTGAGGATATCGAGATGAAGGTAGATGCATCCTTTTAGGATAATCCAATATATACAATTGATTTAATCATGAATTCTCTCTAAGGTAGGTTAGTTCATCTGGTATGGGTTCTATGGTATCATGACTAAGTATATGATGAGACTTCAGAAAGAGAGGTTGATGTACATGCTTAGTGGTAAGAACTTTTCTCAGACAATATTTTCCACCCTCAGAAGGGAAACATGGGGACGAGTTACTTTAAGGAGGGGAAGTTGTAACATCCTAGATTTTTAGAGTTCTATGGATTATTTTAATTTTGGTTAAATCCTCATTAAATATTATTTCTTATCTTAGACCCCATAAACCATGCCCTTATTACGATCATTTTTATTCTTAGGAATAAAGTAGTAGGAGGGGTTAAGGATGGATATAGGATAAATACATGATGAATATTATATATAAATGGTGTGTATTTAAAATATAAGATGTGTACTGGTCTGACCAGACCTCGATCACATCCTGAACTGGTTTTTCTTGGGAGGAAAAAAACCCAAGAATTACACGATGTGTAAAAATATACAAGCCATGTAAATGTCATCGATTATTTTAAAGGAGGAAGAACCCTTATTTTTGATAGGGTCTCATTTCTTTCTCCAATATAGAAGACTGTCTGATCAAAGATCCTATCCCACGCCTATCCTAGGATTTGGGATATCTCTCTCGTCTGATATTTTTTTTCTCATCATTCATCATGTTAGATATTAAATAGTAAGCCTATCATTACACTTCCTTCCTTTCTCTGTTTATTCCACCATCTTTGACACTATATTGGTGTGAGAATATATGCCCTATTTTTAGGGACTTTTTCTATTTTTTCATTTCCTTTCATTCTAGCTTGATTCGAAGGTCAGTACTGGAAAAGGAGAGTATTTCAGGAATAAGGTAATTTGTCTAGTTATTTTACCCAATAGTCTCATTGTATTTTTTTTATACTTCATTTTGACATGTGATATAATTCTCCAGAAACACCTCCAAAATTTTAAATAAAATTAAAGTATAAATCATTCTTAAAATGGTATTATCTTACCATGACTTACCATCGTAGGGTGACCACCCAGGCATGAGCCACCCTTAAGGGCCTGCCTTATTTAAGGGCCTAAGTGACTCATGGATTGAATTGTTTTAAAACACCTTTTGAGGTGTGTGAGATGCCATTGGAATTTTTATGTTGTTTAGATTAAATGATATTAGTTTAATTTTAGCTAAAAACTATACCCTTACTATAAGTGAAGTGTGATTCATGGGTGCCGATTTAAGGATTATTTGGACGGGCTTATAGTTCTTTATAATTGGAACTTGTAAATTAATATTAATATTCTAAGGGTGATACTTGGTTTCCTTTAGTAGAATACCTTGGGCGAGATTATTGGGTGGATGACTTACCTAGCCATGAGAGATACCAATTCCCTAGGGGAATTTTACTTAGATGGGATCGATTGGAAATATGGTTGTACCATGAAATGATCAATACTTGGTCCCCAATGTATTATACTTGGGACTGGCTTAAGGCTTCATGATTTACACTAAGATTAGAGTGATACTTGGGATTCTTCTTATAGACTTCCTTGGATGAACTCTTATGGTGATGAGTATTTATAGTGCTCCTAGAGCGGTACTTGGGATACAATTTATGGATTTACTTTGATGGTATTATGAATCTATTTATCAAATTATAAGTATGTATTATAATAAAATCTTGAATTCCAGTTATAAATCCCTAGAGATGACTGCCAAGTTGAACAATATACTTGGTTTCAGTTCTTGTTTACAATTAACTATATGATAGTCAAGATATTTTTTCATTCATGTATGCTAGTAGAATCATATTGTATTTATATATGTATATAAAATTATTTACTTTCACACATACTATATATTTATTGGTTGATCTTAGTTCATAGATATCCATCTTAGGCCGAAGTAGGTAGTGTTGATCAGATATCCATTGAGGAACTGAGTCCAATGCGTTTTATTTATTTACTACCTTACATTTATTATATACCTACAAACTACTCATTTTATATGTACAAACTGGATGGTTATAGACACCATTGTTGGTGTCCTACTTAGTATATCTCACAAACTATTGGGCCCAACTATGGTACCCGAACGTAGTTCATGATTGAAGGTATAAATAAAGGGAAATACCTAGCTTCTAATGTTTGATTTTCAATACTAGGTTAGAGTACAGGAGTAGAGGACTGATCCTATGCTTGTGATTCTAGACGTGGAATATTTTGGTCTTTTGTCCTTTTTAGCATGTTTTTTTTGCATGTACCCCTGTATCCATTGTACACCTTATTTGTTTATAAAAAGACATGATCATCATTTTTTTAATAGGTATTGATTTAGCTTCCACCTATTTATTTATTTGCATGTTTTATCCTCTACTATAGCTTATTTATTACTATTTATGCTGCTTTTCATGTTTATATTACTTCTCTTATACACTACGATCAATAGGGAATAATCTCCCCATAAACACACCCTCACCCCTCACTACTCTTTGGTAGCCTCTGGTGTATAGAGAGGTGTGCTTGAGGTTATATGTCCAACCAATTCGGGGCATTACGTAGTGGATTTTGGGTTGGGATACTACAAAATGGTATCTGAGGTGTCTTTTTTTTCTTCAATCTTACTATTTGGGTATTATATAGGATACTAGGAATGTGCTAGAATTCGGTAATGATCCCATTCCTAGGAGTATCTAAACCACATACATGGGAACCCAAATTACCTAGGATGAGATATTGTTGTTATGGTTGGTGCCTGTTGTTATTGTTGTGTTGATTTCATTGTTTGGTGATGCACATGTCTTATGATGTTATTATTTTTGATTTTATTGTTATCATGATTTTTTTACATGGACTAGTATAACAAGGAGGTATCATACCATGCATCATATTATGAACCTAAGGATTCACATGTCATTCTTTATTCCATGCCATATTTATATCACTAAATCCATTTCCTGCATTTCTTATGACTATTACGAGTTCCTTGATTTCTATAAATGGAAATGTGATAACATTTCATGTAATTATAGAATAGTTGGATTAATTAAAGTTTCTGCATCAATATAAATAGTTTTTTCCTATATATATTGTTGATGAAACCTTAATCAACAAATTATACAATGTTTAAGTCATGGAACATTTGTTCTAGGGGCTAAAATGTTAAATGATTTTGATTACATGAAGGGACATTGTAATTTATAAAGCATGTATTTTATAAATTGAGAATGGTAATTCATTTAATGAAATCATTTTACATGACTTATTACATCCTGATACCATATATATAATGGTCAGGTATTAGTTATATGACATACCAATTGCAATTTATAAAGAGTGTGGGGCTTTATAAATTAAAAAATGTGATATATTTAATTAGGCTATGAAAATTATATGCATATAAATAAGTATGAACTTAAATACATTTGAACCTTTAAAATAAATTATTACCATTAAATTAAGATTCCAATTGAAAAGTAAATGTAGTTTTAATCTATACCTTACAATTGAAACTCCATATACTGGATCCTCGACTATGTGATGTGAGACCTTGACCCTGTCCCAACCTTAGTAGTGGACTGTGGGAAGTATCTCTTGTGATCTATTTTGAACATTATTATCACATAGACTGATCTTTAAAAGTAGTAAGAGAGGTGTGAATCATTTATAGGAAGGTTATGTACCTGAACTCTTCTATTATCTTGATCATATATGTTGTTAAAAAATTATCCTAGGTCTGTATTTATCAATTGTAGAGCTATACCACCACATCTTCCTCAAGTCATGTTCCAGGAGGGTGGTGACGACCATGCTATGGAGGTGGTGGTCCCTAATCCACTAGCATTATCTCTTATAGTTCCACTAGAGTAACCTATTGTTGATCCTACAATGGGTGCTGATTCTTAGTTTTAGGAGAGCTTCTTACGTTTAATGAAGTCTATACAGGGAGCTTCATGAACTACCCCTACTATGGCAGAGTTGACATGGGAATTTTAGTTTTAGAATTCCCCCACCTTCTCAATAGACGGGGGTCCTTAGTTTTATGAGTCAAGGTTAAAGGCCATGTTTTACATCTTTGATCATATGGAGAGGCCTCCAGAGTGTAGGGTCAATCTCACCACCTATATGCTTTGTGATTATACTAAGATTTCATGGGATGTCATATCTCAAGATGATCGACATTAGGGTATGATCTGGGTGGACTTCTAGATTATATTTTATGAATAATTCTTTCCACATACACTGAGAGAAGACCATGCTAGATTGTTTATGAAACTATAATAGGGTGCTATGTTTGTGATGGAGTATTCATCTCATTTCACCAAACATCAACATTTTATACTGACACTAACCAATGATGGGTTGTTGACTATGAGATAGTTTAAGGATAGGATTGTGTACACCATATAATGATAGGTAAATTTATTTTGGTTGACCACCATTTTAGAGATAGTGAATCGGGTTCCCATCACAGGGAAGAACCTGAGGGAAGTTGGAAATGTGAGTTAGGTCTATTTTAGCATTAAGATAGGGAGATAGTTTGTCTAGTGTAAGGAAAAATAATTTTAGGGTTTCTTAGAGGGATGGAACAAGTTATATGAAAGGAACCAACGGTTATTTTGTGTTTCACTCATGTGGTTGGAAATTCCATAAGAAGCCCCAGTGTTTAAGGAACCCAATTGAGTTCCAAGCTTGTTGAAGGATAAGTCACATTTAGTTTTTCATTTAAGTTTTACCTCCAATTCCTAGTGAGAATTTATCTATACTGACAATGAATTTGAGTATAGGATCTATAGTTCCATTCTAGGTAGGGATTTGGTCTAATACTAGCTAATTAAGACGAGGTGGTGGTTGTGGCTATGGTAGTAAGAATTTAGAGGTACAATACCAGCATAGTAGACCTACCCCGGTTATTCAGGTTTTATATCAGGGATGCAGATCTCGACATGCCTATACAGTGCATCCTACTCCTCAGGATCAAAGTTTAGGGCCTTATACAATTTTAGGTATGATTTTAGTAGCCTATAATTTTGTTTTTTCCTTGTTTCATAAAGGTGTTTCACACTCTTTTATATTTGCAGCAATGATGGAAAGTATGGTCCATGAAATAGAGTACTTCAATGGCGTAATGACTCTTAAAATATTGTTAGGGGTTTGATCAGAGATTATATAATAGTGCAGGGATTTCCCTCTTGAGGTGGATAAATATCTCTTCCTATGTAATATTTGTTTCTTTAATATGACCAACATTTATGTTATTCTTGGGATGGACTAGTTGGTTCCATATGACACCCATGTTGATTACTATCACTGAAGGGTGTATTTTACATCCCCTGAGGGTGGTGATTATGTTTATAAGGGTGAATGGGATTTCCAAGGAAGTCAAGATGGACCTGACCATCATGGGAAGGGTTGAGTGACAAATCAGATGGCTAGTTTCTTTATGAAAGATTAGGGAATGAAGTGTATGCGATTCCCTCATGCGGTGAATTTTTTTAGGAAACTTTTCCTTAAAGACTTATGTAGATTACCTCATATGAGGGAGGTGGATTTCACTATCGATCTTGTACTAGGGGTGACACTAGTGTCCATTCCTCATTATAGTATGTCATTAACTGAGCTTAAGGAGCTAAAGGACTTAGAATCTAAGGGTTTTAATACCACCCAATATTTAGACATGGGGTTCACTCATCCTTTTCACCAATAAGGCGGATGATACCCTAAATTTATGCATGGATTAATGTCAGTTGAACAAAATTATAGTTAAGAACCAGTATCCACTACCTCATATCGATAACCTCTTCTTCCAACTCTGAGGAGCGACAGTTTTCTCTAAGATCGATTTGAGGTCAAATTACACTTAGGTGTGAGTTAGTCTATTAGACATACCATTTAAAAAATCCTAGAGTATATATGGTTTGTATGAGTATTTGGTTATACTTTTCATCCTTAAGAATGCACCAACAGTTTTCATGGATTTAATGAATTAGATTTTCCACCTTTATTTGGATTTCTTTGTGGTAGTCTTTTTGGAAAACATCTTGGTGTATTCTAATACTCGACATGACCATGAAAAATATATTGAGATTGTGATGAATAAACTAAGAGAGAATCATCTGTATGATACACTCATAAAATGACACCTTTAGATTGATAAGGTTCACTTCTTGGGTTATATCATCTCAAAGGATACTGTGCTTATTGAACCAGAGAGGATGATAACCATAGTTTCCTGGGAGAAGACCAAGAATTTCTTTGATTTATGTTGTTTCTTGGGTCTGGATAGCTATTACATGCATTTTATTTTTGGATTCTCAAACCTAGTAGTGCCTATTATGGGATTTAGTAAGAAGTTTGTGATGTTAATATGGTCTAAATCCAGTTATGTAGCCTTCAAGAAGTTGAAAAATAGTTTGACTTTAGCACCAATCTCAATTCTTCCAGAGCCAGGTAGAATTTATAAAATTTATTTTGATTCCTTAGTAATTGGGATAGGAGTAGTTATGATAAAGGTAGACCGAGTTTTAGAATATTGGTCCCCCCAAATGAGACCTTTTGAGAAGAATTACCCTATGCATGACCTTGAGCTTTCAACCATGGTTCATGCTTTACAATGTTAGAGGCACTATCTTTTGGGAGATCAGTTCATTACTTACATGGAATATAAAAGTCTAAAATACATTTCCACATAGTGTGATCTAAATCCAAAATAGTGTAGATGGGTTGAGTATCTTCAATCATTTTTATTTGATATTTCTTATAAATTTGGTAAGGGTAACACTATGGCTGACACCCTGTGTCAGAAGACTCAGACATAAGCTGTCTATGAGGTCAATAGTGAGTGGTAGTTGATGGATCTATTTTCTAAGATGCTCCATGAGGTTTAGGGATATCATGGGTATCCTATTTTAGTATCTTTGACATTGAAATACCCCCTTATGAAATGGGTAAGTATGAGATAAATTTCTAATTTCGAAGGATTAATCTTAAGGGAAAGTGTATCAGGTGAGGAACCACCTCTTGGTTGGGTTATTGATGAGGATGAGATCTCACACTTTTATAGATGTATATGAGTTCCTTCAGACATATGGTAAGAATTGACACTAGAATATCATACCTATATTGAGGCAATACACCATGGGATTACCAAATTATGCCAAGAAATACATCATCAATATTGGTGGCCAAGTATAAAGAAGGAGATTTTAGGTTTCATCACTCAGTTTTATAGTTGTCAACAGGTTAAGGATGAGAAAAAATGACCTATAATAATTTTACTACCTCTATACATTACTGAGTGGAAATGGGATGACATAACTATAGACTTTGTGATGGGTTTTTCAAGATCCACTTGAGGTAGTGATGCAGTATGGGTGATATTCGATAAGATGACCAAGGTCACACACTTCTTACCTATCTGAGAGACCATATTAATTGATTTTGTTGGGAGGATTTTTATTCAAAAAATTTTATTCCTTCATGTTGTTCCCTATCATATCGTATTAGATTGAGATTCTTGGTTTAAATCACAGTTCTAGAAAGGGTTTCAAAAATCACTAGGTTCATAGGTACTTCTAATTACAGCATATCAGCCTCAGACCAACAGTCAATCCAAGAGGATGATACAGGTGTTATAGGACATACTTTAGGCATGTATCCTTGATTTTGGAGGTTCATGGGAGAAATAATTACCTCTCATTGAGTTTTCCTACAATAACATCTTTAAGGAAATGATTTAGATGGATACCTATGAGTCTCTTTATGTTATATTGTTCTGTTGACCTCTGTATTGGTTAGAGTTAGGTGGGGTAGTACTACTGGGATCACATCTTGTCCATGATACTTCAAAGTAGGTCCAAATGATCTAGAAGCATATGGATATAGCTCAGTCTAGGAATAAGTCTTATATCAATCATTACTACCACAATCTAGTGTTCGAGGTGGGACATCGACTCTTTTTATGAGTTTTTCATAGATTAGGCCATAGATGGATTTAGAGAATAGGAAAGATATTGCCTTATTATATTAAGCCTTTTGAGATCATGGGGAAAGTCAGGCCAGTAGATTATCAGTTGGATTTTCCTCAAAGGTATCTATCCATGAACTACATCTTCTATATATTGTAGCCTCACTATTTAAACTCTGACCCATATCATACATTTAATCATAAAGATATTAAGTTGGCGGTAAATTCATCCTTTGAGGAGCATCCGATACATATCATTGATCGAAGCACGAAGGATCCTCGAGGTAGGTCAGTTCATCTAGTATGGGTGCTATGGTAGCATGACCGTGTATAGGATGAAACTTGGGAGAGATATAGAGAGAGCTTAATGTACATGCTCACTGGATGGAAATTTTCTTAGAAGATGGTTTTGAACCTTGAAAGGGAAACTCAGGGATGGGTTGTTTTAAGGAGAGGAGGATGTAACGTCCCATATTTTTCAGAGAAGTAAAAATTATTTTAATTTTGGTTAGACCCTCATTGTGTTTTCTTACTTATATTAGACCTAAAAAACCATACCCTTAGAACAATTGTTTTTATTATTGGTAGGAAAGTTTCAGGAGGGATGAATGTTGGATACATGATAAATACACAATGTTTATTATATATACATGACATGTATTTAAACCACACTATGAGTATTGGTATTTCCAGACCCCTTGAACATCATGAATTGGTTTTTTCTCATGAAGGAAAAAATACAATAATTACACAACATGTAAAAATATACATGATGTGTAAATTCCCTGGATGATTTTTAAAGGATGAAGAACCCTAATTTTTAAGGGGATCATTTCATTCTCCCGCATAGGAGGCCAACCAAATGAAGTTCCTCTATGATGCCTAATCTATGCTTTGGGATATATCTCTTGTCTGAAATCTATTTTTCCCACCATTAATCACATTAGATTCACAATGTTAAGATCCTATTTACTTTTCTTTCCTTTCTCATTTTTCCCTCCATCTTTGATGCTATTTTTTTGTGAGAACATATTCCCTATTTTCAAGGATTTATTTCCCATTTTACCATTTCATTCCATTATATATTGATTCAATGGATGATAATTGATGAGGAGAGTACTACATGCATAAGTTTGGTTGTCTAGTTATTTTACCTAAAAGTCTCTTTGTATTTTATTATGCATCATTGTTCCGCATACTATACTTCTCTAGTGACACCTTCAAAATTTTAAATAAATTAAAGTAAATGATAACTCATTCTTATAATGGTCTTAGATTACCCTGAATTACCATCGTAGGATTACCACCTCAACATGATCTACCCCTAAGAGTTTTCTTTTCTCAAGGTCCTATGAGCCTCATTTCATGAATTGTTTTAAAACACCTTTTAAGGTGTGTATGATGCCATTAGAATGTCTTTTCTATTTTGATTAAATTATATGAGTTTCATGTTAGATAAAAGCTATACCCTTACTTTAATATGATTGAGATAAAAGGGTCTTGACTTAAGGATTCCTTGGATGGTCTCATCTTGATTTATAATTGGTACTTATAAATTAATATTAATATTCCAAGAGCGATACTTGGTTTCCTTTAGTGGAATACCATGGATGGGCTCACCGAGTGGATAACTTACCTACCCATGAGAGATACCAGTTTCCTTGGGGAATTTTCATTGGATGGGATCAGTGGAAAATATGGTTATACAATACCATGAGCTGTACTCGGTCACCTATGTGGTATTCTTTGGATGGGCTCAGAGGGTCATTCTTTACACCAGGTCGAGGGTGATACTTGGTATTCCTTTTACGGATCACCTTGGATGAACTCTTATGGTGATGGGTGTTTATAGTGATCCTAGAGTAATAATTGGGGTCTAATTTAGAGATCTCCTTGTATGGGCTTGGGATTCCAGTTATTAAATTCTAAGGATGCATTATAATAAAATCTTGACTATCAGTTATAAATCCCAAGAGATGACCGCCAATCCAAATCACTTTCTTGGGTTTGGTATTTGTTTACACTTGACTATTTGACTCTATAGATATGATTCCATGCATTAATTATAGAATAATCATATTGTTTTCATATATGTATAGAAAATTATTTACTATCACACACACTGTTTCTATATAGTTCAACCTTGGTTCATAGATATCTGGCTTAGGCCGAAGCAGGTAGCGTCGATTGGGTATTCCACGAGGAACCCTTTTTGATGTGTTTTATTTATTTAATACCTTATATTTATTATGTACCTACACATTACCCTTTTTATATACATAAACTATATTGTTCTAGATACCATTGGTGGTGTCCTATTGAGTATATTTCACACAATATTTGGTCCACCAATTGTATCCCAACATACATCATGATTGTAGATATAGATAAAGAGATTCAACCATATTCTAATATTTGATTTTCAGTACTAGGGTGGAGTATGTGAGAAGAGTACCAAGACTATTATCATGGTTCTAGGGGAGGAATATTTTGGTATTTTTTCCTTTTGTTTAGTATGTCGAATTTTAAAATACCCATATATCCCTTGTACTTACTTTATGTATAGAATCATGACACCATCATAATTTTTTAACTTATATTGATTGAGATTCAGCCTGTCTAATTATATGTATGGTTTATCCTCCACTATTACTTATTTATTACCATTTACACTACTTATCATTGTTATTTTACCAAGGTGCTACACTTTGATCAAGATTTCATAGTCTCCCCATACACACACTGGAGGCCCTCACTGCTAGTCAGAAGGCTCTGGCGTATGAGGAGGTACACTTAAGGTCATGTGGCCAACTGGCTTGGGGAACTGCTTAGTGGATTCTAAGTTGGGATACTATGATATCCTCATATTGTAAGGATTTAAGCTTATGATTCCATTATATCATATAGTTTGAGGCAACCATTAAGATTTCTGCACACTAAGAAATAAGATTGGATCTTGTTGGTCCAATGGAGACTCGAGATATATTCCTGATGATTAATCAAATAGATCTAAATAAATTTGGATTTATAGAGGAAGGCTTAATTTATAGCAAAGTATGAAGAATAATAAGTTGGTTCTTTCATTGTATATAGTTGGTTTTTAGGAGTATGGGATCAAGGTCATACCCTTTCCAAAGCTTCATCTAGATAAAAAAGAGAAGCAATGTGTGAGTGGGATAATAACCACCATATTTCGAGGATTTAGTCATCCATATCAGTAGTGAATCTCATTAAAAACTTATGTGTATCATGTTTTTCTATTTCCCACTTAAAGTGCTTGCATGTAAACCAAAGGTGAGGAAAGGGTGAGATACACATTCAATGAATATGTATAGTGGTATGAGAGGGTAAAATGTTTTAAATTGGTAATAAGTCACTCACAATAATTCACCCCCCTTAGCGTGGTTTGTTGATCTTTGTGAAAAATAGGTATGACTGAGGTTATAGGGAACCTTATATTTAAGTGCTCCATTTATTATGCCAATATTATGCATGCCAAAGTGGGTGTCCCCAATCAAGGTTATATCACATGAGTTAGATGCATGGGAAGGATCACATAACTTCTAGAATGGTGGCTTCATTTAGAAGAATTATATGTTTCATTCCTAGATCCAATCATTCCAAGATGGGAATTTTTTTATTTATGTTTTATTTCAAAAAATATAAGTATTTTATAATTTTTACTTTATTAGTTTTAAAAAGTGTTTTGTTCATTCTAATTCTAAAAAATTAGTTTTAAACTAATTTTGGTTTTATTATTATTAAACATTTGAAATTATAAAATGACATGATTTTACTTTCCTCCTATTTAAAAACTAGTGTATTGGTTTTAATATTTGAGTGATAGTGCATATAATATCTTGGTGGCATCCAACCGGGTTTATGATCTCTCACTACATACAAATTCTAGTGTGTATTTATATATTTTTTCTTATAAATATGGAAATGGGAATGATCCAATTGGATGTGGTAGAGGATCATAACAATGTTTAGTTTTTTAGAGGAGGTGACATGTGATGGATGCTCACATGACACATGTAAAAGGGATATATTTTTGGTTCTATTTTTTTGTTTTTGATTCATGTGTTTTTCCACTTTGAAAATTACATCTCTATAATTCCTCTATTGATTTGATTTTTCTTACTACAAATTTGACTCACTAATGATGTATAAATATAGTTGGTATTAAATTTTGAATGAGATTGAGAAGGTTTTTGGTTATGGTTTATTATTTATTTTCTATGTGAATTGGATTTTATACATTGTTTGGTAGTCCTTTACTTTTAAAGAAATTATTCACACATAAAATTGTTCTTATATATGGATGAAACAACTAAAATTTTAGTTAAAATTCAGTATTATGTTTTAGTTTTAAAAGGAAAAAATATTTCTTAGTTTATTAGTTTTATGCATTCAACACTTGTGTCTACCTATGGTGATTGGAAACACTATTTAGGACTTACAAATGGAAAAATTTGGTATTGGGGTAGAATGAAACGGGTTGGTTCCTTATAAAATTGTATTAGGAATCCCTTTTTAAATATTTTATTTAGGAATGACATGGTATATATGAGATGGAATTTTCATAACTCATGGGGTATAGTGTGAAGACATGTAATACCAATAATTTTAGTGAAAATCCATAAGTTATCATGGGAATTTGAGAGATTATTTTTTGGTTTAAACATTCTTATTGATCATTTTTATTATAGTTTAATTTAATATATCATATTTATGATTTTTATTGAGGTTATATGATTTTTTTTTTGTGAAATTTAGAACGTTGGAGTAAAAAATGGGATAGATTCAATATTTCATGGCCAAAATAAGTGGGCTTAAGAATGAGAATGTAAAATTTAATGGAAAATCTAGGTATTATATAGGGGTTTTTATGGATGATCTCATGGTATAAAGACTAAGCATATCTAACCGTGAATTTTGGAAACCTCTTGATATTTTTTTTATTTTTTTCTATAATTTTCAATGTCATTATAGGGTATTTATAACATATTTTAGGTGATTTTAAGAGTCTTGTTTTATGTGACTATATTATGTCATTGAAAATGATATGATTTATAATATTTAATATAATTGTTTTTATATTTTATATTTTTTTGATTGAGTTTCAAATTTTATTTAATTTTTAGATTTGTACCTCCCAGATGAGAATTAGTTAACCCTCAGGATAGAGATGTAGATAATTTTCCATGATTCAAAATAAATTTTCATCATAAATTAGTAATGGTTGTTTTCCAAAATTCCAATATATGGGAAAAAGAGTTGATCCTGGTCCCAAATGAGTTAAATATTGAGATTATGTGTTTTATATGAAAAATACTGCTACCTTCTATGGTGATAAATATCCTTAATAAGTAAAGGAGTGGTGGGAGAATATTTAGAGGATCATTGTTTTCCTTAAAAATTAAAATACCATTAAAGTTATGTTCTCTACATTCATTCTTTAGGATCCAAGTTAAAAATGGTGAAAATATATAGTGTATTCCTTGATTCATGAGGACTTGTCTTGGACAGATTTCATAAATAGGTTCCATATCAAGTATAATTATGAAACCATGAATCTAAAAAAAGTGCGGAAGTTTCTATTAATTTAATAAGATAATAAAATGGTGATGTAATATGTTACCCACTTTTATAATTTTGTGAAAATATCACCAGATCTTATCCCAAATGACAATCTAAATACTAAATATTTTGAGATGGGTCTTTGCCTAAGAATCTGATCAAATATGTGTTTGTTCTTTGTCACCTATTATATATAAGTGTTTAATATGGTCATGGTGGAGGAGATAGATGAAGAATGACTATCTAGTATTAGTGGTGGTTCATTCTCACCTGACAGTAGTGAATGTGAATACTTTGAAAAAAAAATAAGCGAGATGAGTTTAGGTAGGGAAATAGTGGAAATTCCAGACAACCATTTTTACGTCCTAACTCAAAATCCACTAACCAGTGCCCTGATCCAGTCAGTCACATGGCCTCAAATTCACCTACTCATACACCAGAGTCTTCTTACTATTAGTGAGGGTCCTTGGTGGTATAGTGGGGAGACTATACCATCGTAATCATAGTATCACAATGGTGGAATAAATAAATGGATAAATAGAATAATCATAATAATTATGACATAACAGTGGAAGATAAATAATCAAGATATAATAAACAATCATTAGCAGAAATATCTAGTACCATATAAAAAATTATGCAATGACATATATCTGAAAAAAGTGATAGACATACATTGAAATAGGCACACATACATATAGGTACATTAAAAAAACCAAAAGGACAATGTACTATCTCTAGATAGAATCATGAACCACAACCCATATTGTGATCCCCCACTCCCATGCTACAATCATTCATGTATCAACAACTAGAGACTTGTCCCTATCCCTACCTGTATCCATGAAGTCTCTCAAGGTACCAATCAGAAGCCCGAATTAGTTGTGAGGCATACTAAGTAAGCCACCACCAACGGTGTCTACATAAATCTATCCTATGAATATAAATGAAGATTTTTACAAGTATAATAATCATCTATAATATAAAATGGGTAAATTAACAACCATATTAGATAAGGATCCCTATTGGATACCAGCCGACCATACTTTCTTTGTCCTATGACAGAAATATATCTTTACACCTTCCATCATATATATATATATGCATATGTCATAAAATCATTTTCATAGATATACATGCATCGATGTAAACACATGATTTAGTGATCAGGTGTCTACATAGTATGTAAATGTGTCATAAGTCTCAGATCTCTAAAGAGAGCATCATAGTAAAGAATGAATAATAAAAGGATCTGAGGTGAGACAAGGGAATCCATGACATTAAGGGTTGATCCAACTCATAGTAATAACTCATGCAGTCTGGATATAGGGGTATGAGGGTAATAAAATGGGTAATCCCAAGTCATTCCACTATAAAGAAGTCTAATCAAGTCCCTGGTGATTATCGATATTAAACTCGGGCTAAAAATGAATAGTCAAAATACGGTTAATCCATGATTCATGCATACGTAGACATCAATATGAATCCATGGAGTGTATCTAAGGCATTCAAATATCTAGAATAGAGTCAAGTGAATCATTGGTACAACACCAAGGCATTCATGTAATTAGACAAGGACCAGATTCTATAATGGGTATCTCATACTGTAATCAGATCAATGAATTCAGGTGGCGTCCTCTGAGTTCTCAACTAATTACCTTGGTAATACATGATGATCTAAAGTCTTTTGACTCATATAATAGAAAAATGTTCATAATAATTACACCAATTATTTGTATATAAAGTGTAACATTGTCCATGTAATAATCATACCAATTTACTACTTCAATTTAATTATTATCACTACCTTTCATTTATTGATGACATGTTTTTAGGGTGTAAGGGTAACATTGGTCATGTGTGATTCATGCCAATTTACTGAGTCCATTGTTACATTTGAATATTAATTATCAAATCCAAATAAATGTACTAGCCATACTACACCACTCTAGTTCATTAAATTCCATTATTAATTTCCCATTTAAAAATAGATCCAAAAAACACAAGGGTGTTTTGGATAATAGACCATAAATGTTTTAAGGGTTTATGATGAGAAAACCCAAAGGTTTGGAACATATTGAGTTTTATGACCTCCAATATCATGCAGGATCCAAAAGAGTCAATAAGTCCCAAAATTTGGAAAAATTCAAGGAAGAATAATTCTAGGGTTAATGTTTAGTGAAACTAGAATTTGGAAAAATGGTAACAAGTATAAACATCAATACTTTTATGGAAATGTCATAGACCACCTACATTATACCCATAGACATGACTTTTCTAGTATCAACCCTTGGATTGACCTGAATTGGAAAAAGTTATAAGAATAGAAAAAAACCCTAAAAACAGGGAATATGAGATCGCATTAAAATAACTTCTTTAATAAGAAGAAAAATGACTAAAATAGATTAAATAATGGATCTATTACCAGTATCTATCCAACATGATAGACAAATCTTGTATCAGAGGTCAGGTAGAGAAGTTATCAAGTAACCTAGGTTAGTCTTGAATGGAGAGATTCCAAGGGAGTGGAGAGTCTACTGTCCAATGGAAATAAAGAAATGAGGGATGATTTATTAAAAGGTAGGAGGGAAAAAATTTATTTCTACCAAAATTTAAAGAGTCACATGGTTTGGTCATGCGGTTTTCTAAACTGTATGCCAATCATGCACCTGATTTTGACTCAAGACACCCGTCACACAATTTAGGTGCATGGTTTGACTAACCATGCACAACCCATGCATAACCCCTCTATCCCATGTGTGAGATGGGTTAGACAACTATTCTTCCTAGGTAGTATGGTTAAGGAAAACTGTGCGACCTTTTGATATAAGCTGAAATTCCCCACATGGTTTACTCTAACCATGTAGAATAGGTTACATGGTTTCTTTTAACCATGAAACCTAGATATTTCTCCAAAATATGAAGATATGGGTTTTGAAAAAACACTTTACACCCTCATTTACTCTATAACCTCACAAGGACTTTATATTTGGTCCAAGATAGAGATCTAAATTGAAATGAAATGGTTTCTTACCGCAAAAAAAGATGAGATCTTATAGTATTTCCCCTTTAAGAAACTCACACCCAAGTTTCTATTCCAAGGGTAGTAAAGATTCATCTAAGAATAGCTTTGTCTACAAAGCATGTATATTGGCCTGTCTCTCCCAAGTCCCATCCTAAAGCCTTTCTTGCTACCAGAACACCTATACCAGATAGACTGACCATCCTCAAAGAGACTTCATACTCCGATCTATCATACAAATATGATACTCCTAAAATGATGCATCTACCACCGAATCAACCTCATCAGCCTGAAATATATGAGATGGGTTTGAATAGTACTGGTGAAGCTGTGAAACATATAAGAGGTTATGTATATCCTAGTACCATTGAGGTAATTGAAACTGATAGTCTACTGGACTGACTCTTTCCACCACCTCAAAAGGTCGAAAAAGTCATGGAAAAAGATTCCCTTTCCATCTAAACCATTGATTTCCCAATCTAGTAGAAGCACATAACAATACTCGATCCCCAACTGTGAACTCAAGAGGTTATCTATGATGATCAACATATGACTAATTCTTGGAATGAGTCATAAAAATATGATTTCAGATTATTTGAACCTACTCCAATGTATCCTGAATGATATGAGGTCCAAGTAGCACTGCTTCCCCTACCTTTAACCATCACAAAGGTGATTGAAATGGTCTAATAAATAAGTTCTCATAATGATCCATATAAAGCATCACCTAAACTTAATTTTTATAATAAAAATCATCATGTGATAAGTGTTTCTCCCAATAACCTCCAAAGTTAAGGATTCATGCTCTAATAATTTCATTTAACACCTAAAAAGAAAGATCTGAATTCCCATAGGTCTGTCAGTGGCATGATGTGCTTAGAATCACCAGTGTACCCAATTCCCTCTATAAATATTTCTATAATTGAGATATAAAATGGTCATACCTATCTAATACCATAGTTCAAGGGACTCCATTAATTTGGAGAATCTCCTGGATATAGAAAAATCCATGGAGACATTATCCCATTTCAACTTGGGAATGGGAAATGGTCGTAGAATACTTACTAGTATTTAGTGTTCTACCTTAACCTACTAATAGGTTGAACACTAAGATAAAAACCTAGATATATCCCTTTTTATCCAAGACCAATAGTGTTAGTGATAAAGATCATGATACATTTTGGTAATACCAGGATGTACTACCAAAGAAGAATCATGAGACTCTCACATCAAATCCTCCCAATTGTTTGTTGGAACCCAAAAATGTCTATGGATGCACAATATCTCATCCTCATCAACGACCCATCCTAGTAGTGGTCCTTTCCTAAAACACTATTTATTAGTAATAGATCCTTGAGACTCGATAGATGCTTCATCTTCACTATATCCAGGAGTAAAGAGGTTACTAATAAAGCTATACAGATAGGCTATCCATGTTGTCCTTGAACCTCCAAATTCATTTCAAAGAACATAGTCATTATCTTATGTTCACCACTGGCCTCTTTCACCACTTGAGTTTGAACCTTCCGGCTCAAATCACCTACTACAAAATTTCCCTTCCTAGGTGTATAGGCGAGATCAAAGTCAAAATAATGGATGTATTTAACCCATTTCTGCTTTCTAAGATTTATATCATGATATATAAATATATACACGAGGATTTTTTAGTCCATATATTCCATAAAATTATCCCCTAATAGTTAATGCCTCCAGCATCGTAAGGCATGTTCAACTTTTTCTAACTTGAGGTCATATGTAAGGTAATTCTTCTCATGAGGACTCAACTGCTAAGACTCATATGCAATGACTTGATCAGCCTGCATAAAAACTACTCCTAGACTAACACCTGATGCATCAAAATAAATTGTATAGCTTCTTCCCAGATCTGGAATAATTAAGATTGATGCTAAATTTAGTCTCCCTTTTATCTCCTAAAAAGCTATCTCGTATGCTTCTGAACACACAAATTTCAAAACCTTCTTATTCCAGACCATAAGAGGTGCTTCTAGGTGTGAAAAGTCCTATATAAAACACCTTTAATAACCAAATATTCCCAAGAAACTCTATATGTCAAACAAGTTATTCAGATTATTCTAGGAAACTATGGATCTCACTTTCTTTAGATCAAAGGATAATCTTGATTCTGATATGATATGAACCAAGAAGTGAACCTTGTCGATCCAAATTTGGAATTTGATAAGCTTAGCATACAAGTGATGCATTTTTAGTGTATTAATTTTGATATCAAGTTGTTTGACATGGTTATATCGAGTGTGAGAATACACTAAGATATCATCCAGAAATACTACTAGAAATAAATCTAGTGAATGGTGGAAAACCTAATTCATCAAATCTGTGAAAACTGTTGGTGAATTTGTGAGAAAGAACAACATAAAAAGATACTTATAAATACATTACCTTCTAAAAAATTCTATATGAGGTGTGTATGAAGATCTAACCCTTACTTAATGATAACCTAAACTCAAATTAATTTTAGATAAAACCCTCAATCCTCTAATCTGGTCAAATAGATCATCCATATGAGGTAAAGGATATCAGTTCTTAACAATAAGCAGGTTTTACTGATGGTAACCTATAAAAATCCTTAGGGTACTATCCACCTTCATGGAAAAGGGGAGGTGAACCCCAAGGTGAAGTGCCAGGATATATAAATCCCTTAGCTTCCAAATCCTATAGTTTCCTCTTAATCCCCTACAACTCAATATTATTAAATTTATAAGGAAGAATGGATATTAGTGCAGCTACTAATACTAGCTTGATAGAGGACTTCTCCCCTCTCTTAGGAGGTAATCCAAAAAAATCATCAGGAATAAAATCCATGAAGTGATCTATGATAGGAGTGAAATTAGTCTTTTATATTCCCCGACCATTCGAGTAAAGGAAATGAATCAATACAGTCACTCTACCCATCCCATGATGCTTTGGTCCATATATTCTTTCTTGAATATCCCATTAACCCTTTTGAAGATAAATTCCACCCTCTCATGATGTAAACGACACCCTATGGTGATAAAATTCCACATAAGCATGATAGTGAACTAACTAGTCCATCTTGATAAGGAAATCAAACCCCTTTACCTCAAGGATAAAGAAATACCATATGAAATGATAGCCTCATATCTCAAGGGTGAACTCCTTGCACTGGCACACACTCTTCGATCTAATACCCAATGAAGTTTCAATTTTCATCATGCCATAAAAATATTTAATATCAACCATAAGGAACTCCAAAATAGTCACAGTGATAAAATAATTTGAAGTGAATATATAAAAAAGTGTAGATACTAATGCAGAGGCTACTAAGATTACACCTCTAATTGTTGATGGTCCGACACCCTACTCCTTGGGTATATGTTTCACTAAATAAATCTAGCCTGATCCCCATCCTAGTACTACAATCTGACTACATGAAGTAGGTACACTCTACTGGAACTTCATATCCTGTGTCTAGACTCCTTGACCATGTCCACCTCCTCGACCTATACAACTAGTGGTAGTCCATCTTTCAACCTAACATAGATCTACTGATCATACTCTAGAAGGTAGAGATAGTGAACATCCTCTCCCATTAGGAATTAATGGGAAGGTCTGACAAAATCTCTGAACATGACCTATCCAGCCTTAGGCCTGACAATTGATTGGGTCTTGATCACAGTAATGTTTAATAATACCATGTATATTACATTGATGGGATATATCTGATCTACCTAAATAGGTACTCCAGATTCCACTATTTTGATGAGAACCCTTCAGATGATGTTTTCTTCTTCTAGATGAAATACTGTTCTATCTCATCACTGAACCACTACACCCAGCACATTATTCTTCCCTCAAATTATACTTAGTAATAATGCCCTAATTCAAAATTCTTGAGACAATATTCAGGTGGAAAATATTTACTTGATACCAGATGGCATACCTCATACCATCCTCAAAACGTCTCGCTCTATAAAACTCATCAGCGGTGAAAGGTGGTAAGAAATGATAAATCTAAATAAATAAAGATTAATAGTCTATAACTGATAGTGATTGTTTCTCTAGATGTAGGAAATATCTATCTCTATCAGCTCTTAGAATCTTCAGAAAGAAAAAGTTATAGGAAGTATCCTGAAAATTTCTCCAGACTATATTCCCATACTGGTTTTCCTAGGTAATTATGTCCCACCAACACTTGGTAGATCCAAAGGTTATATAAGTGGTGAGATTAACCCTCATCCATATAAGAATCTCTATATACTAAAAGAAATATATCATGGCCTCTAGTCATGTCTCAGTAGGCTATGGATCATCATCCCCCCAAAACATGGGTGGATGCTGCTATTGTAACTCCCACAACATCTCTTCCATAGTATAGGAAAGTATTAGAGATCCTTGAATGTACTTTATAAGTAGAAGGAAACCCTCATGAAACCAGGCACCAATGCCCATGAAATATATAACAGCAGGTTCCATATGTGGCACTACTGTAGGTAGATCTCGTGGATCAGGGCCCACCACCACCAGGGCATGGTCGTCACCACCCTCCTGGTGCATCACTTGAGGATGTCATAGTGGAATATATTTACAAATTTAAAGCACACACCTCAGATAGGATTTGAAAATGATAATATCTAGAGACACTAGATACCACCCACTACTAAAGTTGAGTTTGGGTCAATATCTCTATTTTATAACAAGGTTCTGGTATAAAATGTTTCAATTGAAAGTTATAGTGGTAAAAACCTTTAAATTATAATTAGAATCAATATTTAATGGAAATCATTTCATTTATATTTTTGAACTCAACATTTCTTAAATATTCTATTTTCACATCCATACATATATATCAAAGTCTAGTTGAACTCATCTATTATTACCATGTTATAAAGTACTATGATTTATACATTGGAAATGGTACAACATGTAACTCAAACCAGGCTTTTAAGATGGTTCAATTAGATGGATCACTATTCCCAATTTATATAAGCACACACACTCTTTAAATTGAAATTATAATACATATAATTGTAACTAACTAACATTTCAGCTCATGCAGCCACTAATTCGAAGATCAAAATCAATATAATTGGTTAATTATAGTGTCATCATCACAGTAAATAGGAAACACGAATTAGCTTAATGTAGACATTTTAATCATCCCAATTATTTATCCCTATAATAAATTTTAGTTACCCAACAAATATACCACTCAAGGAACATACACATATATGATGTAGTTAAACAATGAAACCTACATGACATGGAATAATGAATGACATATTTATCTTATAAGGTGCCTAAGATGGTGCATGATCAATGTTTCCTTATTGTATTGGGATCAGGATAAAATGTAATCCAACATCATCGTAATAATGACATCACACATCTTGTGCATCACCTAATGGTGAAATGAAATCAACTGTAATAAGAATAATCCAAAACATCATATCCCATCCCTAACAATTTGGATTTTCCCACACGTGGTTCATATATTCCTAGGAACAACCTTATTACCAAATTATGATACATCATAGTCACCTTTATAATAACCCAAATAGTAAGGCCTAAAAGGAAAATAAACAATTATGATACCAATGTTTCATGCCCTGGACTAGAAGCCACTAATTAGTGCCCCAAACCAGTCAGTCCCATGGCATCATGCATGGCTCTCCATACACTAGAGGCACCCGACTAGTAGCAAGGGCCCATGGTGGTACATTGGGGAGACTATACACTTATAATTAGAGTATCATAGTTGTGGAATAAATAAATGGATAAATAGTGGATTCATAATAAGGGGTGAAGAATAAAAAAAGATAATTCATTAGATTTAATAAACAATAACCATCACAAATATCCAGTACCATATATAAAATGATGTAATGTCATGTATATGAAAAAAAGGGATAGAAAAACATGGGACCTAGAACACATACATACAAGTATATCCAAAGAACCAAAAATGATAAATGTCTATCTCTAGATTGCATCAAGAGCCATTGCTCAGTCCTATGCTCCACTAATCCCATAATATAATCAACCAACAATCGACAATTGTGTGCTTGTCCCTATCCCTACTTATATCCATGAAGTCTATACGGGTACCAATTGGAATCCCAAATTGGGTGTGACACATACTCAGTGGGACACCACCAATAGTGTCTACACAAATCTATCCTATGAATATAAATGAAGCATTGTAAAGGTATAGTAATCATATATGATGTAAAATTCATAAAGTAATGACTAGTTTTAAATGAGATCCCCATCAGATGCAAGATGACTATACCTTCTCTAGCCTAGGTCAGAAATATATCTACACTCCCACCATCATGTTTTGATATGCATACAGAAGACAATAATTTGTATTGATATACATACACTGGAGTGAACCTGTGGCTTAGTACCCTGGTGTCCACATAGTAAGTAAACATGTCCAAAGTCTCAGATCTCTAAATAGAGAGTCATAATAAATAAATAATAATAAAAGGATATGAGGTGATACTAGGGCATCCATAACCTCTGAGGTTGATCCAACTCTTAGTAATAACTCATGAAGTCTAGATATAGGTTTCTAAGTGTAATACAAGGGGTAATCCAAAGGAATTACACTTTAAAAGTGTCTAACTGAGTCCATAAAGATCATACACTATAAACCTGAGCTAAGTATGATTGGGCCCAATAGAGTGAATCCATGGTTCCACACATACATAGACATAAAGATGAATCTGAGGAGTGTATCCAAGGTATTCTAATATTAGGAATAAAGTCAAGGGAATCATTAGGAAAATGCTGAGGTAATAAGATAAGGACCAGATTCTGTGGTGGGTATCTCCCATGGAAATCAACTCTATGAATTAGGGTGGCATCCTAAAAGTGCTTCAAAAATTCCCATAGGAATCCATGGTGATCTCAAGTATGAACACTCCTATAATAGGGAAAAGATACATAAAAAGGCACCATTTATATGGATATAAAGTGTAACATTGGCCATGTAATAAGCATTCCAATTTGCTACTTCTCTTTAATTATTATGACAACCTTTCATTTATTGATGACAAGGTTTTAGGGTGGAAGGGAAACCTTAGTCATGTATGATTCATGAAAATTTATTGAGTCCATTGGTACATTTGATTATTAATGATCAAATCCAAACAAGTCTTCTAGCCATGGTACACCACAATAGTTCATTAAATTCCATAATTAATTTCCCATTTACAAACAAATACGAAAACACCAAGGGTGTTTTGGATAATGATCCATAAAGTTTATAAGGACATTTGATGAGAACACCCAAAGGGATTTCACACATTCAGGTTGATGACATCCAATGACATGTAGGTTCCAAAAGAGTCATTAGGTTCCAAAATAAGGAAACCTATTCAAGTAAGATTAATTATAGGGGAAAGTCTTAGTGAAACTGTAATAAAGAAAATTTGAAACAAGTATAAACATCAATAATTTCAGGGAAAAGTCATTGAAAACCTACCATATGCATGTAGTAGATTCCCTATCCAGTATCAACCCTTGGTTTGGCCTAAATCAGAAGAAAATGAAAGAATAGACAAATGATCTAAAAATAAGGAATATGAGCTCTCATGAAAATAACTTCTTTATGGGGAATAAAAATTATTAAGGTATCCTAAGGAATGAATAGATTATTACTCATGGATACACAACAAGATATATGGATCTTGAATTTGAGTTTGGGTAGAGAAGTTATCAACGAACCTAGGTTAGGCTTGAAAGGAGGGCTTCCAAGGGAGAGGAGAGCCTACTATCTACTAGAAATAAAGAAAAAAAAGGAAGGATGAATTCTTAAAATTGAAAAGGTAAAAATATTCATTTTACAAAATATAAAGAGTCTCATGGTTTGGACACATAGTTGGCCAAACCATGCACCAACCGTGTGCCCAAATATACCCTAGAAACTCCTCGCATGGGCTAGATGCAATGTTTGACTTACTGTGCATAGCCCATGTGTAACCCCTTTGTCTTATGTATGAGAAAAGTCACATGTCTCTGCAGTCTGGGTCACAAAACCATATGACCTACTCACACGATTAAGGAAAACTATGCAACCTTCTACCATGCACTAAAACTTCCCACACAGTTTACTCTAACCATACAAATTAGGAAACATGGTTTTTATTAAACATGCAACCCAGTTATTTTCTTCAAAATCTAGGGATTTGGGCTCCAAACAAACCCCAAACACCCTTGTTTCGTCTATAACCTCACTAGGAATTTATATTTGGCCCAAAAAAATATTTTAAATAAAATTAAAATATTTTGTAACTTGAATAAAATCCAAGATTCTATAATCATCCCCCCTTAAATAAACTCTTCCCAGTGTTTCCCTTGCATGGTTGGTAAAGCTTAATCTAGGAATAACTCTAACCATTGAGCATGAATATGAGACTCTCTCTCCTAAATCTCATTCTAAACCTTTCCGTGCTATCAAAACACCCATAGTTGAAGTAATGACCTACCTCATAGAGTAATCATTCTTCAGTCTATGATATGAATAAGATTCTCCTCAAAGGATTCCTATAACTCTAAGTGAACCTCATCAAGTGAAAGATACAAGACAAGTATAAATATTATTGGTGAAACTATGAAACATGGAATATGTCGTTCATAGCATGATACCTCTGAGGTAAATGCAATCGATATCCTACCAGACTGACTCTCTCCACCACCTTAAATGTCCAATGAACTGAGAAAAAGATTTAGTTTCAATATAAACCATCGATGTCCCAATTTTTTCAAAACGCATAAGAATACCAGATCCCCATCATTGAACTGAAGATGCTATATATGGTGATCGACATATGACTTATTCTTAGTCTGGGTTGTAGCCATACACTTCCTGATTAGCTGAACCATCTACGATGTCTCTTGAATGGGAAGAGGTCTAATTAGAACTGCCTACCCTTCCTCTAGCTAGCATAGAGGTTATTGACATTTTCCACCATACAAGGACTCATAAGGATCCATATGAATTAGTTATTGAATGCTACTATTATAAGAAATTTTTTCAATTGATAGGTTTTTCTTCCAAGATCCTCCAAAGACAAGGATTCATTCTCTAAGCATGTCCTCTAACACTTGAATATTATGCTTGAACTGACCATTGATATGTGGGTGGTATAATTTCTCAAAATCACCATTTTACCCAATTCCATTTGTAAATATTTCCAAAACCGATATGTAAAACAAGAATCCCTATTCGATACAATATTCTGTGGGACTCAATGAATTATAATAATCTCCCATACATATAGAATTCTAATATTATCTACTGAGAAGGTCTATCTAATAGGTAAAAAGTGAATGGCCTTTGCGAGTTTTCAATGATCACCCATACTAAATCATTTACTCAAGGGGATCTCAGTAATCCTATAAAAAAATCTATAGTGACATCATCCCATTTCCACTTAGGAATGAGAAATGACCAAAGAATTCCTACTAGTCACTAGTGTTCTACATTCTCCTACTGATAGTTAGAAAACTGAGTAAAAAACCCAACTATCTCCCTTTCTATCCCATGACACCGGTATTGGCAACACAGATCACAATACATCTTGGTTAGACTGGGATGTACTACCAAAAAATAAGCCTGAGAATCTTACATCAACTCCTATCAGTTGTCTGTAGGAACCTAGAAATGTACATGGATATGTAAGATCTCATCCTCATCAACAACCAATCCTAATATTGATTCCTTTACAGAAACAATCTCCCTTAGGACCAGACCCTCTATATCCAATGAATTCTTCATCTTCACTCTCTCTAGGAGTGAAGAGGTCACTGCTAAAGCTATAATGGTAGGATTTTCACATTGGTCCTCCACCTCTAAATGCATCTCAGATAAGATATTCCTTATCTATCACTCACTATTATCCTTCTACACAGTCTCTGTCTGAATCTTCTAGCTCAAATATTTTTCTATAGTATTTCCCATTATAGGTATATAAGTGAGATCAAAGTCAAATGACTATAGTTATTTAACCAATATGCACTACCATAGATTCATATTATACTATGTAAAGATATACTTGAGTCTTTTATGGTTCATATACACCAAAAAATTCTCTCCCAATAGGTATTTATTTCAGCATCATAAGGCATGGAAAATTGATACTAATTCAAGTTCATGCATTGGGTAATTTTTCTTATGAGGCCTCAGATATCGAGACCCATACACAACTAATCGATCATCCTTCATCAAATCTGATCATAACCGGATACTGAATGCATCACAATAAACTCTATAGTTTCTTCCTTACTTTGGAAGAATTAGGATTGGAATTTAAGTGAGTCTCCCTTCTAGATCCTAATAGGCTATCTCATAGACTTCTAACTACACAAATTTCACACCATTCTTAGTCAATCCCATTATAGGTGCGTCTTGGTATGGAAATTCCCATATGAAATTCCTTTAATAAACATATATCCCCAATAAAATCCATATTCCAGACTCTTTCTTGGGATATTACTAAGAAACTATGACTCTCACTTTCTCTGGGTCAAAAGATACTTCTAATTATGATATGATATTACCTTAGAAGTGAACCTTGTTGATCCAAAAGTATCTTTTTCTAAGATTATCATATAGATGGTGCTATCATAGTGTATCTAACATGATGTCAATATGTTTTACATGGTTATGTCGAGTGTGAGAATACACTAAGATATCATCCATAAATACCACCACAAATGAATCCATATATGGGTGGAAAACCCAATTCATTAAATCCATGAAAACTACTGGAAATTTTGTGAGACCAAATGGCATAATGAGATACTCATAAAGACTATACCTGCCATTAAATACTTTAGGAGGTGTGTTTGAAGATCTACCTCGTACCTGATGATAACCTAACCTAAAATCAATCTTATAGAGAACCTTCTCTCCTCATAGATAGTCAAAGATTTCATAAATACAAGGAAAAAGATATCAATTATTAACTATAAGTAAGTTTAATTGATGGTTATCCATGAAAATCCTGAGGGTACAATCCACATTATTAAAATAAAGGATAAGTGAAACCCAAGGTGAAGTAGTAGACTATATATATCCCTTAGCTTCAAAATCTTATAGCTACCTCTTATGCTCCTACAACTTAGTAATAGACATCCTATAAGTAGGAATGGATACCAGTGCAGGTCCTGGAACTTTGTTAATAGATAAATACACCTCTCTCTTAGAAGGCAATTTTGAGAAGTCCTCAGGGAATACATCCTTGAAGAAATCTATGTCAGAAGGGAAATATATTTTATGTATTCTTTGATACTCCATGTTAAGGATAGAAATCTGGGCAGTCACTCCACCCAGACTGTGATGATCTGGTATAGATCTACCTGCCTGAATACCCCATTTACACTCATGAAGATAACTACCTCTCTATTGTGCTGTAAACAACACCCTATATTGATAAAGATCCATATATTAATGATATGGAACTAACCGATCCATCCCGATAATGACATAAAATAACTTCACAGTAAGGGGGAAGAAATACCATAGGAAACAACAGTCACCTATCTCAAGGTGGAACTCCTTGTACTAATGAAAAATTACCAATAAAATACCCAATGGAGTATCAAGTGTCATCACACTATAAAAATACTAAATATCAAGTCTATGACTCTCCACAATAGTCACAACAATAAAATAATTAGAAGAACCTATATCAAAAAGTGAAGATACTAAAGTATAGGATACTAATATTGTACCTCTAACTGTAGAAAGTCCAAACACCCTGCTCCTCAGGTATTGTCTATACTAAATAAATCTGATCCATGGTCCTATATTGTAATATGGATACCTAGAGTGGGTCCACTCAGTTGGAAGTGTGTATCCTGTATCTATCCTCCTTGACCACGTCTACCCCCTTGGAGTATGCAGCTAGTGGTATCCTAGTTCCTAGCCTGATGTGGAGCTACTGATCCTACTGCGGAAGGTGGAGATGGTGTAGATCCTCTCCCATTATGAACTGATGGGAAGTTCTAAAATATTATCTGAAGATGACCCATCCTTCCACATGACCAAACATTGAATAGGTCACAATCGTGCTAAGGTTTAACATGATTGTGTCTACCAAACTAATGGTATATAGTTGAAGTACCTGAATAGGTACTCAGGCATCCAAATTTTTAGTGAGAATCCTCTAGATGATGTTTCTTACCACTGGATGAACTACTGCCCTATCGCTATACTGAACCACTGTGCCCAACACTTTCTGTTTCCCTCTAATTATGAACAAAAATAAGGACCTAATTAAAAATTCTTGAGATAGTAGTTAGGAAGAAAGCATTTACCTAAGACCAAATGGCATACCTCATCCCATCCTCAAAACGTGTCACTCTAGAAAACTCATCAGTGACGAAGGTCACTAAAACATGTTGAAGATCAATAAAATGATCTAAATAATCCATAAATGATAGGGATCCTTTCTATAGATGAAGGAACTCCCTATATCTATGTTCTCTTAGTGTATTTAGAATCAAAAAGTCATAGGAAGTATCCTGAAAATCTCTCCAGACCATATCCCAATGCTGGTCAATCTGGGTAAAAACGTCCCGCCAACACTTGGTAGATCCATGGAGAATATAAGTGGTGAACTTGAGACTCCTCTTTGGAGGCATACCTAGGTGATAAAATATAGTTTTCATGGACTCTATCGATGTATCAGTAGCCTGTAGACCACTATCCTTCCAAGACATGGGCAGCTGTTGCAGCTAAAAATCTCACATCATCTATGACATAACATGGGCAGGCCATGAAACTCCATAAATAGTCTAAATAAGTCAACATAAACCATTAGGAATCTGGGAATCTATAACAATGTCAGGTATAATAGTAGGTTTCATAGGTGGCACTATTAGAGGTATCTTTTGTGGCTCAGGGCCAAACACCTCTAGGGCATAGTCATCAGCACCCTTATTTATGCACAAATTAGGGACTTCATGATGGAATAGTTATACAAATTCCAAGAACACACCTCAGATATGATTTGATAACTATAATAGATAGATACACTACATACTTCCCATTACTAATGTCATATCTGGGTCAAGATCTCTATTTTATATCAGTGTTCCAGTATATAGTGTTTCAATTGAAATTTATATAATAAAAAACCCTTTAAATTGCGATTATCATTACTATTTAACCACAACCATTTCATTTAATGTTTTGAACTCAACAGTTCATAATATTCCATTTTCATATCCATATATATATATATATATATATATCAATTTCTATTTAAATGAATCTATCATTCTCAATTCATAAAGTACTACACTTTATACTTTTCAAATGGTACTACATGTAACCGCCACAAGGCTTTTAATATAGTTCAATTAGAAGGATCACCATTACCAATTAATATAGGAACATGTACTCTATAAATTAAAATTGGAATATATATAATGGGAACCAACTAATATTTCATATCATGTAACCACTGGTTCATGGATCAAACTCAATATAATTGGATAATTATGGTGTCATCATAACACTAAATGGGAAAATCCATTTAGGTTGATGTAGACACTTTAATTATCCTAATTATTTATCCCTACAAGAAACATTATTCACCCAACCTATATATCTCTCAAGGAATATTCAAAGATATCATGTAGTCAAATAATGCATCCCATATGGCGTGGCATAATGCATAACATATTAATCATATAAGGTGCCTAAAATGATGCATGATCAATTTTTTCCTTTCCATATTAGGCTAAGTATAAAATGTAATCCAATATCACCATAATAATAACATCAATAATAAGGTGTGTCACCCAATAGTGGAATTAAATAAACTCTAATAAGCATAATCTAGAACATCATATCCCATCCTAGGTAATTTGGATTATTCCCTACACATGGGTTAGATACTCCCAAGAACAAGCTCATTACCAAAATTCGACATATCCTAGTCTCCTGTCTAATAACTCAAATGGTAATACAAAAAGGAAAATAAACACCTATAATACCAATTTTTCTTGTCTTGAACTGGAATCCACTAACCAATTCCCTGAACCAGTCAATCACATGACCTCCAACACCCCAATATGTTAGAGGATTCCATCTAGAAGCAGGGGTCCATGGTGGTATGGTGGGGAGACAATACCCTCATAATCATAGTATCATAATGGTAGAATAAATAAATGGTTAAATTGAAGACGTGTAATAATGATGAGATAATAGTGAAAGATAAATCATCTAGATATAATAAATAACCATCAAAATAAATATCTAGTACCATATATAAAATTATTTATTGTCATATATCTAAAAAAAGGGATAGGTGGACATGGAATTAGGTACAAATATATACATGTATATCAAAATAACCAAAAAGATAAAGGACTATATAAAAATAGCATCATGATCCATAGATTGGTCTTGTGCTCCCCCCATCCCATGATATAATCAATCAAGAATCGACAATTAGGTGATTTCCCTTGTCCCAACTTACATTCATGAAGTCTTTCTGAGTACCAATCAGTGGCCTGAAGAGGGTGTGAGATATACTTAGTAGGCCACCACTAATGTTGTATACACAAATCTATCCTGTGAATATAGATAAATTAGTGTATAGATATAATAGTCATCAATGTTGTAAAATGAATAAATTAACAACCATGTAGGATGAGTCTCCCCATAAGGTTTTGTCCGACCAAACCTGCTTCATCCTAAGCTAGAAATGTCTCTTCACATTTTCCATTATTTATATATTTTCATATGTCAGGGAATTGTTTTCACAGATATACATACACCGGCATGAACCTATGTATTAAGGCTCATGTGTCCACATAGTAAATCAACATGTCATAAGTCTCATATCTCTAAACAAATCATCATAGTAAATATAGTATAATAAAATAATCTAAGGTGATACCAAGGAATCCATGACCTTATGGGTCAAGAAAAATCATAGTAACAACTCATGCAGTCAGGTTATAGGGGTTTGATTGTAATCCATGGGGTACTCCTAAGGAATTACACTATAAAAGAGTCTAACGAAGTTCCTAGAGATCATATAAAATAAATATAGTTTAAGAATGATTGGTCCCAATGGAGTGAATCCGTGGAGTCGTGCATCTGTAGATGTCAATATGAATCAATGGAGTGCATCCAAGGAATTCTTATATTTTGGAAAGATTTAAGTGAATCATCTTTACAACACCAAGACATTCACGCATCAATACAAGGACCATATTCCAAGGTGGGTATCTCCCATAGAAACTGGATCAATGAATTGGGGTGGCATCCTATGAGTGTTAAAGGCATTTCCTCAGGAATCTATAGAGATCTCATGCATAAAAATTCATATAATGGGAAAAGGGTAATAAAAAAGGTAGTAAGTTTGTGAATATGAAGTGTAACATTGTGCGTGTAATAATCATTCAAATTTACTACTTTAATTTAATTAGTATCACTACCTTTAATTTATTGATGATAAAGTTTTAGAGTGGAAGGGTAATACTGGTCATGTGATATTTATTCCAATTTAATGATTCTATTGGTATATTTATTATTAATTATCAAATAAAAATAAGTGTTCTATCCATGCTACATCACTATATGTCATTCAATTCCATTATTATTTTTACAATAAAAAATAGATCCAAACACACCAAGGGTGTTTTTGGATAATGACCCATTAAGGTTATGAGGGCATAGGATGAGCACACCCAAATGGGTGGAAAATGTTGAGGTTGAAGATCTACAATGTCATGTAGGATCCAAAGAGTCATTAGGTTCCAAAAGAGGGAAAACCATTGAAGGAATATTAATTTTAAGGGTGAAGCCTAGTGAAACCGACATGTTGAAAAATGAAAACAAGTATAAAAATCAATAATTTTAGGGAAAAGTAACATACCACCGACCCTATACCCATAGACAATGCCTCATCTAGTATCAGCCCTTCGTTTGGATTGAATCGTAATAAAATAAAAAAAATAGTCAAATAACTTAAAAATAGAGCATATGATTTCGCACCGAAATAACTTTATCGAGAGGAATAAAAATGAAAAGGACCCTAAGGAATGGAGATCTTATCACTGACTGTCTAATGAAACCGAAAGATCTTGAATGAAAGGTCGGATGGGTAATTTAGCAAGGTACTTAGGTTAGGCTTGAGAGGAGATCTTCTATGGGATAGAAGAGCCTACTATGTATTGAAAATAAAGAAATAAAGAGGGTTTATGTCTTAAATGGTAGGAGGGGAAAATAGTTATTTCACCCAAAATTTAAAGAGACACATTGTTTGGAACATTATTTGACTAACCATACACAGTCCATTTATAACCCCTCTGTAACATGTATGAGACAAGTCACACGACCATGAATCCTGGGTTTCATGGTTAAGGTAAATAGTACAACCTTCTAATATACACTGAAATTACCCTCATAGTTTCTCTAAATATGCATACTGGGTGACATTGTTTCTACTAACTCCGTGGCCTGACTATTTTCTCCAAAATTTGGGGATATGAGCTCATGAAAACCCCCAAAAAACATTTTTTCCTCCATAACCTTACTATAATTTATATTTGGTCCAAGAAAAAGAAATAAACTTAAATTAAAAGGTTCTATACCTTGAATAAAATCCGGGATATTGCAACCATATCACACTACTTCTTTAATCTATGAGAATAAAAAATCCATTACATGTTATAAATTCATATTTATGGTGAAATATAATCCCTTATTCTTTGATCATCTAAAAACTTTTCATTTATTCAGTCTAATGGGAAATCTTCAAATGTTTTTGAGAATAAAATATCAATAAAGAAGCGGGGATATATTTATGACTCTAGAGGGATCCTGGTTGAATTTTTATGAATTAAATCCCATGGGTTCTCATACCTAGCTGAATAGATAAAGAACTTAACCTTAAAAAATGAATAACCATGTGATTTTGAGGCTTAGTTTAGTGGAAAATGTTAAATGTAGATCAAATATTGGTGGCTATTTATACCATATAATGCAATTACTGAGTCTGTTGTTAGGAATACCATTATATGAGGTATTATTCTTATTAATTCATATATTGTTATAACTTTATTTGATAATGGACCCACTAGATATTTGATTTCTATATAAACCTATGCTCTATGCTTTGGAGATATCTACTTATTTGGGAAAAAAGTATTAACAAGGGTTCAGATAACCTTATTATGAAATTTATATATTATCTTTATTGTTGGATTTATAAGGGTATTTTTTATCCTTGACATGAAAATTTTCAACCATATTATGAATATTGAATAAATGAAGATGTTTAAAATCCTATACTAACTATTATCTCTAAAGGGGGATTTTTTTACACAAAATAATTTCTTATTTGTTTTAAGGTTAATGGGATCCTATGGCATGTCATGAATGGACCATTATTCCAAATATTGGATAATTTTATTATTAGTTAATATCTATTATTTTGTAAATAATAAAAATTAATTTAGGTAATGAACTTACACCCATGTTTATGATTTTTATTGAGGTATTCCCTATTGATTTATTTATGTTTCCACCTTTGAAGGAAATAAAATTATAGATTAATATTAATTTAGGGATGAATTTTGTATCTTTACCATCTTATTTAATGACATATAAAAAACAAAATGAGTTGAAAATTATTCTATAAAATGTTAAAGTTAAAGGATTTCATTATCTTATCATGTCATTATAGGTAGCTTCAATACTATTTGAAAAAAAGTTCATGAGAGACTATATCTTTGTGTTAATTATCAAATCCTCTACAAGGTAAAGATAGAAAATAATTATCCTTTTCCCCATATAAGGGAAATATTAGATCAATTTAAAGGGGAGATATGGTTTTTAAAAATTGGACTTTTTTTCTAGGTATAATCAGTTAAGGTTCAAAGAGAAATTCATTCCCAAGAATAATTTTTTTATGTTCGTATAGGAATTTTTAATACCTACCAATGCCTTTTAGTTTTGATAATTCCAAAATTTTATTCATGGGATAGATTAATAATATATTAAATTGATATATCCAGACTTTTTTATGGAACTTTTATATTATATTCTTGATTTATCTAAGTTGAAGGAAGATCATGAACATTATTTGGATATCATGCTTAGAATTATTAAAAATCATCACTTAAAAGAAAAAGTATCCAAGCTTCATTTTATGATTTATGAAGTCATTTTTTGGAAACATAATTTTTTTAAAAAGGTAATAATAATTGATACTAAAAAAATTACAACCATTTTTACTTGGGAGAATCTAATTAATGTATAATAGAATTGAATATTTCTAGATTAAAAGGATATTAAAGGTGGTTTTTGAAAGACTTCTCAAAACTGGAGTCTCCATTAAATGCTATTACTCATATGGATATAAATTTTATAGAGTGGTGAATTTCATGAATATTTTTTGTGGTTATGAAGAAGTTGATGTTGGCTTCATTTTGATCTTATCAGTGTTTGGTGTAGGTTATGTCATTTATTATGATACTTTAGATATGAGATTATGTTGTTTTCTTATGCATAATAATATAATAGTGGTTTACAGATCTCTAATTTTTTTACCACATGAGAAGAATTATATCACCCATGATCTTGAATTGGTTTCAATTATTCATGCACTCAAGTATTGTTGAAACTACTTTTTTAGTGAAAAATTCACTATTTGCACTAGTTATAAGAGTTTGATCTATATCTCTCCATAAAGAGATTTAAATCTCAGTCAAAGGTGATGGGTGAATATCTTAAAACTTATGATTTTTAACTTACTTATAATGCTAAGAAATGGATTTTTTTCCAAAACTCACATAATTTTATTTTTAGTGTAAGTATTGATAGAGTCAAGCGATGAATGATAATTGATGAATATATTTATAGAGTGGAATTTAGAGGTCAATTAATAAAGGGATTTAATATTCCCTTTTAATTTTTAAATTATCCCATATCTTCTCAATATGATTCATCGAGATCAATTAAATGATCCTAAATTCTAATATATAAGAGAATCTTTAAATAGAGGGGAGACCAATGGTGAATGGTTTTTTACCTAATGAGATTATTAAATTTTGGGATCGTATTGTGATTATTATCTCTTTAAGATAGACCATTTATCAGTTATACACCCATTTGTGACAAAGTTATATTATGATGTCAAATGTCAATATTGGGGGAATATAATGAAAATGGAAATTTATGAATGTATTTCTCATTTCCTCACTTGTAAATAATTGAAGGATGAATATCATAATATGGAAGGCATGATTTTTCTTTATCTATTATTATATAGAATTATGAAAAAGTGTTAATATTTTTATATTATATTACATTGAACCCCTCTTGGAAGAAATTTTATTTATATAATAATTTATAGGATGACTAAATTATTTAATTTCCTCCCTATTGAATAATGTTTTTTGATGGAGGATCTTAGAAATGTACAAAATATTATAAAACTATATGGGGCACTTTAAAATATTCTTTTCATTATAGATTCCCATTTTGCATCTTAGTTTTGAAAGGGTCTTCAAAAAACCATGGGAACCCAGCTAAATCCTATAATGACATCACTCAAAAAATTAATGTAATGTGAAAAGGGATATTAAAACATTATAGTATATGATTCATTTTAGAATTCTGGATTTTTGGGGATTTTAGATAACCACATGACATTGGTTGAATTGTCATATAAAAATAGTATTTAATATTTGATCATGATATATACTTTTAAATCTTAATAAGGTCATCTATAATGATTCCCTTTGTATTGAGTAGAACAATTCGAGTGATCTTAACTGGTGTTTATTAAAATAAAAGTGACAATTGATAATATTCAACCAATTTAAAAGTGGTTGGGGGAAACTCTATAACTCCTGGGCCCAACTGATCGAAACACTGTTGATCTAGGGGCACTATGTGATCTCATGAATATATATTCATATTTCATATTATTATAACTACTATAGGGTTCCTTTAATAGTTATGGGGAGACAATACGCTCATCTATAAATCATAAAGGGTCATTTTTGAATCTACCAAAATTTTGGCATGACTCACCTGTATAACGGACATGCCTAAAGCCTATATTAAACAAGTAGGGATCAAAGAGGGATTCCCACAATATAAAATATAAAATAAATATTTTTAATGCTATAAATCAATAAAATAGAGTGAAAATAATAACAATATAAAAAATAGAAATCTGTAATAAATAGAATCATCGCATAACAATAAATATCTGGAACATTATCTGATTCATATAGTATAACCAAAAAGTAAAAATATATTTTCCTCAATCCTAAATAACACAACCATATCTTATTGAATCATCCACCACTAATATACTTATCATCCTAAGATTTATGCATAATTTTTATCTAATACCTATCCTTGGAACAAAACCTTAAGATATACCCATGCACTTCAAAACCAATGCTATAAACATGGGTTTGGGGTAAGTCTAATGTTCTAATTGCATCCATGCACTCTTCCTGACACACTGAGTGATAGTGATGAAGTATTTATGTATAAAGATCTTGGGATAGTGAAAATATATGATATATGAAACTAAACCACATGAAAAACTAACCCATACATGCTTATACAAGTCACACCGTCATGCCCACATGGCCAGAAGACACATTCATCCCTATGACTAAATTAATGTGACCTAAATCAAGATAGGACACACCTACCTATAATAAATTAATCATATACCCTCATAAAAAATATATACGACACAATCATCGTATCCACTATAGCATTCTCATCAGAGTCACACATAACCCACTGACTATCTCACTATATTTCAAATAACCAAAACTTAAATATCTTGAAAAATAATAATGATGTCATTAAATAAATCAATAGTAAGTCAAATAGTACCCAAAATGAATAATAAATGAAAAAATATAATAAAAATTGAAAAAGGTATTCAAAGAGGACCCAAAAGAAACAAATACCACTAAATTCTCTATCGCGACACATCAAATTGATTATAATTTTAAGGTTGATTTATAGTATAGGGAATACACTAGGTCATCTCTCAAGGAGAGTTGATAGGTTTAGAGTATGAATTTATTTTTGATAAAAAGTACTAAAGAGGGGGGGGGTGGTTTAGAAAATAGCTTTATGAAAATAACTTAATTTATAAAGTTTAATAGTTGATTAACCCAATGGATTTTAAAAATATTAGATAAAAGGGATAATTGTGAGTTCAATACACACATTTCAAGTTCATAATTCTTGGATACTAATTAGTGTTTGATGTAAGTCTTTGGTTGAAATTAATCGGCATCCCGGTTACTTTCAAAGCTTTTATATCAAAGAAAATTGAGCCAAACCCTGACATAACAATCATATGACCAAGGTACATATCTCATGCATGGTATAATAACATCCAAATCAAATTTAAATCTCAAATAAGTGGTGAAGAAAAGGATTCTTGTGTTTTCCAATCAGAATGAAACAAGTCATGCACTCAAAATCTCACACCGATCAGTTAAAAGTAAAGAACACTTCATTCAGTTAAATCAAACAAAGATAAATCATAGTAAGATAATTATGATTGGAATGTTTCTAAACCCAAAATACATAAAACTAGTAGTAGTACAAGTGCCACAACTCCCTTTACAAGTTGTGTATCTCCCTCACAATGAACACCCACCGATTAGCCCAACACCGAGAGGAGGAAAGTTGAGTTGAACTCCTTCTTCATCCTTGATCTCCTAATGAGGATAGAGGCCTACAGAACTTCTAGGATGATGTGGAGACTTCTTTAGGACTCCAAAATGGTAGATCTTGGCTCCTTGTTCGAACTTGAAAATGAGGTTCCCTTGGTGCCCTTTTATAGCCAAAATGGTAAGTGGTTTTGAGCACCAAGTTTTGATAATACCATTTGAGTCTCAGTTTGTGCCAAGTAAACGGTCATAGAATGACTTGAAAAAATGAGTAGATATTTTTACCAGCCTCTTTACTATATCCCATTCAAATTAGGTGTCAATTGGACATATTTATTGGGATATATTTTCAAAATACCAAACCAAACTTCTGACTTTGTGTAGATTCTACCCCCTGGGCAGAATGGTTCAGCTGGGTCCTTTAATGGATGAATGGGGATTGGGTTCCTTGGGATGAGTTATATACCATGAATTTATGGGGAGAAATGCAAATTTTAAGCCCATTTTGAGCACTTAATTCTCTTAATGATTAAAATAGTGGACATATGTTCATGGGATGCCACATAGTTTGGCCCATTTTCCTTATAGATCATCTCCAGGGCCTCGAAATCACCTCCAACTTCAATATTAATATCAAAACCAGTATAATTTCCCCATTTTAGTATTGATAAATATAAAATAATTGAATATAACATTAAGTTATATTTGTTATTATATTTTGAATTTATGATGAAAATTTAGTTCAAAATAGTGGTGTAAAGATGAAAATGAAACATTGAATCACGGTGCGATCACACCCCCACACCTAAAAATTTTCACTCCTAGGAAAAGTCATATTTACAAAAATTATGAATGTATATATTTACAACTTCATAAAGACTTAAAATTCAATGAAAATTTAATTTTTAATAGAAATGTGATCAAAGTAAAAATCACACAGAGGAGTTATTATTAGTGATCAAACAAAAATATTTCTAAAAAATGTATCAGAATGAAATTCCAAGAGATGCATGATACCAATATAATAAAAGTAAATCAAAATTTAATCATGTCACTAATTCTCCACATGTGTTTATGACAACCATTTCATGATATTTTTTCCAATTTATATTGAGTAAATATGAGTTATTTTAAAAATTTTATACTTACATAATCCTTTCCACCAAACCTTCCCTACATCCTTTGTAATAAAATTTCAAGACCCACTCACTTAAGTAATTCTAGAAGTAAAACTACAATATCCTGATCTAGATATACCCATATGTTTCACATTTCATCACTCCCCTCATTTATTATTTTTTTCAAATTTTTTTCTTGGAACAAATATCACACTCTTCTCTCAAACCACGTTTGATATCCTCCTGAAACTAATTTTAATAGTTATAACTAGATCAAAAGTCTAGTAAGGGTGGTTTTTGACCTTCCAAATATACAACCCGTTTTTGTTTGTTTTTTTTAAGGGCGTACAATAGTTGTATAACATGTACACATACATAGGTCAATTTGGTACAGTAATGAAATAGATCAGATAAAGAATGAACGTATGGAAAAAAGATTTTGGAAAGTATAGAAAAATCAACCTAACTTATATTTACCTTCTCTTAAGTAAGAAATTTTCATAATTCATTGTTGGGTGAAAATATGTGTGGAGAGATTAAGTGAAACAATTTTTCCATAAACTATTCACAAAAATGGTACCATTCTTGTCAAGGGTTTAAAAATGATACAACCATTTATATCATCAAAAAACACCCAAATTTCAAGATAAAGTCATACCACATCATTGAATTCATACTGAAATTCACATTTCATCATAATTTTTTTTGAATGTTAAAACAACATGAAATATGTCAATTGCACATTCATTCTCAATAACTTCCATGATTAAACCGGCATTATTTCCAAATATAAAGTGAGCATAAAAAAAAGTAATATTTCAGAACAAAGGTGAGGGGATGGAAAGTGGGAAAGTAACAATACTATCCAAAAAGCTAAAAATAGAAAAAGAAGAAAGATGATGAAAATTTCTAACTAATTCAAGAATATACCCATCCCCTACTCCTAAAGTATACAATGTACTCACTATAATAAAAGATAATGTGGGAAGGAAGGATAAAAACTGGTGAGTGTCATTAATAAATTGCTTCTTGAACTTATAGTTCCTCCATTAAGGACTTCAGAATGGATTTTTGAAAGTGATTCAACCGTTTCCCATTGACAGTGAAGGTTTTCTTGGTTTATTTATTTTGAACCTGAACAAAACCAAATGGAGAGACATTAGTAACATTGTATAGTCCAAACTAGTGGGAATGAAGCTTACCTGGATGAAATTTTCTCCTTGAATTATAGAGGAGGAACTTCTACCCAATGTGGAATTGGTGATGAAGGATGATACGATTACAGGAAGCCGTGGTTTTCTTCTTATAAATTCAAGTGTTCTCATATGAATCTCTACAGATTTCCTCCAACTCCCAAATTTGTATCTTCCTTTGAGAAGTTCACCAAAAAGATTATAATTGCATTGTTTAATGTACTAGTTTACCTGATGATCTATCTCAATAAAGAGGTGAAAAATCTTTCCAAACACAATCCGATAGGATGACATTCCAATGAGAGTTTTGAAAGCAGTATGGTAGGCCCATAATGAATCAATGAGTCTAAGAATCCAATTTTTAATGGGTTTAACCTTTTTTTCAAGAATCTATTTTACTTATCTATTCGACACCTTGGCTTGACCATTGTTTTATGGGTGATAAGCAGTATACACTCGATGTCCAACCCCATACTGACGCAAAAGAGATTTCATTATTTGGTTGTAGAAATGAGAACCCTGGTCACTAAGGATGAACCTAGGTAATCCAAACCTAAAAAAAATTTGTGTTCTCAAAAATTCAACAATAGTCTTGGAATCATCATTCCTTGTGGAGCGTGCTTCTAACCACTTTGAAACATAATCCACTACCCGAAGAATGTAAAGGTTCAAAAATTAATTGAGGAATGGTCTCATAAATTCAATGGCCCAAACATCGAAAATGCCATGGAAGATCAAGGGATTTGGTGGAATTTAATTTCTTTTAGATACATTCCCCATTATTTGACAGTGAGAACAATATTTATAGAAATCATGGGAATCCCAAAAAAGTGTTGGCCAAAAGAGATTAGAATCAAGGACCTTGCGAGTTGTCCATTGGGGACCAGAGTGATCCCCACAATCAAGAGTGTGGCATAACCTAAGGGCAAAATGAAACTCGCTATTGGGAACACAACGCCTGAGGACTTTATCACTACATGTGTACCAAAATTAGAGGTCATCCCAAATGTACCAATAGGACTCATGTTTTAGATGACTATATTATGTTTTGTTGAAATCTGTAGGAATTCAAGATACAACCAAATAATTTACCATTTTAGTATACCAAGTAATAACATATTTCACTCAGTACAATTGATCATTTGGAAACATGTTATTTATGGGAATATAGGGGGAGGAGTCAATGTCTGAGGATGCGAGGATCCTACAGATATGGTCAGCCACCACATTCTTTACTCCTTTTTATACATAATTTCTAAATTGAATTCCTAAAGGAGGAGCATCCAACGAATGAGACATGGTTTGGATTCTAGTTTTGTAAGGAGATACCGGAGGGCTGTATAGTCTGAGAACACAATGACTTTGGACCCTAAAATATACGCCCTGAATTTATCCAAGGAAAATAGAATGGAAAGAAATTATTTTTTAGTTATGGTTTAGTTTTCTTGGGAAAGGTCCAAAGTTTGTGAGGTAATGAAAATGACATGTGGAACTCGATTTACCCTTTGTGATAAGACTTCCCCAACTATATAGTTAAAGGTGTCACACATAACCTCAAATGGTAAATACCACTGAGGTGGTTGGATTACTGGGGGGAGATGTGAGACTCCATCTTAACTTATTAAAATATTCCTCACATTCTTTATCAAAAATAAATTAATTTTCCTTTTGGAGCTATTGGGAGAGGGGTAGTGAAATTTTACTAAAGTCATAAATGAAATGATGATAAAATCTAGAATGACCTAGGAAAGAACTCACATCCCATATATTTTTGGGGAATGGTAGGGAAGAAATGAGATGAAATTTTGATTTATATACTTGGATATTATCAGCATAAATTACATCTCCCAAAACTATACCTTTTCACACCATGAAATGGGATTTTTCATAATTTAATACAAGATTATTTTCAATACAATGATGTAGGACTAAACTAAGACTAATTAAACATTCATCAAAATAGGATCCATAAATAGTGAAATCCTCCAGGAATATTTCCATGAAATTCCCTAGGTAATCCAAACAAATACTAACCATGCATTGCTAGAATGTACCCAGAGCATTGCATAGACCACATGGAATCCTCTTATATAAAAATATGCCAAAGGGGAAAGTAAAGTTTGTCTTTTCCTAATAATTAAGGGAAATATGAATCTAAAAGTATCTAGAATACCCATCAAGAATACAGTAATGAGACTTCCCTACCAGCCTATCTAGAATTTGGTCAATGAATGGAAATGGGAAATGGTTCTTCCTAGTTTGTTAGTTTAATCAGCGATAGTCTATATAGACACACAAACTATTATACACATGATTTGGAACCAATTCATTGTTTTTATTTTTAATTATTGTAAGACCGGTTTTTTTAGGAACCACTTGTATTGGAATGACCCATTTTCTTTTAGATATGGAGTAAACAATTCTAGCAACCAATAATTTTTTACCTCATTTTTAACAACATCTAGGAGGTTTGGGTTCAGTCGACGTTGTAAATGACTCACTGGTTTAGTATCATCATTTAACAATATATTATGCCTAAATATTAAAGAGATAATACCCAGAATGTTCATAGGTATCCATCCCAAAGATTATTTATACTCCCTCAAAAGTTCAAGTAGTCTCAATTCATGCTCAGGAGAGAGTAAACTAGCAATGATGACAGGAAACTTGTTTCCATTCTCAAGATAGGAATAGTTTAAATCTTGAGGAAGTTGTTTTAGTTCCAATTTAGGGGGATTTTGGATTGATGGGAGTGTGTGTGAAAGTGAGAGGTCACTGATCTCATCTAACTGCTCAATGGTAACAACCTCATATGAGGAATGAGCTTTTACAAGATTAGTACTATCATCGACAGTCAGTGGATCCTCAGTGTTCAAGAAATCACCAATTAATAAGCATGCATGAAATTTTTCTAGAACAATACCAAAATCAATGCATGATTAATTTCCTAGAATTTTAACCGATGATAAAAACTCATAAATGGGATCAGAGGAAATACAAGTTTTTTAGGGGAATGGAGTATATCAATTGAATTAACAGAGAGAGAGGAATGTTCTTCTGAGGGGTGCTTCATGAAATAAAGGATGTTGAAGTGGGAAATGTCACCACCAAACTCCATAGATAATGTACCATTATGTAAATTAATTATGGTGTCTGAGGTATTCTAGAATGGTCTCCACAATATAATCATGGCATGTCCATTCATCCTATCATCTTCCATTTTAAGCACAAAAAGTCAGCAGGAAAAATTAAAATTTTCACCCTTACAAGAACATCCTCTAACACACCAGAGGGGTGTGCAGTACTCTTGTAGGATAGTTGAAGAAAAATTTCAGTGGGCTTTAATTCCACAAACTTCAATGTAGAGTAAATGTATTGTGACATAACATTTATAGAAGCACCTAAATCAAGCATATAATTGGAAAATGAATACCCCCCTACAGTTCCTGGAATAAAGAATGTGCTTGGATCATTTCACTTGGTTGGAAGTGATGGATCTATAAATGTTGATACATTCCTCCCCAATCTCAGCTTCTCATGTCCACAAAGTTTCATTCGAAGTGTAAACATATCCTTTATAAACTTGGCGTATTGTGGAATTTGTGTCATGACATCAATCAAGGGGATGTTGACCAGCACATTTTTGAAAGTTTCCAAGATTTCCTTATCATATTCTATTTATTTTGGATTACTTGGTTGGGTGACCCTTTAGGGAAATGGAATAGGAAATGTTGGGATGTCTGAATCATCAAAAGAAACACTCTTTCCTTTGTAAGGGATTCTCTCAGGACAAGGTTCTACCTTATTTAGAGAATTTATAGTTGTTGGGATGGTGGTTTCCTTAGGAGGAAATGAATCTAGTAGAGGGGTTACTTGGATTTTATGTTTTTTTTTCACTCCGAAGGGTGATGACACTAACATTTCCCATATCCCTAGGGTTAATTACTGATTGAGAAGTTAGTTTACCTGACGCATGGATTTGTATTTCCTGCACCAAGTTGTAAAGTTGGACTAATTGGGTTTTTAGGTCTTGTATGGAAGTTTGGATGGTTTGTTGGAATTTAATATTGTTGGAATCCACTTGTTTCATCGTTAATTATAGGCTAGGATCGGGTTTTGGATGGTTTTTTTGGAAAGGCCTTTGTTTTGGTTGGGGATTTCTGGGTGGTGGTGGATGACTACTATGTCCTGGTTGGTTCTATTGTTGTTGAGGTTGGTTTGAATACCCCCTTTCCTATTGTATTGGTTTTCTTTCTACTTAGGGTTGGATGGATAGTATGGTTCTTTCTTAAAGGTATCGTTATAGGGGAGAATTGGAAATATTTCCTCATAACTCATAGATGTTTCTCTCAATTGAAGACATTGGTTAGAGTAGTGGGTGTCATGAGATCATATACCATAATGGATGAGGGTAGGATATTGGGATTTCCTTGGGAAAGAGAATTTTTTCTGAAGAAGGGTACTTACCTCTTCAAACTTTGCGTCCACATTCTTCTTGAATTTGGTAATTCTCACCTCATGGACACCTCAAATGAGCACACTAGACCTTGTAGAAATTTTTTGAGTGTTATGTTCCATGTTATATATTAGGTTTCTTGTATAAATTGGGGTATTATCCACTACTTCACCACCTACATCAGCATCAATCATATTTCAATCAATAGGTATTAAACCTTCATAAAAATACTAAATTAAAAGTTGATCACTTATTGGTGGTGTGTTCAACTAGAACCTAAACTTTTAAAGAATTCCCAATATTCATGTAATATTTCCCCTTTTGATTACCTTATAAAATATATTTCTTTTGTTATAGTTTTAGTTCGAGAGGCTGGGAAATATTTTTCAATAAAAAGGCGTTTCATGTCTTCCTAACCTCTAATTGGTGAATTAACATAGTAAAACAAATATTCTGTAGTATCTTCTAATGAAAAAGGGAATTCACTTAGCTTAACTTGTTCTTCATCCACATTTGATGGTTTTAATATAGAACATATAGTATTAAATTCTTTTAAGTACTTATGTGGATCTTCTCCAGCGAGTACATGAAATCTTGGAAATTAGTGAATTTGACTGGATTTTAGTTCGAAATCAGGTGCCTCACCTTGTATTTGAATATAGGTGGGTTTGATATCAACATAAGGTGAGGTTAGTGATTTTAATTTATAGTTATTTTCATCCTTGTTTTGCACGTTTATTTTAGTTTTAAATTGAGTTTCAGTGGAAGAAGTAGAATGATCAAGAAGAGTGTCTATGTTTTGTGTGTCCTCCTTCAAAGGGTTCAATTGTGTGTCTCGGTGTCATTAACGTAGGATGATCTCAGGTTCAGTTTCGAATGGTGGTAAGTATCCTGAAGTGGAACGCGTCATGCACCGAACCAAAAAAAACCATAACCCAAAAATATAGGTAAAGGTATAAGATAAAACAAGTAAATATTTACAAAATTTACAAAAATATTATAAAAAACACATACTAAAAACTAAAGCGCTCCCCAACAACGATTCCAAAATTTAAATGCGTTGTCATGACACATAAAATTGATTATGATTTTAAGGTAGATTTATAGTATAGGTAAGACACTAGGTCTTCTCTCAAGGAGCATTTATAGGTTTAGAGTAAGTGTTTTTTTGATAAAAAGTACTAAGGGGGGGGGGGGGGGGGTTTAGAAAACAGTTTTATGAAAATAACTTAATTTAAAAAGTATAATAGTTGATTAACCAAGTGGATTTTAGAAAATATGAGATAAAAGGTTTCATTGTGTTCACTACACAAATTTCATGTTTATCATTCTTGGATATTAATTAGGCTTTGATGTAATTCTTTGGTTGAAATTAATCGTCATCCTGATTACTTTCCACGCTTTAATAACAAATCATGTTGAGCCAAACCTTGACATAACAATCATATGGACAAGGTACATGTCTCATGCATGGTATAATAACATTAAAATCAAATTGAAATATCAAATATGTGGGTAAGAAAATGATTATTGTGCAGTCCAATTAGAACGACACATGTCACACACTCACAACCTCACACTGATCAGTTAAATGTAAAGAGCATTTTATTCAGTTAAATCAAACAAAGATAAATCAAAGTAAGATAATTTTGAATGAAATATTTTAAAACTCAAAATAAATCAAACCAGTAGTATTAAAAGTGCTGGAACTATCTTTATAATATGGGTATCTCCCTCACAACGAATACCCACTGATTAGACCAACATCGAGAGGAGGAGGAAAGTCGGGTTGAACTCCTTCTTCATACTTGATACTGATATGAGGACAGGGGCCTCCAGAACTTCTAGGATGATAAGGACACATATATAGAAATCCAAAGTAGAAGATCTTGGATCCTGGTTCAAACTTGTAAATGAGGTTCCCTTGGTTCCCTTTTATATCCAAAATGGTAAGTAGTTTTGAGCACCCAGTTTTGATGATACCATTTGAGTCTCGATTTCAAACTATTAAACATGCATATAAAGACTTGGAAAAAAGAGGAGAGTTGTTTTTCGGACTCTTTAATGTCTCCCTATAAAATTTTGTGGCCATTGGACATCTATATTGGGAGATATTGTCAAAATACCAAACCCAATTTCTGACTTCATACATATTCTATCCCCTAGATAGAATGGTTTAGATGGTCCATTTCATGGGATAATGGAGATTGGGTTCCTTGAGACGAGTTGTAGCCCATGAATTTATGGGGTGGAAAAATGTTTCAGTCCATTTGGGGCCACTGAACTCTCTTAATGTTTAAAAAAGTAGACATATATCCATGGGCTGCCATGTAGTTTGGCCCTTTTTTCTTCTAGATCATCTTTGCGGCCTCCAAATCACCTCCACCTTCAATGAAAATATCAAAACAAGTATAATTTCCTTTTTTTTGTAATTCCCCAACCCTATTTTACCAGATTTAATGCATTATTATATAACATTGACATGATAACAATAAATCATGTTTCGAAAGACCGATTAATTTTGTAGTCTTGGAAGTACTAGATACATACAAAAGTTTTACATTACATTATGAAATGGAAAAAATAAAAAATTGTGTCCCCTTTGAACACACTCATATCCATTAGCCTATTCTTGCAGGTTAATCGTAATATACTTCTTCGCATCCTGGAGAAAATAAAACATAAGAAAGGGGTGAGCTCAGATGCTCACTATGGATAACAATATAGAGGAAACTATCACAAATAAGCAAAAACATTTAAGTAAATGTATAATACTAAAACACAATCCTTTTAAACTTAAAATTCAGTGTAATATTGGAAATATAAATCAAATAATGTCATTTACTTATTCACATGGATATTATACTAGTTGAATAATCACTTGTAATATCAATAGCTAATTTCATAATGATGGAATGCATAATGTCGGACATCATAACCAGATAGTCAAGGCCCCATTCCAGGACTACAAATAAGATTTTTTCAAGGAATTTTTCCAAGAAACTAGTTTGTCTTATGAGATTAATTCATTGAGGAACTATAACGGGATCCACCCCACTTACTAAGTCCAATGCATTCCTCATATGAAAAGGTTGAAACTTAACATAAACATTCGTATTAAAAGGTGCATACAAAATGTTAATACTTTAACCATAAAACATGAATGGTATAAAAATAAAACATCCATAGTCACTCATATCACAAAACCTTCAATATAATATGGAATATTGTATTATAATAAATTGACTTCAAACAAGTGTAAAATCCATTAAAGGATGCTGACATAGATGAAATCAAAACTATTTGAGAGAAATATCTCTTTTTATTTTTAAATCATTTAAAAGTCACGTAATTATAAAAGAAAATATTTATTTTGAAAATATTATTATAATATTGTAAGGGAATATTCTAAGGTGTTATAATGGTGGAAAATATCCTGACCCACTGTATAAGTTAAAAAAACATTCTTACCTTAATTTGTTGAAAATGTCATAAAGTATCTTATTTGGAAAATGATGGAAAGATTTCTTTCCAAAATTTTTATAAAAATTAAAACAAGGGTATAAATGAATTTAACCCATATTCTAGGAAATCACAATTTTTTTGAAATACATTTTTATGAAACACGAATGTGGATGATAAAGAATTCCTAGTAGATGCTTATGTAAAAACAATCTCAGATAATAAAGAGATTGTAAAATTAAACCTTACCTTGTACTTTTCCATAGTTGTGGGTATTTTAAACTTATGTATAATAGTTAAATATTTTTCATTAAATTATAAAAGAACCACATACATTAATATGATGTCATACATTATCTTTTAATATTGCTTTGTTAATAATATTTCAGTAGTATCATTGTTTCGGGAGTTAACTGAGTCATTTTCCTTTATATGTTTTGTTACGTAAGTAAAGTTTTTTATGGATAGTATGTATTTTATTCATATAAAATATGATATTAAGTTCTTAAACATTATTTTAAAACATAAAATGAAAATTATTCTTGAATGGTTACAATGGGGAATGAATCTCATCACGTTCTTGGAGACGGTAATCCGTATGTACTTACGAGCGACAATACCATTCTATTGATGGTGAAATAACATGTAATTTGATGGTATATCATATATAAAAAATCATTAACATGTTATATTTATTATTTAAATCAATTATACTCATTATTATACCCATCCAAATAATGAAGTGTTGAATAACATACTACACCATGACGTGGAGATGGTAAGCCGTACGCACGCACGTACGATGACTTTGTCATTCATAGGATGGATAGAATAATGAGTATTGTTGTAAAATATTAAAAATAAAATCACAGTATGTATAAGGTATGGGATTTATTATTTTGGTATGGAAACAACAAAGAAATAGGAAGTGGAAGAATAAAAGAACTTTGAAAGAGCTGATGAAATTATTACCTCTTCTTTAGGTGCTTCCTTTTGATTTGATCAAAAGATCTCATTATGTTGGATTTATGATCAAAGTAAGGCCTATAGGTTGAATTGAGGGTAGTTGGGAGGATATTTGAGCAGTGGTTGGCTGATCCAAATGGATTTGTAGGTGTGAATTTGAGAGAAGGGGAAGTACCCTTTTATAAGAGAGGTGAGAGGCACTTAAGGAAAAGATTGAAATATTAATTTATTATAAAATCATTTTCGGTTTCTAATAGATAAAAATGGATTTATTTATATAATAAGGTAGTGGTGGGTGGAAATAAACTCAATAAATAGGTTTTAGATAAGTTTATGTCACCATATTAACCTTATGTTTTAGATTTAACTGTTAGTTAAATAGTTTAACTTTTACCATGTTTTCTTGTAATTTTTTATTACATGGTTAATAAACTTACTATAAGATGCCAAGAGAAAATAAAATTGTTCATTAATGAAATATCTATCCTTATATAAGTTCTTTGGAAGAACCTTATATTTTTATGACTATTATATAATTTAATAAATTAGTATTTGTTTTAAAAACTCATTTATGTCAATTTTGACACTATTCGGTATTTGGTTTTTTTGAAAGTCATAACAATTTTATCACTTCGAAAAAAATTTATTTAATAAACCCTAACATGTAATATTAAACTAGAAAATTCATGTATGCCATCAAAAATTTCAATTTACATTTATTTTAATATTTATAACATCAATTATTTTAATCTTTCATTAATAAGGTAATTAATGCATCATCATTGTGTCATAAATAAATTTAATTATTTAATTTATAAAAATGATAAATAAAATACCATGATATAGTAAATATTTTTATATTTCTAAATAATTTTTATAATCAAATTAATCTTATGTATATCCTTATATAAAAAATGGTTTCGTTATTAAAATTTGAATTTAACACTTTTAACACTTCTTTAAATAAAATAATAATAAATGTCCTAATATAATCCAAGTGGATCATATTTTATTCCTAAGGTTTATTTTGATAGAAAAACACTTATCCAATAGAATTAGAACATGTGTTAGGGTAATTATAAAATCATTTTTATCTTTAATTATCTATTTACTTTTAACCGTGGTAAATAAAAATCAAACATTACTATTCAAAAAAAGTTATTTTCATCCTATTGAACCTCATTTTAATTACTTATGTCAACTGAGTCTCTCGTATTTTTGAAATTGAATTCACATAATTAGTAAAATTAGGTTTTATTGCAAATTTGTAAATGTGACTAGTAGGTGGATAAAAGACGTTAAAAAATTCAATAAAATTTTACATATCAAATATTATTGTAAAATGACTCCAATGAATTACATTGAACTAATATAGGTATTATGTATCTAGTTTTACTTAATAAAAATAATAATTATTTAAATAAAAAGGTGGTTTTTATGTACTATGTAGTATTTTTCACTATTCATCAAAAATTGAAAATTTTCTGAAAAATACAAAAAATTCACCCTAAGCTAATTTTGATATTCTGAATCAAAAAATGAATTCTATTTTAGAAAAATTAATTTTTTATGATTTTATGATATTAATTTTATTATTATTCACAAAAGGGAAAAAAGTAGTTCCTTTAAGAAAATAGTTTTTCTAAATATATAACTATTTTAACAAAAAATATACATTTCATTATAAATATGTTTTATTTATGTGAAAAAATTATAAATAACAATAAAAATTTATTTTTTACTATTTATATCAAAATATCTAATTGATAAATAAATATATTGTTTAAATAAATATAATACCAATGTGTTGTTTCAAAGAAACTCAATCTTGCATATAATGCAAGAAAAGTCGTTGTTATGTGTAGTATAAGCTATTGAATTGCTTTAAATATATAACTTAGTATGAAATATTTGGGTGTTACATTCTCCCCTCTTTCAACAAATTGCGTCCTCATAATTTGAAATTTTTCTTCAAAAATAAAAGGTTAAAAATAGAAAAAACCTTTGTTGAAAACCCACATCAAAAATAGGGTTAATAAAATTTTGTCTTAATAAGAGGGAAAGGGAAATGAAAAAGTCACCAGCAAATTTAGATTTTGAATAATAGAACATTGGTAGAAATTTGAGACATGTAATTGGAGGAAAATCATAAATATTTATGGGAGTGATTGAGGACATCAATCACAAACAAATGAACAATAAATAGAAAATTGAGGGTCTCAAAGCCATAAATCTATGATGACTTAATATATCATAAAAACATAAGGTATTAGGATAAAAAAATTTTGGTTCTTAGATCCTTTCCCTAAAGTTTAAGAATTAACTTATTCATAGAATAAGAAAAAAAATACTTGACAAGTAGAGTTCCATCTTTTAACTAATTTCTACCATAAACTTATCTTTTACTCCAAAAGATAATAGAACTCAAAAATATTCTATTTATCTAAATCGTATAGGGTTTAAAAAAAATGAATTTATAATTCATCTATCATGTCATTTAAAAAAACTACGTTATACAAACCAGGACATCACATATTCCAGTTGTAGGTGATGCACCCTTGTCGCCCTTCAGTTGAGGGTTCAAGTCTCACAGCCTTGCCGGACATGACTAGTTGTCGCCCAACCTTCGGGTTGTCATTTTTATAGAAAATCCAAAATTAATCTTATGAAATGTTTTAACCTTAAACCATAGTATCCAATGTCGTACTTAATCCATTCAAACTTTCTACTTATCCAAAATACTTGTGTCCAAACTCATAGTCCAAAAATTTATAAGGAGGGTCAACATAACATAATGAAGATCTCCTTTTTCCACATAATAACATGTGAGTACCTTCATCATGTATTATCTTAAAACATGGTAATACCCTGAGTTACCATAAAACCATATTGATTAAATTCATTCCCCCTTATTCCTTATAGAATACTAGATATATTCCTATATCCAAATTTTTTGAATACTCCAATAATGATGGAATAAACAAACCATTAATCAGTTCCAAGGAAGTATAGAATATACAATATAATTTATCCAAATAAACCATCTCTTATTCTAAAATCACCACCTTAGTATCAGGACCATATTAAGGTTTATCTTTCCTTCATACATATATTTTACAAAAAGTTTAACTTGCTATTGAGTCACTTTTCTTAGTACCATATAATCTCAAATCCTCAATGAAATAGTACTGCAGTACAATCCTTATTTATTTCCATAATTAATATAACCAGTATATAGTTGATATAACACTAAAATGACACCATTATTTAATAACAACTTAAGAACACTAATCATTCCTCTTCCTCTTCGGTAGTATCATAACTTGATTATTATCCAATAACATCATTTCGGGTATACTCTAATGATTGGGACATTGATTCACATAGTGTCCCAACTCCTTACAGACGAAACATTGTACATTTGAAAACTTTTTCTTACCATTGAAATCAAGAAATTGGTGTCATTTTTATCCATACTTATAAAAAACTCCCATTCCTTTAAAGCACTTACCAAGGCAATTCTTTCCACATTTATCTCATGTGGGAAAATCCTTCTTTCCCTTCTTCTCTTTATCCATATTTTTCTCTTCCATCCTCTTCTTGTCTTTCTTCCCTTCAAAGCTATAGGACTCACAGAATTCATTAATTATATTATTAACACATGATACAATTTCTTCATATGATGAGAATACATGGGGAGAATATTTCCCTTCTAAATGATGGCTTAAGACCAAGAATGGTATGATCCTTCTTACTCTTTGGATCATGTGTATTGCTGGAGTTCTCATTCCTTCTTCTGGGAACCATTTATAAACAATGACATAAACTAGGTTAGTTTATGAATCGCAATTCATAATTCCAAACTTGTAAAATACATAATGTAAATTGAAAATTTTATGCATATAATCCATTATCATAATTTTTTTTATTTGAGGAAGTATTTACTCATAAATCCTTTATAATAGTTTGTAAATAAATGTGAATTATCATAAGCATATACCCTGGGAGTGTCAAACTAGGTGCACAGTAAGTCCCGTTGTCGTGTACCAGGATACCCCAGGTCAAGCCCGAAACTCTTTGTTAGAGTTTTCACTCCTAGATACATCTCTTCTAGAACCACGTCCACTTGTAGTATCCAAACAGGGATGTATTTCTTAGAAAACCCACATAATATCTACATTAACAATTTTTTGGGATGTTATTCTATACTAATCCTCAAAGTCTATCCAAGGGTAATGTTCTCTAAAAAGAGTTTTTCTTAATCTATTTTCCAAGGTTTGTACTAAACTTCATCTGATACCAACTATAATTCCTGGACCCCAGTTACCCAGAGGCGGTGCATTATTACATAACATTGTCATGATCACAAGAGATCAAGTCCTGAAAGGCCGATTATTTTAGTAGCCTTGGAAGTACTAGATACATATAAAAGTTTTCAATTACATTATGATTTGTAAAAACAAAAAAATTGTGTCCCATTTGAACACACTCATATCCTTTACTTAGCCTATTCTTTCAGGTTAATCATAATATACTTCTTCACATCCTGGGAAAAATAAAACATAAGCAAGGGGTGAGCTCAGATGCTCAGTAAGGATGACAATATAGTGGAAACTATCATAAATAAGAATAAACATTTAAGGCAATATATAAGATTAAAACACAAGCCTTTTAAACTTAAACGTTAGCATAATATTGGAAAGATAAATAAAATAATTCAATTTAATTATTCACATGGATATTCTACTAGTCGAATAATCACTTATAATATCAATAACTAATTTCATAATGATGGAATGCATAATGCCAGACATCATAACCAAATAGTCAAGGCCTCACGCCAAGACTAAAAATAAGATTTTGTCAAGGACTTATTCCAAGACACTATTTTGTCTCATGAGACCTACAGATGCATCGAGGAGCTATAATGGGTTCCACCCTTCACTTAATAAGTCCAATGCATTCTTCATATGAAAAGGTTGAAACATAACATAAAAAATCATATTGAAACTCACATATTAAATATTAATACTTTAACCATAACCCATTAATGGTATAAAACTAACAAATCCATAGTCAATCATATCATAAAACCATCAATACAATATGTAATATTTTAATATAATAAATCATCTTCAAACAAGTTTAAAATCCATTAAAAGATGTTGACATAGATGAAATCAAAATTATTTGAGAGAAATATCTCTTTCTATTTTGAAATAATTTAAAAGTCACATAATTATTAGAGAAAACATTTATTTTGAAAATATTTTTATAATATTTTAAGGGAAGCTTTTAATGTGTTATAATGGAAAAAAATAGCCGCACCCACTGTATAAGTTAAAAAAACATTCTTACCTTAATTTGTTGAAAAGGTCATAAAGTAACTTATTTGATAAACGATGGATGGATTCCTTTCAAAATTTTTTATAAAAAGACAAACAAAGATATAAACGACTTTAACCCATATTATAGGAAATAGTAAAAATGTTTTGAATTTTTTTTAAGAAACATGGATGTGGATAATAAAGAATTCTTAGTACATGCTTACGTATAAATTACCTCGGATAATAAAGAGATTGTAAAATTAACCCTTACCTTGTAATTTTCCTTAGTTGAGGGTATGTAAAACTCCCTTATAATAGTTAAATAATTGTTATTAAATTATACAAGGACCATATACATAAATATGATATCATATATAATCTTATAATATTGCTTTGTTAATAATATTTCAGTAGTATCATTGTTTTAGGTGTTAACTAATTCATTTTACTTTATATGTTTTGTTATGTAAGTCATATTTTTATGGATAGGATGTATTTGATTCATATACATAATGATATTATGTTCTTAGACATTATTTTAAATCATAAAATGAAAATTATTCTTGAATGGTTATGATGGGGAATGAATCTCATCGCGTTCATAGAGACGGTAATCCGTACGTACGCACGAGCGACAATATAATTCTATTCATGGTGAAATCATATGTAATTGGATGGTATATTACACATAAAGAATAATTAAAATGTTATATTTATTATTTAAATCAATTATACTCATTATTATACCCATCCAAATAATGAATTCTTGAATAACAAACTACACCACAACGTGGAGACGGTAAGCCGTACGCACGCATGTACGATGACTTTGTCATTCAAAGGATGGATTAAAAAATGAGTATTGCTATAACATATTTGTAATAGCCTCATATTATGTATATGGTACTGGAGTTATTATTTTGGTATGGAATCAACAAAGAAAGTGGAAGTGGAAGAAGGAAAGTACTTTGAAAGAGGTGATGAAATTAGTACCTCTTCTTCGGGTGCTTCCGTTTGATTTGATCAAAAGAGATACTTAAGTTGGATTTATGATCAAAGTAATTCCTCTTGGTTTAATTGTGGGTAGTTGGGAGGATATTTAAGTAGGGGTTTTCCAATCCAAATGGATTTTGAGTAGTGAATTTGAGAGAAGGGTAAGTACCCTTTTATAAGAGAGGTGAGGGGAACTTTTGGAAAAGCTTGAAATATTAATTTATTCTAAAATAATTTTCGGTTTATAATAGCTCTAAATGGAATTATTTCAAGGGTAAGGTAGGTTTGGGTCGAAATAATCTCAACCAATATGTTTTAGACAAGTTTAGGTCACCATATTAACCTTATCTTTTAGGTTTAACTCTTAGTTAAATAGTTTAATTTTTACCACGTCTTCTTGTATTTTTATATTATATGTTTAATAAACATACAATAAAATTCAAAGAGAACATAAAGTGGTTATTTAATGATATATCTATAATTATATAAGTTTTTTGTTCGAACCTTATATTTTTAAGACAATTATATAATTTAATAAAATAATATTTTTTTTAAAAACTCATTTATGTTAATTTTGACACTATTTGGTATTTGGTTTTTTTGAAAGTCATAAAAACTTTATCACTTATAAAAAAAATTATTTAATCAATCCTAACATGTAATATTAAACTAGAAAATTCTTGGATGTCATCAAACGTTTTAATTTACATTTATTTTAATATTTATAACATCAATTATTTTAATATTTCATTAATAAGGTAATTACAGCATCATCATTATGTCATAAATAAATTTAATTATTGAATGTCTAAAAATTATAAATAAAATACCATGAAATAGAAAATATTTTTATCTTTCTAATTAAGATTTATAGTTGAATTTATCTTATGTATATCCTTAAATTAAAAATGGTTTAGTTATTAAAATTTGAATTTAACACTTTTAACTCTTCTTTAAATAAAATAATAATAAATGTCCTAATCTAATATAAGTGGATCAAAGAGGATCATATTTTATTCCTAAGGTTGATTTCTTTCTAAAAATACTTATCCAATAGAATTAGGACATGTTTTAGGGTAATTATAATATCATTTTTACCTTTAATTACCATATTTACTTTTAACCGTGGTAAATAAAATTCAAAAGTTACTATTCATTAAAACTTATTTTCATCCTATTGAACCAAATTTTACTTACTGATGTCAACCATGTCTATCATATTTTTGAAGTTCAATTCACAGAAGCGGTAAAATTATGTTTTATGAAATTCGCAAATGTGCCTAGAAGGTGGGTAAAAGACGTTAAAAAATTCAATAAAAATATATATATATATATAGAGAATATTGTTATAAAATGTCTCCAATGAATTAAATTGGACTAATATAAGTATTATGTATATATTCTGACTTTAAAATAAATTTATATAAAAATAACATTTATTTAAATAAAAAGTCATTTTTTATGTACTATGTAGTATTTTTAACTATTCATCAAAAATTGAAAGTTTTTAGAAAAATACCAAAAATTCACCCAAAGTTAATTTTGATATTCCAAATCCAAAAATGAAGTCTATTTTACCAAATTCAATTTTTAGGAGTGTCTAATATTAATTTTATTATTGTTCACAAAAGTACTTAAAAATTAGTTCTTTTAAGAAAATAGTTTTTCTAAATATATAACTACTTTAACAAAACATATACATTTCATTATAAATATATTTTATTTATGTGAAGACATTATAAATAACAATAAAAATTTATTTTTTACTATTCATATCCCAATATTTAATTGATAAATAAATATATCATTTAAATAATTATAATACTAATGTGTTGTTTCGTAGAAACTCAATCTTGCGTATGACAAAATCCAAGTTGGTGTTGTGTGTAGTATAATCTATTGAATTAATTTAAAGATATAAATTAATATGAAATATTAGGGTGTTACACTTTTAAAAGTGATAAATATAAAATAATTTAATCTAACATGAAGTGCTATTTGTTATTATATTTGGAATTTATAATACAAATTTAGTTTAAAACAGTGGTGTAAGGTTGAAAATGAAATAGTGAATCACAGTGCGATCAACCACCTTAATAAAAAACACAACATAAAATAAAGGAGAAAGTAAAGAATGGGTCCCAACTGAATGAAAAAACAATCCTAGGGCTCATAACCTACACCATCTCATCTTACAAGGCCTCACTAGAAATATTTTTTAGACTACCTGTAGAGAAAATTAGGCTCAATCCCATAAATCGTAAGTCAAAACAAGGTCTATTAACCAGTGCACAATGGAATAACACCAAGGCTACATATAGATCCCTCAGACCAAATCTCATCATCACTATCCAAAAAGTGTGTACCGTAGAAAATATATTACCTTTTGTGGAGTCACATGAGGATTAGTGGGAAATATATAACATTTATTTAACAATCACTTTAATACCATGATATTTTATAAATTATTTCTCTATAAATTAATTTTATTTCTTTGGTAGCTTGCGTTTCATGCAACATCGTGCTTAAACGAGCCACAAAATATTACTACATGACAGTTATCACCTAATAATTTAATTAGTGGGTATGAGTAGAAATAAAAAAATTATAAAAAAATTTATGGATACATATTTATAAAATTAATTAATTTTTGATCAATTAATTAGAAATAAAAACAAAAATCATTTGAAAATAAAAAAACATGTTTTTTCTGAATTTTTTTTATGAATGTAATGCATTTTTATATTAATAAATTAAATTAATAACTATTAGTGAATAATTTAAATTAAATCTATATATTATATATTAAATAATTTTTTTAACACTGATATATTATTTATACTATGTATGATATAAGAATAAATCCAGTTTTATACTTAGAAAATGTATTTTTCTAAAAGTAGTTTTCTTCGTGGGTTGCATGCTTATTTTAAAATTAATTTCCATAACTTATATAAATTTAATTTTATAAAATGGATTCCTTATTTTTAATAAATAGGTTAAAATTGAGTAAACAAGTACCTTTTATATTTGGTCAATCTGAATTGTAATCGTGGTAAAATTTATCACCTCAGTAAAGGGTAAATCGGGTTAATCAAGATTGAAACTGTGTGATAAGGCCATAATTTTTCATTATAATTATTATTAGATGAATATAATTTGACCCTTATAAAATTAGTCTTGAAATTAATTTTTTTAATCGATACATTTCCATGAAAATTACATAAATACTATTTAAACCAAAGAAAGTTACAAAATATTACTCTCTTAGTTTTAAATATCTATTATGTGTCCACATATGGAAAAAATAAGTTATGAATGAATATAACTATCTACCTTGAGATTAGTGAAATTATTTTCATGATTTAAATTTATTTATTATTTTTTGAAATTATATAATTACCTTAAATACTTATGCAACATCGACACCATATTTATTTAATTATTATAAAAAAAATAATTAGTTTGAAAATATTACATGTAATATAATTTGATTGATTCATAGTGTTAAAATAATTTTATAGATTATGGTGACATATTAGTGTTGTTTTAAAGTATTATATTATAATTTCAATCTTTTATTATGCCTATTAAATCAGTTTAAATGAATAGTATCAAAAATGACATTAATGATATTTTATCAGAATAATATTTTATTAAATTATTTAAAAATTATAAAAATATTTCAAGTGAAAAATTAGGAAAATATATGCACTAAAATATAATCCTTTTTACATTTATGATTCAATAGTTTCTTTATATTTGAAATTATAACCATTTAAGAGTGAAAATTTTGTTACCATGATTAAGGTTAAAATAGGTTAACAAAGGTTTAAGCCAAATGATAAGGTTTAAAACACCACTTAAATGTATAAAAAATTAATTTTTTGATGTTATTTAAACCCCATACTGTTTTATATTATAATTAATATAATTTTTCATGAATTTAGTCTAGATAATTATTTTATTATATTTTAATTGTTTTTTGAAATTCCAAGAGTGCCCCTCCCCTAAATTATAAAAGGCACACATCTTTTCTATTTTTCACACCACTTTGAGAATTCTATCTCAACCATAATATACCAAAATATGTTATAAAATTAATTACACACATTATAATGGATTTTTACTCATGAAAGTTCAACCCAAGTTTTCTTAAGAGGAGATATAAAGGAGTTGTTTCAAAGACGAGATAATCATTGTAACCAATCCCTTTCTTTTTAATTATTATTTTAACTCATATCAATCTATTATGTTCTAATTAAATAATAAATTAAGTATCCTAAATATAATAAAATGTTATCATGATTATGAAACCACATTATGCACACTCTTTATCATCAATTTGTAATTAAAAGTGTCACTCATGCGCACGTACGAATTACCATCTTCACATAACGATCCAATTCATTTTTCATTACCATATTTTATGAATGAGTATTATGATGGGTTTAAAGTTTATATATGATATTTTTGAGCTAATTATGATTCTATAATGATAATATAATATCTAAATTCTTACTATCCAATCTTTTTGTAAATAATAACGTCGCTCGTGTGTACGTGTGGAGTATCCCCTCCATGAAGCAATGTGATTCATTATTTATATCCACATTACATGGTTAGTAATAAGGTTAGATTTTATGAATATATATGATGTATATGATATAATAATAATTATTTAAATTTTATTTTTTTACCTTTCTTTCATTCCATCCATTGAAAAATGAAAACAATGTTCATGCATATGTACACATTATCATCTCCATGAATGGTGTAATTCATTTTTCTCTCTCTATCTTTACGAATGTATATAAAAATATATTGATATCTATATAATGAATATATTTGATATAATAATCATGTAAATTATTCTTTTATAGTATTATAATAAATCTAAATTTATTATATAGGTGGTTAAATAACTTTTGATGCAAGTCGACCTTGAGGAAAGTAGGTTTCGTCTCACTTTTATTCTTGCAAGACACATGCCATATTAACCACTTGTTTCTTTTATGTGGTGTATATAATGACCATTAATTTTTTTGATTATTTTTATTATGAAAATTATGAATATTTACATATTCATATAAGGTTATTTATTTCATGGGGCTTACTATTCAAATGTCACCAAAGCGGTAAGAAATTTATATTTCAATACTATTTTATTTAGTATTGTTTTTGCTTGAATTTCCATTAAGGAAATTATATGTTTATTATATGATTAATAAATTTCATTTTATTCCCCTATTTTTTATTTCTTTATAATATATGTTTTCATTTCATTCTCCTCACTTTATTTATTTAAGAGATTAAATGAGTGTTATTAAGGAAATTTGAATTTATTCCCTTTTCTGATCTAAAATATTTTTTCTGCCATATCTATATTTTGAAAAATGTTTTTAAGAATATACTATTTTTTTAAATTTATTTTTTCCCATTTTTTATTTTTAAAAAATATTGTATAATGGAATTTTATTTTTGTTTTCTGAACATGGTACTTTTCGAATTTTTCTACAAAAGTATGAAAGGAATGTTTTATTTTAGCTTATACGAAATGAATGGAATTTCCCACCATCATGACCACTCAATAATTTGAATATTCATTTATATTTTTTCATATTTATTTTAAAGTATCATTTTTTATATTATATTTTTTAAAATTTTAGATTTTAAATAGCATATTTCAAAATAGATAGGATATTTTCTCCAATAATGTTTTAATGGTATTTCTATTGCTCAATGAAAACAACATTTAGTGCTGCTTATGTTTTAGTAGGGATATGATCCAATGATACCACCCTTATTATTTATATGGATCATTTATGTTTACATTTATAATATTTTTATAGAACACAATTTTTTAATGGATTATTCTATGATTAATTGAGTAAATGTTTATGTAAACCATTTTCCTTGCATGAGTTATGATATGATGAGATGATGAATTTTTTTTAATCTTTTGGAGTATATATGTATGGTTTTAATGATGTGATGGGTGAGCCCAAAATTATATATCCCTCTAATGCATTAGGAAAAGTTTTATAACTCATGAGATAACTATGAGAAACAATTCAATGTTCTTGAACCATTATGGGAAACAATTCGACGTGCTTAATCAATTATGGGAAGGCTGTTAGTGTGCTTAATCCATTATGGGAAATAAGTCTATGTGATTGATCCCCTATAGGAAAGAAGTGTTTATCCCGAACCCATTATTATTTGATGGTCCTGGTTGTAAACCTTGACATATGAAATGGTTTCTATACCCATGATGGCTCCACACTTCTATGAAATGAGGTTCATGATTGATTCATGTTATTTTATCACTCTTATGAATCATGTATTTTGAAATGATATAGATTTATGCCATGACTCATGTTTATGATCTTTGAAAGATTGTTTATAAATTTTTTTAAGTTGTGGTCATAATTTTATACCATTATTATTATCTTAAGGTTATGTATGATCATCAATTGATATCTTGAATGTTTACCCTTACTAATTATCTGAGCTCACCCTTTCTTATGTTTCCTTTCTCAAAGTTACGAAGAAGGGTTTTAAGTAGGGTTTGTCTTTGAAGAGTGCTAAATGGTAAGGTATTTATAGGATATTTTTAAGATCTTTAATTAGATAAGAAGATTTTTTTATCTAGTATCCAAATACACTAAACCTTTATGGTACTCAAGTGAGTGTTTTTGAAATTTATTGAATATTCATATAATAAGATGTAATATTTATTTATGAAAAGCCAAAGCCTTTGTAGTTGGAATAAGATCCAGGTTTCTTCAATATTTTGAGATTAGAATTATATTTTTTTTTTGAAAACCCTTGGGATAATTTTATTATAACATCCTATAGTTTTGGCCAGGAAGAGATTATGTGGTTTTCTTAGTAATACATACTTTTTTTGGATAGTACTATTTGTTGTGGTATTAGACCAGATGTGTTTAAGGGTCACTGTTTCAACCCGAGGTGGAATGTTCATTATATTGGAACAAAATGGTCTGACTAGAATGGTTACTCATTTTTGTTTCAACCCAATCCATGTCGTTATCATTTAAAATGGGATTATATTGACCTCGCGGGGACTGGGCAGTTTATCCCTTCTACATTACAAAGGAGGCGCTACAGTTAAATGGTCCCAGTGGGTGACTGCATGGGGTCAAGTAATTGTGTAATTGGTCCTCATAGGATATAACTTCCTCAGACAGTCTCTAGAGGGTTTATCCATGGATCTAGAAACACCCAACGACCCTGGTATCCATGATTTATGGACCTATCTTCCAAAGGCAGACACTCGTTGGATGACGATTTGGAAAACGACACTTAAGGACTCTTTTTGTTGATAGGATGGGTAGTCGGTCTCATCACACCCTTTTGATGGTAATTACTTCCTTTTACGATACTCTCTTATAGATTTTAGTCATGTTCATATGTTTATGAATCCTTAGTTCATTCCCAAATAGTATATCCATGGTATACCCCTGGTTCACAGGATCATTATCAGCACATGTAGGTTGGATGAAATAAAGGTGATGCTGACTTAAGCGCATAAATAAGGTGCTCTAGAGTTTATCTTCATCTAGGGGGTACATCAGATATCTTGATGTCGGTATCGGACCCATAAGATGGGTTTCCTACATATCCTCTAGAGAGGAATCAGAGACCGCGTAGTTTGGAATGGGTTGGGGATTACACATGAGAGATTCCCATTTGAGGGGACATGATTTGGTGAACCATTTTGGATGGGAAAACATTTGAGATCAGTCCTTCAAGAAGGCATCCTATGTATCCTTATTTGAAAAGGAATTAGAGTTATCGAAGTTTAAGATAGGTTGGTTGTGTGGACGTCGAAATAGTCACAATTCTATATGCCCACATGAGTCATAGTCGGTGGGAGAAACGAGAGGATATGAGAGATTAAACCAACCACACACACTCTCTCCCATTGATGGGAGAGGACAAGCCTATGGTGCAAGAATCCTAGGAGAAGGTGGGCGAGGGTGAGAAGCGACGAACCTTGAAATGTGGGATGACATTAGAGGTCATGTGGCTCGACTCTCAGAAGATTAGGGACTCACCTCAGTTCGGGTTCCCCTTGAATGTCATATGGGGTATACTACAGTTTAAAATCATATAGCTTGGATGATGGCATCACAGTTTAATGTCATGTGGATAGGACTATTTAGGGTCTTCCATTTTAGGTTCATATGATGAGAACCAATCGTTATATAAACCCTGATTAACTGGAGGAAATTCATGTTTGGATATTACAACATGCCTTGAACATGAGAGGGATGGAATGTTTAAATCATGATTATAGAGGATTTTGGGTTAGGATAAATGATATGAGGCATTGAATCCATTGAGGTGTATAGAGGTAGGAAAGACTTCTCCTAAGGATGAATTTTTCTCCTGTTTATAGACCATTTTATGGGCAACATATGCAGAACCACTGGGGAATGATATGAATAGTTAGTAAGAGGTGTCATCGGGACACTAAACTTCCATTTATAATGGTTGATGAGGTTTATGAAGATCCAAAATCACTTACTATAGTTTAATGACATATAACTTGGAAGATGGCATCATAGTTTAATGTCGTGTTATAGAAACTAATACTGTACAGTTTAATGTCATGTGGTTAGGGCAATGACTCATAGTGTAGGTTCATAGAGTTTGGAACATTTTTTATCGAATCCATGATTATCTGTAGGATAATCTAGCTGGGATGTTCTGATGTGTGTCGAACATAATGGGGAAGTAAAGTGTAAACCATAACTACGGGGATTGTCAGATCATGAGAAGTGATATGGTTCATGGAATCCATTTAGGTGTATAGAGGTAGAAAATGACTATCTTGAGGAATAATTTTCCTTTGGTTGACGACCATTTTATTGGAAAAATATGCAGAGCCACTAGAGCATGATGTGCATAGTCAAATAAAGGTGTCTATAAGACACTGGCCTTCCACTTCTGATGGCCATGGAGGTTTATGAGGATCTAGAATCACCAGTGACACAATGTTTGATGGATTGAAAGGACGTGCTTGGGAATTTAAGAAACATTTAGGCTATAATTTTTTATAGAGTTATTGGTCATCCTTAAATAGGAGGAAGATGATAGGGTTTTCAAGAGGTGCCTAAGGAATTTATCTTATCATGGTATTTAAGGGACAGATGTTGGGGAAACATAAGGGCGCAATGGAAAATGTCGTCCACCTGACCCAAAAAGGTCACGGTGCGACTCTCCCTTTTTATGGGGGTTACTGATAGTAGAAAAGGGACAATCCTTGAGATTCAGGACCGCAGCCTAGCACTAATCCTGAGTGGGGGGTGCGAGGGATGCGCCCCCATGGTTTGGACCAGTGGGCACGAACAGTTCCCACATAGGGATGTCTACGTTGGGGCTGGCCGTGTAGAAGCCTCCATAGTAGATATGGCCGCGTAGGATGGTACCTGGACAAATTTCGGCATAGTCTCTTCTGCGAATCATTGTATAGATAAGGGCTGGCCATGGACTATTTTCCACAAAGGGGTGTCCGCGTACTACCTTCAATATAGAGAGTCTATGAATTTTTTTAATTATATTTTTTTATTGGTTTACTGGTTGGTTGCAGAGGGTCTTCCAAATATCGTTCACGAGAAGGAGTTCCATGAAGGTCCAACAACATATGGTTTGCAGGATGGAGTCCGTGAATTGCTTATGGTTTGTGGGATGGAATCTGTGAACAACTTATCTTTTATACGATGGAATCCACGAACTTCTTATGGTTCGCGAGATGGAGTCCCGTGAACTATTTAGGGTGAGGGATAAATTTCTCCCTCACCCTCTATGTCCTTCTTCCCCTTTTCTCACATCCCATAGACCTCTCTCCGTCTTCTTCCACCCTTCTTCAGTTCCCTTAGTGGTCCTTTTATAGAGTTTTGGGGAAGCTGTATCTGCGATTCACGTGAAACCTTTTGCAAAACACCATGAGGGAAATCTAGCCCATAGATGAATCGGTAAACCGCTATTTGTGGAGGTGTGGGATTTCTTCTTCTCATATACGAACCAAATCATTCACATGGATGGTGTGTGGGGTATACCTCTGTTGGATTCTTTCCAGCAAAAACAGTTCGCAGTAGCTTCGATCCGTGGGTGGGAATTCACCGTGAATAGTTTTGTTCGCTGGCCAACACCTCATGGGCCAACGAATCTTAGGCCATCTGCATACCGGTGGTTCATTGTTTATGCCTTCTACCAACCTTTCCTGGTGATGGTATGTGGGTAGCCCTGATTCCTTTGATAAATTTTAATTTTTCACTTTTCTCCTCAAATTTTTTCCATCAAACATGCATCCATCTTCTTTACAAATCTTTTGGGAGTATTTTCCTTCCCTTTGATAAATTTTTTGGGACACTACAGTCGTAACCCCAAAATAGTTTTTTAAGTAAATCTCATCCATCATTATAGTGCACAGTGAGTGTGCACTTATTATTCACCTGAATTAAAACTCTCGGGTGGGGGGGGGGGATTATTATTAGGTTAATTCACATTTTCATTACAAACCACTATTATGGATTTGAATAAATGATAATTATGTATGACCAAGGTTAATCCTAAAGTTTTGAAGATTTAAAATAAGGTGTCATGATTTAGGAATCCTATACATTTTTCATGATTATGTGGCTTCCCAATATGATTATTGTTTCTCACACTTTGATTTTTTAATTTTTTTCAATGGAAAGAACCATAAAGAACTTAGTTAAAATTGAATGTGATAGACAACATGTTGATAAAAAACCAAATGGGATGATGTCTGGAGGGAAGGAAACTATGATTACCCTTAATAAATAATCAATATATGTAATTAAAAACTTTAAATTTAACTAATTATTGGACTCACCAAAGAAGATAATGATAGAGTTTACTGAGATCTTGGGTGGTGGAGACCATGAATGAAAGATGATTTGGTTCCCTATATGCCAAGAATGTGGGAAGAGGAACTTAAGGTAAGGTATCAAAGGAAAACAAATATTTATTTTTATAGGGAAGAAGGGAATAAATTATTTAATTACCAAGTAAAAATTAATAGTTTGATGTGTTGATATAAATTTCATCCTAAGGTACCATTTATTGTCCCATGTCTTATGTGTGGGGAACATGGGAATTATCTGAGTCAATGCCCTAATCTTAGGGATAAATATTATACTAAGGAATGGAATATGTTATATTGATAATTTAAGTGGAATTATTGATGTTTTTATGTTTTTTAATCCAATAATTATGTTGATGATGTTTTTTTTATAATGATATTCTGATTATAAGTTACATGAAACATATGTAGATTTTTCTAAAGGGTGTTTTCTTGAAGGATTTGAAAAAATATGTTGAATGGTACTGATGACCTAGAAATGTGATTTAATGGTAAGGGTATATTTTTTGTAAAATACACAATTAAGATAAATTTAACCTCTAATATGTTAATGATTTTGAGATAATAATGATATAATTATATTTTTGATTATGATAAAGTAAATGGGATAGTATTGATGACTTTGGATCTAATTTATGATTTGATGACAAATTTTTTATATTATATTTGATATATTTTAAAATATTTATGCATATATGTAATATATTGAATAATATATGATATTATTTAAGGAATGAGGAGAGTATAAATTTTTTTAATCATGTATGTTTTCATTAAGTTTTTATGGTAATTTAGGATATTACCATGTTTCATGAGAATATATGGTCAAGGTATTCACATATTTGGTATGTGACGCTAAAAAATACTTTATACTATTTGAGGGGTTAATGTTAAGTTGATTTTAGAAATTTGGTGACCTTGCTTCTAATTTTTCTGATATTGATCTTGGTTAGACATATTTTGGAAGGGTTTTAAGGTTAACAATTAATGGAATTCATTAATTTGAACTTTATTTGAGGTTTTAGAGAATAAAATATGATTTTTCCATATTTGATAACCCGTGTTAATAATTTTCATTTTAATAAAAACCTATAGGAATTAGTAATGAATTGTAATTATTTTATGGATCTTATGATCTTTTAAATGTTAATTTTAGTGCTTCTGAAATAAAAAATTCATCTGTATTATCTATTTCTTGGGTATAATATATGAAATAAATATTTTATCTAATCACAACCAAAGGATGAAATTATATTTATGATATGGAAATAAATTAAATAAGTATATTTTATAGAGTTGTCTATCTTTATAGTAAAATAAATCCTCAACATTGTTAAAAAAATCTTGAAATACAAATGATATACTTTTTCTTTCATTTCTAATGAGACAATGTACTTTTCACTTCTCACATATTTATGGTTTTGTGGTATTAACTTTTTATTTACCATGTTCTCTATCACCATATATTAGTCATTATGAGTTATTTTTCTCTTAAATTTCCATATTTTAACTTCCCACCAATGTCATCCATATTTGTGAACTTGATTTTACATTATTTTAGGTAACCCTTATGTTTACCACTTTCCTTTTTAAGGGAACTTTTATCATTCCTTTGTACAATGTGGGTTTTGATAAAATAATTATAAAATATTAAACCATTTATAAAAAAGATAAATTATGAGGGAACAATTTATTTAATTACGGTATTAAATAACATAATGAAATTTTAGGAATTATTTATCTATAAATTAATTTTATTTATTTGATATCTTGTGTTACAAACCACATCGAGCTTAAACAAACCAAAAAATATCATTATATGATTGTTATCACCTAGACATTGTATTAGAGGCTATAAATAGGAATAACAAAATAATAAAAACAATGTATGGTTACATTTGTATAAAATTAATTCATTTATTATCAATTAATTACAAAATACAAATAAAATAATTGGATAATAAAAAATGTTTTTTTTCTAAAAAATGTTTTTATGCCTGCAATGCATTTTCCTCTTATTAAATTAAATTAATCACTATTTGTGAATTATTTTATTGAAATTTATATATTATATAGTCAATAAATTTTTTAATATGCATATAATATTTTTACAATTCGTGAGATAAGAATAAATCTAGTTTTATGCTTAAAAACTATATTTTTCAAAAAAGCGAGTTTGGTCGCTTGTTGCATGCATATTTTAAAAAAAATTTCTTTCAATAATAGAAATTGAATTTTAAAAAATTTATTCCATATTTTTAATCAATAGTTTCAAATTTTTTAAATAGGTCCCTTTTATTTTTTGTTCAATATGAATAGTACCCATGATAAAATTTATCACCTCGATAATGGGTAAATCGAATTAATAATAGTTAAAACTAAGTAATTATACCATGATTTTTCATCATAATTATTTTTTATGAATATAATTATACCCTCATCACCTTAGGATTGAAACCTTTTTGTTAATGAACATTTTTTTCATGATAATGACCTATATACTATTTAAAGAAAAGAAAGTATAAAATGCCACCCTCTTAGTTTTAAATATCTTCTATTTGTCCACACATAGAAAAAAATAAATTTATAAATGAATATAAATTTATAATTTGAGATTAATGAAATTTTTCTCATGATGTAAATTTATTTATAATTTTTATGAATTATATAATTACTTAAATACTTTTTTCAACACTGATGAAATATTTATTTAATTACTAGAAAAATAAAATATTTGATTTTAAAAATATTAAAAGAAACATAATTTGAGGGATTTATGGTGTTAAGCTAATTTTATGTGTGATTATGATGTATTATTTTTTTAAAGTATTATATTATAATTAATTTTTTATATCTTTTAAGTCAAATTAAATGAATAGTGTCAAAATTGATATTAATGATATTTTATCCAAATATTATTTTATTAAAATATTTAAAAGTTATAAAAATATTGAAAGAGGAAAATTAGGAAAATATAATGTCTAAAATTCCATTATTTTTCCATTTATGATTCCATATTTTTCTTATAAGTAAAATAATAACCCTTTAAGTGTGACAAAGTTGTTAGTGTGATTAAAGGTAAAATAGGTTAACTAAGGGGTTAAACAAAAAGATAAGATTGAAAAACCACTTAAAACTATAAAAATTTCATTGGATGATGTTTTTTAATATCCATAATATTTTATCTTAAAATTCCTAGAATTTTGGAGGTATTTTGGTTGTAGAATTAAATATTATATTTTAAACTTTTGAGAAATTCCAAGTGTACCCCTCTTCTAAATTATAAAAGGGAACCCCTCTATTTTTATTATTCACATCACTTTGAGCCTTATAGATTAACCATAAAATAAAAAAATACCTTCCAAAATTCCTTATATATATTATATAGGTAATTTTCCTCCTAAAAAACTAACTTTAGGGTCCTTAAGGTGTGATCTAAAGGAGTTATTTCAAGGAAGAGGAAATCATCTTAACCGATCTTTTTGTTTTTAATTATTCTTTTACCTCATCCAAATCTATTATGTTCTTAATTAAATAATAAATTATGTGTCCTGAATATATTTAAATGTTATTTTGATTATTAAACCACCATTATCTACCCTATTTATCATCAAATGGGAAGTGAATATATCGTTTTTACCAACATACAACTTACCCTCTCTACGTAACAATACAATTCATTTTTCATTTCCATAATTCATGGATGAGTATTATTATAAGGCAAAAATTTATATATGATATTTATTACCTAATTAGTATCATTTAATGATTATATAATATCAGATTTCTCACCTTCCAAACCTTTAGAAAATGATAACATCACTCGTGCATACATGTGGACTGCCACCTTTACGAATTGTTGTGAATCATTTTTCTTATCAACTTTACATAGATGTTAATAAGGATTTATTTGATGAATATATATGATTTACATGAGATAATTATTATTATTTAAGGTTTAATTATTATTTACCTTTCATTATTCTATCCTTTTATAAATGAAAATGACGTTCATGTGTATGTATATCCTATCATCTCCATGAACAATGTACTTAATTTTTCAATCTATATCTTTATGGATGAGTATAAAAAAAATATATAATGAATTTATATGAAATAATAATCTTTTAAATTATTATTTTATATATTTATAATAATTTATAATTTATTATATAGGAGGTTAAAGAACTTTCAAAGCAATTAAATCACAAGGTAAGAGGTTTTTGTATCACCTTTATTTCTGTCAGACACATGCCACATTTACCAATTTTTTATTTTATGTTGTGTATATAATTCCAATGAATATATTTTATTATTATTATTATGAAAATCATGGGTATTTATATATCCATATAAGGTGATTTCTTTCATGGGGATTATGATTCAAATGTTATGAAAACAGTAAGGGATTTATGTTTCAAACCTATTTTAATTAGGAATATTTATTCTTGAATTTACATGTATGAAGTTATATGGCCCTCATTAGATAAATCCATTTAATTTTCTCATACCCAGGTTATTTCTTGATAATATATGTTTTCATTTCATTTTCCTCACTTTAATTATTTAAGATATCAAAAGAGTATTTTTAAAGGAGATCTACTTTATTTCTCTCTTTGGTCAAAAATCCTTTTCCTTCCATATCCATGTTTTCTAAAAATGTTTTGAATAATGTTTATAATATTATAATTTGACTTTTAAAATTAATTTTTACCCATTTTTTACTTTTTAATAAATCTTTTAAAAAGGAATCTTCTTTTCATTTTATGAATGAGGTACTTTTTTACTTTTTTTTACAGAAGTGTAAAAGTAATGTTTTCTTTTAACTTATATGACATGAACATAATTTTATACTATTATGGATGCTAAATGACTTAAATATTTGTTTATATGTTTATATAATTAGTTTCAAATATTTTTTTTCAATAATATTTTGTAAATTTTTAGATTTTAAAGAATGTATTTAAAAATGGAAAGGACATTTTCCTCAAGAGTGTTTTATGATTTTTTACATTAATCATCATCAAGAAACATTTGTGTTGCATATGATTGAATTGGAATATAATCCAATGGTACCATCCTTATTCTTTCTTTATATGGTGTATGTTTATGACAATAATATGTTTATGAAACCCATTTATTTTTCTTGGGTTCTTTTATGATGAATTGATTATTTTTTTTGAAACTCATTATCTTTTCAGGTTTATTATGTGATGAGATGATGAATTTTTTATGAAATTGTAGAAAATATATGTATAGTTTTCATAATGTGATTAGAGGGACTTAAATTATATTTCCATATAATTTATTGGGTAAAGTTTTATATCTCATGAGATAAATGCGGGAAACAAGTCGATGTGATTAATCTATTACAAGAAACAATTAAATGTGCTTAATGCATTATTGGAAGCAAATTTATTTGCTCGATCCATTAAGGGAAACAATTTGATGTGCTTGATACACTATGGGAAATAGGTGCTGAGTCATGATTCATTGTTATTTTATGGTCTCATTAGTTAACCTTGACATATGAAATGGTTTCTGTACGTATGACGGTGCCAAACATCTATGACATTAAATTATAGTTCATGACTGATTTATGATGTTTTCTCAATCTTACGAATCATGTATTTTGAAATGATACAACTTTAAACCATGACTCATGTTTATTTTCTTTGATAGATTGTGTATGAAATTTTTAAGTTATGGTCACTATCTCATACCCTTATTCTTATCTTATGCTTTCATATGATCATATATTGATATCTCCAATGTTTACCCTAACTAGGCATCTTAGATCACCCTTTATTATGTTTACTTTCCCCATGTTATGAAGAAAGGTTTTAAGTAGGGTTTATCTATGAATAGTACTAATTTGGAAGGTATTTGTAAGAGATGCTATAGATATTTTATGAGACAAAAGATTGTGTATCAAGTCTCAAAAGACACAAAACCTTTATGGTCCTTAGGTTAGTGTTCTTGAAATATATTGAATATTCATAAAAGGATATAATATTTATATATAAAAATCCTGGGAATTTATAATAACATTCTAAGAGTTCTCCATAATCCCACTTAGTGTATCATCAATTGTATATTTTTGACAAAAAATCCACTAGGTTTAGAACATATAGAGTGAGTCTTATCACATCCTAGAAAATCAAATAGTGCACATGACCTAAAAAGTATAAGTAATCTTGCTCCTCAATCCAAATCTAAAACCCTGAGGTTGTCCATGAAATCAACTTTATAGGGTCCGTATCTCAATCAATAGGAATTATATTCAAGTCTCACTACCTCTAAATTTGTATTTATAGTCTCTAAATATCATACTAAAAAATAAAACAACACTGAATAAGCACCCACTAATTTACTATAAAAAATGATAAGGAAGAAACCCCCATTTTCTATCAACAATAAGAAAGAGGAAGTACTCATCTCCTATCCAATCCCTAGATATATTCTAATTATTGTAAAAGTATTGGTATTTATTTCCCATGAATTTGGACTTATCCATAAATCAAAACATCAAGATGAATCTCTCTCACTAAAACCAAAAAAGGTCCAAAAAATGGAACCCTACAAGAATTTAATAGGCCAATGGTCACTAAAAATACTAATAACTAATTAATGGTCAATAGTGAAGCCAATCAACATATCCTAAAATAATCAATGATTTATCATAATATTTTCAGGTTAATATATGGTTTCTATATACCTACACCAAATGGAAACCTAACGAGAATCTCAATACCAACCAACCAACTCATCATTGATGGGAATGTATCATATATGGTTCCCATTGTAATGACCCATGCATTTATTAGTTAGAATTCCTAGTTAAATTTGAATTTTTGAGCTCAAGAGAATGTGGTTTTTTGCGATTAGGATTTTAGGTTGGAATTCCAAGGGAAATTTGAATTTTTGAGCTCATGAGTAGAGGATGTTTTGAGATAAAGGACTAAGATTAGAATTATGAGTGATTAAAAACATCAAATAGGCGATTTTATAAGTGTTTGGGAGGTTTTGGTTATTAGTGATGGTTCAAAGAGGGGTACCAGATCACCCATTATAAAAATGTAGTAGAGGGGTACCATTTTCCTTGTTTAGGGAAAAAATGTACTTAGTCACCTTGGTAGTGTCCTTATAGGGCTTAGAGTCCTATCAACTAGCTGGTTGGGGTATACTGGGTGGCTGATAGTATATAGGGTACATTATATAGGCTGATACGTATGAGTTCATTTCTCTACACCAAATAGAAGTATTCCTTACTTATTATTCCCACATTATTATTTCATCTCATCTTTTCTGATTTTTAGTTTCTATTAGCTTGGGTTCTTGTAATATTTCACTAATTCAAGGAAAAATCTAATCAATATGATGTGACTACATGATGAAATGTCACGGGGATAATGAAAAGTGAGGAATTTCACTAGTTGATCACTGTTTTATTAAAAGTATGCTACCCAGTGGGTTTGTTCTGGATTTCTATGAATTAACATTAGATTGGTTAATATTTGAGTAACAATTCTAGTGGATTTTAGATGTAGGAGTTCCAGAGGCATGGTTTAATCCTCCCATACATAACTATTCATGATTTCAATATAACAATGTATCTTTGTGATTTTTAGGTGACTATTCTTAGTTATTTTAAATTGATTAATTAATTATTAATGTTTAGATTTAATTATTTATGGATTTTAGTATGAGTTATAGGCTTAAGAGTTTATATATTCTTAATAAAATCTTGGTTTTAGGTATGAAAATCAGGTCTTGGGATGGAATCTCTATTTTAGAGGTAGGTGGTCCCTTTAATACTTAACCATATATATAATTGTATGTTCCTTCATGTGTGTACCTTGGGTTTCAAATTGAGATTCCATGGAAGGGACTAGATGAGTGTATAATTATGGTATAGGATTAGGTTAATCCATTAAATAGTTAATTTAGTGTTTCATGCATTAATTAGAGATTTGAGAGATGCCCGACAACTATTCCCCTAAGTAGAATAATGCATCGAGTTGTTTAAAGGATCCCAAAGTGGTACTGACTAGTGTAATGAATGGATAATGGCCTATAGGTGTATCTATTGAGTAGGTTAATAGGTTACATGTGTCATCCCTTGGATAATGGGTTTTTATGGTGTTGGGCCTTGGGAATTGTGAGGGAAAGGTTATGTGAATAGTATTGGAACCATGATATTTCTTCAGATAGAGGAGTGAGATGATGGGAAAGGGTTTAATGATTCATTTTAAGCCATTAAAAATGGGATATCTATATTATTGCATCATGGGAGAGGGTAGTAACTCTATTTGGGTGTTCCTAGTGACACTGGATGAATTTAAAGAGGTGGAATTGTTGGTATTGGGCATGAGGATTTTGAGGGAGTAGGATGAGAACATGATATGGGTATGGATAGCTAGTAGGAATCCATGTGAGGATTGACTAGTGTTAAAAAGGGTATTCCATGTGTGAACTGAGTTGGATTCTGGGTATTATGTGAGAGGAATTTGTGTAGATAAGTTTTGGGGAAGAGGACTGAGAATCTAGTGAGACATATCAGAGTTTTATTGGGTATTAGCTATGTGTTACAGACGTAGTAGGGATTTATTAGTGTTTTCATGAGACACAATGGGGCAATTATTGTCCTAAAAATGGATTTATACTTTTTTGTGACCTATTGGATATAATTTTGAGTTAGTTATGTACTAAGGGTCTGAGATCATCAAAAGTGTTGTGAAACCTTGGATTTGACTGATGGATATGGATGATGAGTTTTCTCAGAGTGGGGTATATTGATTTTTACATTCTATTATCTAGATGAGTGATATATTGAATCTATGGATAATTGGGATCCAGGGTATGGGATATGCATTCCATGTTTTTATTATTATTTTAAACTAACCACATTTTACAATAGAAGATGAAGAGTCTATGTACTAAAGACCTTGAGAATGAGGTGTAGAGTTACACCACCCAAACACTTTTCATTTTTAAGTTCTAAATACATAATCAATAATGTGACCTCACTCTGAGTATGGTTCTTGTTTTTATTGCATGATAAGTTGGTAATTGAGATGAAATAGTCAAAACACTTTTGATGATGTCTGATGTGTATATGATTTTCCATGATAACTCACATCTAATGAGGTTTATTATTTATCTTATAAGATAGGCTGGTTATCAAGATGTCCTCCCCTGACCACTTTCTATGTTGACTAGTGGACATGAGATGTAGCCCTGGGAATATACACTGAGGGGATATTTTATCCCATGCAATAGATTAGATATAGAGATCCCATACTTATATATTTTCCCCACAATTATTTAATGTGTTTTATATATGTCTAGGATTAGATATTAATATTACCTTATTTACCTGGCTTCTGATGACTTGAAGATATGATGAATGTATCTCCATAATTTTCTAAAGGTGGTGGTGTTAGGTGTAATGGTGGTTTGGTGAGAACATAATGACTTGAATTGATTTATTAAATGTTGCATAGTACTATATGATTTATTTTCAATAAAATAATACACTATATATGATGTACTATATTAAGAGAAATTAGAAAGACCCTTCTGAATTTTATGCTCACACATTTCATGGTCACCCTAGTGTATGTGAAAACCTTATATTTAGCATTCTAGTGAATGTTTTATGAGGGATATGGATTTAGTAACTGATGGATTTAGGGAAAATGGTTTGAGGTGGGATGTAAGTTTTATAATTAAATCTCCCTAAAATTTTGTTTCAATTTATTTGTACTAGTTATACTAGTAGGAGACTCTTAATATATATATATATATATATATATTTGTGTTGAGGATGTTATCATTTATGTCATAGAATGTTTATTTTTATTTATTACTTTTGATTGGCCTTTAGATGTAAATCCTTACACTTACTCTGATGTTGTATTTTGATTATATTATTTTTTTATTTTATATTATTGAATTGATATTATAGTCTCCCCCTGTTGGTTATAGACCCTCAACATTAGTTGACATTTTTCATGTACGAGTAGGCATGCTTGAGGTATTATAACGACCTCCATTCTGATATTGTTTAGGAAATTCAGGTCAATGCATTACAAAAATGATATTGGAGCATTTTAAAGTTGAATAACTATTTGGGTATGGTATTTTGATGTAAGATATGTTATTGAAGCTTGGTATAAACCTTATGCTTAGGCATAGAAAACCACTGTATAAGGAAAGTCCAAGTCACCAGGGATGATATTACTATTCAGTATTTTTTACTATAATCATTGAAATATTGACTAAATTATGATGTTATAGTGAGATATTTTTTAATTATTATTTTTACACATGACTTGGGGTGGTAATAGAGGCATGAGTTCAGGCATCATTATTATACATGTAGGTCTCTTAGACATGCGCATGACTACTTTTGGTTGCAAAATAGTTTTCAAAATGGTAAAATGGGTTTGAGGTGGTTTAAAAGTAAATGTTTTGGTACAATATCTTAATAAAGACGTTCCAGTTGATTAATGCATCAATAATTACTTATCCATAATTTCCTAAAATAACTTATTGGTGATTCCTTAATTAATTTAAATTGCCATGGTGATTTTTGTGCTCTGTGTTTAACATTTTTACTCCTTCAATATGCTCATGGTAGACAATAGCCTTATTTTTGGTAGGTTCTTGGTTTGATATACCTTTTTCATTCCTAGAGATGAGTGTTGAGTATGGTGTTATTACAATATTGTAGGTTTTTATTAATGGAAGATCCTCACATATGTTCGGATGGTTAGTATTGCTTCCTTGAGATGGTGAGATGTGCCACATGAGGAGGTATGGTGATTTAGTTTTAGGGTAGAGTTTTTGGTTATTCTCATTAGGGTGGTTGTTTATGGTGGAATAACTTAAGTTGGAATATCCTTATTCACTTGAGGAGAAAATGAGAGAATTTTCTTAATTATCTAGGTTCATATTTAGATGTAACCAAGGATGGGAGGAGAGTGGCTAGATGCTCAGATGTTGGGTAATTCTCTAGTGTAGCATGTGATAATGCATTTGGTTTTTCATTAGAATTTACTTAGGTCAGTTGGGAATGAAGGAAATATGGGTTCTTCATGATGGCCTATTTGGCCTTGAAGTATTGGGTGAAATTTGGTTAGCTCATGGTTTTTATTAGAAACCTTGAGATGAATTTTGGATTCATGATGGAAATTATCATTAAGGATTAATTTATGAAATCCTTATGAGGCATGGTGGTTCAAAGAGATGGGTGACATAATGTGCTTTGTAAAGCATGTTTGGGAATGCCATAGATTTTGGATATGATAGGTTTGAAGAACCTAGGTATTTTGTATGGTTGATAGTTAGATTAGAAAAGGATGTGTCATTTTAGGATTTGTTTTAGGAGAGTAAAATGGAATCAAAATGCAATTACTAGCAATTAGTTGGTCTTAAAACATTAATTGTGGATAGATAAAGGCCTCTAATATATATTGTCCTATAACACTAGTCTAGGAGTGAGCATTTGGAAAGTCTTATGAGATCTCAATATTAGTATCACAAAGAGATAAATTATACAGTATTCATGGGATTATCTATTCAATCATGTCATATTCAAATAGAATTTTTGGATTATTATGTGAATTATTGGTAAATCTATAGTGGGCTGAATTGATTTAATACAAAGGTAATATTCAGGACTATGGTTTATAAACTGTTAGTAAGGAATCCATGTAGTGGAGTTATATCAATTGATGATGTTTTAGGATAAATTTTTCAATTGGGGCGATCTAAGATATTAGAATTGATTTTTTGGCCCTCCATAGGAGAAATATGGTACAACATCCTATGTGTACTTCGGGAAAGTGAAATAGTGATTGGGGGATAATTTGATGATATTGGTTTGGTCATGTGGTTGAATTTTTATGTTCCCTTAGGGAATAATGTTCTTCACTAGTTATTAGTGAAACCTAATGATTGAATGGATCAATAAAGGTTTGTATAGTGTTATTAGACCCAAAAGGTAGGCTTGTGTGTTCCGATTTATATATTTCAATGTTTATGGATTTTGTGTTGTACATTTTTTTTATTTTAGTTTCTGGGATAGGTAGAGCCAGTGAAATGACATTATTGACATTCCTATAGCTAGGATAATACCATGATTCATTGTTGTGTGACTCACTCATTATGTGGATAGTGGTTGATGTTGGGGTTTGTGAAATTTTAGTTGTAGCTAATAGGATAATGAATTTAATGATTCTTTGGCTGGAGATATGTTGATCCATATCTAGTTCAAGAATCTTGATAGATTTGGTAGTTCACCTTCAATGGTATTACCTTTAGTGCTTTGGAAATTTTTTGAGTTGGATGTTTCAGTAAATGGGTTTGGTGGAGATCGAGTGTTCATGATGTCATTAGGACGAGGCATCTCATCATGGATTAGGTATCACAATCATGATGGCTCAATGTTTTTTTGGAGTAAAATGGTTCTTATTGAATATAATAAGTTATGATGATGATAATTGTATATGAATATGGGATTTTTAATTAGATATTTCAATTAGGAGATGATTGGTGCATACATGGTGCTGATATTGTTGTATATGGAGAAAAGACCATGGGGCAGGATCATGTATCAATGTAATAGATCCATGACTATTCAAAATTGTGAATGAGTTGTGGGATTATATTTTAATAGTTATATAAAGTATTGGGGGATTTTCCCAGATGCTACTAATTCCTAAGAATCCCTTTGGTGGGGATTTTCTAATGGAATTTGAATTTATATGTTGTAATTTTTAGGTAAATTTAAATTTTGAGCTCTAGAGTAGGGTAATTTTGATTTCAAGGATTTAGATTGGACTTCCTAGAGTTGGGAGTGCTCTAGTTGGTTATTTTACATGAGTTTAAGAGATTTTGATTATTAGATATGATTTAGAGAAGGCTACCTTAGTCAACCTTACTGAAAATCTTATATAGAGGTACTTGGTAGTTGGTGTATGGCCATTGGATACTTAGTAGTTTGGGAAGTGGATATGTAGATCTTAGAACCCTACTATCCAACTAGTGGGGGTGCACTAGGTGACTAGTAGAGAACCAGGTACCTAAAGTAGGTTGATCAGATACTTGGTTGTGTTGGGTTTGTTTTTTCTTAGAGAGGAAATAATGACTGTTTTTTCCACCCTCTTCAATACCCCACTAAAGGTTCTCCTTGTTTAGGAAACTGAACAATAGAGAGTGGATCCCTCTCCATTATTTTTCTCCTAATATTTTCCACTATATATAAGAGGCAGTGTGATCTTGTTTCACTATGCTAAATAGAGGAAAGTATCCCCCCTCCTTTCCCTATTATTCTTCCCTCTTATATTTTCTGATTTTTGGTTTCTATAGGCTAGGGTTCATGTTATATTTCACTGAGGCCTTGTGAAATATGGCTGATAAGATGGGGATTTATGGGGTGGGGCCTTTTGGATGCTTAAAGTGGAGTAATAGACCATTTTCCCTAACATTTAATTAGTGGTATATCACATAGGAAAATTTCAAAGTAATTTCAATGAATTGGCATATAAATAGATATTAATTGAGTTTCAATTCAATGGTATTTTTGTTACAGGATTACTAGAGGTATGATATGAGCCTACCAAACACCATTGGTCATGGTTTCAGTGTCATGGGGGTTCTTAGTATGTTTCTTGTTATTATTACCCATTTTATTAGATTGATTATTTAATTATAAATTTTTATAATTAATTAGTTTGGATTGTGGTGTGAGTTAGTGGAAAAGGGTGTGTTGATCCTTGATCCAATATTGGTTTGATATTTTAATATCATGTATTGGGATTGTAACTTTGTTTTATAGGTATGTGGTCAATTTAATACTTAACAATATATGTGTATGTATTCACTTTCATGTTTGTGACTTGGGGTTCCAGTTCAAGTTTCCATAGAAGCGATCATGTGAGTCCAAAATGGTGTGATAGTATTTGGTTAATACTTTTAATAGTGATTAAGTTTTCAATGCATGCATTTGAGATCTAAGAGATGAACAAAAACTATTCTTACAAGGGTTGAAATGTTTATAATTATTTAAAGAACTCCAAAGTTATTTGGGCTTGTGGAATGATTGGTGGAAAACCTAGAGTGATATTTAGTTAGTGGGTTAAGGTCTTCAATGTTGATAACCATGGATATATTTTCGAGACCGTGTCAATACTTGGGAATTGTGAGGGAAAGACTATTGGAATAACCTTTGAACCATGATATTTCTTGAGTGAGAGGATAGGGATACTGGTAACAGGTTTAATGATCTACAATAAGGAATTGGGATTGGGATATCCATGTTATTGGACTATGGGAGAGGGAATTCACTCAATTTGTGCATTCCTAGTGGAACTAGATGAATATAAATAGGGTATAAGGTCTATATTTAGGATGAGGGTCCTAAGGTAGTGGAATGAGAAAATTATACGGGTGTAGATAGATAATGGGATGCCGTGTGATTCATGGATAGTTTTAAAATTACTATTTCCTTGGTGAACTAAGCAGAATATTGTTTTTCAGGTTTACTTTATGTAGGGAAGTTTTGGTGAAGATAAAAAAGCATCCAATAAGCCACCTCACGGCGTGATTAGGTATTATCCATGTCCTAGGGATGGATTAGGTATTTATTGGTGTTTTTTTGAGACCCTGCAGGGTAGTGTATGGCCTTAAAGAGGCTTTATACTTCAATGTGGCCAAGTGTGACCTATGGATTAGACTTGTGAGTTTGTTTTAACCTAGGTCCCCAAATCATCAAAAATGCTACATGAACACATATTTGGCTGATGGAAGTGGATTTTGAGGTTGTTTAGGGTGGGGTATATTGAGATGCACATGTTATCCTTCATATGGGTGTAAGGTAGAATATATATATATATATATATATATATATGATAACTGGGGAATGATATATGTCTACCATGTTTTAATTATTTTTAAAACTTGATCATGTTGTTCCATGAAAGATAATGAGATTGCCTCTTAGATACCTAGAGATAGTGGGGAAAATTTACACCACCTAGGTACTATCATTTTTCAAATTCCTTGGACCACACTTTGGGGAGGGTGCTAGTTTGGGTTTCCTAGTAGGTTAGATATTGAGATTCCCCTTTTAGACCACTTTTGATGATGTACGATGTGTATGTAATTAGCATAAAAATTTTTACTCTAGTAACCCAACACTAATGTTTACTTTATTACATTGGTACAAGATAAAATGGATCACACCAAGAAGGATTGGTCAGTTTATAAGTCTTGGGAGAATAGATACATATATAATTTCTATATTACATTGGAAAAGTAAAACATATCTTGAGTAACTTTATTACATCATTATGGATCCTTAAAATATTACTTATTCATATACCAAGGAAAGTAAAACATAATAAAGGGTGAGCTTAGATGAAAAATAGTATAATGTATACAAAAAAAGATATCATGAATACATGAGGAATAAAAAATATTACAGAGTAAATAATCAATAAATATAACATTTAATTAATAACTTGATCTCAAAAATATATCCATGGAATACAAATAAATCACATGGATTATAATAATTTAACTTTTAATAAAGGAAAAACAAAATTTTATACATTCATGATCTTACCATCAAGGACTCAATGAAGATATCACAAATCTTACAGTCAATGCCTTGTATAAGACACTTTCATTGTATGGGTAGGTGCACACCAATTACTAAACTAACGTGTCCACCTATTTTGTTTTATGAAAAACATTGATACATTTAGGGTTTATATATAAATAGGTCCCAAATTTCACTAACATAGGTACAATTAATTCCACATATATTGAATCAAAAATATAAATTATAATAAAAATTATTTATCAGTCAATAAATATTTTTATTAAATTAAGAATATGAAACATCATTATTTCCCCAATAAATGAAATAACTTTCTTAATAATAGTCCTTAAACTAGTACTATATATTTAAATGGTATGTAATTTAGATAATATAAAATCAATATAAATGATTGTGAATATATCCATGATATTGAAAATATGGAGATAAATGATACAAATAATGTCTGATCAATAAAAGAGAGTGATAAAGAACATTATTAAAAGAAGATGAATGATAAAAAAATAAGGTATAATCCTTATATTATTAAAAGATGATGGAAGACCATTGATTTATAAAAAATAAATCTTTTTATTAATGGAAATTATTTTGATAATTATAGAGGAAAATGGAAGAAAAAATTTAAAAAGAACTTTCCTTAAATCGTTTGTAACTTTTTTATAAAAACAGAGTTACAAATCATTTACAAAATTCTTTTTTACCTTTTAGAAAATAATGAACTTTTTATTTTAATAAAAAATTATATAACAGTGGAAAAATATTTTTTTGAAAATCCATGGATACTTTTAGAGGATGCTAAAATTTTTGTAATGGCTATAGAGGTAGTAAAATCCCTTGATTCTGTATATGTTAAAAAGAATATTCCCGTCACACTTTTGTAAAAAGTAAAAACAAACTTGTTCAGAAAACTTTAAAAATATTTCTTTCATATATTTTTAAATAAAATTAAAAGTAGTATAAAATTAAATTTATAGATCATTTACAGGTAGGTAAAAAATTCCATGAATCAATTTAAAAAATATTTATTTGGAAGGAAAATATTCTTGTCTTAAAAGAGAAAATAAGGTTGTTATTTCTTAAAAAAAATCTTTTGGTATTTTAGTACCAAAGTGAAAAAAAGCTAGAATAAAAGAATGGATAGAACAAAAATTACCAATGGAGAAGAAAATATATTGGGTTTAAGAAGATAAATGGTATATAATTGTTCCAATATAAATTTAATCATGAACAATCTCTAATAATTTGAGATTATAAGATTAACCTTTACGACTTTAATAACTTTTGAATAAAAACCCCCAAAATAATAAAAATTGAATTAAAATATTAAATACCATGAATAAATAGTAATTCATGGTATAATATTCCAAATAGATAATATATATACTATATAATATAAATTAGGTTCATAATATAAAATATGTCTCAATAGAGTGAAATTGTGACGGAAAACCCTTACCTTGGATTTATGCTTGTTTAGACACATTATATCCTCCTAAATTATCAATTTATTTATTTTTTAAATACATTATTGGAAATATTTATCATATATATCCACTTTTTAAGACCCTTTTATAACAATTTTACATTTATTCATTGAATAATTCTTGTAGAGATAAATCACTTATGGTTATTAGTCAATTTCTCTAAAATTACTTTAGTGTAGTGACCATGGTTAAAGGTGTTATGTAATGTTTCCTTTATATAGAAAATTTTAATATTATAATGAATATAAATTTAATTCATTATATAAAATTTTATAATCTTCAATGCAAGGAGGTAATAAAAAAAAGAATTACATCACTTCATGGAGGTGGTAGTCTACAAGTATGCACAAGCGACGTTATCTTTTTTAAAATAGATGGTAGGGTATTAAGGATGATGATATATTATATTTAAGTCATCTTATTTTTTTTATAAATATCTAATATATTCCTCAATTACATCTGTATAACCATCCATGTGAGCTAGTGATGAAAAATACTGCACATTACTTCATGGAGGTGGTAGTCCACATGCACACACGAGTGATGTTTTCATTTTCCAAAGGACAAAAATACATATAAAATGGATTTGAAACTAAAATAAAACATATAAATATTTTAAATATACTGATATTATTATTTAAATATGTTTATTGATTTTTTTTATAATTTTTAAGAAAGAACTTAAAAAACACCGATAAGAACATATACCACTTCTTTTGGTAACCTCCTTTAGATTACACATTAATACTCCGTGACGTAATATTTTGATGAATCCAAGACCTCAAGGTTTTGAAAAATAAATTCAGGAAGGTATTTGGATAGGTATTTGTTGAGAAAAGGTGATCAATAAGTATAGATAATAGAGGATAGGAGGTTCCCTTTTGTAAGTGAGTTGAGTGAAAATCTTATAAATATATAAAATATTAAAATATAATATGTGATTAACTCACATAAAATGGATCAAAAGTTCCATATATTTGAAGATAAGGAGTTAAGTTCTAAATGAATTCAAAAAATAAAATTTATACAAGTTAAATTGGAATTTTAACCTTGTTTCTTAGTTTAACCCCTTGTTAGCCCTTTAAAACTTAATTGTGGTAACAAATATTTCAATATCTAAGGGTTATGAAAGGAATTTTAAAAATTAAAAGTGGTAAATATATTTAAAAATAATATAATCATAGAAAATTAACAATAAAATGGAGTTATTATTGGAATTTTAATATTTTTAATTATTTAAAAACAAATTTTGAACATTAAATACCATTTTAAATCATTTTCGGGATTATTCAAAAAATTTGACTATAATGACATCAAGATAACAATATAATTACAATATAAAAGATTTATTCAACACTTAAAATTTACTCTTATCCATAAAATTTTTGTTATAATATAATTCACCCAAAATTATTGCTTTACTTTTTTTAAAATCATTTAATTGATTTTTCTTCTTGTCGCAAAGTGCTTCATTAGAATTTTATAAATGTTATAAGTAATGATAATAAAAATAAAAATAAAAATAAACTAATATCATAAATATAGTTTATTATTAGTCAATTTTATTATCTAATATACATTTATATATCATTTTTATCTTTATTAATATCATGACAACATAATAAGTGAGAGAAAGTGACCTTTTGAAATTACTCTTTAGTTAAAAAATATAATGGTCATAATAAAAAGAAACTAAAAAATTGACGTATTTTTGAATTTATGACGACTATATAATAAATATAGACATAAAATAATATTAAAAAAAGTGGTTGAGATATTTTTAAGGCTTATCCTATAAATTCAACCTCAATTAACAAATTTTACCATTTTCATGGTAATAAAATCATTCCATGATTACAATTTAGTATGAATAAAAATGAAACAAAAATTATCACATAATATGAATATGATTATTAAAAATATGGAATCTATTTTATATGATTTAATTTCTAGAAGTGGTAAAAACTAATTTTAAAATAAGTTTGTGAAACACAATGGAAAACATTTTTTTAGAAAAATAACTATTTTAAGCATAAAAATGATTTTATACCAAAATCATGTATAATGTTGATTCCCATGAAATTAGTATAATTATTTATAGTAAAATTAAACTTATGTGACTTAAACAAAATCAAAAATAGAATGGGAATTTTAAATTACTTTATTTAAATAAAAATATTTTTTTATTTCAAAATCAATGTTTTTCACTTTTCCCCCCAAAATCATTCTTTTAAGAAAAATATTATAAATTTATCTTATTATTATTTTTACCTGAATATTTTAAAATTTATGTCCATTTTATCAAATGATTTTTTTTTTAAAATTTTAAGAAATTAATCATAATATTTATCCAAAAATATAATAAAAACCATTTTTGAAGAAGATATATTTTTGAAGTATCAAATGAATTTATGCTCATTCCTTGTTATGTAACAACTATTAGATGAATGTTAATTTATTTTATTAAAAATATGATCTATAAATTTCATTAAAATTATTCATATTTAGTGATTAACTTAATTTATCTTAATAAAAAATACTTTGGGAATATAAATAATTTTTTGTGTTAAATTTATTCTTTAATCTTATATGATCTTTTTCAAAATTGAATTATTATTTTTTAGAAATTAATTAATATATTTGTGTTAATAAATTTTTAATACATATATTTTATAATCTAGTTACTCCTATTCATATCTTCTAATTAAACGAATAGATTGTAACATTCATATTTAAATAAAAATATTTTAATAGTATTTCACATTTTATTTAATCTCATCATTGTGTGTATCATAAGCTATCATACAAAGTATTCATTATATCAAATATTTGGGTGTTATAATTATCCATGGGACATGAACTCCTAGGAGGGTGATGGTTTGTCTTGTGTGAGAGTTTTTCTATCAAGATACCCATCTTAGACTATTATATATATTGACTAGTGGACATGATATGTAGTCAAGGATCCATACCCTGAGGGGATAGTTTGACCCATGAGAGTGGTTTTCTATCAAGATCACCTATATAGATCAATTTATTATCAATGGTTGATCATTTTTCTATGAGACTAACGATAAAAATTTAGATTCCTTTCTTGGTCAGGCTTCCAATAACTTGTGGCTATGATGAATATATCTCTAGCATTGGTCCAAGTAGGGGATATGGTTTCTTGGTCTCCTCATTAACATATGAATATCTGACACTATTTCTTGCATGATGTATACTACTACTTGATATATTTTCTATATATGCATGATATTTATATATTTATTTATATAAGGGGAACCTGGTGAGACCCCACTATGTTCTATGCTCACACTATGCATGGGAACCTTAGTGTGCATAAAGACCTTATATTTGGATTTTATGTGATATATTATATAGAGGATCTGATTAGATTACATGGATAGATGTTGGGACACTATTATAATAAGGTAATTAGGTTTTATATTCTATTTTAGCTTATATTTTGTTTCAATTTATTTTTATTGGTCATCTTAGTAGGTGACCACTGATGTATGTAGGTGTGATGAGCATGAACGTCATTTATGTTATAACATGTTGATGTTTAGTTGTTTATAATGATTAATATAAAACTTATAATCATTTTATATAATATGGTATTATATATTGAATCTATTATTTATTATTATTGTATGTGATGGTACTAAGAGTAATGTCTTTGGGCATTGGCCATAGTCTCTCACCGCTGGTCAGTAGCCTTTGGTATATGGGTAGGTGCACTTAATGCCCTACGATGACCCCCCAGCCAGGTTCTGTTTTGAAGATGCAGACCAAGTAATTACACCCATAATGTCATGAATTATATGCAACAAGGTATAATATTAAGTAAAATAGAAATTTATAATCTCATACAATCTTACAAGGTTCAAAAAACTAGGCATCACCCACACATGGTCCAAGAGGGAAAAACTTGTATCAAAACAAGATATCTAGGATTTACTTTAAAGTACAAGTAAAATTTATTTTTATGAATCATTTATAAAATAAATTATATGCCAAATTTACCCATGCTAGGCTATTGGAAAAATTATCAATGAAAATCCTTTTTAAGAAACCAACACTTTTTTTTTTAAACTCATTTTTAGACCAAACCATTTTATTTAGAATAAAATCCTTTTAAATCCATTCCAACTCCTTACCTATATATAAAATTTAAATAGAAAACCATTTTCTTGAAAATCCAATTTAATTAAAAAAAATTATAAAATCAAATTTGAAAGGAAGCTCCATGTACTTTTCAAAAAAACTCACACCACTAATAAATCTTTAAAGTGGGTTACCACTACTTGACCTACTAAGGAACCACCAAAAAACCATTTGTAATGCTATAAATTCATTATTTAATATTAGGTCCATATAAGCCTATACCATTTATGGGGTGATATCATAAAAATCCATACAAATATTCCAATAATAATAATAATAATAATAATAATGATAATAATAATAATAACAACAACAACACACACACACACACAGAAAACCACAAAATGATCATGAGACACAATATGCAAATTTAACCTACCCCAGTCGATGATATATATTTTTAATCAAAGATCATACTAAGATACATTGACTCAAAAAAGACCCTATATCATTATAAACCATCACAATTTAGTAAAATTTCAATATAAAACCAAAACCCCCAATTGGAATAATCATATCAATTCTCACTAGGCAATGTAATGATGTCAAAAACCATGTGAAATTTGAACTTTACACTCCCAACACATACCCTAGGATAAATTAAAAATAACCCAATTATAAACATAAATATATGTCTAATTTAATACAATTTTTATAAAAATCCTAAAGAAAAATCAATAGGTGACATACCTTAAGATAAATTATTTCAATTGGTGAGAAAACATCCTTCCCAAGACTCCTCTACACACCGTACATAACAAACCCATGATTCCAAGGTGATTTCAAAATACATAGGGAATTCATACATGTAATCCTTAGGCATGTCACACAAAAATTAAAGTCATATGGAGAATAGGTATATTATATGAGGATAGGATAACATTCTCCTTGATTCTATGCAACAAATGACCCCTGATCAACTTATACCAAGAGAGGGAAAAAGAAGACAATGAGTTAAGGTTAAGGGTAATCCTTCTCAGGTTATTGTCACCTATAATTAGAACACCCCAAGGATGGTTTAAGTAACCCCTTACTTATGGAAGTAAATACTACCCCACCATTTGAAAAATAAAAACTAAGGCTTAAAAGGTATCTAATATCCCTTTAATTGGTACATGGTAGAAAATTAGGTACCCAATTCCTGGCCATCAGTTACCCGATGTCTTAACCAGCTATACAACCCCACTAGTTACTTCATTGAGTACATGATGTGTAATGACCCAACCCAGGCTACCCATCTCAGTTTTTGAGAATGCCTAATACAAGGCCTAAAGTTCATGTCTAATCACCACTTCATGGAAACTAGTGATTGCTCATCAATTATACTTCTTTGGGAATAGTTTATTTAAATAAAACCTAAAAAACTAAGAAGATTCCAACCCAAAACCCAACTTGATAATCCCATAAATTGGTGGGGGTAAGGGTTATAAATACATAGTAAGTAATTTTTAAATTTAAACATAAGAAAATGGACCATAACATCACAATTCTATAAAAACATGATTAATTCCCAATACATATAAACCATATCTACCATGAGTATTATATATCAAATAAATCAATATAAAAAATCAGGATATGACCAAAATAAAGTATAAAATGTGACATAAATCCGATATGACTAAATAAAAAAGGAATACCAATGTAGATAACCCAAAACTAACCAAAACATCAAATGTTCCTACCCATATCCATGTGAAAAAATAGAATCTACCATCTCATAACATACTCTAAGTCCTATAAAAATGTTTCCATGAATCTTCTACTTTATAGTAGTTCCTTTTATTAACATGTATTATAAAAAACAAGGTCAATATACATTATATATATAGGGTTTGAGAAAAACATACCTAGTAGGATTCCACTATATTCTTTAAGAAATTAATTTAAAATATAAACTAATTCATATAATTTTTTACTAAATATATCAAAGAAATACATTTTCTATTTTATAAAAAAATAAAAATGTTTATAATTTATAAGGTTTAAAATATATAAATACGTAAGTGAAATTAAAGGAAAATAAATAAGTAAATACATTAAATAAGATAAGTTTTAAAAAAGTAATACATCATTGGTAGGTACCAAATTGGCCAGTTAGGGAGGCCTAAGATCCTTATGGAAAATATTTCCATAATAAATATCCCAACTATCTTTACATACATAGTATTAACTCAATCCATATAAAAATATGCATAGAACACTATCCATAGTGTTGTACTATCTAACAAAATACCCATGATATATTATTTAGAGTCACAACATGACAATCCACCCTCATTAGAGTCTCATCATGACTAAGAGGGAACAATATAGGGAGATTTTCCTCATACCCTAACATGTAATTTCTTATAGGGTCCCTCCTAGTACCCCAAGTATTTACCCATGAATTTTTTATTGATTAAATTTTGTATGTCATAAATTTGTAATGAATTAATGCTCCAATCTCATCAAAGGTTACAATTTCTTAAAGAAACTACACAGTGAAAATAAATTTTATAGTTTAATGAGAACCATTAAAAGAATTGGTGATTTATGAAACAAAAAATTAAAGATAGCAAAAAAATTAAAAAATGAAAATATTTTTTAAGAAATACTATTATAAATCCTTATAAATTATATATAGACATTACTTGAAAAAATCTCATTTAGTTTATTGAACACTATAATAGGAATTTTTACAAACACCCATTGGGAATAATATTTAATTATATTGTTCTAAAAACATTAAGTACATAATTTTAAAAGTATTTTGGAAACTAATAAAATTAAATAATTTAGGTTATAAACATCCCTAAAAATTTATAATATATATTGAATGTTACTTAAACCAACTTTTAAATAAATCATGGATTCATCATTTATAAAATTAAGGTATTGACATAGGGCCCCCTTCTATAAAATCATTTAATCCATTTTAAAAGGTTTTTATTCCAAAAATAGTGAATATATGAGATCCTTATAGGTATTAGGAATCCCAAACATCAAAAACCCATAAATAAATTCAATTTAAATCAGAACCATAGGCTACCATAACCATGAGGTTCAAGAAAGGTGGTGGAATATGACAGAAAAAGATGGAATATGACAGTGTTAAAGGACTTAACTTAGAGATTAAACCTAATGGAGAGAGATTTCATGAAGGATATATATTAAATATTATGGGATCCAAGGGGGTTGATTCATGAATGATATCCTATATATTTCTTGATGTTACGAGGGGAAGAAAGGATAAACTTTAATTTAGATTTATATTTCTAGTTTTTTCTTAAATTTTAAAAAGGGACCTGATATATATGAATAGGTTGGGAGCACATGAATATAGGGTGTATAAATATATATCCCCCAAACAGATCACCCACCCTTTCACTATTCATGTTCATGGGTGATGCTCATTAAGATTTTAAAAGAACTCTATGTTTGATAGCATATACAACACACAACACCAAGCTTAAACAAACCACAAAATATTATTATATTATATCCATTATAACATATCCATTGAATTGGTGGGTATGAATATAATTAATATAATTATGTAATTATATAAAGTTCATAATAAATAAAAATTCATTGATAAATTCTTATGGAGTAAGCACTCAAATTTTTGTAGTCATTTTATTTGTTCTTCAAAAATGGTTTTGCTAAGTTAAACTTAAATTTTGTAACTATAAGAAATTTTATTTGAAAATAATAATTTCATTTTTTAAATCATTATATAAAAATTATTCTAGGGTTAATTATTTGGAATTTTTTTGAAAGGATTTATTTTCTAATGAATAGTGAAAAATACCAATTTTTATTGAAAAATATATATTTATTTCAAGAATTTAAAAAGTAAAATTCTATTTTAAAATGGTTTAAAAGTTAAAATAGTTGTATTATATTATTAAAAATGCAATTAAGTTCACTCAAATCAATATTATTGTTGAATTTGGTAAAAAATAGTTTTATACTTAAAAGGAAGTTTTATGAAAAAAACTTTTTTTGATTTCATTTTGTGTTTTTATCTTAAATTAATTTATGTTACTTCTAGGAATCAAATATTTACAAATGGATCATATATTTATAATTAGTAGTTTTAAATTTGGTAAATATATCTCTTTTATTTTCAGTCATTATGAATAGAAACCTTATTAAATATTTGTCCCATTAGTAAGGGTAAATCAGGTAATTAATGTTCAATATAATATTATAAAGACTAAGAATGGCCGTAATATTTTTTATATTATAATATTAGTTTATTTTTTAAATATACATATAATTATTGAATATATGACTAATTTGATCCATTTTTCTTTCAATATGACCTTGATATTAATTTAAAAAAAGAATAAATATAAAATTACACTCTATTCACTTTAATATCTATAAATTTTTTACATAACGATAAAAAGTAGATATGTTTGATTGTAAATTTTTTATTTTAAATATTATTTTTATCGTGTTAAATTATTTCAAAATTTTAGTGATTTAATAATTACCTTAAATGCTTATTTAATGTCGAAACAATATTTATTCACTTAATAAAAAAATAAAATAAATGATATTAAATTTTTTAAAAGTGATAAAATTTGGGTTAATTATTGTTTTTTGAGAATTTTATAGACAAATATAACATATTATAAATGTTTTAAAGTTTTATTTTTGAATTCCTTTGCTTTCATGTAGTCTTTAAAGTCAAATTTATTGAATAGTGTCAAAAATGACATTACTGATATTTTATGTTAAATAATATTTGATTAAATTATTTAAAAATAATAAAAATATTTTAAGAAGACAATTAGGATGTTAAATGGCATTAAATTTCATCTCTTGTACATTTATTATCCAATTCGTACATGACATGTAAAATTATAACTCTTTAATATTAAAAAATTCATTACCATGATTAAGATAAAGATTGGTTAACCAAGGGATTAAACCAAATGATAATGTTTAATATGAACTCAAAACCTATCTAAATTTTATTTTATTAAGATAATTTGACCTTAGAATATTTTTATTTTAATCTATATCCTTTTGAAATTGATTATAAATTAATTATGTTTTTATCTTTTAGTAATTCCAAGTGTGTCATTTCCCTCCCTTATAAAAGGACACCCCTTATCTATTTTCATTACACCAATTTGATCTAGATAGTTCAACAAAAAAAAAGGCATTTGTATTATAAAAAACCTTATCCAAGTTATAATGGTTTTTTTATTCCCAAAAGACGAACCCTAGTCCCTTTAAGAGGAGATCTAATGGATTTCAATGAAAGAATAGGTAATCATCTTTACTGACTCTTTCAAATTCATTTCTTATTATGATTCATATAAATATATTTTAACCATAAAAAATTAAAAAATAAAATATCATAAATATGCCAATGTGTTATTATGATTATGGAAACAACATTTTCTACCTCTTTTCTATCCTATATAAAACAAAAACATCGCTTGTGCGTATGTACGGTTTACCGTTTCTACATAGAGGTTTAATTCATTTGCCATCACTATATTTCATGGATAGTTATTATGATGGGTTTAATGTTAATTAATTATATTTATGATATAATTATCCTTCTATAATTATAGTATCATATATAACTTCTTATCTTCCAACCTGTTGAAAAACGATAATGTCGCCCGTGCGTATGTATGAACTACCACCTACATGAAGAAATGCGATTTTTTTTCATTTATGTTTTAAAAATATGGTAATGATGATATATTTAATAAATATATATAATATAATAATGATTATTTAAATTTTAATTATTATTTAATATTATTTATTTTCATTCGTCGAAATTTGAAAAGAGTGTTCATGCATGCGTACTGCCTACCATCTCCATGAACGGTGAAATTATTTTTTCTATTTATATATTTTTTGGATGAATCTAAATATTCTTACAATGAATATATACAATATTTATATCTTTATTTAAATTTTGGAGATGATGTAACCATTATCAAAGTACATGGACTAGAATTACTGAATAAAAATACTCATGAATAACAAAAAAGTCAACACCCAAAAACAACAATTTCAATAAGTAATTATTAATAAAGAGGTGTTTAAATTTTATAATTTGATTATATATGATATTATAAGTTTTCAAAAGAATATTTTATATAATTATAATTAATTTAAATTTTTTATATAGGAGGTTAAAGTGATTTCAAAGCAAGTTGAACTCAATGTAATGGATTTCTAGTATCACTATTATTTATGGGAGACATTTGTCATATTCACCACTTGTTTCTTTTGTGTGGAGTATATAATTACCCTTTTGAAATGTTATATCATAAATTTTCTTATTTTCATGATATTTAAATTTTTATTTTATTTTATTATTTTATCGCTCTTATGATTCAAAAGTTACAGAAGTGGTAAGAATTTTATGTTACAATATCATTATTTATTATTTAGTTTCCAATGATAAAAATTCATGTTCTTTCTATAAAGAAACTCATGTATTTTATTATCCTCTGTTTATTTATATAGATTATTTTTTTATTTCATTTTACTCACTCTAATAACTAAATAAAATGAAATATGTTTTTAAGGAAAACCATATTTGTTTCACTCTTTGGTCAAATTTATTTTCTTCTATATAAATATTTTCTAAAAATATTTTCATGAATGTTTTAAATATTATAATATGATTATTTTAATTAATTTTTACTCATGATTTATTTTTAATTTTTTTAAAAGGATTATTTTTTAGTTTTTTAAATGAGTTAATGTTTGATTTTTTTACAAAATTGTGAAAAGAATGTTTTCTTTTAACATATACGATATAAATTTTTCCCTATATTAGAAATACTCAATGATTTGAGTATTAATTTATAATTTTTCATGGTACTTTTCAAATTACATGTTTTCATTAATATTTTTTGTTAAATTATAGATATGGAATAATTGGATTAAAAGTAAAATGGTATTTTTCTCAAGAAATATTCCAAGTGATAGTTTAAAGGAATTTTTAATCTATAATGATGTCCTTTGATGTTACTAAATTTATTTATTGGGGATATAATCCAATGATACCATTATTATTCTTTATATGTATAGTTTATGATTACTATGATTTGATGTTTATGAAAATCGTTTCTTTTCCATGAGTTATTCTATAATGAAATTTTTATAAAACTTGTTTCATTTTCATGGGTTATGATATGATGAAATATTTGTGAAATTTATTTAATCTATATAGTTCCAAATATGATTAATGTTTTATGATCTTGTGGATTACATATGTAAGATTTTTATTATATTTCTTGTGGGATGGAAATTATATGGCCCTCAAATGGATTTAGAAAAGATGGATATCTCATGAGATAAATATCTTTAGAATGGGGAGTGAACCCGGTTCAGTATGAGACTCTTTCCATTATGACAGTCTTGGGAGATAACCTTGATTACTATGATGGAATGATAAGTGAACCCAATCTAGTATTGTGAAATTCTGAATCCAGGTTCCACTCAGAGGTGCCCCATGCTTGGTTAGCCACATATCCTCAAGAGAATCTCTTCAAACTCTAGAGGCTATCAACTTGTAGTGAGGGCCTAGGGTGTATACATGGGGATAATATGGCCTCTTTACCAAAGTAGAACACAATAGATAAATAGGATATCTGGTAAAAAATTAAAGTAATATAAGTAAACAGATGTCACAACAGAATCAGACTTTTTAAACACTGGACTAGTAATCCTCTATAATAATAGAATATAGGAATAATAAATAAGAGTAGAAATTGATATTAATAATCAAAAGTTATTGATAATGTATGTGATATGTCTAAAAAACTATAAAATAGGTATACAAGGTAGTGGGAAATACATTCTATACAAAAGAAGAAAAAAAATACAAAAACTAACCAATAATCCTGAGTTCCAGCTCAGTCATCTACTACCAAAATCCATCCTAATAAAGAAAGAAGTATTAGGTGTCTAAGGTGGGACAATTCCCTTTATCAACACCCACATACATGTAATCTTCTCAGGTACCAAAGGTGGACCAGATAGAGTGGGTGATAAATCCCAATAGGCCACCACCAATACATCTATAACATCCCATATGTGTAACATAAACTGAAATAGTGTGAAAGAATGCATATATAAAAGTAAAGTAGTATAGTAATGTAAATACCCATGAACCTTATACTGCCTCCAATGGTTTCTAAACATGCAACCATTTCATTTATTAATTATCTTCCAGTTTATATAGTAAGTCACGTGAGGTATAAACAACATTGACATCATATCATGACAATAGTAATAATAAAGGATCCAAGATATAATAACAAATCTTTTAATGATGATAATAATAAAAAGAATACAAGGTAATATCCAAGTAATCCTTGACCTCAGGGGTCAATCCAACTCATTTATAATGTATAGAATGGCTAATTGGGTCTATGTGTAATCAAAGGGGAATCAAACAAGGAATTACACTATAATATGATTCTAATCGAGTCCAAGGAATTCATCCAAGGTAAAATGGGATAAGTAATGACTAGACCTAAGGGTATATCCAAGGTTACACATTTCTGTAGTAATTATAATGGATCTTAGGAGTGTATCCAATGAATATTATAATGATAATGGAGAGATCATAAGGTTTTATTCCAGGTATCTATAAGTAAAAAATGATCTGGTTCCAAGGTGGGTGTCACCCTCAGAAATAGACATCCTTAAATTAGAATGACATCCATGAGTGCTTAAGAAATTCCCTCAGAAATCCAAGGTAGCCCAAGTCTGAACACTCCTATAATGATAATTAGGTTCATATTCTATAGTAACCTTATACTTGATTCATTTAATTAATTAGGACAGGTAATACTTATGTCATTTAGTAAGTCATTTGGTTCAAGTAGATTCCTTTCATTAGTGTGACAAGGAAAAAACATGAATGAAACCATATAGTAAGTGAGTTACTAAATTATTATTTTGGTTCACTGTACTTCCTTCCATAAGCATGGAAAGATGTGATACAGATGTACAACCAAGTCACTCATTCAAATTTAAATAGGCCCAGTGATATATATAGATATACTTTCCATTTACCATTTATAGATTCATTAATTTATTTAAAAAACTTAACTTAGAAGGTCCAAGTGATATCTTCACATGTAATAAATAGGTGTCATCATTGAGGGAAATAATAATTAAAATCAACTAAAAAGTAATTGAGTACTTACCAATGCACATCCAATTTGAATAATGAGGATCAAATCGGACTTTAGATCAGATCTAGGGATCAAAAACTATGAAAGGAGCTTCAAAGGAGCTCAAAAGGGAGAGGAAATAGATTGATGTCCATTGGAATTATCCAAGGAAAAAGGAGGTTGGGTTAAACATTCATTAAGAGTATTTTGGAAATTTCATATAAGAAAAACATGGTTTTAAGGTTTGGATACATGATTGGACAAACAGTATGCCAACTGTGAAAGGATAACTGCCTTGGAAAGGCACCTGCATGGTTTGGATACATGGCTAGGGAGACCATGCGCTAACTATGTGAATCTCCTCTGCTAAAAACTATTGACATTTCACATGGGTATGTGGCCCCTGGTATCTAGTTAGGGAAAAACATACACCATACTTCATCCCATTGTGATGTCCCACATGGTTAGGTGAGACCATATGGGCTTGGCTGAATAGATTCTATTAATGGCGTGGTGTAGTGTTTTTCTCCACTGACTCAGGTTTCAAGCTCCAACCAATTTCTAGACACCCTTGAAACCTTTCTGACCTCATTTGATGTCCATATTAGGTCCAAAATAAAGAATATAACCAAATTTAAAAGTATCCATACCTGATATAAAAAGTATGTTCTTATAGTCTTCCCCCTATAACGAAACTCATCCTTGAGTTCACTATTAAAGGGTGAAAAAACACTATCTAAGAGAAACTCTAGCCACTGGGCATGTATGTTTCCCCCCACTCCCAAGTCTCATCCTATATATGGTCTTGATTCCATGACTCCCATACTGAAGGAATATACCTTCCTTGAATATCCTTCATGACCCAATCAACAGTGCATATAGGATACTCCTCAAATGAAGAATCAATATGTAACTCAACCTCATTGAGATCAAAATTATGAGAGGAGTTAACATGAGAACGGAGAAGATGTGAAACATGGAAGACATCATGCATGGAATGAGAACCCTGAGGTAGTAACAAACGATATGATATCATCCTGAATTTCTCTAGAATCTGAAATGGCCTGACATAATGGGGTGAAAGCTTTCCTTTCCCCTGTATTCATCTATTTCCATGCCTAGGTGATACCCACAGAAAAACATGATCCCTGAACTCAAACTATAGTGGTCATTTATTGCGATTAGAATATGATTTCTATCCAGACTAAGCATTAAACATATACATCCTAGTTAGATGAACCTGCATCTAAGTCTCTTGAATGAGATGAAGACCTAGTAGCATTTCCTCACCTACCTATAACCATCACATGGGTGAACGGAATGACCTACCATACTTTTCCTCAAAAAGAGCCATATGAATTGTCTCTTAAATATATTATTGTTGAAAAAATCGATGAGGGAGACATGATTCTCCCAAGAACCACCAAAATCAATGACACATGCCTGGAGTATGTACTATAACACTTTTATCATCATTTCTGACAGGCCATTAGTCTGAGGGTGAAAATATATGCTTAGAAACACCTATGAACCCATAGATCGTTGTAACTACTACCTAAACCTCAAGGTAGATTGGAAATCCCTATTTGAAATTATAGTACACTAGACCTCATTCATCCATATTATCTCATGGAAATATAGTATTCCCAGATCATCATGTAATAATGTCTTCTAGATTGGAAGGAAATGTGATACTTTCTTCGGTCTTTCAATGAAAACCCATACTATGTCACTACCTTGAGGTGAACTTGGTAAGATGAATAAAATGCCCCTGAAAACATCTTTTCATTACCATTTTGGGACTGTAAGCGACTATAAAAACCCTTTAAGTCATTGAAATATGGAACACCATATGATAAAACTACCATATGAAATTTCATCATAGGCCACCAATACTATTGTCATTTATCTCAATACATTTTGGATATTTCTGGATGAAGTTCCCACTGAGAAGCAAGGGACTATCGCATCAGTTCTTCTCTCATATTTTTAGAAACCCAAACATTCCCATGTATATATAGGATATCTTCCCTATCCACTGTCCAATTCAGAGGTAGGTCATCTCCAAAAATACTCTCCCAAAGAAACAAGCATTCAAGATCTGAAAGTTTCCCACTCTTCACCTTATCAAGGAGGGAAGAGTTAACTATCAAGGTTGAAATATAATACTATTCATAACTACCATGAAACTCTAGATGCATCTCAAAGGAGAGGGCCATTAATTTCCATTCATCACTGGCTTCATGTATGACCTATGCATGAGATTTCCAACTCTGCATATTGGATACTTCATTTCTTTTTCCAGGCATATAGGAAAGCTCAAAATAGAAGGAGTAAAGATATTTGAAACATCTTCACTATATTATATTCATGTCACATTGTGTAAATATATATTTGAGGCTCTTGTGGTTCGTATACACAAAACAATTCTCACCCTTCATTAGTGCCTATAGTATCGGAAGGCATGGACAACTGCTAGTAGATAGAGGTCATGAATCAAGTAATATCTCCCATGAGGCCTTAAATACTTATTTCCATACATAATTAATCTTTTCTCCCACATCAACACTGAAACTCTCTTGATTATGGATGCATTACAAAACACTATATAGCCATTTACATGATTTTGTAGTATCAGAATCAGTGCCAAAACAAGCCTTCTTTTTAGATCTTGAAAGGTTTTCTTCCACTCTCTTGACCATAGGAAATTAACAACCTTAGTTGTAAGACCATTAAGAGGTGTATAAATGCATGATATATCCTGTATAAAACACATATAATATCCAAATATCCCCAAAAAACTCTATATATGAAACAAATTCTTGGGATTATTCGAGGAAACCACAACACTCGCCTTCTATGGTTTAATAGATACTCTTGCTTCCAAGTTAATATGACTAAAGAAGTGAAATTTTATAAAACATAAGTGGAACATAAAAAGATTTAATTAAAGATGATTCTCTATCAGTGTATTCAAAAAGATATCAATATATTTAGAATGGTCATTACGAGAGTGAGAATACACCAATATTTCATCCACAAAGACCTCAACAAAAGAATATTGATAGGGGTGGAATACATTATTCATCAAATCCATGAAAATGGAGTGTGAGTTTGTAAGTCTGAACAACATAATGAGATACTCATACATTCCATACCTGCAAAATATAGCTATATGAGATATGTCGGAAGTTCTAACTCACACATGATGATAGCCTGATCTCAGTTCGATCTTTGAGAATGTCCTAGATCCTCAAAGTTAGTCAAAGAGATCATCTATTCGAGGTATTGGATACAAATTCTTAACTATAAGTTGGTTCTACGATCTATAATCCATGCATAAATGACGGGTACCATCCACCTTCTAGGAAAAAAGAATGGGTGGTTCCCAAAAAGAAGTGATAGACCATATATAACCATTGGCCTCTAGATTCTCTAACTATCTCTTGCACTCATTAAGCTAAGTAGGTGACGTCATGTAAGGCGGAATGAAAATGGGAGCTACTCCTAGAATGAGTTCAATTGTAATGTATACCTCTTTCTCAGGAGGTAAGCTAGAAATATCATTAGTGAATACATCCTCGAAACGATCTACTACCAGAGGAAAATTTTTACAGGTGTACTCACTACTCCACCATGAAGAGACTAGAAATCTAGATGGTAAATTCACTAAGACCATGCTCTCCTAGTCCATATATACTAACCTGTACATCCCACTCACCCTTATGTAGATAAATTCTACCATATGGTAATGTAAAAAATACCATATGGTTATAATATTCTACAAAGTTATGATATGGGACTGAAGAATCCATACATAGAATGACAACAAATCCCATTATATCGAGCCCAAAGAGGTCCCATAAGAAGGGATAATTGCGTACCATAAGGGAAAATTCCCTACATTGGAATATAACCTCTGAACATACTCTAAATAGTGTATCCAGGGTCATTACACTATAGTAATACTGAAGAGCCAACCCGAGACTTTCCATGATAGATAAAAATTTGAAGGAGTGTAAGAACCTATGTCAAATATGGTAAATACTATAGTGGAGGCTACTAGAATAGTAACTCATACTGTAGATGGTAATGCACTCTAATCCTTCGGTATCAGCTATAATTCATGCAACTATCATGATCCCGGACCATGTACTATAGGTGGACTACCCTATATATGATCGCTTCATTGGAATTGATGATCTGATGTCTGGCTTCCATGGACATGACCTCCTCCTCCGCTAGTCCTATCATTGCTACTCTAAGTTTCTATGTGACAGGGTGTAAAAGAACCTACCCATGAAGGTGGATATGGTGTAGATGCTCTTTCCCAAGAAGCATATGTAAAGGTCTAAAAGAATCTCCGAATATTCCCCCTATGGATGCAAGAATGAAACTCCATCAGGTCTCTATCACACCAGGGCTTTAGAGATTCCGATCATCCATACTAATGGCATAAAATGGAGCTATCAGTGTTGTTACTCTAATATCCACTAATTTGAATTGAAATATCGAGGGAATATTTCTTGCTACCAGAAGAACTACTGGCCTGCCTTGAAACTAATCCTCTATTTCTAGTACGATCACCTTCCCTTAGGTTATAATCAATGATAAGATCCTGATTAACAATATTAGATAAGTCAAGTAGGAAAAATACATTCATCTATGTACAAATAGGATACTGAAGCCCATACTCAAAGTGACTAGCTCACAACATCTCATCACCCACTAAAATCAGGGAATAGTTCTACAACTCAATAAAACATACTGAATAATCCATGACTAACATAGCACCATACTCTAGATGTATAACCTATTTAGTTCAGTCAGCTCTCAACATCTGGGGAAAGAAGTGGTTATAGAAGGTATTTTGAAAATCAGCCCATACCATGCCCTGATGAAGACTAGTCTGGGTAAACACATCCCACCGACGTTTGGCCGAATCACATAGTATATAGGTTTCAATGTTGACCCTCTGCTATAGTTTTATCTCATGATGATCCAAGATATATAGGGTGGCCTTAATCCAATACTCAATATTCTATAGACCACTATCCCCTTAGAATGTGGGAGGCAGCTGCTGCTAGAACTCACGAGTCATATCAGCCATTGTATGTGCAGATTATAGAGCACATTACATGGACTGCATCGAATTTAGGAAACTCTCATGAATTTTAGTGTTAGTTCCCAGATCATTTATAGAAGGAATCACCTCAATTGGAACTTCTTGTGGTAAGACTGGTGGCATAGGTGCAACCATGTATGGAGCATGGGCGTCTCCACCCTCCTCGTACATGACACAAGTATGTTGCGGTGGAATAAGTATACAAATTCCAAGAACATTCTGCAAATAATGATTTATTCATAGATAAAAAAACTAAAAAAATCAAATCATAAGGATAAGGTCTCACTACCCCTAGTATACTACCTCAACTACCCGCTTAGAAGGTCAGTTATTGGTAAACATTGAAGTTTTAATTACATGGGTTCTAGTAGATGAAATTTCAACAACACCTTGCCTCTTAGATTAATAGAAACCATTTATTTTTAATTTATGTTTCAAATTTTAAAGTTTCATTTTCTTATAAACTTATATCAAAGTCTAATTAAAATTGATTTTCCTTTCTAGTGAATTAGGTCCCATACACCTTCTCACTGAAATTGACACCCATTTAATTTCATTCTAATGGATCAACTCGGTAAATTACTGATTCCAAACCATGTGGTCCCATAAAAATCAGGAATTGAAATTTTAAATCACTCAATCACATCCAATTATAAGTTTAGAAATAATATAATTACTATAGCATCACTCAATAATCACTGGAAAATAGCAATGTAAGCAGTGAAATGCACCATTATGGCATACAATATAAAAACTAGGTGCTTATAATGATGAATGAAATAATTCTCATTGACCTCATATAACTGGTCCAATGATGAAATGAAATCCTCAATAATAATAACAATAATAACTATCACATAACATGTGCATCACCCAATGGTGAAAGGATTTCAATTGTAATAGGAAAAAGAAGAAGAGCAATCATTATTCCTGGAAACTCACCATTTAACCCAAACATGGGTTAGATCTGAAAAAATGTATTATAACCATCTTCTAAATCATTCTTAATCTCCATTATATTGTATCCAAATAATAAAGAAATAAAGTAATATCTTTGATACCACTTTATGCCATCGAAAACCCAGGTGCCACTCAAAGGTTTCCTCGAGCCCGATTATCAACCTGGCCTCAAGTGCATCTACCTAAATGCCAGAGGCTTCCAAATAGTAGCAATGAAATAGTGTGTTTCCATGGGGATACAATTACCTAATTATAAAAATGGATCACAATTGATTAAAATTATATTAGGTAAATAGTGGAAGAAATATAAGTAATAAAGATGGCATAATCGAAGTAGAATCTATAAACACTATACCAATAACTTGTAGTAGCAGAAGTAGATAAGAATAATAAATAACTAGAGAAACCAATAGTAATACTCAAAATATGATTATAATGTATGTCATGTGTCTTCAAAACTTCAAAAACAAGAATACAAGGCAATAGGTAATACATGTTATACAAAAGAAGAAAAAATTATCTAAAAACTATCCAAACATCATGATCTCTAGCTCGTTCATCTACTACCAAGCTCCAACTTAAGTAAGAAAGAAATATTAGGTGTCCAAGGTATGATGCCTACCTTTTTCAACACCTACATACATGTAATCTTCTCAAGTAACAATGGCAGCCCAGATTGGGTGTGAGATAAATATCAATATAGGGCACCACCAATGAGATAAATTAACATCTAGTTAATGTAATATTATTTGAAATTACGTGCAGGAATTTATAAATAAAATTAAAGCCATACCATAATGTAAATACCCAAGTACCTTCTATATCCTTAGTTAGTGTCTAAAAATGTAACCATTTCATTTATTAATTACGTTAGATTTTATATAGTAGGTAACATGATGTATAACCAGCACAGACATCATATCATGATAAAAGTAATAATGAAGGATCTAATATATAATAGGTAATCGTGTAATGATGATAATAACAAAGATAATCTAAGAGAATAGCCATGGAATCCTTGAACTCATGGGTCGAGCCAACTCAGTAATAATCTGTAGCCTGGGTAAGTGGGTCTGTGTGTAATCCAAGGGGTATTTCCTAAGTCATTCCACTATAATATGATTCTAACTGAGTTCAAGTAATTCATCGAAGTTAAAACATGATAAGAAATGACTAGGTCCAAAGGTATATCCAAGGTTCCACATATCTTTTGATGTCACACTGGATCCAAGAATTATATCCAAGTAATCCTATAATGATAATGGAGGGATACTATTGTGACATACTAGGAATCCATAAGTAAATGAATATTGGGTTCCAAGACGGGTCTCACCCTTGGAAACCAGCATCCTAGAATCTGTATAGAATCCATGAGTGCTCAAGTAATTCCCTTGGGAATCTAATGCTAGGTCATGTATAATCACTCCTATAATGATAATCCAGTCTATATGAAATAGAAACCTTATACTTGATTCATTTAATTAATTAGGAAATGTAATACTCATTGTGTTTAATAAGTCATTTGGTTGAACCTATTTCCTTCCATTAGTGTGATAAGACATAACAAGCAATATCACTATATAGTACTTGAGTTACTAAATTATTATTTAGGTTCACTCCAATGCCTTCCATAATCATGTCAAGCTGTGCTACAGACATGCAACCAGGTCATTCATTCACATTTAAATAGGGAAAGTGATATATATATATATATATTTTCAATTTACCATTTAAAGGTTCATTAATTGACTTAAAACACTTACCTTAGAAGGTTCAAGTGATATCTTTACATATAATTGCCATTAAAAATTCATTGACTTAATTATACACTCACCTTTATAAAGGTCAAGTCAAAACACACCCGAACAGTGCTATAGATAGACATAACAGGCTACTAAAAGCATAATTATGGAAACACCCTACGTTGGGTGGTTGACGTTGAGTTAATAACCTCAAATGATGGATAAAATATATAACAAGGGTTTTAGAATACGATTCTAATGAATATAAGTAAGGAACATGAATTTAATAGGACACTCCCGATGAAATTAGCATGCACACACTACGTCAATTTTTAAAATGGTGAAACTTGAGGGATGAGTTATAGACCACCAACCTAAAGTTTTTACAACTCTCCTTGTCCAATATCAACCTTTAGTTTGGCATAGATTAGAATAAATATGAGGAATAGATCAATTCCACGAAAATAGGGCATGTGAGGTTACATCTAAATAGAATCTTAAAGAGAAATAAAAAAAAATTGATAAAAAGGAATCAATTACTTACTGATGTTAATCCAACATGATGAACGAGGATAGAATCAGACTTCATATTGGAGCTCGAGATAAAAAAATATGAAAGGGCTTCAAAGGATCTCAAAAGGGAGAGGAAGAAGATTTCTATCCACTGGAATAATCTGTGGAAAAAGGTGGTAGGGTTAAACATTCATTAAGGGAATTTTGGTAATTTTACCAAGGAAATATATGGATGATTTGTTTGGACACATGGTTAGACAAACCGTGTGCTAACTATTCAAGGATCACTGCCTTAGAAGGTAACCCACATGGTTAGGCCACGCAATTAGGGAAACCGTGTGCCAACCATGCGAATATTATCTACTAAAAACTACAAACATTTTGCATTGGTAAGTGGACCCTAGCACAAAATTAGGGAAATCTATGAACCCTACTTCACCCTAATATCTTTCCCCGCTCTATTAGGAGAGACCATGTGGACTGGGCCACATATTTTCTACTAACCGTGCGACCTAGTGTTTTTCTCCATCGGTTGGGGTTCTAAGCATCGAAAACCCTTAAAACCCCCAAAATCTTTCTAAACTTATTAGGAATCCATTTTAGGACCAAAATAAATAATTATACCCAATTTAAAAGGATCCATAGATGAGATAAAATTATGGTTCTTACAATAATGATAGTCTTGGTAGTGATCTGAGACTTCTAAAGAAATAATTTTCAATGCTTATGTGTATGCAAAAAATCTGTGACTTATGCGAATGTTATGATCTAACAGATTATTTTCTTTGATTACATTATGATTAATGTCTAATGAACAACCAATATTTATTATGTGACTCAAGATAATGATATAAGCTATATAGTTTATGGTTTTTAATTGTTAAGATCACGTTCTCATACCCTTATGATCATGTTATTCTTAAGTGATTTTTGACATCCCACTTTTCTACCCTCTCTAAGAATATGAGCACACCCTTTCCTATGTTTCCATTCCCTTGGTTAAGAATAAAGGTATTATATTTGATATGAATAAGAAGGGTGATAGTTAAGAAGAACTAAATGGAATGTAATCGAGATATCTTATGGACAAGTGGCTCATGTGTCTTAATTTTCAAAGATAATAGAACTATATGAATCTAGTGTTTATAATTAAATTATCTAATAAATATCTATATAATAAGATGTAATATATTTATATAAAAAGTATGGGTTTCTATAGTTGGTATCAGAGAAAATTTTATTTATATTTAGAAACTAGGATGATAAAATATTAGTGAAAACCTTGAGGAAAATTCTATGAATAGGATAAAATTCTAATGTTTTGTAAAGGGATATATTATGTGATTTTCCTATCAATAAACACTTTTCTAGATACTGTAAGTGGATTGTGTTTTAGTATAGACGAATCTAGGGGTAACAACCCTAAAATAAGTTAGTTGAGTATATCTCAACCATCATTCTAGTGCACGAGGAGTGAACCCTTATTGTGAATATTGTTTGACACTCCTTGGGGACATACATGGGTTAATTCCCAATTTATTATAAATTATTAAAATGGATTTGAATAGATGATAATAATGCAAGATGTACGTTATACCTAAGGTGTCGTTGATTGAAAATATTGTGTTAGTATCCTGACACCATATGAATTTTTTTAATGATTTTATGTTTTATCAATGTGACTATTGTTTCACAAATTCTAATTTTTTGTTTTATTCAATAGATGGATCAAGGAGGAATTTTGTTAACATTGAGTGTGATAAAAAATGGAATAATTGTAATTATGATAAAACAAGTGAAATGGAAGGTGGAATAAAAAACCTTATGATTATGTATAATTATTTATATTCTTATTTGACTGATAATTTCAACTTGGGTGAGTTTCTTGACAAAACTAATAAAATAAAAGTGGAGATTCATGAATAAAATGGAATAAATAAGATTCATTTCCATACATGAAAATCATTTTGGAATAAGTTCCCAAAGAAATGTCTCAAAGGAATAAAAAAATGTTTTGGGTTTGGAAAAGAAGGACATAGAGAAATTAATCATTGAGAAAAAAATGAATGTTTTGGTTAACATAATGAATGATAATAATTGTTTCCCTTAGGAGTCATCAATGATTTAATATTTTAAATATTTAAAATATGGGCATTATATAAATCAATTCCCTAAGGGGAAAACAAGAAAAGAGGATCGAAAATGTTGGAAGAGTAAAGTTTTTACTGTTCATGATAAAGAGATGAAAAATTACATCTAAAAGGAAGATGGTATTAACGAATAAGGTGGTAAATCCAAGTTAATGGTTTAAAAAGGATGTTGAATTATTTAATTTTTTCTATCTTGGAATTTGAGAATTATTTTGTAGAATTATTTTTATCAATTTTATTTTAGTTATCAGAATCATGAAATATTTAAGGATTGTTCTATAGTAGTTTTTCTTTAATGATGTGTAAGAATATGTTGAATGATACTGATGAAATAAACAAGTTAAATTTTATGGAAAAAACAAGATTGAAGAAAAAAACTCTTAATATGCACCCGATGTTCAACTAATAATGTATAACTAGGATAAAGATATTATTTATAAACTAAATATAATTGTATTGATGACCCTATAACTGATTATTAATTTATGAAAAATTGTTTTATGTTATATTTGATGGAGATTATAACAATTTTGGATTTATAGAATATATTTGATAATTTGTGATTTTATTTAAGGAATGGGGAGAGAGTTATTTTTTAGAAGCATGTATGTTATCATTTTAGTTTGATGGTAATTCAATTTATTAATATGTTTTAGTAGAATATATGATCAATATATTCACATATTTGGTAAATGAAATTCAGAGTTACTTTATATTGTTTGGTGGGTTAATGTTAAGTTAACTTTGCAAGTTTAGTGACTTTAGTTCTATATTTTTCTATTTTGAATTTTTTTATACATATTTTGGAAGGGTTTTATAGTTAAATACTTATAGAATGATTTAATTTGAACTTTGAGAATTATTTTTTGAGGTTAAATTATTATTTATCATGTTGGATAAACTATTATTATAATTTTGGTTTTTCTAAATATATATAGATAGAGGGAATTCCTTGTTATTATTTTATGGATTTTATGACCTATTATAATTTAATATTAGTGCTTCAAGCATGAAAAATTCATCTTAAATATCCATTATTTGGAGTAAGAATTGATTAAAGAAAAATCAAAGGTTGAAATTATTCTAATTATAAAGATAGAAATCAAGAAAGTATATTTTCTCATGTTTATTTTTTGATTGTAAAATAATCCATTAACTTTAGGAAAATGATTTTGAAACTAATATGTTATCATATTACATTTATTTTCTATGAATCAATTTTATATCTCCCATCACATATTTATGGTTTTGTGTTCGTTAAATTTATCCTAACCATGTTCTCTATCACTTATTATTAGTCCTTGGGAATTAGCATTATCCTCAATGTTAATATTTTCTCCTTTCACTAATTTTCTCCTATTTGGAAACCTAATTATGTGTTATTCTAGATAACCTTAGTATTTACCTTTCCCTTATCTTAAGAAAAAGTTTTATTAATCCTTTTAATGATGAGGGTTTTCAATAAATGAAATTTCAAATGCCAAACCCTTGATTACTGAGCATAAGTTAAAATTTTAGGGATGAAATTTATTTAGTTTGTGGGCGGTGGGGAGATTGAAACTACTATATATTTTAAAAGAACACCATGTTTTATATAATATAAAACATGAAAAACTGATCTTGAATGAAACACAAAATATTATTATTTTATGGTCATTATAACATATCCATTTAATTGGTGGGTAGAATTAAAGTAACCAAATTATGAAAATTTATATAGGTCATGACAAATAAAAATTCATTGATAAATTTTCAAGTAGTACTCAAATTTTGGTAGATCCATTTTATTACTTCTTCAAAAAATGTTTTATTGTGTGAATATTATAATTTTTTTAGAACTTTTAGAAATTTTTTCGATAAAAATAATATCATTTTTTAAATGATAATATCAAAATTAACCTAGGTTAGATGTAGTTTCCTGCCTCAAATTCCACTTAACAGTGCCCCAAGATGGTGGGTCATAAGTCCTCAAGCGCATATCCAAAAAATTCAGAGGATTCATACTAGCAATGAAGGCCTTAAGTTTGTTGATGGGGAGGATATTCCATCACTAATCAGAGTGGGTAACAACAATATAGGGATATATAATAAGTGAGAAACAACAGAAGTAGATAAAAACAATTGAAAATACCAGAATAGTAATAATAAAACTGTAAGATAAATAAAAAATAAGTGGAAGCTATGTAATAAATAGTTACAAAGTAATTATGATGCTTTTTCATGTATCTATACAAAAGTTTTCATGGGGAGCATGGGATACATGCATATACCACAGGCTAACAAAAAATATACAAAAATGCAAAAAAATGATATGACTAACATATTGAGCATAAGCTTGGTCCTCTACCACCATACTCCATCCTAGTAAGGATAATCAAACATTGGAAGTGGGATGCTTAACTTTATCAATACATACAACCATAAAGTTTTCTTGGGTACCCAAGATAGCCCAAGCAGGGTGTGAGATACAAACTCTATAGGCCACCACCAATGGTGTCTAGATCAATCTAGTACATGAAATATAAAATTATCAGTGTGACATAGTTAATAAATGTTAAAAATAAATAAATCAAGGAGTACATTGGAATAGGTTCGACTTGGAGACTTGTCCAATTTACTTTACTCGGACTAAGCCGGTGAGTTTGAACCAATGGATCTTGTAATGGTAAAGTGAGTGGGATAATATATGAGAAGATGGATCGTACTCAAGCTTGTGATTAGGAAAATTGGAAACATCCCTACATTTCCAAAACCAAAGGATCATTTCTCATTTGAAATCATTCATTTACTTTTTAATTTAATTAACCTTTTGATACAATACTGTGATTCACCTTGATCACATCCAAGTAAATTCTAAAAGAATCCCAATTATCATTCCAGGGTCTCGGTATAGGTCCAATGACCAAGGAGTCCATCCCAGGTGACCCAAGAATGATGTTCCAAGTTCTAATCCTAGAATGGTGAGAAAACATCACAAACTAACCAATGATTTTGTGCCTGGTATCACACATAGGGTCCCGAGTATTTCTCGTGGGATTGTACCACCATTGTTCCTTCAATACTATCCACGAGGTCTCCACTAGGGAACTAGTGTCACTCATATAGAGGTAAAAATAAATTACACTCAGTGATCCTATACCAGGTATAGCTAGTGTCACCCTGATGTGTTTACAAAGCATTAGAAATTCTAACAAGATGGCACAAGATTTCATTCAAGGGGTCCTTAACTTAGAACCCCTTGTATCACCCTCGACACTAAGGTGATATCATGAATCAGGAATTTATATCATAATAGGTGAATTGGCCAAATAGTTTTTATTGGACAATCCATTTATATCATAATCCATAAGCCACATGGCCTAAAATCATTGTCAATTAAATTAGTTAAAAATTTTCATTTATGGAATGGGTTGTGAGGGCCTATACCATGGTTTATCACCCTAATAAAATTAATTTATAACTAAAAGAAATTTTTATGAGGAAATAACCCTGAAGGGAGTTTAAAAAAGATAAGGAGAAAGGGAAATTAAGATTCATTGGTGGTGCACACCCATTGGGGTGGATTAAGTCAAGGGGATCAACCCAAGGGGTTAATTTTACATTATCTCGAGTCACTATTGACAAGGTAAGGCTTTCATTTTAATTTTATTAGGAATTATAAGGCATTGATGGAAAGTTCCATCTCATTGAACCATGATTCATGTTATATAAAAAAACCAAATGAGGGGAAAGAACCTAGACCACCTACCTTATCCTCAGAGTGATTCCCTCATCCATCATTGGCTTTTTATTTGATATAGAATAGAAGATATCGAAGAAGTCATCAAATTACTTGAAAATGGGGGAAATGAGCTTGCACTACAATAGGGAGATAGAGATGAAGACAAAAATTAAATAAAAGGGAGAGGATTGAAGTGATTACCTCTAGGTTCCTGATGGATTCAATGATGAGAGTAACAGACAACGAACAGAGGAGATCTCTTGATCCCTAGATCATGAGGGAAGAGGGTTCTTATGGGGGGAAGTGTTAAGCCACTGGAGAAAAGTGGTAGAGGAAGAAGAAATAGGTTAAATAATTAAATGAGGGGAAAATTTTAATTTCACCCATATAAAAATGGGTGTGAAGTTTGGCCGTATAGTTCAGAAAACTGTGCGGCCATCACATTCCATGACACTTCTCAAGGGGATCCTCACACATGTTAGGCACATGGTTTGATTAACCATGCACATCCCATGAAAAATTACTATGATAAAAACTATATATGGTCCATATGAGTGCATGAAAATGGTCATAAAGGTTGAATAAAAACTATGTGGCCTCCAACACCCCACTATCCACAACCACATGGCTAGAGAAACCATATGAGCTAGGCTACATGGTTTCTACTAATTTTTTGGTCTAGTATGACTCTTTAATTTTTGGGGATCCAAGATCTGAACAAGCTTTAGATTCCCCTAAGACCTCCTTGAATCCCTTAGAAGTTATTACTAGGTTCAATAAAGGAATTTAAAACAGAAAAAATGGTATGTACCTTTTTGAAAATCTAGGACGTCACAACCTGCCCTCTATAAGACAATTCATTATTGAGTTTCCATTTTGAGCATCGTAAAATGTATTATGAGAAATGTTCTAGCCACTACACATGTACATTGACCTCTCGCTCCTAGGTCTTTTCGTATACGCATCCATGCTACTATAGAACCTAGACTAGAGTAACTAAGCTTCCTCGAAGAGCATTCATTCTATAATTAACAATACGTATCATATGCTCTTCTAAGGATGCATCCACCTACATCTCAATGTCTTCAGGGTCAAACAAATGAGATGAGTAAATATGATACTATCGAAGATGCAATAAGTGGAAGACATCCTATATGGTATGGTAAATGTATGGTAGCTGTAACTAATAGGCTACTGACCTGACTCTCTCCCTTATATCAAAAGTCCCCACATATCGAGGTAATAAATTTTCTTTTCTCCAAATTTATCTATGCCCCAATCTAGGAAATACATTTAGAAAGACCCAATGTCACACGACAAACTAAAAAGGTCTATAATACTGATCAATATAAGAATTATTCCTAGAATAAGATATATCCAGACACCTTTTAATTATGTAATCTTGCTCTGAATTCTCTTGAATGAGACGAGGATGCAATAAATCTACCTTAAGTGCCTCTAACCAACACAAAAGTTAATGAAAAAGCCTACCATAAAGGGTCTCATACAGATCCATATGAACCATTTATTTAAATATTTTGTTGTAGTAAAAATCAACCAAATGGATATGATTTTCACATGATCCTCCCAAATCAAGGCCATATGGCTGAAGAATATCCTCCAACACCTGTGTCATCCTCTTGGACTGTCTGTTGGTATGAATATGATATGATGTACTCATGAGCACCTACCAAACCAATTCCTTTAACAAGCCTTTAGAGAACCTTGAAGTGAACAAGGAATCTCAATCTGAAAGGAAAGAATAGAGAACACCATGAAGGTTCACTATCTCTTAGATATAAAGACTTCCTGAATCATCAATATAAAAGGTATCCCAGGTCCGTAGGAACTATAAAACCTTGTACAACCTATTTATGATCACGTATACAACATCACTAACTCAATAAGATATTTTAAATCCTATCACGAAATCCATGGTGATGTTTTTTCACATCCACTCAGTAATTGATAAAGGATTTAGAAGTCTAGTAGGCCACTGGTGCTCTTCCTTTACCAGCTGACAGGTGGATCACTAAGTGATCAAACTCACTATTTTCTAATTCATATTTGGCCACCAATAATGAAATAGTATGTTTCGAAACATCTTGGTGAGACTAGGGTGAACTTCCCAAATGGAGGCATGATATTCCCTCATCAACTCTTCCTATATATCAAAAGGAACCCATACACAGACATATAAGTGAAGGGTTTCACTTCCATAAAAAATACAACTAGGAGGTGGGTTCTCTACCATGACACTCTCTTTTAAAACAAGACCCTCAAAATCAAAAAACTGCCTCAACCAGACCTTCTTAATATGGGAGGAATTCACTAACAGAGCTGGTAAGACTGGTTTCCCTTTCTATTCCTAAACCTCCAGGTGCATCTCAAAAAAATAGATCCATCAATTACCACTCACTAATATCCTCCTTGGAGTCTTGTTTTGAGTCTTTTGGCTTAGGGATTTAGCTACAACATTACCCTTTTCTGTTGTTTAATAAATCTCAAAGTCAAACAATTGTTGGTATTCTACCCACCCTTAATGTCTTAGATTCAAGTCTCACTATGTGGAGAATTGTTTGATACTTTTGTGGTCCATGAAAAAAATGATCCCTTCACCTAAATATAGCACGTACAATGGTGTAGATCATGGACCATGACAGCTAGCTTAAGGTCATGCATAGGATAGTTCCACTCATGAGGCCTCAGCTGGCGGTACCCATATTCTAAAACCCAATCACACCACATTAGAATTTCCCCTTGCCTAATTCTTAAAGCATCATAGTAACTAGTACAGATTCTATCTGGTCTGCTAGAATTAGGATTGGTGATGAATTCATTCTTCCTTTTTATCCTAAAAATCTATATCACAAGCTTCAATCGAACCATATTTCACAACCTTCTTGGTCAAGACCATAAGTAGTGCTTCCATGCCTGAAAAGACATGGATGAATCACCTGTAATATCTAGCTATATTTATAAACTATGTATATCAAACACATTCTTGGTTTGGTCTTGGGAAACCATGGTGGTCACCTTCTGTAGGTCAACTAACACCCCTTCTTCTGATATTATATGACCCAAAAAGTAAACCTTTCTCATCTAAAAGTGGAATTTGTTGAGCTTCACATATAACTCATGAAATCTTAGGGTATTAATCACTATCTAATGATGGTTGGCATGGTCATATTTATAGAAAGGATACAATGATATATCATATAAAAAAATGAATACAAAGTAATGAAGTCATGGGTGGAAAACACAATTCATTAGATCCATGAAGACCGTCAACACATTCATCAGACCAAATGGAAAAACCAGATACTTGTACAAGTATTACTTTTTTTAGATGGTTGTACATGGTATGTTTGATGGCCTCTAATGAACCTGATGGTATCCCTACCTCAAATAGATTTAATAAAAAGCTGTTTTTACTCAGAGTTGGTCAAAGAGGTCATCTATATGAGGAATTGGATACCGATTATTAACCATAAGCTAGTTAAAATGGTATTAATCCATTCACAATATAAGCTTACCATCCTACTTTTTGGAAATATGATTGGTGAACCCAATGTTGATGTGATGGGTTAGATAAAACCCTTTTCCTTCAGATATTCAAGCTATTTCATGTGTTCTTGGAGCTTTATAGGTGCCATTTTATAAGGAGTAATGAACACTGGTGCTGCACATGGAACAAGATCGATGGTGAAATTGACCACTCTTTTAGCAGGTAATATGGAGAAATCAACATGGAATATTTCCCTAAAATGATCCATAATAGGAAGAAATTCCATGAGCTTTGTCCCCTAATCACTCATAAAGAGACTGACCATATAGACCGTCACTATGCCTATCCCAGTATGCTTGAGTCTAGCTTAACTTTCCTATAAATCCCATTTACCCTTATGTATATATGTGTTGTCCTCAGGTGATGTAAAGGTTACCCAATGGAAATTACAATCCACCAGGGCTTGATAAGGCATAATCCAATCTATACCATGATTGACATTGAAGCCAGTCATCTCGAGGATGAAGAAACTCCATAGAAAACGATAGCCACCTATTTCAAGGGGGAAATCCTTGAACTAGATTATGACCTATAATCAAACTCCTAACGACATGTAAAAAGTCATAACACCAATAGAAAACTCTTTCTTGGGCCCATACTTCCCATATTTGTCACAAATAGAAAAGAGTGTGATGCACCCATATCGAATAAGGTAGATACTAATGTAGAGGCTAGTAGAATAATACCTATATCTATATATGGTCTTGGACTATGCTTTTATAGTGTAGTATGAACTACAAAAATATGAACTAAACCACATCCCTGAGATGCTGTTTGAGTAGCCTGAGCAAGTCATATTTGCTGATGCTAAAACTTTGAGTCTTGTCTGCATTTTTCATGGCTACCTTCTCATCCCAAACAGCCTGTAGAAGACTATTTTCTTACATATCAAGGAGTCATTGATCCATCACCAGAAGCCTATTCTAGCACAAAACATTTTTCACTAGGAACTTGAGGAAATGATCAATAATAATGATGGAGGTGACACCTCCAGCCAAAATCTTGACACTCGATCGGGTTCCCTGTACACTAGGGCCTTTTATGGCCTAACCTTCTTCACTGGTGACACACTACATAATATTCCATGTTTTCTATATAATGGGTACTTCCCCCTTGTGTAAACTTGAAACATTGCTTCCTGCCACTAGATAAACAACTACTCTGCCTAGAAGCTAAAATTCCTTGTTTCACATTGCCAAATTTTCTCAGGTTCTGCTCAGGGATGAGGGCTTGGTTCACTATTTTTGAGATGGTGGTCAGTTGAAATATTTTCACTTGTGATCCTATTTTTCATGAAATACAATCCTCAAATATTATAGCAGTCATCATCTCAACACCAGACAAGGTTATTGAGAAATGATTTAATTCAGTGAAGAAACCCGATTATCCCATCACTAACATGTCACCTTGATAAAGGTTGATGAATTATAGATCATGGTCTATTCTCAAGTCCTATGGGTAAAATTAGTAAAATAATCTATCTGGAAGTCTACCATGACCATATCCTAATTTTGAGCTTCCTAATTAAGAATGTACCACCAATTATCAGAGGAGTCACGTAGCATGTAGGTAGTGATATTGAACTTCCTCTCTGGAAGCATCTTTATATGGTTAAAGATTGAAAATGTGGCCTCTATCCATGACTCTATAGCCTGAGGTCTTACATCCCCCAAGAAGTTGGGAGGATGTTGCTATTGAAACTCCCTAGTCAAATATACTATAGTAGGGACATGTCAGGGAGAACCTTGAATGGTATGCATAAACCAAAATAAGTTATCATGGAACTTGACTTTAGAACCAAGTGGAGTATCTAGAAGATGTGTCTCATGTGAAACTATAGGATATACCAAAGGTCTCTTAGGTCCCACCACCTTTAAAGTATGCTAATCACTACTCTCTTTGAATACAATTTGAGTTTTTCATTGTGTAATAGTTCTACAATTTCCTATAACACACCTCAGATAGTATTTATTACATATAGGGGAAGCGATAATAAAAGTACATGTACAAGGCTTGCCTAGAATCATGTTACAACCCCTCACCTAATCCAGGATATAGGTCTAGGTTATAAGAATGAGTCACAAAAGGTTCATAAGAGACACAACCTACTACCCACTACTAGAATGGGTCTGGGTCAAGGTTGTATATTACACATATAACTGAAGGAAATTTCATTTTAAAATTTTTATTTACTTAAATTCTTTTCTGTATTTTAATTCTATTTAAATGGTTGAATTATATGGATCACAACTTCAAATTTATAACTGCCCATAAACCTTGTAAATTGAAATGTGACATCCACTTAATCCTAACAAAAACATGTTCTAAACTGTGTGACTGATGGTCCATGGATCAACATGCCATAACCGACTACTTATGGTGTCTACTTTAACCTGTGCAGGAGAATACTGTTAGGTTATGTCATGAAATTTAAGTGTTAGTTATTTTTTTCAGTCTTGTAAGGATATTTTTCACATTTATATATATATAAAAAGGAACATACATAAATCACATGAAAATCAGGAAATGAATTCCAATAGGTTGATATGGCATGGAATAATTCATGAAATTTAAGTCCTAGAGTTCCAAGTATGTTTCATGCTTCAATGTTCCCTTATATCATTAGGGAAAGGTTAGTCAACCATTTTAATAAAATTAATATTAGTAATTTAACAAAGCTAGTGAATCACCCAATGTTGAAATCCATGAAATAGTAATAGGGATAGAAAATAACAGTATTTACCTGTCCTAGATAATTTGGGTTCCCCTATATGTGGGTTAGCTACTCCCTATCACAGGACCATTACCAAATTTCTATATCATAGTCTGTTGTGTAAATCCATATAGTAATACAAAAGGAAAAATGAAATCTAATCCCACTTTACAACATCCTACAACAGATTCCACTTAACGATGCCTCGAGATGGTATTACAAAAGACCTAAAGTGAATCTCTCTGAATACCAGAGGCTTCCAACTAGAATTGAGGTCCTTGGGTGTGCCTTTGTGGACACTATTCCCTTATTGATATTACTAAAACCCAACAATATAGGGATACAAATAAAGTTATAAAAAATAAACAAAGATAAAAATAATAAACAAAAGAAAAAGAATAATAATAAAAAATGTAAGATAAATAAACAATAAGCAGAAGTTGTATAATAAATATATACAAATTAATGATGATTCTTTTTCATATATCTATACAAAAGTTTACATGTGGGACATGGGATAAAATCATATTCCACATGCTGACAAAAAATATACAAAAAGTCCAACACATTATAATACTATAATATCGAGCATTGGATTGGTAATCTACCTATATAATCCATCCTAGTTTGGGGAATCAAACATTGAAATTTGGATGCTTCCTTTTATCAATTCATGTAACCATAAAATCTGATTGGGTACTAAAGGCAGACCAAGAAGGGTGTGAGAGACTATCTCAGTACGCCACCACCAATGGTGTCTAGAACAATCCAGTAAGTGTATTATAAAATGAGAAGTGTTACATAGTTAATAAATGAAAATTTAAAACAAATAAATGAGTACATTGGACTGGGGTCCACTTGGACACCCGTCTAATTTACCCACTTTAGCTTAAAATGGGGAGTTTGAACCAAGGGATCCTGAAATGGTTAAGTGAGTAGGATAATATGTGAGATGGTGGACTATCCACAATCTGGTGATGGGTCTTGGAGGAAACATCCCTACATTTCCAAAACCAAAGGATCATTTCTTAATTTAAATCATTAAATAATTTTTTAATTCAATTAACATTTTTATAAAATAATTTAAGTCACCCTTATCCCATCCAATGAAATTTTAAAACAATTCCAGGTATCTCTCTAGGGGTGCGGTATAGGTTCAATTCTGAAGGATTCCATGCAAGGTGACCCAAGAATGAAGTCCCAAGTGTCACTCTAGGTATAGTGTAAAAACATCACAAACTAACCTCTGAGTCTATACCTAGCATCACATGCAGGGTCCCAAGTCTGTCTCATGACATGATACAACCATCATTCCATCTAGACCATCCAAGGGGTCTCCCCTAGGGAACTGGTGTCACTCATATGGAGGTAAAAAAAATAATGCTTGATGATCCCATCCCATTTATAGCTAGTGTCACCCCTAGCATGTTTAAAAATAACTAACCATTCTAACAAGAAGGCACAAGATTCTAATCAATGAGTCTTTAAGTTATAACCCCTTGTATCACCCTCAACACTAAGATGAAATCATGAATCAAGAATTTTTATCATAATAGGAAAATTGGTCAAAGAATTTACATTTTTCATTCCATTCACGTCATAAGGTATAAGTCACATGTCATAAACGCATAGTCAATTCAATTATTTTAACAATTTAATTTATTACATGGGGTTTGAGGGCCTTTATCATGGTTCATCACCCTAATAAAATTAATTTATAACTCAAGGCAATTGTTTTTAGGAAATACCCCTAAATAGAATTTAAAGAAGGTAAGGAGAAATATGAATTAATCCTAAACGGTGGTGCAAACCCATTAGGATGGCTTAAGTGAATGCGATCAACATAAGGGGTTAATTAAACACTCTATTAGGTTATAATTCAAAAGGTTATTCTTACATTTTAATTTAATTAGAAATTATAAGGTGTCTCTGAAAAGGTCTAGCTCAGTGCACCATAACACATATTATACAATGAAAAGAAATGAGGGGAAATAACCTAGACCACCTACCTTAGACTCATTGTGCTTATATTATCCAACACCTTCATTTGATTCTATCTATAATGAAACATATCAAAGAAATTGTTAAATTCCCTGAAAATGGGGAAAACGATCTTGTACTACAATATCACAACAAAGAGGAAGAGAAAATTGAAATAGAAGGGAGAGGATTGAGGATCTTACCTCTAGTTTCCCAATAGATTCAATGATGAGAGAAAAAGATGAAGCATAGAGCATATCTCTAGATCCTTAGATCATGGAAGTGGAGGGTTCTTATGGGAGGAAGAGTTTGGCCTCAAGAGAAAAGGGTGGGAGGAAGAAAAAATAGGTTAAAAGATTAAATGAGGAGAAAAATTAAACTTTCAACTATATTGAAAGGGGAATAAGGTTTAACCACATGTTTTAGAAAACTATGCACTAAGACAATCCTCAAGAGTACCCTTGCACGAGATAGGGGCATAGTTTTATTAACCATGCATAGCCCGTGCAAAATGCCTCAAGTAAACTGTAGATGGCCCGCATGAGCGTTCACCTGGGGTCCCATGGTTGGAGAAAAAACATGTGGCACCCTAAACCCCACTTTCTATAACCACATTGTTTGATGAACCATGTGGGATGGGTGACATGGTTCCTAAAAACTGTACATCCCTGCCTACCACTATAATGTTTTGGTCTCCTGGCTCCAAATAGGCTCGAGATCCCCTGAGAACTCCTTAACTACCATAGGCATTATTACTAGGACCAATAAAAGAATTTAAAACTAAATACAAATGGTTCATATATTTTTCAAAATCTAGGACGTTATAATGAATTTTTGATTTTTTTTCTTGGGAAATTGAGTTTCTAGTGAATAATGAGAAAGTAATGTTTTTTATTGGAAACTATATTTTTGTTTCAAGCAATCACATAGTAATGTTTTATTTTAGAATGGTTTAAAAGTAAAATATTTAATATTATATTATTAATAATCTAATTAAATTTATTTTAATTAATTTTATGACTGAATTTGGTATACTAACATTTTTATATATAAAAAATCATTTTTATAAAATAAATAGATTTTGTTGCATTTTGAGTTTTTATCTTAAATTAATTTCTTCTACTTATAGAAACTGTATCTTGAAAAATGGATACTAAATTTTGAATTAGGAGGTGCAAATTTGGTACGTATGTCCCTTTTATTTATGGTCATTTTGAATAACAGCCTTGGTAAATATTTGACCCAATAGTACGGGTAAATCAGGTAATTAAGGTTAAGAATAAAATGAAAAGGACTAAAAATGAAACTAAAACTTTCATTTATCCAATTGGATGAGTGTACTTCATCTATTTCCCTCAAATTATCAAATATATGGCTAACTATTTCCATTTTTCTATGAATATAACCTTTATATTAATTTAAGAAAAGGAAAAAATACTAAATGTCACTCTATTGACTTTAATATCTCTAAATTTTTTACATAAGTTTAAAAAGATAATTTTTTTGGTTCTAATTGTTTTTTTGAAATAGGAATTAATTTTTTTATCATGATAAGTTATTTATAATTCTTAATGATTAAATAATTACCTTAAATTATTACGTAGTGCGAACACCGTATTATTTAAATTAATAGGAAAATAAAAAATGATTTAATTTTTTTTAAAATTAATAAAATTTAGGTTAATTTTTGTGTTCCATGAATTTAATAGATAAATATAAAATATTTATAATGTTTGAAAGGTTTAGATTCTAAATCCTTTACTGCCAATAATTTCGAAATCAACATTAGTGATATTTTATGTTAAGTAATATTTTATTAAATTACTTAAAAATCATAAAAATAATTCAAGGAGAAAAGTAGGATAATAACACTACTGGAAAACTAACCTTTACCAACGGTTTGGAACCGTTGGTATAGGCCTCCAAACCGTTGGTATAGCCTATACCAACGGTTTGGAGAACCGTAGCCAAGTAAGCCGTTGGGATAGGTCTATACCAACGGTTTTCCAAAAACCGTTGGTATAGACCTATATCAACGGTTTTGGAAACCGTTGGTATAGGTAATACGAAATCTATACCAACGGTAATGGAACCGTTGGTATATAAAATCCAAAAATAAAACATCCGCTGGGATTTGATCCCAGGACCCCTCGTTTATAATCGAACGACTTAACCACTAAGCTAACATCACTTTGTAAACATAATTTCATAAATATATATATGTATTATCATAATTATTTAAAATTTTGATTCATATAATGTTCTCGGTTAGTAGATCTGGAAAAATATTAAAGAACCTATCCCAACGGTTTTCAAAACCGTTGGGATATCCCTTTCCCAACGGTTTTAAAAACCATTGGGATAGGTTTGGGTGGGAAAACCCTTTCCCAACGGTTTTTAAAACCGTTGGGATAGGTTTGGGTGGCTTGAAATCTATGTTGGCCGAAGGTTGATTTTCCTCCTCCCTTTCCCAACGGTTTTGATGAACCGTTGGGAAAGAGGAGGGAAAGAAGACCCTTTCCCAAAGGTTCACCAAAACCGTTGGGAAAGGGGACTCTTTCCCAACGGTTTTGATGAACCGTTGGGAAAGAGGAGGGAAATAAGACCCTTTCCCAACGGTTTTGGTGAACCGTTGGGAAAGAGGACTCTTTCCCAACGGTTTTGATGAACCGTTGGGAAAGGGGAGGGAAATAAGACCCTTTCCCAACGGTTTTGGTGAACCGTTGGGAAATGGTAGCTATACCAACGGTTTTTACAAACCATTGGTATAGAAGTGTTGGGAAAGATCATCTTTCCAGTAGTGTAAATGGTCAAAAAGTCAATACCTTTTACATTTATGAGACAATTTTTTCCTTATAAGTAAAATCTTAATTTTTTAATATTAAGAAAGTCATTAGTATGGTTAAGTTTAATATTGGTTTATTAAGGGGTTAAACTAAATGATAAGGTTTAAAATTATAGAAAAACCTTTCAAAATTTAATTTAATGATGATATTTAAAACTTATACTATTTTTATTCGAATATATAACCGTTGTGAATAATTTTCATTGAGAAATAATTAATTATATTTTAATATTTTCTATAATTTCAAGTGTGTCCTTTCCCACTTACAAAAGGTCATACCTTACATATTTTATTTACACTACATTGAGACATATATATTGAAACAACCTATCCATTTATCTTATAAATATCCTTATACAAGTTCTAGAGGTTTTTTTATTAAAAAAAACAAATCTAGGAACCTTAAGAGAAGATCTAAAGGAAGTATACCGAAGAAGAGGTAATCGTCTTTACCGACTCTTTAAAATTTATTTTTTCTTCTACTTCATATAAATATATTTTACCAGTCCTAAAATAATAAATATAGTATCATAAATATAATAATATATTATTATGATTATGGGAAAACTATTTTCTAACAATTTTCCATCCTACTGGAATTGAAAAATCGCTCGTGCGTACGTATAACTTCCCGTCTCCATGCAGTGGTTTAATTCATTTTCCATCACCTTTTTTCATGGAGGATTATTATGATGGGTTTAATGTTTATAAATTATATTTAATATATAATACTAATTTTATACTTATAATATAATATGTTTCTTCTTATCTTCTAAAATGTTAGAAAATGATAAGTTTATTCGTCCGTACGTGTCAACTGCCACCTCCATGAAGCGATGTGATTTTTTTTTTTCATTTCATTTTTACCTGTATTTTAATGAAAAGGATTTTAATAGATATATATGATATATATCATATAATAGTTATTATATAAAGGTTAATTACAATTTTCCTATATTTTCTTCCATCCATTGAAAAGTGAAAATGATGTTCATGCGTACTTACGACCTTCTTTCTTTATGAATGGTGTAATTCATTTTTTATCTCTTTATTTTTTGGATGACTATAAATTTTTATATAATGAATATATATGATATTATATCATTATTTTTATTTTTTAAATTTTGGAACCATGATAAAAGTATAAGTAATATAATTAATGAATCAAAATACTCATGAAAAATGAAATAGTAAACACCAGAAAACAATGATTTTAATAAGGAATTATCAATAAGACTGAGTTGAAATGTTATAAGTGGATAATATATGATATTATAAATATGTAAATAACTCTTTAATAGAATTATAATATGTTTAAATTTATTACACTGGATTTTAAATCAATTTTTAAGCAATTTGTACTTGAGGTAAGGGATTTCCAGTCTCACATTTATTTATGGGAGATATATGTCATAATTACCACTTGTTTCTTTTATGTGGAATATATAATTCTTATTTTTATATGTTATATTTTTAATATAACTATTTTAATGGTATTTTAACGTTGATTTTATTTTATTCTTTTATAAGGCTTATTATTTTTAAAAGTTAAGAAAAGTGGTACGAGTTTTTTTGTTACAATCTTATTGTTTATCAGGATTGTTTATGATTAAGTTTTGAAAGATAAAATTTCATGATATTTCTATAAATAAACTCATTAAGTTTCTTCTCCTATGTTTATTTATAGATATCACATGTTTTACTTTTATTTTCTCCACTTGATGAACTCAAATGGCCGAAAGATTGTTTCTAATGAAAACTAAAGTTATTTCACTATTCAATTGAAAAACATTTTTCTCCCATATCCATATTTTCTAGAAATGTTTTCAAGAATATTTTTAATATTATATTATTATTATTTAAATTAATTTTTTCTCATTAGTTATTATTTAAAAAATGGTTTAAAATTAATCTTTTTGTTTTTTTGAATGAGATACTTTTTGTTTTCTATACAAAATCGTGAGAGGAATGTTTTCTTTTAACTTATACTATAAGAAAAGAATTTACCACCACCATTACCACTAAATAAGTTGAATATTACTCTAAAAGGTTCCATGTTTATTTTCAAAGAATTGTTTTTATTTAATATTTGGGAAGTTTTTAGGTATTAAATAAGTTATTTAAAAGTAAAACGGTATTTTCCTCATGAGATTTTCCAATAGGTCCTTTAATTTTTTTCATTTGTAATGACATCATTTGATGTTAGTTAATGTTTTACTTGGGATATTGTCTAATAATACTATACTAATTATTTTTATTGATAGTTTATGATTATGATTATAAATTATCTATGAAAGATATTTATTTCCCACAGGTTATGCTATAATGAAATGTTTATGAAACTTGTTTCTTTTTCACAGGTTATGATATAATAATATTTTTATGAAACCCATTTCCTTTATAGATATTATGATATGATGAATTTTTTATTATATTTTGGAAAAACTATGTATTCTTTTAATTATATTATGGGTGGATCCAGAATTATATATCTCTCTAATTCATTAGTTTAAGATTGATAAATCTTGATATAAACATGACTATAATGGGGAGTGAACCTAGTGTATTAAGGGACATCATCCACTGTGATAATATTAGGAGTGAAACTTGAATCCTATTAAGGAATTAGTAGTGAAACCAATACTCTATTATATTCTTGGTAGTGATCCATGACTTCTAAGGAAATAATTTTCTATGCTTATGTGTATGTTAAAAATTTATTTCTTATGACAATGTTTTGATCTCATGGATTATGTTATTTGTTTCATTTGTGATTAATGTCTTATAAACCACTAAGAATTATTCCATGACTCAATATTATGAGCTATGATATAAATGGTGTGGTTTTTAAATGTTAATATCATGTTCTCCTACCTGTATGCTCATGTTATGATTAAGTGATCATTGATATCTCCATCTTTTTACCCTTACTGAGAATTTTTTCTCACCCATTCCCATGTTTCCTTTCGCTAGGTTACGAAGGAAGGTATTAAGTACTATATTTATAATAAGAGTTCCATTTATGAAGAACTAATTGGTAAATGATGTAGATATATTATGAATAAGTTGTTTATGTGTCCATGTTTCCAAAGATACTAGAGCTATATGATTTTGGAATGAATCGTTATGTTATATAATGAATATTCATCTAATAAAATGTGATATAAATGTATGAAAAGTATGAGTCACAATAATGTGAACCTTAATGGTTATGCAATAACCCATACAACTCTTTATCTCTGGTTGGAAAATAATAAAATCTCACAATTTAGACCTTAAACTTAAAAAAATTATGATATATGTACTTAAAAATGACATCATGGGTATCAAAATTCTCCCAACCATATCACTTTATTCCCCAAAAAAGTCTTGATGAAAATAATTGGTCTGAGAAAAGGTGATGCCATTTCTACCTCACATATGACTCCTATTCGTTTATCTCATGGGATTCATTTCCATACTTCCCTATGATTGAAAATAAATAAATTTATTTTCTATGTAATAATTTATTTTAAGAGTAAAATATTTGAAATAATTTTTCAACCATCGATACATTTGGTTCCACCTCAAGCTCTTCCAAACCCAAAATGTGGGTGGGATCACTATGATACTTCTTTAACTAAAAACATAGAATAATTTCTAAATTTTTATTAACCAATGATGTAGTGATAATCTATATAATTTTTTTTATAAACTTTTAATAATTTCAAAAGGTCTTACATACCTCAACATAAAATTCTCCTATCTTTTTAGTTGTTAGTGACTCAATGTTTGAGAGAAATTTAAGAATAATTTATCATTGATAAAATATTCCAATGGTCCCAGATGATGGTCAACATATGAATTCTGATTAATTTGATCCATTAATATATGTTTTAAAGTAATTTGTATCTTTTCCTTCATATATTAACATAATATTAGTTCCACTAGAGAAGTCTTACCGACCACAACCCAACAAAGTAAAGATAGGCATGGCAGACAACATAAGGCTTTAAAGTATATAATTTTTTTAACGATTGGTTTATATTATTATAAGAAAATTAAACTAATAATAAATGACTATACCAAGGTTCCCTAAGATCCATAACATATACAAAGATCATATTATTCAAAATTTTTATAGACCTTTCCATTTCCCCATCCATTTGAGTATGGTATTTTATTCTTAACTTAACTTATAATCCCATAGCCTCTTGGAAGACTATATAGATCTTATTGGTGAAGTGGGTTTCTTAATTGGAAATTATTCTATAAGTAACCATATGAATGTAAATTATTCCATGGTCCCTAAAATTTTATCTATCCTTATGTAGTTGAAAATGGGTTTATTTAGTCATCTAATCAATAACTACCCAAACAGTTTTTTCTTGGAGGGATATGAGGTAACCTGATTATTAAATCTATGAATATCTCATCCCATTTATAGATATGAATAATAAAGGGATGAATCATACCAGAGAGATTATTATAATATCATTTCACTTGTTAACAAGTGGAACATAAATATGCATAATCCAAAATATCCCTTCTCATGCCAGGACACAATAATTGACATTTTATATTAGAATACATTTTTCAGTTCTTATATGAACCACCCATTAAAGTGATGGGAATACTTCATCACTTTTTGTACCATGGAAATAGGGTATATATAATTATTTATGAATCCAATGATACCATTAATGGATAGAGACCTCTCACCGATGCTCTCCTCAATATATAAAAATTATCTGATACACTAAAACTCAATATCCCTTGGTTTCCCTTGATAAATAATATCCAAGAGAGAAGGAATAATCTAGAAAACACAAAATATATCACCTATTTTTCTTATTTTATCTCAAGGTGGATTTCATTGTTATATTTATTTAATGTCTATGATAGTAAATTCCTATAGAGCACATTAGTGACTTTGTTTTATTTACAAGGTTTATAGATGTAGCTAAAATGGAATGTTATTTGGTATTCCACCCACTAACATTTCTTAAATTGACATCATTATATGAGAAAATAAATCCCAGAATATTTTGATAAATATATATTGAAAAGTTCTCAATAAAAATAAAATTTTTATTACACTTTAATCCATGAATATCCACTGTCAGTTTTTGGTCATGAACTGGATAATTCTTCTCATTTGGTCACCAAAAATTAGATATATAAGCTACCACATTGTCTCCTTTTCTAAGAACACATACTAAAACCATACTATATTCATCACAATAGACTACATAGCATTCTAAAGGCTTAGGAATGATCAAAACTACAACTTATTACAATCTTATTTAATTCATAAAATGATGCATGAAATTTAACATTCCAAACTTTTCTTCTTTTTGAGTAAGGGAAATCATAGGTGATAAGTTCTTTGAGAAATATTTTATAAACCATTGAAAATATCTTATTAAACCAAATAAGTTTTATATATTGAATAAATTATTTGTCATTTCCCTAGTCATAATAGACATCAAATTCTCAAGTTCAACTAAAATGTCATTTTCAAACACAAAATATCCAAAGAATAATACTTTTTGTTTTTATAAGTGACACTTAGATTTTCATAAATGAATACATATCAAAAAATTCCCAAAAAATCCTCAAATGATACTCATGGTCATGTTTAGATCTTGAATAGACCACAATATTATCCCTAAAAACCTTGATAAAGGAGATAAGTTATAAATGAAATATCTGAGTCATAAGATCTATAAAAACTACAAGAGAATTCATAAAATTTGAAAACATAACAATGTATTCAAAGTGAAAATGTATTCTTATAAAAGTGGTCTTAGTTATATTTGATTCCTTGAATCAGATATGATGATACCTTAACAGGATATCAATTTTTTAAAACCATGTTTACCTTTTCAATTTTTAAACAGCCCATCAATCTATAGAAATTTATAAAATTTATTTATACTCACATGATTAAACTTCCTAAAACCAATTCAAATGAAAAACATCCAATATACATATTTAAAAAGAGTATATGAGCTACCCATAGAGACATATTGAGATGTATAAAATCTTTTCCCTTCAAAATCATTATATTGGGTCTTTAACTCCATTAACTTAGATAGTACCAATTAATTCGAGTAAAATTATGCATTTAGAATCTAAGGGACTAGATCATTAAAGAATTTGACATTGTTATATAGGGGAAACTAGAATAAATTTTTGGGGAACATTTCATGAAGTTCCATTATAATAAGAGGAATCTTCTTCCCGAGATCCTCTCCAATAGCTTTCACTAAAAGAGAGGATATTTGAAATGAAATAACTTTATCTTTATGAAGTGGAGGACCAAATAAAATCAATATTTGATCAAATATACCTTATGATACATGAAAATCCGCTTACAAAGTGATAAGTCTACCCTCCAATAATAGAAATTAATACAAGTTTCAAATAAAATCATCCTATTCATACTAATAGTAATATCAAAGAAGTAAATTTCAAGAAATAAGAAGTATGATTCCAAATCCACATTATATATATTGATAAGTGAGGATGAATAATTAAATCCATACAATTTATTCTTTTTAAGAGGAGTTGATATCTCTATTATGTATGAAATTTATTCTAACGGTAGATTCATCATTTCCAAAATATGATTAAATATAAATGAGTGTCAGGTTCCTATATCAAATAAATCTATAAATATAGATGATGAAATAAGTGAAGTACCTATCATTACCATAAGGACTAATTCATATTCAATATGGGATTTCTCTACAATATATAATTTTATAGATTTATACAGATTCTATGTTCTCTTGAAAACACGGTGCTATATTCTATATTGGCTCTACCTGTATGTAGAACTACATTTTTCTTTATTCTCTTTAGGACCATTCTTCTTAAGGAACACTAGATTATATTTTAGAACCATTTAGAGAAGTAGAACCCCACTACTTATTTTAAGAAGATTTATTATACAAAAACATTGTACATATTCCATTTGGCCACATATATTAAAAGTATTTCTAGTCTATTAACTTGAGGGTTTTCCATGTGTTGAATTTACTCATTGATGGAATATAAGAGGATGAATCCCCATTAGTGATGACAAATAACATTGAGTGGGACATCTGGAGATACTTCCACCTTTATGTTAAAACTCATTTTTTTCTTTTTCTTCTCAAGGAAACCTCATTCACTTTCTCTAGGTATATATGAATAAGATCCTCTCATCCCATTAAATCCATCTTGTTTAGTTTCTACCAAAACATTAGCTCTAATATTTTTTTCGACTTTTAAGAAATCTACTTGAGGTTAATTAGGAACTTATTACAACCAATACTCATAATGATCCAAACATTGAAACTCAAAAACCAAATAAGGAAAAAATTTCTAAATAAAAATATAAAAACCTAACCTGAGACATATTCCAAACCTCAAGCCTCCCACTAAGAATACATGTGACCATTGAGGAAAGTCTAGTCCATTTATGTCACATATTAACACCATTATATCATTGTATTCAGGCCACATGGGACCATTAATACTATTACTGATGGAAAAAAGAAAAAAACCACAAAACATCAACCCTCATTATTCCATCTACCAAAATCACAACCATAATCAAAATTTCACCCAATATCCAATAAAACCAAAACACACACTGAGTGAAATAAAAACATAGATGTGTTGAAAACGTTATCTACCACTTCACTAGTGTGAACAATCTACTGGTACTGAAATTCTTATCACAATAAAAATCTAAAATCCACCAAAACCCATTGGATCTATCCAGAACATCATCATCATTGTCAATGAGGGAAAATTTGTAAGTTTCTTTTACTATATTGGGACTTGTACCAATTTGATTTATGTTTTTTTGGAAATCATGTGAGACTTTTTTTGGGTGTGTTTTTGAATGTAAGGGAGGTCTTGTGAGTATCCTAAGGGTTCATGGTTTTAAAATTTATTTTCAGTGATAACATCATGGAGTACAAAATTAGTGCACAATTTGTTCTAAACATGTACCCCAACTATGTTTCATGATATGTATAGGCACAATTTTTTTTAAATAGTTCTTGGGGAGGCTATATGATCACTATAGACAATTTCAATAGGAATTTCACATGGTTTGCACATGATTTGGTAAATCATGCCCATTAACATGAAAAATGGTGTGTTTGGAATGTGATTTTTTGCATGGTTATCACATAGTTCTTACAACCATGTAACAAAACCATGAAACCCTTAATAATAGGATTTAAACCTTTTTACCTTATGATTTTATTACCCAAAACCATCACATTTTCCTCCCCCTCAACCCAAAATCCCTTAAATCAAGTCCCTATCCATCCTCTCTTCCCATGGCAAGATCTCACCAATCTCTTATCTATTTTTTTTTTCTGTTAGGCGATATAAAAATCTAGAGGTAATTTTATGATCCCCCTTTCCTAATGTCTTTGTTTGTGCCACTATCTCAAGATCTCTCAATGTTTTTGTCTAATATTCCCCATTTATAGGGTAGTTTTCCAATTTCTTGATTTTATCCATTTAGGATGAAACTGGGGGCTCATATTGGGATATTATTCTTTATTTAAGAATGATTTAGATACTCCTTAGGCCTAACACAAAGTCTCACTTAATTGATTAAGTTCATAGGTTAAATAGTTATACTGACTATTAGGTGTGACCTATAATTCATTTAAATTGTATTTCTTTGGGGTTTTCCTTAATTAAATTTACTAATTTAAATATATGGCCTTATCTTGGGTAGTTTTTATTTAAAAGGATATTCCATGTTATAATTGTTCCAAAGTGAGTTAATTTTAAAAAATTAGTGATTGTGAAATGGAATTTCACAATCACTAGTGAATAAGAAATGTATTTTCCCTTATGACGGGTCAATTTATATGGAAATATTAGTTTTTTAAATTATGGATATTTGGGGTTTAGATTAGAATTTATAAAAAAGTGTGGAATTTTCTTAGTGAGGTTTTATACAATGAGAAATGTTTTTTTAATGACATGGCCTATGGTTATGTGAATTGTTTTGTTGAAAAGGGAAGTAAATGTCTTTATGTGATGTTTTTTTGGAATTCAAAGAGTCTTTTTAACTTTTTTTTTGAAAATGGTGATTGTTCCAAAATGTTTAAAGTTAATGAAAACATCCTTAGGGGTGTTCATGGTTTAATTGATAATGAAATTAGTTAGGGAACTTGGAGTGGTAAACTGTACGCCCCTTAGAAATTTTCTTTACTTTTAGCTAATTATCGGGGTTTAAAACATTGAAGAGAAAACCTAATGGGTTTCCCTAGTTAAAAAGATGATCTTAATTTGGTTAAATATTATGACTCTTATTAAAGAGAATTTTAATTACAATTGGCCTTATATTTTCAAATGGTTTTGGGTAATGGTAATTGAAATTGTTTCAATGAAATTATTAAACAATTCCTTATTCCTTGAAATTTTTTCTTTTTTAATGGAAATATGATTTATTTAGTTTTATTATTTATATATAAAGAATGATATGTGTACATGTTGATTTTAATATAAATGAAATTTTCTCTTGGTTTTTCTTGAGGGATCCAAGGTAAATCTGAACCCTTAGTGTTCGCTAGTGCTCAATGGACATAGGGTGAACCTGACCCCTTAATGGTTTGGTTGTTCTTGATGTAAATGGGGTAAAAAAAACTCCCATGTGGATAGGTTGTGCATGATAGGACCTTGGTTAATATAGTCCCCAGGTGGATCGTTTGGGCTCTGGGGATGGGTATATTACCATTAGGAGCTAGTTTTTTGAACGAGTACAAGTATATTAGCCTCAGTGAGAGATGGGTTAACATGGTCAACAAGACAAGCTTAGAGAAACCCTGACACAGTCTAAAGTAGGTTTGTACCACTCCCATGTGTCATCATGGATCTTGGGTTTAATGTTTGTTTTTAGGTATTTATATTTAAATATTTCAATGGTTGTGTTTATAATTGTTTATCTGGAGAACTACTGTATGCACTTTGTATAGTCTGATTTCATTTAAGGACTCCATTTGTGGTGGCTACTATGTTTTACTCACTCTATTATTGGGTTTCCATGAAAACTGGGTACATGAGTGGATATCATTATTTGGTTTCAAATTATAGGTTTATGGAAATGACCCATAACATGTGGTTTTTCTTATCATGTTAGGATATAATATAGATTGTGGTTCTGGGAAATACTTAACACCATATTGGGATGTGATTTTGGTTCTTATTAATTTTAGTTAATTTATTATTATTGGATATGATTTTACAGAAGGGATACATTGATAAATGCATGTAATACTTCATGTTTGATAACATTGTGATGTTGGTTTATTTTATCAACACTTTACATGTGTTACCTGTGATATTTATTTGTCATGGTCACATGTTTCTATCATATTTTCTTCTAATTATGTTCTAATAAAATGGTTTAGTCTCATAATTGTATCCTCATAGACCCTATACACTAGTCTACAACCTATGGTAAAATTTTATATTGTATTGTTCTACGTCATAGTAGAAAAACTATAGTTAATCAATTTTTCTACATCTAATGCCTTCAATTAAAAGGATATAGAAAAAGTATATCCTAAGGCCATAGTCTATGTGTTTATGGTCGAAAAGTGGATTTTCTTCCCAAAATAGCCAGGCCCAGCGGACCACACCCATGGTGTAAGGTATGGTGGTAGGGGTGTTTAATTATGAACCCCTTAGAGCCAAAATATAGCCATTTTAGCTTATGCAGTTTAGATGATGTGTACCTATTTAAAAAAGATTTCAATGGTGTCAAATCCCATGGTGAAATGTGTTTTATGGTAACATAACCATGTAATTTTCACTAAGGAAAGGTGAATGCTGTTTCAACACTTGATTTCAAGATCTTCAAAAATACATTACAATTTTCCTTTACTCTTAATGGTAGTTATAACCACTACTTAATGGATGGTTGAAATTTATTTTTTGAAGGCCCTTAATGTTTTAATTTGAGGCATTAAGGATATGCACATCGAGAGAGGTATTTTAAAAGAGGATAAAAACTGAGGAGAAAAAAGATCTGCTACATGACTTGAAGATTTTAAAAATGGTATAAATTCAAAGTGTTAATTTAAATTTCTTTAGGATGGTATAAGTTTAAATAATTTTTTGTTCTATAAGTTTCATTATCTCATTAGAATTTAACATTTTTTTTGTGCTAAAGGGAAACTCCATTCTTGGTGTATGCATACACTATCCTCATGTGGAGAAGAAAAATTTCAACAAACAGAGTGGTGAAATATTTTTTTATAAGGGGAGTGAGTTCTCCAATTTTTCATGGTTTTTAATCTAGAGGGTCAGTGAGACTTGTCCAAATAGTAATTTTGAAGTAGTTACCTTTTATGGAATTCAGTGCACAAGAACATTGCTATACTTGATTTTAGATGTATCCCATTTTGAGTGAACCATGTAAGATCCCTCGTGTCATTTACCAATTGTACTCATCATTGGGATGAAATAGAGATATAAAATGAAGTGTTATTTAAGTTGGGAGAATAATATCCATAATAGAGGAAGAATCATCTTTATCATCCACACCCTTATTCACCCCCTCTATGTGTGTAATCATAAATAAATATCAATAAATTATCATAATATGGTGGTTTTTGTGTTATTTATATTGTTTTTATGGTGTTATTATATTTTCTAGATTAGACCATTGGTCTTGTTAAATTAAATAGAGAAATATTTAAAGCATATTAACATGTATAATCAGTAGTGGCTCATTTGAGAGGTACCTTGTAATGATTTCCTTATGAAGAACTTATGCACTTATAGAGTGATCACTTGAGAGGTAATGATGTCTATCTCTTGAAAGGGATAACTCATGAAGAAATCCATGTCAAATAAATGTTTTTAGGGATCCACCATCAGGGATTTGGATAGGATAAATTCCATTTCAAACTCCTCGATCATTTGTGAGGGATTGAAAAATCATATGATGTCTAACCACAAGATAAAAAATGGTACTTGAAACTTGACTGTTTAATGAAAAAAATATCTACACTTTGATAAAATTTAAAGGATAGAAAATTGAAAACATATATAAAAACATGTTCCACCCATGAATTGATGTTGGGACATGATTTACATATCCTTATAAAATTAACAAGTGTAGTAAGTGTAATTAACACATTGTAGTGCTATTAATGTGTTTTTGTGTTAAAATACACATGGCTATATTTGTTTCTAAAATCGTCAATTTTCATTGTGTCTTGAAATGGTTCATAGTTACTCAATGTTATGTAATTGATAATTTCAATAATGGGAAATGATGGTGTTACCTTTAAAATAATTTTAATTATAATTCCCCGGTTTTCAATAGTGAATGGTTATTGTGTTTTTATTATTTTTGTATATATTTATTAGGGGAGAGTTAATGGATTTTCATTTTTTAGATGCGTTTTAAAAATAAATTTAAATAATTAATAATAATTTTTATATTATATTAATAAAAGTTTCAATATGGGTGATCATTGTTAAAATTATAAAACCATAATTTTATGGTGGTGTTAATTAAATTAAATGATTATATAATGCTTTAAAATAATTTTTTTATTTAAAGAGGAGCTAAAATAATAATAATGGTATTTCAATTTCATAAAAAAATATTTAGGAAATATTCAAAGATAATAAATGAGATTAATGATATGGATATGTGAAAAGATGAAAACCATTTTAAGAAATCACTTTTTTCAGGTTTTGATTCCAACAATACACTTATTTAACCAATATTTTATTTCACCAAATATCATATAAATCAATTTCAATTTTTGAATGTTTCATTAATAATTTTCTAGTCACCATAAGAATACGATTTAATTCCCTTTATGATAAATATATTGAATGAATAAATAAAATCTATAAATTCTACTCACGAAAATATGAAAATGTTGATTATAAGTAAATAAAAATATATATATTTATAAGTATAAGAATTCAAAACTCTCATTTTATCTTACTACTAAAAATTTTATCAATTAACTAAAATAATTATTACTTATTTATTGTAGAGGATACTTATCTTATAGATATAAGTAAATAATTTATACAATATAATAAAAAAAATAAATAAAACCAATTAGACTTCACTTATAGTGATTCACATAAACAATCCATTTTTTATAGTATAGCTTGAACCTTTCATGGAAAATATCTCAAAAGAATTATAAACCATTAAAACTGTATGAAAATAAAGACTGAAAAATTCAATTAAAACATCTATAACCATTAATACATTTTTAAGACCATAAAAATAGTAATAAGATTATTTTTTCAAATACCAATAAGATGATCTCACTTTTATTTTTTTGATATAATAATTTTTTTATCAATATAGTTAATGTCATGTAATTTTTTGCTATCTTAGTTAAGTGAATAGATAAAATTTTTATCATGTGGAAACTCATAAAATAATCGATTCATATAGATTAATATATTATACCTAATAATACTTGTAATGACATATATCAAAAAATCCCAAAACATAAAATTCTATCCATAGAATGAAATTTTAATTTTTATAAAAAAACAACAAGAAATAATTAATAATATAATAATAGTAAAGTTTTGTAATCATTGTTCTATGTTTGTGATTTTTATTTTTAATAACTAATTAAACAAGTTCCACATAACTTTTCCAACCAACAACTATTCATGTAAAATGTATCCTTCAACCATGATCATATTTTTTATAATATGTTAAATATTATTATATAGTTTTATGGAAAATGTATTGATTATAAATGTTAGACTTTATTTAATACACATATTCTTGACTAACCATTCTCTAGGTACTAGGCATTAACACTCAACCTTTGTGTGATGATAATTAAACATTCCCACAATAAATTTTCATTGAAACCAAGTGTTTTAATTTAGGTCTAAAACATAAACTTGATTAAAATATCATTTCAAAATTTTGAAAATAATTTGAATTAACTATTTCTATTTACACACTCACTTTCTTTAGATGAATCACTAATAATCCTCCCTTTTAGGGTCATATATAACTCAAAGTGGTTGTTAAATATATGGGGAACATTTTTTTTGTCATTATATGTTGTGTTATTCTCAAAATAAATCCTTTTACTGATGTTTATTCCTTTATAATTCATTTAAATCTCCTCCACTTACTATTCTACATTATATTCTTATTTCCACATTTACATTTTCTTATATTCCACTTTCCATTTCTCCTCCACCTCCTTCACTTCCTCTTTTAACTATTTAATTTCTTATTCCTTGTCAAATTATTTTTTTTCTACTTCTTACTAGTGTATATATACTTAATCATGTCAAATATCATGCAATATATTACCATAAATTCCAATAATTCTAATACAGAAACCTTTTTCACCTTTCATATTACTATAAAAAATGATGTTTATTTCATAAGACACATAAATATAAGTCTTTGATTAAATTAAATTAATGAATGAAAAGTAATGCTTTGATCTAGTATAAAGAGTGAAACAAAGATTACATAAGAAACTCTTAATAATATTTGAAATAAAATTTAAATAAAATAATTAGTTTAATATTAAAAATTTTTATTTCGACACTTTAATTCCAAATTTTGATAGTAAAGTTTAATTTTTTAACAAATATTTTTCAAAAACGTTCTGTGATAGAAAAAATTGTTTTATACATAAAGCATAGAATAATACTATGAGATAAATAGGAAGGGAATTCCAAATAATATTGTGGAAAATTTAAAAAATGTTTAAAATATATCCATTCAGAATAAAATCATTTTAACACTGTACATACATATTTTAACACTTAAATTCCATATATAAACAATTATGTCCCATATTTTTTATAATTGTCAAAAAAATTTTTTCAATAAAAACAAATAGTTGTTTAGATATAAAAAATGAGTTATGCCTTGGAAGAATAAAAATGTGTTTATTATACAAAAGTTATGATATTTAAAAAATATTTGAAAGAATTCCACAACAATAAATTAATTTTATAGTTAAGTTCCAAATTATAGGGCATGCATTTATGATTTATGAATTCAATTCCAAAAGTTAAGAGTTGTTTGATTTTTTTATAATGAATTTAAATGAATATTATATGGAAAACATGGAGGAGTTCCAATAATGCTATATGATATGTTTACCTTATAAGTACTATAATAATCTAATAAATATTTGATTTACTACCCAATAATAAATAACTTTAATACTATACTTAAAAATTTATAAAATTGAGATATAATAACTAACAATTAAATTCTATATTTTTAAAACTATTTGAAACAATTATTGTAAGAAAATACTATGTTTTTTATATATAAATCATGAAATAATACCATGAATTTTTCATAACCAATATAAAACACAACCCTAAGTACACTATTTTTTTTGAATGTCTATTATATTGAATTTAGTTAATTTAATAGTATAAACACAAAATTTAAGAACAAAATTATAAATTTTAATACTCCTGCTTGTGATTTTATCATTTTAATTTTTTTAATATATATTTTAAAAATTAACACATTTTTTGATTACCTATAAAACTTTGAATAATATAACTAGGGACACTAAAATGGGTTTACACCAAGAGCACACACCCTATATAAAGAATATTTGAATGGATTATTAGACAAAAATCAATCAATTTTACATTAAAGTTAAATATTTTATCACTTTATTTCCTTATTTAAACAACTGAGTTTCATATTCAATATTTATTAAAAAATAATATAATAAAGAAATTGATTCTACACACATAACATGAAACAATACCATGGGGTTAATTAGGTTCATTATACCACCCAACCTATGAATTCTCTAAAAAAGAACTGAAAGATTATTACTAGACACATAATTGGTATAAAATATACTTAAAAGAATATTTACACTTGAGTTTTATATTTTATAATCTAAGTTAAATATTTTAAGATCTAAATTACTTATTTTGAGATATGTTTGAAAAAATTATAGGAATAAAATTAAAATTTATATACTTTAATCTCGTGGAATAATTCCTTTAGGTAAATATGAGTATTATACCAAAAAATAATTATGAATGTCCAATGAACATTAGAAAGGATTTCTATACATTAAAATAAGTTTAGAAATTTAATTTTTCCTATTAAGGGTTGAGATATAATGTTTAATGTTCTAAAAAATTACTAGAAATAAAAATTTTGTTTTACATAAAAAAAATGTAATAGTTACATGGAGAAATGACATGAGTATACCAAAAAACCTATATATCACTCAAATTGTTTTGCAGAATACCCCATAAAAAATTAGTTTTAAACACAAGCTAAATATTTTATCAGTTCAGTTTCACATTTTTACATTTAACTTCCATATTTTAGCAATTAATTGAAAAAAATTAACAAAGATACATTTTATTATTTAATTTTACTATCAATAAAATTTTATTAATGACCCAGAAAATAACACAACCTGACCCCATCACACAATACATGATTTAATGACAAGACATAAAATATCATCCAAAACCCACCTCTTTAAGGTCATGGGCTAGTGACCTGAACTAATAGGGTGTAAACTCAAGGTGATATAGAGTAACACATATGATCTCTAAAATCATACCACTAAAAAACGAATGTAAAATATAAAAAATTGAAACATATAATATATTAATGCATATATTTCACTTTTTTAAGAATATTGCATTATAAGTCCTAGAAAAAACATAAACGATGTATATAATGATAGATAAAAGTAAACAATTAAGTAATGGATTCAATAACATAAATGAGGGAAAAAAATTATCACCACAAATCACCATTCATATCAAATCCACCTATCCCATAACCTCTATAATCTCATTCTAAATGATAATTTTCTTCAGAGGCATAAGTAATGTGACACCCCAAGACTTTGGAATAATTTCTTTCTAAATCAATACTATGTTCGATAGCTTGATGCAAATTCAACATAGAATGAAAAATTTCTAAAAATATTTATTATTTAGAAAAACCAAGAATATTAGAGGCTCTAGTAAATAAAAAATTATAGTCAATTATAAAATAAATATAAAAAATGATTAAGAACACTTAATGTCTTAAAAAATCATTTTTCAATGAGTGACTTTCATATATTGAATTTTAATTTTAAATATTAATTTAAAAATTATAGATATTTAATTCTAAAAAGAAATTGATTTTTTAATTTTAAATATCAAAATTGGTCAAAGTTGAATTTTGATATTTTTTGAAAATAAATGTTTTTTTCGTGAGTTGTAAAAAATTCCGATTTTGAAAATACGATCACTTTTACGACATTATCATAATATAAGAATGACCTAAATTTTTTGGAAATTTTTTATGAAAATATTTATTTATAAATTATAATAAATAAATTAAAAATAATTTTCAGAATTTATAAAACTTTTGTTTAATGTTTTGGTAACTTCCACAATATTTTACTCTAAAAACTTCTTTTTATTCACTTATATTAAAAATTATTTTTCATAACTTGTAGAAATTAAATCTAAAAAATGGATTTCATATTTTATTTAAATTTTTTCATAATATGTAAAAATTTAAATTTCATTTTTAGGAATAAAAGTCTGATCTCAATTATTAAAGTTAATGAATGTGATAACGCTAAAATTGTTATTTTCAAATAATTATTTTATTAATGTTGTGTAGTTTTAATATAATATAATAAGTTAAAAATATTTTAATAATATGGGTTTTATATAATTTTTAAACACATTTGTAAATATATTATCACTCATTAATTTTTTATCAATATTAAATAAGATTAATAATACTTAATAATGAAACTTTTTTTCTACTGAAATGTTTTTTTATATTTCAATATTTTTAATTTAAAATTTGTTTTTTTATTATTTATAAATTGAATTATAATATATGGTGTATAAATTTTGGTTTGAAATATAAAAATTTGGTCATAATGGTTCCCATATATTTATAAAAAAATTTAAACTACAATTGTAAAAACTAGTTACCAATGTAAGAACTAAAATGGTAAAGTGTAAAAATTAAGTAGTAAAAGGATTAAAATATGTTTAAAAAATATTGTAAAATGATTTATGAATGCCTTAGAATCCTTATATCACCCCAAAATCTATTATTTATTAATTTTAGAACAATTCATCCTTGAATAGTTTCATTCCATTATTGAGAAATTGTTGGTGTTCCCAAAAGTTATCTTTTTTCACTTATAAAAGGGGAACACTTACAACCCTTCATGACAACCATATTCCATAAAAGTTCATTCAAAAAATATTCTATTTTTATTATAATATAAAACTATACCAACTTCATAATACTATAGTCTCAATTATTTATTCTAATCCCTTCATTTATAAGGATACACTCATGAGAAAGTTCAATGTCCCAATGTGAGTTTTACTTAATCCTTAATTTTTTATTCTTATTTTTCAGTTACAAACAATCATAACCATAGTAATATAATTAAATAAGTATAATTTTATACCTAGTATATTTTATATTAATTTATCAATCATTATTTATTCCTTCCCGTCAACTTTAAAATACAAATGAACATCGATCAAGTGTGTGTGTAGACTACCGCCACCACGAAGTGATGTATACCATTTTAACCAAATAATCTTCTAACTGGTTATAAATATGGAATTAAAGAATAAATATTACATATATAATATAATAATAATTATTATCATACAAATTATAAGCCACATTCTTTCCCTTTCATTCGTTTGGAAATGGAAACTTTAACCATGCATTGTGTGGACTACCACCGCCAAGAAGTAATACATATCATTTTCAAATAGTTTATTTATTATTTATTAAAATATGATTTACAACTATAAAAATATTTAAATAATATCATTATTAAACTTTAATAATTATATTATTCCTAAAAAAACCACTTTTATAACCATACTCATCCATTAATTATGTTATGTTCATGTTTGGGTCAGTCTAACCACTTACTTGAAAAATGTTATTAAATAATATCAGGGATGACTATAATAACATAATTACTAATTATATATGATATAATTAAGTAAATATTGATTTTAATTTTCCCTTTTAATGATAATTTTAATATTAAATCCATTAATTAAAATACAACTATTTGTTTGTTAAAATCATCGAAACATGATTATTTCCAATTTTGTCTACAAGTAACATAACTAAAAATCCCATAGGATGAAATTATAACTATATAAAATGTCATAAAAAATAAATTATATCACATTTTATGATATGGTAATTATTCACTTTTGTAGAAGAAAAATTAAAACACTTCTATTATAAAAATAGTTCAAAACGATCACGATGACTCACAATAGATATTGAAAACAGACATTAACTAACTAAAATAAATTTATATAATAAAAATAAATCAAGTTTATAAATGTTTATAGATATAAATATGGTTATAAAATAGGTTTTTGGATAGTTATTTGTATATAATAAGATATTTTAGTGCTTTACTATAAGTGAAGAATTCAGGTAAGAGGTTTTTAGTGTCAAATATAATTCATTGATGCATATTTCTTATTATTCACCTTGATATCATTTATATATTGTGATGACTAACTAATGAATATTTGTTTCCATATTAATAAAATTAATATGGTTTAGAGATCCATATTATGTTTTTCTTTTAATATATTTCAATTCAAAATGGTCTAAATTTGCAAGTATTTTTGCTAACTAATCTCACTTTATTGAGTTATAATTCTTATTCTTGAATTTATTTCCTTTAAAATTCGTTTCTCCCAACCTATGATTTTATTTCATATTATTTTCTATTACAATACAAGAAAAATTAAATTAGAATGTGATTTATTACTTTATCTTTTACAATGATGTTAGAAACATTATTTTAAATCTATTTTATGACTTCTTTCACCGCATCATCATTATTCTATTAGAATATCCCATTGAATGTTTTAAAATGTTTTTTATAAATGATTTTAACTATTTATTATTTATTAAATTAAAGAAAATATTTTTATATCTTTTTAAATTTTTAGTTTGGTTTTTCAGGAAACTAATTATTGATTTTGAAAGGGGTTTTTAAAGTCTTGTGTTTTGTGATACGATTTTAAAGTATTTTTATATATTCTAAAAGAAAGTATTGAATGCATTATTATATTATTATTTTTTTCAAAAATCCTGATTTTGGTTTTAAATGATATTTTTTAAAAGTTTTATCAAAGTCAAGTGGTTTATTTTAAAGAAACCATTTAAAGAGTTTTCAATCCTTTCAAAAAGGGCCATTCCTTCTTATTTTTCAAAATATTTACCCAAATATTTGAAAAAGTAGTTTTTAATGTATTAAAACATCATTAATTATTCTAAAGCTACACTAGGGATATTATTAATCTATAATCCAACTTATTTCTTTGTATTCTTTATAGAATGTTCTTGGAAAGTATTTTCAGGAAACCCATCTATTTTCCGTGGGTTAATTAAGTGCTATTTGAAGTATGAATGTTTTAATATTCTATTGGAACATATATTAATGGATGATTATTATGTGATAGTAGGGGTCCTATATCTACCTCAAGTGTATTAATTAAGGATTTATATCTTATGAGATGATTATGGGAATCAAATATTAATTCTTACTCCACTATGGGAATCAGGAAGTGATGAATGCTCTATTATTTTTCTATGGGAATGTGGAAGTATTGACTAATATACTATGTTTATGAGAATAAAGTAGTGTTTCATATTAAAATATGTTTATTGGAATTGAGTAGTGTTTCCTGCTCCACTATATTTATGAGAACCAGGTTGTTTTTTCTACTCCACTATTTTTATAGGAATCATGTAGTGTTTCCTGCTCCACTATGTTTATGGGAATAATGTAGTGTTTCTTGATGCACTATGTTTATGGGTATCAGGTAGTGTATCTTACTTTAATATGTTTATGGGAACCAAGAATTTTTTTCTATAATATATTTTTCTAAAATGGGTATCGATTCCCACTCTACTATTTTTGGATTTATGTGACTATGTTAGTGCCACAGTTTGCTGTTATACTTTATTTAAATGAAATTCTATATATTTAGGCCTGTTATTATGATTCATGAATCATAATTATTATATCATATTTTTACACTCTTATTCCATGGTATATATTTTATCTTTTGAGATTACATGTATTTCCAACTTAGATTATGGTCAACTAATATTGTTCCATGTTATTTTTAATATGATATTTCCCCTGTTCATGTTTTATTTAATGATTATGATCTATCCCCTGATGAATTATTGATAAATTTTTACCCAATTTATAATTAGAGCTCACCACTTTCTTAAGTTTCCATTATCCAGGTTATGCAGATAAATATAACATATAAAAGGTCTATAAGGGAGTATAGTATGGTTTGATTATGGAGAAATGTTCCCAAGTTTTATTAAATAAGTTACCTCTACTCAAAGATACTAAATATTTTGTTCTAAGGATCATGATATGGATTATAAGTTAATTCTTTTATCTTATTACAGTTTTGTAAAACAAAGATAGTTCTATCTCACTTATTTTTTAATATAGTCTTTAAAAATGTTCATTTTAGCACCGAACCCAACAATGAGTATCTGAGGTGTTTTTTCGGGTACCAAATCATGATTTATTTATTTTCAGGAATGGGATAAGATAAATTTAGTGAAAACACTTGGGATAAGTATAAGGTCTAAGGCTAAGTATAGGATAACATCATTTTTTTTGTAAATTAGAGATTGTGTGGTTCTCCCAAAAATTGAATCCCTGTCTAGATATTGGCAAGTGTATGCTGTTGTGTCACAAATGAACTAAGGGTTAATCACCAAAAAAATGTTCAGTTTAGAATTGAATCTATCTTCATTATATTTTATGATGAGTGTGACAAATATTTCACACTAAGAGAGGAATTCCTAGGGGATATAATTTGGTTAATGACATTCTATTTTGAATCCATTATGAATGATTAATCATGTTAAGGAATTAGGTTAAGGAATATGAGAGGATGAAACCTAAAGAGCCCATGCTTGAACTGAGAGTAATTTTGGTTGAATTGAAAGAAAATTTAATAATTTTGAAGAGTATGATATTTTTAGGATGAATGTTTCATGTAAGTATCTTAAAATAGTTCTTTTATAGTGTTAATTTTTCATCACTCCTAATTAACCCATTTTGGGAATTATAAAAAATGACCCTAGAACCCAACTATTAGTGAGGATAATAAACATCAACAACCACCTACACCATGGAAACATGGGGAAGCTTATAATATCCCCACTTCTAAAATTAGGTCATGAAAAAGAAGGGTAAAAGTTACACTCACCCAATACTCCATATTTTTGATTATTTAATTGAAATCTCGTTCTAGCCACCTTAATAAATCTGGGATGTTTTTTAAGAGCATAAAATAAATATAGTAAAGTTTTGATATTATCTTCTATTATTATTGTATACGAATTTTATGTTAATGAAACATGCTTCCTGAAAGTCTTATTATCTCGCATTTAGATAAATTCAATGTGATTTTGGAAATGTGTTGGCCATCTCCACAAAGAATCCATAGTAATCAATAAAAGCGTGAAATAACATTTCATATTTCAAACCAACCTATGATCTTATAATAGTGAAAGGATGACTATGACATATCTTAGAAAAAAATTCCATTAATTTAGTTAATATTCATAACCATGAGAGGTGTTTAGGTCAAATTATTGGATAAAAAATTAATATTTGGATGGAACTATTTTGAGGGAAAAAGATATATTTTCTAAGTTTTTTGATGTTACACTACAAATTATATGATTATTTATGCCTATCTCGTAGATACCCTTATTTAGTTTCATGAGTAATTACAAATTTAAATTGTGAGGACACTATTTATTGGTAGGGGGGATGTAACACCCTAATATTTTGAAATTTGTTTTTTCTCAATTAAAACCTTGTTCGATAGCTTACTCCAAACTGACAATGAATTAAAAAATCCATAAAATATTATTTAATAAGAAAATTTAGGATTAAAAGACATCTAGTAAATAAAAATATTATAATCAATTAAAAAATTAATACAAAATAAAAATAGGAACATTGAATATTTTAAAAATGAATTTTTAAATAAATAAGTTTTTTATTATACATATTTAATTTTTATTTTAAAAATAAATTTAAAATTTTTCGAATTTTATTTTATAAAAATGAAAATAATTTCTTAATTTCACATATTAAAATTATCTGAAGGTAAATTTTTGAGATTTTTTAATACTAATTAATTATTAGGTGAATTATAAAAAAATAAAAATTTTGTCATTACCACCACTTTTATTGAATTATCAAACTACAATAAAGACATAAATGTTTTTGAAATATTTTCCTATATATATTTATATATTTATTTAAAAAATAACATTAATCATTTAAAAAAACAATGTAGAATTTATAAAATCTATATTTAATATTTTTGGAGTATTAGGTAATATTTTACTATAAAAAATTATTTTATTCACTTATTTTGAAAATTATTTTTCATCACTTATATAAATTAAATCTAAAAAATTGATTTTATAACAAATAACAAAATTTTTAGAATATTTAATAAGTCCAAATAAAAATTTAGATATTAATTATTATTACTAAAATTAAATTTAATGATTGTGAGAACAATAGAACTGTTATTTTCAAAGAATTATTTTATTAATATTGTTTTATATAATCAAATAAATTAAAATATTCTCAAAAATTAGTTTTATTTAAATTTAAACCTATATTTATACATTTTATCACTCATTAAATCATTAATAAATACTAATTAAGATTAAGAACATTAAAGGATAAAAAAAACTTTTTTAAGAACTTTTTTTATATTAAATGTTTTAGTATAAAAGTTAATTTTGTATTTTTTATAAATCAAATTATAGAATATGGTTCCTAAATTTAGGTTTAATATTTCAAAATCAGGATATATGTATTTTGTTCCATTTTTAATAAAATATAAACTTCTAGGGTAAAAACTAGTTTCCAATGTAAAAACTAAAATGACAAAAATATAAAAATAAAGTAAAAAAGGATTAAAAAATGTTTAACGTTTTTTATAAAATAATTTCTAGAGTCTCTATAGAACTTTTATCATCCAAAAATACATTATTTTTTACTTTTCAAACCGTTTAGGTTTAACTAGAGTCATTCCATTTTTGAAAACAATGGGTGTTCACAAAGTGGAATTTTTCTCACTTATAAAAGAGGAACACTTTCATCCCTTCATGAAACCATTATTAATTAAAATTTAATTCTTATAATGTACCATCTAACTCATAATATAAAAAATACCATGTTAATAAGCCTCCAGTCTTAATCAGTTTTCTTAAGCCGTTCACTTCCAAGAAGACTTCCATGGGAAAGTTCGGGGCTCAAACATAAATATCACTAAATCCTTAACTTTGTTTTTCTAATTTTTCACTTATAAACTTATCTTGGACATAGTAATATAATTATATATTTTTAATTAGTATACTTAAGTTTTGTTATATTAATGGAACAACCTTTATTTATACCTTCCCATACACTTAGGAAAAAAATAATGTAGATCGTTGGTTTGTGTGGAATGAGACCATCATGAGGTGATGTTTCATGTTTTCACCACCTTATATATTATATGTTAATAAGGTTGAAATTAAAGAATTAATTATATATATAATATAATTATGATTCTTAATATAAGAATTACATTCTACCTTATTTCCCTCTCATTTTTGGGAAAAGAAATCATTAATCAGGCATTGTGGAGACTACCACCTCTAGGAAGTGACATATTTATTTTTCAACAAGTTTATTTATTATTTAATATGTAATAAAATATAATTAATCATATTAAAAATATCTAAGTAATTTAATTATTCTTCATTAATAATTATATTATTCCAAAATAAACCACTGTTATAACCATTCACATCCATTAATTATTGTATATTCTTGTTTGGGATGGTCTAACCACATAGTTGAAAAATGTATAAAATAATATCATGGATGAATTTTAGAACATAATTAATAATTATATATGATATATATATATATAAGTAAATAATGATTTTAATTTGGTTCTATAATGGTAATATTAATATTAAACTCATTAATTAGGATACCACTTTTTGTTTGTCCAAAAAAAGTTTGTAAATAATTTTATCTAGAAGAACAAAAAATAAAAATCTCATAGAAAGAAATTATGACTACATAAAATATCAGAAATTAAGGTAAGGGGATTATTGTCTCAAGTTTAATTCTTTAAGACATATTTCTTATTATACATCATTATATCTTGGAAATAGTGTGATTAATACCTAATGAATTTATTTTTACATAATAATAAAATTCATATGGTTTAAATATCCATATCATGTTATTTCCTTATAAGGGTTTGTTTCATATGTTTATAAAGTTGTATGGGTTTTTTGTTAACTCAAATCTCTTTTTTGAGTTACAACACTTATTATGGATCTTTTTTCTTTCCAGTTTGGTTTCGTCAATCGTAATATTTTATATCTTGGTATTTTATTTTCATATTTGAGAATTTTTTTAATTTTATTCTTAACATTATCTTTATGATTACGCTACAATTTTTTTTAAACTTTTTTTATGATTTCTTTTTCTGTATGATAATTATTTTTTATGAAGATTTTTTCCTTGTTTTAAAATTATTTTCCAAAATATTTTGACTATTAATGATTTTGAAAATGAAATGAAATGTCTTTATATTTTTATAAAGTAAAATTTCTATTTTTTTAAAACATATTCTTCATTTTATAATTAGTTTTAAAGAATTTTGTTTTGAGAAATGTTTTTTCATAAATATTTATATATTCTCTAATAAAGTTATGAAAGAATCATTATCTTATAAATTTTATTTTATAAAAACAATATTTTGGGTTTGAAATACTATTTTTTAAATTTTTTATCATTCTTAGTTATTTCATTTTAGAGAAACCATTTTAAGGAGTTTTTAATCTGTTCAAAAAATAATATTCTTTATTATTTTCAAGTGATTTGTCCAAAGTTCTTAAAAAGTTATATATCATTTTTTTAAAAAAAAATTTAATTATCCTTATGTTATAATGGGGATATTTTAAGCCACTATCCAACTTATTTATCTATATTTATTAACTAATTTTATAAGAAAATACTTTCTTGAAACATGTCTCCTTTCCATGGGTTTATTAAATGTTATTTTATGTATGAATGTTTTTAAGTACTAATGGAATATATATGTATGGATGATTATTTTGTGAAATGTGAGGTCTAGTATCTATCTCAAATAAATTATTTAAGTATTTATATCTCCTGAGATTATTATGGGAATTCAGTATTTATTCTCACTATATTATGGGTATCATGAATTAATGTCTCCTCCATTATTTTTATTAGAATCAGAAAATGTTTCTTACTCCACTATGTTTATGAGAATTGGATAGTTTTTTTACTCTACTAGGTTTATGTGAATCATTTAGTGTTTTATTCTCCAGTATGTTTATGGGAACTAGGTAGTGTTTTTTTGTTCACTATATTTATGTGAACCAGGCTATGTTGCCTGCCCTACTATGTTTTTGTGAATCACGCAATGCTTCCTACCCCACTATGTTTATGGGAACTATGCAGTGTTGAGTTAGGAATAAACAAGTGAATTAGAGTGACATTACCTTAAGTGTGGGTTAAATAAGGATTTGATCAATCAAGGTAAATTAAATATCTTACTCCATTTTATTATTACTTTCCCTTAAGGATCTCCACCTCTCAACCTTAAGGATCAATTGTTATAATATTTAACAAGATATTAATTATATTTCTTGATTAATTTTAACATTAATGCATAAATTAGATATATATATATATGAGTATTTAATTGGTTTAACTTCATTGGGATACATCCACGGATCATGCATCATTATATAACCGTACACCAAAATCTCGTATGCATATCACAACTTACATATGTCTGGGCTGGGTTACTCCTATGCGCATTCTCTCTACCTTACATGTTTAGGGATAGATCAGTAATTCCCAAGGATCACTCCTTCCGAACTTTTTTACTTGACTCACTATTAGTGGAAAGTATTACTGTCTTCCTCTTTCTTTGCTCAATTATCTAGAAAGGATCCACATATAGTCTATGGACATGTATATTCCTTCATCAAAAACATTATATATATCTTAAAACAAGGCATATGGTTTTATGAAGTACCTTTTTTTTCTCATTCACAATATGTGAATACACCTTGATGATACACTTTTTTCAAACTTTATATAACGTTCCTAGAACAACTCTTTTCTTTGTTGTAGATACAAAAATCAAAGACTCCACTTCTTTTTCTTTGGAAAATCCTTAACTGGATGCCAAATATTCTTATTTACAAAATAATTCTAAAACTCTCTTCCATAATAATACAATAATAGCATAACTTTTTTAAATGCAGTAACTAAAACCTTCTTATATATTAAAAAAATATAAAAAAATTTCATACCTTCAATATTATATCCCATCATTGGAACAACACCTTCTTTTTCTTCTTCTAAAAGTAAGATCGGTAATGGAACACTTTCACTCTTATTATTCTATAGATCTTTCAAATGGCACAAAGTCTCTTTATCCCCTCTAGGGATATCTCATTTGATACAAATATTCCCCTCTAATACAGTCATTATCACATGTAATTTAACTTCCACATTAAGAGTCATAAATTAATAGTAAATACTCAAATAGTCTCAAGATAGATATTATTTTATGATAATGATATGAATTCCCATCATAATTTCTCTAAGAATAACTCCAACTTCCATTAAGTATTTCTATTATATATATGGAAAAACATTTTTTAGGGCACCATGATCACAATTTTCACTATTTAGTTCTTCATGTTACCACGATCATAAAAAACTCTTATGGTTAGATCCATTTTAAAATAAAAATACACATTCACTGCATTTGTGGGTAGTTTTGGACTACCATGATTTTATCCTTTAATTTATCTTACACACGGCAACATGGACAATAATTCTATTATGACATGACTATTATTTCCACTGTGTAGTAATCTCCATAATTCTCTTGAAAACATCTTCCATTATGAAATCCATATCCCTGTGGCATATCAATATTCTTAGCATGTCATCTTCACATGGGCTCCATTGTGATATTCTATACTTTTGAGTAACCCACATGATCCTTTAATTTTATGATTTCATTAAATGTAGACCTTCCATGATATAGGGAGAATGTTGTGTCAGGGGAATATCAATTTCATGGGACAATAATGAATCAATACCTAAACAAAGAAAACATGAAATAACCCTTATGCAGTTGATCCAACACACTAATGTAGCTATATAGATTACTGTTACATGTGCATGTGTTACCTTTACATAGGTTGTGGTTCCCTTACACTACCTTGTGATATTCTTATGCAAGCTACATTTTAACCTTATCTAGTACATATTAGAATTTCTTACCTTTAAATAGGGTTTTGGATACCCTCATACAACTCAAAATCCTCCAACATACATTTACACATGGTCCTAGTTACCTTTATGAAACATACATAATTATAGATTCACGATTATAAAAACTTTTATATTCTATTAAAATTATTTTAAATTAAATCTGAAATACCTTCATCCTTAATTGAATACCCCATTAATTACTTCAACTTGAATATTATGTATTGAATGAATCTATAAAAATTATCCATGCATCACCAATAAATTCAATATTTTTATTTACAAAAAATACTCTCAAAAAATATTATCTACAAATCCATTACACCAATATTGTCAACATATCCAATCCAAAATCTTAGTAGTCTAATAATATACCCCTTCTAATTAGTTGACAATATCTCCATGAACAAAATCACATATCACTTTTAAAACAAGTGAGAAAATATCCATTTTCATTTCTCCCCCTTCTTTTCAAGAAAATACAAGGGGTTAGTGCATGTTCTTCTACTCTCCTTGAACAAATAAATTATATAGAAAAATTTCTATGTATTTAATAAATAATTATCTCCCTATGTCAATATGTTCTTTTCATCCTTCAAAAGAGGGTTTTCTCATTTATTATTTCTCTTAATTATTAGAGGGGACCTCAACATCCTCAAATATTCTCCCCCTTTCATTTTAAAATCATTCCCCCTTAGTGTGTGAGAAGAAACTCCAAGATAGATCAACTAGACCTTTGGGATATCTTCTCCACCTATTTAAAAACAGTTTTATTCTATGTAGTCCACCATATGTTGATTATCTAGAACCTTTGAATCCACTTATTACACAATATAATATCATTTTTAACTGTATTTCCACAAGAGATTCACTAAGTGAATTTACTAGTTAGCACTTAAGCTATCAATAAATACACTAATCCTACTAAGATGGAGGTCAGTGAAATAAACATGTGTTTTTATAGACAACACAAGGATTCCCATATCACTCATGAATACCAAGAAACACACATTATATCTTTGGATTTTCCACTTTCATGATACAACCTATGATTTCCATCATTGAACACCAAACCATTAGTATATAAAATTAAATTACTTGGTTATGAGAAACATACCACATGTTGAAGTAATTGATACCACTCAATAAAATTTTTGCACCATTTGTTGTAAGAGTAGGTCAAGTTGGTGAAATGTTACCATTTGAACTCCATGCATCTAAGATCTTAACAGTCTATAAAAAATATGATGAGGCTAAATAGCCATTTATGAGAAATAATGTTCCCCCTAATTATTTTTATTTTGACACAATTTGTTGATATAACCTATTTTTTTAAAAAATGGGGATGCCACTTATTTTAAAAAATATTCCAATTCAATTGCTTTTGGATATCCTGAAAACATTACATTATACCAAAAATGAAACCACTTGTTAGAAGAACAAATATATGAACATAAAATTTATTTTTTTGGTTGATTATATTTCTCAATCATATTATCACCTTTTAAGGATTGATTTAAACATATAACCTGATACAAAATTTGTTGAATACTGATTAGACCTTTTTTCCTTGAATTTTCAGCTTGGCGATTCCCTAGAAGCCTAATTATTCAGTTTTGATACAAGTTAATATATTTAAATATTAATTAATATTTGTATCACAAAAAAAATCACTATTTTAATGCATTTGTTTTCTTGAATTTATTTTCATTAAGCTCTTTACTCCAAGTGAATCAATATCACAATCATTACTTTTATTTTACAGAAAAAATCACCCAATGGATTTCATATCCCCCTTAATTCAGTACCTCATCACAAATAGTTAGACATAATAAATCATATGGGGATAGAGGTTCCTTGAAAATACTTAGGTTGAAGATAATGGCGGTTCAATATGGAAAAATATTTTTCCATTTCATTTCACTTCAGAATCCATCTTCATATATAAATTTTATTTTATAAAATCTAACCACCTTTCATAATCTTCATCTTTGTTCTCTTTAACACAATATGTTCTTTGTTGAGAACTTTTACTACTAATGGACTCTGTTACAAAAATAACAAGATTATTCTTTCTCAATACCTTCTTTCTACCTTAATTTTCCATTGAAGCATTATTAATATTTTTAACACTTTCCTTTATTTGGGATGCCCCTTCCTCATGGGACTTTTTGATTCCATCATTAAGTTATCTATTTTATTTATTCCATTCAATTTTTTTTATCTCTCTAGGATGTCTTGGGTTTACATATAGATTTAGAATTTTTATCTTCTTATCTTTTAGAAAAGGATCCTCCACCATATAATGGTTGAAATTTGTTTCTCAAGGAAACACCTTCCCCTTCCAGACATTATGAAATATTACTTTAAACAATTATGAATATACATAAAAACTTTCAATTTCGACATATTTTAAAAGGTAATATTTATTGGGATAATAACCATACCACCTTATCACTTAATGGTGAATCGATATTTATGGTTTTTCACATGATTCAAAAAATTTGGTATATCCCCATGCCTCAACACAAAAGCTAAAAGTGTGTCCATTTATACCACAATAGTAACACATGTTATCGTGTAGTCATTAATTCCTTATCCTATTTATTTTACCTCTATTTTTTCCATTTTAAGACCATTTATAGCACCTTAAAAAATTTCCTTTTTCTTGGTAGTATTCATAGCTCTCTTCTTCTCATTCCTTGGTGGTGTTTCTTCATATCCAACACCAACCTTATCCTTGAATTATGATCTTCATGACATTAGAATATTTTTATATTTATTCTCTAAGATGAAATACTTATTATTTGTTTCATAATCATATACTAAATGGTGATAAAATAAAAAATGAAAAAAATTGAGATTAGCCTTACCCTTGGAATGTAACTAGTTATTGGATAAACCTAATTCTTTTTCCCAATACTGGATCTTATTTATCCTAAATTCTAGATGAGAACTAAATAATATCTTCGTATTCTTGACAATAAAAATTTATTCTTATAATTCTTGGATAATATAATCCAACAAGTTATCCTACTTCTTTATTTTAGATTTTATTTGATAACTAGAGTACCTAAAGCATACCATTTCTTATTAAAGCCTTCTATTCTTAATAACCACTTCATCTATTTTACTAGGCAACATAGTCATATATTCTTTTAGATTCTTTAACTCATTTATGTTTTTATTATTTTCCTTTTTTAGGTTTTCCAACTTTGGGATATCATCTTTAACGATTTTTATTGAGAAAAATTCCTCCCCCTAAGTCTAGTTGAAACTTCAACTAGCCTTCTGTTTATGCCTCTCAATTCTTCTAACTCATTTTCCAACACTTGAATATAGATATATAGAGACCTGATATACACCTTCTATTTTTTATTTATTATCTTTATCCTATTAAAAGTACACAAAAACAACTTTTTTATTTCTTGGTTTCTCTTTATCATCACTAGTTCCATCATAACTTGGAATATCTGGTTCCACATTACCATTAAAAAGATATGAAAAATCTAAAAATATTCATTTTCGAAGTTTTTAAACTCATAAAAAATAATCTAACTATTCTTAGAAGTATTTCCACCTAGATGGATCCCTATTTATTTGGGATTATTGTTTTATGTTTTTCCTTTTTCCATGTCAAACCAAAATATAAGGTTAAACAGAAACATTAACTTTAGCAATCAAATTAAAAAGTTCATAGAAAACAAATCCTATAAAAAAACCCACCCATTGATGCCATGTTTTAAGAATAAAAAAGGGAATTAGAGTGAGTTAACCCTGGGAGAAATTAGGGTATACACTATTAATGAAAATTAAAACTATTACTCCCTTTTTTCCTCACATTCCCTTAAGGATCTTAACATCTCAACCCTGAGGGACATTTTTTATTCTCTTTAATAAGACATTCTTTATATTTCTTAATCTATTTTGGTGTGCATGAATAAATTAGATATATACATGAGTACTTACTTGGTTCACCCTCACTATGCTATGTCTAATGAGAATGCATCAACATCGACCCATGAAAAAAAATACACTCTAAATATCACTACTAAAACAAGTTTGGATTTGGTTTCTTCTATGCCCAAACTCACCACCATACAAGTTTAGGGGAAATTCACTATTTACAAATGGTAAATCCCTCAAACATTACATTTTTGGTTTATTGGTAGTCAAAAGGTTCACTTTTTTCTGATTATTTTTCTCAAGGCATTGTAAAGTATCCACAAGCATTTTATGGACATGTAGGACCCTTCATCAGCAACAATATATATATATTCAAATAAGGCAGGTGATCTAATGAAGAACATTTTTCTCATCCATCACAATCTATGAAAAGACCTTTTACAACAATTTTTCTTCAATTTACCAAACCTATCTAGAATAAATATTTTACTTTCTATATATAAAAAAAATCAGAGACTCCACTTCTTTTTTATTTGAAAAATCCTTCAATGTATACTAATGATTTTTTTCAAGAATAATTCTAGAACTGTGTTGTAGAATTATACTGGAATTTATTCACTTTACCTTATGTAGTAGGTAATAGATTATTTTATTGAGAATATATTCAATGATTCAATTTCTTCAAGATTCCTACCCTTACTGGGATAACACATTTTTCTTATTCTTATTCTAAAAATACTGTCTTTAATGGAACTATTTCTCTCCCATTTTTTCTACAGATATTTCAAATAGTTCAAGGTCTTTTTCTCATCTCCATAGATGACTCATGTGATATAAATATTATCCTCTTATTCAGTAATTTTAACATGTGATTTAAATTCCACTCTAAGATTTATAAATAAATCTTAAATCATCCATTAGTCTTAAGTGGGATCTTATCACATGATAAGGATGTGAATGCACATAATAATTATTGGATAATAACTCTATCTTCTATCATGTATTTCTACAAAATATGGAAAACTGAATATTCAAATCACCATGATCATGGTTTTCACCATTTAATTATACATGGAACAAAACTAAAAAAACCTTCTATATTATTTTCTTGGATCCATTTAAGAATAAATTCACATATTCACTACATTTTTGGGTAGTTAGCAACTCCCATGATTCTATCCTTCAATTATGCTTGCACACTATAATATTCATATGCAGTAAACATTATTTATATAGTGAAATAATATCTATAATTACCATAAAGACAAATTCCATAGTGAAATCCATGTCTACATGTTTTAACAACATTTTCAATGCCTCCTATTCACATAGGCTATATTGTGATCTTCTATACAATGACATAGCCTGTAAGATCCTTGTATTATTTGATAAAAGTAAATACATGCCTTTCATAATGTAGGGGAAATAATATGGATTTGAAATCTTTATTTTTATAGAAATAAACCAATTAAATTTTCATTATGGTGTAGAATATAGGTATTAAACCTTATAAAACTTATCTAGTACCCTTATGTAGCTTTATAGATTACCCTTACTCATGCACAAGTTACCTTTACAAAGGTTATTGAACCCTTATGGATCCTATCACTACCTTTATAAAATGTTACTTGTACACTAACAGAATAAATATTGGATTTTATTACCATTAAATAGTGTATTTTATTCCATTATGTAACTCTATATCCTCCAGAATACATTTATATATGGTCCTAATTAACTTTTCACAACATACATAATTCTGGTTTTACCCTTACACAAACTTCCATATTCCATTCAAATGATTTATTATTAAATCTGAATAAACTATATACTTTAAAGAATATCACATGAACTATGTAAAATTTAATATTATGTATTGAATGAATCCATAAAAATTCTCTAATCATCACAAAACATATTAGTTTTGTATTTCCAACAAACCCACTCATCAAATATCCCCAAAAACTATATTCCATAAATATTGTAAACAGATCCATTCTAATATATTAGTATCCCTACTTTATCCTCATCCATTATATTTATAGGAATTAGGTAGTATTTACTTGTCCAATATGTTTATGGGAAATATATAGTGATTATCGTGTCACTATTTTATGACTTCTTTACCTATGTTTTTTCCTTATCTTACTGTGGTATTTTATTTCCATAATATTCAATATCATTATTCCTAAAATTATTCTTCATGGATTATGTTTATTTTATCATTTATATGTACTTTTATTCCATGGTATATGATTTATCTTTTAATATTACATGTCTTTATATCCTATCTTATGGATGTCTCTTATTATTGTTTGTTCTTTTGAAAAAGATAGTTCTTCCCTATTCTTTCTTTCTCAAATGCTTATTATCCAACCCTTGATCACCTGTCACGACCCGCCTTCACCAAAAGGAGGGAAGGGTCAGCAGATTGCCAGGCCCTTCCTTCTTTGAGTTGAAGGAGAGATAATGACCCCCGAAACCCGCCTTCAATAGGTCCCGGAGTGGCGACTAGCACCAAGGGTATAGGAAGTTCTCGCAAATGGAAGGCATTACCCTTTTTATTTTATAGGATCGAAAGATAAGGAGGAGAAAACCCAACAACACCAAGATAGAAAGAAAAGTAAAGCCAAAAGTAAACCATTCCCACATGCATGTTTAAACAGTTTACAACAAGGTACAAGTACAAAAGAAAAAGAAGCTCTCAAGTACAATACCAAAGAAAACAAAGGTACGACAACAGCGACAACTCCAACTGTCCGACTAATAGGGTCCCGCGCAGCCCTGGTAGTCCTCCTGGAAACCTGAAAGTAAACGTAGGGTGAGCATACAAGTACACTCAGTAGGGAAAACCAAGACTCTCGTGCACAAGTGGGGGAAACGTACTAAAGTCCCGTGAGAAAGAGTAAACCAAACACCTAACAAGGCAACTATCCATCCCAAGCCTCACCAAGGTTCGCTCCCCAAATAACGCAAGTCAAGTAATATATATATAAGAGCACATCGATGTTTGGGTACCCCGCGCCACCTTCCCACTGGTTATTGAGACATCCTACGCATCGGATCAATCCCACCATTCTCACCGCAGTCCCACTGCCACACCCGCCCGCACACACCTGGGCCACAACCACACGCAGTCCCACTGCCACATCCCGCCCGCACACACCTGGGCCTCAACTGTCACAAGTAACCATGCCTGCAAACACCTAGGCCAGAACAACCACCGCTACGCCCGAAGACACCTGGGCTAAAGAATCCACTGCCACACCCGAAAACACCTGGGCCTCATCCCGAAGACACTTGGGAAACCACCTGCCGCACACACCTGGCCAACCACCACAACACCCTGCCCGATGGTTCTTGGGCTAATAATGGACTTCAGGCCATCACAGCCTACCCGAAGGTACTTGGGCTATCCGGGAAAGGGAGCAGAAAAGGAGCTAATAACCAGCCACTAAGTATAGTGTTGGGAAAAACACCCTTCCCCCATAAATGGGGGTGTTCGGCACTAAGTGCTCAACTGGGGTGGGGCGCGAATAAGAAACACAAAGCTACAAGTATATATATAGGTAACAAACACTCACCCAAAACTTAGGTTTTCCTAGCCAACCTACAGAACACAATACCACAACGCCCGAGTCACAATTCACGACCCTTGCCCACAAAACCATTTGTCCCATTCTTGTTTCACGTTCAGTCAAATGTTCAATTAATTTTAAGCACTACTGGGCAACTACCATAAGCATAACCAAGGAAAACGTCAAGCATAGATCAACCAAAACACTCACACCCGGTTCTGCCAACAGAGGATCTCTCCCCAGTTTGTGATAAAAACCCACAACCACTGAAACCATGCCAACAGGAGATCCCATCCCCCAAATTCACACAGCCACCGAGAGTATAAAAAGAACGGGGGATCCCATCCCCTCCCACATTTCCAGAAAACGGCCCGAAGGGAAAACAACCAACAACCACTACCAACACGAGTCAGGGATTTTCAGATTTAAACGACTTAACACACTCCATGATTTCGAAATTCCATGTGTTCTATCCGTTAGTTATCACAAAAGGGTTGATCCTGGTGCTTTCAATTATTCAGCCGGGTATACGTGATTAACCAATTTCACAGCAGGAGTTCACAATTTCAGCAACCCATTTAAAACACCACGAGGGGATTCAAGTGCACACACACACGACCACCAACGGCCTCAATTTTCAGAAAACATAGACCAGTACAACAAAAAGGGATGATCACAAGATAAAGCATAAACAACGATCACAACCCCTTCCCCTTCTTTCTTTAGAACTTCGTTTAGTATCTTCATTAGGGTTTGGTTCAACCAATTCCATAGGAACAAAAGTAACGCCCACCCCGCATGATACACAAAGGTGAGAGACGAGAGAAATTCCCTACTTGTTGATGGATGATCGACGTTTAGGCCGGGGGCGCGGAACTTTACGGATAACGACGCGGCGGTCCCGATGCACCAGAAGAGCCACGATCGAAGAAGGGGGAAAACCACGGCCTAACCCTTAATTATAAGGGCTGGGGACGGTTGAGATGAAAACACAAAACCACGGAAGACGAGGGAGTCGTGGGTTGACCACGTGGCTTGACTCATCATTAATGGCGCTGGGTGGTTTTAACTGACCCATGAATTAATGAAGCATTTAATTAAGACCTTTGCGCGCGTTTCGGATTTCCAAGATATTTTTAGCAAGGAGGAATAGGGTTTAAAACCCTATTTGCGAAAAAGGAACATTACTGGAACAACCTGGCAGGGCCGGTCTCACCGATCGGTCCCACCGATCGGTCTCACCGATCGGTCCCACCGATCGATCTCACCGATCGGTCTCACCGAACGGTCTCACCGATCGGTCTCACCGATCGGTGTCACCGATCGGTCTCACCGATCGGTCTCCCCGATCGGTCTCGCCGATCGGTCTCGCCGATCGGTCTCACCGATCGGTCTCACCGATCGGTCTCACCGATCGGTCTCCCGATCGGTACCCCGCAAGGAAACCGGATTTTTGGCAAAGGAAGGGACCAAGGGGGGTCTGGGTCTTCACATCAGATACCTCTTAAACGATTCTCGTCCCCGAGAATCAAAACAAACTAGAAGGAAAGAGAGGATCCGAACAACCATCTTCGAAGATACCTCTTAGGAGTGGACCCCCGCTGATTGAAAATACTCTCTGTCAAGAACCAAGCATCATATCACGCCAAACCGCCCGGTCATGTGGGTTTGGGGAGTCCCCCTCCCCCATGTCAAGATATTATCCGCTTTGGGCGGCACTGACTCGCCCGCACGGGTTTAATCGCATCCACCTTAATGCGTCCTGATTAGGGGTCGGGTTTCCCCTTCCCTTCAGCCGGGGCTTACATAACAGAGGAAAGGAACCTAGCACATTTCATAGCCAAAAAGGTCAAACGTTCTGTCACAACAGGCACCAAAGGTTCAAAGCTCAGGACAACTTGGGGTATTGGGCACGCATCTGTGCTTCCCTCTCCCACGTACTCTCTTCGAGGCCGCCATGTCTCCACAACACACGAACCAGGCCGACGGTTCGTCCACGGAGCACTTTCTCCTTGCGATCCTCGATTCTGACTGGCCGTTCCTCGAAGGTCGCGTCTCCTCCCACGTCTAGCTCTCCCCAGTTGATGACATGAGAGTCATCATGTAAGTACTGACGAAGCTGGGAGACATGGAAGACGTCATGGACCCTCTCCAACTGAGGTGGTAGGGCCAGCTGATATGCCACCTCGCCAACTCGCCTCAGCACCTCGAAAGGTCCGATGAACCTAGGGGAGAGCTTACTCCCCTTTCCGAACCTCCGCTGCCCCCGTCGAGGGGAAACCTTCAAAAACACATGATCTCCCACCTCGAACTTCAGGGGCCTCCTCCGACGATCAGCATAAGATTTCTGCCGATCCTGAGCTGCTTTCATCCTCTCCCGCACTAGCTGGACTTTCTCCGTGGTGCTCTGCACTACTTCTGGTCCAAGAGTACCAGTCTCACCAACCTCTGCCCAGCATAAGGGTGAACGACATGGTCTTCCATACAAAGCCTCAAAAGGAGCCATGCCGATAGTAGAGTGAAAACTGTTGTTGTAGGCAAACTCTACTAAAGGCAAGTGTCGTACCCATGATCCTCCGAAATCCAGAACACATGCTCGCAGCATGTCCTCCAAAGTCTGGATAGTCCGCTCTGTCTGCCCATCAGTCTGAGGGTGAAAAGCAGTGCTAAGGCGTAGTTGGGTGCCAAAAGCATGCTGTAACCCCTTCCAGACTCGTGAGGTGAATCGAGTGTCCCGATCCGAGACGATCGTTTTCGGAACTCCATGCAAACGCACCACCTCATCCACGTACCTCTGTGCTAAGGTACTCATGGGTCCCGACTCCTTGATAGCCAAGAAGTGAGCAGATTTTGTCAATCGATCCACCACTACCCAGATAGCATCATGCCCGCCCTGAGCTCTGGGTAGTCCCGTGACGAAGTCCATTGAGACGTCGTCCCACTTCCACTCGGGAACATCTAGAGGATGCAACAGACCACCAGGAACACGGTGTTCAGCCTTCACCTGCTGACACACCAGGCATTTAGCCACGAACTCTGCCACTGCCCGTTTCACCCCGGGCCACCAAAACTGTCCCCTCAGGCCTTGGTACATTTTCGAAACACCCGGATGTACCGCCAAGGCTGAGCTATGGAACTCATGAAGGACTTCATCATGCATCACCTCTGGAACAAACAACCTCCGATGAAAGAGCATCCGATGTCGGCTGTCCTCCGACCATCCTTCCGGGGCGTTCCCCTGATCGACACGATCCCGCAACACTTCTACCTCAGGATCTCCCCACTGAGACTCTTCCACTTGCTGCAACAAGGAGGACTGTACCGTCATCTGAAACAAACAACCTCTAGTACCTTCCACCCTTGCATCCAAGTGCAAGGCAGCCAACTCCCCCATTGCCTTCCAAGCATCAGCAGATTCCCGAACCACCTCCTGATGCGGCTTCCTGCTCAGGGCATCAGCCACAACGTTTCCCTTACCTTCAGTGTATGAGATCTCAAAGTCGTAGTCCTGGAGAAACTCGACCCACCTCCGCTGTCGCAAGTTCAAGTCACGCTGGGAGAAGATATAGCGCAAGCTTTTGTGGTCGGTGAAGACCACAAAGCGCTCCCCAAAGAGGTAATGTCGCCACAGCTTTAATGCGAACACCACCGCTGCAAGCTCCAGGTCATGGGTGGCATAGTTCCGCTCATGGGGGCGTAGCTGCCTGGACCCGTAAGAGATCACCCCTTGTCGCTGCATCAATACGCACCCCAGGCCCTGTCCTGAAGCATCACAGAATACCTCATAGGCCATCCCTTCTTCTGGCAACCTCAACACTGGGGCACTAACCAGTTTTTCTTTTAGGTAGCTGAAGGACGACTCACATTGCTCGCTCCACATGAAAACTTGGTCCTTCTTGGTCAAAGCCGTCAAAGGGGCTGCTAACCGGGAGAAGTTGGGTACGAATCTCCGGTAGTAGCCTGCCAGTCCAAGGAAACTCCGAACTTCCGCCACATTCTTGGGTGCTGCCCAAGAAACAATTGCCTCAACCTTTGATGGGTCGACCGCTACTCCCTGCTCAGACACTACATGTCCAAGGAAGTGCACTTCTCGCGCCCAGAACTTGCACTTTGACAACTTCCCATAGAGCTGGTGCTGTCGTAGGACCTCCAAAACTGTCCTCAGGTGCTCTGCATGGTCCTCTTATGACTTTGAATAGATCAGGATATCGTCGATGAACACCACCACAAACCGATCCAGGTACTCCCGAAAGATGGAGTTCATAAGCCCCATGAACACGGCCGGGGCGTTCGTAACACCAAAGGGCATGACCACGAACGCGAAGTGCCCATACCTGCACCTGAACGCCGTCTTCGGGACGTCGCTATCCTTCACCCTCAGCTGGTGGTACCCGGATCGCAGGTCGATCTTCGAGAACCATCCTGCCCCCTTCAGCTGGTCGAAAAGATCATCTATCCTCGGAAGAGGGTAGCGGTTCTTGATTGTTACCTGATTCAGCCTCCTGTAATCTATGCACAACCTGAGGCCACCATCTGCCTTCTTCGCAAACAAGACTGGGGCACCCCACGGTGATGCACTTGGACGAACATAACCCCTCTTCATCAGATCGTCAATCTGTATCCGCAACTCCCGTAGCTCCGAAGGTGCCATCCGGTAAGGAGCCATCGAGATTGGTCGAGAGCCGGGCTGCAGGTCTATCCCGAACTCGATATCACGTCGAGGGGGTAGAGTCGTCACCTCCTCAGGAAAGACGTCCATAAATTCACGAACGATCTCTGGTACTTCCACCATTTCCGCATCTGTTGATTCTATCGTCAGTTCGGTCAACAAGGAGAGGAGAGGTTCCTCCCTCCTATTTCCCTTCGGACAGCTCCGCTCGCCTGGTGAAAGTAACACGCTGGCCGTCCAAACCGGAGAACACCACCCTCCTTTGGAAACAGTCGATGACGGCGCACACAGAAAATAGCCAGTCGATGCCTAGGATGACATCGTACGGCCGAATCTGTAGCAGAAGGAGATCCTTAACCGACTGATGTGGCCCCAACATCAGTCTACATCCCCGACAAACGAACAGCAAGTCGGTCTGACCTCCAACTGGTGTGCTCAACACCAGGGGCACTGGAAGTCTCTCGGCATCTAGACCCAAGGCGCGGGCTAGACTGGGTGCAACAAAGGAGTGCGAAGCTCCGGTATCGAACAAGGCATAAACAAGAGTGCTAAACACACTGATCGTACCTCGAACAACCTCTGGCCCTGCGGGAACTGTTGCTTCTGCGGCGTGTAACTGTCCACGCCCAGCTCCCCTACCCCTCGGCTGTCGGCCACCTCCCCGACCACGCCCTGGTCGAGGTCCCTGGGGAGCGCCCTGAGGTCGGCCTCCCCCTCCTATGTCTGTCTGCGGAGGAGCGGGAGCTCGCTGTCCCTGCTGCTGCTGCTGGAAGGGTCTGGCTGGGAACTGCTGCTGTGGCGGATGCTGGGGACGACTGCCACTGCTGTACTGCACCCGATCGGGGCACTGACTCCGAAGATGTCCAGGGCTCCCGCAGATGAAGCACCGTGGTCCCGAGCCCGAAGGAAAAGAACGTGGGCCAGGGGATCGAAACTGAAACTGCTGCGGCCTGCTCCCTGCGGGTCGGAACCTGGAGGGTCCCGATGCTGGGGGCCTGGTGCTGACGGCCTTCCCCTTCGATGGTCCCAGCTGGATCCCTTCTTGTGACAGTCCGCCTAGAGTGTGCATCCTTTCCACCACTTCGGCCTTCTTCTGAACCTCTAAGTATGTCGGAAGGGTAAAGGGAGTAACAGCATACTGGAGGGAGGGTCGGAGCGCCTCCTCCAAACGTCTTGCCCGAGACTCCTCATCGGGAAAGAGGTCTGGAGAAAAACGCAGGAGGTCCTTGAACTTGATTCCAAGTTCCCTCACGGACATGCTCCCCTGCTGGAGGGAGAGTAGCTCCTGTCTCTTCTCCGCCTTCATTGTCGAGGAGAGAAACTCTGCCCGGAACTCCTTCTCGAATTCCGCCCAAGCAACCTCAGACTCTTTCCTACTCCCCAGGTGAAGCATCCACCACTGACGTGACGCTCCTCGCATCTGGCTAACAGCCAGAGGAACCCAGTACTCTGTCGGGGCCCGAATCAGGCCGAAGGCTATGACTAGCTCCTCCAGCCAGCCTTCCGTCTTCATGTCGGAGGTGCTGCCCTCATATTTCTCGAGGGCCTGTCGCTGAAAGGCTCGAAGAGTCTTCTGCCACCGGTCGTCCTCTTCCTCCCGATCAGCTCTCTGCTGATTGGCCAAGGTAGTCTCAGGAGTCTCGATCGCCTGTACCACACGTGGTCGCCTTCCAGGTGCCATAGCTTCAAGGTAAACAAGGAATACCTAAGCCCAGTAGTGCAAAGAAAACCGTTCTCAAAACTTATTAAGATTTAATTTATTCTTAATTTCCCAAGACATACCAGAAACACAAGAACACAAGTCATTTATGATGCATGTACCTTTCCTAGGGTCTCTACCCTGCAATCAGTGTGGCTTCACTTGGTCGTTCGGTAGGTCCAGAGTCCTTGCATCGGATCACGGGGGGCCCTAAAATCCCATGTCCTAGCCGGTCCTCCCTGGCCTATTTCACGCACCAAGGTCACCCAACGCTGTTGCCTTACCATCCCATGAAATCCTTACTGTGCCTAACTCCAGACTCCGTCCTATCTCTCAACCTCCCTCTGATACCATTCTGTCACGACCCGCCTTCACCAAAAGGAGGGAAGGGTCAGCAGATTGCCAGGCCCTTCCTTCTTTGAGTTGAAGGAGAGATAATGACCCCCGAAACCCGCCTTCAATAGGTCCCGGAGTGGCGACTAGCACCAAGGGTATAGGAAGTTCTCGCAAATGGAAGGCATTACCCTTTTTATTTTATAGGATCGAAAGATAAGGAGGAGAAAACCCAACAACACCAAGATAGAAAGAAAAGTAAAGCCAAAAGTAAACCATTCCCACATGCATGTTTAAACAGTTTACAACAAGGTACAAGTACAAAAGAAAAAGAAGCTCTCAAGTACAATACCAAAGAAAACAAAGGTACGACAACAGCGACAACTCCAACTGTCCGACTAATAGGGTCCCGCGCAGCCCTGGTAGTCCTCCTGGAAACCTGAAAGTAAACGTAGGGTGAGCATACAAGTACACTCAGTAGGGAAAACCAAGACTCTCGTGCACAAGTGGGGGAAACGTACTAAAGTCCCGTGAGAAAGAGTAAACCAAACACCTAACAAGGCAACTATCCATCCCAAGCCTCACCAAGGTTCGCTCCCCAAATAACGCAAGTCAAGTAATATATATATAAGAGCACATCGATGTTTGGGTACCCCGCGCCACCTTCCCACTGGTTATTGAGACATCCTACGCATCGGACCAATCCCGCCATTCTCACCGCAGTCCCACTGCCACACCCGCCCGCACACACCTGGGCCACAACCACACGCAGTCCCACTGCCACATCCCGCCCGCACACACCTGGGCCTCAACTGTCACAAGTAACCATGCCTGCAAACACCTAGGCCAGAACAACCACCGCTACGCCCGAAGACACCTGGGCTAAAGAATCCACTGCCACACCCGAAAACACCTGGGCCTCATCCCGAAGACACTTGGGAAACCACCTGCCGCACACACCTGGCCAACCACCACAACACCCTGCCCGATGGTTCTTGGGCTAATAATGGACTTCAGGCCATCACAGCCTACCCGAAGGTACTTGGGCTATCCGGGAAAGGGAGCAGAAAAGGAGCTAATAACCAGCCACTAAGTATAGTGTTGGGAAAAACACCCTTCCCCCATAAATGGGGGTGTTCGGCACTAAGTGCTCAACTGGGGTGGGGCGCGAATAAGAAACACAAAGCTACAAGTATAGATATAGGTAACAAACACTCACCCAAAACTTAGGTTTTCCTAGCCAACCTACAGAACACAATACCACAACGCCCGAGTCACAATTCACGACCCTTGCCCACAAAACCATTTGTCCCATTCTTGTTTCACGTTCAGTCAAATGTTCAATTAATTTTAAGCACTACTGGGCAACTACCATAAGCATAACCAAGGAAAACGTCAAGCATAGATCAACCAAAACACTCACACCCGGTTCTGCCAACAGAGGATCTCTCCCCAGTTTGTGATAAAAACCCACAACCACTGAAACCATGCCAACAGGAGATCCCATCCCCCAAATTCACACAGCCACCGAGAGTATAAAAAGAACGGGGGATCCCATCCCCTCCCACATTTCCAGCAAACGGCCCGAAGGGAAAACAACCAAAAACCACTACCAACACGAGTCAGGGATTTTCAGATTTAAACGACTTAACACACTCCATGATTTCGAAATTCCATGTGTTCTATCCGTTAGTTATCACAAAAGGGTTGATCCTGGTGCTTTCAATTATTCAGCCGGGTATACGTGATTAACCAATTTCACAGCAGGAGTTCACAATTTCAGCAACCCATTTAAAACACCACGAGGGGATTCAAGTGCACACACACACGACCACCAACGGCCTCAATTTTCAGAAAACATAGACCCGTACAACAAAAAGGGATGATCACAAGATAAAGCATAAACAACGATCACAACCCCTTCCCCTTCTTTCTTTAGAACTTCGTTTAGTATCTTCATTAGGGTTTGGTTCAACCAATTCCATAGGAACAAAAGTAACGCCCACCCCGCATGATACACAAAGGTGAGAGACGAGAGAAATTCCCTACTTGTTGATGGATGATCGACGTTTAGGCCGGGGGCGCGGAACTTTACGGATAACGACGCGGCGGTCCCGATGCACCAGAAGAGCCACGATCGAAGAAGGGGGAAAACCACGGCCTAACCCTTAATTATAAGGGCTGGGGACGGTTGAGATGAAAACACAAAACCACGGAAGACGAGGGAGTCGTGGGTTGACCACGTGGCTTGACTCATCATTAATGGCGCTGGGTGGTTTTAACTGACCCATGAATTAATGAAGCATTTAATTAAGACCTTTGCGTGCGTTTCGGATTTCCAAGATATTTTTAGCAAGGAGGAATAGGGTTTAAAACCCTATTTGCGAAAAAGGAACATTACTGGAACAACCTGGCAGGGCCGGTCTCACCGATCGGTCGCACCGATCGGTGTCACCGATCGGTCTCACCGATCGGTCTCACCGAACGGTCTCACCGATCGGTCTCACCGATCGGTCTCACCGATCGGTCTCACCGATCGGTCTCGCCGATCGGTCTCGCCGATCGGTCTCACCGATCGGTCTCCCGATCGGTACCCCGCAAGGAAACCGGATTTTTGGCAAAGGAAGGGACCAAGGGGGGTCTGGGTCTTCACATCACCTCTTGTTTATTTTTACCCTTACTGTGCATTAAATATCACCCTTTATTATGTTTCCATTCCCTAGGTTATGAAGGTTATTATAAAATATTAGAAGTCTAGAAGGAAGTCCAGTTTGGCTCGATTACGGGGAAATCCTCACAAGTTTTGTTAAATAAGTTTTTAATGTAATTGGTCCTCAAAGACACTAAATATCATGTTATTGGTATAGTGAGATAAATTTTAAGTTATAGTGTTCTCTTAGGGAAATTATTTAAAAAAAATAAATCTTCATATTACTTTTTATCAAATATAGTTTTAAAAGGATGTGTTTTTAGCACCAGACCTAGGATACAGGTGTGGGATGCTTCAAGAACATCCGCAAAAAAAAGATTATAGATAGAGACAAAATATATTTCACAAGTAAAAAATAATACCCGAGATAAGAATATGTTATTCATACCAATAAAATAAAGAAATAATTATATATATTATAAATCCAATCACACAAAAAACCAAAGGGTTATATCAAGTTCAAGTAATAATCTAGGATTATATATCATCCTTTTAGTCCACACATTATCTCATAAAAATGGTCACCCTAAAAGCAATAAGTCTCTTGAAGATACATGCACTAAAATTGTTGGCTCAAGACGATACCCTTTTCACTGGATAATACATCATCAAAATATAGTGGAATACACACTACAAAGTATAAAGATTAAAAAAATTAATACCAACAACCATTTCATGGATGATTTAACATCACTTAGGAAAGTTTCTATTATAATAATACCGTAACTATCTATATTTTTTAGGGAGTATCATGCATTGAAAAATATAAGCGTCAAACATACATATACTAAAACTATAGGTAAAATAAGTCTTTTTGATTCTAATAGAAAACTTACTCCTATTTTCATATCTGGACAAACAAAAACTCGACACATTTAATAATTATATTTCTATATTTAAAATAATAAGTAATTGATCTAGGGAACTCATATCAACTGACTATGATCATTATAAATTTTTGAAGGAAAGTACACAATAGTAATATCATAAGTTTAATAACATGATAACAAAAAAACCCATCACTTGTTCAATATTCATAGGATAATTTTCCCTCCATTATTACAATGGTGACTAGAAAACAACTACCTTTCAGCACATACTCACTATCCATACACAAAACCCAGATACAATAAGAAACATAAGAATAATGTTGTAATTTAATTTCCTTGTATATAATTTTTAATATTAAATAATATCATTTAGTTTCTCATAGCTTAAAGGGACCACCAAATTATCCTCACTATTATTAGTCATAAAAATGGAAGGGTTGTCAAACCATTTCCATAATTCTCACATATAATTTCATATTAGAATAAATTCATGAATTTACCAAATAAAAATTATTTATATAATGGTTATATTATTTTGTTTCATTTGAACAATCAAAAAAATCTGAGGGAATCATCAACCTCCTCACCCACACACACACAAACAATTTTTTTAGCTAAATATAAAGTTACATTAGGTACCCCCACATGCCCTTAAGTATTGCTAGCTACGAAGTAAAGAGTGGGTTCCACTCAAGATTTACTTGAACATACCTATGAAACATGTAATAATTGAATTATATATGTCATGTAACATGTATTAATTGATTCATTATAGCATGAAATAACTATTCCGAAACCGGATGATTATGATCATTAAACCATGCTTGATAAGATAGATAAGGTTATTTCATGTAGCGTAATGGATCATGACCAAATGTGCATAATCCAACAAATGGGATCAAACCTCATATGTGGTCCACAATCATAGATTTAGGTTTTATGATCACATTAGATATCATAATTTAATGACCATGATTTATTTAAAGTGTGTAATCAATGTAGGGTTTCATTACTTAATCAGAGGATGAATCATATCCTATCAATGTTGCTTTCATGATAAATAAAAAATAATTCAAGATCAAATGATCATGTTTTACTTAGGTTATAATAAAATATTAAACTAGTAGTTAGATTTATTGCATGATCCTTTGAACCATAGATAGAGATGTGTTTAAGAAAAAAAAATTCAATCCTCTCTATCATTAGGGGGAGGGTGATTTTGATTACTAGGGTCATTGTAGAAGGTGCCCACTTAGTGGTCACCATCTCTTAAAATGTTTAATGATGATCTCCCATTGATTACACCAATATAAAGATCATTAATCTAATATTTAGTTTTGATAATAATTCACTACTTATGTGATCTTGGGTAATATTTTGTGTGATTAGACCAATTTTCATATGAAATTATCATTAATATCTTCACTACAATTAATTCTCATTGGAAGATCCTTCGATAATGAGTTGACTATGTATGAACTCCTATATCATTTAAATTAAATTAAATTAAATTAATTAATTAATATAAAGAAATAATAATCAAATTCAAACTAAAAAATATATTATAAAAAATAATATAATTAAAATTACACACTTAAAGATGGTCAAATGATTTATAATAATATTACTATGATATTCATCATTACCATCTCTATTCATTGGGAAACCTACTCTTCCCAAGAAATGTGTCAAAAAAATTAGATTATTAACATCCTATTTATAAAAAAAATGATTAACTTAGGTATATAAAACACAAAAAAATACCTTCAAATGGAATACTGTTTCATGAGTAACACTATTCAAATAGTTTCAAATCCAAGGTCTCATTTTTGTGATATTATTATTTTCTTTTAGATTCCCCTATTCCTGGAATTAAGAATATTTAAAAATTAATTCTTTTAACTTAAAAAAATCATAAATTATCATTTAAATTATAGATTCAATAATAATAAACACATGTATAATTAAAAACTCATGTTATTGATTCTCTATTGACCAGTGTGTCAAACATTGTGTTCGTTCTTGGTTAAAGTAATTATTCTCCCACTCCATTTTTAATTTTATAATTCCTCCAATTTTAATTGTATGAGTTGGAGTTGATACATTTTATACCATGTAAAAAATAATAAATTAAAAATAAAAAAGAAAACTACAAAGCTTTATGCATTAGATAACCATAGATTCAAAATTAAAATTAAAAAAAGCCTCAAAATTGAGAAACATGAAAATATTGACTTCAATCCTTATGCTATCATAAAACCATGAGTTAAATTCAATGAAGTGAAGCCCATATTTATTATAGAGAAATATAGTTAAGGGTATTATCTATCCACCAATCCACTAGTGTTGAACCATCCCGACCACCAAGAAACCATCAAGCGATTAGAACCATCAGGAGTCCTAATTTCCTAGGATTACATTCGTGTAGCATCATCACCCATAAACCACCCCTAACCATTGGGATAATCACCACACCAAAACAAAAAACCAAAGATAATCTGTGACCTCGATGGTATCCCTAATATGGAAAACCAAGCCACACTAATTTTTAATATCAATGACCATGAAAGTTAAAGAAAGAGAACCCCACCAAAGATTAAACAAAAAGTCAGTGACACACTCCAATCATGATAGAGCCAAAATAACACAAAAAAATAAGAATATATATATATATATATATAAAATCTAAATGAGGAAATTAACACTACTAGAGAAATAAATTATGACTAAGCTAGTAGAGACCACCAAATCAGAGAAGAAAATTAAAACACTAATGTAAGACACACCCTTGGATCCGTCACCAAACCATCCACCATTATAATCAAAATAACCCCAAGATTTATTTTCATTAGTCCATGATGTTGACTTACATATTGGTTCAGGTTGTAAGAGAAGTGGTGTTGGTTTTGGGGGAGGTGAACATACATCACTTGTGAGAGTAGAGATTTTTTTTGGAAAACACCATCATATTAAAGGGAAATATGAATTCAAACATTACCACCAACACTTTACCAAGCCATCTAGAACAATAATTCACCTAATATATGTTAGGGTAGAACATGGTAGGTTAGGAAGAAAGAGTTATGGATGAAGTTGAAAGATAATCAATTGTGTCGACACCTATAAATCAAAACCCAAATACCATAGGATAACAAAACCCAAAATAAGTAAAAAATAAAAAATTGTGGAAATTGAATCCCTAAGGAAAAATCATAGAGTTAGAGAAAATGGGGTTATGTATAATGATGAAAATACATCACCGCTAACTAATCACACAAATAAACCTTGGAGTGGAAGAAAGATATGTGAAATGAGGCACTGAAAGAGTGAGCTGACATCCACCTACTTAAATTAATTATAAACCCTCATGGGTAAATAAAGTTGGAAGAACATATGAAGGGATTAAAGTTTTTCACTTAAAATTTCCTCTTAATAGTTATTTAATACTAACATGTTTATTGATGAATATGAGTGAATGAAAAGAAAATAAATGTATTATAGAAATATATGGGATATATTGAATAATATTTTTACTATCTAATGTTTTGTCTATACATAATGGAGAGTCAATAGGTTTGTGATGACCAAATTACTTGATCATTAAACCTTCCCATTTAATATATTTTATCAAATAAAAATTACATAGATTTAGGAATAATTTTTCATGGACATAAAACCAAATTTTTTTATTAATCTAAGATACTATATTGAAAAAACTTTACCACATCATGATCCCTCCCTGGTTAGTGAAAATTCTGAGTGTGCTACCCCCAACCTAACTATAATTGGAAAGAGTCCAATGAGTGGCTTAAACAAGGTTGGAAATCAAGGTTGGAGGTATTCTATAAAAATAACTATAAAAACATTTCACTAAAACACTGATGGAAAAAATATTAAATTTAAAAATATATGGTAAAATATCTTGGAGAAAAATAAATGCATGAATGTATATATAATACATCATCTACAAGAAATTATCAATGAAAAATCACCCCAAAGAATAAAATATTTCTAAAATCACAACCAAATAAAGAATCTAAATATTAATGATATCTAGAAAATATTGGAATACCATTGAACAACCCCAACCCTGTGTAGACCTGATCCATGAAAGAGAGTACCTTTGTATACTTATGAAAATATTAATTTATCTTAAAAACCATGATTTTGTTACATTTTAGATTCTAGTCATAGTAGAAGCAGTGCGATGGGTTAGGCCTAACTTTTTTTTTCATGATCGATGATCAATCCAAGATTTACCTAACATTAAATACCATAATCAACTGAAGTTAATAAACAAAAAGAGATAAGGGATATAATTTCATAAAAATGAACTAGATCATCAAATATTATTTATAATTAATTTAATCATTTAAATAATTACCTTGCATGAATTCTTTCTTAGCTAACAGATTTGAAAATAGAACCATGTTGTACCGTCATTTTTTTTAGGAATCAAGAGAAGATTCACTCTATCAGTGATCGGCACATGTTCCACAAATATACTAACTTCATCATAGTAATATCTTGGTGCTAGAATGATATATCCTATCGTTTGTATCATTATCATTTGATTTCCCTAAGAATCACTTCCCAATTATTCTCCTGGATCTCTCTAGACTTGAGAGTGGAATGTGTAAGAAGATTGATCTCCTTTCTTGGTAGCGTTCTTGGAGAGGGATCTCTATAGGGCTTGAGAGGATTCTTTCCATCTATTTTTTTCAAAAATTGATGATATTGAATAAAATATTATTAGGTTTAAATAAGAATAGGGTTTTGAAATAAATATTTTCAAAAGTGACTTTTAACATTTATTTAATCTCTTATAGAATCCAATTTTTGAAATACTAATAATAATATAATTTCCTTGACATGAGCTTAAATTTTGTATTAAATAACATATTATTTAATCACATAATATTCAATGTATATTATTTATAACCACACCTCAAATTTCAGTCATTTATTCCTCTATAATATTTATCTATCCTTGAATAATGAACAATTATTTAATAAATAAATATCACTTCATTATTCAAAAATAAATAAATAAAATATTATATTCACTAAATAGAAAATAAATATTTATTAAATATTCTTCTCATGTTATATTCTTTCATATAACTAGTGATGGAATGTATATAATCAAACTAACATGAATAATTATTAAACCATGTATGGGAATAATATTTAATCAACTTATTAAATAATAAATAATAATAAATTAGTTAACTAATATTCTAGATACACTTAGTGTGTGACCCCCTGGGCCTCTTTCATAGTGGCATTAGGTGAAGAATTCTAAAGTCTAAGGTTAGCATCTATAAACCCACCAATGCCACCATAGAGAAATAATTTGATGTCAAAATGACATAATACCTCCTACAAATGCAAAGTATGTAGTATAATACTTTTGTCACAATATCTCTAATTAAGAAAGTTTCATGCTAGTGCCATCGACGTATGTTCTCAATGTCTATTTCATTGAATTTTTAGAATTTAAAATTTCCTATTTAACACCATGGAAATGGATTTATTTAGGCCATATCATTTCCACCAAGGGTCCTAATATATCAAATTTCATTAAATAACATAAGGGATAAATACTTTCTTATGTTATTCATTAATGCAATATTACTCTTGATGCACCCAACGTATCCTACCTCACCATGAACATATATAATCATAGTGTCTATCAATACATAAAATTACGTGACTTATAATATTAATTAACAATAATATTAATGTACAGGTATCAATAAACAAGTCCACAGATATAAACATACAATGATATAAATAAATGTGAATTTCCTACTAGCGGGTCCTGTTCTCATAATATCCTACAATGGATATTACCAAGGGAATACACCATGAGAAGGCACCAAAAACTCATATGAGTCTCTACCCTTGATATCATGTATCATTTGTATCACTCAAATGATATAATTCATCCTAAGAACATATATTTTAGAATAGTGTCATAGCACATCTAGGTTCTCATCATAACCAGGAAATAATATGACCTTTTATTATGAAAACTAATCTTAGGAAATCATCAATACTATATTACATAGGATAATAATCATGATGTGATAATATGTTTATTAATATTAAAAACTAACACAGAAGTTTTCTCTAGGGCACCAAATCCAATAGAATCCCACTTTCAATAGAGCCAACTGCTAATAACCTTCAGTCCTCTTGCTCTCACATGATACTCATTATTCTACTAAGATAGTCCTTTAGTCAAGGGGACCCCCATGTTCTCTTCCCTGGGTACTCGACATACTGTAACTTCACCCATTTTATAAAAATACCTCAAGAGGTTATACTTCCAAAGAATATAATTTGTCTATTTGTGTGTCCTTGTATTTTTTCCACTACCACCATTATAGTATTATCAAAATACAATGTAATAGGGTCTTTAATGCTAGGTAAAAAATCAAGATCCTATAAAATATTCATACATAAACAGATTCCTTGGATGCATCAGAAGCCACTATATACCCATACTCCACTATAGAATCAACAACAACTGGCTTCTTTGAACTCATCAAGCTCATATATCCTCCATTGAGATATAAAACATATCCTGATTATGACTTCTACTAATTATGATCTGTTTGAAAACCAGAATCAGTATAATCCCTAATGATCTTCTCCTCATCTCCTCCATACACCCGGAACATATTGTTAGTTATTCTTTGATACTTTAGGATAGTCTTAATACCAAACCAATGCTATTATCTTAGATATGTGTGATAACTTCCTACCATTCTCAATTCATAGGCAACATCAATCATAGTACACAATATGACATACATGATTGATCTTGTCACTAAATTGTATTGGATCTTATTGATTCTCTCTTTGTCCTATTGTGTAAGAGGACATATTTTATTTGAAATATGTAAACCATGGGACACTAGAACCAATCCTCTATTGGATTGTTCCATACTAAATATCTTTAGTATCTAGTTGATTTATGTACTTTGAATTATTCCTATAAGCCTCATGGATCTATCATGAATAATCTTGACCCCTAAAATATTGGCTTCCTGACCTATGTCTTTTATGAAGAAATATTTTTTATCCTATCCTTAACAGACTGCAAGACCAGTATTTAATATCTAATAAGTAATATGTCATCAACATACACTACTTGGACAATGACTGCATTCCCACTAAAACCATTGTAAACACAAGGCTCAAATTCATTCTTAATAAAACCAATTTTTTTAGATTCATTGAATCGAATGTTCCATGACTTGGATGATTTCTTCAATCCTTAAATGGATATCTACAACTTTAAAATCTTTTTTCATCAAAAAGAGTCACAATCCTTTTTATATGTGTCATATAGACATCTTCCTTAAGGTTATGTTTAAGTAAAGCAGTTTTTACATCCGTCTTCCAAATTTCATAGTAATGGTAAGATGTTATAACAAGTATAATTATGATGGATTTGAACATAGAAACTAGTGAAAATGTTTTATAGTAGTTAATTCCTTAATATTGTTTAAACTCTTTAGACACTAGCCTTTATTCATAGACATTTACTTTACCTTCCATGTTCAATTTTTTCTTGAATACCTATTTTCACTCAATGGTCTTTACATCAACCAACACATGAACCATAACCCAAAATTGGTTCTGATAAATGGAATCCATTTCAAAATTCATGGATTCTTTCCATGTTTTAGCTTATGAGGTCTCAACTACCTCTTTTTAGGAGAGGGCTTCATTATTTTCAACAAATAATGAGTCAAAATCTTCAGTGACTAGAAAACCATATCTCTTTTTTTTCTCTTACCTCTATTGTTCTCCCACATAGTACTTGTGTTCCAGGAACTAATACTTCAATGGGGACCTATGGAATCTATTCCTGTACCAAATCTAGTGTATCTTGAGCATCAAATTCATTTAAGTCAATCTTTATCACACTATAATTTTTGTGGATCTATCCCTCTTAATAAAGACAACTTGTTTGGTGAGAGTTAATTTCTTGAATTAAGGGTTTTATAGGTAGTATTACTTTATTTCCTTAGGATACCCTATAAAGATACAGTTTTTACCCCGTGGTGCTAGTTTGTTTCCTTAGAAGGCCTTTAAAAATCCTTGTAACCCAATACACATGTATATAATAAAAACAATTTCTTTTCACTCTATAACTCGAAGGGAAAATAATTTTCTGATTTATTTGGTACTCAGTTTAATGTTTCTTCGGTATTTTTTAAATCATATCCCCAAAAGGATAATAGAATATCCACAATACTCATTATTGATCTCAACATTTCTAACAAGGCACAATTCCTCCTTTTACTAACACAATTACACTATAGTGTTTAAGGTGGTGTGAGTTGAGATAGAATACCAAAATTCTATTGAAATTCAATAAAATATTGGTTAATATATTCCCTACCTCAATCCAATAAAAGGCTATTTATCTTCTTTCGATATTGATTCTATACATCATTCTTGAATTCCTTAAATTTCTAAATGTTCTCAGACATATACCTCATGAAGTAGAAATATCCATATCTACTCAAGTCATTATTAAAAGTTATTAAGCAAGAATACCCACCTCTAGATTCTTCTAGAAATTTTCAACACACACTAGTGTATACCATTCCTATAAGCTCTATGGCCCTTTCACCATATGACTGAATAGAGGTTTTTTAATTTTTACTCGTAAAAAATAACAACATATTTCATGTGGTTTTAGATCAGATGAGTCTAAATAAACATCTTAATAGATCTTTGTAAAACTATTCTCATTTATATGACCAAGACCATGATTCCATAGTTGGGTGTTATATGAGTCATGTGAACATGATTCATTATCAATTTCAAACATTTTGTTTTCATAATTTAATACATAAATACCATTATTAAAATATGACATACCATAACATATGTTGTACTTATAAAAGAAACAAATTTTATTTCCAAACCTGAAAATAAAAACATCTTCATCTAGGCATGATACAAAAATTATATTCTTGGTAAATTTTGTTACATAATAACAATATTTTAAAACCCAAATCATTCTAATTTGAAATGACATGTGGTAGTCTCCAATGTTTATAGAAGTCAACCTCACACCATTGGAAGCTCAAATATACACCTCGACTCTATTAATATTTTTGAATCTACTTGGTTCTTATATATGGATATAGATATTAGAATCACAAGCATTATCTAATACACAATGTAAAAATATTGAAAGATTACACTCAATAATGAATGCACCTTTATCTTCCCCTTTCTTCTCAGTATAGTTCCTCTTCCAGTAGCCTGGATTTCCACATGCAAATAATATTGTCCCCTTTTCCTTTCCCTACCTCAGGATCTTCCTCTTCTTGGAAGGATGGTTCTCATGAGCTTTATACTTTTTATGATTCATGGTCCCATTTGCTTTGTTATTCCTTTTCTTATTCACTATAAGGACCACCAGTTTGTCATGCCCCATGTACTTATCCACTTGGTGAATAAAAGTAATATGTTATGAAAGAATCTTCTCATTATTTCTCATATTGTAATTAATAATAAAGATAGATAAGGTCTTGCGCAATGATGAAATTTTTTTATCTATACGAAAGTCATCTAAAAATTTAATCCCTAAGATTTCTAAGTGTTCAATTTAGCCAATAATCTTGACTATATGTCGCCTAGGTATTGAAAAATCTTCTTGATTAGTTGTAAAAAAATCATTAGAGATATCATATGTCCCTTTTCTTTCCTTATCTTGATAGAGACCCCAAAGGTGAGACATCATTCTACATGCATCCATGTCCTCATGTTGCTTCAAAACATCATTGATCAGTGATGATTTCATGAAACATTGAAAATTTGTAGCATCATTCAAAATTTTCACATAGTGAGACAACTCTTAATTACTAGCCTCATTTCTATGTGCTTCAGGAATAGGTTCTTCCATCACATACAATTTCCTTTCATGGAGAATGATAATGCGTAACAACATTTTCAACTCTTGGAAATTTATTATAGTGAGAAGGTTATCCTTCTCAAGCATGGATCATATTGATATGTTTGAATTCTTTTTATTGTTGTTTCTAAAAATAATATGAGATTAATTTTAGTACTTTATCTAATAAGATTTTGAAAAATAAATAAATATTATATTTATTAATCACCACTTATTTTATTAAAACCTAGTATCCATCACCATTAGATTCATCATATCATGTTTCGTGGAAATTCTAGTGAAAATGATCTATATTCCTATTCTCATTACCTCAAATTTTTTTGGTCAAATAACTTGAATGATTTTAGGTAGGAATTCCAAATTCCAACTGTGTTAACTCACAATTCCTTGATTTATTTAGTGGACTCCCCAATCCCAAAATCCATAAATTGTATTTCCTCAACCCTTACCTCTTAGTTATACCAAGTCCAGGTTTGGAATTATACCATTGATGTGAACTAAGTTAAGTCAACCTAAATATTTATGTTAAAATTTCTTGATAATTTAAAGCTCCCCAACTTTGGCTGGTCAAGCACTTTAAACAATGGTTTGATTTTAACTAAAGTGTGGAAGGTTATACCGAGTTAATATATAATTGATTGATTTTATATTTTATGCATAAATTTCAAATTATTATATTCATAACATACTTGTTAATATGAAGTGTATTTACATAAGTTATTAAGCATGTATTAGATAATATTTACACATAAGACAATTTATTTTAGTTCTATCCCTCATGATTGTTAATTCATTAAATCACGTGATTGTGAAAAACCATCCATAATAAAATAATAGTGAAACTTAAATGAAATAAAATAAAAAATTTGTATGACCATGAGATTTTACTAATGTTTAGTTTATTTGGTAATTGATAAACTAATCATTTATCTACAGGAAAAACACATTGAACCAATTAAGGTTCATGTTATATCTTTCCACCTGTCCACTTATGTATCTCTCTGGGATTGGTTTCATTTTGTCTCCAAACTTGAACACCTCCACTATCTTTGGTGCTCCATCTATTACATATGATTTTACTCACATGTAGGTGAGGGGACAAGGGATTACATAAAAGAAATTATTGGCACACATGCCATTACATAAAAAGAGGAGAGAAGGTATACAAACCAACAGTTTAATTTAATAATAAATTAAATGGAACCAATCACATACAAAGGTCAGATCTATGCTCTTGATTATCTATATACATGAAACTAATTACACATTTAATAAAAATAAATTTAAATTTTTAATCATTATTATTTAATATAAATTAGGCTCGAATTAATTAATTATCATAATTAATTAATTAATTAATTATTTTATATTAATTCTCATCTAAATTTAATTGAGATTCTCATCCATCATAATTTTAAACAAATTAAATAAATTCATTTAAAATTTATCATGTACATAAATGTACCTTGGATGAAACATAGATAATACTTACCCAAATCTATACAACATTTATAATAATCATATACTATTTACTCTTGTGATATATGGAATACATGACTTATCATGTACTTTCATGATCTGTACTATCAATTTAATGATTACATGAATTACATGATTTTTCAGTCATATTTTATTCTTCAATTCATGTAGAGTAATAACTGTAATAAGAATCCTACATCATATGCAGATATAAACATTAATTAGAAATTAATTAAACACACACACACACACAAAGATATATATTAAAACCCATCAAATGGAATGTCATGTCAATTTAATAACCACATGAAAGCACATGTCGATAAGGTTTACACTGTATAATAAATTAAATTTAATTATACCTTATTTGGTATAAGTACATGATGTGTACTAGTGAGCTGCATTGTGTGTACATCTATAACGTCCCAGTTCCGGGTGCTGCCCAGAGGTGTCCCGTACCCGGTTGGTCACATGGCCTCAAACGCATTTCCCTGAACCCTAGAGGCTGCCGAATAGTATTGAGGGATTTGGGTGTGATAGTGGGGAAACTATTCTCCCATTGTTAGTGTAACATAGTAGAAATAAAATATAACAGTATCATAAGTAGTAATAATAACATGAAATAGTGAAAAAAGAAAGACTGCAAGTAAATAAACAACTAGAGAACATATATAAATGATACATGTCACATATGTCTTTGAAAGTAGCCAAACAAGTCACAATAATGAAATATAGTACAAAACCAAAGTACAAAAGAAAACAAGTAAATAACTCCAGCATCATCACAAGCGTCATATTGGTCCCATGCTATCCAGCTCTATAGAAATCAAGAACCTAAAGTAGAATGGAACATGACATTATTTATCCCTGCAACAATATAATCTATTTGGGCCCAAAATCGTGACCCAAATAGGGTGTGAGACGAATCCCAGTAGTCAACCTTCCAAATATCTGTGCCTAGCTGTTAGTGAATATATATGGTAGGAAATATGAAAAATGAAGAAATAAACAAGGAAGTACTCAAAAGTAAAAAACCCTACAGTTTCAACTACATTCATTTACATTTTTAAATAAACAACCAAACAAACTCGAGAAACCCTCTAGTAAGTTCTCATAATCCAAACTCTCTAGTTCAGCTTTACAAAGAATCTCTGAGGAAACACTCACTGTCAATTCCCCATGTGGTCTTTTATCGGTATCCTACAGACACTCTGGGAAAGCACTCAATGTCCAATTCCCCCCGTGGTCTTACAATGTGAAACTATAGAAACTCTGAGGGAGAACTGAAATCCATCCCCCCTATGGTCTCACAACGTGAAAAGTATAATGAAAACTCTGGGGAATCCCTCGGTGTCCATTCCCCCTATGGTCTAACAACACAAGGTTCCCATAGCCCTGTGTAAGCAATTGCACACAAACGTTATTCAGCAGCCAAAGTAAACCTAAAAGTACTAATTTGGTAAATAGACAAAAGGAATATCACAAAATATCTGATAATATCACTCCATCTTAAAAACACTAGGCATGGAAATCAAGTAGTCTAACATGAAAATCTAGAACAAACAGTCAAGATCAAATCAAACAAGGAAAACACCTCCATAGCTTGGAAAAAATAACCCAATTTACAGACAAGAATAATAACTCAAGAAAAAAGCATAGTAGGCATCAACAAGGTCAAAATCCCGAAACATGCAATACCCCAAACTAGGGTATTGGAAAATTTTATGAATATAACTAAAAAAATACAGAAAGGCACAAACCACCTACCTTGGTGTTGTATGATCAATATAGTTGAATCTTAGCCTTCGATTTGGCCTAGAATTTCATAGATCTACCAAAATGTCTAAAACGGTCAACCAAGGATATGTATCTAAAGAGGATAAATCAAGAAATGAGGCTTTAGAAGAAGTAATAACTCACTGTGGCGATTCCAATGCAATCGATGGCGGTTGATTCAGAGAACAGATGATTGATCGGGTGCTCTGAGATGAATCATCGCTCCCGATCGCTCTGGGATGATACATAGATAGAAGAAGATGTTTCTGAATATTAGTCATGACCCCGATCTATTTAATCAATTAAAAATCAAAGTACACAATGTTTCCTTTAAAAGTAAATTGTGTGTATATGCCTTTACGATGCTCTACATTAGGCAGTCCTGCCACATCATCACATGTCTCTGTATGTGGCCGTGACATGGCCAGACAAGACCTTGACTCGATGCTAGAGTACACGGTGTGTACAAGGAAGTTCACGACATGTAATCCAAAAACTTTCCTTCTTCCCATTTTCCTAAAAAACAACTTGAAAAAAAAACTCATACCTGAAAAAAAATATCTGGGTTCTTACAAAATTAACCCCATAAAGAAATTTATCTTCGAATTTCCCTAAAAAGGTGGCGAAAATGAAGAGTCCTGAAATAGCTCTTTCCACTAAAATCATACATAGGCCTCCCTCTCTATGTTATAGTCATGTACTCTCCCATGCTACCATATCACCCATACCAGAGAAACATACCATCCATAGAGAACCTTCGCACTGTGATCAATGATCCAGATAAGATTCTCTTAGAATTAGGTGTCCACCTCCAACTCAACCTACTTAGGTTGAAAAACATGATATGGGTATGAGAAGTAATGTGAGAGCTAAGAAACATGGAATACATCATGCATAGGCCTATACCTATGAGGTAACTGCAACCGATAGGCAACCAGTGTAACTCTCTCCAAAACCCTAAATGGACCAACGTATCTCGGTGAAAGTTTTCCCAGTCTCCTAATCCTTTTATGTCCCAACCTCGGTGTGGCATGTAGGAAAACTTTATCTCTAACCTCAAACTCCAAACGTCATCTCCATCGATCAACATAAGACTTCTGTCATGACTGTGTAGTAACCATACTCTTCTGAATCAACTCCATCTGATTTGTGGTCTGCTAGACAATATGAGGTCCCAAAATAGCTACCTCTATTGCTTTCAACCAACATAGGGGTGATTGGAATAACCTAGCATACAAAGACTCATAAGGTTCCATCTGAATAATTTCTTGAAATCTATTATTATAGGAAAAATTCATCGCGACATCATCCCACTTCCACTCGAGAAAGGGTAACTACTGTAATAGCCCTAATGGTCGCTGATGCTCCACCTTCACCTACTGATAGGTAGAACACCTCATCACAAAACCAGCAACATCTATCTTCATACCAGTCCACCAATATTGATGGAGTAGATCTCGATACATCTTGGTGACACCAGGATAAACTACCTAAACTGAATCATTAAAATCCCACATCATCTCCTTGTATATGTCTGCTGACACACATACGCACCCATGAAAACACAATATCTCATCCTTACCTATGGTCCATCCTAGAATAGGGTCCTCAAATAAGACACTCTCCTATAGAAATAGGCCTTCAAAATCTGATAGATTCCTCATTCTCACTCGATCAAGTAGAGTAGAGGTAACAACTACAGAAGAATGAAACATCTACCCCTATCTTTTGTGCACCTCCAAATGAATCTCAGAGAAAAGAACCATAAGACAACACTCACTACTGGCCTCCTAAACTACTTGTATCTATGTCCTATTGCTCAAAGCACCAGCCACTGTGTTTCCTTTTCCAGGAATGTAGGAAAGATATAAATCAAAGGACTCAATGTACTCGACCCACCTTCACTGTCTCAAATTCAGGTCATGCTAAATGAAGATATACTTGAGACTTTTGTGGTTAGTGAAAACTACAACATGATCTCCCAAAAGATAATGTCTCCAAAAGCATAAACCATGAACAATTTCATCCAACTCAAGATCGTGCGTCAGGTAATTCCTCTCATGTGGCCTCAATTACTGAGACCTGTACACAACGACTCCTTCCCCTACCCCTGTATAAGTACTTCTCCCAAACTGATACCTAAAGCATCATAGTAAACAATATAGATCTTTCCCATCTCTATAAAAATGAACATCAATGCTGAATTCAACATCCCTTTCAGCTCCCAAAATGATGAATCACAAGAATATTTCCACAGGTACTTCTCACCCTTCTTAGTCAGGCCCGTCAGTGGCACTACTAAGTGTGAAAAGTACTATATAAAATGTCTATAGTAAATAGCTAGCCCGAGAAAACAACATAACTCTAAGATTTTCTTTGGATGCTCCCAGTAAACTACTACTCTCACTTTCTCTGGGTCTACTGTTACTTCTGTCTTAGAGATAACATGACCCAAGAAGTGAATATGGTCCATCCAAAAGTTTCATTTTTAGAGCATAACATATAATTGGTGCTCTCTCAGTGTACTCTAAATTATCTCAAAATTGGTAGCATGGTTGTGTCGAGTGTGAGGGCATATCAATATATCATCGATGAAAACCACCACAAAGGAATCCATGTTTGGATGGAACTCTCGGTTCATCAGTGCCATAAAATCTATAGGCACCTTCGTGAGACCAAATGGCATAACCACATACTTGTATAGACCATAACTCCTCCAAAAGGCTATAAAGGGTATATCTTATGATCTAACATGCAACTGATGATAACCAGATCTCAAGTCAATCTTTGAGAACACCCGGTATCATCTTTGATAAAATAGATCATCAATCCTCGGTAAGGGATATCGTTTCTTGACCGTCAACTAGTCCAGCTTCCAATAATCCACATAAAGACTAAGAGTATCATCCTCCTTCTTCGTAAATAGAATATAAGAACCCCAAGGAAAAGTATTGGGCCGGATGAAACCATTTTCCTATAACTCCTCTCACTGCTTCTCGTGGTATTATAACTCTGGTGTAGGAATACTATAAGGAAGAATGGACACCAGTTCCGCTCCTGGAAGAATCACAATAGAGAATTCCACCACTCGTTCCAGATTAAAACCTAAAAAGTCACCTAGGAAGACATCCTAGAAATGATCCACCCCTAGAAGAAAGTCTATATGTGAAGTCCCCTAGTCATCCAAGTATAGACTAACAATCTAGGCTATAACCCATCCCAACCCATGATTCTCAGGTCCCGCTCTACTCGCCTTGACATCACATTCACCCTTATGTAGAAACAAACCGCCCTATGGTGATGCAAAACCCACCCTATGGTGATAGCAGTCGACAAATGCCTGGTATGGAACCAACCAGTTGATTCAGAGAATGACATCATAGCCTTTCATCTCTAAGTCATAGAGTTCCCAAAAGAAGTGACACCCACCAACCTCAAGAGGTCACTCCTTGCACTGACATACACTAGTCATTCTTGTCCCCAACAGAGTGTCCAACATCAAGACCTCAGCAGAAGTAAAGATATATAGTCCAAGGCTATCCACAATAGCAACAGATATGAAACTATGAGAAGCCCCTATATCAAAAAGTGCATATAAATAACAGGAGAAGGAAACAATCAAGATTTACAAAATTGGAATACATAGCGTGTATGTACCCTACACGGTGTGTTCCCTTTAGCATTTACATGGTCGTGTACTTATACCAAAACTGTTCATGTAGTAGCCCAACACATGATGTGTTCCTTCAAAAAAAAACGACGTGTTCCCATATGCCTTTACATGGGTGTGTACTTCTTCCAAAACTAGTCGTGTAACACTGTAACACACGACGTGTTCCTTCAAAGGACACGACATGTACTTGAAGTGATTCCTCCAACGCAAGTTCCTATACACGAATAAGCCACACAGTTCACCTAGAAAAAAACTATATGGCATGTTCATGATTGACACGATGTGTACGAGAAATATTTCAACAGCTCGTGTCTTTAGTCACATGGTCGGGGACACTGTTGACTCTACACGTCTTGTTCGAGAAAGACATGGTGTGTACTAACTGAGTTTCATCCATCCGTGTCATTAGTCACACAGCTGGTCACATGGTCTATACAACATGACATGTACATCCAGTATACAAAGTGTGCCACCAATGATTTCCCAACCCCGTGTCTCTGCCCACACAACCATTCGCACAGTTTAAAGATTACACGACGTGTACATAGAGTATACAATGTCTAATATAAAAAGTTGTTACCTCCTAAAAATAACGTTATAGGGTGTGTATTCATCACTACACACCATGTATTTTGGGTTTTTTAGACAGTAATCCTCAGAAACTACTCTGAAACCCCATAAAAACACTAATACATGTATAAAAAATGCCTAATTCCAACCCATGGGGGCCCATAATCCCCGAAAATCAAATCTTGACATCTTATTCATGTATATTACAAGGTATAATAGTGAAATGAATCACATGATTCACCATATTTTGATCCATGAGGGCCCATAACACCTCAGGGACCAAAGCTTGGCATTCATTCGAATGAAACATTAAACATTTGCAATACTGTATCCAACAATAGGTATTCTATCAAGTAATCTATCAAAACAACCTGCATCTCTTGCACAACTTCTATCACAACAACATGAAATTGATAATTCATCTTAAATGGCATAACAATAAGGCATGACATGTGATCTCTAGAAAGTTCTTATATGTTGGATGAGATGGAATACCCTCATCTCATTAGGTTGCAACAAAAATAAAAACCTTAATAATATCAACAATAACAACCCAAAACATGTGAATCACCCAACTGTGAAATCAAATCAACTATAATAATTTTAAAACCATAAAAATTTCAATAATCGAGGTAAATTATCTTTTCCTTGTACACGAGTTAGCTACTCCTGGGAACAACTTATTACTAACTACCCATTCATTCCTATCCCTATCAATAGGATCCAAACAGTAAGTTAAAGAAGAAAATAATATCCTTTGAAACCACTTTGAAACATCCTGGTTCTGGGTGCTGCCCAGAGGTTCCCCGTACCCAGTTGGTCACATGGAATCAAGCACATTTCCTCTAACGTCATAGGCTTTCGACTAGCTGTGTGGGCCTTGAGTGTGATAGTGGGGAAACTAAGACCTCATTGGCAGAGTAAAAAAGAAAAAATAATAGATAATAGTAACGAAAGCAATAATAATAACATGAAACAGTGAGCAACAGAAGAATACAAGTAGATAAACAACTAGAGCACATATAAAAAGGATGCATGTCACATATTTATAGGAAAGAAACCAAACAATTCACAATGACAAAATTCAATTCAAAACCAGAGTACAATAGAAAACAAGTGAATAACTCCAGTAGCATTGCAAGCCTCATCTTGGTCCCATGATCTCCATCTCTATAGAATTCAAGCACCTGAAGTAGAAGGGAACTTTACCTTATCTATCCCTGTAACATTATAATCTTTTTAGGCCCAAAATCATGCACCAAATAGGGTGTGAGATGAATCCTAGTAGGCAACCACCCAAATATCTATGCCTAATTGTCAGTGAATATATATGACAACCAATATGCAAAATGATGTAATAAACAAGGAAGTAATCAAAAGTAAACAATCCTACAGGTTCAACTACATTCATTTAGCTTTATTTAAAAAAACCAAACAAAATTAAGAAAAACTATGGGAAGTTATCACATTCCAACCCCTCTGGTTCACCTTTACAAAGAATATCTAAGGAAGCACTCCATGTCAATTCCCCCTATGGTCTTTTATCGGTAACCTACAGACAGTCAGGGGAAGAACTCACCATCCAATCCCCCCTATGGTCTTGCAACGTGGAACTAAAGAAAGTCTGAGCGATCACTCATATATATCTTCTCTATGGTCTCGCAATGTGAAAAGTATAACAGACACTCTGGGGAAGCGTTCAACATCCATTCCCCCTATGGTCTAACTACACCTGGTTCCCACAGACCTGTGTAAGCAATCATGCCCAAACGATATTCTGTATCCAAAGTAAACCTAAAAGTAATACTTGGCTAAATAGATACAAGGAATATTAGAGCATATTAGATAATATCACTCCATCCTATCAACAATAGGAATGAGAATAAAGCAGGATAAAAAAATCTAGACCAAATGGTCAAGATCAAATCAAACATGGAAAACACCACCATAACATGGGAAAAATAACCCTATTTACAAACAGGAGTCCTAACTCAAGAAAACAAGAATAGGAGGAATCAATATGGTTAAAATCCCTAAACACGTAATACCATGAAATAGGGTATTGGGAAATTTTGCACATATAACTCAAAGAAAAACTACGAAAAGGAACAAACCACATACCTCATCATTATACGATCAATATAGTTTAATCTCAGCCTTTGATTCGACCTAGGACGCCATAAATATACAAAAACGTCTAAAACGCTCAACCAAGGATATCTCATGAAAGATGAGAATTCAAGAGATGAGGATATAGAATAAGGAAGAACTCACTGTGGTGATTCCTATGAAATCAGCGTTGGTTGATTTAGAGAACAGATGATCGATCAGGGGCTCAGAGAAGAATAATTGCTCCCAGTCGCTCCTAGACGAGAATGGGCCAGAAGAAGATGTTTTTGTCGATTAGATGCGACCCTGGTCTGTTTAATAAATTAAAAAGAAAATTACACGACATGTCCTTTAAAAGTACGCGGCATGTATATACCTTTACCCGACACTTCTTTAGGTGGTCCTTCCACATCGTTACAAGGTAGTGTACACAGTTGTGACATAGCCAGACATGACTTGGACTCGGTGTCAATGTGCATGGCGTGTACGAGGAAGTAAATGGTGTGTACTCCTAAAACTTTCCTTCTTCTCATTTTCCTAAAAAACAACTTGAAAAGAAAACTCATACCTGAAAAAAACGAAATGGGTTCTTAAAACATATCTTAATGTATATCTGAGACACATTTCTAGGTAATTGTAAAGTGAACCATGCCTTAGAAAAATTGGAGTACACGGTTTGTACAAAGGTTTTTATGGTGTGTGGTCTTTGAGTTACATAGTCACTAGTTAGGTTGGATGTGTATGGAAATATACAACCTATTTGTGACTTAAAGGGATACATGCCGTGTACAATGGCTAAACAGTGTGTGCTCTGGTTGACCATATCCCAAGTTGACCAAGTCAACATGCGATGTATGAAATTTAATGTACTACGTATATTCAATGCGCACATCTTGAATTAATTATGAATTAATTCTTGGTGCGTTGAACACTAGTACACGAAAAGTAACTCCTGTTACATGGTGTGTACTCTTGTATTATCTGACCAAAATCCTCAGCACCTCTGAATGAGATCTTTGATTTTATTTCATTTATAAAATTAATTGATGTGATTAGATATATGGGAAACAAAAGTAGAAGAAGAAGACCTCATAATTTGGTTTAAAGAACGATTAAACTTGAAATGAAAACTAATTCGCAAATGCATAAATCAATCAATGATCTTTAAATAGTTATAAATAATTATGTGATCCCTTTGATACGACTTGTGGTTATGGTCATAAGGGATTTGTGTGATGGGTCATTCCTAACTTTCCTTTTTTTTCGTGATCGATGATCAATATGAGATTTACATGATGATGAATGTCGTAATCAATGGAATTGAATCAAAGAAAATATATGAGGGATAAAACACCAAAACCAAGCACATGATCATCACATATTATTTCTAATTAATTTAATTAATTATAGAATTATCTTGCATGAATTATTTCATCATTGATGGATCTGAAAATAGATCTACATTGTACCGTAATTACATTGTAAGAATCAAGAGAAGATTCCCTCTAGCGATGATCCACATGTGTCCCCCAAATTTCCAAATGTCGCATTAGGGATCTCCAAGTGCTAGCTTGAGAGATCCTATCAGCTACATTTTTCGCCTTTTATTACCACGATCACTTCAAAATAATTCTCATTGATCTCCCTAGACTCAAGAGTTAGAGGTGGAGGAAGACCTCACTTCATTATTGGGGGTGTTCATAGAGAGGGAGCTATCTATGGCTTGAGAGGATTCTCTCTGGATATCGTTGTGCATAAAACAAATGAATTGACTCTATAGAAAAATAATATAATCGGGTTCAAATACTTCTAGTGTTTGGAAATAAATATTTTAACAAGTTACCTTTAATATTTATTTAATTCTTTGCAGAGCCCCATATCTAAATTAATAATATTATTATTATTTACTTAACATGTGACTAACTTTTGAATTGAATTAAACATTATTTAATCAAATAATATTCATTATATATTATTTCTCATCGGACCTAAAAACTTGTCTACCATTCCTCTGTAATATTAATCATGCCTTGAATAAAGATTGTTTATTTAATAGATAAATATCCCATCATTAATTGACAACAAATAAATCAATATTATATACACTAAATAGTAAATAAATATATATTAAATATTATTCTCAAATAATATTCTCTCTAATAATAGGTAATGGAATATATCAGATCAAGAAAACATGAATAATTACTAAACACACATATGAATAATATTTATTCAACTTATTAAATAATAAATAATAATATATTATTTATTTGGGATTCTGGATACACTTTGTCTATGACCCTCCATGCCTCTTTCTCAATGGCATTAGGTGAACCAACCTAAAGTCAAATTTTGGAATCAATAAACACGCTAAGGAACCCATAAATAAATAAGTTAATGTTGAAATGATGAAATACCTCATATGGTTGCATACTATGTAATATAATACTTTTATTGTGATATCTATTATCAAGCAGGTTGCATGCTGGTGCCATCAACCTTTGTGCTTGATGTCTATTTCTTTAAATTTCTAGAAATCAAATTTTCCTACTAAACACCATGTATATGGATTTATTTAGGCTATATGATTTATATAAAAGGGTCTGAGATGTCAACTTCCATTAAATAAAAGATGGGATAAATCCTTTCTCGCATTATTCAATAATGTAATATTACTAGTGACCGACCCAACATATCCTATATTATCACAGACATATTTCATCACAATTTTCATCAATACATCAAATTACACAACTTATAGTATTCATTATTAATAATATTAATGCATAAGGATCAATACACATGTCCATAGATAGGAATATCCAATGACACCACTACTGGAACCTGGTGTTTTCCCAACGGTACTATAGAAACGGTTTGAGGAAACTGTTACTATAGTGTAAAAGAAGTAACCTTTGCCAACTATTTGTTCAAACCATTTGAAATGTTTATATATTCCTAATATTTCCCAATAGTTTTCTGAATCTATTGGGAAATAACTATTTTCTCTAATGTATACCAATGGTTTTGATAAACCGTTGGTAAAAAGAAGCTAATCTAATGGTTTTTTAAAAATAGATGGGAAAGTTTTCTCCAAATACCCTGCACACCAGCTTCGAGTCAGCCCGATTGCAGACCTAATCTAGACCTCCTCCCGAAGTATTCTCGGCTGTGAGACACCTTCCTGCCGAATAACCTCTTCAATCAAACAATTTTTTATTTCTACAGTTCAAATTAGTATGTGTTACCTTAGTTTTATTGTTCTTCATCTTTTTGATTTATGTTTGATGTTTTAATTTCGGATAAATTAGTGTTATTTCTTTTGGAGTACCGGACCCTTTGGTTTGTTTTTTGTTTTTTTGTTCTACACTTCATACATGGTAATGGGACTGTTAAGTTGGATTTGTTTAGTGCAGGGGGTAAAGGGTTTGTTTTATGTTTTTTGTTTAGTGGGGTAAGGGTTTGTTTTATGTTTGTTTTATGGTTTTTGTTTAGTGCGGTTTTATGTTTTTTGTTTAGTGAAATGGATAATGCATGATAGTTTGGATTTCTTAATGAATAAAATGATTTTCAATAAAAATACCCTAAGGGGGGCTATAGGAGCGGTAGGGGGCTATCCAGGTGTGGGGGGATATCCAGGTGGGGGTTGGTTGTCTAGGGGGGCTGTAAGGGGTAGGGGGGATATAAGGGTGTGGGGGAGGGGGGTATGGGCTACCCCAAGGAGGGGCGTGGGCTGTCCAGGGGGTCAGGGTGGGGTGTCTAGGTGGGGGAGGGGTGTGTTGGGTGCCCAGGGAGGGGGTGGGCTATCCAGGTGGGGGGGGGGGGGGGTGGACTGTCCAGGTGGGGGGGGGGCTGTCCAGGTGGGGGGGGATGTCTAGGTGGGGGGGATGTCCAGGTGGGGGGTGGGCTGTCCAGTTGGCTGGTGGGGGTGGGATGTCTAGGTGGGGGCCTGCTGGGGAGGGGGTGTGGGCTGTCCAGGTGGGCGGCGGAGGGGGGGGGGGGGGGGCTATCAGGTGGGGGAGGGGGTTATGGGATCTCCAAGGAGGGGGGTGTACAGTGTGGGGTGGTGTGGGGGTGTCTATGGGGTTGTCGGGGGGGGGGGGATAGGGGGGCTGTAGGGGAGGGGGTGTGGGCTGTCCAGGGAGGGGGTGGATTTTCCATGGGTGGTGGTGAGTCGGCTATATCGTTGGGGAGGGGGTGTGGGCTGTCAAGGGGGGGTGGGTTGTCCAAGGGGGTGGGGGTGGGCTGTCCAGGTGGGGGAGGAGGGGGGGGGGTGTTGGTTGTCTAGGGAGGTAGGGGGTGTGGGCTTTCAAGG